>CM056832.1:19949065-22936565 GCA_029853015.1 Chelidonichthys spinosus | reverse complement strand
AATAATGGAGAGGATGCTGAGAGGATGAGTTGTTTGGAGAATTGTAAAAAAAAAAAATACTCACCGTAGCATTCCTGCTCTGTCACTGATGGTGCATTCCTAGATGACAGATCTTTTCCCGAGGGCCCCCTGAAGAATAATAGCTTGACTACTCCTACTCATTAAAGAATTTGATCCCAGCATGTGTTTAATGCATGAGTGGGTCGTAAAATACCGGTGTCACCCACATTGGGAGGGGAACTGATGGAGATGACGTGTTTGTAATCCGATTAATGTTTCCACCACAAAAGTTGTTCTGTTGTGTAAACTTTTGCCTCGTTTTTTTTTGTGTTTTGTTGTGTCAGATGTGTTTTGGTTTGTCGAAAGAAATGGCAGAAGAGGCCCACAGGTATACAGTGCACTCACCTTTATGTCACATCCTATTTAGGTCAGGAGGGTTCAGGCAGGTGAATCAGCAACAGGTCACTAACCACGAACAAATGGACATCTCTTGATTTATCATTGCAACGTGTGTGTGTATGTGTGTGTGTGTGTGCATTCTGACCACTGGGAGTTTATATTTAGTTTGAAGGAAAGGTCTACTTTTTTTCCTACATGCCATGCCAGGTTGCAACCCTCCATCTGATAAGATATTCTAATAAAAAGAAAAAGAAACATGTGATGATAAGGATAAAAAATGTTTTGGGACATTTTTTTTTATTACATAATCAAAATAGGCACATGTCATATCATATTCAAGGAATACACTTTATAAGACAAGTGAAAAAAAGAGAGAAAAAATGAAATTTCAGGGGAAAAAAACGTGGTACATAAATATTCATGAAGAGTTTACAAACCTTTATACCTGTACATCTTTTCAGACCTGATGGATCAACATGGATATGAAAAAAATGCTTTTAAATAAAGTTTGAAAAAAATAAAATGAAAAAAGCGAAGGCTTTTTAAAAAAAATCATATTATTCTACAAAAGTTACATCTCTATTACATTATTATTTTCATTGTTAAGACTAATAAAAGAGAAACTCATTATGAAACACATTAACCGAAGTTTCACCTTCATTAAACTTAAATATTCAGTTTCAAAATGAGGTTAGACGAGCAAACATCAAATCTCGCGAGATTTAAGACGACCCGCGAGGTCAAGGGTGAAAGCGCGCCGCACGAACAACTTTGGTAGCCAGCTAGCATTAGCCGTTAGCAATATATGAGCCGTTACCATGGATATAAGATAATGGCTTGAATGTAAGAGGAAGTCAAGGTTCGCGGCTCCAACTCCAACTACGTGAAAGACGGAAATTCACCTTCGCTACCGAGGAACGTCTTCACCGACCGCCGTCGGACCGAGCGCCATGTTGCTGCTAGCATCATCCGTGAGAAGAGGCCTCCTCCCCCCGGAGGAGACGGACAGACCGGCGGGACCGAAACGCGTCGCCCGCGGCTTTTCTGCCGGTGAGTCCGCCGGCCTCGTCTGGCTGCTAACAGTTTTCTTTATTGTCTTTTTGCTTCAGTAACATTTCCCCAAACATCCGGGCAAGGTCAACAACAGTGTAATAAATGTAAGGGAATGATTATGGTTATAGTTATAGTTAATAGATAGGCTAATTTGGTGGGTGGCATGATATAGTATTTTTTTTTATTTTAAATAAGTTGATCTTGGTGAATTTGCATTATCTGCATAATCATAAATATTGTGTGGAAAAAGCTGTCTAGCTCGCTGTCATGGTAGACAAGTGAAAATGGAGCCTGATTAAATAATATATAGGATACAGAAATACATTTAAAAAAATATTTATCTTTTATTTATGCAGGTAGATCTTATGATTTAAGATAATCATCTTATTTAAGATTATTTGATTGTTTTTCACTTTCACAGCATGTTATATAAAAAACACCAAGCATCAAGAACATGTTTCTTTAAAAAACTAAAGTGATAACAGTATGTTTTAGTGCCGTTTTAAGTATATTTTGATGATTATCTGGATGATATCACAATTATTTTGGCCAGGATAATTTTGATATGAAATGTTCCCATGGCAACTTCCCAGAGATGGTTTATCAAACAGTTTGTCTTTTATTCTTCTTTGTATTGTCCCCTTTCTCCTGTGGAACAGCAGGATTTAAACACCAAATGCAACATGTTTGTTGTCTGTAATTATTAAGGTATTTATTTTCTCTTTTGTATGATATACTTGTCATCCACATTGCCTTCTATTATCACATATCAAAAGAATGATTCATCACAGGGCTGGTAGATGAAAATCATTTGCGGCGTTTACAATGTACTTTATTATCTACCCACAGACACAAATCCATTGTACGTCTTTACAACATCTCCCCTTTGAGAGCCATCTGTTATTAAAGATGCTAATTTGTTACTTGGTGACATCACCACTTTACCGAAGAAAAGGCAAGACTACAATTGAGGCGTTTCAAACAGTTGGGAGCAGAGCTTCTGTGGCGGATAGTAACTCCCTTTTGGAACATGCACAAAAAAACTACAACACATTAAAGGAAAGCAAAAAATAGAAAAGCGTATCATTTTTTGCATGGCTTTGATTATGTAAACGGTGACTAGGTTACGTCTTCTTGCTTGTAACACGTCTTCATCTCTTCAAACAAGTCGAGCGGTTGATAAATAGCTTCCCCTCAGAACCATCCTCCCCTGATCTATCTTTAAAGAGGTTTGGAAATGCACATTTCCTAAAGCCAGGCGATGTTCTCATGAGGTGCGAGAGAACATGAAGCAGATCGAGAGACTGCTGTGTCACATCAAAGCGCCTGCTGTCCACCCACGTCAAGGCGGCAGGTATTATCAGACGGTAGGAACAAGGGCGGACACGCATTTCACAGTCGAGACCGAACTGAATGCAGTTCGTAGACTTATGTATGCATGTAGGTCGGGGAAAAAACACCAGCAAGAGCATGCCACTGGTGTTATGGACAGGGACACCTCCACCCTGCATTCATCTCCATGTTGATGCTGAGAAGGTGTAACCGAGTCCTCCTGTCACAAGGCTAATCCCTCACAGGGACAGATTTAGCCGCCGCGTCTCATCAAGCTTTCATCTGAGTCCAGAGCTGATGTCATCGAGCCCGCTGCCCTTACTAACTGAGTTATGTCGAGAGCGAGCGGCCTCACACCTGCTCCACAGCCACTACTGAGCCGGTGCCGCCGCTGCAGGAAAGATGGACGACCGCTGGATTAACGGGTTGGAGGCTCCTTCCTCCTCCACCAGAGAAGATTTGGGACAGGTCAACTTCCAGATTCACACACTGTCAAATGCCAGCGGGGGTGGGTTTGGCGTTGAAGAGGAGATCTGAAGCAGCCTCAAAGATCAGTCATCTCCCCCCCTCCCACCAAACCCTCGTTCCCCCCTCCAAACCCCTCTAACCCCCTCTGGTGCCTGCGGGGCCGTCTGTGGACTCCCTGCACACCACGCACAATTACCCTTTAAGCTGTTCCCAAGCACAATTACCTTTTGCTCCTTAGCAGCGCAAAACACATGGTATTGCAATAATGCAGGGAATGGTCATTGATGGTGTGTGTGTGTGTGTGTAGGGGTGAGGTGTGTTGTTAGTAACACTACCCTTTATCCTGTCTCCCGGTTGGAAAGACCATACTGTGATCAAAGTGTCTTTGAAGATCTGTATTTATGGAGGTAATATGGCAACTCTGCTTTAGTGGGGTTTTTCTGTGTGTTATTGCATGTTATTTCTCATTGACAATCTTTGCAACAAAAATAAAAAAATCCCATCAACCTCAGCTGTACTTTGTGTTGAGTGCTGTTTCGACATCCACAATTATTGCCCAATGTGTGCTTGTTAAACTTTTATCTAAAGTACTTGGCTGTAGTACTTGGCACACAGTTTTCCTGCCTTCGAGCGTACTTGCTTACGTGTTCTGGTCAAATCTGGTAGATTTGATGTGGTCGTCTGATGTTGGTTTTTTTTCCCCCGGCAAGTTTGTTTGGAGCGCGATGCAGTGATTACAGATCTCAGCATTTAACTTGGTGAGTGCAATGTGAAATGTAAAAGGGGAACATATAAAGACCTGGAACATGTAGAGAAAATCAAATAGTGTAGTATTTTGAACAAATACTTCTTATACTGTGACCATATTGTAGGGTTGACCGTTGGTGCTTTTCACAAAATATTTCATAATGAGATTTAACAGTCTGGTGGGTTTAGAAAAAATACATCATTTATCTGTAATGTAGCTTTTAAAATGAAGAAAAAAACTATTGAGGTTGAGGACGATTAGGGATGGGGCGATATAGGAATTAATCAAATCAATTGACATAAACAAACATTCACAATTATTTAATCGTGGTGAATTTTCATTATCGAGATAATCATAAATATCGTCACAGTGACCTGAAAAAGCTGTATAGCTCACTATCATGGTAGAGAAGTGAAAAAATAGACCCTAATTAACAAAAAAAAACATGTTACAAAATTAAAATAGATTTATTTATTGTTTATTTATGCAAGAAGGCCTTCTGATTTATTATCATGTTATTTAAGATTATTATTATTTGTTTGACGCAATAAAATTCTTTGTTTCAAACAATGTAAAGTGACACCAGTTCGCCATTTTAAGTGTTTAAACATATTTTGGTAATTATCTGGATAAGTATCATGAATTGCAATTATTTAGGCCGGAACAATCAATCCTAATTGTGCTGTAGATGTATCGATATCAGCCAAAGTAGTGGCACATGGTAAATTGACCTTTTACACCAGTTATATAGCGCTTCTCGAGTCGTTTCGACCACTCAAAGCACTTTACGCCACATGTCAACGTTCACCCATTCAGGGGCCACCTGCCCCTCAGGATCTAATCTCACTCATTCACACACATTGCCACGAATATAACACAAGTTGTAATAAAAATAGAATTTCAAAATGTCCCCAGCTGTGTGGATGGTATGTGCACAGAGGAGGGGAGGGGAGGGGGGCGTCTAGTTGAGTTTGAGGGGCTTTCATTCTCGTGCACGCGCCCCCCTCCTGCACTCCCTTTTGAAAGCTCTGTGCACAGCTTGGTGCCATCAATTGTCAGAGGTGAGGTGATTAATTTCTGTCGGGTCCTGGACTGATTGGACGAGCCTTAGGGGAGAGCTGGATTGATTGGATGGTTCCTGTTTCTGTATAGATGCTGTGGTTGTGATAGTGGTGATAGGGGGCGAAGAGGCACACGGCTGCCACTCTCTCTCTGTCTCTCTCTCTCCCCGGAGATCGGCCACAAATTAATACAAATCAGAGCTCTCTCCTCCACTCGAGCCTCGTCGCTCACCTTCCCCCCAGGTAGGAGAAAGGAGAGAGGACGATGGAGCAGGTGCAGCCAAGTGTGCCGCAATCGGAAGAGAAATGATTGGAATATCAGCAAGCGAGTGCTTTTGTGCTTGAGAGACAATGCTTGTGTGTGTGTGTGTGTGTGTGTGTGTGTGTGTGTTTGTAAGAGAGAGAGAGACGATCGATCAGAGGATGAGCAGATACAGAAAACTATTATGACAAAGCCTTGGCAAAATAAACCATATGGTTTTCCAGTTTTGCTGCCGACTACTGTGTTATTACAGATCTGTGCTGCGTGTCTTAGTTAAGCATCTGGACAGATGTTGAGTGTTTTGGAAATCTTCAGCTGTCATTCTGATCAAAACGTACATGCAGGCTGCAGCTCAACAGACTGGAAGAAAAACCCCCACATGAAAAATGTTTAAGTGCCACATCCATCCCCTCTTCATGTGCATCAATAGGACTTTGAGCTGTGATGGTGGCAGAGTGACCCCTTCTGGTGTGATGCCCCAGCAATGTGCTGCTCTACTCCTTGGGCTGTGGACCCAGTGCTCCCAGTCTGACTCACTGGGGTTTGTTGCTGGTTCAGATCAGAACCTTTAAGAGCCTTGTATTTAAAAAGAAAAAGCATTTTACATAAGGAGTATTTGATGAGCACCAGTTTCTTAAATTCCCCTTTAAATGCATTTCTTTATTGTGATTTTTTTGTTGCCTCTATGAAATCGTGTAGTCCATTCAGTCTTTGACATGTTTATTTAACGTTTCAGGTTATCTGACGTCTGATACCTCCGCCTCTTCATTGAAAGTATCTATATTTGTTAAATGGCTTTATTGATTAAACTCTGCGCTGGGTTTTGTCTTTCATCATTAATAGGATCTAGTTTCACCGGGCAGAGCTCCATTGATCTTTCCATCACATTATACTTTTTTTTTCAAATTCACTATGTGATGCTGTCTTCCGTTTCCACCGTTGAACTCAAGACATCTCGCTGTGTTGTTTTCCTGTCTGTGGTGAATGCGGTGTAATGTGCCGTGTGCTAAAGAGATTTAACGTTGGGGGACAATAGTGACACTTCGGTTTGACAAATCCCTGCTCTTCTCACTTTTATAACGCAGCGTGTCATCGTGGAGAGCTCCTCAGATAAACCTCCTCAGCAGCCTTTAGCTCATGTCAAGTGCAGCTCTGAGAGAATAACCTTGGACGGTCTGTCTTGATGAAGCCGACACGGGGAGATTAGCAGGTACACGTCAAAGCTGCTCTAGTCCAGTATCGTTCTCTCTGATGATGCCTACTCTCAGTGGTGGGATAATAAACTGGACCATGTTCTGATTCTCCAAAAAACAAAATCTGATGAGCTAGTTTTTCGTCGTCGGTTGAGTTTTCTGAACGTGTGCTGTCACAGCAGGTTGTATGTCCATGAATGGTCCTGCATTGGTTTGGTCTGACATGTTCTTTATTTTCTAAGAAGCCTACATTTTTTTAAATCTGTGTATATTGTTTTGATAAATGCAAAATCAGTTATTGAATGGAATTGTTATGGAATGAAATCAACCCACAAACTGGTTGCTGTACCCTGCATTGTCGCAGAATAGCAGAATACTGCAGCAGTTGACGCATTATGTTTACATCTTGTTTACGCCAGGGGTTTAGCTCAGGTTTAGCTAGCGGTCATCGAGATGCTATAATTGTGTACATGCACACTCGGAAGGGGATTTTAACAAGAATTTAACCCCGAGGGGACGACTCTGAGATGTTGACTAATCACAAAACAGTTTGCAAGCCTGTGGCATTTAAGGTGCTTTTGTTTGCGTTGTCGGAATGGCAGTCTGAACACAAATGGAACCAAGGTCCTAGTGCAACATGCATTTAGATGTTTCTCCCTGAATCATAACAAAGCAACTAACTGCAGCTAATGGAGAAAATTGTTGTGGGGCCTCCCGGGGCTCAGAATCAGTATCACATGTGGGGCTCACATGCAACACGTCTGCCTTTTTCTTTGTCCTTCCACTGGGCATTCGCTTCTGTCATTCATAGCACTTGGATGCAATCAGTGTATTGAGGGACCTGAGCTCATTTGCTTTACAACACTTGATTAAAGGCTGTCCTCATTCAGAACAAAAGTATTTACTCAGATGATAATGGTTTCTCCATGTAGGTCAGGCGGAGTCTGGTTGCCCTTGTGCAGATTTGTCAAAGTGCCGTCTCATGTGAAACTGCAGCAGCAGGAGGACCGCGGGGCTACAAGTGTGTCGCAGAGGGATGCTTTCAGCTCCCCCGTTCCTCCTCGCCGTTCCTCCGCTCGTCTGTCATCATCCACATGCGAGTGCTTCTTTGTGCTTTGGCCTTTTCGTGAAGTGGTGCATTGTGTTTCGGTCCATGAGCTCACGAGCCCTCCGTGCCCCCCCGAGGAAATCTGCTGTCCAAACTGGAGTAACACTACAGTTTAGCCTAATGTGTCAGTGATCAGTTGTTTTTTTTTTCTAAAAAAAAATTCAATACACTAAATCATTTAAAACGGCCTTTGTGTTGAGATTTTGGTCCTCGGGGTGCTTTCAGGCAACAAAATTGTTCACAGTTGCCTTCATCTCAAACTGAATGAAATGCAGCAACTAATCCTCCCTCGAGGCTATTTTTCCCCCCATGAAACCTGTATGTCCACGGGGTAGAACACCATGCACCTCTCCCTCTAATCACCTCTAAATCAGATGCCTTCAGCAATTTCACAGGACAATGGTGTTGCCACTATTAAACCCCGAGGCAAATCACCATACGGAACAAGAGCAGGAGGTATCTGTCGCAAAATTGGAGCACCATATGTTTCTCAAAGGATTTTTTTTGATAATAGTTTTCCCTGATATGAGCACACACACAGAAAAAGAGGGAGAGAGGCCGAAGCCCGGAAGGCTCAGGGAGGAAGGAAGCCCTAGATTTGCTTTCCAGACAGGCTTTGCTGATGAAAGAAGTGTCGCTGTCACTGTAGAGTAGCCCTGGGCTGGCATGGACAGACTGCTGCTCACAGCAGAGAGCTTGGTGTTCACGGTTCAGGTGTGGCGCTCTCTTTGAAGCTACACTAAACGAGGTTACCTCACCAACTCGAGTGAACTTCCCTCGCGGTTCTGTATCATTTCATCCATTTTTCTGTGGCGTTTTCCAATGATCCCCCTCCAGACAACAATAATAATCAGCTTGGAATAATAATGTGCGTGCCAGAAACTGAGGCAATCGCATACTCTTCTTACTGAAACATATATCCACCTTTTGAGTATGGCATCGTACTTGTAGGTCCATATATTTGTGCTGGAAACGTTCAGTACAGGGCTTTCGGTTCTGGAATTACCCAGAAAGTTTTAGCAGCACCAACTGTCTGAGCTGTAGCATGATTGTTGGTTTAGCACCGTTAGCGGGGTGAATGAAGCGCCAGTCGGGTTCAAAATAAGACATTTTTTGCACTCTCCTTGTTGTCCCTATTGTAACAAAACCGTGACGCAAAAGCAGAGGTACTTGAGCTTGCTCTCTAGCTGCAAGCTAGTTGGCTGACATGAGTTATTTAAATAGTTTGACATTTTGGGAAATGCAGGTTGCCCGCTCTTCTGAGGTCTTGTCGTCACCATGAAGTTGCCAGGCAACCAGCCAGATAGAAATAGCCTTGCCTACACTTAGGTTGTTGTAAAGGTTAAACAAAGATACGTACAGTAATGTTAATTAGAGGTGCTGGTAGGTGGATTCTGTCATGTGGACAGAGCCAGACTTGATGCTAGGCTAGGCTAACTAGCAGGAGCTGCATATTCCTCCTCCAGACATTAGAGTGGTATCCATCTTCTCCCTGTACTGTTGGGAAGGACAGGGTTTTCAACAAGATGCAGTGTCATGGACAACTCTCTGCAGTTAAAGCCAGAGATGCTACAAGCAACAGTGAGTTAATATGTTGATGTGTTGTGGCAGTTGTAGCAGAGGGGATCTGCTGTCACTTTGAATGTCTCGTCCAAGCAGCGCAGGCCGCCAAAAGATACGCGGAGAAAGACAGGAGACGTTTCCTCATCAGAAAATGCAACACCACAAAATCCAGTCTCTTAACTCTACCTTTTCATGACGTGCCTTATTGCACTGCAGCTAAATGCATATTAAATATTAAAGAGATTTATATTGACTTTTTATGTCTTGCGTTCCATTATGATATCGCAATGAATTATTCTGCCACGGCGAGCAAAATCTGTGGTTTGAATTCAAGAGACACCATCAGAGGTGGAGGTCAGAGATGGGAACATCAGTCATATCCAGATAACGGCAGCACAGGAGAGCGACGGCTTCTGCCGAGGAGGAGAAAGCCTCAAGGATCCCCTTTCAGCAGATGGGGGGTGTGTTATCAGGGCATAGACAATTAGGCTGGCTATAATCCTCCATCTGCTTTCCTCCTTCACCGTCCCCTCACCCAGAAACCAGGCTGCCCCCCCCAAACCCAGAAGACCGGGGCGCCTACCGTAGCAAGAAAAACCCTGACGTAGCACGATGAACCTAAAGAAACTCCGTCAGCAATTTTTCCTTTTAATTGCACTCAAAACACTCTTTGTTGTGTTTTTCCTGCACCTGCACCTGCCTCCTTTCAGGTTCTCTCCTGGAACACTTTCTTCTACATTTCAACCCTTTTCTGCACTTTTCTCAGAAGAACTGAGGCACTGGCATCTTGTCTCTGCAACTTAATCCTGCTTCAATGCACATACCGGGAAAAAATAGTGCCGAATAGACACAAATATATTTTAGGGCCACTGCTGGTATAAATACACTGTCCCCACCAGGAGACCGGTATAATACATCTCAACATAAATAACACCCCACTAAAGACTGGTGCACATCCATTTTTGGACCATATCTGCCCCTTTTACACGGGATTGTTCATTTTGAGCATAGCGTGATCTTTTACACATTAAAATCGCCTACACAGTACCGGTCTGAGAGGTTTTTCCTTATCTGCTTGGGCTTTTTTTTGCCACCTGTAACATTCATGTGCCAATTGCCGTAATTACGACGAGGTCTTTAAGCGGAGCCGAGGTTAAACAGCTTTCCGTTTTATTCATTCAATTCAAAATCTAAATTAAAACTGTGTCTCTCTTTTTGGGTAAAAACAGCTTCCAGTTTTTTAAACTGTGAAGAAAATTGACTTCCTGATTGGATTGAAACTGACCTTACCTCCAAACCAACAGCGTCACAGATGAATGTGAAACGCTGCACATTACCTGCCGGATGTTAAAATCAAACACATTGTTTTTCGTGGATGTCAACCTCCTGAGCTAAAAAAAAAAAGAAATAATAAAGTCACGGCAACTGTGCACACACTGAACATAAAGAGACCATCTGCTGGAATCTTTCCGCCTGTCTGGAAAAGACATGACATTTTGCTGGTTCATTTGAGCTGTCTGTCACTTTAATTTTTTCTTCTACTGTCAAAATGTCTGTTAGTCACTGTGCTGAGTATGGATTATCACATGCTTTTAGTCTCTAAAATTCCAAAATAATGTGCCTTGCATGCGTGCTCATGCAGCCATTGTCTATAAATTGACTGAGGGGGAGTTGATAAATATAATTTCGTAAATCCACACGGAGCAGCTCATGCCAGAGAGACGCCGTAATAAATGCACTGCCTTGCGGGAGCAAACATACAGATATATGTTGTATTATGGGACAAACATCCAGAGTTGTCAGCAGAACCAGGATAGCCTATATATCATACAGGGTGCTTTCTTCACGCCTACCTGCCCCGGGGAGGTGTGTCGAGCAACAATACGTAAGTGTTGCCATTGCCACCAGTGGTGCGTTGACCTTTCGCAGTGCTAACGGGTCACATGAAGTACAGTTCCTGCCTCAGGACTAATCCACCATCAACCTGACGTGAGAGGGGACTGAAAGAACATACCAAGCATTCAGGTCAATCAAACCATTTGCCTTTTTTGCCAATTATAGCCGTTTTATGTTAATTTTGATTCAGTGAACTCCAGACTGCACGCTTGCCAGAATGACCAGCTCCCCCAGAGGAAATGGAAAAATGAGTCACTCAGCTAAAAAAAAAATAAGAGAGAGAGCTCTTGTTATGTATCGTCATGTTCTTCCACTGAAAGAAAAGAGCTGTATGGGGGGTTTGTTCCATCATGCGCTCTATCCGGCGGCATCAGCCTTACTCTCTCAATGGTCTGCTGGAACACATGTCAAGGGGTCAGTGCATTAGTAGCTGTTATTCTCCGAGCCTGCCATGCTGAGGGAGCCAGGAATAAAGCTAGACGGGGGGGTGGGGGTGCGTCATGTTGGGGGAAGCATACTTTTTCATCTTGGTGTTATTCACAAAACAAGATTAATTTTCATTTAATACGACGCAAAAAGTTTTGAGTAATTGCATGTGCGCCTTTTTGTAGGTATCATTTTCAGCCGCAGCTGTTTTCAGCAAACAAAGGCAGGTTTGAGACTCCAGACTGGTCCTTGTTGTGATACTATGTGTATGAATCAGAGACTGCCTATGGTACACACAACAAGGTCTATGACGTTATTTGAAGTGTTGATAGAGCAGCGACATTGTTGAACTCCATTCAGAAAACAGGCATTTTAAAAGTTATTTGCCTGTCGTCTTGCAGACAGACCTAACAAACAACGACTTCTGACTTTTTACAAATTTTCATCATTGTGTAGTTATTTCGGCATCTTTCTTATCCGTTTATTGCAATTAAATCACAACAGAATTGTTTTTGTGTTAATACAGCTGTAGTAAACTAACTGAAAACATCTAATATTTGATATAAGCTGACAACGTTTTTGATATCAACTCCACGTGCAAGCCATGACTTGAAAAATGCGGTGGAATTCACTGCAGTGAGATAAGACCTATATGAGCAAAAATGCTGTCCGTTTGGGTTCTTGAGGAATCAATCATGTGACGCCTCTGCTAAACGTGGAGTGTTTTGTTTGTCCAGAAAGAGAACCATATTTACCAATCATTCCTTTCGGCTTAGTGAGATAATCGTCACGCAATGAATATCAGTCTTATTATATATCTAGATTGATTACTGGTAGAGCCGCTTGGCCCTCCAGATAGAAAAAAATCACGTCTGGCATGCACTAGTGGCTCGGGCAATCAGCACAGCCGTGGTCGCACTTGATGAAATACCTTCTGAAAAGGCCACCTCTTCACATTTGTAAAAGTCACCTTCCATTATCTTCCAATTGTGGGAGTCGGGGTGTTCTTTGAGCTCTGTAATGTTATCTTTTACAAGTGTGACAGGACCAGCCTGACATTTGTAAACAGTCACTTTCCTTCGCATTCCCTCGATCCGACGTCTTTATGGCCAATCAGAGACAGCTCCCGTTCTCCTGATGGCTTGGATGCTGCAGCCAGCGAGACGTGCCGCAAGAAGTCATCCATAGCTGCGCTGGTCTTTCCAGCTAAATGCCACAGCGTCGTCGATTTTGTTTTTCTCACAATGGCTCCCTCAAAGCATGTGTCTCGCGCCGTTTCTCTGGATTTCCATGAAATACACTGATAATAATAACGTAGCAGTTTGAGCCGGTTTGTCGGTGGAGCCCAGATAAAAGTGTGTGGGTGAAATTGCAATGTGTAATTGGCAGAGAGAGTTGGAGTGTGTGAACTGGAAGTGTGAAAGACGCTGCGCTCCTTCTGAGCATATTGGAAAATCTGCAATCTGCGGTCTGTTAGTGGTTTTAATGGTCGGGGAAAGAATCTGAATTTACTGAATATTATGATGATTTACATGTTCAGGAAAACACCAGTCGCATTGTATTCAAAGACATTTTCTTTGGGCATATTTCTATAATGACTACCATGTGACGATGGATAATGTGGGCCTTTTCTTACAGGTATTTCTGCAGTTCTTTTCTGCGTAAAGTCTAATTTAGATATTTAAAGGATCACAGACTTTTAAAAGCTTAGCCTTTCCAAAGTGGAGAGAGGTAAATTACTCCAGCCCTCCAGGCTGGCTGTAACGTTTACAGCTTGTTTTTAAAAGAATTTAAATGAAGACTTGATTTTAGTTTTTAGTTACTCAAATTCCTCCGAGAATCATTTCCACCCCAGTACAAATACAGATGTGCTATTGTGGTCACGTCAAAGCTGCCAACATGTACCCGGAGAGGAAGTGGAGTTGTGCTTCTGGCATGTAACCTCCGCTGTAGCAGCTAATGTAGCATGTAGAGCCCGAGGGACGCTCTGCACGTGCTGTCATTCATTTCCATTATTCCTGAGTGGGAGCGCCGACGGAGATATCAATCAGTCTGTGGACGATCGCGCCGAAGCTGTCATGCGCCGCTGTGATGGAGAAAGATGGATGACACATGCTGATGCAGAGAATACCCTTAAAAGGAGAATAATTAGCTGAATGCAAGTCGAGCAGGATGACTTTTACCTTTCCCCCCCCCTACGTCTGAGGTGGCTCATCAGTATGATGCAGAAATAATTTTCACAGCGGTGCTGCACACAAAAACTAAATGTCTGTTGACTCGGGGCCACGCTCGGGTCTGCCAGTGACAGAAATGGAAAAGGAACACCTGAGCCAATCACCGGCAGACAAACAGGATCAAGGTGTTCCTCGCTGAAGCCACTGCAGCTTTTGATGTGGCGGCGTCAGGTGTCTATTCAAAAGATTTATAAATAGCACACATGGCTGCTCCCAGAGCTGCAGAATCTGCCTCCCTCTCGGTGTCATTAAGCCCAATTGGAGCGGTAATTGCTTATAGCAAAGGCAGTCAACCACGTCGCTGATGGATGGAATGAGAAGACGAGACTATTTTTGGCAGAGCCGCCGCCGCCGCGGCAGCCGCGGAGGCCGGTAACGGGACACCTTTTTACAGCAGCATACCATTTTCTCATCAAAATGTACCTTTACAGGTGCTGCCAAACCCCCAGATCTAATTGCCCGATTATATATGTGAATGCATTTATGCATGAATAGAGAGGGCATACAGATGTATTGTTTCACTGCGTCACTTCCTAATTGTGCTCCACATCAATATCACAGATCAGAGTCTTATTGCTTGACCCAGCCGGGGAGCCTTCACACAATGAGCTATTATAGCTTCCTTGATTGTTTTGTGAAAAACATTACACACCCGAGCAGCAGGCTGTTGGAATGAGAGCACCCCCGTCAAAGAGAAGAACAATGATGATGCACCTTTTTTTTTTTCTTTTTTCTTTTCATTCATTCGCTTTTCTCATCGGGGTTCCTGTTTTTCTGGCTCCTCAGAGAAACCAGCCAGAAGGTTATTTTTCAGCTCACCTGCCGCAGTCTGCTCAATGACAGATAAACCCAGTGGGCTCGCTCCGAGTCTTGTGCCTGCAGATGGCACGGCCGTGCTGATGGGGCACTCTGGTGTACTGGAGGCCGTGCAGGGATGTGGGAGGGTGGGTTAGGGTGGGGTGGTGGGGTCTTACAGAGTGTGAGTAATAGTAACACTATTATCTGGAAATACCAGGGAGAAATGTGAGGAATGGATGAACCAGTGCCATGGCAACAAAAACAAAGGGAAGCCAGCATAGCTAAGATTCCCGAGGCGACTGTTCATGCTCTTTTCCTGCTTTTCCCCTCAGCACCAATAACAAGATGTACACACGGGCTGACGGTTCATTACTGCTGGAGGGTTCAATTGATTTTTGTACAATACAATTTCTACATATACTTAAAAGTAAAGGAGGGGGGACGACAAAGAAGCTGCCGTTCAAGCATTTTTCCATCGCAGATAATTTTCCCACATCAGATACAACTCATATTGGGTGCCAAATGAATTGGATTCTGCCTGAATAATAAACTGTGTGTGTGTGTGTGTGTGTGTGTGCACGTCCCTGAAATAGTTTTTGCTTTTTAATTAAAAAAATGCCTTTCCCCTTCCCACCTTGTAATAACTGAAGCCCTGTGGAAGTTATACAGGCAACAAAACAAAGACGAATGGGGGGAATAAATGCGATTCACTATTTATAGGCAGAGGTAGTTCAGACTTTCCCCCCCCTGTGCCCGTGACCTCGGAGGTCACGCAGAGACAGATTCCCTTGAGTGTTTACAAAGGGCTCCTCAAGTTCACTTCCTACACTGCGGGAGGAATGGCTGCGTTTGCAAACCTCCTGGGGAGATCCAACAAAGTGACCTCATGGCTCGGCAGTGGACCGACTGCAGAGCAGGATGTGGTGGCTCCCTCCTCTGTCCCCTCTGCCAGCTGTATATTATTAATTTGCCAGCCGTATATTAATAAACCTCAAAGACCTCCACTCGTAGGGCCACGGCATGTTTGCTGCTTGCTTGTTTTTGCCCTTGAAACTACCATAATCCTAATTGATAATGTAATGTGATGCCCCAGACTGGACAAGGTCACTGAGGTACAAAGATGAAATGCAGTTTGTCTTTTTTTTTATCTGAAGGGGGTCAAACTGAGATCATTTTTAAAGAGATTTTATTTTTCTGCCACAAAGAGTTCCTCAAAGCTCGAGTAGTTTTTCCATTTATAGAGATAAATATTATTCTGTTTCTGGTCTTGCCTTTTGCCATTCTGACACAGAACTTTGCTTTTATTTTGTAGCAAAGTTTTTGTAGTAAATAACTAGAAGTTGCTACAGCAGTACAGTACGATTATACTACCATGCCCACAGAGCATGGCTTACAAGCTGATGTTTATCGGGTCTTATGTTCACCTGTTAGCTGAGTGGTACTGCAGGTTTTAGTCGGGTCTTGTGATGAATGCGGTCTAAACCATGTGCTTATTATGTTGTGGGTTTGATTCCTTGCCATCCTCTTCCCTTCCTTCATGTGGAAAACTCAACCCTGCGGTGTTTTTAAGGCTCAAAATCCTTCTGTGGTAATGGTTTCTAATATCAAATTAAAGCTGCAGTAATCATGCTCCTATGATATGTCTAACAATCACTCCCATTCATACCACTGTAGTATTGGACAAATTGAAATTATAACCTGATGGCGGTAGATGAGAAGGCCCATTATCATCACCGAGAACAGAACATGAATGTCTTAACCAAATTTCATGAAATCCATCAAATTGTTGTTGAGATATTTCACTTGTGACTAAGCGAGTGACCATCCACCCATGCCCTTCATAGCTGCACGGGCTATAAATGACATTTAGACACAGAACCATATATAGACTACATGCATGCTATGATGCTAAGCAGCTTACTGTGTATGTGTTGACATCCACAGTAGAATTAAAGACTGTGTCATTAAAGCCTCATTTAATTCTAATTTACACTAAAGAAACGTTCTGTGTCCTGATTAGGAACGCTTTATTATTTAGTCTTAAATTGCAGCTTTTATTGGACATTTTCTAATGCTTTGGAGAAGCTCCTGTTAATAAACTGTTATTTAATGTTAAAGAAGTCTCTACATGAATGTATGTTAGTACATGCTTATTTTCTTCTATTTATTTTATGTTGTTTTGTGTCCTTTTAAATTCTGTTAAATCTCTCTATCGGGTATATTATAATCCTTGATTGTGTTTTCGTTGAGCAAGCCTAGATTAAATGATGCATATATATAGAAATGGGCCTTGGCGATGCATGTAAACATACATAAGTACTTGGCTTCATATGGAAGTTTGACATGCAACCAGCTTACCGCACACGATATGCAGTATGTGACCGTGGGGTAAAACTGGGGTTAATTGGGATCAAGATGATTCAGGATATGCATTCTGGGTATTTGACATGGGTCGGGATGTATGCACCGGACTTAATCTATTCATGTTAAGCACCACTCTAATCAATTGACATGAAGTAGGCACGTTTGTGTTTCCTGTGTTGACTGAGGAGGCTTCCACCTGTCACAGTATTTGAACAGATCATTCTAACAGTCAGCCAGTCAGTGTTTCTTGCATTTCAGTGGCCCTGTGGCTATTTATACAGTTGGGAGAGTCGTTGGAGCAAACTAATGTATGAAGAGGAACCACTGCGGGACAAAAAACACTGTCAGGATGATTAAATTATACTTGATTAAATTAGGTAAATAAAGTTGATTGGAAGCCAAAGGCGTTGTTGTTTTTTGGAGGGAGCTTTTATTGATCATTTCAGACACAGAAATATTTACAAGTTAATTTCGTATCCCAAAGGGAAAGCTCCAAACAAAATCCAGCAGTTTCAGAGATGATCTTGTCAAACAAAGTTTCTCGTCAAATCAACGCAGGATATTAAAACAGGCCCTCGTGTCAGTGTTTGCCAAACATCAAACGGATCCAAAGTAAGTTTAAGAAATCCACAGTCCAGAACAATCACTCAGCAAATACACAGCTATGTTTTTTTTTTTTTTTAACCACAACATGCAGCTTTAATCCAAGCTCGGTGATGAATATTGATGTTTCCATTTAAATTTATCTTGTCTCCTGTAGAAGTGAGTCTGCTTATCTGGCTTTACCACTTCCATTTCATTTGGATAATTCATGCCGGATGATTGTCAAGCCGATGTCGGCGGCTGTAATTCCAAACATTTGTAGCTGTACAAAATGATTAATAATGCATCCGGGGGCAAGAATTCCTGTGGAACTGCAAAACATTTCAGAAATACTTTGTGTCGTTGGCGGGGAGGCGCTGCATATTCCAACAGGCATCAATTCTCAGATGTGTGTTACAGCCTGCATCTTTTATAGATATACATCCTCTCGTACAGGAATACTGCTATCGCTGTGTTTTCTCTGTCATTCTTCATTTCTTCCTCACTTTTTCCACCTTGCTTCCTTCCTTTTTTTTCAAATGGCACTAATGTCTTTGGGCCGCTCTTGATGTGTGTGTGTTTGCACTGAAATGAATGGGAAAGTTTAAGAGAGCCCATATAGCTGCTCTTGACACATGTATTAATATGTTGCATGTCTCAAGGCCAAATTGCTATCAATAGAGCGTGTGTGTGTGTATGTCATCGAAATAAAATGGGACTAGAACTGACATTGCACTGTTGTCCATAGTCATCTGACCGGTACAAAAGAAAATGCATGTTGTCAGTGGGAATGGAAAGGGGAAGAGGCCGCTGTTCGGCTAGTTAGCTTTTCATTTCTGTAATCTGTGTAGCATGAAAGAATGGAGGTATTAGCAAGATGGCTAACTGGCCAGCTGTCCACTAGTAAGGTCGCTAGCTCGCTTATGCTACTGCATAAATGCACTTGTTACTTGTTTGCAAATCAGACAAACAAAAGTTATTGAACGTGTTCATTCTCCAGTATCAGACCGGCGTGACCCAGACAGTGACCTCTTTCTACTGGATAAGCAACTTAAGACCGATGCCAGCCGAGGGTCAACACCATAATCTATTATTTAAATAGACATCACATGAATAGCATTATCAGGGGTCACAGAGGTCAGGAAGAGAAGTGTTTGAAAAAGATGGCAGAATGGTGATATTTGAACGTTACTGAATGTAGATTGAAAAATCCAACATTAACCCTTAGGTAGGCCAGGACTCAGGCTGGTTGTTCCCGAGTCCTGGCTCACGACCAAAGGTCACCAGGCTTTTGTAGTCGATGACCTCTTGAAATCCCTGCTCACAGGTCTGATGGTTGCAGAATTGTTGATATCTTTTAAATAATTTCGGAAAACTTTACTACACTGCTGCGTTTCATTTATTAGAATCAATTGTAAGTGACATGAATCCAAAAGAACAGAGCTGCTTGATTTACAGCCACCTTTTAAATGTGCTCATTGTTTGGTACTAAAGACCGATTTTAGGTGGACCATTGCTTTAAGGAGTTACTACCAAACCTTAAAGGGTTTCATTCAAAACAAAGTCTGAATAAAACACTTTAAAATCAATTTTTGTGAAACCAGCATCATTAGCGTGGGCCCTGTGTGAGAATTCTCTTCTGGGTCCGTCATTACGAGCAACCACTTTCACATGGAGTCATTAATATCAAAATATTGACTGGTGCAGCTTTAAGCATTAAGCAGGATTGTTTTAACCCGGAGCACCGGGTGGCTACATTTATGTAGCTGCGGAAAACAAGCAGCAGTCCTGGATTCAGAGTGAACTCCACATACCGTGCTGGTGTGTCGTGTCTCGTGTTCCTCGTCTTTGGCGGTCGCGAGCCGGTCTAGACAGACTGACAGCTGTGGAGACGCTGCGTCTCCCGTCACCTCGTCCCTCCCCAGGACAGGAGCTCCTCTACGTCTCATTAGGCCAAACTGGCAGCTCAAGTGAAAGGGAAGAGGGCCGATGTGCTCGGCAGAACCTCCCCATCGCTCACAGGGAGCTTTCATTACTTCTCCTCCCTTCGCCTCCGTCCCCCAGGCCCTCCAGTGAAGGCAGCCAGCTCCATCCATCAGATCTATCGATCCCGTCTCCCCCTGGTGTGGTACCTGCCTGTTTTTTGAGACTAAGTGGGAAGGATGGCAGAGCTGGCATGATATTTCAGCTTTCCAGTGACAGCCAGCGTCCCCTAGGGATGTTACAAGGTGAACCAGTGTCTAGGCTCTCTTGGAGGAAGTGCTCCACTGTTGATCTAAATGAAGGAGCTCTCCCCGGAGGAATTACTAACAATATGTTTTTCCTGCTTGGACACGAGAGTAATAATCAATTCTCTGTTGCTTCCTCTGCGGGTTCTCACTGCTTGCTTAAAAAGAAAAACGGATATCCCATTCCTTTTGATTTGTGACGGCACCAACGTCTCTTTGCTCAAAACAAACCAAACCCTTTTTTTATATTCTCAGAAACACTGTAATGACTGTTGTTTGAGGTTTGACAGTGACGTCTCACAAAGAAACTTGGAAACTGTAAATCCTTCGAAAGAGATTCGTCGGTATGTCACCCAGACTTCCTCCCGACTTTGATCTTATTGCTCTGATGGTTTTTTGGCATAGAAGCAAGCTTAAGCTTTTAAAGCGATTGCCTTGTAAGAAACCCCATTTTAGAGCAGTCTGACATGAGCACTTGTTATACTTCAAACAGGGATTAAATACACAGTATGTGACACTATTCAGGAATATTTTTCTTTAATCCAGTAACTTCTTTTCAGTTTCACTCAATTCAATTGCTAGAAATGTATTAATTTGAAGCGTGTCGTCTATTAATACAGATTTTTTTGTTGTGATGCTATTGGCTCGGATAAGTTTATTTGTAGTTTCAATGCCAACATTGTTTTCCTGCGTTTGATGAAAGAAAAGATGTGTAAATACAACACGCTGAACTCAAAGTAATCAGCTCTCGCAGTGAATGGAAGAATACATTAATGCTAAAATATAAATATATATATACCTAAATGCTGTACCAGTTCTACAAGCACACTTTGTATTACTATATAAATGAAATAATGTAAATACAATCTGTGTGGGGGATGTTATTAAAGCCTAATATGCCTTGGTTGATGCCTTGCATCCATTTAGCATTACAATGATAACAGCAGGTGAAATCAGATCAGATGCTGGACTATAAATCAAACCCTTAATGGTGCATGCTTTATACTAAAAGAGCTCCATTACCGAACTGAAACTCAAAAATATATCACTCATGTGCCTGTAGAGCTGCAAGAAAATGGAAGCTACAATATGAATAGGTTTGATGTTGTGATGTTTGTTCTTCTATGGCAGCTAGTGTTCTCCAATGGACTGTGTATTTTCACCACACTTCCAAACCGTCAGTCTAATCCAGTGAGTTCACAGTACATCTTCTCTTTTATTATTAATGAATATAATATATCAGACGCCTGAATCATCTGTGATTTAAATATCTTTTAATGTGGCTTTCTGTTATTTTTTTCCCCTCTGGGTCTCCCTGCTCACATAGATCACATGCAGACTAATTATTCCAAGTTCAGTCTGAATGATTAAATATGTAAATGAGTATTATTTCTGATTGGGTTCCCGCAGAATCGGTAGCTAACATGTCACATGCTCCCTCCCCACTTCTGTTCTCAAACTCAGGTGTTGCTTCTAAAGGGCTCTCGGTGTTTCCACGTGTCATTTCTGAAAGGCCAAGCGTTGTAAATTAGATGTATCAAAAGGAGATGGAAGGACACAAGTGCTTGCACCTCTGAGTGCATTTCCTCCAATCCTGTGATTTCTCATACAGCCATAAGTGACTGAGGTTTGTTTCTGAGGAGACTGCAGCTCCCACAGGGACAGTGTTTATAATTAAGTGTGATTTTCAACGTCAGGATGAGACCACAGGAAAAAGAATAAGGCATGCTATTTCCTGTTGTCTCTGCTCAGTCTGGTCTGTCTTTCTCATTTGTGCCATATTCCCTCAACTGATTTGACAGAGACAAATACGCAGACTTTGAGGCTTTGCAATTAAATGATTTAAATGTTTATTAATTCCACAGGAATTTCCTCCCCGTTGCTCAGTTGAATTTATTCAACAGTTGAGCGAATTGGAGTGAATTTGAATGAGCTTCTAAAACTACTGGAATGAGATGAATAAAAAGGTTAGTTCAGCGTCCAGTTTAGGACAAAAAAAACACCTCTCAGGAGAGTAAACTTCACTGGCTCGATGACCTGAACTGACACGCAGTCGCTCACACATGACGGAGGTTTGGGTTTCAGGGGAGCATGCAGGGATCTCTGAGGACGTGGAAACCGTGAATACAAAAAAAACTCAATTTGCATTCATTAGTGGCGTCTGTGACGCCGTGCGAGGAGGAAGATTCTGCAACAGGATCGATGATTCTCCCATGGTTGGGAGAGTTTGTACATGTACCTGTCAGACAACGCAACAACTCGACAGCGTATCAAATAAACAAAACTCAGACCCAAATCCCCTGATGCAGACTCACACCTCAAATCATTCATTCAGTCACATTCAGTCATGAAATGTTATTCATAAACCCAGAGAAACGTGTGAATTAGAGGTGGAAAATCACTTTCATTTGCATGTCATCTTCAGTTGGCCAATTATCTTTAATTTTTTCATCTGTCTTTTATTTTTTTTGAACACAGACAAACAAAGTGACACGTGAAAATTGCATCGTGGGGATAAAAAAACAATTCATCTCACCTCACTGGCACATTTTATATCGTTATATTGATTGATTGATTGATTCAATGTGGAAATGTTCCATGCTGCATGAATAAAAAAAACTGCCATGAGACTATGCAATTAACCCTTTGTCACACTGCTCAAATCACAGCTTAGCAACCGTAACTAGGCACAGAAGGTCTGTCAGGCTTTGGATTTCTCCACAAGTGCAGTGAAGTGGTTTGCATTGAGCTGGGACATGTAGCTTTAACGCTGCATCATGTAATAAATCATATAAGTGCATGTTTACAACTCATTTTATAGGGTTCAGCTGGAAACACGTTTTAAATAAATTTAAATAAAGTCATTTAAATAAACTAAACTAAGGTTGATTAGCTAGCGTGCTACAGCTGATACAATCTGCTAACCACAGTGGTAATTTCAGCCTGCCTTTGTCTGCTTCTATCTGAAATCAAGGAGCCATTGTTTCACAAATGGTTAATCTGCTGCCGTCATAAGCAACAGAAACTAAGCGGAATAGACTGTATGGGGAAAAAGATTAGAATAATACATACAAATAATTTAAAATAACGCCGTGCAATATCACATTAACCACATTGCAGAGACAAAGGACCCTGCTCTGCACGGTGCTTCGTTTTTACAGCAGAAAACATCACCTCCTATATCTGCCTGCCGAAAACCATCTGGGCTTGTTCCAACGTGGCCATTTCGTGAGCAGAGCCGCCATGCGGGGCACAGTGTGGCGCAAGCACAAATTCAATTATGAGGTGAGGGGCGTTTGTCAGGAAGGTGTGCACGTGTGCCAGGCTGATGGTGGTGGTGGCTTCTGGTCTGGCCAAGTGGGTTTTTGCATCCCGCCAGTGAGATAGGCCCATTGTGCTGCTGGGAAAAAAAACAACCTTCGATCACTTGGCTGTGTTTACGGGACTGAAGGCACGCCTCTGAGGATTCCTCAGCAGCCCCCTGCTTCAAGAAGCACACGGCCTGGATCAGATGGAGACAAAGCAACACCATCACATTTCCCCCCGCCGCGTCCTCCGTGAGGCTGCCTCCCAATTAGCCACACCACCACTGCCGAGGCGAGATAACAATAGAAGCCCATGTATCCCCATAAGACCTCACTAGAGGACCCTTTATTGCCATATTGATGCCTCCTACATGTCACCACTGCCCTCACTTGCCTGGCCTCATGCCCGCACATTTTATATGAGGGGAAATCAAGCAGAGGGGCTGTAACTCAATACAAGAAAACAGCAGGGAGCAACATGAGGACTGACTGGTACATGCTGTAATTAGTGAGATGTCGTAAGGAATAAATATGAAATATGATGCAGCGAGTTCAAGCTGCACAGTGAATTATAGAAGTGATTAACGGGTGAAAGTACAAAACTGTGCGGAAAAGTCACCCAGTGGAATGAAGAAGACATACAGTCAAATAACAATAACACATAATTAGTGGCAGATAAAACAGCAGTTGCAAATACTTCTCCTTATGTGTCCACTGCTATTTCATCCATGAATATTTAGACACAATTTGACAATAGAGAGGTTAAGTCCCTTCTGGTGTCCCCCTAATTTTTTGGGAAATAATATGTACGATGGTCAAAATTAAATTTAAATTGACAAATATCACGTGTACTTCATAACACAATTCAACGGGGATAAAAAAATTGCTGTTGACTAGCGTACATATTTTTTTTTGTTAACTCCCGTGGTGGTCACCTGGAAGGGTTGTAACAGATTTTTAAATGCAGAGCATCTCTCCAAGCAAACAGTGCTTTAAGATGGGGAAGGGAAAAAAATAATATACATTTTGCATTTTCCACACAAAGAAAACAAAGTGTTCAAGTTAGCTCACATTCTGTAGCACCACAGTTATTTCATGGACAAAATTACATGTAAATGATGTCCAATCATACAGAAATCACACAAATGTGCCTCGCTGACCTAAAAAATTAAGTGTACGTTTTAGTTCTAATAAGGCTGTTATTATTAAATCAGTAAAATAAGTTTAGATTGTCCATTTGGTCCGCTGTGAAATTCAAACAGGTGGTTGAGGTGAGCGCTTAGTGATTTTAAAATATATAATTTTCTGTTTTTGAAGCGAGACTATGTGACTTTTGAAATAATACATTCTTACATTAAGTTATTATTATTGTTGTCTAACTGATATATTTGAGTCAGTCGGACTACTGTTTCATTGAAGTTTAATTGTTCACCAAATATAAGTCTCGCTTTGATCATTTCTAACTTTTAAGACTCCAGTTGTTTGCAACCAATCAGAGCAATGGAGGAAAAACAACTCGATAAACCAAATAATCACCTAAAATTGGTCGTTTGTTAACAATAAATACTGAAAAGAAAATTGCATGCAATTGCTCAGCGCTAGTTAGAGGTGAACCAGTATTCAAAAACATCTTAATTAAAAAAAAAGGATCACTATGTCGGCTCGGTGATCCGAGGCTCTCTACCTGATTAAAGTTAGGCTGGCAAGGTTTGAGGAACATTAAAGTGTCTTATATTTTGCATTTATATCAAAATCCTTCATGCGTTTTTTTTCCATTCGTTGATGGAGGGAATGTTCTTTTCAAGACTTTCCAAGTCTTTGTACTGGAGACATTCAGCAGCACTACAGAGGCTGGTTGTGGGGCTTTGCAGTAAATGGATATGGGGGTCACCCCCACTGCATAGCTGAGGTCAGGCTCTCAGAGAGCCAGTTTGTGTGTGAGTGGTCATGAAACACTACAAGCGTCCATTTCAAATGTCCCAGCTGTCACTGAAGTACTGGTCCTCTTCTTCCTCTCTTCCTCCTCCTCTTCATCTTCCTCAGTCCCGTTCCTCATGAGGTCGTCGTCCTGTAACTCACTCCCTTCCTCCTCTTCCTCTTTGAGCTGTGCGAGCATAGTTTGTAAGGTGGCTTTCACTTCCTGAACCTCCTTCTCCAACGACTGTGCGGCGAGCGTTAAGGAAGAAATCTGTCTGCTGCAGACACAAACTGGGAATCACATTAACATGGAAATATAAAAAAGCATGCCGGCAGATGAAAAATCAGGGGCAAACGTGACACTTGTGGTCCACGACGGTTAATGGTAATAGCAGAGGACAGCCATAACCTGATGAAGTCATCAATCTCCAATTTGGCCACCAAATGGATTACTGGGACAGATCATCTAGTCATACCCAATTTAACCCCATCCAATTCAGTATTCATGAGCTCGGTGCGTCTGTGGTGCTGGGTGGCGGCGAGGGGACCCAAGCAAACAGACTGCCCCGCTAAAGAATTCATAAACCGTCAATGAAATGGGATAGAGGCTGTCATCAGTGGTGTATGTGTGTGTGTGGGGGTGGGATTGTTTAACCTGCTTAGAAACTCAAATTAATCGTGTGAGTGTCCATCTTAAGTGGCAAATCAAAGAGACGGCTTTGATGGCAGATGGGGCCTGATGGCTCGTTTTACTGTCTGAATGGACACAGATTGTCCTCATTCATAATTAACCAGCCGTTAAAGAGCTTTTCATTAATATTGCAGGCCGTTCGCAACACTTTTTTTTAAGGCAATGCGGTCGAATTGGTGTACGATGAAGTTCAGGATCTATTGAAGACCTTCCAAGCTAACCAAAGATTGACATAATGTTGCCTATCTGAGGCCTGAGCCTTCCTCGGCTTGGATGGTATTACGATGTATCGAGTATTTCGAAATCATACCGTCATGATTTCTAATACGAGAAATGTATACGTAAATTTATTTACGATATATCGTAATACCGTCCAAGCCGAGGAAGGCCTAAGCCTTGTTCTGAATGATTTGATGGTTGGTCTCTCTAAAGGCTGATCAGCCCACTCGGTACCCGCTGTGTGTGTGGTTGAGCAGGCTGCTCTCACTCAGCTTTCGTACTAAAAAGTACAAAAAGTAAAGCACAATATTTTCGTATGATTTCCTACGTATTACAGAGAGCCGTAGTCATGTAAACGATGCTAGTAGTTAGAGACCATCAGACCTAAACCTGACCATAACCTTCGGGGGGTTTAGCTCAGGAGGTAGAGGGGCTTAGCCGGCGACCGCAAGATTGTCGGCTCGATCCTAGGCTCCTCCAATTCTAACCCTAACCTTAACTTTTACCCTAACCAACAAACGAAAGATCGTATACATATTGCATATGCATATAAATGAATATTTTTCGCTAGGAATGTCATCAAAACGTACTTTAATGCCGAGACAGCTTTAAAATGCTGCATTATGCTGCATTTTCCATTATGAATGAAAGGAATGGAAGCCATTTTTCACTGCAGGGAATCGCGCATGCGCACTGGCGTCATTTTGATATTCGTAGGATAAAACACGAAAAAATTGTACTTAACTTTTCGTACGTTTCCATACGAAAATTCATGAGAATACGTCGGGTTGAGAGACGTTATGGTAGGCTTTTAAGGTACACCGTCATATGAAATATATGCCAGTGAAATGTCAGGAAGGTATGAAACAGATGCCACCAAAATATACTATCCATCTCTTTTTCTTCCTTTTTATAATTTCCAGTCTCTGTGGTCGTCCATCCACCTCCTTGTATTGAGAGAAGGAACTCAATTAAGACCCTCGGAGACGAGGTGGATTGATCTCCCTGTCCCTATGGCAACGGCAATATCATCCCAAGTTCAGTCTCTGCTCCGTTTCTGTGACACGCCAACAATATTGTCCTGCTTCTTCAGTGTCCTCTTGTGTCCACGACGCTTCTGCATGCGTGCCTTGACTTCAAAAGGCCAAGATGAGTGGCATGTAAGGACACGGAAACAGAGAGGTGGAGAGAAGCGGGCCAGTCTGTCTATCTCCGACTGCCAGACTGCACTGATATCATGCAAACAGCGAAGGAGCCTTCGCTGACCCCTGACAGCTCAGCAGGGGACGTGAATCTCTAATCAGATGTGAAAAAAGGTCTAGCCACACAGCAGCAGAGAGTAAAGGATGTACTGCATGGCACATAGCTTTTAGAGATCATACAATGACACAAATATCTATATCAGAAAGTATTTATGTTCAAAGATGAGAAACCAGCAGGTTAGATGAATTTTCTTCATCTCGGTGTTGAAATATCACCTTTTTTCTATCCGTCTCAATAAGCCCACAGTGTAGAGGGGTAAAGTGGAGCAAGAAAAACACGCTAATCTATTTCCAATCAGCTTTCTAATTAGCACGGAAAATGATGTATTGTGACCCGTAATCAGGTTCAGCAGTTTCATTTGAGTCATTATCACGGATATTGTAATTTCCTCCGAGCCAGATCCAGCGAGTGGAAGTGAGCAGACGGAGGGAGGGGAGGGAGGCGAGGGTCAGAGGCAGGATGGACATTAAGATATGACGTGAGCGGAGTCATTACAGTGACATTCCTGTATCTGTCGGAGCGCTGCTCCTGTCGGCCCACTTTAATCTCAGCCCGTGGTGACTGGCAGCACACATCAAGCACCCTCTAATAACTTCACATGGACTTTTACCGTTTCATTTTTCAGTTTGCGTGTCCAGCCTGTCGAGAAAAAAATCCACTGATCCCAGTTTATCTCCAAATTCCCTCCCCGAATGGACTCATAACGTCAGATAAGACAGGTTTTTTTTTTTTCCTCAAAAGGTAAAGTCGCAGAGCATTAGTGAGTCTCAAGGTAGTTTTTGAGAGTTTGAAGGCCTCGAGGAAACTAGGTCCTTAAGATGGATGGACAGGGACACAAACACGCACACAGTCAGTTTATATGATGCACGTATATTTAGAGAGCACTGAAAGGATATGGGTGAGGGCCTGATCGCGGTTCAGTATGGCCGTCTGCAATTCATCTTCCAAGGTCAATAGTCTGTCGCTGATCTGCTCGCAGCGCTCTGTCAGGTCCGTGGCCTCGCTGCATCCGTCCTGGCACCGAAAAAAAGGAATGAAGCGGTGGGTAAGGAGAGGAAGGGATGATTGAAGAAAGCTGCAAGGGCTCAACAACATCTGAGTCTGAAAAGAAATACACAAGTCTATCTGACATTAACGGCAAGCAAGCTGCCAGGGAAAAACAAAATGATGGGTTCAGCACTAGAATACTGAAGTGTTTGGAGACTTGTGGCAAAACAGATCGGGAGCCTTTGCTGTATTGAAGCGATGCATGCAAGCAAGCGTTAGTAGAAAACATTTGTAGGGATCTAAGAGTTCATTTGACTGCACAAAATGTGTTTTTTTAATTTGACCTTTATGATCTTCAGCTTGCCGATCTTCACTTTGCTGCCATTTTAGGAGTTTTAAGCATATTTATTTGACATTTGACACTTAACAACAGTTGTTACAGTGGACTGACTTTTACACCCAATGATAATGAGCATATGCTATATTTAAATGTATCCTATATAGTTGAAATATGATGATTTTAACGTAATGCACTTCAGTTGCAATGATTGCTGTGAAGAAAGTGAAAAGTACAAAACCTTGTACTTTCAACCTTCTTGGCTTCCTCTGATTAATTTTAGCTCTAATCACATTAAACTGCATATATACTCTCATAATCATGAGTCAGAGCTCAGCGTGGAGCTTTGCAGACTTTCCCATAACTAATTTAATCTCTTTGACACTAAATCCTTGACACGGTTTCAACCAGACAAAAGATGCAAGGCTGCCAAGATTTCTGTTTGGTGAAGCGCCAAGGTCATAATGTGCACAATACACACCACTGGAGGGGGGGAGGGGGTGTGTGTGTGCACAACATAGCGGTGTGTCTGCACCACCTCACCTGAGGAGGCTGAGGAGGGAGGTGGAGGTGGAGGAGCAGCAGAGTGCAGTAGGGCAGAGCATTCAGAGAGCGCAACTGGCCGTAATTAGAACAGGCCCCTTCCGCAGACATGGCGTCCTAGTTTTTCACACTTATCAAGCATGGAGAGCACAAACACACGCTAGAGTACACAGACGCACTTCAGCGAGGAGACATGCACGAGCAGACCCAGTGTCCTCGTCAAGCAGCACATGGGAAGTCTAATCTGACTCATAGCTGCAGGTAGAAAATATCAACTCCCTGCAGCTCAGAGGTGTCAAAACAATGACTGCGAAGTCGTGTCTCGTGTCTCTTGTCCTGGAATAGCACTCTTTCTCCGGATGACGTAACACCCCGAAAGAAATGTACGACGACGACAACAACAACGGGCCTGAGGCGCTACGATATGTGCTAAAGTCCTCCCTGATGTAATTAAGGACTTAAGACTTAAAGGCAGAACCACTCGCAGGACTTAAAGATTTAATGTAATTTTTTTGCGTGTTTGAGGCTCTTAGATGTACAAACAATCACTGACACAGGTCTGTCCTCGGGCGTCACCTTCTGTGTCAACCTCAGAACCCATCGGCTACCGGTCTGACGACGGATAGGCCTCTGGGGGGGCGAGGGGCTAATTCCTGGGGATCCAGTGTAGCCGGCGGTTATCCGGGCCAAGACTCATTGTTTGCAGTCCATTTAGAAACTTGAGATGTGAGAATGGAGTTGAGGAGACGACGTGTACGACAGCTAATTTTAAACCAATAAAAATCTAAATTGGTGTTGGACGATATCTGAGAGATTGCATTTCGGGCCCTTTTGCTCGAAAGCATTCAACAAATGTGATTGGTCAATGCTACAGATGGAAACCAGAACCCTTGTTCGCCAGCTTTTTTATTCACATATTTTTTTATTCTGCATATGAACGCAGAATCTGTTTTCGAGAGATTGCCTCACTCAGATTCCTGTCCTCCTATACCGAGCAGCAAGACAGTCATCTTATAGATCGACTGAGCTGTTTGTTTGTCAAGGTGAGGAGCTTCTTTAGCAGATAAGAGCCTCGTGTTTGTGCAGCTGATTGATTCTATACTTTACAGCCTCCAGTCAGCTTTCAACATTCGGAACGTCAATACAACCACAGGATGGAAGACAAAAGCCGGCTGTGCAGAACAACGGCGCTAAGAAACATCCCTTAATACACAAACCTTTTAAACAACCATTCAGAAGATTGTTATTTTACTCCCGGGCGGTGATGAGCACAATACAAATGACGTTCTCTGCTACCTTTGACAAACAAGAAAAACATTTAAAATGTCGACAACGAGCCGGTTTGTGTGTAAGAATCCCAGGAATATTGGCCTGTTTATTCCCGGAACCCATTAGTGCTAATGTTATTACACCAAAAGTAAACAAAGCAGGCTGCAGAAGCATGAAGAGATTATTCAGAAATCCAATATTCGAAATCATGTATGCACTGGTATGGTTATTTAAGCAATAATGAGTGAGAGACAGCGGCTAATTGTGCAAGTTCCCACGGGTGCTGTTGGCGAGCGATACAAAACTGATATTGCACTGGTATTACACTCAAGGTCATAATTACTTGTACAAACAATAAAGTAGCTGAATTCACTTCAAACTCGGAACGGAAATTGAAAAGTGCCTTTGCTATCCCCGATGCATGGTTAGTGAGTTACTCCGTCCAAACTTAGAACTCGGTTTCCAGGACCGTCTACAAGGTCATTTACAAATATGCGCAGTGACAGTATGAGGTGTTCCTGTCTGCAGCCGTGTCCCAATTCTGTACACACTGATTCAGAGCTGGTTTTGAGGTTTTCCACACCGGAAACGTGACTAAAAAGACTAAAAAACGTTCCTTTTTGTTTTCCCCTTCCTGAGGACTGAACACCACCTGCAGTATATCTACTTCTACTAGTCTATAGTATAGAAATCAACATGCTTAACTGTTTTATACTAACAGGAAATTGTACAAATTGTATTGCTTCTGTTAATACCACCACTACTGTTAATGCTCCTACTACTACACTACTACCAACACCAAATGCAGTTGGAACCCAAGGGCCTGGGCTGCACCAGATTTCTGCCTAAAAGCCTATTAAGGCAGTTTTTTCTCTCCACTGTCGCTGTAACGCTTGGCCCTGGGTGATGTTGGGACTTTGAAATTGTATTGACTCTAAAAGTCATGAGCGTATTCTAGTCGTTTTGTGATATGACACTATAAATAAAATTGAATTGAATACATGCACCTTTTTCAGACGTCAAAGTGGGACTTCAGAACATAACTGACAATTAAACTTTGCAAAGAGAAAGCAAAAATGTAATGCTTTTAATATGCTATTTTAGTTTCTGTCCCGCCACAATTTACTTTAATGTTGGGCATTCATTGTGGGACAATAGTATCCATCAACAGCAAACTGGAAAAATCAACAATGTTGAGTATACCTAATTCAGTCACTTTTTCCAGTGTGAAGTGGAACGGCTTCAATTTGAGAGTTTGCTGTTGGTTTTCCGGTAAAACAATGCACAATTATCCACTATTGTTCGGCATGTTACGGAAAAATGTGCAACTTCCTCATAGTGAAGTTTGAATGGCATCACATGCACCGCACCTGATAACCTGTAAGTTATACTTACTGCAAAAGCAATGCTTGATATGTGAAGATAACCAGCAATTAGTATGCAGCGAGCAATCACATTTTCTAAAAGGGCCGGTGAAAACTTTGTGACCTGATCATCAAAACTAGCCGACTAACAAATGTAATCAGAAGCAGTCAACATTTAAAATGAGTAACGTCTCTGTTCTTGTTTGGGTCAGTGTGAAGAGGGGGATGCAAGGACCTTGAGAGGATAAAAGAACAATTAGTAGAGATTACAAGAGAATAGAGTAGTGATAAAAGACACACTTTGGTGCACACACACACACACACACACACACCAATCAATCTCCATTGTGGCAGCAGGGCAGCGGCTTGGCAGCGGCTAAGTGGAAATCATTTACTTAAAGTCATTATAGAAAGGAGAAAGAGGTCAGACGCTCTGTGGAGGTGCCATCACAACACCATCCAGACAAAGACACCATATCATGCTTTATTGTTGTATCAGCTCGGTTTTCAATAATTCATTGTGATCCAAAGTCGCGTCGTTCACGTATACAAGTCATTGTCCCACACGCCAGAATCTGACCGTTACACCCTTAGTTACCGTTGCTAGGCATGTCGGGCTTTCTTTTCTCGCACAGAGCATGAGCAGCTTATAATACTGGGGACGAATTAACCATCAAAATTCGTTCTTTGTTAAACGATTTCAGACAAAAGCGGGATTCTCATTTGAGTTTGGCGGCTGAAAACTGTCCTACGCACATTTTATCAGCTGTACTGTAGCTCAGTAGCTAATTGAGTTGAGTGAAAATACACTCCCCCTTTTGATCGTGTATTTTTGGATTTGGAAAGGCACACTACCTTCGGATCTCTAGCTGAAGGATTTCTCTTACTACAGCCTCATGCACATTGCTTCTAAATCTCAAATTTGACAACTGTGAATCCAAGATAAGACGTGCATACACCATTATCAGACTCGCATCAGTGTATCTTGGTTTCAAATCCTGCATGGGACAGCCCATTTTTAAAAGTACAGGTACAGGGTCCCCCCCCCCCCCCTATTTGGCTACCAGGTGTGAATGAATATAAATGTATGAATTTAAAGCAGGGTGCTGCTGGAAGCAGAATACATGCTCAGCTCAGCAAAACCTCCCTGCCGTATAAATAAAGGTCTTTGTGCAAAACTGCAGACAGTCAGCGACACCGACCAACGTCTCTCATGTAGATCACTATTGATCCGGCAGTCAGAAAGGCGGCAAAGGTCATGTTTAAGTTAAGGTCAACTAATGGAGCCAGTGAGCCCAGTATGACTGCGACTGACACTTTAATTACACCGACAACATTCCACCATACGGCGACGGCGTTAGCGTTACCAACCTCTGGCTGATTTTCCTCCATGCAGAACAAAAACTCCTCCAATTTCTGCAACAAAAGGGGGGGGAAACATTTGTTGAGGCCACACAGTCACAAACCTGCTCATGAATTATTGAAAATGCAATTATGTGGGCTTTGTACTTTATGTGTGCAGCATCATCATAATGAGCACAGGTTCTAATTATTCATCACCAAAACTGACAAGGAGAAAATAGATTAACTGGCTCATCTGTACCGCAGGTTTCCTTTTGTTTCGTGTTCAAAATGTGTAATTGTACATTCTTCACTAAGGAAGGAGGTAATTACTGTACCTGTTGGAGGCTAACATATTGTTTGTGGCTTTGGGGTAAGTACATAAGGCGGCTAGAGGAACAACAAATACAAATCAGCTACGTTTTAATTGTTTTTTTTTTTATCTTTCTTTTACGTCACTTCTCGCCCTCATGACTTTGCTCTCCAGTGAACACACAACTTTTCATACTTTCTAACATCAAGTTGTCGGATTGTCTTTGCTCTCTTTACCATCTGTCAGAGGTTTTCTGTCTCCAACTAATAAAATACTCTTCTTTTTCTGAGATGAAAACCCTCTTGTGCATTCTTGGATATTCAGAAAAGTAGAGACATGCGCTGGAACATAACAGTGATATGGAGATGTCTTCCATTTGTCTGCGTTCTTCAAAGAAAAAGCCTGAGCAGTAGGACGATGTTGTTGCTAGATTACGAGGAGCTTGATCGAATGTTAAACATTAGTTAGCTGAGGCATCGTTAATGTTAAACGTTGCATTCACAGTACAGATGTGCTTTTGCTTCTCTGCCCGTAAACGTCATCGTCTCTTTTTGTTGCGTTTCGTGGGAACAAGTTCAAAAGCTCTGATGCTCTTAAATATTTAAAGGTTCACGCTCAAATCTAAAGCTTGTAAAAATGTATTTTTGCAGCCGGGTCCAGTGCACGGGACGGAGGCAAAAGAGAGAAACGGTTGGCAGTCTCACCTTTTTAGTTCACGGAGAAATGTTAGGAGGGGCCGGGCTTTGGGAGGAGAAAGAAAAGCAGAGAGAAACAAAGGGAAAGCAGAAAACAGTGCATGCAGTTTTTAAAAAAAAATGTTGGGCAGGGAAAGATGACATCAATGCAAAATGTATATTTCTGATTGCACAGAGAAAGACTTAAGAAGGGTGTAGATGAATACCACAGCAATATTCAGCTACAATATTAATACATGCAGGTGGAAATTCTCTCAACAGCCCCGGAGGATCAATATCATCAGATATTTGCTCATGGCTACGCTCTAGTAAATCCAGTACATTTAACAGTACACATAATATAAATAACATAATAAAATAGCCAAACTAACAAAATATAGTCTAGGTAAAAACTGTGCTTTTTTATTTTATTTTTGTATTAACGCTGTCTCCGTTGGCTTTGTTGCTTTCTCAGACGAGTCTGTCAGACTGCGTGGGCGGAGGAAAGTGTGAGGAGAGAATGAGTTGGACTCTGCCCTGAGGCAGTGGACCTCAACTCACTGTGGGATAGACCGACACACAGAGCTCACACACACATACATGCACATGCATGCACACACACACATGCAACCCCGCTAAACGCATGTGATCATGCAGAAAGAAGCCCTTAAATCTGCACTCCATAGACCGAAAGTCTTCCATGGAAGTCGATATATTTCCAAATGGTTGTCCTCTCTAACGCCCACATTTTCCTCATTTAGAAATACCTCCGAGCAAAGGTGCTAATAGACTGCTGCTCACCTCGCTGTAGCCGGCAGACTTTTTAGATTGTGAAAAAAAGAAAGCCAGCTGAATGTACGAACTGGAAGCGTCCTCTCCAGTCAAGTGGTAAGATTGACCGAGCAGACACACGAGTTCACGTTCCGCGGCAAAGACTTAAAAATAGATCGTTCTCATTTGACCTTTCAGTGGCAAAGATGGCGTTATGTGTAGAAAACAGCCTCAAAAGGGCATTTTTTATATTCTCTGCACACATTTAATCTGTCATGCAATCTGGTATGAAAGCACGAGGCGACTTTGTTGCTTTACCTTGGTGAACTCGGAGTTCTGTAAGTTGGCCTCGGGACACCAGCGGCCGCCTAACGCAGTCAGCATGGCGCAGTCTTCTTCTTCTTCGTCGTTGGTGCACGGCTGGGTTGGAGGATGAACCGCTGCGGCGGGGAGGTCGTCGGCGCCTCCCCCGCTGCAGCTGGGAGTCCGCAGCTGGAGGCCTCGCAAGAATAGGTGGCAGGCTTCCAGGTCGGCTTCCCAGATCCGCTCCAAGCCGGAACAACCGCAGCTAAGCAGGACAGACCAGTATGTTAACGATGTGACACCATAATGGTATCTTAGCAACAGAGTCGGTTCATCAGCGTGTTAAGGAATAGTTAGGTGTATTTTTTAACTTTGGAGAGAGTTTTTTGCTCAGCTCGGCACTAGAGATGGGATTTGATCACAGATCGGGATTTTAAAATAGCTCAATAAGTTGATCGCAGTGAATTTGCATTACGGGATAATAGTAATTATTATTAGTGACTTGAAAAAGCTGTCTAGCTCACTATCATGGTAGCCAAATGAAAAATAGAGCCTGACTTTTTTTTTAAATACAGAATATAAAAAATAATTAATTTAAAATTATTTATGCAGGGACTTTGTGAACAATGATCATCTCATTTAAGATTCGATTGCTTTTCAACAAAATGATGAATATGAGTTTTTAAGCATATTTGATGATTATTGGGATAACGTGAATCGCAATTATTTTGACCGGGATAATTGTCTCCTAAACTTTTCATATTGTCCCATGGCTACTAGACAATGAACGGCGATCGGTACCAATTCACAGTTATATCTGATGCTAAATGCATAGTAAGGAGTGGAAGAATGTAGAAATCGTGACTCAGTACAACAGCACATACAGAAATCTAATCATCCGTTATGCATGTCACGTCTGGGACCTGCTGATTGATGACTGAGCACAGTGGTCGTAAGGCACAGTAAAGGACATCTTTAATAACATCTATATAATAAAGTAGTGACAAAGGACTGGGGAGGGAGGGGGGATGAATCATTCAAAGGTTTTAATTCCATTGACAAAAAGCAATGAGAGTGAGTCGCCACCTCGCAGGATGGCCTTTTACTTCAAAGAGCTGCAGCAGAGACAAGACAGATCCTGGATGTGTTCATCTCTGCCGGGGTCAGCGAGCAGGGAGTTCAGGGGGAGGCCAGGAAGATTGCTTTTTGTTTATCTACTCGGTGAGTTACAATCAGTCATCCTTTGTCACTCTGACCCTTGTGAGATCCCAAACCCAAGCTCCCAGTGTAGAAACACAGGAGGGCAGTTACAGCATCCCATTCAGAGGTTTTATCCAGAAAACGAGCACCGCAGATTCATTGTTGCGTTATTTAGGTTCAGCTGGTCGCCGTGTGAAACCACACCGCACCGCCTGATTATCCACCATGGTGGCTGGTCCTCCTGAGGGCCGGGGAGTGCTGGTGTCAGGTCTTTTTGGCTCATCCAAAAAAATGGTTTTCCATTTCTTTTGAGATGAAATTCTCCTCCAGTGGTTCACATTTGAGATCTCTGACCTTTTTAAAAGATTGATATTCATTCCCCTTCTTCTCTCTGTGGTGACCTTTTTTAGACAACAAATCATTCTCAAATAATTGTGGTCCCAGGTGACATTTTAGGCACCAAATCCCATTGATCCCATTAGTAATCCTACCTTTTTAATACGGTTTAAGAGACACGTTAAAGAGCATTTTACTTGTCGTTACTCACAACGTCATCGTTTCCGGGAATCCAAGCGCATACTTGCGTATAAGTATCATATATTCTGTATTTTACCCAGAGTGCCTCCTTGCTGTGCAGTTGGTTTTAGAGAAATTGCTCATTTTCCACCAAACATAAACAAACTCAACAGCAAAATGCGCCCAGACAATATTGTTTAATCTCTCCCTTCTATTGCTCTTGGTGATGATGAAGCCCCCCCCTGAAAATTGAATGCCACTTGTTTTCCAGCCCATCTCCTGCCTGAAAAGGCAGCCAACCTCTGTACCCTGCCAACGCACGCCTCTCAGCCGTTCTCTAACCTTCATTTGGCACACAGACAATAGAAAAATTGCTCTGCCCGGCCCCCCTGCCCTCGCCAATTCACTACTCAACGCCGCCGCTTCAGAATTCTGCTATAGTGGGGACGCGCCCAGTGAGCCGTGCCATTGTTATTTGTCTCTTCTGAAGTGGAGAGACACGCACGCACACACACACTCTCAGATATGGGTGGGCACACATGTGTTAACTTACACACATACCCATAAATCATTTCTCCACGGGGGTTCACACTCGTACAATTCCTCCCAAAAAACGTCAAAGCCGGCCTCATCCATCACAAAAGCTCCTCTTCAAAGACGACCACATATTAATTTACAAGTTACAGGCGTTGGCATCATGGCTCTGCGTGCTGGAAATGCAGACAACACGTCGGCTCCCCAGCACGACGGTGCGATTGGTTGCTTCCCGGTGGCCCCGCCGGTATCAACCCCTCGGCCCTGGGGGTTAATTGGTGGCAGCCACTTGGCCTGCCATCTGACAGCGGCGGGGTGTGGGTGCTGCTCCACTGATGGCCCAGTAATAAGAAGGAGAGACAGGCAGGCACAGTCACTTCACCACCCCCCCCTCCCATGTGGGACCGCTGACTGGCAGCACTGCTCTTTCTCCTCAAGGTACAAACAGGAAGGATTATAAATATAAGCGTTGCAGGAAGGAGCAGCGGTCCAGGTCCTGCTGGGACCAGTAGGTTCAGTTAGAACTCCACCACGCATCAGGTCATACGTTCAGCCGTATCTTTCGGGTCTCACACATGAATAGCAATGGCTGTGGAAAAGCAGCCTCTATCTTGAGTCACAGCTGGAGTTTTTAAGCTATCTGAAGATCAGCCATTTCCCCCAAGAAATTACTAACCTGAATGAAATATAAAATGAATTGCCGTAGCCTCGTGTCAGCGCTTCTGATATTTCGGGATCCCCAAAAGCCATAAACGGCAATGAGAATTCACACATTAGAAAGCAAAGAGGGGATGATAACGCTTTCCCCTTAATCATGCAGCAGTCGAGGAGAGGCGTTAATAATATGGTGAAACACAAAAGGGGGACGAGGTGTGATGGTGAACTGAACAGTTTGTAATGTGGGTGGCTTGATGTCCGGGGAGGTTTTTTCATGCATGTTCACCACTGTGTGCATTAAAATGTGATAATAGAGGTTTTCTTTGCTCTCCTCCTCCCAGAATCCTCTATTTTTAACTAAGAGAACATGTCTTGTCTCAGTATCTCCATCACATCGCGTCCAATAAACATGATGAATGACATCAACAGAAAATAAGGCATAAATGCAAGAAATAATGAAACATCTACATAATGTATTAAACAACTGTGGGCTGCTGCTAATCTGAATAAAATGTTTTTTTTATGTTCAGATGACACACTTACAGCATCTGTGCTGCTCTAACATCCTGTTCTAGTCTTTAGCGAGGAAGAGATAATTAGTTTTTTCAACACCATCCATCTCCACGGAGACCAGACATCTCACCAGTACTAATCTGCCTCCCTCCTCCTCCTCCTCGTCCTCGTCTCCTCACCTCCCATCACCACTGCACTCCATCAACAGTAATGTACATTAGAGCTGACTGATAAGATTTACAGTGGATGATGGATGCATGTGTGTATCCGAGTGTGTATGTGTGTATAGATACAGTATTATATATATATTTATATATATGCCCATGTGGGGACAAACGCCCTTTCAATCAAACTGAATATGTGTCACCGTGCCAAACTAGAACTGGAGGAAGCTGGATGGTCCTCGCCTGAAGGCAGAGCTGCACTTGTGATTTGATCTGGAGCGCCTCTGGTTATGGAAGCTGATCCAAAGCTGGGGGGCCGATCAATTAATATTGAATGTGATGAGCTGGAAAATGAGTTTACAGTACCCAATACCCAAGGAGGTGTCCTCTAATGCGATTTGCAGTTCAATAGTTATGTGGTTATATGATCAAGTGTATTGGAGAAACTAAAAGATAGGATCATTATTAAAAGGGCAGATACAAAGCACTCAGCATCCAGACCGTTGGAAGGTCTAGCATTCAATAATGCATCTTGGGTTGTTTTTTTGTTTTTGGAGATTGGTAGAAGGCATGAGAGGATATGATGTCACGCTATTATCCCGCTAATTAAGAAAAATATGTTAAAAACAAAACACTTATTTTTGCAACCAGAGGAGTCGCCTCCTAATGGCCACTTGAGGCAGCAAGGGTCAAACCAATTCCGCTATTGCATTGTGGGAACTGTAGGATGCAGATGAGGATTTTTGCTGTTGTAACTTTTTGTTGTGCAGTTTCTATGTTGGAGGCTCGCTTGTAATGTGAATATAGGCTGTGCTTTTACCCTTTTTTGTTAAATTCCTCTTCCAATAAGTCAGCTAGTGATGCCAGGTGTGTTCATATTAGATTCATGGCACATACAGGTACTCTCAAACAACTCTCAATATGAAAAACAAACCAGACACAAAACGGCCATCTGCCCTATTGATAGAAAAGGTCCCGAGCCTTGCTCCCCTGCTGGGCGCCCAGATCGCAGCCATGTTGCTCCTTGACCATGCAGACACCAACCCGTCCTGCAGTGTGTGTGACTGACTGCTGGCTCCCATCCAAAGACTTGACCCTGCCTCTCCAAGGATGCAGCATCAGGGAAAGCTCTCACACACCACACACAAAAACAAGGGAAAAAAACTTTTCCTGGCTCAGAGTAAGCCCAGGTGGTCTCACCTTCTAGCCTCTGACCGCTTCAGAGAAGAAACTTGCACACAAATACATCACTAGCTCTATTCATCCATCTGTAAAACACGAATGATTCAGAACAGAATAAGAGCTGCTGCTCTGAGACCAGCTAAACAGCTCAAATCTCCATGAGGAAGCATAAACGGGGCGTCTGGTGTCGACGACTGGGCTGGGAAAAAAAGGCAGCCGCGCACTCGGCACATCATTATCCTGTTGTGCAACTGATTTAGGAGCACAGACAGAGAAAAAAGATGCTGTTTTGACTAAGATGGTTTATATAGAGGCGGGTATGCAGCAATGAGGAGATGTGAAATGTGAAAATGGGGCTCTGGGAGGCAGCGGCATGAGGAAAAAGGTGTGAGTGCATGATTTGGTGGGTGAGGTGATGCATTCAAGGACAACAGAGGCGAGTGAAACTCCTGGGGGGGGGGGGGGGGGCTCTGTTTACATCATGTTGGGGTTTTTCACTCTTGATTGCGTCTTAAAGTCGTTACTGAAATAGGTGAGACGACACACTCTTACCTCTGCAGTCTGTCCTCCAGCAGCCTGACATACTTGGTCGTGTTCTCTTCCAGTCGGCTTTCTGTGTGGACGGAAAAGCAGAGAGAACAGCCCGTTACATGCACTTCATTTACTAATGTCATTAGCAGTGACGGGGTATCCTAGCAACAAATCACAGCTCTAATGCTATTAAAAACGGACTTGTCATCAGCTACATTGTACATGGGCTCTGCAAAATCAGCACTCGGGATGAGATATACTTAAAGCTCCTAAAATGGCAGCAAAACATAATATAACATGAATATTACATTTTGTTATTGCATCTCACTTAAAACATTTTTTATTAGTGAACATTCTTTTTTATAGAAAAATAATCGATAAATGAGAATTCACCACGATCAATGCAAGATAAAACCCTATATCATCCCTAGATTAGATAATATAAGATTTTATCGATTTTCTTTGTAAGGGTTTTGAGGATATTTTGGCTGATTATCGGGATAATATTGTGAATCCACTTGTGACATGACATTACTGTCCCACGTCTAGTCATCACTGTTGGTGACAGCCATGTGCTAAGAGGCTGCTACAGTACAGTTCAGTACAAAGGCCCAGCTGGACGTCTCTTAAGACAAACACAATATTGAGGGGGGAAAAAAATCATTCCCACAGCTCTAAGAGGGGATCAGATTGTAGACGGCCCGGGGATAAAAGTGGATCCTAACATGGCATGGATCGGTCCATATATGCGATGCCAGATTTCCTGTGGGGCATGAAGTTGGATGCATAGCTTATGCTGCTTCCTGCGACCTTCTGCCAGCAGTGAGCTGTGCCTGAGGAGGCAGACGCTGCCTGAGTGTTACTCAGGATGGAGAGGAGGCCAATCTGAGCTCCGTTAATGAGCTCATGTATGAAACATGAGAATACCCCCCCACTGTAGCAGCAGGTCTTTGAACACAATAGGATGCACTTATATCAAATTGCACCTCATATATGTGATATAATGTTCAATTCAACCCTCATCCTCCTCCTCCAGTGGAACACACACACCAGCCCGGAATTCCCGACATTTCCAACACTCCCGAAAAAAACCTGAGAGGTCGGCGAACTACTTCCACATTTACTAAATGAGGTATTTAGACGTAGGTGAGTAGATGGATACCACTCCCATATGTTTTCATTCAATATGGAGCTAGCAGCTAGTTAGCTTAGCTTAGCAGAAGGTCTGGACACGGGGTGAGGCTGCTAGCTGGAAGTCAACCCCTAAGGCTTCCTAATTAACAGGTTATAACTTATTTGCTTCATTTGTACAAAAAGAAATGACATGTTGTGGTTTTATGGGATGTTCTGTTATGCAACTACTTCTTAGTGTACACACAAATTGGGTGTGAACACACCGTAACACTTCTATTTCTCTATTTGCCTGGCAAGATCCCTTTTCCAGTCTTTATGCTAAACAAATCGGCCTCAGTTAACTTTTGGCAAGAAAGCGATGAGACTCATTTCCCAAAAATGCCGGATAGAGACGTTAATGGAGTTCATTAAAAAAACAAAACAACTCATGATGAAGTCACGAGTAGATATTTTTAGGGAGCCCAAGCCAAAAAAAAAATTAAAAATGGTTGGAAGCCACTCTAATGTAATGCCACTTAGCTCGCTCACACAGAGAGGAAGTCACCTAATTGGGTGTTCTGAATCACACTGAGCTTTGAAATATAATTTGTATCATTGTCTTGATGGCGGTTATTAGACAGCGTCAGCTCCGGGACGAGATGAGCTGGTGGCTGGCACAGCGGGGAGGAAAAGGGAAAAAAGTCTTCCACTTAAGTAGCTGTGTGACACACACACAGATAGTCAGTCAGGTTATTTATGGAGGTTGCGTGTCACAGAAAGGGGAGATCTTCCCTGAGAGTCGTTTCCATTCAAAGTGGCCGAATCTGCGCAATCAGAAGGGGAGTGGGAGCAGCTATCGCATATCTGGTGAGCAGATCTGGCGTACGCGGACCAGACGGCTCACTTACCACCCCTCTAATTGCTATACGAGATCCTATCCCACCTGACAGAGTCTCCCGTGTCAACTCCCATTCACGGCGGCTCCGCTAGGCAGCGTGCGAGGAGATAGCCATTGAATAATACATGGGGGCATTAAGGCCGACTCCGGATGGCACAGGGCATGTACAGATGTGAGATGACTAAGTAGGCTGCGGCTTGAAACAAGAACACGCGCCGCATTTAGAAGTTAATATACGCTGAGGAATAGAAACAGTCAACACAAAATAGAGGCGGATAAAGATGGCGGAGATGACATGAGTGTATTGACTTAATTTTTATTTCTATGGTAATGCTGAGAGGATGAGAGTTCCACATCCTGTCGCCATGCCAACTGGTGGCAAAAATACAAAAAAACTAGTGAGCCTCTTCGGGCGTGACAGATGAAACTAATCTTTCCTTTATAGAATGGGACAGGACATCAAGCGGCAGAGCCTCCTCCCGCGCTAAGTGCAACCGGAGCACCGGGTGATACTGCCACTTCCTGTAAGTCGGCGGGAGGCTACTGTCATTGGCAGGCCATGCGAATAAAATCAGCACTAAAAAGAAGCCATAAAGAAGAGAGCCGGTCTGTTAGTCCCTGATACACGAGGCCCGTACGCTTGGTGTTGAAGGGGACCTCACAAAGGCGTTCACAGAGCCCAGCACTGGAAAATTCATGAGCTCAGCCTCCCCCTCACGCCATGCGATCTCAACGGGCGCTAAACATCACCGATTGTTGCCAAGGACTCCGGCCAAAAAACGTAGAGGCCTTTCATTCATAACACAAACGGCACTGAGACGCCACTGAAAGAGGATGAGTCGGGGGAAAAAAGAAGCCATTTACTTAATAAAGATCAACATACTCATTCATTATTGTAATGAAGAAATAATTACTCCAGCTGAAGATGTAAACTTGATGAAAATGATGACGCCGATGATTGCAATCGGTGGCGTGGACAAAAGCAAATGGAGCAGACGTATCGGCACGGCGACGCTCAATTCCCGGTGATGAAGTTCTGGGCGTTAATGAGCCTGCAGACGTTAACGACGGCAAGGTGTTTGGATTTGCTGCCGCGTTACGAGCAGCTCTCTAATTGAAAGTGAATAATGCAGTCACATTTTTTTTTCTTGTAACAATAAAAGCACCCAACATCTGTGAGGGGCCCCCTCGCCTTGTCAAACAAATTAGAGGCGGCCCCGTGCTAACGCAGCACCGCCGGTATGCGTGTTATAAAAAGCCGGGCGCATAATAAGGCAGAAGAGAAATTGTGTTGTCTTTGTAATTGAGTTGAACGCGCCGACTGTGATTAATGCGCTTTTAAAGCTCGGGCCGTTTTGGGTGCAACGGCGCTGCAGGTAACACAAACGCACAGTCGGCATACGGCGGCGGCGTGTGAATGTATGTGAAGTTAGCGGCAGCCGAGCAGCAGGGCTGATGAAGGAAGAGGGACGGTGCTTCATATCTCAGGCAGACACTCAATAACCCGTGACGCTTTAAGGCTGCGGGATCACAAAGCAACGGCAGCACACAGATTGCAGCTGGCACGCCGTAACATATTGCGGGGCTTCGCACCAATGCACAACAAAAGGACAAAAAAAAAAGATGTGTGTAAAATCTCTGCTTGGGTGGATGCATACATTTCAGTTTTGGGGTACTGAATTGCCCTGACAGAAATGTTAGACATGCTACCTGTCATTATAACTCAAATAGTTTTGTTTAGAGCAGAGCCTACTTTGCTGTGAGATAGAAAATAACCTATTTTTTCTTCTGATGGCTCAATCTGGGAGGCGTTAAAAGACCCAACTCTCCCAAAATGTGCAGCCGTAAAAGCTTTATAACACTTTCTCAACAGCTCACATTCCTGCCTCATTAAACTGGCATCTTATTATTTCCTCCGCATGCTTTAGGAAACTCCATTAGCACCAGGCCGATCCATTCTCCACAAAAACACATTTCTGAATGTGTCACCTCCCTCCACTGAAGCTTTGTTTAAACTAGCCTGTACGTACTCAGACACAGTGGTGCTTTGAGCCAGCATGCTAACATGCTCAAAGTGGTGATGCTAACATCCCAGAGTACAGCAGGTAGAATGTTCACTGTGCTTGCATGCCAACATCTGCTAATTAGCTCTAAAGCATAAGTCATAAACTAAACTATTGGGCCTCCAAGTGACGGCACTAGTCAAAGGGAGAGTCAGGGCGGCAACCGGCAAAGTTTCTTAAACTTGCATTCTCTCTACTGGCCATTAGGGGGCAACTCCTGATCATTAAGCCGCTTTTGGTCTCAACTGCTAGTTTTCTTCAAGACATGATGTTCATTTAGTCATTAATTATGGTTCATTTAAAGTCACATAGACAAATAAATGCTTAAATAAATGTTTTAGGGCGGGGCTACCTTTGATTGACAGCTACTAAGATGACTTCAAAACTTCCTAACCTCGAATTATGGAAGCTAACTTAACAGCCGAGCACCAGAATCCAGATCCAGTAAGGTTGCTGCTCGGGGTGTTGCTCTACCACCTGTGTTCCTCAGATCCACCCGTCGCTCCTCCGCAGTCCAAATATGGTCACTTCCGTTCACTGGTTCCAAAAATCCAAGATGGCGACAGTCAAAATGCCCAACTCGAGGTTTCAAAACCGGAGTCAACAAACCAATGGGTGACGTCACCATGACTACGTCCACTTATTATTATTCTTACAGTCTAATTAGTCTCTCAATCTAGCTTTACACTGTTTGCAGTGCAAACAACGCTGCAAACCCTTTTTTTAAGTCCAACTGAAAGGAAATGGATTGATGCCATGGCGGGAGCTACTGTGGTGACACCTCAATCAACTTCCCTTTTGTTTCTGCAGTAATTCTGATGGCTACGGATGCTGTGAAACACACAATGGAATGACAACCTGAATTGAATCACAGGAGGGGGAAAAAAAATTAATACTGCCAAAACTTCAGAAACAAAAAAAACCCCATAACATTCTCCCGGGTCCACTTAACCACCACACGACTCTCAATCATTCAGACACTCTTTAGGAGAAGAGCTGTCATACGTTCCATCATGTTCTCAACAGAAGCACCCTGAAAGAGACAGGGTCATGAATAAATCATATATGTCCTCGCCTTCACTATTGGCACTACATTAAGAGGAAAATTGCATTTGATTAATAACACAGAGAGATGGTGTTTTGATTTGATGATGTACACTTCAGATTCTGGACCAGCATGCACAGTTGAATCTAAACGCGCTGCAAATTCCTGCCAAGGACCATAAAGCACTGCAGGTGACACCCGGAGTGGGAGCTGTATGAAGGAAGAATAAATTGTGTAGATGCAGCAAAAAAAAAAAGAAGAAATCCACACGAATGAAATGTGCACCAGCGGAACCATGTGGAGAAGACAACATACCGTCTTTATCTGCAGAAAACCAAATTAGCTGATTGCTGCAGAATGTACCGCCTGCATACTAACAATAGCATTAAATAAGCATTCGCAAGATACTTTGATAAATCAAGAGGAACACACACTGACACTGCCTCCGCGTTAGCATGGCCTCACCCCCGGGGGGTCATTTACTCAGCTCTTCAATTATTTATCTGTAAATTTAGCATCACTCCAGATCTCTCTTGGGGACAAACTTATACTCTCAGCAGGGAATCAAACCTCCGGCTATAATGGCTTTGGTATTCATCAACACTCGACGTCAATGGCAATTAGGGACGTAATGGCTCCCGGGCCAAAAAAAAACCCCACGCCACAACGTACGGTGGGTGGAGGTGCTCAACAAGCTGATGTAGTTTCAGTGAAATACATTTGCGTGGATCTTGCCAAGGTTTCAGCGGAACAGTGTGTTGCTTTGGAGGAACCACATATGGTTTCCTTCTTATAAGATGACACTAGTGTCACAAGGTTTGGAAACCTCAAACCAGAAGGATGGCCATCCTGATTTGAAGTACACTGTAATTTCTAATCCCCTCCAGCTAAAAGAAATGGTAATGTGCTGTCTTTGGGGCTATCAGTTTCCAGCTAGCATGTGCCAGCCCCCCCTTATTACCAAATAGGATGACAGTTTAATGAGCCCCTTGCTTGGTGTCGGCAACGCATTGTGAAATCGCGCCCGGTGCCATATTGTGTGCGCCCACTTGAGCATTTGAGCTAACGGCACAACCAATCATTAACACGCCGTCTCGTCCCACATCCGTGACTCATTTCTTCTCACCTGGTTCTTCTCTCTGTTTATGTTTTCTTTTGCATGTCACTGGTGTCCCTGAGAGCTGTGTTATTCTGTATTTAGGATACGGAGGTGAACTTGAAGATGTCTTTGCTGGTTGTCACGGTAGAGACTAATGCTATCCTTTAGCAAGTCAAGGTGTTCAGGACTGTATTTCAGTAAATCAGACCGGTGACTGAGCTTCATGCACTCTGGTGAAAGGAAAAGAATCATGCAAGCAACTACTGCAATAATCTAAAATCATAAACCTTTAATATGGACACAAATACAAAGCCCATGCATTACCATATATCCCCATAAAAAAACTCAAAGCACCTCTGCCTGACTGCAACAATGAAAGGCTGCCCCCTAGTGACAGCAGAGGGTCCGTTCAGGAGAAGACAATGGGTCGACACAAACGGTGACGCTGCAGCCACGGGCCGTAATGGTGTCGATAACGGTTTGTTAGATGGCTGATTGCACGCCTCGAGGTTGCGGCAGGAAGGACCCCGATCCAGAGCTCCTGTCTCTGGTCTACTTTCTCACTTACATCATTTCTTTTTTTCCTCTCTGCACTCCCCCGTCTCAGTGGATCTGAGAGTAAAGTGACCTTTTTTTTTTTTTTTTATATCACTGATGGACTTGAGAGAGTAGCACTGCAGGTGATGCTGTCAAAGTCCATTTATGTCTCTGCCAGCGCCAGAAGGACAAACCAATCTAACCCCTCCTCCCCAAAAAAAGCAAGCCCTTTCTTAAAGCAGCATTCAGATCTCCTCTAGCTGCAGAGTCTGCGAGCGCTGATACATCATGTTTGCACCGAGTAGCTTCGAGGGAATTGGCTACTTCGCACAATCTAAAGCCCATTTCCCCTGCACCCCTCCCCTTCCTCTCAACAACTGCCAATCCTGCTGCCAACTCATTTGATGCCGACTCCCCGCTGACGGCAGATCACTTCTTCATTTGGGAGCAAAGTCATTGTCCATTGATGTCCTCCCAGCGTGGAGCAACATCAACAGAGGACTTGTCTTTCAAAGAATTGATATTTAAAAGGTGTATTCAAAAGAACGGGAAAGGCACCTGACCTTTCAAAAAAATACTACAAAGGTTTCCCTGCCTCAGTGGGCAAGGAAACGTTTGTTGTGTGTTCGTTTTGATAAATGTTTTATTTAATTTTTTTTTTTTCTCAAAGTCAGAGCTGAAAGAAGAGTCAAACGTGGACTTGCATTGAGACACGACTTCAAATGCATGATAATGTTATTCTGTGTAAACTGTTACACAGATACACCATATAGACTTATTAGGGGTATATGTCAGTGTCGTTCACAGCTTGTTTCCACTGCCCCCAAGTGGTAGAAGCAAATCAGTCAAAAACAACCTTGTGTGCTGACAGATGAAGCAAAGTGCCAAAAACTGCAGTTCCTCAAATCTCCACTTGAGGCTGGCTCCAGAAGTGAGTCACCTGAGTGAGTTACCTCCATGAAGACAGCAACAAGGTTGCATTGTAGATGTTGAAGTCCCAGATACACAAAGAAACGACTTCCTGTCTGAATGCATAACGTCACCCAGAGGTGCTCAGAGTGAGTTTCACTGAGCTGTATTCACTTTGGACTGCAAGTCACATGTCAGCTGGTCTACTACAGCGGCATGAACCCAAAATACAACCATTTTGTTGGGATTTAATTGCAATAAACAGATGCAAATTATGCAGAAATAACTACATAATGAAGACAATTTGGAAAAAGTCTTTAGTTGTGGTTTGGTCGATCTGTCTGCAAGACGATAAGACGTTAAAATGCTTGTTTTCTGAATGGAGTCTGGATGGATTGGAGTCACACATGTTTTGAGAACTGTTGAATGAGTTTTGGGACGGTTTTGTCCACATTTCCTCAAAACGGAGCGGTTTCATTGACTCACCGTGCTGGGCCTCCCTCTGCTCCAGCTCCCGTCGGAGCTGCTGCCGCTGCTCCTTCATCCTGGCCAGCTCCTCGCTGCTCCCCGAGCTGAGGCTGTGCAGCCTCTTGGCCAGAGCGTCCAGCCGCTCCCGCTCCAGACACACCGCCTTCATCTCCGCCTTCAGCTCCTTGGCACCGCCGAAGTCGTTACCTGCAACCGCGGCACAATTAAGCTTACGCCGGCCATTAATGAGCGCCTCCGTGAATAGAAGACGTGAAACGTAGGGTGGTGTTGAACTGGGGGTGTGGTTGTGCGGTGAGTTACCGGAGATGGCTGCCAGTTTGGCTTCGTGCAGCGCCAAGAGCTGAGTTTCAGTCTCGCTGACTTTCCTCCTCAGGCTGCTGCCCAGCCTCTGACTCATGACCACCTGGGGGAAAGAGGAACAAGAAGAGGCTGAGCAGAGAGCGAGGAGGGGGGGGGGGGGGTGGTAACTAACAAAACCTTTGCAGACGCATGGATCCCACAGGATGCACAGCTCATTTCCAATTCCGTTTTCATTTTCTTTTTTGACACTCATTCTAACAAAACCTTACAGATTCATTTCCATCCTCCCGCTTTGAATACACGGCAGAGCATCAGCAGATGTGTTACCTTGTCTGTAACCTTTAGAAAGAAAGAGCTCGTCTCCTTGCACGCGGACAGACAGGGAAATGTGAAATCTCCATAAAAGATGCCATTAGAATGTCAGAGAGGGAAAAAAGGGTCCTGAATGTCACGGTCCTGATGGGGATGCGACACCTCGACTCAGGTTGATGGCTTCAGATACGGCCTGTCTGCTCCCCCTCTATCTGACCTTTGAACCTCTGTTCTTTCCAATGTACTCACTTTGAGTAACAGCGGGATACAATACCCGTGATGCGTTTCCTTCTTTTGAGGAAACATTTTCCCCCCACTCAAAGGGATTCGGAGACGGATTTTCTGACGCATTCTCTCCTTGAATCTGACACAGTTTTGTGCGTCTCCTTTTTGAAAAGGTTGTCAAATACGTTTTCTGAGGCAGAGCGTCTCCAGGGAGTTCTCGTCCCACGGAAATACAGAAAACAGGCTTGCATCATTTTTATTTCACGCATTTACATGCACTGGGAAGTGCTTTTCACACTGTAGACAATTTCCCAACGTCGGTGATTTTAATTTCAAAATATCAGGCTTTTTTCGTCAATCTCTGGGAAATACTCGATAAATAGAAGAAGAAAGTTACTTTCAGGCCAGAAATCATTTTGTCCCAGCAGGTGTGCCATTTTCACACATGGTGGACTTGTCATTTAGGAACAAAAACATTTCATTTGTACTATAATGATGGAAAATCTTGTGATTTGAGGTAAAAAGTCTCTCTTTGTCCTTTTGTGAGGCCAGGCCATTTGATGATGTCTTTCTGAAAGGATCACACTAAGAGTAGAGAGGTCCCCGCTGTGCCTCTATTCTTTAACCACCACTTCTTATGGATTTCTGCTGCTTCTGGCTTCTTTTTTCCCCCTCTCAGCTGCAGAGATGTATGCATAGAGATCAGTGAGAGGGAAAAGCAAACCCTGGAGAAGCAAGAGGGAACTCCAGAAACACAGCTAATACAAAGGGGAAGCGTTCACACATGGGAATACACTGCTGATGCGCATAGAAAACCCAACAAGGCTGTGTTGAATCAACACACAGAACACCTATGAAACCAGCTGCTACTAAAAAGCAAAAGCACTACAATTAAAAGACCTAATTCACTTCCTTAATTCTACCAGAAATACTCTGTATTCTACTGTGGTTGTATGAGGGTTTTTAAAAGGGAGCGTTTTTCTGAATCAACTCTTACGTGACTCCTGTGGACAGTTCACTGCCTCGACAAATACGGATCAGCACATGAATGCAGACGCTGACATTTAGTACGCATATTTAATACACCGGCGCTGGCACACAGTACGTGTTTTCCAGCTGCCAGACTGATTAGATATTCACACACATCGCTGTTGTGGATTAAAGAGGGTCAGAGGAACAGTGGCTTACTTTAGCTGTGGCTTCCTTTATGGACAGATTCAATGCCTGCTCCTGCTCCTGGAGTCTGCAGAAAGGAAATAAACATGTTACAGTGCAGCACTTAATGTCATTTCAACCCTTTTGGGGGCTTCAAGGGGAAAGCCAAAGTCCTCCAGTTTGCTATAATCTACTCATCTGGATGCTGAACACAGGTCGGGTTTATCGTCTATCAGAAGAGTTACTGAATCGAGCAAGAAAGCCGGCTCGAAGCATTCAGTCTGTATCCTTGCATCTGTAGCACAGCCTTCAAGCAGAAACCATAACAACCAAAACACTAAACAATGTCTTTGTGCTTAATCTTTAATAATATATATGTAAAAAATCATTTTATGAAATGATTATTTTGTGACGATCAACTAAAATGGTAAAATAACTGTTTAATATTTTAGGAAAGATGCTTATTTTCTTTCTTGTGCAGTGAAAAATGAATATGAAAATATGTGTGCCACTCTTTAATCCCTCCATTAAAAATGAAGCTCAAGCTCAGCTGCCAGTTAGCTTAGCATTTTTTTCTCCCAAACAGAATCAGCTAATATTATGCAGCAAAAAGAGAGTTAACAAGGATTTTCCTGAGCTTTCGCGTCATGAGAAAAAGGCATCGACCAATCACGTTGTGCAGAACGGGTTTAGTTGAGCCTATATTTATACAAACTTTATAACTCCTTTCAACCTCAGCAACAAACCAATAAAAGCCCTAATACTTAATATTTGCAGGGGCATTTTCATGTTATCATTTCATGTCAACATCTTAAAAACAAGTGGATAAAAATCTTGAAAAAGCAGCTCCAAAGTAGACGAGGAGATATGATTGTCATTTCAAACTGACCTGTGTCTGCTTACGTTACATATTCTGATGGTTTCCATTGACTGGCCCATTAGATTAAATTGTCTAGATGATATTTTCAGATTTCAAGATTGCACATGTAAGTAAACATGCAAACAAGACAAGGTCACATTATCCTGTGACAGACGTATCAATCAATTAGCAGACAGGGAGGGGGAAAAAAGGAGCATAAAAATCCATTTTGCACAACGCGATCACCTTGAGATGGTCCCAATCGTCTCATATCACAAAAATCATGCCCTTTTCATGTTATTCAAGCTGATGTTCTGGGTGAGTCAGGGTAAAATGTTGTCTCTGAACATCAGCGTTACCGCGGCCGTTGTTTAAAGGGATGCAGCTATTTTGGATTTCTTTAATCCCAATACCCGAAAGGAAATAAATCTTGAAATGAGAAAAGAAATGTCCTGCGTTATTTGGAAGAAGAAAAAAAAAAAACATAAGCGGCACAATCACTGTGATGACCCGAAAGCACACCATCAGGAGATGGTGCGGCTGAATATCCAATCTGAGGTCGCAATTTCAATCAGCAGCGCGGATAAATGCGTTCCCCTCGGGGTAGGGAATATGTCAGATATCAAATTATGCCAGTGATGGTGGGTCATGCCACCGAGATGGCGATAAGTACAATTTACACGTCTTTTCTAATGAGTGGCAAGACAGAGAAGCTTTCCACGATGCTCCGTCGCAAGCTATTAACTTCAGAGGATACGATGCAAAGTAATCATTTGCATCTGAGAGAAGGGAGGGAAAAAAACGATTAAAATTCAAAGCGGGTTCAAGCAGGTGTGAGAGAAGAGGATTGAGGGCACGGGGATGTGAGGAATAAAGAAAAAGTCGCTGTGGCTGCTTCATGCATCCTCTCTGAACCTGAAAACAAACAAATCCTTCCTCATGAAAGTCTCACTAAATGATCGCATTACATTCACTTTGCACTTTAGTTCAACGTGACAAACGAGTGCTTTCAACCTAGAAGAAAGCTCCATCAAAAACTACATCCAACTTTAGCTATTTTTAAAACAAATCTGAAAACACTGTATTGTCAGAGCTCTTCCTAGCTGTTATTTGAGATGTTAATTGGGTTGATGGTGTGTGCCCGCACGACTCTGTTGTACTTCCTCGGTACGAGACGAGATGTTCCCGCTGTTTGTTTCAGAGGACGAATGAAGCTGGGAGGCAAAGATTTAGTGAAATAGAGGATCTGCTCTGACACATCCTCCTCTAATTTAATGATAAGAAAGTACGTGACTCCATGCAGGGAAAACGTTCATGGACTGCTGGTTGTTGTTGCTGCATCACACACAGCTCTCTAGCAGCCCCACCTGCTGACTGACGGTACTGCAGGAGAGTTTCCTGGAGGCATGATGAGGTTTATCTTGCGTGCCTCATGTGATCCATATTTCATGTATTATATATAAATACATAAAGAGCATATAATAATAATGGATTTGACTCTCTTCTGCGTCCGATCACATAAAAATAACATTTCACATGAATGAGAGGACACTCATGTATTCTGCAGGTGTGTGGCGCCGACCTGAGCGAGGAGGGTGAAGGCGAGACGGAGATCTGCGTCCGGTTTTCGGAGGTGACCAGGTCCTGCAGGGTTCGGCTCATGTCCCGGAGCTGGTCCACGGTGCAGCTCCTCAGCACGGAGCCCTCCAGCTCCTCGGCCTCCACCTGCTGCTCCTCCTGCTGGATCTGCTGCTGCAGGCGTCGGCCGCGGTCCTTCAGCTCCGTCAGCCTCCGCTGCAGCTCCGCCATCTCCTCCTGCACAGGTTTTTATTTATTATTATATTGATACCTGAAGCTAATCGGCATTTGACAATATATTCAAGCACTTAAACTTCACTGATTCTGGAAATAACTTAATAACACATAACAGATAAATAAAAAAAAAGCTGAATTTACCTCTACCAGCTGCTTCTCTTGGATCAGCTGATCTCTCCGATGCAGTGGACCCTGCAGGGAGTCGGACCGCTCCCTTGCATCGGCCTCCACAGCCTCCCTGACAACCAAGTCACAAAAAGAGAGTGGATTTACTGAGATAACAAATCAATAATTATTTTCTCATAGACTTCTAAGCAATCTGACTTTCTTTTTCCAAACAGACGTGTCGCCCCCTGATGGTCATTAGAAAGGATGCAAGTTTAAGGCACTTGAGAGTTGGCTTCACTTTTCAGAACTTCAGGTTGCCTCCTGGTATGAACCAGTGTCTCACTGTCTTTCTCCAACCCACTGAAGTGGAAGGACATTTATAACTGAGGTGACTTGTGTCTGTTATTATATTTAAAAACTCTTGAGATGCAGGTAAATGTGTAAAACACGGTCACACTGCATTCTTGCATGGGTTGTATTTGTGCAGGGTTCCCTCTGGAGAGGCCACACCTGACTTCCTTCCTGTCATAAGAGCTATTTTTAGCATCCCTCCCTAACTGCTCCGTCCTACAAGATTATAATATATAGATGTTTATGGGACGACGCTCAAAAACTGAATTTAACCACATAAAGCTGAGAAAATGCAAAGTATATACAATACAAACCCAGTGGGGCTGTGTTTTGTTCAACATCATGTTATAGCATCAGAGGGTCATTAACATAAACAATTCTCTTGTCTGAATAAATACCTGAAACAATAGGGAATATTTCACATCTGGTTTCATGTAAACATGTGATTCTCTATACGTCAATAAGAACAAACAACTCTTTTACATAAAAAAAACTACAGAACATACCAAAGGGAAGGAGGAGGGGGGGGGGGGGGAGAAGAGCATAGTTCCTCTTTAAGTGTACACAATGCATCATTGTTGTGAGACTGACCTGCACTGACTGCAGTCTGCCCTCTGGAGGGCGCTGTGCACCGCCTGTCTGAGCCGCTCCAGGAAGAGAGCGACGCTGGGCTGTCTGGAGGGCAGACCCAGCTTCAGAGCTCCTCGCTCCCTGCACAGCTCCTCCAGCTTCTTCCCAAAACGCTCCGCTGGAAACGCACAATCATAGCAGCAGCATGAGGTGAAAACCATCCGTCGTTCACAGCGAGGTCAGAGGTGAAAGTGGAAACTTGTGACTGTACAGGAATGAGCTTTCTCTCTGGGTCATAATGTCTTCGTCGCCATTCACAGAAATATGAATTTCTATTGTAGGATTCTATTTTATGGAGAGCTAATGACAGAAAAACAGTAACAGATGTCAACGGCGGTGGGAAATACCTGTCAGAGTTTAAAATGATGCACAATCAGAAAGCAAACAGAATCCCTGACAAGACACCCTGACCCAGATAGCCACTCCGCCTAAATAGTTCAAGGTCTACAGCAGATGTTGCATTTATTTCTGTCACAAGAAACGGGCCCAAATAAAGTCCGCTTCTGGAAAATAAACTAAGATCTGTTTCTTCTGGAGATTCAAAATAAAGTCCAGATTCCGTTTGTTAGGTTTGAGGACTCGCCGGTTCTTTCCCATGCAGTCTTCAAAGTGAAAAACATCCAAAGCTGAACACGAAGCACTAAACATGAGAAGTTCCACGGGTTTAATCTTGTAAATAAATGCGGATTCGATTTCCAGCTTCGTCTACTTTTCCCACCAAGTTCAGTTTTTGGTTTAGCACATGAAAACGTGTGTGAGGGGCCAGAAAAACAAACCATTCCTTCAGCTCTGATTAATGTGCAGCATCACATGCTCAGTGAGAAGTTCTCACGTCTTCCCTCATCTAAAACATCAGACTGATAATTGTCTGGGTGCTGATTTAATAAAATGAGATATGTAAAAGCCATAAAACACGTCAGAGAATCAAGCTCTCGGTCTATAACAGCTGAGACGCCCTCCTTATTACAGCAAACGGCTCAACTGAAAGTCTTAAGTTCACCTGCGTCGTAGTCGTCATCCAAGATGGCTCTCTGCTGGAGCCTCTGCAGCTTCAACATCATGGACTCGATCTGAAAGAGAGACACGATGAAGGCAAAGACCCAACCGATTACCCAACAGTCCAGAGGGCAGCGCTCTTTAAACAGTCGGCCCGGGCTTAAAACAGACAACAGAAGCGTGTCAAAGTGACACCGGGTCAGCGGGTTGAGGACCAGGTCTCATCTCACGACTCAGACAGGAAAGACTAATCGACCCGACTACATGGAATTAAGGAAAAGGTCCCTGAAATATCCTGATTTTCCTATTACAGAAGCAATTTCTAAACTTGTGGCTCGTATCTCAAGAAATCCTTTTATTATTATAGATTATATATAGATTATATCTGTAACATGATATTTGGTTAGAATGTACTGGAGGTGGATGACCCTCAATATCAGTGGCTCTCACCTGAAAGCTCAATTATAGCTTCAATCGGATACAAAAATGTATTATCTTGTTAGTCGAGATCAGTCGTTGTTTTTTTTGTTTTCTTTCTTTTTGCTGTTTTTACTTCCTCTTTACTGTAAATATATTGAAATGAAACAACCTAAAAAGGTGAAACTCACTCTGTAACCTGTGTCTGGGATCAGTATAGTTAACATGTGTGTTAATATTTGAGGTTCCCAGGGTGTGTTTACCCTCCCAAAACAAAGCATGCACACTATTTTCATAGTTTGCGTTTGGTCTTAAAGAATTGTGGATAATATATGTATTTAGTTTCTTGCTGAGAAGATTGAAACCTTAATCTTCTCCTCTAAGTCTTAACTGATTCTGGACCTGGTCTGGGAACCGACTTAAACCCGGTGAATGGTGTTTGTGACAGTTGGTTGACCCCATCGTGCCCACCTTGGTGTGCGTGCGGTTGTTTTGGAGGCAGTCCTGCAGCACGCCCTCGTACTTCTTCACCAGGCTGTCCCAGCCCTGGTCGGAGGCCGGCGTGGCGCTCTCGTAGCCGGAGGTGACGGAGGAGGCGGAGGCGGTGTCCGAGTCCACGGACAGGGAGGAGGTGATGTCTATGTCCAGAGATGGGGAGTCGCTGTCGGGCAGGTCCGGTGTAACCCCCCTGTCCCCCCACAGACACCCCCGCCAAAACCTCCCGCCCGGCGCCGGCTCCTCTCTCTCTGGCTGGCTGCTCGGCGGGGAGGAGGGCAGCGACTGATTTGAGACATTGTGCTGCACGGAGAAGGTTGCTGGTTTTGTTTGAGGCGCGTCAGTTGACCGACTTGGCGGTTCTGGTCGCCGGGGCGTTTCGGCAGCAGTGGCGTACGTCTTTTGGCTGGCGTTGAGAGACCGCTGGATGAAACTGAAGCTTGAGTTAAAGGAGTCCTTGGGGGAGGCCGGGTTCAGGCTGAACCTGGGTTCAGTCTGGGGCAGAGTGGAGGGACCCTGGTGGCTGGAAGCCCCGTTACTGGCACTGTATTCCAGGTGGGGAAGAGGACGGGTGAAACCGTCCCCCTTCCAGGAGCTACATGTGGGTTTATCAGGCTGCTGCTGACTCATTAAGGACACTTTGCCAGCAGGCGTTTGAGCGCCGGTTCCCTCTGTGAAGTCTGCGTGACGTCCAGACTTTCCGTTCCTAATGCAAGCAGTCCTCCCTTCATCCTCCTCCTCCTCCTCCTCCTCCTGCCCATCAGTAGTGCTCGGTATTCTGGACTGCTCTCCTCTCATGTACCCCGGTCTTCGGTGGAGCCTCTTACGACCGGAGCCGCCAGCTGTCCCCGACGCCCTGCCACCTGTCGATGCAGAGATTAACCATTAAGCTGGACAGAACACGGTCATGAGGAAGATAACGAGTGAGCTCATGGAACTGGCAGGATTAGCTGTGCAGTCGTGGCGTACATCAGGGAAAACCTGCCAACTACACAATATATGTGATAATGTGGTACGACCAAAACTGAATATGACTTTCCTCCCCCTCGTCCCTTAGAGCTAGCGGCGCTAACCGAAAGAAAAGACAGCTTGGGCAGATGTCAGACATTTCCCAGAGTTCTGCTCCAGCTGTTGGGAAATACCAAAGCCACACAGTCATTGTGAGTTATAAGACACGCCCCCTCTCAGCGGAGGAGTGGACTACATGAACAATATTTCCTGGAGCTGCATTTGAATTTGTTTGGTCTTTCTTTTGTTGACCTAAACCAGAGGTTCTCACAGCGTGGGGCCGGCCTGTGCTGCAGGGGGAACGACCCTGATTCACGTTGGAACACAAAACAGACAAACCGGCGATGATGCTAATAAGGCTAATCTCAGTCCATGAGTCCACTAGTGTTTTGGTCTTAGTGCTTTTTTCATGCTAAATGTTGTCTTTACCAGAGATGTGCTCATTTAAAGAGGACATATGATGCTTTTTCACTTCCTGTAGTGTGTTGTATAGTAGTCTTTGTCTACTCTGTGCACTGCTTTGATTGGTTGTTAAACACTACAGGAAATGGTAATCCCTCACTAAAACAAAACAACAGAGGCTGAGGTTTTTCTGAGCATTAAAGCACGTAAACATGTTCTAGTAGTAACTTGAAATACACGCAGAAAAGAAGGCGGTGCACAAAATCAATACGACTGAGCTTCAAACACTAACAGTGACATTTTAATGCATCAAACTATAAAGTCGACATGGCTGAAATATTGGAAACAGTTTGCCAACACATAGGAGAAATATTAGCATTCATTTGAAGTCATCTCTTTTTTAGCAGTAATCATGCAAAAATCATTTGGGAAAAGTTGAACTTGCAGAACAGAAGAGCAGCCCATTCTTATTTCAGATTATCTGATTTTTTTTCACTTAAACAGATTATTTGAAAGTTAAAGTGATTCCAGTGTCTTTTAGTGTCATTTTAAAGAGTTCTAATCGCATTTTGATGAATTATCAGGATAATATCGCGATGTATTGATATTTTTTCTTTCTCGTACCGTCCCGTGCCGAGGCTTGAAAGTGGTTTATGCTCCGAGCTGGACACCTGCTGCAGCTCCACATGATGAAATGTGATGAGATGTGATGAGATGTTAGGATTCAGAGGAGGAGACGGGCTGAAACGTCGGGGAGTCAACAGCCTCTTTGTGTACAGCTGCGTCGCAACAGCCCTCTTCCCCCTCCGGCTCTCAATTCTCTCTTCCCACTCACACACTGAACGCACACTGAACACACACTGAACACACACAGACGTTTGTGCTGGAAACACTGGGGCATTCATACTACTGTCATTATGAAACAAATAGCTTAACAACATACTTGTACATGAGTAAGAATTAGGGACGGGACCGTATAGGATGTTATCGTCCATCAGGATGAATAAATGATGGGGATAATCGTGAATATCGTCGTGACTGGAAAAAAGATGTCAAGCTGTTGATTGAACTCGATCGCTTAAATTATCTATGCCACCCTATGATAATTTTATTTATTATTGTATTGTTTTTCAGTGAAAAAGACTGAATCTTATCAGTCATGCAGTAAACATATAGTTTCTTAATAAATATTAAGTGATTCCAGTCATTTTTTAGTTCCATTTGAAGAGTTTAAGCACATTTGATGATTATCGGGATAATATTGTGAATTATTTTGGCCGGGATAATCGTGATTATGAAAATAACGACCATGACCTCCAGTGACATCACTCCTAAAGCTGTGTGACCACAGAGGAAGAGACACAAAAGGATGCCACTTTAAGGGAGAGTTGGGACGTTGGACCAATGGGAGGCTAGAGTTTCTAGTGATATAGTGATGGGGGTTTTCCCATTTTGTGTGTGTGTGTGTGTGTGTGTGTGTATGTATGTATGTATATGTGTGTGTGAGTTGTCTTCTGTCCACTGGGACCCGTCGCACCGAAGCTCGAGTAACATGCAGCTCCATTAGTGTTTCTTTGCAGACGCGGTCGCCGTTCCATAACCGATTTTGAGAAACCCGACCCCGTCCGTGGGGCGACGCAGCCGCCCCACATCTGCTGTGTCCGAGGCGTAACGTGGAGGGAAAGTGTTACTGTATCCCCCTCGATTACACAGAGGGAAGGGGAAGGAAATGCCTCAGGGCCCATTGTGTGTGTGTGTGTGTGTGTGTGTGTGTGTTTGGGGGCATAGAGCCCATCAGCGGTATGTCATTTGCTGCTTCCTGCCGGCTTTGTGCTAAAATAGTTAACCGGACAGGATTGAGGCCACACACACAGACACAGACACACACACACACACACACACACACTTCTAAACCTGGAATGCAATTCTTGGTACAAATTCCTCGTCTCCTCACAGCAGACATGGGCTCAAATAATTAGAGATCACGGAAAAAACCCAGATCTGAACCCTCCACCGGTGACAGATGTAAATCTAAGTCTGCTACTTTATTACACGTGTTTCGGTTGCGTCTTTGTTTGCAGGGCTCAAGTTTTTGAATCCAAGCCGATCCTCATGACTGCAGTTTTTCAGTTTAAAACCAGAAAACGCCTCCTGGTCAAGAACTGTACTCTTAATGATGTCATGTTCCACATTGAGGGGTCAAAAGGCTACGTTTGGACCCCATTTATATCTTATTTCACTGCCATTACTGGGATGACAAATTCAGGCTTCAGTCATAGTTCCCTCTCTTTATGCAAGAATGTGCGGATCAATATGTTTAGCTGTATGTATGACATTTTTTTTTGGCTTTGTTATAACCCTTTAATACCTTATTATTGTCATTATGACAGTCAGTTGTGTGTCGTTGTGGCCTGCTGGTTTAGGATTAGGAGGCTGAGAAAGAGGAACTGGAGGGTTGGGAAAAGGGAGGATGGATTTATATGTTCTATATTATATGGCAGTTTCACCGTTGCATTTTGAAGAGCTTCAGCACCAAAGTGTGGGAAAACGAAGCGTCTCAGCCAGAAGGGGCCAGATTATTTACCTTTGGAGATTAAACGGGGCCCTCCGCGGAGCCCCGAGGTTAAACACCGCATCTCATTGGTCGCTGGAAGAGTTTCAGCCAAAGAGCAGAGGAATGTGGAGGGATCTCGTAAAAACACAAACGTTTAAGGAACAAGCTCAGCACCCTCACACACACACACACACCAGCAGATCTGCATGTCAGCAGCCTCCTGACAAGCAGCGCTGCTCGGCAGATGTGACCGACCACAGCGCCAGAAACAGGGAAGCGAAAGTCTTTTTTTCTGTAAATATGACAAATGGTTACCAAGAAGTGACTCTTATCTTGGGGGAGAGAAGGAAAGGCCTTTAGTGGATATAAAACCTCACAATCCTGATTTTTAATGGCTGCTCTGCTCTGATGAAACCACACTTCCTGTTTGGTCACACGAGGATCTCAAACCCAGCTGAGCTGAGCGGCTCGAAGACAACAAATAAGCCCAACGAACCCTAAAATAATGTGTAACGCCAACATGAGACGGCCTTGTTGCCTCATATGGATTCGTTTTTTTTAAAAGTCGACACGTGTCATTGGATGATAATAAATGACATTTTACCAGCTGTTTATGGCATGACACAAAAACACCAGTTTGATTAATTAAACACACAAGGGAGTGCCAGAATATCTCCACATTGTCTACATATTTCGAGGGAGGGGGGATGAAAAAGTGCATTCATCCCCTCTCATCACTTTGACCCCTCGTGACCTGAACGATGCAAAGACGGTCCACATGACAGACCCTGTGAGTGGAGGCTAAATGTCAGCTGGAGGACCCAGAAGGACCCAGATCCTCCTCCAGGCAGACTGTTGATTCAGTGACTCTACAGTGCAAACAGGCGGTCTCTCCTCTTGGATGAGTTCACACTGCAGACTCACTTTTTCTCTCCCGTGTTGTTTATTCTCATTGATATTTCCCTTATAATTATAAGTGAAGCTCCTAGTGAAAATACAAGCCAGCCTTCTACCTTGGACTACACTTAACAAAACAAAAGAAATCTATATTTACCTTCCGGGCGGTGGAGCGCAGAGTTAGTGTGACAGTCCAGCCCCATCAGTCCAGCAAACATCTTCCCGTGAGCCCACAAGAGACCAGATCCCGGTGCTACCGTCTGCTCGGAGCTACATCGACCATGTTTCAGAGGAGCCGGACAACGGGACTGATCTCATTTCCGTTGTGGGAAGAAAAAAAAAAGGCTGTTTTGTTTTTTTATTATCCTCCACTTCTGGATTGACGCGTGAAACCGGCTTTTTTGTTGTTTACACGCGCTCTTTCGTCCACACCAGTCATTTCCTGTTATTGATCACCCTCCCGGACTTTTGATCCTCACTTTTCTTCTCTATCTGTTGCGCACGAGCGGTCGATCCGTGGAGAAAGTAGATCCTCATGTCGCGTTTCTCGTGGGGAAGATGATAACACCCACAACAACAAAGTAATACACGCTGCTGTAATGGCAGAAAGAAGCTCAATACGTGTACTTCTGTGTCTCATCGATGAGCGACCGCTAATCCGTTATGCGCTGCGCTCGTGCGTCGTGCGCCCGCGCGCCGCCGTCGTCGTCGGAGCAGCAGCAGCGCGAGGAGCTCCTACGTGTTCAGGAATTTGACTCCAGACTCCTTCAGACCGACGCGTCACCGGAGCGCGCGCCCTCTGAATGGACGAACGAGTTATGTTGTTCTAAAGAATTTAGCTGCAATTATTATTATGAATATTATTATTATTATCGTGTAGCATTTTAAAAGTGTTTAAACGTACTTTCACATTTACATTTTTATCAACATTAGGCTTCAACCCCCTAAAATAATAAAAAATTGTCCCCCCAAAAATACTTTTACTCTTTTTTTGCAAGAAGAATATTAATAAAACTGTTCTATTTTGTTGCGTAAAAAAACCCTCAGTGTTTTCTATGAAATAACTCGACATTAAAGATAAGATAAGATAAGACTTTATTGATCCCAAGCTGGGAAATTGACACCTTACAGCAACTCAAGAGCCAGAGAGAGGCAGGAAAGAGCAAATAAGATACAGATTATCCAATAAATACAATACAATAAATAAAATAAAGAATAAAATACAAATCTAAGATATATATGTACACAATCTATACCTATACAACATGAATAAGATCAATGGAGATGGAGATTACACCTTGTGTTTATTGTGTTGCACAGAAACAGATTGCACCCTAAACAATATTGCAATATTGTGTATATGTGTATGTATATTCATTACTCGATAAGTACTTTTACTTGTTCTGTCTGTTAAAAGTGGTTTTGGTGTATCTCTATCTGCAGTGTTGACAGACTATCCAAGTGTATTTTGGCCATGTAGGTCAAGTAATTGTTTGTGTGCAAAAATGCATGTTATTTCTGCATATCTGTAGAGATCCCCCAACACCCTGACGTAGATCCCAAAGTCTTCCTTTGTTTTAGGCGCTGAGGGAATGAATGAGAAGAGACCCCACATCGAGCCGAGTCTTTTCATCCTCCTTCCCACACGTCCAAATGTTCTTTTCATTCGGAGCGGCTGGCTGATGGACAAGACTCGCCGATAAAGAGCTCAGTTCAGCCGACACAACAGAGCGCAGCCTTTATACGGAGTTGGGCCGAGCTGTAGAGGGAGAGGGGGCTGTAGAGATCAGATTCATGCCACGCCACACATGTACTGTTCAGAGTGTTGTCACGTGTCCAGTATTTTAAATTTAGTCCACTATGATTTCCCAGCCAGGAGGACACCTCACATCCCTGTTGCCATTTTCATTTTGTGACATTTATATCACCACTACCTTTGATAGCAGACACCCAAGCCAATGCCCTTGGGAAGAGTGCAGTACCTTGACCTATCCACCAGGTGGAGACATAGGCCATGTTTTCACATGGAAGCCTGAGGTTGGGTTGTTCGAGGCTGGAGGAAGAAAGACTGTAGATGCTCCTTCATTCACATGAATACAGATGGCTGGAATTGACCTCGAAAAACGTTGGTTCGTGGACTACGGTTTCAGAGTGCCGAGTGGCCGTTGTCCATCGCCATCTTGGATTTTTTGCAACCAGTGAACAGAAGTGACCATATTTGGAGGAGCGACAGGTGAAAGTTAGCTTCACAATTCAAGTTGAACTTTACAAAATGCACATATCCTGCTTTATTGTATGTAAATGGACCATAATGTACTAAAGGAACATCACGCTGGATTGAAGAAGACTTGAAACTACAGATTAAGACCATAAAAATGTTCACAATGTTTACTGTGATAATACATCAAGAGAGAAGTAGGACCATTTTCTGCAATCTGAATTCTTTTTGCAACCAGAGGAGTCGCCCCCTGATGGCCAGCAAAGAGAATGCAAGTTCAAGGCAATTCAGCATTGGCTTTACTTTTAAGAACCGGAGGTTGGCACCTGCATTGGAGTAGCAACAAACAGCATTGAGATGCCCAGAAAACCTAAAACAGCAAAGGTAGGAGATATTTTATTTTAAGGTGGTGTTGGAATTGTGGTACATTTTAGTAAAAATGGTTAAGGTGAGCATAGATACAAACTTTCTTTCTCTTATGTGGGTACGCAGGAAGAATATGTTTAGAAATATTATTATTCTTTATATTCAATCTGTGATTTCTGCCTCATGTCACACTGTAAATATTTTTTAAACTTGAATATCTTTGAAACTGGGTCGTTTTCATGAATGCAGAGCCGTTATAGAACCAGTTTGAATATTTAAATGTAATATTAGATATATACAGTATATAACATCAAAAATAGTTCCTTGATTATTAGCTTAATTGATTTACAAACCAGCTCTCTCAGATACCTTAATAAAATTCACAAACCCCTTAAAAGGCTGATCAAACAAAATTAAACATGTACAATAAAACATTCATTTTCAACAGCGGTTTATAATAATATTCCTAAATTCGATTGTTTTCCTAAAATGTTTCAGTTAAATGGAAAACTTCCCCTCATAGATGATTCAGGTTGTCTGTCTGTAGTACTGATATTGGCCACCAGGTGGCAGACTTAAACTACATTCAAACCCTTTTCTACAAGAGAACCTCAAGAACAATGAAATTACACACAGTCTGTGGATATAATATGAATATGTGAATAATATATGAATTAACCGGAGACGGATGCGTTTCATCACGAAGCTCCAGATGATGTCATCATGATGAGCGGGTATCAGGACGTGAATCTCCACAGCTGCGTCAGAATAGAAACAGTAAAAGCTAAATGGAAGCAGTTGGAATTATCAGACTCACGTTTTCTCCTCAGTTGAATCCGACGATGAGGCGGTTTATGGATAGATTATAGAGGGGGCAGACGCTGCTCTGTGGACCATCTGTGAGCTGAAGTGTGTATCTGGGTGGTAGATAATTACCTCCATCAGATGTTGAGAATACAACAGGGGAGGGGGGGTATCAGTTCTCTTCCAGGGATATTCATTGTGTGCTGCGAACCTTATTCTGACATGATGTCACTGCAGTGGCGAGGCCTGTTTAAAGAGTGCAGAGTGAGGAGTGGATGGGTTGTGAGTGAATCTACGTGCCAGTCAGAGGCACGTACAATGTACAAAGGTCATCCCCCCCCCCCACACACACACACACACACACACAGTATGCAGTGAGCCAATGGTTTCTACCTTAGATTATCTACGTGTGATAGAGAGAGAAGGGAGGGCAGAGAGGAAAAATAAAATAAACACAGACTTTATCAAAGCAGCTTAAAGACTGGCAGAGCATGGGCATATTTGGCACGGAACTTTTATTCATGCAAAAACAAGTGAAGTCATCAGATCTTTATCAAAGAAAAATAATCCATTGTCTATTGTAACCCTGTTTTTATCCGAGTGATAAAAACAAATTTAACAAGCATGTCACAAACTGTATCAAACATTCGTCAAATCCCGTTAAAAATACCAACGAAAGCAGACAATGACACCGTGGAGAACAAGGAACAACATGTTGCCGAGGCAACGCGGGACTCAGACCACGCCGTCCTCGGGGTCGATGAGCGCGGACCGACTGGAGAACACGTCGGCCAACATGTGTTTGGGGATCTCGGAGCCGCGGACGCGCAGGGCGTAGCAGGCGTCCTCCACCTTGCCCAGGCTCTGTCGCAGCGTGTGCAGCTTCTTGGACACCTCGTAGGGACCCGTGTTCCCGATGTAGGAGAAGCCGTCGTGGATCTGCCGCAGGAACTGGCTCAGCTGGAAGGGCGTGTCGATGTCGCCGTTGCCCACGCTGCTGATGCACATCCGCATCAGCTCGCCTGTCAGGTCAGCCACGCCCAGCAGGTAGTCGGCGGGCGTCACCTGGAAGGTCAACACCTGATCGCCCGGCTGCAGGGCCTCGGTCGAGCCCTGACATGGAAAACACGACAAGAATTAATCGAGAAATCAAACATAAATGTCCACAAAAAGACGCTTTTGATTTTCCCACATATTTACAACAATATTTACAAGAAGCTCTGCTTCTAGCAGAAGCCCTCAGCTACAATTAAGCAATTATTCTCAAGCATGATGACGCTTTTACTCTATAATATTGAGGTTGGAGCAATTTTGCGTTCATCAAGAAGCATCCTTCCTCTTTGAACACGACAGGCTGAGTAGATTAAATTACATAATGACACATAATGCTTATAAATGCTGTCCATAATAACACCCGATGTTGCCTTTGTGTGCCATTACCGCTGCTTTGAAAGAAAAGAAAGACATTTCCTCAGTCTGTAATCGCCATGAAACCGACTAATGATTCGTTTTGTGACAAAACAAAGGAAAAGGTGCATGCGGCTTCGCCACATGGTCCTCCCTAAGTCTACCTTGGTATCTTCCTTCTCCGTTCTTGTGAACACCAGCCTGGCGTTGATCTCCTCCAGGCTGATGAGGCTGCGATGGCGGATATAGTGCAGGAAAGAGACGGCCTCCACGTACTCCTGGATCCCTAAATGCATGAAATCATGAATCATGAATACGCCCAGATATTTCACTGCTCCAGCTGCTGAATATAAACGTGTTTATGATACGGCAGGCGGCTGAATTTTCTCCATTCATCTGTATTTGTGATTTCCTCTAAATGACTAAAAAAGCAGGTCAACTGTATCAGATGAGCGTAGCACGCAGGGTGTGTACAAACACTACATGCTATCTGCACAGTTCAGATCCTTGATAGTGATTCAAATAAAAACAGTATCCTGTCGGTTCCTTTTTGATTGAACAACAGTGGCCATTTTTTATTTTTTTTTGTAGCGGGCTGGGATGACCTCCTCATTTGTTTTCTGGCCCTGTGCAAACAACAATCAAATAATCACAGGACGGAAGACTTTGTGTCTGAAGTTTACTTTTGGAGCGGCGGCTGAACTTCAAAGGGCCTCCTATCTCAGCGCAGCGTGCTGCTCGCGGTTCATCTCCACTTCATCTACCTCCACCCCACTTTAATGGGTTACTACTTATTCATTATTAAAAAAAAAAAAAAAAAATTCTCCATCAGCTTCTTACTCTGAGCAAGTGAGTCCCACATAAACACATTTTCTTGCCAAACTCAGTCTGGTGGTTTGAAAAGAGAGAATGGACGTGTGTTTACATTCCTGCTCACCGACTCTGTTTTACGTCCGCAGCGTCGCCGACTTCACCGGCACCACACCTGAAAGGCTGCGTAGTCTCCCAGCTGCTGCTCAGTAGAGCGAGGTCTGTCGTTTTATCGTTACATATATCATATCCATGTACTTCCTACCTTTATGTTCTCTGATGCCGGGGATGTTTCAAGTGCTAATTGAGTCATTTTAGCTGCAGGGTGTTAGAGCTCACACTCATTTAATTTTAATGATCTATTTATTATTGTTGAAGTAAAATTATTGCACCAGTTAGAGACTTCTTTGTCGTTTAATAATCACAACATCCTGACTGGTGTTTTCCATTAATCTTGTCATAATAATAATAATAGCATTGATTTTTGCTTATTCAGTCATGAGTTGTTATTGTTATAGAGACAATCTAATACTTTGTCAGGGGCTTTAAATCAACTTAATAGAGCTTATTAGAGGAGCCATATCTTATTCTCATCTAGGTAGTATTAGTTGTCATTTACACATTTTTACATAACCATTATCAACAAAAAAAATATTTAACTATAAACAACCAAAGATTGCCACAGGACAGGATATGACATGAAAAGGTGACACAGGCTTTGAGGCCGGCAGGCGGAGTTCAGTTCCTGAGTTTCCTGTCGGGAGCTGTTTGTGTTACTTAGTCTGAAGCAGCAGTTACCTTTGGTCACTGAGACCCGGATAAAAAAAGACTGCCTAAACAATGACTCAAGGAAAACCAGCTGGAAGCAGGAGGGATTTTTTTTTTACTGGCATAGCGAAACCAAATTCAACAAACACGTTGCGGTGGCCACAGATGACTTGCATGTTAATTGAGCTTAATGTTTGTCCACAGAGCGGGTCACTGGGCTGCAGGTGAACTCTGGGAAAAAACCCCACCAGCACACGTTTGCCTCGTCTCAAAACGCTGCAAGCTGGGTCGAGCTTAAGAGCTTATCAAAGAGCCGCACTGGCCTGTTATCAGCGGCAATTACGTTCAGATTCAGCCCACAATATCTCTAATGGTCCTTATATAAAAAAAACAGACCCATTACACATGGCTGGAGACTCCTCGTCCAGCCAAGATTATCTAGAGAGGCCGTGCAGCGAGCCCAGTCTCAATCTAATAAAGACGATAAAAATGGAAAAAAATGAAGCGTCTAATTGGTGGGAACTGCCACTGGTCACGTCGGAGGAGGATGCTGCAGTGATTCCTGAGTGACCACAATCTAAAAATGACTTCCCCAGCTGCTAGATAACGGCTCACCCTCGCTCCCAGTAATGCTTTTTTCTCCAAACACTGCAGACACTTTGGCTACGCTAACAAAAACTGACATTGATGCAAGTGGGAAAACAAGTTTATCTGGGTGTGTCTATCATATCCACGCCTGCATCAAGGTCACACTCTCACACTATCAGCCAATTTGCAATAAACCGAAAGCACAAACAGGACGATTGAGGTGAAAGAAGCACAGCAGAGATCACTTCTTGTGAAAAAGCTCCAAATTAAGTTTCATATGGTGTAGTTCCTGAAATGAGCGTTCAATAACATGTCAACAAGACACGCACTCCAAATCACATACTTCTTCTTTTTACTTTTGCATGCTGTGTGCATTCAGTGTGGGCATAGCGCTTCCTCATGACATGGCACCTTGAAATTTGACCCGATGCTCATATGTCTGCTACACAAAGGATTTCTGGAAGGAATAGCCAGAAAAGTAAGCTGATGTTTAGCAGCAATACAACCTGAGCTGGACATGAAAGTCCATGCAAAACCTCACGGCATCAGTTATTGAGATGTTTTAGTACGCATACAGGATTTTATTTAAGATCACAATAAAAAAACAACCCCTAATAAACTGATGGTGGTGAATTTTCATTATCGGAATTATCGAAAAAATTATGACTTGAAAATGCTTTCTTGTAGACGTGAAAAATAGTGCCTGATAACACAAAAAAAAAATGTATTAATCCTTTGTTTATGCACAGAGGCTTTGTGATTTATGATCATGTTATTACAAATTATTTTTCATTAAATAGGCTGTTCACTAAAAAAGGATGCGTCTCATCTGGGACACAATATAAATATTTATTTTTTAACAAAATGTGAAGTGATTCCAGGATGTTTTGCTGTTATTCTAAAAGTTTTAAGCATATTTTGATGATTATTGGGACAATATTGCAATTATTTTGGCCACAATTAAAATGACCTAAAGGATACACATCATTTTTAAGTTAATCATGGTGACTTTGCTGAATATTTTAACATGCACTCTCATGCTTGTTGGCTTTCATAAACAAAAACAAGGTAAATGGAAACACACAAACACACCTGGTGTGATGGCTCTGTGAAACTGAAAGATGTCCTCTCCTCTGAGCTCTTCAGCAATTTGACCGATTTTCTGCCTGACGGCATCCAGTTTCCCGTCTGCTTCATTCAGAATATCCTCCGCATTTGATACGCTTCCAATCCAGAGACAAACACACAGAGTAAAAGTTAGAAATGCAAAGGTCTGCGAGATGTGTGTTAACATTCCCTCTGAAACAGAAGTTGTAGTGCTACTCCGATGCTTTTGGATGGTTCACATGTGTGCCGACACAAACTGTCTTTCTTTAGCAAACTCTGCACTCTCCCATGGAATCTGAATACAGCGAGAGAACCTATCGTGCTTTCCAAACCAAACGTAACACAAATAGTATATACCTGGTCACTCTATGTAAAAGAAAAATGGTCCTCTTGCTTTCAATGGTGACATCTCGACTGCTCTTCACAAGACGCTCATATTTGTCATGTTTGGTGTCAAGCTCCTGTTGGAAAACTTAAAAGACAGGGAAAAAAAAGAAGGTTAGCTTTAGTACTGGTGCCTTAACACAAAACAGTAAACATGCAGGTGGAAAAAGCAGCTACCTTTGAAAGCAGCGATGACAGGTGAAGGTGGGCTGGCGTCACAATCCTTCCCTGCATCAGCATTTCTCCGCAGACATCCTTCACCTGACACGAGGCAGAAAAAAAAGGTTGCAGCTTGTCTTCAATGATAAACGCATCTAGTTGCTGTCATTTTACTCTAAATCATGAGCAGAGATGGGAGGTACAAATACTTTGTTACTGTACTTAAGCAGAATTTTCAGGTATCTGTACTTTACTTGCCCCGCGTCCCTGAATACAGGATAAGCGGTAGACAATGGATGGATGGATGGATGGATGTACTTAACTTGAGTTTTTATTTTTCTGACAACTTTTTACTTTGAATCCCTACATTTTAAAACCAATATCTGTAGTCGTCCTTCAAAACAGACTCGTTACTTTAGATTTAATGCATTTGAGAGGAAAATAATATGGACTGGACTGAAAAAAAAAAATAATAATATGACGCCAGATTCAGTTATCCTTTTCCGGTACTTCCGGTACGGACACCTCTGAAGTAACTTTAAAAAGCTGTCTAGCTCGACATCATTGTAGTTCAGTGAAAAATATAGCCAGACTTTCAAAAATACATGAGGTATCATGTAATAAAAACAACACTAGTACAATGTATTTATTGTTTGTTTATGTAAGGAGACATTATGAGTCATGATCACCTTGTTTAAGAAAGTTTATTTTGATTGTTTTTCACTAAAAGTGGACGTTCACTTAAAAATAGATGTTCTGTTTGTGAAAGAAAAAGTGTTTCTTGACTAAATGTAAAGCATATATTGATGATTATCAGGATAATATCGTGTATCGCAATTATTTTGGCCAGGATGACATATCATTTACCCTGATGTTCCAGCAGCGTTATTTGATTTTGCCTTTTATTTTATACCATTATTTTGTATTTACTAAACTCAAAGTCAGTTTTAATTGAATTGTTAAGCTTAGTTTTGAAACTCCACATTTTGTAGACCAAATCATTGGTGATTTAAATGACGATTAAACGATGGAAATAATCGATAGTGGCAGCCCTTTTACTGTTAATACATGTAATAAACCGAAGCGATGCTGCTGTAATAAACTCGTGTCACACAACAGTTCAGTCTCTGCAGCTAGCATAGCATGCTAATGTGAGCTAACCGTTTATCAACGTTAACAGGCAACAACCTGCTCGGAAACGTTGTTAGTCTAGAGTTGGGCTACGAAAGCTGGACGTACCTTCTCGTCTACTCATGCCGTCGGTGTTGCGATGTCTTCTTTTAATATATATGTATATTTAACTATTCTAGCATCTGTTGTTGAGGTTGTCGGTTGATTCTCTGCACTGTTTTAGCGGCGGGATGTCCGCGCTGCCGACCCGACCGTTACGAGGCAGAATAACGTGAACTGTCGATGTGATATCCACCGGGGATCACCGGAGTAATCGTTACCGGCTCTGGATAAAGTCTAATTAACCTACACGGCGAAATAACTCCCGTTTACTGGTCTTTAAAGACAGGCATCCGCGCGGGCCTCAATTTTCGCGGGGCTTCTGCGCTGCTTTCGTGCGTATCAGGAAGCGAGCAGTGCATTATGGGAGGTGTAGTAACCGTAGCCGAGTGGGCATGTTTTAGAGCATTTTCCTCATTTTACTAAACGCATTATTGCGGATTTCTATTTTTTTTAACAGTTACGAATACGAGTTGTTTTAAGAGGGAGCTTTTCTTGGCTTATAACGAATTATTATAATTATTATTATATTAGTAGTATTATTAATAATACATTATTATTAATAAATTATTATTAAATTAAGCATTCGGTGTCATGCATGATCAACTGTTAATTATAGACATGTTTCTGTGTAAACTGTTTTTAATAGGGAGTGACATAGTCCGCCCACGCTTACCAAAATACTTAAGCAAAAAAAAAAGATTGATCAAATCACCATACTGCTATACCCTAGATTAGCCCGTGCCAATTGTTGCTATTAAAGTATGTTTCATCCCATCTTTCTCCATCAGATTACTCGTTTCTCCGCTGTAACCCCTCCTCCAGGGACTCCTGCAGACTGTGTACGTGCCACTCGACTGGTGCCAACTTGAGCCTGCGCTTTGCCTCCGCAAGTCACAGTCCCCGCCATTCAAACGCAGCATTCGCTCATGAGACGAGTGACGGCCCCTATCAATATAGTCGCGCATGCAGCTGAACTTTGCGCTTCATAGAAATACAAATAATTGTGTCACAGTATGCATTCCGATAGACGAAGTTCATTCTCGACCGCAATCACGGACGTCATATCCGACCGCGAAGTCATTAATCAGTCTATCATAACACCCAGCAACATCTTTATGCAAAATATTCTTTTGTTGTGTGGAAGGAATTTCACACATGCGAGCCAGGAATGAGGGCAATACACCGACGTCCACTGACGATGCATTCAGGTGCTCCCTTCAAGCTCTTACATTCGAGTTTTTCCACAAATGCCCGTTATATTATAAATAGGGTTGCAACTGTTCTTGCTGTGCATTATTTTATAAATAAAGCTGCAGGGAGCTACTTTGTGCTGCTGCTGAATGAAACTGTGCATCATGCTCTCAGACAGAATTTGACCCTGAGCTGCAGTGCAGACACCATATAAATATCTGTCTATAAATAAAAGAATGCTTCCTGCATAACTATGTAAATAAAGTGCTTTCTTTACTTGTACAGTATCAAAGATGGTCCTCTGTCTCCACACGTACTTAAATAAATGTTCTATAATATGTGGATTTACTAACTCCTAATCTTTATTTTCCTTCTTACCTACTTAATGTAAAATCATTTACTCGAGTGTCTATACTTGATTGCAAGTATACTTATTAAAAGTATTTTATTTATAAGTTTACATGAGTACAGATGTATTACTTTTTAAAGTAACACAAATTATATTGTATAATTTGATAAATTAGGAATATTGTTCAAATGCTTTAATCTTCTTCTTTCTTTTTTTCTTTTTTTTGTTCCTAGTAGGTAAACTCATTTATACACATTTTGTTTAACTTTTGGGTAGTTTAATAAATAGCAGCATATCAGAATGTATATAATAATAAAGTAGAACTAAAAGTAAAGTACACATGGCTCAATGACCTATATGTCAGTGTAGACTTCCACGTGTTTCGAGCCATTTATTCTGAAAGTTCGTTTGTCCGACAGCTCATGAAGGCATCTCTCGAAGGAGGGCGGTGCTTGTGAGCTGACGTCAGAGCAGGCTGGGCCACAGACAAGGCTGAGCACACACTGCGCGGCGCCATGCTCTACCTCTCGGACCGACAGCTAGCCCGCTGAAAGAAACCTCGACCCAGCCCGAAATGCCCGCTCCCGGGCGCACGTTGTCGGCTCATTTCACTGACACGAGGCGCCGAAAGGGAGCGAGTGTGGCAAAATGGCGACGATCTGAGTCCTACTTTTCCGTCTCGCTTGGCGTAGCGTGGCAGAGGCAGTGGCTCGTTTCCAAAGTTGTCGGTTAGCAGGGGCGCGTGTGAAGGATCGGACTTAAAGGCGCAGTGCAACCCCCGCAGCCGCCGCCGCCGCCGCCGTCAAACATGGAGAAGCAGGAGCAGCAGAGCGACCTGGAGCAAGACAGACAATACTGTGAACTTTGTGGGAAAATGGAGAACCTGCTGAAGTGCGGCAGGTGCCGGAGCTCCTTCTACTGCAGCAAGGAGCACCAGAAGCAGCACTGGAAGAAACACAAGCTGATCTGCAAGGAGACGGACAAGGCGGCGCAGCTTCCCAAACCGACGCCCGAGCAGCAGCAGCCGCCGCCGCCGCCGCCGCCGCCTCCTCCACCGCCGCCGCCGCCACCGGGGGACGACAAGGTGGAGGAGAAAGACCGGGAAAAGATCAGTGCCGAGCACGCGGACGGCGCTTCTTTACCGCAAACCGTGGAGGGGGACGCCGCCGACGGACACAAGGAGGACCGGTCTAACAACACGCCCAACGGACAGTCGCAGTCCAGCTCGTCCCCGCAGAAACTCGCCACGGAGTACATCGTCCCGTGTATGAACAAGCACGGCATCTGCGTGGTGGACAACTTTATAGGCGCGCAGACCGGCCTCGGCATCCTGGACAACGTCAAGGCGCTGCACAAGACCGGCAAGTTCACTGACGGACAGTTGGTCAGTCAAAAGAGCGACTCCACTAAAGACATCCGAGGGGACAAAATCACGTGGATAGAGGGGAGGGAGGCCGGCTGCGAGAAGATCTGCTTTCTAATGAGTCGCATGGACGACCTGATCAGACACTGTAACGGGAAACTGGGAAACTACAAAATAAATGGAAGGACAAAAGTAAGTATGGCTCTGTGCTGCACGCTGAAATCTGCAGGTATCCGCTCTGTCATGAACGCGTCATTACTTTCGGTTATCGTGGTCCTCCTGCTCGCTAAAGTCACAGCAGATGATGAATGTCCCGGATTGTTTCCTCAGCCTCTTCCGAAATCATTCACACATTCATGACACCAAGTAAAATATATATATTTAATTATTTTTTTTTTAAATAATTAGCACCAGAAAAGAGACATTATTGATGATGCATTCCTTCAAACATATACCTAAATTTATAGACGATAAAATGTAGTTTTTGGTAGATTTAAGTGTCTGCAGCGGCTTCCATCAGTTGAAAAAAGTCATAAAGCAATGAGGAGTTCTCTCATATTGCCCCCCCTTTTCTTTTTAAGCATGAATCAGCAACTCTCTGAACCACTTGATTATTGTCTCAGAAGGACTGGTCTAAAAATGTTGTTAAAAGCTTGTCAAACTTTTAAATCAGTGTCTTCATATCACTTGTTTTGTCCTAAACTACAGAACATTCTCTGATATCACAAAAGACAAATCAGGAAACCCTCCACCTCTAAGCCCCCTTCAAAAATGACTTAAACTATTGTTCTAAATTACCATTTATTTTGCTGATTGATTAATTGATGCAGCAATTTAGTTCCAGCTGTAATCCTGCACTCTGCATTAGTTTTGTCTACGATTCGGTGCTTCTTATAAACTCTGAGCGCTAACTTGCACAACAAGCATGAGTCAGTATGACAGACTGCACACGCTCTCCATGTGCACACACGTGCTGCACCCAGACACATGGAAGACACCACGCTTGCACTTATGAACACACATGACACATTTATGCTTTACGTTTTGTTTTGTCTGGATAAATTAATCGCTGTTTTGATAATCGATTCATCGGCTTAAATGTCAAAATTCGATGATTCCAGCTTCTTAAATGTGAATATTTTCCTTCCTTTACTCCTCTCTGACCGTGAAGTGAATATCGCCGCTTTTCCTGATGTTTTATAACAGCCAATCCATTAATCGTGAAATCTATCAAGGGATTAATCGCTAATTAATAATCATTATTTAGCGGTTTTCTGCGGTGATGAATTCAGTTTCGGCATCACTCGGCTGCTCAGACGCAGGGAGGAAGACCTGCATGTCTCAGGGTTGGCAGAGCGGTGGAGAGGAAGCCGTGGGCAGCTTCTCACCGAGACAAAGACGTCTGGAGTGATGCCGGTCTAGTTTTCAGCCAATCAGCAGAAAGGAGTGCACTTCTAAAAGTCGTCTGAAGACCTTGGCGATCTTTTCTAACCGTTACTTTCTTCTATCTGCTTAAAAAAGCAGCCCTGTTTGGACCCAAAGAAATGCAGAGCTCGCTTCAGCTCAGCTGTTGGGTTTGCGTGTGACCTGCGACTCTACTTTTTTTTAACTAGGTCTGGTCACCATGACCTTGTGACCTCGGAGACGAGCTGCTCCCAGCCTCCTCCCACCTCCTTTTCCTCCTCCGCCTCCTCCTGGAGGAAGTAGCCTCTATTTCATTGAATGGATGTGAGGCTGAATCAGTGCTTAGTTTGTGATGCATCCAATAACACAACCCTGCAATAAATCCTGCGATCATGAAGTTTATGATGTTTTTAAGTGTTGGGATCACTTTTGAGGCTGTGTTGTGATATAGAGGTAGGTCATATTTTTGTCCAGTTGGTGTATAAATAAGATATAGACTAAATATTAGAAACATCCCTCAGTATAACGCAATACAAGTCAACAGCACCACCAACTACAGCCGTCGAAACGACCATCAGTTTGAATCATCGCCTCTCTAGAGACATTATAACCTTCACACAGGCAGGAATAATTGTATTGATAATCTTATAGATCTGTCCCATAAAGATTGATAGGCAGAGGGGCCGGGTATAATGCGCCGACGGTCCGACCACATATCGGAACAATTTGAGAAAAAGCGTTGCCGGATATCGGTGCTTTGCAGCAGCAGCCGTCGCCTTAAAGCAGAGAAAACATGACGTGCATTCACCTGCAGACGTGGAGGCAGATTTTATATGAAAATGTATGTGTAAGATTACTTTAGTCAGCAACCAGCTTTGTGTGACACATTCTCATTTTAAGTGCTGTGATCTGATGAATGTTGACGTGAAGAGTGGTGTGTTTTTATTTAGAAAAGGGACTCAAAATAAATGTCCAGAAAAGTAATTTGATGAATATTTATTTTAAAAAGTGTTAAATTTGAGAACAGAATTTGGTTGGTTTGTAGTAAATTGATCGTGGTGATCGGGATAATTAAAAATGCATCATTTATTTATAGAGGGAGACCTTATGATTTATGCTTACCTTATTGAAGATATTTTTTTATTATTTGCCAATCACTGAACCGGATGTTCACTTAAAAAAAGACGTCACATCAGTATGTTTTGGTGCCATTTTTAAGAGTTTTAAGAACATTTTGATTATCAGGATGACATCATGAATCACGATTATTTTGGCTGAAATAATGTTTACACAACAAATAATTTAACATATAGTAGAGGAGTGTACCGTAGTTATTTGTAGAAGCATGATCGGGCTGCTAGTTAGGCTACAAGGTTTTCAGTCGAACACGTATTGATAAAAGTATCGTGGAGTCGTTTTCGTGGTATTGTCATCCGTATAGATGAATCGTGGAGCAGTGCCCGGCCCTCGGAGCACCCTGGGATTGTAAACGCTGTTGGGGAAACAGTCGTGGAAGGTCACAGCTTCAGAGTCAGACCCTAATTAGGATTAGCACATGAAAAAAGCCCTTTGCCATATCACGTTGTTATCACGGTGCTTGACATTAAAGGGAGCTAGCGGTGAGCTTGCTGCAGGTACTTGGGTTTTGTGTGCTGGCACAGAGCTCCTGATCGCCGTACGCTGTTATTTTTAGGCTTCTCCGCCTGTCCAGTTGCGTTTTTTTCTCCCCTGGCTGGTTCTCGGTAGAGTAGACATGAAGAATTTCTTCTTCTTTTTTTTCATAAATCACGTTATTTCAGTGAGTGGTTCGGTTGTGGAGTAGATCCACGCAGCTGGCCAGCGAGTCAAAACACCTACTGCCCTAGTTGCCTTTGGCAAACACGCCTGGACTGTGACCAGCGAGAATCAGCATGACTTGCACAAATGGAAGGCCGCCAGTATCAATGGCTCAAAGGGATACGACACAATGTAAGCACAGTTCGCGTCGGGAGAGATAGAGGAAAAAGAGTTTGCCCAAATAGTTATTTAATGTCATTGTTTCCATTTCCCCTTTTCACTTGATAACATTGTAGGAAGTCGCAGGCAGCCGGGACGTTGTTTGCCTCTCTGCAGCCTTCCAGCGTGTCGAAGGCTGGCTGATCCTGGCTGAGGCGTTATCGGGGAGTTTGTCCCCGCCACCACCCCCCCACGCGATGTTACAATGTCCAGCATGCTAAAATAGTAGCTCGCTAAGCCAACGGCCGCATTAATAAACGTGCTCAGTGCTCGTGCACAAAGCCGGTGTTATGCAGTTATGTTGTTGTACATGAAACATGATAACTGGACTTGCATGCCAGTTTGTAGCTCAGTGTAGAGCCTAAATACCGGATTATATTTTGGGCTGCAGCTATCGATAGTTTCGGTAATCCAGTATTTTAGCAATTATTCCAACAAGTAAGCGAAAAAAATTATGGAGCAATAATGGTAAATATCTAGAAGGAAAATGAGACTGAACAACTAATAGATTCCTCATAGAGTCACATTGTTGTTGTCTACATTATATTTTATTATATCTGTGAAAACTAAAGCCATTTAGTGCATTCAAGTGTGTTTTTAAATTACATATTTGCTTTGATTTAAAAAAAAAAAAGTCATGTCTCATATGTATGTGTTATAAGCTTCTTAGAGCTCGCTTTAGGAAGTTAAACCTCTAATACCTTTTTTAGGTGCTTGTGAACATTGATTTACATGATGCATTATGTATCATGATGTCTATCTGATTTTATCACAATATGATTCCATAGAAAGAAGATCAATATTGAACTATCGCCCCGCCCTAGGTTAAAAATCAAGCCACATTATCACAAGTGATGAGAAAATATTGTAAAAGTTTTATTGCCATAAACCAGCCTTGCACTGATTTTGAAGCCTTGGCCGCGGTGGCATTGCCGCCGGCGTCTCATAATCCCCATTGTCTCACGGTATTCAAGTGTCATGTCATTCAACTCTGCCCCGCGGCGAGCCACGCCTCTCATTTTCAGGGAAAACTGCTGACAGATGTTGAGAAACAGTTCCACCGAAACAGGATCAATATGGACACGATCCACCCAACTCCCCCTCAGCGTTGTTTGATAACGAACCGCTGAGTTTTTTTTGTTGCGTCACTTGTAATGTCACAGCAGCAATGTGTGGACATGTGTGCTTTCACAAGGCAGTTGACCGTTGACCTAAATCCTGCAGCTCTATAGGGTAAGTAGGCTAGAGGAAGTCATGTGGTGGTGCTTCTCCGAGGCTTGGAGCCGGCCATACATTACGCTGTGGGCTGCCGTTCCTTCCTCCTACAGTACCTGCATGCCGCCGTCTTCCTGCGTATTGTTAAACCATCATACAGTATATGATGTGTATGATAATGCATGTAACCCTGTTGAAGCACAGGCTCACTCACCACCCACATCCAAAGCAGACATTTCGAGCATAGCTATGAGTTTCAAAGATGCGAATAGACACAACTTGAACGAGGCAAATTTTTTACCTGCGTGAGGCTCTGACGTCACCGAATCAAAAATGAGAACAAAACATATGGTAGTGGTTTGTGGTCTCCCAGAGGTCTACAATAGAACCTCACATTGGTTTAGTCTGGTCTGGTCTCTGGACTAGAGACCGTCTATGCTACAAACAACAAAGTCGATGCTGTGTTTATGTCTACATGATGATATTTTAAGTGTTGATGGAGCAGTTACAGCCTACCTCCCATCGATCAGAACTCCATCCAGAAAAGAAACATTTTAAAAGTTGTTTGTTTGTCTTGAAGACAGACTAGACAAACCATGATTTCTGACTTTTTACAAATTATCCTCCATTATGTTACGTTTTTCATTACGTTATTTCAGCATCGTTTCTATCCGTCTACTGCAATTTAATCGCAACATAATTGTTAATTTTGTGTCCGTATGGCTGTAGTAAACGGGCCGACGTGTGTACAAAACAGCAGTAACTGTAGTTACAGTTCTGTTGTTCTTCCATCATCTCTCCGACTGGCCTTGAAGACTCTGAGAGTGCAGCTGCAGGGCAGGCGACCGGTAAGCTACGCCGCGTTGTCTTTGAAGTGTTTCTCTTTATTTTCCTTGGACGTGCACAAGTAGGTGGGGTTGGAGGGGAAAAAGTACTGGGATCCTGCTTTTCACTTACAAGGTCGAAATCAGGAGCTAATTTCAATTAATTTCCATTTAGAATTGAATCGGATGAAACCCCAACGACATGCGTGTTAAAAGGCTCCATATAAGAGAAGTTAAGTTAAGACATTTAATTGCAATTTAACAAACTGAATGGATATCTTGCAACTGCAATTTTAGACCTTCAATAGGATCAGTCTAGACCAGGTATTTTCTGTTAATGAGTCCTGTTTTATGGTGGCTGTAAATCCTTTAGATTAACATACCATAACCTTGTCAGCACCTCTTTACAAGCAACGCTGCTGAGGAAGCAGCGCTTCATCTTTGTCACTTTGTCTTGTGCAAGAATGCGAAACATTCATGACCGTTGCTGAACACGTAGACATGACCGTGGCTGAACATGTAGACATGACCGTGGCTGAACATGTAGACATGGCTGAACACGTAGACATGACCGTGGCTGAACACGTAGACATGACCGTGGCTGAACACGTAGACATGACCGTGGCTGAACACGTAGACATGACCGTGGCTGAACACGTAGACATGACTGTGGCTGAACACGTGGACGTGACCGTGGCTGAACACGTAGACCTGACCGTGGCTGAACACGTGGACTTGACCGTGGCTGAACACGTAGACATGACTGAACATGTGGACGTGACCGTGGCTGAACACGTAGACATGACCGTGGCTGAACACGTAGACATGACCGTGGCTGAACACGTAGACATGACCGTGGCTGAACATGTAGACATGACTGAACATGTGGACTTGACCGTGGCTGAACACGTAGACATGACTGAACATGTGGACGTGACCGTGGCTGAACACGTAGACATGACCGTGGCTGAACATGTAGACATGGCTGAACACGTAGACATGACCGTGGCTGAACACGTAGACATGACCGTTGCTGAACACGTAGACATGACCGTTGCTGAACACGTAGACATGACCGTGGCTGAACATGTAGACATGACCGTGGCTGAACACGTAGACATGACCGTGGCTGAACATGTAGACATGGCTGAACATGTAGACATGACCGTTGCTGAACATGTAGACATGACCGTTGCTGAACACGTAGACCTGACCGTTGCTGAACACGTAGACCTGACCGTTGCTGAACACGTAGACCTGACCGTGGCTGAACACGTAGACCTGACCGTGGCTGAACACGTAGACCTGACCGTGGCTGAACACGTAGACATGGCTGAACACGTAGACCTGACCGTGGCTGAACACGTAGACATGACCGTGGCTGAACACGTAGACCTGACCGTGGCTGAACACGTAGACCTGACCGTGGCTGAACACGTAGACATGACCGTGGCTGAACACGTAGACCTGACCGTGGCTGAACACGTAGACATGGCTTAACACGTAGACCTGACCGTGGCTGAACATGTAGACCTGACCGTGGCTGAACACGTAGACATGACCGTTGCTGAACACGTAGACATGACCGTTGCTGAACACGTAGACATGACCGTTGCTGAACACGTAGACCTGACCGTGGCTGAACACGTAGATCTGACCGTGGCTGAACAAGTAGACATGGCTTAACACGTAGACCTGACCGTGGCTGAACACGTAGACATGACCGTGGCTGAACACGTAGACATGGCTGAACACGTAGACATGACTGAACACGTAGACATGACTGAACACGTGGACGTGACCGTGGCTGAACACGTAGACATGGCTGAACACGTAGACCTGACCGTGGCTGAACACGTAGACCTGACCGTGGCTGGACACGTAGACATGGCTGAACACGTAGACCTGACCGTGGCTGAACACGTAGACCTGACCGTGGCTGAACACGTAGACATGGCTGAACATGTAGACCTGACCGTGGCTGAACACATAGACATGGCTGAACACGTAGACATGACCGTGGCTGAACACGTAGACTTGACCGTGGCTGAACACGTGGACGTGACCATGGCTGAACACGTGGACGTGACCATGGCTGAACACGTGGACGTGACCATGGCTGAACACGTAGACATGACTGAACACGTAGACCTGACCGTGGCTGAACACGTAGACATGGCTGAACACGTAGTCATGACCGTGGCTGAACACGTAGACATGGCTGAACACGTAGACATGACCGTGGCTGAACACGTCTCCTGTGCAGACGACTTCAAGTCTCTTGCCCATGCGACTTATTCAGTTTGCAAATGGGTTTTCATATATTCCTTTTTTCCCCAAGTGATATTTCGCTGACTGTGCTCAGCCTTTGACCACTGGCAAGGAGAGGGTATCAGTGACTGATCCAATTACAGAGTGAGCTCGCTTGGCTCACACTGGCACGATGGAGCCATTCAGTCAGGGTGAGCAGTTACTACACCAAACACACACAGAACTGTAGATATTTGCTCTCTCAGCCCGGGTCGTGTATGAATATAAACCCAACAAACAGAGTGTGTTTATCGAGCAGCTACTGTTAGCATAGCCTACCTCCGATCACTCCAGACTCCATCCAGAAAAGAAGCATTTTAAAAGTTATTGCTTATCGTCTTGTGGACTGACCCAACAAACCATGGCTTCAGACATTTTACAAATCATTGTCATTATGTAGATATTTCGGCACAATTTTATTGCAAAAAAAAAAACGTTTCTTTTGGGTCCATACTCCAGCCGATGTGTGTCTTGTTAATCAAAGTGAATACAGCTCAGTTCACCTCTGGGTGAGGTTATAACCTCTTCATGACCTGGCATATGTGGGACTTCACAAAGTCTGTACGAAGCAGCAGTAGTGGGGATTTGAGCCCTCATTGATGAAACCTTGGCGGTGTCTCCATCGAGGCTTCCAGCGGCTCACAGAGTTCAGCCCTTTTGCGTTTATCTTTTGTTTGTCAACGAGGGACATCAGCAGAGTGTGCTGAAATCCACAAGGCCGGCGGCTTTACACAATGCCCTTCAGAGTGTTTGCGTAATGATACCGGAGACTGTTGCTTGTGTTTTCTGCCGCAACACGTTGAGGGTGAAGGCTAGCGCCGCCGCTGTGTACGACGTCCTGTTGTTTACAAGCCGCAGTAAAGAAGAAAAGAATAAACCAGGTTGCTACTTTAAACAGGGATTTCCTCTTGAGGGCAGCACCACTGTCTGATGGATGAAACGGTGAGCTGTCCCGGGCTGAGGCCCGAACCCCCACAGTTCCCACAAAAAGATTTAAATTGATATTGACCAAGGAGTGTTTGGGTCTAACCTCATGAACATAATGTTCAACTTACTTATGTTCTACTTCAATTGTATTATTTTTACTTATTTTTTAATTATTCTAGATGCCCAACAACTCTATATAGTCAAGAATTTCAGGGTGACCTTGGGTCGTTGTTATGAATGTCACTGCCATCTGTCTACCAGTGTTAAATAACAGAAGTAGCTATTAAAGTAATTGTCCCGAAATCAACACCAGATTCTCCATTTGCCTGTAAATGCTTGGTGGCCTCTGAAAGCTGTGCATGTGGAGCGGAAACCAGCGGCATGGCGAGCGATGTCACCTCCTAATGAGGGTCACAGACGTGGCTGAGAGGAATGGGAGCTCAGATGGGGATGAAGGTCGTAAAGAGGCCGTATTTGAAAGGGGAAATCATCAGAGATTTAATAGTGGTTCAGTCAGTGTAGGGGAATACTGGAGAATGGCATGCACATGTGTAGTCGTGATAAATGTCTTTTATTGCGGGGAAAACCAGTAATTATCCTCCACCGCACAAGCTGCACAGTGTGTTTTGCCATTTGTGGTTCCTCTGACTGAAGAGTCGATCAAAACCGGAGTGTATCTCAGACTGCCGTGTCCTCGTGACCTGATCACATGAGTTTACATAGCTAGTTAAATAGCTTTTCCTACTATGTCTGCATCTGCAGATACTGGCTGATCTGCATTCCAGCCTCGTGTGTGTTTTCTGTGGATAATTTGTGCGTGGCGTCGCTCCGATGGGATTTTTTTTTTGTGTGTGCCAACTTGCCAAATCGCCGTCTCGTTTCTGCTGATCGTTCTAGCACATGCCCGTCGCAGGTGCATTTATGAGCTTGTGCTGGAACCTTTCCACCATAGATTAACATTTATTGTGTTTCAGCAGCTGTCCAATCTAAGGAAATGAAAGGCGAAACTGCTGCTTCCGGGTTTTTGCACCGTGCCAAGACTCTCGCACCTTCACTCGGCACACACACACACACACACACGTGCACACACATGCACACACGTGCACACGCGCCGCCCTCACACATCTGAATCCACACAAACACACATTTTCCAGGCAGAGACTGTTTACCCATCTCCAGCCTTGCAGCGTGAGCCAAGCAGTTAAGGGTGGGAGGGGCGACATAGCAGAGGATCAGCCAACCTTCCTCACGCTCTGCACGTAGCACAACCATTAAAATACTGCTCCCTCTGGAGGGAGGCCAGGAGTCAAAGTTTACAGCAGTTCACTCCTCTGCTCCGGCCCCACCCCCTCTCTCTCTCTCTCTCTCTCTCTCTCTGTCTGTGCCCCCCTCTCTCTCTCTCTATCTCCCCCTCTCTTTTTACGTACACACTCACAGGAAAGCTTGCTGTATTGCGTCTTACCAACAGGAAGCCCTTTGTCAGTCCGACCCCCCCACATCCCCACATCACCCTCATCTTTATGTTGAGTTTGGTGGCGTTTGCCAATGCCGTGCATCGCAGTGCCAACCTGAATCACTGGATAGACGTGAGCAGAATGAGGATGAGCCGCCGTGGTCCGATGCAGGATTTTGCACGTATACATATTCTGTAACGCACCTTCGATGTTGTGCATTAAATGAAGTGTGTGGAACGTATTTATTCACTGATTCACCAAATATTTTTGAATAAATTGTGTCCTAGCAGACATGTCAGCTCATCAGTGAGGCAAACATGGAAAGTTTTATTTTCACTTTCGAGCAAACCAAGCGCGTCGGCTGTTTATAATAATGTCACTGTGGTTTATGTTGATCCGAGTGCATGGAAGAATGTGGAGGGACTCGCCTTTTTTTTTTTTTTGTCATATCACTGCTTAGACACGGTGCATGAGGGCCGACGCCGTCCTCCGCACGTTCGCCACTCATCCAAAAGCTCCTCTTTCAAGTAATAAGAACACACAGCTGCATGGTGTCCCACAAGTGTTGGCTCACAGTCTGATATCTGATATAACTACAGGCAGGCTGATATTACAGGCCGGGTAAGAAGAACCGAGGGAGGTAGACGATGAGGTGGATTTTATGCTGCGGATGTCTTTTCTATGCTGTTTACACCGAGATGTGTATAAATGGTCGTAGGGGCTTCGCTGCCAACATTCAAGCAGATCATGCGGGTCTTAATAGGGCAGGAAGAGGCAAGGGGAAGTAGACGTGCTGCGTGATATCTCCGGTTTATTTGCTCACTAAGATTTTATCACGGATCGGGATTTTTTTTTTTTTAAACAAAAATCACTCAGAATAAGTTGATCGTGGTGAATTTGCATTAGCAGGATAATTGTGAATATCGTCACCAGAGACTTGGGGGGAAGTTGTGTGGTTCACTTTCATGGTGGAGAAGTTAAAAATAAATATAAAAAAAAAAAGGAAGTGTGATGAGATGTCTAAAAAAATGTATCCTTAAATTATGAAGGGAGATCTCATGATTTATGATCATTATTTAAGATGGTTTGATTATTTGTTCTTCCACTTAAAACGTTCACAAAAGAAAACCCCTATTTGTGATGCAATAAAAATGTATTTCTAAGCAGAATGTAAAGTAATGTTTAGAGTTGGGAGTTTAAAGCACATTTAGATGAGATTCTTTTGGCCGGGACGATGCTGACGTGATGTTTTCATATCGTCTCTCTTGACCGTTCCTCGTTTAGATCGAAACAATGAATGCATACGTTTGTACTTTCTGTGTATCTGTCTTTATTTATCGTGCTTTTTCATCTTCCCGTCCACAGGCAATGGTGGCGTGTTACCCTGGAAACGGGACAGGATACGTGCGCCATGTGGATAACCCCAACGGCGATGGGCGGTGTGTCACATGCATATATTACCTTAATAAAGACTGGACAGCCAAGGTATGCGAGAGATGCAGAAAATATCATTCATCAGTACAAGATGATTAATTATCAACTTGTTTTAGATCATTTCAAACTTTATTTATTCCTTTTTTTGTTGCTATAAACATTTATAGATTTGTCATTTGAGATATCCAGAAATGATTTTCAAATGTGCTTCATATTCCCGTTGGACTTCCTGTCAAGCATATGACAAGTGAGCGTGGTGAGAGAGGTGTCACCCTGCACCCGAAGGTGTCACCCTGCACCCGAAGGTGTCACCCTGCAGAGTCAGTGACTAGAGGTGACGTGTCAGTACGTGCTGTTCAGCCACTCTCTCTCCGTTTATAATCCCATTAAAATGCAGAGATCTCGCTTAATCCAGCCGTGCTCAGTCAGGGAGGAGAGCGCCCCCATGCTGCAGGAAAGTGGACACACGGGCTTAATGTCGTATGGATTAAATGAGCATTTCAAACCATTCTGATGGGGTTTTTGGTAGTTTTGCTGAAGGACATTGGTGTGATAGTCAGATATATTAACCTTGAAAGAGCCTGACGGTGTAGTCCTGTATGACAGAGCCCTCTTACCTGGTTCTCAAAGCAGCTCTAAATGACGACGATTTAATGACGTTTTAGAAGCTCAGCACGTTTCACAAGGGAGAACAAATTGATTTGTCCATTTAAAATGCTCTGAAATTAACAATTGCATTCAAATGAATAGAATATATCATTATACAATATTGTATATTAGTGGTATAGTGATGACCACAGGCTTAATTCTATATTGTTGACGATCGCCGCAGCAATAAACATATTATTCATGTAACCTTGGCCGGCATTCCGGTTTTGGTTTTGTACCATTCTCATGAACACATTATCTCAGGAATGTCTTAAAAAAATGGCTTCAAATTTGGCACAAACGTCCACTTAGATTTTTGTTCTTATTGGTCACTGAGCTCATGAAACATGCTTTGGGCCATAATTATAAATTATGACAATTTCACACAAATGTTCTAATAAGATAAATGATGACATTCTGGACAGACATGGATTTAAACTGCAACATGAATGGTTGCTGGAGGAATGTTTTTTTTATTTGGGATTATAGTCCTCGGGAAGTTTTCAACAATCTGTTGAAATCTGGGGAAAAAATGTTGATAGACCCTGATAGTGTAGGACACACTGTGACATGCTTTTAAAGCAGAAATCCGGTAATTTCTGACCCCATTTTCATTGTCCCCAGGGTCATCCCGACTTTTTAGAAGCAAAAAAAAAAAACACGACCAAAATTGACTTGACCTAGCCCGAGATCTGTACCTTCCTTCCAGAATAGCTCCAATGCTAACCCATAGGGGCAAGTTTTATCCGCTTTTCTTCTCAGAAACCAATGCAACACATGTTGGGTCCATACGAGACACGACAGCGCTCGCTTAGCTCAAATAGTGTGGCAAAACAACATAAATATGTTTTTTTTGCACAGTTACTACCTTAAATCACCCCGTAGACATTAGCAGTAGATCGCCGAGTGCGCGCTCATCCCTCCCAGTCACCACAGAAACAAATGTTTTCCTCGTAGTTTTGGTTTTGTATCCATAAAGAAACGATCGAGCTGTGCAGTCGTCATGTCTGTAATAAATCCACGAAGCTGTTATGTCCATATGTATGACTATGTTGCAACATAGCAACGATTGCTTCATGGATTGCCATTGCAAGTCAATTTTGTCAGGTTTTTTTGCTTCTAATAAGTCGGGGTGACCCTGGGGACAACGAAAATGGGGTCAAAATTGACCGGATTTCTCCTTTAAGTGTTTAGCGGTAGATGTTATTGGACTAGAAGTTAAGGAAGTCACCTCTTGAATATGAGACAGATAAACAGGATGCTGCACGCCAGGAAGGAGCGAGGCTCTCGGTAACGGAAAGCAGCGGCCGTAAGGTGGGAGGATGACTTAGAGGACAAGGAGCTGCTGACATGACGAGACACAGAGACGAGGCCTGTCCTCCAGAAAAAGTCTGTTGATATACAAGTTGAGGTGGAGTGATTTGCATGTCCATCATGTCCCGGTTGACTCGTTTCAACCCGTTCCTCTTTGTTGATGCACGTTGTTTGGTGCGATGCTGGTAATGTGAATCCGATTCCGAGGTGTTACAATTATAATGGATATAATTATAGACTTCACCAGCTCATTTATGCTACTCAGCGTAACCGGATCTGTGCTTCCTGTATGAGAACCTGTGCATGTGCACACTCGTACCGGTTTCTGTGTGTTCACCTCTTCCTGTCGGTGCGTTCAGGTGCCCTCGTGTTCATCAACTCAGCCGTTGCGTGATTATTGTCGTGTTCATGCCCATGCTTCAATTATTCAGATGAACCGTCTCCTAGGACCCCACTGATCATGTGAATGATCCCAATCCCACCTCTGATTGGCTGCTTATTAGGCGTGTGATTAGTGAGTGTTTTTTTTAAATGTGGTTGCCTGGATACCAGGAGTGCCGTGAGAGGATGGCACGGCCGGGGAATGTTCAGGTTCAGTTATTTACCCCCAATATTCTTACACGTCTCATCAACCGCTTCAGGTTTATCCAATCATCATGAAGCTGTGGGGGCGGGGCTTGTTGTCAGCTGTGTGTAGGGTCAATACAAGCATTGATGCTTCAGCTCGGAGCACATATTACATGCATTATTGTTCATTGTGTGCAGCGGGCCTAGTTCTGTCCACACATTAATAATGTGAAACCCAAATCGTGCGACAAACAAAGGCATGACTGATAACGCTGCTGCGTCAAACGAGGCGTTGGATTTCATATTCATTTTGCTCTAATACAAAGTACAATATTTACATGAGATAAAATACGTCATGCAAAAAAAACAATCAATGATGGGTATGGATCAGCGTGACACGGATCGGCAGTAAGTTGTTTACACCATCGTGGTAAAAGTGATAAATACACACAAATCTTTTTAACTGCAGTTCATTGTCATGCATACTGATGAGTCATCTCAGCCAGCGTCTCTACATCTCTTCCTCAGGCAGGGCACTTGTTTTTTTAATTCAAATATTTTATCAGTAACCCTGATATTTGGACCCACCCCGGGTTAAAGAGCATGGATCATTATTATCATATATTTTGAAGAAAAATGTGTATTATCTGGAGCGTATGTCAGAAACGGTACCCAATAATCACAAATTAGCAAAAAAAAAAAAAGGGTTAATTCTAAAGTCTCGTCAAATTCTTATTGTGCGACATCGAGCACTTCACTTAAGCACGACCGGTCGCTGATTCTGAGTGTCCACGCCCATGTGACAAAAGTCACATGACTAAAGTCACATGGGCACAGCCCCAAGTCACCCTGGTGGGAGGAAAAAGATGCAGGCGAGCAAAAGTCAAAGTGAAAGGAAGCTGCTAGAAATACTTTCTGGGACAAGTGCAGATCCTCTGGATAGTAATAAGGTCGCTCCTGCATTTATATCTGGATTACTTAATATTAAGTGTTGATGGAGAAGCAACAGTGTTAGCATAGCATACCTCCGATCGATCCAGACTCAGAAAACAAGCTTTTTAAAAGTTGTTTGCTAATCGTCTTGCAGACAGATCTAACAGACCATGACTTTTTACATATTGTCTTCATTATGTTGTTGTTTCGGCATCATTTTTATCTGTTTATTGCAATTTAAAAGTTTAATTTGGATTCACACCTCTGTAGTAAACCAGCCGATGTGCGTCTTGCTAGCCACAGTGAATACAGCTCAGTTAATTCCACCGAGCACCTCCTGGGTGATATAAAGTGCCCAGGGTTGAAGAGTTTCCCAGCATGCATTTGGTGGGATCACAGCAGCGCCGCTCTTTCATGTATTTACCGATCAGCAGGCGTCGTTACTGTCGTTTCTTCCAGAACCGTTCACACCAAGAATGAATCCTGTTTGTTGGCACTGACCGTTGTTTACATTGCTGCACCAACATGGCGGCGAGCTGGCGTTCTGGCCTCCGACTCCTTCATACTGGTAGCTGAGCGGCACCACGTGGGTGAAACATGGTCCAGGCGGGTATGCGGGTGGCAGGTTTGGCTAGATTTTAGTCATTTAACTTTCGTTCCATCCGGGGCTGAAAGAACATCTTAATTGTGATTATTTAATTTATATATATATATATATATATATATATATATATATATATATAAAAAATGTCATGTACGATTGAACATCGTTATTTTTATTATCATTATTATTATTCCAAGTATTATTATAATTAGTAGAAGAGGAGTCAGGTACAGTGATTGAGAACAGAAGATGTTATATAATGTGAAGGACGTTCCATGAATTTATCTACAAAAACAAAAATGGAACTCGATTTAATTAAATTTCAATTAATTGGATATACATAGAAATCAACTGTGGGTTTTTCCTCGATGGGGAAAAATGCATTTCTTCAGGAACTCATAATTTTTTAATGCATTGATCTAAGAAGCTAATATTGCAGATATTTACTTAAAAACATCCACGTTTTTCAATTAAGGCATCAGATCGCCTCCGGGATGCTTATTTATCACCCTATAGGAAGCTTAAAATGGCTTTTTGGCCAAAATGAGCTAAATAAAAATGAAGTGAAACTATAGGAGCCATCCTGAAAATATGACATCCTGAAAATATGACTCAGCATTTTCCTAAAATAAAATAAAGCACTGAAAAAGCCGTTAAAGATAAAGCTCATAGTTGTGTAGCTTGAGGCAGGTCAGAAGGTCACGGGGTCATCCTGCGTTCACAGTGAAAGTCGACACCTCTCTGGATTTGCGTGCGGTCAAACAATTGTTAAAACCAGCAGCAACAACAATAAAAAAAACCCTTCCATATCTCCTGTCTTCTTTGACCCCATTGTGCTTTATTTAGTTTTGCCATTCCGCCTCATTCAAAGGAGCATAGATGTGAATAGCTTTACTTACTAAGGGTGTGAACCTCTTTGCGTGTGAAGAGAGGCGGCCTATCATATCAGCCGTGTGGGAGTCGACGCGGCACACTTGCAGCAATCTGCTTTTTCACTCTCCAGGTCCGTTATCCAGCCGGAGCAGTTTTCCTGTGTGTTATTCTTCCTATCCCTCCACAGGAAAGCCCCCCAAACCACCACCACAACCTCCACCGCCGCTGTTTCCGATCCTGAGCTTTCCTCCTCCAGCTCTTGCAGTCGGACAACCCTTTTCCTTAACATTGTCATTGTCCCGTGTCCGTACTTTTAAAAAAGCCCGACACGTGAGCTACGTTTAAGCCGTTCCTGAGAATCCCGATCGCTTCCGTAACGCGGATGAATCGCATGAATCACAAATTGTGACGCTTCGCTTAGTGTCCGCTTCCGTCGGTCTCTCCTCACCTTCCTGCTGTTGCTTTTGTCCCCCCCCCCCCCCCACCATTTGTATACATGACGGCGTTTTGTTCCTGTTTCTTCTGCTCTTCCAGGAACACGGCGGCCTTCTCCGGATCTTCCCAGAAGGAAAAGCTCAGTTCGCCGACATCGAGCCCAAATTCGACCGCCTGCTGCTCTTCTGGTCCGACAGACGGAACCCCCACGAGGTCCAGCCCGCCTTCGCCACCAGGTCAGCATCCATCCCCCCCCCCCCCCCCCCCAACATGAATCCAGTCTGTTCAGCAGTGACTCACTGCTCTCATCCTCTCCCCCAGGTATGCCATCACGGTGTGGTATTTTGATGCAGATGAGCGAGCCAGAGCTAAAGAAAAGTACTTAACGGGTGGGTTTTATTTTATTTGATGCACACACACTTAGTTCCCGTTGTTTCAGGCCTTTAACGCTCTTTTACATCATCTCTCATGCGCTTTGTGTTTCCTGCAGGAGAAAAAGGAGTAAAGGTTGAACTTGGCAAAGCGTCAGAGCCCAGCTAGTGGGGGCCTCGTCCTCCTCCGAACAGCCATCAAGTGCTCTGTCCTGAGAAAGTGGCCTATAGAGAGCATGTGTGTGTGTTTTACATGGCGAAAAAACAGCAGACTTTTTCCTCACGGAGACGGGGAAAAAAGAAAAGGTGATTTCTGTTCAGCGAACGCCGAGGTGGGGAGGTGGGGGGGGCTAACCCAGAGGACCTTGAATGTCACCACGTCGTACTGAAAGGGGTTGTGTTTGGTTTCTCCCCCCTTTCACCTCTTTGGCGGAGAGCGCTTGGGTTAACGGCTGACATTTTTTCAGAAAATCAACAGGAATTAAACTCCCGGAGAATCTACAGCTCTTTGCATTTTGTTTTTTTTTGCAAGTCAATTCCTTAAAAGGTACAGTGTTCTGCATATGCTTAATGTGTTATGCTTTTCACATGGAATCAGCTGTTATAAGCTACTGTATTGCTCAATGTACTGGAGGTTGCAATAATATGAGGAATGATCTGAATAAAAAAAAAAAACACCTTTTTTTTCCTGACAAATGGTCCCGGTTTGAATTCAGTCATTTGCAGTATCTAACAATCACTGTGGTCCTGTTCCTCCAGCGCCTCTCTGTATGCACTATACGCAGTGTAATGCTGCCCTCTGCAGGCCTGCAGGGTATTACACCTATTCTGCCTGGTTTCCCTATGATGGACTGACCATCAGCTAAATCAACATTATCTGTAGAGTTGAATGTACTGTTCCCAAAACAGCAATGACAGTGAGAATCACTAAAAATAAAATATCTTTAATTATTAAAATTAAGATTAAAATATGAGTGTATTGATCAAAGGGTAAATTACACTATCGACCAGTAAATTATTAAACAAATTGCATTTCAAATTCTTTCTCTAAGGTTATTTAGTTTCTCGCCTTATTTCATTTAATTTCATTCATCATTTATTTTTCTGCTTTAGATGGAAAAACAAATCAGGCCTCATAAAAATGAGTTTCTTAACATTTTAACACTTTAAAACCACTTTAAAGTTCTTATAATGTAAAAGACAATAAATCACTTTTTTTTATTTTAGCATCATCTTTGAAAACTGCTCAACAATAGTAATAAAAAAAATGTGTAGAAGTGTGAAACTGGTCCAGGCCTGCTGGTCTTTATTCTGCCACAGATTCTACTGGAACCAGTGGTTGAACCTGTTTGCTATAATCGTATATTTATTATATATTTATGATGTGGTTTCCAAGAAGTTTGTGTGATATATGTAAAGGAAAACAGAAGCAACCTGTCAAATCATCAGTAAAATCTTCAATTAGCATTTAATCTGTTTTAATATGAATTAAATGAATATCTCTCTATATATACAAATCTGCATGAAAAAGTACACGGTACATAAAAAAGTAAAGGAGTACATTTTAGTCAGGAAATATATTAAGCAGTATTCAGTACAAACTATACAATGAAAATGTTTAAAAGCAGTTGGATTAGATGGCTTTGTACAGACGAGTGTGAAACATCAGAGGACCTTCGTTTAACTGTCAGAAAGTTTTTCAAAATAAAAGAATGTTTTGAGTGGGGGGGCGACCTTCAGCCCCGTGTGCAAAAACATGTAAAAAAGAAAAAAGCAACAGGACTGTGAACTCCTCAGTAATGGCTGAGCTCCTCTGGAGGAGGCGGGAGGAGGTAATTGTCGTCCCCGCCGATGTAGGCGCCGATGCCGCCGCCGCCGCCGCCGCTGCTCTGGCTCCCCCACTCGTAACTGTCAGCAGCCAGACTGGAGGATCAAACAAATGCTGCTTGACCTCTCATTCTTACTGTGATTTGGGTGATTAGATTACAGTGTTTTTTATTTTTTTTACCTGGCTTGGATGTTCTGAGGCATGACGCTCCACGCCAGGTCATCGTCGCTGTCGTAACGCCGCGGGTTGTCGAAGAAATACGCCCGGGAGGAGAAGATGTGACCAGGGAGCCCGGAACCGCTCTGCAGGACACCAGCAACGCAGAGATAAGGGGTGAATGCTAGCCTTTCATAGTAGGATCAGGCTGTAAGGCTCCCTCGTGTGGTTTAAATGTGTACTGCAGTCAGAAATGTTCAATCAAAGACTGGAAGAAATGAATGTGGCGACCCAAATAAAACCTTCCTGGTCTTTGAGAACCACTGGTGTCTTCCCTCATGTCTCAGGTCAGTTCCCAAGCACAAGTGATTCATTTATTCTTAGCCTGACTACATTTTACAGCTCCAGGCGGTGTAGTAAGATTTATCTGCCTTTCCTATAAATCGTCTCCTCAGATTCGTCTTGTCAACCCCCGGGAAGAATCCAGAAAAGAGCCACGGGCGGAGGGAACTTTGCCGACTCACCCGGTCCAGATCTGGCTGCCGAACCCTGAAGAAGAAGACCAGGAGAGAGGTGGGAAGCAGCTCCCACACGAACAGGATCACTCCGAAGACAACGTAGCCGGCGTCGCCCAGAGTCGACTGTAAATCGGCCTGAAAAACAAAACATAATTTAAATTAATTACAACAGCTTCCCTTCTCCAGAGATGGGGGGGAACTGTAATAACACGAGAGGAACAAACAAAGAAACATACCAGTGTTACTACGTCATCGGCCACCTAGTTTACATAAACCTCTACCTCCAAAGTTGCTTTAATTTATAGGAAGTTTATATTTATATTCAATAAACGTTTCAGTCCCTGAAAATGTTAATTTAAAGCTAAAATTTTAAATGTACTTCTTGTAAGGAACTATTTTTCCAGGCGTAATAACATTCGGCCCAAAGGCTCTCTTGGCTTGGTTGTGATTGACAGCTCAGAGGGCGGGACCAAAGTATAACGGAGGTCAACGATTGGCTGAAAGTTGCACCTCGGGCTCTACTACAGTACTGAAGACCGGAGACGAGTCAGAACTAGACCGGTTCGGCTCACCTGGTCTGAGACGTTGTACCAGTCGTAGTCGAAGGAGTTGATGCTCTTGTTGGAGAGTCCCAGGACCACCAGGTTGTAGCAGGCCCTGGAGGAGTACAGGAGGACCACGGTGGCCCCGATGACCGTCACCTGGCACACCGACGTTCCCTGCACAGGTCAAAGGTGACAAAACACACATCGGCCCATTTGTCTTTTCAATGCACCTGCCCTGCGCTCATCATCCCTGTGGTCATGCCTGACGTTCCTCACCTTGGATTCCAGGTAAATGTTGGCCAGCGACATCTTGGCGACCTTGTAGAGGCACACGGACAGCGAGACGGCACACAGGACGAAGAGCGTGTCGTTGACGGCGACCCTGACCAGCACGACGGTGTGAGCCTCGGCGGAGGAGGTCCTCACCAGCAGAGCACACACCAGGTTCACCACCAGGAACACCAGGCTGATGGACAGGAACACCAGGTACAGGGGCAACCTGGGGGGGCAGTAGTATGTTATTTTATGAGTTTTTTTACTTGACTTTGGCTAAAATAACATATCATTTAGTAGAAAATCTCACCTGTATCTCAGAAGCTCTGGTGCATATTTGGACTTGGCCTTGAAAACAACCTGTGGAAACAAAGCGGCGGCACACTTTCACTTCTGTATTCTGGCAAACAAATTAAACAAAACAAGACGCACATTCTTCTGAAAGAGGAACCTCGGAAAACTGACTATGGCTGCTTCGTGACTTTGTGACTCAAATCAGCACAAGAGGATGATTCTAGAAATAAAGCCTGAGGCCGAGAGACGCTACGATTTAGATATTTGGAGTAGTTAGTAGTACTATCATATACTTCATAGTGATACTTTTACTTTATACTTTGAGTACATGTTTGTCCTACATAGTGATACTTTTACTTTGAGTACATGTTTGTCCTACATAGTGATACTTGTACTTTGAGTACATGTTTGTCCTACATAGTGATACTTTTACTTTGAGTACATGTTTGTCCTACATAGTGATACTTTTTACTTTATACTTGGAGTACATTTCAGAGCCTGTACTTGTTTACTTTTACTTGAGTAACAAAGTTGAATCAGTACTTCTTGAACACGAGTACCTGTACTTCTATTGTATAGGATGTCTGTACTTCTACTTGTATAGGATGTCTGTACTTCTACTTGAGTATGATGTCTGTACTTCTACTTGAGTATAGGATGTCTGTACTTCTACTTGAGTATGATGTCTGTACTTCTACTTGAGTATAGGATGTCTGTACTTCTACTTGAGTATAGGATGTCTGTACTTCTACTTGAGTATAGGATGTCTGTACTTCTACTTGAGTATGATGTCTGTACTTCTACTTGTATAGGATGTCTGTACTTCTACTTGAGTATATGATGTCTGTACTTCTACTTGAGTATGATGTCTGTACTTCTACTTGTATAGGATGTCTGTACTTCTACTTGAGTATAGGATGTCTGTACTTCTACTTGAGTATGATGTCTGTACTTCTACTTGTATAGGATGTCTGTACTTCTACTTGAGTATATGATGTCTGTACTTCTACTTGAGTATGATGTCTGTACTTCTACTTGAGTATGATGTCTGTACTTCTACTGGAGTATATGATGTCTGTACTTCTACTTGAGTATGATGTCTGTACTTCTACTTGTATAGGATGTCTGTACTTCTACTTGAGTATATGATGTCTGTACTTCTACTTGAGTATGATGTCTGTACTTCTACTTGAGTATGGTGTCTGTACTTCTACTTGAGTATGGTGTCTGTACTCCTACTTGAGTATGGGATGTCTGTACTTCTACTTGAGTATGATGTCTGTACTTCTACTTGAGTATGGTGTCTGTACTCCTACTTGAGTATGGTGTCTGTACTCCTACTTGTATAGGATGTCTGTACTTCTACTTGAGTATGGTGTCTGTACTCCTACTTGAGTATGGGATGTCTGTACTTCTACTTGAGTATGATGTCTGTACTTCTACTTGTATAGGATGTCTGTACTTCTACTTGAGTATGGTGTCTGTACTCCTACTTGAGTATGGGATGTCTGTACTTCTACTTGAGTATTTAGTACTTAGTACTTAGTATAGTACTTCTGACCCCTCTGGCGGAGGACGGTCAAACATCCAGACCTAGAATAAGCAGGTGAACCAGACCTAGAATAAGCAGGTGAACCAGACCTAGAATAAGCAGGTGAACCAGACCTAGAATAAAGCAGGTGAACCAGACCTAGAATAAACAGGTGAACCAGACCTAGAATAAGCAGGTGAACCAGACCTAGAATAAAGCAGGTGAACCAGACCTAGAATAAGCAGGTGAACCAGACCTAGAATAAGCAGGTGAACCAGACCTAGAATAAAGCAGGTGAACCAGACCTAGAATAAGCAGGTGAACCAGACCTAGAATAAAGCAGGTGAACCAGACCTAGAATAAGCAGGTGAACCAGACCTAGAATAAAGCAGGTGAACCAGACCTAGAATAAGCAGGTGAACCAGACCTAGAATAAGCAGGTGAACCAGACCTAGAATAAACAGGTGAACCAGACCTAGAATAAGCAGGTGAACCAGACCTAGAATAAACAGGTGAACCAGACCTAGAATAAGCATGTGAACCAGACCTAGAATAAAGCAGGTGAACCAGACCTAGAATAAGCAGGTGAACCAGACCTAGAATAAGCAGATGAACCAGACCTAGAATAAAGCAGGTGAACCAGACCTAGAATAAAGCAGGTGAACCAGACCTAGAATAAACAGGTGAACCAGACCTAGAATAAGCAGGTGAACCAGACCTAGAATAAACAGGTGAACCAGACCTAGAATAAGCATGTGAACCAGACCTAGAATAAAGCAGGTGAACCAGACCTAGAATAAGCAGGTGAACCAGACCTAGAATAAGCAGATGAACCAGACCTAGAATAAAGCAGGTGAACCAGACCTAGAATAAAGCAGGTGAACCAGACCTAGAATAAACAGGTGAACCAGACCTAGAATAAGCAGGTGAACCAGACCTAGAATAAGCAGGTGAACCAGACCTAGAATAAAGCAGGTGAACCAGACCTAGAATAAAGCAGGTGAACCAGACCTAGAATAAACAGGTGAACCAGACCTAGAATAAGCAGGTGAACCAGACCTAGAATAAGCAGGTGAACCAGACCTAGAATAAGCAGGTGAACAGGTCAGGAGCTCACCTGTGCGAAGTAGAGGTTCATGAGGCAGAGCGTGAAGAACTGCAGGCAGACGGGGAAGCAGTAGAGCAGCCAGAAGGGGAACGGGCCCAGCGTGTTGGCGGCCACGAAGCTGTTGAAGTAGAAGGAGAAGAGCACGGTGCGCAGCGCCGACCACAGCAGGCACAGCGACAGGAACACCGTCTGGTAGCTGACGCGCTTGTGTCGGTAGCGCAGCACCAGCCACAGCTGCACGTACACGGAGATGAAGAGCAGCGAGTAGAAGACGGTGTACACCACCGTCAGGCCCAGCGTGACGTAAGGGGGCACGGCCGGGCTCAGAGTAGGCAGGGGCGCCGGCGCCGGCTCCGGCTCCTTCTCCTCAGCCGGGGCCTCCATGAACCTGCTCTCCCCCCGGCCCGGTGCTCGACCTCCGGTCTCACGCAGGACAAGATGAAGTAAAAAAAAAAAAAAAAAATGGAGGAAATGATGGAGGCTGTCAAGTGTGTGGAGAGAAGCGGAGCGACGGGAGGACGAGGAGGCGGACTTCCTGCTGCGGAGCGACGAGCAGCCAGAGAGCGAAGCACATGATCGGTGATGAGAGCGAGCCGTCCGTCGGGGAGCAGCGGCGGGCAGGAAGCTGCTGCCGAGAGCCGCCTGCAGCTGCGAGCTCCGAGCGCGAGGACCAGCCCTCTCCTGCCCCCCTCCCCTCCGCGCGCGCGCTCATTACGTGACGCTACGCATCAGCTGACGCACGCTACTGTACCTTTAACCCTGTGATGGGGCTTCCCACCGCCGCGCTGACCCCAGGACAGCCGGTCAGACCTGTTAAACGGTGTTTTTTTATTTTATTATTATTATTATTAAATCATCATAATTCAACATTAATAATACAACACACATAAACAAACTAAACAACATATCCATATATGTATATTTAATTTGGTACAATTTCACAGCATCACTTCAGAGGATGAGCATGTGACAAAAGTTTATTACATTATCATTATTGTCTTATATTCGCGTTAGTTTTAAAATTAATTTACTAAAACATTACTAAATGCGATAAAGAGAAATTAGCTATTTGTTGCCTTTAATACAGAACAACATTGGTGTTAGTAACTTTTATAAAGGTACATGAAAAGAAATATCACGTCCAAAAATCATCGTCATAATGGATGAGCATGTATTTTAGCAGACTTTTGTAATTGAAACAACATTATTTGATAGAGTTCAGTGTCATATAAGTGAAGTATTACTTTTACTACTATTATTAGGCTATTATTATTATTATTATATTATGTTATATTGACATTGATTAAAAGAAAAGTACTGAAATAGTATAAAATAAATTTGCTTTCTTTTGCCTTTACTACAAAATTGTAGCTGGTAACTGCAAAATGAAGGCATAATATTTATTTTTTAAATACTTTTTAAAGGATGCATAGCCAGAATAAACCACGATTGTGGTATCTTCACATTTATTAATTAATAACATATCCTTAATGATAAAATATGAATCGTTAAAAAAGTGTTTGTGTCAACATGGGTTAAAGACGTCCTCCAGCAGCAGCAGAGAGGAGATCTCCTCCTCCCAAATAAACTGATCTTCATGTGTAAAATCACAGAGTTTATGAGGAGATTCCAGCAGGTCTGCTCAGAGAAGCAGAGTTTTGTTGTGGTTAGTCGGAGCTGTTTTTTGTTTCACATGACCGGGGCATGTGAACACGAGGAAGGCCGAGGATGGAGGTCACTCTTACTCACCTTTGACTGCAGCGAAACATCCATCTTCATGCATACGCACACACACACACACACACACACACACACACACACACACACACACACACACACAGGATACTGGCAGCTACAGTGAATATCCACATTATTACATCTAAAGTTTAATATGTAGAGAGAGAGAACTATATGTTATAAAAACACAATATTGATTATTGTGCAGTCTGTTTCTGTGCAACATAATATACTTAGGATAAGGTTCATTTTATTCAAGTCTAATCTTATTTTATTTATTTTGTATTATATTTGCTCTTTTATACCTCTTTTCAAGTCTTGGGCTGCCGTTATGTGAATTTCCCCACCGAGGGATCAATAAAGTTCATCTTCTCTAACTAGCTGAAAGCCTTTTAGATATGGAATACATTTTTAAAAAATATATACAAAATGTTCCGTTTGTTTCCTTTAAATCACCCACGTCTGGACATTTCGATGGAGAATATATTAAAAAAAACACACAAATGCAAACTTCATACAAATGACCAGAAGGTGGCAGCTTTCAACTATATTAAGAGTCTGGGTATTTAATTCACTTATGAATGGTCTCTGTCCTTAATATCCAGTTAAGTATTTAAATCATCTCGTAGAAAATTGTCACTGCATGCTTCAAATTAAAATCTATTTTTTACTGGTTTATAAGTAAAAGAAATAATCCTAAATGGTGGCTGATTAGATGTTTGTTAAACAGCACTTAAATCAGCCCATCATATAGCCCCACAGGGGCTAAAGTGGAAGGTTTACCCTCAATGGAGTGATTAAAATCACATGGCTTCATCTCCATGGCAACGTAAACGCAACACGACCGTTTAGTATTTCAGCCTGAGGGTGGCGCACGAGGGCAGCTTCACAGAAAGTGACCACAGAAAGCTCAAACCTCTGATTCCGTGTTTTCATTTTAGATTTTTAGAAGTTTTAGGCCCGAGGTGAAAAAATCCACTACTTGGAAAAGCAAAAATAAATTCAAGCAATAACATAAATGTATTTTTTCATTCTCACGCCTAGCAGTGTTACGTGGACATTCAGAATCAGCTTTGGCCAAGTATACGTTGACATACAAGGAATTTAACTCTCACAATGTACTTCTACAGTAAGTTCAAGCTCTCATAATATAAAGAAGAAAACAACATAATGTAAGATGAGGGTTGGGATGGGACGGTATTGATAAAACACAATACGTTTAACTCGCTATCATGACAGAAACGTAAAAATATATACAACCGGATAAATATGGAATACAAAAATATATTTTATTATTATTTATTTATCCTTTCTGTATTTGTGATGATCTTATTTAAGATTATTTCATAGTTTCTCACTAAAAACGGTGTTAAAAAAAAGTGTCATCTGTGATGCAACAGAAATATTTGTTTCTTAACAAAACGTAAAGTGATTCCAGTATGTTTTGAGGCCATTTTTACCGTTTTAACCACATTAACACGATTATCGGGATAATCTTCGTGATCATTTCTGTAATCCCGTTCCCTGATGTTGGTGAAGTGAAATCTTGTTCTGCTGGTGGACATGGGAAAAGGTCACGGTGGGGTCACCAAAAACAGTATTAATCATCATCTGGGGATCACGAGTGTCCAATCCCCGAACCGAGTCGTTTGCTATCTCCCTTCCACGTCCAAAGCTCACCGCTGCAGCCCAAACCAAAGGTCAGAGGTCACGACGATCACTAGGAGAAAACACCCTGGCGTTAAAATGTCGTGGCCGTCAGCAGGGCCGGGAGCAGAACCACGTTACCAGCACGCCCCTCGTTATCCCAGCTGGAGGCCGACAATGATCAGTGCACGGAACAGTGCACGTGATGCTGTCCTTTACATAATGTCTCGATCACACCGGGCCGCGGGGCTCTGTTGCTGGTAACTGGCCCATGCTCTGATGTCCATGCTCCGATGGCCCCTTGGCCTCCGTCCAAACTCTGCTCATACAGTCCAGCGTTGTCCCCCTCCGGACGGAGGAGACACTTGGACCTCCCACACAGGAGGCCCCGGGTCATACAGTATCATCCAAAACAGTGAGGGCCGCTCTCTGCTGTATTGGCAACAGTGGAGGAATGAGTTGAGAAAGTCAGGGGTTCAAATGAAGGGATGTGACGTGAAAGTGACCACTTCTGTCCTCAACCAACCTTCAACCTTCTCCTCTCTGAGGACCAGATGTGATTATAGTGGAGTGTAGGTCCAACCTTCTCTCCAGCGTTGGCGGTTCCGTGAAAGCAGCCCCCCCCCCCCCCCCCCTCTCTCCAACTCCGCCCCGCGCCTCCCCCCCAACCAAACTCTGACTGAACTTTCTGCCTCGTGCGTCACTCTCCTCCTCCACTAACCTGGCTCGGACAGAAACCACAGGACCCGCTCAGTCGTCGCTCCCCTAGTCCGAACCAAAAAGAAAAGAAGAAATGGGTTGGCAGAAGCGCGGGTGGCTCGTCGTCTGCGCGGGTTTCCTCGCGTTCGCGGCGTCGGTGCGGAGCGTGACGCGCGGGGAGCTTTTCCCCTTCGGTCCGAGCGCACGGGACCAGATCCTGGAGGCAGGGAACGACCAGACGCACCGACTGGAGCTGGACAAGCCCGTGTTGTTTTACGACGGCACCTTCGACAGCATCTATGTGAGTCAAACCCACAAATCTTACACACCATGTTGGCCAAATTACGCACAGCAGCTCTGGAAAAAATAGTCCTCATTGGTTGCAACCTCAAACAATAGCTGGAAGTTGCAACATATATGTGGGGCAACAGTTTGCTCTGGAGTATTTGTAAATATTGACTTGCTGATCACGGAGGCTGCTATATCTCGTGGAATGCATGCGTCCGCGCATTCTTACGGCTTCAGATTATCTCTGCTGTTCACTCAGAGACCAGAGAGGCCTTCTTTTACATCTCCACGAGTCTGTCGCACAACTAGAGGAGATGCACACAGAAACCAGTGTGTTGGCATCATGCAATATCTGAATAACGTGTCAAACTGTGCAGATGTGGGACTTTTTTGAGGTTGAATCTGTAATTCATTCTGAAAGGCTGCATGTGTTTATTATTTTTGCTGTTACCATGTGGAAAATTAAAAAAAAAAAAAGGCAATAGGAACATTTAGCTGAAAGCTGCACCATTGTGTTGGACAGACAAACAGCTCTTTATCCCCCCTTTTCAAAGAAAAGTGCTGCATCCCTGTTTTTAATTGTGCCTTGTGAGGATCATATGCTATCAGAGAGTAATTATATACCAACAAGGTATCTTCATTTCCAAAGACTTTCATGTGTTTTACTTTGTTTTTTTTTTAATAAAGTCTGTAATAGGTCGGTAGTTATTATTCCTTCTGCTTATGGAACCGGTACATGGGCCGGTTCTCAGCCGAGGAGCAGATCTATCAGGATGAGACGTGTCGAGGCAGGAAGATGTGGTGAACACATGGGAATAAATATTGAATTCCTTATTATGACAATCAGTCTGGGAAGGACTGCTGACTACCTACAAGTTAACCCACGGACATATTTCTCTGCTGCAGTCAAGATGTTCTGTCTAAGCCCTGCAGGGGAACAGTAATCACATCACACGTTATATTAAGAAGAAAACAACACTTTTCTGATCATTGGGAGCTTTTAATCGTCTCCTCCTATGTATGTATCTGGTGTCCTCTCACCTTAAAGATCTCTCTGCATGGACGTCCAGGAGATCAGAATCGCTGATCAGTTCCCAGCTCTATCTTCCCTTTCTGCAGGAAGTTTCTGTAATGAAGATTAGTGTACAATCTGTGGTTCTCTCTGGGGCTGCTCGTCAGGGGCAAGGACAGGAAGCCGTGTGGCCAGGCCAGCAATGGTGCTCTTGTTTTCCCCTTGGTCAGGAAGTGAAGGAGCCCCGCGTGTGTGTGTGTGTGTGTGTCTGTGTGTGTGTGTGACGTGAACCCAGCCTTTTCTTTTTTTCACCATCCCTGTGTGTGTTCACGTTAAACCTCAAGTGTGTGAAATCTGTGTTAAATGGCATCTTGTTAGTAGTTTGTTGGGGCCTTTGTGGGCCGCGGCAGCTGACTCGGATCATTAGTCTAATGAGTCCCGGATCAAGATCAAAGTGGGTCAGACTGGACTCGGGGGTTTGCCTCTGAATTGTGAAACTTGTTGTGTCGTCATCTTGGTTACTATAAAGACAAAAGTCATGCAGTTGTCTAATTTCTGGGCTTTTTTTCCCCCCATTTTCAGATCAACACCAATGGTTTTGTCGCCACGGCGGAGCCGACGAGCGAGTCCACGTATCTTGGCGACTTGCCCCCGAAGTTCGGCGTGATTGCGGCTCTGCTGGGAGACCTGGACACCAGCGATGGCGTCGGGAAGGTCTTCTTCCGTCAGGACTCCAGTCCTGAGGTTCTTACTCGGGCAACCAATATCATCAACAAGGCGTTCCCCGAGGACAAGGCGGTCTATCCCAACCACGCCGTCGTGGTCACCTGGGTGAACGTCGCCGCCAACGAACCTCAAAGCAGAGGAGACGGCCCCGACAGGAAGGTGAGCAACCATGATTATTGAAGCGTTGAGTTTTTCGTCTAGCTTTGTCATTTACGTTCTCCCTTACGTTGTACCACACAGAGGAACACCTTCCAGCTGGTCATCGCGTCCCTGGAGAGCATGTCCTACGCCATCGTCCTGTACGCAAGGGACGGGATGCAGTTCTCCTCCACGCCGATTCAAGGCAGCAGCACGGTCATGCACGCCGGCTTCAGTAAGGGTCTGGTGCGGGGTTTCCTGTTTTCCAGCCGGGGGCCGTACTACCGCACCACCACCGATGACGAGGCGTCCATCAGGGCGTTAGCGGAGTGAGTCGGCACGGAGATGACCACTTCCTTGTGTTTCCAGTGTTGCTGTTTTGGATCATATTTTAAGATCGGGTTTTCCTCCTCACAGAGAGACCAACTCTGGCGTGCAGGGGGTGTGGGTGTACGAGATCGGGACGGCTCCCTATTTCAGCAACGTGGCTCCAGGTGAGGTCACCGACCTGCTCGGCGAGGGGCCCACAGAGGGTGCTGAGAGGGACGCCGAGGAGAGGGGGACCGTGTACATTAACGGAGAGCAGGAACAGGCAAGCCGGTATGTGCCAGAGGCGTTGGAGGTCGAAGTCCAACAGCATCATTACCAGCCGCATCACCCGGACACTCAAGAAGTCCTGGTGGTGGACGACACGGATATCAACGTCGACGGTGAGTCCACGGGAGACTTTTTTTTTGTCTTCTTATCATGGAAGAGTCAACCAGTTGTCTGTTCGACGCCACGTTCTCACCGCGCTTTGCCCTTGTTTCCAGTGTTCTCGTACAACCTGGGCACATGTGCCAACAATAGGAACAAGTGCTCCCAGTTTGCGGACTGCAAGGACTACTCCAGCGGATACTGCTGCAACTGCAGACCTGGTTTCTATGGCAACGGGATACAGTGCATGGCAGAGGGTAATGCTCACGGTCACTTTCCCATTTTCAAACAAGGATTAGTGCTTCAGGGACACAGGGAGGATCATTTAAATGTACTGTAGCAGAATTGTTGAAGGCCAGTAATAAAGCATTAAATAGCCAGATATTGGCATTTAAACAAACAAACTGTATGAATATAAAGATTATCCAAAAGGCCGTAAATCCAGCCCTTGTTCTTCTTCTAGCTGGCAGATATAATTTCTGAAATAGTTTAAGCCAAAATGAGCAAATCTACAGGTTCATTTCCAACTTTGATGGTTTGTTTTTTTGCAGGAAAGCATCAGAGGATGAACGGTAAAGTCTACGGAAAGGTGTACGTGGGCAGCTCCCCGTCTCCGGTGGAGTTCACCAGCAACGACCTCCACTCGTACGTGGTGGTGAACGACGGCCGTTCCTACGTGGCCATCAGCGACATCCCTCACACCCTCGGGCCCTCGCTGCTGCCGCTGTCGGCCATCGGCGGCGTGATTGGGTGGGCGTTCGCTCTGGAGCAGCCTGGCTTCAAGAACGGCTTCAGTATCATCGGTGAGCCAAATATCTCTTCAACAAAAAATATAACCAAAAGCAAACATTCGAGAAATCCGAATCCCTGCACACGAACGTCAATAAGAGCAGGTTTCCATACAGCTGCGGTTTTTCGCCGTCCAGCTGAATTCCCTGCGTTACCGCAGCTGCGACGGAAAGGGAGGCGAGCCAAAGTTCATCCGGGGTCTTAAAGTGAACCTCCTTCTCTCTCCCGTCTGTAGGGGGGGAGTTCACACGGCAGGCCGAGGTGACCTTTCTGCCAGGGAATGAGAAGCTGACCATCAGGCAGGAGTTCAAAGGCATCGATGAGCACGACCACCTGGTGGTGAGCACCACCCTGGAGGGCCGGGTCCCTGAGGTGCCCCACGGCTCCACCGTGCAGGTCGACTCCTACTCCGAGATCTACCAGTACACCAACAACCGTGAGATGCAGCTTGTTTTTAACGGAAATGTCGCTGGTTTTGTTTCTTTAAAAGTATATATTTTAAAAGTCTTACCTCGCCTTCCAGTGATCACTTCATCCTCCAGCCGGAACTACGTGGTGAGCTTGCCCGACGGCTCCACCGACACCAGGACGTACCAGTGGCGTCAGACCATCACCTTCCAGAGCTGCCAGCACGGCGAGGCTCTGAGGGACATGAAGCCCACGCAGATGCTCAGCGTGGACCAGGTCTTTGTGCTCTACAACGCCAACAACGAACTCATCCGGTTCGCCATGAGCAACAAGATCGGGGATATCAACGGTGAGGTCATGGGGAGGATTTTTGTCTTCCTGTTATTTGGGCCGTCCTGCACACATCCTTCCTGGAGTTATACAACATAAAACATCCTGACAGAAGGCTATTGTTGATTGGTTAACACATTTTTGTCACAGAATCACATGGATTAATATTATAGTGTAAATCCTCAGGAGGTCAGCCGGAGGAGAACCCGTGTTTCACTGGACGGCACGGCTGCGACACCAACGCCGTCTGCCGACCCGGACAGGAAACCCAGTTCACCTGCGAATGTGCTGCCGGTTTCAGCGGCGACGGACGCAGATGTTATGGTAAGAATGACATATGATATAATCCAAATAAAGGTCCTTTTGTTTCCATTTTTGGGGGTTTGTCACCACTGATGTATTTCCTGCTTTCAAGGAAATCAAACAGCCCTGCTAAGAGCTGTTTAATTAAGCCAGACTTCTTTCTAAAGCCTTCCTTCCTGGGGAACTTGGCAATCTCACCAATTAGCAGAAGGAGTCCCCACATAGTAAACAAAGTCTCCCAGACAAGGTTAACGTATATATACTGCGGTCCTCATGCTCTATACAACCAAGGGTCTTTTGTATTCCAGACAGGAAGAGCTCTGAGGCACATACAGTAGAAGGAGGAAGGAAGCATCTCAGACAGACGCTATCTGGGAACATTTGTAATTAAGGAATCAGGCCCTCGCCTCTGATATCCATCTGATAATGAAGGACACTGATTTGACTTCTGAGCCTCAAAAAAACCCTCAAAAGATGGCGGCAGCTATTAGCGTGTGATAATCGGCTCTTCTTCTCTGTTATCAGACAACGACGAGTGCGTGGAGAACCCTCAGATCTGCGGCTCCCACGCCATCTGCAACAACCAGCCCGGGACCTTCCGCTGCGAATGTGCGGACGGCTATCTGTTCGGCAACGATGGCCAGACCTGCGTTGGTGAGCGGTGTTCGCAATTTACATCTAAACCGTGATAAAATGCATTAAGATATTAAGAAGTCCGGGTGGGACAGATAAAACACACGTATCCCTAAACAGACTGGACTGACTGGTGCTGTGGCATTAGCATTTCAGGGGTTATCTAGTAGAAAGTGTGACCATGTTTTAGGTCCGTGTGTGTGTGTGTGTGTGTGTGTGTGTCAGGCTAATAACACACCCATCACACCGCATCAGGACAGATTTTAAAGGGGTTTTTTTTGGCCATAACTTGGACGAGAAGATTGATGCAGCAGTCGTGTCTGTATGCTAAATATGAAGCTGAAACCAGTGGTCGTTAGCTTAGCTTAGCATAAAGACTTGAAACAGGGCTAAACCTCTAGCTTGGCTCAGTTTCAAAGGTTTAAAAGAAAGCTCCTCTAAAGCTCACTAATTAACACTTAGTTGATTCCACACAAAAAACATACGTTAGCTGCTTCACACTTGTTTTCCCGAATTTATGCTAAGCTAAGCTAACGGCTACCGGTTGTAGCTTCACATTTAGCATACAGATATGAGAGCCATATTGATCTTCTCAGCTAGCCCTCCCAAAATGTCGAACTAATTCCTGAGATACGTTTGCTAAGATAGAAATGACAAAAACGTCTCGTGACATCAAAGTTCTACAAATTTTAGACGTTTGATGGGATATCTGGTCATTTCCTTCTCCGTGCCAGAGTAAATGAACAGTGTTTCTCCTCCTCCTCCTCAGAGGTGAATCGACCCGTGGACGCCTGTGAACATGGAACCCACAACTGCGACATTCCTGAACGCGCTCAGTGCAGCTACACCGGCGGCTCGTCCTACATCTGCTCCTGCCTGCCGGGCTTCATCGGAGACGGCCGAGTCTGCCAAGGTAATGCACAGAGAAAGAGTCAGTTTGTTGCTTCTATTTGTAACTTGTTCTTTAAATATTATTTATTATATAAGTCTTCAGGCTTCATACTTGTTGGTGTCTGCAGGGAGAATGTGAAATATGAGGTTTGTTTGCTGCTTGCTGGCGAAAAAAGTGTTGCATTCATGAGCGATGCCGTCACTCAGAGAATCGTCGCAGAGGAAAGAAAGCACAACAATCCTCCGATCTCGAGTGTCAGAGCGTCCGTTACTCCTCTTCCAAGTAAAGTTGTGAAGACTCCCTCGTTGCAAAGTCTCTATCATGTGAAGATGCCGGACGAAAAACCAAGAATCTGTTGAAACTAATGGCTGTCATGGTTCAATCCCAAATCACAAGACGGGATCTGTGTTTTTGTAGTCAACAGGCTTTAACACAAGCGGTCCAGATTTAAAATCTATTACATGGGCTTTACGGCCATAATTATTACACCATCTGCTCAGGACCGGGGGAGGTGAGGTCGTCTACGAAGTACGTCTGCAGCCATCCAGCAGTCAAACATGAAAAGCAGATGGAGGTCCAGAGTTCGGCCGGTCCTCGGCAGCACTTGTTCATAGTTTCCATTCTTTCCATGCCTCTGCTTGATGTTTATGTCCACGGACAGAACCAGATCGTACAGTAGATCTCCCCGTTGACCATAAAAGGACATGACAAATTGGACATGTGAAACATATTTGAGCTTATACGGTTGGTGACGGATCCTTCTCTCTCTCTCCTCTTCCGCCTGAAGACATAGACGAGTGCCAGCCAGGCAGGTGCCATCAGGACGCCGTGTGTTATAACACCCAGGGATCCTTTACCTGCCAGTGCAGGCCGGGTTACTATGGCGACGGCTCGTACTGCTCTCCAGGTGAGTCTTTTTTGGAATGCTGTCACCCGACATCTCACTCAAACGGTCGCCAGTCGACTGAGATTCAGTCCGGTAGCGTTCGGCCTCTGCTGCTCTGAGTTTATTTGAGGGATCTGGCGTGGGAGTTCACACAGTTCTGGGACTAGTTTGTTTTTTGGGATCCAGTTGCAGACTCTATAATAGAAAAATAACAGGATCATTTTCATTCTCAGCATTGTTTATTCCTCCCATTTGGTGCAAGAGGAGTTTTTGGAAATGAGTTCCTCGCCACAGTATATTGTTGCCAGCTGGAATCTTTTTCCTTTTTTTCATTTTCTTCTGGAGCTCAAAAAGTAATTTGTCACAGCCCACGAGGGATTTTTGTGTTGCTGAAATTAAAGCGGGAGGCAACAGAAGATGTAAATGAGATTTAGATAAGTTTTCGTGGCATATTGGAGCTCATTTTCTCTCCTTTTCTCTCTCCTCAGAGAGGACGAAAACGCAGTGTGAGAACCACAGGGACAGTCTCCAAAGCAGGACGGAGTTAGGGACCGCGCGGCCCCCGACCCAACGTCGGACAGTACGTCCCGACCTGCGACCAGCACGGCGAATACGAACCCATGCAGTGCCACGGCAGCACGGGACACTGCTGGTGTGTGGAGCGAAACGGGCAGGAGATCCCGGGGACTCGCTCTGGACCCGGCAGCAGACCCATGTGTGAGTAAACCCCACAGTGTATTGATAGACTAAACATGCATGACCAACCAGCGGCCGCAGACACTAACAAATAAATCTACAGCTGTTCCCCCTTAACAAGGTTTGTCACCGGCAGGTATCGAACACGGCGGCGTGCCACCACCTGTTGGACCCACCACCCGACCCGATGTCCACCCGCTGCCTCCAGGCACGCACCTGTTGTTTGCTCAGAGCGGCAGGATCGAGCACGTCCCGCTGGATGGTTACAATATGAAAAAGGACGACGCCAAGCCCGTCCTCCATCTCCCCGTAAATTCCTCCAAAATCCTTATTTCCTCTTCTGTTTTATAAGAATGTGTAATATGACGTATAAAAAGACCACAGCTGCACAATAAGCTCTTAGAAATCTTCCACAATTGAATATGTGAGTTTAAGAGGACATCAGTGTTTTGGTATGTGGGATCGTTCATCCCCCCCATAAAGCTGCAGTTTGTTTGGGTTTCTAATTTGTGTATATACAACGGCTCGGCCTCTTACACAAGCTGCTCCCTTGCCGGTAATAATGCTCCGCCGTTTCCCCATCTGCTTCATGCATTCTACTTTATTGGAGGCACATGGTGACACTCACACTAATGACTAACATCAGACCATTCTGGAGTCGCAATCTGCATTTTCTTGTTTGCGCTGATTTTGCCCGAGCGTCTGGTCGGATGCCTCAGTGTGTGGCTCTGCTTGTCTGGATTTATGTCTAGACTTTATTGTCCAAAAAAACAACACACGCACATCTGCTCCGTGTTTTTATCTCTGACCGCTCGTGTTTGAACAAAGCCCACTTCAAAGATTGCTCATTGCCGACCTCTCCGCAGGAGAAGGTAATCATCGGCGTGGCCTACGACTGTGTGGATAAAATGGTCTACTGGACTGAAATCACATCGCCCTCAATCAGCAAGGCCAGCATCCAGGGAGGGGAGCCCACGGCAGTCATCAGATCAGGTAACTCTTATCCTCCACTCGTTCAGATGTGTGTGAATCAGGGCTTATTTCTACAGCAACAAGGCCGACGAAAGCTAATGAAACACATTGTAAAAGGATGATTAAATACAATTAAATACAGTCATTAAGGAGCTATAGCTAATTGAAAATAAAACCAGATAAAATAGAATATATATCAAGAATAAAAGTTACAGTGCAGTGTAAGAAATCTGTGTATCTGATAAAAGCAGCAAAGTCTTGAGCCTCGTTTCAGATACACAGACCATAAAACACTCGAGGCTGCTTCTTCCATGTTTTGTTTGGACTCTCCGGGGACAGAAAGCAGACCAGTTCCAGATGACCCCAGAGGTCTGGAAGGCTCATAATGTAGCAGAAGATCAGACATGCGTTTTGAACCTAAACCATTCAGTGCTTCATAGACCAACGGTAGTCATTTTGAAACAATTCTTTAACTGACAGGAAGCGAGAGTAAAGACTTTCAGAAGTGGAGTGATGTGGTTTCTTGGATTTAGTGAGGAGGACTCGAGCAGCAGCCAGACCTGTGAAGACACCGTTAATAGTAGTCGAGTCTACTGGAGAGAAAAGCAGAGACAAGCTTTTCCAAGCCTTTTAATTCTTGTTATAGTCTGACTCAGCCTGTGGTTTTAAACATCGCTGATTGAAGCTGAGCAGTGACTTTTAATCGTTCCTCCTCAGCTCCAAAAACAACTACCTCAGTTTAATCGTTGTTTAATTGAAGACTGGTTGATTTGTTGAATGCATTTACTGATTACTTGGATTGGACCACAATCCCCTGGTGATATGGGATGTAAATTCGTGTGTCATCTGCACAATAACGGTTATTTTGTTGTTTTCTCTCATTTGTGCCAGTTACAGCATGTAGATGTTAAAGAGAAGAGGCCCCAGAATGGAGCCTTGGGGAACTCCGCATGACATGTTTGCCCCTTCAAAAGTGTAATTACAAAAAATGTATACTCTCAACAGATTTGGATAGCCCCGAGGGAATCACCATCGACCACTTGGGACGAACTATGTTCTGGACGGACTCTGTGAAGGACTGCATCGAGGTGGCCTCCTTGGACGGGTCTCAGCGTCGTGTCATTATCAACACGGATCTTGTCAACCCCCGTGCCATTATCGCCGACCCTCCCAATGGGTGCGTATTGTTTCACATTAACGTTTTTTAAGTACAGATTAAATGAATGAACAGTAATAAGTGTTTAGAAAGAGCTGGTTATTGGGTTTTCGTTACCTTTGAACAGAGCTCTGCTTCTAGTCTTTATTTAAAACTAAGCTAACCGGCCGTGGGCTGTTGTCTTTTATTGAAAGGACACATTGAGTGATATTGAGCTTCTCACCTAACTCTCAGCAAGAAAGCTTTTAAGCTTGTGTCCGAAAAAGTTAAACTTTTCCTTTAAATCTTTGTTAATATACATCTGGATGGCATTGCAGAGCTGCTGTTACTGACAGAATTTTGTGATTTTTAACGTCTTAAAATCGACTCCACAACAGTAATCTGTACTGGGCCGACTGGAACCGCGACGCCCCCAAGATCGAGACCTCTCACATGGACGGATCCAACAGGAGGACGCTGGTTAAGGACGACCTCGGCCTGCCGAACGGCCTGACCTACGACTCCCAGAGCTCTATGCTTTGTTGGGCGGATGCAGGTACTGTAGAGTTCAGACGGGTGACTCACCTATGACACGATGTCTGCCTCGCCTCCTCAGCAATGATCTCTCGCCCGTAGGCACGCATAGAATGGAGTGCACACATCCCGGCCACGGCGACCGCAGGAAGGTTATGGAGGGTCTTCAGTACCCTTTTGGAATCACGTCTTTCGGGAAGAACATCTACTACACTGACTGGCGGAGGTTTGGCTTTATTTGAAATCCTACAATGCTTTATGGTTGTGTTTGTGTCGTGTTCATTTTTATACTTATTTGGCATTTTTTAAGCCGATTTGCAGAGAAAATTAATTTCTAAATTAAAAAAAACTCTCTTTAAGTCTTTATTTTATTTATTTTAACTTTATAAAACTTCAGGGAACTTTATTATTTATTTGTTTGTTTGGTTTTCAACTTCATAATAAAGCTGCTGTTAGCTCCCTGCACGGTTTGTGTTATGGTAACGTTGAAAGGTTCAAAGGTTGTGAATTAAATGTATGCTTTAAGGAATTTCAACAATGTTTGTGTTATTCTAATTTTTTTTTATTGCATATTTGGTTTCAAATATCATATATTATCGGTCTTGTAGATTAGTAATAATCGGTATCGACCAGTAGTTCACGTAATAATTAAAGGCTTTTTTATCCATATTTAGGGATTGGAGTTTCCAGTTCTTGTGTACTGGATAGTTTTAAATAGGTAGGCACTGGAAGTTAGAGCTTCAAGGATATAATGCAGCCTTTCTCCAGGGTCCGCTGTTCAGTGTAAGAACCCAGATCTGTTGAGGTAGAAGAAGGCGAGGGAAGGTCACAGGTCAAACAGCTCCACCACACTTCAAGCACGGGCCCTTGATGTTCTTCCAGACCACTCTGAAGACTGTGGAGCTTTTCTTTCTACCCGGCTGATATATCTGTATGTTAGCCGCTGCAAAAATGCGGGGGTTGGGGTGTCTATTTGTGTGTGTGGGGTGAGGAGGCATCTTAAAAAGTGGCAGCTGCTTGCAATTTCTCAGCCCCGGCATCTGCGAGTGACCTGCCCAGGGCCTCCCTCTGATCTTGCCAGAGCTGCAGCCTCTCTGGAAGAGGTTGAGAGGTGGTGGCGGGGCTGGGAGGTGGGTGGGGGGCACACAAACTATGTCAGTTATGGCTGAGGAAGCTACCCCTAACCCTTACTCACTCTTAGACGTTACACGAAAAACAGGGAGGCGGGACGCTAACATTTCTCAAGCTGGGATCGTTCCCAGATTGCTTAACTCTCTCGCTTATTCGGTGTTTTGCAACAGGGACGCCGTGATTGCCGTGGACCGCCATACCGGCAGGGAGTCGGACGAGTTCCAGCCTCAGAAACGGACCAAGATATACGGAATCACCACGGCCTATGCTCAGTGTCCGTCAGGTAAACACGCCAGCTTGGGAAGGACGGTTCCCCCTTAAAATGCTTATTTAGTTTTGATTTACCTCGCGATTGCTGAGCAAACACTTCCAGTCAGATAAAGAGACATTCCTAGAAATAGCTTGACCTTTGAGTCAGCCCTCTACTCGTCTTTGTAAAGAGTGCACAGCAGAAAAAACAACCGGAGGCATTCTGCAGCTCGCGTTCATCATTAAGTGAAGGGAAGACTTATGTTGCCGTGCAGCACCAGGCCCCATCGTCTCTTCTAGATAAGGCTGCATTCGTCAAGCGAGGGAATGTGGAGTCAAGGGAGAGGGGCCTCCAACATCTGGAGTTTGCTATGTCTTTCCTTTAAGTATGTATATATCTGTGGAACAAACAATGAAGAGACTGTTTCCTGCCATTCCTACTGCTACACTGGCTTATGATTTTTTTTTTTTTTTTTTTTTCAAATGCCCCAGAACGTCCCACATTAAAAGAGTTTGTATGTTTTTATTTCCTCCCCTCTTCCTCCAGGACAAAACTACTGTGCTGTGAACAACGGGGGCTGCACTCACCTCTGTTTAGCGACCCCTACTGGCCGCTCCTGCAAATGTCCCGACAACGCGGTGGGCTGCGTGGAGAGAGACGGCGGCTACTGAAAGGGGGCGCCGGTGAGCTGAGAGTTCGGACGTTCGACCGCAAATTAGGAAGCCACTCAGCAATACTAAACTATAGCTGCTGAAAAATGCCACTGAAAACCCAGAGGCGAACTTACTGTGCCTTTTTATTGCTCAGTGTTATGCTTATCTGCCTTTTTTTTTTATTTCCCTTTATGAAATCACAGCTGCCGACCGTTGAGATTTGTAAATATAAACACTATTATTTTGTCTTATTTCCTGAGTGCACATAAACTGAGAATAAAGCTCAAGGGATATATAATTTAATGTGAGATTCATCACAGCGATGCATGACATCATCTGGTGTCAGTTGTGTTACACTGTGGCGTGTTTGGATTAGTTTATCTCGTGGAGGTGTTGTGGAACAGGACTAGTGTTTGAACAAGCTGGTGGGACGAGTTTACATGCTGGCCAAGCAAAGGAATAAAATACATTTTTCTAACACGTTGGTTTGCTGTCTGTGATTCCAGTGTATAGGGACAGCGACACCGTGTGGTAGGTGGGGTTAATTACAAATATACGTGTTGGCGTCGTGTTCCGCTAGGTGGCGCCAAAGTACACCTGGCTATGTCTAGTGTCTGACGAGTTTGAACTAATCTTCTTTTCTATAAATGTGTGTGTGTGTGTGTGTGTGTGTGTGTGTGTGTGTGTGTGTGTAAAGATGTAGAATTGAATTACATGTCGGAAGCAGATCATAAGATGTGTAAGATCACATTTGTTTATTGTCAATATATACGAATGTACGTGTATATACATAAAAAGACACACACACACACACCACTATATTTAAATATATATATATATATATATATATATAGACACATACCTAAGGTAGATTCATATATGTATTTGTATGTGGATATATATATATATATTAATCTAATAACTTGTCTAATATATAATATAATTACATGGGTATGTGTGTGTATAGAAACGTGTGTGTAGAAACCATAATAATTAGTACCTTCCTGAGTTTATTCTCAGTATGAATAACTGAGTCAGCCACTAGATAGAAGCTGTTAGACGTTATACACTGGGTGGATTTAATTACCTGGGACTCTGGACAAATGACCAGCCCTATCATGTTCCCTAACAAGTCACACTGAAACCTGTAATCTGCCTCGAAGTGCTGCAAAGGAGGCATTTGGACTGACTGTTGTTCATGTGGGCCATTTCCAAAATGCAATGTGGCAATAGAAGAACGCTGCCACCCCCACAGTGTGCTACCGCAAAAAAAAAAAAAGAAAAAGAAAAGAAAGGGGAGACACATGTCTACGTCAGTGGTGCATTAAGGGGCTGTTGATAAACTCGGAAAAAGGGGACATAAATCGCAGCCTTATTGAGCCATTTATATCGTTGTGGTGGTTTTATTACTAGCACGTGAAGGCAGCATTAGGTTGTCAGTGAACATGTCACAGCTGTGAGCGCCTATTAAGATATATGTGGTAGTTTTGACCCTCAGATTTGTCTGCTAGGATCTGATCATTTGTGCCCTGGTCAACATAGATTTAAATGTATACGAATTTTTTCTTCTATAGAAAATCGTATTTAAAGAAGTATTTTTAATTTTAATAATTTATTCTAATCACAGTTGTGTTTTCTGCTGATTCAACAGTTGACGGAACTCAAAAATGTCTTTATGTCGGGTTACTTGTAGGTTTTGTCTTTTCAGCCTCAAATGTAAATATGCCTCCGCTCCGACAAAATGTGTTTCAGATTGTTTTTCATTGTGAAGCGTTGAGTCCCTCAACTAAACTGGTCACAGGCAAGGGTGCGGTGTTGTACGGGACTGTCAGCCTTGCAGTCTGTACTGAGGGCAAACAAATCTCACAGGCTAAGCCAGTCTGTGCTTGGACGAAGGCTAGCATTAGCTGGCTTTAATTTATGGCAAACGGAGGTATGTATGAAAACGATTCCCCCTCCCCACTTGAAACTTGGATATCCCGAATATAAGAAAGCCAAAGCTTTAGCCTTTAGCTTCCTTATTGTTTTAGTAAAAGCCGTTAGTTCGTTTATCTCTGCTGCACAGTTTTGACAGCTGCCTAACGTTACGATGCGGTGCAACAACAGCTAACGTTATGATCGTTAGCAAGACGGGTAAAATGTCACCAAAAATAATATTTTGTTTACTGAAGTAGTTTGTGGAAGCCAGTAGGTCTAAAGGCTCTGAGGCAATATGGATTTTATGCAAATATGATAAAAAACGATCGAGCTATCTCGCCGCTTCGTGCGATCAAGCTAGCTAGATCGACACACAGCTAGCCAACAGAACTTTCAAAATAAAATATAAATAGATTACAACCGTTAGAGATGGGGTGATACAGTCCTGAAAATAGGAACAAATTGAACATAGTTTCTATATTAATCATACAAATGTGTCACACTAATTGTTAAAAAAGGAACTATATTTTAGAATAATATAATGCAATTACCCCCCTCCCCCCAAAAAAGAGAAAAAGAAAATAAATAGTCGCTTGAGAGTATTTAGGGTGTTAATAAATTATAAGTTCAATTAAGCATTTCTTTGTTGATGGCAGTGTAGAATATATTTATTCGTGGACTGCGATATGTAAATGTACAAAATTCAAATTATGGGAAAACATTTGAGAGCTGATTTGAAGGTGCACATCCATCCCAAATTAAAAAAGCAGAGAATATACATAAATGTGTTTAACAAGTGACATACAAAGTAATAATTTTAGGAAACTTTAGGAACTAGATGTGACCCATCACTTTGAATTATGGGACTAAATTCATCACTTGCATATGCGTAGCTTGCTCCAGCTGTATTTACCCTGGGCTGTTTGTAATTAAGCAAAAAAAATGTCCTCACTTTGTAATATGACACCTTTTTAAATAAACCTTTCCTATTGGCAAGGCAATTTTATCTGTATATCACCTTTCAACAACAGGGCAATTCATTAACATAAAACATTAAAAGTATTGGAGAAAAAACATTTAAAACAAGGCAATAAAATAAAAATACATTTATAAAATAAAAACAGGAATAACAAACAAATTACAGTATATAGTATACATATTTAAATCAGTTTTAATAATGTGAGAAAAATACAATTTCCTCTCAACTGAAGCGTTAGTGAGAATTGTACGCCTTCGTTGTTAGACTGCAGTAATCATCTAACTGAGACATTTTATAGGGATTTCTAGTGAGATTATAGTATTTAGTGTAATTACCTCCTTTAAGACGTTAGATGCTTTTATTGTGAAAACTAAATCCCACACCGGATATCGGTTGCATCAGCCCGCCTGAGGATTTGACGCAGGTTCGGCTCCGTCAGAGGGCTAGCTAAGGCTGCTAGCTAAGTGTATTGCTCGAGTCCGCTTTGTTTTGGTTGTGCTACCGTCACTCGAGCTCGTCGTGAAGTTTCGGTTTCGGCTCGGGTTTACCCGGCTCACAAATAACTGTCAGTATATCCGAGCTAGGGCTAAAAACAAAAAGAAGCTAACCAACTGACACAGCTAACTGTTGTTTTTTTTTTGCTAATCCGTGGCACTTTTTTTTGGTATCTTTCAGCACGGGCGCAGTTTAAAAGTGGCAAAGGCGGCGCGGCGAAGGATGACTCTGCTATGAGTGACTCGGGGGAACATTTGGGGCTTCGTTCGCCGCTGTCCGGGTCACTCTCAGTCACCCAGGGGATCGAGGAGGACACCAAAGGGAGACTCCGGGCTCCCTCGACGGCTTGACCCGGTGTTGCACCTGGAGGCGGGGACGACATGGCCAGTCCGCGGCAGGCGGATCTGTCGTACGCGTGGGAAAGGTACATGGATTGTAGGCTGCAAGGAGCGGATCTGCAGGTAGGTGGTTTCCCTTGGTGATGCTTATATGTTTAGTTTCCCCACGACCACCAAGGCAGTGGTCCTCCCATAAGAGTCCTGCAATTTTATTTTGAAAGTCTCTAGGTATGTGTTGGTTTATTATGATTGGATTAAAAAAAATGGTTTAATCAAGTTTAAGTTGCAAAACAGAATTTCAATCAGAAAATAACAAAACATGCACATATAGCAAAAGTCTCTTTTAATAATTATCACACTAAGGGATGGGGTGATTTAGGGTTTTAAATAAAATAAACATCACAAGCAACTTGGGCAACTCAAATAAGTGATAATATATATAAATGTATTTATCCTTTATTAATGCAGTGAGACCTTATGATTGATCTTATTTAAGATTATTTCATCATTCTTCAGTAAAAAGTATGCTCACTTATCATCTCACTATAACACATTTATTTGTCTGTTCCTGCTGTTTTTCCTCAGCTGTTCCACAATAAGCAACCCCGAAAAGGTCTATTGCAAAAATGTTGTTGGGAAATGATGCAGTTTTGAACAGGAGCCTTGATACTAACCCCCTTAAAAAGACTGCAGATGCCTGTTTTTGATATAATTGTTTAAGGGTGGAGAGGCATTCAGTGCGTGTCATTCTGCCGTTGTGGTCGGAGCGTGTGGGCAGAATAAGTGAAAGGAAATTATTCCCCTTGTTGTTTGGGACGGGATGCTTCAAATCCTCCCGGGGGTCCCCAGACGCCACTTTTCAGAGGCAGAACTCGTAGCTGGTTCACAACGGAAGCAGTGAGTCACTGCACAGAGGTGGAGGCTGGTGTGAACCACAGATTATGAGAGCTGCGGAAGTGCACTTGTTTGTTTGTGAGTCGGTGTTTTACAGGAGAGATTTGACCGTGGTTCTGAAATCTCAGTCAGTCCACTGCAGCTCTTTTTCCCCCTCCCCGCCTGCTGTCAGAGAGCCAACAGCAGCCAGATCACGAGACTGGGATTAGGATCAGACTGCAGGCTGAGTGATCTGACCTGCACACACACACACACACACAGATAAGCAGATTTAACCATTATATCAATAAATTACTTTTGATTTATCATGTGCGAGTCATGCTTTTTAAAACTTGCTATAATTGTGAGTGCCGAGAACGCCTGTAGGGCTTTATATTCCTGGAAACACTGGCTTCCTTCCTCCAAACGTGTCTGTGGTGGCGTGTATGCTTCGTGGCTTTCTTCACCATGTTGATGTGCATCAGCATATCGGTTTTAGAAGTGGCACTCGCTTGTTCTCAGATGTTACAGTTCGTATTAATGCATGGGCCGCACCGTGCAAGCGTTACTCTCTGGCTTGCAGACACCGTAGCTTTCCCTCCTGATTGAATCTGCCGGGGACACGCAGTGACAGGCTGTAGCGCTGCTTGCACATTGTAGTTTTCTTTCCCCTGCAGCTCATTCTGCCTATCCCACCAGTGCACAACTGCACACTGTGCATTCCTACCATCTGTAGGGGTTTGGTGCAGGTAAACATGATTAAGTGACCATGGAAAGGATTGTAAGGCCCTTGTTTAACACCAACCAGAGACAGCAAGACTCTGCCCTGCTGCACTGTGTACTATGATTACACTTGACATTGAAATGTGGAGGGCAGAGAGACACCAACTCCCGTAGTAATCAATAAGATACCACAAAAAATACACGTGTGAAAGTGCTGTAGCTTCGCTTTTTTTCTCTGCCCTCCCTCATCTTTCATCCTATCTCTCTGTTTTTAATCAGGATTAACCTCTCGCTAATATTTCCGTCACTTATTCGCAACACAATCACAGAGCATTAGAACTGGGATGCCTTGGTTTCTTTTTTAGAAGGGTTCTAATCTTGACCTGATTCTTGGCCGTGGTCTTCCTGTTTTTTTGTTTCCTGTTTTGACAGTCGTTCGAAAGGATTATAGAGAAAGCAGAAATGCCAAAAAAAGATTACATTAAAAAGGAACCATGGTTTCCATTAGGATGGAGCAAACTGTATCACCGGTAGCATCCTTCTAGCTTGTATATTCACTCTGAATTTAAACTCCTCAGATAACCGCTTCACATGAAATCCACTGTAATTAGCCTCATTCTTGTGTATTTGATCCGTACCATTTACATGAACTTATATACATTATAGCTTCTGTATAATGGGATTTCTGGAATTTAGCCTTCCTTCTGTGGAGCCAAAACTGCAGTATTGGCGTGTTCAGCAAGTTCACTTGAGGCACACTTGCAGCAAAGTATCTGCGAGGATATTTTCCATTGTGCACTATCTCTCTGAATCTCGATGAGCAGAGTTCATTTAGTAGAATGGTGGTCTGGCCATGAGCCAAACCAGGCATCTTGTTTAGTTTCATTATGAGTTAACAGGATGTTTCAAAACACCTAAGAACACTTCACTTTTCTGGTCTTCTGGTACCGAGGTTGCACTGGCCAACTGATCTTTTCCCGGCTCCGCTTCACGCTTGTATCGCTTCAAATTTCAGTTTGCAGTCTCGGGATAATCTTAACTCTGGTTTTCTTATGCATGAAAAATGGATGACCTGAGTCTGAAAAGCCATTTTCCTGGAGGGTGATTGGGCTCATCTTGTAAGTATTGTTCTCTCAAATCTCTGACATCGCATCAGGCATGCTTTTGAAGGTTTGTCATCCTGATGGACTGTAATGTAAATGTCAGTTGCCTGTCTGGCACTTTAATCTCCAACGAGAGATACTTGTGTGCAAAAGCCGATTCAATCAGAGTGATTTTCTGAATGGGGACAAACCTCAGACACGTATTCCATCCACATCACTTGTCAATTTGCTTTCTAAGCTGAGTTCGGTGCTTTGCATTCCTTCCGTGGTAAATCCCCGAATCCTCGTCTAAAGAAGATTAAACTTGTCGAGCAAAGCACAAGGCAAAATGTCGTGAATACTAAAGAAGGAGAAAAGACGGCAGCGCTGGTTCACCTTCGTCCACAAAGTTAATTGTTTGTCAGGACTGAACAATGTGCAACGAAACCTGTGTATCTCTTATGTGTTGGTAAAAGACTGTGCTGTTTACATTATTTCAGTGATTGTATTCCCTGAGGAATAATGTTGGGTAGTTTGTGTGGCATTAAAGGTCAGCCATGATATTTTACAACTGCTCTGGCTAATCTCAAGCAATTATTGACAATGTGTATCTGGATCTGAGCAATGCAAAAGCAAATAAGTGATTATTCTTAATGATGAATTGTGTTCTGTATAGCTTAAAGGCAGCGTTGTGTCTCATATAGTACAGTGCATTAACCATCTTAGCTGTTGAGATTTACTACTTTTAGTGCTTTTTTTTTAATTAAGGGACTTTTTTGAGATAAGTAATCTAAAACTGAAAATCCAACCAACCACACTGGTGCTGTCTCAGCCCACGTTTTCAGCGTTAGTAATGCCTAAGATCAAGCAGTGGGCTAATTTAACGCCTACTTTGTCAAAATCACATGTAGTACTATATTATATGTTTCCATCCTGGGAAAGCATACACTAGAAATTACATGCCTACTCATTTTAAAAACACATCTGGCCATCACTTACTCTGCAGTAAATCGCTGTTAATACTATAACACTTTTTTTTTTCAGTCACCATGACATTAGTCTTTTGAATGAAAGTCAAGCGCTGCGGTCCAGATGTAAAATGCGCACCGTCATGCTCTGATCACGATGTCTTGTGATCGTCACATTACTTATACCAAAGGTTGTTGATCGTCGAAGTGGGACTTTTAACGATTTCTAGTATTTGTTGTTGTTTTACCAACAAGTGAATATAGTGTACATTCTCAGACTTGTTTCACATCTGCATTTATTGTTCCGTGCTGAGTTTCAACCTAACTCCTACACGCTCTGGTGTCCAGGGCTAAACGATCGCCTGAATGGATGAATAATTCATGTCTCTGGGTTGAGTCAGAGTCTAGCCGTTCCACCGTCGCAGCTTTTTCCACCCGGTGGCAAGTGGGGTCAGAAACCTTCCTCAAAAGTCTCTCGGTCCACCTGGTGGGAGAGAGAGACCCCTTTGGATTATAGCTTTAACCAACACCAGCTTACATTCTGTCTCCCTGCAATGAAAACAGTGAAACGGGAGAGAGACACATTTCCCATTTCCCGGTTCTGCGCTCGAATAAAGGTCACCGTTTGTCACGGTGTAGATCTGACAATTTTGTTGTCTTAGAGATGAAAAAAAAAGGAAATTATTTGTGGTGTGGTGTGTAGCGGCTCTGCCCTCTTAACTGTAGTTTGTGAGGAAATGTGGAACGTTAGGGGCTCCTCATGATGCTCATCACCCAAACGTCAAATTAGATCAGTCGGGATGTCAAACCGGAAAAAAAACATTGCGTAACCAATGCCCCACGTCCTCTCTCACGAGGACGGGATCACATCGCTTTCACTGCCTCTGCCAAGTTGTAGTCTAGCCAATTATCCAAAGAGAGCTTGAGAGGAAAGTCTGTACCAGTGTGGGTGACTCAGGCATCAAACTCCCATGACTAGGCCTCCCATGATTGCTATGTTGAGTAAAGGCAGTGCAAAAGACACCGCCAGTGTGTTTGCTATGTTGGATAAAGGCACATCCTGAGCAATTACGGGAATTTTAGTCAGCTTTCAGTCTTCAAACTTGCATTTTTTTCTCATGGCAATCCACCAACAAAAGAAAAAGGGAAAAAAAATGGAGATTTAAGTGCAAAAACAAAGTAATTGTGAGCGAATGTGTTTCCTTCTGAGGTGTCCTTAAGAAAATGTCAGCATCAGGCATGCGGTAGCTGATTCTGACCTCTGACCTTGCTGGACCCGGGAAGAGAAAAAACCCTGCTGATTGGCTGGAGAGTCCCGAACGGAAAAATAATAAGAAAAGAGAAAGTACAAGCAGAGGGCAGGATCTCTGCAGACACAGACATGGCCACACACTTCTAATGCATCCCCAGTTATTGAGAGGGATCATTTTAGAGCTTTAGAGTAGTTTCTTCAGAATTTGTTGCATGTTATACCTTTTTTTTTTAATTATATCAAATGAATTTGTCTGTCAGCAAATCATGAAATATTAACAAGCGGCAATAAGTGAACTCTGTAGCTGTTTTTCTCAACCACCCAGATAGCCTGTGTGTGTGTGTCTACGTGACAAATGAGCAAATATAGAAGTTCATCACTGCAGAGGAAAGGTCAACGCTGTTTACTGAAACGTCTTCTCTGGGCTTTGTGAACCGTGATTTCCCCCTCCAAGCTGTATTAATCAGTATTGGCAGTCTCTCCATTATCAAATCACCCTGACTGGTTTGTGCCGAGTGCATTGTAATATTGGATTAGAGCCTCGGAGGGAAAAAAACAACCCCGTTGCCGGGAAATTAGCGTTATCATGAACTGCTCGGTTTCCCTCTGCCATATGAGGGACACGACCACAACAGATAGACGGATAACACAAGGACAAATTCATTTTAGAGGCTCATTTCAGGAGATTTAACTTTTACTAGACAAGAGTGTGTAGCTCCAGCGTAACATCCAGGGCTCATCTGTTAAAGTAACCGCAGTTCTGGCAACCTTGAAGCCTTGATTTCCTGCTCCCCCCGTTTATCTTTGCCCTCATCTGTTGCTGCAGTTATTTCTTTTCACCTTTATGTTCTTGTCAGCTTTTATGTTTTATTACCCCTGTCCTTTCCTGTCTCTCTCTCGGCCCTTGCATTTCTATCTCTTCCTCTTCCAGCCATGTGATGTTGTTCAGCCCCCTGGTGTGCACTGCCCACCCACCCACCTCCCTACCTGCCGACCTACCTACATACCTACTCACCTACCTACTCATACCCACCCACCCACCTCCCTACCTACCTACCTACCTACCTACCTACCTACCTACCTACCTACCTACCTACCCACCCACCTACCTAGCCACCCACCCACCTCCCTACCTACCTACCTACCTACCTACCTACCTACCTACCCACTGACTGTCTGTACCTACTACCAAATACCTGTCTCGACCTACGATACCATACCTATCTCACCTACCTACCTACAAATATCCTTATGTCATGACTACTGCAACTAGTGCCTACTTACATAAGATACTTTCAGACCTACCTACCCTGTAACCATCTTGACCCTCCTACATCTCCTACGATACCATACCTCCCTTGTCCTACCTACCTACCAACCACCCATGCTGTGACTCAGTCCTACCTACTACTAACCTACCATCAACCAGGGGTAACATACTTCCTTCGCAGCCACTCCTACCTACCTGACCTACCACACCTCGACCAAAACTACCTACCTTACCTACCTACGCAGATCATTCCACCTACCTACCTACCTACCTACCACCTACCTACCTACCTACCTACCTACCTACCTACCTAGCCACCCACCCACCTCCCTACCTACCTACCTACCAACCTACCTACCTACCTACCTACCCACCTGCCGACCTACATACCTACCTACTCACCTACCTACCTACCTACCTACCTACCTACCTACTCACCTACCTACTTACATACCTACTCACCTACCTACCTACTAACACCTACCTACCCACCTACCCTACCCCTACCTACCCTACCTACCTACCTACCCATACCTACCTACCCTACCCACCTACCTACCCACCCACCTCCCTACCTACCTACCTACCACCTACCACCTACCTACCTACCTACACCTACCTACCTACCTACCTACCTACCACCTCCTCCTACCTACCTACCTACCCACCTACCTCCCTACCTACCTACCTACCACCTACCTACCTACCTACCTACCCACCCACCTCCCTACCTACCTACCTACCTACCCACCCACCTACCTACCTACACCCACCTCCCTACCTACCTACCTACCCACCCACCTACCTACCTACCTACCTACCTACCTACCTCCCTACCTACCACCCACCCACCTCCCTACCTACCTACCTACCCACCTACCTACCTACCTACCTACCTAGCCACCCACCCACCTCCCTACCTACCTAGCTACCTACCTAGCCACCCACCCACCCATCTCCATACCTACCTACCTACCCGCCTACCTACCTACCCAGCCACCTTCCTACCCACCTCCCTACCTAAACCACCCACCCACCTACCTATGTTTTGCCTCAGCAGTGTCACCCTCTCTACCCCTCTTTGACCCTGGTGAGTGTGGTCAACTTTGCAACATCATCATTACCTTAGTTCATCTTTTTAGCCCATGTAATATTGCGTTTTTGCTAGCAACATCATTAGTACACAAAACTTGCCTTGACAGTGATACAGGAAGGAAGTTGACTCAGCATGTTACTATGCAACCCCCCGTCCTCACCGCCCCCCGTCCTCACCGCGACCGTTAGCAGATAGCAGATACCTGAACAACCGATTTGAAAGTTTCCATCTTGTGTTTTAGTCATGCATATTGATATGCACGACAGCTATGCGTAGCAGGATATAGATGGCTTGTAAAGAGGACACAGAAAATAGTCAACACACACACATTTACTCTTTAAAGGGCCGTTTTACGTCACTGGCATTCTGTTTGTGTCGCTTGCAGCTGTTTGATTCCAGAATTGAGACCATGTAGAAATCTGTGTCTGTGAAGTTAAAGGATTTTCTGTGGTGTCACTGTGACGTATCAAGTAAGTTTTAATTCAGCTTTAAAAGCATCTAATGGAAAAGAGAATTCTTTGTTTTGGTTTCAAAGAGAACCCCTCTAAAACCCAAACCCTTACCCTGGATTGGAATAATCCCTCTAGCCCCGAGGTGAACTGCTGGCACATGGGATGTAAAGCTATTGTTACTCTTGTTCTTAGGGATCCTGGGAATTGGAGGATTTAATCAAATAGGCGAGGTGACGATCATGGGCTGTGCAATCATAGATAGTGTTTTTTTTTTAATTTTATTTTGAGAATGAAAATTAAATCTACATTATAAACTAGCCTTTGTGACCCAGACACTCATCATTCAGGGATCAGCATTGCCTGAATGAGTCCAGTCAGTCAGCGGTGTCAGATTAGCAGTAAAGCTAGCACCTGGGTGGTGTAAGGGAAAGGCAGCAACGCTGGCTTAGAGAATTGCACGGCTGCCCAGAAGATATTAACACGCTCCCCTGGAACCGGTAATGCTGTTTAAAGCGATCAGCTGGGCTTCTCTCACTTTTTAAGAAAGTCCCGATTGCCCTACCAGCTCTGGTGGTGAGAGATCCTTTGATTGCTTTATGGCCAGCATTTGGACCGTGGCACTGTGACCAGGCTGATCCCATCTTTATTTGCTCTTTTGTTCTCCAGATTCAGGGAAACCCCCGGTGCTACTGTTTCGTCGCTGATTACAATTTTAAATTGTACACTGCCATACTATCTATCAGACTTGGGTTTCTTTAGAATGGGTTTCTTTAGGGTAATTCAATATCTTGATTTGTGTTTGAATTGATTCTAAAGTATAATGAAAAAATAGTTTTTTGGTTCCAGTGCTTCTGTATTGGGATTTCAGAGCAGGGAAGCAGAGAAGTAGCACTTCATCTAACCTGATAAATCAATATCGGAGCAATTGTTCATTACATTACAAACCAATTGACTGCACCATCGTCTATAATGATACGAACCATAAAAATCATTGAGCGTAATGTAGTATTTGGTTACAGGTGAAAGGTTCCTGCTTTCGTGTGGCGTATTTTTCATTTCAATTCCTCCAGAATGTGACTGCAAGTAATAATCTGTGTTTGATTTATCTTTTCTTCTCATCTGTCTCTCGTCAGGTCAGCCTTCAGGGTCTGGAGAATTTCCTCTGTCTCTTCCACTATGTGCAGCATTACCCCAACAACAGCAAAGATGCACTGAAATTCTGGTAGGTAACGTCTTACTGTCATTTTAGCGTCTTTAACTGTCCTGCCGTGGAGGTTTTGCCTCACTAAAGGTGGCTCACCTTGCACAAACTTCAACCTCAGAGTATGTGGTGTTGAATCTGAAATTGGGTGTAGTAGGTAAACAGTAACTGCAAACATATCTGCAGATACTCTGGTCTTTACAAACGAAAAGTAACTGCAGAACTGACTGATTTATTTTCATATTTTTGTCTTAATGTCCCACCACTGTAGTAGAGGTTGCAGGCATTATGTAATCGTGCTGCATTAGCTTGCTGGGAGCACCTCGCTGCATAGATTTCCATATTGATCGAAAAAAAAACGTAGACATTAGACAACTCAATTGCCTCTTGATCGTATTCAGTTCATTGTAAATATGTGAGACGTGCGCTCACACACACACACACACAACACACACACACACACACACTGCCTACAATTAAACAAGCTCATTAGCATTCTTGAGCTGTGTTCTCACAGACCATTAATAGGTCCATATTTTTAATTTTTGGAGCTTTTTATCTGCTCTTAATTCAGCGCTTGGCTAGCAGACGTGCAAATGGAGCATAAAAATCCTCAAGTCATTATATCGCTCTTTGACTTTGACAGCTCATACTTTCTTTGATTGTAGATTTGTGATGTTTTTAATTGTAGTTGGTTTAAGATGGTCAGTTTTAAAATTTTACATGTTGTTAATGTGATAAAATGAAAAGGCTTTGAGCATAACACAACTCGGTGACACAGGAATGCTGAAGTACGAGTATGATATCGTCTCACATGGCCTGAAGCAACACTAACCTAGACCACATTTGAATATTATCCATTGCTCCAAGTGTCCTTTTGATTTCTGTAGAAAACTTGTGCGTGAAGGCGAAGAAGCACTAGATGAAGCCTCTAATGTGCAAGTAACTCAATTGGAATAAAAAACATTTTAATGATTGGCCAAGGAGGATCACAATAATCTATTTAGACGTTTGAAGTAGGATGATGGAAGATCATAGAAACCATTATCTCCATCTGTAATCACTGTCTTGTGGGAATAATAAAAACATCTGGGAGGGATGTTGGCAGGGTAGTGGAAAAATAATGTAGTCTGAACTGTCAATATGTCATCTGTTTTTTTGATGGTGCTCTATATAATGTTGTATAATTGTGTGTGTGTGTGTGTAATGCACTGCAAACACGAGCCTTTATTCTAAATAGCAGTAACTATAATACACATTAAGAAGTCAAACCTAAGCTCCTGTTTGAGAGCGACCGTTGACCTAAATAAGCTCCATTCAGCGGCTAGACATGTTTCACCCAGACTAAAGCTGAATTATCATGCTGATCTTGAATTTTACACCGTCACTATATACTTTCGAGTGACACACTGCGGCGGCTGTGTTGTTTCGGAGCACAATTCAGTGTCAATTGGGGGCGCGTCAACATGGCACTTTAATATCCAGATATTGATGAATGTAGAAAATATATGCAACGTATGTGTATCAGCACTGTGATTGGTTTGTTTTGGCCACGACTTCCTCCTTCCCTCGTATACAAGAAGTTCGAAGACTCGAGATTGGCATTTGGCTGTTGGCATTTTGTTTTTTCGGGACCGGAAGGGACACAAGAGCGTGTAGCTAAGCACTGCTGACCGCTGAATGAGGCATGTTTAAGGTGACGGAAATGTCACAATTAACTTTCATGAAATGAAAACACAAGTTGTAATACGAAAACGGAGACGTACTGTATTCCAGACTGGACCACAGCATAGTAGTGACCTGTCAGGCACGAGGTAGCCACGCCAACACCTGAAAGTAGAGATTGAGTCCATCAACTCATGTTAATTACTGAGGAATTAATTAAGTGAGAAATAGGGTAATTTTCTCATTTCTCAATAAACAATCGTACATCCAGAGGAGTCGCCCTCTGCAGGCCATTTAAACAGAATGCAAGTTTTAGGCACCTCTGCATTGGCTTTTCTTTAACAACCCGGGTGCTGCCCACTCAAGACCATCGTCTTCTTTGTTTATAATCTTTCTTCTGACAAAATTCAGATGTAATCTTTTCCTTTTCTGTCATGCTTGAGAATGTTTTCAGCACTCTCTCTGAACTGATTTCTATCACTGTTGATGGTAGTTCTGTGTTCGACTAAAAAAGACATTTCCTATGTTTCCGTAGTGTAGGAACCGTTTAGAGAATTCATTATTGTGGTGCTCATTTCCTGCAAAGTGATCTCTGGAGTGGAAATGTGTTATTTTTTTGGAAACCTCGTGCTCTTAATTAGAACTTCAAATTCAGCTGTGATAAATAAAACAATTAACCAAACAAATCTAATAAAACAGCAGTTTGTACATAACTTTGCACACATCTTAATGGAATTTGTGGCTATAGATTTAATTTTGATTTTATTTAATAAGAGACAAGAAAATAATTAGAAATAATAGTATACATTTTATTTATTTTGATTCACCTTTTAGTTCATTTGTCATTTTTATTTTAGTGAAGTATTAGTCAATGCTCACTTATTTTATTTTATACAGTATTAGTATATTATGTAGTACTTCTCTGCTCTATCAAGCCTAACGTCTCTTTTTTTTGTTGCTTTTACTCATTGGTTCTAACAGGCCTGTTTGTTCATTTAAAAAAAAAAAAAGGTTGTTGTATTGCAGAATACAAAGGCTGTTACTGTGAATGATGGTTGATTTGGGAGGTCTTATACAGGGCACTAGGGGCTCGGCAGTATTCCCGAGGCCAGTCCCCTTGCCATGTGACATCACATGCTTTCATGTGATACGCTGATCTGCTGCGAATCTGGAAAGCTTCCATTTGAAATTCCAATTTAATGGAATTTGCGCTGCAGAACAGAAAATTCAGTCAGCAGTCGTGTGAGGAGGTATGCAGATAGAGCCAGCGGAGCTACAGTCATGCTTGGAGCAGACACAAAATGACTGGAAGGAAACCGTTTGGCCCAGTAACATTTGGTAAGATGAGAACGACTATATGTTAAATGAGTTATTTTTTTATTAAGTACTTGTAGATTTTCTTAACCCAGCTCTCCTCGAATTAATTTTATTTGAATGTTGGTAGAGATGTAGCGCTAAGTTATGTGGTTACTGTCTGATGGAGCTAGATATGGCTCAGTCCTGCTCTCTTTTACTCCATATTGGCGAATTCCCGTTGAGTTGTGTGATTGGGGCTGTCCTCTAAAGGGGGTGTGTATCATCGCTTGTCAACGGAGAGTGATGTGTAAGTTGAGAGCTTACTGTCGGTGACATTTAGAGGAACGAGTGGCTGTGGCAGGCATAAGCACACTCGGAACAACACGATTATCTAGATGTCACCGTGCCTAAGCTTTTTGAAGGATTTGGCTTTTTGTTCTTTTATCTTAGTTGCTATCCTGGCATTTGCATTATAGTGACCTGAGCAGAATGACAAATGTAATCAAACGGCAACTTTGGCAATTCATCTCAAAGTACTATGGCAAAAGGGACCGTTTTTTAATAAAAGAAGTGAGCATTTAAACTGAATAGAGTGATTTGTAACGTGTCTTTATATGCAATCAAGTATTGCAGCAGAATAATAATCAAGTCAAGAGATGTTTATTGTCCCCGGGGGGCAATTTGCAGTGCAGCCAGCAGCAAAAAACAACAGTAAAATGCACAATAGTGACACAAACAATGACATGAGGCTAATAATTAAAAGAGATGGAATACACAACAACAAACATGGGTGACATAGATGACATGCACAACAATTAACAATCATCAATCCAACAAACAAAGTGCAACAGTGCCACACTGGATAAAAACTATCAATTATATCAATTATTAGCTATCAATTATTAGGAAGACCAATGGCATTTTAACATGAGGTGACCGTTACTCTTTTTCCTTAAAAGTACTTCTGTAACTTCAGCTTTCTATCTTTTTTTAAGGAGGTGGTTTGGCCATTAAAGTTGGCAAAACTGTCCAGAAATGACGACTTATTGCTTTGTCGTTTTGGGAGTTTACATACATTCATGTTGTTTTATCTCTTCCCTTGTAGCTCAGACATGAGTGGGGCCAGCAACACACTGGCGAGAGAGTTCCTGACCGATGTGCATCAACTATGCAGCGCGGTGGCCCAGAGAGCGGAGGCACGGGAGGAAGATGAGGAGGAGAGTCACATGGTGGCACTAGGAGAATACCTGGTCAGGGGGCGGGGCTTCCTGTTGCTCAGCACCCTGGACTCCATCATTGATCAGGTGAGGATGTTCAAGGACATGAATCATCATGAACAAACATCCATAATGATCAGTCAACATTAGCATTCTTGTTGTGTCATCAGCATGTGCAGATGGCGTTTAAGCAATACAAATGTATAGGAATGCTACTTCTGTAGATCAATTCAGTAATATTTATTCAAAGCTTTATGCCACTGCTCTTAGTTTCCAAATTCTGGCTCATATTTGTATTTTTTTTTATCTTTTAAATCTTTTTTCATGCCGCTTTTTAATATTGGCATGACAAATTAAAATTTCCACAATTTCCCTCAAAGGGAACAGAGTTTGCAATAGAGAAACCGTCATAAAGCAAACACATGATAAGAGAAATGGATGACAGTCACAGTGCAATAAAACCTGTAACATCTGTGGAAGAAGATTGGAGTTTAACTTCAATGCAACATCTTTTTAGTGCCCTGTTGGTATTTATTTTGTGTATATTTCTATGAATCTACCTGAACTCAGACATGAGAAACTGGATGCCCCATTATGATTTCAGGATACTTGACTCATCTATTACACCATCACATGGGCAATATAGTCTCTATATTTGTTAAATGGCCATGTGGACTTCCTCTCTGCATATGTGGCTGGTGTTACTACAGCTTGAAGGGGGGTCATACCTAAAGAGGATATGAGCACTCCAGTGCTCACGTGACTTTCTGATGGTTTGCAGAAAGTTGTTCTACTGCTGTTGCTTGCAGGAAGTTGATGCTGATATGCTAATCCATTTGGGACAGTTGACAGCACCGTTGTATAACTTTTAGAGTAGGTAATGATATTGTTTTATCAGATAATACACTGGGGGCTGCAGATAATGATCAGGCTACACTAATAGTATTAGTATATTATACTGTTTGTGGAATTAGATTCGACATGAAGGCTGCGTAGGGTTTTTTTTTTTCACACTCATGTGATTCAAACATTTCCAATAACTCCAGAGCTTTATCAAGTCCAAAAGTGAAAATGTATTGGAGAAGAAAAAAAAAACCCAGATGTAATTCCAAATTAACATGTTTTTAGCTAATGAAATATTCTGTTTCGGTGCATATTTGTGGCGTTTAGCCTTTCAAAAACAACATTTTCACTGCCGTCAAAAACAAGTTTGCTCTCAAGCTTATTGCACACTACATATAGACTGTTTAATCACTATTCAAATTGTGGATTCTGTTGATGGATATTCTTAGGGTGTCGACATGATAAAATATGACATTTGTTTGAAAGTATCTCTATATTTTTTGGGGCTCAACCAGTTGAACTCTGTTTGATTTTCTGATTGATAGCAGGAAGTCGGTGTCTTTGTTGCATTCAGGAGGTTGATGGCGATAATGCAGATCCATTTGGAAAAGCTCACAACACCATCATATAAGTTTCAGAATAGATAGTTTTATTTTTATCAGACACTGCAGATGTGATTTTGACTTAGTTTGGCACCAATTTGGTGGATATGCTGTACAGTGAAGGGCAAAGGTTGCCACTCTGTTTGTTAACATCTGTCTGTGAGTTGTGAGCAATCTATTTAAGTGCTCACGCTAAATAGTAGGAATGGCCTCACAGAAGCAGATATTGTTTGCTCTGTTAACGGGCACCAGGCTCTGACGAAGGCCAGTGTTTCCTCTTCCTCGTGTGGCAGAGCCCAGGCTTCACCGTTCTCACCGTGTTTACGTATTGATCCGATCTCTCGAGGGTTTTCAGACACGTAACAAGATAGGAGGTGCTCCGGTTTTGAGTGAATTATGGGGGCCGACACATGACAGGACTAGCACTGCACATAAAAGGTCAGAAGCTATGACAGAGTTGAAAATAATATGAACACTGCAGGATTGGTGTTTTTCTTCCTGCGTCAGGCGTGGTGCCACTGTTGAGTCGGACTATAAAAAACCCTGAGCTTGTAAGTGCTTTGGTAGTGTGTTGGTCATGTAAAAGTCAGTGAATAACTGGCTAAACTGGCCATTGAGGTGGACTGATGGTCAGAACGGAACGTCCAATCCATCAGCCACGGCTGCCTTTAGATATAATGTAAATAGAGATCTCCTTTGTACAGGGTCTGTGGGCTCCAGAGTGGAAGATGGGATCAGCAGGTTCAGTTATTTTCACGCCAAACAGTCTTTGAAATTGGAGAAGTTTGAAGATGAACTTACATAACATATGCATTATTGAATGAAATATTGTGATGTGAGGAATGTGACCCCGTGTGTTGGCATCCTTACGGCCTCGTACTGTCCACAACTTTCAGGGAACTTTGCACACATTCATAATATTTTCTTTTTTATGGGAGCATTCTGTGTAGAAATGTGTCACTACAAGCTCCGACGGCGTGCGTCGGATGAGGCCTTGAAGCATTTATCTATTTGTGATATGTAAGAACTTGTGGTTTCCAATAAGGCTGGTCCAAATACTGATGCTTTGACCATATTTTATTTTGAACTGACCCAAGTGTTAAATGTCAGGCAACTGTCACCTCTGGGTGCATCATGATCTGAATAATTCAAATGGAAAATGCTTGGCGACAACCAGATAAAATGCTGCATCATTTATTTTACAGTGAGAGGTGGTCAGAGTGGGAGCCACATGAATCGATCGCCAAGACTGATGTATTTGTTTTTGTATATGTTGGCTGTTCAAGCTGTACATCTTGTTTCTCAAGATGTTTCGGAAGTATTATTAGCAAGTGCAGAAATGCCAAACTAGTTTGTCCATCAGTGGACACTGGAAATAATAAAGCATGTAGAAATATAAATCTTAGCAGGCTGGATCCATTGTTTGTGTTTTTTGTGTTGGAAAACAATCACTTATCTCTTCTCTTTTAAAAATCTGTCGATATATATCGATCAGAGCGTTATACAAGAGTAGATTGTTTTTTCGTTGTCGTTTTTTTTAATTAACACTCGTTAGTTCTCCCTCTGCTGTGAGTTATGCCCCCGATAGACATGAGATCTCCAGGGTCTTGGAAGTAAGGCCGTCGTGTAGATGCTACATTGCTTCCTGACACATTTCACTGAAGACTAACCTGCTAATTTAATGCATACAAATAAATAACTCGTCGGACAAACGAAACCTCAAATACAAAGCTAATCTTAAAGTTAAATTCTCTTTGTTGAAAGTAGAGAAATGTATTTTTACTGAGTTCATCTCGATGGGAGTGTCTGGGTATGACTGGGTGTGACCGGAGGGAGAGGGGCAGGGAAACTTTTTTTATGTAACCTCAGTCTTGCACTCAGGAATTGACCTGCCGGGAGGAGCTGCTCACTCTGCTGCTGTCTCTACTGCCACTGGTCTGGAAGATCCCCGTGCAGGAGGAAAAAGCCCCAGGTCAGCATTACTACAAATACATAATCTATTAATTGTTAATGTTTATTTCCAACAGCACATACTTCACACACTGCACAGCTGTAATGGCATGCGACTAACTGCTATTCCTGGTTTGTAACTAATGATTTAAATTTGCGTGCTTCTTTTTACGAGTGCTGTGCATTACAGTTCTGTGATTTTCAAACTGTATAGTAATGGTAATTTTTAAAGATGAACTGACTGCATTTCATGGGCCAGAAATGTCCTCCAGTTTATTTCTGCTTGCTTCATCTTCCATCTTTTAAATATTGCTTTACTAATTGTAATGGTTGGGCAATGTTTCAGCATTAGCTTTGGGGTTATTTCTAGGCAGGGGGATTTGGGGAAAAACAAATGACTCATGTTTTAATGCATTTTACTTGCTGAACAGTGCAAACCGTGTACTGTGCTCATTTTGAGATAAATGAATTGTCCATAAGCATTGTCGTCAATGTCTCCATTATGTTGAATCTTAGCGTTACAAATATAAGCAGCCAGTCACGCAATAGGAGAAGAGTGGTGGTTGCAGAGGCCTGTGACCTCAGGATGACACTGGTATTTAGTACAGGACTGCTGATCCCATCTAACATGGACCCTAGACATTTTTACTTTAATTAATTCTTGCTCACCGACTGTGTTTTAACAAACACAGATTGGCTGCTGATGTGCAGCTGAGCTTAATGTTTTTGGGGTTTTTTTTGGAGGGGGGGAATTGAAAAGAATAAAAACATAAAATATGTGATTTTTAAGTCTCTATAAGCAGACTTTAATCCAATATGACTCCAGTATACAATTAAAGTATATAGTGCAGTTTAAATAATCGAGGGCATGCGTAGGATTTTTCTAAGTAGGTCTTTATGAATGTCGAGAATAAAACTGACAGATTTGTTTTTGTTGACAGATTTCACGCTGCCGTCCCTACTGGAGGTATTCCTCACCCGGGAGGTGAAGGCCGCCCCTCTCAGAGCAGGACAGAAGGCAGCGACAGATGAACAGAACTCTGGGAAGAGGTCCCGTGTCGGCAGCGGCACCTGGAAGTCACGGAGGTCGCGCAGGACAGCGCAGAAATACTCTGTAAAGGATGCTCGGAAGTCCCAGGTTTCTACCTCAGATTCGGAAGCCAACCCCGAAGACAAAGCCGTCCCAGGCTCCGTCTGTGCGAGGAGCCGAAGGTCACATGGCTCCACTATCCGCGTAAGCTGTCAGCATCATCGTTCAGAGGCATCACTGTTAACATCCGCCGCCGCCACGACCACAGAAACCATGAGTGCACCGTACCCACACCCCCGAGCCCCTGGGTCCCAGTTGGCGGACTCTGAAACCCTGACAGACCCAGCAGCAGTATCAATTTTCAACCGCATGGAAAACTCGCCTTTTGACCTCTGCCATGTGTTGCTATCCCTGCTGGAGAAGGTCTGTAAGTTTGACATGAGCATCAACCACAACCCCGGCCTGGCAGTCAGTGTCGTCCCTACTCTCACTGAGATCCTGACTGAGTTTGGTGATTGCTGTGGTCCAGGGGGAGGGGGTGGTGCAGGGGCAGAGGAGCTCGCTGGAGGCTGGACGGAAGAGCCCATCGCACTGGTCCAGAGGATGCTCCTACGCACCATCCTGCACCTGATGTCGGTGGACGTGAGTCAGAGTGAAACCCTCCCAGATAGCCTGAGACGCAGCCTGACAGACCTGTTGAGAGCCACCCTCAAAATTCGGAGCTGCCTGGACAGACAGAATGACCCTTTTGCTCCCCGACATAAGAAGACCCTGCAGGAGGTCCAGGATGACTTCTCATTCTCCCGCTATCGCCACAGGGCGCTACTGCTGCCAGAGCTTCTGGAGGGAGTACTGCAAGTGCTGCTGGGTTGCCTGCAGGCGTCCACACCCAACCCCTTTTTCTTTAGCCAGGCGCTGGAGCTCATCCACGAGTTTGTCCAGCACCGCGGCCTGGAACTGTTCGAGGCCACAGTGCTGCGGCTGGAGAGACTTGGCAGGGCCAAGGATTCTGAAGTAGGAGGCGAGGCTTCCGAGAGGCTACGAGGTCTCATCGCAGGGATCTTCAAGATAATTAGCGCTGTCAAGAAGGCAAAGTCAGAGCAGCTGCATCAGTCCGTGTGTGCCAGGCGACGCCACCGTCGCTGTGAATATTCCCACTTCCAGCATCACCACAGAGACTTGTCGGGTTTGCCCGTCTCTGCTTTCAAGCAGGCTGCTCGACGCAACCCCTTTGAAGAGGATGGAGAAGGCAAGGAAGGGATGGACGGTGATGGAGTGCGTTACCCTGAGCGGTGCTGCTGCCTGGCTGCCTGCTCTCACCAATGTCTGCGGCTCTTGCAGCGACTGTCCCCCAGTGGGCCAGCGGTGCTGCAGGTACTGGCGGGGGTGCAGGCTGTTGGAATCTGCTGCTGTATGGACCCCTGTTCAGTCGTCGGACCCCTGCTGCATGCCTTCCAAGCTCCAGGTCTGAGAAGTTACCAGTCTCATGTTCTCAGTGTCCTGGGTCGACTGATCCTAGACCAGCTTGGTGGGGGACAACCCTCAGAGAAAGCCAAGCTTGCCTCCTGTAACATCTGCACTCTGGACAGCAGTCAACTGCCAGGCCTGGAGGAGACACTGCAGCACGGGGAACCTGCAGCCATTTCTACCAGTCTGTGCTACCGTTCCCAGGGTATTCTGCCAAGTGGAGGGGGGGCAGAGGACATGCTATGGAAGTGGGATGCACTGGAGGCCTATCAAGAGCTGGTGTTTGGTGAGGACTGGCAGCTGAGCCAGCAGATAGCTGGCCATGTGTGCCACCTGACCCTGAGAGGCAACGCCATCGTGCAGTGGCAGCTCTACACACACATCTTCAACCCTGTGCTGCAGAGAGGGGTAGAGTTGGCCCACCATGCCCAACAGCTGGGGGTTTCCACCGTCTGCACTGAAGTCTGCAGCTATCACACACAGTGCCTGCCTGTGGAGGTACTCCTCATTTACCTGCAAACGTTACCTGCCCTTCTCAAATCAAGGTGAGACGTCTGACATCACTTTAAGTTGTTTTTTCTTGACTCACTCTTCCTTCTTCGTCGGCCTTTTCTCAGTGTTTGTTTTATCCAGTCTCTTGTCTCAGTTTTCCCCGATAATATTCAACAGCATTTCAGGGCTGAAAGATAAGTAGCTGCAAGCTGTTCTTGGGTTAATTAAATGTCCAGAAACATTAATAATGCACATGTGTTCAGATAAATCTATCCGTCGTCACATTAATATGATGCCTTTGTTTGTTGTTGTGGCTTGGTGCTCGTTTCATACTGCCACCTAAAGCAAACATAACCAGCCAGCTCAGAGTAGACACCTAATCTGCTCGGACATTGTTTGTCTCTCATTGCTAATTGATGCTAATTGATAATTTATTATAGCTTTGTGGACTGAGCGACAGGTGGAAGATTAGTGACTGTTTATGTAACAATGATAAGTATAGTAGTTTGGCTAAAGCAGGTGCTTATGGTATTTGGCCAATCACATTTGACAAAATGCTGCCAAAATTGAATCCGTATAATACCGCATTCATTCGTTTTTACTTGGTTGGATATTATCAGTTGAATATCACGTTCTCGATGAAGACTGAGAGTGAACGCCCTATTACCCATTAGTGTGAATGTGTTTATCTCTGTGTGTGGACCATGGTGCCCTGTTTAGGCTGTAGACCAGCCCCTGCCCAATGATTGCTGGGATAGGTTGAATCCCCATGCAAAAAGAATAGTGTGAATAGAAAATGGATGGATGCTTTAAGGCTGTCGGCAGTGGGTGGATAGGTTTCCTTATTAATATTCAGAGTATGTAATTCTGCTCTCTGCAGGTTTGACTGGCATTCAAAGTCTTTACAGCTGTGATGTTTGTCGTCGGAGCTTTTTCAGAAGAGACTTTAGAGACAGTTTTATATCTTTGTTCTTATGTAAGAGGCATCATTTTACAAGTCTTGTATTCAGCTAAATCTGGATCTGAGTGGTGTTCTACTTGAACTTAAAGCCGTAATGAGTAGGATTTTCATACAAAACAAAACAATGTATGCACTCGTAAAAAAAATATTCCTCCTCAATCATCACTTCTGGCCCTCTGGAAGTGTTTGGGGGTGTCTGTCTGCAGATTTCCTGCCCTCCGACTGCAGTTTTTCTTTCTTATCACTTTGCTGTGTTCAGGATATTTTTGGGCATCAGCTAAGAGCGTTTGTCTGACCGCTTTGTCACGCCCCTTGGTGAACAGAGGCTAGAAATCCTCAGGCCTGACAGATACAGAGAGAGCAGACAGGCCACTGCAGGATGAAGCATGCCTTTTGGCTGCATTCATTCAAAATCTGCCACATTCCCGCAGGTGTGGGTAGATGTATGAACCATCTTGATCTTCTTCTGATGCTTGGCTCTGATTTTTTTTTTATCTGTTTCATCACGGATGTATTTAAACTTCAGGTCACATGAGCACACATGGTTAATGAGTTGCTCAAATGTAATGTACAACTGGTCTTATGTCTTGGAACATTGTCAACTAAACTGCAAGACGACTTGAAATTCTGAAAATGATGACTTGTAGAAGGAAGCTTACTGAACTACTGCTCCTGTACAAAGCGAAACCACCCATCCTTGCATATACGTCTGCCAGTCTCACAAGGTTAGACTATACGGCTCCATCTGGTGGGCCAATTACATATTTGAGAACTTTTCCATCTCGGTCTGCCCTTCTCCCCAACTATTAAATAACAGTCAGTTGTTCAAAATGTGTCCAAACAACACAATCACCTCTGGGACCAGTAGTATAACTCATCCTGGCAATATGCACAGTCCCCACACTGGTGAAGGAATATCTTCTTGCCGTGTTGTAGATCAAATGTCGGCAAGCACAAGGATAGGAGATAATGAGGTAAATATTGATTTGCACCCACAGTGTATTCAAATTTGTACAAAGATTGTTTGCCTTCTCAGGCTGTCATGTGAATTTTAGTACTTCGGGAGAGGTAGTAGTAGTGTCGGAATATTTTTATTTAGTTTGAGTGATCTTGAACTTGTACAGATGCCGCAGAGTACACGTTGATTTAAAAGTATGCTGTTGCAAGTAATCTCACATCATCTTGCAGCGTTCCTGTAGCTTTCTGCATAAAAGAGCACCATATTTTTCAGATGAGAGCATTGAATATTCAGGCTAATGGGTAGTCACCCTGATGGACATGCACACCACTAATGAAAAGCGAAAATGTTCTGGAATAAAAGCAGAATTAATCAACTACGTTCATTTAGAGGAAGGTTGGAGAAAGGGTTTAATTTGGAGAGAAAAATCAGCAAGTTTATTATTCATTAAATTTACTGAATAGAATGCACTGACCTTAAAAGCTTTAAGTGAACATCTGTTTCAGTTACCGGGTAAACAATCCCATGCTGAGATTAAAGGTTTTTTTTATTTTAGGTCAGCATGTAATGTTTTCTCTTACCACCAGTTGAATCGACCTTTACGCAGAGATGACACGTTATTATTTTAAGGTAATTTACCTGCATTGTAATAGCGTCATTTATTATTTATCTCAATAGCGTACTTGTAATAAACACATTTTAAACGGTAAAATGGCAGCTTTGTTTGCTAACGAGATGTATGATGATGATTCACATTCAGAAAACTTTGACGCAATGTGATGTGATTTTTATCTATAATAAAGAATAAATAACAAAGCAAGTGCAATATATATATATATATATATATATATATATATATATATATATATATAGATGCCCTGGGGGAAATTATATCTGCAACCTGGTGGAAGGAAATGAAATCAGTGAAAGAGTGAGTGCGACTGGTCCTGTGTGCTATTTATTTTAATGGCTGGGGGGTTTAAATATGTGCGGTTCACATCTACCCTCTCTGCAACAATATTAATCCTTTCCTTGGCCAATGAGAGCCACATGTTGAGCTTTATTCTCCCCGGGGGTAATTGTTAAGTAAATGAATGGGGTAGTGTATTAAAGTGTTGAATTTGGAGTAAGAAACAAATATTTTATTGTGTCACAGATTAAACGCACATATACTTTGTTTTACTGAATAGAATTTTTAGTGAAAAACGATACAATTGTTTTAAATTGGATGATCATAAATCATGAGGTCTCCCTGCATAATTAAATTTAAAAATATGTGTATTTTTGTATCTTGTATTTTTAAAATCCGGCTCTATTTTCACTTCTCTACCATGATAGTAAGCTAGACTGCCTTTTCAAGTCACTTGTGATGACGTTTAGGATTTTCCAGATAATGTAAATTCACCACGATCAATTTATTGTATGTTTTTTTATCCTATATGGTCCTATTCCTACCCTTTTTTTATTTTGAGCATGTGTGATGATCATGCCCATTGTCTGTTTTCCTTTGCTCAGTTTGTAATATTTTCTGTTACAGGGTGATCAGAGATCTTTTTATCAGTTGCAACGGGCTCAATCAGGTGACGGAGCTCGTCTACCTGGACCAGACGCGCTCGTTGGCCTTGAAGGTGTTTGAGACTCTGATCATCAGCATTGGACTCCAGCAGGCTGATGGGGTGCTTCAGGAGCTGGAGACTGCTGACGCTGAAGAAAGGGAGGCCGTCTTGGGCCTGGCTGAGGAACTGGGGTCCCGAGGGGCTGGAGAGGGTGCGCAGAGCCTCAGCAAGTTCTACGAAGGCCTAAAGGAGGCCTATCCGCGTCATAAGAGCCGGAGCGGGCAGGGCCGTGGTCCAGGCCGCAGCCGAGCAGAGACCCACCTCCACGTTATCAACCTCTTCTTGTGCGTGGCCTTCCTTTGTGTCAGCAAAGAGGCCGATTCTGACCGGGACTCGGCCAACGACTCCGAGGACACCTCAGGTTACGACAGCACAGCCAGTGAACCTCTCGGCGGGCGACTGCCTTACCTCTCCCCAGATAGCGTGGCTCTGCCTTCCAAAGAGCAGGTACGCTGTGCTGCAGACGTGTGGTCGGTGTGTCGGTGGGTCTACCTGGCCAGCCCCTTGTTTCAGAGGCAGTTCTTCAGGCTCGGAGGGCTGGATGTCTGCTTGCGCCTCATGGCCATGGTTATTCAGAAGCTTTCTTGTAAGACCAAGGATGGGAAAGCAAAGAAGAAGAGGGACGGTAAGGGCAAAGGCAGTCCCGAGTCCACAGCCTCACTGCAATCGGAGGAGACAACTCACGGTTCAGCCGATGCCGTCCCCACGTTTCCTGCTGAGGGAAAGACCAAAGATCCAGCGAAGAAGCTCGAGGAAGAGTGGCAACTACAAAGCATTCGTCTCCTTGAGGCTTTGCTGGCTATCTGTCTGCACAGTGCCAACTCATCCCTGCAGAGGATAGAGCCGGACCTTTCTTATCAGGTATGTAGTTTAATATCATACTAATCAAATCAGCTAATCCCTCACCGCATCAACCAGAAAAAAACTCTTTAATCCTGGCTTCGATTAAACTGTTGGGTCTCCTCATGTCTACAGCTCCAGTCAGTGGAAGAGACCCTTTTTGATGTGAGGGACCAGCTCTCCCGCTCAGGGGTGGTGAACTCTGACCTTGCCATCCCTCTGTTCGACTCTCTCCTGAGAGTGGCCTTGGCAGAGGTGTCATCCTGTCCTGATCCTCCTGAGGAGAAGCCAGACAGGGTGAGTCCTGCCTTGGGAGAAACTGTGAGTGAAGTTACTGCACCTTTTTTTATATATATACATCATGATTAATATCTCGTTTTTTTAGCTACTTGTATATGTGGAGGCACATTCAGATTATAGCCCATCAGATTCCTCTGTAGCTACAGGAGGAGTTCTACATGTCCACAGTTACTCTACTAATCTCCATCTGTTTGCTCCCTACAGCAAAAAACCCTCTTCTTATACTAATGACTACCCATGATGCCAATGTACCCAGCAGTTACCTACTTAGTGAATGTTGCTGCGATTTAATTTGCTGCTATTTTAAAATGAGTAACTAAGGGCACCCTGTTGGCCTCCGGATTTATGGCGCTGACCATATAATATAGCTCTATTATACCCCTAAGATACTTTTAAAGAATAGCAGCTTATTGCGAAGAGGACCAAAAATAAATTGTCCAAAACAAGTACATGTGACCATAAATAAACTGCGTCTTAGCTTCCAATGTGCCCGATGAGCTGCTGTCAAGGGGTCAATGAGTCCTTGCTACAATTTCAAACACAAAAGAGCAAAAAACATTTCATATCCTGTTGACCCTCCCCTCCCCTGGCAAAAATATAAAGAGCAGTGGTGTTTATTTAGGAGGGGACCTTACAATGAATGGAAAACCATTTTCCAGACGAGCGTCGTCGAGCATCAGGGTGTGTGAGTCTGTATGGCCACTCGCACTATGTTGCTAAGCAGCCGTTATCTGGCCCGATGTGCAACACAACAGCACATGCACATAATGATGGCCCTTGTTTAGACCGAGCAGTGGATGCAAACATGAACAAGCAGGGTCTTATTTTGAAACCCGGCGGTTTAAAGATGTTTGCATGTTAACCACAACAACTCCCGCTTTCTCGTTAGCGCGTCACTGCTGATGTAGGCTACATAAATGAAGACTTCTCAGGGCCTTATAAGGTTAGGACTAGACCATGAATCTGCTTTTATTTATTCCAGGAAGCCGTCTTCTGGCTGCTCACTAAAATGACGCCTGGCAGTAGGTGCCTCCTCTCTCGCAGCCTTAAGATGTGTTTTTCACAAGTCTTAAAATGCCTGTCTGACTAAGCCTGTTCCAACACAGGAGGATTTAGCTTTTTATATAATAGATTTACCTATTTCCCAAGAGCTTAGTTCTTTCTCAGTGAGCCCAGCAGAGTATGATGTTCACTTAACCGTTGCAAGTATGTGTTATGAAGCTCCGAGATTAGCCTTCCACCACAAAGTTTGTCCAAGGAAGGACTATTCTTTTAAGTGTTCACTTTCACCCCAAATTAAATATCAATACTGGCTTATATTATGCTGAAAGCATTGGAGTGCTGTATTACAGTAAGCCTCTTCTTTGTACTTTTAAACGGTTTAGAGTTTGGCTGTTTTGAGTGTGTGTGTGTGTGCGTGTGTGTGTGTGTGTGTTTGCCTACGTGCACATATGATGACTGACCAAGGAACTGGGCTCTGCGAATGCCCTGCAAGTCAGCTGACATTTGTCTTATGACCAAAGTTGTGTACTTTTTTTCCCCTCCTCATCACTTGAAAGCATTTTGTTGGCTATTTATTTGCTGTATTAGTGATAGGTTCACTGCTGGTATATTTTAGCACAAAATTTCTTCTCCTTTTTTTTTTTTTAAACAACATTGGGTAAGGTCTTGCGAAATAAATGTCATCTTACCAACGTCGTGACAGTCATCTTGCTGTATTTTGATTGTATGTGACGGTAATTCATGATTTCTGTCTTGCCTCCCTTCCTCTTTTCTCGTCTCTTCCTCTCTCACACTCTTTCCGTCAGAAGCTCCAGGTACTGGCGGAGGGGGTGGCTCCAGCGGGCGATCTGTCTGAGGAGGTGGACGAGGCGCAGAGCTGTGGCGTCAAGCCCCCTGGGGAGGAGGAGGGCTACGACGCTGACAGCGAAAGCAACCCTGAAGACATGGCCAAGCAGGAAGAGGGTAGGTCCACACTCGCTGCCAAACACACACACAATCCTGTTTACCCCTCCTTAAAAATCCACAGCTACTGCACACACCTGACTGTTCCTAATCATAGCAACTCCAGTTTAACGCTACTTGTACTGCTTTACTTTTAAGACTTCCACTGCAGATTGTCCACTCGTTTTTCTTGCCTGGGGTTATTTTAACGCTGCATTAAATCACGTTGACTTCATGTACTCAGTCTTAGTCACAACTGTTTTTTTGTTGGTACTTAATGTCAACAGACTGACTGATGGAATAAGAGGTCATGTCTTGGTCTCAACCTTTAAACCTGCTGATCTTTTTATTTTTTTTTGTCTTGGGAAATCTTGCTTCTCCCCCACTATTGAATTCATCAATCAATGCATTTTTTTGAATTGTTATGCATTATTGCATTTCCTTGAATTCACTAGAGGATTTTGTGTTGAAGAGCGTCAGGGTTTTTTAAGCAATTTGCTGTGTAAAAAAACACATCCTCCTTTGGTTTGCTGCGGAGGAAATTTGGCAATAACAAGTGGCTATATCTTATTGCGTTCAAATGACACGGCAGAAACGGGGGCTGAGCGGTTCCCGCTCACAACGGGCTCTTGTGTTAGCTCTGCCTCTCCACTCTGGTGTCACCGGTTAAGAACGTGGCCTGATTACACCCTTTTTACTTTTTCATCCCCTCAGAATGCAATCATTGTTTTACATTTTACAACTGCAGGCAGCTACGCTCCTCGGCCTCATGAGCTGGATCTTGTGACTTAAAGTCCTCATCGCCTGGAGGCTTGAACTTCCTGAAAAATATTTTCGTTTCATCCTGTCAAGTGAGGTTCGCACTTGCAGCTAGTTGCTGTAGACTAAATATTAGATACATTTAAAATGATTAAGTATTAAGTATTTCGGGGGGGTGTTGCTTTATTAACAGGTGTCTTCATTTTTCTCCTCCCACATCCTGACTCCCCAGGCTCCCATCTTGCAGAAATAACAACTTCCTGGCTCCAATAACTGCTGCTTCCTCACAATCAAATTATGATATCACACATACACACACTACGCCTTATTTTTCTGAAGTGTGTTATCCAGTGTTAGTGTTAGGTGGAGGCACACGGTATAGCTGTGCATAGGGAGACAGAGCATGCTTCATGAATAAAAGGAGGTCCCAGGAGCAGCACGAGTGAGCCTGCTGGGTTGCTCTCCTGTAAATCATGTGGGGACTCCCATGCTGCTCTGAGGCTGCTGAGCACAGGACTGGGGCTAATTCACTTTTATGAGCTGCCTTCAAGATGGGAGCTGAAGCAGGGAATGACTGTGATTGTGAAGCTGTTTAAGCAACACAGCCGGGGCCAGTGTGCGTTTCCTTGTTAGAGACGTCTTTCATCTCTCCATGTCTGCCTGCGAGTCTCTCGTCGTGCCGCTCAGATCTCGCCCTGGTGTGGTTCTCTTTAGGAGCGAAGGTGGAGTCCGCTGCACTGCGTGAGTTTGTGGCGGCGGTGGACGGACCCAGGCGTGGCATGCTGCTCTTCCCAGAGATCTGCACGATGCAGCTGAAGCTACTCGCCACAGGCTCCCCAGACCTGGAGGTTCTGAGTCACGTGTTTCACAGCCTGCTGGGTGCGGTACACGCTAACCACCGCAATGCTGCCCTGCTCTATGACCAGGTCAGACTACCCGCTTCTTCTTCTTTGTACTACTCTTAAATGCCTCAGCGGTCTGTTTGTCTTACCTCTCTCCTCAACTGCGCTCTGCGGAGTACGACTGACCTCTTGTTCTGGTACTCACAGGGAGGAGTCAAAACCATCCTGTCCAGCTTTCACAACATCCTCAGCCAAAAGGACCCCTCCTTTACAGGTGTGTTATTGTTTTATCTGGATCTGGATGGATTTACTTTATATAAAGAATTTATGTTTATCTTATTTGTCATGTAAGATATTGTGTCTGCATCCTTTTAGTTTTTAGTTGTTGTTTTTTTGCTGAGAGCGAAGCAGGCAGTGATGATGTTTGTGTCTTTTGCCTGTGGTGTTCTGGTGCATGCCCAAGCGAGTGAGAACTGTTTTACGTAATCTGCTCTTCATTGGTCTACATACAGATTGTCAGACTGTGCTAGTGGAGCTGCTGGTTGCCATGGTGAGCCAGCGAATCACAGCGGAGGAACTGGCTCTATTGATTCGCCTCTTCCTGGAGAAGACCCCACCTACTGTAAATAGCAAACTCTTAACAGTCACTCAACAATGCGCTGTTAGCTCACGTTAAGGGTGTTGACGCTGAAAGTTCATGATCACGCTGTCTGCACATTCAGTTTTTCAGCAGGAGTTAGAGCTTATTTGTCCGACACCCTTCCTGTCACACTCTCCTCTCACGTCGTGGTGCTTTAAAACTCATCAACACATAATGCCCCCTTGGGCCCACTTCGTTTTATATAACATTAACACCAATGGGTGCCGAACAGATGTGATGCTACAACTTATTACCACGTAGCGGACTGTGTTTAATTGGAATCGGGCAGCAGACATCATTAATAACCAGACTTCGAGAAGTAGATTCCCAAAAGGCAAGCAAGTGGTTTATTTTTAACCATGTCAGTGTAATGACCTGAGTTTTCTGTTTATGACTCAGTGACTACATGTCATGTTTACTCTTTTTGAACTGCTTCCCAGGTTTTTCTGTTTTAGAGTTTTGCTGCATTCTGAGCTATTTTCATGGATCACACTTTTAAAGCAATTCAACTGAAACTAAACTTTAATTCAACACTTTTTTTTATAACTTTAAGCATGCATGCATATATCTAAAAGACTGTCCTTCTCATTCCCTATTTATTTTTGATACATGCAGGAGATTTTACTGAAAGGCATCCTACAAATAGTTGAAGCCAACATGAATATAGAGCCTCTTCACTTCCTGACCTTTCCAGTAATCCTCGGGGTTTCGACCCCGGGAGGACTGTCCACTGGCTCCAGACAGAACGGTGCAGCTGGAGGGAAGAGCGTCGGTTCGCTTTGGAAGGGCAAACTGTCTCCTGGGCGCAGGGACGGGGATAACGAGTACGGACCGAGCCATCTCCGTTCCTCCCCCTGGCACATTGCTCCCCTCCACTTGCCCCTCGTGGGGCAGAACTGCTGGCCCCACATGGCTAGCGGCTTCAGTGCCTCTATGTGGCTACGAGTGGCGGAGCAGGAGGAGAGGGATGGGGACAAAGAGAAGGGTGAGACGCCGATCCTTCAGCAAATCCTTCATATGCCTGAAGTCCATATATAAGGGAACTGCTTTTTGAGATTCTTTCAACCTTGTTTTCTAGAGGAGAGTAACCCCCCCTCAGCGGAGTGCCACCATGGCTCCTCTCAAGCTGGGGCGAGATTAGTAGAGGAAGATCTCATTCATATTCTGTCCATGGGCTCCAAGGCACTGATGCTTCAAGTGTGGGCAGACTTCTCCACGGGCTCTCTGACATTCAGGTGAGCTCCAGCTAGGGATGAGATGATCGTGGTGAACCTCCATCATCGGGATTGAGTGAGCTGTATTCGCTTTAATGGTAGAGAAGTGAAAAATAGAGCCGGATGTATAAAAAAATACAGTTTTAAAATGTATTTATCCTTTATTTATACAGTTTATACATTTAACATAATTTGCCATTTACATTAAGGAATGTTCATTAACTAATTTACTTTAACAAAATGTTATGTATTTTTAAGAGTTTTAGGCGATAATTAGAGGATAACTGGGATATTGGATTTTATTTATTTATTCAGCACAATTAAAATGTAAAACATAACCAGAAGAGACAAAACAGGAGAGGCATGAAACCCATAGGGGCTTATAAATAGCCTCACCTATTATAAAAACAAAACAAAGTCTAATATTGTGAATCGTGACTTGAATTTTTCCTATCGTCTCACGTCTACCTCCATCGCAGACTACAGTGTAAAAGATGCGTGTGAAGAATGGGTTGCTATTTCTTCAGTATTTGTAGTTTATGGCCCTTGAAGTACTGTAATGTTCCATTCCCTCAGGATCTGCATAGACCCAAACGATGAGATAAAAGCAGGGCTGCTGGCGCAGGCAGACTCCGGTGAGGAACTACTCGCCTCGGGCCAGTGGCAGCACCTCGGCCTCACCTACACCCAACAGCCAGAGGGCAAGAAGAACATCCACGGCCGTGTGGTTGTCTGGGTGTGTGGCATCAGGTGAGGAACGTCTTAACAGCAAGAATAAGTCAATCCAGTAAATGAGTGGACATTAACCTGCTCTCTGTTTTAGGAAATGTGAGGTGTCTTTGGACTACACCCTTCCAAGAAAGTCCAGCTTATCATCTGACAGCAACAAAACCTTCTGCATGTTGGGCCACTGTACGCCGTCCTCTGAGGATCTGTCAAAGCAGGGTGGACGCTGGACCATGGGCACTGTGCTCCTCTTCAATGGTAGGATTTCCTACACTTTTATTTCCAGTCAGTCGCTCAGCATCTTACCACAAAATCCTATATGCAATTTCATCTGTTCCACCTCAGTGCTGCTCCCTGGTGGTACATTACACTGATTGACTTCACTCTCACAAGCAGCATGTCCTGTGCATACATGTGCTGTTATAGTTTGTGGTGCGGCTGTATTTTAAAAGCGGACCCTAGTCTAGCGGCTGTAAAAAGCTGTTGCGGGTGTGATGTGTTCCCTTGTTGCCTCCTAATTGGCCGTGAATGGCTTGTCTCTCTGCGATCTCAACCTGTGAACCCAACTGATGTCTTTGGACAAGCTTAGCCTCTCTGCTGTTAGCAGCCTCCTCTAGGACTGTGGGATTCACCCAAATTATATGAAAACAACTAGTAAAACATCTCAGAGCACCATGGCTCATCAAGGGTCTCGCTTTCATCACTTCATTTTCTATTTCTGTAAGGGTTATTGATGGAATATTAAGCTTTTACTCTTGGGGTTTCCATGTTGTATTTCTCACAATACTGTTTCATGGCTTCCGTGATAACAGACGTTTGCAGTGTTTGCCTCATTAGGACAATTAGGACATTGTTTGCCTGCATATTTCAGGATCTAGAATAGGATCTGAGGAGGCGCTGTACTTGTACACCAGCGGGCCGGACCTCACCTCTATCATGCCCTGCAAATATGGCAAGCCGAGTGGGACCGTCTCCAAGTTTGTCACTCTGGAAGGCCTGAGATGTGAGCATGTACGAGAGCTCCTGATGAAGAACAAGGACGTGGACACAACAGCTTTAGTCGTGAGTCTTTGTGTACACGAAGCATTTGCTCAACATTCAAATACACACACTTGTACAACATGGAACTGGTAAACAAACTGTCACTGTTGTTCCACCAAATGTAAGAATGCTGATTGACACTGCTTTTGAACCCTGTTCTTGGGTTTTATGATCCAAGTGCTCTGTAAGCACAGCAAATCCCTCCTATGTCTCATTTATTGTTTCATTTCACGGTGGATGAGTAATGTGCTGTTCCAATTAGCTGTCATTAATGATACTGCAGGGTAAGAAGTTATTTTCAACCCAAAGGAAAAAGCTATTATAGTTAGGCTGCAGCTTTTTTCAGTGAGACTGAAAATAGTTTTCCTCCCATCAATGCTAATGGTTTTGTTGATGAAAGGTTTGAAGGGGAGCATGGGAAGAAGAATGAATGATTTCACCCCCACGTCTTTATAATGTCTGTTATGCAAATCCATGCTAGATATTTTAGCCCCAAGCTAGTTGCCCCCCCCCTTGCTTGGGTCTAATTGAATTTCAACAAGATGTACTACCTAAATCTGTAAATAATTAAAAGTTACAGGATGAAAGTTTTGCCTGGAAATAATGATTGTGTGGGTGGTGTTTCTGTATAGGAGAGCTTGGCGGTAGTGTATGCCCCCAGCAGCCCTCGGGTCTACACCATCTATGAGCCCGTAATCAGACTTAAGGGTCAGGCCAAGACGGTGGTCACCCAGAGGCCCTTCAGCTCCAAAGAAGTGCAGAGTGTTTCCCTGGATCCGAACTCTCTCAGAGCTCTGGTTCCCACTGAAACCCACGGCCTGCAGAGCGTCCTGCACAAGATCGGAGGAACAGGAAATTTTGTCTTCCTCTTTGCACAGGTAGGATGGTCCATATTATTATTATATTATTATTATATAATTGAAGGTTTACGTGGATGCATTGCAGAGAGGGGAAGTGCATTTTATAATATATGTCATCTCAAAACAATGTAGGTTAAATGTGTTTCCTAATGCTGCTTATCGATAGCATCAACTTCTGCTGTTCCGTGGCAACTTTTAAGAAACGACAAACAACACAAAGAAGGAAGTGATTCAGTTTTAAAGCCATAAACACTCTACTTGAGTATCATAAAACGGATGTTTAGCAACAGGGCTGGTTCAGTAGAACTAGATTAGTCGATCAATAGAACATTTATAGCCAGCTATTTTTATTCTCAGACATTTCTCAAGCAAAGATGCCAAACGTTTAATGATTCCAGCATATTTAAGCTGCAAATGATCTGCTTTTCCATGTCTCAGCATTATAGAAAAAGTAATACGTTTGGTTTTCAAATGGTTGTCTCTGATGTTTTTAAAGGCCAGAACATTAATCAATTAATCAACTATTCAAGATCATAATTGGCAGATTAATAGCTCACGAAAATATTCCTTAGTTACGCACTTCTGTTTAGAAACCCATTTAATTTTTGAAGTCTATATGCTGCTTCATACATATATTCATGAAGGTGCTGCATATGACCAGCACTGCACTTCTATTAATTACCAAGTCCAAAAGATAAATGACAAAGCTGCATTATTTACTCTGCTGTATATTTTATAAAAGTTTATTAGGCCTGCGTGTGCTTTTGTTGGAACACAATAACAGTGTGAAATAACCTGTCAGAACTCATACTTGTCTTTTCGTCCGTGTCCTTTTTGTCTCTGGGTTTTGCCGAGTCCAGACGGTGGAGCTCAGTGACTGTGAGAAGACTCAGGCTCTGGCCCTGCGGGTGCTGCTGTCTTTGTCCAAGTTTAACCAACACCGCATCCATGAAATGGACTGTTACCATGGTTACTCTATGATCCACCAGGTCCTCATCAAGTCCAAATGCATCGTGGGATATCATATGCTGAAAGTGAGTCACGCGGTGATCTCTTCCTCAGTACCCGTAACCCCTGCTGATCCGTGCAGTGCTGTAAAATATATATTCATCGCCGGCGCTTGTTTTTTTTTGTTGTTTTTTTTTAACCGTGAATCTGATCCCGCCACGCCGGTGCCTCTACGAGCCGGCGATGGTGACCCTGCTGTTACTTGACCCTCTGGTTGTGTCTGTAATTGAGCTGTGTGATGGCCGCGTGCTGAAATGGATTCTGTCTGACTTGATGAAACGCTGAGCTCCTGCTGAGTCACACAGCGGCTCTGATTGCCTTGCTCCACACACTGTATTGTACAGCACGGAACTGCACTGATTAGCGATATTAAAACACTCATAACTACTCCTTAGTCATATGGAATTGGCTGTGTTACGGTTGTTGGATTATTTAGCTTTTCCATTTGTGAGCACCAACCTCTATCGTGGCTCAGGCTACCAGAGACCCAGAGGAGTGTAAGATTTATAACCACTGCAGTGAAGCTGGCCACAAATGACAATGACAATGACTCTGATCGATACAGACAGGGGGGCTGAGGGGGGGCATGGTAGGGTTTTGATGGAGTGATAAGCACTCCTCATACATTTCATAGAGGATTTATTGACTCTGGGATTCTGCACTGTAAGGTGTTTTTTTTCCTGGAGACATAGTGATTATCGATAGATACAGTATGTTGAGGTGTGTCTGATGAGAGTGAGCAGCACTATGTTTTATTTTGTATTTATGGCCATATTCTGTCCTTCCAGACATTATTGGATGGATGTTGCAGTGCACCCATCCTCATCCTGGGGGAGGATGGCCAGTTCCGTTTGGACCCGGAGTCCATCGCTGTGGTGCAGGATATCAGGCTTCTCTCAGACGTCCTGTTGGACTGGAAGATCTGGGCCAAGGCTGAGGTAACCACACATCACAGGATCAATCACGCTTCATTAGTGACAGGAGACTTAACACAATGTCTGACTAAACAAAATGAGACAAAACAAGATAGAATATACATACAAAGCTCGCATAAATACAACCAGGCATATTTCCAACTAAATGATAAATATACATTCAGATTAAGTTTATTTTATTTTAGCAAAGTATGAAGTAAAACAACAATGAAGATAAACTGAACTCGAGATGAGCTACGCATAAAATATATTGTTTTTCTCTCAGATTTGAAGGTACAGCAGAGCATAAAAGATGAATTTGTTGACGCTGAATCTGAATCATCCAATTTTCAGTTTCCCAAGGTCTTTTTAATTTATTAACATCCTTTTCATCAGCTCGTAATAAATTCATGCACCTCAGGAGAAAATCTTTTGATTTTGTTTGTGTCGATATTTCCAAAAAATAGCCAGAATTCAAAATGTCTTTAATTTCTTTGAAGAATCTTTCATCTCAATTTTTATGTTTCGACAAACCCAAAAGTTTGAGGAGGAAACGCTAAAAGCCTGCTAATCATGCAGTGAAATACATGCTGATAAAAATCAAAGAGGCCAAAATAATGAGTCCTGTATGTTTTGCATTCTGTGCAGAACCGTTTCACTTTCAACTCCACTGGGTTTTACTAGATGATGTAAAACCCAGCTAATGTGTCGTTCCCTGTGTTGTTTTCTGCCAGTGTGGCGTGTGGGAAACGCTACTTGCCGCCTTAGAGATCCTCATCAGGGTGCACCACCCTTATCAGGTCTTCAACATCCGTCAGTTCCTCAAGGCTGAGGTCGTGCACCGCTTCCTGCTCACCTGCCAGGTTCTACAGGTGGGTCATACTCGTAGAGCTGCTCCAAATACAGCCGCTACGTCTTCAAAGACCGCTACTGACCGCATTACGTTTCTCTCAAGGAGCATCGGGACGAGCATCTGACTGCCATCCCGCAGGAAGTCTGTCTGTCATTCGTCAAAATCATCCAGGAGGTGCTGGGGTCTCCCCCGGACATGGACCTGCTGAAACTCATCTACAACTTCCTGCTGGCGGTTCACCCGCCGACCAACACCTACGTCTGCCACACTCCATCCAGCTTCTACTTTTCCCTGCACATAGGTGAGCTGAAGTGGCGTAGTTGAAAGCTTGAAACCTCAAAAGCATCAAAGTGCATCTTTCATTTAATGAGTTCTTTTGATATCCCTTTATTTGTCAGACGGGAAGGTGTACCAGGAGAAGGTGCAGTCCATTATGTATCTGATACACTCCAACAGTGGAGGAAAGTCTGCCAGCAGCTCCGTGGTGTCGCTCTCCCCAACCGTCTTCGCTGATGCTCCCCATGACGGTACGGCTGTTTTCAGCAATACGACACAGAATGTAAAGCCCTCCGAGGCATCCGACACAGCGACGATGATTAAATACAAACCGCAAGCGCCTCTAGCAAGTAGAAAATGTCACCAGAGGTTTATTTTGCAAACACCATTATTTCTAGGAAAAGCTGACCCATGAGGATTAGGTCATTATGTGTTTGTGAAACTTACAGGTTTAATCTTAAACTGCTGTTCTTAACATTATTTCTTATAGAGCGCCCTTTATTATACATCTAACATATCTTTATAAGTTTGCCATTTTACCAATTGTATCTGAGCTTTTATTGCTCTAGTTTTGATCCATGTGGACCTCTTCTGTCATCATAACCTTTCATTTTGATTGCCTTTTGTTCTTTTTATTTCTTGCAAAGCACTTTATGACTTTAAGAGAGGGCTCTAGAAATGAAAAACCTTTGGCTTTGATGCTTGCATTTATTGTGATACACCGAGCTGCAATTACTTACCTGATTAAACCGGCCACATCATGTTGTTCTTCACAGTCACACGTCTATAAATATTAATATTCGCTCTGCAAGTTTTGTACAGTGTGCCTGCATATGAATAAGTTTATAAATTAATCAAGTGGTGAATCATTGTGTTCGGTTTTCCAGGACATCTCCACGCTCCTTCCCCAGAACATGGAGGTGACGATCAGTCGTTGCGCCCTCCTAGTCTGGCACCATCGCCGTACGCCTCCCCGCTCCTGACACCTCGACTCGGACACGGTATTTCAAATGAGGCAGGTGAAGGTGATGGCGTCTCCCTCGCCACTCAGCAGGCTCTTGGCAGCACTGAGACACTCAAGAAGGGCGGAGGTGACGAGCAGCTCCTGAGCAGCTGTGAATCAGCCAAGACAATCTGCGAGTCCAAGGACATAGGTGAGGGAGGCGCCTTGCGCACTCCCTCCATCAGCGTGGAGGAGGAGCGGGACGCGGGAGCGGAGGTGGACAGCCTCGCAGAGGGCAGCGTCGGCGTGGCAGAGTCTGAGGACAGGTTTGACTGGGCCAGCGACGAGGCGCCGCGCCGTCCCGACAGCCTGAAAGGCATCCAATCATTCCAGAGGAGCCACAGCAACCTGGCCAGTCTGGGCCTGGCCTTCCCGGCTCCAAACGGCGGGTTGGCAGTCAGCCGCTGGCCCAATTCAGCTGACCGAGGCTCCATGCCCGAGGACTGGGAGAGCTACACCTACTCCCCTGGCTATGAACGGGCGCACAGCAAGACCGAGTCCAATGACAGGTATGCTGCCAGAGTACCCTTTTACAAAGCGTGCTTGTTTGATACTCGATATCGTTAATTAGGTCAGCCCACACCCAACTTTGGCCAATATGTAAATGAGCACTGACGGCATCTTTCAACGTTTGATCTAATTGTACGTCCATGTGGGTTTTGTTCTGACACATATCTCTAAAGATAAATAACCTGAACTCTCTCCTCGATAAAGAAGATCAATGAAGGGATTTGCATGATCTAAATATAGCATTTGATTATGGTAATAATTCCCTAGCTAACTTTTTGAAAATTATTTGTGAAGCATTGACAGTTTCATTTTAATTCCACCTGCCAGCCAGCTGCTGACTTTAAAAAGATTTATTCCTTGTAATGCTGTGTTCTCACCAAAGTCACCTTTGTTTTGTTTTGTTTTTCACAATACACAACGTGGGCGGTCTGACATTAAGAAATCCAATTTGATTTGTTGATGAATTTCAAGCTATGCAGAAAACCTCCAAGAAAAACAATGCCTTAAATTCAATACAATTTCCCAGCAGGTGCTTTATATTCTGATGCTCTGAGGCAGTATTGAAGAAAATAGATAAGGTCAACAATGTCACCTTCACTTCACTGATGACTACATTGTGTTGTTTTGTGTTCCTTGGCAAATAGGTTCTCGTCTGACTTCTGAAGGGTACAAAACATTCACTCAGTTATCAAAACAGCTTTGTATACCACTTGCTGTGTGCAGTGTTATTAAAACAACCTCAGAGCTTTATCAATTTGAGCAGTGCTGCAATGCTTGTATGAACAGTCGGGCTCTCTTCACAAAATACACAGCACCTGACTGCAGGACAATAACCTCTAATTTAATCCTGTAACCAGTATTCAAATGACTGTATTTTCTTATCAGCTCATTTTCAGCACTAATAACGGCTGACATTCAGCCAGCTGGTCATGCACGGTAATTGAGCACTAAAGCCTGAGCTGTGTTTTTGTCAGGTCCAGCACTGAGGACTGCCTGGTGCTGATCTGCTGTGGACTCTATGATCTTCTGAGGGGCATCTTGCTGCTGTTGCCTGACCTCATGCTTGAGGAGGTGATGGACAAGCTCATCCAGCCAGAGGCCCTCATAGTGCTGGTCAATCATTCGTCGCCTCTCATCCAGCAAGGCGTCATGAAGGTTGGTTCGCTATTTGTTCTGTATATTCGAAGGCTCTCAGATACTATGAAGACATTTCACTGCACTTATGAGCTCATTACATTTCCCCAAAAGTCACATTTACACATTTGTTAGAGGGACTTTATGGTACTTTCACACCTAACCTGTTTTTTAAGAAGTAGTGAGGGCAACTTTTCCTAGAAACAAAGAAACCAGTCATGCAAATACCAATCAGGAAGTGTTTGTAAAATAAATAAATAATAATAAATCAACAATGTTTCTTTTTGTCTGGACCAAATACAGATGTAAAAACAATCTGAGAGGAACTGGTTGCCAGACTTTATTACTGTTGGAGAGAGCTGTGTCCTTCTGTTGACAGTCATTATGCTAAGCTGAGATAAACGGATGCTGGCAGTATTTATTATACAGACATGAGTGGTATCTAACAATAAACCTGATGGCAAATACATCGTCTGTGTTAAACATTTGATCCCCTGTTCCTCAGGATCTGAAGGAAAAATATTGTACTCTAAAACCCGGCGTGTTAGCAAGCTATCACAGTATGTTAACTGTACCTGTCGGTTTCCTTCTGTTTTCCTTCCTTCACTTCTTATTCTGCCCGTCTCCTCCAGCTGCTCGATGCATATTTCAGCAGAGCCCTCAAGGAGCAGAAGGAGAAATTTCTGAAGAATCACGGCTTCTCGCTGCTGGCCAACCAGCTGTACATCCACCAGGGCAGCCAGGGGCTCCTCGAGTGTTTCCTGGAGATGTTGTTCGGGCGGCCGGTGGGCCTGGAGGAAGAGTGAGTCCGGGGAGAATACACTAGTCAGGCAACAATGTCCAGTGTACCTAAGGCTGAGTGTTTTATCTTAGAACAGCATCCACAGCTCTATGGTATAAATGAATAAAGTATTTTTCTCTTCCGTATTTCTTTCCAGTCTGGACCTGGAGGAAATGGAAAATATCTCACCCTTCAGAAAGCGCTGCATCATTCCAGTGTTGGGTCTGATTGAGAACTCCCTGTATGAGAACTCGTTGTTGCACAACATCCTGTGCATGCTGCTGCAGCTCATCAACGCCTGCCCGAAGCTGGCAGACATCCTGCTAGACCACGGGCTGCTCTACGTCCTCTTTAACACCCTCTCCACCCTCAATGGCATGGAGAACGGGTACGTCTGCCAGAACAGAGGATGATTCATTGAAACGCGTCCACGGGTTCACCGGTTTTGTCTTGAACCTTCGAGCCATGAATCGTAATCATTAATCCTCTCGCTGTTCATTTATCTTGCACACACGAGTGGCAGCTTCATATTTTCTTGCTTTTTTTGTTTTTTTTCTTTCTTCCTGCAGTATTCCTCTGAATGACTACAAGCTCCTGGTGTGTGACGTCCAGCAACTGTTAGTCGCTGTGACGATCCACTCCTGCAGCTCTTCGGGGTCCCAGTACTTCCGCATCATTGAAGACCTCATCACCTTGCTGGGTTTCATGCAGACCAGCAAGATGCGTCGCACGCAGGGTGAGCGCTGGATTTCTAAAATCTCAGAAATGCATCACTGTTGTGATTTACTACACTCTGCATTTCTGGATGATATCAAGCTGTCAAGCTCTGCTGCGGAAAGAAACTCTCACTTCATTTTCTACAAATGCAGAGTGGAAACTCATTTGAGGAAAATATATATAATTTAAGAAATATCTCACATCTTGCCACTAAAAAGTTTTCTATCATTTTTTCTTAAAATTGCTCTCTGAAAAGACTTTCTCCCACCTCCTCCCCCATTATTTATTTTGATATATAATCATTCTGTGATCACAGAAACATTACAAAGGCGTTAGGGCTCTGTGCACGGCTCCCTTTATTTTTGGTTGTTTGTCATTTTAGTAATTATACTCGAATGTATTACTGCCCTCATTGGGCCAGCGTGATGAAAGCCACCAGCCTGAGAGGAGGTGTGTGTTTTGGGCAAAGTCCCCCAAACTGCTCTGTAGGTTTCTGGTCTGTTTGTGGGAAAGTTTCATGGATTACAACGTTACCCAAGAGTAAAAAGTAATTTAACACCGGCACATTTAATCATAGCAGCAGACGCAGCTGGAGGACCTGAAATATGACAACACAACAGCTGTCAGCCCTGTGTCATCGCAAAGTCGTACAGAGCCATAAATAAAGAAAAAATGCCTGATATGAAGATAGAAGCCAAAAGAATGACCCCTATAAAATCTAAAAAGCTTTTCCTCTCAATTATCCTTGAAGGGCATCACACTGGTACGGTGAACATAACATTAGCTCCACCGTGGCCCAAGGTTTTTATATTGTTGGTTGTGATAAATTGAAAATTAATTTCAGATTTAAATCAGGATTATTTGGTCCAAGTGTTTTTTTTTTGTTTCCATCTGAACACGACTACTACGTCAGGCCTTGTGAATCACATTCCTACGTCAGAGAGAGTACAATCACTGATGAATGCCTCTTCAATCCTTCATTCATTGGGCGTTCCCCAAATCAATTTGTATGCGTGTTTCTTGCATGAAGCTTATCGTATCATATCGCATCAGATGAACTTCTAAACAAAGTATCTTTTAATGTTTTGGGGGGTTTTTTTCCTCAGAGATGGCTGTGGCTTTGCAGTTCCGCGTACTTCAGTCAGCGATCGAGTTCATAAAGACGACAGCCAATCAGGAGCCCCAGAAGCTGAGCAGCTCTGTTAACACGCCGAGCTCTCCGCATCACGCCATCCATCAGAAGCGCAGGAGCATCGCCGGTGAGTGTTTCAGACGTCCGGCGTGCAGGTTTTTTTTAGAATTGACCACCGTGTGTTTTCAGGCATTTCACCTGTCTTGTTTGTCGATCCTCTCCTCGTCCTGATCCGAAGGTTCCATTGCCATGAAAGACTCCATTATTCCCCGCATCCCCAGACAGCACTACTGCTCCTATGGCCAGATACCCCTCTCCCCTCCCTTCAGCTTCCTGTCCCAGGACTCCCCCCTCCCCTCCCCCTCCGGAAGTCCATCCTACATGCTCCACTGTGATGCAGGTAGCTCGGACCGCGGTCCCCAGCGGAGAACATCCTCCCCCGTCATGGAGCGTGTCTCTCCCCCGTTTTCTGCTGTGAACTCACCACTTTTTCCCTCGCACTCACCTCGGGTCTTAATTTGCCCAGTACATTCGTGAGCTACTGGTGCCCTTGTGTGTGTGCATGTTTGTTAATCCATTAGCACTTTGATGAGATCTTTATAATCTTCTCTGTTCAATGATTTGTGTGATATTTACTTTAAAAGGAAATGTGTGCTCATACTTACACAAGTCATACCGTCACGTTGTGCCCCAGTTTGTGTTCTCATTTGAATGTTGCTCTTGTAGGACGCCGGCGTTTCTCTCTGGCGCAGACCGACTCGCTCCTGATGCGGATGCGCTCCGTAGCCAGCGATGAACTCAACCAGATGATGCAGAGGAGGATGAGCCAGGAAAACCCCATCCGTGCCAGTGAGACTGAGTTCGTCCAGCGGCTGCAGAGGCTTGTAGTCCTAGCTGTCAACAGACTCATTTATCATGGTAAAAAAAAAACCCAAAAAGTATCTCTTCTTTCCATTTTCTCCTTCTCCTTTAACTGAACTTCCTGTCTAATCCTCGTCTCTCATTTCAGATGTGAGTCAGGATTTATTTGACCTGCTGAACATCCCCGACTCTCCAGACCAACCGTTTTTAACACCGGATCCAGGCGATCAGCCGCCGGAGGAGAGCGGCTTCACCTCTGTCCCGCACTCTCCCATTCCGTTCACCCTGCCGCCGGCCAATAAGAAGAGCTTTCAGAAAAGCGTCCTCAAACTCATGATGGACGGGATCAAAATCAGCCTGGTATGACGACGCCCGAGAAATCTCTTTAGCTGCAAAGAGCTAACTGCTTTACTGACATACCTTGTATCACGCTGGTTGTGATCTCGCAGGGCAGCCCGGGTCGAGGAGGAGCCCCGCATCATCAGTGGCAAAGGATCCTGTGGTCGTGTCGGGACACCTTCCGGGTCCAAATCGGCCGCCTTCTTGTGCACACACTGAGCCCCGCCCTTCCCCTGTCGGACAGGAAGGAGTCGCTGGAGTTTGTGTTTGATCCCAGACATTTGGATATCCTCAAGGAGAGCCTCAGCCCGGGTCTAGAGGTGAGTGTGAAGGAAATGCATCATTAAAGTCTATTAAAATGATATATTTCTGGTCATTTTTCCCCTCCCAGTGCAGAAATTGTGTGAGTGAGTGTTCAGTATATTAGCCTGGCTTGGCATTTTTACTCCTACAGACAAGTTCTCCAGGAGCTGTCAGTCACTGGCTCTAAAATAACCTGATAGATGTTTTCATGCTCTTCAGCAGCCCCCCTTGCATCACCTCTTGCTGTGTGAAACGGTGTCGACTAGCTGGATAAATCTTGTTCCCTGTCCACCACTTGATGCGATTATTTTTTGCTCACAGAAAATGTAACCTGGCTTTGTTTCACTCTCTCTTTCCCTCAGCATGGACCAAAGTTGTCACTGTACCTGTACGAGATGCTGCACGATCACAAAGATAGCCTCACCAAAGACGAGCAGAACGCCGTGGGCGTTTTCATGACCTCGCTCAAGCTTTGTGGCCATCGCTGCATCCCACCCAACTCTCCACACAAACAAGACTTGCTCAAGGCCATGAAAGAGGTAAAGACAAACATTTCTTGATAAAAGGGAAGGAGCAGCTCAGTTTGCCGGTTCAGCAGTATGAAACATCAGCTTTTGTGCAGGTGGAGAAATCTTGGTTTTGGATTTCTTTTCAGTGAGAAAATAAAGTTGCTTTCATTTTATCCATACAGGAAAAATTAAAGTATGAAGCAGAAGAGAAAACAAGCAAAGTGGCATGGGAAAAGAAAATGGCCAACACTCAGAGGAAGTGAGTAGGAGCTTTTTTTTTTTCCCCCTCCATGATATGAGGTTGATGATTGGTGAGAATCCTGTCTTTGTTGCTGTCTTCCATTCACCCCTTTCTTCCTTATTCCTCTGCAGTCTCATCCAGAGGCTGGATGGAAAGTCCAAGGACATTTCAAAGATCGCAGCTGACATCACTCAGAATGTGTCCCTGCGACAAGGAATGGAGAGAAAGAAAGTCATCCAGCACATCAGGGGACTCTATAAGACTGACCTCAGCGCCAGCCGACACTGGCAGGAGCTGGTGCAGCAGCTCACGCACGACCGGTAAATCTCACGACTGTCTCAATGACAGAACCGTTACTATAATGACTGACATTTTAATGGATTCTACTCTCTATTTCCTCGCCAAATCCTGGAGTTCTCTACCGAATCCTCTGTGTCGAGGTTGCTTTTGTGTTGATGTGACTAGACAAACTGCTTGAGAGGGCTGTGTGATTCTGTTTCAGTGCGGTTTGGTACGATCAGACATCCTACCCGACGTCGTGGCAGCTGGACCCCACCGAAGGGCCCAACCGGGAGCGAAGGCGCCTACAGAGATGCTACCTCACCATCCCTAACAAATACCTGCTCAAAGACCGACGCAAGTTTGAAGGTGAAGAAACCCTTTTAGCAGTAAAAATTCTGTCTAGCGCTAGCGTGTTTGTGTCCTTAATCTGACCTCCATGTCTTGTTCAGACACGGCGAAGCCTCCGTTGTCCTTCCTGTTTGAGGATAAGACCCACTCCTCCTTCTCCTCCACCGTCAAAGACAAAGCCACCAGCGAGCCCATCAGGTATTATCTTCTACCCCTCACTCAGCCCGACTTGTGCTGCACTGAGGAGTGTCTCATCTTTATTCACGAGGAGTATTTATGGTAAGATGAATGCGTCCGTTTGTCCTCAGGTTCACCAGAAGGTGCATCAGCGTCGCCCCGTCCAGGGAGACAGCGGGGGAGCTACTCCTGGGTGAGACACTGACCAATATAGGCAGCCGGTCACCAGGCATGAAGAGTAATGGGCTCTCTCTGAGGCACTAGACAATACTGCTCTCCCCTCACACACACACACACACACACACACACACACACAGTGTTTGTTAGTTGTTCAGCAGGGGGAAGCTTTTGTTTGTCTTGTCTCTTCGTCCACTAAATCTCTCTCGCCCTGCGTTGTGTCACAGGAAAGTCTGGGATGTACTTTGTGGAGGACAACGCCGCTGATGCTCATGACAACCAGGTAAAGCCAGACGACTGTTCAGCATCATACTCTGCCGGGGACGTTACGGCGGCTCAAACGCAGGATGTTGTTTGTGTGTTTGGACAGAGCCTTCACGGGGAGACCGAGGCTCCCTCCTTCTCCTGGACGTACGAGGAGATTAAGGAGGTGCACAAGCGCTGGTGGCAGCTGAGAGACAACGCTGTGGAGATATTCCTCACCAACGGCAGGACCCTGCTATTAGCCTTCGACAACACCAAGGTGAGTAAAAAAACACTGGGAATGAAAATGAAGGACATGTTGTGTCTGGAAAGGTGGCTGTTCATTGCTTCATTGGTCATGATTGTCATACTGTGTTTGACTTCACTAGAGATAGAAAACATCGTGTTGTTCTCTGTGTTCTCGCCTCAGTTCCGTGACGACGTCTATCACAACATCCTGACCTCCGATCTGCCCAACCTGCTGGAGCACGGAAACATCACGGCGCTCACTCAGCTGTGGGGCTCGGGTCAGATCTCTAACTTCGAGTACCTGACACACCTCAACAAGCACGCGGGCCGCTCCTTCAACGACCTCATGCAGTACCCGGTGTTCCCCTTCATCCTGCGGGACTACATCAGCGAGACCATCGACCTGCAGGACACGAGCATCTACAGGTCGGTGCCGGACGGCAGCTCCGTTCCCGTGTTTATTTTCTACATTTGTATTATCATTTTCTCAAGATTATCCTTAGGCACTGTAGATTTGTATTTATGTGCATCATTGATGGATGCAAAGTTCTTGTTAGAAGTGCTCCTCTTCATGCCAGAGCCATTCCACGCCGTCACGTTAACTAAGGACACATGCACTTAAATGACATACTGTATTATATATTTAATTTTTTTTGATGAATTGGATGACAAATTAGATCCCTCTGAAGTCGAGACTCGTGGCATGGGAGTCATTTATAATGGGTCACAGTGGAACGTCGCGGCTCATTACTGCTTCGCTCACATTTTGTCGTCACGCAGGAATTTAATCAAACCCATCGCGGTCCAGTCGAAAGAGAAAGAGGATCGCTACGTGGATAATTACAAGGTAAGGCCCCGTCCTGCGTTTTAAGCGCGTGTATCGTGAGTGTATTGGATGATCTGGTAAAAAAAACGTCCTTTGTTTGGTTTTCTTTGTGCAGTATCTGGAGGAGGAGTACAAGAAGGGCATCCGCGAGGACGACCCCATGCCTCCGGTGCAGCCGTACCACTACGGCTCGCACTACTCCAACAGCGGTACCGTGCTGCACTTCCTGGTTCGAATGCCTCCTTTCACCAAGATGTTCCTGGCGTACCAGGGTGAGTCACAGGTTGAATTTAACCAAAAGTTAAAGTCCCAGTCGGCAAGTCCGGCGGATGGAGGGCACTTTTGAATGTTTCCAACTCTCAGGCTCCTCCCCCAGGACCACCGAGCTCCTCCTCGACTTCCTGCCCTTTGAACTCCCTTAGATCACGCCACCTTTGAAACGCGGGTCCGATGTTGACTCTGGTTTTATCACGGGCACCGTTGCCATCTTTCTTTTCTCCCTTCTTTTCCACCGGTGTTTTCTTTTCCTTGGTTGTTTTGGACCTCCTCTTTTGGGTTTTTAACGAGGAATTGGAAGCTTGTTGCTACTTCCCTCCGCCTCCCCCCTGTGATAATGGTACGACCCGAGGGGGGAGGGGCTCTGTGTGTGCACGAACACAGCCCTGCGTGCTGATTGGACAGGATGATCCGGGCCTGTCGATTTTTGCAAAACAAACAGGCTCTACGTGCACGTAGAGGCGTGCTTTAGATTTTAAAACCGAATGATTCATGTTGTTCTATCGTAGCGTCGGCTTCAGTGAATATGATAAAAAAAATGTTGCCGACCGGGACTTTAAGGAAGGAATTGATCATGTTTTACAGCGGTTTTAAATCCTGGCACTCTTTAACAGCAGCTAATTTCTATACATCTCCAAAAAGCTTTTAGCAGCACTGAGTGGCGCCTGCATTACGTTGACAGCTCCATCTCGCCGCCGCTGAGGCTTTTAATACAGAAATGTTGGACACCCTGATCTCAGATCTGACTGACGTAGCCGCGTGGCCTCACATGTATTAACCATGAAAGGTTACTTCATCTTTATACTTTTCCTCTGATCAACTCCACGCCCTTCCTTTCCCCTTCTCCTTTCTGTGTCTTCCTTTCTTGTTTTAATCATTTCTTCTCATTCATCCGTCTCCGTCCTCTGATCCCGCGAGGCGTCTTTTTATGTGATCGGAAATGTATTCAGCAAGCGTGGCGTCTAAGGTCATGAAAGGGGATCTTTTCAATCAGTGAGTCGAATCTCTAATTAGATTGTCTTTGGCCTTAATCAGACCAGAGCTTTGATATCCCTGACCGGACGTTCCACTCCATGAACACCACGTGGCGCCTGTCCTCCTACGAGTCTATGACCGACGTCAAAGAGCTCATCCCAGAGTTTTTCTACCTCCCAGAATTCCTGGTCAACAGAGAGGGTAATTATTTTCCACCTTTAATTCGTATACCTTATCATTTATACAAGCATTATTTTTAATATCCTCTAATTTAAAAAAAAACCCCGCCTTTACAGGTTTTGATTTCGGTGTTCGTCAAAATGGCGAAAGGGTGAATCACGTGAATTTGCCGCCGTGGGCTCGCAACGACCCGCGTCTGTTCATCCTGATCCACCGGCAAGCACTGGAGTCGGACCAGGTCTCCCAGACCCTCTGCCAGTGGATCGACCTCGTGTTCGGGCTCAAACAGAAAGGCAAAGCGGCCGTCCACGCCATCAACGTCTTCCACCCGGCTGTAAGTCGCTGCCTGTCTCACATTTGGCAGAATGTAACGGGGACGCTGTTGTTGCTCACATTTTGGTATCATTATCCACAGACATACTTTGGCATGGATGTGTCGGCTGTGGAGGACCCGGTGCAGCGGCGAGCCCTGGAGACGATGATCAAGACGTACGGACAAACGCCCAGGCAGCTCTTCAACGCCTCTCACGTCAGCAGGGCCGGCCCCAAACTCTTGATGGAGGGGGAGCTGCCGGCAGCCATGGGTCTCCTGGTTCAGCTGGCCTTCAGAGAAACCCGAGAGCAGGCCAAGGAAATAATCTGCCCGGTAATCTGCTCTGTCGTGATAGTGACTCAAAATACACTGTCTGTGAAATCTGATGCTCACCTGGAAATCTCCTCTTCCTCCTCCTCCCCCACAGAGTCCACTGCCATGGATCAAAGGTCTGAAGTGGGGTGAGTACGTGGGCTCGCCCTCTGCTCCAGACCCAGTGGTGTGTTTCAGCCAGCCACACGGGGAGAGGTTCGGGTCCCTGCTGGCTCTGCCAACCAGAGCCATCTGCGGTCTGTCCCGCAAGTTCTGCCTCATGATGATTTACAGCAAGGAGCAGGGTAGGAAGCCTCCCCGGTCACTCACCAGTCAGCCTGGACGGTCCGCACGCAGTCCCGCCGACTCCCACTAACTCCATGTTCTCTCCTCCGCAGGCGTCCGGAGCATGCACAGCACCGACATCCAGTGGTCGGCCATCTTGAGCTGGGGCTACGCAGACAACATACTGAGGCTGAAGAGCAAGCAGAGCGAACCCCCGATCAACTTCATTCAGTGTTCACAACTTCACCAAGTAAATACTAGAGAGGACACCTTCTGACACCTCGCTGTTAGTTTCTGGGGCAGGAGGGACGCGTGACGGAAGAGTTACTTGTTTTTCTGCTCTTCGACAATAGAGGCCGATGTCATTTTAACGCTGATTGAACCCTTGATCTTCCCACGACTGTGCGTGGGGGGAGAAGGAGAGCGATGTGGACCGCTCCGGTTACAGCTGCTCTGAGACCTCAGTCCTGACAGCCGTGCATTAAGCTGGAGGTTTTTGACGGGTCTGAATCGCTTGATTTGTGCAGATATTTGCACGTCGGGCCGTGCAGATTGGCTATCAACGTGTTGATATTAAAGTGTGAACCGACAGAGTTGGCATATTTCAGCATATATGGTCTAACTCGTGGTCTAGTTGTTTTGTTGAGAATATGACTGCAGGCGCTTCTGCTCGTTCTATTTTTAGACATCATATAAATACGGGCGGCTATGCACTGATATGCTTTGAGTCTATTATTTAAGTATAAAATATAATTAGGTTGAAAAGAATTTCATATGCTGCATGTTTGTGTATTTTTGATGCATTTATGCTTCCAGGTAGAGTGCACTGTGGCCATTTAGTCGATTGGTTTTGAAGATGCGGTTGATAGCAAACACAAGCTTTAAAAATAAAAAAGCAAAGCTTGTAGATGAAAGGGATCAACTCTCCGGGGAGATCGACCGATCCGCTGCCGGGTTCCTTGTTTCCTCCGTCCAACCGCCGGCCGCTCTCTGTCTCTCCTCCAGGTGACCAGCTGTGCCTGGGTGCCTGATGGCTGCCAGCTATTTACAGGCAGCAAATGTGGAGTCATCACCGCCTACAGCAACCGCTTCACCAGCACCACGGTGGGTTTCCATGGCGACGTCGCCCTCTAACCTTCCGCCTCCACATCAGCACCCAATCCACCCACCCAGCTCCCATTACCCCCCCCCCCCCCCCCCCCAGATCCCTCCGCCTCACCGTGCTCAAACGCTCGGCTTCATTAGTCACATCACAGTTGCCCTTGAAACACATTTCCAGCGAGCCTACAAGTGGGATTAGAGGTCTGGGAGTTCAGTCATCAGAGAGGCTTTCAGACTTTCATCGGTCCCCACCAATGGGCATCTAGATTTCCTGTTTTCTCGCTCTCTGAAGGGTGTTTCAGTGGCAATTGATTTGTGCTGTTCAGAAAATCCTCTTAGAGATTCATTAATGGAGTTTTTCCTTTTTCGAAACGGTAAAAAAAGAAATGCCTCATCCAGATCTGTACATCCCGAACACGATCTCTAATGTGTGTCTTTCTGTAGCCGTCGGAGATGGAGGTGGAATCTCAGGTCCACCTGTATGGACACACGGGGGAAGTCACCAGTCTGTTTGTCTGCAAACCCTACAGCATCCTCATCAGTGTCAGTAGAGACGGCACCTGTATCCTCTGGGACCTCAACAGGTCTGTGGAGACACAAAAAGCTCCGTCTTTTATGTCTTTTTGTTGGCTGAGGGGGAAATCTAAAGCGATGCCGTTTGTTTCCTCAGGCTCTGTTACGTTCAAAGCCTCACCGGCCACAAGAGCCCCGTGACGGCCGTGTCTGCCAGCGAGACCACGGGCGACATCGCCACAGTTTGTGACTCAGGTGACTCGCCGCTCTGCTCCCCTCTCGGCCTTTATCGTTAACACGCGAAGTGGATGTTGAGTCAATGAGCCGTGATTGTGTGTGTCCTAGTGGGCGGAGGCAGCGACCTGCGTCTGTGGACGGTGAACGGCGACCTGATCGGCCACGTCCACTGCAGGGAGATCATCTGCTCCGTGGCGTTCTCCAACCAGCCGGAGGGCGTGTCCGTCAACGTCATCGCCGGCGGGCTGGAGAACGGCGTCGTCCGGTGAGCTCCCGTTAATAAGCTTCTTCTTTTCCTCTCTCTCACTGCACTGAATTATTCACTCCGATTATTATTCATATGTCCAGGTTGTGGAGCACCTGGGACTTAAAACCAGTGAGGGAGATCACTTTCTCCAAGTCGAGCAAACCCATCATCAGGTATATTATCGCCTCTGCAGCCCATGCTATTCGTTGCCGTCGTGTCCTCTGTAAATCTGATAACGTCCTCTCCTGCGTGCTGCAGCCTGACGTACTCGTGCGACGGCCACCACCTCTACACGGCCAACAGCGAGGGCACGGTGATGGCGTGGTGTCGGCGGGACCAGCAGCGCATGAAGCTGCCCATGTTCTACTCCTTCCTGAGCAGCTACGCCGCAGGCTGACCGTGTGTCTGACGTTTACTACTGTCCAATTCCAAGCAAGAGGAGCCCACTCCTCCTCCTCTTCATCATCCTCCTCCTCCTCTCTGCACTGACCAGGAGGAGGTTGTGTCAGCATGGCCTCAACCTCCCAGAAACCCCTCCCTAACTTTTAACTAAAGCCATCCCCCGGCCGAGCAAAACTCTACCGCTCCCATCGTGAAATGATAATGAAAATAGTATTATATGTATATAAATATATATATATTTATAAACATACTGAAGTGGAATGGATGAATATTTGGCTGAGGCTGCAACAGACACTTTATATACAAAAAGAAAATGCATTTCTGAGAGTTTTGGTTGGTTGAATCTTTTATTATCGTGTTTCTTGCCTTTGAGGTTTTTTGTTGTGCAGAGATCCTTGCCTGATGTAGGTTTTGCTGTTTCCCCCGGTAAGCTGCTATCGACTGGCCGAAGCCAGACCCAAAGTGCGAAGAACCCTCCCCACCCTCCCTCCCGTCTCTCACCTCGGCGGCGCTCCGATCTCCCGCAGCGCGTCGCCTGACAGATTGCTGCCGGAGCTCGGCGAGCGCGTCCTGCTGACGCTGCAGCGGCCAGAAGGGAGTGAAGCCTCGCGTCCGTCACCAGGCGACGTCCCGGCTCTGTGGGAGTGAGACGCCGCTCCGCTGGGCTGTCTGCTCCACTCCAGTCTGAACACTAGTGTCACGGCCTGCCACCAAGCTGTATGAGCTCGTGGTGGGGGGGGGGATGCTGGGATGAGTCCTTCCTTGTGTTGCCTGTTCTGTCCTCCTTTTGCATGCTAGAATGATGCAGAACGTGTATGTGGATGCAGACATTTACTGTTGTGGTGATCCTTCATGGAGGCCTGCCTTGGTTGAACCGGTCCGCTTGCATCGAGAAATGTTGATACTCATTTATTTATTAGAAGCAACTTTCCTGCTCCCCTTCTTCTTCAAACTGCTCGAATGCACTAAAACCTTTGTCGCGACTTAAATATGATTTTGCTGAAATTCTGAGAAAGCAAGTAACGAACAGCATTAGATGCAGAAGAAGCTGTGAGGAGTGTCTGAATGCCCCCCCTCCCTCCCCTGTCGTAGATGGGAGGTCATGGCCGAAGAGTCGTGTCCAGCGGTTAGCGTTTCCTGCTCTGATGAGCTTCTTTCAGTCTTACACACTACACTCATCGGTCCAGGAAACGCTTCTTTCCATGCAGCTATTCTTTACATTCCCACGGAACCTACAGCACTTTTGGTTTGTCTGTATGTGTGAAATGGTAGTCAAAGCACTTTCCTTTTCTTTTTTTTATTAGCAGCTACCATCTTAACCGTCTTAAAACACCAACTGAGCTTTGATTTCATTCCACTAATAAATTAAATCGAGAAAAAGCAATATCAAACACGCAATAGGTCATTTCTGTCATGTTTCATACGGTTTGTTTTAACGCAGCTGTGAGGAAGAAAACAAATGTTTTGCCTTCGTGTCGACTGCAGCGAGCCTTCTCATGAAAAAGTGACGTCTTAAAATTTCACACTTGGTGTTTTGATGAGAAAGGGAATATTTCTTCTTATATCATGACGTCATTCCTTTTTGTGGTTTTTCCTTCTTTTTATTTTTCCTTTCTCAGCCCACCGGGACCCTCGTGTCACTGTTGTTTACGCTTGTTTCTGGCTTGCATGTGGACATATATACGTGTGAGAACTACAACAACCTTTTCTTTTCTCGAGAACATCCACATGTGAGATTGTATGAATGTTTTTCCTCTTTTTTTGTTGTTGAGAAAGTGGCAAAAAAATGTGTTTTTTTTTGTGCTTTCTGACACAGAAGGACATGTATGTTTTTCTGTTAATAACTTAAGCTATGCATAATTTAAGATCATTGTCTGACTTCCTGAAATTGTGTCATTTAATTGACCTCTTTGGGCAGTTTTGCAGTTTCTCATGATGGACTGAGGTTCTGAAAGGACATGTTTTATGTTTGTTTTTTTGTATATATATATATGTGTGAGTGTGTATGTATGTATAGAAAAGAAAGTGAGTATATTATAAATATATATATATAAAAATATAAATATTTGAAGAGACATCTTGTCGTGTGTGTCCATTGGTGTGGTGCGTTCAGGGGCACTAAAGCGAGAACACCCTTTGGTGATGCCGCACAAATGACTGTATTGGATCAGAAATGTGACTGGGGGGTAAAATATGATTATGATTCAAATGGATGTAATCAATACGTTTAATCTGGATGCAAACTCCCCCCAAAAGGTGTGTTGTTATGGATGAGGCCCGGTTACTATGGGATGGGATGGGGGGGGGGGACCCAGTGATGTCAACGCTGATGCAAAAAATGAAATGGGGAAGCCTGCAGATCTCAGGTGCTTTCTGCAGCAATAAAGCAAATTAGAAAAACCAGCGGATTGTAATTGGACTAATAGGGTGGGGGTGCGTTTAGGGACAGTCTGTACAGTAGGAACGCGTCTCGGCTTGTTGCTGCTGCAGCTCCCGGTCCGCTCATCGAGTGCTCTCTGCCCCTCAGCCCCGTATCCTGCTCGTCATACAGAGGTTTCCCCCCCTGCTGCATGCGTAACAACATCTCTCCGAGTCCAGCCGCGGTGCTCACCGAGACCTCGCCGCTTCGGATCCCATCTTCCTCCGCGGAAACATCGCACGACTCGCACAACTCAACGCGAAATTAGGGGGGAAAAAACGCGCAGGATTTACCTCCAAAGGGTTCAGCTCCACGGCGAAACGAGGCTGGGATTTCCTCTTATCATTTGATATTTGACAGATCCTCTTTTTCTGTGTGTGTGTGTGAGTGCGTGTGCACGCGTGTGCGCGCGCGTGTGTGTGTGTGTGTGTGCGTTGGGTGGAGTCAACCCGGAATTCTCCAAATTGGAAAAACCATTGGCACATTTTGAGGTAGGTCGGCGGCTGTAGGCTCCGTTTAACGTGCTCGTAGCGGGGCAATGCAGCGACGCGGCAAGAGATTGTTTTATGTGATTCCTTCATGCAAAATCATGTTGTTGTTGTTTTTTTTAATGATGTGTGGGTTTGCTGTTTTCTGCTCTGAACCAAGGGCCGCAGCTCGCACGGCGTGTCCACTATTTCATCCTCTTTTTTTATTATTTTATTTATTTATTTTTTATTAGAAATAAGAGTCGTGTTTGACAGATCTGCATCAACAATTAGCAGCGTTTCATCCGGATAAAAACGGCGCAGAGACGGTCAAAAAGAGCCGATGTAGCCGTGTGAGCTTCAGGGGAAACCTGACATGGAGAAAAAAAGGCCTGGTAGCTTCCCTACGAGGGGGGGTCTTTTTTTTAAAAAAAGCTATGAATTGGCTTTAGCCACGAAGGGTGTGGATTGGAGATGAATGGCACCGGTTTGCATCCTCCTTCCCCCCCAAAACATCTGCTTGCTTATATCCGTCACATTCGACTTGGATCGATGACAACGGGATAAATAAGCAAATCGATGCAAAATATATATATATATATATATATACAGTGAGTACTTCACCTCAGTGGAAATGCTTCCCTATTTTCATGCACGTTCCCCTATACAACTGCAGCTGTGGTCACTGTGTGTGTGTGTGTGTGTGTGTGTGTGTGTGTGTGTGTGTGTGTGTGTGTGTGTGTGACGCTGAGGGGGGTCAAGGGGCCTAAAAATGAATCCGGATTCAGTCATCAGGCTGCACTGATGGATGCACAGGAAGGCTGATGAAACACACACACACACACACACACACCGCTGCAGCTGCATTGATGCACGCTGTGGAGAGGAAGTTGAGAGGATGGAGGCGATAGAGTGGACAGATCTGCTCCAGTGTGTGTGTGTGTGTGTGTGTGTGGGGTAGAAGAAGGGAAAGTTGCAGGGTTTGATTCCCTTGGAAACCCCCCACCCCCACCGAATGAGAGCTGAAGTGCTCTTGAGCAAATCAAAAATAATCACTGGCTGTAAAATGACCAGCTGCTGCATTTAAAGCTCTTTCTTCAGGTAAAATGGAGCTTTGAATGACAAAATGGGTCCTTTTTTTGTAAATATAAAAGCTTGTGGCAGAGAATGGCTTCTCCAAGGGGGGAGGGAGGGGGGGATGGGGAGGGGAGACACCGCCAGGGGGGATGCTGCTTTGTGGATCTAATGTGATGTTCATTGACTCTATGTGTCCCCCTTTTTGTGCCACAGGAGCACCATGAAGGACGGCATCGCCAACAACAGCACGGCCAGCATCTCCCAAGCCAGGAAAGCTGTGGAGCAGCTGAAGATGGAGGCCTGCATGGATAGGATAAAGGTACAGCGCTTTTTCATTTTTATAAACCAACCAAGTGTACATTTCTCTGCACATTGACATTTTATGCTACAAGTTCTGTTAAGGTTTGTATATATTTATTTATATGAATATATGATGAGTGAGGCTCTTCAGCTCAGAGCAAACGTTTGATTTTTATTAATTTAATGTCTGAACGAAGCACAGAATTGAGACATTTATCCTCCTACTCACCTGTCAAAGCTTAATATTTGCACACGATTAAATGGAAGTAATCATCTATTTAGTCGAGGCTGAAACACTAATGCTTTTGTATTCAAAGTAATGATTCCACTGGCCGACCTGTTCCTGCATCACGATGAACCATGTCGTTTATTTTTTACTCAATCTTACACACTATAAATTGATTTGCTGCTGTATATACTCACTGGTGCACCGGATGTGTATCGATCCCCTATTAGTTACTATATAGCCCTGTTTAGGTTACAATTGAGAAAAAGTACAGTGCCCAAGTATTTGGGGGGATTCCTGAGGTAATACTACTACTACAGTTTTTTTCTCACAATGAAAGTATATATTAATTACTTTTTGTTCTTCAATTGGAACAAATGGGCTTGGGATCTGAGAGGCAGCCGGACTGACACATTTTTGGTTTTGGTCATTTTAATGGGCTTTGACAGCCGGATCCTTTAAAGAGGACCTATTATGCTTTTCTGCTCTCTTTGCCTTTCGTTGAGTGTGTTATATGTTAAATGTCTTCGGAGTTGCAAAGCCCAAAGGGAGTTACTATCCCTCACAGAACTGCTGTCCCTGAACTGCCTGAAATGCCTCAATTCAAATCTGGGCTTTTCTTACGTAAAGTGGTGATGTCACCAAGTAAAACATTTACATGATATACCTTCCCAACTCTAATTTAGCAATGAGAATGTAAATAGTGTTGTTCTTTGAATCTAACTCTCCGCCAAAAAGCAAATAAGTGTTTTCCCAAAATAGAAGCTTCTTCCTTGTCTAAACCTTGAGCCTACATACTAACTATACATTAACTAGCCTACATACTAACTATACTGTACTAACTAGTGTACATACTAACTGTACTGTACTGGTTAGCCTACATATTAACTATACTGTACTAACTAGCGTACATACTTACTGTACTGTACTGGTTAGCCTACATACTAACTAGGCTACTAAGATTCAGGTCTGTGGTGCTTGTATTAGCCAACGTAGCCTCTAGCTCCTAGCCTCTAGCTTATTGCCCCAAACTCTAGCCTCAAACATTTTAGCCTCAAGCCTCTAGCATCGAGCCCCTAGATTGTATTTTCTATCTTCTAGCCTCTTTCTTCTAGCTTCTAGCCCCTAGCCCATAGCTTCTAGCCTCTAGCATCTAGTCCCTAGCTTCTTCCTCTAGCTTCTAGCCTGTTGCATATTCCCTCTAGCCTCCGGTTTCTAGTCTCTAGCTTCTAGATACTAGCTTCTTTCCTCTAGCTTCTAGCCTAGCTTTTCCCCTCTAGCCTCTAGCTATTAGCCTTTAGCTTCTGGCCTCTAGCTGCCAGCCTCTAGCTTCTTCCCTCTAGCCTCTAGCTTCTGACCTCTAGCTTCTGGAATTTAGTACTAGCCTCTAGCTTCTAGTCTCTAGCTTCTTGCCTATAGCCTCTAGAGTTTAGCCTCTAGAGTTTAGCCTCAAGTGTATTCCCTCTGGCCTCTAGCTTCTATCCTTGAGCTTCTATCCTCGAGCTGCTAGCCTCTAGCTTCTTCCCTCTAGCCTCTAGCTTCTGACCTCTAGCTTCTGGAATTTAGTACTAGCCTCTAGCTTCTAGTCTCTAGCTTCTTGCTTATAGCCTCTAGAGTTTAGCCTCTAGAGTTTAGCCTCTAGCGTATTCCCTCTAGCCTCTAGCTTCTATCCTTGAGCTTCTATCCTCGAGCTTCTGGCCTCTAGCTTCTTCCCTCTAGCCTCTAACCTCTAGCTACTAGCCTCTAGCTTCTATCCTCGCACTTCTGGCCTCTAGATTCTAGCCTCTAGCTACTAGCTTCTTGCCTCTAGTTTCTATTCTCGAGCTTCTGGCCTCTAGCTTCTTGCCTCTAGCCTCTAGAATTTAGCCTCTAGCTTCTTGCCTGTAGCCTCTAGAGTTTAGCCTCTAGAGTTTAGCCTATAGCGTATTCCCTCTAGCCTCGAGCTTCTATCCTCGAGCTTCTGGCCTCTAGCTTCTTCCCTCTAGCCTCTAACCTCTAGCTACTAGCCTCTAGCTTCTATCCTCGCACTTCTGGCCTCTAGCTTCTAGCCTCTAGCTACTAGCTTCTTCCCTCTAGTTTCTATGCTCGAGCTTCTGGCCTCTAGCTTCTTGCCTCTAGCCTCTAGAATTTAGCCTCTAGCTTCTTGCCTCTAGCCTCTGGAATTTAGCCTCTAGCTTCTTGCCTCTAGCTTCTATGCTTGAGCTTCTGGCCTCTAGCTTCTTGCGTCTAGCCTCTAGAATTTAGCCTCTAGCTTCTTGCCTCTAGCCTCTAGCTTCAATTCACTAGCCTCTGGCCCCTAGCTTTTAGATTTTCACACAAGTGGCATGACTTATGCAGCTCCATCTGCAGCCACAAAAGAGTTTATACAACTCAACTTTTCCACATACAACATTCATTATCGCCCAAAAATAGAGTTCCTGTAATTTATTCCAACAGCCTACTGTGAGATGACAACTAAATTAATGTTTCCCGGCTTAGTTCAGCGCCGCCTCTTCTGACAGACCGTCACATTGGAGCTCCGGTTCACCTTGAAAGCCCCGGTGCCGTGCCGTCACCCCTCTGTCAGGGCGAGTCCACTGGTCACAGCTAGGCAACCGACCTGGTAAACTGTGAGGGACGAACCCAGAGATGCATGCTGGGTGTTTCCGGTGATCGTTGACCACTTCTGACGTTAGTTTTCTACCCATTTGAGTCACCGCAGAGATTGTGCAGAGTCAGCGCTTTTTCCTCATGCACAGGCTTTTTTCCGTCTCACACTACCGGTGTTTGATTTCTCCACGCTTTGAAAATGTGTTCACTTATTCCTGATACCCAGAACCTCCTGCAGCTCCACCGTGCTTTTATTGTGAAGCATAAAGAGTAAAATATTGACTTTTGAGCCCTTTTTTATTCTCTTGGTGGTTGAGGTCGGTCATCGCGCTTCTTACTGTAAATATAGATTTCTGTATTCTGTATTCTGACTTCATCGGATTGAACCATCCAGTGAAGGGGGGTCGTGCGCCACTCCTTGTGCAACTAAAAAGGCCGCGTCATCATCTCATTGGGTATACTCGTCGTGTGCTCGGGGAACGATTGCCCCCAGAGAACCCCGGGCCGTTCGTCAGCAATATAGTCCAGACCTGGAAGCCAGCCATCCGCCATCATCCCCACTCAGCACGACGAAGACCAACTCACGAGAAAAAACCTCCTCCTTTCGAAATACAAAGCGATTATCCGCCGACCTGTAGTCGTGGGTTTTAGGAGATGTTTCAGCAAGAACTCTAATTTAACCTGCAAGTTGACCTTTTGGTCCAACGTCGGTGGAGTTAGAGTTCTATTGGCAGAAATGTGATTTAATATACGTTAAATGGCTGCAAAGGAAATCAAATATCAGATTGTACGGATTATAAATTGTTTGATTTGAGTCAACTGATTCAAAAGGATCCAAACGCATTTTTTTTTCTCTTATTTGGTGCGACTGCGACGGTTGTAACCATGGTGGCATAATGCATGAACGCTCCTGAATTCAAAATTTTGGGAGGTTTTCTTGCCGATTTGCAGCTAGCATAGAAATGTTAAGCAATTTGGACAGAGATTTTCTTTCTTTTTTTTTTTTAAATTGTTTTACATTTTCACATTTCGTTCAGACCTGCAGGCATTTTTTCCAGTGGATTCATATAATGGTACAAAAAAATAGAATCACATATATTTTCTAATTTGTTTGAAAAAATTAAAAAATGTAATGTTAAAGCCATCATGATTGGCAAAAGGAAAATAATTGAATATCGTAGAATGTTGCAGAGAAACAAAGGCGCCAAGTGTAACGAGGCTGTATAACGGTTTGTTAGCTTAATACGCCGACAGTCGGGTTTAAGGTTAACTCACTAATTTATAGTGCTGCTGAAGGTGAAAGTGCACGTGAAACTTGAATGTTAACGCATGTTTAACATCAAATCTGACGACTATTTGACTTTCACTCAGCTGCATAGATATCTTTATAGTAAGGGTTAGTTATATTTCTAAAAAAAAACTTTTAAGTTTCACCAAAAATTAAACTCATTAGAGGACTCATCATTTTAATAAAAGTTCTCAACACTTAAAAAACCCATGTAATGTGTAATTAATTAAAAAGTTTGGTTTTCAGCCAACTATGAGGACATTCGTCTGTAATATTTGGCCCCAGTTTCCCCGGACATTTTGTATCGGTGCCCGCAACAAATGATCAGCTACAATAATGTTCCAAGAAAAGAAATTAGTGAAATGCATTAAAGGAGGGGGAAAATGTTTCCACTGATTAAGACAGCGGAACACATTAGGCCTCAGGCAGGTTCTAAATATTACATTAAGTTATTTGTTATTAGATTATTTTTTTGCTAATTCAAAAAGTGAAATATAACTGCTCAGATGGTAGAGTCGGCGTGATTTCACATCTCTATTATTTTGTGCTCCGGTAACCACGCGAGTGGAGATCATAAAAGAGCGGCAAAAAAGTGGCGGCAAAAAATGGTAGCAGGGAAAAAGTCCAGAGAAAGAGGAAGCACGGCCACGTCTGGAGATCCCTTGAATTTAATTAAGAGATCTGGTGAGTTTGTGAGTCTGGAGGAATCTCCGTGCTGCTGATCGCGGGATTGCCACGCTCTCGTTAATTGCCCAATCAGCAGAAGGGATGCGATCCGTGCTAATTAGCAGGCTTCCATCACGGGGCTGTGGTGTAATTACAGTCGGTCTGGGCCTTAATGACACACGCTGTGCAATAACACTTCTCGTCCTGTGGGGCTCCCCCCCCCCCCTTGTCCTCTACAGAAACCCCCGTCTGCAGCAACACGATGGCATAATCACTGCGTTTTCTTTGATTGCGAGAATAATTAAGCTGTTTAGCTGCAGCGCACGAGGAGACTTCGCTAACGTTCCCCCCACTTGGTGCAGGCGGCGATTAGCTCCCCAAATTAGGTCAAACGGAGATGGAAGATTCAAATAAATATGCAGCTCAAATAATTTACAGTTTTTAAAAGAGATTGTGTTCTAGTGTGACTAATATAGCCTTTTTTCTGAATATGACCTTTCATACAAACAGAGCAGTCGTTCCCCATAGCGCTGGCTCGGGGCCACAAAGGAGGGTCACGGTGGATTTTATTAGGGTCGCCAAAAAAATAAGCAGAAATTCTTCTATATTTTAACATTTAAATCTGCAGTACATTTTTCCGCCACACGGGGGAGCCTGAATTATTGAGCACACATTCTGTTTGTTAGACCTGAATGCTTTTTCTCATTTTTGTTGTTTTAATAACATCTGCATACACTAAAGTTGTGATTCCCATTGTCAGCTGTTATTCAGTGCAAAATCGCAAATGATAGCATGCTAACACGCTAAACAAGATGGTGAAAATGGGGGAAAACTGAACCTGCAGGATTTGCTGTCGAGCTGAAAGCATTTACAACCCAAACTCCTCGGTGGGGGTTATACCGTAAACTCGTAGGTAAACCTTCAAAATAATAGAAGGAAAATATTTAATTTCCCGTACTTATTCTTAAATCGCGATCTATTTTCCACATGGAGAGATTGTTGAGTGAGTAGAAAGGACAAGGCCGTGTGTGTTATTTTTATATTATCCCCAGTTTTCTTATAAAATTCCATGAAAAGAGCCGAACTAACCATCACTGACAAACATCTCATGTGTAGGCGAAGCCTCCTCTCGACGTAAACAGGTTCGAGGAAGTATTCGGAAAGAATTGAGAGACAAACGAACGTTCAGTCTTTTCACTGGATTCATCACAATAACAAAAATGTGGAATACTCCATCCTTATTGTTCCTTTTGTTAGAATACAGAAAACTCTCCCCAACAACCCCATTTATATGTATAATGGTATTCTGGGAGACTGTAAAAATAATACTGTAATACTTCAAGGTTGAAGCTGATCGGCAGCCTGATGGATTTATTTGTGCTCCGGAGTCTCCGGTGAGCAGCAGTGGCTGAGGTGAAATGGCAGACAGGAGATCAGATGGCTCCGTCCTCCATGTGGATCCCTGAGCCCTCGCCGTCCCTCCGATGCAGCTGCTCCCCCCCCCTCCCCCCTCCTTCCCCCCGTGACCTCCCGCTCGGGCTCCCGAGTAGATAAACCACATTCTCACTCGGCCCGGCCGGACTGTAAAATGCACACAGTCACTGTTTGACTTTGAAAAATATTGCCGCACAAGGCAGATAGTGTGTCGCTATAGTCCCTCGCTCTCTCTCTCTCTCTCTCTCCCCCCCTGAGACGGTCAAGGTGCCGCCTTAACGCCTGTCACTCATCCTGATGAGCTGTCTCTTCTTATTGCCTGAGGCTGACCTCCGTCAGCGAGCATCGCTGCAGTCGCCACGGGCCAATCAGAAGCACTGACGAAAACATTTCCTCCCCCAAAAAAAAAAAAAAAAAAACATCGCTGCAAGTTGCTGTCCGGCATGAGCTTCGGGCAAAATTCAAACTTTGCTTTATTCACCTCACAGTATTCACAAAATAATTTACCCGAACCCATCATCGGCAATGTGTTGCCACTTTGATTTCAGAAAAAACATTCATGGTCCCGGGAGGATGAATCCTGATGACTTTAGTGCAGCCGTCATTATCTCATGCAAGGTTCAAGGATCATTTACACAAGAAAAACCTAATGAAACAAAAGTTAGTAGTACATTTTATTTATTTGCATCCAAGGGACGATACGTGCTTCAGAAATACAGACGAAAAGACAACAAATTAAAATAAAAATACTTTGTTTTATGACCAAATACAAAACTAATGGCATTCCCATCAGCCTCAGCAACACTTTACTCAACTACAATTCATATTAGCATCATTGTGTAGTTGTGGTGTATTTTCTGCCTTTTATTAGGTAGCAACAGCAGGGAGATGCAGCAAAGCCCCCCCAAAAGACCAGATTCACACTTTGAAGTCTTAAAAAGTAGTATATAAAGCATGCATTTTTAATTTTGACACTTCTAATGATGCATTTCCCTTTTTTCCCTCCTGTATCTCCAGGTCTCCAAAGCGGCTGCGGACCTGATGGCGTACTGCGACGCCCACATACGCGAGGACCCCCTCATCATGCCCGTCCCCGCCTCCGAGAACCCCTTCCGGGAGAAGAAGTTCTTCTGCACCATCCTCTGATGAGCCGCCGGTCCGAGCTGCACGGGCGCGGCGTCGCCTGTCTTCTCCGTCTTCACCACACCTGAAGCTCCTGGCCGTAGGCGTTGAGTTGAGTTTTGCCAGGTGGACACTCTGTTGTTGGTCAGCTCTGTCCCGGTGGCGGAAGGTTTTTTGGGGGAGTCAGCTACCAAACTGGCAACCCAGTGAGCGTATCATGTCTTGTTAAATAGGTTTGTTATTGCTTTGTTATTAGAGAACAGCCTTGCTCAGTGCTTAATGAGATGAGAGATTTTTAATTATTATTATTTTGTTGTGCTAGATCTGAACATGCCTCAGGAAACAGAAATTTGCCCAAACTTTTTATTTATTTATATATATATATATTTATTTCCCTTCCCCTTTATCTGAATAATAAAAAAGGTGTAGTATCTTGAACATCATTTTAGTTAATTTTCTAATGCTTTCGGGGCACATTATTTGTAGCGACGCCTACTTAAGGTAATACTGAAATTGGACACTTTTTCTTTTTTGCTTCAAAAAGTCACAAACAATTAACCCGCTCGTTTTTTTACGTTCGGATTCCGATCAGAGCCCAGAAACGGGGAAAACTTATCTCGCATAGTAAAATGATTTGTTCAGTGCTGCTTCAAAAACATACGATCGATAAAGAAATAGACTAGAAGGTGCGGAGCTAATGTTAGATGAGTTCTTCTGGGGGGTTATCGCTGTGAAAACCACACTTAGATTAAAAGTCATGTATTTTTGATTTACTCTTCATATACTTAGAGACGCCGGCGGTTAATCACAAGTTGCAGGACGTCTTTCCGTCTTATTTCCTTGGCGGTTGTTTTTCTGGGCATGTTTCCTGAGCTCCGTTTTTTTTTTTTTCGTTGCCTGTCCTCGAGTGAATGGCGAGGCCTTTGACATTAATGCCAAACCCAGAGGCCTGCATGTTCCTCCGCTCCCTTTTTTTGACAGCCTCCCCCTGTTTCCGAAGGGACCGTCAGTCTTTTACAGTGTACAGTATGTTACAGTGCCAATCTTTCTGTGAGAGCGGTTCCAATCTCTCTGCTCCCGCAGACTCTTTTCTTTCTTTTTTTTTTCTCTCTCCTCCAGTTTTGTTTGGTTTTTGGAAGAAAAAGCACACTGTCGAAAAAAAAAAAGTTTTCCTTTACATGGTAGTTGAATAGCATTTGCTAATTTTTACGATGAATTGTTATGATCGTTATTAATATTGTTATTATTATCGGTAGTATTATTGAATATTTGTTGCACAGCACTGACAGCTACATGACGTGTAGTGCTAACTAAGCTTGTATGATACTTAGGAAGAAAAAAACATTTATAAATCATGCAATTATTGATACTATCTGAGTATTTTTTAAAAGCAGTGGTAAGGGTCGGTTTACATAATATGATCCCCCCCTCGGTGGCTTTTTTTGCATCATCGTTTCTTTAAAAATGAAAAAGAAATGTCCTCTTGGTGCTTGAATCGCATTAGGATTCAAACTCAAACTGGACTTTCACAAACTATTCCACTCAAATTGGTTTCAGGATAATTATTGTCTTTATTGATTCAGTCAAAAAAAAAAAAAAAAACCTGAGACTGACCTCAGGGCAGCTCCCACCGAGCTCATCTTAAGGACGTGCCAAATCTGAAACAAGAAATATAACGGCTAGAGATGAATATTGCATGGATTTATTTCTATCTACAATAGAGAGAACTACTATGATATGAAATATTGCCTCTTCGTTGACTTTCTGGGTGCTACTCTGCACATAATAATCTCATCGGAGTCCCGATATGTCGACAATGTGCAGCTGTATTCATGAATGGTATTATCGTTTTTGGTATAAAAAAAAGAAAGAAAATAATAGAAAAAATAGCATTTAAATAGCAGGCTTTGTAAAATCCTTTGATGGATCAAATGAATTAAAGGAAAACGGCAACCCCGATGTGCTGTGTCTTCAATAATTCTGCCTGGTGTCTCGTGTGGAGCTGCATTCGGATCACGCTGACAATGTAAAAGGTTGCAGCGAGTCTTACAGCTGAACATGATAGTGTGTGTGTGTGTGTGTGGTGGAGACCTCCTGTGGCTGAACCATTGGCCGCCCAGATGCACCGTGGCTTCTTCTTCTTTTTCTGTATTAATGTATTTATGGGATTGTGATTGAATCCATCCTCATCCAGGTTCACGGCACGTTCATGAGGTCTGGTGGTCGGAGTCAGAGTTGCTTGTTTTTGAGGGGCTGATACATCACGGCGTTCTCCTGTCACGGCCAAACAGCCAATAAGTGGATTGATGGTGCAAAACAGTATGGACACTTCTGACGAATGACATTGAGGAAGCGAGTCAGGTGTCCCTGATTGATTTCTCTGAGCCGATCCCAAAGGCGTGTAATTAAAGAGAAGCAGAGCTAGTTTTTTTTAGGCTGTTATGTGGATTATCATCTATTCTCTCAACTGGCTTTGTGTCATGTTTGGTGGAGTCCTATAAGAACTTTCATCTCCTAAATTTAGTTCTTGCTTTTTTTCCTGTATTCACAGATTTGAAGTGAGCAGTTAGAAAGAAAAGCATTTTGGCATTTCTTTTCGCTCGTTTAGTCACAGTTAATAAAATGTAATCCAACACAGTCCAGATGAAGCGTCTGAACTGAATTATTTAAGACTTTAAATTGTGTTGTTGGTCATTTAGCGACTCTTTCAGGGACTGTAAGTCAATTTAGCTTTGCAGTCCGTACAACACGTCAAACCCAATCATCAGACCCTCAGAAAAACTTTTACAGGGAGAAAACTTTAACTCACCAAAAACTAAATTTAGATATTTCAAGAAGTAGGTCTGAATATTATATAGAATGCACACGGCTCTCAGATGGGACCTAAAAAGAAATGTTCATACATCCAGATAGAAAAAACAGTGCAGTGAATGCTGCGAAAACAAAAGAGAAAAACATTTGCATGCACCTGGATTGGAAATGGAGCATAAATAGTTTTCAACAAATAAATAAAAAGTTGAATGGGAGTTGAGAAAGCGACAAACTCGGGGAGAGACGAGGGTTGGATATCCGCAGCGGAGCGGGATGTTGTGTTTCAAGAAACGCCGAACATGCTATGAATAGCCTTTTCCTTTCAAATGAATAATGTGTTGCAGAGAGAGAGAACTAAATCATTGTAATGAGTATGAATATGAGTCCAAAAAAAAGAATTATATAATGCACAAGAAAGTAATTATCCCCAGGGCAGTGAGTTATCTAATGCGGAGAATCTGTAAGGGAGCAATTTTCCAAATTGAGCAGTATTCCCCCGAAGTGTACGCAACATACACGGGAACAATATATGATAAGATATTTATCTTCACTTTGTTACTTGTGTTTCCTATTGCATTAGGGGTGGAAAAGTCTCTAAAATAATAAAAAGTCAGTGCAACACTGGTGCTCCACTAAAGTAAGCAGAAATGAAATGTTTACAAGCATGGCGGCCGGCGCTCTCGGTGGTGTGGACGTCTCTTCCTCACTGGCGCTCTCAGAAGTCAGAAGAAATCCTCCTCAAACCAACCATCTGCATGCACAATAGATTAAATTTAAATAATTCATATGCAGCACAGACTAAGAGTTTAACAGTTAGGTTAAAGTGATTCATGTGTTTATGTTCTACTTTGGCTTTAAAGGGTTTCCCTCGTTTTCACTGGACTCGTCTTTATGTGATGAATGCATGAAGATCTGCCTCGCGACACTGAAGCTCTAATCAATGTTTTAATGTTTTAATTTACATCTAAGGAGGCGATGAACTATTTATTGGCTCACTTTAATATTCTGCTTACTTATAAGTCGTTTGAGTGGAAATTTAAATTGCATGATGCTGCTCGATTTCTTTTATGGAGATTCAGGAATGTATGGTCTAAACCCACACATTTATCTTTTAATAGGTTTAAAAAAATAATTAAATCTGCCATATGTAATTTATTGAAATTCAAACTGGTCGAGTTTTAGATGTTGTGTTTTTTGTTATTTTGATGTTTTTATGTTTTAACAGTCACATGTTGACAGCAGCTCAATACTCAAAAAGAGGTAGAAAAGAGCCAATAAGATACAAAATAAAAATAAGTTTAGACAACAGAAGAAAATGGAAATTTAAACAAATGTAATGCCCTGACCATACTGATCCGCGAAAAAAAGAAAAAGAAATCAGACATCATCCCATTCCTAATCTCAGCTGTAATTTTTATGGTTTAAGTGACAATTAATTACTACTGATATAATATTTTTTTAATAAAATATTAGATAAAATAATATTTTTATATGAAAAAATATTTTTTATAAATAAAATATATTTTTTTTATAATAAAATAATATTGTTTGCATTTTGCTTAACAGAATTATAACTATTATTATATTATTATTATAATAACATTAATTATTTTAATAATAAAATATTTTTTTATAAATAAAATTTTTTATAAATAAAATATTTTTTTAGAAATAAAATATTTTTATAATTTAATATTTTTTGCATTTTGCTTTACATAATAATAATAATAATCATCATCATCATCATCATAACAATAACATAACACAATTTAGACTTCAATTATATCCTTCCCAATGTTTATATTTTATATAGTACAATACAGTACTGATCTGATTGGCTTAGAGAGGACCAGGGAACTACATCTCCCACAGTGCTCCGCGAGTGGGCGCTCCTCGCCTCCCATTGGTCCGTCTCTCCGAGCGAGCGGAGGCAGACATGAGGCGGTGGTGGTGAGAGATCCCCGGCGGAGAGCTGCGGAGCTGAAATGAAGCGCACACTCCGAGCGGCTCACACCACCGTGCAGCAGCAGCAGCGCCGCGCGGCTCAGGAAGAGGCTCCGCGCCGCCAAAGCTGAAGGCTGCTCCGGCTGAATGAAGGGCTCCGTCCATGCGGAGGCTAGCGCTCATTCTGCTGCCCTGTGCTGTCGCCGTCCTGGTGCACTTGTGGTTGGCACAACGACCCTCCTCCACCCCGCCGGACAACAACACACACTCGGGTACTTTTCTGATTCTTTATTTTTTTTAAAACACAACCCCATCGAGTTTCACCTCCTCCAACTTTTTTGTGTGTTTTTTAGCGGTTGGCTAACTTTGCTTTTTACCGCCCTCCCCTGGTGTGTGTGTGTGTGGTTGTGAGTTTGTGTGTTTGTGTGTGAACAGGTAGTTTGTATATATATATGTGTGTGTTTTAGTGCATGTTAGTGTTCTGGGCGTTGCTGGGACAGTCTAACGTCTGGAAACACATCGTCTTGGTGCCTCTACTGATCTCAGTGCTGCTTCCAAGCGGACGAGCTCTTCATGTGATGAAGGGCTGCAGGAACAACCGTCTAATCATCTTCTTCTTGTATTCATGCATGAAGATAATTCCCACGATGCATCTCATATTCAGCTCAAACTAAATATTAGAGGGGAACTAGCCTCAAAAGTGTGATTTAAAAAGAAAATGTATAATATTTTAATCATCACCTCTGAAATAAATATTTTTTAAATTTTTAATTAGAATATTTTTTTTTGCAGATGAAGCGTTACCTTTCTCTGAAGTTTTGGTGGGAGTGCTGTCAGCGAGACACCATCATGAACTGCGACATGCGATAAGGGAGACCTGGCTGGGCTACCTGAGAGATCACCCTCACTTCCAGCACAGGTCTCACACACACACACACACACACACACACACACCACCACCCTTTTTTCTCACAGCGGAAATAAAGCCAGCGGCTGTCAGCGAATAACTCACTGCCCCACCGAAGGAAAAAAAAAAAAAACTCCTTTTATCTTCAACCTGACCGGCGGCCAATATTGTTCTTTCTTTTCATTCCACCTTTTTTTTTTTTATTCTTTTTTTTTGGTCCATTTCCTTTTCATTCAAGCGATCTGAGCGACGGATAAGGTGTGATGGCCTTTAAGCAACCCCTCGGTAACCATAGCAACGGGGGGGGGTTGGATAAGATGGACAGGCTTGAGAAATCTCACATCCTAATAATGCCCACACACACACACACACACACACACACACACACACAAAGGAGAAAAGCAATAGTGTTGTTGTATTTTTTTCTAATAGAGTCCGGGTGAAGTTCATCGTGGGCGAACATGGGTGTCCGATTCCAGAGGAGGACCGCGAGGATCCGTACTCCTGCTCCCTCCTGAACTTCACAGAACCAGGTAGAAAACACACTTATAATAATAATAATAATAATGATAATCAGCCTCGCCCACTAATGACGATGAGAAGTGCAGCTGCAATCTGTTGCTTGGTCTTCCCAGCCTGTGATTGGTGGACGCCGAGGAGATGAGTTGAAAGAATGCACACTCAGAAAAGAAGTGAAACACCTTTTATTCGCGTTCACCCACGACTCAAGGACGCCATTCTTGTTCCTCCTCATAGCCAAGGCCAAAGCAGAGAGATGTCTCCCAGCTGCTGCAGCCGTAACTCTGCGTATTAACACCTTTTAATACAAAGTAAAGCTGTAGGAATACGCAGCGTGTGGGATATAACTGAACAGGCTTAGTCAGTAATTGTTATGTCTCTCACCTTCACAGAGCCAGTTCACTTCAGCCACCCCCCCTCTTCCCCTTGTTTGGTTTGTTTCCTTCATGAAAACATAATTACTGCTCATCGGAATAAGCTTTTTTTCTCTCCGGCCTTTGGGGTCACGGCGAGGTTTTATTTTCCAGCCCATTCTCTGCACTCCGCTGTGTTAATGGTTGTAAGTGTCGACGTGATTTGCTTCAGAAACGGGGAGGCGGGAGGGCGGGGGCGGCTTTCGGAGCGAGATGCTCATCGTGATTGGAAGAGGAAGCGACAACAGCTGCTTTTAGACACAGTTGGGTACCTGTCTCAGGATTCAGGTCAGAGCACACGCTAAGCGGACAATTAATTGTTTGTTGGAAGAGGTTTTTTAGCGCTGCGTTCTCCGTTGAGTAAGGTGAATGTTCATTAGCTTCTGTTGTTTTGGAGAAGGACTTAAAGGTTGATTATAGAGATTTATTTTTACGGCGTATGATTAATCGTTTTCAGCTCGAGGCCAAAACATTTCAACGGTTTCTTGGTCTTCGTAAACCGACGGGTTTTGTTTATTGGGTGAGCGAAGGTGAAATTGAGGATGAGATTCCACTTTTTGTTTTACCGCCTTGTTTTAACGAGGACAAAAGGGCACTTTGCAGTAAAACAACCTTTTTGTTGATTTATTGTTGGTTTGATGTCGATGGAAAAACTTGTGTTGTGCTTCACATTTTTAAAAAAAATAAAATTTATAGCAGTTTTATTTATTTTATTTTATTACAAGCTCTGAAGAGAAGCAGAATGCTTTTTTAAAGACTCACAAGCGGTAAAATAAATTTATAATGGAATGAAATGTTTCACCACTGCAACTGTATTTGTGGTGTCGTGTATGAAGAAGAGAAAAACTCATCACAACTACCTAGAAGACGTCATTTTGAGCTCTGGGACATTTTTCTTTCTTTTTGTTTTTGTATTTACTGACATTTTATAGACCAAACGTTTATTATTTGAGCAAGAAAATAATGTAAATAATCTTCAGATGCCGTCATAAGACATTAATATGACTTGATTGTAGTTAGCATAATTTATTTTAATGTAACTATAACCTGTAGAATATTATAAACCTTTTAGCCGTTGCCTAATAGAGATGAGACGATACAGGATTTTATCGTGAATCGCGTTAAAAAATGTCCATCGATATAATCCTAAATATCATTTCAAGTGGAAAAATAGAGCCGGATTCCAAAAAAATTAAAATAAAAAAATGTATCCTTTTTTAATGCAGGGAAACAATACGATTTATAAAAATCTTAATTAAAATAATTCATTTTATTGTTCATTAAAATATATGCGTCTTATCTGTGACGCAATAAAAATATTATGTTTTAAGCATATTTTGATGATTGTCGGGATAATCGTGACGTGAAATTTGCTATTTATTATTTATGCCAATATTTACTAATTTTCCCCAGAATAAACCAGCATGTGTGAAAAAAACCCTTTAATATGAATAATATATAAATATATATCCTCACTGGTGAACTCCATTCCACTCTGCCGATGTGAGGAACATTCAGTTTGATTGCTCTCCATCTGTGATGCCTCGCCTCTGATTGTCTTTATTTTGAAGTGAACTTGCATAGAATGCATATAAAGTAAAAAAAAGCCGGCCGTGATGTCTTCATTGATCTCCCGCGGTAATAAACTGCTTTTGTAATTAAGAAACCACACTCACTTTGCTTCTAAGACGTCGTTCCTGAGAACCGCCGCCTCAAAGTGCTGATGGTGTAGCTTCTCTGAAACGCTCGTCTTCATCACCAGAAAGAGACGGTCAGCACGTTGCCGTCGTAATAAATACCACGCCGTGCCTGTGCAGTAATCGGCCGTCTCTCTGTGGCAGCGGGAGGCCGCGATGCGGAGATGGAGATCGTGGCGGTGTCCGACCCCTCGGCGCTCGCCCCCTCCGACGTCTCCGCCGTTGCCCTGGACTTCAAGGTCCTCCACCCGGTGGTGATCACCAGGCTGGGGGTGTTTCCCAGCGGGACGCGGCCAGAGCTCCAGAGCAATGTGACGGTGAAGCTTCTGCAGCTGGACCAGGAGGTAACAGAATGACCTTTGACCCTCCTGTGATGCATCCCGTACGCTGGGTTTCTGTGAAGGTAGAAGGGAACACAGCCTGGAGGAGGCTGGAGGACTCTGTGTTGTTTACTGCCTCGCTGACACACATTTAAACACACAGATTCGCTGTGGAAGTACAGTTGCACCAAAAATAAAAGGACTAATCTTCATGAATTTTTGATGGATGAGAACTTGTGATTGTTGTTGTTGCAGGAGGCCGTGGTCACTGCTCGCTTCAGTGCCATCAGCACGGGGACTCTGGTGAGCGGCGTGTGGTACAAACCGGTGGAGCAGTTCATCCTGCCGAAGGTCAGTTGGGTTTTTTTCTGGCTACGACACTCGTGAGATCATAAACCGAAGTCTTGCACAGAAAAGAGTCTCTACGTGATTTAATTATTGTGATTTTTCATCATGAGATGTGGAATTAGATTTAAACGGTGCATACAGTTCCTCTGAATGTAAGCTAAATGATAAGTTTATACATAGTTTATTAGTTAAGTGTCCCAGGAAATTTGTAAACCTCCCAAAACGCTGTTGTCATGGAAACGCACGGCCTGAACTTGATAATACTAGGGTATTATGTTGAAAACGAAAATGCCTACGTTTTATTCGTCAGCAAATTACCCGAATATCGTTAAAAATATTTTTTTATTTGACTTGATCGGCCCCGTTCATCACTGGACCTCGCCCAGTTTTCGTAACTTTTTTTTGCATCTGCGACCACAACACGCTGCAAAAAGTTGGCGGCAAAGTGTTTTTTCCCAGGATGTTAAACGGCAAACACAATTCCTCTGAATATAAGCTAAATTATCAGTCTATACAGTTATTTCCAGGAAACCCCCCAAAACGCTGTTGTCATGGAAACACACGGCCAGAACGTAATAATATTAGGGTATTATGTTGAAAACGTTATCGGGTAAACGGCCACTAAAATGCCTACGTTTTATTTTGACTGACCCGCCAGCAAATATCATTAAAAATATTTTTTTATTTGACTCGATCGGCCCCGTTTATCACTGGACCTCGCCCAGTTTGCTGAACTTTTTTTGAATCTGCAACAAAAACACGCTGCAAGAAGTCCAATGGCAGCAAAGATGTTTTTGTTACCCCACTGAATAATTGAGGACATGATCTGTGGAAGCTATACGACCCTCCATAGATTGGAAAGTTGCTCAGTTTAAATGGTGTTGGATGGAAAACACGCCAAGCTACTTGTGCAAAGAATGAAATATGTTTTTTTTTTTTCCAGGGTTTTGAAGGGACGCTGGTTTGGGAGAACATGGACTCTGCTGGGTTGACCACAGTCAACTCCTCCTCCGTGCAGCTCAACGACGGAGGAGGCGTCCTCAAGATCTCCTCCGTACGTACCGACATAAAGAATACATGTGTGAAGAATATTCCCTCTCAAGTCCTGACTTTCTATGCCGTTTCTGTTGAATTGCAGATTGCAGAGGGCACATTGCCTCATAGGAGCGCGCTTGGATTTCCCGGTTTGGCTGGAGGGTTCACATTTACCATCTACGGTTGGTCCCGCAACAGGATTAACTCTTCTTTATGAATACAGTTTGATCTAAAACAAATGAGCCAACTATCGTAAAAAGAAGTCCCTATGTTAAAATAAAAACATTGTTCATTCTGGCAGGTTATGAGATTAGCTGTGTTTTTCGCCTCAGGGCTCTTGCATACGTGCCAAATGGAAATAACGTTTCTTTTTTCCCCTCTCGCTAACCCTGTTGTGTTGAATTATTGATCGCACCTGCGTGTGTTTGCATTTGGGTTTATCTGGGAATGGATTTGTAGCCATTTTGAGGAGAGAAACCAAATTAAATTCGCCATCCAATGTCTTTGTAAACAGAACTAATGATCTTTTTTTGAAATTTTTTGTTTTGCTGTTTTTAGCCAGCCAAAGTCGTTAATGTATTCAAACAAAAAGTGACTTTTTAAAACCCCCCCGCCACCTGTGTCAGATGAAGACGGCCTGTCGGAGCTCCTGAGCGGCCGCCCAGCCAGGATGGAGCACCACGCCTCCGGGCTGAGGCAGGAGGACGCCGCCTTGAAGCAGGAGAGCCTCAGGCACGGCGACATGGTGTTCGTAGACGTGGTGGACACCTACAGGAACGTGCCTTCCAAACTGCTTCAGTTCTATAAATGGTATGACTAAGTGCTAATGACTTCGATTCTCCGTCTCCGAATTGCCTGTGTCCTCTGAGGAAATCAGCAAGCTGAAAATGAAAGTGTGTCGTCGCCTCAAAATGTCTGATTGCTGTCGCTCGCTCGGAAAGTTGTGAGTCATCAGGTGGCAAAACACACGGCGTAGAGTTAAGCTCTGGCGAGTGTTTTTATTTGTTTGTGATACCCTCTGCTCTTTATTCTCACTGGTGTTTGAATGTAAATCCACTGGGATGAAAAATCAGAAGGTGGGCTTTAATTAAGGGTGCAAATTCCCTCCCTGGCAGGTCTGTGGGAAACGCTGACTTTAATCTGCTGCTGAAGACGGATGATGATTGTTACATCGACGTGGACTCGGTATTAATGAAGATTGACCATAAGGGTCTCAAGCGCAGCAATTTCTGGTGGGGGAAGTGAGTACAGCCTGACCCTGTTTTTGTGATTTCAGTGCACAGATGAAAGAAACAGGAATGCGTTTGTCAAGACAATGATGGCTCAGGTGAAAGGGAGGCAGGATGTGATGATAATGTCTCTTCTATCCTGACCCAGTTTCAGGCAGAGCTGGGCAGTGGACCGCATTGGGAAATGGCAGGAGCTGGAGTACGCGAGCCCGGCCTACCCGGCTTTCGCCTGCGGCTCCGGCTACGTGGTCTCTCATGACCTGGTCCAGTGGCTCGCCAGTAATGCGGATAAGCTGAAGGCCTACCAGGTAGAGTACCCGAGTGCAAGTGCCTATTTGGTGGGGGTCAGATGGTGGTGAAAGTAATGTGAGGATGTTTTGTTCCAGGGAGAAGATGTGAGCATGGGGATATGGATGGCAGCTGTTGGACCGCAGAAATATCAGGTAACATCCATCTGCAGTGAAGCACCATGATCACAGATGGAGCAGCTACAGTGTTAGCTAGGGGTGGGTACAAATATCGATATGGCAATATATCGCGATACTTTGCCACCCAATACAATATCGATTTTTAACTCCAAAGATCGATTTAAAAAAATAAATAAATAAAAATTAATGTTTAGACGCGTTGTGAATGCAGTACTCTATCCTTTTTCAGTTTATTTTCAATATTTATTCCAGTGAATTTCATGGGAATTAATAAAATGGAGAGGCTGTTTTGAATTAAATAGTTTTGACTCAATTTGTCCTCTGATCAATATCATCTGATGTACATATACAGGTACTTGTGTTGTCATCTTTATTTATATCGCAATAGCGTGATACGTATCGTATCGTGACCAAAGTATCGTGATACGTATCGTATCGTGACCAAAGTATCGTGATAAGTATCGTATCGTGAGCTTCTTGCCAATACTCACCCCTAGTGTTAGCATAGCATACCTCCGATTGAACAGAACTCCATTCAGAAAACAAGCATTTTAAAAGTTATTTAATCGTCATCTTGCGGACGGACCAAAAAAAAAAACCACGACTTCAGACTTTTTACAGATTGTTGTCATCACGTAGTTACTTCGGCAACATTTATATCCATTTATTGCAATTAAATCACAACGAAATTGTTTGTTTTTGGTTCGTAGCGCTGTAGTAAACCAGCCGATGTGTGTCTTACTATTGACTACTCAGACTGGGACTCTCTGGGACTTCATAACATGTATAAAGCAGCAATAGTTAGATAGATTTTACGTGCTTTAAGAACTTAATCAGCTTGTTCATTGTTAGGACCCCGGCTGGCTGTGTGAGAAGGAGTGCTACCTGGACATGCTGTCGTCCCCCCAACACACGGCCGAGGAGCTGCACCTCCTCTGGGACAGGAAGAGGGCCTGTGGGGACCCCTGTGGTTGTCCCTGGGGCCACTAGACCCGGCTCTCACCACGCAGCGCTGCGGGTAAAATACACTCAGAACTGGTTGTCAATTCACTTTCTGTGGTGTCTTTAAAACCCACAAACTGAGTCCTTTTAGAGTTTTATTAGTTATTATTTTATGATGAAAAAAAAAACAAATGTGGGGATTTCCTGTTGGGAAAATAATCTTAAAAGATTTTAAGATTTCATTGTGAAATACGGCGCCAACATGATAAACCATTTGCGGCTTCAGAATATGTTTGAAAACTCACATGTAGCTGTAGCACACTGTCAGCATTTGTATCACAAAGTGTATTATTTTGTTATTAAATCTGAGATTGAAAATGTCTTCAGTGGAACAGATAAAATGTGGAGAGAAGACTGGATTAAAATGATGCTGCAAAACCAGTATGTGATTTAAGACTTGAGTACTAATATGTGTAATATTCAGATTATTGGTTCTACTTGACAAACTTATGTTGTTTTTAAAAGGGATATTTGATGGAATTTCAAAGACGATTGCTTCGCATTTCTATGTTTTGTAAATTATTGTACGAAGTAGAGCCCGACCGATAAAGGATTTTGAAGGCCGATACCGATATAAATGTTTGTTGATTTAAAAATCCAATATTCTGATATATCGGCCGATATTTTTGAAATTTTTTTTATTTCAGAAATGTGTAACAAAACATTAACAGATTTCCCTAACATTAGTTATTTGTAGCTATTTATGAGTCTTCACTAAAATAATATGATATTGCAGTTTAAAAATAAACTTGTTTATTTTATTGTCACAACGGAACAGAGGAACATCAAAATATATTAAAGTTCTGATAAATAAAATGTATAAAAATACAAATTTAAGATATAAAACTTAAAGTCCTTTGAACAAAAACACAATAATAACAACCAAACACAAAGTTACCAGAATTAAAAGACTTGGTAAGCTTCATAAATATAACTTTGAACAAATTAAATTCTGTTAAGTTCTATAAGGGCGTTTCGTCCATTTTTATTTCTATTTTTAAAATATTCATTCATCGACCGTTATAAATACCGATGCCGATAGTTTGGAAAATGCCTAATATCGGCCGATTATATCGGCCGGCTGATATATCGGTCGGGCTCTAGTCCGAAGCTCTTCATCCTCCTAACATTTTGTAGTTTCACGACCTTTCTCACCACACACACACACACACACACACAGTTTGTACTGTAAAAATGTCATAGTGCGAATAGTGATGTGGCCTCACCGTATCCGTTAGGCGTCACAGCGTTTGTAAGTCCACATGGATGCAGAGTGGTGTGTTTTTGGAACAGACGCTGGTTTTCTGAACGCAGATTCACCTCACAGGTAATAAAGAACACTTAAGAGACACGAATGTCCCTCTTGTGGTTTGTTTTTTGGGGGGGTGGGATGCTCGCTGATGTCGGATCCACATCGAGCCCTGAAGCGTTGTTCAGCCATCGTTTTGTTAGCAAAAGCTGGCTTTCGTCTACTTTAAAAGGAATATGAAATCACTTTGATTTCTATCGGTGTTGCTTTTTTTTGTTTGTTGTTTGTTTTGTTCCTGAGACCAAGAGCCGGACACCGCTGGAATGATGAACAGGGAAACCTGTGGAGTGTTTTTGGCCTCAAATTGATCCGTGGCTTCGTGTTAAATCGATAGGCCTGAACACATCCAGACATCAGCTGGTACACACTGAACCTTTCTTTTTTTAAAGGGAAGCAAATGTGCTGTTTACCGAGGAGCTTTCAGTCGCTGCAGTGATTTGTTTGTTGGAAGTATAGCCACCAGGTTGATGCTGAGTCACTCGTTTGCCTCCGTGTATATTTGTAAATAATGAAAGATGATGCTGAGTATTATACTAATGGTAATGCACGTCGTTTGTTTTATTTAGGCCTGTCCTACCTGCCAAGAAATACATTCCTGCAATTAACCTGACATCGGAGAGCACATTCCTTTTTTCCTCCTCCTCCTCGCCATCTCATCCTCACGCCTCCTCTCTTTAGGCCAGCTGCATTATAACAAAGTCACATCCACGTAGATAACAACAGCGGTTTTCACCCCCATCAGCCTCTCTCTCGCTGATTTGGCTCGAAGCCCTTCATTGTGAAGCGAGCGAGAAGCGTTGAAATAACACGCAGATGGAGAGAGAAAAAACCCCTCCTCATCTCTGCTCCACTGCTTCTCTAGAAGATGAAGTTATTGAATTTGTCTGAACTTTGATGAGCGCTGTGGGGATAGTGTCCCTCACCGATGTAAAATGTATGAGTTATGAGTATTTTTTTTCGGCGCTATGCTCCAAATCTTCTGCCTCCTTTGTTCTGTAGTTCATACTCAACCAACCGGGCAATCAAATCAACCACATCATAATAACTTCAGGCAAATTTGTACAACATTCGCCGAAAAAAATTGAGTCTTCCAAAGCTTGTAATTTAACTGCCACAATTTTTTTTTTTTTTTTACACTTCATCTCCCCTCATTTCCTGCCAATATACAACGTGGGCTATTTTCATAATGAGTACAAAAAAAATCTGCCTCCTATTATGAGGAATAAACGCATAAGCAAGAGTGAGGTGGTGTGAAGTGATCAATCAAGACTCCCTCCTCGGAGAGATCAATACTTCTGATTGGGGAGCTGCTGCCACATAGCTGGATGTTTAAAGAGGGAAGTAGGACAAAAACCAACAGTATTATGACAACCAAGCAGGGTGTAATGAAGAGATCACAGCTGAGAATATCTGATTCATCCATATGTTCGATATAAATAAACCACACACGTTTTGAATCGTCCCTGCCCTTAAGCGAGTGTGTAATCTTTTCTAAGCGACGACGAGAGTACAATTCCCTGAACCACTGACTTATTTTCACTCTATTAATATTTTGCCATGAAAGTGCAATCATCCGTTTAGCCTGTGACAAGCAGCGCTCCGAGGAAACGGGGAGGGGGGACTCGGGCGCTTGAGTTAATTGTATTTATAAAATCCTTTTCATCTCGAGTCTCGCCTCTTCTCAGAAACTCATCTTGCGCTGCAGATTGAGTACAAGAATATATTGACATTACAAATTTGCGTTTTATTTTCTTCATGTCTGCATTTGGCAGACACGTAATTTTACTTGAGTCTTTTTTTGGCCATTTGACACTCAGCATCTTCCCAGTATGTTCTTATGAGTGGAGTAAACTGGATGTTAGTTAACATTAAAATGGGAAAAAGGAATATTTGTTCTTGCTATTTTATTGTCAATGTTTAGGTTACTTTGGCAAAATATTAACTATTCAACTAATTACTAATTCAATAATTATCATACGATATGGTATAACGTTAACTTAGAAATACGTCTGCTACTATTACTTTTTTTATGACTTTTTTCTTTTTTTGCTGCCATTTTTTCAACATGCTATACTGATTTTTTAATAACTTTTTTCAACATACAATTATGACTTTATGTATACATTTTTTAGACATACTATACTATGACTTTTTTAAAATAGTTTTTTATTACTTCGAAATTTTCAAGTATGACTTTTTCTTTACATACTATGACTCATTCATTACTTTTTTTTGTGCTATAGTATGACATTTTTGACATGACATGTACTATACTATAAAATAGCATGTCGGAAAAAAACGTTTTTCCCATTTTATTCTTCATTGTACGTTAGAGTTATCAGCAGTTATGGGATAGCAGCTGTTGATGGTTAATGGTCTGGCTCTTGACTCAGAGTGTCTGGTGTTCTGCTGTGCATCTTAGTGGAATGAGTCTTCGTGTACTCCTGTGTTTGACAAGCAGGTCATGAAGTGGAGTGGAGACATTTTGACTGGTGACTTTGAGGATGACTTGTAGCTTTGACGGCATCCTCCTCTGTTTAGAATCCAAAATGTTATAAAAAGTCTTTGTAAATAGCATGTCGGAAAACGTTATAAAAAAAGTCAGTATTTCGAAAAAAGTTATAAAAAAAAGTTATTATAGCATGTCGAAAAAAGTCATAGTATATCGAAAAAAGTAATATTATAGCATGTCGGAAAAAGTTATAAAAACGTAATTATAGTATGTCGAAGAATTTAAAATAGTAGGTCATGATAAAGAATGTCAAAAAAAGTTGTTATAGTGAAGTACATGGAAAAAGTCACAGTATAGCTTATGGAAAAAATTCATAATAAAGGGCAGCCTATGAGCACACCTGTTCAAATAAAACAAAATAAAATCAATGAATACACAGACACTCCGGTCAGTGAGCTGCTGACACACAGGCAAGGACGTCTAGGGGAGTCAGTGTGGATCTGATGACAAAACTTTGATCCACAAATCACATTTATATGATTACAATGTACTACTACTTCTACCACCACTACTACTACCACTACTACAGTGCAGGCCGACACTAAACAAAGAATAATTAAGAGTGCTGAGTGAGGCGTCGGCAGACTGTTAATGTTGCTCATGCACAAACATGAGAAGTCCTTGGGCGTGTAACCTCCTCCAAGAATATTATGCAGTTTGCTGCAGCAGAATTAGCAGTGAACAGACACCGAGATGCACCGTATATATAATATAATATATAATATATAGGTGTCAGTATGTCCCCCCCCAACAAATCCTGCTCGTGCTGCAAATATCCCACGTCACATTCACCATTTAAGACCATTTGGGAAAACATCTTGAACTGTTTAAGCAAATAAAAATGTGTCTAATGGGAGAGCGCTGTGGAAACATAGCAGCACATTACAGATTTAATCCAAATGTACCTACGGTGTCAAAAGTGAAGACACCCTGATGCAGATCGGGGCTCAGCTGTACCAGATCTGTGAAAGTGAAAGCTCCCGGTCTGATGAGTGGCGTGCATCTGCATACTCATTCAAACAACTCCGGATTCTTAAACTCTCCTCGCAGAGCCTTAGACATCGCTGTCAATCAGCCTCCTCTTCTCCAACACCTCCTCCTCCTCCTCCTCTGTGTGCACTAAAACGAGGAGGAAATCATTTATTCATGACACCCGGCATCTATAACCAGTATTTCTGACTGATTCTGATTCACAGGAATGAGGCGATATTATTAGACGCATAACTATGCCCTAATGGGGCAACATTTTCATTCCCAATTCAGAGATAGCACCCACGGCTCCCTCTCTCTCCCTCTCTCTCTCTCTCCCCATCTCATTTGCATAGCGGTGTCAGACTGGTAAGGTTATGGCTGTCACTTTTTCTTCTTCTCTCTTTTTGCAAACATTGGCAGAGCACAGCTGTGTGACTTTGTGGCTCGAGGAAGACGGCTCGTTGGTAGGAGGCCGGCTATTAGACCGTATACGTAATTACACGTCTTTGACAAAGTGATGGTAATACTGAGTGAATCATGGAGTTTCATAAGCCCTCCTCGAGCCCCCTCGCCGCAGTAACGTGGCAGATTTACTATGGCAGTGTTTGTGGAAGATAATTAGTCATTCAGTTATTACCGAACCATTACTGACACTCATTCTGCTTTAAGAGGATCATGAATTAGCTCCTCGGCCCGATGATGAGATTCTTGGAAACCGCTCCGTCATTTTGATGTAACCCGATGTGACGCCATATATGGAAGAAATGCCACCATCGGCTGAGTGGACCCGGTTGACCTCAGTTCGGTTCATTTTACTGAAGTGATGCAGCAGACGTCGATATCCTGACTTTTATTCCCTATAGGGCAATAAAAAACTCAAGTATATGTATATTTACCATTTAATTTTATTATATAAGTGCAACATAAATACATTAAATACTTTTATTAAATTAAATTAATTTGATTAAATTGATGCAAACTTCTACATGAATATAATGTGTTTGTTCAATGCATTTGTAATACGTTTAAAAAAACAAACATACACAGTTCAGGGGACATTCACACAGCTTACTTTTGGGATCTAGTAAAGTTTACTTTATTTGTTTATACTAAGCATTTATCTTATGATTTGATTTTTTTTTTTTGCGTAGTACTCCATAATGCAACTCATAAGCATGTTTTGTTAGACTTCTACCTGATAAGCGTCTTCATCTTTCAAACTCGGCGCCCCAGTTTGTATCACAGGATTTCAGTTATTCATTTGTAATCTCCAAATCCAAGCCGAGATAACTCCGCTGACATCATCGGGGTCTCGGATATTAGAAAGCTCCTTCAGACGGGCGACCTAATAAAAGCCCTAAACATAATCTGAGAAAAGAAAAGAAAGCTCCCTTCAGACAACGTCCTACAACTGTTTTGGACGACGACTAAACTGAATTTACAGGGAAAACTTGCTGTTCTCCTTTAATGTGTCCCGTTTAACTTCTCAGTTTCACGGATTGCAGGTGGAAACGAGCGAGTACTTTGTTTTTCCTCTTAAATCCCCAACGGGACACGAGGATGCACCGAGGTTTGTGAGTTCTGGAAGAATTATGCATGAGAACACGCGTTGTTCTGGAAAACGTGACATGAATATGATATGAAAGAAGCGTTTCATTGAAGGTGATATTAAAGGATAATAATAATAAAAAAATAATGACATTAGCTTCTTTCCTATAGAGATCCATAGTTGTAAAAAACTGTTGCACAAAGTGTTTTTTGTCTATTCAGAGATGACAGAATCTCTCCGGCCTTATTTCTTAAATGTAGCAGGGAACGGATGATTTTCTAATGGGGACCATCAGTTCAATGTGTAGACCAGTTTGAGTCATGTTTGTGGTTTTCTTCGCAGGCTAGTGTAGAGGAATAGAACATCCTGCCAGCTGCTTAGCCTCCACAGAGAACAGCCTCAATGTGTAGAGGAATCCAAGAAAACTACCCTCGTGAATATTCAAAAAATCAAACTCCAGAAAGTTACAATTTCAATTCAGCAGAATCTCCAAAGACGACCGATATCAGCGGAAAGGTGGACAAGCAGCAGCTATTTCCATCTTGTTATTGCCACAAGAATATTTATGAAATATCAATCGGAGAGCTCCCAAGCAACACAAACACGTAAAAGCACAGCCCAGTGATAAATAATCCAAAGCTTGCAGACGATGAGGGAGGCAGTGAGTGAGCCATGTCGCTCTTCACACAAAAGCTATTCTGTTTTGCTCTCAAACAGAACTCAGACACCGTGGGTGGAGAAAAATCAATCTAGCCAACCTATAGAGAGAGAAGAAATAGCTACTGTGAGAGGCTTTGATTATTGTGATGGACTTAAGTCAGCTCTGGGAACAGCCACTTCATACGTCTCTCTGCTGTTTATCAAATCAGAATTGCATTTGCATCACATTTCCTCCCTGCACTTGTGGCTGCCTGGAAGCAAAATTAGCAAAGAAACGGGTCCCCGAGATTATCAAGAATTTGACATTTTGATGAATAGATGCATTTTTTGGGAGGAAGCCACGATTCAACCTGAAAGACACATAATTAATTGAATTGCAGCTGTCAAGAGCTTCAGTGAGTCAACAGAGCTGTCTGGGACAGATAGCCTCCGTCTTCTTTCACCAGCTGAGGGAAACTCAGCAGTATGAACAGAAGCAGCAGATAATACAGGATTTAGATAACTGGTGTCCTGTATTTCACAAGAAAATCAAAAGTAAAAAACAAACGCCAAGCATGTCACATGGCAACCAGCCTGTGAGGGCTCAGCCAACGTTGCTCAAATGGAAGCCAGTGGCAGGAAATCATGTCATAACTTGCATCATCCAGTGCACTTCACAGGCTATAATATTCAGCATGGAGTTGCAAAAGTATCTGTGTGTGTGTGTGTGTGTGTGTGTGTGTGTGTGTGGTTTCTTCAGATGTAAGAAACTGCTACAACAAAATAACTTTTTGTTGGTCACATTGTAGAGAAAATGTTACCTTTCATTGGCCGAAATGAGGATATTATGAATATATATATATATATATTATAAATATGTATTGTTATTTTTCCTCATTGATTAATATGCCATGTGTGTGAATTTGATGGTCGGCCAATGATGTTGAACGCGCGTTTGTGGATAGGACTTGTATTGCGTTGAGTGTATTTGGGGACGCGGAGAGCGCTCGCCCCGGCGGAAGTGATTGACCTTATTCCGGTATGGTGAACCTGCGCGCGTCTGAGGCCTTCTTGCTGGAAAATAACCGTGACTCTTTCTGGAACTAACTTCTTTTTGTGGATTACCTTTTTTTGGGATCATTGGAGTGAAGTTAAGGATATGTTCTTACGTGCGTTCGTGGAGGGATCGCGCTGCGTAATTGGATACGCACGGCGGCGTCTCTGCAAACGGTGAGGCAAACATTAGTTTTCAGGTGTTCACGCTTGAACTTGGGACTTGATTGGGGTTTGGACTGTTTGATTTTGGAGTAAAGTGTCGGGATTTATGAACGCTGGGCTTTGCAAGGGTTAATTGTGTGTTTAAAGTATTGTTTAATTCTATTGTAAAATTGAAAGTGAAATATTTCTTTCCATTATTGTTAATGATAGGGAGGCCAGGCCTTCCGTTTGTTTACGATAGTTGGAACTGCTGGTATAATTTTCGCAACATTGCGCAATTAATCCTCCCGAGACCTTAATTGCGCGTTATGAATGACCTTCTAGTTAAATAAGGGCGTGATTTGTTACATCTTGATTTTCAACTACACCCATGTGCTCAGTAGATGGTGCTGCTCATCTGTAGTGAAGCGTCCCTCTCCTCCCCAAATCACCTTAAACACCTCAAAACAGTGGAAACCAAATTGGCCTTGAAGCCACACGGGGAGATAGTAGAAGATGTTTACTTTAGAAGTCAGTCGAGCCCACAGGTCATCTTTTAAAAGGTTTGTTTTTTTATTCAATAGATGAAAAAAAAAAAAAGGTATAACCTGCAGCACAGCATTTACTTACAAATATAGCTTTTAGAGAGACGTAGGAAGAGCTGTGTTGAATCCGAAGGCAGATGGAAAACACAGTCTGCAATACCGCAGAACATCAGAGAACTCATATACAGCCGAGCAGAAACATCAGCACACTACTTTGCATATAATGCCAGCGTGTTACATAACAAGTACACAATTGAGTTGCAGAGGTCTCTTCAACGGGATTGGCACTCTGGCAGCTTCATGATTAAGGATCCCCTAATCACACATCATCCGCTGGGGAAATCTTATTTCAAACGGGGAAAATACACCCCACATTCACTCAGCTCTGGATAAACTACTTTAATTTGGTGGAAAAACATAAAAAAAACATTTGTATGCACGAAAAGGAAGGCTTTTAAGCTTTTTTTCTTTCAGAAAAGCAAACAAAATTAATGTAAGAAGTTGTTTTTTTGTTGTTTTTTGCACAGCAACAATTTGGAAACAAAAATATGGTGTTTTTTTTGTTCAGCAACACTTGAAGGATGCCATCTAGCACACAAAAAGGAAAGGCAACATTTGCTTTGTGGACTTGCAGCTGCTGAATGCAGCCAAAGCGGTCTACCAGAATCCAAGAGCTCAAGTTTAGTGATTAATTTAATGGCTTGTGAATGTAACGTACCAGTATTTTGGGGGGGAATGTGTATATCTGTGCTTTTAGCAAAGCTTCTGTGTTAGTGGAGTGTTTGCGTGGCTAGTATGCGAGTCGTGTAGCAGCGAGAGGTGGATGAGGTCAGTGGTTTTGGCTGGAGTGTGGCTCGGTTCTGGACCCCGCTGTGGCTTCAACCTCACGATGCATTTGGCTGAGGTGTTTGACAAGGCTCTCCAGTTGAGGGTTTCCCCCAAACTCCCTGATGAGGTGGTAGACCTCCACCTCCAGGTCCCGCAGAGTCTGACGGGTGTAGGCAAATGAGCCCACCTTCTCCAGGTAGTCCACGCAGTATCGCTTGATGTCGACGTTCTCCGTGCGCTGCCTTAGGATGTTCTGCACCTGGGTGCTTTCTGGGCGCGACCATATGGCGTGAATGGTGGGGAAAGAGAACTTGCCCTCCGTCAGGTCCTCACAGAAGCTCTTGTTCTCGCTGTACTCGCGAGAGCTCAGGTTGGCGTAGTCGTCGCGGATCTGGAAGAAGAGACCCAGCGCGTCCAGGAGGGGTTTCAGGTCCTGTTTCCAATCTGAGAAGAGCTGCATCAGGCCCACGGCCAGACCAAACAGCCCTCCGGTTTTCTGCAGCACCATGTTGCGGTACTCCTTCTCGGTGGGACAGGTGTAGGTGTCCCTCCAGTGGATGTCAAGGCCCTGACCCCGGTGCAGCTCCAGCAGCTGCCGGGTAAACACTCTGACGGCCTCGGGGTGCTCCAGGGTCAGCACCTTCTCCAAGCCCAGGAAGTAGACGTAGTTGGCCGAGTTGATGACGGAGGGAATGCCGTAGATGCTGTGGGCCACAGGGAAGCCCCGCCGCAGCTTGGAGCTGTCCTCGATATCGTCTATGAGCAAGCTGGCGTTGTGCAGCATCTCGGTCACCTCGATGATCACCTGGACGTGGCAAACAAATCTCATCAGTAGTCTGTATAAATTAACAATGGATATGCTGAGAAAACTTCCTTTCCCTACTCTTGACTTGTATCACAGACAGATTGTATAAATTATGCATTACAGCTTGTATACAGCAGAGGGTGCCATGCATACACTGTTGCCTGCACTGCTCCACTGATTGTCTTTTGTCAGCAGACAAGATTGTTGTTGCTTAAACAAAGCAGGGAGTCAATCAGAGAGAAGGAAGAGTTCAGCAGACTGGAGCAGTTTCAGATTCAGAGATTGACGGGACCGGCTGTCGATTTAGTCTCAAGAGTTCGTGCCTAAAAGAAGGCAACAGTGTGCTTGAAGAGTTTAGAGGGAATGTACACCGTCACCTCACCTAAAGACAGAATGACATGGGCTCTGTCCCTCAGCAGGATGCCGTTTTCTATAACCAAAAATGGCTTTGTTTCAGGTCAGCCAGTGTTACAATCAGGCGTCTGCGGTCTTTAGCTGGCCATACAGCCTGCTGTAGTGCTCTGCTGATTTAATAGACAAGTGGTGTGGCCTGGTAATGAAAGCTGTTTGTATGGGTCTGGGCAGCACAAAGAGAAGCTCAGTGGGTCAGGCAGATGGCCAAGGCTGGGCCAGTTGGGCAGTTTATGCGCCAAACACAACCTTTCCTTCGGCAGGGTCCCCGACACTTGCTCACCCTGCAGCCTCCGTGAGCCACTTACAAGAGAGGAGGGGGGGGTTGTGGGTGAAGCTACAATGAATGCACACTTGAAGGAGAAAATGGATTATTGCCAAAAACATACTCACAAGATTCAAAAGGCTCATTGCAAACAGTGGTCTATGAATTACAATTCCCCGTCAGGATAAAGGAAAAGGCAGAAAGCGAGATCCGAAGCCTCGGGGTAGAAACAAGAGTTATCAAAACCCAGAACACCATAAATGCTGGAGTTGTGGACTTTAATTTGTTTCCTTGGAGACACTCAGTCAGACCGTCGCCGTATAACGCCGCCACTTAAGTGCCGAGTTCCTTCACTGCTCCGCAAGACTTCATTGATTATCCCCAGAGGTTACTGATGGAGAAACTCACTCCGTTTGCCAGAGCTACAATCAGTGATCCATTAGGAATGCCAAGACTCCAAACAAGTGTACCGAGTCCAATATATAATATGGGGAAATAACTCTGAAACAGACGAGTCATTTAAGGGCGCACATAAACCTGTCTCACTCAGGTACACTTGTGGAGGTAAACACAGTAATCCCTGCGAGTCAGACTGTTGATGTCTGACCACGGTTTAAACATGGCCGTCCCACATGATCACACACACACCACTCATTCAAAAACGCTTTCTCATTCATGTAAAACACCAGCCTTCGTCTTTAAATATGACTAAATGTGGCAGATATCCACAACCACAAGAAGCCTCAATATAATCTTAATCTGGGTTTATGTTTAGTGTTTTTAAATATTGTGTGGTGAAGCCCACAAATATTTTTGCAATGTAGATAATAGAGTACTGCCATAAAATCTACTGATGACGTCACATTACAGGTTGTATCCAGATATCTGACCCGTTTAAAACCCGTATTATTATACGATCCAGCAGTAATGAGATCCTCCACATCACATTTGATATGATAGCCTGCAATCAAGTCCCTCATTATTTTCTCATAGAGGCAGCTAGATTAAAGTCACTCTGTATCGGTCACATTCACATTTACAGGAGGAATCTATCCATTTGAAAAGCTACCATTTACTGGAAACACTAACAGATATCTTTTTATAATTATGGTAACTGTCGCTAAGAAAAATATCACCAGACACTGGCTTCACCCCGAACCTCCTACAGTAAGTGAATGGATGGACACGATTGACGACATATATCGAATGGAAAAAATCACACACTCACTTAATCTACAGATGGACAGATAAAATATGGTCAAAGTGGATCTCCTTTGTTGAAAAAAGACGACCTAACTGAAGGGACACGACAGAATGATCCTTATTAAACAACAAAACATTGTGGTCTTTCCTTATCTGAACACACAAAAAGAATATAGGCCTACTACTGCTAGTTCAACCTCCCATATGTGTTGACATTCTCTAATCAACCTGTGTTTTTCTAATATACATCCCAGTTCTTATGTTTCTTATGTTCTATTGAAGTCAACTTAAAAAAAAAAAAAAAACTATTATATCGGTATTTTTCCATTGCTGGTATTGTGCCATATCTTAACAAAATATATCATTGTTTAGGGGTTTTTAAAAAAAGTGGCTAGAAAGTGACAACCAAATGTCCACTGGATTTTTGTTTTTACCTTTTTGGTTTAAGAAAAAGGGGGGGGGGGGGGAACAAAAACAAAACAAAAACTACTAGACTTTGTTCTTTACATTTATTTTCTTTAACAAGTGTAATGGATGTTTCATATGTGTACTGTACCTTGCATTGAATAAAAACTGTAAATTAAAAAAAAAAGAATACAGTGGAAAAAGGTGTTTCAACAAGAAAATGGAGCATAAATAGTGTAAATAAACCATGGTTGTCAATGCAAAAAAAGAAAAGAAAAGCTACCATTTTGTTCTCTAGATTCGGTTGGCATGGGAAACGTCCAAGAGTCAGACTTAAAACTTTGCAAAACTTTCTAAAAAATGGCAGGAGGCCTAGGACCGCCAATTGTTAGCTATTATGTTTGGGCAGCACAACCAGGAGCTCAGACAGTGTGGATCAGGGATATCTCACAGATACACAACAGCTTAACACAACTGAAAAAAAGCCAATCTCAGCAACCTCTAGCTTCCCCTTTGAGATGATTCTCTCTAAAAATAAAAGATTGAAAACGGCAGAGTGGACTATTTTCACCTGAAAAATATGAAAAGAAATACAATCCTCATTTTGGCTACTCAGAGCAATTTCTCCCGCAGAAGCAGATCAATTCTAAATAAATACATAATGGGAAGGGTAATCGCTTGCTTATTGGCAGATTTACAAATTTAAGTGGTAAGATGAGAAACAACCAGAGATATCGAGGAGGACTGGGTGGAAATATGCTCCGTAGCACACTAACTAGATCAAAACACGTGGTGGGAGTTCAAGAGGAACGGCCAGATATTTTCAAACACCGCAGATAATGGCAAAAATTGGCATAACGCAGAAGAGAAAGCATCTCCACATATTCTGGTCATGAACTCTGGGAAGATGGGTAAAGCTATGTGGAGAGGTATTTCAAGTCCCCAAAAATCTGGGCCCCTATACGAGATGGAAACCTCATCTCTAAGGATACAAAAGAAGACATATACTTAGATATGTAGTCATAGAATGAGCTTATTAAAGAGGTGATTACGGCTGGCCAATGCATTGAAAACTCCCACTATCCATACGGACAAGGTAATATAATAATAACCCCTACCTACTCCTGTTATCTCCAGAACAAACCGATTCAACTTCCATTAAATTTAAAAAAACGAAGGAAAGACATCCAGCAAATAATGGACATTTTGCCACAATAAAATAATGTTCAGTTGCAGGGTGAAACAAGGCTTTTCCTCGTCTATGATCCAGCATGCGGACCACAGATTGATCAGTGTGACAGGGGCCGACGAGTCGGAGCAGCAGCAGGTGATTAACACCATCGGGGTGAAAGTGATAGATACACACAAATCTATTCAACTGTAATTCATCGCCATGCATGCTGATCAGAGTAATCTCAGTCGGCGTCGCTGCCTCTCTTCTCACACCGTGCACACGCATGCAGGATTGACAGAGAGTTACTATGGTTACGTGCACGCTCTGCTTCTCTGTCGCAGAGAAACTTTCTGGAAATAAACCGTTCTTGATGCACACTTGGGTTTCATAGCAGCCTCAATATCGAGGAGCAAGACTAGTGTATGTGGCTGTTTCTTGACTTCAAGACATTTGTTACAACAAAATGTTCTGCAGTATCCCTTTTATTTCCTCTCCCCCTTTAAAAAACATAAGTAGGTACCCAGAGAAACGAGCATAGATCTTTATTATCTTATATTTTGAAGAAATGTATGCGAAATATCTGCAGTAGTGCACGTCAGAAATCAAACCAAATAAACACAAATTAGCAAAAAGGTGTTAATTTCACAGGCTCAGTTGAATATAGTTGAATATTTTTTTATTGATTATTTTATTTAATGTATTATCTATTTATGTTTCACTTATTCCTATATCAGTATGTCAATATTATGGAAAGCTGTAATGGATATTACAATTTCAAATAGATATATTAAGTAAAACTACAAGCTCTAAGCCTTTGTCAGCTCATGAATGACATGTTTTTCAAAGTAAAAGACAGAAGACATATAAAAGCTAACCTTTCCACATTGTCACAGAGAACAGAAGGAAGCCCGTCAGCTAAATGTCACAAGATTTCCCCCAAACTCCACAACCTGTTATGTACTACACTTTCAGTGAAGCGCATATGGGGGTTTGATAAAAAACGAATGAAATAATCATTGCCAAAGGAATGAGACAGCGCGCCACTGTTACTGCCTCCATCTATCTGAAGGCATGGTTGTTTCCATGGCGGCGACTTCTTGGCAGCAGTGTGCTAATGATGACGAGAGGAGTGCTCTCAGTCTGCATGATGGGTTCAGCGGGAGTTTACAGAGCTGCTACATAGAGGAGGGGGGGGAGGGCACAGGGGAGACAATGGGAGTCAGAGGGGAAGATAGTTCTTTGATGTGCCAAACAAGGAAAATCCGTCTTAAGTGGAATCATCAGGAGAACTAGAGCAGATTTGGTTACAATCTGCATATAAATGTAGGCCATTTGAACCGCCAGCTTATCCACAACTCATCAAATCAAAAGCCCATCAGTCGAACTCAAAACTCTAAAAAGGTGTCATTGTAGCCTCAAGGAGCATATGTGCCCTTGAATTGAAAATGTCAGCACTTGTCATGTGAAAATAATCAAAAATGAGTGTTGAGTCATTGGTTTTATTCATTTTGCATTGCAAATTGAATTCATTCATTTGAAGAACTGCAATAGTAGCGGTGTGAAAGCTGTAATTAAATACCCATCTAGTGATGTAAAGTGTGATTTCGACACGACGGAATCGGTTCAGAATATTTAATAAATCCTCACGAATGACTGACTACTATATTACTCAGATGCATGCAGCTATTTATTTTTTTTTAAACCGGTCATCACATCGTTAGAGGACTTTTATTGTGCACTGGGTGATGAGATGACCACTGGGGGGAACAGTATGACCTCTGAGCAGAACTGGGAATTCTCTGCTTGGGGAGGGTTTATAAAACATTCAAGACAAAGGGGAACCTGTTGAGCGGCAAATCTAATTGGACTGGACAGGCTCGGCACTAAGCGTTCTGCGCTGCGAAAGGCATGTGGATTCACAAAAATACAATCTCCATATTTTCATTACTGGACACAGGACCAGTGTTCAGGCAATGCAATTTTGATGCTATCAGGATAATAAGGTCAACGGCGCCAATCTCCCCCCGAGCGGACAGCGGCGAGGGTCCTGCTCAGTAACACCAATAAATTCCTTAAATGGCTAATTTGAAATCAATCTTGACTGAGGAAACGCATGAATGCCAATCAGCCTGCTATATGTGCGTGCGTCTCAATACGACTGTTGGAATCGAATCAGGCAGCATCCAAGAATGTGTCACAACAACAACTGTAATGGATGGATGAGTAGAGCGGCAAGTTTGCCCGGGAAGCTGTCTGTGAATTGAATCATGTTAATCCTTTAGTCACAGAGGTGATCATGAACACACGAAGCTGAAAAAGCAGTAAGTCTCAGTGGGAAGGGTGGTTTATGTCTTAAAATACACAAACAAACAATCCCTAAACGCTGCCAAATATTTCCTTCTCGCCAACATTTACTGCACCGTCTGGAATATACGGTGCAGTAAAAACAATTCGCTGCCACGAGCTTCACATTCGTCATTAAAAAGACCTAAAGCTCAACACTGATTTTAAGGGCTAAATAGGGCTGTCTGCCACCATGCTTACTGTAGCACCATCATTCCACCTCCCAAACGGTGTTAAATTCATTTTTATCGTGTAATAATATTAGCATAAAATGAACGGATTATCCTGGTAACGAGCCCCGTCGTGCTCACTGGATCCCCCTGGATTACAAACAGCAGCTACTGCAACTGAAGTTTGTCTGCAGTGATTATGGAAAAACTATAATCTGACAAAGATCCCGTCCCCATCTTCTGTGTATTATAACCAACAATAGCAATTGTTGACGTTATTTCTCTTTCCATTTTGTTTTAATGGTCTTTTAAACATAATTTTGTGGGGATGCACCGATACCAAACTCAGGCCTGAAATAGTTGGATTGGATATCGATGACAATGGAGGCAATATATTCAATTAAATTCTACATTTGTATACTATAAACACATTATTTAGTGTAAGTTTAAGTGTTGCTAAAGTGTTGCTAAAGACTTGCACTTGAATTATAATACCAGATATATTTTCTTTAAAGATTTTTACCAAGCTGCTGGTGTACAAATATTATTTTGACAATAAACAACAATACAGAAAACGTTTTATGTTAATTATTCCTTCGTTGTTCTTTATTTAAGTTTTGAAGAAACTCTGCTGTGCTGTTGCAACACCAGACCTTTTTTTATTTGCTCGGCTCCATAAAATGTGTGATGTGGGCGGCAATTCAGAGGTCTGTAAATGGGCTAATGGACAACGGCTTTAAGTAGTCGAACCTCACAATCACCTCTTAAAAACAGTCCATCGATTGATTACATCCAATTCAAATCGGCTCACTAGTACTGTAGTAACAAATCCACAACAAATTGAGGTTGTTGGTTTTTTCCACTAGATGTTTAAGTAAATAATTGTTGCAAATATATTAGCTAAATCACATTGTTTTAGAATGATTTAATGCAGCTTCAGCATTAACGCTATATTTCCTTACTCAAGATAAATACACGCATTATCTATATGGAAACAAAATGTATTCAAATGTGTAGAAAGGGTAAGTGTTGGGTTTATTTAAAAGCATTGCCCACCCTTTCTCATTTAATTCCACTCCCCAGCTCCATTAACAACCTCCTAGAATACATTCTTAGGTTCTACATCCAGGCTTTACATTTACATTCAGTTAGGAATAAACTCAGCGATTGCTCTACACTCTGGATGGATTACGAAAGAAATTGCTGATTGGGAATGAGCACAGTTGCTGGATCTGACTGCAACAAAAAAACAAAAAACCATGAAGATTACTCTGAATGTTAAAAGGCTTAGAAAGGCTGATTTCTCACCTGTAGTTTGTCCTCTGGAACATTGAGCCAGTGGTTGAATGCTTGTGATAGTTTTGTCCTCACCTGCTTTCCTGAGAAGAATGCGGAAAACACAAGTTTTAATAGTTAAAGACAAATGTACTGGAGGATGCATAGGAAAAGGAAAAGGTCTGGCCTCGTAAATGCATCCTTCACATTGACTATTGTTGCATATCTTCAGCTCATTCATTTCATTTTTGAGTCCCAGATATTTGAAAATGCACACTTTGTTGAAGTCTATAAAAACACAGCAGGTGGGTGGTAGATATATCCATCCCAACTATCACATGCAAGTTATGTGAACATCTAGATGAAGATTAACTTTTTGTTTATTATACCTGCAAACACAGAGGTGGGAAGTAAGGAAGTACAAATACTTCCATTACTGTATTTCAGTAGAATTTTCAGGTATCAGTATTTTACTAGAGTATTTATTTTTCAAAACTAGACTCGTTCCTTTAGTTTTAATGCAATTGAGGGGAAAGTATGCAAGATTCAGTTATCCGTGCAAAAAACAGCCAGTAGAAATGTCCTTTATGGGGATACTTTGAGTACATTTCAGGGCCTGTACTTTTTGTCTTTTTGAACACAGGTATCTGTACTTCTACTTGTGAGCAGACTGTACTTTGACACCGCTGGGCACACAGCTCTGTTTAGGCAACAGTGGATGTGGGATGTGACCTGACTCAAGTAACTGAGATGTCAACAAAAAAAAAGCACATGATTCCTATAGCTAGTCTAAATAAGGCACAGGAAGTTTTTTGTTGTTTTTTGGGTTCTTTGAACCCATTTAAAGCTATTTCCAGCCGAGTGCTCACATCCACAAGCTAAAAAGTGATGAGAGTTTTATGCCAACCTACAGATATGTTTGACAAACGTATGACAAAAAGACCAAGGTTTAAAATACTGGAGTTTTTTTGAATGACAATGCCTCCTGCAAGACTTTAAAATAATCTAATTTATGAGCATGAATGACACGATGACACAGCAAAAGAGGCAACATCTCAACTAATGGAGAACTTAGGACTTGTCCTATTTGATCACAATGACATATTGACATTACGTCAGAACTTATTACCACATAGTCAGTGGAGAAAGTGACTAAGTGACCAATCAAAACTGAAAAAACAAATAAATGTTTCCTCAACAGCAGCGAGTGTGTAGACAAGAAAGGGGATGTTAAACATGCACAACATAGCAATTTCTCAGTATTACAATTCTGAAACTGTTATTATTACCATGTCACCATGTGTAGAGCCTTGGGGAGGCAATCACTCTGCTCTGAATGTCAAATTTAGCACCCTTAACTTGACAATTTGTAATTATAGTGTTATATTCAGTCAGTTGTCAGTCAGCGATTGTGTTCCAAACACACCACATAAGACAAAATGTTTGGTTAAAAGCTTAACTCAATGAATGAATTTATTGCCGTTTAATTTTAAGGCAACTCTGCCACAGCAGTAAGATATATACACAAACTTGTTTTAAATGGTATAGCATCTTCTAATAACACAAATCTAGGTGTGAGCATTGTCCAACAACTCATCTTATGCATCATGAATACTGTTTATGTCTGCTGTGTGTACACGGAAGCCTTTCATTGAATTCATCATTTTAGACATTTTGATGACGCTATAATCCAGTTTGACTCATCAGCAGTATACATGGCTTTTGATGGCCTTTTAGCTGCATGCCCGTCACTGACTGCAGAGGAGTGGACTCACCTGGTAGTTGCAACAAGTATTTGTATGGTTCCAGCAGAATTCGCTCAGAGGCGTCTTCAGAGTTGCCGTCCATTGCCTCAAGTTTACACAAATCTATTTTAGAAGACAGAGAACATAAAATAAATTAAAATAATAAAGGTGACATTGCGCTGTTAAAGTAAAAAGGCTTTGTGCAAGCTCACCATCGCACTACAGTAAAAAAGAAGAAGTCAACATGTTTGTTTCTCATCTGTGATGCCTCTGGTGTGTTCATGTTGGGTTACTTGTATCTATTATTTTTCAGCCCCGAAACTGAAAGCTGGCTCTTAACTGACAGATTGGGAAGTGTTGAGTTGCTAAAATTGCAGTTGAAGAAATTGCAGAGTGTGTTGACACGACAGGAACAATGTCTCGACTCGAAAGCCAACCTGGTGTAACTGACGACGGAGACATAACTGCAAAATGCTGCTCCACAAACACAGCAAAATACATAATAGTATGGGCATTTATTTGTACGTGATACCTTCACCCTTCTGTTGTACTTATTTGTTGTACTTTAAATAAGCACATAGTTCAAACACATGCATTGTTTTTAAAGCTTTATATTAACAATTATCTAAATCATCTAGACCAAACAAGAAAATTAAAAGGTTTTGACGAAATCTAAATAAAAACAGTTTGATGAAGAAATGCAATACACTTCAAAAGGAATGTAAAGCCATGAAATCCCCTTGTGCATGGTGACTCGCTGATCACATGGCTGGAAGTTCACAAACAATCACATTACTATTGAATCACACAAAGAAGTGAAAAGTCATGTAGAAATAAAAATAGAAAGGATGGGAAGTCTGTGACAGCTTGTGATCATCATCGTCATCATCATGGATAAATATTTCACGATTACTGAAACTAAACAACCAACCACTGATTCTCTGTCGATAGTCACTAGTTTAATGGGTACTATGCGATCCAACACAGCCTATAACTGTTTGAATGTACAAGTATATATATAAGGTGTAAACTGGAAACCAAATAATGAATAAATACAAACTTTTATCCTCATATTGTCTATAAAAAAAGTGCCAACAACTTTCATAATCTAGGTCATGTCCCATTAACGTTAAAGATATATCAATTTTACTTTAAAACAGAACTTGAATGAAAACAACTGTTAAATACATGGGGAAAAAAACAAGTTTTAATATTTTTTTTGCAGTAAACTGTCCCATAATGTTGCAATGTGCATCCCTTGAAGTGGGAAACTACTAAATAATTTAAAATGAATTTACACAGTGACCCATACTACACGTACACAGGAGTATGAACACTGCTTCTGTGACAGTTAGCCAATTCCCTTTTTAAAGTGTCCTCGTTTCCACCCACCTTGGCTTCCGAACGTCAGTCTGCTGACTTGCCGGTCCTGAATTCCTGTTAGCCAGACTGCTAGTTAGCTAGCATTAGCTAATATAAACGCGCCGACAAAAAACACCGTTGAGCATTTCTTTTTCTTTTTTAAAAAATAAAAACCTCCACTTCAACGCTTGCTCGACTAAGGCACACGATGTGACAGTCACCTCCACACTATCACATCATCTTTATGTCCGTGTGTTTACTGCCTAATTCACAGGATGCTATGCTAAGCTAACGCTGTTATGGATTCGCACTGTACAGATACTTTTCAAGGCGAGCTAGTTTTGATGAGCAACCTATCCTATATAGCTCTGGTGTCGTTACGGAGCATGCGCAGAGAGAGAGTGGGGGACGTAACATGGGTGTCGCGCTCATTGAGTGTTGCAGTTATATTTCTATATTGTCCGGTAAAAGCTTCTATCCTATTATGAAATGTGAATAGTGCACATACGCCTCATTGGGACAAGCTGTAATACATATCGAACACACACATGTGTTCCGAAGATGGGGGTTGTAGTTTTTTCAGCTTTTTTTCTCTCATTGTGAGAACAACCCAGTAGGATTACTTCGTACACCTTACCATAGATATTTTTCTCCTCGATCAGCCAATCGTGTGCCACTAAGGCGTTTCGTCTCACTGTGCCAACCAATGGGCGGGCGTAACTCGGAAAAAGGGCGGGACGAATGCGCCCGTCGATCATTTTTCAGTAGGCGGGGAAAAGGCTCACAGAAAGAGCTAGGCTAGAGGAGCTATTCAACAAGGCAAACAGCAGCGCTCTGCGAAAACGACTTTTACCCATCCGCATCCAACATCAACCGGGGGACCAACGGACGACGCTAAAAACCTGTCAGATTGCTCACATAAATGTTCCTATGGATTACTAATACGCTTCCGTCGAAAAACAGAGGTGTTTCTCAACTTGACAGCATAGGTAAGCCTGCTTTTGTTCGGCAAAGACATCGCTATTTTGAACATTTTTTTTTTCTTTCTTCACGAACGTTAGCTTGCTTTCCGCCTGCTGCTAACCGAGCCAACCTTGACGTTAGCTAACTTGTTAACTAGTGCTTGTGGTGTGTTTTAAAAGGGGGGTGGTGGGAGGGAATGAATGAATTAGATCGACTGAACAGCAAAAAGCTGACGGCCCGAGATTACAAGAGGAGGGGGGGGGAGGAAAAAAACTTGGTCAGCTGGATAACAAAGTTATGCTGTAGCCAGCCAAATTAAGCTGATGAGCACAGTGAAAGGTTATGCTACTCCGGGGCTGGATAGTTTCGAGGCTGCCGGACGAGTGTTGTGTGTTGTTGGAGCGGAGGAATCCTTTTCGGAGAGGTTGTCGTCGAGCTGCGCCTGTCATGGTGTTTCCCTAATAGCCGTCAAAAGTGATATTACACGTAAAACCATCTGCGACTTGTGTGTACGCTCGACATCGCTGCGGGGGATGTGATCTTTTATTTATTTTTTTGTCGACTAAAACGGAGGTAAATGGCATTTTTTTTTGTGTATTTCTCTTGTGTGCCACCAGTATCGTTAGCTTCCTCACGATGTACTTGCCCAGTGGTGGTTGGACCAAGACGGGCTGAGGAACTCTCCCGTTTGATCAGTTGTGTTGCCAGGTTGCGATGTGGACTATTTTCCTCTCTGCCAGATAGGATTTATTTTATGCTGTGTGTGCGTGACTAGTTTTTTTTTTTTTTTTTTGCACATTTCCGTAACTGGCAACACCATCGCTTTAGAAACAGGAATCTTTCACCGAAGAGCTTTAAATGGACTCGACGGGGTTTTAGGACATGGGGAAGGGGGATAAAGACGGCCGAGGCTCGGGCTGTGTATGTGCATTATTTCTCCATGGTGGTGGTCAATCACTCACTTTGCAGCGGCTTGGGTCTAGCAAATTGTCTGGGCGGATGACATTGTATCCTCCGCGACCAGAGAAGCCACAAACGAGGGGCTGCGACCTTGGCTTGTTTTCTTTATTATATATGTTTTTATAATAAAAGCATTATTATTTTGTGCAATATGTCGCCGCGTTGCAAAGTGACCTTGTTGCGAACCGTTTCGTCGTCTTTGTCAGAAGCGACCTCGCTCGGGCGGCGTACCAAAAAAAAAAAAAAAAAACGCCAGACCAGTCGATACGGAGAGGAGAACATGTTGTGAAGAGAAGTGACTTTTTTAATAAGAGCCGCGTGGTCGGTCCTCACTTCGTTTAACTTGACGCAGTTTCTTTCTTTTTTTGAAACACGACGTTTCTCCAACGGTCTGGTGGCCGTCCCCTAAGCGGTGTTATTATCCCTCCGTGTGTGTGTGTGCTACTCTCCAGCACCGAGACAAGGGGGGGAGAGAGAGACGCGAAAATGAACCGTCTCTGGGCAGGTTCGTTCTAAAATAAAAACAACCAGGAGGAAATGGCTCCGGCAGTGGCAGGTGAATGGCGACCACCGGTCCCGTAATTTCCCAGTGTTTGTTAGCTGAAGTGGTCTCCTTTTTTTTTTTTAGCCGACTGTCAAGCTACAGAAATGGCGTCATCCTCTGCTGTAGTGGTTTAGTCAGTGCGGTGCAGACACCACGCTGCCGTACTCGAAAGAAACCGAGCACCGTGCAGCTTCTTTTTTTAATTATTTTTTTATTTACTGCGTCTACCACTCCGCTTCATTACCCGGACATTTGTGCAGACCGAGGGGGGAAGCCGGCGACTAGTTACCGTGTGTTTTGCTCGCCCTTCGTTGCCACAAGTCTGGCTGACTAACGGCACACTTGGAGGCATTACATAAACGGCTTTCGGAGGGGGGCTCTGCGAATGAGTGGTCACCACGGTTTACTATATTATTTTTGGAGGGGGGGCTTGATCACATATTAGCCAGGATTATTTAAGAGAAGGGCCTTTTTTAAAATAAATAATAAAAAAAACTTTTCTTAAATCAACCACAGCCCCGATTCAGAATCCCCCACAGTCCCAGGAATTAGATTCAATGCTTGTTTTGTTTTTAGCAGTCAAGTCCCCCCCTTATAGCATTCAGCAGTGTGGCAGAAGAAGTGATGTCATCATAACATAAGTGTGTCTTGTTGTGTCAGACTGAAGTCTGTGATGCCTAACAGCTCCTTCCAACCTCTGTTTCAGCCTCACATTCGTTACACCGGTTACCTAGAGGACTCATCGAGAGATGAAGGTATGTTTCATTTATTTTTTTCTTCTTGTGTTGTGTTTAATGCCACTCAAACGCTGCTACTTCTGCGTTGTCTAGCCTTGGCTCTAACTTCATTTCACACCAGTATAAACATGTCATAACCGGGCGAATCAAAGACAAAATGTCAAATGCAATATCAATAGTTTATATGCATGGCCTCGTCCTTGTTTTGACTCTCATGAATAAAGCTAGTGTGAACTTTTGCTAAATGTCAATTTCTGTCTTGTTCAAACACAGCGAGGCAAGTGTCTTGGACATAGGCCAGAGTAATTCATTTATTTGACAAGCATGATATTGAGTTTCCAGTGGCTCCAGCTGTATTTGCAAACACAAAATTGGGAATTGTAATTTTGATGTTGTGCTTTGTTATGCAACGTTATTGAATTACATGCAGAGACAAGGGCTGGGAAATGTAGCGACATGCGTGCATTTCATTTTGAAAAGACTTCTGTCTCATTGAAATTCAGGCTAGAGGTATGCTGTGTGTATGCATGACTATGAATCAATGACTGAGTGAATAAATGAGCTGTGAAATCTTCAAAATAATCAGAAACCCTGGTATTGTTTTCTCCAGTCCGATTCAATTTGGAAAAGTAGCAGATGTCATTGTTTTGGTAAAGGCTGTGACGTAAGCTTTCTTATAGGTTAGTTTCAGTGGGTCATAGTTGTGGCTGTTATGCCTGCAAGCTGTTGTGTCTTAACTTATTTGTTGCCATGTGGCTGGACGATGTGCTAAAAATCAAATATCACAATGTATTTGACCAAATATCTCAATATCAACACTGCAACAATATTGTAGGGTTGACCATCGGTGCTTTCACAAAATATTTACACGGTGAGATTTATGATAAGTAATCAGTAATGTGGATATCAATGAACAGTTACATCACTTTACTGTAATGCTCCACTGATGCCATTGGTAGAGTCATAACATGCAAGCCTGTTTCACTTTTAAATTAAATATGTTACATACAGGAACTTTGACAAGAGTCTGTATTTTTCAGTTGTGAAGTTTTCCTTGCCACACATAATATATGGTGTAACAGGATTATGAGAAAAGAATAAAGCACACAGAAGCCATGAGCACTTTGTGATCGGAGATTAGTGGTGGACAAATTAAACGCTGCTCTTGTAATGATTTGTAGTCTGTCACTTTGGACCTAATGATGTTGTGCTTAATGTGGTTAAACACCATACCGCCACGCTACCAGCAAGCTACCAAAGTATCCAATTAAAATTATGGGATGTAAAAATAGTTTTTAAAAGAAAACGAGAGGTATGGAAATATTTTTTGATCCGGTGCAAAACTTTTCTTTTTCTCTACTTCAGAACCATTTCTGTTGCATGCTTTCATACTTGTCCTTCTCGTAGCGCTGACTGGAGCAGCGTGAGGATTTGTGGCCATGTAGTAAATTGTTTATGTCACAGGAAAACAATGGTGTTCTCATTGTCATGACAAGAAATGCATTCCAATGAACAGAGAGCATCCTGGCACAGCTTGCATGGAAACCAACTGGGTCACCTAATTCATAGCATGGGCTAGCTTTGCTGCTTCATTTCATAGTGACTGCTTGAATAAAGCTACATACTGAACACACAATACACTCTTGCCTGCATACATTGCCACTTGTTTTTGAGTTTGGATGAGGTGTGTTTTAAGGCGCCTTACAGCTCATTGGTGTCTAGTTGGTGGCTTAGCCAAATGTGGGCTGTATTCCTTCAAACGCACAACACAGCAGTGATGTTTGCAGATACACCTGGCAGACATCTGCACTCTGTTCAGTGCACCTTTCTTTATGTCACTCTGGCTTATGGTCTACAGCCTTTCCCCACCAACTGCACACACTGCTTTAACTCTGTGTGTGCTGGATCAAGTGCTTGGATAAACATTAGATATCATAAAAGTAGAATAATGTGTTGAGTAGTTGTTTGAAATCTTAATTATCATATGACCTTAAGATAATGTTTGAATTCTTATTATCTTATTATTCACTCGTCAACCATGACGGCAAGCTCGACTTTTTTTCCAAATCCTCTATCGTCCCATCTCCATTTATATTCTGGAGGTGTGGGTATTATAAGAAATAGGCATTTAGGAGGCATCGGAGGGCTAATGTAAGATGGGAAATGTATTTCAGCCTTTTTAGAGATTGAATGTCTTTCTGCCTCTGCTGCTTCAATTTTGACCATTCTCTTTGAAATCTGTCTTGTGAGACCCAAAACTTTCTCGGGAGTGCAAAACCAAATTGCCAGGGTGTCCCTTTAACTGTTATTGGCAGTCTAAAGTTGCTCTACTGTGTCAGAACGGTAACTGTTCAGACAGTGTTTTTGATCAAAGCTGTTTGTAAGAAAATTGCTGTCGTGGGAGTGAAACGTGTCTCGTTGAGTTCTCCCTGCATTCAGATGAGTTGACAGCATGTGGTGCTGTGGTGATACGGCACACACTTAGGCATTTAAGGAAGAAGCCATCATCCGGTCAGGTGCAGTCAGCTGCTGTAGTGGGAGGTGTCCGTGCCTGGGAACCAAGTACTTTGTTAAAGAAAATAACTTCAGATTTGTGTCTGTTTAGTGTGTGAGAGTGAGAGAATATGTTAACATATTTGTTGGTCATTTTTGCACTAAATTTACTAAATCAGCCACAGTATTTTAGTCCAAAATGAACTGTAAATAAAGCCATTAAAGGTATTTGCAGCAATTTAAATTATTCCAACCTTATTGTTTTCTATTTAAATAATAACACTCAAAGCCAACCAGCACATACCTGGCCATATTCATAGGGTTTCTGAAAACAAAGCGAGCAGCCCTAGCCGCCGTAGCGCCTGCAGTTCTATTATAAACAAAAAGATTAGACTGTTTATTAGAACAAACATATTAAAATATGCCAGTTTTGATATGTTCACACTCGAAGCTTGTCAGGAAGTGATGCACCGCTCAGGGTTTTTTAATATCCACCACGTTCACCCGACCCGTTAATGGAGCCAATCTTCACCATCCAACCTGCAAAAATATGCATTAAACAACCGATACCGACCCGTAAACTGCCAACGTTATGTATTATAGCAGCACATTTATCAGGACTGAGGTGTCTGAGAGACGATGAGCGCTGCGGTGCTCTCTCAGCCTCCACCCTCCTTTTTTTACCCCACTCTCAGCAGTGGGAATATCTAGGCTAAATGAGCGTTAAAAATTACACTGTCCTAAAAAAAAAAAAAAAAAATCAAACAACCGACCAGAAGGTGTGAGCACCCTTGAATGTGTAAGATAACATCAGCGGCATATTCTTCTAAAACCCCCCACTGAGGCCATACTGCAAGTTTTTATCGACTGCTACAAACCATTCAGCAAGCTTATGCAAAACACAGTGCATTTGCATTTCTGTAGTTGTCCATATTTTCAAGTCCACATTTTTGGTAAGTGGTCAGGGAAATGGGTTGCTTCCAGATTAAATGTATCAGTGATTCGCTGGCAGAGTTGTATTAAAATGTTTAGAGTTATGTGCTCGTTTTAAATGGTTTCTGATACCGCAGGAGGAATGGATTTGCTTGGCAGGCAAGTAAACAAAAGGTATTAAGATTGTGTTTGGGTTGTTTTTGTGTAGTTTGAACCTGCCATGGTATTGCCAAGGCAACTCCTGCAGCAGCACCAGTCGCTAGAATTGTGGCGACTTTGGTTTGGACAAAGAGGTGATTCACAGCAGGATTATTGTACGTGTGAGCTCGGCTCGGAGGGAGCTTAATTCTTTCCTGCGTGCCTCTTGCATGTTCTTTGTTCGACCTACAAACCTTTTCATTATAGCACATTATAATGGGTCTGAAAGTATTGTTTGTAATATTTCAATAATGCAGATTTAGTAGCTCAATTATACGTTGTAATTACGAGAATGAAAGTCATTTGATTTGTTACACCTAAAAATAGCACGCTTAATTTGATTTGGATAACCACCCTCGCCTCGTCCAACAGCTGATTATAAACCTGTTTATGTTCCCGGGCATCATCTTGCACTGTTGTGTAACTTGAAACGTACAATAGTGACGCATTCATCACACGACAAGAGCAGGTGTCATTTCAGTTTGAAGAGGAAGCATGGTCAATATTAAATCCTGGGCAATGCTAACACTTAGAGTTCCTTCTTTTTTTTTTTAATTGCTAATCCAGCCAGAGAGAGTGAGGTGAATTGTTGGTGTGAAAATAAGATGCAAACTGAAGGTCTGCTCTAAATTGGGAATCACAAATGATACTTGAAGTAGATCTTCAGTGCCGTCACAGGAGATTCAGAAGAATAGAAAAGGAAATGGTAAGAAAAAGACAGTGGAAAGGATTGCCTGAATTAGAAATGTTAGGTGAATTGTGCTGACAAATAGCGCTTTAGTGAATGTAATTAGCTACATCACTACAGACAAATAACCAGTGGAATGTATTCAAAGCCTTGTATCCAAAATATAGGTCGACCAGACGTGGATTCACTCCAGTAAAATTGCCCGCATTTAACACCAACATTTTACCAGGTCTGGTGTAGATTTTCTGGAAATAATAAAAAATATTCTGAGACTCTCTTACAACAGATTATCATGCACATTCATAGCAAAGGTGACTTTTGACATGTGACTCTGCAGCACATGTGAATCTGAAACACATTTTTTGAATGTGACGGTCACATTGGCTTTAATTGTAGTGAATGAGCAGCAGGATGACCGTTTACCGAGACTGTCGTAAGCGTGTCTTAAAACATTAGCAATGCTTCCACGGGACCTGTGGTCTGCTGAGAAAATTGACCAGGGATTCCTTGAATCCCTCCCTGATGGCCGATCATCGTGATGCAGTTTACATGCTTCGCCTCACAAACGTGCCATCAGTATTTTTTTTTAACATTTACCTTCTGAGAGCATCTTTTTACTGAGTTGTAGAATGAAAATGCTACAGTCCCTCAGGCTGTCCAAGAAATGCACTATAAGCAGCAGCAGCAGCTTATTTTCAACCAGCGCTCTGTGGAGTCGGCTGTTAAATTTTTCATGACCTAAGAGTCTTTACTGAGCAGAAACTGATCTCATTCTGCTGTTGACAGTGTCACCCCAGTATATATTGTTTTAACTGATTTCACACTGTGACTTAATGTGGCAGCGTTGTCTGTTTTTGTTCCACGAATAGAAACTCTTAAACAAGAGCAGTCTTCAGATCATCAGTAATCAGGGATCATCCAACAGCCAGGAAAAGTACTTCATGGCCGACAACCAGCCAATTTACTTTAGATTATTCCTTTTTTGTGAGCATGAATAAATAAAAGGTGCAATCGACTGTGATATCTGTGCACGTCTGATATCCGAGTGGCTCGTCCGCCAGTGGAGTTGCAGTGCTTCGTGTCTTTCCCTGCCAGCCACAGGTGCGTTTTGTCACCCCCATGCCGAGTCACATTTGTATGCGTGTAATCAAGCACACGTGCCTGGAGAGTCTGTTCCACATCAGTGGCACTAGGTGAATAGTCAGAGATCTGGTTTTTGATTGCACCAGCGTTATTACCATTAGGTTGACTTTCACATGCAGAAGCTGGAGCGGTGCTGCAGGTTGATGATGAACAGCTCTGCTGTTTTTTTATGACAGACTCTCAGATGGTGGCAGCTCTTGTGAAGTGTGTGTGTGGCGTTCTAGCTTATTTCAAGTTGGCGAGAGGATGTTGCACCTCACAAAGGCACAGGAATCCTGCCTGTCTGAGCTTAGTCATATTGTTTGGTTGAATTTCATGAGGGGGGGATTGGCGTTCAGGACCGGCAGGAGTGATGGAAAAAACAAGGAATCTGTGTTTTTCTCCAGATAGCTGCAGGCTAGATGACGATCTAATCCAAGGGTAGTTTTGGTGTAATGTGGGGAGGTGAGCCATTATCACTGGGAACAACAAACCGCTCTCTATTTGTGTTGGCATGTGAGCATGACAAATGTAAATCTGCCCTCAGTAGTGTGTTATCACCCCTGCCTTGTTAAACCAGGGAGGTTTGGCAGCCACAGCTGTCAAGATAACCCAGGCTGCCCCCTCTGAGTCACAGTATGAATCTTCCTCTAAAAAAAGAAGAAAGGAGCAGGCTTGGAGCAAGGGGAGCCAAAGAGGCAGTAACTATTAGTACCAGAGAGGAGGAACAATGGTGCACACAGCAGCAGTCCAGCTCTGAGTTGGTAGCCGGTGGAAATGGCCTCCGCGTCATGTAAACCTGGCGTTGGCTGGGGCAGCTGGTGCCGAGGCCAGACTGCACTAGAGACTAATGAGGTGTTTATCTGAGAGGTGGGGAGGCTAAAGTGCACTGGACCTGCCGCTGAATCCCATCTGCCAAAATCCAAGAGATACCGGAGAAGAGGTGTGACTGGGACGGGTTCACGGACTCCTTAACACGGAAGATGCTATTTGCCCATCTGTTCAGAAAAATATTTTGTGTTTTTCACGGACGGTTGTTTGATTTATTACAATGTCTCTTTGCAGTGTTTGCAGTGTTTTCTCTTTTTAACCACCGTGCACAGAGAACCCCATCTGTAAGATATTTGTGCACAAAGTCACTCCACAGAACAAGGTTGTTTTTAAAAAAAAAAAAAAAAGTTGAACTGGGGGTAACAATGCACCATAATGCTCATTGGTCGTAATTCTTACTTTGACAGTAAGGTGGCGTACTGTCAGTAAGAAAACACTGCAAAAAAAAAAGCACAAATGTCCGTTAGACTCCATCGTGATTATTGGGATAATATTGTAATTTTTCGGCAAGGAAGATCATGAAGTGAAATATCCACACCATCCCATGCATAACCGGTTTAGCCGACTAGCATGCTGCAGCTAGTGGTGCACATCTGGTGCAGTGCCAAAACTTTCCAGGTAAAACTCAAGTTTCCACATTTCTGTCCAGCGCCTGTGATTGGATGGCACACCGAACCGACTGTCCTGAACTGTACATTTTGGTTTGAATGCAGCCAGCCTGAGTTTCTTCCAGTTGGCAAACCGATATGCTAATTAGTAGCATACATAATCTATTTTCAGCCTTTATTCGCGATCGGAGCATCCTATCTGAAAGACGGCTAACCTTTAGCTTGTTCTGCGTGGTGACCCCGGCTGTTTTAACGTAACATCTGTTGGATTTATGGAAAGTGAGTCAAGGCGAGGAGATGCCCATGAAACACCTCACCACACTGTAGGGCAACACAAGGTTTTCCACCCTGCCATATGTTGTCGTATGTAGTCGTCTGATCAGATCATGTCGGATTTAGCCTGAGGTAACAAATACAATTAGAGAGGGATGTGAAACCATTATCGTTCATTTGGATAATTGCTCAGTGGATATTTTTAGCCATATTTCTGTTTCACCTGTTACTCTTTTATCAGGAGGCCAACATTTTGCTCGTGCGTATGCAGTGAATTCTACTTGGAGGCTTGGGCGACCCCGACACTGATCGCAGTCTTTTAATATTGAATATCTGCCAAGTTCAAATCCTGATTGAATTTTTTTCCCTCTACATAATACAGCTGTGGAGCTACTTCTAATGCAGACCTACATAAATAAATCCAACATGTCATTAATGTTACAGTATGTATCCCTGCAGGGGGGAAACGGGCAGCTACAATACACAAGTACATGCAAGTACATTCAAAACTAATATTCTAGCACTTTATGATATGCAACAATATCTAAAAAACAATGTATTTCTTTGTATTTGATATGATTTCTTCCTACACTTGGAACTCCTAAACATTTTTTTTCATGCCACTCAATGGTTCGTCACGTGAGGAACCATGCTTTAGGACGGGCTCAAAGGTTGCAGTGTTGTGAGTCCTTTTTTGTGTACCCAGAGCTCAGTGTTGAAGTAGATGAAGGAGCAGGAAGTTGATGAAACCACTTATGAAAATGCCTTGTTTGTTTAGAGGGAAAAAGCTAACCTGCAAACAGCTATAACACGTCAAAGCTCTTAAATTTCCACGTGTCGACTTTTAACATCGCGGCAGCTGGTCTTGTTCCTACATCACTGATGTAGTTTGTAGTTGGAATGGCACCACTTGGTCCTCCTCGTGGGAACAATGAACAGCTTTTATGAGCTTTGAAATACATAAGAAAAGTCGCATTATTGAGTCTTGGAAGTAATTAAATTGTATGAAATTTAATATGCATAACATGTTTTGAGAAACGAGTGCTAAATGAACAGAGCCACCGTTTTGGGAGCGAGTTTTATAGCTTGTTCATTCCAGTGGGCATTAGTAAACTTCATTCATCCATTCAGAAAACAAGATGTGGTTTTGTGTTCAGTGCTGCTGAAAAGAGGGACGCACCAGCTGGATGGGGGATCAGTGACTATGGAGCCCATCTATTCAATTCAGTTCTCTGTTTATATATACATGGGATAGAGGATTTTATTGTGCGTCAGGATATCTGAATAATTGTGAAGTAAAATTAGATAAAAAATAGATACAGGATACACAAATAAATGTATTTATCTTTTATTGATACAGGACTTTGAATCAATCTAATTGTTGCATATTCTACATTCTTAATAATAACTGTTCAGTACATTTATATTGAAGTATTTATTTGTTACGTTTTATTTTACAAAGTTAGGAAAGCCACATTAACAGTGAGACATACAGCTTATTAATGATAATCATAATTAAACGTATAGTTTTGCACATTAGAGGAGAAGCTGGTGTTTTCCTCAAGTAACAAACGGGTATTGACCAAGTGAAGTGTCCATATGACATGTTTCATGTGGTGTTGATGTGTCCCGTCAGCAGGAAGTGTGCCCCCACTTTTGGTTGTCATTCTAGAAATGATGTCTAGATATACCTCTGTTGGGTTCTGCATTTTCAGTGTAACCTTAGCGAAGCCTCAGTAAATCCATCTTTACACTACGTGAACCACAAACATCATCTGCCCTCCTCCACACACACAGAAAGTGTGTTTTCTCTTCCCCGGACCATCCGCAAATCTGTTCTCCAAGGGTGTTTTTTTTTTTCTAAAAAAAAAGGTTTGATGAACATCCAGTGATGACACAAGATGGTGCTATGTGTTTCGGGCAGCTTCTTTATCAAAGTAGTAGTGAAGTGGCCTTTTCGTTTGCTTCCCCAGAGGCTTGTTTTCCAACACCCGGAGCAGATGGTATGTGTTTTCCATGGATGAATCACTGAGCCGGATGGGTTTCACGTAGCTGGCCTACACTCTGTGAAGCTTTTATGTGTGTCCTCCTGCCGTGGCTGTGAGAATACACCTGGGTCAGGAAGCTATATATATATAATATAAAGTATGAAGATGCTTTGAATTCACTGGTTTCTTGTTTTATTTTTATTTCCTCAGACTCTGGACGAGCCCCCCTTCTTGACAGTAGGGACGGATGTGAGTGCCAAGTACCGAGGGGCTTTCTGCGAGGCCAAGATTAAGACTGCCAAGAGGCTAGTCAAGGCCAAGGTAAGTCACATTTCAAAGTGCTCCTGAGCCTGAATTAAAAATGCATTGTCTGGCTGTGTTCTGTGTGAAGTGAATTGCAGCAGGGCGAGGTGGCGCTCGTCTTTTTGTGCAAAGGTGCAAACAGTCAAGATCACACAGCTCGGCTTCAGTCTGAATACAGAGCAGATTGGAGATTTTTTTTTTTTTGAAAACATGCCGTCCAAAACAGGATTGGAAGGTCCTCGTATTCGACAGATCCCTAGACTGTGCATTTTCAATTATTTTTCTCTGATCTTGCTCAAAATCCATCTGTGTTGCTGACATGCTAGAGCCCCGCCACCTGCTTTAGGTTGTTAGTACTGCTCATGTAGCTGAAACACTGATCAGGGCCTCAGCTGTGACAGATGCAGGGTCTGGCCTAGCACGCCAGGTACCCATCACATCCCCGGGCGTCCTTCTTGCCCGTCGCTTCCACATTTTGTTGTGGGGGCGCTGTGACTGCTGTTTCCCCATCGGGTTTCATGCCTTGCCGATGAAGGATGCGCGTAGTACAGTATCTCATTTCCCAGTGGGGCTGAAGCATCTGGATAACACAATAGAGACAGATCGCTTGTCTCTCGTTCTGCTAGAGTGTGTGGGAGGAACAAAGATTGGATGCTGGCTTTTCACTGAGTCAATGCACTGTACTTCCCCCTGTAGAGACAAAAGAGCAGTGATGTGCCACCATTCTGGCACATGAGCTGAAATCATCAAGTGACGTGCCTTTTTTTTCTTCTTCTTCTTCTTTTTTTTGTCTCACGGACAGAGACGAAACAACATGACATGAGTAGACAATGTGATTTTCCTCGTTTAAAATATTGTGAAGCTAATAGGAAGAGTCGCTCCGCTCATAAATGAATTACCGCACTAATTGGCTGAGTGTGCGTTTGTTTTTGGGGGTAGCTGTAATAGGGATGCGAGGCTCCGTTACACAAACGCAGAACATGACAATTATTCAGCGGCTGTTGTGAATGTGAATATTCCTCTGTAATGAATTCCTCTTTAGCTCTTTGGTACATTAATCTCTGTCTGCTTGTTGAACAAAGTCGATGGTGGCAGCATATGGTGTCTTTTTAAGTGATTTTTAAAACCCAGTGAAATGTCTGCGTGGCATTCTTATTTGTGATAATGATGATCCGTACTAGAATTAGCACCGTGTCGGTATCGCTCACTGTGACATGTTCAGTTCTCATTTAATCAGTCGGGACTAACCCTGCGGCAGACGTGCTGCAAAGAGAGATGCAACGTTCATTGCACATTTTATTTTAGTTTGTTGTTCACCACCGGACCACTCGAAAAGCAATATCTATAACTGTTTGCTTTCATGTAAATGTAGTGAATTTTGCCCTTTTGGTTGGTATTTACTGTGAGGCACAGAGCAGTAATTAGTGCTGAAAAGGCACTAAAAGGCAAATGCACTGGAGTTAAAAAAAAAAATGCTTAAACCAGAGCAAAAATATGTACTGAGTATCAATAATTACAAGGACATGGCAGATTGATTAACACCACTGTAAATGTGCCAGTATAATCAACATTTTCAAATGTCAGATTATCCAGGCGCAGAACGGAGAGAGATGGTGTCGAGGAAATTTAGTTTCGAGTGGCTGTCACGTTTTTTTCCAAGCTGTCACACATGTTTGTTGTTAGCTGATGTCATTTTGCTGTTTGCATTTTCAAATTGTGGGGGAAAAACAGTGACACTTCCTGCAGCTCAGTTACATTTAAGGCTCGTTGGAAGAAAGAGTGTTTGTAAAAATAATTGACTCTGAGCTCCTGACAAACCTGTTCACATCACAGCATTTTGCCAGAGGCTCTTATTTTTATCACATTTTTATCTTAATCCAATATTTGATGTTAAGTCTAAGTGGTTGTACGGTGTGTGTGTACAGTTAAGAGTTACGGACCTCTGTTAACACCTGTTGTCAGGTGTTGTTGCTGCTCTTTTAGTGGAGGTTTTGGACAGCGAGGGTCATCTTCCCTCTGCCTGTGCAGAGTGGAGCTTCCTGCTTGTTATTATCTCCATAACTGGTGAAATTCTGCTTCAGGGTAGTTTTTTTTTGTTTGTTTTATAGCGTGCCAATTTAACAGCATCTCACGGTATGTATTTATTTCATTCGTCTTGATGCCGCCTTCACAGCCAGACACTTGATTGCCGTTTCTGTTGTTATCTTTGAAAACGGAGTCAAGAGAGCATTGCACCTCCCGGCTTGATTTCTGCCCTCGTATGGCGGACGATTCTACACTTAATCGCAGTCAATAAAAGTGAAGCCTGTTGACCATTATAATTATGTTGCCATTTTACTAGCCCATGCTCTCAAACATTCCTTTAATTTCCCTCAGGAAACAGAAAGGAAGCACGTGAGTGTATTGACATATCAAGTAGGGAGGGGCATTTGGAATGATAACAAATGCTCCTTGGAAAATATGTGACAGTAAATGGCTGCAAATGTGCGTGTGTCTGCCTGCCTCGTGGTCTTTTTCTGTCACTCGGCGTTGCCAGGTCTCCATGCAGATATAAGACTACCACAGGGTGATCAGATTATGGTCTACTGTGGCTCACTTAGCGGAGGCTGAAGTTGCAGACAGGGGGGGAGGGGAGGGGTGAGAGGATGGTTGGTTAGTGGAGCCCTAACAATCACCACAGAAATCCATCGCAGTTGGCTCCAACAGATGCGGCGCAGTTGCCAAATGGAGGGGGGGGGGGGCAGGCAGTCAGTCAATGATGCCAGAAATGAGCTATAGTATTAAATATTCACACACATGCTGCTTGCCTAATGACACCAGGATGTCTTTCCTCGTGTGTGATTCACACCACACTGATTTAAAGCAACAGACCTGCCCTGCTGCCAAGTAGCATGGAAGAGTCCATCATGGTAATCGGTGCATCGCCGTTATGAAGTCCGGCTGCGTCCGCGGGGGGCTCTGCCTCTGTGAATTGGAGGATTGATGTGGCCCGGTCAGGCCTTTGGGGAACTGTTTGTTTATCCTCATTACTGATTCTCCTCCCCCTGTTGCCCCCCCCCTCCCCCTCCCCAGGTGACCTTTAAACCAGATCTGTCCACAGCTGAGGTTCATGATGAAAACATCAAAGGGCCTCTAAAGGTAAGGCAGGAGAGATGGAGGAGGCGGATGGTGTCCCACAGTCGGCTTCAACACAAATTGTTGTGCAGTTTAATCAGTCGTTTATATATTGTTGTCTCAGCAACATGGTTGTCATGACAGCACTGATTTGTCCGACAGGTGGGGGCTGTTGTAGAGGTGAAGAATCAGGATGGAGTTTACCAGGAGGCCACAATCAATAAGCTGACCGATGCTAGCATATATACTGTTGGTAAGTCGACAGCAAACAAGCTCAACTCCCGTGTACTCTCCCTGCAGCTAGTTTACAAAAACAGGTTTATCCACAGTAGAACTTCCAGATGGTTTTCAGGGTTTGTGTTTTCCTTTGCCTGAGTGTTACACTGACAGTTATTACCAGAACCGTCTTCCTAATAAAAGGTAACGATGTCTCACAGTGCAGGAAGAATGCTGAAAAGTCGATATGCTTTACACGATCAGATTATTCAAATCTCCATTACAATCAATGCCATTACTGCCTTTTGTGCACATTCATTATATTGCAATGTGAATATTTGTCCAGTCCCAGCAAATTGAACTCATAAAACCTTTAACAAAAAAATAAATAATTGCTTTAGTCTCCAGGAGCCTTAATCTCCCAATTTGACAACCCAAATGTGTTGTATTTATAAAAACATAAAACAAGGAATGCAGCACATTCTCATATCTGAGGAGCTGTCTGATTTTCTTTTTCTTTTCTTGCAATATATAGCTACAAGTTAGTGAGTACACAGCTACTGTGCCGGATAATCCAAAGTATACACAGTATAGACAGCTGCTCAGATCTACAGTCTCTCAGCAGCTGCTCGTCACTCAAGAGTGCCCATTGGGCTTTCTAAGTCTCATCTTGGCACATTTTCATTCTTTTCATTCATCAGCAAAAACATGAGTCACTGTTGAAGTTACCTCGAGTGTTTTCCCCTCATTGTTGTCTGCATCTGAGCCAGTTAATGATTTACACATCTGGGTTTATCTTTTTGGAGCGATTTGACTGCTGATATACATTATGCATGCTAATTGAAGAAGTCACTCTATGGAGATTTGATTTCAGTTAATAAATAAATAAAATCTGTAAATCCTCGTCACTTCCCCCACTCTTATTTCACCATTTATTCCACTTTGTGTCGAGCAGAACGTCCTCGGAGCTGTAATAAATCGGAGCCTTAACTCGTAATTTTTTTAACAGATCATAAATCAAGCAGACATTTTGGAACCGAGACTGGACTTAATATGTGCTTAAGTGTGTGTTTTTCCTGTGTCGGTGGAATCCCAGCATCCTAACAGTCTCTGGTCTCCGCAGTGTTTGACGACGGCGATGAGAAGACCCTGAGGCGCTCCTCTCTCTGCCTGAAAGGAGCGCGCCACTTTGCAGAGAGCGAGGCAAGTATCCCTCCTGCACTTTCATACCAGCCTCTGTCTCTCCGCTCTCCAGAGAAGCAAAGCTCATTTTATATGTGATTTAATTTAATTTGGTGTCCAACAATTTCACATCTCTGCTCGTGGCGCTACAATGAATACACACTTGTATCATAGAAAGCGCTTTGTTACTGATGAAATCTCATGCAGAGCATTCCTTCCAGATGTACAAGATAAATCTTTTTTCTTCCAATTTAGTGTCTGACAAGGTGACACTGACGCTCTTTATTGTTGCTTGTCTCCCCCCGTAGACACTCGACAGGCTCCCTCTCACCAACCCCGAGCACTTCGGCACACCTGTCATCGGCAAGAAGGGCAACCGCGGCAGACGATCGAACCCAATGTGAGTATCGGCCTCCTCGTCTCCGCGCATCCTGCTGGCCTCGTATCGCGCTTCATACATCAGAGGTCTGCAATGCTGGATTTTCTGTACCAATCCACAGTCATCAGTAACGGGCTCCCCCGTTCTAAGTGCGCTGACAGCAATTGAAATGAAAGATTTACTCATCTCCATCCCCTCGTAAACAGCGCCTGAGGCCTGAAAGTAGAGAGCCTACTCTCCTCCTCCAGCTCCTTAATCAAGCCAGCCTGGAGAGGCAGTGTTAGCGCAGCATGGTCCTGCTGAATATTATCTTTTTCTCTCTCTCCCTATTTTGACTGAAACGTTCCAGTGGGTGTTTTATGCTCTCATGTGCCTCGTCTTTGGAGACTGCGGCGTTTTCATCAGGGAATACTAACTGCTGAGGGCTTTTTGGCACTGGATATAATTGTGGCTCCTCTGTGTTATAAAGAGGACGCTCTGCTACGTAATCTCGTTCTCCGACACCCCTTGCTAATAGCACTCAGAGAAAAGTCAATATTACTCTAAACATTGATGCAATATTGACTTGGGTCCGTCCCAGCTGCACATTAGCACCTCGGACGTGTTGTCTTCCTGTGCAGTAATAGTGTCTTAATTCTTGGAATTACGACGTTTGACAACGCAGCGGGGATTGAGATTATTGGACTCTGCGTTTCTTGTTTCACGAGACAATTTCTTCTCCCCCCTCGTGGAATTGTTCATTATTGTGACACTTGTTTGCTTTGTTGCCTTTGGGGGGGCGAGATGAGAAAATGGATACCTGCTACAGCCGGCAGGTGATTCGTTTAGAAGAGCTTGTTCAACAGGAGAAAAAACCCAATGACAAGCATCTCTAAATCTCACCAATTAACACGTTAAATCTTGTTCGGTTTCTTGTGAGCTATCCAGGGAAGCAGCAGCAGTTACTACTCCTAGTCAGGAAATAGCAATTTTTACACTGTTTTTGTAGAGATTAAGCACGCCAGATTGAATCTGTTAATTAGTGCACTTAAGAGGTGCTGGTGGGAAGTTAGCTTTTGGATAGAGTTAGGCTACCTGTTTGCTCCTGCTTCCAGTCTCTGTGCTAAGCTACGCTAACAGGCTGCTGGCTCTAGCTATATATTCAGCCCCCCTGCGACAACAGTCATTATACGCGGAGCTTACATGAATTGTAGGAAGGGTTCCTCTATGAGTGGCTTGAGTGCCTTGTTTATGACTTTGATTCACAGCTTAGTTGTTGTTGTTGTAGTAGTAGTAGCAGACTGGCTGATTTACTGCTCCTGAGGCTTGCCAAACAGTATGCGTATGTGTGTGTTTGGTGTGTGTGTGTGTGTGTGTATATGTACATAGAGCTGCGCTCAGAGCAGGCCAAGTGAGCCATGAAAAAGAGGACGGAGGATCTGTTTGCCTGCTGCTTGCACAATCACTCGGAGACGCGGCCGACTGTCTGCTGGCCACAGTCGGTGCACGAGGATGACTGTCAGACGGCAGAGAACGAGCCGCCTCGGCATTACACTGATCCGAATGAGGGAGCTCATCATCAGTAAAGCTGCCCTTATGTTTCACTGTGGGACATAATGATATTTTGTTGTGATGCGGCTTGTCAGTTTGGAGACTGTGTGATGTTAAATGCAAAGATCATTGGCTCACATGAGACATGCCAACCAGTGTATTTCCTGCAGCGCTACACTTTTTATGTGCTGCTCATTTTTCTTGAGCAAATGACACATTACCAGTGTCGGTCTGTTAAGTAAACTGCCCTTTTTTTTTCTCTCCCCCGCAGTCAAGAAGAAGAATTGTCTTCATCCTCCAGCGAAGAAGAGGAGAGCGACCAGCGGCAGAATGAGGATCTGTTTGGCAAAGTGGTGTGTGTGGAGGGAGTCACCACCGGGGACAAAAAGAAGACCACGTGGTACCCTGCTCTGGTGAGCTCACGGTCTCCCTTCTTTCTCTGCTCCAGCACTGTGTAGAAACGAGAGACCACTTCTGCCGGTCTTCCAGGGCGCTCGTAGCATTGTGCCATTTCATCCAGACGTGAGGTTATGTAACCTCAACAGGATTATCTTATTGCGTAACACACCCATCATCAGATGTTGCAAATATGCAAGTTGTTGCAGTCGAATAGCTGATTTGTATAAATCAGATTTAACTTTTTGCAGTCGCTGCATGCCTTCTGTAGTTTTGAAGAATATCCAGTGAGCAAAAAAAAAAAAAAAAAACGGTTCAGCTCTTGTTTTGAAGGGAAAATAAACGGCTTGTTCTCCCTGATGTGTGCAACAAAGCGGCACAAACACTGGTTTGATATCTTTTCCAATCCATTTGTTTCCACCCACCCATAACTCTGAGCCACATTTAGTACACTATGAAATGGTGACAGGCGTTGTTTGTTTTTGCAAGTGTTGCATGTAGGACTGGGAGAATGGGAGAGGGTGGGGAAAGCTGTCCCTTTAACTCTGTAGTCAGCAGGGCCCCGCCTCCACAGTTTGTTGTTCTTGGCTTGCTGTCGACTGAGCTCCATGCTGCCTCCTTGTGACAGCAGAGCACATTACCCAATAGCATATTTACTCTGGGACCTTGTGGCAGAGGGGTGGAGTGGTGCGCTAGTAGTGCAACAGACGATCCACAGCCCTGCAACAAGCAGTTTACTCCCAAGAGGTGTGGTGAAACAGACAGAAATGGTATTGCAAAGTGAGTCATAGTGTTCAAGTAAAAGCATCCACCCTGTAGGTGTGTGTGTGTGTGTGTGTGTGTGTGTGTGTGTGTGTGTGTGTGTGTGTGTGTTGTACATACAGAAAGAGCAGGAGCCTGGTGCAAATCAAATGTCTTCATAACGGCAGTGCTGCCTCCTGTGGGTTAGACCCTGGCAGTGGAACAGCTCCCACCGTTGTCCTCCTCAACCCCGGTAAACAGCAGCAGCACATGCTGAGTGGGCGCTCGCACATCGCTCTCCATCGCACACTCGCTTGTTTGTCTCCGCTTCGTAGACGCCATATTTTTATCATCTGTCAGCGTGGCCTTTTCCCTCAAACTACTTCAGTCACTGACTCATACTCTGACACCCCCCCTCCCTCCCCTTTCCTCACACGAACACACACACACACACAGTACCACCTCATCTGACCTCTTGACTGTCTCTTGTTTGTGTTCAACAAGGTCATCTCCCCAGACTGCCATGACGACGTGACTGTGAAGAAGGACAACATCTTCGTCCGCTCTTTCAAGGATGGAAAATTGTGAGTCATCCCCCAATGTGCTGAAAACGACACCGTGTGTGAAGTAGATCTGCGGCGATTATCATCCAATTATTTTACACGTTCATCGTCTAGTTAATGCATCAAATTACGTTTTGAACTAATTATATCATCAACAAAAAGTTGGCATTGCTCAGCTGGACCGTATAGTATTGCTTACTGATGGGTAGCCCTAAAAAAGGAAGGGCTATTCAATCATAAACCAAGCACGCTTTTGAGAAGTAAACAAGTAGACGATTGGCATTTTCACTTGATAAATGATCTAAGTTGCTCTTGATTCGTTTTCAAGTAATCAAGTAATCATCTAGTACTGGTGTAAGACATCCCCATCGGGATAAAAAGGGTTTTAATTGGATATATGTGCAGTGAAATGAAACGCATGCACTGCCTTGTATATTAACAAAGGAAATGCTTGAGTGCACACAATTATTAAAATATGCCTGCACAATATAATTAGGTATAAAAGTATAATATTTCAGATAATTGTTATTTTTTTTCATGCCTTTTTGTATATTTATTGTAATGTGCTTCCCACTCACGACACTGTAGATTATTTGAGTGAGCTCTGCTGGATGTTCCTTCCTCTTAATTACCAAACTAATTGTGCATGTTTAAATGAATGTTACACCTGTTTGTGGCTGTAAGAAGAATACAACCTCAGAATTTGCGATTCCCCCAAAAAGAGTTGAGATACCGTGTCTGTCAGAGTCTCCTCGGTTGAGTAATTTTATCTGTCCTGAGGCTGTAAGTTACCGGTGAGCTAAGGAAGTGTAGCTTCCCTGAGGCTGCCCTCGGCGTGGAACCACACAGTCGGGTTGTTTTGTCTGTGCCGATGAGAAGAAGGAGTCCTGTCAGGACGGGAGTCTGCTCTCAGCCGGTGGTTTGTAGGTGCAGCCTCTCGGTGTGTGTAGAAACATAGCAAACGCTCCAGCTAAATTAATCAGTCGCTATTCCAAAGTTTTCTTTTCTGCCTTTTTTGAATTCCACTGACGACGGCGCAGCCTCGAGCCTGCATTCCTTAATGGATACCGTGCGTAACTCATCAGCATGAACCCCAATTTGCAGCCGAAGAGACATTAATAGCAAACAAAGTGTGGAAACGTCTCCAGTATCGCTTGTTTTTGTTGCCTCATACTCGGGCGTAGAGCGGATGAGAGGGATAAGAGATGATAAATCAGAGAAAAGCCTGGCAGCCACGTACTTGTGAAGTATTTCCTCTTTGAACACGGCACCTTGTGATGATTTTTGTTGCAAATTACATCGTACCAAAGTAGTTTTTCCCCTTTTCTGTTCTGTAGCAATCTGATTTCACTCGGTGGAATCGGCACTGCGCATCCAAGCGTAGACGCAACAAATAATAATGCAAGAAGTCGGAAAATCTATATTATTATTAATGAGATTTTCAGGTTTGTTTCCCCACCGGCCCTTTTTTTTTTTGCTTTCATGTGGAGGGAAACAACAAGGATGAGAAGAGCATATCATGTCTCTTAATACGCCTGATCTAGTCATTATTTTGTGGTAGTTATTTTGCAAATAGGAGGAAGATAGCGGGAAAATTTGCATTTTCTAGAAGAGAGCAAAGCTGTAATCATTGCTGAGATCACAAGCACCAGTTTCAGACTGTCTGTACCCTCTTTTCAGTAATTCCACCTGCTGCACCGCATCCTTTTCCATTCTTTCACAACCGACACTCCACTTGTCGGTGTTTGTTATTGATGTCAGCCTCTGTTCATGTACAATCACCGACTCATTGTGACGTGCTGCTCCCTGTGTGTGATTTGTTTTGTGAAGCGGCGTCGCATCCGTAAGCCGCGTGGCCCTTTTATTGCACAGCGGCCGGGGGTCGGCGTGTTCACTCTGCCCTCTGAACTTTGGTGTTGTTGTTAGTGGTAACCATTCACTGGGCCTCTCAACAAAACAATGGGCTCTGGAAAGCTTTTCTTTTTGTGTTTGTGAAAGTAAGTCACATCCAGACGGGAAGCTCGGAGTTTTCAGGAAGTGGTTATTCTTATTTAGTCAGATCTGGTTACCAGAGTAGCCATGGAAACAGAGGCTATATCTGTTTTTTTGTTCTGTTTGTCTGGATTTTATAAAGGTTATCCAAATATTATTATTATTATTGTAATTCAGAACGTATATGTGTGGATGCTAAAGCTCACTCCAGCTTTTAAATAAACAACAAACTAAAGGGTGTTCAGGATGAGTTTTCTGAACATAGCTTTAATATATTTTGACATTTGTGGTCCTTGGAGGATGAATCTTACTCGTTATCATCTATTCTAATTATGTAATAATAAAAACTAAGATGGTGAACACGGTCAACATTAGTTCCGCTAAACATCAGCAAGCTGGCGTGCTGATGTTAGCGTTTAGCTCAAAGCACCGCGGTGTCTACGTTACAGCCTCACAGGGCTGCAAGCATGGCTTTGGGCTCTTAGTCTTGGTTTTTCTTTTTGCTCGTCCCAATGAAATATAATCTTTGCACATTTATATATAGACCAGCACGTGGGTGAACCAGTAGTAACATACGCAGTGCAAAAGATATAGGAAATGTCATTAAATCAAGCTCTTTTAGCTGCAATATACTTTTTTTTATTCACTCCATGTGGAATCCAGTCAAAAGATCAGCTCAGCTGCCTTCAGATACACATCAAATTGTCTCTCTGGCACACTCACTGCTTTCAGCTTACATGCTCCACTATTCCACCTATCTGCCAAATTACCGACACTTTCCCCATCCTGCAGTATGCCTGTTGTAAGAAATAAGGCTGCTTTGAGTTGCTGTAACAGTAAAATCTCCCCCCAGACAGTGTTTTAATCGAGGCTTAAGGGTTGTTTATTGTCCCACGTTCGTTTCAGGACATCAAACATCTGCTGAGATTTTGGTTGGCTTCGCTGAGCCTCAATGTAGTCGTTTGCATCGCTTCTCACCACGTATTATTCTGTGTTTTGCAGCAACACGGTGCTGCGGAAGGACGTCCGCGAGATGAACGGCGACTGTCCTCCAAAAGCCGACGCAAGCCTCAAACCAGGTGAGTCGAAACTAAAACTTTTAAAAGGGTGAATCTCAAAGAACTGGTGGCAGAGCACAAAGCCAGACATCTGTGGGCTGATCGGTGTGTTGACACTCTGAGGGAAGAGAAATGTCGTGGTTGTTTTTCTTTCGGAGGGAAAGCAACGGCTGAGAGCTCCTGTCACTGTCGAGTCTATTTTTATTTGAAGTCCTCACCAGGCTTTTATATAGTTCTCACCGATTTTCTGCTGCAGAGCGCTCACTCTTTCATAATTACAGTTAGAAAAACGGCTTTGTATTATCCCGGTCTTGGTATTCACAGGTTGTTGACTCACAGCTGGGATGTTTTTCCGCATTACAAATGCATAAAACGAACATCTGCCAAGGTGATTAGATGCTACTTAAACCCACCTGTGACACCGTGGCTGAATGCTTCTGCTGTTTCACATCACTGCAAACACTCCTGGCACATTTCCATGGGACTTTCTTCTACTTTTATCATCTTCATTTAAACATTTTGTTTATATTGTCCTGTTTTTGTATATCGGTCTTGAACTTTAAACTTTTCGCAAAGTAGTTTTTATAAATCCAAAATGTTTTATCAGTTATTTTGTCTGATTCCATTCAGTTTAATACTTTTTTTGCTGTACCGAATAGAATAGAGAAGCTTTTTAACTCTAAGTAAACATTTAAATGCTCCTTCCCCCCACAGTTGTCGATAAAGATTAGCTTCATTAATACTATATGTCTGATTTAGATTCCTGTGGTGTCTCTTGTGATTCAAACATTTCCAATAACTCCAGTAACACAACATATTTTATGTCTAACCAAACATCCAGCTTTCATCCATATTTGTTGACGTTTAGCCCTCAAAAACATTTTCACTGCATTAAAAAAAACTGTTTTCTTCACTTCTTTTTAAGAAAGTTGAGTTAATAAAAAAAAATACTTAAACGGAACAATTACTTTATTTGAATTGGGGTTTTTAGTTATTTTTGTTGTCATAAAATATTACAACAGACAGTCAAATATACATATGAAACCTCAATAGAAGCTTTGAATGCATGTAAATGTGCAGACATGCTATAAATATGCACACCCAGCATCGGCAAACGCTCCCGAGACCTGGTGGCAGATGTTATGAGGTTTAAATCAAAGAAAGATCAACATAAATGTAGCTCATTGGCCTTGTTTACTATTGATTCAAGATATGTATCGCTCTGTTTATAATGAATCTGTGAGATTTAAAGAGCTATCAGATTGAAACATCGCGTCTTATCTCTGTTTATGTATGTATCAACATCGTTATCTCTGCAGAACCATTTAGCTCGCTAGCGGAGGGGACTGATGGGCGTCGCTCGCTGGATGTGGTGGATATGTAATAATTACTGTGTTTGTGTGCGTGTTTGACAGCACTGGACGCAGCCTTGGAGTTCCTGCAGCAGTTTGTCGTGCCCAGCACCTGGAAGACGGAGGTGAAAGAAGAAAGTTCTAGCAGCGAGGAGGAGGATGAGGAGGAGGAGGAAGGGCAGGAAGAAGGTGCCAGTGGCGAGGAGGAGGAGGTAGAGCCAAAGAAAAAACTGCACTCGCTCTTATCCCCACAATGTCCCAAAGAGAAAGGAAAAAATCTCCTCAAACTGTCTTGTTTCCTGTCTGCAGGAGGAAGTGGAGCCGTTCCCAGAGGAGAGGGAGAACTTTCTGCAGCAGCTCTACAAGTTCATGGAGGACAGAGGTGAGCCCAGAGTGCAGATTCAGCCGGTGTTTGCAGGGTGACTTCAAAACAAACATTTTATTTCCAAGGTTCAAGGTGCAGCTCTGGAATCGAGGAGCGGTTTTGACATTATTTACACTTTAAAGTCAAAAGACTGGAGTGTAGAAACAGAATAATGAGAACTCGATTTCAGTATTTTATGCCTTTTTATTTTATCTCCCTTTTACAATTCCAAACCTGGTTTAATTATGTCTTTATGCCGCCCATACCTATAGCTTACTATCTCTACATGTGAAGTTCCATAACTTTAATGATCCTCTTTCAAGATTAAAGTTCTTTATAACCATATGCACCCTCCATAGGCTTCTTACTTCTTATCCACTGCATTTATTTGACAGCTTTAGTTGCTTATCAGGTCAGGATTTTACCCCCAAAACGTATGATTAGCTAAGAAAATATGGGGTAGTGTCAGAAAAGTTATTAAAGTAGAGTGTTGATGAAATAACTAAAAGTATATATTTAAAAATATACCAAGTAGAGGAGCAAAACACTGAAAGGGGGCATTTCATCTCGATACTTAAAGCGTTTTTAATGCAATTAAAGGTTTTACTTGAATTATGGGTATTTTTATTTTCCTAAAAAACGTTCCTAATATAAAAGGATCTGAATACTTCAAGCAGCACTGCTGAAAACCAACTCCAGCTAACTTCCACAAAAAGGCTTCAAAAAAATTTTAAAATAAGAATAAAAAACTCACCAGAATAAGCCATTTCCTGCAGATTTCTAACGATCTTCGTGTCGACCCTCTCAACCTCTTCTCCTCAGGAACGCCCATCAACAAGCGGCCTGTTCTGGGCTACAGGAACCTGAACCTGTTCAAGCTCTACAGGCTGGTGCACAAACTGGGAGGCTTTGACAACGTGAGTGCCTCTTCGCCGGCGGTTCCCCCTCGCAGCGCAGCATGACTTCGGTCGCGCTTGTCTGGTCCGATGCTGACTCTGGATCTGTCTTCCTCTGTTGTCCGTGTTTGAGCAGATTGAAAGCGGCGCCGTTTGGAAGCAAGTCTATCAGGATCTGGGAATCCCTGTGCTCAACTCAGCCGCTGGCTACAACGTCAAATGTGCTTACCGCAAGTACGTAGGATGCAGCTTTTTGCCCGTGTGGTTCTTCATCCAGACTGACATGCAGTTTGTCGTCTGTTTTAATCTTTAAATGTCCATCTGGATGTCTGTTGTACTACTTTTACAGCCTCCTGTTTTAGCGAATTCCTCAAGAATACGAGGAGAAAGCATATCCTGGATATGTTGACGAGGAATGTTTTATCACCCAGGTACTTGAATGGATTTGAGGAGTACTGCACCTCCTGCGCCATCAGCTTCAGGATGGACCTCCCTCTGAAGCAGGCTCCCAAGGGGGAGGTGAAGTCTGAGGGGGAGGCAGGAGGAACACCTGCCGCCTCCTCCAGCTCAGAGGAGCAGAAAGCCCACGTGGATGGAGAGCCTTGTAGCACACAGTCTATAGTCTGCAAGGTGCATTCTCCTAAATACTACCTGATTAAAGTATTCGTTCGAGCAGTGTTAGATTAATTTCTCCAGTGTTGTTTATTATAATAAAATCATGCTTCTCTCACAGGAAGAAAAGCCTGATTTGACCCGAAACAAAACAGAACCTGAGCCATCAAAAATGGAGGAAAAGGAAAGCGGGGATGACGACGACGACGACGATGATGAGGAGGACGATGACGACGAGGACGACGACGATGACGACGACGATGATGACGAGGAAGATTGTCCCCTCAAGGGAGACGCAGACGAGGGCTCGTCGACGTCTCGCCTCGGAGCGGAGAGCGTGAAGGAGGAGCGCGACGAGGAGCAGGAGAGCAAAGACAACTCTGGGTAGGTGGTCTGAACGGATGGTCCCTCCACCAGGGTGGTAAAAATATCCTCAGGGCACAAACACACGCGCCATGCAGGGATCCTGCAGAGCGGTGCTGTGTTCATATTCAATCTGACCCTCAACACCTCAAAAGTTTCTCCAGACTAAAGCACCTGAGGCATTCGCTTTCCTTGGTGGCAGTAAAAATCTAAAAAGACCTTTTTAGCACATGAGGAGCAGCGTTCCTTCTGACCGTAATGACACTAATACGCAGTATACCCACAATCCACCTCTACCTGCTAACCAGAGAGAGGAAAGCTCTCCCTCTTGCTCTCTACCTCTCTCTACCTCTCTCTCTCTCTCTAACTAAGCTCTTACCCACTGCCTTCTGTGCTATTATTATTTGTCGTGGCTTAGTCGGCATCAGCTGGCAGAGACAACTTAGAGCACCAAAGCCTGACTGCTACCTTTCACCTGGCATGTCATGCTGTGCTCTCTCTCTCTCTCTCTCTCTCTCTCTCTCTCTCTCTCTCTCTCTCTGTCTCTCCCTCTCTCTCTCTCTCTCTCTGGGATTGTTTGATGGCAGTCAGCCTCTCAATGCACACAACATGGCTGTGCTTTTCTTGATTTCTATCCTTTCCTGATCTCTCTCCCTCTGTCTCTCTCTCTCTCTCTCTCTCTCTCTCTCTCTCTCATTTATTTTTTTGGGCTTTTCAATGTTCAGCTTTATTAAATGTTCCATGTGTGTGAGTCTTGTCACTGATACATTAGCACACTAGATGCAAGGTAGTGCTACAGAGGTCGTAACCTTTTTCTTTTTTTATTTCGGGAAAAAGTGACTTGAGTGTTGGAAAAATGAGAAATAGTTCTGGGGAGATTCATGGTTTGGTCTCAGTTAGCTGTTGTTTCCTATCCAGGGCATCTAGATCAGTGCGCTCTGCTTGTTTTAGAGGGTTTTTTTGTTCACCCTCCACCACCCATCCTCGACTAGAAACAACAAGGATTTCTTTGTATCTGGTTGTAGCCATTGAACATTTCACCCAACTTCTTATCATGTGTTACTTTGAGGATTCCCCTCTCAGCCTCGGGCTCACGGCAGCATGATCGGGCTGATTACCATCATATGTGGACTTGCAGTCATTTTGGCTTTGACGGGATCAGTGTTCCTTGCAGGTTATGTGGTAGTGCGACGGGGGGCTTTCACAGATTCACACAGCAGACATCGCAGGCTGATCTGATGATCCTGATGATATCGGACCTGTTCGATGTCTGCAGCTTGTAATCTGGACATGCAGTGTGTGTGTGTGTGTTTGTGTGAGTGTGTGTGTGTGTGTGTGTGTGTGTGGACTACATTTTCATTGCAGCAGCACCGGCTCTGTGTGGCCAACGAGAGCTGGTTTACAATGAGTCTAAATGGGAAATGTTGCTGTAATTTATATTAATGTGAAAGGAAACTCCTGTTGGCCAGTGATTTTGAAGTAACTGCCTCAGCACTGTGTTTGTTGTCTGTTTTCTTGATGAAACTTAATCAGCTGCTCTGTTGAAACGAGTCCTGCCCACTCGGACTGGCTGAGGATTTCTCTGTTGATGTTTCACGGTGACTGAAGTTGAACTGTGCCGGTTTTGAGGAAATGTCCTGATGGAAGTGATGATTTGTTTAGGGCTGCAGCTAATGATTGCTGGCGTTACTGATTAATCTGCTGGCAGTTTAAAAAAAAAAAATTTTTATGAATCGTTTGGTCTTTAAAATATCAGAAAGCAGTGAAAAATTCCCATCACAACCTCCTAGCATCCTTGGGGAGATCACCCAAACCCCCAAAATATTCAATTTAGTAAACTTTACACATTTAAGAACCTGGAACAAAGAATAAATACAACACATCTAAATCCTTGTTAATTATTTAGACTCATCGTTACAGCTCTAAACGTCTTACATCTCTGTGTTTGATACCCTGCCGTTGCTTGTTTGTGTTTCGTGACCATATTTATCGCTGAGGGTTGAAAACGGGTCTCTGGAATCGATTCTGCGGTGCGTTTAAAAAATACAAATTAGTATTTTGAAGTCTAGTGTGTCCCCCAGTCTTAGAACGGCGACTTGTCACACTTCGGACCGCTGCACAAAGAAGTGCATCTTCTTCAAAATGATCTGCCAGCAGAAAGGCCCCAGCTCGGAGCGGTTAGGTCTGAGAGGGATTGTGTGGAGTACTGTGTTGTAGCTGTTCTTTGTGGCAGCAGACCAAATTGCATCTGGTAGCCTTTCTTCCTCTCAGTGCTGTAGTCTCGCTTAAAGCCGCTGCGCCGCCTGCCAAGTCGTGCTTTGCTGTGCTAACCTGCCCCTGCGGCCCCTGCGCCTAAACCACTCACTGGCATTCCTGCACCGCCCGTGTCCCCCCTCCAGCTTCGGCATCTCCTGACTGTTTCCCACTAGCTCCTCCTTGTGGCTGCTTTGTTTCTTACAGCGCGCGCGTGTGTGTGTGTGTTTGTGTGTGAGAGTGAGAATCCCAAGTATGTTGTTCTGTGTGGATCCAGGGTTAGATAGCCTAACAGTAGTGTTATTTTCCCATGCAAGATGATTGATTTTTTGTGCCATGAAAGAAATATGTTTTATTTACTGTACACTCCCATGTACTGTTCTCTGACTGGCATACTGTAAATGAACAGTTGTTTATACTGCAGTTTGCTGCAGGTTACACTGGACTAGGGTTATGGCAGGGCAGAAATGGGAAGTTTATGTTTCTTTACAGGAAAGGGCCTATTGTTGTAACGGGACAGGGAAGGCAAGGGTGGAGCAGATAAATTAGAAAACAGGCTTCCTAGCAGCAGGTAGCGAGTTGGTGCGGGTGGCTGTGGGGTGGGCTTCTGTTGTGCTCAACGTGGGCAGCCTAGGGACAGGAAGTGCTGAACTGTTTTTCTTGCAGGGATGACAGCAGTCAGGAGGGGGAGGAAGGGGAGGAGTTTGAGTGTTACCCCCCGGGGATGAAGGTGCAGGTGAGGTATGGGCGAGGCCGCAATCTGAAGACGTACGAGGCCACTGTGAAAGAGGCAGACGTGGAGGGGGGAGAGGTGCTCTACCTGGTGCACTACTGTGGCTGGAACGTCAGGTAAGACAGGACCTGGGGAGAATCACCTAACGTCTATATTCACCCTAAAAAAAATATACAAAAAAAATTCAAAAAAAAAGACATCTCTTAACCTTCAATTCAGCTCAAGGGCTCGCCCATACATGGGCGTCCCCTCAGCAGTAACAGATACATCCCTTCCTCACAATTCTGCTTCACCTCATCCAGTCCCATGGTCAGTACTCTGATTATGGAGGACACTGGGCCATCTAGTGGCAGAAACAGAATTGAGTATCGGGGTGGATGTGGATCATTCCTCAGCCTCCCTCACTCAGTTTTGACTGAATCCCCTGTCTGTCTGTCTGTCCCCCAGCTGTCTGTCTCTCAACTAAATCTGCAGACAGGCTGAATTTGAACCAATTTGACTCTGGATGTAGCCGACCAGTGGTTTTGGTTTGAACACTATTAAGATCCTACAAGATGCTATTTTGATGTGAGCTACCCTTTTGGATCTCTGAAAGGCCAACCAAAGTGCTGCTACACTCACCTCTACCTCTCAACCCTCTCCCCCCCCTCCCCAGCGGGTCAGGGTAATGCAGTGTTAAGTAGAGTGTTAGGGTACCATGACACAGAGGTTAACTAGTGCAATTAGCATTTCATTGTCTCAATGTTGTTGTGTGGTCCTCTAGCACTCTATAAAAGACAGTGGGATGTTCTCTGCATTGTGTCTGTCGTGTGCGATGTTGTGATACTTTTTCATTTTCCTCATACAACCCAAGTAGCACCCTTGGTACTGTTGGAACTCTGTTGAATATGATTTGTGTGGTGGTCGGTGTTAATAATGTTTCTTTCTTCATCGTATTAAAAAAAAAAAAAAAAAAGGTTTGTCTTTTTCCACATAACATCATGGGATCTCTTCCTTTTTGCTGTTGAGGCTTATTGTGTCACAGCAACATGTCGGGGTCAGACAGTAGAGGTGTCTTGTGTGGTGGGTTGGTGTGAGAGGATATTTCTTCGCTCCTCTCGACGATCTGAATGATTAAATCCTCTCTTGTCTCTGCACTTGATTTTTTTTTTTTTTTAGATATGATGAATGGATCAAAGCAGACAAGATTGTGCGCCCTGCCAATAAGAATGTACCAAAAATAAAGCACCGCAAAAAGATAAAGGTACGAGACCGGAGAGTGGCAACTTTCTCAACTTAAACCCTGGCTTTTGTGTGGCCGAGAGAATCACTGACTGTGTTCAATCCCGACAGAACAAAGCTGAGAGGGAGCGAGACAGGTTGGAGAGGCTCAATGACAGAGAAGTCCTCGGCCCTTCGCCCAACGCTAACCGCCTCCCACGCTCCAAATGTGGCCTGAGTCAGGATGTCTTTTCCAAGATGGACGAGGGTGAGGACAAAGGGACTCAGCAGTCTCCAGTCAAGTCTATAGAAATTACTTCTATCCTCAATGGCCTGCAAGGTAGCAACACTCATTAGCCTGTAGTCCTCATGCACACTTACTGCAGCTTAGGAATGTGACTCTGTAGTGGTTTATTTATGCCTGTTGATATTTTGCTGAAACTCAAAAAAGGCTCTTTCTCGTTTGCCTCAGCCTCTGAGATGTCCACGGACGAAAGCGAGCACGAGGATGAGGAGGGAGATCACAATGAGGAGGATCGCCCTGGTTGCAGAGGCAGCCCCAGGAAGCCCCCGCCGGAGGGCCCGCAAACATCAGAGTGCTGGGAGAGCGGGCCCCCTCCCGAAGCATCCAAACCTTCCCCGGTCTCAGGAAAGAACCAGGATTTAGTCGGTGCAGAGAGCGCCGATGTTGGGAAGCGAAGAAGCCAGCCGGAGCTGGAGGGAGAGGCGAGCAACAGGAAGAGGAAATCTGACGGCGCAGCAGAGAGGACCCCGAAAGGTCAATCCAAAGCGAAGACCCGGAGCACCAGGAGTGCTGACTGGTTGCCCGGCGGCTCTCCCAGGAAACTGGAGGAGAGAGGGACTGGCCCCGGGGAGGAGAGGGGGGCCTCGTCTAGCAGCAGTTCGGATGATGAGGGCGCAGCGCTGGCCGACTCTCAAGCGGAGGAAATCGAGCGAGGCCGGCCAAAAACCAAAGGTTCCCCTTCCAAGAAGTACAACGGGATGAAGGAGAAGACCAAAGGTGGCAGACAAGCGGGCTTCTGGGAGATTCCTGAAAAGAGGGCCAAAATGTCTGGGAATGCAGAGGAGCGGCCAGCTGTCCGCTCTAAAGGCCAAAAGGACGTGTGGTCCAGCATCCAGGCCCAGTGGCCGAAGAAGACTCTCAAAGAGTTGTTCTCCGACTCGGACACGGAGGCCGCCAATTCCCCCCCGCCACCCGTACCCCCGTGTCTGGAGGAGCCGAGTGTCCAACAGGATGCCGGACCCGAGGACGAAGCCTCGGAGGAGCAGATGGAGAACGACAAACTGCAGGAGTTTCCGAGCAGCGGCAGCAACTCTGTCCTCAACACGCCACCGACGACGCCCGAGTCGCCCTCGGCGGGCGGCAGCACCGTGGAGGACTCCGGCCCGGCGCAACCTTCCTCCCCGCCACCGTCCATACCTCCCGCCTTGCCTTCAGAGCCGGTTTCGGACACTCTTCCCCCAGGACCCACGCAGGAGGAAGTGGCGGGCGGGCGCAGCGAGACGGACAGCAGCACGGTGGAAGTGGAGAGTCTGGGCGGGGAGCTGCAGGACCTCCCTCAGGATGAGGGGGCGGGTTCCCCCTCCAAGGTGTTTGACGTCAGCCTCTCCTGCAACAGCAGCAGCAGCTGCAGCCTCGAGCTGAGCGGCAGCAGCCAGCAGGACAGCGAGCAGAAGTCCAAAGGTACAAGCGGTAGTCAGTCTTGTGAATTGTGATTTTTCTTTAAGTTGGAATACTAAAGAAATACATGCTGACAGCCCAGTTCACAGTTGTTTCCTCGCCGTCTAATTTAATTTTCTTTTGTGTAGCGTCTGTGAGTCAGAAGCGGCAGAAAGAAACACAGACAGGTGGAGCCTCAAAGAAACACAAGCCAAACCGCAAGAGCCTAGGTGTGCCTCCCAAAAAGAATAGGAAAACAGGTAAGAAGGGCCGTCGGTAGAACTGCTGACACCCTGCCAGCTTTTCCATTTCAAATGTCAGCAGCACTTTTATCAGCCGTAGAATTTCTATTTCACATTTAATCGTTGCCTGATTTCAGGAGGGGAATGGGAAGTGTTTGTTCACCTCCGCTGTCTCTTCTCTCCCTCCAGCCAACAGCAGTGACAGTGAAGACCAGTCTGTTGTTGAGGGCACTGCCAAATCAACTGCCCCTAAGAATAATGCACCAGACGTGAAGGCTGCCACTTCGCCCAAGTGTCCCGGACGATCCCCCCCCTCGAGCCATAAGTACCACAAGCAGGCCGACGCTGACCACACCCAGCATCGAGACCACACCCAGCATCGAGACCACACCCAGCACCGAGACCACACCCAGCACCGTGACCACCATGGAAGATCGCCACGCGTGTACAAGTGGAGCTTCCAGATGTGTGAGTGTCTCGTGATGAACTGTTTTTGTATTCTGTGTGAACCAATAAATTAATTTAGCAACTATTTTCATCCTACTTCCCAAAGTTGAGATATAAGAGATGACCTATTTAGCTCTAAAATCCTAAAATATTGCTTTTCGTTCCACTTAGCTGACCTGGAAAAGATGAGCAGTCTGGAGAGGATCTCCTTTCTTCAGGAGAAATTGCAGGACATCAGGAACCACTACCTCTCCCTCAAGTCTGAGGTGGCCTCCATCGACAGACGACGAAAACGCATGAAGAAGAAGGAACGGGAAAGTGAGTGAGCAGCACTTTGTTATCGGGATTAGGTCGGATCAGCTATTGTTAAATGTGTGTGTAAATACCCGGCTGGTTTTCTGTCCTGCAGGCACGGTGGCTGCTTCCTCGTCGTCCTCCTCCTCCTCCTCCCCGTCCTCCAGCTCACTGACTGCGGCCGTCATGCTGACGCTGGCCGACCCGCCGGTGTCATCCTCATCCTCCTCCTCTCAGAACTCTGGGGTATCAGTGGAGTGCAGGTGACAGGACGAACCAGCGAAAAGCCACCGCACTAAGCACTTAACCAGCACCCCAGGGTCTCTGCCCCCGCTCCCTTCCAACAGGACGGACAAGTCAACCTACATACTGTAACTACTGGGGCACAAAATCCAGACCAGAGACAAACAAACAAAACAAACAAGAAACAAGCACTATTTTCTATTGACAACTGTTTCCTTGGCAAGCTAACGGCACTTAAGTGCACTTTTATGAAGATTGTGTAGGGGGGGGGGGGGGATAACATTTGTCCAAACAAAAAAATACAAAATTGTCTTTTACGCTCTCCTTAATTGAACCTTTATAAGAATTGTTTTTGCAAGCAATAATTGTTTCCATTTGATAAAAGTTGTTATTGGTAAGCGATGACTTCCTGTGAAGACCCCTCTGTGCTCTGTCCTCATAGCTCAACATGGTGCAGCGCCGTGTTTTCGTGGGGGAATCCGGAGGAAAACTGCCACATTGGCGCTGAGAGTGTACGAAATGTAACTTTGCCACGTTTCTCTGTCCACCCTCGTTTAAAAAAAAAAAAAAAAAAAAAGGCCTTCATGCGGTTGGCGGTCCTGTACACGTTGAGTTGTGTGGGTGTCGACGGGTTTCAGACCATCATAGGTCCACTGACGGCTCAGTGGATGCATATGGAATGATACTGTAGTGCCTTTTTGTTCTTTTCCATGGGGCACTTTGAGAAAGGACAGCACTTTCTTTCTTGTGCTGATCCTCTTCTCAAATCAGAGGGTCAGCAGGAATGAGTGTCCCTTACTAAAAGAAGACTGCCGTGTGAGTGAGCAGGCAGTGAAGGGCTGACAGATTATGATGGTCTTAATCAGCGTACGGTAATATTTTTAAAAAGTCAAATTGTAGAAGTGGAACTGGCGTACTGGATCTCCTGTAATCTACTACTGAATACTCATCCAGTCAGCTTGGGTGCAGCCGTTAAGTTTGGCATAAAAATGTGCAATGATGGAGGAGGTGAATCCAAATGGTCACATTACTCCAGTTCATCAGCCTTTTCTTTGTTTTTTTTGTTTTTGTTTTAAAAAAGCCCATCACTTGATTATGTGTTCCCCCGTTGAATCCCCTCTGTCCCATCGTCTTCACACGAGATTTGCAACTGGATCAAGTTAATGCAAAGGCAGCCATAGGAGGTATTTACAGCATGTGCTCAGTACTGCAGAATGAAGCTGAATCCCACATTTTGCAGTGTTTTAAACAAACATGAAGGCATTTTAATTCAGTTTTTTAACTCATACCCTTTTTGGCATCTATTTTTAATTTTCCTCGTGATCAAAAATGACATGCCAGCTTCCTCTCGTACTCATCCCTACCAAAAAGCTTTGGTTTCCTGTACTATGACCAGATTAGAGGTAAAGATATTGTAAATGTGCATTTATATCATAAAGTGACGTATGTGTATACATTTCTGAAGACATCTCCAGTGTTTCCTTTGTATAGAGCCCCTACTGTATGATAACCTGAAGTTACATTTTTGTTTGGCACTTGTATGTAATTGTATGCTTTTGTTATACATTTGTATATTGAGAAGTGTTTTGAGTCAAGCTATTTAATATCTTGCACTGTTAATAACATGTACCTTTCTGTACAGACAGTTTTACGGTTTTAACTGCAGTTTAAGTGTAAATACCGAGGGTTACAGCATGTTTGTTCTCCCCTTTGTCCTCATTATTGTTCTCTTGTCAGAACAGATTTGAGTTCATTTGTTGTTTTGTTCATAATTTTCAATATTTTTTTTCCAAGAAAGTTTCTTTCTTTTCTTTTTTTTAAATTCTAACGTCATGTTTTGCTTTAGTTTGTTTTTTGTTTTTTTTTGTCTTTCTGTAGCTTGTGCTTGTAAGAGAAGAATGGTGGTTTTGGACGCGGCTGAACTATTTTCCAACCTGTACATGACCTGAACCTGTATATGGAAAATAGCCTGGATCATAGATTAAGAGAAAGTAATGGAGCTTATTGGAAAAAAATGCTCAATAGTATTTATTAGGCTCATCTGATGATGATCATTGTGTAATTTATTGTAAAAATGTAAGCAAAGCAGAAGCCTCTGTTTGAAATAAATGCCATAGTTTGTGAAGTATTCGGTGTCTCTCGCCATCAGTAACTTGTACTCAAGTACCCATGTGAAGTACAATGTATTTCTACTTTATCATTTCGAGTTTATTCAACTTATTTAACTTTATAAAAAAAAAAATACTCGACTACATTACCAGTTAGTTACTTGCAGGTGTTTATTTATTTTTTTATTTTTTTATTAAATATGCATTAAAGATGATCTAACCAACAAAAATAGTTAAATTAAAGCTCTCCGCATTATTAATCTTTCTTGGTAACTACTTCATTTTTAACTAATTGTTTTTCTTAAAGCACGGGGCGGACCTGAAGCGATAACACGTCATCGCCTACGTACTTCCTGTCCGCACTTCCCTAGCACTAGCAGCTCGCTAGCTCGTTAGCTGGAGCGGCGCCGCGTGTGTGCTGCTGCTGCTGCTCGTCGACTCGCTGCAGGAACGATGAGCGGCCGGACGAGCGCGGTGGTCGCCGGGGTGTGTGGAGCCCTCTTCGTCGCCTACTGTATTTATTTCGACAGAAAGCGGCGGAGCGACCCGCGTTTCAAGGAGAAGCTGCGTGAACGTAAGTGTTTGAGCTGGGGGAAGTTAGCTAAACTAAAGTTAGCTGGACTAAAGTTAGCTAGACTAAGATTAGACAAATTAAAGTTGGGTAAAGTTAGCTAAAGCTTGTAGTGCAACGCTTCGTAATAAGGAATAGCACATACGTATTAACATGGCGCGTTTCCCCCGTAGGGACAGTTAGCTAACGTTAGCTCGCGTGCTAATCAGGCTAACAGCGTTACACGTGTTCTAAGCTTTGTAACGTCACAAAAGCAACGCAAAGTCTTTTTTTTTTCTCGCAGGTAGAAGAAGGAAAAATGTCTCTAGTAACAAGTCTGGACTGGCAAGGGTAGGACGACGTCACGTGTTTGATGTGTGCGTGTTTTCTTACTGTGGCCTAAATCTGGGTTTCTGACACTTTTTCTTTTTTTTCCCCTGTGACTTTGAAGCTGCCTGACTTGAAGGATGCGGAAGCTGTTCAGAAATTCTTTTTGGAGGAAATCCAGCTGGGAGAAGAGCTTCTGTCGCAAGGTAAGCCACGTGTAAGCCACGTGTCTGTTGCATGCATAAAACACGTGCAAGACACATCAAAGACAACGAGAGCAAATAATACATACAAGTGTGAATCATTCAAGGACACAACCTGTGAATGCACTACAGTAAAAAAAAAAATACTCGTTTGAAACTTCCAGGAGACTTTGAGAAAGGTGTGGACCACCTGACCAACGCCATCGCAGTCTGCGGTCAACCTCAGCAGCTGCTTCAGGTGCTCCAGCAGACGCTGCCGCCGCCGGTCTTCCAGATGCTGCTCACCAAACTGCCCACCATCGGCCAGGTGATCATTTCCTCCATCCCCATCAATACATTTTATTTGTTTTTACTAAGCATCCTTAATAAACCCCCTGGTTGCCATTTGTGGTCTCTGGGACAAGAAAGGGTGCGAGATCAATCTTAGAACTATCCAAAGCTGAGAGTCGGGTGTCAGTAACTCTTGGCTATTTCACATCTAAGACAGAAAATCCTCAAATTTAAAACGGGTTAACTTCCTGTAAGAAGATTTGCATCTCTACAATTTTTTTTTTTTTTTTAAGTGTGACATCTGAAGTATGTTTTTCTGATTTTCAGCGAATCATCAGCGCTCAGCATTTATCGCAAGATGACGTTGAGTGAAATGTGCGAGATGGAAATCTGCAAGGTGAGGATTTCCTGCTTCATCTCATTGAGATTTAAGTGTTTTTGCTAAGCATCCTTAATAAACCCCCTGGTTGCCATTTTTTGGCCTCCGGGACAAGAAAGGGTGCGAGATCAATCTTAGAACTATCCAAAGCTGAGAACCGGGTGTCAGTAACTCTTGGCTATTTCACCTCTAAGACAGAAATGCAGGAATAACGTTACCAATAAAGAAAGATCTACGTATGTTTAGCGACGTTCTGAATTACGTTATTTTCTGTTTTTCCAGAGTCTTTAACGGAAGACGGCGAATGAACACGTTCCATTGCGGGTGAGATGGAAATCTGCTCTTACTCAGATCGTCTGGTTATTTCAGACGCTTACATATCTGTGCACTGTTTTGTACGAGTGACTGCAGTTGACCTTTTGGACATCAGGTGACAATGACCCCTCCCCTCTCCGTTGTCACGACACTCCGAGGTTAAAAAAACCCCACATCGGGGAGATGTTGAACACATTCCACCTTTCTAATCTTATTCCCAACAAATCATGTTTTCTAGCAATCTGCGATTCATTTCCTTCACGTGTAATTTTGTGCTTTATCTTCTTTTTTTGTTGTACTAAATTAAAAAAACAAAGGTATATAAACTATTTGATACATGTTGACCTGCAGTTTATACATGTGAAAGTCTTAAGGAGTGCCTACACTAAGCAGAAGACTATGAAGTTATTAAATGTGTTTTTGAGTCGCTTAAACTTTTTTATATTCCAGTCTTTCATATTTGGACATCTATTTTTTGCGTGTATAAAATAAATAAATAAAACATGAATACATACACTTTTAGTTTGTGATTTCCCATTCACCAGTAGATGGCAGTAGCGATGCACAGGAAGAATGTAAAACATTTACAGTTTTTGAAGTGTGGACTGTTATCTGTAAAGCTTCGTCATTTTGCTGAAAATAAAGTAAGGTGTCAATATTCCTCTTCAGGATTTAAGGGAATATAATGCTGCACTAAAGGATTGTATCTTTAAGTTGTGACCTTCCATGTGGCAATGAGTCCTCACATTAGTTAATAAACTGCTGACGTCGCCAGAAAAGGTTGAGCCGCCACCTTGAGAGTACAGTATTTCTGTTTGCAGCCAGAACGCTGAAACACAGGCGCTTGTGCGTACTTTGAGCCACGGGGGCTTTATTATGTGTTTGTGTGCTGGACAGTGGAAGTGGATCAGCTCGTAAGGGGAAGGGAGTAACTGTTTTTTGTAAAGTGTGTCTCTTGGAAGACAAATCGAGCTGTAATTATTTTTATCCCTGTCTGCCGCCGTTTTTCTAAAGGCTCTGGCCGGAGCCGGGAGGTTGCCAGGAAACAAGAGCAGGGGGAAAATAGTTTTTCTACATTAGGAATGAAAAATGAAAATTGAACGGCGGCCCAGAAATGTCGAGCGAAGACTAAATGGTAGGCGGTGTTACATTTTCCATGAACTCATGTGCTCGCTCTGCAGTCTCTCTGCTATTTTGCCGTTTTGGTGGAAAAGGAGAAGCCTGTCGAGAGACCTGCAGAGTCGTCTGGCACCGTGAGAGCGTGCAGAAGAAGTGGCTCGTTGTTAATCTGTCCTTTGGGGGAGGCGGGGGAGAAAAATACCAGACTGTTGGAGGTTGAGCTGTGGTCTGATGCCGAGGGGGGGGGGGGGACCAGGTTCAGACCCCTCCACACATCCACCACTGGTCTGCTGCTCCTGCAAATAAACAGTAGAAACCGCTGGCCACGTCCTCTGCAGACTGGACGGAGCTGAAGGGGGGTCACTGAAGGATACTAGACCAGCACCGCCTGCTCTCAAACAGGCCTTGACACAAAGCCAAGTCATATATCAGGATGACACAGCAAATATTTATTTTTGCCTTAAAAACAAATTCTCCCTCAATCCTGAGTGAAACATTTTATGCAGTCGATGAGTTTTAATTTAAGTCGTTCTATTAATTGCATCCCTGCTCGGTTTGACTCCGTATGAATGGGTTATGAGTCAGCTGTTCATATCTGATGAAGCAGACGGAAGTAAAACAAGAAAAAAGAGAAGGGAAATGAAGAAACTCCCACTTCTTGTGCAGTAGGGGGAAGTGTTGCTCCAGGCGGTGTGTGTGCAGACTTGTGTGGTGTTCCACTGAATGGAGAGAGCATAACAGTTCCAGTTGTACAGCAATAACAATGGCTGTGCCTGCAGCACGGAGACCATGTGCTCGGGAGGGGTGACTTTTTTCATTTATTTATTTATTTTCTGTTAGTAATCCTTTTTCCTAATGTGCTCACGATGACAGATGCAGCCTGTTCCTTCATTACAGGCGCAGGAAATAACCTGTTATTGGAGGCAACATTAAAACCGCCGGACTGAGACGTTAAAAATAATAAATAAAAGCAGCCGTCGTAATCTGTTTGCACGGATGCTGATCGTATGTCAAATGTTGCATCGGCAATCTTTCTAATCACTTGAGCCCTTCAACTCATTACTGGAAACCCCCGTCAACAAATTATCCACAGCCGTAATTACCTTTTGCTGTGTTATTCCAGTTTGAATGTCAGAGCTCCATTACCGCTCTGCAGGCCGGGTGCCGCACATGTACGCAGATTGGGTATCTGGAGATTGTCTGGTTATGCAGGAGCAGCTGTGTTTGGGAGTTTTAAAGGCAGGCCTGAAATAACTCTGTTGTATGCGGGTTGCTATGGCAGCTTCACGTAGCTCTGCAAAGCACCATTGGAGTGTTTGCCTCGGAGCAGCAGCCTCCTGAGGAGGTGTTTGCTGCCACCGGTTTAGGTGGAGGCGTCCGTGGAAGCATGGTGGACATGGTGCTCTAAGCTGATGTCACGTCTGGCGGTGGCAGCCCTACTGTACGCCGTCATGGAAGAGGGCAAGGACAGAAATGAGACATGTCCCGGTGTGTGCCAGCCAGCCGCTGTAATAAAGACCGCTGCTCTCTTTCAACACGCCGTATTAATTACCCGCCACCTTCTCCTGTGTCATTCAGCTGTGAGGCAACGAAGGAAAAGGAAACATTTCCGAGGCACGTCCTTAAAATAAAAGCAGCACTGTACGTGCTCGGAGTATTAACTTACACACACACACACAAAATGACCCATTTTTCCATCTCAAAGGATGGGGTTTGGAGAAAAGAGCGGGGGGGGGGGGGGGGGGGCAACAGTGGAGCCAATCACGTGAATCTAAAGCAGGCTACAAATCCTGGCGGATTTCTCTTCTTCCTCTGTGGGGCAACTGTCAACCATTTCTCTGCTGCCCTTCCTCCATGCAGGCTTCCTCCCTCCTCCGTGTGCAAACCTTCTATTCAGCCCGGTTGTTTACATTCCCAGCGAGCGTGAGCTGCAGGGGTGTGGACAGACGCACCCCCCCCCTCCTCCTCCCCAACACTCTCTAATGTCACCCCCCCCCCTGCCTCCACCTATCTCCTCATCACTAGATGCCTGATAAGGCGGAAATTCAATAGCACTCCCCTGCCCTGAGAAGTAAGTGCATCACGTGACCTGTGAATTCCTGTTTACGTTGGTGGGTGGTGTGGTTTTTTTTTTCTTCTTCTTCATATTTTGGTCTGGTGACGAGCCTCCTCGGAGCTGCATCACGAAGGGGAGACAAAGGAGAGAAGAAAAGTAATCTCGCCTCGGCATCGGTTCTCATCTGTCGTCAGCGGTATCCGTGCGATCTTGGCTCGGAGTGAAACTTGAAAAGAGGGAAGTGACACGTACGCCAAACAGGAGGCCGAGGAAAGGGTTAACTAAGCAGACTGTGCAGTTATTTTTTTCTCTCTCCCACCACCACCACCACCCTCCCTCCCCCCCTTTTTTCTCTCTGATCTGCCTTTCCTGTCTCACAGGCAGTGCAGTGGCTTTGAAAATCATGAGAGTCAGACAGGCTTGTTTTGCATACTGTAGGTCTCCTGCATTGACTTGTAGCAAATCCCTGCCCTCGGGAGGCATGTCAGAGGGGATTAATGGGAGGGCCGGGGCCTCACAGAGTTTCCCATTGTCGCAGCCCAGTCCTGCACTGTATTTTCATCCCGCAGAGTGAGAAAAGAGCGAGCAGGTGGGGGGGTGAGCTTGTGTGTGAGTGCATGGGGGAGAGAGACAGGGAGGGAGGGGGGAGGTTATACAGCGGTGTTATTTCCCTCTGCCCTGATTCTTTTGAGCTGAGCTGAAGGGAGGAGAGTGTAAATAATGTATTTGGAGCTGAGGGCAACGAGGAGCTGGAGCTTGACCGAGCTCGGTGCGGCGAAGGGAAGCGTTGAAGCGGCCATGCTGCTGCACAGGAAGCTGGATGCTGGAGGGGGGGGGAGTAAGAACTGTACGAGCTACAACAACCCCGCTGCGGTGCTCTGGGGAATGTGGGGGCCTCCGCAAGAATGTAGCAATCCTCTACTTCCGCTTTAGTGCTCTCAGCGTTACCACGACAAATAGTTCGCTGCTGCAGACTCTGAGAATGCAATATTAATACATGTGATGCTATTTCACAACCGGCCGGGCTGGGAGGGATTCAAACGGTTTCTCTGCAAGACGGTACAATAAATAGATGCCTCTCGGAACTAGCTTCCACGCAGTAATCTAGGCCGAAATGTTCTTTTTAAATTTGTACCTCTACTTTTTTTGGAGGCGGGGATACATTTGATGACATTTGTGGCGAGAGTTATACCGGTTGATTGATACCTAGCTACGGTCAGTTAGCGTAGCTTAGCATAAAAGACGGCCCCTGGCTGTTTTCAAAGGTGACAAAAATTAAATTTCCCTCTGGTCTCGGTCTTTTTTCCTCTTGACTGTTTGTTTATTAAGCAGATTAATTTACATGCACGTTTTCCCACTAATTGTGGTCTAATTGTGTCTTTTCATTGACTGTGTGCATTCGTAGTCGTATCCTCTGGAACCAGAGTCGCCCCCTGATGGTCAGCAAAGAGAATGCAAGTTTTGAGGCACTTCGGCCTTGGCTTCACTTTTCAGAACTGGAGGTGGCAGCCTGCTTTGCACTAGAGCCTGGCTTAGCTGTTGATGCTAAGCTAACTGTTGCTTCATATTTGGCGTAGATACCGAATGGTATCTCATCTGAATGATCACGTTGTAACGAATCATTATATTTTATATTTTCCTTTAAGACTCCCCTCCCTCGGCGATTTGAGTGCGATGAAGTCGTTCAGCATCTCTTTATTTCTCCCCCTGCGTCGTTCTCTCCTCTCTCTGCCGACGTTTCACGGCTATAAAGGGGAGTTTAACCTTGAAGTGCGATGGAGCGACCTCCCCACCAACTCCCACAAAAACAAAACATCGCTTCTGCTCTCCATTACGCACGACGCAACCTTGGTTTAACTTTTGCGTGTTATCCTCTCTTTTTTTTTCTTCTTCTTCTTTGGGGCTCGCTAGAAGCCGTAGCGGCGTTCGGCAGCTGCGAACTCCACTCGTTCACCCCGAGAAAACTACAAAGTGCTGTTTGACGCCTTGCATCTTGTGTAACCATGGGTCTTTGAAGACTTTAGCTTTGAGCTCTGTGTCTCATCAATTCCCTACGCAAAGCTGAATTTGTATCTGAGGCGAGCACATGAGGAGGGGTATAGCTTATCTGCCCCGCTACTTTAATGTTATTCATTCATGCACGCTATTTTTATGACAGCCTGTGCATGCAGAACTATTTTACATGTTTCCGTTGTTTATGTAACCGTACTCCGTCTGCGTGTGTGTGTGTGTGTGTGTGTGTGTGTTTAGGAGATGACATTACAGTAACGTCTTGACTTGAGGGACAGGAAGCACCGGTTGCTTGGCGAGCCTCCCGACACATTAAAGGTGTAGTTCATAATGTTCTGCATGAAAGTTGAAAGCTGTCGCAGAAGGAGAACAGAAATCAATCCGAGTGGCGAGTCTGGCCGGTCGCCGGCCTTTCTGGGTCACGCTTTGATGTGAACTCACGTCACAACACGAGGGAGAGCAGAAAGCAGAAAATAGAGCGAAACAGATATCCTCCCCCCCCGCCCCCGCCCTCTCCCCCCCCACTTCCTGTCTATAAGGCAGCCGCACCACAAAGTGAGTGGTACTTATCACAGCAAATTCCTGACTTATTTGTCATCTGGGGCCCTGGATTTGTCACGTCAAATCTGCTTTCCTCAATGAACTGGGGAGGGAGATTACAGGCTCATCGCCAGCGAGACGATAACAGCGCGTCGGGCTTTGACTCTCAAATGAAAGTCCTCAAGAAGCTGACGGCGAGAATTGAGCCGCGTTCGCACGCGATATCTGATTCTCACGCCGGCTCTTTATTTTTGTGTGTCCTTCTGGAAATGCGATTCTCTTCCCCCCTTCCCATTCCGATCTGTTCTGTTCCGGTACCTAAGCTGCCGATTCCACGCCGCTCTTTCTCGCCGCCAAAATCCTCTTCGAGGCCGAGGCGCTCCACCACGTGGCCGAATTATCTATCGATGTAAGACGAGAGCCGCAAGTTGGAGAAACCATCCGATCACATTATCGATTGGACTGTTCTCACACTTCCCTCTGTGATTTACTGCTTAGCGCCACACAAGCTAACGCTAACGCTTGCCTTGGAAACCTTCGCTGAGCTCCATCAATATCCCCCATCTGACCTATTTTACACCCAAGCCTTGATCTCCTTCCGTGTTTTGTTTGGAGTCTATTTCCAGCCACTGCGATGATTTGAGTTTTACTGCCTAAAAATATGAGCCACTTAGGTTTGTTTTCAAAACCGCCGTGCTACTTTCATTAGCATATAAAAGGCTTTCTTTTAAAGCTAGTTTGAGGTGTTTTTCGCCATAAGTGTTTTTCACGGAGGCGGAGGGAGTCAATCAGACGCATCACTTCTTTACTACTTTTAGTTTCACCCAGAAAAAAAAGCGTCCCTGGACTTGATTTGAATTTAATGGGCTCGTAGATGATTAATGAATCAATTATTGGATACAGCGTGTGATCTCCGGGCGCCGCGGCGGCCGCCGCTGACAGCTTTTCAAATTGAAAGAAGCACAATCGTTGCGGAGACTCTGCCAACGCTGCCAACTCGACGTGCTCCTGTAATTATAAATGCGTGAAATAATTAACAAACAGCTCCGCCCGCGAGGCCGCTACACGTGGGGTCAGACGGGGTCAGCGGGGGAGAGGGAGGGAGGGAGGGAGGGAGGGGGGGAGGGGGCGGGGCCTTGCCGATGATCGCACTTTGACTGATAAGGGACGGCAGATTGAGTTAATCTCTGTGGCGGGAATCACACTGTAGGCTTTTAGTCCAGATGACGCTCGATGCGAGGCTTCTCCCCCCTCCACCACCACCACCATCATCCACCCTCTCCACCCCCTGCTCCATTCTTCCGGAGGGACAGCTTGTTGACATCCATTAGGAGGTTTCCCAGCATTGAGCCAGGCCAGGAAAGAGGGCTAATGATGTAATTCCCTCGGAGCTGACATTAAAATGTCAAAGTGCCGCGCTGACATCATCCATTTAGCACACATTTTCCAATAATATACGTTTGTCTCCCTTCCCTCCGCCAGCCTTCCTCCCTAGAAACCGGAGCTCCCACCGTCCCGGTGCCTCCAGGCTGCTGCTTAGGTGTGATGCGACGGGAGGACGGACCGGAATAAGATGGGGGTATCATCAAAGCAACCTCCCCTCCCCCCCACACACACACAGCTATAAATGCCCTGCTCCAGAAAGCGGTGTTTTGAACAGGCTATGTGTGTCACGTTACATTCCCCCTCCCTTTTTTCTCTCTCTAAGCTTCAGCTGATGCTAATTCATCTTGTCTGTACAACAAAGACCCTCACGCCCTCATTCCTCCACCTCCTCTTTACGATTCCTACCACGTGTGGGAATGGCCTCTGGATGTTTTTTTTTTTTTTTTTTAAGGTTAGATGGTTTTGATTGTGTTCAGATGTGTGACAGAACGATGAGAACATCTTGTACAAAGATCATTGTACCGGACGCCTCACGCCGTGGCCTCGTGCCTTTTTCGCCCTGGTCGACAACAAACCTCCCCCCCCCCCTCCAAGAATAGAGACAGCTCTCTATTCTTCAGCCCAGTGAGTGGGCAATAATGGATGCTCGGAGGCAGAGAAAGTAGACGTGAACTGGAAGCAGAGAAGAGGGCTGCGCCTCACTTAATAATGAATCAATTGATCCCCCCAGCAAGATGATGGATCGGGTTGCCATGACAACAGATGCAGTGTTACCCGGAGCGTGGAGAAAAGGGGGTTTGTTTTTCCCAGATCCGTACGCCACTCAAAGCTTGTGAGAAGGGAGCTCGGCTGTAAAAAAAAATAAATAAATACATTTAAAAAAATCACGGTGACGCAAGACGTGACTAATAAAGTGAAAAATATTGAGGAGCGGATCGATGGAGCACAATCAGCCATCCATCACACCACGGTGTGCATCTCAGAATCTATATCTATATATTCTTTTTAAAATCCTAAACACAAAGATGCTGCAGGTGCGTGAGATTAAATCACTTTTTAGTGGATGATGGGTTTGTGCATGTAGCAAAATACAATGTTTACCATGTCTGCATATGTGCGTTCCGTCGCCGTGGCAACGCGGCTGATGCTGAGTCCAGCTGGGACCCATGTTGCCAAGTAACAGCTGAGTTATGAGAGTGGAGGACAGGAGCGTGGGCGTTGGGAGGGGGGGGGAGTGGGTGGAGGGAGGGAGGGAGCGCCGAGGATACGAGGACTTCTACAAAGACGGCGAGCAACAAAGACTGGAGGCATGAGGGGGAAAATCTCTCTGACGGGAAAAACAAAATAAAAACTAAGCATTTATTTAGGTTAGGGCTCCGGATTGAAAGGATGTTTTTCATTTCTCTCTCTCCTGTCAGAATATTAATACTTTGGGTGCATAACAAAGCAGCTCGTCTCTGGAAAAGACACAAACAAAATAAGCCATGCCAGCCACATAAGTGATGCTCCGCGCTAAACGGCGGCAGCTCTGGTGATTTCACTCTCACAGGAATGATGAGTGGTATCGTGTGTGTGTGTGTGTGTGTGTGTGTGTGTGTGTGTGTTGCTCTGACCGTGCCTCTTTAACATGACCACATGGAGGGCACGCGGCCTGTAATGACTCACAAGCAGGCAGAAATATCGGAAACGGTCCAGCTCCAAAGCCCTCAGCTGTAAACGATTGCGTGTCCTTGTGGTTCAGCCAGGGGCCCTCGGGCGTCAGAGGGGCCCCGGTGTTGAGTCAGCACTGGTGCAGCATCGGGACGAGGGGAAGGTCACACCAAACTCGGCCTGCAGAGGCTAAGGTTACGTGGGTTAATAATACCAGGTTGTTAGGATTCTTTGAAAAAGTAAGGCTACACCCGCCAAGCCCCACCTGTGTGTCATTTAAACACAAAGGAGGACGATATGTTCTTTACCTCCTCCTCTGACCTGCCGCCTCCCTCACACAGACGTGGACGATCCTCCACCCAAACCTTCAATCCGCCCTGAACTCCGCCCTCGTGCTCTCGACGTGATTATGCAGTTTAACGCATCGGTGTCGTCTCCGGCTTTCTGGCTCGGATGCTTTTCTTCTTCCTTTTTTTCTTTGCTCGCTCGAGCTCATCGAGAACACATTTCTCTGTCTTCCCTCTGGCTGAGCAGTCTGATTTGTTGCCATGGAAACTGATCATGAAGTGCACCTCGGTGCTTCGTTCGGGACTAATTGTCCCCCCCCCCTCCCCAAACAAACATGCATGCAGGGCTGAAATCGCAGCATTTGTCGTTCTCTTTGTCATGATATTCTCGTGCTTCTCCACAATGAACACAAAGGCCCCTCCGAAAATTTGCTGAAAACAACACAAATATTGAAGCTCCTGGAAGGCGCTCGATCCAAATATGCTGGATGAATTTTTTTTGCAGCCTTGTGAAATGTGAAATCTGACGCCGAGACATTCGGTCCTCGGCTAAAGGTCGCGTCAACGAGGACGGCACGTTCGGATTCGTTGCGTTTGGGGACTTTCAGGTTGGAGACGAAGCAGAAAAACAAAAACAACAGATCCGGGGTCTTTTATATAACAGAGCTCGCCTGTGGCGATTGTGCAACGCAGTGCAGTTGTCTGGGCTGATGTAAACAGAGCCTCCGCGCCTCTGGAGGCTCAGCCATGTGCCTTGATGCAGCAGTTATGGGCACATGCCCTACTTTCATAAATCAGAGCTGGAAAAAAAAACAAAAAAAAGGAAACAGCGTGAAGGGAAGAGGAGGAGGAGGAAGGGAGGCCGAGTGAGCAGGGGAGGGAGGATTTTAGAGGATGAGGATGGGGGGGTGAACAAGGCTCATATTGATGTTGCAAACACAGCTGCAGGCGTCAGCTGACTAGCTGGCCTGGAAGAAGCCCCGAGCTCTGCCTCCTGCCTTTATCAGCTTACACTGTGACCTTTCTCTCTACTGGAATAGATCTCCCCCCCCCCCCCCCCCCTCCATAACTGGCCCTTTACCACACACTGTCCACACAACCCCGATGAGCCCAGACCCCGTCTGTCCTCTCTGACATCTGACTTCTGCCGGGGGAGTTTTTTTTCGTATCCGCATGCCTCCAGAAACACTGGCTCTCTTTTTCGACGCATCAGCACTTTCATTTGTCTCACACGGCTCCGTTTACAAGCCGCTCTTACACAACTCGCCATGAGGTCACTGGTGCTCCTCACGTCCGCCGCGGCGAGGAGGCTGCTTTGCAAACACATGGTTGGATCGCCGTGGGGGGGGGGGATTGTTGGGCAATGACTTCTGCAGAGTGTTTCCTAGAAACAACAGAGAGAGAGGGGCGGGGTATTTTGGTATGCTAAAGCTGTCAACTTAGTTTTGGACGCATTTAGAGAACCTGAAGTTAGCGGCGGTTCAGGGCGAGTTCGAGGCTGCAGCTGTCGTCCAGTCCAGAGAGGTAGCTGCCAATCACGGCGCTGCAGGCCTCATGGGCTTCTTCTCAGAAAGACTGCACACCTCCCCTTGATGACGCTCTTCAAGTGTTACTGGATAATGTTTCCATGGAAGCTGTCCACTCCCCTCCCCTAACACACACACACAGCAACGCCTCCCTGTTTGCAGGAAACACTCATCCTTCTCTGGAGATGTCGCTCGCGGCGGCTCATGCACTCATAAATCCTGAGCTCCTTTCTGGGAAATGGAGGGCTTGTAAGATACAGAAACATGGAGAGCCAGGACAGAGATGGGGGGGGCAGAACCCGACGCCTTTTTTTGACAGTGAAGAGGTTGGATGGAGTGTCTTCCTGCTGCGGGAGGCAAATAAGGAGCATATTCTGCCCCCCCCCCCCCTCCCCTCCCCGGTTACAGTGTGAGAACCCAAGACGCCGTGGTGTCTTGGCAGACCTCATCCCCAAAAAACATCACAGGAATGAGAAGTGTTTCTGGCGGCGGAGGACAAAGAGGGGCGGATGGTTGCGGTGGGAGGAGGGCAAATAAGAGGGAAGGCGAGAGAAAGAATAGAAGCGTTTAAAGGCAGTCATCGCCGGCTTCAAATGTCAGTCAGCTCCCGGTCGGACAATGGAAGACAGCTGTCGCCGCACTTTGAACTGCAGCTGTCCGTCTCCGGCTGCCATTACTTGCGTGTACATGCGGTCACCGGGTTGTGTTTGAACACGGGAGGGGCTGTAAAAGAATCGCAGGAAGATTTAGCGTGATATTCCAAATGCAAGAGGGTGGATCGAGGTCAGGGGGGGGGTTGGGGAGAGAGACACACGAGTAGGTGGCGAGTATGTCAGATGCTCCTGATTTAGAAACCCTCCAGCAAAAAAAAAAGAGGGGCGGGGAGGCGAGGAGCGCCAAGTCTTGAGTGTGGCTGTAATGGTTTGGGGGCGAGGGTCTAGGAGGGAGGGAGGGGGGATGAAGGACATAGCTGCGAAAGGACATTTCGCTCACAAAAAAACCCTCATCCGGCTGAGAGGTTACGAGGTACGAATCTCATTTTGCTTTTTCCTGGCTGGAACGTCCGTCACGCCTGAAAACGCCTTCAAAGTGCCTCATTATCGATGTCGTCCGCGGATCATCGAGAGAACATCTCATCCTCCGTCTCGGCTGCTTTTTTTTCTTTTTTTTCTTTTTATCAAACCCTCCAGACAATGCGCCATTAAGGCCGTGTGCTGATTTTTCTAAGGCACAGCTCAATTACTCAAAGAGGAGGCTCATTAGCATATCAGAAAGCACAGGCGTGACTCTGCAAATAAAAGAACACATTAGATCACCCCCCCCCCCCCCTCACACACACACACACACACACACACACACCCTACAATATGTTTCAATTATTCATACAACGTAAGAGCCGAACCGCGTCATATTTTTGAGTTTTCCATCCACATTTCTGGAGTTCTCACTCGAACACACCGGCTCGCAATTTGGTTTTACTTTAGCCTGTGTGTGTGTGTGTGTGTGTGTGTGTGTGTATGTGTGTGTGTGTCTTTGTTGCACACGGGCGATTAAGTAGCCTGACAATACGCCTTAGCATCAATATGCCTTAAATGTGGCTTTTCACGCTACGCCATTTTGTCACAGTAGTTAAGAGCGCCACCCTGGGTGCCGAGTCAGCACCTGCTCGACTAACACGAGGCAGCCAGCCTCAATTATTCATACAAGGGGGGGGGGGGCACACACATGTGGTCTCACTTTGCATGTGTGTGTGTGCGTGTCTGACAGATGATAGCATTCCCACCAAATGATGCTTCCTGTTCAGGCATTTTAGTGAGAAACGGAGGGGGGGGGGAGGTGATGAAATGGCACACGGCTCAACAATGAAAATGTCAGCCGGCGCCATCAACAGCCATCACCGTCCACCGCCGTGATAAATGAAACACACACACATACACACTCCTGCCTGCCTGCATGGATCAGATGAGTCAGCAGTTTGTAACTGCAGAGGAGGGAGGGAGGGAGGGGGGGGGAGGATTTTTGGATGGAGGAAGTGTAGCCAGAATATATCGACACTCCTGTTTTTCGAGCGTGCGGCGAGCTTGAAAACATCGTAAGCTTCAGCTGGAGTGGAGAGGGAGTTCCCTCAATAATATATCATCTGGGTTTTTTTGCATGAGTAGATTCCTCTGCGTGCTGCAGTGCAGTCGTTGGTGTACATAAAGAATGTGTGTGTGTGTGTGTGTGTGTGTGTGTGTGTCGGCCGCCGACTTTGTGTTCATTCCACAGTAAATTGATCTGGCTGCTCACTAGACTGGATGGAAAAGGGCCCCGGGGTGGGGGGGGTGAAGTGCACACTGCATCAGCAGATGGGAGAGCCCACTGTGTTGCCATCACATGGCATTCCTCCTCACTGGGCATGCTCGGTGGGACACGCCCCACACACACACACACACACACACACACACACCCTTCCTCCCGGGGGCCTGTTTGAACCAGTCGGTCCGAGGCGCTGGTTTTCTCTCTAGTTTCTCGTCTGACCTTCAAAGCCAGGCGTGAGGACAGTAGGTTGACGGGGGAGGAGGAGGAGGGAGGAAGGGGGGTGTTTTTCTAAAAAAGCTCTCTGGCTGATATGTCACTCATTATTTCCACTGTGTGCATTTGCCCCGTCACAGTGCAGAGGAATTTTAAACACAATCCGTCATCGCCGGCTTCCGCTTATTAACCCGGCTGTTAGACCTGCGGCTGATGGGGAGGGGGTGTCTCCTAAATATGTACGTCTTCTTGACTGACGTGAGAAAACAACAATTATGATAAAAAGGGGAACTTAACCAAATGACAGGGAAATGAAATCATTTAGGCTTACGTAATTCCACGTGTTGTGTAGCCGGCGTTCATGTGCTCCATCCAGTCTAGAGAGCATCCGACTATTAACATGGTTGTGTGTGAGACTGAATATGATGTGCTTATGTTTACAAGCGGCGTCACTTTCCCGCTCTATAGTTACCGACTGCAGCTCACCGCCATTATCGGAGCACGCTGCCTGCTGACGGCGGCTGAATCACGGCCTGAATTCCTTCATTAGTCACTCGGCGCCAACGGAAAGACCGACTATTTCCTCCTTGCTAAATCTCCTCAGGCTCTTTTTTTTTCTTCTCCCTTTTGTCGTCTCCGCTCCTTCCGTCTTTGTTTCGCTCCCCCGTTCTGCTTCCTGTTTATGTCAGGCGAGCGTCGGGGGCCAATCAGCTGTGAGGCCTGTGATCCTCCTCGTAGCTATTTACTACCCTGTGGTCTGTTTAAAAAAAGACTGAAAGCGAGCTAAGCTCAGGCTGCTGAGTAAGCAGACACGCGAAGCTCCAATCACACATGACCCACAATACACTTCTGCTCATAAAAGTGTGTGCAGCTCTTTTTTTTTTTTTTTATATATTTTTAAAACTTTCTGAAAATGTGCTGCTGGCTGGGCGAAGTATTGCGTTTATTTGCTTATCGTGTTTCTCAAAGCGCAGCGGGATCCGCGCTGACATTTTTTTTTTGTTGCCGCTGAGGACTGGAATGTGCTGTTTTGCAAGTTTTTGTAGATAACAAAGCAGCATGAGGGCGGCTGCGTGTAAACTTTGGATGAGGTCACGTCCCGCCAACACAGCACGCCGTGACATGAGAGGGGATTTTTTTTTTTTCTTTTCTGGATTCTCCCTTGGTGGTGTCATACCTTCGCTCTGTGTTCTCTGTGTGCTTTTCTATTCTCCTTTTTCGATCACAAATGCACGTTATCAAAAAAAAAAAACGGCGAGCCTAAGCAAACTGTTATTATACGGTGGGAAGGGGGAAGTGCAGGCTGCGTTTTAAAAACAAGAATAGACTATAGAGGCTGCAGAGGTTCACCAGTCCAGACGGTTCACAGTGTGCTGTGAGTCGCTGGACGGGGGAGAAAGTATAATCGGGGCTTTGTCGAGGGCATTCGAGTTCACTGCAGGCATTACACGAGTACTAATGCCTGATTCAACACCGGCTCTGGCAAACATGCCTGACATTCAATGTTTACACCCCTCAATGAAAGCTGCTAGTCAGACAGTCTGATGGCTCGGCCTGGAATTACATTCAGGAAGTCATGAGATTTCCAGGTGGCTCGGCTTTCCTAGAATTATCAAGTGAGGGAGGGTTTTTTTTTCAAAGCGAAGACCTGCAATGCACACACACCTCCCCGAATTCTCTTCCTCAACAACAACAACAAAGTTCAAGAAACATTCAAGCCTTTCGGACCTTCTCCGAGAGACGAGGCCATCGTCTGCTCTGCAGAAAACGCATGGATAATGAATCTGTGCTGAACTGCTGCTGAACCCTCCGCTACCAGCACCGAGCCGAGCGGATCACCACATGACATGCATGCACTCGGTGGCCCCTGCAAAAAGATCTCCCAAACATACGAGGCAATCTGCTGTGTGAATCATTACACAGTGCTGCGGTCAGAGAGGGAGGGAGAGGGAGGGAGGGAGGGAGGACTTCTCCTTTGATGAACCTGATGACTGTTGGCGGCCAAAAAAAGTGGAAAGATAAACACGAAACACTTGCAGACCAACCGGTGCTGCAGCCGTTAAAAGCTCCCGCCCTTTTGGCAGCTAAAGTGTGTGTGTGTGTGTGTGTTCAGCGGTTCAATGTTTAACCCTTGTGTCAACAGCGAGCATGTGTCACAACAGCATTCCTGTGAGGCGCTCGTCTTGTGACAGAGCGGTTTCATAATGGGAGCGCTGCTCCGACCGCCCCCGCCCGCATTGTATTGTGGCAGGAGAGGGAAGGAGCTTTTGTCTCGGGTGCAGGATGACTCGCAGCGCGAGGGGCCTCCAGATTTGAGTTTCACATCCCCCCCCCCCCCCCCCCCTGCATTGATGTGGAAAAGGTGTAGCGAGTGGCCGGGTTTAAGTAGTTCAAACGGCGAGCAGCTTGTTTACCCAGAGCCTTCCTCTCCCTCTCTCCACTTCCTCCTCCTCCTCGCTTGTAAATGGTTAACTTGGCGGAGGATCATGTGAGAGAGAGTGAGAGAGAGAGAGCTGCAGTTACATGGGAGGTGAACTTTGCTCGTCCCGTTGTTAGGCAACGGCATTTTTGATGAGAGCAATTTTTTCTTTCTTTCATGGTGTGAGAGACGAGCGCGTCACATCGCCTCAGGAAGGAAGGCAGGAACGAGCAAATATGTTTCTAGATGAGCAGATATGGATGTGTGGAAATAAAAGGGTCGAGTTGGGTTTGGAGGGAGGCGGAGGAGGGTGGGGGGGGGGGGGTTGGTTTGTCCTTCAGGGCAACCCTGGGTGTAGCCAGACTTGTCAGTCAGTGTGAAACCATTTCCGCTTCAAGGCCGTCTGGCTCCTCCCTGCCATTGTGTGGCAACGCACTGGAGGTGAACTTTATCCTTCTTTCATGTGATTTGCATGGAACAAGGTCAAGTTACACATCTGTGAGCCTGCTGGACAATGTGGGGGGGTCAGATACCAAACAGCCTCTGCCCAAACCTGTATGTCGACTGTGTAAGACAACACCAATATGCACCCGGGTGTTACGTTACCATTACAAACTCAGCATCACACAGACAACATTCACCGCTCCGCCGTGACCTTTGAACCGCCGGCTCTTCTGGAATAAACACGTGGCGTAAGACGGGGCTCTCTATCAGCAGAGAGCTTGTAGCCGTTACAAAAATTTGCACAATACAAACACGCAGGGTTTCGTATCAACCTCCCGGCTTATCGGGCTCCTTCAAGGGCGCTGAACTTTCCCACAGCTCCCTTGGCTGCTCCGTCCTTCGCCCCCCCTCCCCCCTCTGCTGATCATCCCGTGTTGCTTCCCACAGTTTCCTCAGCTGGAGCTTGTGGCGGCGGATGTGATGTGACCGAACCCGTCCACCATGCGCCCGTTTAGCAACGATTGCTTCGCTTGTGACGCAACGCTGTTGCAAAACTAGTTTTGTCATGGATGCGAGTTTGCGACGTGTTCTCACGTGATCTCGTGTGATCTTGTGTGATCTCCTGTGATCTCAAGTTCCCAGATAAAAGGCTGAAGTCACTTTCATTTTTCATCAAGATGACACGTCAAATGGTCTTGAAGAAATAATTCCATGTTTGTATCCACTTGGACCATATTTTTGTGGTTTTGGCTGATCATCCCGTTCTTGGCTGACCTTTGACCTTTCAAACGAGTGTTGCTGTGTGATAATGTGTAAAAGCTGATTACTGACATCACCACTACTCTTAACGTTCAACGTTCAAAGTCAAATAGTGAGGAAAAGAAAAGAGCAGTCAGTTGTTTGTATCAACCACAGACTGTGGACGTCGTCATGGTGATGTCACCCGTTTGAGGACTGCGGTTTTGCCATTAACATCTTGGATTTTGGTCAATACCATATTGGATTTTTGCTACTAGTGAGCAGAAGTGACCATATTTGGACTGTGTAAGGTAGCCCCGCCCCTCAAGCATACGTACCTGCTTTCTGGTCTATTTGACGCCAAATGGACCATAATTTAATGAGCATCATGGTGTTTTGAAGACTTGAAACGAGTGATTGAGACCATAAACTCATGTTCACAATGTTTACTGAGGTAATAAATCAAGAGAGAAGTACGACCATTTTCTCATAGACGTTTTGCACTGAGATGAGTCGCCCCCTGGTGGCCAGCAGAGTGAATGCAAGTTTAAGGCACATCAGCGTTGGCTTCACTTTTCAGAACTGGAGGTTGCCGGCTATCAAGATATCTGAATCAGACTTTGTTATTGCAATGTCAGATGCCCTATCTCGCATTGTTAGCGAAAACAATTGAACCCTTCAACCCAGTGTTATGAAAATCCACAACAAAAACAGTTCTGACAACAAGCAGCTCCTTGGCCCGAGTCATTTAAAGGCCAAATACACCAAAAAAATAAGACCGAAGTAGGAATAAACTGTGATAATCTCCCCGTGAATTCACACACTCACACGGTTGTACTCGCCGTTCTAGCTCTACTTTCTATTCCAGCTCCTCGCAGCGAGCTGTGTCCCGAGACGAGGCTTTGATGTGGATAAGGGAGGTGAGGCGTCGTGTGCCCAAATGCCCAGACTCTGTGGTTAAGGAGGTTGCTCATCTCCAGTCCTCCCATCTTTCACCGCGGCGGGAGGCTGAAATGTGACAACCAATGCTCCCCAGCTGGCCCGCAAAAACCGCCGGCGGATAATGAATGCCACGGCATCGTGACAACTTGCACTTTTATGGAAAAGAGGGGGGAGGAAGGACATCGCTGGCACGGACGCTGGCAGCCTATGATGAAACATTCGTCCGTAAACCACCAGACAATCAAAGGGAAGGCGGGGGAGGCATGCCTGGAATCCGTGACGGGAACCCTCGGCTGATTTATGACCACTACCGAAAAAAAGGTCTGTTTCCAAGTAAAATGAGTGCTGAGCTTTAATTGCGGGATAAAAACTGAAGGAAGATCGCCTTCCAAATGCAACCGCAACACATGTTAGCGATGCATCACAGTTGCATGATCTTCCTCCCCCACTTCCCCCGATGTGAAGCAGCCACATGCTATCTATGAACAATTTCCCTTCATGAAGAGGAGGCTTGAGGTTTTTCCCCGTCTTCCTTCCTCTTACAGTAATGTTATTGTTTATCCTATACATCACAGAAATTACTCCGCATGCCCTTCTGCTTTCAAGGCAAACGTTACGAGAACAGGAGTCGCTTTGATCTCCTTCCAGTTGCAACCCTGAACAAGCGTCTAAATAAAGCAGTTTATAAATATGCATGCTCACACATATTTGTATGTATTATTCACACAGGTTTTATCCGAGTCTTTGGCTGAATAAATACATGCAAAGGAGTAAATGCAGATGACGTGGGCGTTCTAACTAATGACAGAAAAGGACGGCAGAAACATGAACACCATAGCCCACACCTGAATATATGACATCCGAGTGCTGTGATGTTATATAGCTGCAGAGCCGGAGATGTCAGAGTCCATTTTCTAGAGAGGCTGCTCAAAAATAGACAGGAGCTCCGGTAATAAATAAGACTACTTTGGGAAAGTTTTATTTTGGCTCAGAGGAAGAGGTTGCATAACACGCATTAAATACTCCTCCTTTTTTTTTTGGCTCAACCAGAAAAGAAGAAAGAAATACAACCTTTGTCGAGATAAGACGCTGGAGGAAGTGTCCAAATATAAAAGTGCCTGTAACGCATTAAAACACACTCAGACACCTACTGTACATACATATTCACACTGCTGTATGTTCTCTGAAGAGCCTTATGATGAAGTTGGATGTGTCACGTCCCTCGGGGTTTCGCACGTGGATCAGTCAAGAAGTAAAAAGGTGCGTTCGCACCAAACGGGGAAGCAAATTTTCACAGGATAATTAGTGTTTATTTGCGTCATTCACACTAGATTCACGAGGAGGGAGGAGACCTACCTCCATGTATACGTTTCATTAATCACGGCTGAAATAATCATTATCGACGCTTTGGACGTGTTTGTCTGAGTTTATAACATCACCTGGAGGTGCTCGGTGAATTTAATTGAGCTGTATTCACTGTGAATAGCGAGACACACATCGGCTGGTTTACTACAGTGGTGTGAATGCAATGTTGTTGTGATTTGATTGGAAAGAACAGATAAAAAAAGATGCCTTAATAACTATATAATGACGCCGATTTGTAAAAAGTCTGAAGTCATGGTTTTTTCGGTCCGTCTCCAAGACGATAAGCAAATAACGTTTAAAATGCTTGTTTTCTGAATGAGTTTGGATCAATCGAAGCTAGGCTATGCTAACACTATAGCAGCTCCATCAACACTCCAAATAAGGTCATGTAGACATAAATATGACCTTGTTTTCTCTGGTTTCTACACACAGTTCATTCGGTCTCCGTGAAATACATTTCAACCCACGCAAATTAGCGAATGAGGGAAATTTTCGCGTTTTCGTTGAATTTCTATGCAATAGCGTCACACGAAAAAATCCATCTTTATCTTTGTGGGGACCAACTGTTAACCTTGAGGACATTTTCAGAAAAGTTGGGACATAAACCTGTTTGTAGATTCAGGCTTGGTTTTAAGGTCCGAGTTATAATCAGGTTTATAAGGGTTGGGGTCAAGCATTTAGTGTGACAGCGACACATGTCCATGAGTGTCAAGCTCACACAGATAGTACAAGTGTGTGTGTGTGTGTGTGTGTGTGTGTGTGTGTGTGTGTGTGTGTGTGTGTGTGTGACATTTTGAACATTTTGTCTGAGTCGGTCACAAAGCTGGAATGACTGCAGGGCTCAGTTCAGCAAGCTCAACAAAATACCTCTGTGTCACGGGGTGAAACCGCCTTTTAAGGGCATTACCTAAGAAGCCATTTACATGTTACGTTGCTTAATCTAATAGCAGCTTGTGAACCAAGACCACGTAAACCTCAAATACCGGTTCGACCAGTTCCGACCATGTGGTGGTTTCGCTACGAGAAGGCCAGGTGGAAAGTTTGTTTACACCAACGTCTGCTTGTGTCTGAAAATACACGGGGGGTTTCCACTGGACGGGAAATGATGTCGTCAGCTCACAAGGCATGCAAGCTGACTTAAGCACTACAGAAGCAAAGTTCAGGCCTTTCTGTTCTCGGCTGAAATACGAGTCTGCAGCCATCGACTGAAACTACCTTCTGTTTCAAAAATGGATGTAAAAAAAAAACAACCCAAGGTTCATTTACATTTTTTCTCTTGCGGGGATTATTTCCTCCACTTTGCCCTGATATTTACAGAGTCGTCTGTACCCCCCTCCCTCCCCCCTCCCCCGACGAGCCCGGCAGATTAAGGGGATATGTTACCATCTTGGTTTTTCTTTTTCTAAATGGATACACATGTGGCACATCTGGGTCCAAGCCTGACTCATTACTCACTTTTTTATGTTCCATTCTCTGCAGCCATGGCAACTGCTGCATGTTTGGCAGAAAGCTTTTGAAGGCAGTGGAAAAAGAGAGAGAGAGAGAGAGCGAGCCTAGGGAGGGAGCATAAAGGGAGAGCGAGGGAGGGAGGGAGGGAGAGCGAGCAAGCTCTCAGTAGTTGGCCTACATCCAGTGTAATCATGCCATGGAGCCGAAATGAGGCCTTTGGCAGCACACCAGGTTTCTGAGAACAAAGATGTGAGCTTCTAATGTTGGCGGTGGGGCCTGCTTGGCATCCTTTGCCATTTCCCAGCAGCCCTTGCCTTGGCCGACCGCCAGGCCCCCACCCCCACCGGGACTGCAAAGAGGATCAGAATAAAGAGAGAGACTTGTTTTTCACTCGCCTCTTGCTCTGGCCCAATGACATCACCTCTGCAGCCTCCAGCCCCCAGATTCCAGCCGCCCAGCACATTTTTCCCCTTTCGCCGTCGACCCTCCATTTTATTTGAATTCCACCATTTTACAGGCCTACCTAAATCAAAACAGGCTCCTAAAAATGCCTAATTGATGTTTTTGTTTGTGTGCATGCATGTGCTGCACATCATTTATCTGCATCGTGCAAAAGCAGGATACGGAATTAATCTATTCGGGGAAAAAAAATAAATGAATCAACCATCAGACCATCTTCAAAACTAGCATTCGAGATACAGGAAGCCGCTAATTTGACAGATGGATACTTTGGTATTATCTTTCAGAGCTCCCCAAATTTTATCTGCACTCTAATCCCCGCTGTGCAAATCTGCAGCTAAAAATAGCAGCGTAAACAGGATATATATGGTAGTTGGGGTACCGTGATAATCTCCATGGTTACCTCTCTCTGCTACATGAGCAGCAGCGCTGTGCACATTAGTCTGACATGTCCTCCCCTCTGCTTCTCTGTGCAGCTTTTAGTCTGCATGCAACATATGTCCTCACACTGTCCCGTTACAACCCAACCCTTTGTGGTGTCAGTGCATCATGTTACACTTTAGCTCGCCGCTCACCTCAGTGGTTAGAAGAAGAAGAAAAAAAGGGTTATATAACATGAATGTTGTTCTTGTGGAGGAAGGAAAATCACAGACGGAGAAAACATCCACTGCTGAGCTCAAAAATCTTCAGAGAGAATTTCTAATGATTCTCTCCCATGAATAAAAGATGGCCAATCTAAAAATTTAGCTCCAGAAAAGCGATACAACAAAAAATAAAACGTAATAATAATAACATCAGGAACCGAGATGCGAGTCACATGCTGGGTATTCCCCTGGCCGTCACCTACCTCTCACTCTTTATTTAGGTATTTCACGTCTCAATTTACATACGGAGAGAAAGAAAAAGAAAACAGCTTTGCACAGCATCTGACTTGGTGCTCTGGACTGAAATGAGATGGCTGTCAGCCGGGTCACACTGTGGTGTTTGACTGTACGCACGCTTCATATTTCCAGCCGCAGCCATCTGTGCACGTCTGGCTCCCCCTCAGACCTCTCGCCGCCTCGACAACTCTGCTTTTGCAGCCGGCTGCAGCTTCTTGTTTTTAAAATCAATGGATCTTCCCGTTATAGAAATCGGGTCATTTAGGATTTAATTGAATCCCAGCGTGACGTCCCGTCTTGCATAACAGCGTGCAGCTATTTTGCTTGCACACAAACGTCGACTGGAGTGGAAATCAAAAAGGATCAAAAAGGCAAAAAAAAAAAGAAAAAGAAAAATGTCTTCCCCCCTCCCCCTCCCTTCTCCACGAATCTCAAAGAGATTCATTTGTTTGTTTTTGCCCTTCACAACAAGTCATTTCCTAACTGTGTCACGAAGCCTGACAACACTTCCTCGTGCTGTTCACCCAAGGAGAACCGAGCGGTGATGTGCTAATACGGCGGTTTTTCACAGCCACAGAGAAACACTCGGGGGCACTAAAAGCACGTGAAGTTTCTACGGGGAGAATATATCACCGTGTTGCTCTTCACAGAAACAACCACGTTGAAATCAAACGGACACACAATCTCGGTGCGTGTGCTCGGTGGCAACATGGCCGCCTTTATTTGAAGAGAAGCCGTCAGGCAAAGAGCCAAACGGCCCCGATGTCCCCGTGGATGGGTGAGGCGGATGAGGGTACGTGACTAAACGTCTTGCTTCCTCTTTCCAACGTCACATGGACTTGCACAAACATATCCTGCTTTGTGTCTGCAGGTTACAGACGCATTGCCTCACCCAAAAAAAAAAAAAAAAAAAAGCCCAAGGCTGAACTGCAATGAGCTGGAATGAGCCCAGACGAGAGGGAGGAATCTGAACTACTGGGACACTCCTCCACTTCAAACCTACACTTTTACTTCAGGGGATTTTTTTGGCTTGGGTTTTTTCTGTGTGTGTTTGTTTTGTTTTGTTTTTGGCACATGACATGTTTCTAGCTTTTTCCATCTGTAATACAACGCTGTAATCTTGCTTCACGTCTCGCGCTAATACTTCTCATTCTGAGGCGTTTAGATTATTAGCGTGATAAAAAGGAAAGAAAGAAAAAAAAAAACCTCTGAATCACTCCAGTGTAATTTCATTTAGTGGTTGCAGATTTGGATGACTGACTGTTCAGTGCATGTGGGCAGAGCTATGTTCATGCTGCAACCCCCCCTCCCTCCCTGATCCATTCAAGCTTACAACACACTGGCTGGAAATCCCCACCTCATGACAGAGCTTCCTGGTTAATGGCTAACGGAGGTGCCTATTTCTTTCTCTTTTATATATTAACACGGCTGGAAAATATTCTCTAACTGGTGGTTAAAAAAAAAAGAGTCAGTGTTGAAATCATGCTGGTATACTGACACAAAAATACAGGCAGTAAAAAAACCTTGAATAATCCCTATAAATTAAAAACACATTTTTGTTGGAGCCTGTATGTTTCTATAAATTGGGATTACAGTAGCCTGGTTGTTTTTTCCGAGGGTCGACCCACCTCATTCATTGCACAGCAGCAGCAGCAGCAGTAGTAGTGGCAGGCAGCAGCTCATGGCGTCGAGGCGCTGTGTGCATTGAGAAAAACAAGCTGCAGCGAGCGTTTCAGCCTGAACCGGATAAAGCTCTGAATTTAGGACAAAGCAGCAGTCAACTGGAGGAGCTTTTTTTTTTTTTTTTTTTTTTTTTTTTTAATAATCCCCTGGCGCTCTGCTTGTAACCTACAGCCACGTTTTTTTCTCATAAAAAAATAACTTGCTGCAGGCATGCTGGTATCGGCGGAGTCATATTTTTTTGCAGGTTTGATCATAATCATGATAACAACAGGAGCGTGTGGGTTATTCCCTTCAGTCGGTGGCTGGACTGGGTGCAGTTCTGGCTGAGGTTCAATTAAATAAAAAAAAAAATAAAAAAAGTAAAATATATATTTTAAAAAAAAGAAGCGAGTGAGTGACAGAGGCTGCAGTAAACTGGGAGGGGGAGGAGGGATGAGGAGGAGGAAAGGGGGGTCTGTCGAAGAAATCAAGTCAATAGAAACTGAAGTGGAAGCAGGCGTTTAGAGCTCCGCGGTGACGTCACTGCTCCACATTGAGCCAGTAGTAGAGAGTCAGTGGAGATAGAGAGAGGAGCGCCGTAGTAAAGTACACACCGACATGAACTTCTCCCTCTAAAACTTCAACCTTGTTGCTCTAAAAGTCGGGAGAAGACGTGTTGGCTTAGTGTGAGGGGGATTTTTTTTTCTTCGACAACCGGAACTTGCTCTTTGTTGGCCTTATTTTTTTTTTGGTTGTTTTTTTTTTTTTTTAAAGGGAGCTCGTAGGGAGAGAGGGGGAGAAGGAGACGCATTTTGGGTTTTTTTTCCTCTCTTGTCGGTGGGGTCGACGGCCAGCGCTATGTCGTCCGCGGCGGTCGCTGCTTCTTCCAGGAGGCAGTCGTGTTATTTGTGCGACTTGCCCCGCATGCCGTGGGCCATGATCTGGGATTTTACCGAGCCCGTCTGCAGGGGATGTGTCAACTACGAGGGAGCGGACCGCATCGAGTTTGTGATCGAGACGGCGCGGCAGCTCAAGCGGGCTCACGGGTTTCAGGAGGGCCGGTCTCCCGGGCCCGGCAAGTCGCAGCTCTCCGGCAAAGAGATCCAGGCGATCAACCACGCGGCGGCGGGAGACCCCGGCTCCCGGCCGCCGCAGCCGCTGGACCGCTACCCGCTCTCCTCAGACCGCCCGCCCCGGCTGGGTCCAGAGTACCAGTCCGGCAGGCAGGCGAACGGCATCCCCGTCCCCAATGGATTTCCTAAGCCCGACGAGCCGCCGGAGCTGAACCGCCAGAGCCCCAACCCGCGCAGGAATAGCACGGTCCCCCCGAATCTAGTGCCTTTGGTTAACGGGAACATGCCCCCGGTGCACGCAGTCAACGGCAGACCGGGACAGATGGGGCTCCCCTCGGCGCTGGCGGGCGGTAGTCCCGCAGACCTGGGCAAGAGACCCGCCTCGGTGTCCAGCAGCGAGCACGACAGGGACAGGGACGGCAAGGAGAAGCACAGACCGGACAGCCTCACGCCGGAGCTCTCCGAGAGCCACAAAAACAGGGCCGACCCGGACTGGATGGGCAAGGGCAAAACGGTGCGGGACCTGATGGCTCTGCACACGTTCGACAACCGGTTCAAGAAGGACCACGCGGCCATGCAACAAAGGGTGATGGGCTACGAGACCGGCGCCACCGCGTCCAAGTCGGGTAAGTGTTCAAATCCAGCAATATATATATATATTATGCATTTTTTATTTTATTTTTCATATTCAGCACATATGTTAAATACAGTCTGCAGCAGTCATATGCACACATGGTGTACTGGTGTTATGGTGGTGCTGGTGCAGCAGGGGACGTGTGCATGCCTCTCCGGTCTAATTGTTGATGCTTGTCTGAGCTGCGCGACTCAACCGGTTTCTGTTTAACCCTTTCCCGCCTCCAGACAGAGGAAAACACCCGCGGAGCATGAAGAGAAAAGCCTCACCTGAACCGGAGGGAGAGGGCACGGCCGCCAAGCTCAACGGCGAGGCCCAGCAGTGGTTACCGCCGCCCACCGACGGACTCAAGATGCCCCCGGTGCCCCCGCCGAGCTTCGCCTCCCCACCCTCCACGATATCCCCGCACTCCCGCACCACCCCGCCCGAGGCCGCGCAGAACGGCCAGTCGCCCATGGCGGCGCTCATCATGGCGGCGGACAACGCCGGCGGCAACAGCTCCCCGAAGGACGCCAACCAGGTCCACTCCACGACGCGCAGGAACAGCAGCAGCCCCCTGTCGCCGTCCTCCATGAACCAGAGGCGGCTGGCGCAGAGGGACGCGTCCGGCGGCGCGGGTACCCCCCACGTGCCGGGTATGGACCAGGTGCACCCGCAGAGCATTCCGGACTCGTCGGTGCCCGGCAGCATACCTCTGTGCTGCACGCTGTGCCACGAGCGCCTGGAGGACACGCACTTTGTCCAGTGCCCGTCGGTGCCCTCGCACAAGTTCTGCTTCCCGTGCTCGAGGGAGAGCATAAAGCAGCAGGGCGCCACCGGCGAAGTGTACTGTCCCAGCGGAGAGAAGTGTCCCCTGGTCGGCTCGAACGTACCGTGGGCTTTCATGCAAGGAGAAATCGCCACCATCCTTGCGGGAGACGTCAAAGTAAAAAAGGAGAGGGACCCTTGATTTTGTTTGAACACTTCTTTGGGGGAGGAAGAAGGATTGGGGGGGATGGGAGGGAGGGGGGAAGCAAAAAATATGAGTATAAATATATAAATATCACATACATACCATTCAAAACTAACAGACTTGTACATATTGGACCCAAGGGAAGAGTATACTTCGTAAAAACATGGTTGTATAATTTTTGATTTTTTGAATACATTGTGTTTCTATATTTTTGAAGATAAAAAGGTATGTACTCATTATAATGGACTACGTTCCTCTTTGTTGATGTTTAACAAAAAATTCTTGATGTACTTCTAGGTCTGGTGGCAGTTCCTGTTTAACGTAGAATGTGACTAATGCTACTCTACGAGCACTTGGCAAAAAACTGAAAAATGCTTTTAGCTGTACTTGTATGCACTTGTTTAAAAATTGCCAAATACAATTTCTGATCTTGTATGAACTCTTATTGTCTGAGCTTGCTTCATTTTGAGTGATCCTTTTAAGTCAACGACGCGGTGACACGCAGGCTTGTTGTGACGGCTCAGGGGAGGACTTGATTTACGCTGCACATACACACACCAAGGCTACTGTTAGTGGGTTCTTTTGGTTGCATGGTCCAAAAACAACCCCTCCCTCCAAAAAAACCCACATTCTGTCCTAAATTTTGCTCCACTTTTTTGTGCATCGCTGTTAACTGATGGCGACGGATACAGAAAAAGGTGCCAAGTCATGTTCAGTCAGCTGGAATCTGTTGAGTCAGTAATGTGAGAGTGTGTACGATTGTCAACATGATACCATAGCATAACCACGTTGTGCAACCGCACAACTTTACACGTGGCGGGACACGATCTCCCGAAGCTTGTGTGCAAATGTTTGACGTCACAAAGGTGTTTTTAGCTTTTTCTTCATTTCAGTTGTCAAAACCACAACTTTAAATGAATAAAAATCAGCATTTCGGACTTATCTTCCCGTCGCTGCGGCAACGCCCCCCCCAGTTTTTGTTGTTGTAACTGTCACTGATAACGCCTGCACAATGCTAACAGCAGATTTTCTGCCTCGGCAATGCAATGTGTGCTCTTTCAGGGTAAACAATAACTGCTGCTGCCTCGTGTACAAACCCACTCGGTCTGCACCTCTTCACATGCAAATTCAATTGTTGCAGCCATAAAAAAAACACACACACAAAAAAAAAACAGGCAATTCTGTCTCCGTAATGGCGAGCAGGCGGGCCAGACTCCTCTCTGCGCCTCGTGGGGTTCGCTTACGTGCCAAGCTGCAGTTACTGTGTCTGCAAAAAGAGAAGCAATCTCGATTTCCCCCAGACAAAGAAAGCTCACTGGCTTGTAGCTGACACTGCAGCATGCGGACGCTGACATGGAGATGCATCTCCAGCAGAGATCAGGGGGGGGGAGGGGGGTGTAGTAGGCAGTTGCGTAATTATTTGCACACAAAAAAAGCAGCAAAAGCTCATGCAGACTGTTTCTCTGTGATTAAACGTCCCTCACGGTCGCCGTCATCGCCTCAGTTCAGCTTCCAGGGTCCGTTGACCTCGCTGCAAAATGTCATTTTGGTTCGGCACCTCGGTGTCTGAACATGGTGGGGGTTTGGTGGGGTGGGGGTTACCCTGCATGGCGTCCTGATTAACTGATTGATCCGTGATGTTGAGTGAAAACACGGCCTCTGCACCTCCGCTTGTTGAGTCAACGGAGGAGGAGGAGGAGGATGTGGAGGCCGGTGGAGCGTTCTGGTCCCCTAATAGACAAAATGAACTCTGAATTTTGTCATCTGATGGCTGAAGAGCGTTTTGACCGAGAGAAACCTGTTTTTTTTTGCCCTCCTCTACGAGCATTTTGAAAGCAGCTGTTTGTTTATGGGCTTTTTCCGTTCTCTGGAGGTTTATCTTATCAGCTGGACTTTAAACGCCGCAGCTCCAGTTTGACAAAGATTAACACTTCAACACACCCACTCCATATTCCATCGCACATACTGTTCTCAGGGATCTTTTTTATTATTATTGTTATTATTATGAGTCAGCCCTTTGACCTCCTTGTGACAGTGTGCCGGGAGTTGAAATTGCCACATCCAAAGACGGAAGTTAGTAACCTGGTATGAAGTGTGATGCAACCACAAGCACAAGAGAACCGCCCGTAAAGATTTATCGCAGCGCAGCCAATACCTGTTTGTTCAGCGCCGACTGAAAATAGCCCACGCTGTATCTAATACAGTGATAATGTGTCCCTGGAAGTGGCTCTGTCATAACACAATGCTCCGGTGTTGCATAGTTACCAGAGCAATCGGTGCACAGCAGATGCTCCCGGTGCAGCCTGTCGATTTAAATGCAGGGGGGGGGGGGGGCAGCGATTTCAGTAAACAGCCGGCATGCGAAAGGCAAGGTCACGCAGAGTTGATGGCACAAAGTTCAGCTTGAATATATCTGTGATTATATATATATTTATTTTATTTTGTTGATACTATTACTCTCCTCTGTTTGCAGTATGATCATGCAAGGAGACATTTGTTGGTTAATGACTCACAGGCTTTTCATCTTGTTTACTATAAAACCGTCAGGGTTTTTTTTTTTTTATGTTTAAGCTCCCACTTATGATTGTTTTTTTGACTTTGATGTGCTCTTGCCTCTGGAAGCTTTTTATGGAGAGAGAGAGAGTTAGTGAGGCATTGCCAGGTGAAGTCCAGGTGAAACTAAATCAAGATTCATTTAGCTCCTTTTTTACTGCGGCTGCTTTTTGTCTTACAGTCGCGGTGGTTTGCAGGATTGGATCTCCGAGAACCAGACGGACGGTTTCCTTATCAGGCTGCAGCAACACGAGGCCTCGTCATAAAAAAAACCCCCGCATCGACGGTTTGATTCATTTACTTGACACGGTTATGTTAATCAAGCTAAGTGAAAGGCGACGACAGATAGGTGACGCATGGAGTCCGTCACTCCCTCCACGCCCCCTTTAATGGTTAACTAAAGTGGAGGTCGTTACACAAAGATGTGGACGTGATTGTGGGAGCCATAACTGGGTTGGTCGGAGCTCGTTGCCTTCCCAGATAAGCATGCGGTCGATGTTTGTTCCAGTTTCACCAACTCGTCGTCGATAATATGAAAGAAAAGTGATGCAAACATACCGTCTACACATTCAAAGATGGGTAGAAAGAGCGTAGCATTGGTGCTACGTCGAAGAGCGTTATAAATTCTTATCCGCAGGCGTTTATTTTACATTAAAATGGTTAAAAATGAAGTGGGTTGAGGGAGGGGAGGGGGACGTGTGGGAGACAGTTGAGCGCTCAATGCAGCCAGCTGTTTCGCTAATGAATCTATGTTTAGCACAATAAATCAAGAGGCACGCTCGTGCTGCTGTAATCCCCCTGAAAGCGAGCGGAGAGACGGGGACGCGCCAAAAGGAGAATCTGGTCCACATTTCTCCCCTCCCTGTATAACTGATCCGCGTGGTTAATTTTAGACCTGTCAGGGAAAACAAGGTCACAGCAAATGTTGTATTGAGGACACGCTCGTATCTGCCTCTCTTCTTCTTCTTTCTTTTTTTTTCTTCTTTTCATCAATCAAAGTTTCCCCTTTGGAGCCGGGCTCCTGCGAGACTAGTAATGACGGCTTCTCGTCTCGGCACCGGGGGAGAAGCTGGAGCTCCAACCGGCAATTAGGAGGAGCACGGCTGAATCCGCAGGATGTGTAAAATTTCCCCTTTTGATTCTTGGTCCACCAGTTTTTCTTTCTTTTTTTCTTTCTGACTGGTCTGGCCTCGTTACCATGAAGGCATGCAATGTGAAGATGATTACAATGCTGAGTGCCAAATTTGTTTTCCCTTTCAGACTGGTATGAGACCCAATTACTGCGAGAGGCCTGCGAGTCCTTCAACGAGCCTGAATGTGTTTTCTGCGTAGCAGCTGTTTCTCTACGGAGCTATAGGAACACAAAAACACCATCTTTTAGAGGTCACACAACAACAAAATGCAGTGTTTTCTCTATACTTATAAGATATTTTGGTGTCTTTCTCCTCCCCTCCAATCACATCGTCCTTCATGCTGCTTTATACACACCGTCATCATACTTTCGGAAGCTCATTTAGTTTTTTGTTTGTCTTTTCTCCCCTCCGTCCTTCCTTTTCTCTCTGACTGGCGGTTTACGCTCACACTCCACATTCCTGTATTCCTATTTTTCTTCTGTGGCGTTGCTGTGAATCAAGTCTGTGAAATGGAAATGAGGACTCTCTCCCTCTCCCTCTCTCTCCCACTCCCTCTCTTTCCAGACATCAAAACGAGGCTATGCCTCCAATGTTTTTCTCAGATCTTGGAGCGCTGCCAAATCTTATAAGTGGAGCAGAGAGAGGGAGGGAGGGAGGGAGGGAGCAGAATGCAGAGGAAGGAGAGGGGGCGCAGCGCAGAAAAGATGAAAGCAGAGAGGATGAAAAATGAACAAGGGAAAGAGGCAACGTGAGAGATGAGGACAAAGCATGGGACGGATCCAAGAGCATTTGGGCTTCTTTTTTTCCCTCATATTATAGCCGAGCCCAGCACAATCCCTCCCTTATTTCTGCTGAGCAACTACTCCTAAGCTTCTGGCTCAGGATCAGCTGATAAGATGGCGTGCTGCTACTATGCTAAATGAAAAATAGGAGGTGAGGAATGGGGAGGGGAGGGGGGGTGCGTTATCTCCCGCAATCGAGAATCTTCTGTACGCAACAACATGGCTGCGGCTCTAAACTTACTCCATTTATAAAAATGTGTAATGTGGAAAAAACACAGAGTTAGACGACTGCATGTCATCCCTTTTTTCTCTGACTGAACTCTACCTTTTGCAGACAGATATTTTCGGGGGCCCCTGGGGAGGGGGCGCGCCAGTCACCGTAGTAAGATGCTTGTTGCCACCTCTGACACGCCGAGCTAAAGTTAGATTTAGCCGTCAATCTCAAAGTAAACAGCCGCGGCTTCGCTCTGGAAGGATCGTCAGCCGTCAGCATGCGAGTGTGTATTCTGAAAGACAGTGAGCCCAGACCCCCCCTCCTCCCCTCCTTAAAAAAAAAACACAATCAGAGTGATTGACTCGTCTGCTGTATTGCTGCTTGTTTAGTCAGTCTGGATTCGAATGTGATGGCTCGTGAGGGGCCATCTGTGCACGGCCTTGTAAGCCCAATAACGATGCAAAGCCCATGTAGGGTAAAGGCCTGGAGTCACGACACCGAGGGTGTGCAGATGGTTTCCAACGACGAGGCTGGTGCAGACATCCGTGTTGAGTTAGAGGGAGGGAAACACAGCAGCTAGAGGTCTGAAGTAGTAAAAAGAAAATGTTTTAGATGAATGCTCTGCTGGTCTGGGGAAGGGCCCTGATGAGGGGAAGCACCGGTGGGCTTATGAATGGCTGTGTTTCTACGGGTGTGTCAGCAGATTCTGCGGTGATGTGTTATGGGATGCTCATTTCCTCTCTCTCACCCCCCCACCCCTGCTGGTCGTGGGCCTCAGCCACGGACAATTACCGCCGGTTCAAGCCGGGACACGGCGCTCGGCGTCTGCGTGCAAAACTAAATCAGCTGCCTCCGCCGCCACAACCACGCAATTAAACTCTCAACTGTCACTTGTTTGGCCAAAACAACAAAGCGCCTACAAAATCTTGTCTGAGACGAGTCGACTTGTGTGCCGCGTGAAACCAGGATGGCTGAGCGATCCGCGGCGTACGCCGTCGCCTTTCATCTCCCCGAAGCCATACAGTTGTCAGAAGATAAGAACAACACACTCAGATATTCTGTCACTTGTGTTTTTATCTGGGAACGCAACAACACACACACACACACACACACACACACACTAATACCCATCCACCACCTCGCTGTAGTTTCTTTGTGTGTTACATAACTGTGAGTGGGAACAATTTCTCCTCTGAGTGCTAACGTTGTTGTCAATCAGGGGCTTTATAGTGGCACAATCTTCTGCAGAGGCAGAATAAAGCTTTTCACCGTCTTTGTTCGCTTGCCAGTCAAAATGTTCCACTCTCTTGCTTTTTACCTGTCCCTCCCTCCCTCCCTCTCTTTGTGTCTGGGCATGGAAATCATTTTCTTGAGAAAGTGTTTATGCTCCCCCCCCTCAACGGAACATTTGAGTTGGAGTTAAGGAGCGAGCGGAGGTCGGGTCAACGGGGAGAGAACAAGCAGGGCCTGTGTTTGACAGGTGTGTGCTATTATTGGAGCCGGTGACTTCGAGTGCATTACACAACTGTGTCGCTCGGACGGAGTTTATTTAGACCGCTAGCAGAGTCCTTTTGGAGTATCTGATAACTCGGGGCCGAGCATGTCCCGACAGGTGTCTTTGAAGGGGGGGTAATGGTACTGTAAATAAGAGAAGGGGTTTTATATAGCTCAAGGTTGATGTCGAATTTGGAAGGCACGGAGAAAGCATTCCTGAATTGAATTCTTGCGTGACTGGCACAAAGTCCGCAGTTGGTCGGGTCCAAAAAAAGCACACTTGTATTTAGCCATCATCAAATAAAGTATGCTAATGACGGGGTTTGTGCTCGATATACTGTATACACGTCTGCTGCTCTGTAATGATATAATCACAGAGCGGAGACCGCTAACCCCCCTTTCCTCCATCATCCTCCTCTTTGGCTGGAATGTGCAGAGGGAGAAAAAAATGATCCAATGTCATCCAGAGTGATGGAAGCTTCTCCGTTGAGCCAGAGGGATATGTTCAGGGGGGGGGGAGGCGGATATTTCTGGTTGAGTGTGTGAGTTTGAGTAAGTCCGGGCATCGAGCCAAGCATGCTGATGGAGGGGAAGGGAGGGTTTTGGAGAGAGAAAGGAGAGAGCGAGATAGAAACCCTTTTGGGCTGGCGTGCTGTCAGCTTCACTAGCACACAGCTGCTTCTGGAAAATTCTGCACCCTGCCCTACTAAACCACCAGGCATGACATGAATAACAAGAATGGCCCCGGCCCGTCAACAGAGGATACTTTTTCTTTTGACGCGGGCCTAACAGACTGGTACAAATGCCCTGGCCTTGCACATAGTGGAAGCAAAAAAAAAAAAAAAAAAATCAACAATGAGGGGGACACCGGGGCACAATGTGGAAATGAAATCCACGGGTTTAGAAAAGGCTTTGTCTAGACGAGGACACAGTTGACACAGACCCCCGGGGGCTTTGGAAAAAGGCTGTGTAACAAAATGCCAACTGGTGTGTTTTGATGGGGTCGCTTGTTCACCAGCCAGTCACTAATTGGAGAGTAAGAAGCCGCTAAATTGCTTACAGTCGAATCTTGCTAAATATCTCTTTCCGTGCGTCAAAACAGAAAGCACGTACGAGCCAGCCGCCCTGTTGTTGACACTTCCCGGCCCAACCTGTCTGAACACATAAGGCTCCTCTCCGGCTGACTGTATCCATGGCTGATAAAGAGGTGAGTCACTCGCTCGTCTATCCCTCCCTCCCTCCCCCCCCTGGCAACACTCTTATCCTTAACCCCCGTCATCCCCGTCCACAAGGCCTTATGTGTACATCCAGCACATGGCGGATCGCATGAACAGCAGCGACCGCGTGGCTCGCCGCTGACACCTGACATTTTCATGCCCCAGCAAGCCGCTGATACATTTGGCGCTTGGCACGCATTCTTCTCCCGGGTTTATCCATCTGTTGATGTCGAGCCCAACCCCCCCAACCCCCCGAACCCAGCCAGCCAGCCAGCCAGCCGCTACTATGTTCTTGCAACATAACACGAGGCTCGTCTTTCTATTCATCTTAACATGCGAGCGCTGCATGGCACAGCCGTCGCCCCTCCCTCCTACGTGTTTTTCTCCCCGTCGTGCCATCTTTCCTCCCCCCCCCCCCTCACACGCACCGCACCGTCCACCCGAGTCATTAAGTCTTTCAGATTGGCATTCAGCCGGTCTCAGAAAACCGACAAAGATGGTGAACAAAAATAAAAATAGTGGGAATCGCGTAAAGCTGCAGTGATAACGCTGGCAACAGACAAATATAAGATTGTGTGCAAGGCAGGGTGCTTCCTGGCTGCCTGCCAACTTCCAGCAGCAGCACTGCAGCATGTCAATATGTCCGTTGCCAGGGAAACAAGGAGAGCACACACACACACACACACACACACACACACTCCATAGAAAACCATATCGTTACATTTCCCCCTCTTTTTTTCCCCTCCTTTGGATTTAAAACTCTCCATGAAATAATAATCTCCTGTCCAGCAAGGAGCATCACGCAGAATTCAAGTTTAACTTCACTCCGGTAGAAGTCGCTAGAAAGGGGCGACGACATGGCCGTGATCCCTCACTGGCTTCCCACCCCCCAAACAAGGCCAATCGTTCTCACGCGTGATAATCGCCCACAAAGCATTCATTTAGATGAATCCGTAAACACGAAAGCAAATTCTTGTTTCGATTTGTCCGATGAATTCGGTTTTATCATGTCGTGATGCATCGTGGAGGGGGAGGGGCTTACCTCCATAGACAACGTGTCATCAATAACGACTGAAATAAGCACTATGTCTGCTTCATGGAAGTCCTTCCTTGCATGAGACGTACTCATATATGTATACTGTATCTCTTTGAGAGACAAAATGCATGTGAGATTCTTTCTGTCCTTCGTGGGCTCTGCGGGGCGTAAATTTCGCCGTTCCCCGCTGCACACATGTTACCAGGTCGGTGATTGTTCCCTGCAGCAAACAGCTTGGCTGAGAGTTATTACTGGCAGGGGTACACTCCTCCGTCAGGTGCTGCGAGAGAACGACCTCAGATACATCAGGCGAGCGCGGCGGCTCTGTTGCAAAGTCACAACTCGCAAACGTAAGTCATGGCGTTTTAGTCTGCCGAGCAACAAAGCGCCTCAGCAACCTAATCAGTCCGTCTCGAGCTGCGACCTTGAGCGGAGCTACCTTCTCCGTCTCTTCGCCGACGCCATAATGCTTTTATTTCCCCCCCGTTTAGAATGAAAATAAAACATTTATACCTCTGCGTTTCCTCCGTGCTGCGATACAATCTGTCACCGCGCTCCGTTTAAAGCTACTTTGTAACACAAGAACGTGACCTCGCCGAGAAATCGCTTCCCTCCTCTTTATCTCTCCGCTTGTTCCATCTCCGTCTACATTGTGGCTTTTTTTATGAATAGAAGGCCACAATTTACAAACAAACGAGCGAGTGTTAAAATGAATCAAACCATGTGTCTCGTGGGCATGTGTTGTTAAAAATGTTCCAACATAAGCCCTTAAATGCCACCGATTAGCTTACAATCTAGTAGCCAGATGATAGCTGTTGCCTTTTCCTCGTGTGGGTGTGTGTTGCTGCGTATATAGCTGAAGGGCGGCTAAAGGACAGCTCCGTCAGCCACACCTAGCCTGGCAGTCTTATCCGTAGCCTGGCTCCGTCTGTGCTCGTATCACCGGAGGGGGGTGGAAAAGGGGGTGTGCCAACTATAGCGCCTTAGTCCTTTTGAGAACTCGATCCGTGCCTGTGAGTGGTCTAACAGCTGCTGCTGCAGTGTCTGAGCTTGCTGGAGGATGCAGATGAAAGTGCTGATGTGTCCTGTTATTTTGGGTTGCTCGGTGCCCCCGAGGCCAAGGAATTTTTTTTTGGAAGAGACCGGGCAAGATTGTTGGGGGTGTGTGAAGGCGGGGGGTGCTCCCCCCCTCCCGTGCCCAGAGGGGATCTTAGCTGAGAGTTTCTCTCCCAGAATGCAATGTGACTCTCATTGCCACATGGCGCTGTGGGAATCCTAAAGGGGGGGGGGGGGGGGGATTGCTGACAGTAGCAGGCTGAGCGATGGGCACCGACATGAGCGCAGCGTATTGATGTCTCTGATGATCGGCGGTATTTCTGTCTTTTGTGCTGGAAGGGAGGGGCTCCGAGTTTTACACGCCGTTTGATCCAAACGACAGTTTCAAAGCCATTCTTGACATTGAAAACAAAACTAACCCTCAAAGTCACGTAGTTAGGTCTAGACGAATTTAGTTAATATTACAAATCTGCCTCAAGTGAGTCCATTTAGCAAGGGATCTTCATCTAGTATTTCTGTATTCATTTAAAAACTTGTTTTCCTGACCTGTTCCTTGCCTAAAGCGAACACTATAAAAATCAATAAAAATAATCTTTAAGAAATGTTGCTTTTTTCTCTCTCCTTTCATTTCTTTCATTTTCTCCTTTCATAGCCTATTACTGCGACGTTGATCTTACCGCCCGTTTTATTGATTGGTGGATTTGAACCCCTTCTGACTGCTGGAATCTTCTAGAAGCTCCGCAGCAGCTGCTTGCATGCCTGAAACGTTAACGTCAGCCAATCACACCAGCATTAACTCTCACCTGGCTGTAAAAAAAACACCTTATCGCAGATCTTTGCAGCACTCCCTCCAAACCGGCACGTGGCGGTAATATTACAGCTCGTCTGGCTCCGCCGCACGAAAGAAAGATGCCGTGTCATTTACTTAATTACGCGTCCCCCGCGGCTCACACCTTGAGAAACGACTTGATTTATTTGGTCGCCGCTTACTGAAAATCGTCTCAGGATTCCCAGTGTCTCCTCGTTCTGTACTTCATCAGAGGAGCTCCGTCCGTGCACAATGTGACACGGTATTAATTAAGAGGGATACTCGCAGATTGCTCCATAAATCATTTTTCATCGCATTTTCACGCTTGGTCTAACATTGCAATTTGCATCTTGTTCCCCTCATAACAGAGTACACCTCGGCGAGACTGGCGACGGCTTCATCGGCGTGTTTTCCCCCCTCGGAGGAGTTTGACCTCAGACGGATGGATGACTGTGCTGAGTCACTGCTGTTGTTGTAGTCAACATGTGGGACGTTAAAGGGGCCACGATGCAAATCTCTGCTTCTGGCTAAATCCTGAAGAGTCTGAGTGATATTGTGGTGTGTGTGTGTGTGTGCATTAAGCGCATTACAGCCCTGTATTCAGCCTTGAATCAGCTGACAAAGCTTCCAACGCCAGTTCTCCAGCAACAATATTTCTTATTATATTATGTTTCGTCATTCAGCTCTTTAAAGGGTCTGAATCACGTGACTGTATGCACACAAAGGCCCGAATCAGACTGCTTTGTTATTTTAGCCGCTCATGTGATCAGCACTCAAGGGCCACTCTCAGCCCCCCCCCTCCAGTCCTCTGCAGGCCGACACAGAGAGGGGTCTGTTACCAGAGAAACAAAGGTCAGTGTACTGTGTCTCCACATTTTCAACTCGCAGAGCGAACCTTGAAAGGGACAAAAGCGCCGCAAACAAACACGCTTTGTTTTCGCCAAAACAAGACGCCGTTTGTTGTTGCACTCTGTGATGTCATCGCCATGGTTCATCCTCTCTGTGACCCCTGGGCCGTCGATTCTCAAATAGCTTCATCTGGGAGGTGCGCGCCAATTAGAGTGGTGATCCTTTCACCCTCCCTCCCTCGCACAAACATGCATGCATTCATCTGATATCACAAAAATAGATCAGCGAGTTCACTGTTCTCTGAAGTCCCTGTGGGAAGCCGTGCTACAGAGACGCCCTGCTTTGCCGGAGCCGCACACAGCACTGTGATCTACGCTCTACTGTACGAGCGCCATCGTTATCCGAGGAAGAAGAGAGGCTGAGAGATGCGAAAAGTGATTATGTTGCAAGAAAAGCTCTTTGACGTCTCGCAGTGAACTCTTGAAATCGCAGCACGCCTGAAAAACTGCAACAAACTCTTTTTCGCGCAGGAAGCTGTGAACGCCTACTGCGCCCGACCTTTGATGATGTAAGCGATGCAATCCTCGTGATAGATGCATCAGGCTTCGGCCTTGGGCTGCTCTGAATGTTTAACTCCCCGAAGGCCTGGCGGGCTAAACGGGCCGAAGCAGCCCCCATCAATACACCACCAGGCAACGCTCAGGATCACCTCAATTAATCTCGGCCTTGTAACAAGTTGACAGGTCTTTATCCAAACAACAAACAAAACGGGGCACTTTGCCGCCTGACGACGGCGGCGGGGACCAGGATGTTCATTTGGAAGCATCTCTGCAGTTATCATCCTAATAAGCGAGGCTGCACGGCGCCTTTACCTGAGATTAAATATTCAAACGCGGTGCGATCAAAGTGGGATTACTCTGCTAAGCTTGCTGTAACAAAAGGAGAGGTGGAACGTCGACGGCGGAAAAATTATGCATTTTCTCCCTCTTCTGCAATGCTTGTTAATGTGATTTATGCTGGAAAATGAGCTCTTTTTTTGTTGTTGACCTTATTACCATGCTATTCGGTTTTAATTTACATCACACTCGAGGATAAACCGACCCGATAGATGGATGCAACATTCACACTATAAAACTGACAATTCTTTTCTCAGAGGATTAGTTTAAGGTTTTGGGAAATGTGCTCTTTTGCATATTTGCATCTTTCCGTGAGTAAGGTGAGAAAATTGATGCACTCCCTGCTGCAGTCAGGGGACGGTTAGCTTTGCTTAGCATAGCAGAAATATGAAAATTCAGGGGTAAACAGCCGAAAAGCTAGCCTGGCTTTGTCTAAAAGTAAAGAAAAATCTCCCTACTAATAACACCTCTAAGGTGCATGAATTATCAGTATCTTGTTTGTTCAAGCCACATGATGTAAGATGACACGTTGCAGTTAGAGGGTAATGTGTATTTCTTGGGCGGAGCAAGGACTCTTTTAACTTCTAGGTAGAGTTTTCCACTGCTTTCAATCTTCATGCTAAGCTACATCTACCAAGCGTAAAGTGAAGCCGACGCTGAAGTGCCTTAACTGTCATTCTTTCCAGATACAGTAAGGTTTCTGCTTGGGGTGGCGCTCTGCTGCTTGTGTTAAACAGATCCACCTGTTGCTCCTCCACAGTCCAAATATGGTCACTTCTTTCACTGGTTGCAAAAATTCCATGATGGCTACGGCAAAATAGCAACCTAAAAGTCCAAAAACCAAAGGGTGTCATCACAATGACCACACCCACTTCTTATATACAATCTCTGCCGTCTACTGGCAACAACATTAGCTACTTAGCTAGCAAGCTTAGCACACCAGGAGCTAAAGTGCTAGGTGTCATGCAAAGTCACATCAGCCAAACAGATTGCGTGACTTTGAAAAGTGACGACTATTGAAGTAAGCTTTGCAATGTTAAGTAACCCTTCCAGTTTTATGTAAATCATGTTTTTAATTTAGCTCCCACAATGAGCTGCTGGAGGACGTGACCATGAAGCTTCCAACAACGCAAGGCGGATAAGAATTGCATAATTTGCACTTTGTTTCCCCCAGATTAATACTACGTTTTGATCTCATTAAAATGTGATTTGCAGTAATGGGTGCCACGTCTTGTGTGTAACCAGCTGAGTACACCATTAGTCAAGAGATTGCATAACTCTCTATATTGCATGAGGCTCCTTTGGCGTTGCCTCATTCTTGTGTGTGTTTACAGAAGGAGAGTGTGAGGAATGCAGCTGTGAGTCAGTACTCGGCAACAGCGGTGAAAGTCAGTGTGAGACCGTGGTCGGATTATACAAGGTGATGTTTGAAAGAGAGCGTCATCAGTTCAGTGCGTTCTGGTACATTCCTAAAGAGTAACGCAAGTCCGTTGATGCGTCGGCTCCATTTATGTCGCTTTGTTCCTGTCATGAAGGTAGACGTGTTGAATTGTGTACTGTTGATGAATCGTAAACGGTAAATTATAGCTTCCACACAAGGAGAGTTTCATAATAACTCCACAAACAGTCTGACAGTTTTATTATGTAAAAAAACAAACTCATAATCCAACCGAAAGCAGCAAACGTAAAAAGAGCAGCAGTGGTTGGTGTGGTCGTTTGCCACTACTCTTTTTGACAAAACAATCCCAACTCAAAGTCGACTTACTATCTTTTTGCCGAGCTTTCACCGTCACCGCCTGGTCTTTGCATCAGTTGCCGTGGAGGTGGACTTGTCAAACTGTTATCTATTATAACATCAGGAAACAATTGCATCAGCTGATTCATCACATTACAACTAAGCCAACTTCCACCTGCAGATGAAGACCATTTGTTACGGTTGAAAGCCCCTGCGGGAGTTTATAGGTTGACCTTGAGTTGGGGTTGTTTATTTCCTGCTCAACAGTGGTATTTCTTTGCTTATTTACAGCGACATATTCATTTTCTTCTTAGGATTTATTTTTACCGTAGTCCCTGAAGCCCTTGCAGTACACTCCCACACCTACTTATTGTGATATAAAGGGCCTTCTGCAATATTATGGGCTGTTTCTGTCTCTAAAAACTATTAACAGGTTTTATGTTACGCCTCTGCTCTAAACATTGGGAGTTTGCAGATCTGTATCTGAAAAATTAATATGTTTTTTTCCTTGTGAGCGATAAATAAAATCAGTCGTCTGCATCAGCTGCTGCTTGAACCCTATTAGCGTTTGTCTTTCACAGATGTTACCGTGGCATCTCATGGAGTTTAAATCTAAATTAAACTGATTCGCCAAACATAAACCACAGGCCATAAATGAATGAAAACAGCTCGTCCTTTGAGGCCGCTGGAGTCACATGGAGCACAAAACACACACAGAGAGAGAGAGAGAGAGAGCTCGCCATCAACTCGCTGCCCTCGAACAAGACAAAATAGTGTTATGTCAGCGCGCCGAGAAATAGCAGTAAATTGGGAAGCAGAGAGGTACAAAGAGGTTTGGAGGGAGAGTTGGAGGAGGAGGAGGATGGAGGGGTGGGGGGGAGGGCTCTGAGATTTAGGCTGTACCTGAGGCATGGAGGGGTACATCATTATTCAGAGCAGCGCTTTGATGTCGAGGCTGGGTGGATCTCACAGAGTGGGCGAGAAGCAGTTCTAATTAAAACAGTAACAATGCAGCCCGAGTTGCCCCGAAGAAACGGGGGCTTTGAAGAGTCACTGAATGCCCCATTTAGAGCCGGCTGCCCAGAGATAACAGCAGATATTACTCTGACGGACTCTGAGGCCTCTGTCGCAATTTTTTTTTTTACTACATTCCACAAAGCATCAGTGTGTGTGTGTGTGTGTGTGCCGATGAGCTCTCGGTGTCCTACTTTCTGGGTCCTTTGGTGGCGTTGTGGGCTCCAACAGGAGTGACAGATTGAGATGGGCTGCTGGTGCTCGGAGGCCAGGCGAAGACAGGAAAGCCTGGGGGATTCTGGGTATGACAGGTAGACAGAGGGGAGACAGAACTTCATTACGACCCCGGCAGCCGAGGAGCTTTGAATATCAAATTAGCAACAACGCAAAATCAACGTTTTTTTTTACATGTTTTCATTCTGGTGCCGAGAAGAAATTCAGATACGGCGCGATACGGAAACTTCCCTCGTCACGTCTCGACGGCGGCGCGACGCCGCTCCCCGAGCTTGTGTAACGCAGATTCCCCCCCGTCCACCAAGCATGTTTTTTTGTTCACGTCTCCACTCACATCTACTGAGGCGTATTGCTCCGAAAGGCCCAAGTGGGCTGTAGAGAAGAGCTGAGTGATGCTCTGAGACAGTAGAGGTTCAAAGAGACTGTCTGCATAGAGAGAAGGGTCTAATTTTAACTTGGAGACAGAGGGGCTCATGAAACAGCTCTCCGCCTGACTACAGCTCAATTATTCATCAACACAAGAAGTCTCTCAACTAAAAAGCCTGACACGTTATTCATTCCCCCCATCACCCTTCTTCTCCCATGCTGTTTCATTCACACACAAAACCAGCCACCCACACACACACACACACACACACACACACCAAAGCTACCCACACTACCCTCGTCTTGAACCACAGTGCCCTCCAGAAACGCAGACTTTGGTGAAGATGAGTCAAAAGCACACATAATGAGCTGTACACTGTGCTGGGGATTTTTTTTTTACAAAATATTTTCTTTTTTTTTTTTAATCCAAAAGCAGTGGTTCAAAAAAGTGAACTTTTACTTTGAAAAATCTGGATTAAATAATCATTTTTTGCTAACTGAAGCAGCCCGGTAAATAAAGGCGTTTGAATCGATTGTTGCTTCCTGACTGAAAAATCCTGCTATATTAGTTTTTAGCAAGCTTCAACTGCAGCCGCATTAATTCAAAATTGATTTCAACATATTCTTTATTAAATATGGGTGGTTTATTATCTATTCACCGTGGTTGAATGTGAATTATTCTGTTAAGGTGTTGATAGTGACAGCACAAACACAACATTCTCCTTCAATATTGGGAAAAAAATCTAAACTTTTCACAAGTCATCAGAATAGGAAACCAAACTTTTAAGGACTTGTTTGAGGAGCTTTTTCGCTGTGACTCAATTTATGTTTTTGAACAAGTTGCAGCGGACGCCATCTCCGACAGATGACCGGTCATGTGACACCAAGCTGACTCGACCATCACCAGATGTGTGTATATGTCAAATGTAATCATAATTTTCTTCTTTGCTAAGTTGCAGTTTCCAGTTACTTGTTGACTCCTCTCACGGAAAAAAACAGCGCGTCCAATTCCGATTATTCAACGTGTCGGTTAAAAGCATCGGCTGCTCAGATCACGTGACCACGGCTGCACACGAGCTCTTGCGTGACTTGGCCGTGACCGAAAGGGAAGAAAGCCGCTGGGCCTTCACGTTTCCAGCAGCCGTCTCAACCTGTTGAACCTCAGGTCACATGACTCCCTCTCATTCATTTACATTTCATTTTAACAGCTAATATCCAACCCCGCTGAGAACCAAAAGAGGCTTTGTGTAAAACATCTCACTCAGATTTGTATTTGTTTGCAGCAACTGACAACAAAATCAACAAAAGTGCGGCTGCATAAATCTGCAGGATCAATAGTGGAAAATACAATAGCGCATCTCCAGTATTATTGCTCCACAGTAAGTACTTCCCCGAAACATTTTTCATTATGAAAACTGAGATTTATCATCGATTTGCACACAGCGCTGCCGACCTTTGTGCTGTGTGTTTGCTTTAATGTGGATTTGGTCGGGGCTGAGTCTATCTTTGACAGGCAGCAGGTGCCGTAGATCACGTAGAGAGGGAGAGATAGGGTGAGCTATAGACAATCAGGGGTGGTGCTGTTTGTAGATGCGGCTACAGAGGCCAACTTTTTAAACATCTGACGGAGGAAACAAGCTGCGAGACGGACGGGATTTCCGTTACATATCCTCTTTGGATATCATCTTTAGACGGGAGGTCAAAAGGTCAGCAGGAGACATTTACTGAAGTCCCACCTCCAACGGTGATTGTCCAATCGTAGCGTAGCAACTGTAGTTTTAGCCTCGGTCTTTTAGCACAATATAATGGAAGTAGCCACAAAGTGCACATTCAAAAGATTAGCCCATGACCTTCTCCAGCTCAGTGCAGTCGCAGAATGATTCATTGACGTCACGATATTATTGAAATCGGTTGGTACTAGTGGATGTAAGCCTCGTATTTTGTTTTATATATTTATTATATATATATATATTATTATAAATGTTATTATATATTTATTTTATATATATATTTGACAAAAAATACAAAAATGTAGAAATTCATATTCTGTATTTTTTTTCGGCATGTAGATGTTAAATATGTGTATGACCGGGGATGTGATCGAAAGGGCTCTTTTTCTTTTTCATTCACACAACTATAACCGTTAATATGTAATTTGCATATCTCAAGAACCGTTTCTCTTATTAAGTCCAAGTATGACATATTTGTGCAATTTGGACACATTGATATTAATACAATTTAAATAAACAAGCATACACTGTTCAACGGCGGGGGGCGGGGCCTCGGGGATCTCGAGACAGTTTAATAACATTTCGTCTGATTTTCCAACATGGATGCTGGTTATCATGTGCTAACGCTAACTTGACACGAGCGCAACGCGTCATACCGCGAAAACCACGCCCACCGGAGACCGGAAAACAATCAACGCTCGTCGAACGTTTCTTCACGTACCTGTCGGTCGACGGGCTAACGGCTGACAGCTCACGGGAACTCGGCCATTGCATCGGGAATAATGTAAGTCTTTGCCCGTCAATGTGTGTGTCTCTCTGGCTAGCTAAAGGCCGTACTTCGCGGTTAAACGTGGCGTCGTTAAGGCAACGTACGCCCCTCCCCCCTCGGCGCTATCGTCGTTGTTCTCGCTGTTAGCATCGTTAGCACCGTTAGCACAATTAGCTTCTTTTAATTCTTTGTTTTGTGATTAAAATCGGAATCTGTAACCACTTATGATCTCTCTGTCAGGTTAATGTATTAGTACAATATTTCCCCAGAAGTAGAATTACACAGTATGTGGTATATACATGAGTTTTTAAGTGCTTTGGAAAAGTAGCATAATTAGCTAATTTTTTTCCATATATGAACATCTTAATAGCAGCTTTTGGGCCTTTTCGTTGAGGACCACTGGTTTAAAGTGAAGCAGACTGTATTTCACCGTGTTTTCTGAGTGCATGACACAACTGTGTTATTGGCAGGTGTATTGTGGAGCACCCAAGGGAGACTGGTGTTGAGTTTGTATAGGAGGCTTTCAAGAATTGAGACTTGCTGGATAGAAATAAGAAGACTGCTTTTGTCTGTATGAAATCCAAAACGCATTGTTTTTAAAAGACTTTTGTGTGGTACGTTATCGTTGTAAATGAGCATCTAACCGGCTACCGGGTTGAGGAAATATTTTTGTTTTATCGTCTGGTGGGTTGAGATCATGTATGACGTCCTTTCTTATCCTGCCGCTAAGGTGTTGTGTATGAATAGTGTTCTTTTTTCCGAAGTGGAAGGAGATAGACTGCAGGACATTGTGACTGGGACAGACCACAGGACACTCCAGAGTTTCCTGGCAGCATGGAAACAGCGAGGCGCCCACTCTTTTCTCGGCTCCAAGCCGGTATCTGTTGTCTGGTGGTTGGGATAAACGTGTCATGGCATGGAGGGCTCTGCCAACAAACACCCTTCAGCCCCCCACATCCACTTCTACCTACTAAATTGTATGTTTCCCCTGACAAGAAGATGTCAGCGCTCATGCTAATGGCATGATTTAGCCTTGCAGTTATTCGTGTTTTCACGCGTCGTAAAAAATTGCTTTGATACCCCCCCGTTTGCAGTGCAATAGCAGTTCATCCGGAGTTTTATTCCCGACACAAGTTTGTTTTTCCTGTGTCGAATCTCATGTTATGGTTTGAAAAAAGGCATCATTCCTTTAAAAGCAGAATGCAGCGCCAGGCAAGCCGAGTATTGGGGCCGCAGGCGACGGGGGCTAGAAACTTCTTTTTTTTGCTTAGTGAAATAAGCAAACCCAGAAAACACAGCATTAATTATTCACCCTCCCTGCACCAGTCTGACATTCTGATTATGACTGGAGGTGGTTACAGGGTATCAGTAAGGTTGCAGAGTAGGCATGACAGAGGTTCAAACTCTTATATGTTTGCTGCCAAGAAATATGGGCCTGTGTGATGTGAAAGCCGCCTGCAGGGCATCCAAATGAATGGTAATAATTCTTCAGGAGAGAATGCAGCCTATTTTGTCAGCCACTCCCCCCTTGGAAGGAAAGACAAGGAAATTACTAGTGTCATTATTTTGTGAATGACACTGATGGTCATCTTGTTTCCTTACTTAAAATAGACAGCACAGAACTGATGATCGGCTAAAGCTGGGAAATAGTTTGTGCTAACTGTGCATTTATGTATCTAAGAGACAGACATGAGAGAGACAGATACTCTGGTAGATGAAAGAAGGGTGTTGGCAACTTAAGTTTCATTACAGGTGAGCAGGTTTGTTGTTGTCTGCCAAAATACTCTATCTCTGCCAAAACAAAGCAGCCTTGAACTCCAGAGGGCCGGGCTTGGAAAGCTACCAGTGACCGAGCACACTTCTTGGAATTGTGCTAGTGGGGTGGTTTTGGGCCAACCCAACACAGTCATCTTTGTTTTGTCGGTGCTCAACATAAAAAAAATGCCATTGTGTGCGAGTCACATTATCGCCGCAGCCTTTGCGTAACATTGCAATACGATCTGGTTGCAACAGCTGCTCTGACACAGTTTGTGGAAGGCAGAGCCTTGACTCGCTGTGCCGCCAAGGTGGAGTTGATTAAATTATAAAAGCCATTTACAGCCCTCAGTGACAACAACAAACTCAGGCAACTAAAACTCAGGCAACTAATGAGTTTGTCTGCCACCCCCCTATGCTCACAGTAACAAATTCTGTGAGGAGAAGACCGGGCAAAAAGAATCCACATCCCGACGGTAAGATGTTGCTGTGACACTTCCAGTGGCATCTGGGCGAGTTTCTCCGGCGGTTTCCGAAGTCGAACTGAAGTGTCGTTAGTCTTGGCAGGCCTGCACGGCGAGAGGGGTGCACGGTGAAAACTGGCATGTTGACGCTTTCATGCCACTGTCACGCTGTTCACAAGGTGCCCTGGAGGAGTGTCACAACGCATTCTTCTCACCTAGTAGAGCATGTCCCTGTCACACTCCAGAGTCGCGGTAGTCAGACGGCGTTCCCCCTCCTGCCATCTGTCCCCACTATTACAGTCACATGCGACAGTTAATTCAAGTCAACTAGGTTCAAGCTTTACTCTGAGCCGGCTACACGCCTTACTGTGTTATGCTGATGCCACAAAAAAACAACAACCGTCTTCTTTTTAATACTGAATGTGTTTAACCACATTATTAGTTGGGGCAGAGATTAAAAAAAAAATCACAATAGTATCCCGATAATCATTAAATTGGCACTAAAACGTTTTGTTAAGGAACATATATTTTTATTGCGTTACAGAGTGAACATCCGTTTAAGTGGAAAAACAAATAATCAAACTATTTTAAACAAGGTAATGATAACTCCTTAGGGCTCCCTGCACAAATATGCAAATATGTTTGCAATTATCCCGGTTAAAAAAATTCACCGCTTTAACATACTGTGACTGTTATTTTTACCCCAATCCGCTATAAAAATCTTGTTCCATCCCTAGCGGAAATTGTTTACATGTGTCCAAAAAATATCTATCTGGTTTTAACTCGATCCACTGCAGTTCCTGAATATGGTTATGATGAAAAATGCCAGCTGGAAGTCGTAATAAGGCACAAACAAGCTCCAGCAATTGATGGTCCCCAACCATCAACCTCATACCAATCTGTATGAGTTAATGGGTTGTTATTATTATTTACATTAAGCTAATAGTAATCCAGGCGACTTATCATAGTCTCCATTTAAAGCACAATGAGGAAGTCTTATAATGTGTTAAACAACTACCCAGCATTAACCCTGGCACCGGCTGGTGTGACAGTGTTATTAGTACAACATTTGTCATGTTGCGGTTTCCTAAACCACCCCCCCCCCCCCCCCCCCCCTCCAACAGTCTTAGAAGCAGTCGAGAAGGCACCACATGGTGTGCTCCGTACAGCACATGTTTTCGGTTACAGCCAGACTGTAGCCTAGATTTTGGAGAGGCAAGGCAGCTTCTTTGAGGCCAAAGCATAAGCATAAGCAGGGTGAAAGGTATTAAAACCCTGCAGATTATATACTAGTCTTGCATGCGGTCACATGGATGCTGTTTCAACGTTTTTGCAAATGCTCTGTTGTGGTTAGTGATGTGTCTGCTCATGTGACCACGTTTATATGAAAGGAAGTGGGTAAAAGGTGAGATACAGTGCTAAGAGCTTTAATTACCACTATTTTATGAGTACAGTGTGAAATGATAACAGCTAACTGAAACTAATCTAAATATAATTCCGTGCCACACAAGTTAACGAAAACGTACCTCATTATATTTCAAATATAGAGCATAAATATTAGTTCACTTGAGATCAATTAAGGCTTAATTTCAGTTTTTCAGATGGAAGACAAGGAGCCATTTTTTTTTTTATGTTGTGATCTCTCGCTGTTCAAATAAGGCTCCTGTGTTGCTGGTCTGTCACGACAGCTGCAGTGGAACAATAGGTGGGCTGTATGCACCGGAGATGAAAGCGAAGCGCGTATACAGAACCTAATTGCAATCAGGACTTAAAAGGCTGCAGCTCGGTGGAGAGATGGTGGAATATACAGTATGATGTGATGAGCGCATAAATCTGAGATAGAGAAAAATGAATTATGCACAGTTCAGATAAGATGGACATCATTTGTCTACTTCCATTTAGAGTCCAGGCACTCAAGGCAATTTGACTGCAGTGTTTCTCTTCAGAGGATCCATTAGTTATTGGCAGAATAGCTCAGGGCCAATAAAACACATCAACTTCAACCTTTACATCCTATTTCCCTTCCTGTCCGAGGCCTTTCATGGTTCATGCTCTCACATTACATCTCGGGGAACACGTCTTATTGCCGCGCTCAGCCTCCAGTACGTGATGGCGGCTGCCTTCTGTGGAGTTTTTGGTACTCTTTAAACACGAAACACATCTGGGGCTGTGGGGAAAGTGTTTGTGAGTGGCTTCTGGTTTGTAAAAAAAACCCCCCCAAAAACAATAATTTGATGTGTCACCTTGGAGATGGCAGTTGACAGCTGTTCCGTGCACAAGCTGGGCTTAATTGGCGGGGAAATTAGCCTGACCTTGACTGCGGCAGCGCGGCCGACGAGCGCCGCTGCCTGCCACTTGAAATGACATTGTTGTAATTTTCGGAGGCAGCGAGCAAACACTCTGAGCATTAATTATATGGTGGAATGTGCCTTGGTGCAACAGACGCACACAGTGAATACTTATGTAAGCTGTCGCTCCAGTCTCCATAGTAACCCGCAGCATTCTAACACATGCCTCCTCCGATCCACCTCCCCTGAAGTGGGCTGTTTCCATGGAAACCAGGCAGCTGCCTTTGATGATGGCTCTCGTGAAATGACACCCGCTGATAACGCCGGCTCCTCCGAGTCTCCGAGAGGGAGGATGGATGGATAAGCGGGTGGGTGGCGGCGGTGGGCTCGCGGAGAGAAATTATGGAGAAAGAGAAATCGAAAGACGATTATTTCTCTACAGAAACTGAGTCACGTAACCACAGCACGGCTCGCTTCTCCTTCCCTGCCGGAGTGATTTACCTGGCACCGAGGCAGGCAGCGACAGGAACGCCGTGCACCAGATGAGGTGTAGCAGAGGCGGCTCTCCGTAATTCACATGCCGCATGTTGCTTCACGTGTCATGAAAACAATTTAGGGTAGGAAGAGACGCGAGGCTAACCCGCCACCATCTGCTGCCCTCCTTTTATTTACTTCTTCAACAGATAAATGTCAAAGTGTCAGAATACTCTCCTGCTCTGTGCAGCCACGCTACTTACTCAACAATCATTTTACAACACGTATTTTCCACTCTTTGTGTCAGCTTTCTGACCTTCCTTTCATTGTCAGAGCACTTGTGTGTGTGTGTGTGTGTGTGGGAGATCCTGTTGCATCAGGAGCCAACTGTTTGTGGTTAGAAGTGACTGTTATTCATCGCCGTTGTGCAACATCCTGAATAACCAGATACCGTTTATTTTGGCCGTCCTAACTGAAATTGGCTCAGAATCGACTCCTCCTGTTAGCTGTGAGCGCCGTGTAGCGTGGGTTTAGGAGGCGCAGTCTGGGTGTCGGTAGGCAGATGAAACTCTAACCTCAATGTGTGTGTGTGTGTCTTCTGCCTGTGGGCTAGAGCACCCTGCACACTGCTTGCTGGGTGGAGAAAATAGCTTTGGCACCAGCAAGTGATCAGACAAGTAATCCCCGATGAGTCAGAAGGGAACCAGCTGGGGGGAGAGGGGGGGGCTCTGTGGGGAAGGTCAGAGCAGCTTTATGTTTCTTATTTTATTACTCTCCCTTATTCATATAGTGTGTGTGTGTGTTTCTTTTGTTAGTAAGCGTTCAGACACCGTCCTCCAGTTTTTCATTTTGATCTTCCTGTAAGGTAACTTTGAAGTTAAAGGGCATTTTCACTTTGACTGAATCTGAAAATTACTGTACTTTCCCCTCGCGAGGAGCACCAGCTGTGTCGCGACACGTCTGCGCCGAGGCATATTTAGCAGCTGCCGCGCTCGTTTCAGACACAAATGTAATGGTCGGATGATCTTGTGCTTCTGAAACTGAGAGGCATCACTTTCACAAGCCGAGTGATCTCACCACAGCGACACGGAGAATGCTACCAGTTTGTGGTAATGCGTCATGAGGGGAGATCGAACGTACAGCCCCGAGATTGGGGAAAAAAGAGCATGAAGATGAAAAGCTTGTCAGAACAAGAGCATTAATTCACAGAGACAAAACGATGGGAGTCTTGACCATCACTCAGTGTTCGATACGGCTTTTCATTAACATTGTCTAGTAGAAGGCAGCTCTCAGATCTGCCCTCCTGAGTGATATGTCATGATATTTAAGATGTCTGGCTTCACGGCGCTCTGACACGATTGTAAAGTTTTAATTGTGAGGCAAAGACTTTCTAATAGTTAAAAAAAAAAATGTTCCAGAGAGGCCTTTGTGTCTGGATTAGCTGGTAATGGAGAAATGTCATTAGCCAGTCGACTCACTGGGAATTTCAGTGTGTGTGTGGGTTGTGTGACTTCAGGTCTCGGCATTTTGATGGAAGTGTTTTGATGTTCGATGTGACTCACATTTCCCTCAATATATCGCACTCTGTGGGTGTGCATGCCTTGCCTCAGCGGTAACTAGACATTGCAGGCAGTTTAAAGGCACAGGTGCGAGTGAAAGTATTATCCAGGCAGAGGCAGTCGGGGCAGGCTTATGTGCGTTCAGGGCTTTGTGCCAAAGAGGAAGTTATTCTGCTCTCGAAGGCTTGGTTGTGAAAATACAGTACGCTCACACAGATGGCCGCGATGAGTCACGTCACGAGGCTTCCTCCCTTTTTTTTTTTTTCTGCTGGATAATCCTCATCAATTAGCTCTATTGTCAGTTGGCTTTTCACACTCGTGAAAATTGATGCCTGAATGCTTGACGGCAGAGAAATCTGGGCCTCTTTTCCCTTTTGAATGGTGACTCACCCTTCGGTGGAAGAAAAATCTTTTATTGTTGGAGCTTTTCTCATCAGTGAGTTTAGATTATTTATTTACGAAAGCCACAGGCAATTCACGGCTCAACCCTCCCACCGTGTACTGTCACGAAGAAAGAAGCAGTTGCGTCATGGTGGTTTTCATCAGCTCGCACTAAAGGCACACCCAAAGGGTGTTTTAAAAAAAAATTGGCACTTGTGGGAAAGATGGTGAGCAGGCTCTTACCTGTCCTTATCCAGCTTTTAGTGTTTGAATGAGGTTTTGCTATCTCGGCGATCACTTTCATGGTATCAGTGACGAGAACTGGATACGGCCACGAGACATGTTGTGAGGCAGATATGCTGCTGGAAACATTATCTCTGCCGCCAACACACAAAGACAAACACGCGTCACAAACGCCACTTAACAAGCTCAATGGAATGAGACTCTGAGCGGGAAAGTGTACGACTTCCTGTACTAAACTTGACCTTTGAACCTAACGTGTACCGATACGTCTGACAGGTGTGGTGGGGGTATAGAATAAAGAAGCAATCGGATCCTGTTAGCAAGGTGAGAAATCTGTTTTCGTAATATTTTTCACACATCCGCATTTCCATGCAACAGTGAGATAAAAGACTGCCAGTTCTGGTCTACTGCAGAATCACTTCCTTTTATAGCAAGCTACTTAACTGTTCATGTAAAAGCTTCACTCATCACTATTGTTTTAGCAAAACAAAAGAACAAATGTTTAATGGAAAAGCTGTTGCTTGTAATGGTGGTGGTTCCCCTAAGCTCCAAGGAGCATTTTAGCATATTTTAGCTAGTTATTATTATTACATTTTTACAGCTTCCAACTTCAGCTATTATTGGAGAAAATGCACTTATAAATCCACATTACACTACCTGACCAGCACCAAGTGACAGACAGTTGGTGGCTAGCTTTTAAGAAAAGTGGGTTATTTAGCCAAAAAAGAGAGAGATTTAAAATAATATATTATCTTGAATTTGTCCTGAAACAAAACTCCTAATGAATGGTAATGTTGCTCTGTATCTGCTGGATGTGTAAATATGCAACAGATCCATCAGAAAAGAACTTTTCCACCAAGTCAGTTTATCAATTAAACAAATAATGCAGCTTTAACTTTTGACACAGGAACAACAAAAAGGAGGCTACATATGGAAAACAACACAAATCTAAAAATATTGCAAAACATATACACATCAACATCTGAAACAGCTGAGAGGAAAATGGAAATTTGGTTGGGGAGAGTGAGGCCACATTTCCAAAAGAAAAGCACCTAATTTGTTTTTCTTTGTTGCTGATCAGCGTGTACATTATTAGTAAGTCTTCATGCATCCAGTGTGTGATCCAGTGTGACTTATGATCTGTCTCTGTGAGGTGCTGTAATGGGAACTGTGAATGGTACAACATGTGTTGCTGTGGTGTGAACAACACTTACATCATAGTGTAGGTGTGTGACAGAGAAGAGCTTTGCAGAACAAGAAGTGCACTGCATCTGTTCACAGCTGAAAGCGGCAGCTGACTTACTGCATATGTGATAGTGGTCCGTTTCGTTTTCCTGGGGCTGTACACAAATTTTGTCTCGAGTGCAGACTTTTCGTTTGCTGCACAGAAGCCTCCAGAATTAATTTGCCGGGCAGGGGCATGATGTTGAATTTCTGAGGGCTGTTTCTGTTGATTCAGGGGGAAAATCCATTTCAGAGCATGTGCAGCCAGCCAAGTGTCCAATTAGTGTTGTTAAAAAAAAAAAAGAAAAAAAGATTTCCTCATCGAGGCAGTATTGAAATTGCATTCTGAGAATTCTGGAGCCGTCCTTGCAAAGGCCTGACACGCGGGAATCAATGACTTCACTGAAATATCATACTGTGTCATAAATTATAGTGTTTCATTGCCTACAACCTTGATCCGCCGGAGTGAGGCAATTTCAACGTCTTTGCTGTTGAAGATCAGCCGCGGCACTCCAGCTACACTCCTGCGGATATTCAAATAATTGCCCTCCGCTCTGTGTGTGTGTGTGAGAGAGAGAGAGAGAGAGAGAGGAGAGGGAGAATGAATTTGAATAATGTATTGCAATGGGAGTGAGGCCACAAGGCCTCCGGGTCGTAAATTCTGCTGCTACATCAGCTCAGCCCACGGGAACGGGAGGCACACAGGGTTGTTTATAAAATGCCCTTGGAAAAATGAGTCTAATCCCCCGCCAAACCGTAAGCCATAGGGAGAGCATTAGATAACCCACAAGCTGCAGAGTAATGAGAGTAATGAGGGAGATGGAGAATCAGAGCCAGGACAGAGAGAATGCATCCATTTATTGGCTGTGTAGTCTGATTGCCCAGACCATTTGAGACAAACTGGAGCCTGACACAGTGCTGGAGTCCATTTCATCTGATCAGCAGCAATAAGCACTTTCCGCAGCCAGTGAGTGCTCCTGTCTGGCCGCAGCCATACATCACGCACATTGTATAGCTCATATTATGGCTGTTTATCCAGTGTCAACATCGGTGATCCATCGTGACTGAAAGCGTGCACACGTAGATGTAAACGTGACAGTCTTGCTCCACGAATATGTAACGGCAAAGCAGGAAATGTAACAGCAAAGTTTTATTTTGGGTGGCATTAAAAGAATGTGCATTCTCCTTGGCTGTTGCAACATATGTATGGAGGAAAATAGAAATAACTTCCCCGGGTGTGCTTCGTGTCATCATCCCACTTCTGTTTTCGCACCGCTAACAACTCTACCGTCTTGCTAGGTGAGTGTTAGCTGCAATGCAAATGATGTGTGCTGCGATAGCTTACACGTCTAGCGGTGTGAGACGGGGCGATGACGCGTAGACGCGTACAAGCTCGGCTGCAGCCAACTTCTTCATTCAAACTCTACATTTTTCTAGATGTACGAGATTAACCCAGTTGGTCTAAACCAAAGTACGAGGGAAGTACAGAAATGCAAACAAAGGTTTCTCTGCTCACACCCACACACACACACACACACATACAGCATAACAGACTGGACTACCACACTAGCCTGTACAAAGAAAGCCCTGATTCCCCGACTCCCCTTGATGTCTCATTAGCAGCAAAGGCAGGCTTTCTCCTGCTTAGCCAGAAATGAGGGAGGCGGGGGATGTGTGTGTTTGTGTTTTTTGGGGGGATTTATTGTTCTAAAGGGTACTTGTGCAGAGTGCAGGTGAGCCATGGGGCTGGCTGGATGACTGCAGTGTTATTGCGTCCAAAAGGGTTCCTGTAAATGAGGGCTGCCTGCCTGCCGCTTCATCCCCCCAGCGTTTCCTCTGGCAGCCCACCCCATAAAGCCTGGGTGACAGAGCAGGTAATAAAGGGCCTCAACGCAATGAGTCAGCACTTTAGCCTCCATTTAATTTCATCTGAATGCAGCGCCGAGCCCCCCCCCCCCCATACACACACTCCTTTCCCACCCCCACCGCTACCCCTTCTGTCTCCCCATACCACTCCTCTCCCCTTAAGTCTCTGCAGTAGACTTAACCCATTCCTGCCTCCTGTGTCAGACTGAAATGACTGCATAGCAGTGCTTCGAACCTGCAGGGCAAACTCCGTCTCATGGCTGCATGCTTTTTTTTTGTGTTTTTTTAATAAACTGCTACCCTGTTCTTCCCCACCCCTGGAAAATGCCAGTAAATCAGGACCATGTGCTGGTATGCAGCCTCTTAAACTTTGTGCCGTGCTGACAGTGAGTGTTGGTGTTGGAGAAGCGGAGGCGGGGGCTCGAGAGGGAATGTAGGCCACACATTCCTTTCCTAGGAGCTGTCTGAACACAAGCAAGCGCTGCCGCACAATCAGACCAGGATTTCCGCCATTCCACAGCGTGGGCCAGACTCTATGAGTTTTCCTCTCACTTTGCACGAACCTGAGGCTTAGATCCCCCACTGTTGCTCGCAGCTACCAGGCTTGGATGACGTGCGTGGCTTTTCCATCTCTAAGCAGATCCATCTCCTCCCATTTAAAACGATTGCCTGGCTGTTGCTCTTTGTTCTGCATCTGAATGATAATGCTATTCACGATGTGTGTCATACCTTAATATGCATACTCAGTCTACCCTGCAGTGTTTTTTTTTAATCTCCTGCACTTACAGTTCACAGATACTTATACAACGTGGGTTTGTTCTAGTTCTTGTTTTTACTCTTATAACACAAGATCATTCATCATTGAATGCCTAATTATTGTCCCTGTGCTGTCCCCTCTTGAGCACCGCTGTGCTCTTTCATTTATTGTTGGTGTGCCGTTTCCTAGGAAGGAGGGATGACATTGTCCTCCTCTCTCCCTTCTCTATTCCCGCTCCCTCTCTTCCTCCCTCCCTGTTTCCAACTTTCTGCCTTCATGTCTCATGCAGCTGCAGTACAATAACAGTGCTTGAGTGCAATAGTCAGACAGGACTTTGGTTTAAATAAGCACCCCAGGGGCCACATAATAACCCAGCAACCCCCCCTGTCCCAGTCTCCTAGTTAGTCCCTCAGTGCTGGGGCCTGATCCACAACACATTCCTCCTCGTGCACCCTGCCAGCCGCTCAGCCAGCTAGCCAGTCGGGCAGCCAAACCACCATAGGAAAAATACAGAGCATGGAACTGTGATTCACAGCCCTGATATAGAATATCACCTCCTCCTCCCCTCCTCCCCGGTCCAACAGCTGGTTTCCTGGAAGCAGACTTGTGGGGAGGGATTCGGGGCCAGGGAGGGAAGGCGGTGGACTCGAGGAGACCGGTACTTTGCTCCTTCAAAGGCCTCTCTGTTCACATCTGCAGCTCCCCGCCGCAATGTTGCAATGTCTTTATGAGCAGCCTGTGTATACGTGAAGGGTAAAACATGCATTGTAAAAAAAAAAAAAAGAAGAAGCATTTGGCGTAATGCAGCTTATCTCATAATGACATCAGCGAGGAGGTGAAAAGGTGAAGTGGGAGTGGGAGGGTTTCTTTCCACAGCTGTCAGAGATAGATGACTTGTTGGTGATCTGGGAATTATTAGTTCATCACTGAATAGGACCATCAACTAAATGTCTTAACTGTCAGTATAATTGTTGACAATGTATTCTTCGGCAACAATGAAACCCCGATATATACAAACCCCCTCAGGGATCGATGTCACCACAATGAAGGCATCCGTATTTAAACATGCCACAGAGTCATTGACGCACGGTGTAAATAGAGTTCCTCTGCATTTTTGACATTTGCAAGTAGAGCACCCTTCACCTACTTTTGGAGAGCATGTCAAGTCATATGTCCACGTAGCCTTTCCTGTCTACACAATGACCTTCGAGTAGAGGAGAAGAATAGAAGCAGGGCTCACTTCCCTCCTGTGCATGAACAGCCTAATTCAGGAAAGCGTGTCAGTGTGAACCTTTGTCACATCGCTGGGCTCAGAATACCCATTGTTCCCTTGATAGAGCTATTCCACTCAGAAACAGGCTTTTAAGAGAGCGGAATATCCTGCATCCTGCAACTGCACACATCTGCATTTGTATGTATGCAGCCGGTGAATTAGCGCAAACATACTGGCGGGACCACTTGCTTAGACCCCCGAGCGCACACACATGCATGATATAGGGAGATTAACAATGGAAGTAGGCTAGCATGAGATCATGCATGCTCTGGCTCATTAGGTACATTAAATGTAGTCTGCCTGGTAAGCCATCTGTTCCAGGCGGATGGTGCCAGATATGATAGGATGCTCGCAGCCATGGTTGTTCCTGTTTACCAATTTGAAAGATTGTTGTTAAGTGGTAAAGGCTATAGTCTTAAAAATCTCTCTCTCATAAATAGCTTCAATTAGGATCCCAAAGGTGCTATACTCCAAAAACAAGGAACTTTTTCCCCACGAAAATGTTAAAAATTCGTTTTTTTTACACTTTTCTGCACGGCTTTTGTAACCATAACAACTAACAATCACCATTTTCTTTTGTGCCCATTTGACTCCCAAATTTAAATCCCGTTGTTAAGGCTAACAGATAGCCTGCCAATTATTAAACCCTCAAACTGTCAACTGAAAATGTTATGCTTCCTTTAGCATTAGAGTACTTAAGTTGGTATTGTACTGTAGAAATGACTATTTCCTTTCAAGAAAGTAGCTCAAAATTTAACATTTAGCTAGAATTTACTGTGAAGGTAAGGCAGGGAAATGTTATGTGGGTTATCCCTCATTTTACGAAGGTAACCGAACAAAAACCCTCATTAAGATTAGGTTAATTAACAACTTTTGTAATGAATGGTATAAATGTTGTGTAAACAAAGACCCAGCTATGTGTGCTGCAGTCGATTTTAGCGAATTGTCCGTGTGAAGCTTCTAAAATCTGTTCTGTACCTTCACTGAAATACTAAGTGAGATTCAAATGTCAAATTGAGTTTGGTCGGCCTGTCAGGTGGTGTTTGGTAAGTCTGTCATGTGTGTCATCTGTAAGGCTGTCTGGGTGTATGTGACACTGCAGCAGGATGTGCACAGAGACACAAAGCCCCCGTGCCTCTCTGCAGTTGCCAGCAAACCCCCCCCTTCTCGTCTCTGGCTGGGAAGGTCTCGAGGATTAACTTTCCACTTCTCTGATCCACTTTTCCACAGAGCCAATAGCTATGCTGGTCTGGAAATGTGTTATGTGGCTGGGTGAGACAAAAATCAAGGCCAATTCTGAAATAATTTATGACCCCCATCTCAAGGTTATTTCTGTTCTTTACCTTTGCTGCCTCTTCATTTCGATGACCTCATCTCCATTATGAATCTTGCCATAAACAAGGACATCATTTATATTCAGAGGACATTTATTATACAGAAAACGTGACTTAGCCCCACAAATGCAGCTCCAAGTTTCTCACTGATGCGAGCATTAAAATGCATCTATTTATTATATAAGCTTGTTTTGCCTATTCCCATTAGATTTTTTTTTGTATTCACTCTCCATTCCAAATCCCAGTAATTGCTTCCTCCTCTTGCCTCTTTGAGTCTGAAGAGATTATGCTCTGCAGCTGGAAATGATTGTTTTAGAATAGGATGGGGGGAAATCCAAAATTAGGACGTGTGAATACATAGTGACAAAATTGAAGTTTCATGCTATAATTTCACCTCCAGCTACAGCCGCTTTTAATGCACTGCGGTTTATTAGCGCAGTATATCTCTGATTTCAGGGAGCACTGCAAGATTTCAGTGGAGCGTCATTCAAACCGCAGGGTAGAGATAAAATGGGTGAGTCCTTTAGGAGGCGGGAATGAAAGCCTCCGTCAAGGCAGCCGGGGAGGAGGGAGTTGAGGTATTCCTTTGAAGTGGGTAGCTCAGATATTAAATAATTGAGTTGCAGGAGATTAAAGTTTCAGAAGCTAATTTGGCCCCCTCCGCGGCCTGTCACTCTGGGGCTTGAAGAGTCTGCAGCCTGCAGACGACTGGTGAATAAGTGTGACTCACTTCCTGTGTGTGGCCTAGCTGGAGAAACCCTATATCTGCTGCAGACTGAAACAGGAAGTTCATCCAGGGCACACTATGTGTCTCTGACTCAGAGCGAGGGTGACGCCATTTTTTGCTGTCCGAGTTTTCAGGAATCCAAATCCTCCATGTGCTCGAGCAACAAAGAGGCATAGAGAGGTTTCACTTCCTCTGCTTTTTTTTCTCTTCCCCTCATAAACACTCAACATAGTTGCTGACAGCTGAACTGTTATGTGGAAAGAAGTTCATTTGCTGATGCAAGAGGAATACGTTGCTTGTGCAAGCCTGGATTTCACTGTTATTTAGATGGGAGGGTTTCGGTTTCAGTCACTGCATGCTGACGGGGAGACCGAACAGCCTGGAGGTGAAAGCTCCTGTTTTTTTTTTTGTTTTTTTTTGTGTGTGTCTGGAATGTGCCTCTCAGCTGACATTGAAACCTAATTTTCGAGCACCTTGAGGATGACACTCCCCAAGTTGTAAAGTAATTGATATGTATGAGGGGTTATAAACACAAGCACATTGTCTTTGAGGACAAACAACAGACTTTGTCTAAGGAGGTGTACGGACATGGTGGCCAACTACATATCCTCCTTTCCTTTTAGTCTCCGTGTGACTGATGCTGGTGCAGCGGTGGCACAGTGGACCACATTGTCTGGATAATGTCCATGCTGTAGATTTGTTTTCCCGAGGCTTTAACCTTGTAAAGATGAATCAGACTTTACAGTCTATGTGACCCAACTGAGGCCTGAGCCGAAAATATGACGACTCACGTCCGCCTCTGCTGCTCTCTCCACGGCCCTGAGCTCACACTCTTGTGTTTACAATTCCTTTTTGGAAAATAGTTATATAACAAAGCAAATATGTGGTATCTACTGGACTGGTGTATTCAAATCTAGCGTCACGTTAGCTCAAGAGCCGGTCTGAACACTTTTAAGAATCCTAACCCTTTGGAGTATTTGTATGGTGTAGTGTAAAGCTCCTCTCACCTGGGCCCGGGATGTGTTTTGACTGTCAATGGTCAGAGTTAGCTCAGGGCGGTGTTGCTATGTTGCGGGGGAAAACAGGCCTCCCGTTGTCATGTGGGCCAGAGGGCTGCTGGGATGGAAAGCCAAAGCCCTGCGGTGAGATCAGTATATGGAGGAGGATTATGTTTAAGAATGAGCCCCTGTGGGCTGTTTATGTCGTGCTGAACCAGCATTACTCTCATCTAGCTGCAGGAAAAACAAATAACGCTCTTAAACTGAAACTAAAAACACGCCATTACTGCACACTGCCCTATTATTACTAGTTGCTGTTAGTTGCATCACATTCGAAACAAACTTCACGTAATTTTGTATTGAGTGGTTTGTAAGCTGAAAGAACAAAAAAAGAGATTCCGAATTAAGGCATTTTATTGAATGAGCATATTTATTAGTTACCTTGTTATTGAAACCTTTATTGATAGGAGATGATTTGGCATCGTCATACATTCTGTCACAATTTCATGAGATGGGGTTTGCTTCAGTAATTCTACTAATTATTTTTTTGTTTGTTTTGTTTTTAGTGCACTTTGTTTAGCAAGCCGTCGCCATGTAGAGAGCAATTAAGATGCAATGAAAATGCTCCTAATCTTTTAATAATCTCTACTAATATTTAAGCTTCAAGGCCAGATGTGTATGTACATGAGTAAAGATGGTTTCCTATTTAAATGCTTCAGGATGGAAAAATAAACACACATAAGGAAAAGGCACATTGTCCCAGACATTTATTTTTTTTTCTGCCCAAAATGTTACAATGATCCAATATCGGTCACCAAGGGAACATCAGTATTGTCTCCAGATAAACACACAGTATTATGACAAAAACAACACACCGCGACAATAAACACAGGGGTAGCCTTCAGCGGGAAGCCACGGCCCCTCTGCATCTGCATCCCCCTCCTGTTCATCTCAGTTCACATGAAAACTTAACAGTGCCTCGCAAAAATACACAGCCACAGGGCTTCGTTGGTGTTTTCAGGCAAAGGCACTCATAGACTACCTCTGTCACTTTACCTCTTGCTTTTACTCCACTGAGATAAATGTCTTCTCTGCCTCGAGGGATGATCTCAAGGATGAACCCTACAGATGAAAGGGAGCAGTGTGACGACAGGTGGAGAAAAAAGAAAAGAAAAAAGAAGAGCAAACACGACCTGGCAGGGAGTTTTTAGTGGTGGCAGCTAAACAAAAGGCCCAGAGCAATGTAGATCCCTCCCTCCTCTGGCGTGGCGGCCCAGGCATGCTGGAGCTCTGTCTGCGTTTGTGCTCCTGTGCAGACTAGCTCCGCTTTAGCTACAGGCTAGGAGGGAGGAACGGTGAGCAGGGTGTGTCTGCTTACCGTGGAAGCAGGTGGGCAGATTGCACTCGGAGGGGGAGGGAGGAAGGGAGGGAGGGGGAGCAGGTGGTGTGGTGCCCTTGGCTCACCTCCAGCAGCCACGGAGCGCCAGGTTGACGTGACAACGCATGACGAAATCACGCATGCAGTGCAGCCAATAACCTTTTCAACAGGAGAGACAAAGGCATGCCACGTAAATGTAGAAGGTTGACGTGGTCCAAACACGTCTATTCAGAGTCTCTGAATGCAACCATTAGTCCTTCTGTGTTCGAGGCGAACGCCTTTTTCTCAGAAACAAATAATGTAATATTTGTGGAGCTGTTTGTACCTTTAGCTTCACACATCGGCGGCGGAGGAAGTATTCAGATCCTTAACTTTAGAACTTTTTACTTTCAAAAGTGAAAGAACATTTTGTGCAGAAATCAGTCCCAGTCATGGAAATTATTATAACATTATATCAAATATAAGATTTTATTATTTTACTGGAACTCAATGGTGAAACTACAAAAAACTCATAGGAAATAAAATAATAAATACAACATTTACTGGTTTAACAATATGTTGTATTTCATAAATGTATCCAATGTTTTTTATGTAAAATCTCACTGTTAAAAGCAAGAGTTAAAAGGTAAAATATTTCCCTCTAACAGGTTACAAATTTAAGAACATATTTTGAGAGTTAATGCTTCCCTCTTGGTCACTTTTTTTTCCTTTTTATTTTCCCGAAGGTTGTCCCAGATATTCAGCAATGTTTGATCTAGGCCAGCTCCACAGCAGGGTAGCCAAGGGGAAACCAAGGAGCCAAGTTAACTGGTTCATGTCACTCATCGACTTATTTTAACACATATAGGTTGCATTTACTGTGACAAAATAAGGCAATTACTTTCAAGAAGAGTTTCAAGTTAAAATCTCCTTTACCTGTTTTTTTTCACGACATATTCTCAATATGTCTTGGGGGATGAGAGTTATGTATTCTCACAGATGGCTCATAGATGAATAAATGTAGGCCTATTCTTTATTTTGAAAATGGCCATGTTGTTCCATTAATTACCACATTATTTGGCTGATGAGATTAGCAGTCAAATCGTGCTCCTTAGATCGAATCGTTGAATAATCGACAATTTGGGGTCACCCCTGATAAATATAGGGGTTTACATAGAATTTATATATATATATATATATATATATATATATATATATATATATATATATACATATATACACACACACACACACACACACTGTGGATGAACAAATGCTAAAGCTCCTCGAGCTGATAGAAGGGGGTTAGCCCCGAAGATATCAACAACTTCAACTCAAGCTCACTTAAGGTGCGCTGACCTTTTAAAGGTGGACTGGCGCTATTCTCCTTCAAGTGACAAGCTGCTCTGGGTTTTGCTCAGCTTTTTATTTTTATTTGTTTTAAATGTTTATAACTGAGTGAATCTATCAAAAATATGTATTCACAGTGAAGTAGTTTATGATTAAACTCCGCAATATATATATATATTTATCTTTTACATTGAGTTTTCCATTGTGTTTGCCAGGTCAGGAAAGCAGAGAGTGCAGTTCAGGCTGGGGCTAAACAAAGCAGCCGCTGTCATAAGCCATCAAGTTCTAATAAGGTATAACCTAGTCCTGGGTGGGCGAGGGAAGCCGCTGTTTTTCTGCTATTTCCATTTATAGACTGCACCAACGAGCCCCCTGGGAGATTGCTCGCCATGACTCATGTCTCCAGTGCTTCTGGTCCAGACTGCGCTCTCTCCCTCCTCATCATCCCCGAGCACCACTGCCTTTCTCTACTGTGTTTCTTGCCTTGTGTTTATCTCACCTCCCTTATTTTTCATTATATACTCTGTGTTTTCTCTGCTTGTTTCTGCTTCCATTCATGCAAGAGAAAGCTTTGTAAGCCTCGAAAGAGTATGTGGGGGGGGGGAGAGAAAGAGGGGAGGAGTGAAGCATGAGGGTCAGACACGTAGCTGATGATGACAGCGATAAGCGAGCTAGAATCAGTCCCATGTAAATAGTAGCTACAGTACAGATGGCGGCCATTTCCCAGAACTGTTGTTGTGGTGAAACGGCAGCGTCAATATGGGGGGATGTCTCTGTCTGCCTTTCCCAGCACAGCAGCCTGCAGGCTTTTCACCATCACGTGGTCCGCTTGTCCTCTCCCACCCCGCCCTCCCCCCCTCCCCTCTCTTTGGTTATATTCCAGTCACGGCACCCCCACCTCGCCATCGCCGCCACCCCTCTCTTCCTCCACCCTCTCCGCCCCGCCCCTCTGTGCTCTGTCAGGTCACCCGCCTTGTTTGTTCAGATGGAACAGAAGAGGAAATGAAAGCTCGGAGTCCACTGTTAACCCATTCCTGGGACTCTGCTCCACTATTGTGTGCATTCCTGCTGCTTTTCACCTTGTTGTTTCCGTGCTTCGATGATGATTTGTTTCTATATGAAGGCAGTAACCCATGTTTGTTCTTTTCTAGTGTGGTATGGGGGGTGGGGGGATAAAGGGAAAAGAGTTAGAGCTAAAAAGATATGCAAATCTCAGCTGTTCCAAATACGATACGGTGTCAAAGCTGCACTACTGTAGATAATAATAACTGTGGTCTACTTAATGTGCAGTGTGGGATATTTATGCATGTATGACTCCACTGGAAAAATGCTGCGTCAGATAAAGCAAGAATTATTTGTTCAAATTCACCTCAAAATGCATATGTCCTGCTCTGTTTGCACGTTGCAGATATTTGTGTGCCTGTGTGTGCATGCGTGAGCTTAGTGCTCATGCTCAGGTTTATCCTCCAGCCTGCCACGTTCTTGCTTGGTTACTATGCAACCAGGTCAGAACAACATGGACACCACAGTAGCTGAATGGCCATTTTGGGTAAAAGCACTCTGCAATAATAAACAGCTTCTGGCACTGAGAAGTTGTTTTCCAGCTGCAGATCGGTGCCAAAATACAGAATTAACTGCAATACCATTTACTGCTGTGGAAAAACATCAGCCGTCCAAACCCACATACCTACTGAGGCTTTGAACAGCTTGTAATCCCTCAGCAGCGCGATGGCTCTCAAAAACACGCCAGCTCCGGCTGCTGCCAAAGAAATTACTGTGCAGTTATGGTGTTATGTTCATATAAACTAAAGTGTTCTCTCCTTACGCTGTCAGAGAGAGTTTTTGCAGAGGACAGAAAAGTAATTACGTGAGCTTAAATTGTCGTTTTTTTTTTTTTTTTTGGGTTTGTTTGTCTTTTTATTCATCTCAACTTGGCCACAGCTGGCTGTTGTGTTTGTTTGGGAGATGTCTTTACAGGGGGAAGAAAAGCCTTAGAAGCACAAAACAGCTGCCTTGGATTTTTATAATTTTGGAGCAGGAATATTTACTGCTTATTTTGAAGATATTCAAAGCGATTTTTTAAAGGGGGAGATCAACTGAACTTTACTCTCTGTGAGAGGAAGGGAAGAGAGACATTGTTGCTGCCAGAATCTGTAGTTCAAATTAATTTAGAATTATACAAAGTGAGGTGGTACGATCAGACGTTACCGTCTCACTTCTTCAAGTGATTTATCTCAATCCATTCTGTTCTGCCAATTTCCTCCTATTGCCTCGTAATCAGCGAGAGCACACGTGAGAACAGCTTGTGCAAACCGTCAAGGCTACAGTTGGTGCAGAGTTGTGACTATGGGGGCTGTGCTGTGTTAGCCTTGCGCTGACATGTCATCATCATGGCCTCCGTGAGCACCACGCCAGGTTTCTTAGAATCGCTGGGAACACGACTATTTTCCCTGGCGGCGGGCCACGTTAAACAGATCAGTCACGGAGGGTGTTTGGTAATTGAATCAAATAAACAGGATAAGCTAGCCAGTAAACAGTGGAAGGAGGGCAGGGCGTCGCAGGAGATCTCCAGCAGCTCAGGTGCTGCTCCACCCACAACGCTGAGACCGAAGTTTGTTAAGTCGGGCGCCGTGCTGTCACTGGCCCCGTGTGCTGTTGTGTACACAAGCTGAACAAGAAGCGTGTTGTTACACTTGCATGATTCATTTCTAAGAAGTGGAAATGTGTCATGATGCTTATTCTGAGGAGTCTTAGAAGGCTTTTAAATGGTGGAAAGGAGTCTCCAACTTCTGTAAAAGTTTATGAAATGAAGTACAGAGGGGAAGTTAGCTTAGCTTAGCTTAGCACTAGTGACTGGAAGCAGGCTCTGTCTGCAAATATGCTAGGAATTCAAGAAATTACGTTTTTTCATTTCCGTTTGTGTACAGGTTCAAGAAACACATGGTTGTTGCCCTCCTTTTCCAGTCTTTATGCTGAGCTAGGCTAATTGCCTCCCAGCTCCATAATCGACACACAGACATGACTATCTAAATTTGTTGTGTTATTTATGTTATGTTATTATTATAATTTTTCTCATCTAACTCTTGACAAGAAGGCGAATGTCACACTGGCCTATTATATAAAATAACAGAGGATGACTTGTAGTGAAGTTAACTCTGACCAGGGTTTGCTAAATTCTGTAGATGCTTGTATTTCTCCACAATTGTAGGCAATTTAGTCCGTCTCACTTTACACCATCTCAGTTATCCCAAAATAGTATTGGGATGATTTGCTGGTCCTTTTCAGATTCCTGTTTACCCCAGTAAACCTCTTTAAGAGGGACTTCTATCAGGGAGCATGTGAGCTCCAGTTAAGCTAATTACAGTTTACTTTGCTCAAAGCTCGAGTCAATCTTTGAAGCAGTCGGTGAGCATTTTGAAGCATTTCAACCACTGGTTGTTACAGTCGAGTCCCTGTCGGTATCTAATTTAGAGCTCCTTGTTGTTGTCGGGGCTGCCAGCTGCAGATTTTTTAAGTTCATTGAGAGTATTAGACAAGAGTTTAGGAGTGAGGAGAAGTAAAATCTTGTGATCTTACTGGACTGGGTGGAAGGGGTCAGAGGCCATGAGCCAGCCTGAGGATACAGATAAGGTCATCTTTGTGATTTGTAGATAAATACACAGTGGTATTGTGCCCTGGGCTGTATCCAAGCAAGACTTCAATCTGCAGCCGCCCCTCCCCCCTCTGTGATCAGTGGGCCCGGGCTGTTGTGACTGGGCCAGCCTGACAGATAGACCATGATGAGAGTCAAGGCTAAAAGCCAGGCTCTGTGACTGCAAGGCCAGGCCAGGAATGACGCAGGCCCAGGGAAACAGAGAGCGCTGTAGACCGCCCTGGCCCTGGCCCTGGCCCTGGCCCCAGCCCCTCCCCCCCCTCCTGTGCCTCGGAGCACTTCCTGCCTCTGTCATTCTACCAGCAAATCCAATCCCTGATCAAAGGCCAAGGAGAAAAAAGGGGAAGAGAAGAGAGAGGAGACAGAAGTGAAAAGGGCGAGGGAGATTGACGTGCGTGTTGGGGGGGGGAAAAAGGGAGAAAACAACAAACCGCTCTTTATCTGACAGGGGAGGCAGCTGCTCGGGCCGGGGCACCTGTGTGCCTGCTGCCGCCCAGGCCGACGCCAAGCTCCGCCCCTAGTGCCCGCCGGTGCCAGACCCATGAAAGGTTGCCACGGCAACACCCCAGGCCCGCAGTCTGAAATAAACAACCTTTCAACCTCATCCGAGCCGGGTAACCTTTAGATGATCTGTGGCCAGGCCGAGGCTGCGCTGGCACCACTGACATGACTAATTACGGCTTCTGCCGGGTTCACGTCCTACCTATTTTATGTGTAAATATCTGTTTCGCCGGGGGAAAAAAAGGGGCTCAATTTCTGGAGGCAAAAGAGCGTTACCCACCTGTTCCTGCGTGTGCCCAGAGGCAGCGAGGAAATCCTGCAGGACCTGGGCAGCACCATTGTTTCAGGGCAATTACCCAGGCCAGATTAAAAATCAACTATCATTGAACAGATGTCCTGGCTCCTTTTCTCTGTACAGGGGGGAGGGATCTTATTACATTTCACCAGGCGGGGTACGGACAGTGGAACCCTTTCCTTAGGATTGGATATGTCCTCTCTGTTTAGAGTCTACACACACACACACACATACAGAGACACAGATATGCTCACCGGTGTAGAGGACAAGGCTTGTGGTTCTAAGCAGAAGTGACATCCCATTCATTTGAGCTGGTCAGGGTCTGATGTCCCCCATCTTATCTTACAAGGCTTAGCGCTGTGAAATGACATTGGCACGGCTCCAGCACAGACCAGTGGAGTGGCTAGCGCCCCCGAAGCCGGCTCACCCTGCATCGCACACACAGCGACACTCTGGTCCGTCTGCAGCTTAGTACCGTGTTATGGTTAAATGCCGCCACTCGGTATCATTTCACAGCTGTTAATGTTCCGAAGCGGTCACTGTCTGTCATTGCTAAAAATACCCCTGACAAGAGCTCACTAATTGATGTCAAATGTGAAGCTGAACTTGTCAAGTAATATGAGCTGATTGCTTCATAGATTGGTGCTATGAAATTGGACAAGTACACTTCAAATGTTAACTTGATAGTCTGCATTGTGAATATAAATCAGGCCGAGACCGCCGAGCTCACTTGTGTGGAAAAGAATATTTCGCCGAGAATCCCCAATCCAATTTAGCCGAATGTGTTCTCCCGTTTGTTTTTCTCCGGCTCTTATTAGTGGTCACTTGACGGCAGTGATGCAGCAGGGTGAGGAGACGGTTGCCATGGCGATACACACTCACAGGAGCGCGGCTCTTTTGTGTGCAGGACTTGTGACATAATTGCCTTCATTAATTTTCTTGTTGGGAACAATACAAGATGTGCAATATATACAAACAAAATAGTGTCCTCCGTAGAAGGAAGAGGATTCTGGCCCACGCAGATACACAGCCACAAGAATATACAGTATGTGATGAACACAATCACATTGACTGCAAGAACGTAGGCGTATACATACGCCACCCATGTGTGTGTGTGTGTGTGTGTGTGTGTGTGAATAGCTTATCAAGGAGTTTGTAAAGCAGCACATGAAACGAGACTATTACTGTGGAAACCGATGACATTTTAACAATGCGCTGTGTGCTCCATCATCGGCAGCCTCGCACCATGTTGTTTGACTTTGAGGCAACAAATGAAACCCTGTCAGCGCGGCCATACTGTAGCCTCCTACCCGTGTCAGTGGTTTCATTTGCCCGGCTTGTCCGCGTCTGTTCTTTTGAAGGTTTTACTCTTTCATCCCCCTCCATTTATTCTCGCCCGTCATGACCGCAGCGCTCCTGTCCCCTTGTTATCATGTAGGGCGGGTTTACAGGGGCCGGTGTGTGTGTGTGTGTGTGTGTGAGGGGGGGGGGGTGTGTGTGATTGATATCCCGGTGGGCCGGTGACTCTGGTACAGCATGCAGCAGCGAGAACACGGCGCCGCGAGATGATAGAAGTGGCATATGATAAACGAATAGGTGATGAAACGAGGCCTTTGAAGGGAAACTATTTCTGTTCCAACCTTGAGGGTTCATTATTTCCTTCTTTTTTTTTTTGCTCCTGTGTTTCCAGTGAGGCCAAAAAACAATCTTCAAATAGTATAGAGCCCCGAGGAATACGTTGAATTTCTCATTTTTACCAAACTAGAAGTAAAATATCTGGGAATATTGCTCAAATAGTAAGACCAGACCCAGCTTTACTAGTTTGAACATCACTGACAACACAGTTTGACTTTTTCACATTCACTCTTTGCTTCATCACATCCGCCTGATTGCTGAATAAATCTGCCTGGGCATTGCTTGTGCTCTGCTCCGCGTGGTCCATTAATATTCCAATCATCTCCTATATCAGATAAAGGGGGAGAGACAGACTCCTCTTCATCTCTCAAAACACCAGCTGTGCGGAGCCGTGAGACATCCACACATGCACATAGAGCTGTAAACAGAGCGCCGCAGACACATGAATACATTCATACACGCAAGCAAACTTATATAATTGAGGAGTTTGCAGGCAGCGGCATCAATTTTCCATGCCGTTCATCCTGCATGATTCACAAAGAGAACAGACTCTTGTTCCCCCTCCCGTAAAAAGAATTCACAGATTTTTTTTAAAAACCGAGACACCTGCACTCCATCGGAAAGGAGTGCGGAGGAACTGAGCGCCTACGTGTGCAGATATCACCTCCTGCAGTCAGGTGGGTGTTGATATGCTGCTGGCACCCCCAACAGTCCCTCCTTTCATATCCCACTCATCTCCCCCGTCCTCCTGCCAGACCTTCATTTCTCAGAGCCTCTCTGTCACTCACGCTCCACACACTATCCTAGTGTCCCCCCCACCCAACACCACCAACACCACCACCACCACCTCAAACTCGAGAATTGCATCGAAGCAGTAGTTTTACCCCCCGTGCCCCTGGGCTTTGCTGGTCCCCGCTCCTCTAAAGCGATTAGTCACTCAGGCATCGAGTGGACCAAGAGTCTGGAAGCTTCTGATAGAGGACCACTCGCAGCCCGAGTGACAAACTCAAGGACGTTTTAGTGTTTTGCTGCTGCTGTTTGTTGCAGTTGTTTATGTGGAAGGTTGCGTGAGAGTGTCCAGCTCCTGGGGGCCGAGTCGAGGCAGTGAGCCATGGTAATTACATGCCACTCGTCACAGCGCTCTCTCTCTCTCTCTCTCTGTCTGTCTCTCTCTCTCTCTGCCGTTACCATCGCCAGCAAAAAGCTAACAGCTTGTGTGTTATCTTAGTAATGATTCACCCATCAGTTCACATGGACACAGCACTCTCCTGTCTCCCTGCACACAAACAATCACCCCCATGCTCTTTTTGCACAAATTCACCCGCCACACACAGCTACGTTTAAAAGGACGCGGGCCTTGTACACAGCTCAGGGTCACAAAGCCTCCGTTTCCCGTCTGAATTTAGCTCTTTCTGCACTAGACGGGATCTGAAATACAAACGCATCCGCGTGCATCTTAACACACGGGTGAATCGGCAAGGTTGCTGAGCAATGCGGTGGGTTACCTTGTTTCCCAGGAAACAAAAAAATCCAATTAAAAGAGCCCGTGAACCATAGCAACATGTGGTAAACACAGCATGGCACCGCCGCGAGGCTGTTATTCAATCATGAGACGTAAAACAAACAATTACTGCAGAATGACCCTAATGCAGGAACAAATGTGAATTTATGCATGAGGAAGCGTGGGTTTGGGAATGGAAGTGATCAATCGCTCGTACGTCGGACATGCTGCTCCAGTTATTCACAAGAATAATGATAATACTGATGAGACAGGCATTGTGGGTGAATTTATTATTTTGCTGTCTAAATGTCTTTCATGTACAGGACAAAGCATTTCCAGTGGTTTTGCATTTCAAAGAGAATCCGCTGTATTGTTGTTATTAGGATTGATGGAGGTGTGTTACCAATGCTAATTAACCGACGCTAATTGTGTGGTTTAATAAATTCTAATCAGAGGGGCGGCTTCTTGGAGTTGATTAATTTTTCATAATGCCTCATTTATTTCTGTCCCATGATTTATCTTTAAATGTTAACGAGATCATAACATCTGCGGGTGGACTGCTGCTGAATGTAAGGTGCTCCAACTATGACTGAGTAAAATATAAAAATGCCGAGATAATTAGCTGATAGGAATTCACACAGGCCCACCTCCTTATATTACACCCTCAATATAGATCACCTAAGAGACGGCCGTGTATTCAAGTCGTACACTGTGGTGGCGATGAGGGGTACATATGAATAGGATTCCTTGTTTTTTACGGAGGAATCGCATTTCAAAGCTCGCTCACTCTCCCAGTTGCTATGGCAACAGTCTAACAGCGCCGGGGCGGGATGAATGGATGGGTGGACCGACAGACTAATGCAGGGAACATTGATCCACGCTGCAGATGTGATTTAATCCCCCTTATTGAAATAAAACAAAAGGTTATTTTGGTTAATAACACACTATCATGTAGGTTGTAAACAAATGGACATGGTTAAGCTTAGAGTATTTTCTTTTAAACCCTTGTGGATTTGCATCATAAAAATTGAGTATATGCTGCTTAGAAGTGCTAAGTGTATTGATTACAGTATTCATCTTGTTTTAGTTGAATATATATCAACACAAAAAAAGATGAAACGGTTAACCAAGCATAACGATTGGTGGAGCAGTGTCTCGTGAAGCTGCACACTCATGATGTCACGACGCCCGTTCATATTTTCCTCTTTTTTTGGCCGATAGCATTGCTGGCGCGTTAGCAGCCAGATGGCCTTGTGTGCATCTACAGCTGACTCACAGTAGCTGGTAGCGAAGGCCTGACGTTTCTCCTTTTCCCCCCTGATATGCAGCGTTTAGCAGAATGGCAGCGAGATGATTAAATCTTGTGTCGCAGAAATGTTGCACAGAGAAAGAGATTGCCTGTGTGCAGCCGAGCTGATACTGGATGTGATTGAGTCGTCCTCGTGATTGGAACCCGGCCTCCCCCCCACCGTCCCCCCTCCTCTCCTCTCAGCTCGCCTCCCCCTTCTTCAGACTGGTTGTGGCTTGTAACCATGGTGACAGCATGGTCTTGTTACCTGCTTAGAGGGGAAAGGAGGGGAGCTCGTGACTTCGAAGCTTGGGTTACTAGCCACGTCGGATGGAGGGCGGTCGAGTCGGGGGGGGGAAGGAGGGGGGTGGGGGACTTCACACAAAGACCATACTGTTCTCCGCACATCCATTCACTGCACCAGCAGCCAGCGAGGAAAACAAGATCAATAGCATGAAGTAGTTGATTAGAGTAACTCAATATTACGACTTCGGTTTCCAGAGATGCTTTTAGAGCAGCTATATCAGGCCCTTTTCTGTCCAACCCTCTTGTAAGCGGGCAGAATAATTGCCGAGCCCCACACACTACGAATACACTCCTAAACATAGGATTGACCTCATCGCTCCCAACGGGAATCCTGGCGACACATATTTACCTTGGGCCCCATGCTGCAATCACATAGCTTACACTGAAAGGGATCAACGGAGTTTAATGTTCTCTCCCAAGAGATCTGAAGCAGGTTTCATTAATTGCACGCATGAAAAATTACTACGTGTCGGAGCCATCAACAACCCGTCTTTGAATTGCTTCGGCGCAAGTTTTGTCTCATTAGGCTCACTAATTTGTCACTCATCCTTTTGTGGATCTGCAGTATGTACCTCGCCCTGACTAGTCTGACTTCAAGGCCGCCTTCGTTCTTTATTTACACACCGATTATTATTTATTATTATTATTATTATTAATAAGTGGCTAACTGCTTGACACAGAAGTAATTAATTATTTTTTTTGCAATGATGTGCCAGTTGCTTGACAACAGCAATTACATCTTAATGAGTGAAAAGCTTAATGTCAAATGATTGAGATGCCGCTGGATTGGTGCTTAATAGCTTTAAAGCCCTTAGAAATGCCAAGAGTGACAACAAGCTTAAATACACATTTTCATCTTCAAACGTTATCTTGTCGGATGTGATTTATGTGGGGGCGCTCGGGTCTCTGCTCGGTGAGTAATGCATTTTTATAAATGATTGAGGAGCGATATTTAAAAACCTGGAGACTGAAGGGCAGCGGACAGGGTGAAGTCTTCAAAGAGACACTTTCCGTCTGAACTTTTCAAATATGCCTGCGACTGTCAGAGGCTCCCCTTTGTGTTTTCTGTGTGGTTCACTTTCAGCAGCGTGAGGTGAAGTCAACACTGAAACTGTACATTCACTCAGCGCCGAGCAGCTGCACAAACGGCCTCAGGTTTCCCCCCTAGAAGCAGGCCAACGCATTCCAGAGACGCATCAATGGGATTGTTGTTATGATGGAGCGAGGCTGGCAGTGGCCAGATTTGGAAGTGCTGTTGCCATGGAGACCACTCGAAGGGGCCAAAAGCAGCTGTAGACAGTCAGCTGATGCCCTTTGGGTAAATCCTTTCAAACGTGATTTGCTCACTCCTTTATTTATTTATTTTCTCGTTCAGCTAAGAGAAAGCCCCCTCGCCGTGCACAAATCGCCTCCACCATTTTGTGTCCTGTGAGAAGATGTAGGCAAAAAAGCTGCAATGTAACACAATATCTGCTGTTATTCTTCACCAAAATCTCAAAAATATAATAAGTATTTCTTCAAATAAAAATGTCAAACATTTGTGGCTTGTTAAATGTGAGTATTTTCTATTTTTCTCTTTATTATACAGGATATTTCTTTTCTTTTTTTTATTTTAAAGACAAAACATTCAATTGATAATGAAAATAATGATTAGTAGCAGCCTTATATCATTACTGTGCTTCCTTCTGGAAAAATCAGCCCTCTATTTCTGAGCCCACTTCCTTGTGTTACACCCCACGTTAATGTATTCAGCATGTCTCCATGTGTGTCACATGTTGCGTATGTTGTACGTGTGTGTGTGTGTGTTGTGTGTGTGTGTGTGTGTTGTGCGTGTGTGTGTGGCTGAATTGGACCCGTTTGAACAGATAATGTGGCCGGCACGTCAAAGAGGACAAAGGGATCTTTTCTGGTCCGGAAGAGAGTGTGTAACACAATCTGCGGCTTAAATGGAGCGAGACAAAGAGTCAGGGGATCGTCATGTATCACCACTGCCACCATCCTGCAGGAGACGATGCGTGTGCGTGTGTGTGTGTGTGTGTGTGTGTGTGTGTGTGTGTGTGTGTGTGTGTGTGTGTGTGTGTGTGTGTGTGTGTGTGTGTGTGTGTGTGTGTGTGTGTGTGTGTGTGTGTGTGTGTGTGTGTGTGTGTGTCATCGCTCTGTCTCCAGTTGCTGTTTTGTGCAAGTCATGAATGATATTCTTGCACCATGTGATCGGACCTCGCCTTCATTAAAACGACTGTCATGCAACGGGCGAGATGTTGTGCAGCCTTTTTACTCGGCTTCCCGTCAGCTGATTGTTCTTTCAGTAGTGAAATCTCGCCGAGCCTGTTTTGAATGTTGGGGAGTTGACTGGTAATCCTCGTTTGCTTACAGCTGGCAGAGCTCGGTGAGGGTGAGACGTAAAGTATCTGGCATCGTCACTGTGTGCTCTTCAAACAGCCCAAGGAACGGGTGTGTGTAACGAGAATTACGGAATTACAGATCGAAATTTAATTTCTAACAAATTAGTCATCACAAAACCCACAACCACTTCATAGCCTGAGAGCGATGTACGTATGCATGACATTTAACCTACAGTGAAAGGTTGAGGTGGGTGCGTTGGTCTGGAGTTTGTTTACACTGCAACTAATCCGGCTCGCCTTACCTCACTCCACCGGTAATCGTGGGAAAGAATGCGGCTCCTCTACTGTACTTGTTTGCCTTTTGTGTCGGAGGTGTGGCCGGGTCATGACGCGAAGCGCCGCCACCGCTTCTCATGACAGTCGTGCCTCCCTAGTGTCACCTTTCCAGATCGCCGTGTTGATACAGTGCAACGGGGAAAGACTCCAAGCAAACCGGAGTGACCTCATTTGCCTTCGGGCGGTTCACAGCGTACAGCCGTGGTTTCACTTTACATTCATCATTGTGCTCTGAAACCATAATTAGTGTGAAAGATGATTCAGATGGAGCCGGCCCAGCTTGCTTCTTGGTAATAGAAATGATTAGGATCTTCTTGCTAACACCTTATTAGAAGTAATTATTTAATCATGTAGCTCGTACTGTGCCCAACGCCAAACAATCAAACCTGTCCTCTCTCTAATTAAATCTGCACTTTTAAGATGATTCCCTTGCATTTCAGTTACCACATCACACGTGGAGGCCCGTGTGAGGGGCTTGAACACGAAATTCAAATATGCAGGAGTGGTTTCGCAACTTCGCAGTTCTCCTCTGCACACATCAGCAAAAGGGCCCCAGAAGGGTAAATGCTGACCACTTGGCAGAGCTTTGGTGGGGCTTCGTCACATTTGGGCCCATTTAAAGCAATGTTTCCCAGCCGACGGCAGCTGCTTTCTATCAAGTGGCATTTTCCTTGTCTACCCCCTCCTAGCCACCTCCCCCTCCACCACCACCACCATCCCCTCTTTCTTCACGTCAAACTTGGCAGGCAAGTATACACTCTGATTTTCAAAGCTGCCCTGTTCTCTGTCAAATGTTGCGTGGCAACATCAAACGCTCTGCCGGACAGAGCCTTCCTGGGATTCCAGCGTGGTGGGTGGATAATTGGAGGCAGGCCTCAGCGGATCTGGCAGATGTGTGATGAGTTTTTACTGGAGTGTTGTTTTTTTTTTTTTTTTTGCCTTTTCGGAGTGGTGTGTATGTGTGCATGTGGTGGGGTGAGAGACTGGGTTTTTAGAGGGAAAACATAAGGGCTTTCTTTGTTGTCGTCCCCTTCACCCTCCCAAAGCTGGCCACAGGGGCGTCTTATTGGCCCAGTGGCCAAGTCAGGGCTGAGTGTGGCAGTAAACATTGCATACAGACACGATATCTGAACCCAGCATGTGGAATTTGATGTCTTAGGTCTGACTCACAAAGCCTTTAAGCCTCGAACATTTCCACATGCCCTGTCCTTTTGTTTTCCCCGTTTCACTTTTTCTGGAAGCTGCCATTTTTTTCCCCTGTTGCTTTTGCAAAGAAACACCCGCGTAATTACTGGGCACTCTTGTCTGGGAGTCGACCGCAAGTTTAGATGAAGGTCACTGCAGTTGCTGTCAAACATATAGTGATTACAAAGACGCTCAGGAATTCCCCCCTCTTATCCCTCCGCCCCGCTCACCCCACTGTAAAAGCAGGAATGCTGGACTTGGATTCTTAGTTTTCCTGTCCATCCATCATTGAGCAAGCATAACAGGGACCCAGACCAGCTCCTCCCAAACCAAGGGTGGGCTTCCACTGAAAGTGCAAGAGGCCAGGGCTCAGTGGAGGGCTGCGGAGAGGAAAGAGAGGATGGGGGGGTGGGGGGGTTGTTGGGAAATTGTTAGACAGAGAGGGAAATGGACAAAGGGGAGAAAAAAGACACGCAGACAGCGTTCCAAGAAAAGAAAGAATGAAACACAGCCCTCCCATGTTTTTGTTAAGTCCCTTGGGCTCATGCAGACAGTATTAAGTTAATTTTTTTTCTTTTTACACAGGAAGGCGGTGCAGATGTTCCTGAGAGCAGGCCTGCGGTTTCCCTGTTTTCCTTTCGCTAGTCTGTTCCCGGCTCTCCAGCGTTGCCAAGACGCTCCCTTACTTGGTGCTGGCGTTTTTGTTTTTCCTGAGAGTGGGGCTCCAACAGGAGGGTCATCTCCAGGCCAGCTCCAAATGAGAAATAGTTGGCCGGCTGCCCTGGCGGCCGCTCAAATCCGCCCTTTTGAAAAGATTACTGTGCTGCTGCTGCTGCCGCCGCCTCCTGTGGGGCATGCCAGATCTGCTGAGGGGAGAGGAATGTGCAGGAGGGCTGGAGGAGGGAGGGTGCGGGGCACCGGGGGGGCCACATTTCATTCGACCTCTTTCAGAAAGTTTTTCTCATTACTTTTCTTCTCCCTCTCCTCCTTTAATGTTTCAATTTGTGCTTCACAGAACAGGACGTGGACTGTTCCCAAATAAAACCCGACAGGGTTTTTCCACCCAGCCAAGAGCTGTGTGACACAGTCCAGTTCAGCCGCCTCCCTCCCCCTGGTTGTCTTTTTGGCTGCTTGTTTTTGTTTCTTAGGGACTGGCGATGAATGATCGATTGATGGCGTTAAGGCCCACGGTGGGACTGCCGCAGGCTATATCTGCTAAGCTGCTTTGCCTGATAGGCTGCTGACTGTGGAGACTCCAAAGCCAGAGCAATAAAAGTTGATTTGTGGGGGCATTGTGAGAAGCCCCAGACACTTACGAGAGGTGTGCATGTCTCCCCTGGCCTGTCACAATCAATACTAGCCCACCACCGCTGGGCCTCTCTGCTCTCCACCGTGTTTACTCTTAAATAATGCATCGCACTCTCGCACAAATACCTTCCATTCACACTAGGGATGGAGACCATTAGCCATGGCCATGTGGAACAATGAAATACAGCCTCTGCATCCTCTTTCTTTTTTATACAGCCGGCAGAGAGCATTTTCCTTCTCTTGAGTGCTTCTGCGAGGCATCATTTTAGTGCCGCCTGACCTAATTTAACAACCTCTACATCCAATCTTTTCAGGCTCTGATTACACACCCGCCTAGTTTCAGCTCGGATTAACCTCCGAAGAGAACTCTATAACAATTAGTGGAACAATGAAGATAAAAGGCCTCGCCTGAGCCAGGTTGTCTAAACCTGACATATTTTGCCCCTCTTAACTCCATGCCCCGAGGGGACACATACTGCCGTGTTGTATTTATGACAACAGTTACCACAGTATATGTTAACAAGGTGTCTGGCAAAAGGAAACACTTCTCCCCTATTATATATTACTGTTTATGATTCTTTTTAGTGATCATGTTACTCAAGACTTTGATAAATGCTGAGTAATTACATCACTGCTCCACTATAAGAATGTTGGAGCCTCCCCGGGGATCATTAACCGCTGACAGATTTGGAGTGATGAGGCCTTGGTGGGTGGTCCTTATCTGAAACAGTCAGGAAACGGGGCCCAGACCCATAAACAGCCCACTCACCACAGAGGAAGCAACCGTGTATGGAGACCACACCCTTAGTTTCTGTAAACCTTTGAATGTGCCGAAAAATATAATAAAGGGAGGGGGTTAAAGCTTGGTCCAAATCTCCCCGATTCTCACAGCCCTTATGGGAGCAGAGAAAACAACAACCCCAGCTTGGTTCAATTTGCAAGACTGGTCTGTTCCAGTAAACATCGCCGCACATGCAGGCAGAGTCTGAGCGCCGCTATCAGTGCGTCTGCTCCACGCCGACGCTATAAGAATAGCAGTGTGTGTTCCTGAGTCACATCGTCTGCTTAGCAACACGCGGGCCAGGGAGAGCAGGACAGAGCGATGTGATTGGGGGAGACCAGGACCCTCAGGACACCGAGCGCTAATTGCGAAGCTGTTTTTCTCCTCCGTTTTTTTTTTTTTTTTTTTTAACAGATGCAATACGCCAGAAAGAGGAGTTGCATAACCAGATTTTACAGCAGACCCCCCCTCCCCCTCCTCCTCCTCCTCTCCCTCCATTTCCATCCTTTTATGCACCCCCGCTTCACCCTCTTCCTAGCAACTCCATCTCTCCATCCACTCATAACAGCTGGAACTGAGCCAGATTGTTCCGGCTCTAAAGGTTACAGAAAGACGGAAAGATTCAGGGGTGTATTATATGCGTATATGTCTGCAGTTGCAACATAAAGAAAAATACTTTTGTTAATTGGTTCGGAGACAGTGTTGTTGACCTGACTTGGGTCCTTGGCAGTCTGGACAAAGAGCTCAGTGTGGCCGGCTTTTTGTGCCGCGGAGCTGGAAGAGCGGTTTCCATATTGGGACAATATGCACCGTGACCTCTGACCCTGCTCAGAGGCGGCGGGTGAGAGAAGCACTTGGAGATTCGCTCTCCAGAAACAAAGCATTCCAGGCTCCCACGTATCCACAAATAAAAGAAAACAGAAAACATGTTGGCACAAGTAGACGACGCACACATGCACACCAACTGTTACTTTTTGGTTCCTTCAGCCCTCCGGGCCAAAAATTACACATGCAAGCGTTTTGCCGTCTGACGGGGGCAGGGCAGACTTGGCCGGGGGAGCTGAGAATATTTGCAAAGCATACACGCATAGACTGGTGATCTCACTCTGTAAGGCGTACATGAAGTATTTGTTGCCACGGGGGCTGAGAGAGAGAGAGAGGGAGGCAGAGAGAGAGAGAGATTCAGTGTGAGGGGGTGGGATTTGTTGTGCTTTGTGGGAGATGCAAGTGGGAATTAGACATAGCTGTTGTACGGCTTTTTTGTTCTGTACAGTTTCCGCAGCGGCCCGGCAAAGAAGAATTACGCAATGCAAATGTTACTCAACCCAGATTACAGTCTTTCATGTGAATACTAGGGGAAAGATAGTATGAGACGATGTGTGCCGGGGCCGTGTACAAGGAAATACACAAAATATACGGACGTCTGCTCAGGTACCAAAAAAAAAGCAGCTCACCGTTTCGTTTCGTACTTTCACTTTGTGCATGCATGCGTGTTGAAAGGCACACGCTCTTGTGCACTTTTTTTTTTCTGACTACATCTGCCATCCGCAATAACCCTCGCAGTGATGTCCAACGTGCTGAGTGTGTTCTGATGTTTGTGCGCTTGGCTAGCGAGGGTGAGGGAAGGATAGTCCAGAAATAGAAACGTTTCATGAAAACATCAGAATGGAGAATCATTTCACTGTAAAGGGCTCGTTTCGTAACGGCCCTGGAGGAACCGAGGCTTGTCTGTTCCGTTTCAGCTCCCTTTTGCTTTTTTTTTTGTTGTTGCCCTAATTCACTTCTGCAACTCGAATGTATTTAACCCAATGTCAGAACTGACTACCCTTGCTCTCTTATCTCAGCCTTTACTCCTGTCAGGTCATGTTTGTTGCTAAAGAGTTGAGTGATTCTTTTTTTTTGTCTAGGGAAGTGGTGTTTACATCACAGCTACAATGATGACTGAGTTACTGTATGTGAGGCAGCAATCGTTTTCTCTCTGAATGGCAGTCTGGAGGGGGCAGCGCCGCCACGAGTAAACAAGGTGCGGCTCTGTCGAGATGATTTTCTGAGATAATCCATTTCCCCGACCATCCTCTTGAGTCATTTCTGTTTTTGAGGATTCTCCCAGAATTTGTGTGTATGCGGCGGCGGTACTGACAGCAGCAGTCCCAGAGCCTTTTCTGGCAGGATGCTTTTTTTTAAATAGACTCGCCAGGGCTCAGGGCACAGTGAGACTGTTTATGTAAGCGGTCAAAAATAGGCAGCACATTTTGTCATGTTTCAACGTGAGTCATGAGTTCACCCACTCTCTAAGCACAGCATTTAAGGGACTATAATATTAAGGGCCTGTAATATTTCTGCATTCTCTACTTAAATGCTAACGTCTCACCGTAATAACATACTCACAATGACGATGTTAGCACGGTGATGTTTAGCCGGTGTAATTTTATAATCATTCTGGGCATGAAACCAGGAAAAAGTAACCGCTGCGGATGTTGCATCACCAGCACAAGCGCTACCCTTTCATTCACGGTGTCCCATACGACGTACTTAACAGTATGCTGCATACTGTGGCAAGTCAAGCGCAAAATTTAATCACATATTTCATAACATGAATCATCGGCAGCTTCCAACAAACGCAGCATTTCACGCGTCGCTTTATTATTGCAGAGCCAGCCAGTAAACTCCACGGGGGTGTCTCTGCTGACCCGACATAATGCCCCTTTCATCGGATACGTATATTGAATATGTAAACTGTCCCACGTCTACCAACCTCAGCATCTTCCTTTATGTGAATGCCGTAGACAGTTTATCACCGGGATGCCCCCGCTTGCGTACAGAGAGGCAAACAATGACACGGATACAGGAAGTGATATCGAATGGTCGTCTTTGACGTTAAGCATCAAAGGTGCATTATTCAACATTCATTAATATAGCAGCAAACAACTATTTGTTATGTAAAGATATAGTGGAGGTCTACCTATGAGGCCACTTTCCCTCTGTCCCTCTGTGTGTGTTGTAATTCAAGCCGTTTCCTTGCCTTGTTTACAAAGCCAGGTCAGCTTTTAGTGCAAGTCAGTGCAGATGATAATCCCGACCGATGTGGGACGGCGTTATCAGGTTAGCTCTGTCAACACTTTTTCTGTAGTTTACACTGTACGTGCTGTTAGCACCATTAGCTGTGAGCCGTCATCTTGTTGTTCTAAGCTAAGGCTAAGACTAAAGCTAAGCTAATCCTCATAGAAGACTCTGTGCTTTGTTCCCTAAAAAATAACCTACATACCAACTTGAAGAAAATGGAAAAGCCCAGATTGTGAAATGGAAAATCCAGCCCGTCTCTGTTTACTTACACAACCTGCTAACCCGCCCCGGCTCCAGCCTCGACACTGGATCAATGCCTATCCAGATCAATAGGCTTATTAGAGCTGCGGTTGAGTGGTGAACAAAGCCGATTAGCTGAGTCTCCACAGCCTGTCCCCTCTGGTTGAAGAGAAACAGAAAAGGTCACCAGTCACAAGGTCATTTCACCCCGTGGAGCTGCCGGCCTTACAAACTGAGGCCCTCTCAACCACATATTATTAATGGAATTAAACTCTGGGAAACATTGATCAGCAATATCTGATCCATGCAGAAATCCTGTTGATTTTCAATCATGTCACTCCCTTTTGGAACAACGCTAACATTTGAAGGAACCCCTGTGTTTTTAGTGTTAAAGACGTTAACATTAAAAGAGGTTTACGGTTCGCTTCTCAAAAAATGTGTTGCTAGTGCTTTAAAGGTCAATGGGTGCAGTAAACCCTCGTTAGGCTATTTCTGTGGACGCCTGAGGCTGAGGGACGAGCTGCACGCTGATGGCGAGCCTCTTGACAGTCAAAGAAGGCAATGTTCTCCGGTCAAAGAACATGACACAGATGGAGTCACGGCAAGGTTCGTTTTTGATACCTTTTACCCGAGAACATGTCTGAAAACCTGCCAAGAGACACTCAGGACTTTGTGAGTCCCCCCTCTATAGGTGGTATGAGACGGCATACATGGAGGGAATGAAAGAGATGCATTCATGCCTTCACGGTAATTCCATGATCATGAGTACCTGGGGCCTTATAAATCTTTTCATTCAGCTACTTATAGAATTTCAATAACTTAACATGGCCATTTAATGGCATGCGTGTTGGATTAGTTTATTTGCCTCCGTTAGACTTTATACTCATTGATGAAGTCTAGTACAGATTAGATTGAACAAATGCTGAATTAATAGTCAATCAAGTGGGTAGAAGGACAAGATGAACACTGTGGGTTTTCACAAGAAAACAGATGCCTGTGTTTGGTTGGAAAATCAACTTCCCAGAGACCTTTGCCTGTAACCACCACCCGTAGACCGAAGATGAATGGGCTGCTCTCTCTGCTTTTCCACAGAGATATAGGCCTTGTGTTTTGATCCCCGCCTTGTGAATGGAAGACTCTCTACACTACACTCTGTATTCTGAGACCCAGTACTAATGGGGGCAGTAGAACTGTCTTGGTCGGCTCTGCCCCCCCTCCTGCACAAAGGCCACCTTTGACTGGGAGGCCTATAATGAGTTGGAGGTGGGAGCTGAGCTGAAGCCAGGGGAATATCTGATGACTAAGAGGCTGCGAACGCCACTGTACACGGCTGTGTGATTAATGGATGCAGCGTCATCACAAGCTGGCCCTCGCCCAAACACTCTTAACTCTTGAGGTCACCACGTCCACTCCTGCTCTTATGTTACAGCGTCGAGCAGCTGAGATTAATCTAAAAAAAAAAAGGGAAATGCAACATTTGGATCATTTGCCTCCATTGAAGCAAAATTGCCTGTCATTTTGGGTAGTTTTTATAAAGCCGGCGAGGTGTGCTGCAGTCGGCAGATATCGATCTGGAACCTTATGTTTTGTGTGCTGGCTCAGGATATATTTGCAGCTGCTGTTACTGGAAATGGATCCCTGGAGCGATCTGGATTCAGCTGATCCAATTAAACGCTGTGAATAATTGATCTGACAGTGAAACTGAGCCCTGTCACATGGGGGCAGTGACATCATCATTTAAGGGTTGAAACCGTACTCCTGTGCAGCTGGACTGCCCCGGGTCGTTTGTTCCACAATCAGTCCACTGTATCTGATTACCGCCTGTGAAGGGCACAAAGCAGACCATGAGGACAGAAGGGGAGGTTACGCCGGCATTATCACCCTCAGCAAGACTGTACAAAGACAACCGACTCACTGATAACCGGGAACTGGAAACTCATGAGATTGTCACATGTTGCAGTCGGCAAACCTGAACCCACTTAGCTTAGGGAAATTCACTTCTGAGTTAATGTTTTTACGATGCCGGAGCTACGCAGTTACTTTGTACAAAAGAAAACATCCCATCGTTTGCTTTCTCCTTCTCTGCCTCACGTTTTCGTGGCCGTGCAAGCTGCATTGCGTGCTACAAGGCCACTCCTAAACAAGACCTCCATGTGAACCAGATGGACTCTGCATGGGTTGATTATCTGCCTGGCCATGAAATAAGGTGCAAATAGGAGCCATCTTTGACCCTGGCCTCGGAGGAAGCTTAGATTGTAATATCTAAAGAAACCCCTCCAGAGAAGTCTGCTCCTGCCACTCGCCACCTTTTCATCTAGATCTGCACCACAAATGAGAAAAAAAAGCGGGGGCTGTTGAACATCCAGCATCTTGTCTGAATTAGAGTCCAACCCTTGGGCAGGAACAGAGGGGGGCGGGGGGGTCTGGTCTCCATGTCTCCCCCCGTCGTCTCTCACGGAGGGAGGAAAGGGTGTGGGGTCCCACTTACAGCTGACTCTCATGCTGCAAACATTTTGCTGGGTCGGCACTTCTGATCTGGTCATAGTGAACTCCTGGGCCTGATGAAATCATCCAGAGTTCCTCCCCACTTAGCCACATAGTCATCGTGCATCACCGTGTAATGTCCAGAACTGAAAAGTGCCATTATTGACGTCTGCCGACTCATCAGCTGAGCCTGATTCAGACAAAAGGCGCCTTCCCTTTCTGGATGAAAGAGGACAATCCTTTATAAGCAGACTGAATTTTATTTCACTTCACGCACTCAGCCTGCAATCATTCTGTGGCAAACACACATTTCTGATACTTGCATGTTATGTTCAGCAAGGTAACCTTCACAAATGAACACCGCTTTTACGATTTTTGAAGCGTGAGTGTAATCGTAAAAAGCTAACCCGAGGCTAGGAGTGAAACTACACCGCAGTCGCATGGCATGAGTATACACAGCGCGGCGGTTAAGGCGGCCTAGTCAGCGTGATGATGTTTTGTTGTCTCATTCAAGCACTTTTTTAGCATCTGTCTTTTTTAAGATGCATAAAAGCACCTAATTTCAGGCATTCATCCAAAAACCTGTTGACTTCAAGTGATGGGAAGTGCAACAATACTAACTAATGTCCTGGTTTAAGGACTCATTCCTGCACTATTCTTCATGGATGTGTCTTGGTAGCTTGCAAGCTATGCAGGTTGATGACTAACATCTTTAATCCTAAGTACAAAGGTCTGATTGGGAGACTCTTTCTTCAACTGACGGCAACAACCGACCAGACCTGAGTCACTGAACAAGATTCAGAGGTCTCAAGCCAGACTAGCCATGAACTATAAGTCCAACTAGTCATCTTCCTGATGCCTAATCTGAACCTTACTTTACCCTAAAATGATTTTATTGATACGCATTTGAAGTTGAGCTAATATTTGTTACATGAACTAAATCTACTGCATTAATACTATCCTACAGCAGTGGTTTGCTGTTAACATTTGTCCGGCATGTCACCTCTGACAATCCTTCTCAAGTGAAGATAAACTTTATTCAAGTATCCTTCTGTTTACCCGACTGTTGAGAAGATCCGCAAAAAAAGGCAAATATGGTCGTGCCCACATATTTCTCCATGAATTGAGTCATTGGAACTTCATGCGGGCATTGAGGGGACCCTGTCAGTTAATTAGACGAGGGTGGCGACAGCTCCATCCATCACCTTACGTTTTCTTTCTCTCGGAGACAAGTCCAGTTGGAACATTTCCCTCATCCGTCAAACCTGGAGAACATTTCCAACCACAGAGACCGCCAATGGGCGGAGAGCTGGACTGAAATCTTTTCGAGCAACACACTGACATGAGTTCGACCTCCCAGGAAAAGGTCATGCGGTGTTACCATGGCAACAGAGCACACCACCGGTATGTTAAAAAGGTAGCCAGGAGGGGTGCAGGGGGGGGGGGCTAAACTGAATCCAGGGCTGAGGAATTTCAGTGGGTGTATGCGGATGCATGTTGAATATTAAAACTGTCCTCTCTTAAATGAGTAGCTGTGCCTCCATTCATTACACCACTCTGATGTTCTATAACCATTAACATCTGTTAAAGCCATATACGCACCACAACACATCCAGCTCTCTGGACGGAGGAGGGGTATTTTTAGACATGTACTCATTAGTGCTGAGAGATCATTTGTAATGAAGGACGGGAGGGGAGAAGGAGGCCAATAACGGAGTGAAAGATGGTCTCCGTATTCAAATACCTGAGGAGCGGGGGTTTAACTGGTGGTGAAGAGAGTGGAGGTGAGATGTGAGGGGCAGGCCAATCAAAGATTTTAAGGAGAGCGATGCAATAAAATAGCCAGGGCAAGGTCACGCAAATTATGCAGCACGCCAGCCATTATCCGAATGCTTCTATCCTCGGCCTCTCAAACATAGACAACACATGTAACCTCTAACTAATTACATATGCTTATAAAACTGCTATGTTCCTTGGAACCGGATCAGACCTATTGTTCTCGCAGGGATCAACATTCCTCCAGTAATTCAACCGTGATTCAAACGAGGCCGTCAGCTCTAAACGCAGAGCAGCTACCATTCGCAATCATGCACGGAAACGATTAATAGAGTCTCCTCGTTCAGTTATTCCACTGCGAAATGATACATATCCTGCAATCAACACCTACCATATTTCCTGTTATGGTCATACAATGGTGGTATTGGATTGTGGGAGCGTTATCTGTTTTTCTATAATGGGATTCAGTTTTAATTTGCAGCAGGCGGGAAAGAGACATGCAGTCCGTCTTTTTCTCCAGGTAGAGGTTAGATTGGATAAGAATATAGTGCCATTGTCTTACAAAGTGAGAACACAAACCTAGATAGGCTGGTAGACAGCCCTGCCACTTCCCTCTCCCTTCAGCTTTTACAGTGGGATGTAGCTTGATACAATATTGCCCCCTAGAGGACACTCATCAAAGTGTTTAGTGAACTTAAAGCCACACAGGGGTGAATCCAGGTGTTTTTAAGAGACTGGAAATGATTCCGATTATAATATAATGTAATTACCATGGTGCACTTAATTGAGCATTTGTCTAATTGCTAGATGCTGGACTGAATGTGTCAAAGTGACACATAACCAAGCAAAACAAAAAGAGGAGTAAAAGCCATGCACTCCAAATATGCTTTTTGCGTGTCCCGGCCTTGGCTCACCAAGCTGGCGCTGTCACTGGCAAGACAGGAAAACACAATGGAGTGATGGAGGGACTCATCTGCCAAAGAGGCCTTTGCTGCCACACAATTAGCAGCAGAACAGTGGGCACACCAAATATCCAAGAGCCACTCCACGGGGAGGCCAACTTGAACTGTGGCTCTGAGTGGAGTCGGCCAATTTGGCCGGTGACTTCATTCATTGGCGCATGAGGCAAGTCATTGTCCTCCCAGGCCGACAGCCAGATGGGAGAGAAATCTGCCCAGGTTCTGAGAAGAGCAGTCACTAATGGAGTGATAATATAATATCAGAATTAATAAATATTCATGATTAGAAATTAAACACCTGATGAAATCCAGCTTCATCACTAGCTCATCCTTTGTCACAGATTGTGTTTTGTCTTTGGAAAGTTATTTGATCATTTTGCTATAGCTTTGTGTAAGTAGGTCAAATTGTCTCACCAAAAAAGGGAAAAGAGTGACTGGAACAAAGAATATAGTGTATATATAAGAAGGGTATGGTATATGTTGGTATACGCTATCCAACATTAATCAGTGAGTATGGAGGTGCTGGTTGATATTGTTACCTATGGACAGAACCAAGTCAGCTGTTTCCCTGTTTCCAGTCACTAAACTAAGCTGACTGGCTGCTGGCTCTTTTGTTGTTGCATCAGCAGAAAACATGCTTTCATTTGGGCTTCTGAATTGGTGTTTCCTTTGGATCCTACTGAGGCTTTGTTTAAGCGACAACGGTCTCGCTAAAAAACGTCGGCATGTTTCCTTTGCATTTTAGAATAGTTTCCACGTTTAGAGGACGTTGTTTTGAAAATGATCTGCATGCACAAGGCTCTGCAAAAAGTGACAAACGCTGTAGTATGCATGCCAGACCAGATTAAACTTTGTAATAGTAGTAATATAGTATACCTGCACTGACTATTTGTCTGCAAACTTTATATGCGTGTGCGAATTTGAGCCGCGGCATCACCTGTTTCCACGGGGACCGGTTTTGCTAGTTTAAAGGCGACGCATGGACTTTGATATTCAAAATATTTGACTCTGGAACCCGTTTTCAAAACACTGTTGTCATGTAAACACAAGGCCAGAACGTAAAAATACTTTTACGTATCATGTTGAATATGTAATTGTGTAAATGGCCCCTAAATTAAATAAAATGGTTAAAACAAGAAATAAGTGAAAGGCTTCAGGGCACATCTCTCTAATGGGGAGAAGCAATAGATTTCCACAGCCTCAGACACCTACTGTAATCTGCCACCCACACCTCCAGAGCCTTGGGCTGTTATCATCCACACAGCTTTCATAAATAGGGATGCTGAGCTAACGCAACCATGGATGTGATGTCAGCGATCAATGGGCCACCAGCATCTGCCAGCAATGAAAGAAGGTGCATGCGTTTCCCACTCATGTTGCAATATGTCCTTCACTCGAGATAATGTACAGCACGGGAAAAGCTCTTAGGGACGGCGTTATCTGTAATGTTCTCTGCAGAATGACATGCATGCGCTCAATGGGGAGAAATAACAGTTGATGGTGCTTACAGATCTCAATAGGAAGGGGGGGGGGGGGTGATTGAGACCACACAGTTGTTTTCTGGGAAAGTGGCTCAGGAGGCTGGAAGTACGAAGACAGACAGACTGCCACATGGTGCATCGATTCCCCTTATGAGGCTTCACACACAACAAGAAATCCACTTACGAGAGGGCTCTCTGAGTGTAATGCCACTAATTTGGGTCTGATGTGGAACACAGGAGACGAGTGCCAGCAACAGGGACTTTCAACCATCCCTAAAAGGATTTTTGAGAGCCCAAGATGTGCCATACACTGAATTTGATTCAACTGTGTTTATCTCTACTGGGGCTTTTAAAAGGGTGTCTTATCAGGTTATACTCTATAGAGAGAGTTTTATTTACAACAGAAATGTTTGGAGTGAGTGAACTGTGCCAGTGCACCAGCAGCATGAATACGACCTCTGAAAACACCCAAATATCAAATCATACGCTGACAATATATCAAAAACAGTGTTTGAAAATAACTAAGGGTAAAGGAGAGATCAGAGATCACTCTCTGGAACTATCCTTCAGGGTTCAGGTCATCTCTTTATGACAGAAAGCTACTTTGTCTATATTGGTTACCGTGTGTCTGTGGGGTTCCACAGGGGTCCACCATGGGACCTCTCGTTTTATGACTTAAGGCTACATTATGCAAAATAATAATATAGCTCACCATACTTTTGCAGATGACATATGAATCTACTTTTTTACTTAACACCGACCCGACTGTGGACCTGATGGATCTTTACGTAGCTGTATTGAACAAATAATTGACTGGATGATGCAAAACTGTCCTCAACAAAATAAAGATAATACACTCATTAAGAATAAAAACATGCAGTCCAGTTTCTAATCAGGGCTTACCTTCCCGTTTATTGCTGCTGACACACTGAATTTTGCCTCACAAAGGATTCACTTACTTTGACTGGTATTGATTTGGGGGGTACCAGACGGAACAGGCTTCCTTCCAATGCGGATCAATAAAGGTGTCTAGGACAGCATTTTCTATGAATAGAGCTGTGATGCATACCGACTCCCCAGCCCTTATAATGAAGTAATTATGTTGTGTTTTTAGCTAGTGGCGCGTGGCACTGTGGATGGTTGGGGTTGAATCCGTCGGCCATTCTCTTTGGTAGTTTTGTACAGATATTCGTGTTCCCCAGAGGAGGAGTCCCTTTGACTTTGTTTGGGTGAAATTATTGATAACTGGATTGCCATGATATGTGGGTCAAACATTTATGTGCCGCTCAGGATAACTTGTACTGACTTGGATCAGTTTTCAGTTTTTGATTTCTTGTCATCATTGTTAGCATGTTAGCATGCTGGCATTTATATTCAGCAGAGAACACACTAGAAACTGCTAGCATGGCTGTCGACACTTTCAATCATCTTCGTGAGAAAAATTAGTTTAATCAAAATGGACAAGACGTTTAGGGAGTAACTTTATTCGTACAGAACAGGATCCATAGCAAAAAGACAAAACAATGGTTAAGGTTGTAATTGAATGATGGAGCTCATTGTTTATCTAATCCCACCTCTTTCATAAGAGGCTCTCTCCAAGAAAATTAGAATCCAGATTGAGTATTTAAATAAATTTGAAATGAATCTTTGAGACGCACAACCTGAAGTGACCTTTCACTTAAATGAGAAAAACAAACCCACTCGGGCAGCAAAGAGGTTTAACGGCTCTCCAACACAAGACTGGCGCGCTGATTGCAGAGAAGGAGGCAGAGTGTGTCTGCTTTTAGAGGCTGTGTTGGCTCGAGTGAAGCCAAACTGGACACAAATCATCTGGAGCTGCATCCAGAGGGGAGGGTGTGTGGGTGGGTGGGAAGGCAGAGCAGATAAAACGAATCCTAAAAAGCTCCTGGCAGCTGAATAAAACAGACCCAAAGGCTGTCTGTCATGGCGTGCTGTTCAAGCGTTGGCCCCCTCTTTCTGTTTCTGGCTTTGTTCGCGTCCTGGTTTCACAGCGTTTTTATCTCCCCCCCCCGCCTCTCCCATAGGTGCCTGCGTAATTACTACTGACACAAAGGGGAAGAGGCGAACGTGAATCCACAAACATTAGAAAAGTAATTCATTCCTGTCGATACACTCTATTGTTCAATTCGACTGCCAGTGTGATGAGCTCGCCTCTTTTTTTCCCCTCTTATTTCTCTGCATTGCTGTTCAAAATAACATTTAGAAAAAGCGATTTGGACTCAGTTAATCGCCACTTTCATCACATGCCAATTCGCTATCGCTTAGCATTTAAATGATGCCGTGAAGTTACCTTCCTTGATACTGCCAGTGCTAAATATTCTAATTTGTAGACCATAAACACTTCACTATAAAGCCTTTAATAGCACGTGCAGCATGAATCCTATCTCATAGCTTCAGTCTGCAGGTGCAGGAGAAGCCTACGCCTCCTTCTGAATCATTGAAAAGCGAATATAAAATTGTTACGTCGCTGACTTTTAACAGGACTGCCCGGTGCCTAGTATTTACCACAGTTATGATGTATTTATGGCGGCGGTGAGGAGGATGCTCAGATGTTTCTGTCATTGATTTGGAAGGATCCCTCGAGCAGCAAACAGCATTAGCGTTGGTGGTTGCAGTAGGTTCACATTGTAACCTTCAGCTCTAAAAAAACCGTCACAGATAAAGACACGAGCCTTAACACCAAGTGTGTGAGATTATATTTCTTCACAGAGCACCATGGTTCCCATTTAAGTGCAACATTTTTTTTTTTCTTCCTTTCCCCTCGTCGTCCTGAGAAATTCAGCCCGGCATCATGATTGCATCACCTCACACATGTCTTTCTGCTGGGCATGAAATTGGCACAACAGCTGGGCTGTCAGAAGGTGTCACTTTTGCAAAGAAAACAAAATGGGAATAACTGCCTGCAGGAGCTTTCAGAAGAATCCTCCTGACACAGCGAGGCCTCCCCCGCTGAACTCAAGACGGGGCTGACTCTTTGACTTATTAAAGATTTACTTCCACCGTCGTGCCCTTGACCTTTTTAAGCCTGCAGGGTGTGGCAGCGGCTGTACAAAGACGGTGAATATTTTGGGGATTTCGAGGGGGCAGGCAGTTGACAAACGACTTTTTCTTGGCTTTGCCATTTGACAGCGTTGGCAGCCTGTCAACAGAGAGAATGCAATATCATTTGTAGTAAATTACCAGCCCACACAGAGTGACACAAGGCAGCGTAAGTCAAGTTGTTCTGACGGCTCCTTCAGTCTGAGCCGACGTCTGCCAGGAAAACTGCACACGCAGACACAAACAGCTTTTTTACCCACACAACATCACACCAAGGCGGCAAGATCCATTTTATATTAACCATACATTTAATATCCTGCACTGAGAATATTTCTTTATGGAATAATGAAACGCAGTACTTCCGGGGTTGAAATATTTCGCTGCATTTCTCCAATCAAGTGATATTTTCTTCTTCTTCATGAAAAAATATTATATTAAAGGTGAAATTTGTTTGACGCGAGTTAAGATTGACAAGACAAACCGGGGACAGGATTGCGAGAAGAAAAGGCAGAAAGGCAGCCGTTGCCACGGTCTGTCTAACCGTGATAAACAACAACAGCAAACCTCTGATGTGAAAATATGATTTCTTCTTTTTGAGGAGCCTACTATCAGGAGACAGAGGGTGGTTGTTTTGATGCGTAAACACAAGAAGCGAGAGTGAATATTGTAAGGAATAAGGAATATTTTGGCTGATGTGGGGCAGAGTTTGCCACGTGTGTTGTCTCTGACTTGCAGTGCATTTAATGTAGACCAGCTGGGAGTTCTCACATGAAATGAGTTGTATGTAACTTGTGCAAGAAGCTTGGAGGATGATGTGCTGCAGGTGTGAAGATGATGCACTCTGCTGAATCAGGCGGGTGTGAGACTGAACACAGGGTGCTTTTCTTTTCTGATACCCAGCTCCAACTTGATTGCAATACTTTGAAAGGAGAAAAAAATGGCAGCAGGTGTTTTTGTCCTTTTTATTTGATATACTATCCAGAGGGAAGAAAAACATTGCAGACTATATGTGGTGAAACACTCTCCCGTAGTCTAAGCATGCAAAGAGCACAATGTGAAATAACTATATTTTCTGTCGTCATAATGCAGATTTGAGTGTAATGTTTAACTTTTTATTGCAATAAAAATATCTGGGGATAAATGTAAATTTGTCCAAGTCCCGCGACACACCACCCTCTCAGATAAAACACCAGATGTCTATATAAAGGAATTTATTTTTTAAATCGTTGAATGTAAATTCCCAACGCCCTTGAAACCCCTGAAATTCCCAGAAAAAGTATAGAGGATATGACTTCAGTGTCCCCAACGGTAGCTATGTCCCTGTTTGACATATAGTTACGTGAATTAAATCCGAATCTTTAAAGGGAACACAGCAGGGATTTTGTTGTTGTTTTTTTAAACTGATTCACTATAACTTGTAAATCCATTCGCAAAAAATGTCCTTAAATGTCCAGAAGGTGTGAAGGATTTAGTGACATCTAGTCCTGAGGTTGCAGATTTCAACCAACTGAAACTTCTCCCTTCTGCCAACTGTGTAGGAGAACGATGGAGGCTGATGTGAAAAGGCAAATGTAGTTTTCTAGAGCCAGTGATTTGTCCATTCTGGGCTACTGTAGTAATGTGGATCTCTGTGGATCGGACCCCCTCCATATGTAGATATATAAACAATTCTTTATTTTCAAGTGTTTATACAGTCACAACAACATTATTATATTATATAATAATATTATAATCCATTTCTGCCCTTCATACATTTGCACTAGACCTTTTAAAGGTGTATTTGCACCAAACGCAAAGCAAATCTTTGCCCACACATCGGCTGGTTTACAACAGCAAACTATTTTGTTTGTGATTTAATTGCAATAAACGGATACAAAATAAATAATAATAGACGTTTGTTTTTGATATGCTAGGTCTGTCTGCAAGACAACAAGTTAACTTTTAAAATGCTTGTTTTCTGAATGGAGTTCGGATCGATCGGAGCTATGCTAACACTGTAGTTGCTCCATGAGCACTTAAACTAACATCATCTCAAAAATATAGGGCAGCGACCTTGTTTGAAGTCTGTGGTTTATCCACTTTACATCACTACTGAAACGGTAGTGATGTAAAGTTTCCATAAGATAGTCAGCAAATAGGTTTAAGCGTGCAAAATGACCGCCGTGGTGCTTTAAACAACAGTGGCGGCGGCCTCTAAGTGGAGTGGACGGTGGAAGGATGTACTTCTGGAGAGGTGGAAAGTCCCGAGCAAGAGCCAAGTGGGACCTCGGGAGAGACACAGCATGCAGTCATGCTCCAATGAACTGGAGGTCACCAGAGGTTAAGTGGGCTGTAAAGTAACAGCAGAAACTTTGGAAATGTATATACAGGCAGGACAGATGACAACACTATCTGACAACTCACATGTATCCTAAACTGTCATGTTTGATTTGGATTTTTCTGCTGGTGGGCGATAGTTTTTTGGGGTGTTTTTTTTTTTTTTTTTTTTGCAGCAGGTGCCGCCTAAAACACACAGAGCAGAACAAACTCTGGTTGCTGCTACTGCAATGAGGCTAGGCACAGAGTAATCGCTCGCTCCGACCCCGGGGACTTTTGGGGAGACACTCCAGGAGTTCATTTTACCCCGGGCTACTCGGTCCAGGCCACTGACTGGAGCGCTGCTTCAGTGCCCACAACGCTCTCAGAGGAAGTGACCTCAATACATCCAATAACCCTGCTCGCACAAGCGCGACAGCTGTGGAAGATTGGAAACGTACTGGCTTTCTCATCTTGGATGCAGCTAAAACGGGAGAGTGCATTGTTTTGGTGGTGTAAATGTCAAGGAAGGAATGTGTTCTCATGCAGTTGATACATGACACCTTCAAGGAAAAATAGAGGAAAACGTCAGCTGATAACTGTCACTGAGAAGGTTAAATAACATTTAATCATAATAAATAGAATCACGTATCCTTGTCATGAAATGAAACACCAGTATTGTGGTTATACCTATCAGCTTTTAACTCGTGACCACCTGCTGTTTGGTGCTAGCAGCAAGCTACTGAACGCATTTAGCAGCTGAAAACTCTTTATTTCTGCAGCTTTTTCCCTCCTTATAGAAGCTTACCAGTCAATGAAAAGGTAGCCCCGACCTAAAGCATACCCTGCTTTATTGCATTTTTGACTCTAAATGGATCATTTACTTCCTAAATGAACATCATGCTGGATTGAAGAAGACTTGAAACTAAATATTGAAACCATCTCATGTTTGCAATGATTACTGAGATAATAAATCAAGTGAGAAAGAAGAAGGGTCATTTTCTCATAGACTTTCACCGAATTGGACTTCTTTTTGCAACCAGGGCAATCGCCCCCTGATGGCCATCAGAGAGAATGCATGTTGGGTGCACTTGTCACTTTTCAGACACGGAGGTTGGCGCCTGGCTTGGGCACCATAGATAAAACAGAAGATATCAGGTTATTCAATCTACATGAAGGCAGATGATCTGCCTACGGCCTCAATCCACAGGCACTAAGCAAATTTTAGATTTGCAGTGTGGTGATTGAACATACTGAGCCACAGGAGCTGATTTGTGCTGATTATACGCAGCCTATGGGACTGTGCGCCACGGCCAGGTGATTGTGTGGGATCCTGCGTTTGGCACTTGTTACTGTTATTTTCCACAGAGATGCTAATTATCAAGCATGCGCCGGAGGCCTGATTAAATGTCACACAGCTCCCTCGGTTTTGGCCCTCTCACTGTGAATAAACCTTTCTCCCCCACAGGCTGAGGGAGCCTGGAGTCTGCAGCGGTGCTCTGATCAACCTGAGCTCCACGGAGCCACAGCTCCCCCTGCAGGTCACATCACAAAAGACAACAACAATCAGGTCAGTTGGCATACTGGTGTTTGAGCCTTCATGCCCATTTGTTTTGGATGGTAGTTTCTCTGAACTGTTAAACCATGTTTTTGGGCATCGGTAGTTGAAGTATTTCATTCAATTTAAAATACACTATGTTTTGTCCAAGCTATCATATGGCCATTGCCTCTATTCCTCCTGTTTCTCTCATAATGTTACATTCATCAAAAGTCACTAACAGCAATCTTGGGAAATAGAAAACTGTGTGATATTAATGTTGAGAAAGGAAAAAGAAGACTCATGTGGTGTATTGACATCTAATCGGGCCTCTTAATCATGGGAAAGCTGTCAGTAATGTCAAACTGTCACATTGGCTTGAAACCAACTGCAGAGTATGAACATGATTTATGTACATCTCGCACTGAAAAATACGTGTATTTCTACTGGTGGCTGTAGCTTTACTGTGTAAGTAGAATTTTAATACTGGCTGGGATCCTATGTGACACTTTACAGTTGTTTGAATGTCATTTGGCATCTTTTAAAAGCAAAATCACAGAACTTAACTTGGGTCTTTTTATTATTTTTAATATAGCCCAATGCCACAAATCAATATAGGTCCATGATACCAAATTTAAAAAGCACATTTGAAACAGCAATATTAAGGAATTATCTGCTATCCCACGGGCAAAATAAAACCTACAATTAAAATCATCTTCAGTACGTTTACACATGTGAACTGTTCTGTAAGCTGTAAACAGCAGAGGAATAGTGCAAAGAAGTGGAGAGTGCATGAAGGAATGAGATACATTAAAATGGTCAAAGCAATACTTATATACCTACATGTTCCCATTGGTTACTATTCATTTCCTGCATAGAATAAAGTGACAACTGTGCAGACAGAAATTTACCAGCACATGATTATTTCATCCCCCGATTATGAAAATCCATAATATTTAGTCTGGTTAATGACTCGACCTCCGTCCTTTATGAAGTGCCCTTGAGCAAAACATACCGAAATACTGACACGTCAATGTGGGCTCGTCACATGCATGGTGTCTTTTCAAAAATAAACTCACATCTTCACAGGAAGTTAGGCAACAGAAATCCACTTAGGTTAGGTTTAGGAAAAGTGCGGTTGACCTCGATTCAAGTGACTAAGGACCGACACGCGTTTACTTTTAGTTTTGCACATGAACAGCGGTCTCCTGGACAAAAACGTCCTGTGTTTGTTTGACCCTTTTGTTTAAATCGTAGACACCAGAAGAGACAGATTTCCATACACTCCTAAGACTGATCACAATCAGACGGTTGCATTTTTCTGGTGCCCGTTTTGTGAGTTGAACGTCTGAGTCCATTTCTCCAGCTTTTTCTTCAGACTTTCTGCTTCAGGTCGGTCTGATGGCTTTTCACACAGCGATTGCTTAATGATTTGGCTCTGCAAAAAAAAAAAAAAAAAAACAATCATAGGTGCTATGTTGACTATTTTCAACATAATATGCAAAAGTATTGTGTATTATTAATACACAAACGGTTCCAGTCCGCACATGCATATTACATTTTGTAATTTGTTTCTGATAAATGTATTCACGCTCCTCCAGCAAAGTGTAGATTTGCTGCATCCATACTGTGATCAGCGGAGACGGATTCTATCCATCTATTATAAAAATGTCACCGCCACCTACTGGCCTGGCATGCATACTACAGCAGTTGCTGTTTTTCAAGCATTATAGATAGAAAACTGTCAAAAATCAGTTGGGATAATAAGAATATTGCAATCTACCTCTTGGGGAAAAGTCTTGGAAAAGTCTTCGGGGAGCCTCTGACGTCTGGCATTCATCAAAATCTGGTATTAAAGATGAGAGAGAATGATGCAAAAACATGTTAGTGAGCCTGAAATAAACTAATCTTTCAAATGATGTTCTGTTTAATGTTACAAATAAACACAAAACTGAAAGGAAGTCGACTACTGGTGTATACTTAGCTGGTTTGTATAGAATAGAAACAGAAACAGAAACTGTAGTAACGTAACAATAGCAACACACAATGTCATGTTCTGAAACACTCACCTCTCCTCTTTCGTGGCCAGAAGAGACTTTCCAAAGGAGTTCCAAGTATATCAACCCGAGAGGAAATATGTCCACTTTTCTGTCGTAGGTCGTCTTCCGCTTTTGTGATAAAATAAACATTATTAATAAAAAGGCACTTCAGCCGCCCGATGCTATCCATTCATTGATTACATTCAAGATGAACTAGTTACAAGGCTGAGCTTCAGGGAACCGACTTCATCAGGCGTATTAGAAGAACATTCAACAAAAGCGTTTTGTAACACATTTAGATCACATTCCCAGTCATAAAGCAAGTCTGTAAGTCAGTTAACAGTGACATTAATCTACAACTTCCTTGAGCAGTCCAATCAAATGCAAAGGATTAGATTTAAATCCGTCTCTTAAAGGGATAGTTTGGAATTTTGGACACAAGACCTATTTTCCAACTCAGCCGGTGTGTTTGAGACGTCTGGAGACATTTCATTCAGTTCTTCTAGTTGCCGAGTTTGCTTGTGCTATGGCTAGCGCAAGTCAATCGATCTAGTTAGCATGGCATTAAAACACTCATACCGACTCCAAAGTGCACCCGAGGCAAATCCATATTAACGGCAGACTATCGATGTACATATGTGTTGATGGAATGTTTGAAATAAAACCAACTAGGTCGTTAAATCGTTAAAAAATCGCGATCTCGATTCACACATACACGTGATCTCATTTCTACACACGGCGATTCTGAAGCATTTTATATCTCGAGCTGCATCACAAATGCTCCTATTTCCTTCTGGATTTTTTGAAGCGCCCCTAAACGCAGCACTGCCGCCCCTCAACCTATGGTAAACCGCCTTTACACGTGATTCAGTGGAGGAAGCCGCCTGCAGTTGAGTGTTTGGAAAGGGAAGGTACGTGTCCACAGGCAGCGGTGTTTCCCAGCGGCCCATTCATTGCGCCGGGCTCGACTCGCCGCCTCGGGAACGCTCGCAAAAATCTTCTAAACTGAATGTTGTCGATCTAAAATAAAGACAGATTCAGCAACTGCATAGCTTATTTCTCGCTTAAAATGTTTTCAGAAACACCTTTCGGTGAACTATTTCCGTGAAATAAGAGAAAGTTTCCAAACGAGCCGCCATGTTGGTCTGCGTGAACTCCGGAGTAGACAGGACAGCTGTGAAAGCGATCGTCCAATCAGGTGCAGCCATGAAGTGTGCGCGTGATTGTATGAAGGAGAGCGCCTGTCAATCATCATCTAGTGGCAGCCCACCAAGCGTGCAATACTTAAAATCGCCCCTGTGTGTTTTTTTTTTTTTTTACTTTTGTAAAAATTACTTATCTTCCAATGATAGAACTACTACTATGCCTCTGCCAAAGCAAAAATAAACATTTTGTGGAAAAAAATCATGCAAGAGAATCGTGATCTCAATTCTAAGCAAAAAAATCGTGATTCACATTTTTTCCAGAATTGTGCAGCCCTAAAACCAACCTTGCATTTATGTCTCAGCAGCAGCAGCAGCAGCAGCGTGTCATACTTCCTAGTAGGCTATGGCAGCGTCGGAGTGATATCACCTAGCACTTATAAGTTACCGGTTCTATAATAGTTTGTTTACCTGCTGTCATTGCTACAGACGCAGAGTAGCCTGCAGTGCTAGTTTCTTCAATCTCACAGAAATGGACACTTTTGGAGAATATAGTGAAACTTTTGAAGACTCTGATGAGGAGTGTTTTTCCACCCAACCGTACCTGTACGAGCCTGAATATACAGAGGAAGAATTGCGCGAGAGGGATACTTAAAGGGCAGAACGTGAACGAGCGTCTGTGGAGACCGATATAGCCCCCGCTGGAGCTGAAAACCGGGACCGAACAAACGGAGACTGGTGGTGCCAGGAGGGAATCCCCCGCAACGCGTCCAAGGGTTTATGGTTCTCCGGACGGAGCAGAGGTTCGGGTTTGCGGTGTGTAATTGTAGGTTCAGTGGCCATGGGCTGCCTGGTGTTTGCGTGAGGTCCAAGCGCTTTTCACCCAGGTCTGAGGGCATGAGGCCCGACAATTCGTCCTGGTTCGATTGCCTATTCACGGGCAGTATTTCGGGTGGCGCGTCTTAGAGTTTTGAGTCCGACGGAGAGTCTGCATGTGTGGACTCACGTGGCCGTGTGCTGCCCGGTGTTTGTGTGAGGTCCAAGCCCTTTTCAGACAGCCTTGGGGGCATAAGGGCCGACAATTCGGCGGTGTTCAGGTTTGTATATACCGGAGGGATTCCCTGCAACGCCTCCGAGGGTTTACGGTTCTCCGGAAGGAGCAGAGGTTCGGGTTCGCGGTGCGTAATTGTGGGTTCGCGGGGCCGTGTGCTGCCCGGTGTTTGAGTGAACTCTGGCGGCTTTTCAGACAGCCTTGGGGGCTTAGGGGCCGACAAATACATCGACAGTCTAGTGGTTTAATTGATTTGCCTCGGGTGCACTGTGGAGTGGGCAAGACTGTTTTTAATGCCATGCTAACTAGAACCATTGACTTGCGCTAGCCATAGCACAAGCGAACTCAGCAACTAGAAGAACTGAATGAAATGTCTTGAAAACGTCTCCAGACGTCTCGAACACACCCGCTGAGTTGGAAAATAGGTCTTATGTCCAAAATTCCGAACTATCCCTTTAACCTCAAATATTCTGCTTCACTGCACAAAACATCCCAACACAGAAGCTGAAGATGCTTGAATGTCCTTCTCACTGGGACTTTGACACACACAAAATACAGAAGACCGTCTCACCTGTTCGGGGGCCATGTAACTGGGGGTTCCACTGTCCCTCGTTCTCTCCATCAGAGCAGAGTTGCCTTCGTCATCCTTGGTGACCAGACCAAAGTCTCCGATCTTCACTTCCCCACTCAGTCCAAACAAGATGTTATCAGGCTTAATGGAGAAAAGAGAGAACACACATCGAAATAAACATCAAGCTCCTCACGCGATGGGCAGCAACATGTTGGATTTTATTCATTTATATCTGACACTATCCACTCAAGCGCTTTTATTAGTATTTATGTATTTATTATTATTTGTTTAAATGTTTGTTCTAAGTTCTCTTGTGATAATATTTAGGTGGGGTAATAATTGATTAATGGGGTTAAAATAAAAAATCAGACCTTTAATATACAGTCTAGAAGTATTCTAAATAATTAGACATCATATTCCATCGTTTACGTGGCAGAAACATATTAGCTAAGCAAATCCTTTTGGGATAAACTTCCGCTTCCTGCCTGAATGGAAGGCCTTGTCAATGAAAGCCACCTGCTGGCTGATTAATGAAACAATGTCGGTGTTGATGATAAAAACCTATATGGTCCCTATATGGTGGTGAGGGGCAACAGTCTGGTCTAGTGTGAAGTGCAGTAATGTGGGGCTGGTGGGCCTCGTCAGGCTGAAACCGGAGGACACATCTAACGCTCACACACCTGACATTACACAGCATCTGAATCCACCACACACACACACACACACACACACACATGCAGAGTCCGGCCTCACTTTCAGGTCCCTGTGGATGTGCTTCTTGGAGTGAATTTCTTCGACTCCGCTGACTATCTGCAGAGCGATTCTTAGACTCTTTTCTCTTCTCTCTGAGTCTTGCGGGGACTCTTTGTTCTTCTCATAGATCCAGTCTTTGAGTGTTTTGGTGTCACATAACTCCATCTGAATGTAGAGGTACTTTGTCGATGAATTATCTGCAGACCTGGAAAAGAAAAAATGATTGAATTACTCTCTTGCTTCAACTTATCATTATGAAGTAAATTGATGTAATAATGATGCCATCAAACGGACCTGCATTTATTTATATAGCACTTTTCTAGTCTTTCCGACCACTGAAGGCGCTTTACCCTACATGTCTACATCCACTCACTCACACACACATTCATACTCTGGCTGCCATGCAAAGTGCAGCCTGCGTATAACTCCTATTCACACACATTCACACACACCGAAGGTGCAGACTTCTACCGATTCAATCTGTTTCCCACAAGCCTCGCTTTTACTATGCAATTCTGATTAAAACATCTGGGGTAAAATGAAGGCTTGTTTGACTGTCCCCAGGCAGCCGACGGAGATACCCGTTGATGGAGGAAGCAAAAAAAGGTGAAGAGGGAGATCGATTAAAGACGAGCTTCACTCCTACGCAACATTTGGTTGGCTTTCTTTCTACTAGACCAGTAAGTTAGAAACCTTCTCATCAATACGACCTTGCATTGTGTTTTTCTTTGCAACAATAATACCACTTGGAAACGCTAGGCTAGGTTTGTGAGTCCACGGGACTTACTTGGAATAGCTGTAACTGTCATTTGAGCTGTCAGCTGATTTAGAATCCCCCCGGTATCCTGAATCCTGCATCCAAGATGTGTAGTATCTGACGATATTACGGTGATGGAGGTCCGATAATGCCCCCACCTCTCGGAGATCTTTCCTGATCCAAAGGAGAGAAACAACAAATATCAGTAAACCAAGTCATTTAAATACTGCACAATGCACGCTGGAAGCTTGCTGCTGTGTCCTTACCCTTCAAGTGTAGAGCGGACGATCTTCACGGCAAAATTCTTGTTCAGCAGTTTTTGCCTGGCCTTGAAAACATAACCATAGGCTCCACTGCCAATACACTCCATGGGATCATACTCTGAAGTAAACCTGTCGAGATTCATTTAGGAAGATTGTGCTTTAATTAGACTGTATCACTGTGAAAAAAAATGCTGCAGTATAAATGTTATTTTATTTTTCATACCTTGACTCCTTGGATGTCCCGTTCTGATTATTCCCCATACTCTCGTCGTTGACAGCAAGCTGAGAGAAAAAAAGAATGAAATAAATCAAACTAACGAAACGTTCTGGCTCTCATGATACTACCATTACTACCACATGCAGAGTAGAGAGAGTATCAAGTGCAGACCTGATCATTGGAGGAGTTCATTGAATCTGTGAATATTGCTGAGTCACTTGCACCCATTGACATGCTTTGTGACCATGAAAGTGAGTCCCTAGGAGGATACAATAAGATTCAATAAGAAATTTTAATGTTAACTTGACAATCTGTTTTAATATTAGTCATTAAGGTGTCGAAGAGGGAATTGAAGACCTGGTCATTGCTTCAACGTCAGACACAGTTGACCTGACAATCTGAAAATCACAAAAAAGTGGTTAATTGTTACAATATAGCATGTCTGGAAGGAAATAATGCCCCCTTGAAAAAACTATATTATGAGGTTATGAGAGAACAGACCTCAGCTTCGGACGCGTTTGATGACTCGGTGATTTGGCCCGTCGTTGGCGTGCTTTGTGATGATGACTCCTGGGTCTCCCTACAGGAATACAATGAGCGACATGAGCACATTCTCAGTATTAACGGCATGGCCTGCTCTCCTACTAATGACAATAAATGCCTTACATGGGAGTCGATGGCAACACAGGTGGTCCACCACCCTCGGACGCCGTTGATCTGACGGACACCTTAAACACACAGAACAGGAGTTTGACATCACAGAAAATAAGGCCATTGGAACAAAATTTTAAAAAGTGCAATGTGAGCAGGACATTTAGAGGCCGACTAAAAGCATCAGGAAAATACTTTTCTACCAAACTAACCTCGGGTGTCAGTTCATTCTGTGCACACAAAGTGAATATTGGCAACAGAATGCATATTTGATGATTTAAAGAAGTAAAATAAAACAGAACTACCTTGCTGTCCCAGTCCGACTGTTCTTGAAGAGCAGACCAGGCCAGCCGAGCTGCATTTTGTTTGGCTTCCTTGGCGGTCTTTCCCTCACCAACAGGGTAGTCGTTACTGTCGATTTTTACTTTGTAGAAAAATCTGTGTTTTGAAAAGCAGGAAATGTCATAACATTTTAATATTTCTTACCATTGAGATTCAATCAAGAGTGTGTTCAGGTTACAGAGGTTCAGCTTCATTCTTACTGAGGCCTATGTGATGGACCACATCTCATCTCTTCAACAAGTGTATGACAGCGGTTTGTTTTCTGACAGTAGTGGTTAACAAGTCCGATGAAATTTGTCTCTGTGACGCTGGTGTCCATGAGGTTCCCACTGAGGCGTCTGGTCTCATTCCTGTAAGAAACAAATAATGTTTGACGCTGACGAAGACATGAAAACAATGCAGCGCCAATGTGATTTACTCACCGGATATCCATTTGTTGAGCTGATGTAAGGTTGTAACTCTCATCTGCAATCTTGGAGGGGAAAAAAAACATTTTTTTTTTTTTTTTAATTCACCACAATCGACTCATTGTGAGTGTTTTTTAATTTTTTAATTCATTTATTACATTCAGTTTCTCATGTTATAAACATTCTGTTATTTCTGTCTTAACAATATTCAACAGTTTAACAGTAAACATGTATATTTGTTTGGATCCCCCCCAAATTAATTCACTAAATACCATGTATTCCTACTCACCTCCGTGGTTTTAAAGCCATATATCTCATGATGTACAAGCTTGGCTGCTTCCTCCTTTGCTTCCTTCCTTGTTTTCCCGGTGGCGACTGGATACTCCTTATCACCGACTATGAAGCTGCAGCATCTAATTTCAGAAAAACTCTCACTCAGTGCGTTTTTAAATCATGATCACAACGTAGCTTTGACTTGGATGCAGTTATGATGCTTACAGAGTAGGGTAAATCAGTCCCGGTCTTGTTGTCTCCACAGGCCTGATGGTCACCCTGTTCTTATGACCATATTCATTGAGCCAACATATATAGTTGGCCTGAGTGATACTCGTCTGATGAACTGTTGCGGTGGAAGCTTCTGCTGCATTTCCTGTCTGTCAACATAACAACAGGTATATTTCTTTACTCTGGGATACAAAAAAGCACACGTGCAGCAGGTCAACAGAGATGTGTAATAGTCTTACAGGGTCAGCTGGTTGCCCCAGACCTCTCAGGGCATTACTAGCCGCGTTCTGTTTGGCTTCCTTCTTGTTCTTCCCCACGCCATCATACGCCGTACCGTTCACGATCGCTCTCACCGTAAATCTGGGGATGAATGAGAAAAGTGTGTCAAACAGGCATAGATGACAGGAGGCTTGATTAACATCCCTCAGGTGAGGCAACACAGTCATGTAGAAACTAAAGGTGTTGCAATATGAGTAAAAAGTCAGTTATTTTATTACATTTTATGTGTATTACTATCATATTAGACCAACACAGGTAATCTACTCCAAAAACAAATACTTGATGCCACAAACACAGACAATATTTACAATTTCAATATATGAAGAAAACGATCAAATATACCCCACTTCCATGTGACGTATACACTGTTGACTTAATGTTAGACCTACTGCGTTTAATAGGTAAAAAACACCTGAGGGGGACACTGGTTGACTTCAAGCAACATCCATGAAAACATAGATTTTCAAAATATCGTCATTCGATAAGACGTCCTGTTAAAAGTCTGACTTTTTCCTCGCTCGTAAATCCCAAACAGGAATGTGTTAAACTCACGTTTTAATGTGATCGAGGCCAACAGATCCAACGTCCTCGTACCTCAGCTCCAGGCGTCCCCTCTGCGCGTACTCGTTTAGCTTAGCTACGGCCATTGTATATAAAACAACGGTCACGCGTCACGTCACCAGTTCAAAGTGCCAATATCACGATATTAATATGTTTCCTTATCACATCAAGTCCGCGTCTTCACACGTCCGGGCTGTTTCAGTTCAGCCTCAGCCCGGTGACCGGTAAGTTTCGTTTTGTCGGTAAACGTCACATGCTGCATGGCGCCTTCACGTGGTGTCGGAAATATCAAAACCGGTGGAAACACGGACGAGTGATAGGCTGTTAGCAGAGTCGTCAAAAGTACAGACGTTCTCCAGCGAAGTAGAAACACACATACTTGTGTTAAAAAATACTCTAAAAGTAGAAGTACTGATATAACTTCTTCACACTAAAAGTGGAAAAGGTACAGGCTCTGAAATGTACTCAAAAGTATCAAGTAAAACGTATCACTTTGAAGGACACGAATGTACTCAAAGTATCAAGTAAACGTATCACTTTGAAGGACACAAATGTACTCAAAAGTATCAAGTAAAACGTATCACTTTGAAGGACACGAATGTACTCAAAGTATCAAGTAAAACGTATCACTTTGAAGGACACAAATGTACTCAAAAGTATCAAGTAAAACGTATCACTTTGAAGGACACGAATGTACTCAAAGTATCAAGTAAACGTATCACTTTGAAGGACACAAATGTACTCAAAAGTATCAAGTAAAACGTATCACTTTGAAGGACACGAATGTACTCAAAGTATCAAGTAAACGTATCACTTTGAAGGACACAAATGTACTCAAAAGTATCAAGTAAAACGTATCACTTTGAAGTTTGAAGGACACAAATGTACTCAGAAGTATCAAGTAAAACGTCTCCCTGAAGGTCATTTCTACTGGCTGTTTTTCTAACTGAATCTCTCGTCACATTAATAATCAAATACATTAAAACTTAAGTGAGCCTGTTTTGAAAATGTGAGGAGTAGAAAGTACAGTATTTATACTCAAGTAAAAGTAGCCTGATACTTGAAAATTCAACTCAAGTACAAAGTACAAATACTTCCCACCTCTGCCTGTAAGCGATGTGGTTGTTTTGGCGAGTAAGCGTGAGGCGTTAATAAATGATTATTTTTACTAGCTTTATACTGTGTATAAGAAGTGGGCGTGGTCATCACAATATCACTCATTGGTTTGTGGACTGCGGTTTGGCCCCCTTACTGGATCTGGATCCATCTGGATTCTGCTGTTCGTTAAAACTTGCATTCTCTCTGCTGGCCATCAGGGGGCGACTCCTCTCTGATTGTATAGATGTCTATGAGAAGATGGTCCTACTTCTCTCTTGATGTATTATCTCAATGTACTCATTTAGTACATTATGGTCCATTTAGAGTCCACCAGACCAGAAAGCAGGGGATGCTTTAGGGCGGGACTACCTTGTGATTGACAGGTCGCTACCACGGCAACATTTGGTCTGGGAGATGTCCTTGTGTTTGTCTTTGAACTCCAACCCTTTCACGGTGTTTCCATTTCATAAAATTTAATCGTAACCTTTTTTCTCACCTAAAAATGTCTTGTAGCTCCACCTTCTCGTGTCATCTCTGGTTGTAAAAAGCCAAAATGTCAAATCAGATTCAATTTTTTTTTTTATTGAATATACTTCAAGTAAGCGCTTTACAGTAATGAGTGACATTCACACATTCACGCACACATTCACACACCGACGGCAGAGTCAACCACGCAGGGCGACAGCCAGGGTGACAGCAGGCACTCAGCTCGGAGGAGCCAGCGATCAAACTGGCAATCTAGCAGTTGTGTTACTACATTGTTAGTAGTTAAGCTACATTTTCCTGAGGCGTAACTTGTGTGTTTTGTGAGTTGAACGTCTGAGGCCACTTCTCCAGTTCCGCTTTGACGTTACTTGCTTCAGGCCGGTCTTCTGGCTTTACACCCAACATTTGGACACGTTTGATGACTCGGTGATTCGGCCCGTCGTTGGCGTGCTTTGTGATGATGACTCCTGGATCCCCCTACAGGAATACAATGAGCGACATGAGCACATTCTCAGTATTAACGGCATGGCCTGCTCTCCTACTAATGACAATAAATGCCTTACAGGGGAATCGATGGCAACACAGGTGGTCCACCACCCTCGGACGCCGTTGATCTGACGGACACCTTAAACACACAGAACAGGAGTTTGACATCACAGAAAATAAGGCCATTGGAACAAAATTTTAAAAAGTGCAATGTGAGCAGGACATTTAGAGGCCGACTAAAAGCATCAGGAAAATACTTTTCTACCAAACTAACCTCGGGTGCCAGTTCATTCTGTGCACACAAAGTGAATATTGGCAACAGAATGCATATTTGATGATTTAAAGAAGTAAAATAAAACAGAACTACCTTGCTGTCCCAGTCCGACTGTTCTTGAAGAGCAGACCAGGCCAGCCGAGCTGCATTTTGTTTGGCTTCCTTGGCGGTCTTTCCCTCACCAACAGGGTAGTCGTTACTGTCGATTTTTACTTTGTAGAAAAATCTGTGTTTTGAAAAGCAGGAAATGTCATAACATTTTAATATTTCTTACCATTGAGATTCAATCAAGAGTGTGTGTTCAGGTTACAGAGGTTCAGCTTCATTCTTACTGAGGCCTATGTGATGGACCACATCTCATCTCTTCAACAAGTGTATGACAGCGGTTTGTTTTCTGACAGTAGTGGTTAACAAGTCCGATGAAATTTGTCTCTGTGAAGCTGGTGTCCATGAGGTTCCCACTGAGGCGTCTGGTCTCATTCCTGTAAGAAACAAATAATGTTTGACGCTGACGAAGACATGAAAACAATGCAGCGCGATTGTGATTTACTCACCGGGTATCCATTTGTTGAGCTGATGTAAGGTTGTAACTCTCATCTGCCATCTTGGAGGGGAAAAAAAACATTTTTTTTTTTTTTTTTTAATTCACCACAATCGACTCATTATGAGTGTTTTTTAATTTTTTAATTCATTTATTACATTCAGTTTCTCATGTTATAAACATTCTGTTATTTCTGTCTTAACAATATTCAACAGTTTAACAGTAAACATGTATATTTGTTTGGATCCCCCCCAAATTAATTCACTAAATACCATGTATTCCTACTCACCTCCATCGTTTTAATGCCACCTATCTCATGATGTACAAGCTTGGCTGCTTCCTCCTTTGCTTCCTTCCTTGTTTTCCCGGTGGCGACTGGATACTCCTTATCACCGACTATGAAGCTGCAGCATCTAATTTCAGAAAAACTCTCACTCAGTGCGTTTTTAAATCATCAGCACAACATAGCTTTGACTTGGATGCAGTTATGATGCTTACGGAGTAGCGCAATGTCGTTCCAGTCTTGTTGTCTCCACAGGCCTGATGGTCACCCTGTTCTTATGACCATATTCATTGAGCCAACATATATAGTTGGCCTGAGTGATACTCGTCTGATGAACCGTTGCGGTGGAAGCTTCTGCTGTATTTCCTGTCTGTCAACATAACAACAAGTATATTTCTTTACTCTGGGATACAAAAAAGCACACGTGCAGCAGGTCAACAGAGATGTGTAATAATCTTACAGGGTCAGCTGGTTGCTCCAGACATCTCAGGGCATTACTAGCTGCATTCTGTTTGGCTTCCTTCTTGTTCTTCCCCACGCCATCAGGATACGCCGTACCGTTCACGATCGCTCTCACCGTAAATCTGGGGATGAATGAGAAAAGTGTGTCAAACAGGCATAGATGACAGGAGGCTTGATTAACATCCCTCAGGTTTCACATAGAACACTACATGTGTTGAAATGCTACTAAAACGTCATTAATTATAGTATACTATATTAGACGCTAGATATCAGAGTTGGATCTCAATTCTTTTTAGAGCCAGGTGCCGCAGTTGCTCTCAACTAACTGCAAGCCCTGGGGCATGATGGGAATCACCTGGTTCACCTCATCTACGAGCTGATTGGCTCTTAGTTTTGACAACAAACAGCACGTTTAGTAGAAAATGCAAATTTCCTGTGTGAGTCTAATATTTAAAGCTAGAACGTGGGCTGTTAGTCCCATGATGTGCAATAAAAGTTCAGTCTGTTAACAAACATATCTCATGTGGTTGATAATATTAATAATAATCATAATAATGACAGTAGCTCTCCAGGAGTGGAGTTGGGCACCCCTGCCCTACGATGACACCAGATTCACATTTAATACAGTATAACTGTCAAAAAATATATAAAGTTTAAAATATTATTTTATACTTTATATTTTTTGACAGTTATACTGTATCTGGGTTTTTTTAACGCCGAGTTGGCCGCTCCTCATTTGCATAAAGTTGAGGTCCAGTCTACTTTATGCAAATCAGAGTCATCCAGCTCGACTCGCCGCCTCGCCAACGCTTGCGAAAATCTTTTAAACTGAATGTTGTCGATCTAAAATAAAGACAGATTCAGAAACTGCATAGCTTATTTCTCGCTTAAAATGTTTTCAGAAACACATTTCGGTGAATTATTTTCGTAAAATAAAGAGAGAGTTTTCAAACGAGCCGCCATGTTGGGATTTGAAATCCGGGAGCAGACAGGCCACCAGTGAAAGCGTTCGTCCAATCAGCTGCAGTTAAAGTTAAAAAAGCTACTATTTAACAATAGTATTTGAATTTAAATACTTCCTTTGTGTTGATTCTACATAAATTCTATCATTTTACATTTAAATATCCATTATAACATACTTTATTCTTAAGAAGAAAGAAAGCGATTAATTGCGATTAATTATGGCAAATTGTGCGATTAATTAGTTGTTGTTTTTTAATCGATTGACAGCACTAATATATATATATATATATAAATAATAGCATATCCTCTTTGGTTTGCTGCTCCTACTAGGGGGATTCTACTTGCCTAATGTGATGTATTGTGGGTTGAAAGCAATGCATGATGGCTAGAATTGTGTCCGACTTAGCAGCCGACTACAAAGACGTCACAGGTCGCGACCATATCACATGACCCAAAACATCGCAAGGAGCTGCCAAGTGCTGCTCCTTGCAGCTCCTTGCAGCGCCTGGCAGTGCGGTCTACGGCGGCTGCAACCGGCTTGCCCACACCTCCGCTACAGTGGAATGGTTCTCTATTGGTTAAAAGTTCAATGACGTGTGTTCAGGTCCGCACTCGGCGGCCAATGAAATGATTTGCCTTTTTATTTTGGTCGCTTTGATCTCATGGCTTGATCTAAAGTTCTGTGCATTGTGCTGTGAGTAGGCCTATTATATGTGAGGTCTGGTTAATACAAACATAGACTGATAATACAAATATACTGGGAAAAAATAATCTCTTCCTGTACATGGGATATCATTCATTTATTTCCACATGTTGCCTTTGTGTGTGTGTGTGTGTGTATATATATATATATATAACATATCCTCTTTGGTTTGCTGCTGTGTTCTATCGCTTGAGTACCATATTCACGTTGACTTTGTTGTCCTACTTGACAGCGTTTGGCTGCTGTCTCTTTAGAGCCCACGCCCTCAGACACAAGCCTGTGGACACAAGCATCAGGCATACATGCTTGTAAACAAGCGCACGTGTATGCCTGATTGATTGGCGTTGTTGTCGACGAATCACGACGCTTTGTTGGTCGCGTGGTTTTGGAGTATCAACGGGACACACCACATGTGCACTTGAACAAATGACAGTGCACCACATGCGCCTCCCCCCCCACAGAAGGCGCTAGAACAAGTTAGTTAGAACAATCCAAACAAGCGTGTGCAACCCTCATGTTGAGCTTTTCTTTTGTTATAATGGTTTGCAGTGCTTTTTTTTTTAAATAAATTGTGTAAAGATTCAAGATGCGTTTTTTATTTTTTTTATATCTACACTACTCCAGCCCCCCCCCCCGCGACCCTGAATACAGCATAAGCGGTAGAAAATGGATGGATGGATGGATCTACACTACTACTGTCTACTACCATACACACACACACTCTCACTCTCTCTCTCTCTCTCTCTCTCTCTCTCTATGGATAGATAAAAGAAGTGTACAAACTTCTTGGTTACAGAAACATGGCGTATTCATTTTATGAGGTTATTTACTCCATAATGAAAAAAATAGCATAGGAGGACACTGGTTGACTTCAAGCAGCACCCATAAAAACATATATTTCAAACATATTGTCATAGAATAAGACGTCCTGTTAAAAGTCTTTTTAACATAACTTTTTCCTCGCTCGTAAATCCCAAACAGGAATGTGTTAAACTCACGTTTTGATGTGATCGGGGCCAACAGATCCAACGTCCTCGTACCTCAGCTCCAGGCGTGCCCGCTGCGCGTACTCGTTTAGCTTAGCTACGGCCATTGTATATAAAATAACGGTCACACGTCACGTCACCAGTTCTAATTGCAAATATCACGATACCTCAACTGTTTAATACGTATCCTTATCACATCAACTCTATCTCAAAAACCGGTGGAAACACGGACGAGTGATAGGATGGAGCAGAGTCGTCAAAAGTACAGACGTAGGGATCCGCAAACCAATTCCTAGCGCTTCAGCCTAGCAAGACAGCAGTTTAGCACACGCCGTTTAGCACACGCCAAGACACACGCCAAGACACACGCCAAGACACACCACAATGAAGCAATGTAATTGGTAAATGGAGGAAGAAACAGCATGACAATGAACTGCGGGGAAAAGCAGTCAGGTAACTTTCCTCTCCGGCTGAGTGGGAGGGGCTGTGTTTGTTGAAAACGGGGTCAACCCTGGTCACCGTGTGCGTCTTGGCTTCTATTTTTAGTTGTAGTGTAGTTACAACTGCACTTATACAAAATGGAAATATTATATATTATTTATGCTGATTATTTTACTACTCATGTACAAGCCCAACTAGGGACAAGAGTTGGAAATTAGCAATAGCTATAAACTCTCTGTACAGTTGCATTCATGAAACTATGTCAACTGTATCGTCCCTATTTAAATAAAATTCTATTCTATTCTATATTATGACAATAGTTCTAAATAAATAATAATGATAGAATAAATAAGAATATAAATAATTACCTACATTTGAAGTATATGAAAGTAAAACAAATGCAGGCAAATTTGATGGAGCTGAATTAATAGTAGCCTTATCTATATTTTACAGGTGCTATGCTTAAGTTTCTTCAAAGAAACAGCACAGACGTGCCAACTTTATCATCCAGTGTAGGCACAGGCATTTACATCTTCAACTGGCACAGATGAGTCATATGCAGCCGCCTCAGGCAGTAGCAGCACAGGTCCAGTACAGCCACCGTTGTCAAGTACAGACACAAGGGAAGAACAGGCAGCCACTATTCACACAACCACATGTGTACAGCAAGCATCAGAAGCTAGCTCAGACCCTAAAGCAACAGTCTGCTCCACCAAATGTTTCAGCAGACTGGCCTCCAGTCTTAACGGATGTGTATTGTTTTTGCTGTAAGCTCTTTTCCACACAAAAAACACAAAATAATAGGAGAAGTAGTTAATGACTGGTCACATCAACGCCATTTTGAAGCAGCATGAGGGTAGTCCAGAACACACAAGCAATATGATTAAGTGGAGAGAACTTGATCTGTGCTTAAGTCATAGAAAAACACTTGACCACATAGAAATGACAGCTTTGGAGGCTGAAAGAAAGAGATGGCGAGATGTCCTTACACGTCTCATAAGTATCACACAGTCTATGGCTGAAAGAAACATATCATTCAGAGGTTCATCAGATAAGCTCTTCAAACCAGATAATGGAAACTTTCTGAAAGAGGTTGAATTATTAGCTAAATTTCACCCTGTTTTGGAAAATCATGTCAGCAGAATTAAAGATGGAGAGACACATTCTCATTTCCTTAGTAAAGACATACAGAATGAGCTGATACATCTCGTGAGTGACAGGATTCTCACAACTATTGTGACTCAAGTAAGAGACTCGAAATACTCCATTATCTTAGACTGTACACCTGACATTAGTCACCAGGAGCAGATGTCCATTATCCTCAGAAGTGTGGCTTTAAAGGGACAGCAAGAGATAAAGGAGCACTTCCTCAGCTTTGTTAATGTTGAGGCTACAACTGTCTTAAATCTGTCTACAGTCATCTTGGATAATAACCTGACTCTCGCCAGATGAATCTCGCTCTGCCTAGCTCCACTCATCCATCTGGGATCGCTTCCGTTGGGAGTGATTTCGGCACCAGATTTTATGGAAGAGCCGATCAGGACGCAGGGCGGGAGTTTCATAGATGTGACGTAGTGGAGAAGCGACTGTGGGACTGTTTTGATTCAGACAACAATGGCGGCTCGCATCACACCGCATATCTTAGAGTCTGCCGAACAAGTGAAAGCACCGCATGCATATCCGAAATGACCTTACCTGAACATGTAACAATGTGAAACCTAGTTCTCTAAGTCGTTCGTCTATACTTTTTTGGTTGGCTTCTTTGTTAAAAAATAAGTTTGCTGTGCACAATGTTGCCTTATCCGCAAATTTTGATTGCACAGACGACATTCATCATTTACCGACGCTGATTGCACTGCTGCTATAGATGTCAGCTGTTCTGTTTTGATTTTCCCTCATCAGCGTCACGGGTTGGCTTCGATGTGAGTGGTTGAAGTAGCACGTCAATAAAGATGACGGACAAGTGTCTTATCCAATCATATGCAAGGATTTTTGATAAGGCCCAGCCTTCTGAAACACCTCTCCAACCCAGATGGATGCATTTTAGTTATGGAGCACCTGATGAGCCAGTGACTGATGCACTGCGGAATCTTGAAGGCAACTTCTTCAACATTGTGGTTGACTCTACAATAGCATCCATTGATGAACGATTTGAAACTCTGAACCAGGTGAAGACTAAATATGGAGTAGTGCTGAACTTCAGCACTGCATGTCAGATGTCCAGTGACTCCTTAAAGGCTCAGTGTATGGAACTTGAGAAAATTCTGACTTTCAACCAAGACTATGACGTGACGTGAGTGGATCTGGCAAACGACATCAAGAATTTACCTTACCTACCATCAGGTAATATGACTGCCTTTGAGCTGCTTTCTTTCCTTTGTGAGAAAAATCTGGAGGAACTCTTAACTAACCTTTGGATAGCTCTGAGAATTGCTGTCACTCTGCCCGTGACAGTTGCCTCAGCTGAGAGGAGCTTCAGCAAGTTAAAAATGATCAAAAACTATCTGAGATCTTCCATGTTCCAGGAACGTCTGAGTGGTTTGGCCATCATGAGCATCAACCATGATGTGGGGAAGCAAATATCATATGACGATATTATTGATGATTTTGCATACAGAAAGTGCAGAAAGGGACACTTTTTATGGTGAGTTATTTCAAACGTTAACATGTTTACATGCCCAACATTTAAGACTGTATGATTGATTGTTTACACATTTAGTTTGATTTGTTCTGATTTGTTCTGAATTTATTCTTAGTTAGACCAACAGGTGGCGACAGTGCAATATGTTTAAAGGGGGGTGAGTGGAAGCACTGGGTGTCAGGTCGACTGTTGAACATTTTTGGAGTTCAGTTAGGAGGGCCCCGTAGCAGAATTTTGCATAGGGCCCCGTGGAGGTCTGAACCGGCTCTGCATGGAAGTCTATGAGAAAATGGTCCTACTTCTCACTTGATGTTTTATCTCAGTAAACATTGTAAACATGAGTTTATGGTCTCAATCTCTAGTTTCAAGTCTTCTTCAATCCAGCATGATGTTCATTTAGTACATTATGGTCCATTTAGAGTCCACCAGACCAGAAAGCAGGGGATGCTTTAGGGGGCGGGGCTTACCTGCTGATTGACAGGTCCATTTAGAGTCCAACTGACCAGAAAGCAGGGGATGCTTTAGGGTGGGGCTACTTGGTGATTGACAGGTCGCTACCACGGCAACATTTGGTCTGGGAGATGTCCTTGTGTTTGTCTTTGAACTTCAACCCTTTCACGGTGTTTCCATTTCATAAAATTTAATCGTAACCTTTTTTCTCACCTAAAAATGTCTTGTAGCTCCACCTTCTCGTGTCATCTCTGGTTGTAAAAAGCCAAAATGTCAAATCAGATTCAATATTTTTTTTTTATTGAATATACTTCAAGTAATACATTATATTGTAGAAGATTATACACTTAATTCAAACATGTTGAAAAAGAATCATTGTCTCACATTGATACATTTATAATGTAAACTTCAGACATACATGATACATGACATTGTTTTTAATGATATATGAATGCATTATGTCGACAGGTACTGTAGCCAAGGCTGTGATGTGACCTCACTTAAAATTAATTTAACCAAGTCCAGCACAGAATAAAATGTCAACTGATGACATCCCCCTCCCTTTTTTTGGGGGGATTTTCCTTAATTTCCCAGTTCATGATTTGTGTTCAACCCCCAAACTACCATCCACCTCCACAGGTGTGTTTGTGTGTATGAATGTCAGGCCCTGTGAAGAACTTTGTTCTATATAAGTGCCGTTCATGATTTCCCTCACAAATCACATTAATATCACTTCTACAAATAATTTCCCTGGATCGATTCGTCAATTATTTCCCCGAATCTTCGTAATACAGCTCCAAGTTGTGAGATGAACATCTGAGGCCACTTCTCCAGTTCCGCTTTCACGTTACTTGCTTCAGGCCGGTCTTCTGGCTTCTCACCCAACATTAACGTAATCATTTGATTCTGCAAAAATAAACGGCTATTGAGATATTTGCGCAAGCAATAAAAATGTCATATACACAATCTGATATTATTCACAGATTCAATGCAGCGGCCCTGTTTTGAGGCTTTAGAGACCCCTGTGTGTCAGCCTCCCTGCTACTCTGTTGGCAGTGAGAGGAAGTATGCAGATCCTTAAGTAAAAGTACTAATACCACTCTTTTAAAATACTCCATTACAAGTAAAAGTCCTGCATTCAAAATGTAAAATCTTAGTAACAGTATGTGTGGATGTACTTTTAAGTATTATCTGCCAATTAATATTCTGTCAATCGATACATAAATGTATGGTTTCAGCTGTACGTTTTCATAAGTTTAGTGTGTGAAACTTCAGTACAAATTTAGTAATCTACCTCTTGGGGAAAAGTCACTGGAAACCCTTCAGGGAGCTTCTGACTTCTGGCATCACCCCAAACCTGGTATAATTCATGAGGTGATAAAAGGATAAAATAACTTGTTAGGTAGTTAATAATACAGATCATTATGCTCTGTTGAATGTTACAAATCAATACAAGAAAAACGGATTAAAAGATGTATTTGCATGCATCTCCCTAGAGAAGCTGGGTTCTCATTGGTATCGACTCACCACTACTCTTTCGTGGCCAGTAGAGAGTTTCCAAAGGAGTTCGAAGTATATCAGCCCCAGAGCAAATATGTCCACTTTCCTGTCGTAGGTCTTCTCCTTCTTCTGTGATCAAACAAAAACACAGCCAAAATCTTATCTTAGTAATCTTGAATTATTAACAAGTCGTGTTCTAACTCCTAAGTGTTGGTCAACTTGACTAAACCCATAAGCAGAACACATTTATTAAGAGACTTAAGACTTAAATTCAAAGTCCGTCTCACTTGTTCAGGAGCCATGTAAGATTGGGTTCCTTTGTTCTCCGTTCTCTCCATCAGAGCAGAGTCGTCTTCGTCGTCCTTGGTGACCAGACCAAAGTCCCCGATCTTCACTTCCCCGTCCAGTCCGAACAAGATGTTATCAGGCTTAACGGAGAAAAGAGAGAACACACATTGAAATAAACATCAAGCTCCTCGCCTCATGAAGCAGTGGATTTACAGCTTGAAAAAAAGCCACCTGTTGCTTTTTTCTCTATCAGTTAATTGGTCTATTGTTCAACTAATAGCCTTATGTTTATCGAGTTCAGCATTTCATTTATAGGTTTATCAAATGATGTGACATTATTCCAATGTGGCATTTATTCGTTTTATTGTTATTCCGCTACATCAAACGCATATAGCCTCCATTTCCAGGTAACGGTGTGGTCTCATGTTTTATGACCTGAGGGCCTTAATGCGGTTCAAAGCTTCCTCCATCCTACCAAGAATATACTGCCCGGCGATTATAGAATACTAGCCTTAAAGAATGACACCTTTAACACAATAAGTTGAGAAATAATTAAAATAAATTGTTAATTTATATACAGAAGCATTTACAAGGCAGACAAATAAAAAGAATCCTGGTCTCCCCTTCTTTCCCAGACCTCACGGACCCTTGTCATCTCCCGTGGGTGCAGGATTGTTCTGTGTGGATAGAGAGACGAGAACCACTGGCTCTCCACCGAGGCCAGTTTCAAATCTCAAGTCTCTGCCATCTGCCTTGCCGCGTACTCCTGGTCTCGCCTTCCCGCCTTCAACGCTCACACACCTGACATTACACACCGGTAGCGTCTGTATCCGCCACACACACACATGCAGAGTCCGGCCTCACCTTCAGGTCCCTGTGGATGTGCTTCTTGGAGTGAATGTATTCGACTCCGCTGACTATCTGCAGAGCGATGTTTAGACTCTTTTCTCTTCTCTCGGAGTCTTGCGGGGACTCTGTGTTCTTCTCATCAATCCAGTCTTTGAGTGTTTTGGTGTCACATAACTCCATCTGAATGTAGAGGTACTTTGTCGATGAATTATCTGCAGACCTGGAAAAGAAAGAAGAGAAAGATGAGTAAATTACTCTCCTTTTTTAACAAGGAAAAACTGAAAGTAAGCATGACAAAACTTACTGAGAAGATCCTTTACTGCCATCTGAAATGTCCCACTCATATCCCGAATCCTCCATCCAAAAGGTGTAGTACCTAACGATATTACAGTGGAGGAGGTCTGACAACGTCCCCGCCTCTCGGAGAGACTTCCTGATCCAATGAGGAACGAGAACACGACTCAGTAAACAGAGTACTTGCAGAAACACTGTGCACTCTACACTGCGTACTGCTGCATACTCACTCTTCACGGCAGACGATCTTCACAGCGTAATACTTCTCAAGCAGTTTATGTCTGACTTTGTAAACGCAACCAAAGGCTCCACTGCCGAGACAGTCCATGGGATCAAAGTCTGATGTAAACCTGTCGAGATTAAGGATCAGGCAAAGAAATTAAGAGATTTAAGACTAAAACAGTATAAAAAGACATTCGTCAATGCAAATTAATATTTTGTTGTCCTACCTTGACTGGATAGTACTCTGACTATTTCCCATAGTCTTGACGTTGACGGAATGCTTATAGAATAAAAGAATAAAACAGAAATATTGATATTCATAATATAGGAAAAAAAGTATTATTGAGTAGTATACTTATTAAAAAGATTCTAATACAAAAGTAGAAGTGCTGATTCTTCACTCAAGTAAAAGTGAACAAGTACAGGCTATGAAATGTACTCAAAGTAAAAAGTATTCCTATGAAAGACATAGCATACAGAGTAAGCCGAATACAAGACAATGGATTATTCTATTAGCCCTCAAAGTTTTTACAATTGTGATAGAAAGTTCGGACCTGATCGTTGGAAGAGTTTGATGAATCTGTGAATATCACTGAGCCACTTGTACCCGTTGACATGCTTTGTGACGATGCAAGAGACTCCCTAGGAGGATACAACAAAGTACGAGTTTCAACATTGAGCTGGATGGTCTGTTTTAATATTGGAGTCAACAAGTGCCTTACAGTGACGTTGCCGTTGACAACCTGGTTGGTGCATCACCTCCAGGAGTTCCCAACTTTAAGGTCATCTGCCGAATCACAAAAAGTGTTGATATAGCAATCATGCACTGCCCTGTAATTTGTAATTGTAATTTTTTGACCTCGGTCAAACCGTTCATCTTGTTGAACCACGATTTAACTGTCTGGCTCTAACAATGCTGCTGTCGGTGTGTAACGAGAGAACAAACCTGAGCCTTTGATGGGTTCGACGAATCGGTGAATATTGTGCCCGTCGGAGTGCTTTGTGACGGCGATTCACGGGACTCCCTGGAATACAACGAGAAGCATGAGCACAGTTTTCTAAGCGTTTAGCTCCACCCTCCTACCGATGACGATAAAAGCCTCACAGGGTAGTTGATCGTGCAGGAAACGACGCTCTGTCTTCTGACACCGTTGATCTGACGGACACCTAAAATTAAAAGAATGTTAGATGTTATAATTTAATGTAGAATTTCGCTTCAGTAGAACCATTTCATTCAATAGTAGAGGGTTAGTGTTAGGAAGTCCGGATCTTTCAAAAACATACATTTGAATCAACACCAGGTTACCAGGTGTAACTAACAAATTGGCATCGGAATGCATATTTGATGACATAAAGGGAGTAAAAAGAATCTGAAATACCTTGCTGTCCCAGTCCGACTGCTCTTGAAGGGCAGACCAGGCCAGCCGAGCTGCGTTTTGTTTGGCTTCCTTGGCAGTCCTTCCCTCGCCTTCTGGGTACATCTTTTTGTCGATCATCAATTTGTAGAAAAATCTGGTTTTGTGTGTTTTGAAAAGGACGAGTCATTATCGTAATGTTGGTCAGAGCTGAAAACAAGAGTTGGTATACCGATGTCATGGAGGCCTTAGGCCATAGGCCTCCATGACATCAGTTCAGCTTCATACTTACTGAAGCTTATGAGCTGGACCACATCTCCTGTCCTCGATGTAAGAATGGCAGCGCTTCGTCTTCTGACAATAGTGGTTCACAAGTCCCATGAAATTTGTCTCACTTTGTTTGTCTTTGTGATGCTGAGGCTCTGCCCAGCAAAATTTCATCATATTACTGTAAGGAACAAGTGATATTCCACACCGGTGAAAACATGTAAACCCATGCTGCTGCACCTGCTGCCATCACACAGTAGTGAAAACCACTATTTAACCACCCTTCTCTTTATACTGCATCTTCATAATCCATACTCAATCATAATTACCATATCAGACTACATTAAAACGTTGATGACGGGACATAACACTGGTTCAAAGATCATATCACGACCGTCATGAGCCGTGGTAGGACAGTGATTGATGGATGGACATCATGATGTTATTGCTGGATGGAAATCAGTTGGTACCAGCGTCACATTTTTGTTTTCCAAGAAGAGTAAGACATTGGAATTAGATTATTTTTTTCTGGCATATAACAATAACAAGGTGCACAATATGACCGGGGATGTGATGTCAAATAGTCTCCAAATCACTTTTTGTCTGGACCTATTGCTGTATCAATCAATTTATCTCATCTCAACACTGTTACTCACCACATAGCTAAAACATTCTGATTTGATTCCTCTCTTTGTTGACCCGGGGTACGCTAAAATGAAAACAAAGTACAATTTAGAGACAGAGCACACACGACCACACAATCACTTTTTAGGCCTGTGATTGGTCCTTGCTTTTAAAACTAGCGGATGCTTAAATAAAGAGGAATGCAAATCTTACTGTGTCAAGATTTTCCTTTTCCAAGCATTTCAGAGCATTTTTAGCTGCAGCGTTCCTGGCGTCGGGATCTTTTTCCTTTTCCAAGCATTTCAGAGCATTTTTAGCTGCAGCGTTCCTGTTGTCGAGATCTTTTTCCTCTTCCAAGCATTTCAGGGCATTTTTAGCTGCATCGTTCCTGGCTTCCTTCTTGGTCTTCCCCACGCCATCCGGATAGACTTTACCATTTAGGACTACCTTCTGGATGAATCTGTGGAGGGAATTGTCAAGTCTTGAATCCACAGACTGCCATATTCAGCTTGGGTCAGGTAACCATTGTCCTGGACTCCACGAGGATATTCACACACATAAACAAGCCTTTGGTCGGTTGTGATTAGACATGGGACGATATGAAAATTCCATTTCACGATTATCCCCGCCAAAATAATTCACGATATTATCCTGATGATCAACAAAAATGTGCAAAAAAGGCTCCATTTTTTTCACTTTTCTACCACGACAGCTTTTTCAAGTCACTCATGTGATAATATTCACGATTATCCCGATGATGGAAATTCACCACGATCTACTTTTTTATCCCGAATGAAATCCCTTTTCGTCCCATCACGACAATGTGATTACGGTCATAGGAGGAAAAAAATGTAGCACACGTTATTTATTCAATAATGTACTTCCATTATCGGGGATAATCATGAATATCATCACAAGTGAATTAGCAAAAGATGCCTATCTCGCTGACGTGGTAGAGAAGTGAAAAACAGAGCCTCATTTATAAAATACACGATTCAAAAACCCATTTACATTATTTTGTTTATGCAAGGAAACCTTTTGATATAGGACCATCTTATTTAAAATGATGTCATTGTCTCAAAGCAGTGCGTCTCATCTGTGACACAATCAATTATGATTATCATGATGATACCGTGAATTGGCCAGGGTAATCTTCATATCGTCCCATAAATATAGCTTTAATAAACTACAGGGCGGAACTGTGAACCAACAATCTGCGCCATAGTCACCCAGGAAGAGTCAAAAGTCGCTCCCATGTTTATCCAACTCACGTCTTGTCGTGGGGAGGGCCAGAGTCGGAGCCGTCGAACTCCAGCTCGGAGCGCGTTCGTGATACGTGCTCGTACAGTTCAGAAATAATGTTTTTATTTTCCATCGTGTGAGAAACAGCCGGACATCCAGCTCACACGAACTTTAAAACCGAGGAAACAAAGCTCACTCTCTTATTCTCTTTCCCCTTCTCTTCCTGCTCGGTCCCCGTCAGATATTACCGTCAGATATTACACGGCCGACCTGTTAACTTTCGATTTCCCCCTCACGTCACTGACGTCACTGACGTCACGTGGCTCGACTCTTAAAAAAAAAAAAAAAAAGACTTTACTATCTCAAAGTAATGACTTGGTATCTTAATAAGACTCAGTATCTAAATATAATGACTTATCTCAGAATTATGACTTAGTATCTAAACAAATACTTAGTATATAAAAAAATTAGAGTGTCTTAAAAAATACTTCTCATCTCGTATTTCACATCTCAACAGCCCCCCTTTCGGTTGAATTAAATATATTATCTTAAAAAAAAAAAAGTGTTTTAAAAGAATACATAGTATCTAAAAAAAAACTTAGTATCTGAAAAAAATACTTAGTATCTAAACAAAATCTGAGTATCTCAAAATAATAATGTAGTATCTCAAAATAATAACTTAGTATCTAAATATAATCACTTAGTATCTCAGAATTATGACTTAGTATCTAAGAAAAAAAACTTAGTATCTAAAAAAAATCTTAGCATCTAAAAAAATCTTAGTATCTTAAAAAAATACTTAGTATCTAAAAAAAATCTGAGTATCTCAAAATAATAATTTAGTATCTCAAAATAATAACTTAGTATCTCAAAATAATAAATTAGTATCTAAATATAATCACTTAGTATCTCAAAATAATAATTTAGTATCTCAAAATAATAACTTAGTATCTCAAAATAGTGAAAAAGATCTTGTGTTATGCTAAATGTGGACACCTTTTGACACCTTTTTACTCGGTTGGAAATATTTGTCATCGGTCTCCTGGATAAGTAATAATCGCTATCGGCTCTGAAAAAGCCACATCGGTCGGCACAAATTGAACAAAACACAACAAACTGTACGGAGGATGAACGAATCCCAGACAGCGAAGTTTTATTTCCCCCATCAGTCCGTTCGTAACAAAGCAAAGTGTGCAATGTGACATCACTTTTAAAACATTTGACCATTTCCAGCACAGAACACATTATTTCAATGTCACTTCTTGTCGATGTAATTAAGCAGGACATGATTCTTTTTAAAAACATAATGTTGCATTCATTCATTTTACATGTTTAAATATTAGATTTTGCTCAAATCTCATACTATTTGACGTTGGCTTAAATATTTTGGAAGGACTTTTACCCCCTTTGGTCATGACATTTGGTCGGGCCACAGACAAAAACTGGGTAACCCAGATCCAAATATTTGAAAGGCACAAGCAGGTGTAATATTTTTGTGGGGGAAAAAAAGAGGAACATTTGTGATCCCCAAATGATATGTATATGGACCTTTTCCATACTTCGGGATAGAAATACAGTATTTGATTGATGTACCAAATCTCAGGGGCTCGAACATAAACAAGCTGATATATGCCAAGGATTTGAGATGCCAAAGTAAAATCATTCCTTGGACCATGATAGCATGGACCATGGTCCGCATCCCCATTCTTGTTGTATCTCAGATTTGATGATGTTAGGTTCCCTCGATATTTGGCACATCAATAAAATACTGTATTACCAGCAGGAAGCATGGGAATGTCCACGTTTATACTTTAGGGGACCACCTATATGAGATCTACTTGTGCCTTTGGATCCGGTGGTGTTCAGTTATGTCTGAAGATATTGAACCTTAAAAATGATCTTTTTTTAAGGTGTAAATGACAACCCCCCCCCCTCACCTATCTGATTAGACTCAGAATGACCATCAACGCTACACAGCTATGTTACACTGTATCACATGAATTCATGAAACAGTTAAAGAGACCCCCCCCCCCCCCAACAACAAATAAAAAACAACAACTTGCAAGAATGAATGTGATGCTGAATTAATAATCCTGCTTGTGGTGGCCGATGCGTTTGCCTGATGTTATGAGGTTGTTTTTTTAAATAATCAGACAGTTCTATTATCACGACGCGTATCTTTAAGCATCGTAAGTGTGCGAGCGCACTCTTCCAAGCACATCTTTAGTTGACTTGCTTCAGGTCGGTCTTCTGGCTTCACACTCAGCATTGACTTGATTATTTTGTTCTGAAACAACAACAACAAAAAAACAGCGATGTGTGTTGTCAATAAATGCGGCCATATAATAACTGTATTGACCTCAAATTTACTTTACATGTGCAACCTAACAAAGTTAATGTTTTGCCCAAACATTCTGCTTGATATTTAATATTTTATCACGTTAAACACACATCAACAGTCCGGTGGTGAACCCACCGTGACCCTTACCTTGGTCTCACTACTGCCCCGTTGTAGACCATCACAACCGACGCCCCCCCCCCTTTCAAAAATACCGTTTCATCTATCAAGTGAAAGAATGAATCTTAGCTTACCTCCAGGGCAAAATTGTGTAAAAATCCTTGAGGAAATTTCTGGTTTCTGGCATCCTCCCAAATCTGGAAATCATGCAGTGAGAGAAGAACGGAAGATTTGCATCACAAAAAATATTCTATATACGCAGACTGCATTTAGATGCATCACGGCTGGGAATTGACCAACAGTTCGTGAATAGAACTGAGCCCCTGTTCATGCTATTAGTACAAGTGTGCTATTCCTACTATGACAAGTCTAATTGTCTGATGTAGGAAAAAGGCCTACGATGAAATACATCCATCATCTGTGTCCGTTAATAGTGACTTGAATTTAAATTAGTGAATATCTCACCGCTTTTCTCTCAAGGCCGACGTTCCAAAGGAGCTCGAAATACACCAACCCCAGGGCGAATATGTCCACTTTCCGATCATAAATGTTTCTGCTCTTCTGTCATTCAAAACAAAAGCACAATACCGACAGAGGCATGTTAGACAACCTCCGACGACCGATATTTAACAATACAGAAGCATCTAGTTAATGTCAGCGTGGACCATCTCACCTGCTCAGGGGCCATGTAAGACGGGGTCCCTTTGTACACCGTTCTCTCCAAGAGGTTCTCTGCATCGTCGTCGTTCTCGTCGGTGACCAGCCCGAAATCTCCGATCTTCACTTCCCCGTCTTGCCCGAACATGATGTTGGCAGGCTGAGAGACGCATACAAACATGGAGCTCAGCGACTGACGCGGTGTAATAAATTGCGTTTTTATTTTTTAAACTCACCTTCAGGTCTCTGTGGATCAGCATCTTGGAGTGGATGTATTCGACCGCGCTGACTATTTGCTGAGTGATAGCCAGACTCTCGTCTCTCCTCTTGGAGTCTCGCAGGGATTTCTTTACGTTCTGGACATTCTTCTCGTCTATCCACACTCTTAGTGTTTTGGTGTCGCACAACTCCATCTGAATGTATAGGTACTTCACCGGCGTGTTACCGGTCAACCTGGAAAGGTAGGAACAGGAAAACCTGTGACATGACTCCGTGTTTGTTAAAAAAAAAAAAGAGTGGATTGGAACCGAATACAGTTGGAACCCAAGGGCCTGGGCTGCACCAGATTTCTGCCTAAAAGCCTATTAAGGCAACGCTTGCCCCTGGATGATGTTGGGACTTTGAAATTGTATTGACTGAAATTTTGAGCGTATTCTAGTCCTGCTCTATGTGTTAAGTGTCCTGAGATGACTTCTGTTGTGATATGACACTATAAATAAAACTGAATTTTAATAAAGGGACGGGGCTCACTGTGAACTACTGCAACTGTCGCTTTCAGCGTCCCACTGGTATCCTGAAGCCTCCAGCCAACATGTGTAGTATCGAACAATGTTGCCGTGGTGCAGGTCCGATAATGCCATCACCTCTCGTAGAGCTTTTTTGATCCTGAGGAGAACAAGAACACGGAGCAGTGAATGAAAAGCTTTACTTACTTCCCACTGCATCTATAACTCATTTATTTACCAGTTATTACTGATCTAGGAGACCAAATTTAGAATAACAACTCTGAACACAAAAAAGTGAAATTCCTTATATGTTTAATTCACAGAACCTTTCAACGTGACCTTAACACAAACTATCAGAACAAAAAAATAAATACAATAAAATAGACTGGAAGTTTTATACAATAAATAAAATAAAGACCAGAGAGGTGGAGACTGCGGCTGCATCAGAGTGCATTTTAAAAATAAATTATATTATACAGTATGTCCGATAAAAACGCTGGATATCAGTGCTGATAATCGGTCGAGCCCAAATACTTGACTTACTCTTTGCAGCGGACGATCTTGATAGCATAGTCCTTCTTCAGCAGTTTTAGTTTGGCCCTGTAGACGTGACCAAAGGCTCCTTTGCCGAGGCAAACTATGGAGTCATATTCAGATGTAAACCTGTTAAGATCAACACAAGCAGCCAAAACAAGGTGAACTATACACGTATGCAGTATTATGAATATATCACATATTAAAACACAAATAAAAGGCCACATCTGCGCTAAAAAATCCTGCTAATATCGCAAATCACTTGCTGTACCTCGAGGTCAACGACTGCGTTGTTTTCTTACTCGGACTTGTTTCCGTATTCTTGAAATTGGGCATTAAATCCTTAATGAATAGAATAAAGACATGACACAGAGATCAAAATGTTGAAAAAAACCAACAATGTAAATGAGCACGATTAAAATCTTTCTTACTTTACCTCTTTGCTGTTTCTGCAGGCGTTTTGGAAATTCGCTGCAATTCTTGGCAAGAAAAATGACCGTCAGGTGAGATATTATGTGCCGGTTGACGCTTTATAGTGACTTTCAAAAGATGGCTTACCTTATTTTGGGCTTCAAGTCAGGACTTTGAATCTTTATAATGGGAAGTTACAAAAAATAAATATAACCACTTATATTTAAGCATGCATACATTCAAAATCCATCATATAAGGTGCCGACAACACTATCGCTGACTTGTTCTACCCAAATACATATGCAACTAAAAAGCATCCTGGTAATGTATCGTCACATTCAGTCATTCATTAACAAAGACCAGGTCAATTAAACCTGACTGAGACTGAGCATTACAAACACATCGCATCAGATCGCACAGGAAACAACAGACCTGTTCCTCGGTGGGATTCCGATGAATTGGTGAAAACAACCGAGTCGCTTGTAGACGTTGGCGTGCTTTTAGATTTTGCACCGTGGGACTCCCTTGAGTGGATAAAATGAGACACTTTAGTAAAATTAGCTGGAAGTCAAACATTCACCAACTATCGACCTCGTCAGCCGGAGCCTTACGGTGTTTCTGGTGGCGAGGACCACCCGGCCGCCGCACCGTCGTGGGACGCAGCGGACCCGAAAGATGCCTGAAAGCACAACGGGAATGTTCCACGTTACCGTGTTGTGGAACATTAATGTAATAATCATTGGAAGAACATTAATGTGATGTTTTAATTAATTCATTTTCCTCTTTTATGAATTGTGGACATTCAAAAGCACCTCGCCTACTAGTCTGCTACTATTCTTTCTCTTTTTTTTTTATTATCAGCTCAGGGTCAGTCGTTCCACTGTTGCTGTCCAACAAGAAAACAATTCATGTACCGTGTATTCCTACTCACCTCCATCGTTTTAATGCCACATATCTCATGATGTACAAGCTTGGCTGCTTCCTCCTTTGCTTCCTTCCTTGTTTTCCCGGTGGCGGCCGGATACTCCTTATCACCGACTATGAAGCTGCAGCATCTAATTTCAGAAAAACTCTCACTCAGTGCATTTTTAAATCATCAGCACAACATAGCTTTGACTTGGATGCAGTTATGATGCTTACGGAGTAGCGCAATGTCGTTCCAGTCTTGTTGTCTCCACAGGCCTGATGGTCACCCTGTTCTTATGACCATATTCATTGAGCCAACATATATAGTTGGCCTGAGTGATACTCGTCTGATGAACCGTTGCGGTGGAAGCTTCTGCTGTATTTCCTGTCTGTCAACATAACAACAGGTATATTCCTTTACTCTGGGATACAAAAAAGCACACGTGCAGCAGGTCAACAGAGATGTGTAATAATCTTACAGGGTCAGCTGGTTGCTCCAGACCATCTCAGGGCATTACTAGCCGCGTTCTGTTTGGCTTCCTTCTTGTTCTTCCCCACGCCATCAGGATACGCCGTACCGTTCACGATCGCTCTCACCGTGAAATCTGGGGATGAATTTGTCAAAGTGTGTCAAACAGGCATAGATGACAGGAGGCTTGATTAACATCCCTCAGGTTTCAAATAGAACACTACATGTGTTGAAATGCTACTAAAACGTCATTAATTATACTATATATATAGACGCTAGATATCAGAGTTGGGTCTCGATTCTAAAACAATTTATTTTTCAGTATCTAACTTGATGCCACAGACCCAGTTCAGTCAAAACTTAAAATGTGTCAGATTTGGCCAGATTTTTTGTTTTTTTTTAGGTTACGGTGTGTTAAAAGACGTCTACGTATTGTGTTGCAAAGATAGCTACTAAAGAGAGCACGCTAACCAGCTAGCGCAGCCCGGCCTCTCTCAAGATGTGTCACAATAATGCTCAAAGCTAACATCCGATCACAATTGACATTTAACTCCACTCACATGTGACAGTTGAACCATTAAAATCAGGTTTCGTGAGATTTGGATGTTGAAGCCCACCCTGTTGGCACCCTCAGGCTGCAGACACGTATACTTGTGTTTTACCATGAAAATTGACACTTGTTTTTATTTTTTCTCTTACTTTATCGGCAATGATGTGTTGTGGTTTCTTTCTTTTGACAAATGTACTTATCGTAAGTCGCTTTGGACAAAAGCCCTAAATGTAAATGTAAATTTTCTCATAGACTTCCATGCAATCGGAGAGGAGTTGCCCCCTGATGGCCAGCAGAGATAATGCAACTGTAAGGCGCTCATGTGTTGGCGTCACTCTACGGAACCGGAGGTCTGCCGCCTGCCGCGGGATAGTCCGTCACGGTGTTGGGGTGCCGGGTCGGAAGTGAGCCAGAGAGCCGAGGGAGGTGCTACTCAGCTCGGCAGCTTCACGAGAGATACCCGGGCAGAGATATCCGGGCCCGAGAAGGATATCTGAACTCAATGTTGCAGGTATACATGTGCGTGTGGTTTAAACGTAGACGAACACGCATGATTGGCCTAAAGCAACATGTAGACTACATTCCCTTGTCTTTCTTAAAAACTCACGTTTTAATGTGATCGGGGCCAACAGATCCAACGTCCTCGAACCTCAGCTCCAGGCGTCCCCTCTGCGCGTACTCGTTTAGCTTAGCTACGGCCATTTTTTTTTTAACAACACAACGGTCACATCAAAGTGACGATAGAAAGTACATGGTTTATTTTTTTGTTATTATCGTGGCGACTCTACGTCCGGCGCCGTTTTAGTTCAGCCTCAACCCCACCGTAAGTTTCGTTTCTTTAGTAAACGTCACACGCAGCATGGTGCCTTCACGTGGTGTCGGAAAGATCAGAACTTCGGAGGCGAACACGAAATCAGTCGAAGCTTTCACCGTGGATACATTGTAACATCGTGGAAAAAGTAGATACGAAACGTTTTTTGTTTTGTTTATCTACCCGTTCTTCACATAATGACAAATTATTTTGTTTAGTATTCAAAAACTACAGTTCCCAAGAAGCTTTAGTACCACACCCCACAGCAAGACTCATGGGAGCTGTAGTTTTCAGTCAAAAGACTGGCAAAAGTAGAAAACACAAGTAAAAGTGAAGAAGTACGTTGTGACGTAAAAAGTATCCCTATGAAGGACATTTCTACTGCAAGGTGAACTGAATGCGAGGTGTAGAAGAATACAGATTTTAAAATGTAGCAAGTAAAAGTAAAAAAAATGTCAGAAAAAGTAAAATACAGATACCTGAACATTCTACTTTGTACAGTAACAAAGTATTTGTAATTCATTACTTGGTACCTCTGGCAGTTGTTGATGCCATTTTATTTTATTTCTTTAATCAAGGCTTTCTCTCCAGCAAATAGTTGACACAAATTTATCTTATTTATTATTATTTAGTTATTAATATAATACGAAACTCGTATCTCATGTTTCAGTGCAGAGAAATATCATAAAGCACATTAGAGCCTACGGAAGTATAATGACATTTTGTTGATTAAATCACACCCAGGATGATTCATTGTATAATAAGAAGCGCAAATAAAACAGATGAAAAGGTGTGAGTCTTATAACTTTTAATGAAAATACAAGTATGCCATTGTTCTTGAAACAAATCTTTAAAAAAAAGTGCATCTTTTCTAAATATAAACATCAAAATGCATCTGAAGTTTCTCACCGGATTTCTAAATGCAAAGAAAAATTCAAGACTGACACCTACAAACAGCATAACTAGTGACGTCCTCTCAGAGATGGAAAATCATCACCTTATCGTCTCAACTGCTTATCAAAGCCAAGAGTGATGATCTGTTCTCCTCAGTAAAATTCTGTGTGAACTCTTTGACACGTAGAATGTTTTCAGGGTCAAACATTTGTAATTTGTTTTTTTTAACACTGGGAACTGCAGAGAATACATTTTTATCAAGTTCATTCATGGTCTGCTGCTGTATCCCCGGGACAGTTAGAGCACAAGTCCTCTTCATCTGTAAACAAAGAAATACAAAAAATATATACATATCAGTAAAGTGAATAAAAACAACAATAAATCTACAGCCATGTTGTCACTACTTACCGTTATAAGTGGTCCCACACCATATGCAGTAAAAATGGACTCCTCTCAAATAGGAAGTCAGAATTTGCAGTTTGTCAAAGGACTGTAAACAGAGAGGCACACATCAAATACATTGGTTTTACTCTCCATTTATCGCCACGGAATCCCATGACATGAATGTATATGTCAGTATAACTAATATTTACTACACATTATGTCTCATGTTGCCATGCTGGTAACCAGTCTCCCTAGGATTACACTGAATAAACAAGGTTAACTCAATACTAACGGTTAATTCCTCGATCTCCTCTTCCTCCTCCTTGACCTCATCTTCCTCCTCCTCCTCCTCCTCATTTGTCTCTGCTTTAGGCCAGTACCAGTCTTCCCTGGGGACAGCGGTGCCCTGAAAAGACAGAAAACCAAAGTGCTGTTTCTATCCTGATGTAGAGTGAATTGTCCTAATATACAGATTTTTGGCATGTTTTTATTGATGGGCCTCTGCTGCAGCTGTAATTCCTCCAACCTTCTGACTGTCGAGTTGCTCACAGGCTCGCTGACTCCTTCCGAGATCTCCTTCTATCTTTCGCTCCTCTCTTTCCGTCTTCACTCTCGACCTGGAGTGAAATAGCCAAACTGTGAAACAGGTGCATCATACAGGAGGGAGTGACAGTGTTTATAAGCATGGCGCATCTTTCAGACAGCCGCTGACTTCACCTGAAATCCTCCAGAGACTTGGACTCGTTCTGTTGTTTGGCTCGTGCTTTCCGACGATAATATTCGAGTTCTTCCTCAGCTTTTCTTTTCTTCACCTCTTCCAGTCCGATGCCACCCCTGTCTGATTGAGCAACACCGTAAGCCATCGGCATGCTCGTGTTGTCACCGAATATTCTTTAAATATAAAAAAGTATTGCTTACCAGTTTTGATATTTAGAGGAATTGGATCAACTCTCCCTGCTCCTGAAGAGGTAACAGATATTAATGTTAATACACAAAGCAAATTATTCTAAAGGATATAATTCAGTAAAAACTGAAACTTGCCTGCCTTCCCGAGGCCTTGACCAGCTTTGTAGCCCATTTTCTGCAGAAGTGCAAATCCCTTGTTCTCGTTGCATATGGAGTTTTGTAAAGCTGCCTCTCTACTTTCCTTCTCCTGCTCCTTGTAGGTCTTCTGGCGGTTCCTGATGTTTGTCTCCTTTTGCTTTGTCTCCTTCTTCATCGCTTCTTTCACCCGCCTCACCATGCTGACACCGGGCTTCACATCTGGTCTGACAGGCGGAAGGAAGGAAAAAACAGTGATAGCTGTTATGAGAGCATGACTTAAACTCCCACTTTCATGTTTAAAAATCCCTGGATTGGATGTTATTTATTAACAACTTTATTTTAACGTAAATCAAGTATGAGATCCATCTGAAACAAGTCACACCTTGAGAAAACACATTCATAATAATTCACCCATATACATGGAAACATCATTTAACAGATATCATAATGTTGTGTAATGTAAGAAACCATTATTCAAACCTCAAAATAAATAGAATTAATGCTACTGTTCTTGTATTTTTATCACCATCCCTGAAATGATGGTTTTGGAGGTCAGACGGTCACGTCAGGATTTCCACAGGTTTAGCATCGCGTCACGAATATATAAAACAGGTGCTGTCATGTGACCGTGTTCTAAATTAATGTTTAAATCTTTTTTGACGAGCCACATCGAGTAATTGTTAGCTAACAACCCGGACATACTCGTGTTTTAAAACAAACGGGACGCTTACATTTGACTGAGAAACGCTTCGGACATGTAGTCCTCTTCCTCGTCAGACATTACGGCCGCAAAAAAAAGAGGACAGACTGTAGAAAACAACAGCAACGGCGCTAGATTAATAATCCGCTTGTGTGCATTTGTAGTTTTTTGCTTCGCTGGTGTTTGGTTCGTTCAAATATACATTCCGAGTAGCTACAAGGTAGGAACCGAGTATACAGTACCTTTTTTTTTCAGAAACTTCAGAAGATGGTATTTCTTTTTGAATACATATACACAACTGTTGGGAGGACACACACAATGTGAAACTAATTTATATTCTGTTCATATGTTACAGCAGTATTTTCTGCTAATTTAACTACTTGGTGTTTCACGTCGGGCGATTTGTAATGCGACACCGCCCATACTCGTCGTCATTCATCCTCTGCGCTAACGAAAACAGGTAGGACGAGCAAGTTTGGCTACATATATTGAGTATTTCATTGGCGTGTTGTTGTCGAGGTGTTTCTGAACAGCTAACCGCTTCTAGAAGACGATGCTAGATGTCGCTCGGTTTTGGCGAGTGTGTGTGGAGCCGGAGTTTCGCTTGTTCGACGTAGGAACTGACGTTAGCTAGCTTGGGATGCTAACCAGCTCGCCGTTTACAGCTGGAGGCAGCCAGCTGTAAACAACAGAGCAGCAACGTGACAGACGTCGGCGACAGAGTTTAAAATGACTAAAGCAGCCTCTCCCGTGTAGCTGTTTTGATGTGGTAACTGGAAAAAGTGCTGTTTTAATGCTGTGCAGGTGGATCGGATGAAAGTGATATTAAAAGAGGAGATCCACTGACGAGGCACGCCCTCCTAATTTGACATTGCAGAGACACAGCAGCGTGTTAAAAGGCCCTCGCCATGGAGCTGGCTCACAGTCTGCTGCTCAACGAAGACGCCTTGTCCCAGATCACCGAAGCAAAGCGGCCTGTGTTCATCTTCGAGTGGCTCCGCTTCCTGGACAAAGTGCTGGTGGCGGCCAATAGGGTGACTATCCGGAACTTTGGCATTTTCTAAAGTGTGTTTCGTGGAGAGATGGTTTGTAAAAAGCTCTTGTGTTGCAGGTGGATGTGAAGGAGAAACAGAAGAAGCTGGTGGAACAGCTGACGGGTCTGATCAGCAGTGCCCCCGGACCACCGACGAGAAAACTGCTGGCCAAAAACCTGGCAACCCTCTACAGCATCGGAGACACCTTCACCGTTTTCCAGACTCTGGATAAATGCAATGACATCATCAAAAGCAAGGATGACACACCGGCGTACCTGCCAACCAAACTGTAAGATCCTCTCTCATCGCAGCATTGTGTATTGTCATTAGCTATCAGGTCTTAATTCAGTCACATATTCTGCTCAATGTTATACACATTTCCATGTAATACATAAGCTGTTCAGCGCTGCCATCAGTGTTTCAGGCGTATACTGTAGGCCCACCTTCCAGGGTATTAGCAGTTAATCCAGATGTTAATCTGCAGAATTAAATTTCATGTTTTAAAAGGGGGGGATTAAGTGTACATTAGCAGATATTTATGCAGAAACTCTTGGAACGACCTCACAGTGGTTAAAGCTGCATCCAGTGTTGTCCTGCATAGGTTTAGCATAAAAATGAGTTTTGAGCTTTTAATTTAGATCTAACTCATTGCTATTGTGCTATTATATTACAATGACAGAAAAATGAGAAGATATTTAGGTTCTCATCCGATTTATGCACCACATTGTTTATGAATTTAAAGTGAACTATACTTTAATTTGAATGTGTACACTATCGTTTTTCTTGCAGTGCTGCAGTGGCATGTGTTGGAGCTTTTTATGAGAAGATGGGCAGGATGCTGGGAAGCTCCTTTCCAGACACCATTAATAATCTTTTGAAGGCATTAAAGAGTGCAGAGGTATGCAACTCAATTTTTCCATTTTCTTATAGCAAGAATGTATTTGGTCAAATTGTATACTGGAATATAAGAAAATAAACGGATCATTTTAAGAGATTTCTCATTTTAATGCTCCTGTTTTCACATATTTTGTTCATGTAGTCCCAAGGCAGAGGAGAGATCCTCCTCAGTCTGCAGAAGGTGCTCTGTGGTCTGGGAGGAGCTGCAGCTTCATGTCACAGAGATATCTACAAGAATGCCCGTTCTCTCCTCACAGACCGGTCCATGGCTGTACGCTGTGCGGTGGCAAAGGTTGGTCTCAGAAAACATATTCTTTGTCATTTATTTATCAAACCTCCAACAGCTTGGTTCCATGTTTACTTCCAGCCTGCCGATGTGATTCACATTCACCGCAACAGGAAATTAACTGGGACTTTCCTGTTTATAATACATGACAGGTGTATATTGTAGAAGTTGTGTGGCCAGGTATATTGCAAAGATATATGACATGACTGTCTTTATTCCTCTGTTTTGATCAGTGCCTGCTGGAGCTGCAGAATGAGGCGGTATTCATGTGGACTACAGAACTGGAGAACGTGGCCACCTTGTGTTTCAAAGCCCTGGAAGGATCGAACTACGGTGTTCGGGTAGCGGTGGCCAAACTGCTGGGGACAGTCATGGCCACTGCCCTGATGCCCAAACAAGCAGCAGGTAGATGAAAGGGTTCATTCGTGTAGTTAACATCCAGCTACTTTTCACGTTAAGTAGAAGAGCTCGCCTCTTTCGTTTCTCATCTCTCTTTTCTTCCTCAGTGATGCGTCAGAACGTGAAGCGGGCCACTCTGGAGGAGGTGCTGGAGCTGATGTCCACGGGCTTTCTGCGTGGTGGATCCGGCTTCCTGAAGAGCGGAGGGGAGATGTTGAAGGGGGGAGGCTCTGTCAGCAGGGAGGTGCGGGTGGGCGTCACACAGGTGAGGTGAACTCTCAAACATGGGTATCTAAGCCTGTCTGCTTCCACCACTTCACACGTGATCTTTCTTCCTTTCCCCCCTCCCAGGCCTACGTTGTGTTTGTGACTACACTTGGTGGTCAGTGGCTGGAGCGCAACTTTGCCACTTTCCTGTCCCACGTTTTGGACCTCGTGTCTCACCCACGGGCAACGCAGACGCATGTCGAGGCTGTGTACTCACGCCGCTGCGTTTCCTTCATGCTCCGCGCCACCCTGGGCGGCTTACTTGGAGAGAAAGCACAAATTGCAGCCGGCAAAGAAATCTGCCAAGCCATCAGCAAACAAATGAGGGCTGTGGGTAAGGAGGATGGGGGGGAAATATCACGGTTCAGAGCATTACAGAGTAAGTACTCATCCATTATTATCCTTTTTAATTCACCCCTTCTACAATTCTTGCATGGTTGGCACTCATACTTAATCCAGAGATGTTTTTTTATTTATCTTTTCTGTCTTTTGTTGTGTGCGGAGATGGCTTTCCCTGCTCTCCTCCTTGCTTTCTGCCTTTGCTTCTTTCGGATCGCTTTCTTCTTTCTTGACTTTTTTTTGAAAACCACAAGCTGCATCATAATATCAGGAACATTATCCATTGCCAGCTCAGCATTTGAGTCACTCATGCTTGCATTACTGCATATCCTCCATGGCTGTTTGCCATTCTGTTATTGCATTACAATCCCCAAGGAGCATGACATTACTCTTTCTGACTGTTGACATCTGGCTTACACTAGCAGAAAAACTGCATGTGCCACTAAATTCACAGAGACCTTGTTGGAATAAGCCATCCCCCCCACAGCAACAACACATCATATTTGCATGTTTGTCCATCATTGAGTATTATTGATATCACTTCCTTTCAAATCAAATTGTCATTTCCCCCCGTATAACACATCAATCATTGTTTTAAATCATGTTTATCTCGTTCAAAAAGGATGATTCTTACTCTGATTTGCTTTGCAACCCTTTAACTGATGTAAACTATGTCAAACATACATTCTCTCTCGTTCATATTGATGTTAAAGCAGAATCTAAAAAAAGATGTTGAATGTCGGTGTCTCTTGAGATGTGGTCCTGGGCTCTTCACTGTACTTGCTGCTTGCAGCTTTTCCAACCAGCTGGATCTGTGAGACTTCTCCAAATTAGACTTTGTGAAATACCTGTGCTGATAGTAACGTGAAAAATGTTTCCTGGATACATGATGGCAGCGGGACCTTCTAGTGTATGTTCCCCTTTTTATTCTGCAGTTGGTTCACTTTATCCTAAGTTCTATGGAATAAAATGACTGCCACGGCTTTAAATATCTTCCTAAAGTCATTTAAATCCTTTCCCTTTCATGTGATCTGTCTGGGCTGTTGCCTGTTTAGAGCTCTGAGGATTTAAATTCTTGATAAATGAACGTCAGACGTTCTAATCAGCGATTTACCTTCATTCAGATTGCGTTAGTGTCTTATGTAACATTTTTCAACATAATCATTGCTTAATATACCAATTTTGTTTAAAATAAATCCTCAGAGCTCTGTGGCACACAGCAGCGTGCTCCTCAGTATTTTGAAGTATTCTAGTGCTGCTTTGCAGATTCATTATGTGTGACAGCAGCGATGGACTAATGTGGACAGTCATTACGATGCAACAGAACTAAATTGATCAAATCGAGCTTAATTAAAAAGTACCCTTTTCTTTTTGAGATATTCTCAATCTAAGTTGCAGTTCATTGCAGGTCACCTTATCCATCAATGCTGCACACATTCCTAATTAGGAACACATTTTTAAGGATTTTAGATCTTGTCCAACTTGGAACGTTCTTTGCATTTTTTACTGACAAACCGTTCTTGTTGGTTTCTCTTTTTGTGCCGCATGTTTTTCCAGAGGCAGTTGTGAATGACATCAGTGGAGAGAACAAGGCGGGGGCAGCCGACGTCTCTGCCAGTCAGCATGTCATGGTGTGTGCCCTAAAAGAGCTGGGCAGTCTGGTTCAGAGCTTGAGTGCCACAGCTTCGCCGCTCATCCAAGAGCCTTCTATAGGTGAGACACATAAGAACTTAAATGGGACACTTGTTTCTGTGCTCTTAAGTTTCCATGAAGTGGGATTAACTGGGATTATATCGCGTATAATACTCCTAACTGGAGTGAAAGTGTGCTTACTTCACTTTCCATTGAAAAGAATATTACCTAATAACAGAAATGTAAACCTGACCCATTCTACTGACTGAAAAAGTGCTCACTGTATATAAAACTTTTGCATAATACTCTCATAGCGAAATACTTTGAAATCTCCAGCCAGTTGGACTCAATTTGGACTGTAATAAAACATATTCTGTGTCCTCTCATCCAGGACTCCTTGAAACCGTAACCTCAGTGCTGCTGCACCCCAGCATGGCGGCCCGTTTGGCCGCCGCGTGGTGCTTACGTTGCGTTGCCGTGGCGCTGCCCTATCAACTGACTCCACTGCTGGACCGCTGTGCGGAGAGAATCAACAACCTGAAGAGTTCTCCCGAGGCTGTGAGCGGCTATAGCTTTGCGATGGCCGCGCTGCTGGGAGGCGTACACCAGTGTCCACTGGGTATCCCCCACTCCAAGGGCAAGGTGCGTGGCCTCAGAATGTAATCCTATTGGCTCCTTCTGTTGTGGAACTTGCTTTTCTACCTATTTCAGCCCTGATTAGTCGTCTGTACCAGCCTCATTGTTTGCCCCATTGAAGACTGTCTGTGTTGTTTTCTTGTAGTTGGTGGTGAGTATAGCCGAAGACCTCCTGAGGACAGCAGCTCAGAATAGTCGGCTGTCCCTGCAGCGCACACAGGCTGGGTGGCTGCTGCTGGGTGCCCTCATGACTCTGGGTGAGCCTCCCACACAGCTCTCTCTTATCCCTTAGCTTTGATTCGTCAACCTTTCTTAGTCTTCCTCTCCCTCGCTGATGCACCACATTGTGTTTGTGTCTAGGACCTGCTCTGGTGCGCTATCACCTCCCGAAGATGCTGCTTCTGTGGAGGAACGTGTTTCCTCGCTCCCAGAAGGAGCTGGAGGCAGAGAAGGCCAGAGGAGACGCCTTCACCTGGCAGGTCACCCTGGAGGGCCGAGCCGGAGCGCTGTGCGGTAAAGATATTGCATCGTCCTCTATAGCTGCACACGCTCTGTAATGGTAGCAGACACGGTTCTGATCAGCGCGCCTGGTCCTTTCTCCTGTAGCCATGCGTAGCTTCGTGGCCCACTGTCCCGAGCTGCTGACTGAAGATGTGATCCGAAGACTGATGACTCCCATTGAATGTGCCATGACCATGATGTCTCAGTGAGTGTGATGCTTTTAAGTATGGATGCTGTCTTTGCTGCTGGATTTCTGTACACTGGGTTTATTCATTTTGTTGTGCGATAACTACTTCCTGCATTTCCTGATTGTATATTTAATGATTATAATGTCTTTTCAGTGTCCCTGCCATCATTAAGGTTCACGGTGCTCACCTGAAAGCAAGTGCAGCGATGGTGAGGCTCCGGTTGTATGACATCCTGGCTCTATTGCCTCCCAAGACATATGAAGGTAACGCGGCCACTTCTGCATTTTTGCTGTTGTTGAAGTTAAGAACCCTCATGAGAGATGTTTTTATTTTTATTTATTTATTTTTATTAATGTATGTATATATATATATATATATTGTGTAGGCAGCTTCAATGCCCTCCTGAGGGAGCTGGTGGCAGAGTTCACTTTGACCGACAACTCCGCCAACACTACCACCTCCTTGCTGCGCTCCCTTTGTCACTATGACGACAGTGTGCTCATGGGTTCCTGGCTACAGGAGACTGACCACAAGTGCATCGAGGATCAGGTGAGTAAAATAATTGATGAACAAAATATAATCCTACTAAATATTTGAAAAAATAAATGGATTCTCGTGTCTTCTATCTGTCTATCTGTCCGTATCTGATGTCTTGGTCACTGTTGATACGTCTGCGTGGTCGTTTCTTAACAGCTGCAGCCCAACAGTGCGTCTGGCAGCGGCGCTCTGGAACACGATCCCTCCTCCATATACCTGCGTGTTCCCGTAGGCGAGGCCATCCCGGGCCCTCTGCCTTTGGGTGTGTCCGTCATCGACGCCTCAGTGGCGCTGTTCGGTGTTGTTTTCCCCCACGTCTCCTTCAAACACAGGTGAGAAGTACTAAGATCTCTTGTGATATTTTGGTTGTTGGGTCTACTGTGTTTTATATCCAACCTTCCTGTTTGTAATAAATTGCATATCATTCAGGCTGCAGATGCTGGACCACTTTGCAGAGTGTATAAAGCAGGCTAAAGGAGTCCGACAGCAGGCAGTCCAACTGAACATCTTCACTGCAGTGCTCAGCGCCCTCAAGGTGAGAAAGCTTCCCTCTTTTTCTCTTATGACATTAAAACCATGATTCATCTCGTATACAATGAGGAAGTAATGCATGTCTTCCTGACTGAAGGGTTTGGCCGAGAACAAGAGCACCCTGGGTCCTGAGGAGGTGCGTAAGTCTGCTCTGGCCCTGGTGATGGGAGCGTTGGATAATCCCAACCCCATCCTACGCTGCGCTGCGGAGAGGCTCTGGGCAGGATGGCTCAGGTGGTGGGAGAAGCCACCTTTATTGCCAGAATGGCACAGACCAGCTTTGATAAGTAAGCTTTTCAAGTCTCTCTTTAATCTGTTATTTCTCCCATTAAGATCAAGGGAGACTTGGTTACTGTTGTAATCAGTTAGAGATTTTTTTCACACGTTTTCAGGGAGTATATCTATCTTGAACTGCATGTACCTTACATCTCTATCCTTGGTTTTAATCTCTCCTCCTTCTCCCCTATTCCCAGACTGAAGTCTGCGCGTGATGTAGTTTCAAGGACGGGCCATTCTCTGGCTCTCGGCTGTCTGCATCGATATGTTGGAGGAATTGGCTCAGGCCAGCACTTAAAGACCAGTGTCAGCATCCTCTTGGCTCTGGCCCAGGATGGATCCTCTCATGAGGTCCAGGTAGGGTGAATTACTCAGGAGGAAAGGATTTTAAAATTCACTCACAGTGTAAATTGTCGTTTTAACTTCGATATAAATTGTTTTTTTTTTATTGTATTGTACATTTTTCTTCACACATTATTAATTCAGCTCTTCTCAATCCATTTGTCTATCAGACATGGGCCCTGCACTCTCTGGCTCTGATTGTGGATTCTAGTGGTCCCATGTACAGAGGCTACGTGGAGCCTACCCTGTCCCTGGTGCTCACCCTGCTCCTCACTGTGCCACCCTCCCACACGGAGGTGCACCAGTGTTTGGGCCGCTGCCTGGGAGCTCTCATCACCACTGTGGGACCAGAATTACAGGGTAACTGCAGCAGAAATATACATTACAAACCACCATGTACGACTCTCATTTCTTTAAAAGCCATGTAAATGTAACGCATCCTTTCATAGTAAGCAGTATAATCACACAACAGGCCACTGAAGTAGTCTTGAAGACAAAACGTTTATCCTCTAACAGATTCTCTCTCTCGTGTTTTTTGGTTTGCTAGGAAATGGAGCCACTATCTCCACCATCCGTTCGTCCTGCCTGGTCGGATGTGCCATAATGCAGGACCACTCTGATTCCCTCGTGCAGGCAGCTGCCATCTCGTGTTTGCAGCAGCTGCACATGTTCGCCCCACGCCACGTCAACCTGTCCAGCCTGGTGCCATGTCTCTGTGTAAGACACGATGAGGCGTAATGAGTGCCAGACTATAGCAGTGTCTTAATCCTAATCTTAATGTCTCGTTGTGCTTTGGGTTTCCCCCGCAGGTGCACCTATGCAGCTCTCACCTGTTGCTACGCCGTGCTGCCGTGGCCTGCCTCAGACAACTCGCTCAGAGAGAGGCTGCGGAGGTCTGCGAGTACGCCATGAGCCTGGCGAAGAGAGCGGGCGACCATGCGACAATCCGTGAGTACAGATCGCCAACCTGATAAAGAAGGTTCTGATCCGTTGATGGTGAGACTCTAACATCGTTGACTTCGTCCCTCGGCTAGATCTTAACATCACAGAGACCGGTCTGGAGGGCGTTCTGTTTGGCATGCTGGATCGGGAGACGGACAGGAAGCTGTGTTCTGATATCCACGATACACTGGGCCACATGCTGTCCTCTCTTGCCGTGGAAAAGCTTTCTCATTGGCTAAAACTCTGCAAGGATGTCCTGGCAGCAACGACAGGTAAATCTTGGAAACAACAAAATATGACAGTTTTCTGTCTCCAAGGAAATCAAGACTGGAACATAAAACAGGTATCACACAACAGATTTATTCTGCATGAGACTAAATACATGAATATGTCCCTCTCCTCTTTCAGATGTAGGAGGAGCCGTTATATTCGAGGTGGAAAAGGATGAGGAAGACTCTGAGAAGAAAGACGAGATGGACGATGACACCATGTTCACAGGCCTGGGTGAAGATGACAAGTCCAAGCCCTCCGTAGCGCCGCGCTGGGTGACGCGGGTGTTTGCCGCGGACTGCTTGTGCCGCATCATTCTGCTGTGTGAGAATGACAAAGCTCACTTTGACCTGGCAGCTGCCCGGTCTGCACAAGCCAAGAACCCCAAAGGTACCGTTCATTATGCAGCCAGAACCAGGAGTTTACTTCAAGGACTCGAGATTGATTCATGTCATCCGTGTCTCCATTTCAATAACGCATACCAAGAACAAACAGTTGCTTATATAGAACATAAGGGACATTTAGTCAAACTGTTTAGTTCAGACTGTTGAATAAAGTGTATTCATGTGCTTTTATGTAAAGATGAAACAAAGTTAGAGATGAGAAAATGAATGTGGGAGGGATTTTTTTTCTTCCACTGCTCCAGATGGAGGAGCCAGTATTTATATAAGCTCCTCTGAAATAAGTCAACCTTCTGCAGACTAGACAGTAATGGTACCGTGTAATGTGTTTTACAGCCCTGGAAGAAGCTAAGCCAAATGTAGTGACTAGGATTGAGTGGATGGTTGGTCTGCATTTTGATTTTGTCCAACTTTTCCTTTGAAAGGTGCACTTCAGATGAAACTCAGTTAAATCTCAGCCTCAAGGTCAATATACCGTTTCTTTGAAGCAACCTCTAAACACTAATTTGTTTTGTCCTTCTGTATTTAATCTTCTCTTAATTCTCCATAAAAACAAACACAGTAACCTTGGAGGAGGCAACATCTGTACTTCCTTACTGACGTGCGATCAAAGGATTACAAAAGCAGCACCAAGCGATGACTGGCAGATGTTTAAATTAACATAAATCTGTTGTAAACCCGTTTCGATTTGATGTGTTTCGGTTCCTCACACGATCCTTGTCGTTCCATCTCTGTCCATCCAGTAGATCAGCTGGTGCTCCATTTGTCTGACCTCATCCGCATGGCCTTCATGGCGGCCACAGACCACAGTAACCAGCTGAGGATGGCAGGCCTGCAGGCCCTGGAGGACATCATTAAAAAGTTTGCCTCCGTACCGGAGCCTGAGTTCCCGGGGCACGTTATCCTGGAACAATACCAGGCCAATGTGAGTCAGAAAAACACATCAGGTCGCATTATGCTGCAAAAGCTCCATATTTTATAATGACACAGCAAATGTGAAACACAATTGAAATCTGATTTGTACCAACATTTAGGTTGGAGCTGCCCTCAGACCTGCGTTTTCACCCGATACGCCGTCTGACATCACGGCGAAGGCGTGCCAGGTAAGGCACCCTGCTTTTGTTAAAAACCCTTCCCTCTTGACATTCCCATGCGTGTCTCTGGCTTCCTGTTGTTCCCACTCCCGACTATTTCTGTCCAAAATATTGATCTCACGGTTCTCAGGAAAAAAAACACGATGTAACTGTAGTTATGGAGCGAAAAAGCATAACTCGTCTCCTTCTCCTGTCCTTGGCCGTCTCAGACTCTAATAGCAGATCTCCTCTGAGGGATGTAATCTTTTAATGTCTGCTCCACTTGTACAGCCCTAACTGTTCGCCCTATTTATTGATAACCGTTCTTTGACACCACAACCCCTTTAATGGCCTGAATCTATGATGGTTCATCAACCTTGAAAGCTCTGTAGTCTAATACAGGTTTTCTCATTAGTTCTAATGCTATGTGTGCTGGAAATGGCCAATTTGTTTTCATCATTTACTACCTTGACCCTTCCGTGTGCCTACAGGTGTGTAGTACGTGGATTGGCAGTGGCGTAGTCAGTGACCTCAATGACCTGCGGCGAGTCCACAACCTGCTTGTGTCATCACTGGACAAGGTGCAGGCTGGGAAGGGCTCATCCAGTCAGCTGTACAGCGAGAGTGCCACCACGATGGAGAAACTGGCCGTGCTGAAGGCGTGGGCTGAGGTGAGACTGAAGACCCCAGTCAGGGTGCAGTCCCATCTTTGGTCTCCTGCAGATGACTTACATTTAAAAAACACGTTTATTTCTCAGGTGTATGTGGTGGCAATGAAGGTCAAGAAAGAGGCCGAGTCCAAGCCCGCCAAACCAGTCCGAAGCGGAGACGATGACGAGGATGAGGATGATTTGGGTGCCGACGTGCTTCCTCCAGACAGCCTCATCACGTTGGTGCAGCCAGAGCTGCCCTCGTTGAGCCGCCTGTGGCTGGCCATGCTGCGAGACTACGCTCTGCTCACTCTGCCTGCAGAGTTCTCCAGCCAGCTGCCCGCCGACGGTACAGATTCTTGTCTGGGTCAAATCTCTTCTCATGCATGGGGACGTACACATAACGGTGTAGATTTTCAGTTATTTTAATAGTACGTGCCTATTTAGCCCACTTCTGGCACTAGCTTTTGATTTGTTTGCTCTACTTTTGGTCCCATAAAAGTTGGAATTGTATTCTCCAGAGAGCAACTCCACACATCAATGTGATTAGGACAGTTTTTCATAAAAAGTCAACAAAAGCATTACTATCATTCTATTAAATATGTGTTTTTTTGGATAGGATTCCAGCAGATTGTTGGAGCCTTCTGTCTTGTTCTTAAATTAGCATTTCTCATGCATATTTCAGGAGGCCTAAACAGAAATGTATGATTAAGGAGCTTATATGAGAATGTCTGTGTGTCTGCTTTAAATACCTGACACACAATTAAAATTGCATTTCAAAGTTATTTGGTCAAAACAAGTTATTCCCCATTATTGTGTGTTTGTGTCCAGGTGGAGCGTTTTATACCCCAGAGACCATAGACACAGCGAGGCTCCACTATCGTAGTTCGTGGGCCCCTGTGCTGCATGCTGTGGCCCTGTGGCTGAGCAGTACTGGGTTTGGAGCTGAAGAAGAGAAAGAAGAGGTCACCTCGGCTCCCTCCAGGGCTCCTGCCATCCCTCAAGCAGCCTCCGCCACCACAAAGACCTTTGAGGAGTCGGTCAAGGACAGGATGCATCTAATGTTGGGTAAAGAGATGCACATAGTATTCATGTTCCTGTGTTTGTGATATAAGTATTCTTCTAAAAAAAACCTGAACACTTTTATCGTAGTGCTTTTTGTTTTGCCTCGCTGCCGTGGATCCACCTCTCATCGGCTGACAGTGAAAGGAATGGCAGTGGGTAGAAAGGGAGAATAGCAGGATAACACCCTGAGTGCATTTCTGTGTTCTGCCTCTCAGGTGTCAGTATAGAGTTTCTCTGCTTCCCCCGTCCCGAGGAGCCCATCGAACATGTGATGTCCTGCCTGCACGCCCTCTTCACTCTGCTAGCGTCACCATGTGCTAAGATCCACATCGCGGAGGACCAGGTAGAAATCCATCCATCTATTATATGTTAACAGAAAATTAAATGGTGACTTTAAATGTAAGGCCGTTGTGATTTACACCTTGCAGCAGTTATTTTATTGGTCTAGTTCAAGTGCTATATTTACCAGTGGACGGCCACCACCTTAGTGCAAATATCTGGTGAATACCGCAGGGCCACGTGATATTTGCTGACTTTACGAGATAACAAGGATCACCCCAATGCTCCTTTTTAAACAATTAACCACCACACAATAAGTAATGGGATACCGAGGCCTTCAAAGGATGCGTAGGTTGTGTCTTACAAAATCAGAAATCAAAGCATCCAGCCCCTTAAATTAGGACCACAAACTATGTTTCTGTACATTGGAGGAGATCATTCTTTCTTTTAGCCCATTTTATATATGAATTACATTTTGTTTCTGTTCCTTGGATAGCAAAACAGTTTAATTTCTGTTAACATACCGTACAAAATATGTTTTTTTGGGGGGATTGAACCTGTATAAAATGATTTACCTACGACTGCTTGTGGACCTGTTGGTCATTATGAATATCATCGTTTACATTCCCACTGTTTCACGGAGGCAATGCTCTTTCTGTTGCAGCTGTTGGCAGTGGAGCTGCTGAACGTGCTCCACAGGCTGCTGTTGACCCGGGATCCTCCTGCTGTCCAGCTCCAGGTCACTGCTGTGGTACAGGAGACCATCAGGGCCGCACAGGACCATCTGCAGCGACAGAAAGCCAGCAAGGGTCAGTAAACTAACGCCGTCTGTAGGCTCAGCCCTGGTGACGTTAAACACTGAAAACACAGAAAGATGACTGTAAACAGTGTTGAAATCAATATTTAGTCCTTTAAGTTTCATATTCATAGAGAATTTGTAGTTATGTGGTCGTTTGAGTGATCTAGGTCACCGTGTTATTTTGCTCAGGCAAAGAGGAAGAAGGCGAGAAAGACTCTCGGCCCGCCCTCGGGGAAGGGGGAGACACGGGGGAGCTCGTCCCCGGCAAGTCTCTGGTGTTCGCAGCCATGGAGCTTCTCGTGTTCGTCCTGGTCCGCCACTTGCCACAGCTCAACGCACGTGTGAAGGAGTCGCCCGGCCACGTGCCACTCAGGCCTCAGCGCCTGCCGGAGGAAAGTGCCCGCCTGGTGGCCAACACAGTCGCCATCCTGGCAGAACTGCCCTCCCTCTGCTCTCCTGCTGGTGAGGCCTGAAGCAACAACACACACACACACACACACACACACCAAGCAAAATATGAACATACACAGAAGTATCGCAGCTCTCTCTTCTGAGAGACCACAAAAATCTAAAACATAACTCCGCCCACACCGGTTCATCGTTCCCGGAATAAAAAGCATTTTTATTAAAGAAAAATGGATATTTATATAACTGTACACCTAATCTATACAGCATAAAGACAGAGAGCACAGGAAGAAGGGAAATTCTCTCCACAAATAAGATCAATTCACCCATCCCTCCACTCTTCTTCTTTTTTATTTCTTACATGTTTTATGTCGATTTATTTGCCTTGTTCAGGTTCCTCACATTTTCTTTTCTCACCTTTTCCAGGAAGCATGACCATCCTCCCCACGGTGCTCTTCCTGATCACCGGGGTGCTGAGGGAAACCTCCGTTAAGACCGCTGACAACTCGGTGCCGGTGACTGTGTCGGCCGCCCTGCAGGGCATCAAGACCATCATCACCTCCCCGCTGGCCCGGGTGGAAGGCATGCAGACGCAGTGGACCGGCCTCGTGAGGAGCAGCCTGGCGTCTGTACTCGAGCGCTCGCAGTCAGGTGAGCAAATACGTGCGCGTGTTTGACCGTGACCTTTGGCCTTTTGGGGGAAAAAAAGTTTCATCCATTGACTGTGTCCATGCTTGTTGGTGTACTTTAGATGAGTCCAGGTCTGACATGGATGAGGTCAGCATGTTAACAGCGATCACACTCTTCCTGCTGTCTGCCAGCAATGAACTGGTAGGAGTCACCGTCCTGCAGAGGGGCTGCATGGACCGCTTCCGAGATGCCCTCAACTCTGGTGATCCCTGGGTGAGCATCTACATATTGAAACACAGCTGAAGCACGATGAGAATCTCAAACTGGACACCCTTTGAATGCCTGAATAAAAGGTAGCTTCCAGATATGTGTGAGTGATTTATTTTTGTTTATTCTCCACAGGTTCAGGCGCGGTGTTACCAGCTGCTGCTGTCGGTGTTTCAGCACTCCAGCCGCGCTCTGTCTACTCCATACATCCACGCTCTGGCTCCACTCATGGTGGAGAAGCTGAAGGCAGTGGAGCGCAGCCGGCCCGGGACTGCCGCCGAGCTGCAGGCGGTGCAGGAGGGTATCAGGGTCCTAGAGAATCTGGTCGGCATGGGTGAAGAGCAGAACCGTGAGTGTGCCTAATGGACCGCTAGCCTTGTTTGTTCCATTAAAGTGTTTAGCTCTATTGAAGTGGGCCTCTTGTCATATTTAGCTCAGCGCCAATAAAGCATTAAATGCTAAATTTAGAATCTCTGCACTGGTTTACTGTCAGTTTTACTATTGTTTTCTACATAACGCCGTATTATATATTCCACATTATGTGTTCAAATGATACATTTTTATATTTTGTTTCCCTGTTTATCTTGTTAATTACATGTTTGGTGTCTATTTGAGATGCAGCTCTTGCTATGCATCTTATATTTAAAGCCTACAGATCATTTTCAATACACATTGATCTGCACGCAAATATCTTAGAGTAGCTTTGTTGTCCTTTTTATATGGATTGCTTTCTTGTCATTTGACGATGTGGTGAATTGATCCGCTGGGGCCTTTTGGTAACCGCTGTCTCACTGTCTTGAGTGGTGCCTTGTGCATCTTCAACCAGAAGCATTTAGCTGGATTTGTGACCTCACTTCAATTTTTGTTCAGTGCAGTTGTACTCTCCCACCCCCAGGTCTTTTTTTTAATAACTCATTTTTATTGCGTTTCACAGGTGTGCAGCTGCTGGCTCTCCTCGTGCCGACCCTCGTCTCCTACCTTTTGGATGAAAATGCCATCTCCTCTGCGCCCCAGGTCTCGAGAGGCCTGCACGAATTTGCCCTTCAGAACTTAATGCGGATCGGCCCTCTCTATCCAGCTGCCTTCAAAACAGTTATTGGTGCAGCACCGGAGCTTAAAATCCGTTTGGAATCTGCTATCCTGGCCAACCAGGCCAGCAGCAGAGCCAAAGCTGCAGCCAGGCTAGCTCAGCCGACTGTGCAGGCTGCACCAACCATCAAACTCAAGACCAGCTTCTTCTGAACTCTCCGAGAATGGGTTTCAACAGAGCACCACGCGTCACGTCTGTATCGACAGCAGTTTCTTAACTGTATTTATTTATTCTACATGTCGTCTTTGCTTTTCATGGATGAGAACTCTTCAACAATTCAAGAAGGATATTATGTCATTGAAAAGCATCTGAATGAAGGCTCACTTTACACTTTCAATTGTTTGAATGTATCATTTGTGGACTTGATGTACATTTATAAAGGGACACAATTTTATTTTATTTTATTTTTTAAACATCTTTTCTCCTGATCTTATCCTTTTTGTCCATCATTCCTTACTGTCCAAAAGTTTAGGTTTAATGTGCCATTCTTCTGTGATTTTTGGTGCATCACCGTGAGTATGGCGGTTATTTTTTCTATTATTATTCCTATTGATTCCAATCAAGCACTTTTGAGCTGGTTTAGTAAATGACCTTATCGTCTGCTGATTGTTACTGATTTTGATTTGTTTGTTTGAAGAAGTGTTTTTCCCCCCTCTTAAACGGTATTTTAAACATAGCTTCTGATCTTTATTTTGAGTCCAGAATAGTATTTTATTAGAATGTAAATGCAACATGCTTTCATATTGTTTTTTTGCAGGAATTGTCATTCTCACAGAGACGGTAAATTGGTCTGCTGATAAATAGGAAAGGTACCACATCATATAATATTCACTACATGCTGCATATCATAGAGACTTGTGTGTTGCTTATAACTGAATGTTTCATATCCACATCTGTCTGTGTGTAATACATGAATGTGTGAGCATCCGCTATCCATAAATTTGCAGATTTCTTGAAATCCTTTGTTACATTTCCATTTAAAAAAAAAAGTGAATAAAGTCGCTTTGACCTCACTGCACTGATGTCTGTATTTGGCTGCACATTTAAGATGCTCTGACACAGATTTTGGAATAAATACAGATGCAGGATCTGTAAGAAAATGTGACATCAAAATATAAAGCATCTCTGTGTGTGATCTTAACGTATCTCCAGAACCGCTCCTCCGATCTACTTCACATTTGGCAGGTGTTGTTGGAGTGCTTTTTAAAAAAAAAAAAAAGAAAAAAAAAAGAAATATTGTTCACGATTAATAAACTTTGGAAAATAAAAAAAGCACAAAGTCAACATCTGTTCAAAGGAGTGGAGCTAAGCTTAATGATTCACTATTTATTTGTCCCAAGGGAGATTTGTCTTGGACACATAAAAATACATACCGTACATGCATGGACAGAAATAAGACAAGTTTGTAAGTTAAATCAGGGTGCAATGAGTTCAAATCTAGAGATTTATTGGGACCCTTTTAGTTGCCTCCCTTGCCTACCACTGCCGTAGCCCTATTTGACTGGTATTATCCACCGTGAGTAGCCGCGGCTTGGGTGGGCGGAGCCACTACGTGTCACACGGCACCCAAAGGACGCGCAGGGAGAGTGAAATTTAACTGAACGTGAAATAAATCGCAGACTCAAGAAAGCTGCCAGCCCAGAAAACGAAGACGGCACTGTTTTCTGGTAAAAGGACAATGTTCCTTCGGGCGGTCTCGTTTCGAGAACCGAGCGCCCCCAAACCAACACGCTGTGGGCGTGGCCGCCGCCGCTGACGTCACTCAATGACAGCTAGCTGTCAGAAAGTGAGTTCATTCCCCTCGAGCCGCGGAGAGCGAGAGAGAGAGACGGAGCGCTAGGCGAGAGGTGTTTTTTTTTTTGCCCTTCTTCCGTTGATATCAAGCGCCGCGAACCAGCGAGACAACGGACAGAGCTTTCCACGGAGCTCGGCCATGGACGAGCAGGCGGGGCCCGGCGTGTTCTTCAACAACAACAACAACTCCGTTTTACCGGGCGGTGGGAAAGGACCGCTGCCCGATGGCGACGCCGGGGAGGCGGCCAGGGCGCAGTACAGTATCCCGGGGATCTTGCACTTCCTGCAGCACGAATGGGCCCGTTTCGAGGTGGAGAGGGCACAATGGGATGTGGAGCGGGCCGAACTACAGGTGAGACACAGCCACGTTTTAGCACACACACGGTCACGTTGGCCGGGACACGGCGCCGCTCCGTCCCGGCGACTCGCGTTTAATCCCCGCGTTTGATTGTTCTGGTTACCTAGCATGCTAGCTTGTTAGCATTAGCTTAGAAGCTAACCCCCCCCCTCCCTGACCCGACGGCACGACCGACTGATAGGCGACCTCTTTTACCGTGACTGAAGCCACCACCACTTTGCTCGCAGCCGTTAGAAGTTAAGAGAAAACGGCGTCAAGATAGATGTTAAGCTTTTTAAATAAAAATAGGTCAAATTAAACCACCAACTGACAGCTATATTCGCCTGCAAAGTAGTTAAAACGTTGTGTAAGAACAGACAGTGGCTACCTGCCTACTTATAGCTGAACGTAGAGCACCCCGCCTTGATTTATTTTATTATTATTTTTCTAAATTGCATTATAGCTCTAAACCCAGCAACATAGACGTGGAAAAGGGTTTCGGTTTTCTTTTTTTTGTTGTATTTCTTGTGAGCTGTCAGTGCAGACAGACAGCTCCAACACACGAGACTGTGTGGAGTCAATAACCTTGTTTATGAAGCTTTCCTAAGTTGGGAGCCATGATGCAGCCACTCATCACAGTGCTTTTAATTGATCCATTAAATATATATATATATTACCAAACTACTCAAATATTCAAGTAGTTATATTATACAGAAGTGAGGGGGACTGTGGACCAGAAATGGCACAAACCAGGACTCTGTTTGGATGGTTAGAAGATGTATTCTTGCAAGTTTGCTCTGAATTCTTGTGTTTTCCAGTTTAACGGCTTCGCCCTCCATGTTAGATTGCATTGTTTTGGAAGAATACCAGTGTCCTGACCATAATATGACATTTGCCATACATGAACTTAGACACTATATCAGCAGCGGCCTACATGTTTGACACTTCATACTTCCATACTACAGACCATTCTTTTCCAGCGTTTGAGTAGACGTTACATCTTAAGTTGATGTAATAAAATGTTTTATCTCTCCATTGTTTTGACCCAGTAGTGGTGGAGCCATATGTGTTGGATCACAGACGAGAGCCAACACTGACTTTCCCCCCCCCCCTGACAGACTAACATCAGCTAACAAAGAGGCGAGGGGGAGACACTGCATTGTTTTTAGATTGGTGACGTATGCCTTAGCTCGGCGTAGCAGGGGTTGGCTCATCTGGCCTGTGTATTAAGCTTCCTGTCTGCTGTCATGAAGCAACGCTTTCAGCAAAGCACAGCGAGGCTGCCGAGTGGTTTATTGGGTAGTTTGTTTGTGGCGGCAAAAAAAAAAAAAAAACGGTCCGCACACACCGCGCTCAAATTTGAGTTCTTGTTTTTGTTGCACCTAACCCTTAATTTTGAGGCCGGCTGATGCTTTTACTATAATTTAACCTGCCGAGGTATTCAGTAAAACATCCGGCTTACTTACAGTTGTACTCTAATCGCTGTAGCACAGCACCAATCTAAGAAGATGTCTCAAGAATTGTATTTTAGTAAGACCTTGTTGTGTCCTTGAGGATATTGCAAACATAAACAGTAGTTTAGAAGGTATTGGTGGATTAACCTTCAGTGAAGGGCCAACTGGGTATAAGGAGGATAGAAAGCCATATAGGTTAATACAAACAGACATGTAGGAATGATAAAAAGTTATAGTGGCCATAGAGCCTTTAATGGAAACATGCTATCTCTTGTACATGTTTTTGTTTTAGTCCACTTCATCTTGCTAAAACATGCTGCTCATCATTATGTCCACACGTTATGGGATGGCACAATATAGGATCACGGTTTAAAAAAACACTCACAATAATCCATCATGGTGATTTTCCATTATAGGGACAATCATAAAAGCTGTCTAGCTAGCTATTGTGGTAGAACATGGACAAATAAAGCCTGAAATAAAGAATAGGGGACACAAATACGTTTTTTGATATATTTATCCTTTTAATAATGATTTAGGATCATCTTATTAAAGATGATTTGGTTATTTTCACTACTTGTGTACTAGGAAAGGGACGGTATAAGACTGTATCACAGATCGGGATAAAGCCTGTTTTTAAAAAATAAGGAAACAAATACAGTTTTTAATCCTTTGTTTATGCAGGGAGTCCTTATTATTGATGATCATCTTAATTACGATTATTTCATTGTTTTTCACTAAATAATATGTGTGTAAATTTACCAATATGGAAAGTGATGCCAGTTTGCTTTAGTACCGTTTTACGTATATTTTGATGATTATCGGGATAACATCGTGAATCGTATTTATTTTGGCCCGGATAATAGCGATGTGAATATTTTCCGGTGCCTACCACACGTCACGTCCGTTTTAATCACAGAATCAGAACTGACATATTGTCTAAGACGGTTACTTACGGTACGAGGTTTCAGATCAGAGACCAGAATGAACGGTCATAAAGCGACACTCCCGAGGATTTTTTTTCTCGCTGGTCGCGTCAGCATCGAGTGGAGCACAGTCGACGCTGTGTGAGTGTGTTTGCGTGTGTGTGTGTGTGTGTGTGTGTGTGTGTGTGTGTGTGTGTGTGTGTGTGTGTGTGTGTGTGTGTGTGTGTGTGTGTGTGTGTGTGTGTGTGTGTGTGTGTGTGTGTGTGTGTGTGTGTGTGTGTGTGTGTGTGTGTGTGTGTGTGTGTGTGTGTGTTGCGTCCCCGTTAGGGAGGAAGGCGAACCCCGGGCCTCGTAGGAATGTAGTCCAGCCAGCCTGTTAGGTCATGCTCACGGCCACTCCTCTGCTGGAGCAGCACAGAAACTGTACTGTACACGCTCGACTTCTCCTGCCGCTGCGCTGTCGCAATGCACACTCTGCTGCCCTTCACCATTACACTCTCGTTGAGCGCTTATTGATAATCAATTGATTGACTCAATCAAGCTGCCACGATTAGCTAGTGATAGGTAACAGCTCTGGTATGTTATCTTGGTGAGGAAAGATGTGACTAATGATCATTTCATTATCGGTTAATCAATTAATTCTTCATTCTTTAAATGGTTAAAAAAAAGCATGTTTTTTCTGTTGTCCATATTATTTTAAAGCTAAATCATAATTACATTTTCTTCACGTCTGCAGGAATTTATGATGAGATACACAACAGTGGAAGGGAGTCCATTGCATTGAACCAAAATGTAATTGAGATATTTCTGCGTTTATTTGCAATATTGTAAAAAACAGAAAAGATTCTTAAAGTGATTTTGTCGCAGGAGGTTCCAAATTTTTCAAAAGGTAATCTAATTGATTCGTTACAGACAGACATCTAAGATTATTGTTGAATGTTCTTTCATGCTTTTAGGTTCTAGCAAATAGGTGTTAATTTGTATGAAGGGTTTGCAAAAAAAAAAAAAAGAAGTGTTTTGTGACCAGACTGACAAGTGAAAAGGATAAAAAGACACAGATCCCTCTGAGCTAGACTTTCACCGACAATAGAAGAAGTAACAGAGTTTGGTGAAATAAATTCAGAAAATGTGTGCAGATTAAAAAAAAAAACTAATCTATAACAAACTGGAAATAACAGACGTGTATTCTTCAAACCTCTTCAACGTAGACATAGGGGGTCAAGTCTCGGGTTAGCACTATTCGTGATTGGATCGCAGAATGTCAGCCGACAAAGCGGCGGACTGAAGAATCGGTTTAAAAACATTCAATCTAGCCAGAGTAGACTGCAGAGTTGCCCGGAGAAAAAACGGCTCCCAGAGCCCAATTGCACCACTGTGGTTCAATAGTGGTCGAGGGTCACTTGCGCTTTTCTGGACTGGAAAACAAATTAAAAATCGAATGGTATTTTGGGGGGAGGACAGTTGAGAAACACTATGCGGACATCGACTAAATGGAGGTTTGAATTCTTCTTCTATCAAGGCCGAATGTAAATAATACATTTGAGTTATATAACGTTTTATCTCTTTTTTTTCCCCCTAGTAGCCACTATTGAAGGAAAGAAGAAAAACATCAATAAAACAGCCGATTCTAAACTTTCGAACGCCAGTGTATGCTGCGACATTGATTTTTATTGATGTCTCCCTTCCGTACTGATTAGCACAGATCTTTCCAGGCCAGATGACGGAGGCTGAGTCGAATTACACTATGCACAGGCCAGCCAGTGTGCTTCATCAGCCCTCCGGTTATGGGGAAATCCCTGCTCCATAGGGTATCTCTTTGCCAGAAGTATCTGTCACCAGCCATAATTTGACACCATGAGAAGGTTGAAGGTGACTCGGGGTGTATGGTGGCTCCACGTGGGTGCAGACTGAGACGTGGACCCACTCGTCTTCTCTGGATGGAAGTATTTCTCAAGGAAAAGGCTTTTAACGCCAGCAAGATTACTGTGTGGCTTATGTTGAGTTACTTATCTTTATGTCGGAGATGACCGCAGCTAACTGTGGAGCGGCCTGGGATTGACCCGCCTCTCTTAGTCGGCTTATTGCTGCAACCTCATGTTTACTTTTACTAATGACAAACCCCGAGGCACACTCGGCAATAAAGAAGGATCAGACCACAAACGTACGTGTGCACATACCGTGGCATACACAAATTCAGAAGTGGGGCGTCGCCGCCATTCCTCAGCCGATACTATGTCTGCCCCCGAGGTGCAGTTATTTTTGTTTGCCCTCCGAGTGTGTGCGCCTCCAGAGAGGGGAAAATCCACAAAAAAAAATTACATGCTTCCTCACCAAGAATATCCCAAATTTCCCAACGTTGTTGCTCTCGGATAATGACATAGAAACTTACGGCTCCACGTAGAAGTTACACAAAGCTCACATCCATTGTCACTTAAGGCTGCAGAGCGCCAAGAAACCTCCCCATCCTCGGTCATAGGTTCACGACCGGCCGCTGTGATATTCACCAAAAGCACCACAAATTGTATGAAATTGCAGCGTGTGAAATATTCTCTCTATAGACATTAGTGAGTCATTTAAAAGGGTTTGTGGGTTTTTTTCCCCTGTGAGAGAGCCTGAAGGCACCCTTCTTTGCTAACTAAAGCCTGGTCCTCCGAGCTTTGCTCCGCCGTTCCCCCGTTGGACTCGAACAAGAGCCCGCTGACTCCCCGATCCTCCCTCCACTTACGGCCCTTCATCTGTCTGCGTGGGTGTGCGTGACAGCTGCCTGGTTGTGCCACAAAGTTGCCTGCCTCCCCCGCTTTTTACAGTAAATCTGAGGTCGCCAGTCTGTCAGAGTTGTAAATTGGAGTTCTCACCAGATCGGATTGCTGTCGTCTCCATGTGTTGCGGTGACGATGTTGTTGTTTTCTCACATTTTAATGCGTTTTACCTTTTTTATAAAGAGCAAAAATGTTTTCACACCATGTAGACATCTACATATAGATTTTAAGTATGTTGTGCAGATTATTTCTTTACAGATTTTAAATAAATACATTAACCTGTAATAACTGGATACAGTTGGGGACATTTTCATTTGGGAGACCTAAATGTTGCAGTCATCCTGGTCCGAATAATCGTGATTTACAATTTACTTTGGTTTGTGGCGTAACGCCGCGACGGTGCCTCCTTTAACACAAGCATTACACGCCATTGCAGAACCACACGGAGCGTGGCATGTGATGTATTCAATAAGCGTCGTCAGAAATACGATTACACCTAGCATAACGACGTTGCAGAATAAAGGAGTGATAATCCTGCAAAAAGAAAAGGCAGTGTGTTTTTTAAACAATCAAATAATCTCACAGTATAAATGAATATTAAATCTCTATTAACACACTTTTACTTGTCTCTTATCTATTATTTATCGATAGAAGAGCGCCTGTATCCTCCCTTTCCGAGTCGGAGCAATACCGTTCTTCTTTACAGGAACACAATCATTGTATTGCACAGATTGAGCACATCAATATAAGTTCACGTCTACATGAACTATTCAACTGCACATTGTCTGTGTTAAATAAACTGGAACGACCATTTATTTTTGTTCCAACATCGGAGGCTTTGTTCAATTTTTCCCCCAGTTTTAAATCCGTGTATCTTAACTCTCCAGATTGTGAAGCTGTTGTGAACGTTGTTTTCTGCCAGAACCACACCTTCCACTCACAACCCATTTGTCAGAAAGAATGCTGACGTTAAAAGATTTAGCTCTCTGCCTGCATACAGTATGCGAGTGTGTGCATGTGGGCCTTATGTAATATTAATGCAGCAACATGGGATGCAGCACCCTTGTCCCCAAGAAGCCCAACATTACTGCCTTTGCTTGCCTTGCACCCCCTGTAAGGTAGCACTGCAGTGTCGACTTGACGGCAAAGCGTCAAATGAAGCTCAAGTGGAAACTCTTGATGAGAATAAAATAACACTTGTGTCTCTGAAGGTTAAGGGGAATAAGGAAGATGTCGTTTTTCCACTGTGAGCGGTCTCTGGTAGTGTAAGGATTTTCTTTCGTGTTATCGCACAAGAGGTGAAAAGGCAAAGCTTGGCTTATTATAGATAGCTGAGCAGAAATCTCTTCATGAAATTGCAGTTTGAGCACCTCACCGTCTCATCCTGACCCTTCAGACTGATCCTGGATCTGTGCAGTACGGATTGATCGATTTGAATCCGTGAGCTTCGTCCACAGTCGACGTAACTCACTGCTTCTGTGGCACACGAGAAGCCAAATGCAGCAGTGGATTAAGCTAAGCACTTTGTTTGATACCCACACCCGAGGGTGAGTCAGTCAGAGGGTTGTGTAACACACATACATACGTTCAGTATGTAGCCTTTCCTTTCTTTTTTTTTAGCAGATGCTCTCAGACAGAATGGGGTTGTGGAAAGTTTTTTAGATTACAGTGAGGTGAACAGATATCTGGAGTTGGTAGTTACCGAAGCTGCTTTAGGAAAGTAAAAAGGAAAGTAGATTTCTATGACCTCGATGTAGACACCGACATGGTTTCATCAGTCACAGCTGAAATAACAGCTATTGCTGCTTTGTACATGTGGAATTCCCAGATATGCAGGATAAACAAACACTGTCTGTCTGGGTTCGTAACATCACCCACAGGTCTGTATTCACATCGGCTGGTTTACTACAGCGATATGAACCCAAAATAAACAATTATGTTTTGATTTAATTGCAATAAATGGATAAAAAGGATGCCGAAATAAGTAAATAATGGTGATGATGTGTAAAAAATCCAGAATAATAGTTTGTTAGGTCTGTCTGCAAGAAGATGAGCAAATAACTTTAAAATGCTTGTTTTTTGAATGGAGTTCTGATCGATCAGAGGTTGGCTATGCTAACACTAGCTGCTCCATCAACACATAAAATAAAGATGTCTCGCATAAATACAGCAGCGACCATGTTGTTTGTTCCATAGACGGTCTCTGGTTTCTACACATGGTCTGCAGTGTTTCCCCTAGAATTTTTTTCAGGCCTGGTGGTACCCACCGAAAAAACCCTAAACAGACGAGACGCGTGGGATGGTGTATTGGTGCAGTTGGATTAAGTCAGGTGGCACAGCAAGCAGTCTGCAATTCTGCAATTATTATATTTCCATTCAACATTTTTGTTCAACCAGAGTGTATTCAAGATCACAAGGAGAGAGTGACTTATTAAGGTGCCGGTTGATGGAAATGATGCAAAATTATGGGCCGGAAAAATATGTCTGGAAAATGAGGAGCATCACATTAATAGCTACAGATACTTTTATACGTTATAAAACATTATAACGTCATATGAGTGCATATATTGTCTTATTTTATCAAGTAAAATATAAGTTATCGGTTTACTCAACAGCCTAATAGTTCCTAGAAATTCAGGTAGAAATAGGTTAGCTCAGAGTTCCACAGCTTATCAAAAACAATCCTTATTTTATTAACATAGGCTGCCTAAGGGCGCGATCAGTAGCGTGCCTTGGCTCCAGCCGAAACGGGCTTTGGCCCGTTAGCCGGTTGTACATACGTCATCACGTCCTAATACTTCACACGCATGGCTTGATGTTGTTTTTAAGGAGCGCCGTCTCTGCATTTATTTCTCGACAACACTCGACCTGCATCAGCGAATGTGCATCCGGTTCCGGTACCGGTCCGGTTCCGGTACCGGTCCGGTTCCGCTCACACCACGAGTCTGAAGAGTGCAACAGCTTATCAAAATGCAATGTAAACTTTCCGTGTTTTCAAAGTAGAAAGCGACATCGTGGTGGTTTAACGAGGCAGAGCGGCATCAGAACAACATCAAGCGCGTAAAGTACACGAAGAAGAAAGTAGCGGGAGCGCGCAGCGAGGATTGTTGCGCGTCTTGCGGAGCAAGTCTACTGTGCTGCGCGAAGGGGCTCCTAATGTAAATGATTATTGATTTATGAATGAATTGATAGGTGGCTTATTTTTGGTATATTGATTTTTTTTTTTTGGCCTGGTGGCAGGTCTCCTTGGCCTGGCGGCCCGCCAGGCCTGTACAATGGTAGGGGAAACACTGGTCTGGTCTCTGGACTAATGAGGTTGTGAGGTTCTATGTGGAGCTCTGGGAGACCACAGACCACTACCACGCTATTTGATGTCTCCATTTCTGATTGGGTGATGACAGGAGGAGAATCTCAGCGCTGATAGGCTTTCATGTCACAAGAATACATTTATTTCATTGTGTTTAAGGGACAAATCAATCAGATCAATCTATAAAAAAAAAACTGAAATTGGACACGGGCAATACACGATAATAACACATTTACACTTTAAGACAGGAAAGGAACACCATAGCTTTTTTATTTGAATACTCACTTTTTTTTCTTACATTTTCTGACTGAATATGATCTTTTTAAATTGATTGTCAGCAGTAATGTTTTGGCAGTTTGATTGTAAGTGGCGATAAATATTCAAGATTTAACCTACTTGACGTGAGCCGTTTCACCCCATTAAAAGGCTAATGTTGGATCTGTGGAGATGAACCAATACAGTATACTCTGTTGTAGATTTGTCCCCAGGACCTCTGTCTTTGCTTCAGTTGTTTTCCTGCCGTTTCCCCCTCTTGCTACCAGTGTAATGGCATGACTGGAATGTACTTGGCCAGTCGTCAGCTCGGCTCATTGGTTGTGAGGATAAATCCAGTGTTGACTGAAAGAAAGGTTGTTTGCTCTGTAAATGTGGCATTAACACCCACACCATTTACCTTATTCTGCTCCGACCGCGGCCCAACGGCCAGCACGTGTGACCACTTCCTGTGTGCAGGTTGAACGAGTATCCACCACATCTTTTTTTTTTTTTTAAATAAATGCAGTAAAACGTAGTTAAACTTGCCGCTGAGAGTTCTCTCTGTCTGTATCCAATGTCCTCATTGTGTTAAAGATGTCTTTTGGAGATGACGCAGAACATGTCTGGAGGAAAATATGTCTGGAATTCAAAATCTCACTGTAATAGAGGGGATGCCGTTTATAATCCTCATACATTCATTTGACTGAAAGTTAAGTTGACAAGAAGATATAAAACTTGGTGGCGTTGTGTTTTTCCTCTAGCTCCTGCCGTTTTTGTTTTGATGGACAGATCCCTAGCGTTAGACAATTACATACTGTGCGTTTGTCAGTACTTTGTCAATGTCTTGCCAGTGTGAGGAAATAAAACCGTTTTGTTGCTAAGGGTATAATTTGATAGTGCAACAACCAGATAAGGTGAACCTAAATGTCGCTGAAAAGGGGACATAAAATACATATTTATTTTTAATACCAACCGAAATCGCAAAGAGCTGAACTGATATGTTTTTTATATTTGTTTGTTTGTTTTATGTGCCGTCTTCAAATATGAAATTATCATCAAGTAGGACTGGAAGCTGCTGTCACGCTGTAGTTCTCCTGGTTTTAGTGCTCTAATTTAGAGCAGAAAATTGATGCCCAAACTCCGCTTGACCTATGCCGAAGCAGAACGGTGTGACCTTAGCTCACCAGAATTTAGCCAGTGTCTGGTGTTTATTTTCCCCTCTCTCTTCTGCCTCCTTTTCCTGTCTCTGAAAAGCCCTGCGCTCTAGATGGATGCCCTGTTCTACGTGTCTCTCACTCAGACGGACTAAGGATCCCTTATCCAGCAGTCCAATAATGCGGGCAGTGTGAGGCCCGGGAATTAAATGCTTCCTGTGTCTCTTTATGGCCCGAATTGACTCATTGCATTCCTCCCAAGGTTAATGTTTGATGGAAGGGAGATTCACAGAGCCGCTCTCTTCTCTGTCGCTGGCACTGCAGGACGCCAGGGGTCCCCGGCCAGCTCTTCATGTGCGTTAAGGAAGCGAATGATCGCTCGCCGTAATCGCTATTAACTCGCATCAATCACCGCGAACGTACAGCTTCATCCACGATGTGCCCAATCTCCGTTTTACTCCGCTGTGAGGTTATGAGCGCGTCCAAATGAACAACCTGTTGTAAATCTGTTATTCTTGGCTCTCATTGTTAAAATAATGGACATTTCATTTATTCATTGTTCAGCTGGACATCAAGAGACATTTAACGTAAAAGCAGCCATTAGCCTAATGAGGCATTTGTAGGTTCTGCAGCGGACGTTGCACGTGATACAGTTTTCAATGCCTGGAGGCAGTGGTCCTCGCCGATATTTGGATTGGAGCCACTTAAGCCAGGGTTAGTTGTTTTGGGAGCCTCACAGTCTGGCCCAACCCAAACACTGATCGTTTTCCATATGCAGTATTTTCCTAATGCCTTATTTGTGCCCCTGAATGTGCCTCTTCTCCCAACCTGAAAAGACGTCACGACGTACCAACGTTGTTGAGTGTAATCAAGTATTTCATAATTCCCTACTTACAAATCAATATTTTTGGAGCCACCTCTCTGTCTTCCTTTGGCTCTTATGCTCAAGGATGCGTGAAGTCTGGTGGTGCATAAACTCTGTTAACATCGTTGTCGATCCCGAACGCATTAGTATAGATCCAGCTCAGGGTGAACGCATATAAACCGCCGGTGAGTGAGACCGCGTTGAGGTAACGACTAGACTGCTGTGCCGATCCACCTTTCAAGATCATCAACTGTTTGCATCTTCACAGCCCGCCGACATGTGACTGCTGACAACGAGACTCTCTGCTGTTTACACCGTCGGCTGAGAACCTGCACCCTAAATCCTCAGGGCGCTGTAGCAGGCAGGTTGTTATGAGTTCCTCTGCGGAGAGCTGCGGCTGGTAAAGAAACGCTGTTAATACGAGGCAGATTGAAGTGCTGTCATGACTCATTACTGCAGGCAGCAGCGCTACTTTCTCTCCGTGTCAAACTGTGATTCCATCCCACTCAAACTCACACCATCCTCTGCAGGCAGAGTGACATGGAAGAAGTCAATATTCATTCCCTTTTTAAGGAGTTCACGTGTTTTCCAATTTGGATTAATCCCCAATAGAAGCATTTAATTATTTTATTGAAGTCAGGTGGAATCTTACATTTGTTTTTCTCCGTCCTTGTTTGAAATGGGTCTACAGACGTGCTCTTCTCTGCTTATTATTTACTTGGTTTCAGATTTTATTTGCCATTTGCGTTAATCCAAAGTACGTTTTGAAGCACTGCACTCCAATCATGCTGTTATCTTCTCCTAACCACAGAGTGGTCATTTGATGCGCCTCCTATGCTCATTGTGTTGCTGGTGATTTTCAGCCACTGAGATGGACTAAAGGAGCGTGTAATTATACTGGATGGACGTTGTTGTTTGGTTTTTCTCTGCCCATCAGACTGCATATGGATGCAAAGCACTATATGACAAATATAAAGCTTTCAGAAGAGCATAAGTTATTTCATTATTGTGCAACTTCATTGTTAGGTGTTATTTTCTATTGCCAAATTTAACCAGAATTTAGAGACATTTCCAGCAAAAGTTTCTTACAAAGCCATAAAGAATATACTGCGTATTTGATAATTAAATAAATACCAGAATAAGATTTCTAATTCACAGCAGCGGCCGCCGTGGCCAGAGGCATTATGTTTTCGAGTTGTCCATATTCATGAACACATTGAGGGAATTTCTTCAAAATCTGGCACAAACGTCCATCTGGACTGAAAGTTGAAGACCACTGCTGTGTCAACCAAATGTCTTATCAGATTAAATTCATGCATTGATATTTTGGGCAGACGTGGATGCAAACTGCAACTTGACTGGTTGCCTCTGACATATGAATTTAATTCTGGTTCACCATATGAAAAGGAATATGTAATTTTTTCGGGGGGAAAAATAAGAATTTGAAATTTGAAGAAACTGTTGGGCATAAAAAAGCAAACCACAGTGACCGCATTAAAGCTAGTTAAGCAATTTACAGACTTTTCCTACCTGTTTCCTGTCATTAGAAATCAATATTATGTAATATATAGGGGTGTGCAAAAAAATCGATTCTCATAAGAATCACGATTCTCATTTACTCCGATTCAGAATCGATTTAAAATGTCCCAAAATCGATTTTTAAAAAAAAATATATAATAATAAAAATCCGCTGGCTGTCGACTTTTATTTTGAAACGACGCGGGAGTCGGGGCGTCATGACATCACCACGCAGCCTGTTATGAACACATGCATGCGCGGAAACCACCAAAACAAGGAGAAAACTACACTAATGGAGGAGGAAAGAGAGATTCAACCGGCCCCGTCCTCGTTGAAGGCAAAGATTTGGACTCATTTTGGTTTTTACCGAATGCCTGGAAAGACCGAGCTTGACATGAGCTTCATAGTTTGTAGTTAGTTCGGTGATCAGCTGATCCGAGCGTGATCCGCTCCCTCGCCGCTGCTGCGGTCTCCAGCCGAATCGCTGCCTACGCCTCCACAGCCGTAGCCGAAGTCCGCCGCCCGAATCGCTTCAGCCGTTCCTCCAGCCGAAGCCGAACTCCGCCCGTACCGCTGCGGTGGCTCCTCCGGCTTTTATCGAACCCGCCCGACTCGCTGCGGCTGCTCCTCCTCAGACCCAGACCCTGGCAACGGCAGCTCCTCCACTCGTCCTCCCACGATAAGGCTTTCTCGGGCAGCAAAGGCCCACAGCTCCCACGCCAACAGTTTCCCAACGAGTCCAATGGGAACCGGGTTTTGACAAAAATGCAGAGGCAGCTAACTTATGGCTACTATTTTTCACAAAAAAAGCACTTTTATTTTCATAACTTGTTTTTCTTAAAGCTACTGAGAAATATTTATGTTTTTCATTTGTACAACAGTTGTGTTCCATGTAAAAGAAATTATTATATATATTATACAGAGGCACTTTATTTTTGTCCCAACTTATTTTATAACTAGCTACTTAGAGTAGCAGTTGTGCAGGTCCACACACTGTTTTTGGAAAAGGCACTTTCCTTCGAATTTAAAAAGGCAGCATCTTTAACTGCACTGTTTCTTTTTTTTTATAAAGAGGCATTTCTTATTTTTGTTACTTAACAGTTGTAATAAATCCATCTGAGCAGAGATACATGTTTAAAACGTAATAAATGTGAAACAGACAGTTTAATGTCTCCATTTGTCATTCTCTCCCAAAGCAGACTGGAGTAGATCATGAGGATCCTTTGCACACCTATAGATTGAAGCAGAAATCATTATGAATCAAATAGTTTTGAATCGAAAATCGATTTGAATCGAAAATCGATTTTAAATCGAATCGTAGCCCCAAAAATCGGAATCGAATCGAATCGTGAGATGGTAGAAGATTCCCACCCCTAGTAATATACTTTACTTTGGGGGGATTCAATGGTTTTCATCCTGTTGTTGGACAACGGCAGCAGTGCCCAGGAGGTGAACTGAGTCTCTGCGGACCGAGCTACTGCCGCCCTCTAAGTAATTGAGTTTATCTGCCAAGAAAATAACTCCGTTCCATAGTCTGTTTCATTTCAGGAGCCCTGCACTAATGGAGATATAACGTCAACACCAACGCAGCGGACCGCTGCAGTTTTCCCCCTTCTGTTTTTGCACTAAAAAAAAAAACATTCATGGTGGTCACTAAATTAGGCCGTAATTTCATTATTTGCATACAGGAAGAAGACCTTCCAAGTTAATAGAATTAACTCGAATAAAGAACTCCAAAAGAAGACCTTGAATTAAGAATGCTGAAAACACACAACAGTCTCTGCTATTGATCAGATAATGACTCTCATCAGCACAGAGGGCAGGAGTCAATGGTTTGGCACACAGCTCACCGGAGGCAAAGCCAAAATAGACTGCACCCTTTTCATTTTTATCGAATCAACAATCGCTTAGGATCTGAAATCGATTCTGAATCGAGTCGTGACCCCAAGAATCTGAAACCCAGATTCCCCCTCCACTACTAATAGCAACAGCAGATAAAGTGGCTGTAGTCGTAGCTTAGATGTCCTTTTAGACTGAGTATGTGTTGTGACTCTGGGTTGGAAGGCAGAATGCTTGTAACTGGAATATATTGTGATGATTGCGGTACAATGTCTGCTCCAGGCGTAAGATGGATAGTTTTGCCCGATGTCTGATCTGCTTTGTTTGATTTATCTGCCACTGCATTCTTCACTGTGAGCTAGCCTCTGATTACAAGTGTGTGTGTGTGTGTGTGTGTGTGTGTGTGCATGTGTGTGCATGTGTGTGTGTGTGCACCCACAGAAATTCAATTCAATGTAAGTAATGCTGACTCAGGCTGAGTGCGTCAACAGCTGCTGCCCGTTACTGAAGAGAGATGGTGGTGTGCAGAGGGAAGGGGTTTTAGAGGAGGGAAGGGGGGATGGTTGGTGTGTGGGAGAGTGAGTAGGTTAGATTAAAATAGAATAGTACAAATTGGCTTTTCCCCCCCTTCATCATGCCACGCATATTGATTTGACATCATCCTATTTCAGGCTCGCCAGAAGTAGCTGCTCTCAGATGCTGCCTCACGGCGGTTGTTCTTTGAAGACGAGCCTTTGTTGCTCGCAAGCTCGTATCTAAGACGCCAAAACTCTGGGAAACATGACTCTATTTATAAAAGTAACTGCCGTAAATCTTTCACTGCTTTCAAAATGTGACCTGACAGGCCTATTTTTGTGTATTTCAGGCCCAAATCGCCTTCCTGCAGGGGGAGAGGAAAGGTCAGGAGAACTTGAAGAAAGACCTTGTGAGGAGGATCAAAATGCTGGAATACGCGCTGAAGCAAGAGAGGTGAGTTCCTTACCACCCACCGCTGCCTCAGCCCACCCACAATACACACAAATACCTCGGCTACTCTGCAACAACTGCACCGTTTCCATGTTTTACTCACTCCTAAAAATAAATTCCTGCTTCTGAGAAATATGGAGAAGGAGAAGGAACGGTGTGGGATAAGATTCCCACTGGTCATTAACGACTGCCGCACCTTCATGCACAGCTAGCACACGTCAGACCTCTGCACATTTTTTTGTTTGATACTGAGAAAGTGTTGCTGGCGTCTTCCAGCTTGTTTTTATTCTATGCGTAACGATCTGACGTCTTAGCTGGTGTCAGCAGGAACAGTGTTGGAGTGAATGTCAGAGAGATTTCCCCCCCGGAGTCCAGCTGGTGTCTGACGTCTCTGGACAAGAGACTATATTAGCATGCAGGCTTTGTTTGCTGTCGGACGCTGATGAGTCTGCATGGGACAGGAAAGGAGAAGAGAGGAGTTCTCTCACCACCCAAGACGAGGTCACCGTCGCGGCTTTCCTTCCCCAGTAAAACCAGAAGGATTACATTGTTCTCATTCTCATGTGCATTAGTCCGTCTCCGTCTCACAAAAGCGCCCTGCGGTAGCTGTGGTGATAGCCTTTTGAGTTTTCACTTCCTCCTGGACGCTGGCTGCCTCTGGCACGGAGATATATTGGTGATTTCAGCACGTCTCTAATGTGATTTAAAGAAAAAGTCAGATCTTGGACACATTTACATTTAAAAGAGGGGGCAGGAAAACAATGAAATGATCTCCCAAACATCCATCAAAGATTACAGATCATTATAAGCGAGATCACACTGACACTTTTTCCCATACTTTGCATCATAGCTTAATTAATAGATCAACTATGTTTCTGTAAATGACTACAGCTTATTTTATTATTTATTTTTATTATTATCGCTTATTGTTTTTTTTAATTCACAGCTCATAATGTGTCTTCATCAGCCAGTGTGGCATTGTGAATGATGAGATGTATTGGTTAACCACAAAACCAAAATGTTGGCAACCTTCAAAAAAAACAAATTAATTCTGCCACCCAACCAAATCCTGTTCTCTTTATATATTCATCAGTTGATTTTAAGATCTGTATTCGTCCCACGTCAGGATATGTATTATATTTATTCCTAAATCCACATGAACCACTCAGCATAAATCAGAGACACGGCACTTTATTTATAAAAGAGAATCTGTCACCTTTAAAGCTGCACCGGGGCACCAAACTTCACGGAGAACAATGAGGGCAAAACAGCATCAGCGATCTGTTTTAACAGAATATTCTGTGACTAAATCACTGACTCTGTTGGCACGTCAGCATGTCCTTCCCTACAGACACTTCCTGTTTGTAAACGGTACAGACGTTACCTTCACTGTCTGTCCTCTCCTCTCTGTGTGTGAGACTCTGCAAAACCCAAAGGGCGGAAAAGATTCATGATCATTTTTGCAGCAGCGCATGAGAATAGGGGAACCTCTGTCCTGTCCACACTTTGGATTGCTTGTTGAAACGTTTCTGATTTAGCCTGCAGGTGAATGCATGTCTTGTTGTTCTCCGATGGAGCCGCTACCGTAAAGCACCGGATTTTGGCACCGTTTAAAGTTTTTCGGTGCCGGGACGGATCGACAGAATTTGGTTGTTTCGTTTAACGACCGTTCTAATTTTTTCTGTTTATTGAGGGATCATCGAAATTTTCAGGTGCGTTCCTGCTCAGTTTTACCTCCAAACCAGAATTATTCTTCATTATTTATTCCACATTCATCTAATTATGATCGGTATTCCACAATAACGCTTGCATACTTGCCCAGGGAAAGTAAAATGCAACGCATCCGGTGAGTTAATCTAGCAACTCTCTGCTGATGATGGAAGTAGCTGAGGAGTGGTGTTATTTTGTAATGCTGTTTGTTTGTATAATTAAACTAATCTCGCTTCTTTCTCATCTCTGAGAGATGCACAGTACCGATCAGGCAATCCTCAGCCGAAGTATTACAATAACCCTGCAAATAGGAGATTAGTTGGGTGGTGTTAGAGATGGAGCTGTAGCTGTAGCTGACCACTTCCTTGATTTTTAGTGTCTCCGTGTAGCCAGACAATCCACTGTCTCCTCCCCCAACAACAACCACAGGGGAAGTGCTTTACCGCTTTGTGGCCAACAGTGGAAGCCTCTGGTGTTGCAAGAAAACTTAGAGCCGGGAATGTGAGGAATTCTGTGAATGCAAAGGACAGTGTGCGACTAACCAGGAAATTCCTCGCTGGATAAATAAAGGTTTGCAAATAGAAGAGTGAAAACTGTGATGGATGAAACGACTGCAGGTATCCTAACGAGAGCCTTAACAGAGCCGAAGGTAGACGGGTGTCAAACTAGGAGCTCCGTCGGTCCAGCTTGGAGGTTGGTGACGTTTTGCCAACCTGTGCCCTGCGAGGAGCATCATCATCGGGGTGGTTAAGTGTGGAATTGGCCTCTGGCTGTTTTGTAGTGTATATTTATCTACTTTTCTCCTGTGAGATCATCGCAGACTCTCGCCTCAGGAGCAGCGCCAGAATTACTACCACTTTCCCCAGTTGCTAAGCAACAGGTCATGTCTCGGAGGGTAGCTGAAAGCAATATCAGAAATGGGCTTTCTGAATGTGGGATGTACCTAATTTAAAATGAATTTGATTTTGTGATGGTGAGGGATGCTGCCTCTGTGTCTGGGGGAGTCTGTGTGAGCGTTTTCCTTGTGTTGACACTTTACCACTGATGTGTAGTATTGCAGTATGATGTGTCCTGTTTCATATCAGTTTCTATAAGATAAGATTTTTTTCTTCTTCACTTTTTGTTGTTGTGAATCACCCTTCAATAGAATTGTGTTGATATTTTTGTTTATATCTAATTAGGAAAGACCAAAACAATGAGTGAAGCTTTTTTTACATTTATGAACAGTCTCATGATAAATATTTATTTTGATTATATTATGTGTGATTTTTTTTTTTTTTTTTTTGCATACAATTGCAAAGACATCTGAAGCTATTAGCTCATTAATTAAAATATTGATTATAGTAAATGTGATGTGACAGAACAAGCAATTTGAAAAATGTCAACTTGGGACGTGATATATCACAATTATCTGATAAATGATTAATCATTTTGTCTGGAGAAAGGAAGGAAGCTGCTTTGTCTCTTGTTGGTAAGTCAGAAACTAATTGTAGATTTGAGTTTAGGCATTGTGTGAGTAAAGCTAGTGGTAACATTTAGTCTAGTATTGATAGCTTGTTGTTGAAATTCTTGTGAAGCTGTCTGTGCTAAGTGAGCAATCAGCTTGTTTTTGAGCCAGCTCACCTGTAGTGAATAGACTTGATTAGAGGGAAGGAGGAGCCACAGTCAGAACTTAAGGGACAGCAGTAACTCTCTTCAAACCACATTTTGTCTGGAGAAAGGAAGGAAGCTGCTTTGTCTCTTGTTGGTAAGTCAGAAACTAATTGTAGATTTGAGTTTAGGCATTGTGTGAGTAAAGCTAGTGGTAACATTTAGTCTAGTATTGATAGCTTGTTGTTGAAATTCTTGTGAAGCTGTCTGTGCTAAGTGAGCAATCAGCTTGTTTTTGAGCCAGCTCACCTGTAGTGAATAGACTTGATTAGAGGGAAGGAGGAGCCACAGTCAGAACTTAAGGGACAGCAGTAACTCTCTTCAAACCACATTTTGTCTGGAGAAAGGAAGGAAGCTGCTTTGTCTCTTGTTGGTAAGTCAGAAACTAATTGTAGATTTGAGTTTAGGCATTGTGTGAGTAAAGCTAGTGGTAACATTTAGTCTAGTATTGATAGCTTGTTGTTGAAATTCTTGTGAAGCTGTCTGTGCTAAGTGAGCAATCAGCTTGTTTTTGAGCCAGCTCACCTGTAGTGAATAGACTTGATTAGAGGGAAGGAGGAGCCACAGTCAGAACTTAAGGGACAGCAGTAACTCTCTTCAAACCACATTTTGTCTGGAGAAAGGAAGGAAGCTGCTTTGTCTCTTGTTGGTAAGTCAGAAACTAATTGTAGATTTGAGTTTAGGCATTGTGTGAGTAAAGCTAGTGGTAACATTTAGTCTAGTATTGATAGCTTGTTGTTGAAATTCTTGTGAAGCTGTCTGTGCTAAGTGAGCAATCAGCTTGTTTTTGAGCCAGCTCACCTGTAGTGAATAGACTTGATTAGAGGGAAGGAGGAGCCACAGTCAGAACTTAAGGGACAGCAGTAACTCTCTTCAAACCACATTTTGTCTGGAGAAAGGAAGGAAGCTGCTTTGTCTCTTGTTGGTAAGTCAGAAACTAATTGTAGATTTGAGTTTAGGCATTGTGTGAGTAAAGCTAGTGGTAACATTTAGTCTAGTATTGATAGCTTGTTGTTGAAATTCTTGTGAAGCTGTCTGTGCTAAGTGAGCAATCAGCTTGTTTTTGAGCCAGCTCACCTGTAGTGAATAGACTTGATTAGAGGGAAGGAGGAGCCACAGTCAGTACTTGCGGTAAATTGAGCACTTAAAAGGCTGTCACTTCAGCGTCAGCTGCAGCGTCGGGCCATCAGAACGAAGACATCTGAACAAAGACACAGGGAGTCTATCTGTGGGAGTCCATCGAGGAAGCCCATTGAGGTAGGTATAACATCTCAACCCCTCGCAGCCATGTGTCTTATCCCAGTCAGGACATCGCACTGGAGAAGATTTCACCGAAGTCCCTTCACTCGAGGCTGTAACCCATCCAATCTCTGCTACCCACCACTCTCCACCGGTAAGGAACTTGAAGTACTAGGAGGGCTTTGGAACTGCCAGTCTGCAGTCAAGAAGGCGGACACCATCTCAGCCTATGCCTCCCTGCAGACTCTCCACTTCCTGGCCCTCACGGAGACCTGGATCACCCCAGAAAACACTGCCACTCCAGCTGCCCTTTCAACTGCCTACTCGTTTTCACACTCCCCAAGACGAACAGGGCGAGGAGGAGGAACTGGGCTCCTCATCTCACCCACATGGTCCTACCAGGTCCTTCCTCTCGACCACCTACCCCGATCTACGCTTGAATTTCACGCCGTCTCTGTCACGCTTCCTCTCAAACTCAACATCATAGTGATCTATCGCCCACCCGGTCCTCTTGGTGACTTTTTGGATGAGATGGATGCCCTCCTGAGCTGCTCCCCTGATGATGGCACACCACTCGTCGTCCTCGGTGACTTCAACATCCACCCGGGAAAGCTGCATTCATCTGAATTCATAGACTTCTTTTCCGCTTTTGACCTTACACTGTCCCCCTCTCCACCAACTCACCGGGCCGGGAACCAACTTGACCTTGTCTTCACAAGATCCTGTGACATCTCGGTACTCTCTGTTACCCCGCTCACCGTGTCCGACCACCACTTTGTGTCTTTCTCCATCCCCATGAAGCCCACCTCATCCCTCCACTCTACGCCTCGAATGGTCACCAGCCGCCGCAACCTGAAATCCCTCACACCCTCCGCTCTCTCCTCAACTATTATCTCCTCGCTCCCATCCTCGGAACAGTTCTCCTTAATGTCTACTGAGGAAGCCTCCTCTATCCTGATGTCCTCACTCTCCTCTTCTTTGGACACTCTCTGTCCCCCAATCTCACGACCGGCGCGATCATCTCCCGCCCCTCCCTGGCTGTCTGAACCTCTGCGAACCAACAGATCATTGTTGCGAGCGTCAGAGAGAAAATGGAAGAAATCGGGACATCACGAGGACCTTGCTCACTACCACCTCCTCCTCTCTGACTTCACCTCAACTGTTTCGGCAGCCAAATCTGCCTTCTACCTGGCTAAGATCAACTCTTCTGCCTCCAACCCCAGGAAACTCTTCTCCGTGTTCTCTTCCCTCCTCACCCCTCCTGCCCCTACCCCCCCTTCCTCCCTTACTGCCGATGACTTTGCAACTTACTTTACCAAGAAAGTACATGACATCAGCTCCTCATTCACGCCTATTCCCTCCCAGAAGACATCTCCCCCAACTCTCAACTCGGATGGTCTTACCAGCTTTAGCCCCCTCACCTCTGAGGACGTCCACGCACTTGTTACATCTAACCGCGCCACCACCTGCTCCCTTGACCCGATTCCCTCCTCTCTTCTCCAGGACATCTCACACGACATCTTGCCATTCCTCACCACCCTGATCAACTCCTCCCTCACCTCAGGTGTCATTCCAGCGGATTTTAAGACCGCTATCGTGAAGCCTCTCCTTAAAAAACCCACCCTAGACGCTACTGACATTCAAAGCTACAGACCTGTATCTCTTCTTTCATTCCTCTCTAAAACCTTGGAACGTGCCTCCTACAACCAACTGTCATCCTATCTCTTGCGGAAAAACCTCCTAGACCCTAATCAATCAGGATTCAGGACTGCTCACTCCACTGAGACGGCCCTCCTCACAGTGACCGAGTCCCTGCGAGACGCCAGAGCCTCGTCCCACTCCTCCGTTCTCATTCTCCTCGACCTATCTGCTGCATTCGACACAGTCAACCACCAAATCCTCCTCTCCACTCTGGCTGAACTTGGCATAACTGACTCTGCTCTCGCCTGGTTTACATCATACCTGACAAACCGCACCTTCCAGGTCACATGGAATGGCTCTATGTCCAAACCCTGCTCTCTGGACACGGGCGTCCCTCAAGGCTCAGTATTAGGACCGCTTCTGTTCTCACTATACACCAGATCACTAGGTTCTGTTATCACATCGCATGGATTCTCCTACCATTGCTACGCAGATGACACCCAGCTGTTCCTCTCTTTTCCCCCGTCCTCTGACGCTCACATTGCAACTCGCATCTCAAACTGTCTGGCTGACATCTCTGTCTGGACAACTGCACATCACCTCAAGCTCAACCTGAACAAAACCGAACTCCTCTTCATCCCAGGGAAAGACTGCCCTCGCATGGACCTGTCGGTCACTGTCGAGGGCATCACAGTATTACCTTCCTCAACTGCGAGGAACCTGGGTGTAATCCTCGATGACCAACTATCCTGCACCCCCAACATCACTGCTGTGGCCCGATCCTGCAGATTCGCCCTCTACAATATCCGCAGGATTCGGACCCTCCTCACAAAGGATGCAACGCAGCTCTTGGTCCAAGCACTGGTCATCTCCCGCCTTGACTACTGCAACTCTCTCCTGGCCGGACTCCCGGCCTCTGCGATTAAACCATTACAGCGTATCCAGAATGCCGCAGCACGCCTTATCTTCAATCTACCCAAATTCTCCCACGTGACCCCCCTCCTCCGTGACCTCCACTGGCTCCCTGTTGCAGCACGCATCCAATTCAAGACGATGACACTGGCCTTCAGGGCCATCAATGGAACGGCACCCTTCTACCTTCAAACACTGGTCAAACCTCATGCCCCGAAGCGAGCACTTCGCTCTTCTACTTCAGCTGGCCGGCTGGTACCACCATCGCTGAAATCAAGCAAATGTCGCTCAGCAAAGTCCAGACTCTTCTCTGTTCTGGCGCCTCAGTGGTGGAACGAACTCCCGACCAATGTCAGGACAGCAGAGTCATTTGCCATCTTCCGAAAAAGGCTCAAGACTCACCTGTTCAGACTTCACCTTGACTCTACATAGCATGACCCACTAGCACCCTCCCTCGACACCCCCCCCCCCCAAAAAAAAAAAAAAAAAAAAAAAAAAAAAAACTTACCTATAGCACTCTGATCTTAGCACTGTTGCTCTTGAAGTACTACTTTACTCAGATGAGGACCTAACACTTGTTCTATTTTTAGCTCTTACTTTATCGGCAATGATACGTCGTGGTTTCTTTGTTTCCTTCTTTTGACAAATGTACTTATTGTAAGTCGCTTTGGACAAAAGCGTCTGCTAAATGACCTAAATGTAAATGTAAATGTAATCAATATTGAAACATTTTGCTAGTTGCAGCCCTGTTTGCATGATAATCGCTTTAAAAAAAAACATTTAAATTTGTGATATTGAACATAGCCCTACATACAAGTGAAGCTGTCTAGCAAACTAACACGTTTGTGAAAAGTAGAGCAGGTTGGTGTTGCGACGACTTTCAAAGCTTATGCAGATGCCATGCATAATGAGTTTTTATTTAAATGGCTTCTTATCGGCCCATGTTTGCTTATTCTTCTGCCTCCTTTTCTCTCTTTTCCTTCCAGAGCAAAGTACCACAAGTTAAAATATGGGACAGAGTTAAATCAAGGTGACATGAAGCCTCCGAGCTACGACTCTGGTAAGTCCACAGCAGCCTCCAACAGCAGACTCCACCTCTTCACACTAAATCACGCTGATTGTCGAGTTCACATACCTCCAGTGACAGCGCTGGGATGCGTTCAGGTTGAATCTTGTTGGCCGCGATTGCTTAAAGAGGCATTGTGCAACTGATGCGTTCATGATTCATCTGTTTAGAAACATGCTATTTAATCTCTGACAAAGACGAGCTATAAAAGCTCACATTTTATAAATATTCTTTATTTATTTCACTTGCCTGTGGTGGTTTGCCTGCCTTTTGATAATTCTGTTTCCAAACAAACGCGTGATGCTCAAATCATTGGAAATTTGCATTTAACAAACTTCTGCGGGAATATTCTCGAGAAAACAAATTTAAAAATCACCAAATGGCTGTAATTTTTTTTTGGTAGCGTTGATGAAAAAGGCTCCGGGACGCCTCCATGACGGAGACGATGAAGTGAGATTGTTTTGTCAACTGAGTGAGCTTTCAAGCACGACGCTCTTCATAAAAAGCAAAACTTGCATAAACAAACAATGCGTAATAATCCAAATATCACCAGACAAGTGAACAAGACGAGGCAAGTAAGAAAAAATGTCCCCAGTCTACATGGATGAAGCGTAGACTAAACGTCTAAAATGTTGCTCTTTTCCATGACGATACCTAGATTTTCCTCCCTATAAATTCACTACCTACTCCTTGTAATATCATTGGAGTTTAATTGGCCTCTCGTGTTCGACTCCTCTGCCATCATTAAGTCAGATTGCGACATTTCCTCTTGTCTCCCCTCATCTCTATTCATGAGAGCTGTTCAAAAGCACCCGAGCCCTTGAAGTGTTGATGAATGGGGGGGTGGGAGGTGAAGGGGAGAAGTGTTGGGGGGGGGGGGGGGGGGGGGGGGGGAGAGTGGGAGGTGTTGTTCATATGGTGGTGCACCTGTCCCAATCTCACCCTCCTGAATTAGGCTTGACCCACCTTTTGAGGCACCCCCCCCTCACAAAATCGACCTCCTCCAGACACACTCTTCCCCCCCGTCTGAAATCTTATTATCACGCCTCTCTGCCCCGTGATAAATACCCAGCTGACTTGCAAGCAGAGTGCTGATGTTGTCTAAAATCAAAGAGGGCTTTGAATCCCATCATTGCTGTTTTTTTAGGGGGGGGGAGGGGTTAGAGCTGTCTTTAACGGTGTATGTTGTTCTGGATGCTGCCATTTTGAACACCGAATGTCCTGAATGTATCATCGAGAACAAAATCTCTTCCCTACATTTATGCCGTTTTAATCGGGTGACAATTACCCAGCAAGATGTAAATATTTGGATTGAGGTTAGCTATTAAAGATATGATCCAAACACGAAATAAAAGGCCGTGTTTGAGCGTAAATACTGATGATACTCTTTGCCACATCTGTTTCAAGTACGTTTTGTTAGCGATAAACGTGTCATTCCACTGGCACGTTTTAAAAAGCAGCAATGCTTCCATTTTACTCTAATCCGGCGTTGACGCGCTGCATGTGTGTAGTTGCCAGGATGCTGCGACGCAGGAATGTTCTGGTCGTGTTTACAGAGTGGAAATAATGTCGGAGGCTGTGCCGTTTTTGTGGAGCTCTGATTTGTGTCCTCCTCGTCTCCTGCAGACGAGACCAACGAGAACGAGTCTTCCGGGTCGCTCAACAATCAGCTGTCCTGGAAACAAGGCCGTCAGCTCCTCAGACAGTGAGTGCACACGCTTCCATCTTTCTGTGAACCGTCTCCAACCCCACGGAAACTCAATCGCCGCACTAAAATGAACCGCATCGAATGTGTAGTTACAGTTCTCTGCGACGGCATTTGTTTTTTATGACACCACTGTACCAGAAGTGCTATGTTCAAAGAAACCTGTGGGGAAGAGCGCCCTCACATGGGCAGCAGCAGTCGTTACCCGCTCCAGGTTTTAGTTTGGTCCCGGTGTCCCCAGCAGGCTCCAGGAAGTTTGTCTTCTCATCCTGGTCTACAGTTAGTCTGAGTAAATCCACCGGTCTCCGGCCTTCATCCCAGACACCAGCCGGCACCCTCACACATCATCTGCCCCGACATGCTGGCTGTCGAGGCAGCCAATATTCTTGACTCTGTGTCGAGGGACAGATCAGTTATGTGCTAAGACGCCTCTCCCATTCAGTCGGTCACCCGGCTCAAAGTCGTAGCATCGCTGCAGGGTAGGTGTAATGTGTGATGGGGGGCTCTTCTTGCCTCAGCAGAGCTGATACCATCAACTAGACCAGAAGGACACATGGGACGATATCACGATTATCCCGGCCAAAATAAGTGTGATTCACGATATTATCAAAATGTGCTTAAAACTCTTTAATGTCACTAAAACATACAGGAATCACTTTACATTTAGTTCAGACACAAATTTAGTTTTTACACCTCAGATAAGACACACAACTTTACTTAGTGAACATCCCTTTTTAGTGAAAAACCTTAAATCTTAAATAAGGTTATCATGAATCAATCCCTGCATGAATAAAGGATAAATATCCTGTTTTTTGTTTGTTTTTTTAATCACTTCTCTTATTTTATTTTTCACTTCTCTGCCATGATAGTGAGCTAAACACCTTTTTCCTGATATGATATTCACAATTATCCTATAAATGGAAATTCACGATTGATTGTTTGTGTTTTTTATGATAAAAATCATGTTGAAAGTTAAGGAAGTTAACGTAGAGCTTATTTAATGGCTTCCTTCATACTACACTGTTCTGCTAATACATATATACATATTTCTTTCACAATAAATTACACTTTTAAAAAATTGCAACCAACTTTGGGCTTGATTCACCTCGTTCCAGGTACCTGCAGGAGGTGGGTTACACAGACACCATCTTAGATGTAAAGTCCCAGCGGGTCCAAGCGCTGCTAGGACTAGCCGGGGACGGAGGCGGTAAGACGGGGTCCGGTACCGAGCCTCTGGTCAACGGGACGGACACGTCAACAAAGGGCATGGGCACCAGAGGGTAAGTAGCCCACTCTTTAGCCATCTATAGACCGAGCAGCGACCACAGTATTACAAGCCCGTGTAGAACTGTGTGGGAAAATAAACTCTTGCTCGCATGGAACAGGATCAGTTTTGAGGGATATCAAATTGAATGAATGTCGGGTAGATTGTTGTGGTACAAAAAATGAAAAAAGACTCAACAAGGCAAAAGGAGGAGGTGGACATTGTAAAGTATTTGGTCGCTGAAGCTCTAAATCCAGCGTAATTATGACTCCCACTGCATTTCTTGGTGAGACCCGCCCTGTGTGGCCGGTTGAAGCAGCGATGATTGCTTAAGGTCAGGCGTTGACCTCCAGTCACTGGTTACTGCAAAGAACAAACGGGGCATGGACGCCTCGTCAATCCTAGCGATAGAATGCCACGCAGGGAGGGTTTCTCCATGAAAAGCAGTGATATTCTTCGTCCCAGTCCTGATGTGATGAATGCGTCGCTGTTCCTTCTCAGGAAAGCTGAGCTCTCGGACACCAGCGCCGTGCTGGAGGCCTTCAAGTTCATCGAGAACGCTGCAGCAGACTTCAGCGACGAAGACGATGACGAGGACAGCGAGGGGAGGGACAGGACTAATGTGGAATCCAGGACGGTGAGGAAGACGGTTCTACCTGCATCTCCTGCACTCGCTCACTGTGCCGTTGATAACGCTCCTCAATATTTTCCCCCTCCAGATCCTGAGGAAGAAGCCCGCGTCGTCATCATCAACGCCGGCCAGTATGGACACCAGCGAGGACCCCGACACGGAGGAGGCTCTGAAGGGCTTTGACTTCCTGTCCAGCCCTGACGAGATGGACACTTCGCCGGAGTCCAGAGGCAACGGGGACGGCACAGACTGGGGTGAGTCCTGGATCGACTACCTCGACACCACAAAGACGATATCAAAATGCTTAATTCTTTTTCCTCTTGCACAACGATGGGCTCGTTTCAGAGGCACTGAACAGTTTGGTAATTATTTTAATGCTGGAATCTTATCATTTGCCCGCTTCTCTGAATTTGACTTCTTCACATATTTTGGTGTTCATGGAGTATTCGTCATTCACACACACATCACGCTGTGGTCATGAATCATGATGTTTGGATGTCTTCTCTGTTTAACCCATAGTGTGTGATCTGTTCCACTGTGTGTTCCCACAGCCAGCCTTTGACCACAATGTCTCTTCCACTCCTGTGTCTCCTCAAATCCACCTCAGATTCCCCTTTTAAATCTCACTGCTCCTCAAAGTCAGGAGGAGAGAGAACATGTTCAGAGTCATGCTGAGGTGCTTCTTTGTATTTGAATGTTTACAACAAATTGATTATCACGACTATCTCACGGTGAGGATTTCATGATTATCATCGTCACGATTCAGATAATGTTCAAATGAAAGAATTCCCCACATGGCGTTAACCTCCTTCCCACTCAATTCTTCCAAGTAGAAAAGAAATCCTAAGAAGATTAGAGGAACTGTAGCTGTAATGAGTCTAACATCAACGGGGCGGTAGTGGCCTCCTTAAAGAAGAGACGTATCAGGTCTTAAGAGCCCGCTCCTCTCCGGGACTTTATAAACCTCACCCATGAGACCAGAGCAGTTCCTCAACAGCCTCTCGGCCTGGTTTTGTTCCCCCCTGTGTAGAGAAGGACGATCAAGGTCCCATTTCTGAGGCCTGGGACGTGGACCCGGGCATGATAACCAAACTCAAGGAGCAGTACAGAAAGGAGCGCAAGGGGAAAAAGGGGGTGAAGAGTAAGTCCTGTCGGGCGTTGCTGCCTCCCTCCTACTCCTCTCTCTGTAGAGCCTGACTTTCCTGAGTTCAGCCGAAAGCCTCGAATCAAAAAACAAAACACCTTGGCTGTTTTTCCCCCTCATCTCCCGATGTCTCCTACTTGGCATCGCTCTGTCTTTTTTTGTCTATCATTTCATACTGAATGTCTCCTCTGTCTTCTGTACGTTACACCTTTATTTCCCCACCCAAACACACCGCAATGCCTGATGCATGTTGTTCCGTCCTGTTTAAATGTTTTAAGTTGTACCGGCGTCTTCATCGTGTCCGTACTGTCAGATATCAAGAGGTCAGCGTGAAGGTCAGCGGCGTTGAGGGTCCGTCTCCGTCCCATCTTGCTTTGCTTCGTCGTCGGTATCTTCTCCAGTCATGACATCATAATCGCCACCATCTTCACCGTCATCCGTCAGCCATGTTGACACTACAGACATGTTGCCGCTGTTTAAATCACATTTTCAAACGACTCAGCCGAATACTGCGCCCTCAGAGTAACGGCCTCCGCTGTGATTGACTCGTGAGATCAAAAACTCGGTTCATCATGCTTTTTTTTTCTTCCTCGTTTGATGTCAACACGGCCACGTTTAACGCTCGCCGTCCTCCTCTGGTTTAAGCAGATCTTCACCGTGTCGGTACTCTTTTTAACCAGATCAGAAGTTCTGTGTCGGGGTTGTTGTTTTTAGTTAAGGTTTGTTTGGATGAAATGCTTGTGGTCCTAAAATAAACCTCTACACTCGGTTCACTAAATGATTGTGCAGAGGCAGAGCTGTATTTACTCTCCACACCCCACACTTAGAGATTAACATTAGGGGTTGACCGATGTGGATTTTCAGGGCCGATACTAGGATACTGATAACTGATGTTTGAAACCAATATTTGTCTTTGACTCTTTCAACAAATCTTTGTTGAAAGCTGTTTAATTCACAGCACCTTTTAATGTGACCTTAACACAGGGAGCTATTACAAGAATTATTATTAAGTTCCATAAATGAACAAACAAATAAATAAATTAGTTTTATAAATTGCGGCTGCATCAGAGCTAAAATAAATACTTTTTTTGGCAAATCAGCTTAAAATAGATCTGTAACCATAAAAATGCTGAAGATCGTCCGACCCCTAATAAATGTTTTCTGCCTCTTCAATTCATTTAACAGGAACTCATCACTTTCTCTTTTCTCCATACTATGATTTATTAATTTCTTTTCTTCCCTTTCAGTGCTGCTTCTATATTAATTTTCTTTTTCAGCTTGTACTTACAGCTTTTTTTAATAAACTATTTTGTTTTCATACTAACGCCTCTTTTCTATTTATTTATAATTCTTCTCTCCACTCTCCGTCGATGTGCGTCAGTCCGGTAACTCTGTCGATGACTTGTTCAACAGGGCCGAACCGGTCCAAGCTGCAGGACATGCTGGCGAACCTCCGAGACGCGGAGGACTTGTCCCACATGCAGCCTCCCCCACCCTCCGCCCCCCAGTCCCGGCCCAGCGCGGTCCGCTTCAACGAGCACGATGGGAACCGACCGGACGAAGGTGATCCAGAGATTGTTGCCATCACGTGTCGAGTCTTTGTCTTTAATTCGCCTTCATCCACAGCTGACCGTGTCCACGGAGGTCGTATATTTATTAATTTGTTCTTTCCCCAGTCGAGGCGCTGACCTTCCCGCCCACCTCGGGGAAGTCGTTCATTATGGGCACGGACGAGGCCATGGAGAGCGAGCTGGGCCTGGGGGAGCTCGCCGGACTCACTGTGGCCAACGAGGCCGACAGTCTGGCGTACGATGTGAGTACGACGGGGCTTTCTGAGAGTCATGGGACCGTTTTATATCTGTTCATCTTTTCATTAAAATACAGCCCTCTTCCTCCTCTAAACCGCAGCAAGTCTACCGAGTCACATCACATGCTTAAACTTGCCATGTGTGTCAAACAGTTGGTTTTATAGGGAGGCAGGCAAGCTGCTTTAAAAGTGTAATATCGGTTATTTTGCCACACCTGCATATGTGGTTGTCTAAAAAGTTCCCTTTTTAATCTCACGTTTCACTCCATCTATGACTGTATTATAAGTATTGAAGGAGCTGCTTCAGCTGATTGTATGTAATAACACTGTTATTACACTGGATGTTGAGGTTCTGATTGGGTGTCTCCTCCTCAGATTGGCAACAATAAGGATGCCATGAGGAAAACGTGGAACCCCAAATTCACTCTGCGGAGCCATTTTGACGGGATTCGAGCTCTGGCCTTTCACCCCGTGGAGCCCGTCCTGGTCACAGCGTCGGAGGACCACACGCTCAAGATGTGGAACCTGCAAAAGACCGCTCCCGCGAAAAAGTACGAAGCAAACTTTATTTATAGAGCACATTTGATTCCAGGTGAAAGCACAATGTGAGACTTTTTCAAGACCAGCAACCGACCAAGTTAGAATTTCTGAGGCAAATTAAAACCACAAGGATTAAATCAAAAAGATAAAAACCAAGATGTAATAAAATAAAAGTAATAAAGACAACCAGACTACTGAAAGTAGAAAAGTTTAATTTAATTTTAGGCACTTTCACCAGTTTTTGTGGAGACCCGGACCAGACCACATGAGCTAAGGGGTCTGGTAGGTTCAGGACTAAACCAGACCAAGTTCTCATGGATTCCTGCTGTTGGTTTAATTTTCTTCTAAAAGGAGGAAACTCTACAGATTTAAATTGACTCCGTTCCCTCCTCATGGACAGCAGCGTGTTTGGTTCTGTTGCTGATCTCAGTCCCATAAGGAGGCTCACTATGTCACATGATCCAGCCCCCTGCAGCCCACACACAGTCTGTAGTTATGTCACGCGTTTTTGTTTTTGCGAGGCTGACATCATTTCAGAGTCACGAGTGTTGGTACAATAAAACAGCCCGACAGCATGCGACTCGCAGGTGGAGCAGCAGATTGTACATCCGTTTATGGCTTTTAACAATTCAACGCTGATCATTTTGATTCTATTCTAACATACAGGAGAGTATTTTAGTGGAAAACAATCAAATAATCTTAAATAAATCATAAATCATGAAGTCGCCCTGCATAAGGAGGAATAAATAAAACAAATGTATGCTGTTTTTCACTCATCCCAGTAACGGAAATTGAAGAAAAGTGAAGTGTGTTTTTTGTTTTTATTGTGATGTGCACTGCTGGTTTGTTTGTGTCTTACATTTACAGATGCATTGTTTCTCCACAGGAGCACGTCTTTAGATGTGGAACCCATCTACACTTTCCGGGCTCACAGGTATAAAAAACAAACAAACCACATAAATACAAACGTATTCGGCGTCCAGACGAGAAGTTGTGGCTAAGTCGTTATTGTTTGACCCACAGGGGGGCAGTACTGAGTGTGGTGATGAGCACCACGGGGGAGCAGTGTTTCAGCGGAGGGGTTGACGGCACCATTCAGTGCTGGAACACCCCCAACCCCAACATCGACCCCTACGACTCCTACGGTGAATATGGCGTCCTGTGTTTGTTGTTTCTGAGGATATTTCTAGTCCGATGGCGGTCACTGACTTTGCCGCTGCGTTCTCTGTGACAGACCCGTCGATGCTGCGTGGAGCGCTGTGTGGACACACCGACTCGGTTTGGGGTTTGGTGTACAGCAGCGCTCACCAGCGCCTCCTCTCCTGCTCGGCAGACGGGACCGTGAGACTGTGGGACGCCAACACCACCTCCCCCGCCCTCGCCGTGTTCAACGAGGACAAAAGTACATGACACGCTTCACTTCGATGTTTAACTTTTACATTTTTTTTTACTTGAATTGAATTGTTAATGTGTGTTTTTGTGGACTAGAGCTCGGAGTCCCCTCTTCGGTAGACCTGGTGTGCAGTGATCCAGCCCACCTGGTCACCGTCCTTCACCAACGGGCAGCTTGGCCTCTTCAACATGGAGACCCGCCAGCTGGTCCTCAGTCTGGAGTCCAACCTGGAGCCGGGTAGGTTTGCTGGATGAATTCTCCATTGAAGCTAATGATGATTAAAAAACACATTATATAACACAAACATATAGAGTGGGGCAGGTGCTTTAAAAAAATATGGCTCTTGAGCAGCACCTAGTGGCCACAGTAGGGAAGTGAATCATGAGCAGTCAATGTTTTTTATGTTTTATTATTATATTTGGCTTCATTCCCATCGTCCACACACACGGAGCATAATATTCCACTGAGCAGGTTGTTGCTGATGATGTCATTTTACCGTACGACGTCTAATATCGCGTCCGTTTTTTCGACCAGGCACTCCCTGCCAGATCAACAAGGTGCTCAGCCACCCGACTCTTCCCATCACCATCACTGCGCAGGAGGACCGGCACATCAAGTTCTTTGACAACAACAGCGGGAAGCTGATTCACTCCATGGTGGCTCACCTGGACGCCGTCACAAGCTTAGCCGTGGACCCCAACGGACTCTATCTCATGTCGGGCAGTAAGTAACCTCACCAGTAACCGTTTTCTCCTTTTTAAACATTAGTTCACGTCATTGTCGACCACAGTGGAACACGAAGGTGGATGCGTGAAAGCTCAGCGATGATCGGAGGCATTAGGTTTTGGGGTTATCCATCCATCTGTGCGGTTCATTCTCATGAAAGCAATATTTTAGGAACGCCTGGAGGTTTCTCCAAAATTTGGCACAAATGTCCACTTAGAGTCCAAGAAGTATTGACTCTATAATATATGCAAATTATGGCAATTTCACACGAATTACTAATAGGATCAAATGACGAAGCAATTCCTTTTTGGATAGAAACTGCAAACTTTATAAGAAATTTAAAAAAAAAGAATTTTAGGAAACTTGAAAAGCTTAATATGAGGTAAGTAAAATATTTTCATCAGGTGTGTAAAAGAGATAAATGTAAAAGCCAGATAAGAACACACCTTGTCACTGATAATTATAGCAGTTACTCAGATAACTCGTTGCACGTCCTTTTAAATATCAAAACAAGCCGAATGTACCTTGATTGGCGTTCCCCTGCCGCCTGTAACCCGTCACGTCCTCCGCAGGTCATGACTGCTCGATCCGCCTGTGGAACCTGGAGAGTAAGACCTGCATCCAGGAGTTCACGGCTCACAGGAAGAAGTTCGAGGAGTCGATCCACGACGTGGCGTTCCATCCGTCTAAATGCTACATCGCCAGCGCCGGGGCGGACGCTCTCGCCAAAGTGTTCGTATGACGCGGAGCTGCGTCTCTCCCCGCGGCGCCGCTCTCTGACTCAGCCTCCCACGATCAGGGACCAATAGAGACAAAGGAGGGGAAGGACCTTCAGGCATGGGTCCAGTCCCACCTCTCACAGCCCACTGGTTTCCTGTCAGACTGGTAGACCACGTAGCCGCTAGCCTCAGAAGGGGAGTGTTACTCTCCACAAAGAGGGCCGGCAGGGAGGGCAGTCAGGAGGAGGACTGCTCTCTAGTCCTCCATCTACCATCCAGGCAGGCCTGGGTGTAACCGGCCACAGCGCCCCCCTCCACCCCCCCTCCTCAGACTGAAACTTAACCTCCGTAGCTAGGAGGCTCAGGACAAGCGTTAAAGAGTGTGGAGTGGAGAAAATGAGGTTTCAAGCCGGTCTTCTACCCCTGCGACTACGCGCTCCTCCCAAATCTCTCTGGCCCTCTTCCCTCTCAAACCAGGACCCTTTACTCCAAGTCAGGTTTTGTGTTGTTGTTCCAGAAACGTGGGGTACTGAAGGCCCGCTGGAGCCGTCGTGGAAGCCTCTCACTTCCCCGCTTCCCAGACTGACTCTGCTTGCTGGCCTGCCTTTATTTTTCCTTTTTAAAAACACGTATTGACAAATGTGCCTTTGCTTTAAAAAAAGGTCTCGAAAATGTTTATTTTAACAAGCTTGTTTCCGGTGCAACGGGGGGGAGGGGAGGGGGACGGAGCTGGTCGTCACAATGTTGTCGATTTTAACATTGGATGTAAAATTACAAATGCTTATAATAAACAAAATATATATTCAGTCTTAAAATTTACTGTGCAGTGAGTTTGAGTGCTCCTTTTTGATAAGTGTGGTCGGGGAATCAATTTTGTGCACTTCAAGGCGAAGCTGGTAGAGTGATACAGACCATTAAATATAATGCCTGTTTGTTAAATTCAAGTGACTGTACACTTTAGAAATAAGATTACGAGCATATGTGTCCAAAGTAAACCATCTTGGTTATATGATGACAACTCAAACTTGGTTCTAGATGTCCATTTTTAGGAATAACTAATTGATTTTGGCCAGTTTGCTCTTGTGTGAATTTGAATGGCTTGTACTGTACGTAGTTTTTTCCCCCCAACTGTGCGGACGCGTGCTCGACTACCAACGCGACGCATCGTGTCCGGATATTAACATTAGTCCAGTGTTTAGCGGGAAATTAGGACCGTACTGTGGGACTACTTTGAAATACAGAGGTAACCATCCAGAAGAGGAATGTCCTGCGAATTCCAGTTCACTGTAAAACCGCGAGGACGAAACAAAACAAAAAGCAAAAATCAATCGAGCTGCTGTACGTGTAGAGTACAGCTTCAAAATGAGCCATTTTCTCAGTCACTGGTTTGTATATGAAAGTATGTTCAAAATAAAACCTGCTGTAAAATGTTAACTGGGCTCTGATGTCGGTCATTTGGGAAACGGAGGAAGCTGTTCGATCCCCGTTTTCCTGATCCAATGTTTGTTTCCACTTTTTCAGATCGGCACCAAACGCTGAATTTCCTGCTGGAAAACTTAAACACATGTTTGTTTGGAAAAGGAGCATCCTTTATGGACAATTGTTTGAAGCATATATAAGTCAATTATTATGATTCTTATTATAACATGCATTTAGGAAGAAAAAAAATGGAGAAAACACCAACTTTTTAGTTCATTTTATTAAAAATTGCAAAAAAAAAATATATTGATCAATTATGAACATTAGCGAAAAAGCTTTTAATATGCGTATGTACAAACAGGATATAAAAAGGGAAGAAAATCATAAATACTCTTTCAACAAAACTGAGAAACGCCTGCAACATCAGAAGCTCTGTTGAACGAGAGCGTTCAGAAGCCCCTCGTTTCTCACACAAGTCCACGTTTTCTTTTTGTTCAATGTTGTTGTTTCGCCGTTCACATCATTCCAACTATCGCTCACCATCAGCACCTTTGAGAGGAACTTTAACAATGTCCCTACTATCAAATCTCTCCTATTAGGAAGATTATAATGCACCAGTTCTAAGGAAGTATATCCTCTTTACAGAGAATTGTATTAAAACAAAATAAAAGCACCATATTATGAAGTGTATGAAGTATGTTAAGCCGTAAGAGGAAGTGCTAGGCATGCTTTTAAATCTACATCAGCGAGCGCCATATCTCAGTAAGGTAGCTTCATGTTTGTGAAATCATTTTGGTGTCACGTTCCTTTATAAAGGTTCTGTAAAGTTGTACTTGAGGGCTTTTACACACTTTGGAAAAAAATCCCTTTGGCTCCTCCACCATTTAATTCAGAAAAGATACTAATAAATGATTTTTTTTTGCTCTTTTCCAGAAGGTCAGAGGTCAACTAAAAACAGGATCTTCTGCAAACCTAAATGTTCTGATTTACGGCTTCTGACTGTAAAGCATTAGTAAAATGATTCATGATTCATTAAAAAAACCCTTAGTTACAACTTATAACCCCTTTATAAAGGGTGACTTATTAATATGATATCCTTATTAAATGACCAAGAACGCCGTTCTCTTTGTGGCGCTAACGGAGAGGTCACGAGAGGTCAATATGTCGCCGTGAATGCAAAACCCCCTTTTTACATTTTAGCACCGTCTGTCTGTGTTTGGGACCGAATGTGGATTAAAGATTTGTTTTGTTCCAAACCCACAATGCCTCACCTGAATTCAAAAGCACCTCCCTGTTCAAATACGGCGCGCTGCAGCCAATCCAGCGCCGCCATCTGGGCCACAGGGCGAGTAAATTTACAATCTGTTGAGACAGCCCGGGGATCGTCCGTCCGTCCGTCTGTCAGTTGCGGGGTTGGGAGTTGAACTCCTGGCAGATGTTGTGGATGATCTTGGGCACGAACTTGTAGAGGTTGTCGAACTCGTCCACGAAGAAGGAGTGCTCCTTGTCGGGGTCCGTGGCGATGTACTCCAGCTCGTCCTGGGCGGCCCAGGCGATGCCGATGGAGTAGGCGATCACACCTGGAAGGACAGGAAGTGACGTCGAGATCACTTTGCTGTGTGGATTCTGGTTCCCACAAAAGTTTTAAGGATCTTAAAATCTGGACTATCATGCATTTTCTAATTTTGCCCTAATAATCTTGACCTCTGACCTTGGCGGTGGACAGCCTGTGCCGGCTCCCTGACGTCGTCGTAGGAGCGCCCGTCTGTAATGACGATCATGATCTTGCGTTTGTTGGGTTTGGACTTGCTGAACAGCTGCTCGGCGGCGTAGGTGATGGCGGCGCCGGTGCTCGTCCCGCCGCTCCAGTAGTTGATGCGCTTGATGGCGTTGAGCAGCTCGGCCTTGTTGTTGTACTGGCCGAAGCCGAACTCCAGCCGCTGCTCGTAGGTGTACTGCACGGCGCCGACCCGCGTGTCCGTGTCGGAGATCTCGAACTCACGCGTGATGTTGGCCACGAACTGCAGCACCGTGCGGAAGTTGCCGGTGCCCACGCTGCTGGAGCCGTCGATGACGAAGGCGATGTCGTTGGCGTTGACGCACGTCTTGCTGCACACCAGGCGGTCCGTGTCGCACACCCTCTTCACCAGCGGCTGCACGGCCTTCCTCAGGGCGAACCAGCTGGTCACGGGCAGCGAGAAGAAGCCGTTGGTCCGACACACCGCCTGCAGGGATGAAGCACATTTTTGTGTCAATCCAGCGTTTTATTTTAAAAAAAAGCACCTGTGACAATTCTCCACCTTGTCGACAAAGTTGGTCTCCACCAGGTTCTGCTTCTCGTTGTCATCGGGGCCCTCGATGGTCACGAAGAATATGTTGATGCCGGACTCGCGAGCGAGCCGGGACGCCTCCTCCACCTTGTCCGTGGGCCAGCCGTCCACCAGAACCACGGCCACGTTCGGGGCGCCGCCTCGGTTCCCGTTGGCGTCGCTGAAGTAGTGCTTGTTGATGTAGGAGAGGGCCTTCCCTGTCGGGGCACCAGGGGGCAGCAGAGAGACGGTTAAAAATACAAAAACACTTTCTATTCAGGTCTGTGGTTGAATCGCAGGAATGCATTCAGGACAAGACAAGCTGAGAGAGTGGAACCGATCTGTTGGTTGTAACTCCACCAGGGAGTAAAAATACACACGGTGGAGTATTAAATTATACAAAAAACACAATTAGAAAAGTATATGCTTTTCAAAGTGGATGTTTTTAGAAGCTGCATGTCTCTCCTAACCGATATGTCTAAAAGCAACCTTCTAAAAAAAAAAAAACTACTGTATTTCCATGTTAAAAACATGGTCATGTAAAAATACACATATGTGTATAATGTACTTTAACTGTATGTCATCAGAAAAACAGCGACATCCTATCATTTAGTGTATCGTAGTCCCTGTTTGGCGGCTACAACTGTCGTGTGATTAAAGAGCACTTCTGGGGCGCAAACACAAACAACACGGTTTGTGCGTGAATGCAACATTTAGCGAGTCATAAAGACACATGTGGCGGACGGAAGCTTCATGCTGACGCACCAAACCAAGAGCAGAAAAACATCACTCTCCCTCCCGAAGGCTGACCCCCGCGGGCCGGCATATAAACCGACTGCTTGTTGGTCAGGGGAGGGAAGAACGAGGCTTACAGACGCAGAGCTGTAATTTAGCGAACAGTTGTCTCGTGGCAAATTTAGATTTAATTCTATCCTTGCATGTGAAAATGTGCCTGGGCAGTAAAGCATGTGATAATTGCAACTCCCCCTTTCACACTTTCACATTGTGTAGGCATTTACTGTATCCGGCAGCGGGCCGAGGGTCACTCACCCACATTGGAGAGGCCTCCCTTCTGCGTGATCTTCTCTATGGCCGACTTCACCTCTCTGGAGTTGGAGTGAGACCTCAGGCTGATCTCCGTCACCGGGTCGTCCCTTCACGCAAAAACAACAACAACAAGCGGTCGCATCATGTTTTCTTAACGCGGCGAGTTGAGACAGGAGCTGAGGTTTACCCGTATTGGATGACGCCCATCATCGGTCCGGCCACGCCCATGTTGATGACCTGGGCCACCTCGGACAGGAAGTCCTTCTGGATCTTAAAGCGCCTCTTCCCGATGCTCCAGCTCCCGTCCATCAGGAAGGCCAGATCCACCTTACAGTCTGCAGGAACAGGACGGCAGATATGGTTAAGAATACGTACGTTTTACAAGGAAAAGACCTCGGGATTCATCCAATATGCAAACCTACGTACTGGGGTCTCCCTGTGAGGCGGGCTCGGGTGCTCTGGGTGCAGGTTCCTGCTCCCTCACGTTGAAGCCTGAAAATCAAGAAACATTTAAAGGACTTCTGCTATTGATACTGTAACAAAGACGTTTCAATGAACGTTTTTTATCCTTTAATCCTAAGAAAATCCTAAGAAACAAGACAAAACAAGAGATTTGTCCCAGTTTCTTTGGTAAAGATTTCCATTTCCACATTTCGGAGATCCCAGTATCCGTTGTGGCAAAAAAATAAATAAATAAATATGCCAGACACAAACTGATTTTATCCTCCAAAGCAACCACCGTTTGACTCCGAATCCCTTCAATTACAGGCTGAACAGAAAGCCAGATGCTCTTTCCTTGGCTGGCCTCGGTTCGGTTTGTACTTCCTGTCCGAACTGAGTCATGTGAGCTGTCTCACCTGATTCGTAAGGATTCGTGTCGGGCTTCCAGGCGTCCACTGGCTCCACTGCACAGATGATAGCACACAAGCTCGGCGTTAGTAACGAATTAATGACTTTTTTAATATTATTATTATTATTATTATTATTATTATTATTATTATTAGAGAGCTGAAGCAGCAGCAGTTGGGAAAACCTCACAACTTAATCAACAGCAGAGAAAGTGGGAAAAAATAGATCCTATGTGTCAAAGCTGATGCTTTCCTGGGTAAAAACAGGTGTTTGTAACCATGGTTACCACTGCTCACCTCTAGTATGGGTGGTGTCCAAATTACGGTTGCCATCTGAGTCGGTGGAGCGAGGCACTAAAAGCAAAGACACCATCAGACGGGCCCGACTGTGGCACACATGTAAACACGGCGTGGGCGTCGCAGGCTGCTCCCATCAGCGCCATGTTTCATCTGGTTGGATGGCGTGGTGGTGGTTTGGTGTGTGTGTGTGTGTGTGTGTGTGTGTGTGTGGTACATGCTGGATGTGGCTTGGCCACTTTTTCCAAACCATGTCCCTTCTAGCCTTTGGAGGCTGAACCAGGGCCTGTAATCTGAAAGTGAGGTCCTTTTGTGGGCCACATTGTAAGAGGCCTGATGTCAAGACTTTGACTAAAAACAGATCAAACATGCCTTCCTGTCAATTTAAGCAGCTCAACTATACACTTATTGGCATTAACTCATCTTATTCAATCAGCCGCTGTGTCAGGACATAAAACTGGGAACACATGACACATTTAAACACCTTTGAAGCCTCCGACACTGATGTTAGTTCCCGGTAAAATAGAATAAGAAAAAGCACTTACGGTACGGTCCAAAGTTATAAAACCAGCGCTCATAGTCTGAGAAATCAGGCCTGTGATCCCGAGCTAGAGGAGGATGTGGTGAAACCCGTTAGTTTCCCAGCAGTGAAGAGGGGAGAAGCACCACGTTTCCATGGTTGTGATTGGTCACACACTCTCCCCAGCCAATCACAAACCAGTGAAAAACAACAGCTTTGTGCAGAATTATCACAACATAGTTTTTTCTTTTCACATGCACCTAAACAATGAACCCGAATATATATATATATATATATGTATATACATATATATATATATGTGTGTGTGTGTGTGTGTGTGCATGTACATACAGATGGAGCCCATTAAAACACACACACACACACACGCATGCCGTGTTTTGCACACACGCAACATCACTGGATACAAGCTGCAGTACCCTGCCGACGTGACAGGGGGCAGCACACACCAGACCGTCATGTTGTTTTCTCGCTTCCTACTTTGTTTAGTTAATTGATTTACCTGTAATCTCAGGTGTGTCCGTCTCGCTCCACGCGTATCCCGAGTCTGGAGCCCCGTAACTAACATCTGAATGTACAGCAGAAGAGGGGCGGAGGCGTCAGCAAGCACAAGCTGTGTCACGTCACAAAGGTATTTAACGTTGTCTTTTAGCGCGTGTTTAGCGTTAAATTAGCAAATGTTAGCTGTGAAGTCGTGAGCGTGGTAGTTGTGTAATTTAAACGCGCGTACAAACGTCGTAATTACAGTTTTTAAACAACGAATCCTTTTGTTTACATCGAGGAAAGCTAGCAAGGTTAGCGCACGGAAGCTAACTGCTAGCGCGCGGGGCTTCCATTCGCTCTACGTTGTGACTCGTTCAAGGTCTAGTCGGTAAAAACGAGCGTTAACACGATGCGTTCAACGTGATCCTGTAAAATGCAGCTTTTGGCGAGAAACTTGAGTAAAATCGTTTGTTTTAATTATGTTTTCAAAGCGATGTAAAAATAGATTTTAGAGTGAATTATGCTATAAGACTTAATTATAACTACTAATTCCAATATTTCATTTTATTAATAAAAAGTGCAATCTTTATTCTGCAATAATTTGAATGTTTTTTTAATGCAAATAACCACTATAGATGACTATACCAAATAAAAATGCTAACATTTGTCATTTTTGAGGGTTTACAATGACTAAACTTGGTGGCAGCATCTCTAAAAGTTATATTTTCTTTTTCTTTCTCTCTTCTGATCCAATCACTCAAACCCGTTTGTACCCCCGGACCACGGTAACTGTTGTATCTGCATGTTAGCATTACCATTGTGAAAGTTTGATGTATTATAAGAATAATACATCCACGTGGAAGAATGTTAGCGTGCTGACGTTTTAAAGAAATCACCGTTGAAAGAAAGGATGATGTGTTTGCATGTTTGGTACCTGCTGGTCGTCGAGCTCCCGGGAACCAATCGGGACGAGGAAAAGAGGGAGGCGCCCAATCCCTTCTGGGAAAAGCTGTGCGAGGGGGAAGATTAGAAAGCATCAGGGAGGAGCATACTTGTGACCTCCACTAAACCTGCCACGTTATTAGTGGGGTATGCACAAGATGTTCAGCCTGGAGTCAGAGTCTAAACACACAGTAGTCAGTCAGTCAGAGACGGAGCTGACTAAGGGTTGTTTTAGTGAAGTTCAGCCTCGTTCCCACCCGGGTTGAGGGACTCAGGAGGCCTTAATCTCTGAGGAAACATGTTTTTCTACATGCCGTCTCTTGGCATCGCGGACGCACAGTTTCAACTTGTAACGCGTCAACAATACGGCCCCCGAGGTTAATTGAAATGTGATGAAGCCAGAAGCCCAAACAGCTGAGCAAAACCATAACAGCGCGTCGCATCTGTCTAAACTGACTGAGCCATGACAACACACTTGGGTTAACCCCTCCCCGCGGGTGGATGGGTAGCCTACACAAACACACAGCCTGGGCTCTGAGGTTCCCATCCAGTGGCAGCTAGCTGTTGACCGGGTTGGGCTGGGAGCGTCCAGCCAGCGGGCCCAGCGAAGCGTGAGAGTGTTTTTCTAGAGTTCGTGTCAAACTAGGGACAGTGTAGATAGTAGGACGCAGAGATTAGCCTAATCTGCAGCTGGTCAAAGGCCCAGCGTCTGACAGCAGACAGTGGTGTTGTTTTTTATTCTGATAAAACAGGTGCTTTAAAAGGATTCCGTTTACCTCACCCTGGTTCGTAGCTCACTCTGCAATATGTTGATGTGCAATTTCTCTGAAAGTCTCCGAAACACATTTAACCGCATTTTAACACTACGGAAAATAATCTCAACATGTTTTACAGTATGTTTTTTTTCATAGATGTTTGTGGCATATCTCATTACAAATGTGCGGATAAACTGGGGTCGTTAACATTTCCAGAAAAGCCGAGCAATAAATCCAGACATCTGTTCGGGGGGGCAAAGTGACGAGGAAAAAAAAAACCCCTCCGACTCGTAAACTCCAAAGACGGCGAGCGGCGACCCTGCTGCAGTGCCCTTGAGAAAAGACAGTGAATCCCAGCCGGCTCCAGGGGCGCTGCTTGTGTAGCTGATCCTCACCTCTGACCTCTGACCTCAGGCTCAAAGAATTTCCCCCCCAAGGGGCTCAATAAACTGTCACATTATTATCACACAAGCGGAGTAGAGAAGGAGAGAGAGACGGGTCATTCAGATAAACGAAGCGGCGGATTGAAACATATTTTTGAAAAAATCATATCATACAATCAACCGTCATTTAAATGGATACGGCGCCGTCTAATTTTAGGGGTATATGGTTTTGCATTCCAGGGAAGCAAAAACAGAAGCACATTCTTCAGCGAGCCAAACCTAGCCTTGGGTTTGACCGGCGAGAGGCGTTTCTATTCTTGACAGGCTGGCGAGAGGGCCCGGATCCTGCAGCGCTGTGGATCGGGTCTGGGAGCAGCACCGGGGTCACTCGGTTAACTTTGTCTGTCTCTTTCCCTGCCTCTAAGTTGCTCGGCCAGACGGGATCTGTCATAAGATGCTATTAAAGTCCTGACGGAGCCTGTTTCTCATCGTGGTCTTATCTAAAATAACAGACGGGATGATGACGTCACATCGACGCTCCTCTCAGCCGTTCCGACATCCTCAGACTGATGTGATATTTATGTTGTCTAGTTTGCTGTCATGGTTTAAAATAGTCTGACGGATACAGAACGTATGAATTTATTTATGCAGGGGCACCTTGTTATTATATATGATAATCTTATTTAGATTATTTGATTGTGTTTCACTAACGAGGACGAAATGATCCGTTCCAAGTCTTAGAGGAACGGAAGTCTCAGAGTGATGTATGATATATGAAACGAGGGTTTTATTGTCCTAGTTTTATCCTCTACGTCAGCGGATGCGTCTGCTAGTACAGGTGGGGAACTCCCTCTCAGGGTCTGGAGATACTTACCGGGGTTCGACTGGCTCATGGTTGGAGTCCGCTCGGGTGGAGCCGGCTGAACCCTGTTAAAAGCTGTTTGTGGAAATGAGAAACAGGCAGATAGAATGAGAGAGGGAAAGAAGAGAGCTTCAGTTCAGGCCTCCGTCCACAAATGCAGCCCAGCTGTTTCGCTTTGAGTGAGGTTGAAGGCGTGTTTCTCCGCAGCATGATATCAAAAACAAAAAGGATATATGCTGGGCGTGTTTACGGGCCCTCAACTCGGCTTCATTTGGCTCTTTTCATCCCGAATGAAAACACGAATAGGAGGATGTGCCTGGTGACAGAGAGCAGCGGTTATCGTGAAAAGGAATGTTGGCCGAGATGCTTGATGGAGAGGATTAGCGGCGACCCCGGGGTGAAGATCACAGGGGCTTATGGGTGTGGATGCGAGGGTCAGACTTACAGCAGTCAGCGTCTCCTGGATTCTTGTTCCAACAGAGTCACCCGTCCCTCCTGCTGCCCTTAACTTACATTCCTTGTGGCTCCCGCCGCGTCTACCTGTTTCTTACACATACTTTATGTGTGTGTGTGTTTAATGGTGAGGCTGACCTGGGCCAACTGGAGAGGATGGCGGTCTCCTGATGGCCGACCCTGCCTCTGGTCTCCGCAGACCTGGAACCCCAAATTAATTTAACATGAGACGACAGAGGGGCACGCTTAAAAAACACAAGACACTGGGTTAATCGTTTAAGTTTGAAAGACAACAAAATGAAGTTGGGCTTTGGAAAACGTGTAAAATGCTTTTGCGAGCAGATGCCATGCAGAGTCTCCATATATCAGTAAGAAAGAAAACGACACATCAGGAAGATTAAAGCTCGGTTTACCTGCACTGGCACGTTGTGGGAATCTATTCGGATAGGCGCTTCCTCTGAGTACTTTGAAGAAATGCTATGGTTTAGTTAACGTGTTATAGAAAAGGAGGTTTAAAAGGACTTTCCAAGAGCTGCAGAATCAGTGAGAGTAGTGACGTACCTTGGCTGGGACTCTTTCCTTGACCGTTATGTGACTGTCCTATCCCAGTGTCGAGATTAACAAATTCAGACACACAAAAAAAACATAGTTTTGGATTCAGTGTAAACCAGTAATCCAGGTCATGATCGTACTGTTTTAAGATTTTGGCTTAAACTAGTTAAATATTAAAGGCAGAGTAGGTAATTTGGAAAAAAACCACAAAGACTTTGACTTTGAACGCATCACCGAAGCAAAATAGTCCTGCCCCCTTTGTTCAGACCTCTGATCAAAGCCACTCCCCCAGAACGCCAAACGAGTGCTCGAGATCGGCAACCAGGAAGTAAGCATTGACAGACAGGCAGGCCGTCCAATTATTTTCTCTGGCCCATCTTTTTTGATTGGACGGTGGGTTTACAGTCTTTTGCAGTTTTTTATGTCAGATTATTTAATGTATCCATTGATATCAGGTTTTTATGAGGATTTCAAGTTATATAACAAAGTGTTTCTGATCAGAATCACCTACTCAACCTTTAATATTATACAGGATTAACCGGGATGCACACTATTCCCATAAAAACTGATGTAACACAAAAACACTGCATATCTGTGGCTCCATCCCTTTGTAAAGCAACACCTCCACCTCACCCCCACCTCATGCACCTTCACCCCCCCAAAAAAATAAAAGCAAAACAGTGTTGAACCCGTGTTTGCTTTGCTCCACTTACTTGAGGCAAGGTATGGGTGACTGCTGCCTAGATAGAAGAACGGGGTGCCAATATGGAGAGAAGAGAGATAATGTTACAGAAAGTGAAGGAGGTCGTCTGGCACGCCGCCCGTCTCACTTACACACATACCTTAAGATATTGCAGCATTGTCTACTCAACTGAAGCTGCATTTCCATCCAAAAAAACGATGGGAGGGGGGGAAGACTCGCATTGATTACCGTCCGATAATGTTTCCATTTAATGAGTGATGAAGGTCCTGTGATCAAGTGTACTACCTTCATCACAGATCAGCTGGAATTTGTCATAATTGACTTGTAATTACCAGCTCGTCTTCATCACTCGGCCTCACACAAATGAAAGCTTGTTCCGGTAAACGGGCATTCGTAGATACAAGCCTCTAATGTTAGTGGATCGTCGGTGTGGATCGGTATTATTGGATCATTAACAGCATCCAAGTAAAACACACGATCCTGCACACGGCATACGTGGATCCATGGATTTAGAGCAAAGAATGAGCTTTTTTTGTATGTTTTCATGCAAGAATGATTAAAACAGGTGTGTTTGTTTAAATCACCTGCATCCCTGACTTTATGGGCTGCAGCACGAGGCTTGGCGGTGGTGGGGGGTGGGGGAGGTGTGGTGGTGGTGGTGGTGGTGGTGGTGGGAGCCAATGTGGTGGTGGTGGTGGTGGTGGGCTCAGGTGTTGTAGTTGTGGTGGGCTCAGTCGCTGCTGTTGTAGGCGGCGCTGTGGTGACCGCGGGGGTTTTGGCCTCCTTTTGACCTGAAAGGAAGACGGCAGATTAATGCGCTCGTGTACAAGATGGATGGACGGGGAGGAAGAGCGTCTACAGTACGCGCTGGTGTAATGCATTCTTGACATTCTTCGCCAGGCTGCAGCGCTCCGGCTCATCGTTCAACCTGAGCGAGGTTCAACATGCCAACATTCTGTGTACCGAGTGACCTTTTGTCCCTGGAACCGACAGATCCGGTCATTTAGGTAGCAAAAGATGCCTAGATGTCTGGGTTACATTCAAACTTCATTTTAATACGAAGAATCCTGATTATATTTGCTGAAATATCGTGATTGGAATGCTGCTGTATTTGTATATTTGTATGCTAGACATCTACAATTATTTAAAGCAACTTTCTCTCAGTTTGAACCTACATGCCAGGGTCTTTTCTGTGTCTGAAAAGTGAAGCCAATGCATAAACGCCTTCGCTGGCCATCGGGGGGCGACTCCTCCCTGATTGCATGGAAGTCTATGAGAAAATTACCTTACTTCTCTCTTGATTTATTACCTCAGTAAACATTGTAAACATGAGTTTATGGTCTCAATCTCTAGTTTCAAGTCTTACGGTGCTTTCACCCCAAACACAAAGAGAATCTTTCTTGAATATTAAGTGCGAATATACAATATATATCTCGTCATTCGCTTATTCCTGCGAGTTTGAATATTTAACCTCAAGTTAAAAATCTGCCTAATCAGATTATCCAAACTAAAACAACGTAACTGTCCTCTCACTTGTTTTCACGTAGGTGGGTCTTGACGGGACGTAGTCCAGGGTAGACGGGTAGATCACTCCTTTCTTGGGCTTCCCCACTGAAACACAACAGAGTTGTCGGTCGGACTCCTAAAGAAGTACGTTTACGTCGTCTCCTCCACCGTTCATACCTGAGACAACGAAGGACTCCCTCCACTTGGGAAGAGACAGAGAGCGAACTCCGTTGGAGTTACTGCCTTTGTAGGTGTTCTGTCCGGCCATTTTCCTCACGATCACCTTCCCCCCCGTGTTGGTGATGATGCCACTGTGGACACAAAACGTATTTTCAGACATCTCCGTGCTTCGACCGCCACGGGAGCTTCTGTGTGATATTCCTCGTTAACCTATGGATGGCTGCGTTGCAGATGCTGGAGATGGAGGCGAACACGCCCGTCCCGTACACCTGCTGCTTCGTCTCCTTGCAGTGTGCGGGACACTTGGCTATGAACTCTGGGACATTGATCTTTCCTGCTCTGACATCACACTCTATGGCTGGAACGACTGCGGAGGGGAAGGAGAAGTAGAGCAAGATGGCGGAAGACATAATAATGGACAGGTCAGGGTGGTTTTCTTTAGATGCTGAAGTCACACATAAGTGGTTGGATAGCAGTGCAATTAGAGCTGAAACAATTCAATCTTTCTTTGAAAATCAAATAATTGCCATTTCTTTGGCTGATGGGATATTTAACAAAATATCTATAAGTTGTAGAGAGTTGGTCGGATTAAATAAGCAATTTAATGACATCACCTTCTGGACCAAATAGTTGAATTGATTGATCAACAAAATAATGGGCTGAAAAATCTGTAATAATTATCAGTTTTAGCCAAAATCCAATGAATACCCTTCTGCATGCAAAGATTTATTCCGAAAGTGCATTTTCTATATCATCTATATCATAAGATCTTTTTTTTTTTTATTCTCAGGTCCCTATAGCCTATAAATAAATATTGGAAGCTTTAACATTTTGCAGGGATTTAGAAATGTTCCGTATTGTTTGGAACAAGTGAAATTAAAGTGATTGCAGAGGATTTGGACCGACGGAGATTACAGACTTGCTGGTTGGTGACGAATACCTTGCTTTGGTTTCTTGCTCTTTGATCCGTTCGGCTTGGCCCAGCAAGCACAGCACAGGAGGAGCGCTGTGGGTGAGGCAGGGCAGGGTGAGGGTGAGTCAGACAAAAGGAACACAATCATCAGCGTGACCGAGGACGCTGCTGTTTGAGAACGTATGAAACATTGTGTTGGAGGATGCTGTGTTTTTAGGGGCATGCAGCGGCGGACCGGCTGGCTCACCGAGGCAGACGGCAGCGAGCGGCGCTCTGATCATGATGAGCGGCGTGCTGGTTCAGCAGGTCAGCCAGATGTCCTCGTCTAACCTCTCAACCTGAGAGAGAAGAGAAGCAGCAGATTTTCACTGTTTTTCCTCCGAAACTCATTTCCTGCTAACTAAGTCACTTTTTGACACCTCAACATTTCTGCGTGTTGCAGCTGGAAACGAGACGGAGTGAACTCGCAGCACCGAGAAACACTTTCCAGAGAAGCCTTCTTTGTTGAGAAATGGCAGACTTGACCCACTTTGCACTTTGAACACGGAGCTGAATGACTCATCCAGCCTCCACACAGCCAAATGTGTTCAATTTAAACATTTGGAAAACATTTATTGTAACTTTACATTGTTGCACCGACATTTAACATCAACTATGGATTGGATGTCTTGTTCCAATGATTTGGTTTAGGAAAGTATCTGAAGATCAGAAGCTGAACAGCGAACATCTGGCCTCAGACAAAACAGTGTGTTATCTCTGGAGACTAAATTAGAGAGCACACAGACACAATATAACACGGAAGGAATGGGACTGTGTTCAATCAGATGGCTGCACTCCACAACCACATCACGCCGGGTCCCGGTGTGAAATGCAGGCTGTTTACAGTAGAAACAGAACCTGTCTACCCTCTGTCATTCACATTCAAAAGCTGTAAATCAAAGCCTGAACACGAGACGTCATCCCAGACTCTGCTGGTCTACAACGGCAAAGTCTGGACCAAGACCACCGGAGAAACTCTGACGCTGGCTGGAAGATGAGAGCCCTGGGTCCCTGCTCATACCCTGGTCCCTGCTCATACCCTGGTCCCCGCTCATACCAGGTCCCTGCTCATACCCTGGTCCCTGCTCATACCAGGTCCCTGCTCATACCCTGGTCCCTGCTCATACTCGCATCCCTGCTCATACTCGCATCCCTGCTCATACCCTGGTCCCTGCTCATACCCTGGTCCCTGCTCATACCTGGGTCCCTGCTCATACCCTGGTCCCTGCTCATACCCTGGTCCCTGCTCATACCTGGGTCCCTGCTCATACCCTGGTCCCTGCTCATACCCTGGTCCCCGCTCATACCAGGTCCCTGCTCATACCCTGGTCCCTGCTCATACTCGCATCCCTGCTCATACTCGCATCCCTGCTCATACCCCGGTCCCTGCTCATACCCGGGTCCCTGCTCATACCCTGGTCCCTGCTCATACCCTGGTCCCTGCTCATACCTGGGTCCCCGCTCATACCAGGTCCCTGCTCATACCTGGGTCCCTGCTCATACCCAGGTCCCTGCTCATACTCGCATCCCTGCTCATACCCCAGTCCCTGCTCATACCCGGGTCCCTGCTCATACCCCGGTCCCTGCTCATACCCGGGTCCCTGCCCAAACCTAGGTCCCGGTGTGATGGAGGCGATGACTGAAGCCTTAGAGGACCAGAGGAATGCTGAACCTCCTACGAGAGACACCAACAGGTTAAATCTGATGAAGTGGGACCACGTGATGGTACTAGGACCTCCGAGGCTGTCATGTCCGCCCGTTTTCACCTAAGTTAAGTTATCCTTTTTGTCTTGTCATTTCATGTTGTCCCGTGTTTTCTGGTTTTATTTTGAAATTAACTGTTCTCCTCTTGTTTCAGATCAATTGACTTCCCCTCCTCCTGTGCCCTGTGATTGTCAGCCCCGCCCTGATTGTTTCCACCTGTTCCCCATTACCTCTTGTTTAAATAGTCTGTGTCTCCCTTTGTCCTGTGCCAGTTCGTCGTGTCAGTTCTGTCATGAGTACTCGCGTTCTTTGCATTTCCTCGATCCTGTTCCGCTACCTGTGTGAGTTTTTGTCCACTCCTGTGTTTTCTTTGTCACTTTGTTTCAGTTGTATATCCTTCCTCCGAGAAGCGCCTTTTGTTTGTTGTTACCTACCTTTGTTATTTATAAATAAATATTATTCTAATTTGGTACTTTGTCCTGAGTCGTGCGTTTGGGTCCAAGCCTGTTTTTTGAGTGAGTTCCTAACAGAACGAACTGGCCAGTATGGACCCAGCCGACTTCAGTCAGCTCCAGGAGCTGGTCAGCTCACACAGCGCTAGTCTCAGGCTCCAAGAGGAGCGTGTAGATTCGGTAGCCAGCAACATCTCTGCTCTGTCCGATCAGCAGGGGGCCTTTCAAACATCTGTGGTCTCCCAGATTAACCTTCTCACCCGACAGATGCAGGATCTGCTGGCTCACCTCCAGGCTGCGGCTCCAGACCCCCATGCCCGCAGCAGTTCGAGTTTCCCGGCTCCGCCTGCTCCCGTGGTTCCGGTGACTCCTCCTCGCCTGGCCGCTCCCGAAAGATATTCGGGAGACTCCGCGTCCTGCCGTACGTTCCTGGTTCAATGTGAGCTCCACTTTGAGATGAACCCCGCGGCGTTCCCTACACCTCGCTCCAAAGTGGCGTTCATAACATCTCACCTCACCGGACGTGCCGCAGCATGGGCTACCTCTGAGTGGGCGCGGGGCTCTTCAGTCTGCTCATCCCCTGACCTATTCACCGCAGCACTGAAGAGGACTTTCGACCACTCCACCCCGGGGCGAGAGGCGGCGCGGGTCCTCAAGAGGTTGGTGCAGGGTAATCACACTGTTTCCGATTATGCTGTTAAATTTCGCACTCTCGCCTCTGATAGTGGGTGGAACGAGCCTGCCCTGTTCGACGCCTTCTTGGAGGGACTCTCGGATCCCGTCAAGGACTGCCTGGCCCCCCTGGACCTCCCCCAGGATCTGGACTCACTCGTAACCATGGCGGTTCGAGTGGACAATCGCTTACGCGACCGGCTCCGCCAGAAGAGGAGGACGGGCACCGATACCGTCCATCGCTTCGAAGGACGTCGGCAGCCTGCTCCTGACCACACCTTCCCTCTTCCCCCCCCTCGACTGGCTCTCCCGGCTCCTGGGGATGAGCCCATGCAGATGGGTCGGGCCAAGCTCTCGGCTGAAGAACGCCAGCGACGCTTGTCTGAGGGAAGATGCCTGTACTGTGGAGAGAAGGGGCACCTGCTCGCCAAGTGTCCGGTAAAAGATCCGGCTCATCAGTGAAGAAGGGGGCACTGATGAGCCGCTCCACCTCTGTCTCCCCTAAACGCCCTTTAACCCAGGTAACTCTGACTGTTAATGGTCTAGCCCACTCCCAGCCTGCTCTCATCGACTCGGGGGCCGACGAGAGCCTTATGTCGTGGGAAAGGGCCACCAGTCTGGGCATTAAAACTGAACTATTGCCGCGCCCCCTTGAGGCGAGTGCGCTTGACGGCAACTCTCTGTTCCAAGTCACTCACCTCACCGAGCCCGTACATGTTAAGATCGATGGTCATTCAGAACACATTCAGTTTCACCTTTTTAACTCCTCCCTCCACTCCCTTGTCTTAGGTTTCCCCTGGCTCTGTCGCCACAACCCCCAGGTGGACTGGAGCTCCGGGAGGGTTACAGGTTGGGGTGAGGGGTGTAATCATGTGTGTCTCGAACAGGTCCAGGACCAGCGGGCTCGGGTGGTGGCCACCTGTAGGGAGGAATCCTCCTCCACGGACACTGCTCCTCCTCCGGATTTGACGGGGGTCCCCGCTTGCTATCACGACCTGGGTGAGGTATTTAATAAAGCCAAAGCCACGTCTCTTCCCCCACACAGGCCGTATGACTGTCCTATTGACCTCATCCCTGGAGCTGCACTACCCAAGGGTCGCCTCTATGCCATCTCGGGGCCAGAGAAAGCTGCAATGGAGGACTACATCCAGGCTTCGCTTAAGGCGGGGCTCATCCGACCGTCCTCCTCCCCCCTGGGCGCTGGCTTTTTCTTTGTGGGCAAGAAGGATGGGTCCCTGAGACCCTGCATCGACTTCGCCCCCCTGAATGAAATCACTGTGAAAAACCGTTACCCGCTTCCCCTGATGTCCACAGCCTTCGAACAGCTCCAGTCTGCTAAGGTGTTCACCAAGCTGGATCTACGGAACGCCTACCATCTGGTGCGCATTCGGGAAGGCGACGAGTGGAAGACGGGCTTCAACACACCCACAGGCCACTACGAGTACCTCGTCATGCCTTTTGGACTCACCAACGCCCCTGCTGTATTCCAGAACCTGGTGAATGACGTCCTCAGGGAGTTTCTGAACCGGTTTGTTTTCGTCTACCTAGACGACATTCTGATTTATTCCCCGGACCCTGAGACCCATACAATCCATGTGAGACAGGTACTGGCTAAACTTCTCTTGTATAATTTATATGTAAAAGCCGAGAAGTGTGAGTTTCATGCCGAGTCCGTGTCATTCCTGGGCTTCCTCATAGCCCCTGGAAAGATACAAATGGACCCGGCTAAAGTAAGAGCTGTGACGGAGTGGCCAGTTCCGGATAGCCGTAAGAAGGTTCAGCAATTCCTCGGATTTGCTAACTTTTACCGTCGGTTTATCCGGAACTTTAGCGCCATTGCCGCGCCTCTCCACACTTTGACCTCTCCGCAGACACCCTTCCAGTGGTCCGCCCAGGCTGACCGGGCGTTCCGGCAGCTTAAGGTTCTGTTCACCTCGGCCCCTATTCTGCAGGTGCCAGATCCCACGCGGCAGTTTGTGGTCGAGGTGGACGCCTCCAATGAGGGAGTGGGAGCGGTCCTCTCCCAGAGATCAGCAGCGGATGGTAAGATGCACCCTTGCGCTTTCCTGTCTAGGAAGCTAACCCCGGCTGAGCGAAATTATGATGTGGGTAACCGAGAACTGCTGGCAGTCAAAGTGGCGCTCGATGAATGGCGTCACTGGCTGGAGGGGGCCCAGCAGCCCTTCTTGGTATGGACCGATCACAAGAACCTACAGTATATTCGCAACGCCAAAAGGCTTAATTCTAGACAGGCCCGCTGGTCTCTGTTTTTTAACCGCTTCCACTTCACTCTCTCTTACAGGCCTGGGTCCCAAAACACCAAACCGGACGCCCTCTCCCGGCTGTACGATCCTGAGCCTGTCGCCAAGAAACCAGAACCCATCCTTCCACTTTCCCGTGTGGTCGGAGCGGTTTCATGGCGTATAGAACGTGAGGTGAAGCAAGCTAATGGAGCGAACCCGCCCCCTGGTGATTGTCCGCCGAATCGCCTGTATGTGCCTGAGGCCATGAGATCCCAGGTGGTGCATTGGGCTCACTCCTCGCTGCTCACCTGCCATCCCGGTGTTAAACGCACCGTGTTCTTCATCCGTCAGCGTTTCTGGTGGCCTGGCCTTGATAAGGCCGTTAAAGAATATGTGGAGGCTTGTCCAGTCTGCGCCCGTAATAAGACTTCTTCTCAACCCAGAGCCGGCCTTCTCCAGCCACTACCCATCCCATCCCGCCCCTGGTCTGACATTTCCATGGACTTCGTTACTGGACTGCCTCTCTCAGAAGGTAACACCACCGTTCTCACGGTGGTAGACCGCTTCTCTAAAATGACCCACTTTATTGCTCTGCCCAAACTCCCCTCCGCCAAAGAAACGGCGGAGGTTTTGTGTCACCAGGTTTTCCGCCTCCACGGGTTCCCCAGGGACGTCGTCTCTGACCGTGGCCCCCAGTTCGTATCCAAGTTCTGGAAGGAATTCTGCGGGCTTATCGGGGCCACGGTCAGCCTCTCTTCGGGTTACCACCCAGAATCCAACGGCCAGACGGAGCGTCTTAACCAGGTCTTGGAGACATGTCTCCGCTGCCTGGTCTCCCAGAACCCCGCCTCCTGGAGCCGTCACCTCACCTGGGTGGAATACGCCCACAACTCTCTCCCCTCGGCGTCCACAGGCATCTCGCCTTTCCATTGTGTGTACGGGTACCAGCCGCCGGTCTTCTCTGCGACCGAAAAAGAGGTGGTCGTTCCCTCCGCACATGCTCTGGTCAGGAGGTGTCACCGGGTGTGGGCAGCCACTCGCCGCATTCTTCTTCAGAGCCAGGAACGCATGAAGAAGGCGAGTGATCGTCATCGGCGGTCCGCACCGGTCTACCAACCAGGCCAGAAGGTGTGGCTCTCCACCCGGGACCTTCCTCTCCAGGTCCCCTCCCGCAAACTCAGCCCGCGCTTCGTGGGTCCCTTCCCCATCTCCAAAATCATCAACCCCGCTTCCGTCCGTCTCCGGCTCCCACGCTCCCTGCGTGTTCACCCCACCTTTCATGTGGGTAAACTTAAGCCCGTTAAGGAGAGCTCCATGGTCCCTCCTTCCAGACCCCCTCCACCCCCCCGGCTGATCGATGGCGGCCCGGTCTACACCGTCCGTAAGCTGCTGGCTGTCCGCAACCGGGGCCGCGGGCGTCAGTTCCTGGCGGACTGGGAAGGCTACGGTCCCGAGGAGAGACAGTGGATTCCTGCCTCCTTCATCATGGACAAGTCTCTGATCCGGGATTTCTACCGCCAGCATCCCGAGCTTCCTGGTCCGTCAGGAGCCGTCCCTTGAGGGGGGGGTACTGTCATGTCCGCCCGTTTTCACCTAAGTTAAGTTATCCTTTTTGTCTTGTCATTTCATGTTGTCCCGTGTTTTCTGGTTTTATTTTGAAATTAACTGTTCTCCTCTTGTTTCAGATCAATTGACTTCCCCTCCTCCTGTGCCCTGTGATTGTCAGCCCCGCCCTGATTGTTTCCACCTGTTCCCCATTACCTCTTGTTTAAATAGTCTGTGTCTCCCTTTGTCCTGTGCCAGTTCGTCGTGTCAGTTCTGTCATGAGTACTCGCGTTCTTTGCATTTCCTCGATCCTGTTCCGCTACCTGTGTGAGTTTTTGTCCACTCCTGTGTTTTCTTTGTCACTTTGTTTCAGTTGTATATCCTTCCTCCGAGAAGCGCCTTTTGTTTGTTGTTACCTACCTTTGTTATTTATAAATAAATATTATTCTAATTTGGTACTTTGTCCTGAGTCGTGCGTTTGGGTCCAAGCCTGTTTTTTGAGTGAGTTCCTAACAGAGGCAGGGTCACATGTGATGCAGTTCAGGCTTTGCACCAATATGAACTATAAGACTTATTACTATCATCCGTTTTAAGGAGGGAGAGTCCCTTTCTTGTATAATTTTTGGGATGTTTTTGTAAAAATCATCCCTATGAAGGACTTTCTACTGGCAGGTTAACTGAATCTTACGTCAACAAGATGAGCCTTTCAGCTCCTCTAAAGCTCACAAATTAACACTTTATATTTCTTTGGTTTTAATTCCTACAGAAACAAAAGTGTAAAACAGCATGTAGTGGTTTTATGGGAGGCTATGTGCAGGACCGTCACTCGCCCGGCCGGCCGGGTGCAGTGGACGTAACCACACGGCGACCACAGGGCTCCAGGAATTCACTGTGCCCGGCCAAGATAATGTCTGGCACACAGCACCCCCTAACCCCCCCTTACATAAAACCACACTGTGTTGTTTTTACACTTTGGTTTTTGCACGGATTAAAAAACGTTTTCCGTCTATATAAAAGGTGCTTGTGGGCAGATTTTTTTAAATCCTTTGGACGCCGGACACGAGAAAGTGATTGAGTGCATTTCCATCATTGGCATGAAGCGTCACAGTCTCGCCCCGGCTGGTAAACATAAGTGTGCCATGGAATGAAATGAGTTGTCGGTGCACAGTTTCTCCATAAAGTGCATGTTTACATTTTTATGATTTCTCATCTAATGATGTTTTTACATTGAATACGCAGCAGAAAAGGTAAATTAATACATCCGCAGTCGTCAGTGATTGGACTTTCCCTAACGCAGCTCTACATTTTTATCTGACACTCATGAGCACTGACATGATTTTTTCCACAGTGTTGTGCTTTGACAGGCAGCTGGAGCGCTGCTGCACAGTCAGGACTACAATTTTAGTCCTCGCGGGGGAAGAAAAGCCGAGGCCGGGGGAACAAGCCGGGGCAGATATGCACATCTACAGTGCAGGAGACAGACCTGCAGCGTGTGAGAGGTGAGTCCGCTCGCTCCACTGGATAATGCAAAACTACAAAAACTGATCCGTCACAACACCTGCGAGGAAACCTGAACCCACGGACACTGTGTTCCCCCGCATGTAGAGCAACGTCTCTTCCTCTGAGGAAGGCATGACGTCACTGCAGGACCAAATTAAACGTGCAACTAAATGAAATTACAACAATTTGCGTGAGCCTCTAAATGCCTCCTCCTCCAAGCAGTGAAATGTGGAAAATGATATCCTTTGACAAACACTGTAGGGAGTTTCCTGTACAGCTGATAATAGATCCTGAGGGTGCTCAACTACAGGATCAAATAAACACACACAGAGACCTGGGGTTTCATTACTGTGTGTATCTTTCGTAGCACAGCTTCAGCTGGCCTCTGCAGTGCTTTTATGTTTCACAAATGGCACAAAACAATGAGAAACTGCTGCTAAAGCTGCGAAAAGATGAAAGGTTTTAACGCTGTCGGACCCGGCAGCTCAGACAGGTCACATAGTTTGAGGAATTAAAGCGCAGTTCAGTTCGGAATAACATTCTCACGGCAACGTGGATTAAGAGCGCAGACCAACCTTTACTGAGATAACAAGGCTGAGCCGCGTCGTGCCGGTCGGCTGAGGCAGTGAGGTGAACATTTTCGTGCTCCTGCAGGCAAATTTCCTTTTGTGATGCATAAGTGCCCTGAAATCTGATAATGCAGGATGAGACCTGGCAGGAGTGGTGCAGGTACAGGGTGGGCACAATGCAAACAGGATGTAGAGTCTGTGCCTACTTTAAAAGGCAGGCACATAACGGGGTCATCAAAGCATGGGGGGACCACACACACACACACCTGTGACCGTGTGCACCACAGTCTCAGGAGCGTTAATGAGCCCTGATTCCAGCTTTTTCCATCAGTAACCGTGAACTTTAGGGCCATGCGTCTTCACGCCAAAACACAAGGACCTCCGTTTCAGCGGCACCCACATTCCTGGTCCGGGGCGGCCAGTTTGTGAATGCAAACGAGGGCCAGCAAGCAAAGGGGACGGAGGTGTCGTAATTCATGATCCGTAGCGCTTGGTTTCACAGTGTGGCTGAGTAATGGCGTGCCTGCAGTGAGATGTATATTCACACACACACACACACCCAGTGCCAGGGAGCGTTAAATCCCAGCATTCACAGGTGTCAAAAACCCACTGAGCATGTTGGATGTGCCAAGCGCTGTAGCAACAAGCCAAGTGGAGAACCATGGGAGAGATCAGACACGGGGGAAGCCGACATGTCTCTACAAGGTCATTTCTGTACCCTTTCGGGCTGCTGGGACAGTATTGTGTTTATCAAGCACAGAACAGGCGGAATTACTTTAATTCTTGGCTCCGGTTTGACTGCAAGCCGGAGCCTGTCCTCCTGCTGGACATGTATAGAGACCACCTGTGCTTAATCAAACCCTAGTGAAAGAAATGTCAAACATAACGTGCATGAAATCAACTCCGGTGTGCTGAGTTTAACACTGGCGAAATGAGCCATTTCAAAATAAAAGCTCGCTGGATATAAATCTAAATAAATAAAAGCAGGATCAGTTTTCTCATCAGCACTGAGAGGCTGTATGAATGATCATGACATGGCTGAATTCATTCAGCTAAAAGGCTCACTTTAGGAGAGAGGGAAGGGGGGGGGGTTAATAGGAAAAAATGGAAAACGTTAGAAAAATAAACAGTTAAACACTGAATAAGCAGCCGGACGCTTGTTTGGGCAGCCTGTCAAATCTCAGGTCGCCTCATAATTTGCAAAACAAACAAACAAGTTAATAAAAAAAGGGGAAAAATCGGTTAGTGTCTAAAATTTCTCACAAACATGATCATCAAAAGTACGACAAAACTCGCTCGTGATGGATATCAATTACGCGCAATTACGCACCATTTCCAAAGTGGACCATTCATTCACGCCACGCAGCAGCAGCAAACACGAAGTGACCACTTCATATGTGGAGCTGGATTGTAGTTCTCCCCGTGCAGCAACGGAGGTAAACTCACCTGAGAACGTTAAATAGTCCTCAACGCGTTGGAATCAAGTAATTCCTGAGCGCAGCGTCTTCCCCCTCCGGATCCTTTAGTCTTTCATTGACAAGCAAATGTTGGAGCAGCGGGCGAGCACGCGCGCGCGTGTGCGTGTGTGTGTGTGTGTGTGTGTGTGTGTGTGCAGGCGCGGAACTGCTCCACCTGGACTTTTCCTCCTGCGTGATCGGAGCGCGCATTAAAAGTGGAGAACGGGACGGAGTTTCTCCGCTTTGCCCGTCCCACTTTCTCCTTCTCTCAGCCAGGCAGAAGGAGATCAGTAACCCGGGGCCACGGGGATGCAAAGATGCAAAGACCTGGCGCTCTGTCTCAGCCTCATATCAGCACTTTGAGCTGCTTTCCTGTTATGTAAGGGGGGGAACAACCGAGCCACTCACTCATCATCCCATCATCCGCCTGAGGAATAAATCAATAAGAGCAGCAGCAAACTGTGGCTGCAGTCTTCTCTCCTCCACCATAAAAACCAACAAACACCTGCTTGACAAACACACTTTAAGTCACATCCACGGACACTTGTGTGGTTTGTGGCTTTTGTCTGCTGCTGTGGTCTCCAGTACATGTGCTACCACCCCCAAAACACACACACACACACACACACACACACGCACGCCAACCCCAGCCTGTTGGTTTATGCAGATTGGCACACAAAGCTGCTGCCATTATGCACTACATGCTGACACTGATTGCCATTTTGATTTAAAGGTCTTAAGGGTTGCTGTAAAAGAGCTCATTGTGCGTGTGATTATGGTATTTGCAGAAACCACCTCGGGAACCTTTTTTTTTTTTTTTTAAAGATTAAACCTTCATGGCTCAAGTAGATAATTACCCGTTGATGTTGGTAAAGAAAAAAAAAAAAAAAGAAAGATCAGGTGTTGCTGCACAGTGACTCATTTCTGTTTTTTCTACAGTGCTGGGAGTTAGAAAGCTTGTCTGCAGAAAAAAGAAATCGCCACACCCAAAAACTGAGTTTTAAGTTTTCTATTTGAAGAATAGCATCACATGACATGATGCTTGAGTGCATGGAGATGTACAATGACACGTTTCTAGGCAGGTGGACAGTGTAGTCTGGCATCTATCAGGAAATGATGGATATATGGGGGATCTGATGCCCTCGGGGGGGCAGCGGGAGACTTTTTGTGCCATCGCGTGTTCACAGTTCAGTGTTTCCAGATGTTATCGTGCATCTGTCTCACTGCATTACTGCTGTGCATCTCAAAAACTACAGATACTCTGAGAAGATTTAGGCAAAAATTGATCCACGCTAAATGTCGCCGTCACCAATTTGGACGACTAAAAAAAGCCATTTTTAGAGCTGGAAATGAAAACTCCTGTTTCGACAAATGTGAAATCCCACTCGAGATTCAGAAAATAATTTATTAACATTGATAACACGTACAGTTTATTAACACTGAGTGAGTGAAACGTCGTCAGAGCCTGTCACACCAGTACTCCGATGTCTCGATGTGTGAGGGCAGCTCGGCGTGGAGGACCTCCTGTGGGTCCGAGGGAGGAGTCTGAGGAGGGCTGTTGACCCCCGAGTCGCTGTCCGGATTGGACACGGCGTATTTGGCCTCCGTCTTCTGGACGGGAAGTGACGCGGCCTGCAGGGGCGGGGCCTCGGCTTTGGGCTTGATGTTCTTAAAGTGTTGCAGACGCACCACCTCCCGGCGCTCCCCGGCGCACGGCAGCAGCACCGCCGCGTCCTTGCGAAATTTGGAGCTCATGCCGAAGTAGATGAGCGGGTTGTAGAAGCTGGCGGACTTGGCGAAGAGTCGCGTGAGGATGCTGGTGGTGCTCGGCACGTGGAAGCCCCAGGCGGACCACATGGAGACCACCGCGTACGGGGACCAGGCCAAGATGAACGCCGTGCAGATCACAATGGAAATCTAGAGAGAGGAAGAAGATCGTTAGACGTGGAGTCTCTTCAATAAAAAACCTCAGAAACAAACGTGATGTATCTTCCCTACCCTCGTGACGTCCCTCTCCACCTTCCTCTGGCGAGTGGTGAGGAAACCGTCGGCCGACATGGCGTTGGTGCTCTTCACCGTGTTGATGATGGAGGTGTAGGAGAAGAGCATGATCATCACGGGGATGAAGAAGCAGAAGATGAGGATGGAGATGATGTAGGACTTGTAGATGGTGGAGTAATTGGCTTTGGCCCAGTCCACCTCACAGGTACCGTAACCTCGATCTGAGGAAAACACTGGGGTTCAGATCAAAGCTTTATATAATAAAGTTTCTGTCTGTTGGTCGGTCGGTGTGGGAACGGACCTGTGAAGCTGCCCCAGCCCAGCAGCGGAGCGCCGGCCCAGAACGTCGCTCCGGTCCAGATGCAGATGAGCGATACGGCGATGGTGTTAAGGCTGATGCAGTAAGCTGCGAAAAACAACACACAAACGAGAAACGCAAACACGACACGGTGTTCCCGAGTTAACAGATTGTTTGGCAGTTCGGAAAGGTTAAGATGTCACGACTTCGGTGCACACGGTGGAGGAAAAAGAGAGAGGCACTTAAAGATGCTGCATTCTTGACTCGTTGTAAATGTCAAGATTGTGACATTTATTGAACAATGAGCTCTTTTCTTATATGGACGGCCTTTGCAAACATCTGCGACTGAAAAGAACCTCTGTTGACAAAGTTTGTGCTAAGGGGAAGAAAGAAAATCAATTTCTGAGCAGCGCTCACGTATCTTATGTCAATACTGCAGTACAGCTTGTGTGAGAAGGGACTGGTATATGTTGCTATGGTTACTCAGCTTTATTGGGCTGAATGACCTCATGTTGTTGCTGTTGCAAGTTTACCTGGTTCTTCTCATTTTTTATTTTTCTGTTGCTGTTTGCTAGTTGCAGCTGCACTCTGGCACATAATGCATGTCTTATATCCTACATGAACCAGCAAACGTTGGTGGTTTAACCACCGATGTGAAAACAGACAGCCTGAGTTTCATGAAACAGCCGCAAACGCAGGAAAAAACCTCTTATGCCGTGCTGACAATATGTTGCTCAAACCTAATTTCCATATAATTTAGACATTCTTCAACATCACTTACCCCTGAAAATAGAAAAATGTCACCTTCGGGGTTAACTTAATGACATGTTGGCAAAATGTACATTGAATTGCCGGAGCCAAAGAGGTGGTAATTTCCATAGCTGGAGTCGTAATGAGGCTTAATTTAAAGTCGTACTTTCTCATGTCGGATAAGATCTGCTGGAATGTGAGGCGGGTGGAGAAGCTTGAACTCGGGGAGGTGAGAGCTGACCTTTGTTTGGGTGACATCCCTTTATATATCTGGTGACGCTGATGACGGTCAAGGTGTTGATGCTCACTAGGCCGAAGAGTAACGTGAAGAAGCCGTCTACCTGGAGGGAAACGGGGGGGAGGGAGGAGTTAGATCCATTACTTCCTTAAACATGCATAATCCTAAAAAAGATTAATCATCGCTGACCTCGAATTCCACAAAAGGAGAAAACTATTCTGCCAAATGTATTAAAGCGTGAGGCTTTTTCAGCATTCAGCCCATTGTTTGAGAAGATGCTCTTTTAATCTCGGCTCTCCTTAAAGGGAATTATGCAACTGTGTTTCAGTCTGGCTCCGACTGTGCAACGCCCAGCGCCTCGCTGTGCCATTTCCAGGTGACATGGATCACTTAAGGTTCCTGACTGATTACTCTCTTCATCTTCCTTAGGCCCTAATCCTATTAGTCTGTCATCACGTTTCCTTCACCCGTTTACATTTGGCCGATGGGACACTATGGATTTCATTCAGCACATTCTCTGAGAATGTAGTACAGGGGATTTCAGACGGTGGCTTTTAATAAGTACAGTATTTCACCTCTGACCGCTATCAGAAAAGTCATTTTCGATGTTTTGCACACTGATTTAACAATCATTCCCCTCTGCAACACCCAAGGGTCCCATCAGTCCCAAAGGGTGCAAAACACCGGGATCTGGCCCAGCTTGCAACTGTTCATGTCCCATCATGCTCCGTACAGTAATCTGCTAATGCTTCCCACATGCCTGTCAGCTTCACCTTCCTGTTCCTTCCCTCCTCCATTTGTGTCACCTCTTACTCTCCCCTTATTTACTCCTGACACGCCCTCCATCAGCCCACCATCTCCCAGGGGGGGAAAGGTGAAATGAGATGGGCGTGCCATCCGCGAGCACCAATATTTCTCTTTTCACCTGAGATGGGATGCCTGAGACATGAGATCATCTCAGTGGCTGTACCCGAAGCTTAAGAGCAGCTGACCTCGATTTGCAATATCTCTGGCTAAGTTTACACGACCGGGACTGAAAGCGTTCCGGTTACATCAGCTTGTTTTCCTTCGCTCGCAGATACCAGGGTTTCCACGGCAGCTAGCCGTGAGCTAGAAAAATAGCCCCGAGGAATTCCAGGCTAAAGTATGACAACTATTTCATTTGGAGCCGAGGCCGCGGGAGGAGGGAAGACGTAGAAATCCTTCGAAATGACAACACAACAACTCATCTGGTTTGATTTAATACAAAACGTGAGAGCGTGCGGTTAAATCATGCAGTCACGTCTCTTATTTGTTTCGTGTTTGGTTGTTGACAGGTGCCACGCTGCTTGAAGAGTTTCCCCATTTAAAGGCCTCCGCAGTGGTAATCTCATTACAGATTTAATCTCCAGCCCACATGGCTACTAGCATAATCCCTTACTCACACACACACACACTCACACACTAACACACATTCACTTTAATGTCAGACTTCCGCTGATTCTTTTAATGCACTCCATTAATAATCAGATGCATCACTTTCAGGCCATTTCAAACCAACATTCCTGGGATTTGACTAGTTGTTAGACTCTTCATAAATCAGGCTGGTGTGACTTTACCCTGCAGGTCCAGATCCAGGTGATTAGATACCCGTCATCCTTGAAGATATTGAATATTTCCAGGATCCCTCTGGAGTAGCCAAATATAGAGATGCTAGCATCGGAGACGGCCAGATTTAAAGTCAGGAAGTCTGTTGGCTGAAGCGAGGCTCGCTGTCTGTACAAGACAAAGATCACTAAACTGTTCCCAAACCAGGACAGCCATCCTACAGAGACAGACATATACAGGAATAATTATACATGTATATAGTTGTACATGTGGGTAGAATTATGGATCACAACATTTTAAAGTACAATAAAACACAATTGAATAGAACGAGTAGTTGTGTAGAGAAGAATGTAGTGTAGTAATAGTTTTGTGTAGTACATTACAGTGTAAAAACAGCATTTATATGATTTTTAAGTTAAGTATAATAGCATAAAAAAGTATGTATTGTATTAGATTGCATGATTTAATGGTATACCATTGTATAATGCAGGATAGTGTAGTATAGTAGAGTATTTTGTATCACCTGGAATTATAACCACATCATATTTAAATATTGTGTTGTATATTTGTATTATATTGGTGTGGAGTGTAGCATAGTGTGGTGTAGTGTAGCAGCCAATAGAGTATAGATTAGAGAGTGGAGTATACAGTACTCTATATATAGTATAAGTGAGTGTTGTATAGTAGAACATAACACAATGCAGTAGAGGTGAAGTATATCAGTCCAGTGTTATAATGGGTTGCTTGTTCCTGACCTCCATCACTACGTTGGCTGCCGAACTACGAAGTTCAACTTACTAACTACAGAATGGAGGAAGTACTACTGTAGTTAAACAACGTGGGCGAAAAGCCAAGAGAATCCCTGGCGTGACACAAAATCCCTCGCCAGCGTTAGCCGGACCGGCGGACGGTCTGGTGTCGGCGGCGCGGTGGCCTTTTGGAAACTGTGAGGAACAACGGTTGTTTTTGTCGTTGACTCTTAAATAATGTGCAACTCGTGTCATTTTTTTGTGAGCCAGTGTTCTGGGATTCAAAGGACAAAAACATTTCTGAGGTTTTGCACGATGAATCACTGCAGCCTTTTTTTAAGTCACGTTATACTCCGGCAGAGGAAAGTCCACCTACCCAACACCAGCAGATAGACTCCGATGGCGGTTTCCCCTTGTTCTGACAGCGGCGGGTCCGTGTGCAGATTACTGAGGTTATTATTCCTCCATGGAATATTCACCACCTTCAAGGGGAAATCCTTCAGCGTTATTTCCATGGCCTGAGTTTCGATGGCATGAATCCTGGATGTCCTCTGCAGGAGCTGCTCAGCGGACGGTTCAGTTAGGAATGACCAGTCGGGTCATTTTTAAATCCAGCTTAGACCCGGTCACTAATGCCTCACCACTCACTGTCCGAATGATTACACCTGTAATCCTGTCTATTTCTTAGCAACTAAGCAGATAGATTTTGGGTGGAAATCCAAGCCAACGGGGGTAAACGTCTAGTCAGCCAGTCCACTAATGGAAGGGAGGGGTTTCATTTAGCTTAAATGAATTAAAGTCCTAAAACTCATCTGACACACAGACACACAAACCTGCACTGATGATGCTTTAAATATATATATCGAATTAAAAACCACCTGCTTTGCAATTGTTAATCCTTTATTTTCCACAGAATAAGAATTAAAGTTATACATTTCAGCCAAATTGATGTTAAATTATTCACTCCTGATTGCACAATAATCCAAATTATTTTTAGCGACTTTGGTTACTAAAGTTATTTTAATACGTGTGGAATACGAAGCTAAAGCCGGGAGCCAGTTCGCTTTAGTGCCATTGGTCTCCTCATCCAACTCTCTGCATGTCGATTCCAAACCTCGGCGATCTTGTTTGTTGGAGTAACGGCCCTCCGTAACCAACGTGGAGAAACATCTTGTCTCTTCATATTGTCTGCAGGCGGCGTCACAGCGTCGGACAACAGGCTGTAGTCTGGCAACAATTTGAGCCTCCTTACCATTTAAAAAGAAAAATCCCTTTGTACTTTCCTGTGTTTACTAACTGGCACCTCGTCTCCAGAGACACGTTCTAGTTTTCACTAATCACTTCCATTTAGAGAACGGGTCAGGCAGGAGGAGACCTCAGTCCTCCTAACATGACTGAGCTCGGCGAAGACGTAGCGTCATCTAAATGTACGCAAGGCCAGAAGTATCACATGAAGTATAATTGAGTCAGTATGAGCTAATGTATGGACACTGTGGCATGATGTCAGTGTGAGAGCATCTGGCAACCCTCCCGTATGAGTTACAGTCGAATTCATTAGAGAAGAGTTTTCACTGATACATGCTGGTCCAATTTTATTGATTGAATCCAACTTACAATCCCCTCCTCCTCCAGCCTTCTCCACTTCACAGTGAGCTTCTCTGTGGCAACACACCTACCGTAACCTGACCCGCCCCCCCGCCTCCTCCACCCCCCCTCGTCCGTCTGTGTTCACATCACACTGTGCACCTTGTTTCCCTCCTCTGGCCGCCACAGAGCAGCTCTGCTGGCCCTCAGGATGTAGAGGGAAGGGCCACCGCCGCTGCCAGATGCCTCGCTGCTGCCGAGTCCTTCTCGTCAAACCTTTTTCTTTAAACCTCTGAGAGCCGGTCCAGAGAGAGTGATGGAGAGCAAAAGTGAACCTCTGACCCCCCAACTGTCACCCGTCCAGCAGCAAACAGTAAACCCAGTCATCGGCGAGTTCCAGCCTTCGCTCCAGAGACGCCACGCGACACGACCTCGGCTCTGCAGGGATCCCTGCGTCGTGCAGCCCAGAGAGACGGCGGCGGCTCCGTGAAGTCTTCTGGTTGAAGTGTGATAATGCGATAATGGGTTGTGGGAGGCATCGTGCAGAAAATCTCACAGCAACACTTACATTGCCAGATGTTGAGGTGCTCGTCTCGTCGGCTGGGAAAGCTTCCGAGGGGAAGTGATGCCGTCGACGTTCACGCCATTTTCATAAATGATCTACAGTTGAGAGAATGAAAGTAAGGAGATCAGACTGTCTGGCAGCGAGCAGTGACTCTTGGGCCGGACAGCTGCTACTGAGATTACGCTACTGCTAAGCTAACAGGTCAAAGGTCAACGCCGGTTCTGAAGACAAAAATAAAAACGTGGAACAAGTGTGTGAAGGCATACAAGAGCTTTTCTTTCCAGGCAAACGGTTTGCTAAGCACAAAGCGGTGACACACATGCTGCACGCTGGTTCTCGGGCGTTCGCGTGTTCACAGGAAGATCTCCAGATTAGCGGCGCTGCTTCGGCACGTGTGCGTGAAGCCCTGCGATCACAGCGCCGCCACAGTGAGCCACTGTGTTATTAGGCTCACGATGACTACTCCCTCGCTCCCCTCTTGTGTGTGTCGAGCGACGCCTGAGACGCGAAGGTTAAAAAGCTCACACTTTTCTAAACGGAAAAAATCCCAGACACAGATGCTATTATGAAGGTGTGTGTTAAAGGCTGCGAGCTGTCTGAGGGGCGACAAAGCCTCTCTTCACAGAGGACACACTCCAGGTCAAGAGACCAATACAGGATCGGCTCAAAAGAGAGTCCACACACTTTCTCTCTCCCTGTCACTACGACACACAGGGACTGCTTGTGTGAAGGCTCCACACAGTATGGAGGGTAAATGGCTCGCCTGTCATTTTTTTTGGGGTCAACCTGTGCATGATATTAGTAGTAGAGTATGACCTTCACAGCAGTAAAAAAAAAACAACTATACTTCCTTTTTAGTTCACTGCTATTTAAAGTTGCATTGGGCCAACATGGCCTACAGTTGTGAGAGGAAATCCAAGGTTTGTACAGGTAGGAAAGATGGGTAGGTAGGTAGGAAGGAACAAAGGAAGGAAGGAAGGTAGGTAGGTAGAAAGGAAGGTAGGAAGGAACAAAGGAAGGAAGGAAGGTAGGTAGGTAGAAAGGAAGGTAGGAAGGAACGAAGGAAGGAAGGAAGGTAGGTATATAGTAAGGAAGGAAGGAAGGTAGGTAGGTAGAAAGGTAGGTAGAAAGGAAGGAAGGTAGGTAGGTAGAAAGGAAGGTAGGAAGGAAGGTAGGTATATAGTAAGGAAGGAAGGTAGGTAGGTAGAAAGGTAGGTAGAAAGGAAGGAAGGAAGGTAGGTAGGTAGAAAGGAAGGTAGGAAGGAACGAAGGAAGGAAGGTAGGTAGGTAGAAAGGAAGGTAGGAAGGAAGGAAGGAAGGAAGGAAGGTAGGTATATAGTAAGGAAGGAAGGAAGGTAGGTAGGTAGAAAGGTAGGTAGAAAGGAAGGAAGGTAGGTAGGTAGAAAGGAAGGTAGGAAGGAAGGAAGTAAGGAAGGTAGGTAGAAAGGAAGGTAGAAAGGAAGAAATGAAGGAAGGTAGGTATATAGTAAGTAAGGAAGGAAGGCAGGTAGATAGAAAGGTAGGTAGAAAGGAAGGAAGGTAGGTAGGTAGAAAGGTAGGTAGAAAGGAAGGTAGGTATATAGTAAGTAAGGAAGGAAGGCAGGTAGATAGAAAGGTAGGTAGAAAGGAAGGAAGGTAGGTAGGTAGAAAGGAAGAAAGTTAAGTAGGTAGAAAGGAAGGTAGGAAGGTAGGAAGGAAGGAAGGTAGGTATATAGGAAGTACAGAAGGAAGGTAGGTAGGTAGGTAGAAAGGAAGGTAGGTAGAAAGGAAGGAAGGTAGGTAGGTAGAAAGGTAGGTAGGTAGTAGGTAGGTAGGTAGGTAGGTAGGTCGGTAGGTAGGTAGAAAGGTAGGTAGAAAGGAAGGAAGGTAGGTAGGTAGAAAGGTAGGTAGAAAGGAAGGTAGAAAGAAGGTAGGTAGAAAGGAAGGAAGGAAGGTAGGTAGGTAGAAAGGTAGGTAGAAAGGAAGGTAGGAAGGAAGGAGGTAGGTAGGTATATAGTAAGGAAGGAAGGTAGGTACGTAGGTAGGAAGGAAGGTAGGTAGGTAGGTTGGTAGGAAGGAAGGAAGGATAGGTATGTAGGTATGTAGGTAGGTAGGTAGGTAGGTAGGTAGGTAGGTAGGTATATAGTTAAGTAGGTAGAAAGGTAGGAGGAAGGAAGGAAGGTAGAAAGTTAGGTAGGTAGGTGATTTAAAGTAAAAAACAAAACAAACAGGACTGCATATTGAAGGAACTCCCAGCTGACTGAAAGGTGAAGATGGCAATAGTCCAGTAAAAAGTACCCTATAAACCACTTCTGCCCTCAACATGTTCCCACCTCGTACTCGAAGGGTTTGAACCTCTTAGGATCCATATCTGTTCTGAGAAGTTTTTTTCATGTTACCATGTAAGTGTGATGATGAACACATGTATGGTCTTGCTTAAAGAAAAAGCAACAGGAACATTATTACATTCCTTTGAGTTATTAAGTACTTTGATATCATTTAAACGATGTGAATATTAGACTTTATCTGCGAGAGAGATTTGTGAAATGCTCTCTGTGAGTGAAAAGTTTGTGAAATCCCTCAGTGAAGCGCACACTTCATGCAGTGACTTTTTACCACAAGTACAAAGGCCGGACTGTTTTTCCCTCATCTCTCCCTCTGCACCGAAACGACTCTTTTCCCCGACGAGGCAAGCCAGAGGTTACTGCTCAAAATATCATTAATTTCAATCAAACGCTTGGTGTTGCAGAGCTTTTGTTGTTGCTGTGAACCTCCAACGCAGGAAAAGAACACTTATATCATCGGTTTTATCTGTAACTGTTAAATACAGGAGAAAGGGCCTGCACTGTTGACTCTTTTTTGTTGCATAATACCCCCATAATCAACCCCGTAGGAAAAGAATAGATGAATGGTTATGCATTTTAAAGCACGTATGAACACAGCTCTATGTGTCGAGCCCAGTGAGCGACGTAGGATTGGTTTTGTGGCCCCAGGATCTTTGGCCCTGAACCACGTGCAAACATTTATTTGGGCAGCGCGTCCAGTTTGCAATTTCTCCTCCAGAGACCTGTTTGTTTAAGCAGGTAACTTATGCAAGTAGCTCTCATTGAGGGTTGAATCCACACCATTCCCACAGGGGTCTGCACATCAGGTTTTTTTGACACGAGGGGATATTTTGCCAAAACAAGGTTGCGGAAACGTAAATCCACAAATGAAACTGCATGGCCACAATCGGATGCAGAAAATGTGGATCTTTCCCAAAGAAGAGCTCGAGCACGCTAGTGACATTTCAGAGGATCCTTAATGGACGTCTTGCAAACTAACCCAGCTAGCAGCCCTGCTTGTGTACGGATAGCTGTTTGCCTCCTTGGTTTGAGTGAAGGCTTTGTGCTCCGTCACTGAACTCTGGGTCCTCTCCTCTGGCCTTCTGGGGGATTGAGGAGATTAGTGATCTAGCTACAGCAGCAGGAAGGCTGACACACTGACAACCCATCACACTGCAGATCCACACACACACACACACACACACAGCTGGTGTGTTGTGACACATGGGCGCCCCGTCAATGGCAGAAAAGAGTAAACAGTCTTGAAACCGTCAGTCGGGTTCAAACAAGCATCTCAAATCTCCTTTAAAGAAAAGCGTGACCCCGTTAACGACGTGGATGTTCTCGGCTGTGCCGACGCCCCATCGGGGTCGCTGAGCCGACCCCCGTGTGACAGGAGGTTAGTGGGCCGCACCGGTCTCCTTGTTATCTGTGAAGATGACCTGTGACACATGCCTGTTGAGGTCTAATTAAGAAGGAACAAAACAGTTTTTAAAGTGACCCGCTGACCGCTGCCTGAATGAAGCCCCTTCAACGCCTCCGGGTGTCTTTTAACCGTAGCTCTAAATGTTTACAGGATGTAGAACATGACAGAAATGAGAGTGCACCAAAACAACGGTGGTATTAGAAAGTGGTTTACACATTGTGCTTGTTCTCATCTCATTCAGGGTCACGGAGGACTGGATGCCAGCAGGCTTTGGAAGGCAGGGAACCACACCCTATTATCCAAACGCTTAACTGGAGAGGGGCATTCAACTCCTCATGAAACTCTTTGCAAGAAAGTTTAAAAAGTGTTTCACTTTTCTTTTAAACTGGGAGTAGTACAAGTACTTTGTTACTGTACTTAAAAATAATTCTCAGGTATCTTTACTACATTTTTAAAAAGAAATCTGTACTTTCTACTCCCCACATTTTCAAAACAGGTTCATAACGTTATAGTTTTAACGCATTTGAGGGGAATTATCAATGTATTTATTTTTCTTATTAATATGACGAGAGATTCAGTTAAAAGTTCTTCATAGGGAGACTTTTCACTTTCTACTATGAGTACATTTCAGAGCCTGTACTTTTTCACTTTGACTTGAGTAAATAAGTTGAATCAGGGCTTCTACTTTTTCCAGAGTCTTTTTGAACACAAGTATCTGTACTTCTACTTTAGGTGAACCTTCACCGAAAACCCAATATATTTAGGTTTCTGGATAGACACAAGAAAAATACACAACAGTGACAATAATAATGTAATCACAACCAAAGCACATATTGAGCCTGAGTCTAAATTCCAAACGATCCGTGGTACACGGCATGTACACAGGATGTGCATGAAAATAGATCCAGGTGAAGTGCAACGTGATAAACGTGTGAGATGTGCAAAGATGGACGGATGCCTGCAGGATGAAAAGAAACATTCTTTTCAGCTACTTTCTCTTGTTAATTTCCACATGTGGAGGATTGACCCTCCAGAGTCTGGTCTCTCTTCCATGACCACCTGGACGACATACCAGACGATTTGTATAGTGACTCACCTAAGTGTTCGGCGGCCAGCTGTAGAACACCTGGCGAGGTCCGGGGCTTCCGCTTCAAATACCAGCGTATGTTAACAGCGTCTGTGTTCTGATGGAACAGATGAGTCAGCACATCAAATGCTCGTCTGACCTTCCCGGTCCAAATCTGTCTCATCGCAACCCGTTTTAAAATCCAGTTCAAATTGATCCGTCTCATTAATCAGGAATGTAACACCGCTTAAAGAAAAATCAGAGCCACCATAAATCTGAGTGATGAAAGGAGAGGGAGGAAGGATACAATAAATTCACTCCTCCTTTGAGAATCCCACTGGCATATGTCCCATAAATAATAATAAAAAATGACTCCTGGTATTACATCAGCCCAGGTATTAATCATCACAGTTACTTAATCCCTTCCTCCCCGGCTCATTATTTTTAGCCACTTTAATGCTGACATGATGTCACGCTTAAGTTGATATGGCGATTAAGTGGTTGCTTCTTCTCACATCCAGCAGTTACGGGGCAACATGATCATTCCTTCAGAGTCGTGTTTCTGGCCGCTGGGTGAATGTGAGTCCAATATTCAATCTCTTCCAGCCCTGTTTTTGGTTTCCACCAACTCCTGAGGGAAATATCTACCTGCTAAATACTCCACTATGTTCACCAACTGGTCGCTGACTGCAGGTATTTAGAGCTTTTTCCTCTGAGAGCAGAGAGAGTGAACCAAGCAGTAAAGTTATTGCCTTTTAAATGACTTTGTGTATTTATTTATTTTCATACTTTCATTCTGTGGACAGCAAATTAAGAATTTCATTGTTAAGGAAAACACGTTTCTTTACTGTGCATACGATAATAAACCCTTTGAATCTTACATCTTGAAACATAGAGCTGAGACTTGTTCGACGTGCTGTAAAGTTGCAGATTCAGGTGATGATGATGCTCCGTGGGTTTATCGCATACAAGCGACTCCTTTTGCCAAATTTAGCAATATCCACAGGAAAATAGCCACATAAAGTGCTGGTTAATTCTCTTTCAATATTTTTAAGTACACCTCTCAGTGTAGTAGGAAGCTGTGTGGCTGCCAGTCCTGGATGACGATGCAATATGATGCCAGTTATCAGTGGACGTTGCAGAGCTTAATTCACACCTTAACTCTAATTATACTGTGATTAACGCAGGATGCTGAACCTTTGGTTACTCTATGACACATCAGAATCCCAGAGTAAAACATCTAATAATCTCTGCACGTATTTACTAGCTCGGATTTTTCCTTCCTGTTTCACACGAATTGGCATCAGTTTAAAAGAAGTTTCCAGATTGCAGCTTCTGCGATTGATCCTCTGTGACGTAAGCTGCAGGTGTAGAGTTGTGTAACCCAAAGTTCCATCCAGAACCGCTGTGAAAGACCATGTGATACCAGCAGACATCTCACGGTTTGATGCTTTGGATAAGTGGGACCTCTGTTTTTGCAGGTCATGTGACAAAGGTCAAGGTCTGCTCCTCCTCGACAACAAGAGTCTGACGCAGCGGTGAGACTCTCCATCGTGGCAGCCCTTTCCCGGTAAACTACAGAGTTCGTCCCACAAAACCAAATATAAATGTTTGCATGAAAGGGAATATTCTTAATCACTTCATCCCACACAGAGGCCGAAAGTGACGCAGTGTGCCACAAAGTAAAGATTTAATTGTGTGGTGTGAGCGCTGCTGTGAGACACTGTGAGACTCCGGTAGAGGACAGAGATAAAAGAGCTCCGGGCCGGTTGCCGGGCGTCTGGCCAGGACAGTCTGCTCTGAAACACCCTGATGAAACTAAACCTCTCAGAACACAGCATGTTGAATTAATCACAAGAAACAGGTGCACATCTACCGGTGCTCAAACTTAAATTGGCTTCCATGATGTAAAAAGTTTGATTTCTGTAGAGAAGTTTAATGGCTGTGTTTTATTTTGATACTTGAACAGTGTGCATGTTCAGATCTGAAAATAAGAAGTGGACGTAGTCATGGTGACGTCACCCGTGGCTTTGTGGAACTACGGTTTTGGCCGTCGACATGGAACTAGAAATTGTTGCAGCCACTGTAGGAAGTGACCATATTTGGGCTGCGGAGGAGCGACAGTCGGATCTGATGAACACAAGCGGCAGAGCAGCACCCTTACTGGATCTGGCTTCTGGTGCGAGGCTGTTAACAAAGTTAGCGTCCATAATTAGAGGTGAACTTTACAGCTAAGTGTTAAAGTATAGGCTTCGGTAGCAACGCCATGGCAGCGACCTGTCAATCACAAGGTAGCCCTGCCCTAAATCATCCCCTGCTTTATGGTCCGTTTGACTCTAAATGGATCATAATTCACTAAAGTAACATTAACTTGAAACCTAGAGATTGAGACCAGAAACTCATGTTTACAATGTTTACTGAGGTAATAAATCAAGTGAGAAGTAGTATCATTTTCTCAGACATCTTTGTCATTGGACATGTTTTGCAACCAGAGGATTCTTGCCCAGATAGAAAGGAGAGAAAATGTTTAAGGCTTTGGCTTCACTTTTCGGAAACGGAGGTTGCCGTCTGCTCAATACGTCTATGACAACTTAATATTCCAAAGCCCTTAGGCTCTTGTTTTATAATAACAACACATATTTTGATATTTCATATTGTATTGAAATGCAATGAAAAATTAGATTAGATTATTATATACCAACCCCATCCCTTTGAAGAGTGGTTTTATTCTACACTTTGCCTGAGTCAATATATTGATCAATTTAATACATTTTACACTAAACCTTCTCCAAAGAACACAGTTTTTCCTGCATGTTTTATATGGTTGAGAAATAAATACGTGACATGCATCACATGGTCTTCGATAGGCTAACTGGTACAGTAGGCTAACGTTACAGCTAGCAGCCCCCCAAGTGGCTACAGTCCTGAAACTGGACCCCGCAGGCTAGTGGCTTATGTTGTGTTAAGAAGAAGTTAGTTAGGGATCGAAATGCTTGTGTGTCTACCACACTACGTATAAAGCTAGCTTTGTAAATGTAAAGTTCCTTTGCTAGCTTAGGTTGTTAGTAGGCTACTAGCATTGCCCAGGGCTAGCAAGCATTAGCTTGTTGTGGCTTAGCATGAGGATGTAATGTCTGAACGCTAAATGCTAACAACGGACTAAACTTGTATTCTCGGTTGAACACGTGGACTTTACGTGTCGGGGGTCACAGTGAAGTTCAAGGTCCGTGTTGGTCACAGAGACCCTCATCGATCAACGCTGATTGATAACCCCAAAGAGGGTGGTGACGTGTAAGTATAAAAACAGTCGCTTGGGGGCGCTGTTTCGCTTGTTACGTTTGAATATTGTCCATTGTACAGTAAATAGGCTGTGGTCATATCTGTAAAACGATGAGAATCAAGGAGTGACATCACCTATGACATCATAAATAATATTCCCATCATCAGAAATAAAATAGAATATGAAATGTAATTATCAGGGTTCATACTAACAAACTGCGAGATGGGAATGGGCTGGTTGTCTTATTGCTGCATGGTGAACCTGACCTGGGGTCAAAGGTTGGAACTGAACCATCACTCCTGTCCTCACATGAATGACCCGAGGGAAGGGCAACAAAGAGAGAGAAGAAGTGGAGGACAAGGGGAGTGGAGGGGAAAGCGTGCTGACAGACAGACGGAGCAAAATGCTCAGTCCTCACTGCACTTTCACTTTTCATCAAATGTTTTGGCTGCACACGAGCTGAAGGAATGCGCCGCGGGGAAGCCTGCACCTCACCTTGGACGGTGCACCGCTCCCCTCAGCATCGTGTTCCCGCCCCCCACCTGCGTCAAACCCCACGTCCCAACATGTCCTCAGTCCAAGGCCATTATGTATCTCCAGCATCATCTGGGGGAGGATATTTGGGCATATTATCATTATTTTTATCTGCCATTAAATAAAATCAGTGACTCCCTTTTGATGTTTTGTACTATAGAGTTGTGTGTGTGAGACGAAAGGCTGAGGCTGACTTCATGTCCCATACGTCTACATTTAAAGAAAAAGGGTTTGGCTGCGTATCACAGAGATTAATGATTTTGCAGTTCATCTGCATGCATGGGCATGACAGAGTGCTCGCTCCCCTCCGTCCATCTCGACCTTTTCACAGCTTTCGTGGCTGCAGGCTGCCGTGGGAGAGGAAGCTGGGTTCACTCCAAGGCACGACATGGATAAATTCACTCTGAGATTTATTTATTTTTTTTTAAAAAGACTTATTGATCAATCATCTACAAACATGCTACAATGTTGCTTCTCCACAAGCAGTTTCCCTCCACTCTGCTGGAAAAATGTAACAGATATACATACAAACAACCCATTTCTTCTACTCTCACACACCGATATTACCTGCACTATAAATAAACGACGGGCAACGAAAATAAATTTGCTCATAAGACAGATGTTGCCATTGGGTCCAAGATTAGACTTGGCTCGTGGCCTCCCCCGAGAGGGAACGATAACACGTGGTAAATGAAGTTATGTATTGGGTGTGCAGGCCGGTGGAACAGTAGCAGCCAGTGCTGGAGAGTGGACACACTCGGCCCTGAAGGCTCTCCACTGTGTGAGCCCCGAACCACATCTTCAAAATAAGGGCGAATAAAAAGGGTCAAATATCAAATCTTAAAGGAGATCACTGTCCACCATCGGGCTCTGCCTTCAGCAGGACATATTGGCAAGTTATGACATAACTAACACCTTCACATACTCAAAGAGCAGCTTTGAAGGGAGCATCCACCTTAACAAAACCCTGCCATCCACATACTGTTTTCATAATGGGCCACTTGAAGAAACACTCACACTGTTTGCTCAGCCAGTCAGAGGTTCTCCCTGTGTTGACTGGTCTACTCTCTACAGGGTGGGCTATTTCACTGGAGGTATCAAATGTTCACCTATTCTGTTTCCCCCCCGAGTGGATGTCGTGGTCGAAGCATCAATGAGCCACTGTGGAGGCGCAGGCCTCCGACACGCAACCGAGAAGGGAAGCTGTCAATCATGTCCACCTCAATAATGCTCTGTCTCCTGGCAGCTTGAATATTTAAAAGCCCATTGTGTACATATTAACATCGCTCTCCGCTGTAATTACAGGTTCTTTTTGAAAAGTAATCACTTGTAAGAATGTTGCTGAGGCTGTTCCTTCATTACACCTGCATCATCTGTTTTATATTTTGACATGTGAGTTGAAAGGTTTGAAAAATAACACGACTCTTGCAAGTAGACATTTTTTTTTCTCTTTCTGTGCAGGATGTTCTCAGTAAAGAGCAAACAGAAGAAGGTGATGACTAAATCTCTAACCGCCAACACTCTCGTTCCTGTCTGGCATCATGAAGGAAGCTCTTCAGTCATGACAAGTTCAAAAACACACCCCGTCTAACATCTCTCCCCTGCAGAAAAACGACAGTCGTCCAAGGTGTGGTCGCAGCTCTTACATGCTGAACTTTAAATGTCTTCTCATGGTAATGTCAAGCGGTGTGGATATAAAACAACCTTGAATCACTGCAGAAAATGTTTGCATTCGCAGAGTCTGTAAACATCTGCAGGAGCAGACGATGCAGCTGCTGGGCCACATAAACCACAGGCAACACCACCGGCTGACCATTAAGGGCCTTTGGGAGAGAGAGGTGGGATTTTAAGTTAAGCTTTTCATTGGTGGAGTTTGGATCGCACTGAAATAAAGCTCTATGAGTGACCACAAGCATTTACTGAGCCACGCCATGGCAGCTGGGGAGCCGTCCGAGTTTCCCCTTTTATTAGACGGTGGCTTGTTATCACAGCGCTGCACAAAGTAACGTCATTTATCAACTTACATGTAAAAAAACATGAACAGGCTCCTCTTAAGTCTAACTATCTGACTTCCTCCCAACATAATCCAATCCATCACTCAACACAGCAGAATGGATAGTCATTAATAGCAATTAACTGCATTCCTTACATCTGTGGTTGCAGGCTAAACATTTTTTTTTTTAATTGGTTGATTCTAGATGCAGTTTGAGCCACAGGAATGAGGCAACAGGTGAAAACAGAGCGGCAGCGCCATCTACCTGCAGATGAGAGGATGTGTGTAAAAAAAAAAAACAGTTCAAAAGCTGTTTTTGTTCTTTTGTTAAAAAAAAAAGACACTTCTGTTGGTGTTAAAACCTCATTTAAAAACAGAAAACAAAGCTGGAGAAACTTAAATGAATTTATTTATTAATGCATGAGAAAGTTAGGAAGCTGTCACAGTTCTTAACTCCTCATTAAGTCTCCTATTTTCAAATACAAAGTATTTGAATCTACACATTATTAGTGCAAATGTAGGAAAAAAAACTTTCTTATAATACAAATACATCCAATTTTGGTGACTCTTCTCCCAATTAATAGCACTCTTGCATGTGCACAAGTACGAAGAGCACTTGGTGACCAACACCATCAACATGTCAAACCATTAGGTAACTAAGGGGTGTGAAAAATTACCTATTTCCATGATGTTAGGTCAGGATTTACAGAAAAGTGCTGCCCTCTTGAGGCAAGAGAAAGACTTGTAATTTTGCAGGACATTCTTAAGATAAATAATAAAACTTCAAGTAGCAAGACAGTGTTTAAGGAGTGTAATAACACGGTAAAGAAACTCATAAAATAGGAAATGTTTTCAAACGTCAGAATATTTATACATTATTGCTTTACCAACCTACAAACTTTCAAGGTTTTAAATTATGTCAATGACATCTTGTACCTGTAGTAGTAAAGAGGAGTTTAACTCTTATTTTATTTTATATTTTTTTTTAAAGTTCAAACAGCGGTCGTGTCCCCAAAATCTTTGTTCCATTTGGTATACATAGTAAGAGTCGCTGTGCTAGCACTGGGCTTAATGCGCTTCAGGGAATCCTCAAAGTCTCTCATCTTGATGTTACGCATCTGTGGACACAAACAAAGAGGAAGATAAGATAGATACTCTCACATCATGGTTGTTTAAAAGCCATTAAGGACAAACCTGCTGTATTATGAATAATAATGTTTTACTGTGAAATTTGGTTTTAAAAATGATAAATCGAACAACGATGGACCGAGAATTTGTAAAAGAGACGTGATAATAAAATACATTTGTTCTGCCATTGCCATTCTGACAACTGTCTAAGCCTTGTTAAGATGGTTTTATCTTTGATAGTGTTGATCTCTTATCAACAAGCACCCTCAAGTAACTTAGGCTTCTTATGCCTTTCCCGTGAGGACGGTGGTCAGACTTGGGGTTGACACTGCACTGTTCACTTCCTAACTGTTGTCCTGCTCTCAAACCTTGATTCTCACGATGGAGCCCCAATAAATGTTTCAGCATTAGACCTCTACCGTCTCCAGAGGTCTCCTTGCTTCCACTCATATACATTTCCAATCACAATAACAGCATTACCTCACTAGCAGCCATACTTCGGACTTGGTCTGGTCTCAACTCTGCGTGAGAGAGGATTTTCACATGAAAGTCTGGTTCAGTCATGGAGGCTGAAATATACACCAACCGTACGACGACATTAGGAAGACGTCTTACCTCTGATCGGCCCGAGGGCAGCATCTTTGGCTAATGACGTGAGATCGCTTCCTGAATATCCTGCCGTCAGTCTATCGAGATACATATCCAGGAATGAATGCATATAAAACTTACTTCTGGAAAGGCTGCGAGGCAGGTGAACATGGAACTCACTTTGCGAGGACGGACAGCTCATTTTTGCTTAGTGGATTCCCGTGTTTTCCCAAAAGGTTTTTCAGCAGCGTTAATCTTGTCTGGAGGGACGAGAGTTAAGTCGTTTAATTCAATGAACTTAAAAAAAACAAAGACACTGATTGTAGTATTTAAACAGTGATAACGGTGTAAATACCTCCACATCCGGCAATGCTACATAAACCCTTTTTGCAAAGCGCCTGCAGGATTAACACAAGAGGAAAGTTGTTGTGAGTTTTTAACAAAAGATGCACATAGTAATCTTGCAGCATGTAGAGTTGCCTCATGTACCTCAGTACTGCTTCGTCGAGGTCCTGAGGCCTGTTGGTCGCTCCCATTACAAGAATCCTGTCGTCCCCTCCAGACTGCACCTGAAACCAAGAAGCACCGTTATGAAAAATATGGCCGCTGCTCTCTGAGCTCTACAGTGACGATTACATTTCAGAGATTACATGCTCTCACCCCGTCGAACTGAACGAGGAACTCGGTTTTTAGTCGACGAGAGGCATCGTGTTCTCCCTCCCTCCTTTCACAGAGCAAGCTGTCGACTTCATCTGAGTAAAAACAATAAAAACAGCAGTTTATTTAGGAGCTGCAATTTGGGGGATCAATCATAAGTAGGGGTGGGCGATCGATCCCCAAATATTTATACCACCGATACTACGTCTCGTTTTAGAATAGTGATTCAATTCAATAGGATTGATACCAGTTTCAGTTTCCCTCTTCTAGTTGGACCCATTTCATTAAAGATTAGAGCTGTCTGTTCACCACAATGGAACATTATTGGCACAATGTGGCAGTTAGAAATACTTCCACTCATCTTACAATGATTGTCAAGTTCTGGTCTCCCCTTAAAAGTAAATAACGGCTTTTAATTTAAATAAAAGTATCATTATCGGTATCATATCAAAACCAAACTCTTCAGAATCGCACACCGCTAACATGAAGAAATACAAACCGATGAAGATGACAGAGGGCTGCAATTCTCTGGCAACTGCAAACAGAGCTCGTACAAGCTTCTCACCCTCTCCTACCTGTGATGGTGATGAAAAATGTAATTAAATAAAACCTACACTGAAATTGAGTGTAGTGTGGAGACCGATTCCAGACAAAAAAATAGCACTAAAAGTGTTTTCTTACATATTTGGAGGTCAAACTCGCAGCGCTGATGTTGAAGAAAGTGGCTTTTGACTCCGCTGCGACTGCTTTGGCCTTGAAAGAGGAAGCATTGTTTGTGATTCAACTAACAATACAGGGCGAGACTCTCCACGGCCAAATCATGAAAGCACTTTGATCTTGAATGAATGAGTTTGCTGTGTTGAAAAGAACAGTTTACTTACCAGCATGGTTTTCCCATTTCCCGGCGGTCCAAATAAAAGCAAACCACGCGCCGGAGCTCTCAGGCCAGTAAAGAGCTGAAGGGCAAAATGTGAAAAAGCATTAAAAACAGCAGAAATATAGTAAACTGAGGCAAAATGTCCACGATCGATCACCTCCGGTCGTAAGGCAGGCAGGATGACGATCTCTTGGAGCGCTTGCTTGGCCAGCTCCTGTCCCGCAACATCGCCAAAGGACACAGTTGCTCCACTGCATTGGACACAAAATGCAAAAGTTGTTTTATTATTTGTGTATGTTTGTCAATAAAATCTCCAAGTGTTGCAAAGATGGTGTTCTTCTAAATACCTGATCACAATCTCATTCAGAATCAAGTTGGCGAGTTTACTGTCCACATTCTTAAAGTTTTTCATGTCCCTCTTTGGGGGTTGTTTCACAGCGGGAGGTCTTCCATTTGGAGCTTTTCCAACCCGTGGGGTCACCTTCACGGGAACGAGAATACCCAGAATCAGTACACACTTTACCAGAATCAGACATGTTTAAATTCAGCTGAATTAAATTTTAAAAAATCACCTTTTGATCAGCGGTTCTGGACGGGGGTCTGACAACAGTGGAGGGCCTGCTGTTAGTGGACACGCCTCGCACCGCAGGCTGGCTTTTAGGCCCCGGCTTGGGTTGTGGAAGAGCATCGTTTGAGGGCTTCGGAGGATTACTTCTTCTTTTAGATGCCATCGTTTCCTCTGTGAATAAACAATCTTCAGCATCCCTGCTCGGCTTATAATATCAATATTATCTTGGTTAAAATGGTGAATCAAGCTTACCTAAAAGGGCCAGCCTATCTTTTGCCATGGTGAGATTGGTGACCATTTTATCTTGAAGTCTCTTCGCCCTCTCATATTGCTCTCCTGCTAACAAAGCATGAGTGTGAGGCTACGAGCATAACAACGCTGCACACTGTGTACATCCGGGTGTTTGGATGTGTATTACCTTGTCCCGTGATCTCTACTGCGATACCCCTCTGGAGCTCAGAGATCCCCTTCTTGTACCAGCGCACAGCCTCCTCTTTATCTCCTGGGATCAACAGGGAGGAGGAGGAGGAGGAGGAGGGTGTTTATTACACGCTGCAACAACACACCAGCTAATACAGAAACACAAGGAACAAACCTGCGTCGTCTTCGTCGATCCGTAACGCCTTCGACACATACTCAAACGCCTGTTTGTGGTAGTTTTTAATAACTTCCCCGCTGTCTTTGCTTTTACTCGCCATTGTTTTTTGGCAGACATTAACGTTACTCCTCCGCGTCGCTGTCTCCTCGTTCTCGGCTGTAACTCGGAGTGTTTATTTATTATTTAGACCATGCGGTCAAATACGGATTTTAATTCGCATTTATTATCGCTTCAGAAGTATTCGGTTTATAAAAGAAGCTTTTTTGACGCATCCAGAGTGTAAACATTTCCACCGCTAGTTTTTCCGCTTCCGTGTGTACGAGCTGACGACCTTTGCCCCCCAGTTCCGCTCATCCGACTTCCGTTGGGATTTTCAGAATAAATTCGCAGTATCAGAATAAAAACATGTATTAATTATTATATACTTTTATTAAACATATATATATATATTTATATATTACACACGTTGCCTTCACCCAATTTCAGATGAGAACATGCAAACTCCACACAGAAGGCAGTCCTAAACCCCTCTTTTTCATCCTACATATCAGTTAGTTTTTAAAATTATTATTATTGCGAAAAGATCCGTTTACAAACATCAAGGCACAGAGTAAATGGTAAATGGGTTTATTTAATTCAATGTCCAATAAATCAAAACGAAATTATCCTATAAATCAAAACAAAATGATTAACATTTTAAGGCAATCCCAAACAACAACACTTTTCTACTGTGAGAGGAGCGGATCGATTTTGATCGATATGCGGGTCCTCCTCTCTCTGTCACCGCTCACCTGACGGGCCGTGCGGTTTCATAAGCAAACGGCCGTTTTTTAATAACGGCTACGCCTCCTGGATTTCTCCGCGAATCACACCCCGCTGCCTTGATCAAGTAACCAATCAGAATGCTTTGACGTCACCGCGGTAACAGTCTCAGAGCCGCCCCCCTTACCTGGCTCGACCGAATAATCCTCCGATTCCGACTGTGACAGCAGTTTGTTTCTGTCATTTCTCCTCCGACTGTGGGACAACGGCACATCACACACAGATTTTTTTAGGTTTTTGCGCTCCTTCCAAATCCACACGATAAAAAGCCAGCCTGTCCGTTAGCTGCTAACTTATTACGTTACCCGGCAACAGCACATCGGCCAAGAACACCGAGCTCGTTAATCAAGCTAACGCTTAGCCTCAGCTGTCTCTCCAGTCGAGCTGCCCCCCTTTTGTCTTTACGTCCAAGTCGGCTAGCTGGCCAATTCTCCTCTTGGATTTTGGCTGACACTGGCTTTTCGCCATTTTCCTTTTTATTTTTTCGCCTTGACAAAAGTTCAGTGAAACCAAGATAGGCGGCTTGGGAACCAAGATGTCGAACCGAGTGGTGTGCAGAGAAGCAAGTCACGCCGGGAGCTGGTACTCTGCTTCGGGTAACTGTCAACAGAGCGCCGCTAGCGAGCTGTTGTTGTTTTTGTCGTGGCAGTCTGTTTTATTGGTTTTATACAACATTCTTTATCTCGAGATTTCAAAAACTGTCGAATTAACGGCTTTTTCCATCTGACGGTGACGGGCTAACGTCGGGGGTTTTAACGCTAATCCATCGGATGAAAAGTCGACTAGCTAACACTAGCTGTTATTGACTGCCTCATCTCTTGTTATCCCGTTTGTGTTGCATGGTTGCTTTGAGCTTATTCGGCACTTCTCCTCCTCGGATGATCGATGGGAATCTGAGCATTTGTTTTTGTGTGTGTGACAAGCAACCAAAACATTCAATTATACAACAGCTAACTTGGCTAATATTGCAGAACTTCCTGGCCTACGTCACGTCGCTATCTGTCTAAAGAATAAGACATTACCAGCAACATAATTTTAAACATAACGCTGCTGTGTCTTGTGTTGATGTTGGTGTCTGATCCGGATGCTGTAAGTTAGGTGCAGGAAAACTGGCTGCCATGAAACAAAGGACTGGGAAGGGCAGGGCAGAAAGATCATTTTGCACCCCTTCCCCCATTTCCACTAGCTAGCTGCTAGTTGTTTTTCTTAAAACGTCGAAAGCCTGTTTATCCCCCTTTTTCATCTCGCCTCGGAGTATTATCAAGTTACACGAACGAGGCAGAGCTAACGTTAATCTACCTCGACGTCTTTGTTCGTTGGTTTTTTTTTTGTCTGTGTTTTTTTTTCTTACAAAACTCATTATACCGGTTGTTTGTTATTCCTGTAGACTTAATTATACACGTTAGTCAGCCATGTTTGGGCGATGTTGACGTCACGCTGGTAGTTAAAACAGCCCGTTTTTTTCCCCCAGTACAGGCGAGCAACCCTTAGTCATTTTTAAAAAATGAGCCTGTTCTTTGTTTTCACCTTCACAGTAGGAGAGTGAGAGTTTATCATTCTGTTTTTTTTCCATTTATGAACCAAAATAACACACAAGATAAAACAGCTGTCACCCTTTAGAGATTATTGTATTTACAGTATTACCTTTATTTTATTGGCGTCTATCAAATCATTATTTTCTTTTATTTATATATATATATATATATATATATATATATATATTATATTTATATTTATATTTATATATATATATATTTTATTTTTATATATATATATATATATATATATATATATATATAAGAGAGAGAGAGAGAGAGAGAGAGAGAGAGAGAGAGAGAGGTATGAGCCAGTCCCATTTTAATAAACTGATGTGAAGTGAAATTATTTCTTAATATTATTATTAATTCTAACTTTTCAGGATCCCAGCTGAACGCACAACTAGAAGGCTGGCTGTCCAAAGCAGATTCCACCATCAGACCTGCGAGAGCCATCATAGCGCCGTAAGAACGCGTCTGTTACACAACGAACCTGTCAAAAAGGTGCCAGGTGCCTCGTTCTGACTTGATGTGGTTTTTTTGTGTGCAGGCATGCGGGGTACACCTACTGTGGTGGTTGTGCAGCACATGCCTACAAGCAGGTGGATCCCTCTGTTACGTAAGTCGTTTTCATCTCTACCCCTTCCATGAGAAAATGTTTCTTATCTTGAGTTTCCCTCCGCACGGTGAACAGATGTTAGCGTAGATAGTAGACTACAGTGCTGGTGGTGTAACTTTTGTGAACAGAGTGAGTGAGATAAATTCCTGTTGCCCTTCAGTCGTAGGGTGTTCATCCTGGGACCGTCACACCATGTGCCCCTCTCCCGCTGTGCCCTGTCACCTGCAGAGATCTATAGAACACCTCTCTATGACCTGAGAATCGACCATAAGGGTATTCATCGTTTTCACTCATGACACTGTGATTTCTACTTGTTTTGTGTGTGTGTATTTATCTATCTATCACAGATGTTAATACACGCTAAATTAACACGTTCTTTAGTCTGGTATTTTAAGGGTCATGAGGTCGTAACGATAGTTTTGGATTGCAGTTTGAGGGTTGTTTAGTGTAGAAAACCAAACAAGTCAAACCAGTAACACTAAAAAGAACTGAAAAAACTCTTTGTTGTGATTGTTCTAGTCTATATCTAGATCTCTAACATGCATATCAGTCATGGGAGGTGATACAGCCTGACAATTCCTTCACTGTTAATCTAATGGCTTTGTCAATGATATGGATTTTCTCAGCTAGACCCTAGAAACAGGATATCCCATTTAAATGAATTAACCAGTAGACACTGTCATGATAGCATGCATGAATTAAAAGTAAACTCACCTTTGATTTACAGTTTATGCTGACCTCTGGAAAACTGGGTTGTTTGAGCGGATGAGTCTGCAGACAGATGAAGATGAGCACAGTATTGAAATGCACTTGCCTTACACTGCTAAAGCCATGGAGAGGTAATGTATGTTGGGAGGGGGCGTCCACTGAACTACTATACACTAGAAGAGGCAGCTTTTTATTCTTAAAATGTGCCCTGTGGGAATATTATAAAAAGTTATGTTTACATTCAGTGTTACTCACCAAAATGCATCGTGTGTATCCTTGAGCTCTTACAAATGTCTTGAGTGCATTTCCTTTTATGCATAAAACATTTGCTAAGCTACCAAAAAAATGATTTAAAATCCTGCCTGCCTTTGGGTGTGTTATCAACTTTTAGATCAGTGGAATAGTGTGAGGATGTGTATCACCCTCTTTTACAACCACAATCACACTGGTTCAGGGAAACGTGATAGTCTGATATGCAATACATAATTGATACAGCCATCTGTTAGGTTGGCAGGAATCAAAGGCATTTTTATGGTTCAGAAAAACAGGGTTCAGGTAGTATGAAGTGAATCGAGCACATATTAAACATTCAAGTTGAATTAAAACCTGAGGTGTTGACTGACAGGAAACCGTAACATAGCTGATGTTGTTTTCAATGATTGATGCTCTATGGATAATAATGCTGTATTAACACATAGTTTTATTTCCACCCATGCCCAACATGACATCATTTTGACAGTGAGGTGGAGTTATTGTACTCAGGTTGTTAATTCAACAATCTGATGTTGCAGCCACAAAGACGAGTTTAGCATCGTTCCGGTGCTTGTGGGCGCCCTGAGCGAGGCCAAGGAACAGGAATATGGGAAGCTGCTCAGCAAGTACCTGGCAGACCCATCCAACCTTTTCATTATCTCATCAGACTTCTGCCACTGGGGTAGGTGCCGACAAATAGAAGCACTAAAATAACGGCCTTCGAGAGTATTCTGCCATTAAAACCGTAGTCTGTTATCTGAAGACACTTTGGCCTAACTATCATACCTGTGATTCTGAACAATTTGCATTTCTCTTTTGAAGGTCAACGGTTCCGTTACACATACTATGATGAATCTCAAGGGGAGATCTACAGGTCTATCGAGCATCTTGATAAAATGGTAACTACGGATAATCATTAGATTAAAATCTACTCTATACTGTCATTTTGAATACGCCTTGTGCTCTTAATGTGACTGTTTACTTTAATGTACCTTCTAAAAACAGTGTTTCAGATATTTAGAATACAGAAAGGCAGGGAGCATTTGGATGGTGTATTTTCTTAAGGAAGAAAGGAAGCTTGTTTTCTTTTACACAACATCTAGAAATGAAATAATGCAGTATCAAACATGCCTTTTTCTTCTCTGCTTGTGAAGGGGATGGGCATTATAGAACAGCTGGATCCCATGTCTTTTACCAACTACTTAAAGAAGTACCGCAACACCATCTGCGGGCGCCATCCGATTGGAGTTCTTCTAAATGTAAGTAGAACAGAGAACGAGCCTCACCAGGTGTTTTGTGTTATTTAACATTACGTAGGCATGTGTTTGAGGGTTCACTTGACTGATTGCAGTGCTCTGTCTTAGTGACTGCCGACAGTTCATGATAACTTTCCACCCACAAATCAAGGGTCCTTGATATCAGACAGGTCAACAAAAGGAGCTTCTCAATTTGAGGCTTCCAGCTTCCTACATGGTATTCTTACCTACATGATGGCTACACAATAAATTGTGCTAAAGCTGCATGTCCCAAGCAAAAAATGTGCAACCTCACCAGTTGATCCATATAGGATATGGAAATAAAGAGACAGGATTATACTTGTATCATAGTGTAGAGGCAGTTAGTCTGAGTATTTAAGGTATGTAATGAAAATCTAAATATAATGATCTGACTAAGCGCTGATGTTACTCTTTTGCAGGCTGTGGCTGAGCTGAGGAAGTCTGGTTTAGAAATGAACTTCTCTTTCCTGAATTACGCCCAATCAAGTGAGTGCAGGAACTGGCAGGACAGCTCCGTGAGTTACGCTGCTGGGGCTCTCATCGCTCATTGAGGTCGACTTCTGCAGGGGCCACTGCAGCCCCACCACCCTGCCCTTACTATCTATCGCCATAACCTGACCCAGACACCCTCCCTCCCTCCCCCCACCCCACCCACTACTTGCAGGAAGGACCTAGACACTCAAAGCCAATATAGTCTTCTTTCTCTGTCTCTCCCTCAGCTCTCCTCCGCCTTTCTCCACCCTCTTCTCGGTTTGAAGTGTGTCTCAGAGCTTTTGGTTGACATTGTTTGCTTGAAGTGCAGTTTTGAGATTATGGCGGTGCAATTGGTTAGAAGAGATAGGAAGAGTGTGTCATTTTGTGTCGGATTAAGCGTTGGGAGGGGGAGATCTTAGTTGGGTTTAGTCCCATTTTGTTTTCCTGACAAAACGATGGATTTGAGCTTTAAAAATGAAATCTTCACAGTTGGGCTCTCGGCGATCTGTGCTCATGTAAATTGCCTCGGAAAAGGAATGAAAAATAAAATTGCAGATCTCATGGAGCATATTGAAATTTTGCCGGATGAAAATGAAATGAGTGTTTTGACTGACTGCTTCAAGCTACATGCGATTTAAAGCTTTGAAAACAGTGTCATCAGTAATTACTACCGTTGCTCAACATATGTTGTAGTTGCTAACAAAGGGCTGCACCCAACAGAGTTCACTAACCACTGTACAAAACCAAAAACATTGTTACTCATAGTTTAAATATTACCTTTTATTCATATTTTATTCCTGAATTTTATTTAGTAGTTTTATTAGACGTGATGATATTTACTCTAGTGTGTAGATTTGAAAATAAAGCAGTGTTGTCAGTTAATCTCTAAAGCCATCGACATCGTTTGCCCAATAAATAAGCGTGAACAACACTGCTTCCAGATTCCAATTACAGGCCTGTAGCATTTGGGAGATGTTTTGCGGGGGGCCGTGCTTCAGTGGTGGGTGCTACAGAAATGAAATCAAAGATATTGTGTAAATTACTCCAACACTGACACCTCTAGTCTTTGTTTACACAGTCACCTTGAATCTCCAGTTGCTGAATAGTCAGGAGATTCGAGCAAACTTAATTTTTTTGCCTTTTGACTTAAAAAAAAAAAAAATCACATTAAGTTCTGTGAGAGCAGCAGAGCTTTTGACCAAAGTGGTAAAGGCCTACATGATCTGCTTAAATTGATGGAAGTGTTATTAGATCGTTTCACTAGGTAGTACTTTTTTTTTTTCAAATTGTATTTAAGAATGCCAAAAGTTGGAGACAAGTAAACAAGTAATAGATGGCCTGAGTTTTAAGATCAGCACAGTCATAATGCTTTTCTATATGGTTTTAGAATCTAGAAAAGTGATGGATCTTGCTCCCTGCTGTTTTTTGGAATCTATTAAAGTATTTACTTGATGAAATGTGGAGCATGAGGATCACAATTAGCAGAAGAAAAGATGTTGTGTAGAGTAATATGCTATGTAGTCCTGCTGCCTGAAATACACCTAGATATTTTCATAGATTAATGAACTGAATATAAAATCTGATGATTCATAGTGGCAGTATGAACTTTAACATTTCTAGACATCTCACAGTATCTGCTGTCCTGTGGTGTGATATTACAGCATCACTGACTGACTTTACACTGATGCAGCCCTCTGGCGTTGGTCCGTCCCTCTCGGCACCACAGAGGCGTCGCTAAGCGCTAAGCTACGATGTTTGGTTGAACCAACTGGGCACAGAATCCTCAGACTCACTTGACCCCGAAGCTAATTTAAGGGAAACTAGTAAAGCATGACACACTGTGCTATTGTGCCTTTTATCACTGTTGCACATATACATATAAAGTGTATTATCTCTTTTAGTCTTATTTTTAGATTGTGTACTTTTGAGTTTTTGTTTTTCCACACATGTACCCTCCTGCTTTTCCTCGTGCCCAACAATGTGTTCAGCTCACCCAGCGCTCTAGGAGTGTGTCGCCCTCTCATCCGTTGGTCTAAAATGGCACCAACTGTTATCTCCTTTCTCCAGCAGGGGGTGGTGTTCTCTTTTCTCCACCTCACCTCATTCCTGTAGAGACAAAGGCTGAAACCTCAACACTGTTCATTTTCTGTTTATGGATCTTTGTTTGTCATATAGAAAATGTTTTTTTTTCCTTGCTTAGAAAAATGGGAACTTACACGTCACAAACCTAAAATATACTACTTAACTACTCCCTAAATGGAGTTTTTTTGATCTCAGGTTCCACTGACAAAGCATCCCAAAAGGCTCTTCGGATAAGGCCGTGGATTCATGTTACAAAACAAGTAAAATGTACTGAAAAGCACGTCTGCTGGTGTCTCGTTCTTCAAGTATTTACAATCAGAGAAAACTACACGTGTCATTGTTCAATCACTGCCTTTTAATATGTTGTTTATTTTACAGTGGAGACATTTAGGGTGTTCACCAGTAGAGGGAGCCAAATAATTGGAGGAATAATAGTGAAATTCTAAAACGTCTCCAGATAGTATTGCATATTCTGTGTGTACACACTCAGCTGATCCAATAATGAATCCAATTTTTTTTATTAAGGTTATAATTATGACTTGTTGTTGTTGCAACTTTACAATCAGTTATTTTGACCCACTTTATTTCCAGCCGCATAGCATCACAAACTGAATGGTTGACTTTGTTAAGGAAATGTGTGTTGTGCAACCGACCATGGATTTAGATGCAGGGGGAAAACAGGTTAAACAATAAGACCAACCAAAGGCTGCAGCGTTAGTTGGAAGCACAGGGCTTTATAAAAACAAGTTGAAGTTAACACGACACATCCTAGCCAACGCAGGTACTACAGAGGTTTAGTCAGGTTTTGCACAGCGCCTGGCGTATCGTGCAGATTTAATCATTTCACAATATTCAGTAGCTGTTCAGTGTGTTCAATGAGTCATTAGGGCATGTCTGTGCTCGGCTGAGGAAGGCGAGGTTAGAGGGCCTGGTGATTTAGTAACACTAGCTTTTTTATTGTCTAATTACGATGGAGGTTGTTTAGTATTCTTTTAATCACACTATTATACTCTAGTACAGGCTTCTCCGGTTAGGATTCCCTGAAACTATACACACATTCATGGTTATAATACAGACATTTTTTTTGGCTACATCAGGACTTTTATTATTGTTGTTAAGCTACGATGAGTTCAGTCAATTCTCCTTTTAAAAATGCCCTTAATGCAACTGTAGGAGAGGAAAATCTTCCTTTTAAGTTAGTAGCTCAACAAATTTAAGAAACAATCTTAAATACAAACGGCGCTACATTGTTTGAGATTGGGGCAGATGTTGCTGTGAGTGTCTGTATACCAGATGGGCAGTCAGAGGAACGTTTAGATCGACTTCAAATTGATTCTGTTCACTTCAGCTGAAATCCAGCTAGTTAAAGTCAGCGCGTTGGTTCCAGGGTGGAAACTATGATCATAACATCACCTCTAGTGATGGTGTTGTGCAGCTCTGGGAGGAGTCGTAAAGCAGCTTTAAACATCCAATCCACTTCATGCAGACACTAGTTTTAAGAGGGGAAAGCAGTCCTGCAGCACCTCCTGAGATGCACTGCTATGGGGACCTGGTCGGCTACCTCAGCTGTGGGATGATCCTGACAGGACTCGGACATTTGGTCCATCACAGGACGGTACAGACCTCCTACGGGCGCTACGTGGGACTCTCTCCTCCTGTTAGGACGGTCCCAGCCAGACTAGCCTGGTTCCTCCAGGAGATGCCAGCTCTCCTGATCCCTCTGCTGTTAACGCTCACCGTGCCCAACCCCTCCACTACAGGGAAGTACCTGCTGCTCGGGACCTTTTGCATGCACTACTTTCACAGGTAAAAGCAACGTGTGTATCTGAAGTCAAGTGTTAAGATGTACTTTAACAGCAGTGATCAGTTACTCATTTATAAGAAAATATACAAGATTTAACTGTCAGCAGGGCAGATTTTCATCTCATATTCACTAATACAATATTGTACCAACAGTATATTATTTCACCTTAAATGTAGTTATATTTCTCTCATATTTACTCAGCCCGTTTGTGTACAGTATGAACATAAAAAGGTATTCTTAGTTTATAGTTAAGACTTCATGAATTCATCATGGACCTCGTTGCATTCATTACAAGACGGTTTTCTCTCCATATAGTTTATTATAGCACTTATTCACAAAACTGTGGCATCATAATTGCAAACTATTTTGTATTTGATGGAAAACAAAACTGGTTTAAATCATCATGTTGCCATTGTACCTATAGCCACTAGATTTACAGTATGTATTGAGTCACTTTATAAGTCAGAAGCCGAGAAGAGAAAAACAGCTTTGGAAAGGAGAAACCTGCTGCTTTAATTTGAAAGCTGGAACACTGAGGAATTAATTGGTAACCTCCCATGAACAATGGGGGCTTAATTGTGACTTTTTTGCCTGCACTTAAATGCTAAATCATTTGCACAAAATCTCTCCTTTGTAGTACGTACCAGCGTGGATTAAAAGCTCTTTTATCCCCCTCCTCTTCCCACCTGCTGTATTTACTGCATCTGCATCAATCATAGGACATTTGTCTACTCACTGCTGACCAGAGGAACGCGGTTCCCACTGCGCGTGATGGTGTTTGCAGGTGTATTCTGCTCTCTGAATGGTTTCCTGCAGGGACACTACCTGCTGCACTGTGCCTGGTTTGATGATGAATGGTCAGTTGACTATCGCTGCAAAACCGGTACGAGCAAAATGAAATTTTATTTGCTTTATAAATATTACATTTTTTGTCTTTTAATATTAGTAACACACAAGTTCTTCTAGGTTTGCTGCTGTTTTACACTGGAATGGCCATCAATGTACACAGCGACTATATTCTACGCAACTTGCGGAAACCAGGGGAAGTAGCTTATAGGATTCCCACAGGTAAGTAACACACCTGGGGAACCTCTCATGTGCTCTGTGCTGGTCGTGACCTGCGCTCCTCTTTCTCTCTGCAGGAGGTCTGTTTGAATACGTGTCCGGTGCCAACTACCTAGGAGAGATCTTGGAGTGGTTTGGCTACGCTGTGGCTACCTGGTCCCTGCCAGCGCTCTCATTCGCTGTGTTTAGCCTGTGTTTTATTGGACCGAGAGCCCTTCAGCATCACAGGTGCCTAAAACGGTGATCGTACATGAACACGCCTGCCAAATCACCTCAAATTACAATCTGCTATATGTGAGTTGCTATCTTCTGCTTCTGTTACAGGTTTTACCAAGAGAAATTCAAAGACTATCCAAACACAAGCAAAGCACTCCTACTGTTTTTAAAGCAGAAATAAACAAATTTTACTGCGCAATAATCTGTTTTTGGTTTTCCCCCCGGAGTCATTGTGCAAAACTGTTCCGCACAGATGAACCCTTTAACGCTTTCTATTCAAACTGCTTCAAAAGAAACTTGCAAAAAGACCATGATGCAATCGTCATAAGGAGATTCTGTGATAATAAGATTGAAATAATAAACAAGACATTAAAACAGGCTTCCTGAGAATCTCAAATGTAATCATTGAGAAAACATTGTGAGCAGGAAGACATTTGTGGAACGTGTGTGTGCCTGAGGTTAATCTTTGTGTTTTCATAGCCTTCAGGTCGTCATCAGGTTTGGACTGGAAATCATTTGGATGCAACACAATGTAATAAAAAAAAAGGATGGAAAATTACCAACCAATATTTGTTTGGTACTATGTTGGCTAAAAAAAAAGAAAGAAAAATCTGTGGCAATCTTGCAGCACCTCCTAGTGGTCACCAAAGGCAATACAGCAAAAACTATTGGTTTGTAATCGAGTGCTGCAAAGAGGATGCTTTTGTCGGCCAACCCCGGCCCTCACACTGGTTTTTCCATTTGATTTTAGATTATTGAAGAAAACAAACTTTTTTTGGTTTTGTTTGGCAAGCTGATCTTCACAAACCAACACCACAAATCTGTGTTAACCACAGACCTTATTTCAGGCATCTAACCCACTAAAAAAAAACTACACTTTGAGACGAGGAAACTCATTTCCAGGTTTAAGGACTCATTCTTGATGCACTGTATAATAAAGGGTTGATGAATGGATCCAAGGAGCTGATTTCTTTCCATTCCCTAAATTTCGTTATGGGCTGGAAGTGGTGGTGAAACGGCTGGTCGGGAATACGAAATGTTGGGGCTGGATGGAGAATCTTTTCCAGACAGTCCAAACACCAAACATACGCAGATGTGTGCTGATTGCAAAAAGCTTGTAAAACTCAGTAGCCTAAAAGTTTACTAAAAGATAACAGAGCTGCGATCAGTATAATAATAGTCCACAAAGACATTCCCAACACAAGGCAATGGGAATATATAGTGACTTAACTGAATATTATTTAAGAAAAATATCATTTTGATCATCACAAACTAGAGTTCCACGCTTAAATGCTCATCTTCTAGTTCACATCTTGAATTAAATATCGCACATCCAGCGCAAGATTGGCAGTTTCTACGGCAACTTGCAAGGCATTGATTTTCGCCGTGAAGGAGTCGAGCACACGCGGCTGCACAGCCGTGATCTTAGGCAGAGGTGCCGTTGGAAACGACGGGTGTTTGGTGTTCAGATAAGTCCACTTCTGATCTGGGCTACTTTCCATCAGTCCACAGCCACAACAGTACACGCTTTCCTCCACGTGCTCTTCCACGACATCTGCAGGGCGAGTCCAGTGGTGAGCGTGAGTCAGATCCATCAGAGAATTCCCACCGTCGTGCTCCAGCGCTGCGGCCGCAGACTCCAGGGATCGACAGAATCCCTCCACGCCACGGAGGTGCTCGGTCTGTGAGCAGCCTAGCGCCGACAGCGTGTCCGTGACTTCATTCATGCTCTAAAGATGAGAATATAGTGTGATGAAGAAATGCTGTGATCGCGGCCGTGGCTACGGGGTCACCGAGGTTGATACTACAGGAAAATATTTTCCTAAAAAGCAGACCATCTCACTCATCTGAAGGATGTGAAACTGAACTAAAATCATACTTGATATGATGTATCCACATTATTAGGAGATATTATTGAAACCTATTGACCATATGACTTCATTTTCATTAAATTGAGACTTTACTCGAGTCATATTAGAACCTTTTCTTCATTTATTCGAAAGAACACGGCTATGTAGGACATTTTAAATGTGCAGCAAGTTTATGAGCAGAAACTTTACTGAAACACAAACTTTTAAAGGGTTTTAAGCCATTATTGACATGAATAGGTGCCCATTTAAAGACGTTACTTTCAAAACGTTGAAAAGGGAGAGGGAAGAGCAAATCCTCCATGTGTGTTGACTCAGCTGAGATAACAGGAGGATAAATATTTTAAAATAATACAGAAAGCTCAACTGTCTAACTGAATTATATTCCGCTATATTTTTATATTTTTTATTTTCACCTGCTGTCTGAAGTGTTTGACATTCAAAATTCCAACAGAAGACTCCCCACTTAATATTATCCGTTAAAGGAAAACATTCTGGACCACCATCACTAATTTCTAAAGACTTAATGTTGGATCTCACCTTGTGTCTGACGTAAGCTGCCAAGTGTGTCTCTGTACAGCCGCCTCCGAGTAAGGCCGACGGTTCCCTCAGGGTGAGCCTCAACACGTGTTCAGTCTTCTGGCACACCACCTGTACAGACACACAAAACATCAGTTCATCTGTAACAAATGCCTCGCAATGATGCACGTTCATGCACGATGCATGTTTGAAAATAGGTTTTAAAATAATCAGTGATGCCCGTTGATGTTTTTTTAAACCAAGTGCTTCGGGAGAATTGAAAATCTCTCCCCTGGCTGCGTTTGTGAAAAATGATCTCTTTATGGGGGCGTATATTATCTATCATGTGTCTGCCTTACGGAATGATATCTAGTGGAGATTGCAAATATGAGTGGGAGGGAGATCCATCTGATTTTATAAGTACTTTGATGATGTCGCCAACACTCCTCCCTGCATCTTACCTTCAGCTCGCTCAACATGGTCTCGTTCCTGTGGCAGAGGATCATCGTGCAGATCGCCGACTCCCCAGCGGGATGTAAATGCAGCATCGTCTTGGATCCAAACTGCCTGATACTGAGATCCCTCACCTTCCCGTAGGCCTTGGCTGGGATTTTAGTGTGCAATGTGGCCACAGATTGAGCACCTATTGGTTAAAGTGGAGAGAATGAAAGAGTGATAAAGTGAGGAAAAACAAGATATATAAAAACAAGAAATATTCAAACCATTTGGCATCTTTGGAAACGTTAGGGCTCGAAATAATGGACGTGAGATATTTTGAGCCCTACCTGTGAGCTGAATAAGTGGCTCCATGAGAGTGATTCCAAGTCTCTCCATCACTACGACACTGTGATCTCTCAGGTATTGCTGCAGGACTGGGTGGATGACCTTCTGGCACACAAAGAGCTTCACCTCGTCTTCAACCGCCTGCTTGCCGAGCTCCAGGAGCTGATCCAGTATCTGCGAGTCCGTGTCCACACCTGGGTGCACCTCAATTATCCCATCTCCCAGTTCAGCGAGGTCTCCGGCGAGAGATGCACTGAACAACACCACGCGCACTGGATGTGAATGCAGGCTCTCCGACTTGTTGACCAGGAAGTCATCATGCATGTCCACCAGTAAGCCTGGAAACACAGCAGAGTCCAGCACAGGATGCCCTTCCACGGACACGATCACAGTTTTGCCGAGACTGACTACACCTGTGCTGCTGCAGGGCACGGTCAGCAAAAAAGCCTGCGAGGCCAACTTGCTGATGTGCAGCACCTCTGGCTCTGTCAGCACACACGCTGGTTTGCTGGAGATCACGCTGCGAGCTAAGGTGACCAAGTCCTGGCTGCTGCAGAAGTCGAGCCTCACCCTGCAACCACAGTCTTCGCGCTGCAGGTAACTGGTGCACAGACCCAGCAAGTGTGCATTCAACCGGATGGCAACGCTTGCTCTGAGGCCAGACTGCTTCGCTTGCTGGATGAGAGACAAACAAAGCAAGGCGGCGAACAAGCCGCAGTCGCTGAAACGAGAGACGTGGTTGAGAATGGAGGTTTTTATCAGATTGATGAAAGGCTGCGAGGAGGAAACGGCCGGGAGGAGAACCGAGGAGGTCGATGTGGTCACGACGTGTCCTCCGATGTTGTTGTGAACTTGTTTGAGTCGACCCGTGGGACCGTAACACGACCTCAGGAGCTGCCTCAGCAAATGAAGCCTGTCACAAATGTCGGCGTTGTCCAGCGGCAGGTCCACGCAAAGAGATGGAGACTTCTTGACAGGTCGAGACATCACTTAATAAGCGGTTTCTCAAAGCAGGCCGACGACTTGACGTTACAAAAGTCCCTTTTCATAACGTTAGACGACAAGTTTACTTTTAGAGGCGACGCTACGACGACTTGTGGCATCCCTTTAAACTTGACAGACGCCGCGACTTTGCTTCTTCCGTCTTAATCGCATTTGTTTTGTTGCTACGACTCGGATAGAGACTTATTCCACTGCCTGACAAAAAATCCAACAAATTTCGCATACACCATGAATATAGTACACGAAAACAAATACAGAAATCTCGATTTAGTTATAATCGTGACTGTTGTATGATAGAAAAAGTACATATTACATATATAATTACAATTCGACAACATATTATTTCGATTTTAAGACAGGCTTTTTCCATGCGGACCTCATTTCCATGGTAGCGCGAACGACGCCGGCTGCTCGCGGGGTCCTTTTTGGATCAACAGTCGCATTTTTCCCGCCGGTGTTTAGAAACGGCCGCTGTCACGATAACCACGCAAACCCCATAACTTCACCGTCGCTTTATTACAGTTTGCCTTTTGCTTTTTTCCCCGCCGCGTCACCCTCACACTGGCGTTTTGCAGTTAGGACTACAAACTGCGTGTGACGTCATCTCCCGTCGCCTGACAAATTCAAAACGGTTGGCGGTATGAAATCTGTTAATTTCGATGTACTACACAACGTTATGTGCTCCTTATGTGTCTGTCATACATTTGTAGCGTTATTAACGCGTCATTTACTATTAATGACTCAACGTTAGTCTTCTAAAATCAGCTGTTGAATTCAGTTGAATCAATCTAACGTTACGTAGTTAGCTAAACTTCCATTTTTTCAGTTTTAAAACGCTTAATCTAACGTTGACTACATTTGAAGGGGTCGCGTTAATAACTACGTTGGTCTGCACGAACTTGAAGGTTGAATCGTATAACGTTAACCGACCAATGCGCGCTAACAGCTGTTACCATAACAACCCGTTTAGGTTAGCGTTAGGGCTAACTAGGAGAACCCAATACATGCCTTTGTAAGACATTTAATGCTGTGTAACTAACTATTAACAAACCTACCATAATCAGGAGTGTCCATGATGAGACAGCTAGTGTTATTGTTTTAGGAAGGTGATGAACTTAGCCTCTTGGTATTATATGTTGTGTTGTTTTTAGGCTACTATGTGTAGTTTAATCATAAACTATACACTTGTTTCAGGTAAATCTAGCTGACTGCTGTGTTCACTTCAATGGCTCCTCTCAAATTTGTCATTAAGGTAAGTGAATATTAAATATACAGCAGTGTCGTTATATACTGTATATTAAAATAGTATTGTGTTGTAAGAAAATATGAATATTTATGTGCAGCAATAATTAAAACTTAGTTTTGTGAGCCTACCATTTAAATAAATCTGGGATATATATATAAATATAGATACATCCCAGCTTTATTTAAATGGTAGGCTCACAGCTGCACCCAATACAACCTATTTATTGCAATTGTGTGTCCAACTTTGGCATGAATATATTTAAAAAAGGAAGATGATCTAATAATGGTATGTATGATTAACCAAACTGGTGACGAAAAGGAAAAACTTATCTAAACGCATGTTAATCATATTCTTTAGTATCTTGTGAATATGTATAGAATATGTGGGGAAATCTATAAGCAAAAAGCATTTGGATACTTTTCAGTGATCACAAAGCCTTACTTGAAACATACTAAGATTTTCACATTCATAATTAAAAAACATTTTGTATTAATGTTATATTGTCTATGTTAAACCAGCCACATATGTGCTTGCTTCTCTAACATTTACAGTATTAATATTCTGTCTGAAGCCTTTAATGTCTGCTTTATTTAGCGTTTTGTCGTTCCCAGTAGTACATTCATTGGCCACTAGAGGGGAGTACAGATACACGTTGTAGGTGTCTTGCCTCCACATTCTGATGTTGTTATTCATCCTTGAGAATACTGAAAACACTGGTCACCTTTTGCAAATCTCAACTGACTGCCTCCCTGAGAGCCCTTTGTTAATGGACACAGCCATACAGAGCAGGGGAAACTCATTCTATTAAAAAGCCAAGCTGTTCATCCTCAGTCTGATGCTCTGTCAGGAATAATGCACATCAGATGTTTTTGTTAAGTGCAAGAAAAGCCGCTGGTCTCTCTTTTGTTGATGTTTCATTTATTGAGAGTTTTGGATGAGGGCTGCAGACATTTGCACTGATCTCTCACATCCTCCATAATGCCATGTGTGCCTAGTTGACCAGATATTGCATTCACTCCCTTTTATTTGTTTCATATGCATGCCATACAGACAACCCCGCCACCCCCTTCGGCTGGTTATGGGAGACTAAAACCCTGGAGGTTCACGGAGGGTTCCTTCCCACTGGGCACATAATGATACTGTTGTGTTACTCTGCCTGAGAAAAAGCACACTGCCTCTACCATGCTTAACCAGCTAACCACAAACAAGTATGTTAGAAGGGATCAGTCTAAACAATAGCATTCATGGCACTACCCATGACTCCTCTTTCGCAAAACAAACACCACTACTTCAATGCTTTTTAATAAATGAATTAACTAGGAATGTTTAAGAACAAACATTGGCACAGAGGCATTGTTTCTGCATGTCGCAATGTCTGTCTGTCAGCTTGAAACAAGGATAATTGGAGCAAATATGAGTTATGTTCTTGGATTCACCATGCCATGTTTAGGAGGCTGTTCAGCGGTCTGTTTTATGATTCTTTCTCCTAAAATGTTTTCAAAGCAGCTCCCTCCCTGGTCTGTGAAACTGCAGGAGGTGCTGGTATGCTCCTTCTTAAATAGGCTTAGACTATATAGTGACCTGCCACTTCTCAGACCTCCTGAAAGGGCCTGCAGGCTAAAACACTGATCCACTGAAGCGGTTGCTGTCTGTCAGGACATTACCGCTGCAGAGCCCTGCAATCTGCCTTCTATTAGCAATATGCACTACTGACTTTCTTATCATCTACTGTGGTAGGTTGAGACGGAGACCAAAGTGATTTTTATGAATAACAAAATAGGGGTATCACAGAGAAGTGTAATGTCAGGGGTTTCCTGCTGGTTAGTGTTGTTGTCGCTCTGTAGATGAGCTCATATCAGACCGCACATTGTGCTTCAGTACAAAGTCATTACAGTCTGATTAGAAATATTTTGACACTTTGCAACTTGGGGGATTTCATAAGAGAAGGTGACAAGAATAAAATGAAAAAAAAAAGCCACCTTTCATCTCAGCACTGCCGTATATTGCTTTACAGAATTCACATTTCCTAATGAGGCCAAACTCTCCTAAGCCTGCTTTTTCTCTCTATCTACCAATTTCTCAAGTACTTCTGCCTGAGTTTTGTTTGTCAAGTGTTACCTGGAGATATATTCCTGTCTGTTCTTGCTGCTGGAATTCCACTCCTGGGTTGTGTCTCTTTTTATCATCAAATAAAGAGGACTCAGGTGTGCTAACATCCACCTGAATGAAAGGAACTGTACACTCAAAACACTTCCGCAAACTATCTGCAAATAACATTCGCCTCGATAATAATCAAGTCTCACGCTTCACTACTCTGGCAGCTCGAAAAATTGGAAAAGAGATTTGTCTCTCTTATTTTTTTTAAAGGGGAAACCCAGGTGACTCACAGCGTAGGGAGGGAGAGCTGGGGAATGAAGCAAATAAAGCTTGAGAGCAAGATTGTCACACCCACAGATCTAAAGAGCTCCCTTGGGTTCTTTGCAGACTTGCAGAAAAAGAGAGAGAGAGAGAGAAAGTCAGAACAAGAGAGAGACAAAAGGGAGAGTAGAAGAGAGATGCAAGTTTTATTGAGTGAGACCGCATCTGCTACCCCTTCTCTCCCAATGTAAACATCTGCGGCTGGTTAGTGTTAGCCTCTGAGCTAAGTGCAGTCCGAGAAGGTCTGGTTCTTATACGGCGCGATAGCAGTGGCAAAGGGCAGCGAGGTGGGGAGGCGGGTGAGGCTGCTTGTAGAGTTTGGGCCCCGTGCCCAACTTTGGAGCAGCACAGACGGGAGGATGGAGAGCCAGGTCTGGGAGAGAGATAAGGGAAGGTAGAGAGTGTTTTGGGAACTGAGAGTGATATAGACCAGAGCCCTGGAGACCAGAAAGGGAAAGGGGCTGTCGGTGGGGTTTGCGTCACGTTGTTTATTTACAGACAGAAAATATGAAGGGGTTTTCTCAAGTTGTGCTGTGGACTTGTGGGCAGCTTCGCTCTCAAATGTTTCCAGTGTTTTTCGTCTTTGTGAACTCTTTTTTTCCTGCAGGTCATGGTTATCAGATCGGCAGCGGGGGGAATTAGGATAGAGAGGTTGAGCTTAGCCTGCAAGAAGACTCGGCCCTATTCATTCACTGTGTGACGGCATACAAAAGATGGCACAATAAAGGATTTGTAATTAAGTAGCGCTCCTTTGCCGCCTCTCATTCAGCCTCCAGCCTCTGTTCACAAGTCTAAAAAGCCTGTGCAGGACAAGGAACAAAGCAGTGCTGGTCCACTTTAGCATGTATGAAAGGAGTAACTTCCTCTAGAATTTGGCCCTTTTATCAAACCTTTCTTTCCAACAAAAGCAGGCAGTTGCACAGAGTATTGCCTTAAATGCAGCAAAGCAAAGTATACAAAAATAGGAGAACTCATGAATTCGATAAATGAATATTTGGGGTTAATGGAAAAACTTCAGGGTCCTGCTGATGGTGCTGTATAAATGGTGTTATAGAGAACGGCCAATGTGGTAGTATTTGTTGAGAGGCTGTTTTGAAGTTGTTAATTTTTCCGTTTTTTTTTTTCTTTCAGTGAGCATACTGGATATTTTATGAGCACTTTCAAACTGCTTTGCAAAAGGAAGACAAGGTTGTTGTGGTGTGTAATACGGCGTCTACAAAGTACTAGACTGCTTGCAGAGATCTCACTAAAAGTAGCTGGGGTCATAGGTCACGGCAGAGTTCAGCCTAGGAGATCCACCGGTCACTCTTTGTGCTGCGAGTTGACAAATTTAGACCACATGATGTGATTGTAGTCAGAGCCTTTGCGTAAAATTAGATCCTGCTGGGTTTTTTTGGCTTTTCTGCCACATTCAATGCAAACTTCCTTTTTTAAAAGCTCTGATAGCTGCACCTAAACATTAAAGCTCAAACATCGACACTTTCAGCAGAGACATTTGGCCCCCCATCCACCAAATCCCAAAGTTTTGCTGAACAAATCTTTTTTTTTTCTTCTAATAAGCGTGATTATATTTGCTTTCCTGACAAAATCCTGTTATGTCTTAGATGCCCTGGGAATCCCGTGCTGTTTTTGTGTAAGGGGCAGACTAATGTGTATCATTAATGTCCAGTTCCCAGTTGAGTCTTGTCTGCTCCTCTAATGTGATAAAAGGAAGTTAGTCTAAGGCTTGCTAGATGTCTGGCTTCCAGCCCAAAACACAGACTCAATCAGGAGCTCACTTTAGGGGATTCACCCATCTCAGTCTCCATAAAGGCCGCACTCCCTCCACTGCTCCCTTCATTCCAGGATATTGATCAAATTAACCTTATGTATCGCTCTGTTGAGTTTGCATTAGCTTGTGTAATTTTCAGCCATGTACCCTCGAAGATTGATCTTGTGGTCCCTATCAGGATCCACATGTGCAGGCCCAGGGGACAGAATATTAGAAACACGTCTCATTATAAAAGCAGTCCAGTGACACAACACCGTTTTACCATGACCTCAACATTTCCATGGAGGTTCAATTAACATTTCCCTGACACATTGCCAATTATTAAAAAGTGACACAGGATTTATTGCAGGGTCGTTAAACCCGATAAACTGCTAACTCATGTGTAATGGCTGAGATGCTTTACTCATCCATAAAGCCACACTGAGACCTCCAAAGTCAGGATATCAAGACCCGTCCAACGTGTGTCAAGTCCAACCCCAGGAAACCCCTGTGGGGCGCATCCATTCTGTCACTGTGTTTTTGATTGACAAGGTCTGACCCTCTGTTGCCAGGCTTTCCCACACACTGGTAATTGTTGAAGGCAGTCGGCTGAGTCCACCAGTCATCCGTGGACCGCTGAGAGACAAAGGGCAAAGGATGGAGAGAATACTGATCTGTAGGGACAAGCTGATTCTGACAGGCAGCGTGCATACATTATGTATATATAAACACAAGGAGCTTGCACATGGGGGGACAGGAGGGGGACTCTGTTCTGGTCCATGGTTTATTTGTCATCTACTATTCAGTATTAAAACTGAATTGTCCATTTGTTGTTATGCAGAGACCTACTTGAGTACCAGTTGGCACACATTATGTCTTTAGGACTTTACATATATCCGGCAGGTGAACAGTGCCAGCTATGCCTGAAATTGACCATAGCGTTCACTGATCAGTCATATGGGGGCGCCCTCTCCTCTAGTTGACCCGCGAGTAGACGTGAACGCGCATGCTTCACTTCTGTTACTTTTGCAGAAAGACAATGAGAAAGGAAAAATGCTCTCATGGGAAAATAAGAAGAAGAAAAGAAAAACATTTGTCAGCTTGATTTGCTCAGAGCCAGTATTTAGCCTTTTAATGTCACTTGATGAAAGGTTCCCAGCCCAACTTCAGTTTTATAACAATGAATAAAACTTTTTTTTAAACGAGGAGGAGACAAACTGGAGAGAGTTGGGAAACGTGTATCTAGAATTAGAACTTAAGTAGCGGGGCCTTCCCTTCTTTTTTCTCCAGCGTCATCCTGAGAGCGAGGACGTAGGAACATCCCGATAGTCTGAGTCGCAGACTTTAGTCATTCTGTCTGCAAAGCTTTAGCCCAGGGAATGAGTCTGGCTGTGCATAAGTATTCCCTATTACTAAATGAATAACCTCTTCTGCTTGTACACACCCCTTTCCAGTTTTACACGGTCAGCCTGAAATCTGAGTCTGTCTTTATATGACATGCTTTTGCTACCCCATTCAGTTCCAATGCTTTTTTTTTTATTCTTTCGGCATTATCGCTGTGGGTTTTGAGGGCAATACTTGTTGCTCCTCTGTGTCATATTGTGGGTGGTCTCGGTCCATCTATTACTTCCTTGTCCAGGGAGAGGCGAAGTTCACACGAGACCCACATCCATTTGCTCGCTGCAGCGGGCAGCTTTTTGCACTCATGTGTAAACTATAATCAGGCTAGCCCGAGAAAGATGTAACAGCAACTTAACCAGCCGCGGCATTTCTGGCCTCCCTGTCCTTTCTGGCTGATTGTCATTGACACAATGACGTAGTGCTTCAGGAATCCACTCTGCAACCCTCTGCTCGGTTTTCTACGGCACTCAAAAAAGTTGTAGTGCAGAAGTATTGCAGAGTGCTTAAGGGTAGATCCGAGGAGTTTTACCACCACTCTGATACAAAGTAGTATAATCCTAATTTATGCGGTACATCTTTTTCTTTGTGCTGCAGTGAGACTGTTGCTAAAGGGTGTAGAAAAAGAACAAACTTTTTAAACCTACAGAGGGGAAAGATCAGTAGAGAAACAGGGCCGTACTTTGTAAATAGATTGGTAAAGAGATGGCTAGACAGAGAAACAGGAGGAAGGGGACTGCTGTGAGAGGCCTGGGGTGATGTTTGAGGACACGGGGGGTCGTTGTGGTTTGTCTCGCTGTCAATCACCCACACTCTGATTTCCTTTGTTGTCTGCTAGCTCCATGCCCCTCAGCAACCTGTGGCTGTCCTTCCTCTTTGTGTTACAGTGTGGGAACTTTGCTGTGCTGGTGAATCTCTACGTTCTGCCCCTGGGCGGCCAAGAAGACGCCAGCTGGTTTACTACGGACCACATCGAGGTACAAACACAGGCAGAAGAGCGTGCGTGTGAATAAGCGTGCAAGTGCATATACGGCTTCTGTTCTGCTGGGGGCCTTTTTCAAAAAAGTCAGCAGCAGCGTGGAATCCGAAATGACTCTGAGCCCCTCGGTCTGTTCTTCTTCTTAGGAGTTTTCATTGTTGTAAAAACTGTTCTCATCTCTCAACCGAGCCACTTGTGTGAGTTGAGATTTCTACTGTCCTCTATGGGATGGGAAGATATAGGATTTTTATCACGGCTTGTGATAAAAAAGAAAACACTCACAATAAGTTGATTGTGCAGAATTTTTATTTATTATCGGGAAAATCGTAAATATCTTGACTTGAAAAAGTGATCTATCACTATTATGGTAGAGAAGTGAAATAGAGCCTTATTCTAAAAACACAGGATACAAATATGCATCCTTTATTCATGCAGAAAGACCTTATGATTTATCATCATCCTATTTAAAGTTTATGAGTTTTTCAATAAAAGTTTGTTCACACAAAAAATGCATCTTAATTGGTGACACAAAAAATGTAGTGATACCAGCTTTGGTGCCATTTTAAAAGTTAAATCATATTTTGATGATTCATCTGAAAAATATTGTGAATCCCAATCATTTTGGCCGAGTTAATCGTGAAATTGTCATATCGTCCCATGCCTACTGTCCTCTGCTTGACGGTTATCTTTGCTTGTAAGGTGACTCAGTGTGCAGATCTTTCAGTACTATAACATATCGCTGGACCTCTGTTTGCAGGAGGTTACAGCGCTGGTTCGAGATGCTGTGGACCAGAGGGTTAAGCAGTACGCCGAGTCCCTCCACAGCAGAAAACAGCCCAAACAGAAGAAGGAGCTGGCACCTGCTTCAGCTTTTTTTGTGAAAGGTAAACATTTTGTGACCCTCATTACACTGCCCTCGAGCCAAATGGTCTTTAATGGTATTTATTATGCTATAATTTCATGCTTTACGATCACTTATTGCAACACTAAGTGCAACAATCAGTGTACAGTGTGGCTTAGCTGTGTGTTTACTCGGAGCATCAGTTTAAATTGTTGTTTGGTAATGAGCACATGTATTTATTATGTTTTGATTTCAATGTTGCTCATTCCTCTGGAATGTAATCTTTGTCTTCCCTTTCCATGGCCTAGGTGTGTCTAGAGTCAACTCTTGAATAAGTAAAATGGTTTTCTTTGGCCGTGAATGCAAAACCATTATTCATTTGCTTGGATCTCAGTGCAGAGATGTGGCAGTAGGTGGGCCACTGAGCACGGAGGAGGATGGGAATGTTACTAAAACATCCTGAAAATAATTTCATGGCTACCTTTTGGACTGGAGTGTGGGAGGAAAGACAACAGAACTAGTTGGGACACGGTGGCTCTCTACGCCCAGGGTGTGACCTGGAGGCAGGAGCTGATAGAAGTTCTTATATTGTGTTGCACTGTTTAACTTGGCACGGAGTGTAAGTCCATTCAAATGTGCTCTTGGCACACCTGTGTTTATCTGCAGTTCGTAGTTAACTGGATGACACTGAAAAACACTTGCCCTGACTGACACACATACGCACAGAGAGAGATAAATCAATACATTACACTCCCAACGTGAATAGGCCAACATCCCTATTTATACAATGCAAGTACATCCCGCCAGCCACCCACACACATGCCTTTGAAGCGATGTAAGTCTAGCTTCAGAGGAACCCCCAGCTGCGTGTTGTAAGGCAGACAGGTTTGTCACAGGTAGCAGTTAAGGGCAGTTAAACTGGGCTCACTCAGCAGGGCAGGCCTGACTGTGAGAGTGGGATTACAGGGCAGTTGGCTCCATAAAGTTTCTCCTGTGGCTGCAGCTCTGCCTCTCACGCTACATACCCCCCCCAGACCACTTTAGTCCTCTCATCCACTAAAACAGTGCAGTCACGTGTGCTTTTGTTTTCATACACAGATGCCCGTTGCACACTCAGCCTTTGTTCTTGATCAACATATAGTGACCATAAGCAGGGATAAGGGGGACATGCACGTGCACGCAGGTGCTGATTCACGTCAGAAACGGTGAGACTCAAAAGCAGCGACAGTGTGTTGGAGATATATCCTCCCCCCCGGGGCTAGGTGTGAACAGGCTGACAGTGTACAGTTACTGAAAAGCCTGTCTCATATTCTCCATGACAGACTGAAGAGAGACAGACATCTCTAATGATGGAGATCACAGACCGAGACTCTACAAACACACACACACACACACTTTGGCGCACACATCCACTCCACTGTGTGAACAAGGGGGACGATCAGTATTTCAGCAGTGAAATATGCATGTAAAAATGATTAAGCTCCTCGCAGCTTTGCCAAAAAAGAATGGAACATGACTCCGTAGCATACTGGAGAATTTTCCCTTCTCAGAACATGAAAAGGTATGGCGCCTCAAACAGGCCCACACAGTTCATGTGCTCTAGTCCTATTAAAAGGTCTTAAGTGAGTGTAATCACATTCTTGGTCTTTTCATTGTCCCATGTGAGGGAGGCGGCAGAGCAGTAAAGGTGGGAGACTGCGACTGTGAGAAGTAAGCAGGCAGGCAGGAGCCATAAAAAGGGGACGGACGGACTATAGGCTTAGGGAGGGAAGCCCAGCAAACCTCAGGGTGGGTATTAAGTATTGGGGTCGCCCCATTCAGCAAGCAGGTCAAACGCTAACATGCTAATCCTCACAAGACTTTCAGACTGTCCATAGCAGGGAGTGGAAGCCGGTTTTCTGCGTGTATCCGTTTCATCAGAAGACCTATTTGCATCCGTAGTGTGTGTTTGCGCAGCATCGTGTTATTCGAGAGCAGAATTAAGCTGGATATCCTGGACTCAGACGTGTGTGTGTGTGTGTTGTAACACGTGCTCATGCATGTTGTTGCTGCACATAGAGAAAGGTGTCAGGCGGAGTGATGTCCGGGCCAAGAATAGGCGGATGGAGTGTGGTGCTATGTGTGGGATGGTATGGGGGGGGGGGGGCATGGTCTTGTATGAGGCGGTGTTTGAGCTGGTGCCAGTGTGAAATCACAGGGGCTTCCGCCAACAGGCAGCAGTAAGAACAGCGTAACCGCCTCAGCTGTTGGCACTTCAAATGAGCCATCAACAGCTTTTAGCATTCCAAGGCCCTTCAGTGCAAGTGTTTGTATCGGAGTTATCTCTGTGGGTTATTGTATTTATGTATGTACGCTGTGTTGGGTGCATATTTGTGTACGTATCACCGAGTGAACATGTCGGAAAGCGGCTTATCCCCCGTCTTGTGCCAACATAAATCCAAACGTTTTTCTTTGTATCTCAGCTGCAGAGGCGAATTTCCAACTGTCAACCCTTAGCCCCCACTTTTTTTCCTTTTTTTTTCTAACCCAGGCTACTTGAGACTTCATGATTAGCTCACAGTGATGTGATTTATTTATGTTTTTAGAGAGATGAACAGAGGGAACTTTTCCCACCAAACATCTTGGCTCCGGACAAGCAGAATGGACTTTAGACTTTAGAAGCTCAGGAAAGGAGATCTCGGGGAGAGGCCTGTTGCATTCTCCCTGGTAGGCCACGTTGAACACACCCACATTTCTCAGAGTAATTACAGATTGAAAAATGAGTAGATAATAGGTTCTCTGTGCTTTGAGGAATACATTTTCTTTTTGTCATTTGATATGATGTTCCCGTAAGGAAGCTGGTGTTTATGCTCCAAGATGACAAGAGTGTCACAGTTGTCGTCATGAAGATGCGATTGCTCTGCAGGAAACAAGCCGAGGATGAAAACCTTTTCACTTCAGACATGGCCCTCTAGGACAACACAACATGCTGTACAGGCTGCCCAACTGATTCTACTTTTTGCATTAGATTTTGATACTTTAACTGCCAATTGTATGCTATCTTGATTTTCATTTGCTTGCAGTGTCGCTTTACCTCAAGGGGATATTGATTTTGTGATCCATGGTATATGTATTTATCTGTATGTGTAGAGTGTAAACTGAGAAGGCCCATTTTACACGGGTTTAGTTAACACGCCATGTTAAACTGCCAAAGCACATTACCAGATGTCTTACGTCCACTATTCATATCGATACGGCCACAACGATCTCTCCACGCGAGGCAGAGCTGGGATGTAGTATTGGCCGGGATTTGAGATGCTTCCTACCAGCCAGGGGGAGTTAGAGGAGCCCTGGCAAAGTGGTACCTAGGGTCCATTTAAGCCCATGGCAGAGCTGGTTCCTTCTTCCTCTCCCTGCACAGGTGCCAGGGCTTAGGGGGAGGGAACACCTGCCAGCCTGTTTCCCCATGGCCACGGCAAGCTGGAGAGGCATTTTCCCAGGCTCCCCAGATGAATGGTCACTAATAGCCGTGGGAGAGGGCTTTGCGAGTGCTGCACAGTGTACCACTGACTCCTCTTGGCAGCCCTATGAAGGGGGCTTAAGGCAGCCTGGCCACGGCCATTGCGGGAAAAGCACAAGTGTTGCTGGATAGCTTTACTCTTGGAAATTGTGTTTACGAATGACCATCTCCCTCCCTATGAAGAATGTCAAGGATGTGTAGAGACTAGAAGAGATGGATCATAAGATGCCCTATAATAGATGTAGCCTTCTCTGGGCCTTTGAAGGTGTGTAAAACCCCAGGTCAAACATTTATCAAATTTGGAAAAAGCTATTCAGTCAAAATGTGACCTTTCTGTGTAGAAAATGCAAAAACATGTGAGATGGATGTCCATCCTAGGGAGATTTGGTACCTGCCAACCTTTCAGCCTCCTACTCTGACAGTACCCAGCACTTTTGTTAAGACACTAGAGTACTTTTGCAGTGACAACCTGTATTTCTTCTCGGTGCTACAACTATTACTATTTATGTGAGTGGCTGTTATGTGGGTCTGAAAATAGAGAGGCATGCATGTGGCAGAGTTACCTGCCCCGCTCTGTGTTACTGGGCGTGAGGCAGGCTGGGATTAAGGCAAGGGGGGAAACGGAGACCTGTGACAGGAACAAAGGAATTCCAAGGCCCAGGCTGGAAATGGATCCTGATCAGAGTAGCCACTCCAGCCAGTCCTGCCCCTCTCCCCGCTCCCTCCCTCCCCTGGCCCCCGTTGGGCAACCCCCTTTCCCCTGGTGCTTTGTGGTGTTGCTGTGGCTCTTTAAATCCTTTCTTTAAGCCCTGGGCCTTACTCAGCAGCAACACATAGGACAGTCTGACTCCAACGTTAACCCTCCCCCTTTCCATTATTGCACACTAAGCACACACTTTCGTTCTTTTTCTTTTGTCTTGTGCATTTTTTGTTTACTCCTCTAACTGCTCCTGTGCCCTCCACGTCTGCTCTTCTTTGCTCTCCTAATGTTGTCTCTTTATGTTTTCTCACTTTCTTCTTCTTCTCCGCATGGTCAGCTGCAGTCTCTTAGGACGCAACCGCAATGCCGCCATAGCTGTCACACCACACTCTTTTCCCATATAATTAGGGCCTGAGACAGAGCCTGAGCTCGGATCACATTCATGTGACTCTTCCTATTCACCACAATCTGGTCTGGGAGATGGCACAAACTCTCTTGAACTCATGCTAAGTGTTCAGCATGTCCAGAATGCCTTGTTTGAGTAATTACTTAAAGGTTTCAGAGGATGTCGTTGTTTCTCTCTGCTCTTTGACTTCACTTTGAGAGAAACGGGCCCCGCGTCATGTGCTCTTGTGAGCTCTGTGGTTTGTGTGCAAATGTGTGTATGCCAACACTGGCAGTAGCTTAAATATTTTAAATAAAATACGATCAAATTCAGAACTTTGGTTTTTATAATAATAATAATTCAATATAACTTATAATCTTTCAATGGAATCATATTTTGATGAAATCATATATCAAGATATCGTAATCCTGTCTAAATTGATCATAATAAGCGCTCACTAACTCAAATTTCTCAGAATTGGATTATTCTTCACTAAAGTTCTTACTTAAATGAGAAAATCATTATTTTCATGTCATGTATTTAATTCAGTAAACAAAACCATGTCATTATTTCATGTGGACTATTTATCATTTATTTATTATTCATCAGAAAACATCCTACAGCTTTATTGAGAAATGAAATGACCATATCGCCCCGGCCTAGTCTTAACTGCCCCATTAGTCACTGGTAGCAAAACCTAGATAGAATTGCCATGTGTGCCACGGTTCACCTATCTGGATTTATAAACACAGGCTAGCAGATTTGCAGAGGGCCCGACAGAGTCAGCCTGCTTCCAATAAGACCTTGGTCTAAGATTTAAAATGCCAGCACAGTGCATAACTCAAGTCCACAAACTGCCCTGCACAACATTAATCTAGAGGAGTTTAACGAAAAAATAAGCAGTTTGCATCCTCCCCATTCAATATAAACAATGGCAGCACTTTGAGAGATTTGTGGTCCCTTTGGTTAATTAAGATATAATGATTATATACGACATTTTGTATTGTGACTGCATTTCTCTCATCAGATTACGTTTCTGAGGAATAGATTTTTTCCCCCCTTCGATAATTGCCCTGTGCTCCAAAATGCTCCCCACCACTTTCGTCACATGCTGCATTATGGGTTGGCCTGAGCTACCATGCTGCGGCGTATTTTGTAACTGCGATGAAGGGGTCACCCAAATGTTAAATTGAACACTCATGTGCAAATATTGTTTCAGGTGGACGTTGTGCAGGATGATAAGGCACAGTGCTCTGCTATGGCCGTAGTTACACAGAGAGTGATGTCCTTCCAGGAAAGCCCCCACTTACATAGGGGTAACTTCCTCAAGCTCTCTCATCCTTCACCACTCCAACCCTCTCTCTTGCTTTAAGACCCAACTCTCCACCCACACTTGAGGACGGAGGGAGGGGGTCCACATCAAAGCGGAGATGTCAAAAGAGCAGGATTCTCAGGCACTGATGTCTGACTGTCCTGCTGATTCAACTCCTGTTCATAAAAGGGGTTGCGTGGGAATTGCAGTTCTCCTGACACACAGTCACTACATTTACGTGCGCACAAGAAATAAGGTTAATAGAAGAAATCAGGTTACCGCTAGGAAGTCAGAGAATGCCTTTACATGCACTGTAATAACCAGGTTACTGTAAAGCCTTTATTAACATGGGTAATCAGATTTATCTCAGTGGTTTTGAAGCAGTGCAGTGTATTAATCATATGTAATATTGCAGCCTGAACTTTTTATGGAAACATTTGGTCTAACTGACCAAGAGGAGGCCCATTTCCCCCTTAAAATAACCATCCATCTGCAGGAAACGACGATTTAGACTTCAATTTGGATTGAAATATTTTGAAAATGAAGATGCATTGCTACAAGTGATCATCCTTCCTTCCATACCGCTGCCACGGTCCTTGCGTGTGGTTAATTTCATCATGCACATCAGCTAAAATATACACACCAAGAAACTGGGGTCCACCAGCAGAAGTCTAGCTGTGTTAAGCAGGTTTATTTAAAGTTTTACCCTGGTCATGGAAACCTGTTTTTGTATATTATGTTAAATGAATCCACTTATTGCAGAAAGCTCAGAGTAACCAGGTAACTAAAAGGTGCAAAATATAAGAATACGGAATGCGAGCATTTCAATTGCCTCGCATTCTAACGGTCATTCTAACAGTGCAAACATTACAAATTACGGCAAACGTGTGGACAGAGCTAACAGTGCTAACCGGAGGGTGGATGCTTCACTGTGGCCAAGCTAATGCAGACCCTGGACCCGTTAGGAACTCCAGAAAATCCTTCCTGTCAGAGCAGAAATGCTTATGGATTCCTGCAGAAGTCACAATAGCGTGGGCTGCCAGGAATGCGGATGGCGAGAAGAAGTGGGCTATGTTTTCTATGGCTGCTTTAATGATCTCCTCAGGACATAACTGAAGTTAATGAAGTCTGTTCCATAGGGGCTTACCTTTGACCCTGGTCTGAATGCTTCTCACCCCTGTCTGTTCCATTCTACAGTTCTAGTCACTCTGGATGCCTCTTGGTTTGTTGACTTTTCTTTCCTCTCATTGTTTTTCCAGGAAGCGGTGAAAGCTGCAGGGATGTGTGTGTGTGTCTGTGTCTGTGTGTGTCTCTTGAAAGTACAGTTTTCTAGCCTTGGCACCAGCCCTGTGGAGTCTGTGTCTTTTTTTCTGCAGTTGTCCTGTGGTATATTACAAGATGGTATAAGTATCTCCATACAAGCGGTTACGTTATTATCTACCACATTTCTGAAAACATGGCGTGCTGACATGTTTACGGTTTGACCTGCCATGATATTGTTGTGCATCAGGTTTCAAAAACAATTAAGCAAAACCATCTTTTCTTGCAGGAAGTACAAATGAACTCCTTTATGTCTCTACTCTGCAGATTTGGTTATTGCACCATTGTAGGCCACAGTTGCCACAGAAAGGGGCCACTCATTCCCAGAGGAGGCACTAGCAAACTGTGAGAGAGAAACATGAATGTAAGCTTAGCACGAGAGAACCCGGGCAGAGGGCCAAAAGCAACTCTGCGCTGTGCAGGACGTTATAAAGTTGGAGCAACAGCTGATGTCTCGGGCTATGGCGTTGCACTGGTTCCCAACTCTGTCCAGACGTCCCTGTCAAACTTGTCCTGGGAATTGGCAAGCTCAGCCCACCAGGGAAAGCAATGAGAATAGTTGTCGAGCTAGACATGAGGCCAAAGAGTCTAACAGACAACATCAAAGCGAACGTGCAATGAAAGATGCTTTCCTCCTGGACCCAGAATGGGCAGAGAAAACAAAACAGAGACACAGATCTGCATTCCTCTCTTGGTTAATATGTAGAATGGGTGACAGATGACCACTAATTTGCTATTTAAAGAAAAATAGATTCTGGGATTTCTTTTCCCCGGTGAAGAAATGCTGCTATTGTTAACTGCAAACATGCTCAGCATACCATACAGTGTGTTAATGGAATTTCCCTTTGGGATTAATTAAACACTATATAAAGCCTGGTGGCATTACTGCATACTTTACGTATACTTTATGTACAAAAGGGGCCGACTGCCAACAACCCCACCTCTAAAAACAATTCAGCGAGGGAGATACTCTTAAGCGTATTTACTCATGAATCTAACATGACTCCTGGTTCAACAAGATGTCCATCATGTTTAGTCAAGGAAAATTTGGACTTTGACACATTTTTGTAGTAATTGTAACCTGACTTGACAATCCAACAGTCAAATTAAAGCTGAAAGTTAGCACTTGCAAGTTCCAGGAGCGATGTATTCCGCCATTTCTCTTGAAATGCAATAATCTTCCACGGAGCCAATAAAGCAAAAAAAATTGTCATTGCAATAACAGATGCTTGTTCTGTCTTTGAGAGTCTAATGTATTTTCACAAATCTTGATTAAGCTGTCTGACGTGAATCAAGCTGCAGGGCTAAATTGTTACATGCTCCCCATAGCTCCTAAACTGACAAGTGTTGCAGCATACCTGTCACCTAGGTACCAATTTTAGGCAATTATCTTATTAAAAAATATTGATTTTAACAGCTTAGTATCACAGTAACAGGAATTCACATTTAAAAAAAAAAACACTCTTTGATGGAAATCCACTTATATATGAAATAAACTTTTAATGATCAGGTTTATTTCTTGTTTAAAAATAAATTTGATTATTCACCGTTTCCCAGATGATTCATTTATTCCTCCATGCATGTTATTATTATTATTTTTACAAGTATGGATTTTGTTTACTAAAGTAATGACCCTTGCTGCTAATTCAGCCATGGACACACGCACAAAAAAAAAAAGTCTTGGCGGTGCCATTAATCACTGGCCCAATGGACTTAAGTGTATCCCTGTGGCAGTTTTGTGACACACCGTCTCTGTAATTGCATGTCATTATCCAAAGAATCACAAGAGGGCTACTTTCTGAAGACGATAATTAAATGCTTTGAGTTGTTGCCGAGATGATATTAGCTAACAGAGAAAGGGGAATGTCCACAAAGGCCCCCTTCACACTCGTGTGTGGACCAATGTTGTTAACATGCTGCCTGCTATGCGTCTATACTAAAGTGCTGTGTGGGACCCATTTGTCCCAGATGCGGATCTACCTTTAGGCTTGTCCAGGTTTTTTTTTTTTAAGCTTTAGCTATGAGTGGCTGTCAGTGATGTTGCCGATGGGTGAAAACCGTTCAACAAAATGTCAGCTTTTCAGAGACAAAGACAGCCCTCGTTTTTAAGCTCGATGACGGTGCATATTTTGACATTATCCTGGGAGTTGAGAGGAAGAGGTCAAGATTTTTCTCTCGAACTATGGAACACATGTAATCCTTTAATTGACGTTAAAATACTGAAATCCCCACAGTTAGCAGATAATGAGGTTTTCACACGGCAACAGTAATATGAGAAATGCCAAATCATAAAAGAGGGGCGGTGGTACATGCAGGATCTAGTTTTACAGTCGCTTTAACAGAAAGAGGAAAATGGTGCCAAGACGATACCAAAGGGTGAGCAGGCTCTGTCAGCTTCCCAGAACTGTTGTCCTGTTTACAAAGAACAACTGGATAGCGTGTTAGCTACACCCTTGCTTTAAGTCAACAAATTCCTACCAGATTAGCCAACAGGCCTCTGTTTCTGCCCAGCACATCTTACATACCATGACAAACATTCCATGACAAATAGACCAGAGCTGGGTTCTCTGCTCGTTCCAAACTGGGAGTTCAGTTAACAAAAAGAATGAATAGTTTCTCACTCCATGGATGGGTTTGCTGTTAGTAAGCAGGCCCTTGGACTGAGCATAATGTTAAGGTTAGCAGGGAATCAATGAAATGTATATAGAGCCATGTAGAGCTAACTGTACAATAACGTGTAGGTAAGTCCAGCATAACTTCTCCAGTATGTGATGAAAGTAATGCCAGTTGAGGAACTCATCATATAAAAGGACCCTTGATTTGTCTTCTTGGAAATACATGCGCAATATTCTTCTTATGTGTCTATTTCCTCTAACCGTATTTTTGTTTCTTTCGTAGGGAAAAATTTCCGCCTGGTTGCCAATTTTCTGAAGCGACACTTCACCCTCCGATGTATTGTCAAGCAGCTCTACGGTGGTACGTCAACCCTGGTTTCGAAAGAATCAATTCCCAGTTAAATGAATCAGATATGGACGTCTCAATGGCTCGTACTCGGCCAAATTTCCCACAGAAAAAGCAAGTCATCTGTGGTCGGCATGTTGATTTTTCTCCCCCTCACTTGGTTTTATGTCCTGTCCCTACCTGCTCGGGGTGTTGTTGAGAACAGGCAGCCATTAAGTGGTTCCCCTGAGAGGCTACTGAGAGTGGGAGAGAGAGAACGATTGGAGGGCTGTCTACGGAGGGCAGTGAGAATCTATCTCCATGGCTCATCTAGCGCCTGTGACCCTTGGCCACCTTTTTCATGGGACCAACATGGTTCTCTTCCTGTCAGTAAAGTTAATATCTGTTCCCTTGGGGCCTGGATGTTAAGGCAGCACTGACCTGCCGCAGACAGAGATGATGGCTTCTCTCAGCAGGTCCGCTACACATCAAATTAGACCCAGTCTCCGGAGGTCAAAGGTTGTGTAATTTGGTCCGCTGAGTTAGCTGTACATACTGGTCAGGTCATGTAAGAATTCCAAATTGGCTATAAAAACAGATGGCTAAAAAAGAATTGTGATTAGCTAGCGAAATGGCAAAATGGTACATTTTAAATGCCATAGGGAAACTACAAGGCTAAAACTGGGACTTTTTTTCCTAATTAACCTACTTTCATTTCACCCCACAACACCCAACATACGGACACTTATGCTATTTAAAGACAATTCATTTAGTGGATACATTTCAGGGCAATCTGCCCATTTGATTATGAGATATAATTTAAGTAAATTATACATTTTATTGGCTCTTTCAGTACGCCCTCTCTTCAGTATCATGTCTGTTCGACACAGATGAATGTCATGAATTCATCTTCAAAAAGGCCAAGAATTTCTACTGCAAATTTCAAGGTAATCTTGCAAGCAGTTGTTGAGCAATCCACCCACATCCAAACCTTCCCACCCGCATCCAAACAGGGTATGTGTATACCAAGGCAAGTGGTGTGGTGTATATGCAAGTTCTGTGCCTGCTTAACCAAGTGTGTGTTGGCTGTGTTTATGAACCCCTGACCCACACAAGTGAAGCAAAACCAATGTATTCATAAATGGCCACTGAGAAGGAATATGAGCTTTTACGAACCACAGCTGTAAACCCTTTGAACAGGGGGTGGTAAGCTAAGTGGATCAAGAATGCAAGATGAAGAATACTGTAGTATGTTTTAATGCTCAAGAGATTGGTTCCCGCACGAAGTGTTGCAGAAAACAGAGTGCTGCAAAATTCTGGACTCTCTATGCCAGTTCTTTACATGTATGATGCTATCGCCAGGCCAGATATTAACCAGTTTGGCCGTCAGTTAATCTGGAGTGCTTACAGATGGTTTGATTTATTATCATCATACATGTAATAGTATCGTGGTTGTAAATTGCCTTTGTATTTGAAGCAGATGTAACAGTCATATTTCTCCCAAGAGCCGTTGTTAACATGACATTTGCTAATATTTACGTGGCTCATAAAGCTCATCATTTATCTGTAAACTGCCATTTCTTTTCTGCCTGGTCTGAGGGATAGTAAATACTTGGTGTTTGTACATGTAAATTCAAACCTCAACCACATTTCCCTCCATCTGACTTTGACTAATAATTTGAGGTGAGCCCCGTTATTAACTAGCGTGCTCTGTGTCGTTTCTTTGCCGACCTTCAGATATGCGTGTGTTTCCCGAACGTTATGTTGTGTGTGTGAGCTGTCCAGAAGATGCCTCGACGCACCATGGAAACCCGAGCCTGGCCACAGTGAGTGCTGTTTATACTCCAATTTCCCCTTCCAGTCGCCTGGCAAAAAAACCCTGCATGGGTCTGTGTTATTATAGGGATGTGTTGCCAAATTGTGCTCTCACTTTATTATGCTGATCCTTGTTACGTCGGGGTGGGGGGACCTAGTGAGATGAAAGAGAATGGCAGGGGATTGAATGGATTGAGTTTGGGTCCAAAGGTGCCGAGTCACCATTTCTTCAGAAAACTATCCTGCTCACTTATTCTGCCAATTTAAGCCAGCTGACCAATTTGGGTTGTTTTTTTGTCAAACTCAAGCGTGGGATTGTTGTAAACCTCAACATTGATGGGTAGTCGAAAAATATAGCCACAACTAATTTTGTGCATTTTAGCTCTTGGGAAAGTCTCGCTACTTCTTGTGCTCCAAGCTCATTGTGGTGCGGCAGTAAATGTTGACATCAGAATGTAATATTCATCTTACAAAAAAAATATAGATTTTTTTTCTACCCTCTAACCACCTCCCTCTAAATGTAAACACTCAATATATCATTAATATGTCACGTTGTCATTTTACGGCAAATCAGTCACGCTTCAAGGGAACAACAACATCATTCTGGTACATTGTGTTTTAAGTGAGTTAGTTAATGTGATTCTGTGCAGTTAACGGTCATGTGCCCTGGTTGATTGGACTCAGATAAAGTTGGGTTCAATGGGTATATCCCCATACGAGTCCATGCTGTGTTTTCTGCAAATGTCATAAGACCCACTACTGTAGTTCTTTTTTGTCCATTCGTATTACAGACAGCTATCCCCTTGTCAAGCCAGTGCTCATTTGGTTCCAAACTCCCAAGAGCATTGTGGGAAATGGTGGTGGAGCCTCTCACCTTGGCACTCACATCAAGGACAGACATCTCTCCCATCACATCCCATGATCAGTGGCCTGCTGTTTTGCTACGGGGTTTTTGCTATTGTTTCCCTTTGAAATGTCTCTGCACTCTCCACAGTTTGGCTTCCAATGAAAGCAGGGATTGTAATATTTTTAGTGGAGCAACACAGTCGTCAGTGAAAAGTTCAGATTGTGTAACCAATTTTCCAGTTCAAGGAGGCATTGCTGTCGATTGCGTTCCTCTCCTCAGGATGTGGTTCTCTGGGCTCATACAGTACAAGCAGAGGGAATTGGAGGGTGGGAGTCTTGTGGTGGGGCTCTCACTAGCCCAACCTCGAACGTGGTTTGTAAGGGAAAGATACCAGACTGCAGGGCTAAAGTTTTTCACATGACAAAAACAATTATTTGTTTACGTCCTTTGCCCTGTTCTAATCCGTCGGAAACTGAGTTTTTTTTTACAATTTCAGTGTTGCCAAGAAAGTTGAAAATTAAAATGAAAAAAAAAAAAGCACATGCAGTGAGTCATAACTGATGTAAGGCATAATAATGTTGCTGTCTCAAGTAATGGGGCCTTTGGAGTTCTGTGTCAAAGTTGGTCATATGCTTAAGAAGGGGTCTTTAATTCCACAACTCTTGACAGCACGGGCCTGCGAGTCCCCCAAAAATATGCCACATTTCCCTGTATTTATAAGGAGGTTGTGGTTTTGTTGTTAGGATTCAGTTTGTGTGACTTGTTAAACAAAAATCCTTAACCGCAGTGGAAATGTAGACTCATCAAATTAGCACTTCTCATAAGGTCAGGGGGTTATATTGTGAGGGAACTCAGGTGACATCATGGTCGGCCTTTTGTCCTGTGAAAGCAAACGTCTCAGTCTCACGCTTGAGCATGCTGTGTCTTGTATCTTGTTCACTTTTATTAGTCATATTTCCAGCTGTGGTTCAGTTAGAGAGACGGTGAGATTTAGTCATTTCCAGTAGTTTAGAGGGCGCTTGGTTACCATTTATTATTGATTTTAAGTACTCAAAAAACATGACCGAAACCTACATTTGAGATTACAGATATTTCCCTCAGGAGCTGGTGGAGATGACGAGAGCTAAACAGAGGTTGAACTTTAGACCAGCTGACATGTTCGCCACTACAACTTAAAAAGTCACATGTAAATGTAGGATTTAGATGTTGCTTTCGCTGCCCATAGTGAGTCAAATGCAGTTTTAAAGGTATAAACCAGTGTTTACGACATGCTGAGCAAAACTCGGAGTTGCAACGTGTCCACTAGTCCACCTTAAATGTCAGCCCACCATAAGCAAGTGAGTCTGCCTTAGACTAACTTGGGGCCTCACCCCCTTCACTTTTAGCAGCAGGTAACTAGGGACTATGTATGGGATGATATGAACATTTCATGTCATGAATATACTGGCCAAAATAACTGAGATTCACGATCCTGATGATCATCAAAGTATGCTTAAAAACTCACTCAATAGTGATTTTGTTAACAGTTAAACAGCTTTTTCAAGTCACTTGTGACAATATTTACTATTATCCTGATAATGGTAATTCACCAAGATCAACTTTATTTTTCATCGTGATCTGTGATAAAATCCTACATCTTCACATCTCTAGTGGGCCGTCAACTTAGACAGGCTGGCAGACAAGTGGTTGTTTCAGACACCTTTTGACAGTCAGACAAGTGCTTTGGTTTGAGCATGCTGGCGCCTTTAAAAAGTCCTGACTGTCATGTCTGGAAGAGCTGAGTCAAATGCATCCTGCAGTCCACCTCCATTCACAGGGATGACAGTCAACGATCTTTGACTCAGTAAGAGACAAGCATCGGCCTGATGTAATCTGTCTGTTACAACCTTTAAAAAAAAAACTAGAACCGGCTGTTGCTCTGCAAAAGGCCATCGAAAACTACAGCGTTCACATGAGAAGCAAACAAAAAGACATCGCGTGGGAAATTAGTTTCTTCTTCTTGACATTTTGAAGATTGAAGTCCCCTCCATAAAAAAACGCCGCTCCTGTTGTGAGTCAGCACCAACGCTGAGGAGGGCAGCATGGGAAGGAAGAGCTAGTGTTTGGGACTGTGGCCGATGTTTTCTAGTCAGGCACAGAGTGGGCAGCTGAGGTGAGTGGCGTGCTGGGCTGCAGACGTTTGGATCAAAGGCAGAGCAGATGTGTTTCCAGTCCCCCCCCCCCCCCTCCTCTCTCTCTTCTGAGCTGTGGACGAGTCGCTGTGTTTACTCATGACCTCAGCACGCCTCTGTTCTTCACAGCTCGCAACAGATAGCAGCAGCGCTTTCCCAAGCCCCCAGTGTCTGCCGATATCTTCTGCACCAAGGCCGAATCTCTTTACAGCACACGACCACGTCCCTTCATTCCATCCCGTCTTAAGCCGCTTTTCATTGCATGTGCACGAAGTGAGTCCAAACGGTTAACAGCTTGTCTTAATCCTTAAAACATGGGTTGGTCCAAAAGCATTTGTCATTGTTCAGGGATAAGAACTGTCTTCTATTTTAGACAAGTATGTGCCCATGCATGTTTGTTGATTCTGTTTCAGAGAAGATGTGGTGAGCTTAGACAAACAGGGCATGTTTCCTCTGTGGGAGCATGGCGGGAGGGGGGATAGGGGTGGAATTTGTGGACTAGTTTCACGAACATCTCTGCGGGAGGTATTTCTGAACAGCGCAGATAAATAGTGTTCTTGATTCTTGGTGCCAGCTTAAGGCATTTTGTAAACTAACTTGTGCCATCAGAGAGCCATTTAAAGGCTTTCCAGTGGAAAGAGTAATTCAATTTTTATAACTTTTAGGGATTCAATTATTTCAAGTGGTATGAATCATTATCTTGGGACAGATGAGTAAATAAATGCCATTTTGCTGGTTTTGTGTTTGTTGGATGGGTTACAAAAGCATTAGAGTAATTCAAGAACAAACAATCCACTGTGGCACATCATAAGCAAAGATGAGTTGATCAAAGCTGTTTGTTTCTCTTTTTTTCCTGGAAATCTTCATGTTTTAACTTCAACTAAAACGTTTGCTATGCCCCATGATATGTTAACAAAGATCTCTGAACTCTTTGGCTTTTAAAAGTCCTTGGGAAAGTCAAGATGCCAAAAAAAAGTCTTATTTTTGGTTCCTGAACTGAATGTTTTTACTCATCTAAAATTGAAATTGTACAGCTGAACGACAATGGGAGTTATGTTGATTACATACATACATATATACATACATACATACATACAGTAAACTCCCACTGTATGTTATCACAGCCTAAAATACTAAATAAGCAATGTCTTTGCATACCGAGTCGGGTTTGATCCCACAAAACGGGAGTCACGGAAATACACATCCAATCTATTTCCCCTTTTCTGGGAAATGTAATAACAGGAAAACTAGTGACGTCTTAGGTGTAAACCAAAAAGGCTGACACATACAAAATATAAGTATCACTAAAGAAATACTTCACAAGTGGCTGCGTCACAGCCGTAACAGTGGAATGCAGGTCCACATGCATAAGCGGAATAAAGTATCCGTCTCAGTTTAATAGAATTACTTTCATCATGCCAAATTACTCACTTTAACCAAGTCTTTTTTGCACAACAACAAAACAAGTCAGATATTACTTCCTTGAAGCTGTTCTCAGCAGACAGATCACAGTAGTATTACTGCACCTTATAAACAAGTCCATTCCCAGGATAGTGTGCTTCAGCTCCTGGGACAGAAAATACTCAGACTATTTGGCTCTGTCATTACTTTCAAGAGCAGCTGCCATAAAAGATAACAACATAATCTTCCTATCTTTGTTCCGACCTTATCTAAGATGGCAGAGGAGAAACTGTTCATTCCCTGTATTTTATGGAGTCTGTAGTTGGTTATCTTTTTGAAGTTGTTTCCAGGAGTCACTCAAGAGTTTGGGGGCAAGCTATGAGAATCTGGACTGGTATCCTTGTAAATCAAATGATTCATTCTCGCTGCTCTCCTTGCCCTTTTGCCAGGCTTATCTCTCTAATCGGACATCCAGATGTGCCGTCTTGTTGCAGCTCCTGCGGTGGAGCCTTGTTGTTTTGGAGGCTCTGGGGCCGTACTCTGTTGGTCTGCTCTACGTGTTGCATCACGAGAAGTGTTTTGCAGTTTTGTGCGGGGGCGACCAGACTGGCTGGCGGTGGGGGGGTTAAGTCCTTGTTGCTGTGGTGGCGGTGGTGGCGGGTACAAGTTCTTATTTACCACCAGGGATGCACCGACACCACCAAGTACAAGTACATACATTTGGGTATCGATACAAGTACTTAAAATTACCATTACAGTTCCAACAATGACCTATTTTCATCAGCAAAACTCAGAAGAGCAGCTTGCCGCATTTACACACTTCACAGCTTTACTCTGAATTCGTACACTCTGTCACACACACTCGCTAATGGTACTCTGGGCTTGCAATACACTGGCAGAAAACTTTGCAACTAATATGATTGATGCAGTGGAGATTTACTGGGATAGTGGCTCATTGTGTCCATGACAATACAGGGAACATCATGGCTGCCAGCTCTCCTGGACGGGTGAACTGGGGACTGCCAGCTTTGCACTTAACACTGCAGCTGGCAAAAAAAAATATGGATTAAACCGGTTTGTGCATCTTATATCATTGCAGCTAGACAGTTTATTAGGCCTCCCAAATATGGTTTATTAGCCCCCCCCGCTCCACCAAAATGTTTAATCCCTCTACTTTCTTCTGTAGTTGCTTTACAGAGAATGTCCAACGATATATGTGATAATAATTCATACACCATCTCTCTCTCCGTCTTACTTTCGCCTTTTTATGCACATCCAACCTCTTCCTCTCATGCTTCTTCCTCTCCATCACGTTCTCTCTCTCTTTATCTCCCTCTCTCTCTCTCGTTTGAAGTCGTGCCGACAGGAACAAAAAAGGCACAAAAGTTTCCCAGAGAGCCTCCCATTGGTTTCTTGTTGATTTTTCTTTCAAGTTCATTTTCAAACGGCATTTATTCATATTAAACAGATGAGAATACATATCAAGGCATTACGATGCAAATCGTGGCACCCACATCTTTCTCAGTATTGTTGTCGTTTTGGGGTGGGTGTGTGGGTGCGTGGGCAAATGCAACTTTGTATGTGTGTCACTGTCCCAAATCCAAGACTAGTTGTAGCTATGAGAAAGAGAGCGTAAAGACCGAACTTCTGCCCACACTCTGGCAAGACTCCGTCTCTACACAAAGGGCAGCCTGTGGAGGACTTCCTGTGTGAAGATTCTTGCGTTTGTGGGCACGCTAGAGCGAGACTGCTGAGGTCAGACGATATGACTCTGGGGGGTGCCTCCTCTTTTGTTGTACTCTTCTCTAAATGCTCCCTCTTTCTCTGGAGTATCTTGTCTCTTGTTTCTTGCCCAGCCTCCTTAATTCGCTACCTCCCTCCGTATGGCCTCTTTATTCCGTCCGCCACACCACAGACCATAGAGCTGCTAGGTCTCGACACCCAGTGCCCTCGCAGCTTGAGACAATTACTCCTTTTCCCTTTCGTCTGTCAGGTCACATGTTGTCATTGGTATCGCGTCATGTGGGAAAAAACATTAATGATTTTTTTTTTCTATGTTTACAGCAACTGGTCGAGACCACGGCTCACCGCATTGGCTTTCCCTGGTCTTAAGAGTGTACATTGATCATTTTACCAACCAGTTTATGGAATAGTAATGATCTGAACAGCTGATATTACATAAACATAGCGGTCACAACCACTTTTGTAAGATTTAACTTCTGTCTGGCTGTATTTTCCCACTGTAATTAGTCTACTGAGTGTTTTAGCCTTGCTAGCAGCATGGCTCTATGGATGTCTACCAGTCTAGACTGAAATATTTTAACAATTACCGGATGGATTGCCATTAAAGTTGGTGCAGACATTCATGGTGGGAAGAAGATGAATTTTTAAGACTTTGGTGAACCCCTGGCTTTTCATCAAGTGCACCGGCAGGTCAAGTCTTTCACTTGAGTACATGTTTGTATGTATGTATGTATATACACTCAACAAAAATATAAACGCAACACTTTTGTTTTTGCTCCCATTTTTCATGAGATGGACTTAAAGATCTAAAATTCATTCCAGATACACAATATTACCATTTCTCTCAAACATTGTTCACAAATCTGTCTAAATGTGTGATAGTGAGCACTTCTGCTTTGCTGAGATAATCCATCCCACCTCACAGGTGTGCCACATCAAGATGCTGATCTGACATCATGATTAATGCACAGGTGTACCTTATACTGCCCACAATAAAAGGCCACTCTGAAATGTGCAGTTTTGTCTCACAGCAAAACGCCACAGATGCCACAAGCATTGAGGGAGCGTGCAATTGGCATGCTGACAGCAGGAATGTCAACCAGATCTGTTGCTTGTGCATTGAATGTTCATTTCTCTACCATAAGCCGTCTCCAAAGGCGTTTCAGAGAATATGGCAGTACATCCAACCGGCCTCACAACCGCAGACCATGTGTAACCACACCAGCCCAGGACCTCCACATCCAGCAGGTTCACCTCCAAGATCGTCTGAGACCAGCCACTCAGACAGCTGCTGAAACAATTGGTTTGCATAACCAAACAATTTCTGCACAAACTGTCAGAAACCGGCTCAGGGAAGCTCAACTGCATGCTCGTCGTCCTCATCGGGGTCTTGACCTGACTCCAGCTCGTCGCCGTAACAGACTTGAGTGGGCAAATGCTCACATTCGATGGCGTCTGGCACGTTGGAGAGGTGTTCTCTTCACGGATGAATCTCGGTTACATTGTTCAGGGCAGATGGCAGACAGCGTGTGTGGTGTCGTGTGGGTGAGCGCTTTGCTGATGTCAATGTTGTGGATCGAGTGGCCCATGGTGGTGGTGGGGTTATGGTATGGGCAGGCATCTGTTATGGACGAAGAACACAGGTGCATTTTATTGATGGCATTTTGAATCCACAGAGATACCGTGATGAGATCCTGAGGCCCATTGTTGTGCCATACATCCATGAACATCACCTCATGTTTCAGCAAGATAATGCACGGCCCCATGTTGCAAGGATCTGTACACAATTCTTGGAAGCTGAAAATGTCCCAGTTCTTGCATGGCCAGCATACTCACCGAACATGTCACCCATTGAGCATGTTTGAGATGTGCTTGACCGGCGTATACGACAGCGTGTACCAGTTCCCACTAATATCCAGCAACTTCGCACAGCCATTGAAGAGGAGTGGACCAACATTCCACAGGCCACAATCGACAATCTGATAAACTCTATGCGAAGATGTGTTGCACTGCATGAGGCAAATGGTGGTCACACCAGATACTGACTGGTTCCGAGTCCTCAGACCCCAAATAAAGCAAAAAAATGCACATTTCAGGATGGCCTTTTATTGTGGACAGTCTAAGGCACACCTGTGCACTAATCATGATGTCAGATCAGCATCTTGATGTGGCACACCTGTGAGGTGGGATGGATTATCTCAGCAAAGCAGAAGTGCTCACTATCACACATTTAGACAGATTTGTGAACAATGTTTGAGAGAAATGGTAATATTGTGTATCTGGAATGAATTTTAGATCTTTAAGTCCATCTCATGAAAAATGGGAGCAAAAACAAAAGTGTTGCGTTTATATTTTTGTTGAGTGTAAGTATATATTTTTGGAAATTCACAAATATATGTGTCCCATCCCTAGTAGTAACCGAGGTTAGACCTGTACACCAGTTTATCAACTAGTCCCTGTGAGGTTCCAACTACAGCCACGACCAAGTCAAAAAATGTGACGCTACATTTTGATTCAGGATCATCTCGGTCACCTTGTGCATTTCCCTAAAATGCCAAATCCATCCACTCACAATATTATGCCGATAATCATCAAAATATGCTTAAAGCTCCTAAAATGGTACCAAAACATACTGGAATTATTTTACATTGAAGAAAAAATGGTATTTGTATTTTCTGTACATCACACATCTTTCTTTGGCGAACATAGCTTTTCCTATATAATCTCCTCCCTAACACACACACACACACACACACACACACACACACACACACACACACACACACACACACACACACACACACACACACACACACACACACACACACACACACACACACACACACCGGGACAAATCACAGCGTGCCATCCATATGCAATACACGCACCTAGCTAATCTGCATAATAACGCCAATAACCAAGTTACACTGTATTTACAGCAGAGTCACGTTTAGTTAACTACGAAAATAATCCAGTTTCACCTCCTCAAACGAAACATTAGCAGCGCAGACTAGAAATAAACTAAAGCTTACCCGTCATTTAGGACACCTGAGCGCCGGTAGCCGCTGGTCTCTTCTCTGCTGGAGCCACTCGGGTCATGTTAGCGGCGCTAGCGGCTTCCTGGTCCGGCGTTAGCACAGCTGAAGGCACCATCACTCCGGTAGTGCTACCAGAGCTAGCAGCGCTAGCAGCGCTAGCAGCGCTAGCGGCCTCCTGGTTCGGGGGTATCCGTCACTCCCGAGATCTAAATATCTTCACAGCGAATCCTATCTGGACCACTTCCACAGTCGCGTCTTTCCCACATAATTCCCGTCGTCTTTAAGGACATTTAAACGAACTTGGTCGCTACCATTGGCTCGTGAGAGCTGGGGGCGGGAAAGAGCCGGCTGTACGTGCAGCGTGATTGGCACGTTCCTGCTTTCAGAACGCGTAATCTCGCGAGACTGTGGTTAGCTCTCTAGGTTGCCCACATTTCACCATCCTTGCCAAAGGAGCCACTTGCCTAACTTGCTATGCAAGCAGCAGCTGTCATGGATGGGCACCTCCGGGTGGAAGTGCCTTAAACGTGTATTTTCTCCGCTGGCCACCAGGAGGCGACTCCTCTAGTTGTAAAAAGAAGAAGTCTATGATAAAAATGACGCTACTTATCACTTGATTATTTCCTTAATAAACTTGATTTATGGTCTTAATCGCTAGTTTCAAGTCTTCTTTGATAAAGCATGAAGTCAATTAAGTAATGAGGTTGACATTTTTACTTTAGAGTGAAATGCCATGAAACCTCATACATGTGTTAACGTCCCCTCAGGATGAATTGTAATGACTTTGGTTAATCCCTTAACTTTTCATCTAGAGCCATCATCAGGCCAAACTTATGTCCATTACTTAGGCTCATAGTGCTGTTAGCATGGTTAGCTTGTTAGTTCCCAGTGTATCACTTAAATCACGTTGCTGTATGTTGCTTATTCTGGTTAAACATGTGCACTTAGGCTCAATTTCTAAACCAGAGCTACTCTGATATTCTCCCATCAACTTTAGTGAATTAATTCACGATAAATGATCAGGCTCTCAACCTTTTAAGTTCTGCTCAATTTACCACCAGCGTCTCTTGTTCTCTCATAAATCCCGAGTCTGTTCTGGGTCAGCCAAGGAAAAGACCTGTGATTAACCTTCATTAGTGGCCTGTTGAGGGCACTCGTTGGTGAGATCCAATCTTTGGCCCGTTCCCTGTTCTGCCTCAGCGGGTTCCCTTGGTATGTGGCTATATTGAACTTAGAACCTGCGACTCAAAGTGCTGCTACAGTCTACTAACCACGAGGCTACCTTCACCACCTTGTGTTTATCTTATCTTTTTTTTTCACTTTCAGCTGTCTCCGTTCCATTTTTCCTCTACTTTGCTCCATCACCTTATTAAGGATCCTTCTTTAAACACTGTTTTAACTTGTCAACATGGATTCCCCGTTTAGTAATCCCGCCTCAGGCTGCAAGCATCACTCCAATCCTCAGACTATGAAACACACATCACACCATGACAAGCCCGTAATTATTTTCCTAAATGCCTTTGAGGTGGTTGCTTTGGACAGTACTAAGCGGAGGACTAATTATTGCTGCCAGCTGGGGTGTTACGAAGACATTCCTCTCATACTGTATCATAGTTCAATACAATAGTGAGGCGACAATGCTGTTTGGGAGTCAGGAGAATCAGCAGAGGAGACATTCATATAAATATTTATACATTTTTATCATCTGTTTATCACGTTTGATTATATTAACTTTTAATTGTGTTCATTATCTTATCATTTTCACAGCACTCCAGTGAATGTTTTTTAATGTCCGATGCCAGATAATGACAGCTCTCTGCTGTGGAGCCAGACCTTTCCAGCCGACGCCAGGAATAATATTTTTTGTTTACACCGATTCTGTTTTCCTCTCTAGACTGAACTGAGCGAACAAAGCCGATCAGAATATTTTTCCAGAGTGGGAGAAACCCAAGAGCCTTTAAACAGCCCCACAAAAACAAAGAAGACTGTGCTTCAAAAGATGTAAGTATGATCTAATGCAGAACTTTCCAACCCCACCGGTCAGAGAGGACACTCAATTATCTGTTCATATCCTCTTGTCCGATTTCAGAGCCAAACAAGCTGGTATCCAGCAGGAGCTCTGTGGTTCCACTGTGGGTCAAAGGAAGCTTGACCAGGGAACCTGTCCCAAAAACCAAAGAGGGAGAGAGCTTCAAGCTGGAGAGTCAGAGTTAAGCCCAAAAGGGACTGAGTCCAGCTCTGGAGAGAAGCCCCCCGCAGAGGCAGACCACAAGGTGCCTTGCCCCAGTGCCATAAAGGAAGCCGGGGCTCACATTGGGAATACTGGAAAGCAGGGCCCGACCCAGGAGCAGCAGACTGAGAGCCGTCCTCCAGACAGCATCAACCCAAATTGGGCCTCAGTCGTTTCCTGCCAAGACGAAATCAGCCAGGAGACAAGAAAGAGCAAGAGGTGCAAGCCAAGCGACGCAGGGGAAGACCCTCACCCACAGAGGGCCAAGAGGACGTGCCTTGGAAGACCTCCAGCCACAATGCAAACCCACTCCGCGAGTGCTCCACGCAAACATCGACGCGTGACCTTCCTCCTCTGCCGCCCCATCCTCCCGTCGAAGCCAAGGCAGAGTCCAAGGCTTTCCCAGTCTCCGAGCACAAGAAAACCACACTGGAAGTAGAGCTGCTTACTCCAGGGAAACGGGCCCAGAGGCTCCCCCTCACAAGCAATAACACGGCACAGACGAACCAAAACAGGCTGGCCACAAGTCTGAGGGGCCTATCTGTCAAGCCTGCATCCTCAGCCTCCTCTATTAGTTCCAGATCCACACTCGGAGCGGAGGGGAGTGAGAATGCGCCCAGAACCTCTAGATTACGACGACTGAAGAAGTCCTGATCACACACACACACACACACACACACACACACACAGATCAAATGCCGAACACATTATGGCAATTGATACACAAGCGTTTGAGTTACGCTTTGTCAAATACTTGAAACATACTTTTGCCTCCGCCCTTAAGTAGTGGTGGTCAAGAGAGGCTCGCAAATGAAAGTCAAAAACCTTTAATTGGACTTCAGATTTGGTTTTGTGTTAAAGATTGGGGATTTCAGACAGGCAGGAGCCATGCAGTACGTCATGGCTTGCAGTCTGAAATACTGGCTCCTACGTGTCTGAAAACTGTCCAGTTTCCCCGCCGAAGCTCTGGTGTGATTGATTGCTGTTTCCAGATTTATTTCATCACCCCATTCTCAAAAATGTCCTCATGTAGTTTGATTTCATTCACATACAATTTGCTCGATACTTAGTTGCTAAGCACCTCCAATGTATCTTTGAATTTGAGGGTCATTTTATTCCAGCTTGCATGTTGAACTTGGACCAAATCCGTGTGGATGTATGAGCGGTATTGAAATATTAGGGGCTTTGTTTGGGGGAAGCAGGACGTCTAAGGTATCACAGGTTATTATGCAGCCGCTTTTCGTCGCCCCCAGAACTCGACAGCGCTGTTTCTGATCACTCTATTGGCCCCGGCCCAGATAGAGCACGGGGCAATTAGGGGCCATACCCTCATGTAAAGCCCAGGATGTTCCACTTTACTCCTGATTTATTCTTGTTTTACTGGAAAGGCATTTTATGATATAAATAAATGTGTGTTTTTTTTTGCCCAGGAAAAATAAACAAATCTCTGAATCTTTGTGGAAATAAGTTCATTTTTCTGGAACCATCTAGCATGAAATAACACGCACATCGTTCTCCTCCCACACAGCCCATTTCTCCGTCTGTATTAGCGGGTGTAACCTGAGATGAGTCACTCACAGGAGCCACTTCATATCAAGACAGAGACAACATGGTGGATTAGAGAAAGCGACCCTGCCGTTTTTTAAGTCCTCGTATGGTTTAAGGTCGAGGTGTCCATAATCTCTCGCTTTGGATTTAATACTTTAAAACACGTTCTGTGGTCTTAGAATCACTTTAAAATCGACAACTTTAAGCTAGTTTAAAAAAGGCTTTAGCAAAAGCTGCCACTTAAAACAAGGGCAACATTGTGTGAGGATCACGAGGAGGAAGGGTATTTCTGTCTCCGGGATTGACTTAAGACGAGGATGGCTTGCTACAACGTAATTAGCTGTAAACACATTTGGATGGAGTTCTTGCTCGGGTCTATGATGTGTCTCCAGCTGCAGTTCCCACGCCAGCTGCATGAGAAAACCTCCCGACATGTTTGATGCATCACAGACAAGACTCTTACACTCGCTCTCCAGAACAAAGACAACTTTAATTCTCTTTTCATACAAAATATTTAATAAATATGACTTTCAAAAATATATTGCCAGATCAACACATAATTCTCAAGTTCATAAACACAAAGTCAAAAATAGAACAAAATGTTGCCATGATCTCAAAGGGTTAACAAATGAGATAAAACATGTTTGTCTTTAAGAGCCTCATTTAAAAGAAAAAAAAGGAACTAATTTGCACAGAAACAAAAGCAGACTCTTGCAGAGCAAGGCAGTGTATTTAATCCGGTTCTACAGTGTTCCCATCGCCCCCCTGCTGTTCAAGTACTCACGTTCTAGTTCATGATATTACGCTGACTAAAGCAGATGGGAATTCTGGCGTGTCATATTGTTGTGACTTGCCTCGCAAGTTGGTGGATTTTGACAGCTTTCGAAATATGTCAATGGGTTAAAACTGAAGCCGCCGAAGGATTTTTGTTCCCTTAAGTATTTATCCATTAGTGGCAAGCAATATGTCTGCCACCATGTCGATCCCTCGCAGCGGCCGTGAGCTTTTGTTGTCCTAACCTCACTTGCCTTCGATCAAGGTCCTGGCAACAAGTAATGAAATGTCAAATGTGTGGAAAAAACAACAAAAAAAAAGAAATGTGTTTCAGGCCAAAAGTGCCCATCCTTTGTCTTCTTTGAAATTTGGCTTTTATAGAATGCGTTGAAAAGTTAAGTCATTGAAAGAAATGGTAGGCTTCCACAGCTATCAAAACCTTCAAACTAGACAGAACATATAAATAAAAAGGAATGATATCTTAAGGCTCTTGATTATTAAGTTAATAAATCAAATATACACAATGATTAATAAAAAAATTTACATATCTACATGTTCTAAATCGACATAAATTCTTCATATTGGCAGCAACTGCTGACATTGAACCCTTCCCTCCCCCTCCCCCCAAAATAAAAATAAATAATAAACTTGATCTTTTTTTTTTCTCAATTGACAGTTGCTGAAGTCTAAAGCTGAAAAAAGGCACTTTCTCCAAACAGAACTAGAAAGAATTCAAACATACTAAAAGTAATTAGCTCTAGCGTTGAACACGTCGGGTAGTTTTAGTCATTGTACAACAATTACACCAGGAGCCCCTTCCATGTGTCCACTAAATAAAAAAAAAAATTAAAAAAAATGAAATGAAATGCAGAGGAGGACACTTTTGCAACTAGTTCTATAGTGAAATGTATACCAGTGCCTTGTGTTTCCAGCCAACCAAAGCAACTGTCACTGCCAGTGTAAGCCAGCTTGTCAAAACTTAAATTAACACGGGGAATATCTGAAAATACTGTGGGGTCACGACTGACACGACAGTTTGCTAACTACACATGCCAAAGCTCCCCCTGTTTCACCCACCACCGGGGTGTGAAGGCATGAGGCTTGGTTGCACAGCAACACAGCTGTCTGCTATACAATGTAGTCCATCCTGTTTATGCTGTTTGCCGTCTCCAAGTCTCTGTTGTCCTGTTTATTAGTCCAATTAGGGTGTTTGGACGTGGAGTTGGGGTTGGAGACGGGCGTCTTCTCCTCCCGCTCCACCAGTGTGTATGCTGGCTGTTTGGCAAAGCGGCCCTTCTGCAGGTGCCTCTCCTTGTCGTCCTCATCCCCCTCGGGATGATTTGTCCTTATTTTGGCAATGATGGAGTTCTTGTTTTCGTAGTCTTTGATGGCCACCGTGAGGCCCACGTGCTTCTCTATAGGGTTCTTGATCTGGTTGAGCTGCTCCCGCACGTTGTTGGTGGTGTTGTCCTCGGAGCCGGTGGCCGAGGTCCCGTTGTGGTTGCTCTGTTTCCGCCGGCGGCGCATGCACCACAGAAACACGGAGACCAGCACGAGGACCCAGATGACGATGAAGACGGAGCTGAGGAGGGGCACTAGGTAGTCTGAAAAGAAGACGGACGCGGGTCAAAGAGACGCTACAAACATGAAGCGAGGAGAATCGAGTCCCGGTCAAACAATACACAAAAGGCTCCATTATATTACTACTAAACTATTAGCATGCTTTCCCCCCCAGTGCAACCTGACCTCTGAACCCTGGACAGGGGGAGGAGGCTGCTTCTATTTGGCTGTGGCGGCAGTCTGCTGTCACCGCGTTGATGAATGGCGGACACATGCGGGAGTCTTACTACGAGTCCAGCCAGTCGCGGTGCGAGCCAATCAAAAGCCAGGTAGCCAAGCCGCTCTGCTGTTTCCATTCCATCTTTTTAAGCTCCGTTGCAACCGACATGAGTTGTTTTATTATTTTTTCATACACACGAAAGACTCTTTTGGTGCTCGGGGTTTGGCTCTATCTAATCTGATCCTCCCACCCACTGCGTGCATGTCTGGGGAAACTACACAGGCAACAGCCGGAGTCTGGAGGAAGCTCATACCAGTCGGGCTGGAGTTTGGCACGCGCACTTCCACGATGGCGGCGATGATGGTGTTGTTCCCGTTGCGTTTGCTGACCAGGTCGATGATACTCTCCGTGATCTCTTTGATGGGGCTCCGGTCCATGCGGTCCTCCGTGGCCTGGAAGCACCGAGAAGAAACGTTTGAAATCTGTTGGTTTAGGTTTAAGCTCCCCGTTTTTGTCCACTAATCGTGTTTACTCTGCTGATGACACAAAACAAGCCTATATCCACCACACATCCCATTAGGAGCATTTTCTCAAAGCTGCTTAGAACGCGTGCTGCAGGCTCCAAATCAAGGAGGATTTATGTGAGTATTCATGAGTAGTCAGACCAGCACATGGGAGCTTGGGAAGTACTTACGATGCAGACGTGGATTTCGTTGCTGGCTGAGTATGAGGGGTCACAGGTTATGGACACAGAATGCTCCAAGGAGGAATTCTTCACTATGTACAAGCGCCTCAGCTCCTTACACACATCCTCCACAGTCAAACTCTGCAACACGCAGAAGAAAGGATGTTAACGCACATGGAAAAATAAAACAGACGGCAATCAAGGAGGGGAAGAGGAAGAGCGAGGCCCGCATTTTTGGCAGCGGGTTCAACATGGTTGGGATCCACCTCATTTAGATTAAAGGCCACGGGCTTGTATGCTTGTCACAGGCTGCTGTCATGCTTGTTAGGCAACTGGCAAGTGATGGATGCTATGTGGTGACAGAGTCGCCAGTGGTCCCCGTTTAGCTCAAATCCATATGATCCTGAAATTAATCTCGCCGTGCGGTCGGGTTAAGAGGGGATTGGCATGAAGTCGTGATTCTTAGGAGCACAAAAACTTGGATGCAGTTAATAAAAAAAAAACAGGAGGAAGAAAGAAAGAAATATCCCCACATTTTTTCTCTCCCTGGAACACATTTAAATACATGACTGGATTGTTCACGAGTCTTAAGAGTAGGGATCTGTTTGCCCGGGAGGGATGGCTGAGCTCTTCTGAAAACCTGATCTTTCACACTTTGCTGCTCCCATTCATTTAAGAGCAGCGGTGGGGGGAGAGCCATGAAAAATGACCCCCCCCCCCCAACACCCTTTAATTCAATCTCTCCCTCCCTGGTGCCTAGGTAACTCACTTGAGGCATGGTCTCCTTGTTGAAGGTGAAGGTGATGTTGGCGCAGCTGTTGTCCTGGTAACTGGAGCTGGGGTGGCATTTGGCGGGCCGTGGGGGAGGGTTGGAGCGCCAGCACTCTCCGAGGCCGACGCAGGGCTTCATGAAGCAGTGGCTCTCCCTGATGGGGATGCAGCTCTGGCCTGAAGGACACACGCCTCGCCCTTTGGTGACCAGGTTGCATGACGAGGGGCCGCACCACATCTGGAGACGAGAACATGACAACGTTAAGATGTTTTCATTTGACAAACAGAAACAGGACAAGGGAACACCAGAGATACATTACCCAGCCATGACCTGGACTGTAAAGAGATTAGAAATATAGATTCAAGGGCACCAGTTTTTCCCCAGAGAAATGGCTCCGTAAAGATTAGATCCTCTCAATAGACGTCAATGGATACGCCTGGCTAATCCGTATAAAACACATGCGCTACAGCTAAAGTGCAGTAAAACCCATATATAATTGTGTTCCCATATCAGACTGTTTAACATCCTGTACCTAACGGCCCTAGATCGTTTTTTTTTTTATCCCACGATGTGTTTTCCTCCCTAAGGGCGCGGTAGCAATGAGGTGCCATTGTTCATCTGGTGGGTTAGACTCCAGGCCTCTTCTGTATATCACCCAATCTTCACCCAGTGTGACTTTGGGAGATTCTGAGCTGGCATATGACACCCATTTCCCCCCGCAGTGCCATTGTGTTTCCTTTCATAACAAGCTGCATCATCTCTGTATAGAATCTGACACTCCCCGGTCGGCTCCTCCCTGTCACGGAGAGTGTTGTTGTGGCCCGACGTGGCCTTACCTGGGACGCTTCTACCCACGCAACCTTTGAGCCTATAACTATTTATTGCACGGTTATTCCCCACGGCCCCTCCTCCCATTAGTAAACCATGACATCGTGCTTCACAGCTATGTAAGGGAAAACACGAGAGGTTGAGACCTACCTTTGTGCACGCAACTTTCCCATTGGCACAGTAGCAAGTGTTGCAGTCTTCATCCCATTTGTGTCCATCGGCGATGACGTTTCCATTGACGGAGCATGGCCGTCTGGTCACTGTGTGAAACACAACCACGGTATTAGAGACGGATCAGAGGAGGCGTGTTTGTCGTGTGGATTTGTCCTCTTTAAAAACACGGTTAAGACCTCTAACCTTCTTGACAGTGGGGTCCACTCCTGTCCGGTGGACACAGGCAGCGATATCCGTTGATCTCATCCACACACGTGGAGCCGAAGGCACACGGGGACGACTGGCACTCATTGATATCTGTCACAGGGGAGAAGAGCGAGGGGTAAGAAACACAAAGAGCACAGCCAGACGGCACACACATATTGGGTTAAGCCGTCGGCACACAAATCTAATTCCTCGACTAAAATCACTGGAAGTCATGTGTCATTTAGACAGTACGTACACATACACATAAAAAACAAGCAAACATGCTTTAAATCAGCCCTGGACTTCTTTTTTTCCCTCCCCATGCAGCTTTATTAAAGGCAGCATCATTAGCAGGTATGCAGGAGCTAAAGGCTGGACTTAACAGAACAAAGGGTTTGCAATGGGAAAGAATGTGGCCATCTGAAAGCCTTTAAGAGGGAAAACAATCTGTGTAATCAGTGTCAGAGAGCATGGCTGATTAGCTGTTGGCCTGCTAAGCCGGTTTCCCCCGGGGACAGCAGCAGGGCCCGTTGGAGTGACACCGAAATGGCTCGGCCTGGCCTGCAGCCCAACGCACAGATAATTGGCTGGCTAGACCCTCCATTTGGAGCGGCTGCGATGGTCCCGCGGCCCGGGCGTGCTCCGACTTACGGCTCAGAAAAAAAAAAGGATGAGGGGAGGCGAGGGAGGAGCGTTAATACTCACTGATCCGACAGTCTGGACCAGCGAAGCCTGGGGCGCACTCGCAGCGGTACCAGTTATCCCCATCGACGCAGGTTCCACTGTTGTAGCTGCAGGCGAGAAAAATGGAGCGTGAGTTTGTGTATCAGGGGTACTTTTACATCAAACCCCAGTTCAGGCTGGAGTTTTCTCACCAGACGACTATTATAATTACTAAAAGGGCAATTAAGTCAGTATTGTCTCTATTTGACGAGTGTGTTCACAACAGAGAGTTGGCTGATTGCAGCCCAGGAATGACAGGGAAGGTGTACGCCTGTTTGTCAGCTCAGGGAGGGAGGGGGAGGGAGAGCCTGCAGGTGAGAATCTGTGATACAGGAGAACCCTGTTTACATCTACAGGACACGTGTGGCTTCAACTTACCATGGGTGGGGACTGCAGTCGTTGGTATCTGGGAGAGAGAGAGAAGAGAAAATGAGAGAAAGGGAGGGAGAGAGAGACAGAAAGTTGTGAGTGTGTTGTTGTCTTTTCTCTCGTGTTTAATGCACATGACAGCTAAAAGAGCACGTCTGAGCTTGTGTGTGCGAAGGCGTGTTGGGCCGGTCTGGCCTGGACTCCGCACCGCCTGATTGCTCTGCCTTATTAACAACACAGAGCAAACAATCCAGTCGACTCTCACCCTCAAAAATGAGTTCCAGCTTCCCACCGCCGCCACCAACAACACCTCCACACCCAGATTCCCACCCCGGCTGTTTCTCCCTCCCTTACCAACAACAAAAAAAAAAAAGAAAGTTGGGGAATCTATGTTTTGGAGTACATGCATACAAGGGCAGGGATCCCAGTGAAATGGAGGAGGGCTGTAGAACAAGCAGACATGTCACTGTTTGGACAGGAATGCAACAACAGAGGGGAGAGACGGGTGTGTTGGACGAGGAGGAGGAGGAGGAGGAGGGGAAAGGAACATCTGTCTCCACTTTCCTGAGCCCCTTTCTCCCTCCTCCTCCTCCTCCTCCTCCTCTCATGGCCGGCAGCAGCCAGCGAGAGGAACAAGATAAAAAACCAACAAGAGCACTTACTCTGGGTGCACGTGGGACCCTCCCAGCCTTCCTTGCAGACGCAGGTGAACGACTCCCCGGTCACCACGCAGGTACCTCCGTTCTCACACGGGTTCGGCAGACAACTGGAGTTTTTGGCTGAAGAGGGAACAAAATAAATGGTTTCGTCAGTGGGTTTTCCCCCTCAATTTAAAAAAAAAAGGTAATCAGTCAACCTTAAAAAGTCACAGGAAACTGCCGTTGTTTTTTTCCCTCCCTATTGGGTTTCCGTTTTCTGAGGGGAATCAACATTCCATGACTTTGAAGTGTATTGTCAGTGCAATCAGGGATTTTAAGCGGATATCTGTCAGCACTCGGAGGCAGAGGGAGAAATGGGCAAGCAGGAGGATGGGAGGAGAGGGAGCGTTGACAGAGCGAAGGGATAAAAACTGTAGACCTGGCAGATCTGACAGATCTGATTAATATCTGACAGGGAGCTCTCTCCCACAAAGCAATCTTCTGTCTGTGTGTGTGTGTATGAATATGAAACACTGAGCCAAACCGCCGTGACTGCGTGACTCACCTATGTTACACGTCGTCCCCTCCCATCCCGGGGAACACTTGCACTGGAATGTGTCGCCCTCGTCGTGGCAGGTGCCTCCGTTGTTACATGTGGCTTCGTCGCACTGACTTTCGCCTGGAGGGAGCATTTCAAAAAATTGTAAAAAAAAAAAAAAGGTGTGCACTCGCATGGGTCTGGATAAACATACACATTATAGAAGATTGGGTAATTATATACAGCCATAAGCACATACCATGAGCCTGCACAGACAGACTACACAGGTGTGGAGAAGAAAAAAGAAGAAGAAGAAGAAGAAGAAGAAAAAGAAGCTCTTACGGGAGTGGCACGTCTTTCCCTTCCAGCCATTCTTGCATTCGCAAAAGAAATCAGTCACCAGGTCTCGACACGTCCCTCCATTATGACAGGGGTTGGTGCTGCAGTCATCGATGTCTGGTGGAGACATCGGATGGGGAGGGGCGTGATTCACGGGGCGGCATATCAAACACATCGCCACACACTTTCTATGTTGAACAAGCTTGTTTGTTGTGATGTCAAGGGAGCGGCGGGTCCTACTCACTGATCTCGCAGTGGTCGCCCTCCCAGCCGTCGCCGCAGATGCACTGGTACACGCTGACTTTGTCGATGCAGGTGCCGCCATTGCGACACGGGTTACTCTCGCAGTCGTTGATGTCTGGTTATTTTGAAAGTGAAAGGCAAGAAAAAATGTGAGATTGCGAGTGTTTGTGCAGAGGCCATCTGATATCAGTGTGTGTGTGTGTGTGTGTGTCTTACTCTCGTGGCAGTAAGTGCCTCTGAAGCCCTCCTGGCACTCGCAGCTGAACTGGCCCGCGGCCTGGCTCCGGCAGCGGCCGTGAGGTCCACACACGTTGGATGAAATGTAGCGCTCGCCTCCCGGCGTGCTGTTGGACGCTACTGCGACCGTGCAGCTGTCAATCACTGCGGAGGTGAGAGAGACAGTTATTGAAGACGAGCCTCGCTTGAACAAACACTCGTAAAAAGATCAGAACATGTGGTTTGTAGCTCTCGTGATGGAGGGATGGTGATGTTAATATTAAAAAGAAGATTGAGATTGGGAAAGATCTACAGGGTAGAAATGATGAAGACGAGTTGGTTAAACATCTCCATCCCCTGAGAAAAACAGTATCGGTGTAGAACCTGGGGGGAATGATAGGAGAAACAGCGCTAAGCTGTTATGCTTTCATAAGCAATTCATAGTGATCTTTTTCACTCTGCACTGAAATCCCTTCCTTTCCCCCTGTCTGATCAGGTTAGGAGCACGGGCGGAATTCTCTCCCCTGTAATCACTTAATTCTTGCCAAGAGCAGAGAGAATCTCACCGTCGGGTATCTGACTCCGTGGTGGTCCACTCACTTAATTACACACACACACACACACACACACACACGCACACACAGAAAATGTGCACATTGGTTGAGGGGGAAAAAAAGAAAAGAAGAGGTAGCCCACCAAGTCATTACCAAGAACACACACAGTGCTATCAGCTTTTTGCCAGATTTTCAAGGAACTCAGAGGAGGGGAGAATCATTGGAAAAGCTTTAGCTGAGGAGATGGAGGGGGGCGTTCATCAAGGGAGCTACACAAAAAAAAAAACCCTGCACACCTTGGCTAAGAAACTTGAGTGCACAAAAAAAACTAAAGTAAAAGGTATTGCCCTCATGGGAAAATGTGGGCAAAGTGTTCAGGCAAAAATGGTGGCCTTATTCATCATTTTACTACAGCACGCTCACGCAGATCACCTTACAAGAACGTTCTGGAAAAAAAAGACAGTGAAAAAGTGTGTGGTTGTTGGGAGACATACCTTTACACGTGGTGGTGCGACAGTGGTCTTTGAGGTGAGAGCAGTTTTTGCCTTCATAGTCCTCTGGGCAAGCGCAGTAGTAGTCTGTGGCCAGGTTGAAGCAGGGCGCTCCGTTCTGACACGGGTTGGGGGAGCAGTAATCGATATCCAGCTAGGGGTAGAAAAAGGTATTGAATAGAGAGTGGTGAACCTGATAGCCGCCATGGTTTCTGCTACACTGAACAGAGCTGAAAAACCCGCAGCATCCTCCCACCAGCCAGTGCCAGGAAACAACACACGCACGGCACTCGGAGGAAGGGGGAAAACAAGGCAGAGACATAGGAGCCGTCCTCGGAGTCTGGGCTTCAGCACTGAGGAATGTATCCCGCTGTAGCCAGGAGCAGCTTCAACAAAGCACTCCCTTTTAAAAAAAAAATTTAAAAAATGGAGGTCTGTGGAACAACAGCCATTTAAGAGGGTGGGGCAGGAAAAACTTCACAACGAAGCCCTGAGATACAGCCGCGCTGGCAGGAAGGAGAGAGACAGAGAGTTGCATCTCACCTGGCAGAGATTTCCTGAAAAGCCGGCCAGACACAGACACTGGAAGCCGTTCACTTCGTCCTGGCAGCGCCCGCCGTTCAGGCACGGCGAGTTCGCACACTCGTCGATGTCCCGCTCGCAGTGCTCGCCCGTGAACCCGGGGGGGCACGTGCATCGATAGCCGTTCACCAAGTCCTGCAAGAGAGAGGGGAACCCGGGTTGACCTCATGCTTCGACAGGGTGGGGTCCAAACAATAACTGTCAAACCAGGGAACAAAATGAAGAGCAAGGCAGGGAGAGAGAGGGCATCATCAGAGCGCCGCAATTATTTCAACACATTTTCCTGGCACGGGCTCAACACAATAATGTTTATGGTAATTCAATCTAGTGTGGTCAAGGAACTTGTGTGTCCCTCCCTCAGAAACCCCTCTGAACCCACTCCCCTCAGATTTGATTTCAGGGAGGAATTCCACAACAATTCCAGTCGGTTTGGAGAGAGCAGTTTACAGCAGCTATTTATATAACCACTGTAAATGTCTGGGGCTTCGACAAAAAAAAAGACTCAATAAAAGAAAGAAGCATGCTGGCAAATAAAGCAACCATGCCAGATAAAGGTTAGATGGTGACCTGATGCGTACCTTGCAAGTTCCCCCGTTCTGGCACTGATCCTTGCAGTCGTTTATGTCTGCACGGGAAAAACAAATATGAGGATTAATTCCGAACAGCCAGTCTTTGAAAACAAGCCTGGGCTTTATGATTCTCATGCTGAAGGTCTTTAAAAACATTCAGAGGGAAGATTTGAGTTGGATTGCAGAATCACTGCAACACAGAGTTATTGAGCAATCCCGCCTGCTGCCAAGTGAAACTAGTCCTGGGATTGTCGGCCTCGGCCCCACACGGGGCCAATAATGATACGGCAGATTCGTTTACACTGCGGGAAAAACAGGCTTGTCCAACTGTTTGCCTTTTGTATTCATGTTAAAGCAGTAATTGAGCCTGCATGAGCAGAAATAAATAAATAAAAAGGAAGAAGGAGTTGGACAGGTGTCCCGCTCCGCAGCTGCAGCAGACAGCCTTCAACTCACTGATGTCGCAGTTCTGCCCCGTCCAGCCAAGGACGCACTCGCAGAAGTATCCGCCAATCAGGTTGCGGCACGAGTTGGCGTTGACACAAGGCTTGCTGTCGCATTCGTTGGCATCTAGAGAGAGGGAGAGAGAGAAGGGAGGGTTGGCGGCATTTGCATGTGCAGTTGACAGGTGTGTGGTGGTAAGAGGCTCACCGATCAGACACGTTTTGCCCGTCCACTGCGAAGGACAGTGACACTTGAAACCGTTGACCAGATCCTGGCAGGTTCCTCCGTGGTTGCAGGGGTTCGGAGAGCATTCGTCAACATCTAGGCGGGGAAAAAAGAAGCCGATTGTGGGTTATTAGACGCTTCCCGAGGGAGGATACTGCCTTTTAATGTGTGCAGGTGGAGAGCTTTCTTACTGGAGGTGCAGGAGGGGCCGCTCCAGCCCGGGGCACACTGACATTCGTAGCCTTGACTGGTTTCTGAACAGCTCCCACTGTTGGAGCACGGGTTGGACAGGCAGGCATGCTCCGCTGGAGAGAGAACGTTTTTGCAACGCTGAGTATGAAATTGCAACTTCTTGGAGACTCATTTTAATTTGATTTCATTCTTTAAAAGGCCGATAATCTGACATACATTGATGTTTTCTGCTACTGCCATGTGGTCTACATTTGCCTTATTAACCACAAGAAAAACAAATCATATATATATAAAAACAAAATGTGTTTCAGCTTCTGACTCGTTGTTGGGGAACCGCCCCTCACACCCAGGGGCTTCTTACCCATCATCCACTCCTCTCTTCCTTCCCCGGCCCAAAAGCCCGCTCAAACCCCCCCAATTCTCATTACGCAGCCGGCAGACCACACCACCAGGAAATCATCTTTCATGCTAAGTTGACCTGACCAACGCACCGTGACTTCCCTCTGACTCCCCGCCATTCTTCTTCTGAGAGGCGGCACAAGATGAGAGACGGGCGGGAGGGCGAGCGGGAGAAGGGGGAGGGCGGCTCAACCCCGGAGTTATTCTTTTATGAACCAGTTAAGGATGAGTGGGTCCCAAATGAATAAAACGAGTGAATGATTCACTCGGATGAGATGATGGGTGGACGTGCCTCGGGGAGAAGGGTGGTGAGAGGGCGCAGCGCTGCACCCCAGGGCCTCCGTGTTTCAGCGGCCCGACGCATCCCCTGGTCTGAGGACCTCCTGTTATGAAGGGCACGGTTTCCTGACATCTCTGCAGTTAAGCTGTCAGCACCCCGCAAGGCTCAGATTTAATGAGGAAAAAACCATCATCTCCATGGTAAGTGTTTGCAGCAGCTGAACCTTAGATCCTCACCCATCTGTCTGGAGTGCCTGAGGAGCAGAGGGATGACCGGCCCCCGAAGATCAAACCGGTGGATTACCTGACTTGGGGGCCACTCACGCTGGAGTGGAAACAAGATTATTGCCGAGTTACCACCTCCTCTGATTACAAACTCAAGGCACCTCTGACCTTTTGTCTGTAAGCCCGGAACCTGCCCACTTATTATACTGCAAGCATTAGTTTGAGATTAAATCTGGTATTTTATGCTCAAAAACGTAGATCATCTTAGAAATAAAAGCAAAGGGAAGTTCTGGGAATCTTGGAGGCTCTATTATGTTTTTTGAAAATTAAAAAAAAACGTTAAAAAGCCAGAGCTAGGACTTCACTCAGTCACCGGAAATGTAAGAAGAAGCTTAAAAAAAAGGGGGCAGTCAGGCGATTCAGTATTGCACTTCCACAAAGTTGGACTTGAAGTCCCCCTTATGAGTCATCCGCTACAGTTCCCGTATTTCCCATGACGCAACTCGATAGCATCTTTTATTAGATCCCTAGAAGAAAATAACCCTGATGTCGTCATAGAGGGTTATTTTCTCAGATTTTCACAAGCCTGCATCTGTGAAATCAGTGGACACTCACCTCTCTCACAGTTGGCGCCGGAGTAGCCCTCGGCGCAGGTACACTGGTACTTGTCCGGTCCCGTGTTGATGCACGTACCCCCGTTCAGGCATGGCTGGTGAGTGCCACAGTAGTTCAGGTCTGCAGACAGGAAAGCGTTAGTTTGTTTTCGACACAAACGACTCCACGACTGAAATTTTGAAATGGGAAGTAACCTTTATCGCAAAGGTGTCCGCCCCAGTTGGTGTCGCACAGGCACTGCCACGGCTCCACGCAGGTGCCATGAACGCAGCCGGGGTGGGGGATGCACTTGTCGCAGTACTGGCCCTGCCAGCCATACAGACACCTGCAAGACACACGGAGAGCCATGCAGTCAGACACCAAAAAACACACACATGCCACAGCGACACATGCAGAACATTCAGGGAAACAACAAACCCAACGAGTCCAATCTGAAAATGGTAATATCTTAAGCTTCTCTTGGTTGCAAATTCCCTTCACGGGCAATCCAGCAATAATCTGAACTTAATGAACTACGAACTGCACAAATGAAACAAACAAAAGAGCCAGTATTCTTGCCCTCACAAACAACTGGGCCGCGTCTTTAAAGACCACAAATGAATCCTAAGTAGCAGGGTGTTTATGCAACAGCTTTTAAACAATACTTGGTGACAGGGAAACGGTATTTAGCATTTTACCAAACAGAAGAAAAAAAACAAAGCACTAAATTACAGTTCCAATGGGACCTGTAGCACAACTAACATTAGCATGCGGCTAGACGCTCCCTTTAACAACACTCTGCCTGTGGCTTGGCAGGCCCTCGCAGAGAGGAGTGTTCGGCCGTTATACTGCTGCTCATCCTGGTTCCCATGAGTCAGGAGTCAGGCTTGTGCCCCGAGGCCGAGGAGGGGAACATAGCTGGCTGACCACTGAAATGTCCAGGTCCATAATTACGCTGATAATGCTGACCCTTTTCTTCCCAGGCTCCATAATTAAGACGGCAATCCAGCCCGGCTGATAAGTCCGGCTCTTTAAAAAGTGGCGAGGTGGCGATACAGTTGTTGCAGCGGAGCCTATGACAGGAAACGGTGTCCCTCTGGGGGAGGGGAGGGGGCGCTGATTAGCCCCAAGAAACGGACGGACTGTAAAAATAAACGCGGTGGTTAAGTAAACCTCAGTCTGTGATTAAAGAGGCTATTCTTAAAAGTGCTAATCCTCGCCATGAGAAGCGGAGCAGGAGTCCGCCAGCAGGATCCCGAAAATGACGGAGGAACGTTATATTACACATAAAGATTTCAACCCCGGAGAGGGAAGTGGACCTCCTTTCAGAAGCTGTATGTTGTGGCTATGCAGCTAATGCTCTACAAACCCGTTTTCACCCCACTGGTGAGGATGGAAGCTGTGGGTATCACTCAAAAAACGTCGCGTCATTAGCTTTGACACAGCCGACATGGCTGGTGACGAGGAGGCTGCCCTCGCCTGCAGCCAATGTTGCTATGTACTGCTGTTGTTCTGCACTCTGCACCAGCCCAACGATGGGAACAAGCTCTCCGACTACAACAGTAGCAGAGCTTGCTTGGAGAGTTTGTTGGCAGAGTGCATATAAACAGAGTTAAACCCTTTAAATATAGCCACACCTGTGCGGAGACTAAAGCGAAACCTCTTGTTCTGCCAGTAGCCACACAAGCACTTACAAGAAACCCGATGATGACGAAGGCTTGGGGGAAAAAAAAAACCCAACAAAGCAGTGGCAGTAAATGAGTAAACCTGAAAAACAAAAAAAACAACTAAGAAAGCAAGCAAAGCTGTGGGAAGAGGTGGCAGCGCAGGGCCTCCTCCAGGATGAGGAGGAGATACAACGCTGCTGCACACAATGCCCCAGCTCTGATATCCATCTACGCCTGGCTTTTCCTCCGGCTGTGTGCATAAACAGCATTAGGAAGCCATTAGCTACACAAACAATACACGCCAAGGCTCATCCGAACGTTACATATGATTAGACTGATAACACTTAACTCATTAGGGGGAAACACATAGGCTCCATTTCCAACGTAAAGTCCCTTTCCTCTAGACTCCGGTCCAGAGCTCCACCAGAGATTTATGGGCATCTCTGCGGGAGCCCTGGTACCGATAGTCTCTTGGCCAGAAAAGCAAAGCGCGTACAGGGAAAAGATCCACGCCGTGACAGGACTGGTGCTTGGACACGATCCCTACATATCTGAATGATCCACACCACAGGCCCCTGGCAGCAAACTCCCCGATAGATAAAAGCGCTCGGAATAAACCATGTTTGACGTTTTACATTGTAAAAATCATTGATAGCAGACCAATAAATCACACGGACACTTACTTGCATCCGCCCGGCTCCTTGCATGACCCGTGTTCGGTGCTGCAGCCTTGTCGACATATTGCTAGGAGGAGGGAGAAACATAATCACTGCCTGGTAACTAGTTTCAAACTTAGCACGTTTTAATTATAGCAGTAAATGATATAATTACTACCCTCTGTGGCGTTTCAGCTCGCGAGAACAAAGACCGGTGTCGACAAACAACCGTTCTTGCCCCGCCATGCGAGGCAGTAATGTGTTTTAAAAAGAAAGTGTCTGCTGCCAACGCTGATTTATACAAGATACAAGTTTATTCCTGGTGGTATGGGCAACGGAAAGGCTTCATTCGAATTGGAGTTGAGAAACAAAGGCTTCCATTCAATGCATACCATGCAGCAGACACTGAGTGTATCAGCATGAATCATGGATTAAAAGTCTGGCTGCTCGTTTTAGAAGACTCCCTCGCAGTCATGAACACTAATCTGTCTGGAGACGTGTTTCCACGTTGGAGTGACGTCACCGGGCGGGGGCTTACCTGTGTTGCACTCCGGTCCGGACCAGCCCTCCAGACACGTTTTGTTCCCGTTGTAGTCGCAGGTGTAATGCCCGAAGAACTCGTTCCTGGGCCGACAGAACTTATTGCAGCCGAAGCCGTAGTAGTGCTCGTCACAGCTGACCCGGATCTGGTACTCGAACTGGGCCACGGGGCCGTTGTGGGTCAGCTTCTGCCAATGCGGGCTGGGGTTGATCATGCCGGAATGAGAGGCTTTCTCAATCTGCTTCCCATCTGCACCTAAAAGACACCAGTTTAAAAAATCATCAACAAGAGAACACATGTTTCCTCCCTTCAACTGTGTTAGAGAACAGTATGCAATACGTACATTACACATTTTGGGATGCGCAACGTTCTCCATGATCATACACTGGGAACCCAAAAAAACGCCCCAAGAATTTCGAACACAAATTGCAGAAGATCTCTTAGATAGCAGATTATATGTAATTAAAGCAACTAGAGAGGAAGAAAAGTCCAAGAAGGAAATGAAGAAAAGGAGGCTGCCTGTAATGAGCACCCTTAACTGCCTTTTTTTTCTCACGCTCTCTCCCAACTCTCCCTGCCTGGTGTGTGATTCTCAGGTTTACAGCTCCAGGACATTACTGGTCTCGGCTGCTGCCCCGTGCATCTGCTCCAGCGGAGACAGAACCACAGCCGCCATAAATTACAGCGTGAGGACACCGATGCCACAGGGAAGCCTGCCAGTGTGCCATCAGCACTTTTCTCTCTCCCACTCAATACATTCCTGTCCCAACAGCAGCGAAAAACCATTTCTTCATTCATCTATACTTCCGATGTGGAGCAACGCCACAGCCCACGTTGGGATTGTGCAACATCAAATAGGAGACTTAAAAAACACACAGACCGAAACCCAGAAAGAGGCTTATTTTCAGGCCAAACACGAAGGTCAGGGCTCTGTCAAACGGGCAAGGACTGACCCGGGAGCAGCCGAGCGCTGAAATTAGCAAAACGGCTACACTACACCACGTATGAGCCCGGCGCGTTAGCACCACTCATTCACTCCCACTACTTGATAGCTAAATCTTCCACCTGGGAGAGAATGAAAAATATGTCAAAGCCGTTATTTAGTGCATTCACATGAGCAGAGGTGGCTGACCGCTGGGTGAGTCGCCCCTCTGTGTAGTGTGATGCAACGGCCTGCTGTCATTTATTTACCGTGCTGGAGTGTCTGTGTGTGTGTTTGTGTGTGTGTGTGTGTGTGTGTGTGGACTGAACAATCACAGGGCCCAATAATATTTCACAGTGATGTGGAGTCCAGAGCTCGGCTGTGTGGCATTTCTCTACCGACTGCTGACCTGCAGTGTCAGGAGTAGCACATCCTCACTACCTGCTGCCTGGCTCGAGGGCTGAACATAAATCACACACACTTTATGAAGCTTAGAGAGGATCAAACTTCATTTTAGATTTGAGAAAATAGACATTGTTAAGCTGTAAACAACTAAATGGACTACTTTTCTGGACACTCAGAAAAGTGCTCTGGAATAAGAATGTGTTTAAAAGTGAAATCTTTGAATTGCTCGTGAGGAAACGGTTGATATTTAAACGTTAGTCACAACATGGAAGCTGTGAGCCTGGTGGAGCTCAGAGGGGCTTAACCAGCATCGACTGTGTACATTCAGTGGGCTTTTCACACCAATGCCCTAATAGCTCTCTGGGGAGCGGCAAATACAGCAGAAAAGACCGAAAACCATGTTGACCTCCAACGGACCTGCATAAACAAGCATGGGATAGGCCCCTCCCCTTGGCTGCGAATCTCCACGCTGTCGCCGCCGATGTGGCCGCCGAGCCGGGGGGAAACCCAGCGCAGTTAAGAGTTCGGCTTCGGCACGTTCACGGGAAGATCGCCCCAAAACCTTCGCCTCCACTTTGAGGTAACTTCAGCGTAGGAGGCGGGACAGCTCAGAGGAAGTGCCCCCTCTCCTCGCGGCGCCGGATGAACTCTGTGTTTCACGCCTCAGTGACAGTGAGACAGTGCGACCCCAACCCCGGCTGGCAGCACCTGCCATCAGTCATCGGGCAAATGAAAACATTTTAATAGGGGAGGGAGGGAGGGAGGGGCGGTGCTCCTCCCCTCTTCTTCCTGGCCACACTTCCTTCTTTCTGTCTGCACCCCCCCTCCCACCGCTGAGTCCAGTCCCCACTTCTTCTTCTTCTTCTTCTTCTCCCCTGGCTTCCCTGTCCTGCTCTCCCGCCTCACAGGCACCTGTCAACACACTGTCTTAACACAGACACACACCAACACCCAGTGGACCATGTGGAAGAGGGCAGGGGGTTCAGGAAGAATAAACTTCCTTTTTTGACCTTCACCACGACTCCTCCCAGACGTTGCTGTGGAGCGGTTTGGAGGGGGGGGGAGGGTGTGTGTGTGTGTGTGTGTGTGTGTGTGTGTGTGAGCGAAATACTCACCACTGGTTTCATTGTTCGAGTCCATGGCTTCCACTATCAAAGTGTAGGACCGCTGAGGAAGAGAAGACAGAGATACAAGGAGTGTTAGCCAAAAGCCGATCGCTGAATCATCAAACGGCACTAACATCATTCCCAGTCATTGATTAAGTGATGGATATGTGCCTTTTGTTTGTTCATAAGCATGAAAGCTAATTTGATCCTGATTCCAACACGTTTCCCCTACGGTGCATTTTTGTCGCTTCATCGGCACATTAATCATTTTCATCAGTCGGATCGTCTTTATTCAGGTATGGTTGGTTTTAAATTAACAGGAAGGGATGAGCAGAATTTCCTTTCATAAATGTATAATTTTCAATACTTTAATAACATTTTCAGCTTCCCACAACCTCACCGGTCTGGCCAAGGAAGCTTCATCTTCCTCTCGTTGAGTTAGCTTACAACGTGGGCCGCGGACAGAAGCCGCTGTTGACTTATAACAAGGGTCCTGTTGATCTGATTAAGGGAGGATAAGCTTGCGGTGGTGCAGAGGTCTCTGCATCGCAACGATTAGTGGCAGCGGTCTGGTCTAGCTGGACCCCCACCCAGCAGGAGGGTGTCTGATGCACCAACCAAACCAGCCGGATCGAGCAGCGCTGCGCTGGACTAATGACGAGAACAAGAAAACAAATGGACCGTAGAGAAAGATACTTCACCCCGCAGCGCCAAAAACATGTCTTCACCTCAGCCACAGGATGCTAGCGCTCTTATGAAACTGTTTTCCATATATTTTTTATTGTGGTATGAGAAGTGAATGATTTCCAACGTCCTGACAAAGCACAGTGAGTTCTGCTTCGCACTGTATCTGGTATTTTCAATGGTATGCTAATTTATGAACCTGAAGGGTTTAAATAATCAAGACCAAAGGGCTTCAGGATTCCACGTTACAGGCGAAGGAAGGTGGAGAATGAGCAGTTTATGTGATGGCTGGTGAAGCAAGAAGGGTTGGGGAGAGACTGAATGAGCGCTTCCCTCTGGAGAGGAGCCTGTCTTGATTTCAGCGCTTTGTCCGATTCAAGGTCGGTAGCGCTCACACCGATATCGGCTTACACGTCCGCGCTGCCCTGCCACAGTCATGAGGCAGCGAACAATGCGCCTGTGAGCGCGCAACAACAGTCAGAGGGAAAGTATGCGATTGTGAGAAAGTGTAATGCGCTCGCAGGGCCCGGCCGTCCAGCTAGAAATCACCTCCCCCCGTTATGTTTTGGCACACGTTTGCCCCCTTGCAGCGCTGCGTGGAGGCATTTCACAAATTCCACATCGCATGCTATCGCCGTCTATGACTTCACGGTAAACAAGCCTTTGCTTGAAGGAACCCCCCCCCTCCCTCCCCTGGTCACTTTCCACAGAAAGAAACTGAGGGATGACTCACTCATTTCTCATGGATTTACCTCGTTTTGTCAGACATCCAGGGTTTCCTTCTGTGCCAGTGTGTTGCTGCAATCAGGGCAGCTATTATTTAAAAGGCAGAGCTCATCAGCAGTGTAGTCTTCAACAGTATATCCTGACTCACAACTGGCTGCAATCACTTGACACAGAGCTGGAGTGAGTGAGTCAGTGGTAACGTGATGCCCACTCGTCTACTACGACGACCAAACCTACAGATAGTTGCATCAACACCGAGACCCGGAGTCCTCCGACTGAGGCGTATCCAACAAACAACTTTACTGTTGATTTCTCCAATCAAGGAGGGGATTTCAGGATCTACACTCCCACCTGCATCTCCACATACAGTTTCAAAACATCTCTGGGGAAAAAAAGGGAACTAACGCACAAGATTTCAAATATTAGTCATCATTGCAACATTAAAACTGACGTAGTTGTGACTAAAAAGATTAGGAGAAGTTGACAAGAATTTGTGTTCTACTACGTTTAATTCCCGTCTGTGACCTCTGAGTGAACGGCACATCATCAGTTTACAGGCAGTTCCATTAGGAACATACAATGGACGCCTGCCAAGTGAATGTATGGTACACCTGCCACACAGAGAAAAGGCTCACAATGTTCCTGTGACTGATGGGAAAAAACTTAATCACTTTGTGGTTGACGGTTGTCAAAAGAACTGGCATAATGTTTAATGGGTTATTGGCTGATTTCTTAAAAAAAAAAAAAAAAAAAAAGTCGACAACAACATAACACACCCATCTCTCACACAATTTGGACTTGTCTCAACATGGAAGCTATTGCAGCATAATCATCACCGCTGACTCAATCACGCATTAGTACCACATAAACATGATCAAGGCGCCCACGATAAAAACTTTAAAACCAAAAGAATAATAAAAAAAAAAAAAACTCAGTGGCTTGTAGATGATGGTTGTTTACCATTCATTGACATTTCACACCAAGTAAACGACAGCCGAAGAGCCACAGGCCTTTTTCTGCATTATCCCGACGGTTAACGTCACAGTGGGCTTCATCTTAACAAGTAGCCTCGCCATTACTGGGATACGTAGTTCCAGACCAAATAACCGCTTCCAGAAAGTGAGATACTGCCCGACTCCTCGTTCACCAACACTCCATAACTCTTCGGCGGTTATCAACTTGGAACCGTCTGCCACTGCCAGGTTCACTTTTCCCAGGCTCCCAGCTGACTCACAACTTCTCTTTGAACTAGAGCGTGAGCACGCACACACACACACACACACACTCACACACACACGTCCAAGTGCAATAAGTGTGGCCATATGTCTTCTTATCTTTCCTGGCCAAACAGACACTGTCCAACAGACAAGGAACATAAGCGATAAAGATCATTCCAGTTCGGATCGCTACGACTTGCCAAAGAACACTACTGAATCCTCTCAGTAGGGGAATTTTCCCAATACACACACACACACACACACACACACACACACACACACACACACACACACACACACACACACACACACACACACACACACACACACACACACACACACACACACACACACACACACACACACACACACACACACACACACACACACACACACACACACACACACCACAGACCTGTCTTCAACTGAAAGTGGAGCCATCTGATGCACCATTACAAGGTAATCCAACAAAATAAATTGGAGGCACGTCTCACGGAATAACAGGAAAAAAGCCAAAGGTCTAAATGAAGGCAAGGCCTTTAGATTAGACCGGTCTCGGCCTACACTCAACTCAGCACACAGGAAATGTAAACAGTGGCGTCAAAGGGATGTTGACCTTCTGTATCAGTTTCCCCTGAGTCAATCACTTCAATGGTATCAAACCCAGATCTAGCCAATGATTGGGACTGCTGGGTAGCTCACTGCCGTTTCGCCAAAAGAAAAAAAAAAAAAAAAAACCCAGACTCAGTCACGAAAGAGACAACTCTCATAATCACCATCAAAGCCACTGGCAACACTGATGGACTGGGAGGGATGGAAGGAATGCATTGTTTGGCAAGAGATTTACATTTCAACAAGGAGTTGGAGAGAGACAGTCGGCAGCCTATTAAATGACCTATAGCGTCGACCTGCGACAGAACCTCACCCCGACGGAACAATCTCACCGTTTGCCAACTAAAACAACAGCGGAGCCCGAAAACATGAAACCAGCGTTTAATTGAAAAACCAGCATGCTACCGTTACCATTAAACGGAAAGACGGGATTAAAAAGGCATTTTCAAAACACGACACACCTCACACAGCCTGTGAGATACAGTGAAGCTAGTTACGCAACGTCACTCTGACACTGCAAGTACAACAAAACTCAAAGAGGTGGGGGAGGTAGGGAAATATTTCCCCTCTTTCACTTGAGTAATTTGCACTTAACTGCCACATCAGAGCAGCCTATATAAAAACAAACATGTCATTACTCCCCACAGCGCTCAGCCTCAAGGCGGCACTGACTATTGTCTGCAACTCACCTGAGTTCTCAGACCGAGCCGACTTGTCAACAAATCAATCAAGGCAACCTCGCGTTGACAGAAAATTATTGTTATCAAAATGTGGGAGTGGAATAAAAATCAGATTTAAGCAGAATTAAGGAGATAACTCACTAAGACTAGTTGGGAAGTGACACCTTTAAAAGCTCAATCCTCGTATAGGTGGGACAATATGCTGAGTTGGCCACAGAGGCAAGGTCGCAGTTTGCCAGAGAGCCAACTTCATCACTGCTGAGTCTACTGCAACTGCTTCCTGTTGCTTGCCCTGCGCTGGCATTACAGCTGCACTGCCTCTATTATGCTCTGTAATCCTCACTGTAGTCCCCATTGTCCCTGCTTGATACACTGCGAGGGCCCTCACTTCTCTGTGGAATAAAAGCATGGAGCAGACATCGGTGAACCCATGGAGGGAGGGAGGGAGGGAGGGAGGGAGGGGGGGCTTTACAAACAACGACGTGCTAATGTTGAGGATGTTCAGCCGACGGCACCCAGATGGACGTCCTGGCTGTCGGCCCTACCTGATCCAAGCACATGTGTGTAGCCTCATTAAGTGCAGCAGTTACTGTGGGTGGCAAGGTTAAAGCGATGAAATGCCTGGGGTCCAACCGAGCGTGACTTAAACAAAGCCCTTGGCCTGGACAAGAGGCCAACTTCATGCAGCTCACAAGAGAGGATGAAGGGGAGGGAGGGGGTGGGCTTCATGAACTCAGAGTACCCGACAACCCAAAATGCACCACACCGCCATCTGTCCACAACAGCCAATCAACTGATGAAAAGGACAAAGAGTGATATCATACCTAACCTGACAATTGTTAATGTGCACTGAAGTAAAGCACTTGAAGTGAAGGATGAGAAGAAAAAAAAAAAATCTGAGACGAGAAGCTCCGTTCCTTCCCCGAAATCTCAGCTCTCGTTCTCTACATCCAATTTATCACAGCTCGTTGTCATTTTTAATAATGACAAGAACATCCTCCCGTTTTAGCTCTCGGACACGGAAGCCAACCCGTTTCATACACACTTTTTTGTCAGAGAAGAAATGAGCAAAAGGAAGCAAGTTTTCCAACCATCACGATGGAACCAATCTGGTCAGAGCGTTCCTGCCGAGTTCGTGTGGCCATGGCGTGAACATAAACAGAAACCTGTGTTTTTCTTATTAAAAAAAGCAAAAAACGTGCGAGGCGCCGGGGTAAGTGGAGAGCAAATAAAAAAAATACAGACCATATCAAATTGCATGTTCCCTGCCGAGAACATTGTTGTTACTGGCTTTCAGATCAAACACCAAACTAAATGATCTGTTTTTGCCCCAACTTAAAAAGCAATCACATGATCATCCAGTTTCTTTTCACTTATTCGGGCCGTTTGAGGCCATCACCGCTTGAAATTACAACAAGAACTTCCATCAAGATTTGAGGTAAAAATAGGCCTTGATGTAATTGGACACACACTATACCAAGAGGACTGTGCCTTTCACCCATCAGGCACAGCGGAGGAGTTTGCGGGCCAAGCTGTGGGGCCAGTCAGTCTGTGTACAATCCTGCTTTTTTTTTTCTCTCTTCTTCTTCTTCACTACCTCGAAAATGTGCTCCAGCATGGCAAATCATACCTCTCGCGCAGCTACAACTCTCCCACAGGCCTGGCGGCCCCATTTATTTACTCTACGGAGAAGAGCTGACACTTGAGGAAACCAGAAAGTGGGTTTTCACTGTGCAACATGAGCAGCTGCCAGAGGAGGCAGGAGGAGGAGGAGGAGGAGGAAATCTGGGGGAGAACGCAGCTCAATCACTGTTTTATTTCAAACTTTTTATCTGCTCGAATCAAGCGAGACGAAGGGGAAGTTAGATAGCATTGTAACCAAAAATAAATACGTTTATTCAACTAATTTATGATGGAGATAACCAACTTAAATTAATCAATTGTTTGTTTTATCTCTAATCTTATTGGTGGGAGTCTAGATTGGTGTTTTTAAGTCATAATTTAGCCACTTTTTTAAGATTCAAACAGTTTGTTATCATATGCACAGCAAAGAAAGGTGTTTCCCTGTTTCCCACAGCAGTCTGAGCTTTTCTTATCTAACATGCAAACGCCGTTTTAACACCATAAGTGCTGTTTGGATAGAGCAGACGAGCCTAATGGAGAAAAATACCTGCACCTGGTTAATTGGCGCAGATAATGAGGAGACCAGGGGGGTCCCTTCCTCAAAAGAGAGCTAACTATCCAAAGATCCACTTTTCACACAAGTCAGAATGACTGACGGACAATAATTGCACATAACTGCCCTGCAAACAAACATTTCTTCTCGAACAGGGAAAGAAAAAGAAAGTGTCTCCAACTCACCGGCCAGGCAAAACTGAAGGCCAAAACTATCCTGGATTTGTCATTCCTCACTGAGCTCTTGAAAGAAAAGGTATTCCCTCCGAGGACAGGCGTAGATCCCATTCCGAAGCTGCAGGGCCCCCCGGCAGAAACCCTCGACTGGTATTCCTTCAGGCAAACTTTGAAAAACGTATCGCACGCGTCCCGTGCGCATTTTCTATCCGCGGCGTTCCGCGCGCCATCACAACACAAGCCGTTCAGCAGCTCTCCGTTCACATTGTGCATCGATAAGATTTGCAACTCGAATTGTCCCGATCCCTCTGACACCTGTTGAGGAACAGAAAAACGTCAATGCAACGAGGAAACCTTTCACCTGTGCATTGGGGGAAAAAAGTTGGTTAGCGCACTTTTACGCACGGGGACACGCTTCTTTTTGGCTGCACGGAGGCATGGATACATAGGCGACACACACACACATGCAACCAAAGTGCACCCAAACAAGAACCGAGTGACCCTCCACGTACCTTCGTCAGAAAGCAGAGTAAAAAGGCAGCGACGACTGAGCCCCGTCTCAGAATCATGCCTCCGGACTGCTGTTGCCACTCGGGTTTTTTTTGTTACTGGTCGTCTGGCCGACACACGGCACCACCAGAGCTCTCCTCTGGTCTAAACATGCACGAGTGTGGTGGGGGGGAGGGGGGGTCACAACACTTGTGATCAGCGGAGCGCGGGTTCCCGAGTCATAGGAGAGACCTCTTCCTCGTAAATGTCCTCGCCGAGCGTCTTCTTTGCTCCGCGTCGTTTTTTTTTTTTATCCGACCGTTTCCAACCTCGTCGCCGAAAGAAAGTTTACACAGTTGGCCATGCGGCAGCCGAGCCCACTGCTGACTGACTGAGTGACTGACTGAGTGACTGCTGGCCAGAGCCGGAGCTGGCTTCACAAGTTCAACGGGGAGGGAGTGTCTGCGGAGCCCCAGAGCCTCCATATTCATGAGGCAGGGCACCAGCGCGCCCCGCCCCCTCCCTCACATGATGGGGGGATAATCATACAGAGATTTTGCCCTGGAGGATTCTCTGGCAGAGTGATGTGGCGGAAAAGTCATATAGGAGATATGAACTGCAGTCAGACTTATTGATAATAAGTCATCAAACCTCACAAATGAATTAGATTCTCAATCAATTCACACCTTTTTCTTCCTGCATCATGCTTTAGTTGCACATTCACCCCACAGTTTATATTATTGTTGTTTTCTTAACCTCATTAACTGTTATGACTTCATTATGTCGGCTTAAAAGGCGGGTAGGCAGAGCTGGGCTGGTTTTTACTCACATTTGCGCAATAAGGTAACGTGCTAAATCATGTTTCCGAATGAGTGTGCAGCACATCAAGGCCAGCGGCTGAGTCAAGGGCGTTTTGCTGAATGCACGCTATGCCAGACATCTTTTCTTCTAGCAATGCAAGCCTTGGATAAAGAACGTCATCATTCGGGGGGAAAAAATGCTCAATATCTGCACATCGTTGGCATATTTTCCCCTGTAAGAATGCATCCATCCATCCGTCGTCTACCTGTATTCAGGGTTGCAGAGGGCTGATCCCAGCTGTCATTGGGTGAAGGCGGGGTACACCTGGACAGGTAACCAATCTATCACAGGGCCGACATGTAGAGACAGACAACCATTCACACTCACACTCACATTCACACCATTCAGAGCCATCCATCAACCTATCCTGCATGTGTTTGGACTGTGGGAGGAAGCCGGAGAACCCGGGGAGAACATGCAAAACTCCACACAGAAGGAACCCGAACCCGACCCGGGAATCAAACCTCCTACACCACAGTGCAGACCTGTTTCAAGAATAACTTACTTTAAATGTGCTTTAATATGAATCAACTGAATGTAAAACGTGGTGTTTTGTGTGTGAGTGCACACAACAGTGCCCCAGAGTGGCTGACCTGCAGGATTTTATGCCTGCCTGAGGAATGACTTGCATCAACCTGTAGTTTATGTCCAAACATAATAATGCCAGGATGGATACACCCCCCCCCCCACCACCACCACCACCACCACCACCACCAGCAGATCCATGACTCAAACTGAGAGAAATACGCTGACAGATTGCTGAAAGATATTATTTCCTCGGTATCCTTTTTTGGTGTCAAAGGGCAATTGCGGCCGGGTGTACCTCTGCAAGAAGGTAATCTGTGAACTGGATCAGTGACTACACACACACACACACACACACAACATTCATAGGAGAGGAGGGGAACCCCCCTCTGCCCCTGTGGTTAGTGATTTGTGTGGACCAATTACACAGGTCATGCAATGGGTCACAATCAAGGAAACACAGTTGGGAACTGTGGCGTTTTCAGAAAGAGAGAGAGAGAGGACCGTATCAATCAGTAACTATGAAATGTTTCACCATCACACTTTACAGCTGTTTATGAGGCTGTCACACATCTCTCCAGTATGCGTTCGGAGCCGATAAGCAGAAAAAGGTTTGGCTTTTTTCTTCACTACTTTTTGTGACCGAGGCTCAGATCGCCGTCGTCGTCGCCGAGAGCGACGGAGTAAAAAGCTTATCTTATCTTAAGAGCCGACACGGTAGCATCTGCAGGGACCCACTGGTGTCGTGAAACAACGTGTTTATTCGCAGTAGTGTTTTTTTCACAGAGCGTTATTTCCACCGTCTTAAATCACCGCTGTCAATATTCAGACGTTTCCTGTGGTTGAACTTCAAGATGAAAAGCTTTGGAACGGCTTCCTCTCCCTGGCCGACCCAGTCCCCGGACTGATAGACATCTCAGGTTACGGGCCTCATTCAAATGCTCTCTCTGGGTAATTAGGGTTAATTGGAGACGTTTTCAACCCCTTGGGAGCTTTTTTTTTTTTTCTTCCTTTCTTGATGGCAAAAGCCAAAATTGAGTCTAGAGATGGTAGATGGCTTGAAGAGGAGGAGGGGGATGTCTGCCGTAGCCCCGTGACCTGCCCAGAGGTGATGCTTGGTTTGATGACAGGGGCGGGGGGGTACAGAAAGGACCGTTTCACACATAATCCTGTTCAAATCATCTGTTGAAGATGGTTTTATGAGAGAAAATATCTGACTTGACCATCAACATCAACCGAACATCTTGTGTTTGGACATTTTTACATGATGTCATGTGTATTTTTTAAAACTACATTCATGCTTTATCCAGCATGATGTTTGCCCGTCCATCATCCCGGCAGCCTCCCGTCCCCTGTAAGCATGGCCTGTAGTGGTCATGGAGCACAGACAGGGTTTCTCCTCTCAGGCCATGGTGCTAATCTCCTGCAGCCTTAATGTGATTATGGTAATGATCACACAAATGACCCCTGGGCTTTGGAGGAGGAGGAGGGGGGGTCCGTGGTTCACACATCCCCACACAAGCGGCTGCACAGGCACTGTGACTCCACTGGCCCGCATGCGAGACCACCAGTCTGAGCCAGTCCTGGTGGCCCCGTCCCCCGTCCTTCTGTCCTCGCCGGCTCGGAAGAGTAGAGTGAATGACCAAATAAATTCCAGCGGGGCAACAAAAGAGCTGAACGACCATGGGAGAGATGGATATCTTTTGTTGTCTGACACTCAATGCCGTATTCCAATCCAATTACCTCAGCCTTTTGCAACCCCTCCTATCGCAGCGCATGGCATTGAAGCCCGCCTGAATCCAGATTCGGACCCCTGACAAGAATGTGGTGGATTAGGTGCTTAGTGAGGATCCCCATCCCCATCCCCATCCCCATCCCTCCCCCTCCTCTACCTTTAGTCAAATCTATGCTGCGCTCTCTCCTAAAAAGATTTCATTACCTTCTATTTAAATGTGATCCTGTTTATTTTTTAATGACATTATTATTGTCTGGCTCCCAAAGACGGTCTATCCTCTTGTATTCTCATATAAAAGTGACTTGGCTGTGTTGCATCAACAAGGACGTCTGGTGTGGACAGTCAACAGAGACAAACGAAGGTAAAATGTACTTTTCAGAGCGGCGTACGTCAGCCGTCACACCTCTGATTTCACTAGAGACTGTTGATAGTGAAGACAATGTGGGGATTTAAAGTCATTTGGAAGCCAATCGTGGACCAATATGCAGCTTACATACATGTGATGGAAACCTGAGCCCCACAGTAACACCTCCACAGGGCATGAACTTTGGAAGTGAAGTAGGAGACATCTTATGTCCAGCAACATTAAAATATTTGCACATTCATAGATATTTCAACGATGGAGAAGGAGCCACGTCTAGAGAAAATGGCGTCATCGCCACTCTGGAATAAGTTAATTTAAATGGTGAAATCAGTCGTTCTGTGGCGTGAGTGACATGTGTGAGGTGAAGAAGCCCATCTGAGGATGAGAGGGAGGATCCATCCGTCCGTCCCGTTTAAAAGCATCACAGTGTTTACACGGTTCTGTTTATGGGAGCTGCTTTTACACAACGTGTTACAGATGGTATCGGCAATCGGCGCTGGGATAAATATTATTTTTCCGCTGTAAAAGGTGGCCCACTTTGTTATTTGGGACATCTATCCCAGTTGGCCGTCCGGTGCGAGGTGATGCTATTTTGATGTCTGAGTGTGTTTGCGGTAAGTACCTCAATGCGGTTAGTGCGCAGGGAGCCCAGCTGCTCCGGGGAGGTTAAGTAAAAATTGGATTATAGAGGGGTTAGGCTGAGAGCATGGGTTTTGATTTTCATCGGTTCAAACTGTGCTTAATTGCTGTGGTGATGCTGTGGGTGACTCATTTATGTCATGTTTGTTCTACTTGTCTTTCTTTCATTGGGTTTTTTTTTTCTTCTTCCCCAAACTGGTGAAACACCACTGTTACAGCGGCGCTGGGGGAGTACAGTGGGTTTGACTTTAGAGCACATCATAAAGAGACGACTGGATCGTCCTCGACGGCGAGGGAGGCATTTGATCCCGGAGGAGGGAGGGAGGAAGGGGGGGCAGTCACTGAGACAAATCAGATTATCCCTGCTTAGGCTAGTAGCCCTACCACTCACCAGCATTGCATTTCCACCTGGCCAACAATACCGGGTCTCATACCGCCGAGCTCGTGATCATGTGATGGAGTGTCAAGGTTTGAGGACAAGCCGGAGGAATGTTCACGGCTTAAATCATTGATCAACGTGACGATGTCTCCAGGTGGGAGGACGCAAACTGTTCAGGCAGCAAGATTAGATCCTTCGCCCCCCATCACACCATCCAAGGTGGTCTGCTGCCCCCCCCCCCATCGGATCAGTGAGTCAGAACAGTGCTCTCTTCAAACAGGATATTGGCCCTCGCTTGAGGTGAGTCCAGCTAATTACCTGAACTTCCTATCTGGAGGAGGTGACACTGATAAAACTCTTCCTCTCTTTTGTCCCCCCTCCCTCCCCTGTTTGTCGATCGTGGCGTGGGAGGCGAGAGGAACCTGATGTACATGAAGCTCAGTCAAAAAACGACATCCACTGCCAGCCTGGAAGGAAAATATTGATGCTGGCAAAGTCTTGACGTCCCTTTGCAAGCATGACGTAGCGGTTTTTCCATGACACATTTGATGATTGCTTCCAAATGGGCCTGTCAGTTTTAATATAGGTGACCCTGGCATTTCACTTCAGTGTAAAGTAAACAAAATCCACCGGCTCTCCCACACACACACACACACACACACACACACACACACACACTACAGAGTGTGATCACACACCAGGAATGAGTCTTGAGATAGAACAGGCGTTCTTGAGCTGATATATGTTTTCATGTTCAATCCTCTCGCTCTTGAGTGAGGCTGCATGAATTGATGATGTTTTTGCACGTTTGTAGATTGAAAGCCACAGTGTTATTTCAGGAAACTGGATGTATGACATTAAAAAATAATATGTGGTGGAAGTAAAAAAAAAAAAAAAAAAACACCAATATGGGATTAAATGCAACAGAAGAAGGCTGTCAGAATGTTTACTTTGTGCTTTTCCTCCCAGTAATTGATTACAATGTAGTTGGAGTGTGCTTTGTTAATTTTATACAACAATAAACACATTTTTTTGGGGCATATTTAGTGCTCGGCTCGGTGCCAACGCTAACAGTTAGTGAGTCAATACACTGACAATTAGATTATACAATGTCAACTAACAAGGGAGGGACAATATTGGGTTTGTTTATAGACGTGTGTCTGCCTGCGGAGGCGAAGTGGAACATGGAAACACGTGGGAACGACTCGGCTACAAGACAACATTAGACCGGTCCACTTCACTGGAGCACGGCACCTACCTGTTAATGTTAAACTAATGACCCGGCTCTCAGTGCCATCCTGAATATGCTTCCAGTTTAAAAAGGCCTCGATATAGCTCTCATGTGGTGATGTGCACTAAATATGAAGCTAGTCAGTTAGCATGGCTTAGCATAAAGCAGCAGGTTGACATTCCAGTGTTTTTCCAGCTAATCGAGTGCTAGCTTCATTCAGCTCCATTGTTAATATACATTGAAATACAGGTTTTGCCTGTTTTGAAGATTTAAAGATCTTTATTGTCACACAAACAGTAGGAACATAGTTCACACTGAGCAATAAAATTCATATTTTGCAGTCACACAGTGACCTCAAGTAGAAAATATGATAGAAAAGAATAAAAATATATGCACAAAATTAAAGGAATAAACGTATAAAATGATGATAATTTGGACGTCAGATAGAAATTAGCCCCTGGGCTGTAATCTGTACTTTTGTGATGTTCATCAATGTGCATTGTCCTGAAATAATAATAAAAAAATAAAAAAGTATTCACAGTCTGTGCAGTTTAGCAGCATTTTTTTGTATATAATATAGTGCAAATATGAAGATATGGATATAAGTTTAAAAAATGGAACTGGATTAACCAGTGCCCAGTGTGTGTAAGTATGTGTGTGTGTGTTTATGTGTGTGTTCATCCACTTTGTATCTGGATACAGCGATTAATAATTTCCCAATGTATTGATATAACCGATTATTCAAATATAATCTGGTATTAATACAAGTCTGATGACACGATAAACAGGCCAATAAGGAAACACATTCACATGATGTTAAACTGTGTTTGCAGACAGGAACGAGCTATTAAACAAACACACCACTGAATAATGTGCAGCCTCGGCCAAGTTATGGAAGCTGCAACACTACAAGCTTTTTTTTATTTTCTTTAATTGATCCGACAGACTTGGATGATGTCATTACCATAATCCTGTATCGTAGAAAAATTAGATATTTTGTGACGACAAAGACGATCTCATGCTTCTGTTGAAGTGTGCACACTATGGAGCTGCGACACACGATCTATGGTCAACCTCAGTATGGTTGAGTTTCACTATAACTTAATAGGCAACAGGAGGGTTTTATTGCCATCTCCTTTTTCTTGGCCAAGGTTCTCAAAATACTGTGTGAAGTAGTCATAAAGCTGTCAGTGGGAGCAATATTTTCCACACAGCGTGATGACAAATAGCATGTATGCATTGCATGCGTGGGTGTCATACAGACCACATACTGTACCGTAATGTGTAATACTTCAAATTATCAGTTCGGCCCGTTGGCTTGTAGTCTGCTGCTTGTTTCGTTGGCGGAGGAGAAAATAACAAACGACTATCTGGTCGGCCTATCTGGAGTATTACATTACTGCAGCGCTCGCTCTGTTGCTGTCTTGTTCATCACGTTGGAGGTAAACTGAGTCCAAGGTTGTAGTCCCTTAATCATACACAAGTTCCATTCAAAAGGCATGCGGTCAAAGAGCTACTATTATTGGTCAATATAACACGGTAAACATAGTTGTTCAGCTTTGTAGCTAATCATTAGACGACACATCTTTATTGTTTTGTAAAAAAATAATCTGCAAAAAGCAGCTTGTTCTGAGTTATTCTCTATTTCTACGTGTTTCAATGGCAAATTCCATGTTCCTGCAAGTTGAACATGTTGGCTGCATCGTTTTTCCGACATCACGTGACGGCAGGGAAATTCTGTGCACAAACAGCGCCGCGTCCAAGACACCATGAAAAGTGAGAAATGGGAATGTTCATGCTCATTATTTCCTATTTCCTATACCTCAAAGCGTTCCAGTGGTTCAAAGTGGGAATAAAACAGACACCCAGAAGAAAGCGTGGGACGTTGGCTGCTTTCAGAGTACACAGGTTACAAAAAAACTCACGAGGACCGCACATTAATCCCAGTATTCTGCTCTATTAATTCTTCTCCGATTAAAGCCAAGACACTTTGAGCGTGTCTAAAAAGTCGGAAAGCTTATTGCTATTTATTTCCGTCGTAGCGCCGCGGAGCTAAACATCCAATGAGCTTGAAGTGTGAGAGCGAGCTCAGGTCAGAAAGAGGATACCTCTGCATGCTCGGCAGACTCGCGGCGCTTTGATGAGGTGTCCGTTTGCAGGGAACTGGCATCTCTGCCCGGACCCTGTCCGCTTGTGGTTACTCCACACTAAATGGTCCACACCACCGATGCAAAGCGTGCCACCAACCCCCAAAAAACATGTTGGCATATCGATGAGCAGACGGCTGAACGTGGTCATGAAACAGTGTTAAAGAACAGATTCAACTTCGAGAAAAGGAGCTAAAAGATGAAGGCGGTGCGGGAAGCAGTTTAAATGTATGACAACGATGCTCTTTTAAAATAGAGTCGCCCATAAAGTTGGAATCATTTGCAAATGTTATGCATGAATAGAATAGAATAAAATAGAATAAATCTTTAATGTCCACAAGGGGTGTGGATCTTTGGCTTTACAGCGATTCAATTCGATTAATGATACAGTGGTTGGCGATTCCATGGATGATTTTTTTCTTGTTGTAGGGTTATATAACGATTATATTTGATTCGATTCAGTAACTTGTAACCAAAATTCTATATCCATGAAATAAACATGCAATAATGCAGGTGAGACTATCTGTATTCTTCTGAAAGGTGAAAAAATAACATATTTATTCTATAAAAAAGTGGTCCGAATGAAACGTTACACCTCTAATGTCTACTAAGGTGGACATTTTTCTTTGGCTCAACAGACATAAAAGACAGATAGACATACAGCCACAATATCATCTCAGACATATGAATGAAATTTATGATAAAAATAAAGAAAAAAAGATAATAAATATGCTTAAATACATAAGAATCAGAGTAAAAATACATTTTCACCCGAGTTATTGTGACATAACGTCATCATTGCATCTGGTCAAAAGTGATTACTGATGCATTTAAATAGGAATAAACAGAGGATTGTGTCTGAAAACCAACTTAATGGGCAACAGCGTATATTGCATATGATGTCACACACGAGAACGTAGCGTGTACGCGGTTAGGGCGGCCGCGCTCCGCTGCACGCCGTCCTCGGCTCGCCTATAGGCTGGCAGCGGCCGACGGTGTGTTTTGACATGAGGGTGCCTGTCTGTCACTGGCGGAGTGGACCGGCGCTGAAAGAGAGCGAGCTGCTGGCGAGTCTCACAGGACCTGTGAATGGAGGTCGGCGCAGCAGAAGGGGCCCAGTGTTTTCTTAATTCACTGACAGACACAGCTAACTCTGTTTATGATGACGGCTAAACAAAAACAGTCTGGGAACCATAGACTCTCCAAAGCTTGTTTTAATTATTTTTGTTTGATAATGTTTTGTTTTTTTTCCGTTCGGACCAAATCAGAATCCCTGGGTGCAGTTTTTTAATGTGGTGTGCAAATAAAAAAAAATGAAATCCTGAGAGTCTCATCTCCCTCAGTGCATTTTTGCTTTATGTAAATCAACGGGGAAGAAGGGAGATCTTTTGTGTCAGCACATCTGACATTCCTTTGTGCTCAGTTAAAGGCTTGTCTGGTGAAATCATGCTTCGCTGCTATTGTGGACATGTGGTTTGTGCGCGTTCATTATGAGGAGCTTGCGAGTGACATTATGTTAGCTCTCTGGGTTGAAAGTGAGAGGTTGTGCTCATTAACGGGCTCAGAATGAGTCCCAGTCTGGGACCAGTCTGCTGGGTCTTAACCATCGTGCACCACAATAATGTCTGCTATGCAAAAAAATAAATTAATGAAGGACCACATGAACATTTAGTCATGGTTACTGGACGCCCTGAACAAGTTTCCTTGCCAACTCGTAAAAAAACAACAAAAAAAAGCTTAAAACTTCATATTAATTCTGGCTCAATTAATACGGAGTGCATTCACGTTAACCAGCAATCATTACGCTCCAGTGATCTAAAAGCCATTGTCACACAGGCACTTGAAGAAGTCTTTTGTGTAACAGAAGAATGGCAGGGTGACCCCCGGCGGTGCAGAGCAAGGCCAGGGAGACGTTTTCTTCAGCCCCGCCGCCCCCAGCTCCTCCCAGCAGCCCGGAGTAACATTTCAGGGGTCCGAGTGGCCCTGAGTGTTGCTGAGTGATCGGCACAGAGACGAGACCCTAAACCCAATAGCTTTGATGATTGAAACAAAACACAGAGTCCGTCCCAGACTACAGCCTGCAGGTCTGTGACTAAGCATGCCGTCACGCCTGTATGAGGAGCGTTTGAGCCCCCTCTTTCTCACTGTATTTAGTCTACATGTGTGTACATTAACAACTCACAACCCCAAAACTACCAACAAGACCCTCATGTGGACCCCGCAGTCATCAATCAACGCGTGCCGCCGCTGCAGCAGCAGCTTCCCTGACGGCGCGCAGAAGTCTTGACAATGACAGTGATTTTGCGAGGTCAAAGGTGGATCTGATGGGTCGCAATTCTTTGACCTTCTATGAGATAAAAAGCAATGTTTGCATATGAGCTTCCATATCATTAGCTGCCAGTAAAGCACATGGCGGGGCAAATAAAATGCACCACAAAGTCAGTTTATACTACAATGCATGGGAGGGAGGTGGTTCAATGTAAGGAACAGCCACGTGTTGTTTAATCTGCTAAAATACTGAAGGCTAAGGTTACTCGTGGCTGTTTCTTTACTTAACCAAGACCTTGATCTTTCCATTACCTTCACCTAAACAGTATTATTAAAAAGTGAGTTGTGCTTTCAGGATTCAGATATCGTAGGAGAAAACAAATACCAAACATCCCGCAGGCGTTTTGTGAACATTTCAGTCCCACAGACTTAAAGACAAAACAGGTCCTGGCAGGATGCCACCGTTTGTCAGTGCCACTTATTCCATGAAAGTTTAACATGGGAGCAGCAGCAGATTGTCACGACGTCCCAGAGTCACAGAGAAGCTCGTAACGCTCTTCTCCGCAACAATAAACAGTATAGTTGATGCATTGTTGGCCAGGGAAAATATTTGTTTACCCAACTCACACACAGATGCTGATAATATTTTCAATTTTTTGAGGCATAAGGCATGTCCTGTGGGTGTGTTTCCCATAGGTGTGGTGACCAGCAGTCAGCTGGATTGTGGCTATTGAGGAGGCCAGTGGCCACAGTGTTGGGAAATTATAAGACAATAACAAATGCAGGAAGCAGTATGAAGAAGGGGGGAGAGAAAAAAAAAAACAGAAAGAAGAGAAAAGATTAGCGTGCCTTTAGCTCGGTATGCTGGATGCTGATTTGAAGTTGACAGCTTATCAAGATAAGTGGCGTGTCTGTGTGGGAAAAGGGAGGGGGGGAGAGGTAATGATGGTATGATAGCGATCTCGCCAACTGGATAGTCTTTAGGCGACGCAAAATCATTGTGTTTCCTAGAAAAGGAACGTTGCTACCAAGCATTTAAGGTAGCACAAAGACACACAAACATGGTGAAATGCACGTTGAAAGTCCCAGTCGGTAAGTCTGGTAGATGGAGGGCACTCCAAACATTGAATGTTTCCAACTCTCAGGCTCCTCCCCCACGACCACCGAGCTCCTCCCCCTCGACCACCAAGCTCCTCCCCCTCGACTCCGTGCCCTTTGAACTCCCTTAGATCACGCCACCTTTGAAACGTGGGTCCGATGTTGACTCTGGTTTTATCACGGGCACCGTCGCCATCTTTCTTTTTTTCCGTTTTCTCTTCCTTGGTTGTTTTGGACCTCCTCGTTTCGAGTTTTAACGAGGAATTGGAAGCTTGTTGCTACTTCCCTCCGCCTCCCCCCCGTGATAGTGGTACGACCCGAGGGGGGAGGGGCTCTGTGTGTGCACGAACACAGCCCTGCGTGCTGATTGGACAGGATGATCCGGGTGCTGTCGATTTTGCAACAGGCTCTACGTGCACGTAGAGGTGCATTTTTTTTCTAAAAACGGATGATTTATGTTGTTCTATCGGAGCGTAGTGTTGGCTTCAGTGAATATGATCAAAAAAATGTTGCCGACTAGGCTTTAATACAAATTCTTCCTTGTTCTGCTGATAAGAAAATATCTGGCATTGTGACACAGCAGAAACATTGGCTGGTTAAATGTTCTGGGCTTCGTGGGATGTGTTTTGAATCTGGTGTTGCTCAATCAAAGAGCAGATAGCGGCTCCCTCTCATTTTATTAGCCTTTTAGAAACATACGCCGAGTATTATGTTATCAAACTGGGGGGGGGGAAGGGAGGGAGCGCACAGACAGCTGAACAAAGGCAACGCAAACAGCTGTGCCAGTGCAAACAGCAGTCAGATTATTTGTGAGTAAAAAAAAGTTAGGCCCGGCCTCGCTAACATAATACTGCCATCAAATCATAATCGCCACTCTTCGGCTGCGTCTTTGTAGATCCGTCTAGACGTTTTTTTTGCTTCCTTACTTCCCATCAAACCGGATAGTCAGTATCAAACCAGTTATTAGCTCGATATCCCACTCAGCTGAATGACAACAGCCTCATGCCTGCACTCAGAGGACGGTTCTCAGACTCGATGGATTCTCACTTGAGGTGGCTGGCTGCAGTAGGAGGACCAGTGTTGATACAGCTGATCTCTGTTATTCCAAGTGAAATATATGGCCCTGTTTGTTTTCAGAGATAGACCCAACGCTTTGCTTCAAGTTCATATTTATCTATCCAGGGAAATATGTCAGTGCAGATCCAGTTTGCACTTTTTTTTTCTTTTATACACCATCTCTTTCTCTCATCATGCCACTGAAGAGGAATGAAATACCCTCGTTGCCTACGGCGACATCAGATTTGAACGTTTCGCATACATCAGACTGCGACTTCTCACCTCTTTATTCACATCATTGGAGCCACAGCCGAGTTAAAGAACACCACTTAAACACAATTATCCCCCTTTAAAACTGCATATGATGAGAGGTGGCGGGTTTTATGAGCCATGTCCCATCACCCGTGAACGCTGTTACCCACAGTGTTCTGGGCCGTTTAAAAATGACACCTCTCAACACCCCCGAGGTGTTGACGGCATCCCAGTCACAGAGGATGGCAGTAATTGTAGATATGCGACTAGAGAGAGTGAACCACGTGGAGCTGCAGCACATCCATGTGAAGAGGACTGGATTGGTATCTGTTGGGGAAAATGTGGAAATGACTAAAAGCATTGTTCGGCGCTCTTGGCAGGAGTCAAGGTAACGCTCTCTGTCGGGGAACTCTCAGCAGGCTAATGTTGCAAGCAGAGAAAACTTCATAACACCGTGTGATGCATTTAGATGCAACAATTATCCCAAATGTCATTGCTTTGAAACGTCTTGGGTTGGTCTTTGCATAATGCTCCCTATGTTGTACGGACACTCGAGGCAAAATTCAGGTTGGACTTTGCTGAAGTAATGATATTACCTCAGTGATGCATGAGGCAATACAGTATTCCTCTACGTCTTTGGAGGGAAGGGGAAGTCCCCGCGTCTGTGTGCTGTTTGACTGGACTGGTTGAGTAATGCAGCCTGGGATTAGGTGGAGCAGCCTCACAGCAGCAAACCCTCCCTCACACTGATCTGTCTGGACCCACACAAGTGAACGGCTGGATCAGAACCACAGCTGGCCCGCATCCTTTCCCCTGTGTCACACCATTCATACGCCGGTCTTAAAGCCGGAGTGTGAAGTAAATGAACGAAACGACAGCGTTTTACAATACGTTATCCAGCGCTGCCAAGCGTGTACGAGAAGACCAAGTTTTGATTTACGTCGGCTGGCCGCGTGTTGTTTTTCCGACGCAGGTGGTGCCTTCTTACACCGCGGGGAATCGCCCTCGACACTGAAACACGTAGCGGCGTGCTGCGAATGAGTTGATTATGGATGTAATATTTAGGAGGCATTAACATGCTGCGCCTCTGTGACTCGGTGTGTACATTTCTGACTCCCACTGCAGCCGTAAAACATGGAGTGAGTTTCCACCTGGTTTATGAGCATTTTAAACTCTGGGTAAGAAAATCCTGACTAGAAATATTGGTTGTGTGGAGGGGTAAAAAAAAGTTATTACAGCTTTTCAAAAACTGAGATTTGCATTTTGAGTGATGGTGCATTTGTCACTGCATGCCTGAGGGGAGCAAAGATGAGCAGATACGAGTTTGCGTGTTACACCGAGTTCACGCTACGCGTCGAAGCCCCGGATCAGAGGCAAGTCTGTGTCGGCTCGGCCCTCGAGCGCTCCGTGTGAACTGTTCAAAGACGCATCCCAGATATCTAGCATGCAAAATATTTGGACCCCTCAAAGAGTCTGTCCAGGAGCTGCAAGCCAATGAAAGCATGAGCTGAAGCATTTGAGACTTTGCAACATGGATGGACGCCGTTGTTGCACCTATGGGTGTTCGATGTTTGCATGAATAACCACAACACGTAACTGATCTACACAGGGGGATGCATAGGGCTGGTAAAGACGTGTGGAAACAGGCTATTATGTGAACACGTGCCAACGACAAAACCAAGGAGCACGACCGCGTGATGCACTTGAGTTTAACAACTTAAAGACTCCCGACTACAAGGCAGAACGTTATGAAGCGTGAACTCGACCTTTAGAAGAAAGAAAACTTTGGTTTGCAAGACCTCCAGGGGGCCGTTTACAACGTATTCAACATGACACGCAAAAGTATTTTTAAAGTTTGCTTTTTTGAGGGGCTGCAAATGAAAATGCAGCAAATGAGTCGACTCTTTGTTAAATGTATATGGTTTCGATGCCTGTCCCAGTAACCAAACCAAACCATTACCAAGGCTTTGGCAGGAAGTCCATTTTGTTCTATGGTGTCTAACGTTAGTCTCCTCTACTGCTTCATGTGCTAGCTCTGCATACTGTGAGACTCAAAACACACAGAGCTGCCAACCGTGAGAACTGTGAGTCCACAGCGATACAGCGACTCTCGTGCTCTACTCACCGCCCACTTACCAAAGTGAAGGCCGGTACCGGCAGGTTTAAACCAATCGCACTCAGCAGGCCGCCTCTCTTGCCGACCGAGTGCTGCGGTGACTCAGACCGTAAAATCAACCAATACCATAAACTCTAAACTCTAAACCATAAAGTTCTTGCCGGCCGAGTGCTGCAATCAACTGTAACCATAAGCCAACGAGAGGCTTTAATGCAGTCAATGAAGCGGTGAATAGGACTTTGTAATGCATAAATCAACTTTATTTGTATAGCACATTTTAAAAACAACAGGAGTCGCACCAGAGGGACATGTCGGCCTGCTGTGAAGGTGGGATGTGGACTGTTGATGGGCAGATGAGATGGGAGCAGCTGGTTTTACTCCATAGTCCAGGTTTGAGTGTTCAGTGTAGTTTGTCAATGGTGGAAATTACATTTTAATGCAAAGTCAAGTCAAATTAAGTCAACTTTATTTGTAAAGCACATTCAAAAACAACGGGAGGGACAAAAAAAGGGACTTTTCATCCCTTATCCCCTAATATGCTCGATTATTTACATTATTACATTATTAAATTGTAAAGTAGGTCTAACTATTACAACTCTACTTGCTGTTTCTCTTACAGCAAAAAGCTTCTGAATGTGTAACATGAGTTTGACCAGTGAAATATTTGTTTACCCAACACCAGGATGTGGGTCATGTCTTTCTGAATACTTTGAGGCATAACGCATGTTTCCTATAGGTGTGGTGACCAGCAGTCAGCCGGGTTGTGGCTACTGAGGCTGGTCTCGTGGCTGCAGAGCTGGGAAATGGCAGCTCCATAACACATGTCGAAAAAAAAAAGCAGCACGGAGCTAAAACCCCAGCACTGAGTGGCGTTCCTTTTACCTCGGCCTCATGCTGAACGCTAATGCAAGGTTGACAGCTTATCAAGATAAGTGGTGTGTTGCGGTGGGAAGGGGTAGAGCTAATGATAATAACGATAAGGATCTTGGACATTCTCACGTCTTACAAAGCAGCAGCTTGTCATTGTGTTTCCTACAATTAGAGAGTACTTTTGTGTATTACTTTATCCGTTATGGTAATAAAAACACAAATTGTAGTAAAAGGCCTTACACACTTTGCTTGACAGGCTCTCTCTCTCTCTCACAGACTGTGCCCGAGCCTCACCATATCAAATCCGATATGACACGGAGCACAAATTTGGTTAAAAAATGATTTACGACTTGCATCAAATAGAATAAGAATACATCGGTGGCAGAAAAAAATAACCGGCTGTGTAATATGTCAACATTAAATCATTAGCCAGATGTTGAGGGTGGCAGTTAAAATGCTCGGTTAAAAAATGATTAATGCCGGGACGTGACAGTAGGAGAATTAATGAGCAATCCAATCATATGAGTGGTTAAACAAACTGCCAAAGACAGAAAACACCCCTCATTTAGTGCTGAAAGACAGCAGCAAATATGTGACAGCCACCTCCCTGCTTAGCCATCTTCATTGCTTTCTTGCAACATCTCAGTGGAAAACGAATCAAAGTGGAATTTACAAATGCATAATTGTGTATATGAGGAACTGTGTTTGCCTAATTAAAAGGGAAACAATGATTAGTCTGTTAGGAAAACCACGCGGAGCATCTTAATGAGAAGCTTCATTACTCGATTGTTTATACTGTACCACGTTGGCTAAGTAGGAAGACTGCTCCGCTAACTGCACCAATCAGCTGTATGTAACGGGGTGGAAATTGGCTGTATATTATCCAAAGATTACAATCTAAGCAGTGTGGTGTGTGCATGTAATTCATGCCATATCCTGCAAGGGCCCCGGGGTTAAACAGGCAAGACTTAAGCTGCGAGAAGGAGACTTCAATCAGTGTGGGGGCCCCTACAGCATGAAGAGGAAGCATTCTCCGCTGGCAGTCTGTCGCGAATGACATGAGTTTAGACGGATATGGAACGGAGGATATTGAGAAAATGTGTTTCAGCTCCAGCTCGTGGGGTTTATTTTTGTGACGGAGAAATCACATTTTGATTTGAGGTTTTGAGCGAAGTAATGGCATGATGGGGGATGTGACGGCCGAGGTGATGGATCGGGTGTGTGTGTGTGTGTGTGTGTGTGTGTGTGGGGCACACAGCTGGTCTGTGTGTTCCTCCTGAGACGGCAGCCTCTGGGGGTGTCTACAGTTTACTGTCCTTGGAAAAGGCTCAGATGGACTCCCACGTCCTGGTCTTTTAGTCCCAGCATGCAGCAGCAGAGTGACAGATTGAAATGTTGAGGGAAGCGTTTAACCCCCGACAACCCTCCAATTAGTCAACTTGTGTCCCATTTCCGAAAAAGATCTCGGGGAACATATTTATTGGAGAGGCTTCAGTCGGAACATGAAAGAGATTCAGTCAGTGTTTTTTGTTTTTTTTTCCGCTGGGTGGTTTGGTTTCAGTAAAAGAATTGATTGTTTGACCTTTAAAGGGATTTAAGAGTTGGAAACACTGTGATGGGCGTTTCCCACGGCGATGGCTGACTGATAGGAAACATGCTGTCAGCGCCAACTGCGGTACATCCCCAAGAATGCTACGATTTAAGCTACGAACTTTCTGTTGCTCTGCAGCGGTCGACATTTGCTGGTTAGCGTTAGCACCGACACCAGAGTCATAGTGTTGTACGTGCTAAAATATCAGATGTGATTAAGCAACGACTAACAAACCGGTTAACTGCCCAAACCAAATATTTGACTGAACTAGATGAGTTGCAACAAGCACCAAATGAATCAGTTTGACTGTAAGTAAACGGGAGCGCCCTCCCCCCTGGGTGTTGCTGCACTAAAGAGGATTAAAGATGCAACTGCAACAATAAGGAGGAAATGCAGTGGTGTTCAGGGATAATGACTCTTAAAGGCTCCCAAGCTGCCAATCAGCACCTGATTAACACCAAAGGCCTCCCCTTTCCCCTCCCCGCTTTCATCTCGACAGTGAGCTCCCCTCCGAGTGAAATGGAGACCGTGGACTTGTCAAAACTGAGTCTTTGGACAGTCTGCGTCTTGTTATTAGCACCTCAACAGGTTTCCCCGAAGCCAAGAAGGAATATAACTTGGAAAAGTCCAGTCGTCTTTTTTTTTTTCTTTCTTCATTATGCCTCAAAGGAAATTATCATTGTGCTACATCATAACCCAATTTGGTTCCTTTGAAAAATGTTCAAACCAGCTCTTAAATTCCATAATTTTCTTGGACCTTTCTGCCTATTCGAACATGATTTGCTTTGAACTTGAATGACAGAAAAGGAGAAATTCAATCTGAGCCACTCAAACGCTGACAACTGAAGAAAATGCTCAGAGGTTAACGATAGGTCAGCGCTGAATGGGGGGACTCAGGCCTATACATTTACAGTCTCAGGAGAGGGGCTATCTGATGGTCCATCTGGTCACAGGTGAGCCGCAGATGTTAGATGTGTGTATCAGTGTATCTACATCATGATGGCCATGTGATTTATAAAGTACTGTTGGTAGGTTATATTTGAACTAAACAGTAAGTTCATAGTATTTAACCTGCTTCCTTTATTTCCTCGTGGATCGTACATTATTCAAAAGTCACAGCTGAATTATTCATAGTCATTGTGCCGGAAAAGCAAGTAAAACACATAATTAACTCATTCTTTAGTACTTTATCAAAACCCAAATTGGTGTCAGAGCTTCTTGTGTGATCTCAAAGCTGAAATAAATGTCTACTTGATGTATTAATTTGCAATAACTTAAGAAAGAAAAATCTGTTCTACAACCTTTGCCCTCAAAATATGAATGACTCTCAAAAGTGCTGAGATGAAAGCAAGACTATAACTTTTGCTGAGAAGCATAAATGTGTGATATTGATGGAATATTGCTAAATGTTAAATCCTACTCTAACCTTAGCATAAGTGGAGAATATAAGTAATATATGCCATAATTTTGCCAACAGTCAAGCTACTGGTCATACCAGACCAAGTAAGGATGTAGCAGCACAGAAAAGAGGAAAACAAGGAGTCTCCCAATATTAAAGAGTGTAAGGGTGTTTTTTATTATCAGTTAAGTCACCATTTTATCTGAAAGGGCAATAATGTTCTTCATGCTATAAAGTTTGAAACAACAGATCAGAGGTCGAACTTTGCTCAGCATTAATATCAGGTTTATTTATGCAGCCCCCATGCTCTTCAAATGACTTCAAACGTTCAAAATCATGGAAAGTTTAGAGGAAAGAAGTCATTTTCCTCATGTTGTCTACATCGTAGCATTCCCATATGTGATGTCTACTTCATAAAAACCCTCTTCAAAGCGTGGGCAAGGATGGAGAAACAGAAACACACAGTGGGTGAGATTTCTGATGACAAGGCACTTTCTGAGAGTTTGCCACGCTCGGGTCTATTAGGAGCATGTTTATTTGCTCACAACACATGCATATAGTATTTTATTACTAAAGCATCGCCATAGGACTTTCGGGGGAGATTTGGGGAGTGCTTTCAGGAAAACACAACCACTTATTAAAGTCTAGACGCAACATAAAACCATCAGAAGTCCTGCAGTAAGCACTCACAGGCTCCCATGGACAGATCTGTCTGTCCGCTCAGCCACGATGGGTTTTCTGCCGCTGCCTGTGCAGAGTTGGGAGAGATTAAGTGCAAACATCGGTGCATTGATCGTAATGGACGGTGCCAAAAGGAAGCCGGTTCACTACATGCATTGCACAGCAGCAGAACACCTAGGCCGTCGTCTTTGCCACCAGTTTACAGCTGTGGTGATAAAAGTGCAAACGGTCCAGGTGTGGTCGACTTGCAAACACTCTTTTGCTAATGGTTTTACTTGCAGCAGGGCCAAAACATTCCACAGTATCCAGAGTTCTCCCACCTGTAGTCCAGCGAAGATAGCCAAGCTAGATTTACAAGCAGTGAAATTGCATTCTGGTGGCTGAACCTGCATGCAGGAGAAACTAGACCTGCAGGCAGGGCTCAAGGGAGCGAGAGACCTTTAGTTTTAAAACAATTTCCTGTCCCATCATCTGCAGGCTAGTACGCAGAAAGCTATATCCTCCACAACGGATTCTCTCATAAAGAAAAACCCACGAGGTTAAACAGATCACCCTAATATCATTAGAATTAGCCAGGAAAGCAGGGACTTGTTTTGGAGCTTCAGCAGAGGGGTGCAGTCATTCATTTGTGAGCTTCTTACGCAACCAAAGCACTGGCGATGCGAGCACGTCGCAAACCAACAGTTCACCCTACAAAAAGAGCTTTAAACGAGGTTCTACTGATGTGTCTTGCTGGTACGAGTCTTGTCATTTTGAACAATGACTCACCGCGGCAATCACCATGACTTTTGCGACCGCTAACAAAAGAGCGGAGAAAATTTGAGGGCTGCTTGGCTCGGCCTCGGGGCAGTATCTTGACATTCAAAGAGAAATCGTGAGCACTTTTGGAATGAAAGCATTTTCTCTAATCTTTTAGCGAGACATTGAGATAGAGAACATAGCAAGGTGAAAGGAATGGGGCTGCCTGTGTGTGTCTGTGCACAGGAACAGGTCTCAGGAGTCTGGAGGTCTGGCCCGCTCTTCAAATGGCACAGTGTTTGTTGGGGAATGTGCAATTATGGAGGCCAGGCCTTTGATCCGGGTTTTCCATCAGGGCTAAATTGTCCTCACATTGAGCGCTGCAGTGTATCCTTGGGCACTCCTTTATATTCTGCTGCTCTTTCATGTGCACCCCTCTGGAACTCAAAGCATCCCCTCCTGAAAAGTGAGCTTTGGCCCGTCCATGCTCCAGTGCAGGACGAAAGGAGGCCAGTGTGTGTGTGTGTGTGTGTGCGTGTGTGAATGACCATCGCCACGTAACAAGTCATCGTACAGAAAGAGTTTTGTTTGTGTAAGTTGTGCAGTAAAACATGAAATGTGTTTGGGTGGGTTGGATTCCATATTGCATGTGTTTAAGCGTGTGGACGAAGTGTTTGTGACAGGAAGTTTGTGCGCCTGCTCTTCCGTGATTGTGATTCTTTCCACATGCTCCCATGTGTTATCTGTCTTCCTCATTATAACCACCTCCGTCAGATTAACCAAAGGGACTTTCTCTTTCTTTAAAACAAGGACCTCTGTCGCTGCTTTTATTCCGACATCAAGATGGAATCATTCAGACGCTTTACCCGAAAGGACCCTTTTATGACCTGAATTGAGTTCACCCTCAGATGATTAGATTGTTTCCCTAACAAGATGGAGGTGATGTCCTCATTGTGTGTCCTTGTGTACTACTGCAAGTCTCTGTAACAGCAAAGTGAGACCAGATTGTTTATAAGGACTTAAAATAACAGAGCTCATGGAGGTGTTTGACCGGAACATTTATATTTCAAGCATTTTTTTTTTACGCATATTTGCCACGTCCCCCGCCCCAATTTATGAAAGAGCAAAATCGGCATCCATCAATTGAGGTTGAAGCTTATACTTTTCTGTGTTTAACTACACTTGGGTGGGTGGAGGCAGCATTCATTGTACTCAGCGTAGTGGCGCACCACAAAAGAAACAAAAGAAGAAAGTGTACTGATGAGATGTGGTTTCGTGTTGAGCACCAAGTCATTGTATTACTCAAACAATGCTCGCATACCAATAGTATTGGCAGCATTGTATTGATTCATTATTTCAGAGTTTGTTGTTCCGGGGGCTGGGAATCAAAAACAAGTTTGTAGTTCTCGGCTAGCGGCCAAACACGATATCGCCGGATGTTGTCCTGTCTCTCTTTGGGTAATCTCTATTTAAGTGCATCGCATGCATATGGAGAATCTATGAGCAATGGGTCATTTAGTTTTATTCAAAGTTAATTACCCTGAAGAAATAGCTCTGAAGATGCTGAACCAAAAATCTTCATCACAGCAAAAGCACTTAATCTAAAACCTATATCATCATCCAACTTCAGAGACTTTTAAGGCTGATGCTCTAGAAGCATGTCTCGAGGTATAAAGATGTTGGTGGGTCCACCACGTTGAGCTTTCCCAACAAGTATTGGATTGCCATGAGTTTGACCAGATTCATGGTCTCCAGTGGATGAATACTGATTGTATCCCCTCATTTTTGAGCATCTCCAGGAGGTTGACAAGATGTTCATGTTCCCTCATCATCAGTTCACAATTTATCTGGATGTCTTGATTTATAAAGACATTATTGCTCATGCTAAAGCTAATGCCATCATCAGCCTCAGTTGTTTTCAATAAGAGACCAGACGTTACTGTTATAAGACTCCCCCTACCTGGGGCGGCTGTTTGTCTGTGGTATTACAGAGCATCATCATGTACATTCTCATTATGGAATAAATGCCATACAAAACCTTTCATTATAACAAAGCAAAAATGTGCAAAAGAAAAGGGGGACTCGTGTTAAAGCCTGTGAACCATTATGTTTATCTATAGGTGTGTCAATGTATATGGCTGCGAGGTGAATACACATGGATCCAAACATAACAAGCTTCTACTTGTCATGGACATAAAAGTTGTACGCCACCATTCCGTTGCTTACCTATGCAAATGTAAAGGACGCCATGCACCCCAGGGACGGCTTCTATAGGTTCCCAATCAGAGTTCCTACTGTGTCTCACATTTTCCCTCATGAGGTGATTCTTTGCAAGCCGTAGTATTGAGACGACAGCGATAACCGACGGTGTCTGGAAGGGATAAGAGTTCAGCCAGAACACACAGCTCAGCAAGAGGCTTGATGGAATCACTAGGTTTCCTATTTCATCTACTTCCTGCGGTTAAGGTAATAGCTTAATCCCACAGACCCCCGCACAGTATCGGCCCTCCTACACCCCCCCGACCCCAACTAGTTCAACTGCTCCAGTGGAAGACCTCAGCTGTTGAGCCGCGTTGTAGCCGCCGTGCTGAATGGCTGCAGGAATGTGTTTTAAGTGGTCTCTGCGTTTTGGACGAGGCGAGGCCAGGCTCCGCGCTTCCCCTCTTCCCTCTGCGCTGGCGAGGTGCCAGGCTCTGCGGCGGGGTGGTGGGTCCCCTCTGAAGGTGATGGTGTGAGAGTGTGTGTGTTCGTTACGAGCCTTCGTTAGCGGCTCCCGCTGTGGTGAGGAGAGCTCTGACGTGATGTCTCCCGTCTCTCTGTAGTCTGGGCCGTCACGCTAGTGTTCACTGTCACTCAGCTCCAACACAAACATGTATCTTCTACACACCCAGAGACCACGGGTAAACCTGCACCATGTCAGCATACCCGCGCTGCCCTTAAATAGATATCCAGTGTTTTATCCACCGCCAGCCGCTCATTACACTCTCCAGTTCTGCAACAGAGGAGTCAACTTAGCGTTTTATCTCTGGGGGGAATAAGCCCCTGGGAGTATTAAATAGCGATTAAATGAATTGGAGATCACACAATCTTCAGATGACTGCGAGACAGCCTCATATTGTTTGGATTTACCAGCGTAGCCACACAGACCAAAACCCGGGATCCTCCATGCCTTTGCTGTCGCACTGAGGGTTTCAGGAAGCGTGAGTGGAAAGAGATATTTCAATCCGATGAGACACATTCCCTTCTGATAAAAGTGCATTACCACAGACAAAGGGAGACGCTTGGTAGAATTAGATCAGACTGGGACTGGTGCCGATGAGAGCTTGGCTGGCTGCCCTGGCAAGCCACACATGAGCGTATTTAATTGCCAGACAGACCAGAATAATTCTTCCATAATCTGAATTTATACAGTCACTTGAGTGGGGCCATAACACGCTGACAGTGTGTGTTGGGTATCAAGACGGAGTGCCTGGCGCACATCAGTCGAGTCGGGAGAAAGAGAGACGGATAAATGTGGGTATTGTCGAGCCGGAGGGCCCCATCTCTGTACCCCGGCGACTGTAATCGCTCCTTCAGAGCCGACCTTCCTCGTCTCTGTCAGACAGCATCAGGGAGACATAAAAACGGCCCTCAGCCCTTGACAGAGCGCACTTGTCTAGAGACGGCTTTTCAATCTGGTTATCTTGTGAAAGGCAGACATGCGAGGGCCTCTCTGTGCCCGTCAGAGTCGGCGGTAGGAGTGAGAGTGGCCTTGCTTCCTCTCAAGGGTCTTCTGAGTGCCACATTCATTAGAGACCTCCTGTCAGGGAAAATAAAAACAGGATGGACAAGTGTGTGTATGGGTGATGCCTCTGTGCACGTTCAGGCATGTGCACGTCTGCCGAGGTGCCAACATCTTCAGTGAATGATAGGTACCTCCACTAAGGTCAGCACCCCCCCCCCTCCCAACCTCCTCCCCGAGCGTCCCTGTATTCTTTCCTTGACCCCTCCAAGAGGTCGCCTTGCCTTGTTGCATCTGTCCCACTCTGGAGATACTCAAGGAGAGCGAGTGCTTTTTTTAAAAGGTGGGATGCAAGGCTAGTCTTCTCTTCCAGTTGTAGATCTTTCATCCCTGCTTGGCTCCGTCCTTGAAGAGCCATGAAGGATTATTCTGTGTGGTCCAAACTTTCCCTGATGACACGTCTGTCAGAGCAACGTTTCCACCCCGGTTGTCTGGAAGTGTACTGAGACAAGGGGCAAGACTTTACAGATTTAAACTACAGGTTGGCTAAAGACACATGCTCCTCATTTAGATTAAATGATATTCAGTCATAGCCAACATGCTGGCACTTTCTAAATCCTGAAAGACTTGTTAGAGGGCCTTGGAACACTTCTTATTTCCTTCTTTGCTTCAGTTATTTGCATAAAGGGCTGCAGGAGAACATTTATATTTAATAGTTAACACAATTATTGAATCATTCCTAGTTTTAGCCTATGAACTTTTAGCAAGTTGAAAGGAAAGCAAAATGGCTTGAATTCTGCATAGAATATAAGTGTAATTTAAATCCCCCTGCACGTTTCTGCCATGCATGTTTTCAACTCAAATCTGGACTGTTTTTTTCCGACTACCTTTGGCCAAAATGAATAAGTTTGATGTCATTTTAACTGTCATCTTCAAAAAGTAACTTCACCGTATATAGGTTGCCTTACAGTGCAGATGAGTTTTGAATCTGTGGGTGAATGTTGTCATCTGGAAAGTACATAATAAAGGTGCATCTGCAGGCCCATCTGCTATCAACATCAGCCCAGGCACGACATTAGATATTATCTTCCGGATGAGGTGGATGTGTTTCTGCTTTGGAGGCAATCTGATGATTTTTTGACTTACTGAATGTATTCTCTCCTTGACCAGGGGGTATGTTTTCATCCGTTTCTCTTTTCCGCGTGATGAATGGTTTGGCCCCAAGTGAGCAGTAAGTACTTTTCGTTGCTGAGGGCGGTGCAAAAATACCTCCAGCCCGGCGTAGTTGTTAGTGCTCGAGGAAAGCCGTCTTTCTGTCTGTAGGTTCGACTGAAGGGGAAGGATAAACAAGCCAGCGTATACCTCCCCCCTCACGCATTCTCAGTACTAATCTGTCCCCCGAGAATGGGTCCTAATTAGAGCTCACTAGCTCAGCTGGCCCATCAGTAACATAATCCCATCCAGAATCACGACTAATTGAAGGTGGGCGACCAGAGGTGACTCCGAAGCCAATAGAAACTCATTTAGCCCACCATCAAGCAATTGCATAAGGAGAGCGACCTTTCCAGCTCGACAGCAAATTCAATTGCGAGCGCTCCATCTCCAAACTCTAATGATATAAGCCTGAAAATATCAAATATACGAGACGTTTTTATTATTCTATTGTTGTGGTTTGCCATGAAATTGCAAACTGTAACAGAGATGTACGGCTGCGTGATGAATGTGGCCGACACGTTCAATAGCTTGGCTCTCGGAGACTTCCATGCAACGCGGAGCAGAAACTGGAGGCTTCGGTTGCGGAGTGATGGGCTGGACGCTGCAGAGGAACCCCCTGCTTGGAAACAATTAAGGCAGTAGAGACGCACTCTAAATCATCTGTCTGTGGTCAGCAACAACGGAGAAAACGGACTTAAGCAACTGCAGCCTCTCCATCTCGGCATAATGTTACCGACTGTCTCTCTTAAGCTAATAATAACACAGAGACGTTTCTTTCCTGTGTTCGCCATGAGGCTGCGTGAAGTCAGCAGAACTATTCATGTCGCCAGAAGCTGCGAGGACTTCCAAACACAGAAGACTAATATTTGATTAGTCGAATTGAAAGAGAGCCCGAGACAAGAAACAAGAGCGCACGGAAGGGGAGAAATAACATAAAGGATGGTGGAATGTTGTAATTACAGTCATTTGGATGAGGAATTACGTGTGGCTACTGCACGCTGGGTGAAATGTATTGTATGCTCTCCTTGGCTAGGCTGTCATTAGTGAATGTGTGGGAGGACCTTCACAGCAGAGAGCTGACCTCACACTGTAATCAAACGCATCCATAGGTTAATAAATATTCAGTGCTTAGGAGCAAAACAAAGGCGGTTTGCAAACTTCTAAAGCCACTTCGTCAGGCCCTGCTTTATCATTATGGAAGCGGCTCCGTTGTGTCCCCTGTAACAGTTTCTCTGCGGCGCTTTTGCAGCGCCGATGTGTCAACATGACAGCCTCAAAGTTTAAAATCGGTCACAGGATGTCGTCTTGTGAGAATTCTGCATGCGAGTGAATACATGAAAGCAAAGCAGGGTACTGAGGTTCACCAAAACTACATATTGTGATAGAGATTGAGAGAATGAGGACACAAGTGAGGAAATGGAGGGGGGGGGGGGGGGGGGGGGGGTTCAACAGGGAGGGAGTTAGTGGGAAGGGCAGAGGGAGGGATAAAAGCAGGAGGCCCAGACAGGCTAGAACAAGAAAGCAAAGAAAAATATCTAATTGGAATCAAGTGTCCTGACAGAGTGCGTGGGCGACAGAATTCCACAAAGCGTGCTGCTTTTCCACTTGCAAAAAAAAAAAAAAAGAAGTAGTGTAAGAGAGAAAGGAGGAAAAAAAATATAAATTGAAAATCCCCTTGCTTTTGAGTAATTTTATTTCTGGGCGGGTTCGGTTAAGACAAATGATAGAAGGGTGTGGAGAACGGCCACAACAGCGTTTCCATTCCAAACTCCTTTTTTAAGGCTAACAGGCGTTAGACACCACTCGGCCTGTGTGGTTGGCTCTCAGACGGGAGGAAATGCTACCCAACGACAGACTGAAACCACTAATTAAATTTCCAATCGCTAATGAACTCTAACCGTTAAGGGTAAGGAGTGTACTTGCATGTTCCTGTGAGGAAGGATGGAAGGGGTCAGAGGGCAACTGCTGGCTTTTAAGGGGTTGTTTCCAAGACAGTTATGTGAACAGGCTTTATTCATGTGTGTACTGGTGTGTTATCCCTGGACATTTTTGGATTAAAGTCATAACTGTAGGTCTATGTGATTGCCAAAACTGTTTGCACACTTGAAGGAATAGTAAAACAACAATAAGCTGATTTGCTTTTCTCAAGAGTTCATTATGACACGGTCATGGGAGCTTAGATCAACAGGGGGAAACAGTTAGCATGTTTAAAGGTAACAAAATCCATCAAACAGCTCATTAGTTAACATCTTCTATCTCTTTTGAGTAATATGAGCAAAAAGCAAAGTGTAAAGAGACATGCTGTGGTGCATTGGAGTCCTGTCTTCACCCGCTGGAGACACACGAAATATGTCATTCAACTGTTTGAAAGAAAGCCAAACTATTTCTTTTAATGTTATGATGGATGACTGTTTTGGTGTAGAGAGGAAGTGGAGCTATTCCTTTAGAGCAGGGGGTCTTCAACTAAACCTGCCAGTGGTCCAGAAATCAACCCTCCTCCCCTTCTTAGATACGTACAAATACAGGCTCATGCTTTTTACTACATCAGTTAAGTCAACATTTTTATGGCACAAAGTTGCTTTTGTAACAAATAATACTTTTGATACAAAATTCTCACACAATCTGGCACAAATGCAATGCCTGTACTGGCTTTTGTCTTGAAATTTGCATTTATCCATCCTCAAAGGAAAACGCATAAAGTGCTCTTTCAGGTTGAACTGAGCTTAACAACCACTTACCTCGGACTGCTGTGGGTAAGTGTCTGTCTTTAGCTCCGTAATGGTGTTTTAAATTGCCTCTGATGACAACCGCAACTGACTCAGAGCAAATGAGACACACCGGCCTCGCTGAACTCATCGCAGGAAGAATAAACGTAAACTTTTTCTGTCCACTCTCCTCGGAAGACTCGTTTTTTGATGTCAACTTCCCTGAGTTTTGAGAACGCCATATTCTACCTGTATTTGGACCAGAATCCGCCAATTGGTGACCATTGCTTCTCTACATGGAATTCAGACCACACTTGGCGACGGCTGCTCCAGGGGCTCGCAGCTAACAGTGCAAACAGCGCTGACAGTGCAAACAACGGGAAAAGGAAGCGCTGACAGGGCTAACCTGAACTACCAGGCATGCGCGGCCGGCCCGGCTATGTAAAGAAAGCAGAGAGAAGCTCAGATAACAACACACACAGAGGGACTTCTACTCAGGTAGATACAACTCCACCATGTCTTTCAATAGAACATAGCTGTTTGCTGCTATATTAATGCTCTGCATGTTTATGTCAAGATGATCTAAGAGAATTAAGCTAAAAAAAGATGGCGTATAAGATGGCTTCTTGCATCCTCTCATGTTGTTGAAAGTAGATCAAGGCTTTGAGCCGCGGTGTGAAACGATATCTCAGCCAAAGGGACCATCTCTTCCCACTCAGTTGACCTTTGCTTGTCCAAGGTAAAACTTGCATTTTGCTTCCAAGTCCTGGTGAGGGACTCAGCCCCCCCCCCCCCACCACACACACACAGACACTCTGCCTGACCACCAGGCAGAACCACAGGATATAGCTTTACACATGACATATCACAAAGGAAGCTGGCCAGATTTAAGTAGATATGGATGTCAGGGTCTTTCCTTTTTTCTTTCTCCCGGGTTTCTGTTGTAAGGGATGAAAATCAATCTGTGGATGTTTTCCCATCAGGCTCTACTGTACTGTTGTTCCTGCTGTGTGGGCTTCCCCTTTCTGGGTTCCTCCGGTGGAGCACCGTGGTTCTCTGGTTTAGGAGTGCAGACACAATGCTGTCTCTCTTCGTCTCTCACTTCTGTCTTGTTCTCTTGAACACAGAGCTCCACGGTGGTTTGAGTTCTACTCTGGTGGCTCGCAGTCCCCCCCCAACCCCCCAAAATAACACATGTAATACAGATGAGTGTGAAGAGAGGGAATGCTGGGTGGGACTTTATAATATTGCGTACCCTGAGACCCCCCAATTGCATTATGGGGGCCACCGGGGCGGATGCCAACCACAAGATGACAGAACGAGGAAAGTGTTTAAAATCTGGTTTAGATGAGATTATTGAACAACTGTTATCTTGTAATCACAACTAGGATCAGTTTTTGAGTTCTATATTTACAATATGATGTGAGGAGCGCTGTAATGACATGGAACTGTATTTTGGGTCATGCTTTGTGTTAATTAGTCCCACTTGTGATGCTGCAGTTAGTGGTCGGGACGCTGGTGCAGTCGGAGCTACATCTGCGACCATAAAACATTCCAAACAAATCGGGCTCAGAGTCCGTTTTTCCCACATATTTCTTAAATGGAACACCAGGTTTTGCCCCTCCACTTACATCCCACCACCTGTGACGGGAGGGGGGTGGGGGGGGCGATCGGGGACCACTTTGAGAGTGTAATTGAAAACCTACGGCCCTCTCTGCGGTGGACACGCTATTTGAGGCTCACAGGGCGCAGAGGGGAAACTTAACTCCAGTTATTGTTCGCTGTATAACCATAATCAAGGGAACACCCTTTCTCACTATAAAGTCTAAAACAGTGGTATGAAGTGAGAGCCCTCTCCGCTGATAAAATACATTACGTGCAATGTATAAGTTATTTGTGGACCTTGCGGTCAGTCTGTTAAAAAGAACGGAAAAAAAGAAGAAGGGAATGGAAATCTGGTGCATTAGAGGAGCTCCGTGGGGCCGCTCGTGCTCCGCCTGCAGACGGGAGGACATTTTTCACGAGAGGCGGCGTTGCTACCGCATTGTTCTGCAAGCATATCTACACTTGACATTCAGCTCGAGCCGTGAGGCAGGGTGTACCTCCCTTTCTCTCAAAGAACCTCGGCCCCCGAACACTCTCATCCTGACACACCCCTCAAAGCATAAACATTATGAGATTCCAGGCTGATAGCTAGACAGCCCTTCTCTGGGAGGGCCATCCTTCACAGGTCATTCATCCTGTTCCGCCAAAGGTCAGAAGCAAAGCCTTTGGAGACCGGTTGTAAGTCATGTAATTTTAGAAATCTGGCTGGGGAGGAGGCCAGAGAGAGAGAGAGAAAAATGATACTTGAGAACTCATTTTATCCTTTTTTTTGGGTCAAATATTATGCAGCACACTCCCTGAAGACCAACGATATTTTCTTGTTACATGGATTATTAGCAAAGATGGCATTTTTACTAGTTTACTTTTCATAGTTGCTACTCTCCCTTTAAAACTTGTGTTTTTCAATTGCTGACTGGAACATAAACAGAGTCCTTTTGACTACCATATTAAGAGATATAAAGAATATTTTTTCTAGACTATATCTATCCATCTATCTTTCTATCTAATAACCAAGCGTTCTCACAATGTAAAAATACCTTTTCACACACGGTGGCACTTTCTAAAATCGGCGTTATCCAACTCTACTGAGCCTCTGTGTGTATGTTTTTCTTGAGAAAAAAAAAAGAGGGACTAGATCTGCCTTTCCAAATAATCCAGCTCGACTGTGGTGCCGCTTCTACAGAGTGAAATGATCCGCTGCGTTGTCCGTCTTCCACGTTAGCAAAGAGGATTAGTCAAATCAGAGAGAATCATTCAAAACGCTGCGTTCCTTGCGGCGTATACCTGTTGCACAACCTCCTGTTTTCCTGAAAAACACAAATATGACATGTCCTCCCTTTCCAATCCACCAGCTTCGTGGAAGCTCAACGATATTTTCATTAACAGAGCGAGCCGTTTGAAGTTTTTATGCAACTATCGTCCACATGCAGCACAAGCTTATTAAACAGTCACGCATCACCTCTTGCAAACTGTTAACCAGGCTGCACTCATCATCGCAGCCATGCCATCGCACATAAACAAGTAGAATGTTTGTTTTCTGACCTCCGAGGCGAGCTGGCGGTGTCTGTTACTGTAACTAATGGTGAAGAACTCGCTCTGCCTTGCCCCTAACCCCGTCCAGATGGGATGTCTGAACATCGGTTTGGAAAAGTTAAAAATAGTCCATAAAGTAACACTTCATCTATCATCTCTCGGCCCCGTGGCAACCAGCTGAAAGAGAACAAACCACGTCACTTTTTTCTCAACAACGGAGGAGATGCTGGAGGAGCTCTGACATTTACAGGGATGTTGTTTTCTTTCTTCCTTTCTTTTTTTGGAGAAATTCTTAAAGCTTGTAATCCAGACCATCCCTCTTTGAAAATGTCAGATTCAACATTGAGGAGTGTCCCCCCCCCCAGCACTGTTAAGAGTGGACTAATCCTACATGGAGCTGGGGTTATTTTCCTTTGCTGTTAACACTAACATAGTGTAATGTAAAGCACCGCTGCCAAGCTGATTATATTTAAGTAACTGTTAAATTACATGATATTCTAAAAGGGAAAGCAACATTTTTATTCTCAACTTTCGTCAGATGACTCAGGCGTGAGAGGGCTGTGCACACAGAGGCTCTGTTTTAGCTCAGGTGTTATGGTGATATGCGCCCCGGGCCAGAAACTATGCTATTTTCAACAGCGTGCATGTCGTGACATATTTCGGGAACTTGGTTCGTTGCTTGTGCATGCAACGCGGCTGCTGCAGGTGTGTGTGTGTGTGTGTGTGTGTGTGGGTGTGTTCTAACGCGTTATCTTGCTATGGAAGGAAGAGAAAAAAGGAAGTGAGGGAGGAAAAGCGAGAGTCAAATGGAGCTCAACACGGTTCACCACAGATGGTTATTGTTTAGAATTCCAGGGTCATGATCTCACGCTGCGCTCTCCCTCTATCTCACAGGCCCTGTAGGCTATGAATTAATCAAACGAAACACACGCCTTGATATTGTAAGTAGTCTCCTATCAGATTACCTGCTGCAGCCCCTGTCAACAGAAATCAGATTACTTCGGCAATGGGCAGAGACACTTTGTGTGATCACGGTTCGTAGCCAGCGGCGCTTCGGAGAGGAAGTCCAGGAAGTAATCTTTAATACATGGAAGGACATCTGCAAGCATCTCACCTCCAGTCTGTGTGACGGAGGACTTCTTTCTCTCTCTTTCTACTGTTTACTTTACTGGTAACCGGGAGGAGGAGGAGGAGGAGGAGGGGGGATATCCTGTCGATGCACACTCTCTTTCTTCTTTCTGTGTCTTCTCAGCCAATCACAGTCGTGGGTGCAGTGAGGATGTCAGCAGGAGAAGCCTCCGCTAGATAACACTCCCAAAAAAAGCCTCTTTGTTTGCACAAGCAAAAAAAAAAAAGAAAAGAAAAGAGAGAGGGGAAAAAAAAAATCCTTTGATGGGATGAAGTGTCCTGCCTGTCACCCACCGCCTCACACCTCCCATTATCTCCTCCTCCTCCTCCCCCGTGTGTGATCCCCGTGCAAAGCGACGCGGCACTGAAGCATTTAGCCGCTGTCAGTCAGCGGGAACGGGGAAGAGGACATGGAGGAGCTGTCTTGGCTGACTGCTGGCAAACGAGCCACAGAGGCCCCATTACTTTCCCCTGCTTGTCAGGAAGGAGTTAACCCCAGGGGGGGGGGGGGGGGGGAGGCCAAACATTAGGCTCAATGGTAACTGAGTGTGTAATTAATGCCGCAATGTGTCCAGTCCCCAGGACCTTCTCAACCTCGGGACCCTTTCTCAGACTCTGGAAGAGAGGGAGAGGTCAGCGGGAGGAGAGGGGGGCATCCGGACCCCCCTTATGCCACTGCATCTGTCCAGAGAGGGGATATAGTCTCCGTCAGGGCCCTCGGGCGAATGACCCTTGTCAGCCATGAAGTTATGGGAGACAACAGATTGGTCTCCGATGACGGATGTGTGGAAGGAGGGCATTTCATAGCCGACTTCTTTCCCCAAACTATTGATGTTTGGTACAACATTGATAGCTCGACTGCAGCATAAGTGACCCAAATTGAGTCACTTGGGTAATTGTTTTCTCGTGGTCGCTTGTGAAATAGTTTTCAAATTCCTCCTGGCGTGTAATTTATGCCAGCGCTTAATGAGTTCTGTTTCAAAAAGCTATTTGGGGAACAGGCAATCGATTTGAGATTGTCCGGTTTACAGTATGAATAATAGATTTGTAGAAATATTTTGGCACAATTGCTTGAGGGTTGCAAATTACTTTGGCTCTATCTCTCGAGTCCGTTGATATTAAAATAACAGACAGACCAATCACTGCAACATCAATCAAGGACAAATGCTTTTTCTTTTTTTGGCAAGGACGCCGCCGTGAAACAGTTTCTGCGCTGCATCAATTAACACGTTGCAGATATTGAGTTTGGACGCGTTTGAGTGCGTTATGACTCGGGAGGTCCAGGTCACGACCTGTCCAGTTCCATCAAGGTACCAGAAGACAGCGGAGCTACGAGGTTGTTGGGCAATTACATGTCTGTGGGTGTGGTAAGTCTGGCTGGTTCTCCGTGTAAACGTCGTATTGATGAATGTCCTTAAAGCTAAGACGGATCTTATCGCGGCTCATATTTAGTTTGGCACCTCGCAAGGATTCCTCAACTCCTTACTTGCTCATTTTTTTGGCCAAACTAGCTGTACCGGAGTTAACTGCGGCCTCATGCAGGCTGTGAGAGCGTTTCTGACTTGTATAAATAAACACGGAAAGACGTTTGTAGAGTTGCACTTGATCTGGGAAATATTGCCGTCGACCGTGCCATTCCATGTTTGTTTCAGATGCTGCCTAACTGGTGATTAAGTGCATTTTTGGCCCCAACCGAGATCAGTCAGCCAGTAAACAATAGTGTGATTGGTTGCCTCGTCAGGGTTGGGAGTAAACAAATAACACGCTTTAGTAAGAGACTTGAGCCAGAAAGGAAACTGGCATCTGCAAACCACGGCCTCAAGTCGTGGCCTCCTATGTAGCGCTCCCCACCAGGAATCTTGATGACCAAAAGCCATCTAACTCTCTTGTCAATGGTGGTGAGAGCCGCTCCACCACATGTGAGCATTCCTGGGGCACCACGGCCTCGCCACAAGCTCATATTTATCGTGTGTGGTTGAAACGCCACAGAGGAGCCCACAGCCAACACATAGCTCAGGGAACACACACACACACACAGGCAGACATGCTCTATGCCGTCTGGCCTCGCTCCGCTATGTCTGTCCAGCTCATCTCCTCCCGTCGTATAGACGGAATCAGCAATATTGTCAATGTCAGCAGTCCAACTCGTGTAAAACAAGTCTGGCAGCGGGAAGTCACGATACGAGCAGCCTCCCATCAAGATCAGTGCGCCGAGAACTCGCTCAAAGGGTGACCTGCCAGACGTGCACAGGGGTAATTACTGCTCTTCTAAGTCTTTTATATTTTAATTAACCCAAAGTTAATGGAGTTTAATCACTAACACCGAAAAATGTCCCCGTTTTTACAACGCACAGTGTGTTATGGGAGATATAACGACTGTCAGATAGGTTGTGTCTGACACACACAGGCCATTAGCAACCAGTAAGAAGTGCGGGGAGTCCTTCCTCTGGGCCCTTTGATTGTGGACTGTCTTAGTAGTTTTAGTGGCGCTCGGCTATTATCATCCTCCAAGGTAACATGCAATGGTGCTTTTATGTCTTCCCTGAACTTTGGACCCAGCTGGATGTGTTTAGAACTGTTATAATGTAACAGAGGTTCAAAAGATTTCACTACCTTCCATTTAGCTCTCCTGCTGACACTGTTGGGCCACTTTAATATGCTTCCACACAGAGTCTGGATCTCATCAAGGCCATGTGAGGGAAAGGGGAGAAAGGTGGGTTGACAGGGGGGCCGGCTTTACAGGGGGAATCGATGTGATAAAGTACGGATCCATTAGCTGCAGTGGTGGTGAAGTCTGACAGATACGAGCGAGGCTCGTGGGCTGATTAGAGGGTGTCATTATACGATGTCGTGTGTCGTTTTGACTGGATTTGTGCAGCTTTTAAAGTGTGATATTTGACGACGGTATCAATTGGAGCCGTTTGAAAGAAAAGCCACAAAAACAACACATTTTCACAGTTTCTAAAATACCTCACAGCCCCCCGACTCCACTGGACCAGAGTGTCAGCCCAGGCATGAGTACAGAGTATTTTCCTAGGCTATGGCGTCACTTTCCCCTGGCCTCTCCGGAGAGTGTGGTGGGACGCTGTAAAACTTTACTGAGGGGAGTAGTGCGACATGGGAGTGTCTCACCTCCATTAAAGTCCTTGCCAGGGTGCTGTGGCATTAAACACTCTTAAATACATAACGGTGAGTTCTACTAACCCCTAACATGGAGTTCCCTAGACTGAGAGGGAACACTGTGAGGGGCATGCGAGGGGTACGGCAGAGAGGGAAGGGTCAACAGAGGCGTTCTGGTCTGATACCAAACTAAATTACTCCCCCCAAAAAAACTTTACAGTTACCACTAATACCTACTGGCCCTGTGTAGTCGCACGGAGCCTCAGCCAAGCCTCGGCTCCCTGGGAGAACGAGGCCACCAATATAGTCATCATAACCAGGCTGTTTTTCTTACTCTTGTTTTACAGGCGAGGGGTTAAGTCACCAGCATCTGGAGGCCCACGCTGCAATTGAGGGAAGGTCAGCGCGAGAGCAGGCCTTTTCAATACTTGCAGTAATGCTGGAGCGAGGGCAGCTCGTACAACATGAACGTCAGTCAGGTGTGACTTTAATAGCCCACATTCTGCTTCTTGGCAGCGTGAGTCCACGCCCGTTTTGTTGGGAGAGTGATGGGTGTGCGGCGGGGGGAGCCGTGGATTAATCTGCTGGCAGGGGCGACATATTGAGTGAGAGTTGGGAGAGAGTGGCAGAAAGCTGTTAGCGGCGGAGCAGGCTGACATCACCCAGAGGTGATACGATCAGAGCTCTGGATGCAAACGAGCCCACCGGTCCAGAGCGGAGGGGCTGGGCTGTGTCAGCCTCCTGAGGTAATGCACATTGCTGCGAGAAGCTGCTTGCTCTGCACGACGAGGATTTGGAGGGATTTTTGGGTGGGCTGATTTTTTTTTCTCTCTCTCTCTCTCTCTCTCCACGTGGCGTCCCCCCGGTGTCTGGATGGACAGTGCCGGTGAGCTGGAAATTGATCCGCGGTAGCAGCCGAGGCCCTGCGAGGCTGACAGTGAGCCGAATGAGGGATGAAGAGAAAGGAAGGCCCCTGCAACGGCCAATGATCTTCACCGGTTACGCGGAGAGACGGGGAGCGAACGGGACAAGAGCTAGAGCATAGTGTGTTTACCCAGGTGTGTGTTGTAGCTTGCCAGCAGCTGTGGAACAATATTGAAAGCAGACTGAAAGCTTAGCTGTATGTACAAACCTGAGCGAGAAGAACGTGTCCTTTACAAAAATGGGTTTATTATTTTCTGAAGAGGTTGGGCTCTCCTTCAGAAACATGCTTTCCTTTTACAACCCCGTGCTCTGCATTCCCATAGTCTGAGAGTACCTTTCCTTATCGCAGGGAAGTTCCCCACAATTCACATGATTTAAGATATATGTACGCTACAAAAAAAAGGAATAGAGAAAGAGTAAGTTTGGTCCAACTGAGCACAGACTCTCAAAGAACTCACAGGAGAGACATAACTGAATTGTAATTTCGATCGATCCAAGCCGTTTGGCCTCATCATTTGAAAACTATTCCACAGAACTCGGAGGCCACACTTAAAGGCGCTCTGTGAATAGGCGGTGTTGTCAGAAAGCTTTCTGGCTTGCCTACTTAGCGTATATCTGTAACACTGTGGATTCCTATTCCCAACCCCAAATTTGCACTCTGCATGAGAGAAGTATTGCAACAGCAAATTGGCAAAAAAGAGCCCCGACTACAAGCTCTTTTTTCACTTCAGTGTATAAAAGTATTAGTATGGAAGTCGTGCCAGGAAAAGTAAATCCTCCAGAGCTCTGTGCATGCACATATGAGTGTGTGCGTACTTATAAAGCGCGTGTGTGTGTGTGTGTGTGTGTGTGTGTGTGTGTGTGTGTGTGTGTGTAGACGGAGACAAAATCAATCTCATCAATTCAGTGGGGTATTTCCAGCAAGCCCACTGCTTCTAATTACAATAGACCTTGCAGTCATTGTCTATTTTCTCTTGCTTTCATTTGTCTGCCATCAGCTTCATATGGTTGTACTTTGCATTAATTCATATGTGGTCCACGTTTGTGTTTGTAGCCTCAGTAGTTTAATCTCAGCCCAATCACAACAGAGAGGTATGTTCCGGATGCCTCTCGGAGTCATCTCATCCCCTGCCCTCTGGATACAGAAGACTAGAAATCTAGAAATAATAGCTTTCGCTCAACGCGGCAGGGCATAATCATCATGCAAGTATGCACACACACACACACACACACACACACACACACACGTCTTTTGCACTTGGGCAAAAACAGAACATGGCAATGTGAAATTGTTTAAAACACAAAGATGAGGAATTGAAATGAGAGCAGTAATGGTTTGCAAAGTGAAAAAGTATCCATGTGGCAAAGGCTTGTTTTCTTTATGTTAAAGAAAACAATGTACAGAGTGTTTGGCGTTGCAGGGGGGGGTTTGAACGCACACATGGAAGGAGGTCATGCTATCTGCATTCAAAGAAACGTCCAAATTAAAAACAAACTTCGGAGCCCGCAGTTTATCCTGAAAAGCACCGAGTATGTGAGGTCCATGTCTGTCAGTGTGTTCTGTTAGACTCCATATATTCTCCATCCGCCTCTGCACTAATAGCGCCAACACAAATTCCTGTACATTTATTTTTCTTGGCAATTAAATTGCCTTTTTCTCCTTTATTCAGAAAGCGGTAGTCAACGAAGCGTGGGCCAAAAATGGAATTTATCCTCGGGCCAAAAATTGAATTTGACACCGAAAAGAAAAATGCAATATCTATATGATTAGCGGGGATTGTATGGAGTGAGTTCACTTTATTGCCCTCCTAATGGGGGCCAATCAGGGCCATAATGAACGTCACTGGAGCTGGTGCGGTGCCACATGCTGCGAATGCGACAAATTGGCTCTTGTAGTTAGTGCGGTTTTCCACGGAGCTGATCCGACTCGACATTCGAGAGGGTATTCCTCCTTTGGCAGGGACTGTGGAAGATAATGACAGCCATATTACATCAACAGAGTGCCATGCCAACTGCTCTGCTGATGACACATCCCATGATGCAAAGCTTCAATGTGCTTCCCGTCAAAGGTTGTCATACGGCTCTCAATATTGGTTCATTTCTCAAGCCGTGTTGTAACAGATAGTTAAACAATGATTCTATTTTTAAGTGCACACAGGGAGCTCCAAAGGGATTATAAAGACGTCAGGGTAGATTTCATGTCTGTCTAATTTGTCTTTATTAAAACGTGTACTGTTATTACGATGTCAGTCTGATAATTCTCCTATGACACTGTCTGCATATCAATTTACCTCATGTGTGGTCCGAATGAAAGAGACGCCGTCGGAGAGGAGAGACCCAAAAGATCTAATTTATCTGACTGAAACATTTATACGACTTTAATTCATCATTTCAGACGGACAGAGATCTGTGGCTGCCTCCCCACACTCTGACAATCCATTCAATTTAAAGTCACACTCAATTTCGAATGAAATTGAAACTCTAGGGACTCTAGAGCTCAGCGATTACTCCCTGTAACAAATACATTCCAGTGTATCTGTATTTATGACGACAGCAGTGCTTTAGTTCCCTTTGTGTACAGTAACTACACTGCTGTAATGCTGGTAAACACAGTTGAAGAGAGTTTATTCAAGGTCTTGTTCCACCCCAGAAGAACGATGCAAAAAAAGATGATTCTATTTACTACCGTGTCGGATTGATTCCCCTGGAATCTGCTTATCAGCATTTTTCTTCCCTTGTGAGCCGGACCGCCATACATCTTTAACTATTATTAGAGCAGAAATATACCCGTCAAACTTTGCCGTGAGTCGACTTGAGCTGACTTTTCAAGAGTGAGTAAAAAATCCAAAAAGCAAATCCCTTCTCACTTAATGCTTCTTTTTTTTTTCTTTTTGTATTGGATATTACCCTGGATTGTCAGGTGTGGGTGGGCTTGGCTGTGCTTCAGCCTATTAGCTGCAAGCCACAGTCTCCCATCTTGCCAGTTTGTAAGTCACGTCGAGCCAAGACAAGGTGGTGGTCTAGATTTCCAGAAATCAAAGCAGATTGTTGTAAATCGTGATCATCACTTCCTTTCTGCATCCAAGGAAAGCATATTGGAGGTGCTGGGAGATTATTCTACCAGATGCTGCTGTAATGTAGTATGTTTGGCTTTACCTATCCATCTGGAATGCATTACACAACACAAGGTACACACTGTCATGGCAACATGGGCAGCACGGTCCCAGGGCCGCCCGCCACATCGTCCAGGTCGAAGCTCAAAGAAAACAAGTGATGTCACTCAAAGCGTGGAACGGAGATGCCGGCTTCACGCTGCCAAGCAGATTTGAGATCAGGGAGAGGATCAACACTCGTGCACAGTGATATCCTCTGAACGCTCGTGCAAGAAAGTACTACAAAGCCACATCATATATATATCTATATATAGATATATTGACTGCTAGCTCTGTGTCTGTGGTGAAAGGAGTCCCTGCTGGGTCCTGTTGGGCAGGGGCCACTCTGTGGTTAATTAGCGGGCAGTGATTTGGCCCCAAGAGGGCCAGGTCGGCCCACCAGTGAGCTCACTTCCCCTCGTCTTCACACTCACATGCACGGCCGCTCCCCAGCTATGAGTCAGCCCGTGGAGAGGGAGAGAGAGAGGGTGAGAGAGCGAGAGACAGGAAGTCATTTTACCCGCATCGGGCCCATCTCCAGTCTCATCGCCTGCCAACTCCGAGTAGTGTGATTACAGGCGAAACTGATTAAAACAAAACAACTTAGCCTCGTACACCCCCAGACCCCCCCCTGACTCCTCCACACATATACAGTACACAGACTGTGAAACACACACACACACACACACACACACAGGCAGGAGAAACAGGATGTTAGCAGGATCCTGGATGTGATCTTTTTAGACTAATGGCATCCTGATGGAACACAGGTGCCTCCTGAGAGTTGCAGCACTTACACCGAATGCATACGAGATGACTCAGTACCCGCTTTCCTGGTCTAATCATTTAATGATTATTATGTCTTTAGGTATTTCCTCATGCACATGCTTTTTTTTTTTTTTTTTTTTTTGCGTCAGCCTGGTTTCTTACAGACTAAAGTTAAAAGACTTGATAATAAAGTGATGAGAAAACGGTTCTGTGTGCCAGCCACATAAACATGCCTCCGACTTTTAAAAGGATTTTCCCCGAGACATCGGATGCAGGTGCTCTACAGAGATCAAAGAGGCCGAGTAAAACCTACTTAGTTTGAGAACTCCAAGAGAGCTGATTTATTCAGCCAGTCCCACTGTAAAAATGCCCTGTAGTTTGGTTGCGAACCTCCAGCTAATGATGCTGTAGTTAAGCAGGATAATGCATTTTCTTTCACTGTAATGAAAAAAAATCTCTGCTGGTCACCTGTGTTGCATTTCTGACCTTTAACGGCCGGGTATGGAATGCACTTTCATTTTGGGGGTCGGATCTAATACCTCATCTCATATTTTCATTGTAAAATACAGTGCATCCCGGCACATGTGGCTTTAATTATGGGTAATATGGTCCTAGCATGCATCAACATAATACAGTACCTATCACTGCCATGCGCTCAAGGCCGGGGAATTCTTCTGCATTGTGTGGAAGTCAACGGAATGCTTCTCAGCGAACCCAAAAATGTCACACACTTCTTTTTCTTTTCTTTTATTATGTCTCCAATGACCCTGCCACTCCAGCTCCAGTATGTTGCTTTTAATATGCCATTTTAGCTCACAGTGTGGAGCGGGGTATTGGGTCAGAAATGGAACCTTTCCAAAAAAAAAGTTTGCTGTTCGCTCATCAAATCCGACAAACACGTGAGTCCAACCCGAGGCAGTGAACCGGCGAGGGCGAGGAAACCAGCCGGCAAACAAATGAAGCTTTCACTGTGCGGCTTCGCCATTGCCATGGGAACTGTGTTTTCTACTGTGCAAATCAAACATAATAAGCATAATAATATATTAGGTTAATATGAGTGTGCAGTGCTGCAGTCGACTAGAGTGCAACGGAGCAGGGCAGGGAAGGGGCAAGCAGAGCCAAAAAAGGGGTTTTGGGGGGTTTTAGCACAACGTAACTTAAAGAGGAAAACTCCATTTGCGTAGGTGTTACTTTTTTTTTTTTTTGCCTTCAACGTGAGCATGCCAACATGCTATGCAGATGCACGTTGGCATGCTGGAATCCTGTGTTGTGAAAGCAACCAGCCCTCCTTGTAACCTTCCATGACGTCAACTCTATAATCAAAAAGGACCCTAAAGGAAATTAATCACATAATACGATGATGACCTGTTATTGAGTCCCATCCCTGGGGTGACATTGCCATGCCAGTCGTGACTCTCGGTTTCTGGCAAATGTTGATATGCAATAATTTTTTGACCTGTCCCTACACGCTTGATTTTCCACTGAATCGGTGGATTTCTCATCGCATTAGAGGCAGCGAAGTGGCAGAACGGGAGCGTTAAGGGTTCATCCTGCTCTGGTGAATTCATTCCTCACAAGTGCACTGAAACAATAGCGTTAGCGGGCCCTTGATCGCCACTGAACATACTGAAGTTTATTCTACTTGTCTGCTTTTTCCATTACGGCGTGTTTCTGCTCATTCACAAACGTTCTATTTAAAGCCGGCACTCAAGAGTTCCTTGAAATAGTCCAAACCATGTTTCTCCTTCCCTGCAAAAGTAGAATCATCTCACTGTAATGTTAAGCAGCTTTTTGAGCTAGGATTTATCCTCTCGGAGTGTTTATGCCAAGTACTTGGAGTTTGGCTTCCGTGTGTACAGTTCCCGTATGAGCATCTGTCAAAGTGGCCATAAACAACATTTTTATTTAGTGCTGAAACAGCTAAAAAGGCTTCCAGTAGGAGATACATGCCTTTAAAGTCCCAGTCTGCAAGATTTTGTTGATCATATTCACTGAAGCCGACACAAAGCTGCGATAGAACAACATAAATCATCTGGTTTTAGAAAAAAAAGCGCGCCTCTACGTGCACGTAGAGCCTGTTTGTTTGTTTTGCAAAGATCCGACAGCGCCCGGATCATCCTGTCCAATCAGCACGCAGGGCTGTGTTCGTGCACACACAGAGCCCCTCCCCCCTCGGGTCGTACCACTATCACAGGGGGGAGGCGGAGGGAAGTAGCAACAAGCTTCCAATTCCTCGTTAAAAACTGAAACGAGGAGGTCCAAAACAACCAAGGAAAAGAAACCACGGAAAAAAAGAAAGATGGCGACGGTGCCCGTGATAAAATGAGAGTCAACATCAGACTCACGTCTGAAAGGTGGCGTGATCTAAGGGATTTCAAAGGGCACGAAGTCGAGGGGAAGGAGCTCGGAGTGCCCTCGATCTTTAATAAACTCTCTGCAGTAAGTGGCATGAACAAACACCTGGTATTCACACACACACACACACACACACCTTTACTCCACCCAAAACTGTGCTTGCACATTTCACTCAACTGCTCACTAATCTAGATCCACCCTTGTTCCCGTATCGGTATTGATAATGAAGCTGGATGGATTCCAGACACTCCTTCCACAATGCTTGATATTGTTCTCGCTACTTTGCAGAGCAGTGGAAAAGCTCACAGCAACTATGTGCATGAGATCAGTACCCATGGATGACATGCATCCAGTCACCGTGGAGCTTAAAGAGCCGAGCTGTAGCTTTGTTCCCTTGTCATAGTGTTTTAAGGTTGAGATCCTCAAGACAGTGAGCCGTGTCTCCCGACCAAGCCTCCTCACCTCAAACGCCACCCGGTCCCGTAGCGAGTCAACTCACCACATCTAATGTCTCCCCCGGGCATGAGAGGATTTTCTGCCTGGTTTGTCCCCAATGCAGCCTCCTGTAGCCGCTCCTATCCCCCCGCTGACTGACTGTTTCACAGACGTCCTTATAGGGAGTTGACACGGGACGACATCGAGCTTCGAAACCACAACACAAACTGTTTTACAGGGAAAAGGGCGACCCGGAGGTGAAGCACTCGGGGTAAACAGAGGACACAAAGCAGCGGGCCAGCGGCGCAAATATTGTGGCGAGAAGGAAGGGAGCCTTGCAGGATCATTACCTGCAAATTCTTGTTTTGACACGTACGATACAAACCCCAGAAAGGAATCGTGGAGACATGAGGGCAGTGGTTGGAGTGATTGAGCTGTCCTCCATACAATGTACAGTCACCTGAGTCTACAAGCAGGACCAGAGCATGAGTGTGGTTTTTTCTTCTGTGGTCACGAACCATGAAAAGACATCTGCCACTGATGAACACGCGATACCATCTGAAGCTGAATAACAGCTACTTAGTGGACGTTGAGGTGAGAGTGTTTTGTCGCCTGGTGGTTTAAGGGGCAAAACCTTTCCTAAGTAGAACATCTACAACGCCATGACAACCGAGCGACTCCATCCGCTGATGGAGATCCGAAAAGGAAACGATCAAAAGTGTAGAAGCAATAAATGTAGCTAATAAACATGTTGCGAGATTAATAAAAAATGCACATTTGTTTGAATAATGATGTATTTTTCCTCACTTTGGTCACTTTGTTATCCAGGATATACAGTATCTAATCAACAGGAACTCCAGATACTTCACCATATTTATTTGGGGTGTGAGAAATATGTTGTGTTTTGTGCTGTGTTGATTTTTAATTAACCATTTAAATGCAAAGATTTGTGGCAGAGAATGTCTCTAGTGCTTATATCATGGCTATTTTATTTTAATTAGATAAAAAAAAGCTTACAGTATCACAATATATTGAGTCGTAACCCCCTGTATCGCCATGAATTTTTCCAATACATAATATTTATCATATTTAATATAAATAATACAGTGTTTCATGCTACCACACATTTTCATTTGAATATGTGACAAGCAATCTAGGTAAATAAACCTGTCACTAATGATCTGCTGTTATATATATGTGTGTGTGTGTGTGTGTGTCTGAGCAGTCACATTGCCGGTAAATGTGCACTTGACAAGTAAAGGGGACTCGGCCTCTAATAGATTTCCCTTATTATATTTTGTAATCAGATTACTGTAATCCGGTTAGGTTAACTTCACAACTCTGAGAAGAAGAAGAAGAATAATGGGGACTTTCTGGCCTGAATGACGAGGATGTAACGACGAACGCTGGTTGTGAAACAGCGACCCGGAGGAGCCGAGGTCCGATAGCCAGAGAGCCTTTAGCTACAGCCGCTAATTGATGCTCCACTGGTCGTTACTGAGAGGCGGCAGCCAGCTGTGGTGTACTGCTGCTTATCTGGAGGTAATGAGAGGTAACATGGCTGTAATGTGGTTGCATGCACACATATTTGTCTCCACATCCAGTAGGTCTCTTGACTCTCCCTTTTCTCCTTCTGTCAAATAAATCCTCTGTGGCCGTTTTGAAAAATCCCTCCATCCCTCCACCTTTTTTTTTCTTTTCTGCCAAACATTCTTTCTCCCTCTCTCTTTTTTTTTCTCTTTAATTCCTCATTAAAAAAAAGAAAAAGAAAGCATGTTTAGTGCGAGCTCGTGAAGGGGGGGAGGGAGAGGCCCCCCCGGCTCAGTTGTGGGAAGGGAACTGTTAATGGAGGGAGGTCTCGCCCGGGGAGAGAAGACACCCACATTCAGCACACACACACACACACACACACACACATCAGAGAGCAACATTGTTTTCAGGTGAAGTCAAAGGCAGGCAGATGAACAGAGCATGTCTTGAGGAGCAGCGGGGGCTCCTCGTGGGACCCGGGGTGACGGAGGGGAGAAAGGGAGAGAGGAATAGCCCAAGGAGACATGGCGCTTGTCTGGCCTGTTTCCCGGCCTCCCGTGTTGGAGCATGAAAAGGAGCAGGTCGTTTACACCCCCAGTGAAAAAAGAAAAAAAAGAAGCCACCATAGCCACAGCAGCACCTGGATGTTATTTGGGGTAATGGACTCAGGGCTTACTCAATAGTCATCAACATGGGGGGGCTCCATGAGCCACCTTTTTCCAGAACTCTTCATCTTACACAACTTTTTTCCCCTCCTACCTGCTCCCTCCCTGTCCTTATCTCTCCCCACCCTCTCCTTTCTCCCCCTCATGTGTTTATTTTATTTTTTTTGTGTGGAGAGCTGTGTTATGACAAAGCCTTCACTCCCCGGATGTATGCAGTCAGTGCTTGTGTCATGCCCTTATGAGGTATGGGGGCTCTCACAGCTCTGCCAGCCCCACCCGGCCTGCCCTTCCCAGGCACCGAGGGCTGGGAGGAGGTGACTCCTGCCCACAATCTGTCCTGTCCTGCCTGGCGTTGATGGGAACCTCACACACACACACACACACACACACACACACGCACACAAACAGATAAACCTGGCAAGATTAATTTTTCTCTCTCTCCCCCGTTCTCTTTTGTTCTCATGGACAGTTGAAAAAATGCTGACATGAGACTTCCTGGCACAGTCCATTTTCCTGTCTAGCTGCTATTACCTCATTCATACAAGCTTCAGAATGGTTCTGGATTGTTTACCATCCATCACAAAGTCCTGGAGGGCTAAAACCTTTAGCTGAAGTCATGTAAAGCCCGATAGCCGCGTAGCATACAGTTTATCATGCAGCGGGCTCCATTTATCCTCTGCTGGTGCTTTTCATTCAAATCACCAGAGGGTTATTTTTTTTTTTGCGCTGTGGAGTGTTTCCTATTACGGCATTTCATTCTCAATGTCTATCTCTTTCATCCTCCTTGACAAAAATGACAAACACATTTCTTTGTTCACCGTGAAATTCACTTCATTTGTCATATCATGTAAGAGTATCTCACCCCGAGACACAAAGAGCGGAGTCAAGGGGGATTTATGGGCTCTGCAAACAGCAGCTTATGAATGGATTCAAATGGAAAGTTGAGGTGAAATAATGATGCATTAAATCCCCAGAAATGTTGCTGTGAAAATATTTTGCTTCTCACGTCTTCCTCACTTTCGAGACAACTGGTTGTCCCTAAAACGGAGGATGCCACCCAAAACATACCACTTAACATGGGCTTTGCTGAGAGCTGTTTAAGAGGAAACAAATGGGGCTGTACATAAAAAATAAAGCCACTATGATAAAAGTTGTCAAATGTGTTTCCATTCGTCTCATCTTCTCTCGCGTTTTTCACTCGAATGTGAAAAAGCCCAAAGCAAAATGTTACATTTCATCATTTTTCCATTCTTTAATTTTCACCACAAAGCCTGACATGTTTTAAGAGGTGCAACCTAATATTGCCTGAACTCCAGGACCTACCACAAAGATCTCTGGGTAAATGGGAGGGAAGGAAGTGCACAGACAGGAGGACGGGCGTGGATGGAAAAGTGCGCAGTAACTTGGCTGCAGCACACCCTTAAGTAACAACACATGGCAGTGGAGGAATTCCACATTTGCGGACATTCTGCATGAGCGAGGATGGGAACGGCTGTCCGGCCGCTCGCACCGAGTGACCGGCCGGTTCCGAATGGGAAGCTGATAAGGCTCTGCCGTACCTAATTCCTTTCCATGTTCTCATCCTGGGTAGGCATCACAATGGGCATGATTCATGGGGGTAATTCCGCCAGCTACTGACTTGGCTCCTGCCTGCATTTGGGAAGAATGTGACCTCACAATATGCCTCTTTCAGGCCCATCCCTGTCTGACTTCGACCAGCCTCTCCTTGAAGCCCTCTTCTGTTAGAGACTGCGGAGTGAGGACAAGGGAATGCAGCAGAAAAGGCAAAGGAAGAGAGGCTAAGTTGAGGGGGGAAAAAACTCTCCCAAACACACTCCTCCTTCCCCATCTTCCCCTACATCCCTCTCCCTCCTTGCACAGTCTAACAACCAAATGATGTGCAGCGAGGAGGGGCGTTTAAAACAACGGACTTGAAATCCAACCGCCGTGACGACCACAGAGACGAGTCCTGATTGCGCAGGGGAAGTTGTAGGTGTGATGCCTGTTTTATGTTTCCATATAGCAGCCACAGGGACTACCACAAGTCTAGGCCAAGTGATGATCTGAACAAGAACACGTGATGCAAAACAGTGTTTTGTAAGACGAGACCTCTGAAGCACTCTCTATCTTAGCGCTTAAACAAACTGCAATCATCGTGGGTAATTATTTAGCCGTATTAGGCCATTTGAAGCTCGGTTAATTCCTGGTTACATTCCAATCCGTCGCAGACACAAAGGCCCTTGTCTTTATCTGCAGTCAGTGCTGAAATATAAATTACTCTGCAGAGTGACTCAAGCAAAAGTAAGCTTACAATGGATGGAACATAAAAGTGTATAATCAAAATCGCTGCCTATAGCCTGTTTAGGAAATGTGGTCTGCATATAAGGCCTGAAAACACGATAAGGATGTATTCTTTTATGGAAGTGCACTCTTGACTTCGAACAAAATTAACTGAGCGGCCACAAGACTTGTAAAGTTGAACAAGGTTTGTCTTTAAATTGCATGGCTTTAAGTTTGAATGTGGGGCAATCACAAGCAATGTATATATATATATATATATATATATATATATATATATATTCAATAGGGGAAATTTTATCCTCTAATGTATAATGTAGGTAATTTGCAAGCACATCAGGCAAACCCCTCTTTCTTGGATGTAGATCTCAGAAATCTGAGTTATTCTACCCCCGTAAAAAAGAGTTCAGAGAAAATAGAATAATGCCTCAGCGGTCCAATAAATCTCTTTTTTATTCAAGTAATTCTCCCCTACCCCATTTAACTCCGCTACAGAGGGAAAGCGGCTTCGCAGACCTGCACCATCAGCAAACGCCAAACACACACACACACACGATCATAAACGCGTGCAATCTGGCGCACGCGATGGCACGCATGCACGCTCTCGCACACCGCGCACATAAAAAGGGCGTTGACACGTATACGTCCGTAAGCCGAGGTGGTTTTGTCATGTCACCCTCCTTAACGTCCTGCTGCAGTGTGCCTCATAGGAGGAGTGAAAATGTGGTGTGATGTCACCTCTGGCATTGGCCCCCGGTGTCTGAAAACTTTTCATGCGCCCGCCCAAATGAATGAGAGGCAGACATTACTCAGAATAAGAGTGGAGACTATCTGTCCTCCACAGTTAAAGCTGGTATTTGTTAGATGACTGCGGATTAACACAACGCCGATCACGTCGTTTGAGGCTCCACCAAACATCGCCCAGCGTCGTTGCTGTGCCACTCTCCCCTGTCACTCTCGCTGGCAGGGTCACGCTCCTCCGCCAGCCCCGCTGGCACCCTCAAAGCAGCCCGGCGGCACCGTCTGCAAACCACCAAGTGGGCTTAGTCATAATAGAGCTTCATCTGGCCATCAATCTTCATGCTCTCCCCCTGTTAGCAGCACGGACCGCGTCTTGTGTTGCAGTTAAAAGCCTTGGCACCGCTCGGCCAGGGCCTGTGATAAATTGATTGCTCTATGAAGCCTGTGGAGAATGTTTGGAGATCCCGATCCATCCTCGCTGTTTGTCACTGTGCATTAGCAGGGAGTGAGGGGATTCCTGAACCCTGACTCATAAGCTCCCTGGGCAAGCACCTTTCCAAAGACATTTTCAGCAAGGAACAGTCCACTGGAAATGTAAAAAGCGAACATTTGATTATTATTTTTTTTTTTTTGGAGTGCAAAACAAAAGGCCAACATTTGGGCAAACGATGTGTCAGCAGTTAAAAGAACTAGACTATCCAATAAACCAATAAAATAAGACTTTTTGGGCTTTTATCAGTCGCACGAAGCAAGAGAGAAACCCAAATCAGCTCCTTTCTCTCGTTTCTGAAAATCGTTTCTCAACACAAAAAAAATCTGGCAACCACATTATGCTCGACCCAAATCCTTGCAAATACACGCACGGCATTCCTTAATGTCACAGGCGTGTTTTTAATTGTTACACAATCATGTGAGAGCTCTAATTTTGTGCTGATGTGGGGTTTTACTTTCCTTATTTGAAGGTAATGTTACAACATTACTCTATTATCCCCAGCTCAGTGGTCCATGCATGCCTTCAAATCTAGATCAGATATCATTGTTATCTCGCCCGTCCGTATTGCTGTATCAACATTGCCATACCAGCTGACAGCTCTATTGAACTGTGAGGTCAAATAACAGAACGGAAGAGTGCTTTTCTCAACCATGAGAAAGTCCGGGGCTGCTGGGAGTCGATTCTCAGCTAAATCCATTCAGTGTTTCTATTTCTGCACGACGTCTAGACGTAAAAACATTTTACAAGGGACAAAAAGCCACAGTTGGGTTCTGCAAAAGCTGGACTAGTCTTTGACCGGCCAAAAACCACTGAGCTGCATGTTAGGATAACGCAAGTGTCTGCAATTGATTCCGTGCCAAGCACCTTGCAGGGTGTATATATTAACCCCAACGATAAAATATAGATGATGAAGTCATGTGTTTACTTCCTATAATGTCTTTGTGCTGGGGAAAAGATTGTCTACGGTCATAAAATGTTTATATTAGTGTCTTTTATAGGATGTTCCTTGTATACATAATTGTTCGCAGTGTCATAAAAAAAGGCCGACAAAGTGCAAATTAAGAGGTTTGTGGGGGTGCTGACCACCTATTTTCCACACTCCAAGTCACAACATCTGTAAACAAAGTAAATGTGTTCAACCAAAGTGTGACCACAGATGATGTCATTTTAGGGTAATGAGCATTTTGAGCTCTGGGACAAAAGCTGTGCATCTAATTAAAAATGGAGGTGGCTCATTTTCTCATTTAAAAACTTTTGTCCCCTAGAAATGTATTATTAGCATAATGAACTAAACATGCCAAGACTCAGAATCCCCAACTACAGTAATGTCACTTCAAATTGTAGTTTATATGCAATTTAGAGATGCATGCAACGTTTTATACAGTTTTCTTTTTCATTAAACTCATCACACGGCGCAGCAAAGACTATTAAAGAAATATGTCCACAATTAAAAGCTAATTTATCAGTGATGATGGGCGCTTTTTCTGAACAGCGTTGGTGAATCATCGGCGTGATTATGCCGACTGCATCACTTCCCTTTTGCGGCTTCCTTTGCTTCCTGCAGCTGCTGAGTCGATCTCCAAATGCTTCGGGACACTTCCCCATGCATGCATTCAGAAAGTGGCACCATTCAAGCCCGATTGGGGCAGCGATTGGACGGAGGAGCGTGGGCGAAACGGGGCCTCGGTATGCTTCAAGTGAAATACGAGTCAGATTGTCAAATAACGTCTGATACGGTTCTTCCCCCCCCACACCTTTTTCCGATGTCAGAATTTGGAATGGGGAGTGCGTCTCAAAATATTGCAACTTTCCAAAACCATCAATCTGACACACTTCACTGAGTCTGATGCAGCCAGGAGGTGAGGCGTCTCCCTCTGCCTTCAAGTGTGATAATTTAGCTTTTCTAAGAGGTGATCAGAAGACACGCCATAGAAAATATTCAACCCTCTTGAGTAAGAGCACTTCTTGCCAGGAAAAGAGCATTTTCAGAAAGTAAGACTAAGTGCCTTTTTGCAAGGTTGTACATGCTAACCTCGGCATGCTAACCTCGGCATGCTAAAGTGATCACCATGACGATGCTAACATGCTGATGTTTAATAATAATAATGGATTGGATTTGTATGGTGCTTTTCAAGAGACTCAAAGCACTCTGACAGGTTCCATTCATTCACACACACATTCACACGAGGCCTTGTCTTGCCAAAGGACACAACGACCATGACACAGTGACAAAGGCAGGGATTGAACCGCCGACCCTCTGAACATTGGCCAACCTGCTCTATCACCTGAGCCACAGTCACCCCAAAGCGGGGTAATGAGTACCACGGTCGCCTCAGAGTTCAGACTCTTGCTACAGAGGCTGATGACAAGTTGGGTTTTCTGGTACTTAGTCATAAACTATAGGTTTTAGACCGATTGCATTTCTGACCTGTGGCTAGCCCCCAGAAGTACGTTTTTTTGGGATCACTTAAAATGTCATGGAAATCCATCCATACTATTTGTCAAGATAATTCACCAAAAGAAGCAAATGTGAACCTCATAAAAAGTTCAGGGGATCAAGTCGTTAGGTTATATAATCTGGGAACCGTGAATGTTCGTGACAAACCAGCCAATCGTTGTTGAGATATTTCAGTCTGGACCTGACATTGCCATCCATCATAGAGGCAGTTTTTGGCTGTTGACAAGGATAAACAGTACCTCATATGTAAAAAAAAAAAAAAAAAATCAAGGCCTTTTCGTCTTAATTGTTGTGTCGGTCTCGAGTAGGGCCTACTATAGTTGTCCAACAGAGCAGAATTCTATTTTTGACCTTCTAATCTTCAGGAAACATATTGGTGTGAGCCCCCTGGTTCACCACAACAATAATGACTCAAAGGCCTGTCTTGATTAAAAAAAAAAAAACCCTGACTAAATCAAGCCAAACGAGTCGCAGGAAGAAAGGACCTCCATTAGCCTTCGCTGCAGCGCTGATGACTGATATGATAGCGAGCCCATTCAAACTGCAAATTTTACACATGATTGAGGCTCTATTGGATGTAATGAAATGGCCCTTCCTGAATATTGCACTTGAGTGACTGTGTGACCACCAGCACAAAAGCTGCCATTATAGTTTTGGGCCCTCGACCCATTTTTTCATTGTACCGGGGCCCACTGTGTTATTATTGCAGAACTCGGAGTGAACCCTCGGCTTTGGGTTTCTTGCTGTTACGGATGTGACCGTTCTCTCCACCGGGAGCAATTGGCAGAGTGTTAATTGACCAGCGCAATCACTCAGCAGATTTATGGAAAGTCTGAGGGGTCACAGGAGACTTCCAGGGGAGGCCGTCCAGGGAGCAGGACCGGGCCCCAGAGCTGCGGCGGGGGAATTTCTGGCATTTGTAACTACACTACAGGTTCATAAACTCTGTCTTCCTACGATGACCTCAGAAGTCATATAGATGATATAAAAAAGGGGGGATATTGAAGGAAAAAGAAATCATCTTGTGGGTGTTCTCAGCTTGTAATCACACTCTAATAATTCCACACAGGCAGGATCATGATGCGGAAAGCTGAAAAACAAATACTGTACTCGCAAAATCTCATGACCCAGATGTGTATCCTTCCCTGAGGAGGGAGGGGGGGTCTGGTGACACAGACTAAGCATGGGCACTGGGGTCCATCTGGCCGACTATAATCAGCTTTGAACAACAGACCAACAGACAGTGAAACGGTACAAAGCGCATGTGTGCAAACAAAGAGATTCAGCGAACAATCTTCATTTTAAAATGCTTTTATTTGTGAAGATCAAATGTGCAAATATTGATATGAAACAGAGGGATATGGCTGTTGATTCTGAGATGATGATAACGGTTGTGATTATTGTTCATCCTCCGGCTCAGTGTGTCAGTATGTAGTTTGGATGAACATGCGTGTGGCCCTGCATCTGGACACTCTTAATACTGTTTAATCCCTTTCTGTCAGCCGGCCAGGCTTGTCCTCAAGCCAACGCTCCACAGCGTGTCACGTATCTTCAAACTGAGGAAATAAGGGCTGAATATTGCTTTTAGTTTAACCGTACGCTCCTGGAATAATCACGCTCTGGGGTCTTTTTGTATTGAGGTAAGAGTTTTTAACATTAATGACACATTCATGTTTTTAATCCGTCTTTGAGATGCAGAATTGTTAAATATGTGTAGATCGTGTAGAACAATGCAGCCAGCTCTTTAAAGGTTGGGGGGGGGGAGTGCACTTCTCCCTTCTAATAAGTTTCAAACACTGGCATCGTTTTGGGTTTAATGGATCGTTTTTGTGGACAGAATGGTTAGGAAATTGCTCCTACAATTTAACATGAAGCAGTTGAGAATAATTGCCTCGGTCATGCCAATAATTTTACAGTGATTATGTGATAAGCTGTATCATTTCTTTTGATGAAATGCGTAACTGCCTTTCTGTGCGAGGTGCCCAGACCTGAGGATTTATGAGGGCTATAAGGCGGCGCGTTCGCTGCACGGAGCCCGCATGGTGCATGGAGTCTGAATGCCATGCTTGCTTACACAGAAAAAGCTGCACTAATGGGTTTGTGTTACATTGCTAAATCAACTCGAGCTGTGAAGCGGCTCCCAGCAAACCTTTATGATCCATTAACCGCCAGGCATGGTTTTGCCAGGCTGCCTGTGCCAGCTGGCAGAAACGGACAAGCCTGTATCATAAGCAGCCTCTGCCAGCGATAGCCTTTTCTGAGGTTTGCAGAATTCCCCCCCAACTCCTGTTCTCTCAAGCTGATCACATACACGTTGTTTTCTCATTAGCCGAGGCTCCGCGTGGTCCTGTCTTTCTGGAAATGCCTGATGGAATGAAGGTGAACGGGGAGCGTAGAATATGTTAGACTTGATGTCTGCAGACAGCTCGGGAAGAGAGACAAGTCTGTGGAGCGGTTTGCGTTTGGGTGGAGACAGCAGCGTTTACTGTAGAACTGCAGACAAATATGCACGGACCCCACCCTAGGCTAGTGATCAACTCCTCTGTCATCGGCGTCTTTATCACGCAGACAGAGATTGATATCCAGGGATCGGATTCCTTGGGATTCCTCTTGCGAAAGAAAGTCCCATTTTTCAAACGTTTGGAAACCTGAAAAATGTCTGTAGCGCTTGTTCGACCCTTTTTTTTCTTCTTCATTGTGTTGTTCATGAAAGCTGGCAGCGCTATGCAATATCCACACACAGAAAAAAGGCTCCCGCCTCTCCTTTTTCGACAGTTGTCAGTGCATGGCTTATTTCTGAAAATGCATAATGAAATTTTTATGACTTTCTTTGCGACCATGCAGTTATGAGGCTGTTATTGTTAAATATTGCAATGCTATTTTGCCAAGCGTTTTCCTCCTGGGCACACTTGTGTCTTAGGCACTTTATGGATGACTTATGTTCCGTGGCTCGTGTTTAATGGGCGACTAAAGACGGGAAGGAAAAAAAAAAAGAAGAAGACAATTGAGCGACAAAAGGGCACGGATGCAAAGAATGAGAACTTCATGGGATTTTTCTTTACATTGTAACTGATAATCATTTGGATTAGATGCTATCCCGTTTCATGTCATCTGTTATTCCCCCCGAATCCTGCGTCTTGCTCCGGGAGTGAATGTGATCTACCTACACACCCATTGGGTTTCCAAACTGCGTTTGTTTTATGGCTCTCCGCAGTCAGTTGGATGGAGGGGAATTCCAAGTAGATTTCTATCTGATTAAAAACACTAGCGAGCCAGGCTGAAAGGCTGTTAAATCTACATGTATTCACTGAGTAGACGCCGTTATCTAGGTCACAGGTAGACCAGATAGGCAAATCACTCATTTCCTCCTCCTCCTGCAGAATGAGGCACTTTCACTCCGTCAGGATAGCGAGCGAAGATATCAGGAGCAGAGGAGGAGCAGAGGGTCACGGTGGGCATGAGCAATAGAGGGGAAGAGGGCTACAACAATAGTTCAAAGCCTCTCGGTTTGCATTTGATCCATTGTCCCCGCTGGTCTTTAGAGACCACCACCAACAAGGCATCGTCTTACTCAGGTTGACAGGGTTTTGTATGACTGAGATGCCCCGTGAGATTAGGTTCAGGTGAAGCCTGGGGTTGGAGGTGAGTGGGAGGAACGGCATTTCATCAGCGTTTTTAGGGCGGCTTTCTGTGAGAACAGAACAGTTTGGTGAGACTGCACATGTTTTAATGATAGATTCGGAGTTGTATCTGCATCACAAGTTGTAATTATGGACATGGATGTGTGTGTAATGAATAAGGAGCCAGATAAATGGCTGTTTCTTTATCTAATAGGGATTGTAAAAATCTCTCAGGATTATCACAATGGACCCGTTTAATTCCTCACCAGATTTCCCTCCTGTGTAATTACCATGTGCCTCTATCTCTCTTTCTTTTGTGGTCAAATTGATGGGTGGAATATCTTGAGAAATATGTGAGTAAAAAAAACAAAAGAGGCAAAACATCTCAGAGGCATACCACAATGAATGAGATTTTGCAGGGTGCTAATTAAACAATGTCCTGATTTATTGTCAGTAACAAAACATTTACTGTTTCAATCCCAAAGGCTTGGTTTTCCTGGAAATCGGATCTTTTGGTCACAGCTCTGTTAACTTCTTCCACTAAGTTCTGGTTGTAACCGAGGCTTTAGAAAGTCAAAACCTCCAATAGGTCATTAATAAAGCATCAGGGGACCCTGATATGTTTGGATCATAGCCTCGAGGTATGTTTGATTTTTAAATGAATTGTTGAAAATCAATTCAAGGTTTAAAAAAGGAGAGTTCACTATAAATCTAAACCTGTTGCTGTTTGTAAAAACCTTTGTCCAGCGTCTATTTGAATTGAATAGACTTCCTAGAAAGCCAACATGTGCAGAACACCGGCTCGGACCACAGGCTTTTGGCCGGCTCATGAATGCACAGGACAGAGATGTTATCTGGCCTTAGGGAGGATGTTTGGGGAGTGGGAGTGGGAGCGCCGTGGGGCTTCAGTGTGCTAATGCAGCTAACGGCCAGGAAGGCAGAGTGTTGACTCTGCAGATTTAAGCCAGCTACTGATGGCTATGGGGCGAAATACTGACCCCATGGACTAATAAAGAAAATCACCTCAGGCACGAGCCGCAGGGTCAGAGGTAACGGCATGGCTGGGAAAAACACAGGCTGCGGCTTTCGATCACCACACTGCCTAATTGAAATGACAGTTGAAGACCGGTGGGGGTAACAGTGTTTATTTACGTCTTTGTTACGCGGTGAGCAAGCACAAAGATATGCCTGGCCCAGGCCAGGGATGACATCGCTCCCGTATGCTGTCTGGCTCCGGGATCTCTGCACGAGTACAATAAGGACTTCCTGTCTGCCGTCAGATTCCCCTGCATTCCACCCGGGCCCGGGATGAGGCGAGGGGGCTGCCGGGGACAGGGTTTTAGTGAAAAGACTACGGGTCCCTAATCAAACTGAACAAAATGGACCTGCTCCCTTCTTTTGACCCCCCAAGCTGACCCACAGTTTGTCACTATCTGCTGAAACTGTAGCGAGGTCGGATTCCTGAGCTTAAACATATACTTAGAGATGGTCAATACACTGTTTTACAGTGCTGACACCAGCTGTTTCTAGAAAGGATCAGCACCTAGTGTTGGTGCAAAGTAGTTACTGCTAATAATACTAAAGTACAGGATGGAAGGAGGAAAAGTTAACAATTAAAAGTGACTTTTGTGGGTTTTTCATGTGTATAAACAGCATTTCAAACAATGTTTTTATTGGTTACATTTAGGTTATTATTATTTGACATGTATTACATTGTAATTTAATGTGATGAAATCTTTTGTGATATATTACTGGATATCTAAGCATTCAATTCATAGACAATATATCATATTTAATATAACTTTTTTTTTTATTGATATTCAGATAATAAAGTGTATTTGTTCATGAAAAGGTGTTTGTTGTCAGAACACTATGAGGACTATGTGGATAAATGAGTGGCAATGAGCACATGCTACTAGTAGCCCCTAATGACCCCAAACTATATTGCTGATACAACAAACAGTGGAATGTAAGACGGCTGCACCGAGCCAAAGGCTTAACCCTTTATTGCTCTCCATAACAACCAGGGAAAACAGAGAAAAGAGGCAAAAAAAGAGGAAAGAACACGATACGTATATTGTGATTATAACACCCAGAAATGGTTGCTTTCCGGTTCTTTACCATACCCGTGTAAAAAAACAAAAAAAAAACCCTGATGTTGCTATTTGAAGCAATGGGGGAAGACAGTACTCATGCTCTCCTGTTTCAGTGGGGTCAAGGTGAGAGAGCAACCTTCAGCAACCTGAGTACTAAAACAGCCTGTTGCTGTCTAGCGTGACTAGACATGCAGCATTAATGGCCTCCTGAGAGGACCGTCGGCACAGGAGGAAAAGAACACAAATACTCCCGTCTCACACCCGGCAGTACAGAGGCCACGAGGAGATTATGTATCTGCCACAGCACACTAGAAGAGTGTTGCTTAAAGGATTATACCAACATGTTAGTGAAACGGTCTCCGGGGCAACTCATCCTTTAACGTGGAGAATCTCCTCTTCACAAAGTGGTTTCTGATTGGACGCAGTGAAGGCTGTACAGCGTCGCACGTTGATGCTGGCACAAGATAAACCTGGATGGTATTTTTTTTTTTTAATTAACAAACCATCGGACAATGCATTTACACATATATTCATTTCCAATGGGAACGGCACTCCGTGTCATGCTAATTCTGATAATAAGCAAGAGGATGAATAAGCTTCAAAAAGTCCATTCAGTGCAGGAAATGAGCAACTATTGTGCCGCCATTTTTCTTCTAATTTCGTCCGCTGAGGCGGTTTCGGGTTTCCGTCGACACTTCATTCTGTGAAATTAAAGGATCACTGCCCCCCCCCCCCCCCCCCCAGCTTCCACAAATGTTGGCAATCTGCAGGAAACCCTGACGGTTGTCACTGGTGATTAATAACTATACAGCACATTTGATCCCATTGTGTATCCAGGTTTTTTTTTTTTTTTTTTTCATTCATGGTGCTGATTACTTCTGATATTACGCTCTCAAAGGTGGCCTTTGTGCCACCCTGCACCAGCGCTGCCAGACCCTCATCAACAGCTTCCAGTGGGAGGAAGGAAGCGTCCCTTTCCTATTCAGTGACTTATCAAATACAGATTTAGCCCAGTCTTGTTTGTTTCCTGTCTTGAACAGGGCTTCCCTAACCCTCGAGGAACATGCAGATATGCCAGAGTAAATTGTAAATACTAATGTGCACAATAACATTTACTATAATGACTATAGCATATAGCACCGATCAGACAGGTCGGTGCAGTGAAGTGGATGAACAGGCTCAAACATCTTCTGTGTGCTTTTATTATTAGACCTGGTCTGATTTATAGCAGGGGAAATATGCCTGTAGTTCATAGGGATGTGAATCTTTGGCTTCACAGCGATTCGATTAATGATTTAGTAGTTGGCGATCGATTCAAGGACATTTATTTTTTGGGACGATTCCATTCGATTCAGTAACTTTTAACCAAAATTCTATATCCATGAAATAAACATGCAATAATGTGAGTGAGACTATGAAAGGTGAAAAAATAAACAGACCACAGAATTATTTATTTAACGTATTTATTCTAGAAAAAAGTAGTCCTGCATAATATTTTATGCTGAATACAAAAATGTAATTGCTCAGTTATTTTGAACATTTTTCAATAGACTACATGCTGGCAGGGGAGAGAGAGTCATAAATGTAATTAAGAATCGTGATTTGTAAGATTTAACGCATTTATATTGATTATTGGTGAAGCCAAAGTGATTCATTCTATTTATTTATTTTAGCAGATGGATTTAGTTGAATCGGTAGGACTGACAATCCATTCATCGATGCACTAGTAGTTCACCGTCTTCTCACGCTGTCTCACACACATTTGAATAATCTGATTTTTACTGATCAAGGGCACAGATAGAGCATCGAGGTGGCTGCCAATACCTGCAGGCAAAAAGCAGGACCTTTTCTCTGACACCTGCAAACACCTTAACACTAATGTGTGGGGGCAGTGCAGAGACAGTGCCAAATGCTGACAATAATGAGTAATGATCTACATTAAGCAAGCCTGTTGCACAAGCTGCTGTTTCCATTCCAGCCACCGTCGGAGCTCGAGCCCTTCTGTTAGAGGCTAAACACGGCTTTATAAACGCTGGTAACTCACTATTAAGTCTTTTAGATAACACGTCTGTGAGAACCCTCTGAATCTGTCTTTACTTTGACCTCGTTAAAACATTGCAGATTTCTCCCAGGTCCCATTTGTTTGACTTATGACAACTTCCCAAAAAAAAGTTAAAGCATTCCCAAACACATAGCCGGTGCTCCGCTCAAAAGGGCCACTGCCCCTTCCAAAACATCAGATTTATGTAGCCTTAAATGGAGGTCATTTATTTGTATTAAAACACTTGGTCGTCGCTCAAATATGGAGCTCACTCCGCTCCCATAGTTGGAGACGGCAGACAAACTCAGACATGCCTCAAAGTCTTTGTCTTTCATAGATTTCTCCCGTGGAAAGTATACAAATTAGTCATCTCATGACCCAATCAATCATTGTCACAAACGCTTGTAACTTGGTTAGCGGGCATTTACTCCCTTTTTGATCCTGATTCATGACATAAGGATCATTTTCCTGACTAACCCACATGCTGACATGTATAAATGTTGGGCAACCATTCCGCAGCTTGCTTAACACGGAATGATACGCAGCAAAGGCAGTAAAAATGACACCGAGTCCTTTTCCTGTACAAACTATATAAAAAAAAAAATCACAGGCCTTCCAAAAAATCAAACTGACAAAATGCAAGCAGACAAAGCAAATCTTGTATGAAAGGAGTATCATGGTGTCAGAGGGAGTTTACATAACATATTCCGGTGCTTTGGACCGCTGTCATGTCTCTAATGCTATTGACCTGTTGGCAAGCTTCACCTCCTAGTGCTAACACTTCAATGAAATCCTCATGAGGCCACGGTAAATTTGTCCCAGAGAAAAGATGTCCATGAATAGTGCCGACTATTGTTACCATCTGCTCACTGTTTCCTCTGGCGAGGAAGATAATTGAATCTGAAATCACTTTTCTCCCTCGGATTAAGAGTGAGGGTCGTGTCTGTCACTGAAGTCGCCGCCACAATAGTCGGGGCTCCTTGTTTGCATCCTTCATAGAGCTATTTCCCTTCTGGTTGTCTCTTGCAACATCTGCTCCTAACCCCTGCAGATCAATATGGACCATCTAATCACCTGCCACACTTAATTACAACCCCATCAGCGCCTTTATGGGGGGCATCAAAGGGCAACGCACCCGAAGGGGGGCGTGCAGATAAGACTTCGGCGGTGTGCTTTGCACAATAGAGGATGCGGGGGAAAAAAAATCTTGAAGCTGGTTGGGTGAAAATAGGTCAGTGTTGGCAGCTGTGGGTAACGTGTCCCCGGCCTGGCCTGTGGTCCAGCATGCTGCTCGCCATATTTAACACTCTTTGTGCCATCCTCTCGGCACTAATCTGCCTTTTCACTGAGTGTTAAAATTAATTTGCAGTGATTTCTATGAGGGCACAGGCATCGTTAGGAAACCTCAAAGGGGCTACAAAATGGACAAGTTGCCAATAGTCGGCCTTTGTCCTTGGTCTGCCCCTTTCTAAATACCCATGACAGCAGCTTTGAAATGCCTGCCTGATGAGGCTCAGATGCACTGGCCGCGGACATCACAGTGACCATACTTGTCTGGCTGTGAAAAACATCTCATGACAAAGACAAACCCGCAGCGGCAAACAATACCACGGACTGGATTCCAAAACTGCCTGAGTCCAGCCCCGCATAGCTCAGTGATGTATCATGATACACTAATCCTGGCTTGGCTCTGAAATCACAGATAAAACTTAATTTGATTTTACTGTATTGCCTCAAAGCCATCTCTAAACGGGGCAACGGTCCCGCAGGAGAACATCAGCGAGAAGAGATAACCGTATGACTTCGGAGTGCTTGGCATCGCCGCAAAAAATCGAGTTCCCATGGGAAAATTGTAGACACAACTGTTTAGTTGAAGCTTTCCAGTGGTGCTCATAATGCCATTAATTGTGCACGGGGAGATTTGGAGAGAGGGCTAGCCGTGGAGAGCCTCGGAGGAAGCCACAACTTGTAAAGCAGGTTTGTGTGAGCTGCGCTGTAGAGAGTATATCTCGTCTTTTATTCTCTCTTTTATCTTTCTTTCTTTAATCTTTTCCTCTCTCCGTTTATCTCTCTCACTCTCACATAAACTGTACCCCCCCCCTCCTCCTGACCATAAAACAAGAAGGGGGGAGAATTAATGACACAAACATTTCTGACGTCTGCCAGAGTGCGGGGTCCCTTTTCCCTGTCAGCCTCACTCTCACTCTATAAAAAAGATAAACCTATAAACTTAAAGGAGAGAGGCGGAAGAATCAGAGATGGAGAGAAAAAAAAGAAGAAAAAAAAGTGAGAGGAGGCCAGTTGTGGTTGGGTGTGGTGGGAGAGTTCCTCTCATCAAATTAAACTTCCATCTCCGTCAAAGACAGACTCAGATTCCATCAAGCCAATCAGCCAATCCAAGACAAATGATTTTGTTGAGCTTTCCTGCCACACTGGGCGTGGGAACGGCAACAGATTCTCATAAAAAAAATAAAAAAAAGCCTGTAAATTATTTCCCTCCTGCTTCAAAGAACCTGAACAACAACAAAAAAAGAAAAGAAAAAGGTTTGTGTTTGTGTGTTGTCGTCTTTGAGCCGGTCGGTCTCGGCTGGTTTCTGCTGGTGCATGTGTGAGAAGTATTTTTTGGGAACAGCTGTCCGCTCACGTGTGACAGTCTGAGATACCAAAAAAAAAAAAGGATGGCGTCTTTTATTCCCACAGATAAATAAAACAGTTTGAGGGGGTGATTTGAACCAGGGGGGTCCTGTTGCATTATGCTTTTTCTCGGAGGCAGCGTTCTGATCAAAGCCGTTTGTAGGACCTCTTTTCCTCTCCTTTCTCCCCCCACGCGCCACCCTCCCCGCCTCCCACGTCTCACACTCCAACCCCCAAACCACGTCTGCCTTGCTGCTGCTAATCATTGGTGGTCTCCTGACTGCCAACAGTAATTGATTAGGGAGCCCAGGAATGGCGAGTGAAGGAGGGGGGGAGGAGATGGTGGAGGGGAAAGTTCAACCCAGAAGTCCTCAAGGTCACTGCCCTCTCCCTCCCTCCCCCCCTCCGCCAAAACTCCTTTTCTCATGCTATTAGGTATCAGGCACAGGGGACGCAACAAATATTTGGCACACTCGGTCCGACTTCCAAGAGGTTTGGCGGCGGTGTGCACAAACAGGAAGATCTGTGTAAGCAACCGACGCATCTGTTTAAGCGAAACGCGGCGGGGAAAAGGCTCGATTCGTGATGTGTTGATTTATCCGCCGCATCGGGAACTCAACATCCTCGGTTGAGCGTGCTTATTTTTGTAGACCCCCCTGGCTGCTCTGAGAACACCGCCGTGTCCTTCGGCCCTCCGCGGTTGCTCAACGTCCCTGACAATATAAAGAGGGTTTTTTTTGGATGTTATTCCCAAGTAATAACTCCCACCATTCCTTCTGGTTTCACAGGAAGAGGTGACATTCCTCGACTCTGGAAAGTGACTCATGCTGCTGTCTTGTTTAGTAAATGCAATTACAGCGGTTAAATCCTTCTCCTCTTTCTGTGAATTAGAGCGGAGGAAAAAGCCTCTCTTTCTTTTTTGTCCTCTATGGCCAAAACAGGGTTACGCTCACCACACAGTCGGACCCTGATGCCTATGGAAACACGACTGTCACAGGAAATGTTCAACATGTTTCACTGTGCTGCAAGAGGTGAGGCTGTTTTAGAGCCGGCGACCCCCCCCCTCCAGAGCTGAGGGCTGGTGTTGATGTTGGCTGCACAGCCGTCTGGGGCCTGTCCAGGATCGACCACTCTCTGGTAGTGGGACCAGCCAAACAACAACCAGAGCATGCTCAGATACTCACGGACCTGTGTCTGGACATGTAGACTAACTCAACGACAGCAATTAGGTCCGGCAATGGAACTTTTGCAATGCAAGGTGTAGTATATAATAGTTTCAAATGGACACGGTAAGTCAGAGAGTGGAGACTGGTGGTCTCAGTCTCCCACAGACGGCCCCAGGCTACGGCAGCTGTGAGACATTCATTTTTGTCCGTCTGTCACTTACACTGTCTCTCAACATTTATCATAAGGAACTCATTTTTTAAAATATATCTATAAATATGGCAGTAAAGGTCACAGATTTCCAGTTAATTTCAAACATATCCCATATAAAGGAGAAGGAACATGTCTTTTTTTTGGTTCCCCCCTAATGCTTACGTACATTCAAACAACATGTAAAAGGGATTATGACCAAACTTGATATTCTTGCAAATTCCAGATCAAGATATCGTGAAAGCCGGCCCCGCTAGGCCGCGAATGAAAAGCACTTGTGTGGTTTAACTTTATCCAGACTTGTGAATACCAGAGGAGGTCGTTGTAAGAAGTGGTCGGTTCTGTTTTATGTCCTGTCAGTGTTGTGCATCTGCTCTCTACTGCCCCCCTTTGTCGGACACGTGGTATTGACCAGGATTATGTCACAGACCCCCTACTTTCAAATCCCCCCTTTCTACAGTACTGTACAGTATTCTAACAATGCACACTTGTTCTCATTCAATTTACATACATTAGAGGGTTTTTTCTTCTTCTCTTGAATGCTTAACTTCAATGGTTTGCAGCTGTTTTTAAGTGAACGGCAGGTTTCCTCTTTCTAATGCATGTCCTCCTCACCTCTCCAAATGTACCGTAGCTCTCAGCTTGAGTGTGTCTTGGCCTTCTGGCTTTGCAGTGTCACTCTCAAATCTGACGTAAGCTGAACCCGAATAGTTTCTCATCTGCCAGTAATTGTCGAGGCCACTTCGTATCACCTTTTTTCTCCCAGAGGAAACCATCATGTGGGTTTTTCTGAGTGACATGGGTATAAAAGCACTTTTCATTCCACTACAAAGAGCCTTCAGCGCTGCACTAAGTCTGTCAATAGTCAGCTGGCCTCCCACCGAAATCACCCCGAGGTGCTGTAGTTTGTGCCTAGCAACCATGTCTCTCAGGAACGTCACTACCTGAAAAGCTCGGGGTATCTAAGAAAAGTAGAATGAACGACTTCTGCTTCTATCTGCTGCCAGTGTGCAGAAATTACACTACTGCACGCCAACAAATTGTTTAGCCTAATTTGAAAATAGTTACTGTGTCTGAGGTCAGCTTTTTATTTGGGAAAAAATAGTCAGTGTAGTTAAAAACCCCAATTAAGCAACCTTTGTGGTAGATTTTAATTTAAACATCGAGCTGAGTTTTCCATATGAATGTGGGTAATATGTTTTATTGGCACCTACTTTTACCACGGAAGAAATATATGTAGAATAACTTTTGAAACCGGAGGAAGTTCAAATATATTTTACACGCTGTCGGCAGGTAAACAGCAAGAGAAAAAACGCATTTCTGAAAGGCTGACGGGGGAAGAAATGGAAGAAAGTAATGACATATTTAAAGAAACAAACAGTAGCGGCTTCCTTTCAGTCTAAAGGGAGACTGCAAGATGAGAGGTGGATCCTTGTGCAGGAGCAATTATTCCTATCAATCTACTGTCACTTTATGGGCGTGAGAAAAAAACACACATGGATATCATCTTTTCATACAAGCTCTCAATGTGGGTGGTGTGGCAAAAGAAGGTTTTAAGCCGATGCTGGATGACTTATCATGTAGCAGAGAACAGGACTGGGCCTGTGGAATGAAGGAAATGTTATCTGATGCCATAGGGGGTTTTATGAGCCCAGCATCCGCCAGCCCATATTCTCACTGGTTTCCATACATGCGGTAAGTCCCCGACAGGTGACCCACATGGAAACTGAACACTGACTTGTAATAATATAATCATACGCCCTGACACACATGCACACTCATGCACGGACACGTCCACCAATAAAAAGCATGTGCACATTAAAATCGTACAAATGTAATTTACTCTTCTTGTTATTATCCACATTACATATAGTTTAAGACGTTTTTTTTGCCTCTCCTTTTTGGCAGTGGTCGTCGCCGTCTTATTAGAGCCCTTTGAAACCAGAGCCGCATCTACAATGACACTGCTTAACATATCAAAGCGTGCTTGATTAAGCCCAGCATTGATTTGAAGTGTTCACCTCCACCCGGGGCATGAATCGGTCCATTTATTTCCCTCCTCTCCTGAGCAACACATGCTGCAGGTTGGGTGTTTGTGTTGTGTGCAGATGCTGTGGCTTCTATCGCGGGGCAGTGTTATATTTCAGAGGTGTGGATGGAGGTTTATCTTCCACCTCCAGTCTGCAGGATTTTATCATTTTATTCATTGCTATGGAAAGTGTGAATGCAGAGAAACGGCGGCCTCGTCGGCGCCCGTGGAGGAAGAACGCTCTTTCATGCAGGCTGCTGTGCTGCTCGTGTTTGCGTGGTGAGGAGATGGATCCTCTGCAGCAGCAGCAGCAGGAAGAGAAGATTAATGGGGGCCCTCAGCCTCCACACTTGGATCAGTGGGGATCAGGTGAGAGGGAGGCTATCCAGATTACAGTAGAGGATCTGGGGATAGTTAACGCCAGCTTCAGCCTGTCCGAGGACGACCCCCCGACCTCCAGGAGCAGCGCGGCCCGCTCAGCCAGCTCCGTGTCTGCCTGCCCGAGGGCTCGGGAAAAGACAAGACTGAAGCCTCTGTCTTCACTCCAGACGGATTCCCAGGCCGAGGCGGCGGGGGCGGCGGCCATCACTTCCACCACTGGAGAAGATGATGATGAAGAGGAGGAAGAGCCGCTGCTGCTGCTGTGTGAGAGCGTCCCTGATAGCACGCCAGCGTCTTCTGGAAGCCTCCTGAAACCGCCCGTCATTAATCTCATTCCACCCACGCCCTCTGACGTCGTCGACGACGATCAGTTCTTCGACTCGGAGGAAAGTGTGGCGCACACGCCTGGCAGCGATGGCGGCGTCGCTGCTGATGACCACGAGGGTCACGAGGAAAAGGAGTCAACGGAGGAACTCACACTGGCCGAGAAGATCAGTGCTGATAATGCAGCTGAGGAGGAGCTAAGTGATGCTTCTAGAGAAGATGCTGGGACAAGCAAAGAGGGGGATGAAGCCAGAACTGAAGCCAGGTTCTTGCGTTGGGCCTACCAGGTGGCTCCTCTCCCTGAGTACCCTCAGAGAAGTGAGTCTAACATCTCCATCTCCACAAACAGAGCAAAATTGTGTTTGCTTTCCTACTAGGAGAGGATGTTTAAGTTGAATTAGTTTCTGTGTGTTCAATATCCAGCTACCTCTGTGATGGTTTGTCCAGCTTAGCAAATAAAACAGTGGAAGCAGCTAGCTTAGCTTCTGTCATATGATCTTTGCAATGACCCATTTACTGGTTGTGGAAATAGAAAATGAGACATTGCGGTTTAACGAGCAATTAGCGGCAGCTGTGACCAGTGACTGCGCAAAACTCTTCCCCTAACTATTTTTAAATTAAGCATTTGAACCACACCCACTGAACACAGCCCAGGTGATTATAATAAGCCAACAACATAAAACATATCCATTAAACTCAGCTGCTGCTTCTTTTTTAGTAAGTAATGCTAAACACACCCTGGAACAATAGCTTTATTTTTAACAGAAGCATTTCGATGTGTCACAGCTGGACCGTTCTGGTGTAAATGATTTAATTAATGATGATTCAGCGTCCTCGTATCGGACGTACTGGCTGACTGTCAAGGTACGCAGCGAACGTGAATACGCGCATATTTTTATAATTTGGAAACTATGTGAGACAATGCTGTGTGTACGCCTACATGACGTTATTGTAAGTGTTTATGCAGATACAGTGTTAGCACCTAACTAGACCTAACAAACCATGACTTCAGACTCATTTTTATCCGTTTATTGCACTTAAATCGCACCTCTGGGTGATGTAATGACGCTGTTTGATTACCCGGCGTATCTGGGACTTCCACCACATGTACACGGCAGCAATAGCGAGGCCAAGATTTACTTTGTGCTTGGTGTGCACGTACCTTCACAAGCATGGCTTACTGACTAAATACAGCCGAGCCATCCTTCATATTCGTCAAAACGATGAAGTTCACACCGTTTCTTTAATGATCTATTTCATTTCAAAGGGAATTGTCGTCACAAAGGTTGTCTTTCTGTGTCATAGGGAACTTCAACACTGGGATAAATCTCTTGTCATTTACCGAGCACAACTTGGGTAAGTTTTTTTTCCTCGAGGTGCATTTGCAAGTATTTGTATTTACAGCTTTGTCTCCATTCAGGTGAGAGGTAAATGGCACCGGGCGATGGTTTCGCTCCATCCAGCTGTTGAGCTCATTGACTCCTGGTTTTGATCCCCCCACTCCCGTTCAAATGAAATGGCGGTCATTATGTGACACGGCTACAGTACCTCCAACGCCTCCTTTGGGAGTTGCAGAAGTTCCCCTTTGTTGGAATCCCTTTTTAACCATTGTGTGTGTATTCCCAGTGCATGGCTGGGCAGGCGGTTCCCAGGTTTTGGGTTGCTGTGACTCAGCATGCTCTCCTCCCTCGGTCGTCTCTCTCAAAGAGCTTCGTTTCTTTTCAGACCAGAGGAGGACAATAATACTGGAAACGATAAGCATCGCTTTTGCCTATCCATTACATAAATGTGCTGAAAAGTTCTGACTCTAAAGCTTCTGCTTTGTCATTAACCCCCGAGTGTGTTTGTGTGTGACTGGTTTCTTTGCCATGTGTGTGTTTGTATGCGTGCGTGCGAGGATGCAATGTGTTTTCTGGGAGCTAACCAATCACGGCTGAGAGAACTCACTCACGCTTTGGCCGACGATGTCCATCCCTCTGTTACTGGTGATTTCACCATTTAAAGGCAACATCAGGCTGCGTCCCTAAGTCAGCCCCCCCCCCCCTCCAAAAATGTGCTTTTATTTGTTTTGATTGGGCTTTTCCCGGACGGTGCAGTGTGTGTGAAGTCTGAGCATGGCTGTGGCAGGGTGGGTGTACTTCTGCTACCCTCCATTAGCATTCTCAGACAGCTCTGCATCTTGTGTCCCTTCTCCCGACGCGTGGTGAAAAGAAGTCACACAGCGAGACTGGAAATTATTATTATTTTTTTTTTCCCAGGATTTCACAGACACACTGTTGTGTCTGAGGTCGGCTACAGGAGGGTGCTCCTACACGTCGTCACGTTGAGCCGAGACTCATCGCCTTTTTCTCACTCGGCTGTTTTCTGAATTTGCTTAGCTGCAGGCCAGACTTTATGATCCTCCAAAGAGTGACTCACAGGCCAGCCAGGTGATGAAGAGAGTGCCAGCTCGCTGCAGCCCACCCTCCCCCTCCTGCCTCCTTGCACTCCACTGTCTCTGCAGGACCCAGACAAGATTCCACTGCTGACACACATAAACCAATTACACTGTCTTATCTGATTCTGACTCCATCTAAACTCCCATCCATGTCAAACCAGCCTTTCAGAAAAACAGGCCCCCTGAAATGAAAAACATGTGTTTAAGAAATTAGGCTGAATTTCTTTTTTTTTTTTTTACTATTTAAGGAGACTACTGTTTCGATCGGTAAAAGGGGCTCGTTATGCTTCAATCTGTGAAGATATTCGACTTAAAGTAGTTACAACCAAGAAGTGCAAACATTCCAACATCTATCACATCACATCGTCGTGTTGCCTGAGAAAGTCGGGGCCTAGCTTCGGATGCCGTATTCTCAGCCTCATTCGTCTTGCTTGTTATGATAGCAGGAAAAAAAGAAAAAGGAGATATCTGCTCGCTGAACAAGTGACGTTTGGAAAATGTAAGAATATTGGCTTTCTGTGGGAAAGAACTTGGGTTGTCAGGGAAGTATGTCATCAAGCAGACGGACATTAGCGTGCATGACGGGTTGCCAAGCAACCCTTGTGTAGCTGGGTCCAGTATCAGGACCGGCTAATGCACTGTAAATAGACCTGATGACCTGGACGCCAGGAAAAGGCTGAAGGCCCAAAAGTGTACACCCTAAAAGGATGGAATGGAAGGACTTTATTTAAATAGTTTCTTTCCCATGCTGTAACTAAGATATGACAAACTGGGATCAATTCATTGACTTCCTCTTGATGCTTCTATGCAGATGAAGTGAGCGACGGAGATGTGAGCTGCTCCGACATGCTGAAAGCTGAACGCTGCCTGCTCTCTCACGCTGCCAACATGGACATATTTACTCACCAAAGGGTATGAATGCAATGAACATTTATTCCCCCACCCAAAAAAAAAAAAACTGTTCTCACGATCCCTTCATACCGTATATGACATGCTATATGAGCCCATGCACCTTTCCTGTATTTATAGGTATCTACAGAGTCCTTGCACATTCCTGGAAGAAACGTGCTTTATCTGATTTACACTGTACGGCTGTGTGTTGCCACTTGAAAACACTTACTGACTGTGGATTGATTAGACGGGGCTGGATTATCAGTCCGGTGTTAACTGAAACCTGTACTGCTTGACAGCGGCTGATAACGCGCTCCTGCAGCCTCGAGGACACGCTGACCAGGAGCGCCACGTTTCATGATTCAACCCAGACCGCGGACCGCAAGGAGGATGAGGGGTCGCTACGACGACGACGCATAACCATCTGTGAGTGTGGTAAAATTATATTACGGACAAAGCAGATTGTTCTATGTAATACTACTGTTCCACGATTCAAAAATAACCCACTTCTGTTTTTGTTTCTCCTGCCTTTCCTGCAGCATCATATATGCCTCAGTCTACGGATCAGAATGGAAACTTCCCTGAGAAGGTACTGTAAACCATCAAAGCAGGGCCTTCAGGGTGGCATCAGCACACAGGCCAGCGCTGCTGCAATTACAGAATATGCTCTGTTTATATTTCCCAGCTCCCCTTGATCTGTCAAAGCAACGGCTCTGCAAATAGTCTCAGGATTTTCGTCTTTGTGTCCAGGATTTGCCAAGCAAGATTGCTCGTATCCTTAGCGATCCGAGTGTTAGCCGAAACACAAAACGGATCTTTTTTTTTTATTTATTTTTTCATTTTATGAAGGCAAATTACTCATGTCCTGTATTCCCTATCTCCACGCATAAATAACTGTCTTATTTTCCTCTGGTTCACCATCAGTGACAAGTGAGTAATTTATGCAACGTGTATCTTAATCAGCGAAGCCTCAAGCTAGAACCTCAAACCGTGACCCAAAACAAGACAAAAATGGCTGAAACTGTGGATTATTTATGTGGCTTTGGGTAAATTATGATCTAATGGGGATTTTCTTTTATAGAAGTCTCTGTCTTACAACATGCTGAAACCCCCTAATACAAAACACACCTCTCGCTTGGACATATTTGATCGCTCCACAGTCACCTTGTAAAGCCTCTACTGGCAGCAGAGAACACTGTAGTTTTCTTCCCAGAAGCGCCATAAACAGAGAATCTGTGACTAAGGCAACGATCGCATAGAAACCTGTGTTTAGGGCAACACTTCTTTGTCCTTTTTTTTTTTAAACGTTTGTTTACAGTGCAAAAACACAAACGTGTTTATTTGCTGTTGAAACATGGATGTCCAACGTGGTCATACTTTGCTTTGAACGGGATCAGTAAGTCAGAAAATGACGAGGTGCCTTGGAGTCGAACCATGTTCTGTCTTGAAGTCTTGAAGCCTCCTGCTGGTTTTCACACGCAGCGGTTTGAGTCACACTCGTCTCCGTGCGTCATGTGCTCTTTGTTAATCCCAAACCTTTGATTGCTTTCTGCATACTCTACAGTTTATAAGTCATATCTCAAAGCTGAAAGTCGCTTGTGTGTACCATGATGTCACGAAACAGGAAGCAGTCTTCTTGCTCCATGTTGAATGTGGCATCAGCAGCAGATACCAAACGTCTGCTTCTCCCCAGGACGTGGACAAGCGAGCGGCCAAATGTCTCGGGGAGATGAACACAGATGAAGTCTGCCAGTGGTTTACCACTATTGGACTGCAGAAATGTCTTCCTTTCATCAGAGGTAAAAAACCATTTCTCTTCTCTCACAGCCCTTTGGTGACAAAACAAAGTCAGACGTTGCCAACTGGATTTATCTGTACCACAGATCAAATCAAAACATTTCTCTTAATCAACGTCATTTACTTGAAAGGAACAGGAGATGAGACTGACGTAGTATTAAACCTGAAACCATTACTGAGTAAATCATTTTTAATGCAACTATAAACTCGTCTTACTTACGCTTCAGAACTTTTGTAGTTTATGCTTTGGGTTAAAATATTAAAATAGTCAGGTTCCAGCACTAGGGATTTCGGGTTATATTTACTGTCTTCAATTCTTTAGTAATGTAGTAAAGTGGCTAATACTAGGATATAAAACTTAAAATACATAATTGTAAATATTTTCTAAGGTTTGTTTTACTTTCTCTCTTGTAAAGATGTCACTATCATTTTCAGCTTACTAAATGCTCCATTTCCACACTTTCCCTTTTGACTTGGCATTTGCCTTTAGACAAAAATGACCTTTTCAAATACTGTGTATTACAGCTTATTGGCTGCGGTACATCCCTCTTCTTCCAGTGTGTAGGTGTGCAACTCAATGTTTCTCTTTCAGAAGTAAAACTGTGTGGCGCCGACATAGCTTCGGTGGATGTGAACACTCTGGACCTCCTCCATATCGCCACGCTGGAAGACAGGGAGCAGCTACTGTCGGCCATTTATAACGAGCTGCACCCTCCCAGCACCATCACCCAGAGACTCGACCATCTGCTCGGTACGCTTCTATAATTACCATCGATCAAAACGCTTACTTGAACAGCTGGCAAAAAAACTACATGGAGGAAATGTTAACTTTACTTTTTCTTTTTTACAGAATCTTTAGGCCCCAACAATGTGGAGACTTTCACTGCAACATTGGTATCAATGAGCAAATCTAAGTCCTCTCCTCATGTGAGCTGTCTGAGCATGAATCGCCGTTCCCTAAAGCTCAGGTAGAGCATTAATTAGTGAAATCAAACAAACAAACGAAACACTATCTTAATTTGAATCTGTTGGCCGTTTTCCACTCAGGGACAACAGCCAAAACTACATGGCCCAGAGGAACTCTCAGCTGATAGAGATCACTATAAACGGTGAGTCACTCAACAGATTAAATACATTCATACAATGTATCAGAACTATGAAACTAAAAAGAGCATAAATACGTGTATTATAACTAAGACACTATAAAGTACATTTACAGCATGTTTACGTGGATGAGAATAATAAATCATGCTTGTTGGTTGGTTGTTCCTTTGATATTCATAATGTGCACTTAAGTGAGAATAAATCAGACCTCTATACTAGTTATTAGGGGTGGGTAAAAATATTGATACGGCAATATATCGCGATACTTTGCCGCCCAATACAATATTGATTTTCAACTCCAAAAAAAAAAAAAAAAGATTCATGTTTAGACGCGTTGTGAATGCAGTACTTTATCCTTTTTCATTTTATTTTCAATATTTATTCCAGTGAATTTCAAGGGAATTAATAAAATGGAGAGGCTGTTTTGAATGAAATAGTTTTGACTCAATTTGTACATATACAGGTACTTGTGTTTTCATCTTTATTTATATCGCAATATCGTGATACGTATTGTATCGTGACCAAAGTATCGTGATACGTATCGTATCGTGACCAAAGTATCGTGATACGTATCGTATCGTGAGGTTCTTGCCAATACTCACCCCTACTACTTATGTTGCAGCATCGGAGCGGATAGTTCATCTCAGAACTCCAAAGGAAACAACGGTGGGAAAAATCATGGATTCGTGCATCAAAATGTTGGGAATGACAGAAGATAAGAGCCTCTTCACACTGAAAGAAAAGCAAGGTGCACCTGCACGTCATACGGTCGTTATCTAAAAAAGACAAAATGTTTTGTATTCATCTTTTTTTGACATGTGCTTTGTTTCGAAGGTGCATCAGAGGACCTCCCACCACATCAGCAGATCGGGAGCCTTCTAACATCGACGTCGGAGAACAGACAACTGGAGCTGCACTTGTGTAAAACGGTAACAAGCTGATCCTTTACATGCAACGCACCGCGGCTTTACCTGACGCGTAACCTTTAACGAGATACCTGTCATTGTGATTTTGCATCAAAGGAGAAGCCGTTGGTTAGTGCAACACAGAAAAATCCAGACTCCAATGAGAACAGCAACCTCAACAGAAACGTCCAGGTGAACCAGCCGGCTAAGGAAGAGAGGATCAGGGAGCTAAACCAACAGGTGGACTCACTACAAAACGTCATCCTTCAGGTCAAAATCTCTCCTCGACTACACCTATGAAAATATGTGACAAATAAACGTTGATGCTGCCTATAACAGTGGTGAATATATATGTTTATAATCTAGGGCTGAGTATTGGCAAGAACCTCACGATATGATACGATACTTTGGTCACGATACGTATCACGATACTTTGGTCACGATACGATACGTATCACGATACTTTGGTCACGATACGATACATATCACGATAAGATACGTATCACGATATTGCGATATAAATAAAGATAAAACACAAGTACCTGTATATGTACAGCAGATGATATTGATCAGAGGAAAAATTGAGTCAAAACTATTTAATACAAAACAGCCTCTCCATTTTCCCATGAAATTGAAATTAAATAAATACTCAAAATAAAATGAAAAAAAATAAAGTACAGCATTCACAACGTTGGAGTTGAAAAATTGATATTGTATTGGGCGGCGATATATTGCCGTATCGATATTTTTACCCACCCCTAATATAATCCCAAGTGAAAATTGATCTTTTGACCCCAAAAGGTCCAGGAGCTCCACCACGGCTTGGTGGCATTCTGCTCCGAGATAAAAAACATGGATGGAGACGGGGATGTAGACGGGCTTAGCGCTGCTGAGCTGAAGCAGAGGCTGGAGTTGGTTAAAAGCCGACTCAGCGACAAGAGGCAGAGCCTGCAAGCCGTCAGTGACAACGTCAACCACTCTGCTCCTCTCAAGAAGAAGTAGGTGGATTGCCTTCTGTTAATTAGTAGCTCATTCGACGATGCTTTACGCTTTTCTTCTACCTTCCAAAGATGGAAAAAGCTTTTAGATTCGACTAGAAAATGCCCATCAATGTATGAATGAATGTAGTGTATTTGAGTAACTGTCACCCAAATATACTATATGTGATGAATAAAACAAAGTAATCAGGGAGTAGGAACGGTTAATGAATAAGTGAGTACAAAGATAATAGGAGCTAATAATCTTTTTGAGGTCGCAGCAGGACATTAGCTTGGAGTCAATCCAAGTAAAATAAACAATTTGTTATGTTTATATAACTACATTTAAAACATGAAGTGTGTTTTATGAAATGTGTGTCATTCAGACAGCTGGACGTTCGTCTCCTGGAGAAGATGAAGCTGAACTGCCAAGTGTTTAAGGAGGAAATCTCCATAGTGCATCTGAACCGGCACGTGGCTCACCTTCAAAATGCTCTGCAGGAGAACTATGTGAAGGTACGAGTGGTCAAAGATGACCTAGATATACCTTCCACGGATCAGTATGCACTATTGCAGAATGCAACCAACAAGCTGAAGGCCAGCAGCTGAGTCACTGGAGTTTAATCAATAGCATGTGAAACCCAGTCACACCAATATGTGGGAACGCTGTACGCTGCGAGTCGGAGAATGTTATGATTGCTAAAAATAAACAATGAGAAGCTGAGATTTGCACCAAAAGGACGCTGGTTACGGAGAGAAGCATGTGTGGTATGGGATGCTAAAATCAAAAAAAGCCATGTTTGGACAATAGTGCCAGAGCCAATGTTGTCTTTAACCATATGAGAGCAACTCAAACACAATATAACTGGACTTTTCCTCAATAATGAAAAACACAAACAGGAATGATTCATCTCCAGAACGTGTGAAGGTCGTTTACTTTGTTCAGCAGCAGAATTAGCAGTGGCCGGCCATTACCCGACACCATTATGTCCATCATGTTTGATCTTCTCCTCACTGTTCTCCTGAGTGACAACACAATGCTCCATTCAGTCCGCTCTGTGTCGTTAAGTCGTGCAGTTGAGAGCAGCTATACAAGGCCGAGGGAAGGCCATTGGACCAAACACGCACTCTTTCTGAGAAAATGATGTTCAGCGCCGACATCCGAGAGCCTGTGACCATACCAACAATGGAATGTGTGTGACAAAAGCCACTGGGGGAGTGCAATGGAGAAGTGGGCCAGCATGTGTAAAACTATCTCCATCCATCCCCCGGAGGAGCCTACTTCTTTCTTTTTTCCCCCCCTTCTTTTTTTTTTTTTTTTTTTAATGTGGCTCTTTTATCCCGTTGGAGAAGCCCTAACGAGGTGCCATGAAAGGACACACGTGGCTTCAGCTTTGAAAGGTGCTCCGTGTCACGTTGCCGCCCCGGGGCCACGCTTTTTTAGGTGCTGAGTTTGTGGGAAAAGCAGCAGGGCTAATGTTTATCATATGACCTAATCAGAGTTAACACACAGGTCAGAGCCGAGGAGCAGCCTGGGAACTGATGGAGCTGCAGCTCTAATAAGGAGCAGACCGCCCCGTGTTTGGTCTCGTAGGCTGCCCCGCATTACAGACAATAAGGAAATATTTCATCATTGGCAGTCTAATCTCCAGGATCTATTGCAACTGGAGAGCATCAATAAAGCAGCCAGGAGGGGAAGGACGAAGAGAAACAGACAGAGAGAGAGAGAGTGAGGGTGAGGAGGAGGGGAAGGACAACAAATGGCGGAAATGATTTTAAATAAGCGGTTTAGCTCGGACAATACAAAAAAAAACTTCAGACAGACTCTTAAAGAGGGGAAATTGGAAGAATTACTGTTTTGCCCACTCATCTCACATGTCTGTTGAGGATGGATTGAGTTCTGAGAAAAATCTGCCACCTCTTCGCCGTGGCCTGCCCCCAAGTTTAGGAGATGGATAGGGTGCCTCGAGTGGTTTTTAAGATATAGAAACAGGGGGAGAAACACATGATAGCAGTTGTGGTTGATCAATGTGGTCAGATCGTCTCCCATTACTCCGTCCTCCATATCCTCCACCAAGGTTGATCGCGTTGAAGGGCTCTGCTGTCGGCATTCAGAATGACAGCACTGAATTTAAACAACTACCAAAACCCGTCATTAAAAATGAATAGCAATCCACTTCCACTTAGCATCTACGTCGAGCTTTCAGAGGATCATTTCTCACCGTGGGCGAAACGTTATAGCTTCCTAAGCAAAGGCGAATTCATTAATTAAAATCACTTTTTGCCCCGTAGAGAGATAAAAAAAAAAATGGCCTTTGCGATCTTGAATAGCCTGGTTTAATTAGTGGTCGTGTCTGGTGTCTATGTGGGAAATGCCCCCTGTGTCTAGCCTAGGGAGATTAAAGATTTGATCAGATCTTGTGGATAAACAACAAGAATATGAAGAGAAAATTCCTTGGCGTGCGTCCAACATTAAGGGAAACTAAAAGGGAAAATGATGTGTATTAGAGTGTGCTTCTCAAGGGGCTTTGGCTGTGTTTCCGTGGATATATCCTGTCTGGCCCACTTGTCTGAGGGGAGAGAAGCCTTAGCTGTGACCCCTGACCCTGGCAAGGCGGCATCTATTGCTGCAAGGCATTTACATGCCGTTCAGGGGGGTGGGATGCCAAGAGGCTGGATAAGGGGGACATTGGAATTCAGTGGTCAGACTCGCAAGTTATTTCTGATCCCTGCAAGCTACTTGTGGCGTGATCTCTTCCAAAGCTAATCATTACATCTTGGTGGTCTTCTGGCTCTGACGCAGCCTCGGTCTTATCTCTCGGGGACCTCCGCGTAGTGGTATCTGTAATCTTGTTCCAAGAAATAAGGTTACAAATATTTATCTTCAGGGAACGATACAAGTATAATGTTTCAGGCGCGGAAAACCCACCTTTTAAAGAGTTTTAAAGTTACTACGGCTGCAGAGGGGTTGTGATCACTGAAACCATAGAGGAGGTTGCACTTGGTTACTTTGGAATCCCTTTCTGCCATTTGCAGTTCCAGTAAAGAAACAGTTTGACATTTTGGAAAACACACTTATTGGTTTTTTTCTTGCCGAGTTAAATGATAAAGGCTGGAAACAGGGAGGAATCAGCGAGTCTGGCTCAGTCGAAAGGAAAAACATCTGTCTCCCAGCACCTATAAAGATCACTAATGAACGTGTTACATATTGTTTGTATAAGAATTATATAAAAAATAAGGACAAGTTGCTGTTTTACAGGGGGCTTCATGACGTCACAGGGTGGTTGGCAAACTCACAGCGATGACAAGACTCTGCAAAGTCACTTAAACCCGGCCAAGAATTAGAATTAGTCCGGCACATACCCTGTTAAAACCACAACTTGTTGTTTTTGCACTCAAGTTTTTATTTATTGAAAAAACAAACAAGTTAAAATGTGTTAATTAATGAATTTTACAAGCGTTGGTAGCATTTGGACAGAGCTGGGCTAGCTGTTTCCAGTCAGTATGCTAAGATAAGTTGTGAAGATATGAGAGTGGTCCAATTATAGTATCAAAATACAACTTCTTGTGTCAAACAGCATATTTTGCATTACATTTACATCAATCCACCACAAATGGGATATCACAAATCGGAACCATTTGCAGAATTTGCTCTTGCCGTTTCTACTTTTAGGAGAAAGCTCGGAAAAGAAGCGTTGCCATCGGTAGCCTGAGCCAGCTGGTGTCGCCGCAGTCTCCCGCCATGCTGCTGGTCGTCCATGAGAACCGCCACCCGGACGGCCGCTACGGCTTCACGTGTCGCTACCGAGAAGGCAGCGGATTAGTGGTGCTCGAGGTGGACGACTCCCAGCTCCGCGTGGACGACAGGTAACACGCCGACACACGCCAAATACATTATTTATCCAGGCTTCGGGACAAACACGTGATGGTGAGAGCAGCGTTCAGTCCGTCACTCAACCCAGCCAGCTCTTTCATAGCTCTATTGTTCTATGCTTGGTAGCCATGGAAACGCATCACATATTGGACCCAAAGCAAGCAAACACTGTAACGTAATACTTGGATGCAAAAGAGAGCCATCTTCATATAATTAAGCAATTACTGCATTACAAGTACAAGCTTAGGAAAGCAGCACTGTGGAATTTGTATTCTCACACACACACACACACACACACACACACACTGGATACAAACACGCAGTGCAGACGATATTGCTCTATAAGACAATGCCGCCGAGAGAGAGGAAAATCTGCATGACAGTGCAGAGAGCCGAACCACAGAACTGGAAGAGTCTTTGAACCTCGCTGCGTGTGTTCACTTATCGTTGCAACTGTGCCAATGCTCTTTACACAGCTAATCAAAAAACTACAAAGGGTGGCTGTTTCCGATAAATAAAAACTAATGAAGGGGAATTTTAAATGAGCTCTGTGCAAAGGTGAACGTTATTAAATATTGCATGCTCTGTGATTTGTGAATTCTTTGATAGGCTTTTGTTGCTTGTTAAATAGGAATTACAGAGGTCCTGCCTTTACCTGTAGAGAGAGAATCCTGCCAGACCAACATTTGTTATCAGAAGTTATTCAGAGGAAATTTCCCCCGTCAGATTTCCAGTACATTCTTTATGTTATATGACATCATGTGATTGTTTTTAAACACTTCACTGTTTGTTGTCTGTTTGCATGCGTGCGTGATTGAACTTGCAGGCTGGTGGAGGTTAACGGCGTGTCGGTGGTCGACTCCGCACAGGAAGAGCTGACAGACATCCTGCTGCAGGGACCCAGCGCCAAAATTGTTGTGCTTCGCCAGCCCCCGCCGACCCCCACCCCCCCGCGGCACCCTCTGGTCCCGCAGCACACCATGAACTCTGACCCCATGCAAACAATCAACCTGGAAAGGGATGTGGTCACCAAGGAAACCCCTCCATGCCGAAAGGTGATGGCCATCTGACGACACGCCGGACAGAAAACGACTGAAAGACAGAGCGGTGATGAGGATGGAGCAAAGTGGTGCTGGTGTGTCCGTAGAATGACCCAGAAATGTGAAATGCAATCTTTTATTAGTTAGTTATTTATCTCCATATGTGAACATGTTAAAATATTCCTCATAGATTGCAGCCAAAGATTAGCACGGAACATAGAAAAGTAATATAGCTGTGTTTTTGTGTGGCTTTATTTCTAAGCTTCACCACATGTACATAACACTGTTCCTAATATTATAGTAATGTTATAAACCATATTGTTTCAATGTATGTGCAGAACAGTACACATTACTTGGATCCCCTCTTGTTTTACATCATATTTGTGGCATGTGGGGAAATGAAAAGGAGAAGGCGGCAGATCGAGCCTTTGATCCACTAGATCTGTGATAAGCATTTCTTTGATAAGTAATTTCTGAGGATACAACAATGTGAGCTTGATGAGGACACGCCATGCTTTACCTTTATAAAAAGCAAATGTGATTTAGAGTTAAAGACACATCCGAAGGCTTTGAACCCTGATTTCTCTTTGAAGATTAGACGCTAGGATGGTCCAGAACGGCGTCCAGACGAGAAGATTTCTTAAAAAATGAGTCACGTCTGCCTTTTTGTATGTTGTAATGTAATCCACTGTGCTGTAGCAATAAACCCTTAGGCCCGGAAATGCCTCATTTCTCAGCCTTGTTCTCCCTCGTTAAGTGGCAGTGGATCATGCACGTCTGACATAAAGACAGCACAAACACTACCAAACCCTGACCCAGACCCCTGGGGTCCAAAGAGCCTGAGAGGAGAGTGAGACTGGTTTCCGTTTGACAGTTGATGAGAAAGGTCGGGGGGGTCAGTCACCAACGCATTTGTGCATTAATGGTTTTGCAATCAAAGGCAAATGAGCTCCGCATAATCCCCGACGATGAGAGAGATGGTATTTTCCGGTTGCCAAGCGGACCCACAAGGAGGGAGGAGTGAGAACCTGGCAAGCTGGAGATTTGAGAGGCTTAGTCGCAGACATGCGAAATTGAAGTCAGCCATGGCACAACGCGTTCGTTTACCCGCTGACACGGATGAATCATAATGGCATACGTCAGGACGGGCAACAATATGGTGAGAAGTCATCCAGAAGCACCAAACAATGCAACAGCGGGGTGTAGACACGTCGAGCTGAGGAGAAAGACGGCGAGAGGACGAGATCGACAACGACGATGCTCATCGTCAAAATAACCATGCGGCCGGGGCTGAGGTCAAGCCGGTCTGTTCTTCCATTCAGTGCGCAGAGACAAGGAGAGAAATTCATGGCTCAGAAAAATAAAGCCACACAAGAGACAGAAGGCAGAGGAGAGAATGTGTCATGGCTGCCTTTATGGAAATAAATTAACACTGGAGAAAATGAGACAAAATCCTATAAACACTGCTGCTGGCAGGAGTAGAAAGACACCGTGGGATTCCCAGTGACCAACACACCCCAGAACACACACTCACAGGCTTTGATACTCCGGCTATAAACCGCCGCGAGTTGTCAATCTGAAATGCAGAGGAAATCCACTGGGTTGTGTAATTGAAGTGACACCATGAAACCTTCTTTTTTTTCCTCAAAGATGCAGTCGAGTCAAGAGGACGAACCGCAGGACTCGAACCCTCTATACTGTATGCTAGTGAGGAACATCTGCGGCGGATTTGACCGCCGGCCTCCTCCTGTACTACCGCGGCGCCTCAGGTTGACCCGGGCTGTACCTGACACGTAGTGGCGCGGAGCAACCTACGCTGCATCTGGTTTGCCTTAACAGCCTCGCTGCGGCTACATCCAGCACACACTGATAAGCGGTGCGGCGAGCTCCGGTGAGGCTGGATCTCTCTCTTTTCGCCCAGCGAAGCCCCCAGCTTCTCACTCCTCAAACCCCCCCCTCCCACCTCCTTCAACTCTCTAACCACCCCATGACATTTAAGGGTGCCTGGCATCCGTTTGAAGTGGGAGAGGGGGCATTAGCTCTGGTTTCCTGCCCAAATCCCACACAAGCCAATAAAATGCATGCAGGTCTGAAGCGAACCAAAGGAATTCCTGTCCACTTAACGTTAAACAAACAAGGCTGGCATCGGCCTTATATTATACCCTACAGAATAACGGATCGCTGCTTAATGCAGACACTGATGTAGCTTCCTGTCTTTATGATATTCCCTTTGTGCATTTGTGATCGTGTGCTCCACCAGACTCTAAATCGCCGTTAATGAGGTAGTTAGTTAAAAGATGGTCATTATTAATGGATGCAAATCGTTTCACATGTTCACGGAGCATCCCCTCCTTGTATGTGGTTAACTCAGCCCTACACCTTCTGGCCTCTTATATTTCAGTAATCACTCAGCAGCACTGAGAGCCAGGAAGGTCAGAGTCAAATCCCAGGGGCTTCTGATTTCATTTTGCCGAGGTGGAAATGGGACTTCTGCCTTTTCCTCTGGCAAATCTCACACTAAGTAGCCGCACCAGGCACTTGAGAAAGTCCCCGGAGATATTTATGCGTTTACCCTCCCCTGGTCAGCAGTGCTATGTTATTTGACCTTTGTCCCGGGTATATTCTGCCTGCCAGTCCAGACAAGCTGAGGAAGTACTGCCATCTACTGGCCGTCTCACAAACTCCACACCGTCGCCTTGAATCGGTGCACAAACGCGGATGCCTCTTGGGGCTGATTATGAAGTGATTCTGATTAGATCCTATTATTCATACAGAGCAGGCCATGTATAACAATTATCTTCCATGTCTGGATGAATAGCAAAGGTTGGGAAAAGAAATCACATGCTTGGAAAGCCGCAATCAGCAATGTAATCCTGTGGTAGATTTATCTGATTTATGTGCAAAACACACACGGCTTTCTTGTCCAGGATTCCAGAAACGGTAACGGTTTGGTTTATGACTTCCAAGGAGTTGCAACGCTATTTAACATTCTTTAAATTGAGAGTTCTTCATCAGGAACGGAGGAATCTGAATCATGGGATTAGTGATATTTATTAATGGTCATCACTTAGAAATGGAAATTTAAAAATGAATAAATATGTTTAACATTTTAAACCTTAAAAATGCAACACCCTTCTAGTCATAAATGCATCGTACAATCCATGCGATCTAACAGGCATTCAGTAGGTTTAAAAATAAAGTTATTGTTTGTGATGTGTTTTGCTAAATTCAGCATTTTGTAATGGGATTGCTATTAATGTGCACATTAATTTGACACACATCGCTGATATGTAAATGTGAGACTCATTTTCATTCAGCCGGATATTTCCGACGTCACACAGTCAGATTAGGAATAAAGCAGGGCGAGCGTGCGTGATTGATGACTACACTTGGAGGTTAACGTGGGTTTAACTACCCCAAATGAATGTGTATCAGCCGGGTCTGACGCGGGGCTACTTTTTCAAAAGCGCCGAGACATTTTAACACTCTCCACGCAGCTCAATTATAAGGCTAATGAAAAGGCCATTAGGATTAAGTCTAAGGTGTGCTTTGGATGAGATAAATATGTTGGTGAAATTGCTTTGCATAGCCTTGCCAGCAGGCAGCGATTGAGAAAGGTCAGCATAAGGTATTAGTCATTTTCCAATCCATTCTCTGTGAAATATAGAGAGCATAATGGCCCGTGTCTCTGTCCAATAAAAGGTTTAATTAAAGCAAGATGAAAATGGTGATTAGAAAAATCATTGTGGAACACAATAAGAGACGAGAGGATGGGATCATTTGAATTGTGTGGTCGGAGCAGAGTGCAGACTGCAAAGGAAGAGGGAATAAAATCATAACAAAAGGAAGAAATCAAATGGAAAAAGTGAGGTGGATAACACATCAAAAGAGTTTAAAGCCTCTGATGATTCCCGGCTTTGTCCTCTTTTTATATTTGTATAATAAAAAAAGAAAAATCTTCCCACACTGTGAACAACAAGTTCTTCATTTAGAAACCTCTGGGCATTTTCTGGCTCTGGGAACTATTCTGGCATTACTTCTGTGCTGTGAGGAGTAGGCTTGTCTGTGAAGGAGGCGGAGAAACAGAAAGTCTACAAAGGGAGGAAAAAAATCATCCAAAATCATATTGTGTGTTGGAGTAAATACTGTAATCAGTATATTTCAGGCTTCGGGTAAAGAAATGGAAAAGTAGGTAAATTATGCACGTCTTAGTTTTGATTTATGGCATGCACAAATACAGTAGAGCAATAGGATGCAAGTAAAAAATCCTTTCTAACCACAGTTTCCTCCCATGAACCACCTGTGATTGCACTCTAGATGGCAGTAAAAGGCCCGGTATCCTCCGTGAAAGGAACACTGACCGCTCATGAAACTCTCTCAGTGACACCAAACACTTGCAGGAAAAAGGAAGCTTCCCAAACAGCCACGTTTGAGACGCTGCCAGGCAAATCCTCAGCTCTGGCTGATTATTCTGCTCCTCGATGGTTTGGAAAGTAGGCCAGGGCCCCGCTAAATTCTCATTTGCAATAAAGGTTTTTTTGACGCAACAACATGCATGTGCAGGATGTTCCTTTTGATGCCATGTTTGTTGGAAGAAAGGACGACTGTGTCATATGCAGCATCTTCTTGCTCAACTCATTCATTTTAAAGAGATGCTGCCATCTAACGGAGCAGCTGAGAGTACAGTAAACGCGGGTTGCCTTCTGATTCAACCACATATTCAGCTGCACACATGTAAACCAGAGACTGTGGTAAGTCGTCACGGAGGAAATCAACGGAGGGATACTTGTTGCTGCACATCAACACGTATGAAACGAAACACGGCAACCATAATTTGCTTTCTTCACGTGAAAATGTGCCGGTTGAGATTTTATGACCGAGCTCTGATTGTTTCAAACTGATTTCACAACCCATTTTTACCCACGCTGTGTCCGTTTTATGAGTTCATATCATGTGTAGTCATGCTGACGCACTGAAACAATATCTAAAAGCAGGCTAGGTGCACACACACCTGCATGTTCTCCATCCATGCCCATACACTACACAGCCAGGCACAAATAAAAAGGGTTTGATGGAGGGCGAACAGGCCAGAGGAGATGGAAGAAGCACACCAGGGGGAATGATGAGAGGAAATGATGCGCATGATGAGTGCTGAATGGTTGGCCAGTGGGACAGACCCTGTCAGACTGTCTGCTAAAGGGGTGGAAGACAGAGAGAGAGACACGGAGGGAGAGAGAGGTGGCTGCAAAGAGGAAAAGAAAGAGGGATGAAGCTTGAGAGAGCAGGAGAAAAACGACAATCAATGTCAAAATACTATTACCCTGTGACAACCGAGGTGTCCCCCGTCTTGTTCTCCGTGACCGCAGCACCTCTCTGAGGCTGTGCATGCAGCGCCGGCCGACCAATGGACGGCTGCTAACTCCAAGGGTTCAGAGATATAAAAAAGCGGGTCAGCGGCATGTTTTATTCAGCTCTTATTACATAAATTCTGTGCCGGAGTTCCGATGCCTCCTTTGCATGAGCGTTTGGGTAGCCCAGAAATGTCTAGGGCTCCCGGTTGCCGTATTTGAGCATCGTTTGCTCCTCTTGTCTCGGAGCTTTTCATCTGCAGAGCGGGCCCTCACGCAGAAACAGTGATGACCCAGTTCTGAGTTTGTCTCTGTCTTACAGTCAGTTCGCTTCTGTCCTAATCACAGTCCCTCAGCTCCGAGAGCTGCCGCGCTACCGAGACAGGGGAAGAGAGACAGAGGGAGACAGTGAGAGAGAGAGAGAGAGAGGGGGGGGGGGGGGGGGGGGGGGGGAGACAAGGACAGATAAAAAGGGAGAGCGAGGCGGAAAGAAAAGTCGGCGTGAGAGAGAGCGGAAAGCTAATCTCAGAGGAGGACGAAGAGAAAGACAGATAGTAAGGAAAATATAAGGATGGATGGATATATTCACAGATAGATATAGGAAGAGAAAGACAGAGAAGGTTAAACCACAGCACCTTCGCTGATTCATTCCCTGCAGAGAGCACATCTAAAGGCAGGATTGATTCCAAGACAGGTTGGAGAAGAAGGGAAATGGAGGCTCCTTCATCTGCACAGATGTCTCTGGAGATACAGGAAATCAGGTCATCCTGTTCATCATCAGGTGCGACTATACATTCGCTGGCAGGGTTAAGGAGCCCTGTTGTGCTTATGTAATAATAATACAGGACCATAGTGCCAGAGAATACCTGGCATATTAAGCATATCCAGCTCAGATTGATTATTTTCTGATGAAAAATAAAAATAAATATGTTGGATTGACTTTAAAGGTTGGAAGATTATAACCCAGTAAACCTGGATTGAGGGTTTTCTGGGAAGCATTTTCACTGTGAAGAGGCACATCTTCAGTGAGCTAATTTCACAGCTTTAGATCTTGATAATCTGATCAGATGGGTAACATATACTGCAGGAGCTCTTTGCTAATTTTCGCTGGTTAATTCAAAGACGCCTGCGAGGAGCAGAACAATGTGGAGTGACGTAGGAACGCTATTAATATGCTGGCAAGTAAAACAGTGAAGTGGCAGCATTTGAGCTGTTTGGGGTGTAAGGACTTGGATTTAGTTGCTTTCTTGCCCAGATTTTGATTAAAAGTTTGATATCACTCTCATGCCAGGAGCATGACAGCTCACTAATACAGACATTGTGTGTTTAAGAGTGCAGTCAAGTTGTGGTTTTAATGTGTGGGGGTTAAAACAACTGTTTCTGTAAACTGTTTCTGTGTGAAGGCCCACTCCACACCACACTAGATTCCAACACTTTAAAGTTTCTTTAAATATTTAACAGTTACTTTTCCAAATATTTATCAGACATGTTTTCGAAATCCACATGAACCACTCGGATCCACCGCAGGTCACTTATTTAAGAAGGAAAAGACGTCACTTTTAAAGCCGGTTCTCCTGTCACTCCTGTCCTTTCTTTCGTCCAAAACAGTGAAGAACACCAGGAGCAAATGCCAAGAGCTGAGTTTTCATTAAAACAAAATTATGACTGGTGTGTCAACTGCATGCCAAATTAATTCTGAGTACACAAGGCCAAATTGCTTTCTTAATGACCATATGACTGGCTGCTGACAACCAGCGCTGAATTTAAAAGGCTATTTTTTTTATACAGGTTCTGGCTCAGCGCTCGCTCCACATAAAAACGTGCATGACTTTCCTTCCAGAAAACTTCACAGAGAACAATGAGGGCAAACTGCATCACCGATCTGTTAACCCAAAAAGGTTCGGCATTTTGCACGTTACGTGGTTAAAGTCCAACAATGAATAAAAGGTCCACATAATAGGATACTGTACATGCATGCTGGGGAATCATGCATGCATATTATGCAGAATATTTCCAGGCAGAGCAAGAAAGAAAAGCGACAGCATTCTGTGACGGCGGCTTCATGTTGATGTCACTCAGATCTACAGTCCGTGATGCAAATGGACAGGAGAGTAAACACAAGACAAATTGTGCATCCAGCATGAAAACATCTCCCTCTCCCAGACACCCTTATTACCGGGGTTAGTGCCAGCTGGGGACTGTGGCGATGGATTTGACCTTGCCAGTCTCCCCATATCTGGCGCCGTATCAAATAAAACGGTGATATGAGATGATAAAAACTGTATTTAATAGAAGAAAAAAAAAAGGGGGGACAACAGTGTCAGCAACTCAATTTGAGAAAGCAAGACGTCCCCTTCTATTGACATTAAATGTTAAGGTAGCAGACAGGGTTGTTAAAGAGTCGGTGAACCGTACTTTGCCACGGTGTCCTGTGTGTTTGGGGGAGGGGGAGGTGTGTGAACGAGATCCATGATCAAGAGTGCCACAAGCTGTTGAGTTGGCTTCGTGCTGGCAAGAAGCTGATTTTTTTGGGGGGGAGGGGGTCCCTTCGCCTGGCAGAGTCTGCCGATCCGAGGAGAGGGACCACATCTCAATGGCTCCTAAGCTGTCTGTATTATGCTAAGACATGTATCCTTGAGGGAGGATCGTTAGGAGTTGAAAGTCAACACAAGGACGGAGATTTAGCGGGGGCCAGCGAGGAGATACCAGCTAGGAGTGCTGGCTGACATGCTGCATCTGCAAACACATGATCTGTGCAGCGCTCTTTATATTGGCTGATTGAGCTTCACCTTTATATCAATTAGAAACAATATTTTTTTATAGGGATGCAGCTAAAAGCGATATTTACTATGATGATTCATAGTAAATAAACATAGAACTGACAGTCCGTAGATGCGTGATGTAACGGGCTCATAAACATAGACATCTGTGTGTGTTTGTGTTTGCCTTATCTGGGAGTTTAACTGCACGTGTGTCGGTTTCCACCGCGTGATATATATCTCCGACATGAAGAGATGAATTACACCCTCAGCTCATTTCCTCCTCCTCCCCAACCTTTACACAAGGTGACCTTGCGTGTAACATAATTTACAACTGAATGACATGTTTGCCGTTCATGTGGCTGCCAAGCCGCATCCGCGGCGTCGCTGTTGTGGCACATGTGCTTAGCCGGGTCTGTAGAGCTAAACGGAAAGACTCGACGCCTTCGCTTCCGTATGCTTTCCATCTGCTTTGCTTACACTAATCCTTTCTTTCTACAATGAGACCGCAGACAGTTATGGCATGTATGGGTGGATAAACAAAGCGCAGATGTCATTTCGGTGTGATCAACAGCCTCCCGACTAGACTCGCTGTAAATGGTTGAGCTGCCGCCGAACAGACTGACAGAATATGGATCCAAGGCTGAAACTGAAACAAAAAGCTACCTGATGATCCCCCGGATTTTGTTTACCACCACAATACCCTCAGTTACAAGTGTAAGATGTCGCCGCTAAGCCCCGACTGGACCTCCTTGACTTCTTCGGCGAGTTAAATCAATGACGGCATTGGCCGCACCTTGTCAGCCTGCCCCCGTTCTCCACCAACCGGTGGCGGATGATGTGAAATATTGATTTGCATGTCCACCCATATCACCACGCCTTGGCTTTGCTGTCAAGTTCATTTAGAAGAAGCCTTTTTAAAGGTCCTTTGATGCCAAGCGTGTGGCAGTAGCCAGAGCACAAGTGCAGAAGGAGGAGAGAGAGGGGAGGGGAGTCCCTCAGGGTAGAAAAAAAACAATGCAAACAAGAAGGCAAAAAAAAAGCGTTGAGATTCTCATAATCCATCACCGGGTTTAAAGTCAACAATACGCTCACTGCAGCGGAGGAAGAAGCTACACACAAGAACTATATTTAGGGTATAAACCTGCAGTTATTCATGCAAACGGAATAAGTTGCTCGGTGCATCAAATGAGCTTGTACACTATATTTCCCAATTAGTCATGTCAGCATGGATACACTCTTCTGCTTCATATCAGCAGCCATCAGCCTCGCCTGAACTTAGACACACACAAACAGAGTTATACACACAAACAGAGATACACACACAGTAAGACTCATTGAGTTGCCACGGAGACAGGATGGCCTTTGCAGTAAACACGAGGTGAAAGGTCACTCTCCCGTCACAGAGTGAGGGTCAGTGTAACGTCCCTGGTTCAGTGGTCTACAGACAGGTTTTGGACTGGAAATGAATGCCACGTGAGACCATGTGAGTTAACAAGGTGACCTTTTCATGTACAGAATATAAATGACAAATTGATGTTAATGCCACCATTCAAAAAACCTTTACTTCTTCTTCCAAACGACCAGGGGTTCTCTTAAAGTCCCAGTCCGCAACATTTTTTTGATCATATTCACTGAAGCCGACACTACGCTCCGATAGAACAACATAAATCATCTGGTTTTAGAAAAAAAAACGTAGAGCCTGTTGTTTGTTTTGCAAAAAAACGACAGAGCCTGGATCATCCTGTCCAATCAGCACGCAGGGCTGTGTTCGTGCACACACAGAGCCCCTCCCACCTTGGGTCATACCACTATCACAGGAGGGAGGCGGAGGGAAGTAGCAACAAGCTTCCAATTCCTCATTAAAAACCCAAACTAGGAGGTCCAAAACAACCAAGGAAAAGAAAACACCGGTGGAAAAGAAGGAAAAATGAAAGATGGCGACGGTGCCCGTGATAAAACCGTGATGCAAGGGATTTCAAAGGGCAGGAAGTCGAGGGGGAGGAGCTCGGTCGTCGTGGGGGAGGGGCCTGAGAGTTGGAAACCCCTATCCGCCGGACTTGCCGACTGGGACTTTAAGAGGAATAACTAAGCCGGGCTCAACCAACTCAAGTCTGTGAAAGATTCACACAAATCACAATGCTGTTGATGGTTGATGTGTTTGTTTTCTCCTCTCTCACTGTGGATTTTAGAGGCTGGCTTCAGTCAGACATCGACAGTTCATCGAAGCAGGAGAATCCAGTGGCCTTTATTGTCACTGCAACGGTCCCTGACATTGACTGAATGGCAGAGTGAAGAAGAAACCTACAGCGACAACAGAGGGGCTTCAGACAGGATGGGGGAGAGGAGCATCGAGATAGGCAGACATGGTCTAGGGACAGAGTGAAGGAGAAAGGCCACATCAACGTCAGTAAGACAAAGACTCCAAAAAAAAAACACACCTTGTGTCAATGTGTCAGCTCTAGGAAAACACACCACTACATTAAAGCAAAGGCATTCTCTCTGCAAGTGTGCAGAGAGATAGAGAGGTGAGTCACAATATCCACTCAAACCAGGGGAGGCTAATACAAACCCAGCCTGCTGGCACAGATTGAGGCACGCAGCATCGCGGCGACAGACTGATTATGGGCACAGAGGAATGTGATGAGCAAGACCGGATCGGTCTCCATCACGCTTTCTCAGTGTGAAATCCAATCTTTTATTGTTATAATGCCATTAGCTCATCCTGTGTCCCACTTCTGAAGATTTGCATCATCCTCCCTAAACCCCCTGTTTATTTATTTATTTGCATGGAAAAAAAAATATATAGGTCACGCATTCATACAGACCATACATTTTTAATAGTTTTGCAGCTTTAATTCAAAACGTCTGCGAGCCGCCCCTGTGAGCCAATCTGCCGCAGACGCTGAGTATGAATTAAACACAAACAACACACACACACACACAATGCGCTGCAGTGCAGGGTGTCTTTAAAAAAAAACAAAAAGCCTGCGGTATTTAGAAATACCCCTGCTAATACGTCTGTGGCATGATTAAAAACATCCTCTCCTCAGAAGGCGTGCTATGATATTCAAGGTGAAGGGAGGACAGAATCCTCCGCTTATGACTGGCTGATGAACAAAATGAAGGATTTTTACTCACAACATGAGAACATAAGACAAAACCTTGTAGGGTTGGGCGGTATGAGCAAAATCTTAAATCACTGTATGAATAATTTCATATCACGGTAACGGTATATATCACGGTATGGTTTTCCCCCCTGTCAATTCAATTAATGGCTTAAAAATAACCATACTGTCGCATTTGATCATTTTCCTCTTTTATTTTAATTTTCTCACAGCAGCATAACATTATTTTAAAGAAAATATAATAATATAATAAACAATATGCCACAAAGAATGTGGAAATGTCTGGTAAACATTTGAACTCCAGCTTTAACTTAAGCTATAGTGTGTGTGCAAATGTAAACACAGAGCTCCATCTTAATAAGAAATAAAAATAACAAATGAGAAAAAGTATGCGTCGTGATGGCCTCCGTTATCTCCCTTCATCGACGTGATTTAATGTCATACGGAGTGCCATCGGCGAAAGACTCATAATACTGCTTCGTGTGTTTTATTTAAGTGGTGGAAGAGGTTACCGGTGTTTCCACCTGCAGCAGGAACAGTCGCGCGACACTCTCTGCAGAGTATCGCTTTTTGTTCGTTGTCGGATTTTCTAAATCCGAAAAAGTTCCAACAGACGTAGCGCCCTTTTTCGGAAAGAGTTGGGTGGGTCGCGCTGCCTCCGTTTCCTCGTGACGTTCACTCTCCGCCTCCGCCATGATTGTTATCACTCAGGTAAAGCTGTTTCTTCTTCGTCGTGCTCATGCAACCACGCAAGCAGTCTGCTGCAATGCCCGCAGTGCCCTGTGTGTCGGGGCGGTGTAATTACAGTGACTCAGAGCGATGCCGCAGACATCGGCGCTTTCTCCGGTATAAACGGTATTGCAAAATCTCTACCGGTGGACACTTTCATACCGTCACACGGTATAATACCGTCATACCGCCCAACCCTTAAACCTTGTATAGGATACTATAAAATAGCCTTTTTTGTCAAATGTCTAACCCAACAAACCTGGCAAAAATGCAGAAATCACCTGGACGGAAAGACGTGAGTACTTATCCAACATTTATTGGACAAACTGATCAGTCCTGCTTCATTTCCAGGAGCCCAGAGGCTCTAACTGGCCTTTCGCCTCCATGCTCTATCATCTCCTCTCTTCTGTCTATGACTGCAGAGAAATGGAGAAAGGGCACTATTCAGCACCAGTCATCACCACTGTGATTACACGAGTAGAACGCGGATGCTCACTTAAATAAGCGCCCCAGAAACTGACAAGCTCAAGATATATAAAAGCACTCTGAAGGACATGTTATGCTTGAATGTGACTCATTTCATGCGGTTATTAAAATCCTGAAAGTCACCGAGGCTTCCTCGGGCAAAAGGTTCAGCTCACATTGTCTATCTCAACCATAAAATGCAGGCAAAAGAAGGAAAATGCACAAACCAATTTCACGCGGTAGATCAGGCATACTAACAGCTAAAGTGCACACGAGCAGAGTGACGTCTCTGGTGTTTTCGTGGAAAGGAAGGAGCGGGATTGATATTGCGGTTCTACGGGTTCATTTTACACTCATTCAAATCTGATTAGACTGTGATCTGAACCCCTCTGTTTGAGGATAAGGGAATATTGTCCTCACTTTTAAACAAGGTTTCTTCCGGGACGCAACTCGGCAATAACTGTCTCCTGGATGATATAACAGGAGATAAAAACGCGAGTGAGACGAGGACGTTAAGAACAATTTGATTCTTCATTGATTAATTTCCTCAGCTCAGCAGTTTGCCAAATGACACTGCATTTCAATTACAGCCATTTTCCTTTAAATGTCTGCCAAATGAAACACTTTCCCTGTTTGTTCCCTTTGATCTCAATGGATTTTAATTGCATCTGTTTAAAACCCGTTTACGTCAGTGTCTATTCTTACGGATTATGTCTGACTGCGAATAAAGCGAGGAAAATGCTATAAAGCACGCAAACTAAAGTCAAACGTGACATAAAGTGGCACGACGCATATTAACAATTCAGCAGGCTCTCCAGCATCTTGAGGCAGCCATACCCACTTGTTTTGGACGACGAACATCTGATTGCGGTGAAAATGCTCCAAATGAAAAGTACGCTGTTAGTTATGCGTAATAAGACGGCAGACAGGTTACTCAGCTGAGTGGAGCCACAGCGTTATATCGTGAAGGTATTAAATGGGGAAAGATCAATAAGGCTGGCGGACCGGAAAAACACCATTTTTATTTCACGCTCCGTCTGAAAATGAAATTGCAAAGAGAACAGACTTTAGCCATGGTTAAGTTAAGACATTTGAAGTGACTGCTTTCTCTATGCAGCCATGTTCTCCGCCCTCCAAGGCATTGCCGTTTCCTGCAATTATATGTTAAGAGTCAGAAGGCGTTGGCGGTCAATGGAGTGATAAGGATAACGCTTCTAAATTAGGACTTACAGAAGAAGAAAATTATGCGATAAGATGATCCATTCCACGGTTTAAGTGACAGTATTTGTCAAATGGTGTTGTTTAATAGGTTCAAGCATATCAGCATACTCAAGCAATGCTGAAAAGGTACTGCAACTGCAAGGTACTTTTGATTTTTGGTAATTTTTCTTCTACTCTCAGCAAAAAAAACTTCAGGCATTAAGAATTGAAAAATGGCAACGCTCACTCACAATTTTCATCCACCCAGCAATTTTCCTTTTGCATATTGAGAATATATTAAAGTGTCACACAGCTCCTCCTCCCATTTCTACAGACTTTAAGCCTTTCCTGGATGCTTGACACGTGTATCCACCATCCTCCTAACATAGATAACTGAATAACAGAGCTTTCTGTATCATGCTCTCCTGACAACTATGTACTCAAACAGTACATAACCTCTATAGCATCAATATTGTAGAATATATGAGAGTATTATTTGCAGCTGTGACAGTGCAGTGTGTTTCAGACAAAGCCCCGACTGTAAGTAGAATGATATAGTTTGGTGGGTTATTGTTGTCCCCGGCAGCATGGTGGATGCCCGACGCACGTAGCATCCCAGCTGCTGTAAAAAAAAGCAAAATGAGCGTTATCCAGCTGGGTTCACAATTCACCGGGTTACAGTGTAATGTCATTATATCATACGTTAGTGGGAGCAGCTGGGGAGGAGACATCAGGAAATAAAAAGGTAGCGAGAGATTGCACCGATGAGGCGCAACGCTGATGCGTTGTTGAGTCAGGGCTCTGATTGGGTCTGAAATTAGAAGTCTCATAAAACTCGTTCACTCGGGAAGGATTTAAAGTGGCGACTGGAAAAGGATGAAAAGTGAGCAAAAGTATCGTTTTGTTTATAATATAAGTGGAAAGATGTCAAAAACAGATTTTGAAAAAGGAAGAAATCACATGCTATGTAAAATCTTTTATTCATAATATGGAATATTGTCCATGTAGATACTGTATGTGTGATCATTAATAATATGTCTTCCTGTCCTGGACTGATATACAGTATATTAGACACTGCGATATTAGAAGTATTGTTATAGCCGGCTGTGACATGAAATACTATGACAATTACAGATTTCCAATTGTGCTCATTCCCTGTCAAAACAAGACACCGAGGCATTTCGGTTGGTGATTCGGTGCGTGCGGGTGCATGCGTGTGTCACCATGTGGGACTGTGCCGGCGAGTACATGCATGTGCATATATGTTTTCGTCTCAGTGAGCGCTGCAGTAAAACAGCAGGGCTGACAAGCGGCACCGTCGGCCCTCTGTGGCACATCAGGGACAGCTGGATGTTGTCAGGCAGCCATAACGCTGATGGAAACGGGCTGATTGCAGCTCGCCGGCCCCTCCCTCTTATAAATCAGCTTCACAGCACTCAGGGGTGGAATACAGCGGCGCCGCACCTACTGTACACTACAAGTCACTCTGCAGCAAAAAATGGATGTGCAAATGTTTCACACTTGTGGCAGATTGATGGGAGTTACTGCATGGAGGTTATTTTAGAGGTGCCGTACTTTTAAATTGAATTTGAACTGCTTTTCTCACAGCTGTGTTTTCTCAATTGTCATTTGTTGAAAACCCCCGAGCAGTTATAACAAAAAGATTTCATCCTGGACTGTAAATGTGTCTTCCAGATTAAATCTCCTGCATGTTTAAACTGGATTAAAAGAAAAAAGCTATGTGAAAGGTTATCCTGAAGGATTTCATCTATGACACGACAAATACAACTACTTGTACCCCCTTTTAAATGTGACAAAGACTCTCTTTATAATAAGTATGTGCTGTCTTTTCTGTGGGTGAGCTGCCAGGCATTGACACCACCCACATGGGCTGCACCACTGTCAGACACTTCTGAAATTAGAAAGCAAAGCTGCAGCATGCAGCTCCAAGAGCAGTAGGATTCTAATTAGTGGGCTTTGGCTCCTCTTCCCAGAGAAATTAAGTTGTGAAACGTCTGAATAGATTGTTTTGGAACCGTTGTGGCAATTCGGTAGATTTGATTGACATTAGCACTTTTGAGGTGATTCTTTTTTTTCAAACCACGGATATGACATTATTTCAGACGATGCATACTACAAAGGCATGAGGATAGGAGGGCACTACAAAAGCTTTGGAGTTCATGGATCTGGAAGAATGAAAGACTGCACACATCGATGTACAAAGCAAATAAATACTGTACTTCCTGGCGACATACAAAGGATGTTCTCAGACAGAGACGGGGGTTACAACCTTTCAGGAAAATGTAATATATTTTGAAAACACCACTGTGTCCCTACTACTATGAAGAGCATGTGTATTTCTATGTGTGGGGTGAATTAATGGGATGGTTTAGTTGAAGAAGTAGAGAGCACAAACAAATCAAGAAAAGAAAAGGTATTCAAATAGTTTTTGAGAGGTTCAGGGATGAGAAAGTGGCCTTGTCTATCTTAGGTTTTATATTTTATTAAGACTGTTATTGTGATAATTAAACATCAGGTTCATTATTGAAGTTATAGAAAGGAGTAGGACCATAAATGTGTTTATTCTGCCTACTTCTTTTCAGACCTATAATATTTATTTGTTTATTCTGGAACAATTTACTGTCCATTCTAATGGTTATTCTTGTTTCCTTTTAGTTTTATACAATATTTAAAAAACTAAAAGCTGAACTAAGAACTTGTTAGTCAGTTTACCTAAATCTTTTTGCAGGATTAAAAAAGAGTGTTTTAATGCAACATGACACTGACAAAAGATGTGGTCCTGCCATTAGAAAAAGTCACATGTGTAATTTCGGAGGGCAACGACGTATTTCAGTGATTAATCTTGAGGACTTGTTGGGAAACATTCTCCATCTGGGCAACTGGCCCTCAGGACTGTTTAAGTGGCTTTAACAACCCTCTGTTTCTAATCCTCCTTCTAGTCCTCGACCAACATTGCTTACAGTAATTCCACCTTTTACTCACACCGTCTTTTATCTCACTTAATAGATGAGCAATAAAACACATGAAACTCATTTGAACCCACGTGGCTTCTCTCCTCGTCACTTCCTCTCCTTATTTTTGTGAAAATGTCACAAAATTCATGGCTCTCAAGTGTACACAAGTGTTTTTCTATCAAATAGCTATTATTTCGTCTTTGCCCGGAGCAACAAACCAAAAGTGGTCTTAAAGATAACACTATGGGTGGCTAGATGGAAAGACAAATCGGCAAACATTTTTACACGGCAACCTCTGCATCAGATTTAGCGCTTCAGTTGTTCAAACCCATGTGAATATAACACACTGGCCGGCTGCCAGAGACTATGTGAGATGACAACAAAAAAAAACTCCACCAAAAAAAACAATATAATGAAAATAAAGCCAAATATAATAAACCATTTGACATTAAGGTCAATCTTTTTTAGTGTCATCCATTGCAACAGATTGAAATGGAACAAACTGCTTTTTAAAGGTGCCACCGCATTATCCTGATTAGTGTCATTTTGTTTGTGTTGCCGATAATAAAATAGGAAAAGGTCACATTTCGCCCCCGCGGGGTTGGGTGCGGCTTCAGAGAAATCACGAGAAATTAGCCGTGAGAAGGTTAAACCATCCACTCCCATCCCAGCGCGAGGTAATTAGTGTAAATGAATAAATCTAGGTGGTCACGGCATACACTAGATTCAAATTGCTGTGAAAAAATTTAAATGTTAATGCCGTGTCAGAGATTAAACTGAGGGGAAGGAGAAGGGAGGAGGGTCTGGGGCCAGAAAGGATTAAGAATCAGCTTTAAAGGGCTTTTCCCATGTGCTCCGTGGAACCATATCTCACGTTCTGCTTTTCCACGGCTTTCTATGGGGACTGTTTTCACCCAGTTCAGAAAACCCAATCTCCTCCCTGACCTTCTGTTGCCCAGCAATTTCTGTTGATTAACACACTCACACACACACACACACACACACACACACACACACACCAACAGCTACATACAATTTCATGTCGCAACGAGGAACACCGGGGTCCCCTGACAGCATCCACACTGCAACAACCGACCACAATGCATCTTAATAGCAGCATCTCACTGTGCCGTGAGCAGAAACGACATAGTAATCTAGAGAATATTCATCTAAATAACATGCATATGTGCTCATGTTTATTGTATGTTTACATGTTACTGATCTGTCACTCTCTGTCTTTGCATAAATGCCCTTGCGTATGATCTCGACAGCTGAGCACATCATTACTGTCACTCTCCTCCTGCTTTATAAAGACAGTAAGGAGACGTCCCCATCTCCCTCGACAAAAGGACCCTCATTACTATCTCCATATCTCTTTTCCATCCCTCTCTCCCTGCCCGTATGTGCCTGGTCAGCACTCTGCTCCTCTGAGGCTCCTTTGGCACAGCTTGAACACATACGGAGTGTTTAGATGCTCATATACATACATATATATCACAATCCAAGACAGCGGGTAGTACTATGGTAATATGCGGTTCAGAAATGTACGAGCTGAAGCTCCAGTAGGGTTGACATTCTGACTGGGATCCTTGTGTTCGTACACCACTTCCTGCATCTGCACGGGCCGCAGACGTGTTAGAGTACATCACATCACAGGACGGACCATATGGTCAGCCCCTTCCAGCATCGGTGGGACTCCTGCCAGCGCTGAAACAGCTTCGTCAACACCTTTGCTTTCCATATTTTAGCATGGCCGAGCGATGCCGGAGGACTAGGCTGCAATGTGGGTCTGATATTATGCAGGTTTTTAGCTCCTGCAGATCTCTGAAAAGCTGATTTTGTATGAACAGCACCTACCTGTCTGGTTGATGTTCTGCTAATCATCGCCTGTGATGTTTGGAGGGAAAGAAAAACCTGCATGATTTAGATTTTACATTTCACAAATGAGCTGGTGTCGCAGGTGAGTTTGTACGGACTAGACATTTGTGAAAACCTGAAGCTCACACAGATGAGGTCTAGCATACCGTATGAGCAGGGAGGTTGTGATGGTTATTCAGTGGTTGCTATGTAAACTGACTGAATCAATAGAAAACTGTGTGTGAAGAGCATCAGGCTGAGGGTTAAACCCACTGTCATCTGTACTCATACACTAGTTCTTTTTAAATATTGTTTTCTAAGTGCTTCACGGGAGAAAACAACAGCTAAAAGACCACTTATAAAGAAAGACTCCAAACTCCTCAACTTGAGGACTTCCACCCGAGTGGCAAACCACTCCAAATGTTCATCTGCAGTCGCAATCAAATGAGGCCACTCCACAAGCCTTGGCTGCACCTGAATTTCTGTCTGTAAAAAAAAAATAATTCCCTGGAACCGCCAACGACTTTGAGTTTGCTTCACTGAAAGCTGAATATTTTAAATCATCTCTTACCCCGAGTGTGAAAGGAACTGTTCCCTGTAGGCTAGCTGCCCCCCCAGAACCCCACAGTCCTCGTGGAGAGCCCAGGGAAGTCCTGAGACCCAGTCCTAGCCCGACATCAACACTCAACTGCAGGGCTCTGGCGCCGCCTCAGTGATCTATACAAAGAGATAAACTGTGTTCGGATTGGATTAGTATTGCAGGACAATCAATGTTGGTTTCGTTATTTAGTGCATTCCAAGTCAGTGATTTTAATGAACGATACGGGCTCATAAAGTAGTACTTTATTACTCTCATAAATTAGTGACGAAGCATATCTTTCCAGTTGGACTCCAGAGTACGTCTGCTGCCAAAAGTGTTTGTAATTTATGAATTAAATATTGATCTGGACTGTGGTAGTATTAAAAAGAGGATAAGAGCTGCCCGGGTAACCGTACGTCCTGTGTGGGACACGCTGTGGGTAATAATCGCAAATAATCTTGATTTTAACAAGACCTGAACTCAGTGAAAAGCCCCTATAAAAATCCACACGGCTGGAGTTTTCAAGTAGCAATAAATGACATTCAGAGAGGGCGTTTGCAGTTAAAAAAAGCCTTGTCGTGATGGAACACCTCAGCACCGGATTTTAAATCAGAACATAAAGTTTTCACTACACAATTGAAAGACTGGCTTAGAAACAAAGACACTAAATAACTACTGACTGGACTGTTGGATTCCAAAGGATGCTTACTGCTTACACACTATCAAACCTCAATGTATACAATGTATGCATAGCAGGGATGCACGGATCGGATTTAATCCCACTACCAATTCTAATTCATGGGTGACGCACCAGTTCACTGTTACACAAATACAAAACCGGGCGCAGGCTTTGCAAAATAGACCCCGCGGTCGACGGTCTACACGATCACAAAAGATCCATTCAGGGGGCCGACAAACCTCGCAGCTGGAGTATTGTAGCACATCAACTGTTTCACACACATAGGAATTGGTTTGAAAGATTTGCATGAAAAATTCTGATTAAATTTAAATCCAATGCATCGTGATGCATCGAGAATCCTTTGATAACCGAATCGTGAGCCTCTGAATCGTAATCGAATCGTGATCTGACTGACGATCCCTACCACTACTGTCTTCTTTAAAAGAAGAGAAAAGAAAGGCACTGAAGGCTTTCCTCGAAGGAAAACGATGATTTTGATTTACCAACTCCGCTGGTAGTCCACTGACTCCCGTGATAGACGGTGATAGACAGATGGTTCTTCCAATCACCCTTTGCTTTAAAGTGCCAGTCCTTTTTCCCAAACAGTTTCAAATGACAGCTTCTGTGTAACAAACCATCTGCCGAAGCCACGTTCACACAAATAAACCCAAATTAAAACACACGGCGGTATATGTAATACATCTGTAAGGACCGCCGAAAAACATTTAATCACGCTGCAAATTACGGCTATCAAGTTTTATACGACAGAAGAGAGAGAGGTCGATGAGCCAACAATGGTATAAAAGTGTGTGGGAGTCGGTGTGTGAGCACGCTGTGGGCCGGGGTTATAAAGTCTGTCATTACTGTGTCCACACACACACACACACACACACACACACACACACTGTAAGATTAGATATACCAGATAGATATTTCGGAGAGCGTGCCTATTTTAAAAAGCTTGCTCTTGTGTATGTGGTGCAGAGAATTCGGTGGATCGTGCAGCCCTCCTACAATCTCTGGCTTCCCGGCGCTCTTTCGGCAACTAAAATTACCCCCATACATCTTGTGACTGTGACATATCGATCGCCAGCCGAAAGGAGAGGCTATCATCTCATCTGCGTCGCTGTCTTCTCTCGGTCAGTTAAGGTGCGGGTCATTTGTTTGACGAGACGTCGTTAAACACCGCCTGTTGGTTTTTCTAATTTTGATGGTTTTAACGCGTGTTTTTATAAACGACTGGCTGCGTTTATGCAGGCGATGGTCTTTGTGAACAAGCAGAAAGAAGGAAAAATAGGAGAAAGAGTTTAGTTTCAAACAGTTCACACACACACAAGCTGCACACTGTTCTTTATGCATGACTGTGGGCTCTCTCCCAGACCCACGCTGACTAACAGCTCTCTTTTTCAGGAGTTGTAAGCCTCCCGTCTCTGGGCAGACGCCATCACTTCCGCCCCTTCCACCTGTCAGGTGCCCTTGCCCGCTTTAATGGTGGCGGCCGCGGGGGCGGGGGTGGGTGGGGGGGGCGATCGCTGGACGGGCTGCTGGATCCTGTCCCTGCCTCCGTGTGCCAGGCCTGCATCACAGTTCATTTCACAGCCTCCTCTCTCTCCTCCGCTGTGCTCAGCCAAGCCTCACAGCAGGTGCCTCTCTTACTGCCGCATCTCTGTGCTCTAACTCAGAATGGCAAGCAGTCACTTCCACACCACAACCAGAGACCTCGCTATCCAGCGGGCTTTCGGAGATATTTCTCCTGCGATCTTTCCACTAAATTCCATTGAGATTGCACCCTCTTGTGATCCCTAATGGGGCTTTTGAGACAGCAAAAACTACTTCCCAGTACCTTTTTTTTTTTGCTGAAATTACAAATTGAGGTCTTATAAAACTGTGAGTGCAGGCCAGCCATTATACAGTAATTTGTTGCCTGAAAGCCACTAATGCATATTTTGTATTCTGACTGATTATATACTACAGGTAAGATAACAAAGTACATGTCCAGTTATTTATCAATTATGCATCAGGCTTGAAATAGCTTGTGCTGGTGTGAAAAGCAGCAGAGATGAACTCAGCGAGTGGCTTTACTCACTCAAGTATTCTCCGAACGATTGAGGTACTTTTCCCAACTTTACCCGATTCTCCACACCGGCTGCAGTTACTTGTTAAAAGACGAAGGCATCTTGGTGTAAGTACTTTGAAGATAAATGTCTACACTGAGTACTGTAATCAAGAAGCAATCAACAAAGGCACAGCTGGACTTTTCCTTTTTAACTTCACCTTCTGACGTTAATACACAGAGGGGGCTGGAGTACTGCCAAGTACAACGGACACGTTTAAACTAAAAGGAGTTTACATCCGAGCACAAGAGCAGTTTTACCTCTAAATCATAAAATAATGGCAGTTAATATACATTTCTTTCATATTTCTACATCATCTCAGGTCTTTGTCTAGCACAGTCTGCGGTGCTACTACAGCCATGCTAATGTTTTCCTTATTCTGTAAAAATGTGTGATTATGTGATGACAAAGTGTGAGACAAAGGTGATGTTGCCGCTGTGACAACACCACCATTACTTCCTCCTCGCGCTCGTAGCTACGAATGTGTGAATAACACGATTACATATTTTCTGCTGATGAATGGAGAGAAAATGTAATTAAAGAAAGCAGGAAGCCATTGCGGGTGAGATATAATGACATCCTATTTATCATATAGGCTGCTGGAAAAAGGATGCCAGACGAATAAAGAAAGTGTTGCTTTCACATGTGTATTCTGTCACGGGATTTTATGTGGAAGAACAGAAAAATCTGCACAAATGTAAACAGGGTTTCTTCTTAGGTCAAAAGAAGCAGCATATTATGAGGAGGACTTTTCCCTTTTTTATGTCTGTATACTACATTTGTCCCACTGTTGCTTGTGGATGCGGTTACCAAGGTAACATCTCTAGTGGCCTGCAATTTGAGAGTATGGTGCCCTGTAATGTTGGCTCTGTGTTACCATAGCAAATCTCTCTGTTCTCCAGCACACACTGTATAAGGGAGCTTAGTGGGCCGACGCTCCTCAGTGACCGCAAACACTAAGACAGTTAATTAGGGTTTATGGAAAATCAATATTGTGACAGTGGTTCAAGGAAGACATTCTTAATTAAATGTATTCGCCTCATCCTGCTCTTTTTTTTTTGTCAGGTTGATTTTCAGTCTTACAAATATAATGTGATAAAACACTTAAATGAACTACTATCAATAATAGTAATGGTGCAACTGAAGACAGAATTTTTATTAATGCAAGGTACCCAACAGCATTAGAATTGCCAAGGTGGCAATGAAATAAAATAAATAAAACACATGACGTTTACGTTGAATGCATTTTAAACACCCCCAGCACTTTGAATCGCCCAACTACACAAGAAGAGCAAAGGAAGTGTATTCATTATACATAGAGCAAAGAGTGCATTACATTTATACCCCCATGTACTCTCCTGAAGAGATGACTTAACAAGAAAGCCTTCGCACAAGCACATATTCATGTTTGGGATCGGAAGCGGTTGGCTTTTCAAAAGAGGGCCTGTGGTATTTCACAGCGATTTCACATATTTAAAATGCTGGGTATTAATTCAAATCTAAAATATTTAAAGATACAGGAATATATGCACAGCCCCAAATATGCTACATCATCAGATTGCGGTAGTGTATGACTAGCTTGTGCATGCTTTTCATTCTGATATATAAATCTCACGTGCACTTGTATCTCAAAAGGTTGCAGTGTTTAGAGGTCACGCGTCCAATTAAAGCAGCAAAAGTCCAACGCAATGCAAATGCTGCACTGTTTGTGTACATTCATGAAAAAGCTCATTAAAAACGTATGACTGTCAGAGGATGCATGATTTAAGCAAATTCTGCCCTTAAAAAGAGCATGTAGATTTGCATTGCCCTTTTAAAGAATAACATGGACTCTATATTGACTGTAGCGCTAACTGAATACTGCGGCTCCAAGTAAAGCAAACACGGGAACCAAAAACTATAGATAAATATATCATTCTTATGAGGCATGGCTGTCACTTTAATTGAGACGTTGACTATTGCATATTTGAGCCCGTGCTGCACTGGGCTGCATGAACCAATCATGAATGCTGTGTGCTACCATTGGCTGAGCTACCAAGAGAGCCCTGCGCTGTGCTGCGAGGGGCGGGGAGGGGAGAGGGGGGCTCTCCATCTCCTCTGCGCTCTCTTCCCCATTCAACCTCTGTAGTCAGCAGAACGAGTGGCTGAGCGGAGCTCCACAGCATCCACAGCATCCTGCAGATGACACTGAAGGAGAGGGAGAGAGAGAGAGAGGGGGGGAAACGAAGAAGGAGAAGGTAGATCCCACAGACGAGGAGAGACTGAGAGAAGAAGAGAAGGAGTAAGAGTGATAAATGAAAGGAATTGAGTAAACACCGCTGCCTGCCTGAGGACTACTGCAGCTGTACTAAATCTGGGGCTGTCAGGCCAACCCTCAGCAAAGCAGTGAGTGAGAGAGGCGAGGGAGCAGAGGAGGAGAAAGAAGAGCTTATCTCATCACTCTGGACAAGCAGGGATGGGAACCCCAGGAGCCTCTCTATCGGAAGCTCAAACTTCACACAGGAAAAGTGTCTTCGGATCGCCAGTCTCTTCAGAGGAGTGAAGAAAAGGGGTAAAAAAAAGAGAGTGATCCCGTTAGATGCCGAAAGCTGAACTCTGATTATTCCCCCGCTCAAGGCTCCGCTGTCCCCTCTCGGACCTCCCTCACACCTGCCTGGTTTCCTGGTGAATGTCTTCTCTGCGTGCAAAGCCACTGCTCAGCAGTTGAACACACTCATGGTCGATGCCAAGGGAAGGAACATGAAATGTCTGACTTTCTTCTTAATGCTTCCCGAGTCAGTGAAGAGCAAGTCGAGTAAAAGCGCCAAGAAAGGGAATGCGAGTGGCAGCTCCAAGCTGCCCCCTGTCTGTTATGAGATAATCACTCTGAGGAGCAAAAAGAAGAAGAAGATGGCAGCGGATATTTTTCCCACCAAAAAGCCGGCGTCCACCGCCACGGTGCAACAGTACCAGCAGCAGAACCTCAACAACAACAACACCATACAGAACTGTAACTGGCAAGGGCTCTACTCCACTATAAGAGAGAGGTAGGAACACTTTCTGATTACTAAAACAACTATTACTGCTTCTCCCAACTTGTTTTTTTCATCAGGACAACATGCAGGGAAGAAAAATCTGAAATTTTAATAAAAGAAAATGTCTCATAATGGATAAAAGCAGCATGTTCCACTGTATTTTTAAATTGCTAGTTTTCTGAACAACCACCATTTAATTTAGAAATCTATCCCAAAACAGCACGGAAAGATAATAACTCTTGTGTACAGAGAGTGTGTGTGTGTGTGTGCGTGTGTGTGTGTGTGTGTGTGTGTGTATGGGTGGGTGTTCCCTCTGCCCTGCCCTTAATCTGCTGGGGGTATCACTGTTTACACCCTCCTACACTTCTGCCGCTTTGACATAACAGAGGGCGGACAGGCACCGGGTGCGTTTGATATGCACAACAGGCAGAGCCTGCTCTGTACTAAAAGCACAATATTTACCTTGGCCTATCAGTAAAAGACCCCAGCTGTCCCGAGCAAAATGTGTGCTTTCCGACCTGGCTTTGTTGTCTCTCCAGAAATGCACGGGGCTGTTTACCCACCCCTGTGACACGGTCGGGTCCACCATTCAATAATATATGAACGCAGCTTTATTGTTCACAGTGGGGTTTTCCATTCTCTTGATTGTGTTGTTTTCTATGTAGATATAAAGAGTTTAGGTGTGTTTGAGTCTACTGTGTAACACTTCTAAAACAATGGATGCCTGAAGCAATTGGGACACTTTATAAAATCTTACAATTTTTGTTTTAATAGCAGAAAAGATAAATATGAACTTTGGTTCGTTTGAACTTCTGCCAAAGACTAATAGATGAGTTTTATTATTGTCGTAAAATTACATATAAATGGGTTTGTATGCCTGATATCTTCTTCCCTTCTAAAACAAATGCACAGGGTAAAGTATGGAACATGAATTCATCCTGTTTTTGTTTCTTCTTTAGAAACTCAGTCATGTTCAACAATGAGCTGATGGCTGATGTTCACTTTGTGGTGGGTCAAACTGGAAGGACCCAGCGGCTGCCAGGACACAGAGTAAGAATTTCACCAACCAGTAAATTCACATGAAAATTAGCCAAACAAGCAATCAGCCACTGCTGTCCATATCATATCAGCATACAAAAAGATTCTTCCCCATAACCAGCTGTAAGGGAATCTGAATCCTTTGTGCTCCGCTCTCACTTTCGCACCATGTGTCTTTTCTAGACGGTCCTCAATTATTTATGCAAATGAGGCTGACGGATGGAGGCTCGGAGTGAGCGAAGGAGGCTGGGATATCCTCCTTCAGCAGTCATCGCACACAGAACGGATCGCCTTTGTCTCCGCTTTTCAGACGCCGCTCTGCAATTACTCAACTTTTAATCAAACGCGCCCAACGGCACACAGTAACCATGATTAGGCATCGTGAGATGTATTCAACTCTGCATCCTGCATCCGAGATGCACCCCGTTTGTACCCCGTTTACTTGATTATCTGCAGCACAATGGATCTACAATAAATAGCCATTATTATTATTATAATCGGGCCTATATTCATCCATTTTATGACGGTTGTAATGTGCAGGTCGACATGCTTCTTTGTTTAGCCCCCCCCCTGACCTCATTGCTTTCTCCAAGATGTTCACATGAATGATGAAGGTGCAGCTGCCTCATCTAGCAGCCCAACATTACGTCTACCCTGTTTGAATATGATTAGAACACTAGATCTGGTAAGTGATTTGGCTCGACGGTCCATTCAACATGTGCCCAGTCAGATGAGCCCTGCATGGGTCATCTTTTATTGTTCTTTATACGGCAACCACATGTATTATCTATGATTGGTAGCTGCAGTGCACTTCTCCAGTGCCTTTAGAGAACGCAGTTAGAAAAGGACATCGAGGATGACTTGACTGCACTTTATGCTGAGACATTATGCCACCGGGATATGATGCCCCCCCCCTCCAGCAGCAGCAGTCTTTATTGTGTCCATTTGGCAGGAACTCAGATATGCATTATGATTTAATTCGTAAAGTTATATCTCTACAAGATGGAGGATACTCCAAGCAGCTAAAAGCAGTAATTTATGTGAACATCTATAAAATCCAACGGGTCAAGACGTGGGGACTAATCTTATTCTAATATGCGGTATTTATATACTCGTCCCTCAATGAATTTCAGCCTGGAACAACAACGCCAACATTGTTTTTCAAAAAATATGCAAGGTTTATTTTAGATTGGGTTCGCTGCAATTCTGTGTGCCTTTTTTTTTTTTAGAAAATTTATACCACCCACATACCCACCACCACTGCACACACACACACACACACACACACACACAACGTGAGTGTGCACACTACATTCACTGAAACATGAATGCATTAGAGCATGCACATCCTTGTATACAGTGCTTATCACTGGAATTATTAGTCGCATTGTGTTGCATCTGATTTCATCATAAGTTCAGACAAGTCATTAATTTCACTAAATTGAACTTTTGCTGCACTCAGTTCAGTTGTGTTATTAGGATTTCCTGTTTTTTTTTTTTTTTTTTTTTCAGAGGCAATCTTGTTCATTAGAAATCCGTCTCCCTGCCCTCGGGGGAAATAGTAACCGGCTGAGTTCTGCTCATTATGTGAGAAACTCAACAGGTTCGGTCTCTCCAGTGATTACAATTGAGGCATTGTTCAATATCCATGAAGAGATTTGTGTTTTGATGTAAATAGTAATATATGTGAACTAATTGGATTTATTTCAAATGATCATTCACCTTTTTTCCACCGAATGTTATTACGTGTCCTGTGGTTTCCAGTGAAATCCCAGAGGAAACGACACGTTTGTCACTTTTTGCTTTCTCTTCTTTGTTTCCTAACAGTATGTTTTGGCCGTGGGCAGCTCAGTATTCCACGCCATGTTCTACGGCGAACTGGCTGAAAACAATGATGAAATCCTTATTCCAGATGTGGAACCAGCAGCATTTCTGGCAATGCTCAAGTAAGGATTCTCGGCTAACCCAGAGCACTTCCTTCCACTCTGTTCTTGTGTGTTTTCTGCAATGCCCTTTTTAGACAAATATTGTCATCATCTACATAACTGCTATTTCAATATGATGTCGGTGGAAAACCGGTTTGATGAGCCAGTCTCTTGCCATCTCAGGCACTGCCTTCGATAAACCTGTTTTGCACTTTCCCTTCCAGACAAATTCAATTAAAGTGTTTCTTCCTCTATCTCATGATATAATCTATATCTGTCTATTTTAATTTTATTCATTTTGTTCTACTTTCTACTTCTCACTCTATCCCTCCTCCTCCTCCTCCATTATCATGCCCTCTGGTCTGCATACTATAATGATCTTCTTGACAAACATGTTTACACCGTGTCATTTCAGTGGCGTATGATCCGTTGTTTATGAGAAAGTCAAATTGTTTTCGTCAACAGGTACATTTACTGTGACGAGATTGACCTGAGTGCCGACACAGTGTTGGCCACTCTTTATGCTGCTAAGAAGTACATTGTCCCTCACCTGGCACGTGCCTGCGTCAACTTCCTGGAGACCAGCCTTAGCGCCAAGAACGCCTGCGTGTTGCTCTCCCAGAGCTGCCTGTTCGAGGAGCCGGAGCTGACACAGCGCTGCTGGGAGGTGATTGATGCCCAGGCCGAGCTGGCGCTACGCTCCGAGGGCTTCTGCGACATCGACACCCAGACCCTGGAGAGTATCCTACAGCGGGAGACGCTCAATGCTAAAGAGATAGTGGTATTTGAGGCGGCGCTCGGCTGGGCTGAGGCTGAGTGCCAGAGACAGGACCTCACCTCGTCGACTGACAACAGGCGCAAGGTTCTGGGCAAGGCCATGTACCTGATTCGTATCCCTACCATGGCGCTGGATGATTTTGCCAATGGAGCGGCCCAGTCGGGCGTGTTGACGCTTAACGAGACCAATGACATCTTCCTGTGGTACACAGCAGCCAAGAAGCCCGAGCTGCAGTTTGTCAGCATGCCTCGGAAGGGCCTGACACCCCAGCGCTGCCACCGATTCCAGTCCTGTGCCTACCGAAGCAATCAGTGGCGCTACCGGGGCCGCTGTGACAGTATACAGTTTGCAGTGGATAAAAGGGTTTTCATCGCTGGGTTCGGGCTGTACGGATCTAGCTGCGGCTCAGCCGAATACAGTGCCAAGATTGAGTTGAAACGCCAAGGAGTACTGCTGGGACAAAACCTCAGCAAATACTTCTCGGATGGCTCCAGCAACACCTTCCCGGTATGGTTTGAGTATCCGGTCCAGATCGAGCCCGACACCTTCTACACTGCCAGCGTGGTGCTGGACGGGAGCGAGCTCAGCTACTTTGGACAGGAAGGGATGACAGAGGTGCAGTGTGGGAAAGTGACATTTCAGTTCCAGTGCTCCTCAGACAGCACTAATGGCACCGGGGTGCAGGGGGGGCAGATTCCTGAGCTCATCTTTTACGCTTGACGACCCCCCCGCGCCCCACTGACTGACGTTCAGTGCACTTACAGAAAATAGAGAATTATCACTTTGTGCATAGTGTCACTTTCTGGTATTTATTTTTGTCACAATTGTGCAAAAACATATAAATATATATAATTTCAGACCTGTGATAGGGTCTTGTGTGGTTTTAATTTCAGTAATTGGTCCACTTGAGTAGGACTAGATAGATGTCTCAAGATGTTGAATTGTCCAAATATGTGGGTGAACAAAATGTCCTAAAGGATTAAAAATACCCTGCACTAGATGTGCATGTAAATATGCATATATGTAAATTGGGAAAATGTATCTGATGCCACAATTGTGGCCAATGTGTGCCACAAAGATATCTTCTATGATGAATATGCTACAGTATGTTTATTATTTCTATGCTTGCATAGAATGCACATACGGTATATAGCAGCAATACTTCACATCCTATATTCTTCGGCATTTCATGTCATAGCTCAGTGTGGGCCATCAGCATTACAAAAGAAGTGGGGGAAAAAAAAAAAGGCTGTATGATACTCGATGCCAACATAAAAGTTGATGAGGCATTTGTAGTTGAGTGGTTTCGATTGAATCTGCAGCTTTTTGATATTTTGAATCTAGTTACGGGGCACTTAGAGAGGGTTTCAGGGGGTCTTAGATTAGGGGGCACTAGATATAATGAAACATATAACCCATACAGCATCTCTCTCTGTAGCATGTCGCTATGCACAAACACTCATCTCAGTCACTCCAGTGAGGTTTCAGTTTCGATCACTGTCATTACGGTGAAATTTTACTTCAAGTGATCACCGTTCACCACAACATGGTAGAACCATTTCTTTGGTTTAATCTGTCTGCATTGATTGCAGTACTTACAGCAGGGGCAGAGCTGTTCAGCTAATGTGTACTACTAAATGTTCCGGCGGCTCGGTTTTGTTTACAGCTAAAAGATCAATGTTAGAAACTGTTTATCTTGTGGACTTTTCCTTCTCTTTGTTAACAACTGCTGAGCTCTCCCTCCCAATGTGACTCCATACAGTGTCAGCGTTTGCATACTGTACATGCTACAGAATTGCACTGATGTTGGTTTGTAAACAAATTTGTTATTTTGCTCTTTTTTGAATGAGGTGGACTCTTTTGATTTGCCGTGCTACTGATTTGATTTCTGGTGTAGGATAGCATCCACAGGCTTATCTGCTGATGAAACTGGATGGGCAAAACTGGTGTTCATGTCCTGTGTTTACGTGCTACAGTTCTGGGAGACCAACGAATGTGTATGATTGTTGATGATGCAAATAAAGAAAAACAAGTGGTACATATTGGTCGTTCATCCCATCTGTAAAAAAGTGATAATGCTACATGCTTGGTCTGAAGTTAGGAGTTGGGGACAGATGATGCCCTTCAGCACTGCAGTGATTTATAAGACAAGGAGAGCTGTCTGTTGATTGATGATCCCCATCTTCATGACTTATACACTCTGCTTTTTGTCTGTCAAACTACAACTCCATACTGCATCCAGCTGAACTACGCGACACTATATAAAAAGCTACAACTCTAAGTATTGTGATGGTCAACGACTTCTGCAAAGGTCTTAAGGCATTGACACCATCGGCACACACTCTACTATCTTGTATGTCTATCACTAAGTTTCCAGAGCTCGAGAGAACATTTTATTATAACCTTGAATGCCTAAATCCACCCCTTAAATGTTGAATTCCCAGCATCCCACCCGGTTTGACCCATGGTCGATAATTGTTTAAGGCAGCAAGTCTCAAAAGTGGATTCCTCCTCCTGTTCACATCTTTGGAACAATCTTTCGGCGGTGCACTTGTGTTGGAGATGAAATTAAAAGCTCCACTCCACAGATACAATTCCTCAAGCGCTGACAAAACAATGGATTAACAAAGATACTTTATAGATTTTTTTTTGTTTACTCTCTCCGAAGGGCCTCGTACAGTATGCTGCAAAACTCAAAAAGTAAGATGAGTCATTTACTGAATCTCGAGACGAATCATATCTCTTCGTGAACTGGTAATCACTCCTGGGAGCTTATGGCAGGTACTTGATTACAAGGCACTCAATAACATGGAGAGACCAAGTTTGACATCGCCAATGAGCATGAAGCCCTTGATGAATTGAGCTCAATATGTTGGGGGACTTGGGTGTTTCAGTGCGATTTTTCATGATTGTGGGGCTAAAGTTGGAAGCGAGATCATTAATTGCACTGGAGGCGGCGGGGGACGACGATGAGCCAGGAGTCAGAAGCTTTCAACAGACACACATTTAGCAAACGTTTACTGCTCTACGGCAGGAAAATTACAATTCAGGTACGGTTTGGATGCACCGAGACACCCCAGGTAGGGGTCACTCTGTGATTCATATCACATAAAACCAAATGATTGTGTTTTCCCAGAATAATTGCAGTCTATAGACCTGACATGTTTTGGTGTTGGTCACAGACAGTTCAGGATGGAGGAGAGGCTACTTGCTCACTGCCAGAACTGTGACAGACTCTGTTCTTCGCATATATGTTGGATCAATAGCAAAGCATCAATCTCAGCTTTAAAGCTATTCTAGACTCATTCTGTTACAGGCTATATTTACTGAAATCATAGTATTTTCTATTTCACGAGTGGTGACAATTATTGTGGAAAGCCATTTTAATTCTACGAATGAAATGCAATTAAATCCTACGGGGCTAAGAATAAAATGCATGGTTAGGCATCTAATTATAGTTAGTTTGTCAGTGAAGGAGAACACAAGAGAGACCATGCATTACTTATGAGGAAAGTCAGTGGTTGGTGATACAATATTTTCCTCCAAAAGGCTGAAAGTAAACGATAAATATCTTTCACACGTTTTAGGGAGTGCTCACTCACATACAGGGCTGGCATCCTGTTTGACTTTTACCACTGATTTTTTTAATATATAATTCAAAGTGTTTACCATCTTACATCTGTTTATCAGAGTATAGAGGAAGATGACACGAAGTATCCGACAGGAATAAACATATGGTTCGATGGGGGGGAAGGGGAATCAGAGTTGCTGGATTCTGACACAGACTGGCCACATATTGCTCAGGAAGAGTCTTATTGAGGGTGTAATTACTGTTCAATACAAATTAAGGATGAAAAGATTCAGTCTGACTTGAGGGAGGACTGTGGATTACCAGTGATCCACATTCTTAATGGTCTCTGAGAAGGATTGTTCCGAGTGCAAATAAGTCTGTGAACAGAACCAGAACAGTGCTTTTCATTCTGCACAAAACCATGCTGACAACTTAAAGGGGGTTAAAGAGGATCCAAATCCACATAGCTGGGGAAAGAATACGACACAAGGGGGGAAAAAATGGCGAGAGGAACCACGTTCTGTTGCTTTACCATATCAAACATGAGTTTGTTCACTGCAGGCAATCACATATCTACTCCTCAACCTCCCGATAATTTCCATCCGAGCAAAATGTCATTGAATTAATAATGGCCAAAGAGGGGAGGGAAACACAGCTGTGGGTTTAAAGAATTCATCAAAGAAAAATGATTCAAAAATCAGTTTTTCTAATTCAACAAATCTCAAAGGAAATCTCCCCCCCGATCTCCCCTTAAACCACATGTTTCCTCTAAAGATGTACACGTCATAGGCTACTGGTGCAAAAACATCCAAGTACGTTTTAGTAGGAGAATCTGGGCAAGGGCTGCTGAAGGTGAAGAATTGCTATAATCCTGACAGATGTAAGGGTATCGGAGCTCCCCACACGCCATTTTTCGCTAACCTCAGCCTACTGGCAGCCAGTCGAGCAGGAACAGGGCCGGGGGTGGGGGTGGGAGGAGAATGGGAAAGACTGAGGTAAGAGGCAAGCGTGGTCAGATGAGTATTCAGGTAAGGCGCTCATTCCCTCGATAATTATCACTTAGTGGATGGTCTTAAGTGGCAATTAATCACATGTGAGAATGCCAAAAGGTCACCAAGGTATCAGCGCGAGGTGTGGGTGGAAGACAGGAGTTTGACTGATGACTTCTCCCCAACGCTGCAGTGCTAAACACGTATTATTCCAAATAATCTCCCGTCTCAGAGCTGTTGCCTCCAGTCGGTACGCGGTCGAGATGCACTACAGAAAGGAGCCCCGCAATTGTGTGTCTCATTTATCTACTTATTTATTCATTGCTAGCAGGCAGAGCTAAATCATTTCAACGGGCTGGGGCATTGAAAAGGCCGGCTTTTATGTTAGATTAGCCTGTTTATGGCTGATGTCGCTCAGCTCCAGGTGGATCAATATGGCTGGGATTTCTGGGAGGTAAGAGCCACGTGGATATCGGGTGAATTATGATTGCTGAAAAGAGTGGAAAGATGCATTTCGGTGGACAATGGGAACGGCGGGAGCCTATTCAAAAACACAGACAACATAGTGACGCGTATCGAGCACACACTGGAAGTAAACATTATTACCTTCCGATGGAGCCGAGGCAAATATCCTGTTTACATAATTGTCCTGTGAAAAACGATCCGAGAATGTGGATATGAATGCTGCACTCAAGCAAACAAAAAACATTCTCAGACGCGAACAGAAAGCTCGAATTTGTTGGCGATGCATTATCCTCATCAAGCTATTTATCTCCGCGACCGCGGCCTCGTATACCTGTCACCCACAGCCATTACGGCGAGGCTTGATCAAAACCTTGAATGTTGGCAGTTTCCCACTGAGGGAGGTGCTGAGGGCTGAGCATGCTACTTTTTGTATGTACTCTAGAGCCTCTACTCACACTGAAGCGTGTCCTCTCAGGCAGCTCCATGGCTTTGATAGTATGGAGGGAGAGGGGCCTTCTCTCCCCAGGGTCCGATATAATGAGGGTGAGCTTACTAAACATGATCTGCGGCGCTCTCAAATAAGACACTTGAAACGGCTGGAGCCTGAAACAGTACAACAAACAGCGCTGATTCAATCGTACACATGCTCTCTCTCTCTCTCCCTCTCTTTGAGCTGGGCGAGGGAGGGCTAATGGGTTTTAATGTGTCGTGGAGAGCGATGCGATGCGGCGGTGGAGGAAGAGCACCGGGGAGGCGAGCTTTGTGAGAGTTCATTCAGAACTCAGACACAGGAAAAAGCTGCCTTTCCAGCTTAATTATTTCCTGCAGCGCACAAAGAAAATGTGAAGTGAGAGATTTTTTAAATGATTGTGTTCATGATTTGCATTTGTAAATATGAATAGGAATAGTAGCGTACGGTTACCGCCGGAATGGCGCTTTAACAGTGCCATTTTCCTCACATTCAGCTTCTATCTGCTTTTGGATCTAATCTCTCGGCAGCGGGGAGTCTGGTAATCAATGGACACATTATACTGGGAACGAGGTATTTCTTTTGTCAAACAAATCTGAAATATCAACTAGACTACAGAGTCAGCACAATGTAGCAGGAAATAAATGCATTTCCTGTCCTTAAATACACTTAACATTATATTCGCTGAATGTTTTGCTCTCTATTTAACCTTAAAAGGAACATTTTCGCCACACCGGCTATTTCTATCTGACTTATGGTAAGGAGTATAATAACAGCTATAGTGGAGTGATGTTCTTTGAAGTCCAACTGAGCTCTACGAGCCTGCTTTTGTGGTCTAATTTAAGAAGTGGAGCGCTATCTCCTGTTCCTCTGCCCCTTTTCATGTCCTGCTTACCACAGGGATAAACAGTTACCGCATCCCAAAGTCCATGCAATTAGCATAGTTGAGAGACGCATTACCTCGGCGATTGTGTCCTAATGAATATTGTAAAAGACGGTGTCACACACTTCATTATAACTCTGAAGCAAGATATTCTGAGTTCAATCAGAGAGGGATTTAAAGTAATAACGCTGCATTTCGCAGCAGCCCCGCATTTCCATAATCTGTCTACATAAACATTACGACAGCTGCACGATCCCCGGCCTAATTGTCAAGCTGATGATGAATCTGATGTTGGTGAAGCAAAGAATCTTCTCACATCTTACCATTAACTGTGATAATTAGCTGCAGCTGCCTCGACTGTCAGAGAGGAGGCACGTTTCGAAGTTCTGAGGTGTCAGAAGTTATTTCTTTATGTTGAATCAGATAAAGAGGAATATCGGGCGAGGTTCAAATGCACAGGAACGTCAAATGGTTGCACTTTAGCGGCGAGATATAAGACAGCTATCTTGTCTAATTGGTAGGTCAGCGTGCTGTTACGTGTAGATCATTTGAGAGATTCATAGGAGCTGCCATCAGTGTTCATCTGACCTAACTGAAAGTCTTTCTGCCAATGCTTTTTTTTGATTCGAGCCCTAAACTATTCCCTCACTGCCCTCAATAATGGCCTCAATTTAAGCTTCACCGCGCCTTACCTTCCCCTTATTTTCGTTTCCCTTTGAGATACCAAAGCTTTTTCCTCGCTCTGAGCTGCTGGAAATAATCACAGGACATGAGATGAATAAAAGTGTTGTGTTTTGTGGAAGTTTTCCCAGTTTGGCTTGTGTTTTGTATTCTTGTGCAGGCTGTCTAGCTTGAACGTGACGTATTGTACGTATTCTGTACTGAAGAAAGCCAGGTGACAGCTCCGATAAATAAAGCCGCTTACTGTAGGTCCTATGAAAATACTGGAAATATGTATACGACAGATAAACAGAGAGTCAGACCTTTATTTGAAGCCCACTGTCTGTATAACTGACTGCCTAACGTGTGTTTATCCTGGCAGGCAAGCATGCGTGAACACATGCATGGGATGGATTTATATACTCATTCAGGGGAGGTGGAATATACGCTTCACGTGCATTTTCACATAAAGGAGGAACAACGCTATATGAATGTCAACGTGTGGGCAGATGTCATTTCGGTGGCATTTCCGCTGAACCCGTGATGCTGTCATGTTTATCGAGTAGATAGTAGCCGTGGGAGGAGAGGTAGAATAACAAGATGTATAATCATGTTTGCAAAACCACAACATAAAAATGAGATTAACATTTTTTGCTGGGATGAAAGCCATAAAATCGATTGACATATTTAGCTTTTAATCATAAAAAAAAAAAAAAAAGAGCAAAAACAGGATTCAAAGACTTGCAGAAGACGTCGACCACCCCAAGGCAACAAAGAGTAAACAGAGCTGTAATACCAACCAGTGGTGCATCTAATTCCAACATCATTTCTTTGGTTATTAATTATTACGTTGCCATCCAGAGCAGTACTGGAGCGAGAACACATTTGTAGGAATCCAAAAAATACTGTAGCGCTCTGCAGTTCTTGCAGAATTAGCATTCGAGGATAAAGGCGGAACAATAGAAAGTAGTTAAATATGCTCAAAATGTGCAAAGTCAGGAATTGATATTGTAAGCAAGATACCACGTGAATAATAAATATCTTTCATCAAGTACGACTGGGTTCAATGAAAAAAACAGTCTAGTTCCCTCCCTCAATTACACATCCGCAGGATTCTCAGTTTACAAGGGAACTGAATGAGTCTGAATACGTGTGACTGCTCTGAGCGTGCATCGTTAGCATCTCCCAGCCCATCCCTCTTATTACACAGCGGAGACGCATCAAATATCAAAAGGCCATGTGTGCGTCAGCTCAACGAGATTGGAGTGGAGGGGATTTTCCTTCCAGTGTGCAGCGCTGCACCTCCGGCAGCACTCATGACCACGGGGAGGAGGAGGGGCAGCTGGAATTCCATTTCTCAATGATGAAATTCTTTTCATCATGCCTCCTTTGCATAACAAAGGTGCATAAAATGCATTATATATGGCAAAGTGTAACTGTGAACCGCCACAAGACGGCTGTCTCTATTTCCAGCAATAATGTTTCAGCACGATATCCGCCGTTGCCTTTTTGAGAGGTTAAAAATATCACCGCCCACCACCACCTCGACGTGACAAGTGTGCACAACTCACTAAACCATACATTTAATGTGATTAGAGCGCTCGTGCAATTTCTAAACTAATTTATCCGATGAGTACAATATGCGAGGATGGCGGACGGTCTGCTAATTCCTATTCATACCTAGTTGGAAACATTCGTTTAATTCGCTCCATCATTAAAGTCTCATAAGCCGATGGCTTGTTTCTTTCGACCCCACACAGTTCAGTGAAGCACGGAGAAGGACCTATAGGTTTGTAATAATTCATCAGAGGTCTATTATGCTGATAAAAGGGATGGGATGAAAAGGGCCATTACGGCGGAGGAGCCATGCCAGGTGTCACTCTAATTTAATCGAGCCACTAAAGACAAAGAGGCTGGCCTGAGGGAAGCCTCTCAATAACAGGCCTGACTGCAGATGACAAGTGGCACAGTAAGCAGCGCCTGGAGGGACAGGCGGGAGGCTGGAGGCCACTTCACCCTGCACGACAAGACTCCGTATGAAGAGACAATATGTGTTTGGATATTTACAAAAAGAAGAAATCGGTCCTGTAACTCGGAGAGAGTCACAACAGATAAGAGGCGGTTGGTTTTCATGATAAACATTAGCCGTGTGGGAGGCAGAGCATATGTGCAGGCTTCACTCGGCTCTTGATAAAGGAGATACTTCACTTTTCCCTGTGCCATACTGGATTTGTCTACAGCTGAACCGACTGTGATCAATAGCTTCAGATGTTCCTCTATCTGGAGATCATTAGTAGTTAGATCAAGCCGTCGGCTGATAAGGTCTGAACGGACCAGATACCCTGCATACAATAGTCTCGGCGAGCAGCAGATAAAAGCAACACAGGCTCAACGTTTTTTATACTAAATTATGAGGTTCTATTAATGATTCATCTTGAATTAGAACAATTTGAAAGGTTGAACGTATGATTTGAAATTCTAAATTAAGAAGATTGGATACAAACATTTGAAAATGAGATTTCAATATCTGAATTAATTATGTTTGCAATGTAACATATAATAATCATCCCAGAAATATTGCTGATAATCAACACACTCCCTTCAGATAATCGGCTCTTTCAGCGTTGCATTCTGGGGTTTCTGGCTGTTTTTCAAACAGGAAACTTTGAAACTGAGAAAAAGGCTACAGAAACTCCTGGTTCTCAACAAATCATGTGGCTTCTAACAGATTGTACACCAATCAACTAACAAGGAGCCATCTTAATGTTTCACATGCTGTTCTGTTGTTTTCACCCCTTTGAATGAATTTTCACTGTTAAAACACCGTCAGCAATCCCAGAATGCAAAGCAGAAAGAGCAGATTCAAATCAAAACGTGCTGTTTTAAAACCATAGTTCAAACTTACTATTACAACTTAAATATTTGATATGTGACGCTACCTCATACTCATTGAATAAATAAATATATATTAAATTGATGGGAAAAAGGTCAGCTGATCTTCCCCGGGCACCAGTGGGAATGAATGTGGACACGGGCAGACGCGTTACATAAATTATGCTTAAGCAGTGCTCTCACAGTCATTCAGATATTCAATACAGCACTTCAGGACCTGGAGAAGATTTGCAGGATTAGAGGTTGTAAGCCAGGCCAGCTCGATATATTGATTCCCTCCTCACTGAGAGCTGCATTCAATTTCCCAACAATTAGATGGACCTGAAGGTTAATATGGTGCGTTGTTAATCTGTTGTGTGTTGTGTTATCTAAAACTAACCCTCTCTCTAGGTCTTCCTGGTGTTTTTAAAGGGTTTTTTTTTCCACACTTCATGCTGATGCCAGTCTGCCAATCTGTTCACTGAAACGGTCAAATCGCTGGCAGGAAGCTATCCATACTGGTTTCACACAGGTCATTTAGTAATTAATAACGCCGTGATATTAATGCATCGGGAGAGGCTTTCTCTCACAACACTGCCAGGTAAGTACTCTACATCATTTCTATGCGACATTACTGGCTGGGGGAAATTAGGTTGGTCCCCACTATGACCTTGTAACCACACCATCTCCTCCCATGACCGCAGTATGTTTTTAATAGGTCTGCCTATTACACCCAGCAGCAATTTTGTTTCCATCCATCCCCGCTGGCTGATTGCATATTCTGAGGATGTTGCAGGACTTATGGCCGTGAAAGAATGAAATTTCTCTCCTGGGATCCGGGGGGATATTTCTCTGGTGTGGCATACATTGGGCTCGGAGAAGCAGAAATGACAGCGACATTACATGGTTGAAATGAAAACCCCCATAATGTTATCCATTTTTATTCATAAGACGCGACGACACGCCTCTCATTGGTTTCTCCGTGTGAATGCAGAGTGGCGGAGGGGATTTGGTAGCAATTTTCGGTTATAAATCACAGACAACTGAGAATTATGGGGTCAACAGAAATATAAAGTGACAGTGTATCTGTGGAGGTGACGCGATACAAGGCCCACACGTGTTCATTTTATACAACTAAAGCCACAGCAAGCTGATACATCCTAATCTCTGCTGGAAGTGAGCGGCGGAGCGAAGGACGGGGCTGATACTGACCAGGAAGGAGGAGATTAGAGCTTTTTTTGCTAGTGTCTGCTATTTTAATGGGAAACTAATGGCAACTGAATGGGGAAACAATGTCTCCAGATCCAGTAAAAGTAGCTGAAGCGGACATGGGGAGAAAAAAAAGAAAGTTATTCACTCAATGCCCTTTTCAGGTGAAAATGGAAGATAATGGTTGCAGTTATGTCACGAATGCTCGTCTCTATTTTTTTTTTTTTTTTGCTCCAGATGCATTATTACAATTAAGCCAAGCGCACCAAACTTTTCCATTCAAGAGCCTTTTTCCATCAAAGCTGGTGTTTTAAGCGGTAACGTCTATTAGAGTTGTAATAATTGGCTGTTGTAAAACGTTTTTTTCCCTCCTCCGTTCAGGCACAATGAAAGGCATTCATTGGGCAGCAGCGCAGTCATTTAAGTGTTCGTCGTACAAGCTGGGAAATAGTGAAGAAAATTAGCCCTGATGGAAAATCTATTATAACAACCATCTATTGTTTGTTCTTAAAAGCCTCCTTTTTGCAGTTACTGTGCCAGGGCGGTTTGTACTCTGTTATTTCTGCTCAGAAATGCATCTTCAGTGGTCAACCACTTTGAACTGCTTGAAGTAACAGTATTGCTTAGTAGTAGAGCTAGTATTCATGATCCCCTCTCCCCTCCTCCCCCAGAACAACATTAGCCTCAAATTCCAATTAGTGTGAAAAGGTGACAGTAAATCCAAACCAGCAGTCCACTCTCAGTGCCAGGTTTCTGTCGTTTTCACCTTCACCACCCTCCCCTCGGATCATATTGTCACCTCTGCTACAGCTGATTCTGCAAAACTGAGGAGTGAGATAAGAGTGTGAAGGTGGTTTTACTGCACGTGTGTGTACGTGTGCACGTCTGCAGTGTGTGTACGGCAGCGGATGTTACAAACTCAGATGTCTCTAATCAGTCAATATTTCAATAAGATTGATAATACTACTTAACCATTGGCTGTCCGTACTGATGACTGATAATCCATGAGCTGCAGAAGCCAATGACTCATTCAAAGAAGTGTAAATCCACCTAGATTTCCCCCTCAAGGCAACTGATTCACACCATATCCCGCTTTAGGTGACGTCACTGACATTTTCTAAAGGAGCACAGCGTATATGAGAGATCCCTTTAGTATACAGTATATGCTCGTCAATGTGCATCAGACCGCCAGTGAGAACAAGGCTAAATAAAAGAACGCTCTCCATCAGTCCCTCACCTTGAATATGAGTCTGTAGAACTGCTAATTTAAACCATTAATTTAAACTCACACTGTTCACAGAATCCCTGCGTTTTCTCATCTCCTCACTCACCCTGCTACTTTCCCCCCTGGTGGCGGATGGAGAAACCGTCGGGGGTACTGCCTCGGTAATTGGAGAAACCTTCTGAAACATGCAGATGAAGCCGGGTGAGACGGAAAGGAGTGAAAATGGAAAAGGAAAACGGACCAGATTCCTAATTATACCCTCCCCCCCCCCCCTCCCTATTCCTTCTAGGAGGCTCCCTCTACTTCTCATGTTGGCCTTAGCATAATTAGGCACAGTGTACAGGGCTGAACAGGGATTGATGCTCACATAAAGGCCTGAGCGAGGGGGGTTCAGAGGAAAAGCTAGGGCTTTGATGAGAGGGTTAAGAGCACTGTCAGCACACTCACTCTTACACGTGTAACAATGAAACACCTTGTCAGATGACACACAAGCTGCCGCACGTGAAACTCGGACCCACAACGTGTACACTGAAGTCGCAGCGTGTGCAGAATGTGATCTGAAATATGAAATGTTTGCATAAAAAAAAAAGACTTTTAAGGTAATCAAAAAGCCAGTTCGGTGCATTTTTCAAAAACTGGGGAGTAGCAAAGGCAGCCCCAAATAGCATATAGACATCTGATATATTAGTTGCAATGAAAGAGAGGCAATCTCAATGATGTGACATTCATTTCCTTTCAGGTGCTGAGAGGAGGATGAGATAGGCTGTCTGCTTTTTAATATATCTAACAGTGTCAGAGCCTCTGGTAGCACACAGCGGAGGAAAGTACATAAATATCACATTGCCTGTGAGGTGATTGGGTCTCTGAGTGCCGTTTGCATACTTGTCTCAGTGTGTACGACGTCGACTGCATATGTGAGCGTTAGAAACTCAGGCTGCACATTTTCAAAATGAGATTGCATTGTTTTTTTGTTCTAAATAGATGCAGTTTTGTTGTCTCCACAGATGTCACAGGCCTATTTCCTGCCCTATTTTTATCATCATGTCTATTCCAAAGTCTCCAAGGCTACAGATGTTTTGCTAGAGTCATATTTTGGTTTATTTTTTTCCTCCAGGCAATTTCATCCCCAACAAACACACACCTCTTTGCCAAAGCTAATTCCCACTGAAATGATGAGAGCAAAAGCTCTGTGGAGCATTCTTCACATGGTTAAGCCACCTACCGCAGCTAAAGGAGGCTCAGCGCTACCCCACTTGCAGGGCGCCGGGCTGCTCTTATCGCCCCACCACGAGGCCGTAGAGGGGGTAATAGGATTGTGACTCACAGAGAAAGTGCCATGCTCACCAAGCAGGGGAGGCGCTGGGTGTGAAGGGCTTCTGCGGCCGTCCAGCATCATGAAAGCAGAGGAGCAGGCAGGGAGGATGTGTTCTCCCCGCTCCATAAATAACCCTGCTAAATTGCAGGCTTTGGCGGGTCAGTGGGACACTGGTCTGCCAGCGTATATATCTGGAGTCCTGAATATAACCTGTAATCCTGCAGCCCAGAAAACGAACTGCACTGCATTTATGGTAAAAAATGTCTTCTCTGCAAAATGGAAGCATGCATGCTCATGAGCTGGGAGACAGAGACAGATTTTATGTGATTTTATAGTTTGCAGCCGGTGTCTGAGTGGTAGACGCCTTTCTTGGCTGGCTGAGTCCCAGCAGCAGCACAGCATTCACTTTGTACCCGATGGAGGAAGATGAAAGCAGCACTGGGTCAAAAAAGGGAAGGGAGTAGGGAAGGGAGGGGGCTTTATTTGACAGACAACCCGATCACTTTGGTTTCGGATGCCGGCTGGGTGTGACTGTTAACATTCAGCGAGGAACTCTTGGGGTTACGCAAGCATTCACAGATTAAATACTGACTTTTTTCAAGTAGCGCTGATTCTCTGTGATGATGTGAAAAATCACAATCCTGGGGAACCAAAGTGAAGCAAAGTTTTTCCGTTCATCCTCCCACGGAGCGTTCAGCGCCGAAGGCGAAACAATTCCACCTGTCGGCGGTTAAGAGTGGGTGTGTGTTTTAGTTACATCAGCGACCCGGCGCTCATCGGAAGGGCAGTAAAAGGCACCGCGGGTGGTGGAAGACAGAGATCTCCACGCTGCTTGTTTTGATAGAATATAAGTGGCCTGAGGCAGTGAGCGGCGGCTGGTGGGCTATCACGAAGAAGATTTAGGGTTATTATTGAGTGGCAGGCAGCGGTGTAACACTAAGAAGCACACAGGTACGAGCTTGATATCTGTTTCAGATCGATGAGATAGGAGTCCTCCCTTCCAGGACTGGTTACTTTATCTGGAGAGGCATAAAGCATAAAACAGACACCACAGAGCACAGTGAGATATATAACCTCTAAAGTAAGATTAAAGATGCCACACACAGGGTTTGTGATCCATTACTGCAGATTCATATTTGTTCACGCTGGTCTTTCTGTATCAGATAGGTGAGATCCGGAATGATGGTGATGTGGTATGCATGCAAATAGTAGCATCCTCTTCTCTGAGTGCAATAAGGCATATTGTCTTTTATGATATTACTGTTTACAGTTTTGTTTCACAAAGCAAAAGGCGATAGTCGATCAGGAAGGAGAAGCTAAAGTCTTCATCATGAGCTTAAAGTCCCAGCGATGTGGAAGTTAGAGCGTCTTTAGCTTCTCTGCCGTGACGACTTTCACAGCGAAACTGAATATTCGAGCGGCGTAGAGTCACAAGAGGAATTTAAAATCAAACCCTTTGTATTTGACTGGACCGCTAACGAGTGGGCGGGCTTAAGAGTTCAGCACGATACAGAGGTGGCTCCATACACCCACCTCCCTCACCTGCTACGTTAGCACGAGGGCGAGGGAGGGATGAGAGGGGGACGTTAGTGATTTTCAACCAGCCTCTGTGTCACCGCGGCGAGGGCAGCGCAGCAGATGAATGTCCCGCTGGATGACGCAAAAGGACGAGTTTTTTTTCCAGCGGGTGAGTGAGTGGGGAGCTGGTGGAATAAATCACACCTCAGCCATATTGTTGTAGAGGGAAAGACAAAGTTTGTGCCCACTGATGTAACAAACATCTCTTCTTTCTACTGCTGACTCTTCCTTTCTGACCTATTACTGAGTGTTCTCACCTAACCTGCTGTGCTTCCTGAATCTGATTTCAGGTCGCACATCTGAGATCCAGTGTTACAGGTAGAGGTCCCACCCATACAGCTCTAATTTCACTAAAAAGCTTTAAAAATGTAAAGTTGAAGACATTAAGGATGTCTAAATCAACAACTTCACTCATAACTGCGACAAATGTAAATATCACTTCGAAATACAAATATCCATCATCCAAAATATGTTTCTTTTCCTTACAGCTCTGTGAATAACGATTTCAGTGGCGTTTATAATGTGTGTCACACAAACATGATGGAATTTCATTTTTCCCAAATTCGAAAGGCAACAGTATTATATTAGCAAACCAGAGCCGTGCACCAAACTGTAATCGGGCCGACAAAAATGCGCAGGCATGAAATGATGGAAGCTTTCGTGGCAAAATAAGATTGCCGGCCGTTGCTCCGCGTGTCACAAAGGACGTGGCTTCTGTTTTCCCCCCGCGTTGGCTGTACTGTAATTTATTTCTTGACAGGCTTGATGAGATAAAGTGACGAGCGGTAGGAGATGTCAGTCAGGAGGAGACAGGGTCTTTCTTCTGGCTGCCTTTTTGGTGGATATCAGGGCGTCTGATCTGGCTGAGAGCATGCCTGCGACACTGACACAGTCAATACCACTCACAAAGCAACAAAACCTGTTTTTCTTCTCTGACTGACACTCATTCACAGCACATATATATGCTGTTAAGTGTATAAATGTCTTGATGGGGGCAAAAAGCTTTCCCCTTCTGGAGATGACAGAAAAAAATAAATAATACACAAAGAGGCCATGCTGAATGGGAAATGTTTTATATATGAGGTAATCTGGGAGATGGTTATCAATGTGACAATGGTAGAATAGGTCATATTCAAAGATACACCAGTGTGTCGCGGTGGCTTTGTTCGGATGTAGCCTGAAAGCTTACATGGATTCACGTCTATCTAGGAACACAGGTGTAGCTGCATGACACGGTGTACGCAGACAGACAAGCCTTATGTTTATTATAAGACATATCTGCTCTGCTAGAAGTGGAATGGATAGATTCATACAATTAAAAGCAAGCCTACAAAAGCAACATGTATATATTTAGACCTGAAATGAGCTGTCACTAGGTAGCTCCCATCTGAAATGAATGCCCTAAATGAGCAAGTTTTATTTCGTTTTTTTTCCTTTCCTTGCACAAATATTTCCTCTTCTCTATGGATGAATTCTGTCTTTGGAATATCTCCCACTTGTCACATGAAAGGCCGATATCTCTTCTTCTTCTATTGTCTAATGTATGAATGACCCACTGCTCTGATCCACAGGGTAACAGTATGACTTTAATCAATTGGATATTTCCTCTTGAAAGTGATTTTCTTCTTGATATACTGCATCACATATTAATTCCCCTTCTTCCTCCTTCTCTTGTCTGTCCCTCCTTTTATCTCTTGTGTGAAGAAGAAGAAGAAGAAGAAGAAGTAGGCACACTGTACAAAGACTGGGGTGAGCTTATGCTTCAAGACACACAATCCTGTTAGGAATTGGCACAGCTACGTCCATTTGATGCCAGTCAAAATATTACAGTCTGTTCACCGATATAATAAGCAACGGCCATAATGCAGCCCATAATGAGGCTTGGTTAGATCTCTACCTGGTGTAGTATGAATTGGAACAATGCCACATTGGTTAAGCACCCAAATCTGTGCAATCTTGTTTTACAGTTCATGGCGTGCGTACGTGCGTGCGTGCACATGGTGATTCCTGTTTCCTCAGCCGTACGAGTACTAACGTGACGAAGCGATGGGCTTCACTTACACGAGCCAACCGTCTGATCAGCATTCAGCAGGTGTTCGGCGTGGAGGAGACTGACGTCTGCTTGGGACCATCCATCAGAGCTAAATGGCAGATGGTCCTCTCCGTGGCCGGGCAGGAAGTGCACTAACACAATCGCTGCAGAAACACAGGGAGCACTCTACCTGCTGATAATCCACTTACGCACAGACAAAGCTGCTTTAATCTGCCCGCTCCTTCCATGTGCACCGCCTCGCCACACGACAAGGCCAGGCTCCATGCTGGAGAATCACCATTGATCCGCCGCACACGTGTACACAGGCTAAGCACTGACAGGCCACGTTAGCATGAATAACTAAGCGCTACGTGACAGGATCGGGGAAAACGGATGCCAGGACTTGAAAATAACCAGAAAATGTGCAAAGTTATTATTTCCTGCTGTTACATCTCCAAATTATTTGCATGTACCTGGTCTGGAGCAAAGGGAGGAATACATATTGTGAGTTAATTCTGCCTGAGCCGTAAACAAGCACTAGATCTTGAATATTCTTCAGCTTGTGCTCAAGTGGCACTGGCATACATAATAAAAATATATTTACTATTACATCCTGAGACTCTTGAGATCTAAAGAATAACTATTAAATAATCTGAGGTCATTATTTATATCCATGGAGACTTAGTTGTGTTTGTGCTTGCCTGTAAAAGCACTACTGACTGAACTGTGTTGCATATTAAATATAGTTTGGACACTTTTTAGTTGTATTTATTAAAAGTTCTGAAACTCGAGCTGAAAGCAACCACATGTGCATATTGCTATAAATGATCTCTATCTTCTTTTGATTGTAATAAATGAATAATGGGAACATTTAGTACCCACAAACCACATGCATCAATGCACAACACACACACACTAACAGCATGACCTACATGAACGAACAAAGACTGCAGCTTTTTCTAAACTACTTCAAAGTCATCCTTCAAGTATGAAAATAAAGAAAAAGTATTACTTGTGTGTTCTCCCGATTTAGTGCACTTTAATAAGTACACATTTGGGTCGAGGACGCTTGTTAGAAACAGCCTGACATGGAGCTGGACTGGATGTGCATGAGGCCAGGACCTGGAAGTCCCACAGGCAGTCATTAGACGGGAACATGAAGTTTGACTGAGATCTTTTGCCAGGTTGTTCCCGCTGATTGGGCTTCATTAAACAACACCGGCATATTGAAGATGAGCGTGCGGACGTTGTGTTTATAATCCTGGCATCAGGCGGGTCCGCTGTGCTGACACTCTGCCCAGATCAAAAAGGATTTTTATGAAGGTCTCACTGTTTCTGTATCCCGGGGTGCAGAGCTGTTCCTGCTTATGTACTCATCTGTTTAACAGTTTGAATAACGAGTCGTCCTCTTTTCTTAAGGCGTGAGCACTGGAGCTCTACAGGGAGGAGGTGTCAGGGCTGAATAAGAGAGAGAAGGAATGAACAATTAGTGTGGAGAGGTGGAACAGTTCCACGACGAGGCGAAGGGAGGGGGAAGTGAGGAGGGGAGCCATGAAAGAGGCCAGGTGCAATATCGCATCCTTCCTGTCAGAGGGCTTAAAAGGGAGAGCAGAGGAAGAGCGTTTAGCTCCGAGGGACGCATGCGGAATGCTGACCACAGATTGGAAGAATCGACTATTCAAAGTGCGTCTCCGCCGTGTGCCCTATCGAGTCGGGGAGGTATCTGCCAAGTAAAAACGGCTGCCAACGGTTTCCTGAGACGCTTGGAATACCGACAAGGAAAAACCAGGTCTGGAGGATGAGAGCTGACCTTGATCACAGCAACTGGGAGACTCTGTTGAGACTTCCTGCCAGTCAAGAGAAGCATTTGCCAGAGTTTTATTTTAGCACATTATAGCTTAAAAACAAGGATTTTTTTTCAGTGCATTTCCATGAAGAACAAAAGCATCCGATGTGACTTAGACACATATCTGATCTGACATCTCTGTGCAACCACTCCCACTCCATATGCACAGTATTTTTTATAAAAATCAATACAAATTACATTCCTAGTAGGTCAGCAGATATGCTACGTTCCTTTATGCCAATCAATTGGGGAACTGTAAGCTACTATTGTACGTCTCTGCTCCCCCTTCCTGCCAAGCTTCACTTGCAGTTCATCCAACATTTATTCCCTTAAAAAAATATAGACGCATTGCCGGAATACCGTTAAAACAATTTAAAGATACTGTTATTTGAAAAGAGGAGACACAGGAAGATGAAAGGGGAGGGTGTAAGGTAACAGAATACAAAAGGCATGGATAAAAGACTTTACGCAGCTTTCACATCTGGTGAGTCAGCCCGGATCAGATATTATCTCCAATCGCCTCCAAATTCGGACAGTTGTTCACCGGATTAGCTGAATTTTTTACATCATCTTTTATTTTTTAATGCTTTGTTCAAATATTGAATTGTTTGCCATTTTCCATCATCAGACATTTTGGTATGGTATATTCATACCAAATCAAAAAGACAGGAATTCTTGTTTCAGCAGGAATCCTAACCAAAGACATTAATTATAATATTTCCCTAAAAAAACACACAAGGCGTCTCCCATCCACTCTGCAATGGCCACGACAAAGTATGGTACAGGCTAAAACTTAATGTTTTTAAATCTTTTGTTTCTGATTGCCTGTCTCTTTGATTGCCCTTTAGTGCTACCCAATCTCCTTCCAGTTGTGATTACTATGGGAACTTGTTAAGACTGGTTAATTGGTTCCTTTGGTGGATGTGTTCTACTTTCTCCCAGGGGCAGCAGGTGTCGAAAGAACACTGCAGCCTCTTGATGCTCGGAGAACGGCTCCAAATTACACTCATTAAGGGAATTCAAATAAAAGGACACTTACATAATTATGTGCTATTAAGCAAGTTTGAAATTGGTTTAGAAAGACCAAGACCCTGCCAATATAGAGTTTTAAATTGTACAGAAATTTCCCCGTGAATGACAAAGGAGCGCTTTTGCGTCTTCTTGTTTGAATCATGACTGTGCTTTAAAATGTCCGTGGTGTCTTTTCTTTCCGTTTGGAGAGACACCACAGGATGTCCTTGCTCGGCCCTTTCGGGGAAGCAGAGCGAAGTCCCTGCTGGGAATTCTTGGTGTTTGTCAATCATTGATTAAGAGGTCTGTTAACAGCATGCACTAACATCTCAATTCTCTGGTGAGATGAGTGCCAGGTTCAATAACCACCCTGTGCTCTCATAGATTGTCACAAATATGCAAAGCACTGTCTATTCAGTCTCCATTGACATCTTTGTTCCAAAGTCAATACCAGCCACTTATTCAGTCAGTCACAAGTAAAGAATAAGTCTAGTGGGTAGAGAGAGAAAAAAGCAAGGACACAATGTTCTCTAAAAGTTTGCCTTTCAAAGAAGCTGAAGAATTCTCTCTCTCAAAAAAAAAGAATCTCCTCTCTCTAACAATCCGGGGTGAAAAATGGAAAATAGTGGTATTTTCTACCAAAGAAATGTCAGTCTCACAGAGCTCGACAACTGCAGACACAACAACAACAACAAGCTGACAGATTAGTGGTGCCGAGTGTACACATATTGCTGCTTATCCACGGACAGACTGTGTAGCTGTAATGATCAGTTTAAGGACCATAACCAGTTCATCAATGGGGACTGACAAGGCACGGGGCATGTACTCTTATCAGACACCTTAATGTCTCTCATTTTTCTACTATTTTGGACAACAAATGTGACGTCTTCGGGCTGCCCTGTTTGTCCTTGGAGGACTTTCGTCTCACATTGTTTTAGAAGTACAACACACTGAAAACTAGGTAGGATGAGTGCTAAATATACTCTAATACTACAGACTAAGAGACACATTGACTTGAGGTAGGAGAAAAATCAAAAGGCTGGCTTTTTTGACAGTTGCCTTCTGGTTTTGAGGAACGCTCGTGGATCCACACCTTAAAGAGCACTTCTGCCTGAGAAAGTAGGACATCGTTTGGACATAATGAGCATGGAGCAGATGTGTAAAGCCCCAATTATGCAGTTGTAGTGAGCGAGTACAAAGAGAGTGCACTTCATTTCCTCTGCAGGTAGAGCAAATGCCTTTTAACAGCAAATGAACTGTCGCTCTGGTGTGCGCCTCCAGCCTGTGCAGTAAGTATTAAGGACTTATGAGAATCTGTGACACATATGGTCTCCGACGAAACAGGGAAAATCAATCTGCATTGTCGATCAAAAAACAGCTTGTGTTTGTCTAGACAATGGCTCCACTGTGAATGTCAATATGTGATATGACTCAAATGCCATTTGTACCGGATTTAATGAGCAGCAAAACATGAAAGACTATTTTTTTTGGTTTTGTTTCAGCAGCAATTGAGGTGTCCGCGGACGTTCTTTAGGGCTCTCTAATGGATAAATGGCCGGGCAAATACCGCCCGACTTGGGAACACGCTGCTACCCGGCTCCGGAGTTAAAAGCCCAAAGTAAGATTAATCACCGCTGCTGAGGGGGATGATATTCTTTGTTTCTGGTAATTTATGGGCTCTTTATAGCCAAGACCCTGAACCAACATCACGCCTCTCACATGCTGTACGCCACTTATCATCGACAGTTCCTTAGGCGCCTCTTTAGCAAACGTTCACGGCAACGAGATCGTCGCACATAAACAAGATATTAGGGATAATATACTGTTGCTTCTGTGAGAATAAAAGTAGCTTGAAGCCTCTTTTTCTCTGCATCTGCTGCATTATTTCTCCCCTCCGTTCTGGAGTTATCCGACGCTAGGTGGGAACTGGTAAATGTTGAAGTAAGGTGGGAAAGAACAAAAAAAGTAGTGTATATGGAGCCAGCTTGGCGTGTGGAGTGACACCTTTTAGTCGGGAAGCCCAGGAGAGGATCAAAGTGAACAGCGACTGCTCTTAGCCAGGTCTGATCTGGGAACAGGATAGTCAAGCGCGGCTCTCCCTGCAGCTTGAATATGACTCATGGTATAGTGAATATTTCATGGCAGGCTTCTCGGAGCTGACAGTAGTTCTGGCCACGGGGCAGCTCTGATAGACAGAAGAAAGTGTGTACAGGGGGGTGTTGGGGGGGCATTAGTATTCATAGAGATGAGTATGTATCGTACATGGACACACATACGTACGCCCTACGAGGTGAAGTTGACACATCCAACGATCCAACATGGTGCACACTATCTCAGAGAAGGTGGTTTCTTTCCCCTTTACAAAGCAGCCTGGACGTTGAGCAGTGACTTATCCAGATGCAAACATTCCCTGGACGCCTATTAAAGAGCTTCTCTTGAAAACATCCCTCCTCTTGTACAGCAGAGCATAAATGCCATATTTATCTGGTTAATAAGGTGCCTTGGTAATGCACTTTCATTTGTCACCTACGCGTTTTCATCTTTGTTTAACACGGAGCTTACATAACCCCGCGCCACATTAAAACGGAGCCGTTAAATGCATTGTTGATCTTCCAATAGTCATGGAGGGCAGCATTCGGCGTCAGCTGCTCTGTGACAGCCTCTCAGGAGAGGCCAAATCATGTAGTCTTATTATAGTGGAGACAAATCAAGTGTACCAAAACCCTCCCCGCCAGCCCTACTTTCTCAAGGTTATTTTCAAAGATAGATCATGTCTTGGTTCAGTATGTGGGTTGGGCTTTAAGTAAGCCCTGTCACTAGAGACATGGTGTAACCCTATGCGGGAGAAGTGAGGGGGCTTCAGAGGCCACGGAGATACACGGGTGTAACTAATTTAAACCCCTGGGAGGCCTGGATGGGCGCTGGCTTTTGTCCCGGCAGGATAAAGTCAGGCCACTTTAGTTCTGGGTGTGTTGTGCTTCACGCGCTTGCAAAAAAAAGGCACCGTCGACTTGTGTGTCAGCATTATAGCACTTAAAGGTAATGAGATTTATGCTTTCTGCATCATAAAGTGTGACTGCCTTGAGAAACCCTTGAAACAATGGTGCCCGTGTTCTGCCTAGGAGCGCAAAACAGACTTACATCGTATCGCGATCGCCACATTCCACGGTGAAAAAAATGATTATGGACTCCGGAGAGGCATGTTCCTCCTCTCAGCGATATTGTAGCCGTCCCACAATATATCTCTCAACAGCTCCTCTCCCGCTCGCGCGAGAGTAGCGCTTTTTTTTTTTTTTTTTTACAGCTCGCTGAATTCAAAGAGATGAATCCCTGCAAACACCCTGACCACCCTGATAAGAATGTTCTTATTTACTCAATTCAAGAGGATGCATAAGCAATATATCTTAATAAAAACAGTCACATTCTCGATTTCTAAACATATTGCATCGTGGAAATTAAAGCCAGCAGACTGCCGCAGCACTGTTCAGCATCCCCCTTTGGTGGGAAGCCAAGCATCACTAACATTGATTTCTTTTATTTTATAGTCCGGTATAATGAGCTACCTTCAGTCAAGGCCTGTCGCCGTGCATTACTCCCCCGACCGTACCGAATGAACGCGGTGGTACCTTTCATACACTTTTAAATGCATCGGCTAGATGACTGTATGCAGACGGCATGCATTCGTTCATCTAACGTTAATTCAGATTTATTCGTTTCCATACGTTCGTGCACGAGGAGCTATTTTGAGAGGAAAGCAGAGATAAAAAGGAGCACCTCAGGGTAGGATGTATATGGATGCCTTGTTTCTAGTATTATATCACAGCCTCAGCTGTGGAACTAGCCTCACTGTCCTGTTTGAACGTCTTTTTCTCTGAAGCAGAATTTTGAATTGATCAGCTCTTTAAACAAGTTATAATCTGGTTAGTTAGCGTCTTTCTCCTGCATGAGTGGACATCATTTTCCTTTCCTTTCTCAAGAAACGCATCCATCTGAGACTTGATGAAATTTGTAGAGGGGACGACATAATTGTGGCCCAGAAAAAGGTGCGTGCATTTGCACATCATCAAAGCAAGTGAGGCCAGCTTGCCGAATCGAACTCATTAAGAGCACGACTCGGTGCATGACAGCTTACTTTCTTTCTTCAGGTACGTTCAAGAGAAGGAACTTCTCCAGAAAGCAGATGCGGGCGATAAGCATCTCGAGGGCATCCGTTATATAACTCTTACATAAAGAAAAACAACAAAAAAAAAAAGAAGTCCAACTATACACAGAATCTAGATTACAGCAGGGCAGCCCTTCACATTGGCCTTGCCTGAGGCTGAGATCAGGAGACATCCAGATGGCAAGTCTCTCTTTCGCTCGCGCTCTCTTCCTTTCTTTTTACTTCTCCCTGCCTGACTCATGACTGCTCATACTCACAGTCACTGGATTCTCTCCATCAGTGTGCCTTCGTTATGTCCAGTGTGATTTAAAAGCATCCCCATCACTTCTTCAGAGCATGCTCTGCTAATATGCATTGATCCCACCATCCTGCATGCACTATTCTAAAGTATAGCAATATATGCGATCCATATGGATAATATTTATGTATGTTCCAGCGGCGTTAACAAACCGACAGAAGGGACATGAATGAAGACGTGCTTGAGATGTCTCACAGGAGCGCAGTGGTTCACATTGGTGTGTGTCGTACACTGGTGCTAGGCCTTGCAGCAGATGCCCTGGCCTCTTCACGTGTACGCACTAAGCAGGAGTAAAGAATCGTCATCCATGCAGGTAATTGGCTGCTGTTTACATTGCCATTGGCACCCCCCCCCCCCTCCCTCTCCTGCTTGACACATCTGTAGTGTTCATTAGAGCTGAGGAGCTCTGTGCTCCACTGTGTTATCAAATCTGGCCTCTCAGGCTGTTCGCTTTGCAAGTTCCAATTTGAAGTCGCCGGATCAGTGCTCACATTCATGTTCGGAAAATCAGAAGTTTCATTTAAATAGACCTTTAGAGTACTTTTGGTAAACGCTATTGTAATGTAGATGCATTCAGATTTGAGATACTGTGTGATTCAGAGCCTTCCAGATGGCAAGATTTGTGTTGAAACTAGTCAGAAATGGGTGCAAAGCTCCCGTTTGTGTGTTTGTTTGTTCCAACATCTTGACATTTTGGTGGTAATCCACACAGGAGGGTTGGGAAACATGAAGATAGTGGAGGAGAAAAAGAAGAACAAAGTGTACAAAAATGGAAAATCGGAAGACCTTGGAAAGACGGGGAAAGGCAGTTTATAGAGGAAGACTTACCCCAGGTGCTCAAACGCCAGATGGAGAAACAGCTGAATGAAGTCGTAGATCCGTCATCAGCTCCAGCCTCAAAAATCTTCATTAAAGCCCTAAAGTGAGATAGACAAAGTGAGGGACAAGGGTAAATGGAAAACGCTAACAACAGCTCGTGAGAGGGCGAATTTAAAATTCAAAGTGGTTTCACGGCAGAGTGATTTGACTCTGAAATCCGAGGCTTAATAGATTAAATCACAGAATAATGTGCATGCCAACCTTTTCTATTAATTACTGATTTCAGAACGTATTAATTATAGAACCGCTGTCCATGCCTATGAAGTAATCCGAGGAGTAAGGGATGAGTGCTCTTCATTATGGAAGTTAGAATATTATTCAGCAAATGCATCCTTTAATGAATTACAATATCATGATAGAATATCACGTGGGGAATTTGTCACACCACATTTCCTCCATGCCTCCGTGAGAATGCAGATGAGGATCCTGTAGTCACAGAGGTGGCAGTAATTAGCTGGGGAAGACAATAAGAAGGTTTATTTTAATCATCTTAAATGTGTTCTCCAGGCAACTTCCCTGTTTGTAATAGGAGAGTCTGGAAAATCATCATATTACAATTGAGCTCTATTAAGATATCATATGACTTGTTGACACGTCTTTCATACTTGCTGAAGTTGCTCCGAGCCTCTTGTTTTTCCAGGCTACTCACTGTGATTTATTATTACCACAAAGGTGATGCAAAAGCTATGTAATGCAGACAAGTACTATTAAATATATTATGGCTCATATATTGTTACATAAGTCGAGAAAACAGAACAATAAAATATGAATTAGATGCAGAAATGAGATCTGTAACTATAAAGTTGTTGCCACAAGTTGGCAATAGCAACAAATGTAGACATGGATGGTTCAACATTAACTATAACTGCTCTTTGGCTAAAATGGGGAGCTGTGTCGTGCATTTTAAATCGCTATTACATTGCATGTGGTTTCACTCACACATATTAATGATCATGAACAAGATTGAGTGCACTTGCACTGCTTTAACTCATCCATTAACATGCATCCATTATCTCCCTCTCACCCACAGTAACAAGATACATATTCCTAAGGAAATTCATTAGCATCAGAGCTACCTGGTGGATTCTCAGTACATTTTGTATGTGTGATTTTGTAATAAATAACAGAATAAATAAGGTTTTTGGCTCTATTAACTTACAACCTGACCACTCACTCATTTTAAAAAGTTGCACTCAGTAGGTTTAATGGGAAACAAACACACTTTCCCTGTAAACAAACACGATTTTTGACAATTACATACACCGTGCACATTTTAAGTTGGAGACTACAATGCCAACCAATGAACACGCCTCATTATGTGCTGTAGAAATGGCGACTTCGGCGGTCCCCATATCTTTCCTGTCTCCTTTAACCTTCTCTTCAAATTAAGCAAAAATGACATGTAACAGGCCACTGGGAAATAATTTCCCTTGTGGCTGTTAACAATGGACTGTAATAACACATGACCTGCAGAGTGTGAGGTGTCCCGGTCTGTGTGAGCGAGTGAGAGAGAGAGATTCTGAAGGTACCATGTGGAGTTTTCATTATAAACAGCAAAGTGTTTGCGTGCATCTCCAAGGTCTGACAAACATGGTGAATGCATTTCCTACCTCGTAAAGCAAAGCCTTTGAATTTTAATGCTCTAAGCCATCCCGTGCCGTTTACATCGACTTGAGGTCTTCTTCTCTTTAATTGCCGCATAGCTACTTTTAGTGCACATTACTGCCACCAACTGTTAACACTCTCCATAGCTGGCAGAAACGTGCATCACGTTGTCTGGCCAGCGTGGTCGTGCATAAACACGGCGGTAGAAGACGTGATGCAAACAATAAAAAGCCAAGTTAGCATCTGGGGGATTAGCTATACCATCTGATGTACATATACAAGTTAAAAGTTAATTAAAGGAAAAAACAGGTGAAAATAAAAGTACACCAATCTGTCCCTACACTGTGCTTACAAATGTTTCCAGGATTTATCACCTGCCTCAGACCTTGTGTATGCAAAATCATAAAGACATACTTTTTAATTAAATGCATAGCAGATTGAAACCCCATTTGATTTTAAAAGACAACTTACAAACCTGTTTTGTAAGTTTAAGAATTAAAGCAGAACCAGAAAGAACATCAGTCTGCTTTATTGATTTGAAAGCCTTATTTGAGCCCAGGTTTGACAGGAATATTTGTCTGTATCTGTTGCAACCAAAAGTCCAGCATTTCCCATTTGATTACCTTTAGAGGATGTTTTCATGTCGAAAAGACATTTCAGTCAATGTGAGCCTTGTTCCCGCTCCACAAATGCTGCAGGATTGATTCCAAAAACCAGGAAATGAGTCAGCATTTTTGCACTTTCATTTCACTCTTCTCAAATGGAATAGTTTTTTTGGTTAAATGCCTTAAATCAGGTCTGTGGATATCACAAGCATTACCGATTTTAATGTTTTGTTCTACGACCTTAAAAGGTTGCCGTTGCTGAAGTGGCTAAATGAGACTACAAACCGTCATCAGCTCATTAAGTCTGTCCTGCACCTTGATAAGATATATCTGTGGCCTCATGGAAGCAAGGAGAACGCAACATTAAGGGGCTGACTGGGATCGGCCAGGAATGACTGGGCCTTTTTCAAGGACCTGACCTTGTGCAGGTTCAGGAGGCAGGGCCTGCTATTTTTCCTCTCATTGCCCTGCAGTCTGTTTTTGCTTTTCAGGGTCAGTACCCTTCCAACCGATAAAAAGTGAGACCAGATTCGATAAAACAACAATTAAACATTGTCCTAAAAGTGCTGTCAACGTTAAAACCACGGACCCTTGGATGAAAATACATGCATTGGTGAGCACAAAGAGTCCAAGCGATGCTCAAAGGTCAGTTTATGCTGTACGACTTCAGCAACCTTGCCAAGCATTTAGCCCCACAGGAGAGATAGCCTTAGGATACTTCCTGAAATCAATACTAATCTCCTTGGTTTTAGCGACAGTTGCCTCGAGAAGAAGGACTATAAAGTTGCCTTTGCCACAGAGCGTATTTTCTGCAATAATGGAAAACTCACATTGACCTTGTGTCGAGGGAACCGGTGCGATGCTAACTTTCGTGGTTGGCCTCCAAAATTACGACATCCCTGTGGCACTACATACAGATCAGGTACGACTAGTGTAGCTTCAAATGTATCCATAAATACTACAGCCGCGACAGCATGTATCTGTTAATTTTTTACCACATCAATCGATCCCTGGAAGCCGGACAACTTATCCCGTAACACATAAGCGTGTGTGGGATAGTTCCAGAGGAGACATTAAATACCGGCCCTGAAAGACGGTCCCAGTCTGGCCCCCATCACCAGGATGTCAGGGCCTGGACAGCCCCACTCTGGGACCTCTCACTCGTTCTATTCTGTCCCTGATTGCCACGGGAGATTAGTTGACCTCAGGACCCGCGAGGAGCTAGTATTACTCACTTTGGCCGTGCCCTCTCTGCTCTGCAGGTTTCCAATCAGAATTGGCGCCAAGCTCCCATTCCCCCAGCAACCGCACTTGGAGGTCATGGTTCTCTCTGAAATATCTGCTTGTGACAAATAGCTGCTGGAGGGTTGGCCCACGGAGACAGGATGAGAGGGTATGCATGGTGGAGAGAGAGGGAGAAGAGGTACAGTAGGTGAACAGGACATGCCTACAGATGGGAGAGGCCCCGGGCAGAGGAACAATCCTCCAGGCAGCCCTCGTACAAAGCACCACAAGAGAGGGGACGTTGTCATCATTGTAGAATATCACAGACTCGACGTTAAAAGTAAAGGACGCTAATAAAGTTGGGCTTTTTATCCCCCCCATTGTTATAATCATCAAATAATAATTTGAAAGAGATTTAGGCACTGAAAGTTTTTACTCAAAGCAAAAAGGCCTATAATTTTAATAAAAACAAGCGTTGAATATCTTCAACCTCCTGCCTCTCTTTGATCATGCATGCATCACATGTCTCACTCCTGAGAATTTCTGGGATAGTCCTTTCTGATTACCATCCTAGTGTAAGGTTTACCTTTGGTTCACCTCAAAACTTTCAGAAAACACACTTGCAGAGAAAACAGACAGAGGGAGAGAGAGGGGGCGAGAAAGATACACGGTGATGATGTTTTAAACATGAGGGGGTTTTGTTGCCGGTGTTTTCCTCTCAGCCATAATTAAATTCTTAATTAGCGAGCCCTCTGGAAGAAATACATGAAGATGGAATTCAATTTAGAGCCCTTACTCATTTGGTCAACAGTAAAGAAGAGAAGAGATGGGAAGGAGGCGAACCCCGCAGCAACAAATGAGCACACTGTTTTAACTTTAACTCGCTGTGTTAGCGCTGCTTCTGCAAATATATTTGCATCAACTCGATCCTGATGAAGATCTCGGTGAACCACTGCCGCCGGTATCGCCCCGAGAGGGATGGAAGTCATGGGTTGTCATTATTTATTTCACAGTCTTGGGTTTGTGCCCTTGCACCGATTTTTTGTATGAACTGAGGATATGACATTAAAATGCTGACTGATTGGACTACTTGCTGTGCACCAGGCCTGTCCTGGTGTAATTGGGTACAAACGTCACAGATATGAGACAAGGTTAAAGTGAAACTTCATTATTTTCCAACCTATTTTCCCATGTTTTTGTGTCTAAGTGAGTAATGGGGACAACTACTTTTTGAAATCGGTCCACAATTGAGCGAGATTGCTGCAGCCTGCAGCCGCGAAGCGAGCTGCAATGTAATCCATTCTATGCGTTTCTGCCATTGACGGGCTCAGATTGTTATTATAAGTGTCTGGTATTATGAAAAAAATATGTTTTTCTTCACCTTTAGCTTGATCCTGTCTGTTTTAGTCTCTTTCAGAAATCTCGAGAAGTGACTTGTTTCTGGAGGAGTGAGAGAGTGGAGAGGAGTGATGCAAAGAGTTTGTGTTGGAGTGCACAAAGCTTAGCTTCCTGTTATGAAAAAGGATTTTCAATGTCATTGCTGAATATTTAGCCGATTCCGACAATGTGGTATCTGCCTCGCGGGACGTTTCCAGAGTGAAACGTTTCAGAACATTTCCCTTTTATGTTATCTTCATCAGAAACCTTAAGGTAAAAAAAAAAAGGAGTCTGATGAAGTGCTACATTTAAATTCATACATCACATCTACCCTTCGTACACGTTTCATGATCCAGATCATCTCCCTACTTTAACCCTCAGACTTCACCACACCATGCCGGACCAGGAAACCATCAAGCTCTACCCACAGGCCGGACTGATAACTTTTACCCATCGAAGTGGGAAATAGATAATTCATTTTTTAATATGTCTGCTGAGGTCTTTCGTCATGCCTGGCCTCTCCCTGTGCCTGCCTGGCCTACCCCGGAACAGCTGTGACCTAGCTGTATGGCTCCGAGGAGGAGTGTGGATTTGCCGCAGCCCTTTGATGTGTCAGCAGTGCGTTGGCGGCACACCTCTGTGCAATATTGAACTGTGATGCAATGAGAATAGATAAGGGTGAGGAACTGCCAGGGGCTAATTGAATATGCTCTGCCCTGCATGGTCTTCCTGGGCTCTGGGTCCTCAATTCAACTCTTGAAATTGCAGATGTGCATGTGCACATATAAGTGTATTTTCGCACGTTGCCCAGTCTAAGTTCAAGTGCAATGAAAACAAATAACTCCACCTGTCTTCTAAAAATAAACTGATGCAATAAAAATAGCTGCATTTATTTTGAAAATATTTCCTCCAGTCAGAAATATCCACCTCCATGAGGTGATGGCCAGCTTGACGGTCAACTCCCAGGTGATCCAGCGAACACAAAGGCAAGCTGACAAATTTACTCATGGTCCGACCTTCGGCGGCACCGCGGAGCTCTGCCGATCTGGAAGTAAGCGGCCGGCATCCTTGGAGGACGGAGGCCTCATTGCCGATAGTGTGGAGCCCAGAGTGAGGGGGATGATTGTGCAGTCAGATCAGCTCTGTGGAGGCGAGGGTTTAGAGGCTTTAACGTGTACGCAGCACATGTAATCCCCAAGCCCCAGGGTAGGACTGAGTGCCAGCAGGATTCTCAGCAGCGCTGCCATTCTGACGGAGACTGAGAAAAGATATTTTACAATAAATGTTCACTTTGTTTAATTCTAGGATGCACCAGTCTTCTTTTTCTTCTCCACAAATCCGAGAGTTGTTTTTCGCTATATCATGAAATTCCCCCCTGGAGGTACAGTTGGTCTGCTTGCATCTCAACTTATGAATGGGTTTGCTTTGATTCATCAAACAAAAATCAGCATATTCAATAAGTGTGAGTGAAGACGCTCACACTCACCACAGTGTGCAGCTCGGCATGACATCCCTATTTTCTAGTTGACTTATTGTATACTATTCAAAATATCAGGGGGAAAGGATTAGCAACTCTTCATTTCCTGGACAAAAACTGGAGACTCGGAAAAGACGATGAGAACATTGTGCATATTGAAGTTTCCTGCATTCTGTGTTCTCAGCCTACTCTTTCTCCTGTCTCTATCGCTCCCTTCCCTCGGTTCACACCTCCCAGAGGGAGGGTGAGGAAACCACGCATCAGCACTGCCGCATTGTGCAAGAAAAAAGCAGATGGAAAAAGGCTCTTTGCAGAATATTTCTGTTTTGTAATACATAAGCCTGGCAAGAGTTAGACACTATTTTTGAGACAAAAAAAAAAGACAAATCTTTTACATAGTCTCTTTGTTTAACTTGGTCTGAAGGAATATCAGCATTCGGGTGAAGGTAAAGAAGCTCCTTATCACAAATAACAATCCCAAATTTGATGTAAATGCAATGCAATTTATGTTACATTCTCTCGATAGACAAAAAAAATCATATTACATATACAGATCTTATTAGTTTACGTCTAAAAATGCTCTACTTTTCCACCAACTATTAAGATGAACAAATCTTGAAATGTGAGCAACAGTTGATGTAACCCCCAAATGTATGCAAGGAGATTCATGCATGAGCTACTAAGAGGATCTTGATCTTCTAAAAGGTCTTCAGAGGAAACAATTTCATGAGAATGTGAAGACTGAAAACGACTGATCTGATCAGATAGAATACACATGGGTTAATGTTGCCTATTTTTTTTTTTATCTTAATAGCTATAGCGTCCATAAGTCAGCCTGTCATTTTGACGAAAATTGTTTTAACGTGTACTTTATTCCCATGCTGATATGCATGAACCAAATTAAATCAGATTATTAGATTAAAGGCAAAGTGTAATCAGGATCTCATGCGTTAGTGGAGATTCATAAAGGCGGCGTGTGATGTGTACGCTCATTCACCTCATAAAGAGATGCGGGGAAGCTGTTTAGCCAATGGAAAATTACACCTCATGATGGCTTACAAGTGGCTATTTGAGTAGGAATAAATTAAGTTTAACGCATCTCCAGCCACGGTTCAGGGCATTACTTGTCCCTCCTCCGATGAGCGTTACTCATTTTAACAGAAGCTCTTATTGTCTAGGACTCATGTGTTTTCACGTGAAGTACCTGTCAGCCAGGAGACAATCTCATTCATTCCATCAGCTGTCTATTACATGTCTCTGAGCAGCGCCAGCTTGACGTGCTGCAGGGAGTCCGTGATATCTCCCTCTGTTAGGAGCCCGACTTTAACATGGGGAGCAGCGTCGTGCTGACACGCAGAGCAGATTGATGGGTTTGTGTGCGACTTTTAAAATGCAATTTTCTGCTGGTTTGAAGGGGTTAATTATATCTAGGTCACTGTTTTTTTTTTTATGGAGATCTAAGGATGTGTACCAAGCAACACAAGAGAGGGGAATAAAGCTGCATATACGCAAGAACACAAAAAACATTTGCATGTACGAAACACACACACACACACTGAATCCACAAATACTACATTGAGAAGCCTCCAGAGCAACTAAGCCACTGGATGCCTGGAAACTGGGTCATCTAAAGCCTTAAACGCAGTCTTTTTTTCCCAAGTAATTCTTCTAATCTTAAACATCTTGCATTTGCATCCGTATTTGCGTTTGATACTGGAGAATATATTGCAAAAGCTGTCCCAGATTACAGTCAGAGCAGAAGTGCTGGCCATGGCCGCCACTGTGAGACAGAACATTGTGACCCAGCAAAAATCGGATCAAAATGTTACCATTAAAGGGTGCAGCTCACGGTCACAATGTGCAGTACATCCAGAGGAAAATGAACACTGCAAACATGCACAGCTTTTCCTCTTTCTGCTATCTAAATATGTCTTTGCACCTTTATACAACTCCAACAGATCTTTCCACAGGGGTAAGCAGAAGAATCAGAGGTCTGTGGTGAAACCCCCTTGTGGGCTCTAAAATCTCACCCCCTCCATGGTCAGCTAATTAGGTCATTCTCAGTGGGGGTTGTAAATACAACCCATGACACTGTCACATACTTTACTATTTAATAAAATCAGCCTCGATTCAGAAGCTGCAAATCTATAAAATATATTCCCCCGCATTCAAAGAAAGCATAACATTTTAGTGATATCTTCCCGGCAGCATGTTGCCGTTCTGAACAAAACTGGACACATGTATGGTCTCTGCTGTATAACTGGCACTGTCCCCTTGGGAGAAATGTGTGGTCCTGTTGTTGCTACACAATAAAAACACATTTTTATGAGACTTTGTGAGCTACTGCCATGTTCCTTCACTGATTCCACCAAGGAAAATCAAAGTGCATCTCTCATACTGGGCAAATTAATTCTTCATGTTTTCCACGGTATGTTAAACTTTCATGTCCACTTGAGTCGTTTTAAAAAGAACGTCTGCTGAATTGCAATTTTTAGACATAAGGGTAATGAGTAAAAAGAAAAACAACACATTTATAAAAACGTGTGCTGATAGGATATGCCTTTACTTGTCAGATTGTGTGAGAGGACCATGCCGAAAACACGTTTACGCTAGTGTTGCTGATGGTGGAAAAAGGAAAGGCTGTGTGTTAACTTTGAAGCAAGGAAACCAAATAAGCGATATAACCAAGAAAGTCTCTGATGTCTCGAGGAAGAGGTCTACCACAAAACCACCTGAATTCACTTCAAGCACATCCTGTTTCAATTAATGTGACGGACAGGTATCAGGAGAACTAAAATACAAGAATCCGCCATGAGCCAAGTCAAGTGCCTTCTCACTATGTAGAACAGTTCCAGTATGTCAAGGAAGACATTTGCATACTCTGTGAAAATGCTTAACCACCGTGAACAATGAAAAAGGTTAATTGGAACGCCGACAAATGATTTTATTGCCTTTAACCACAGATCAGTCCAAAGAAAACAAACTGTAAGCACGACTCAGCCATTAGAGAGGTCCAGTCCTTCCTCCTCCTCCTCCTCCTCCTTCTCTCACAGAAACATTTTAGCTTCTAACTTCACAGTGACAGCAGCTGTTTCCCCAAATACCATTCGTCAACTTCATCGGCCGCAACATCATTATGTAGATACTGTTTCTAAATTCCTACGTGCAATTTTCGCACACTGGAGTGTTGCATTATTAGGCTGCCGCTGCTGCCGCTCCGATTTATTCTCACTGACGCTGTAGATCAATCTAAATGACGCCTTTCATTTCACGGGTTGTTTGGAATGATGCATGTTACCGCTCTTTAATTGAGATGTTCAGCCCCTCCCCAGTGTCCCTTCTTGACATTTACTGGGGGGAGCAGATGAAAAAGAGAATTTGCATATCACACACTGGTGAAACCATTCTCCTGGGAAATACTGTTTTTTTTTTTTAATATATTGCATAGTTATTTTCTTTGTTGTTTGTTTGTTCTTTATTTCTCCATGATTAATTGATTATTTTAAACGCGTCGAGAATGTTTACATCAGGAGTGTAGGTGAGGTGAGGAGTTAGGCTGTTTTGAAGTGTGATGTTGGGAAGAGTCATAATTTAAAATCTCCACCAGAAGATGTGGAAGGACAAAACACACACATGCATGACTGTGTCGTGATCGGATTCGAACCACATCAACCACGACGTCAATCTCTTTCCTCTTACAGTAAGATGCCCCCATCACATCCCACCTCTCTTCTCCCATCACCGCAACTAGCCTTCGTAAATAATTAAAGATTTAATCTGTGATATTTCCAAAAGGTCAGAGGCACAACAAAGAGAGAGAGAAAATGCCAGTCCTTCCTCTGCAGGAGCACATTGGGTAATCACTCCACAGTAGGTTTGTGTTTCCACCTGAAAGTTCTATCAAATGGGCCGTAAGCTATGATGACGTCTGTGGGGGGGTGGAGGTGGAGGGAGGAAGAAGAGGTGGGGAGGCCAACCATAATCAAACTATGTTGAATCTGCCATTGTCACAAAGAGACCTCATGAATATTTCATGCTTTTGTCTGGAAGTGGGCAGGAGGGATATCGGGAGGGGGAGCCGCTGCCTCCCTGAGAACCGAGCTACTGTACTCGGTGACAACCCCGAAAGAGGACAGGACCACTTAACCTGGCCACGGGTTCAGAGCACGGGGCTGCACGCATTTCCATGCATAAATATCTGCTTCAATGCATTGAATGGATGTGGTCCTGGTGGATTTCTTCTCCTGATGCATTATCAATGAGAGGGCTCTATCATTTATTTCCCCTCTCCGGTGCTTCCCTCCACCTCCACCTCCACAGAGAACAAGTGGAAGTTTAAAGAGACCCCTCAAGGTCCACTGAGGAGTGCTTTCAGGTTTTGTATGTTTTGAAAGCTTAAAGGTCCAATAATAATTAGAAATACATTCTACTGCCTCTCATAATGTGCATAATGTATATCATCAAGGATAACTCATATGACCTTTCAAATCCCAGCCTCTTTTTTTTACTGTCTCCCTTCCTTTAGACATTTATTATGCAAAAGCTGTAAAGTTGTCAAACTGAGTGACCATAGTTGGACTCGCTGAATATATGCAGGAGTTCTAAAGTAGAGAGTTTCCATTGAAAATCCCATTCGCATGCCGTTCACTCTGTTAGTGCCGCTGACTCACCTGCTTGTTCTCTCCCTCACATTTCAGCTCAGAGCTGAAGGTTTTATCTCGTCATGCCACCCTGGAAGTAAAAATGTTAGACTTCAGTGGAGCAAAAGTTTCCCTACACTTTCATGGTGTTGAAGGTAGCCTTCGCCTCTTTTTTTTCTCTCCGCCGCGCACTCACACTTCATGACACAGTTGACTAATATTGCCTTTGTGCTGTCTCCTCCATAAAGCTGGAAGAGTGGGATGCTGTCAGACAGATATGAAAAGCTGATTGTGTTTATCTTGCAAACAGAGAGTAGAAGACTTTGATTTGATTTGATGTTGTTTGTGCCTTTATAGTCAAACATGGCATCAACAAACCGGTGGAGGGTTGTTGTTTTTTTTCAGGGATATTTTTTTTTAATACATTATTTTTATAATTATCTGCATTATTGTCCGCCTGCCAAACCAGCACCGTGTTTTCTCACTATTTCATGTAAAATCTTCGTTCACTCTCAAACCCAATTATCTTTCCCCATCTTCTTTTAATATTACCATCTCTTTTCTGCAAGCTGCTACTTGCTATTGTCTCCTTATCTACTCATTTCAAGGTGTTACGTGACTAGAGAAGAAACACAGAAGAGATGTCGGGGATGCACAGTGTGGGCTATACAGTAAAGAAAACATTGGCGACGACACCTCAGCAGCAGTGCAGCCTGTTGTTCCAGTTTTCTTTACAAAGTCCCTCTCTCATTCTCCAGTTTGTACTCACCCACACACTTTCACCCTTCCTGTGCTTGTTATTCGCCGTTCTAGCCACCCATCTAGTGTTGTGATATCTGACAGCATTAATTAATATAACATGGGTCACAGTGGCTGTCAGCGCTCACCTGCTCTTGTCAGAGGTATCTGGTGTCCTTTGTTTGTTGCACCTACAGATTTTAAAGTCGAGCTGCGCTGGCATTTCAAGTATCTAGATCCGTATAGTGATGTATTTCTGAGTGAAACGGGATGGGCAGGTGGGACATCACGCTGGGGGGAATTTGATTTGATCGGTGAAAGGATTATCTCTTGACCTTCTCTCGCTCTGTGCGGTGCCGAAGTTTCAGATTGATTGATGGATGGATGTCATGATATCATTGGTTGAAATTGGTTGGTACTAGCTGATGTAAGCATGTGTCATATTTTGTTTTCCATTAAGAAAAACATTGCATTTTGATTTAAAAATAAGAAGAAATGCATTTTTTTTTTTTTTTTATTTTGGCACGGTGCATAATAAGGGTTCTAAAAGGGTTAAAAAGGCATCGTTCCAGCTCTAATTTAACCACCGTTGTGTATTTGAGTTAGTATGTTTCTGTCAGACAGCAAACCTTGCTTGGCAGGCCCAAAACAGTCAGCATTTCCATTAAACATTCATGAACTGCAATGCAGGGGCACCAATGCAGAAAGGTCACTCAAGAATGATTGGTTTAGTCGGGCAGAGCCCCAGCGCATCAACACGCCTGTCTATAATAAATAAATACGTTCCCCACAGACCTGCACCTGGTCGCTCCTTCCTTTCATAATAAAAATATGATCTCTTTGTGGCCCCTTGTCCCTCTTGAACGTGATATTGAAACGGCAAAGCCAAACTTAAGCCACTAACTCCCATCCAACACCTGTGTCTTTGAATGAGGTCACAGTTTATACCATTTAAAGGTAAAAGAGAAATTATCTTAGGCAGATTGATCTGTCTTTATCTTGATTTATTTTCATTTGCTGGGGTTTTGGACCATCGTTCACATTGTTTTAAAATAACTCAAAATTCAGTGGTAACTGAAGAGCATTTATAATGGGAGTCACGCCCAGACTTTCCAGAAATCATGGTTTCTTTCTGACACGTTTAAAATCCTTGCCTGAAGTTTTGAGGAATGCCTCTGCACCTCTTCTGTCAGGACTGAAAATTTCATTTTCTTTCTCTCTCTGCCATTGTTCCGCCTACTGTGTTCTTGTCATAAAGGAAACATTTATATTTTGCCACATGGATAATTGCAATCACACGCAAAATAAAAGGGAAAATTGCACACAGATGCAAAACGTTATGGGTGTGTTCTCACTGTAATATAATTAGCATAAAATCTGTTGTGATTGGGATCTCCAGACGGGGGCAGCTAGCGGTTGCAAGTGACGCACAGTTCATGGTGGTATCGGCGGCTGCAACCCATTCTTCGTGAATTTGCCCGTCAGCGTTTTGTGGCAATCAAAGTAAAATTTCAGTGCGTCTTTTCAAATTAAATGACAACCAGAAGAAATAAGTTAAAAAACCCGAATCATTTCTTCTTTTTACTCAGAGCTAAACAGCTTGCAGATGTGAGTGTCAAACAGATCACAATGAGGTCTGTGGATTACGATGAGTAACCATGTCATCGTATTTGAATAAAGACATGCATGTCGACTTTTTCTAATTTAATTCTTTGGTGCTTTGAGTGCCAAAAAAGGGCATATCACATTGGGATGAAGTTCTCCTGATATTACCAGACTCCTTCAAGTCACATTGCTGCGCTGTGTAATTATGCTCGGATGATGGGGAATGATGGCTACGGGCATTTAATGAACCGACAGGACTTCTGCAGTGCACGGCCTACAAGGAAAGGTCTCTGTGTAAACTTCCCCCAACTATAGCTCTCTGTCGGTTGCTCCTTTCCTCACACTCCCTCACCTCCAAGACCCAGTAGGTTAATTAATTATGACAGCACAAATACATGAATGTCCCAGCATCCGCTTGTATAAGGACGGTTCTCTTAAGTACACCACAGCGATGCCGTAAAATCAGTATAAAGTTTAGATGGTTATTCACTTCGCATAGTGCCATTGCAGCATTAACCTCATCATTTTATCTCTGGTAGTTGTGGGGTATTTTAAGGCACACAGATGTAACTTGGGCCATTAGAGAGTAATCGCAGGGGATCTGATTTAATGGTCTGGGAAGGGCTGCTTGAAGGACCAGCAAAACAAATCACATTACACCTCAATTAACACCAGGGAGGCCTCTTGAGTCCAGTTTTATTCTGAGCAATAAAACTATCCGTCTCTCTCTAACACACTGTCTGCATGCAAATAATCTACACACTCTACATCTGATGAATTGTGAGAGCAAACAGTCTGAAAACTTAACTGTGCATGTATGATCGCGGCTTGAGAGGAGATAGCCGCAGTGGAGAACTGCAGTGTCCCTCCCTGACCCCGCACGTCTCACTTGGTTAATTATGAAATGCTGCATCTGGATCAGAGGGCAGCGAGCTGATAAGTCCATCCTGTGGAGCAGCCGGTGTCCCCATCACGAGACAAGGACAGTCCCACAGGGTGCCGAGTATACAGCTCAGGGCCAATTACCCACCTGCTGCATGACTGCAGCTCAGGGGTGTCACTTCCTGCTAATACCACTCCCATAATTGCTGTTGTTTCTGCAGTTAGAGGGTTATGGAGATGGGATCTCAGGTTTTAAAAGCCACACAAATTAGATCATATAACTGGTTGGCTTTGTTCGGATCGTTAGATTCAAGAGCAGGAATTACTGAAAGGAGACGCTGCCAACTACTAGTATTAAAGAGGCATTTAAAAAGGAATTTTGGGTAGCATATTTATCTAATTATATGGTTAATTGAGCTTAATTATGCCTGTTAAACCATCTTTTGCAGCTACAGAATTTGAAAGCAATGTTTAATGTGTGTGAAAAAAAACAACAATTGTTTACTGTGTGAAATGTAATCACCTTTTCATCAAGTTTAGCCTTTTAATGTGACAACAAACATCGACTGAAGCGGCTACATTGTTATTCTTCTGTTATAATCAAGGGAGGCTACAAAACGGGTAAAAAAAGAGAGAAAACAGTAAGAAGTGCACTTACTATTTCATTACCTGCTTCGTTATTGCTGTCACTATGTGTTTCTCACACTGGTTAAGCAGCGTGCTGCAATAACGTGCCTCCCCTTAATTTCACAGTCAATTCCAGAGGCTGCATCCCGCTGTCCTTCTCTCTGCCATTATTTCCCTCAGGATACTGCATGAAAGGTCTGAAAGAAAGGAGCAAAGCAAGGTCAGACAGAAAAATTCAAGATGCTGAAAGGCCAAGACCTGTGCTCTATTATGGCAATCATGACAATCGATGACACTGCTATTATTGCTGGAGTGCAAAAGAGAAAAAAAAAAAATATCAGTACAAGGCTTGGTCTCGCAAGAGTTGCTCTCTGAAATTGCCTTGCAAATTAAATATACAGATGTTCAATAATTATAGAAGAAGCTTTGTGCTCGGCGGCACAGTGTGGTTCCAATCTTATCATACAAGAGCTGTGGCCAAGAAGCTGTTTTGAGTGGAAATGCATCCTTCATTCGGCTGCCTCCGACTCCGGCGTCTAATCATTCAGCTCAATGCTTCGGCTGGCTTTTGCCTCCAAACATATTTGTGAGGATGATGATGAGTGACAGGGACTTTTACATCTCGCCCCAATTAGTGAGCCACATTTGTTCCCCCCCCTCAACATTTACTATAGGAAGAGGGTTGACACATGCCCATCAGTCACTCACCTCTCCTCCCCCCCTCGCCTCCAGACTCCACAGGCCTGTTGCCACCAGGGTCACAGCCAGCCTCCATCATTGTCTCAATGTGTGTTTCCCCCCCCCCTTTAAACTCAGACTCAACACAGCAGGTCCAACCACTACTTTCCAATACTGGAAATTTTTTCTTATTCATCTGGTTGCATACAAATGTTTGAGAAAATTGTGTTAGTGACGTGAAAACAGCTAACATCAGTACAATCAGTGCACAAAATTCCATAGCTTCAACAACAAAATATGTGCGTGGCAGTCTGGTGGAGACCCACCGTGATGATAACATGAGCAGCAGGGCATTACTCAATAAAGTTGTGAGCTTTTAGCACTTCAGCTTTTAGCACCAAATCAGAGGCAAGATGAAAAAGATCACTTAATGGTGTGAGTTTGTTCAGTAGCTGTGACACGGACCATTGTAAACCACTGAGGAGTGATGTGAGCAGAGATGAATGATTTTTTATTCATGGTGAAGTTAAAATTCAAAGCTGTACAGAAAACATCTCTAACCAATTCAAACACGCAGACTTACATCATAAATATAATTATTTCATTAACTAATTTAAGATAATTGTATTGTTTTTTGCTAAAAGTATTCTTATTAAGAACAATTAGTAACAACATGTGAAGTGATTCAAGTAATGTTAAAGTGCCATTTTAAAATTTTTAAGCATATTTTGATAATAGGATAATAATGTGAATTTTTTTGGGCGGGATAACCATCATCCCATATCTTATTAATAGCAGCCAGCCTCTTCTTTGAAGAACATACAAGACATTTGGGGAGTACTGTGTTAAATGCTCTCATTTGTTTAATTGATATTTTTCCTACTGTATACACTGGAAAGTCCATATAGATTAGCAGGAGCCTCAAAGAACACAGAGGCATTTAATTGCATGTTTTTCAGAGCATTAGCAGAGTTACCGTATGTCTGATTTTTACTGTTAGCCTTGTTAACACTGTTAGCTACAAGTCGTCGCCTCAGGCTTATGCCATGTTGAGAGCCATTGAGAGGCAATCAAAAAGCTTGTAATCTCCTATCATGTACCTCTAAAAGGAAATTAGAGGGAGCTGATGTGATTGGCCTTCATTGGAGTCCATCCTACTGATAATACATTCATCTCACTCCAATTTCCTCTCCTCATTGTTTGCAAGCTTGCAACCCCACCTTGCACTAACCATTGCATTTCCCCCCACAGTTTTTGGAAAATAAGTGTCATGAGTGTCAGCCTCTCTCCGAGTGTTGCCTCATACTAGTCCGGATAAATCCTGCAGTGCAGCAACAAAGAGTCAAAGCTCTGCGCGGCTTATAAGGTTTATTAAGATTCCACTCCAACCGAAGCAGGGAGAATAACAAATATTGAATGTGACTTTTAAATACAGTAACTGTGATATTCCCATTTGAGGACGGGCAGTGTGTTGTAAATGAGTGGAACAGCAGTGTGTCGTAATGTGGATTGATACTCTCATAATAACTGTGCTCCACTAAGCAGGCTTTTAAAAAAAGGAACCCTTCAGCTATCTGTCTGGGGCTCTTTTTTATTCCTTTCATTTTTTGCACTAATAAAAATTTGATCGCATGGCAGACCAGCTCAAATCATCCGTGGTTGTGAATTACTATGCATAATAACTTTTTACTGTATAGGCTTTATCGTCGCTTCATATTCTTGCATATCATGTATGGTGTCACTTTATTTTCATGTTTTAATCAACTTTTGTTGAGCACACAATAGTGGTGTGTTGCACCATGAATTCCAACCGGTTCCACTGAGAAAGTGTGTTGATCGTATCATCTTATTAGGCTTCTTTCAAATGCTTTGCATTGATTTGAAAAAAGTGTTTAATCTGCTTTTGGACAACAACATTAAAACAAATCAATATTTCAAACTAAAGGCATTGAGACAATCTGAGACGTCTCTTATCATCAGCCCCTCTCAGCTTGCAACAAAGCTCAATGAAACCTTTTAGATCTCAGTCTAATTCATGTCCTTTAAAAAAGATCTGTTTCAACATAAAGGAAGCACAAAGGCCCAGACATCTTTGGAACAATAAATAAAAGCGTATGCCACTGAAATTCAATGCCACGTTCGGTCAATCAGCCTTCTACTTCAGAAACATTAACAAAAACGGACTAAATATGTCCATCAAAGACCGTTTATACCACGACTAAGATGAGATGATGACGAGACGGCACCAAAATAGTATTAAAATAGTTTCTTTTGACTCATTTTTGACTAAAAAAGGGAAAACAGGATGACAAACAAAGGCATTTGATTAACCCATCGATCATGGACATTTTTAATACTCTCAGCTCTTTACACTCCTTTGTTCCTATTTCTTACTTTTTCAAAGATTTAATTATCTTGAATTATTCTATCTGAAAGTGTCATGTTGCTGAATTAGCTATTCAACTATATACTAATTATCTACATATCTTCCTTGCAAAATAATCATATCCTTATATATTATTTTGCCCTGACAACCCAGCTCCTACAAAACCCCTTCCTTTTACAGCAGGAAAATGGCTGTCCGTGCAATCTCATCAGTCGTGTATCCGCAAGACAACATTTTCTCCACCCTATCCCGAACACGGCAAACTCCCATCTATCCTTCCCGGACGCGTTTGAACAGTGTGTGACAGTGACTTCAGAAGGGCCCGGTGTGGGCGGAGAGACCATCCGTTAAAATCAGCCCATGACGGTCCATACATCAAACCACCCCGGAGAGGATTTAGTGCATACCGGTAGTCTCACTAGAACTGGTCTGGAGAATTCTGGTATATAGGAAAAAACTGTAATTACAGCTGGGTGGGAAGCTCACTGGGAGTCTGGAGGCTTGCAGAGATTTAACGCGATGGGCCAATAGATTCGTGGGAGCCTTGGAACAAACGGTTGCCTCAGTTGTCAGAACAGAAAAAAAAAAGAACTACAGATTTGGGCAAATTTGACATCAGAGGAGGCATTTTACTGGCTCACTGCTTAGTGACACAATTCTACACAGATGGGAATATTTAAACTTTGAGTTTGCATTCTGACTTATGCATGAGCTATTCAACATTAATAACACTTCAGCAAAGCCCATTTCACTTCAACTGACTATGCTAATAAACGCAGGTACTATTTCTGCAGCATATAAATATTTCAAATTCTCTTGTGGTTATTGACAATCTGCTTTCAGGATCAGCATAGTAAAGTAGTGTTTACACACCCGGAGAGAGGATGTCACAGGGGGAAACAATGGACAAGTAAATGCATTAATATAGCTGCACGACTTAATTAGGGTCAACGCAGACAATAAAGTGACAACCTGACACACAAGCAGGGACCAGACAGTCTCTGGTGATGTCTGCATTTCGAAGTTCTGCTTCCTTATTTTCCAGCATCTCCCCTTTTACCCGACAACTCTGTCATTCTGCTGCTCGATCATTCAGCTGTTCCCTCTTACGTTAACCTTTCAAGCCACAATCTCACTTTCTCCCACTCCCTCTATAAATATCTGTCTCTGAGTCTGTCTTCCCCCCCTTCTCGCCTCCTGCTTTTGAAGAGAACAGGGGAATCTTCCCTCCCCTGTGGATGTGAACACCCACTCAAGGTTAGGAGCGCTGCAGCTGCAAGAGCCAACAGACCAGGGTTTCTACTGCCATACAGGACTAATTGAAGACATTTGTACAGTCCATATCATTTATAGCCCATGCTGTCAAAACAAACTCACTTATCTGCTCATAAAACTACAGCCAAATTGAATTTTACAGTCTATAAGGTTCTAATACAATGCAATGTTTCAGTCTGTCCCGACTTTCGCCAAAAGAACACAGCGAAAACACAATTAAAGTTTTATAACCTATTTAGCAGAGTTAAAACCAAACCTAAAAAAAAAAGAAACAACAACAACAACAATGCAGCCATTTTATGCATCAATCTTTTATGATTTTCTCATTTCGCCTGGTGGTCGTAATGGATTGCTCTCCTTTTGCAGACCTATACATGGACACTTTCAACTCTCCCCCTTGGCAGCCGACACGAACAAACACATAACCGTATCACAGCACATCGCGCTCCTGCCGTTCAAACATCCAAATGTTAAGGGACTCCAGCTTATTCTGCCTGTAGGTCTCAGATGATAAGTGTGTCTGCAAAGGGCTGAAATGTAAAAGTGAGATAGCACAGCAGATACAAAATTCAATATTCCTCTTTTTAATGTTTTTTTCTTAATGGTGTCTGATGTATATTAAATACGTTGGATATTAAAATGAGGTCAGCCAGGCCTGACGAAGAAATTACATGATTTAATAGCACCCCAGGGGAAGTTTAAATATAGCTCTGCGTTACAACTGGCCTCCAATAGCACAGCATGACATGAGTTCATCCATAAACACTTAAATCCTGAATGGTATTACAGAAGTATTGCAGTGTGCAAATACTACGTGTCACTGAGGCTCTGCCAATCAACTCAAGCGTATTCAGGGAAACCGTGTAGGAAGTGGCAATGGGGCTGTGTGTGATTGGAGGCTGAAGTGCTGTCCCCTGCACCGCCACTAGGTGGAGGGACAACCCATATCTAGTTGGCTCATCAAAACACTGATTGTGTGAGCATTCTGGACACTACAAAGTGTTCTATAAATGCATACACAATTTGTAATTCAATAAACGTCCAAATAAATGCATGAGGTACATGGATTTAAGACAAATACATGCTTAGTCAAGCTAGCAAAATTGTGAATATATGACTATTAAACACATGCAAGTAGATCAACTATGGATTAGTATTCATCAGATATTTAAAGAATTCTTTGCATGACATCCACATGAAAGTGATGTAGACGGAGATGTCCCACTGGGCGCTGTGGGCAGCTTATTCCCCATATACACCGTTTCACCATTCATCTGTATTCAAGGTGGGAAGTCTCTTTCATGGAGGCTTCAAAATAATTTTTTCCCCAAGCACATCTTAAAAAGGGAAACTGCATCTTAATAATCTTAAATGCAGAGAAGAGAAGTCGGGGTGAGAAATACATGGATCAGCCCTGTTAGAAAATTAAAACATCAATCAATATCAAAGAGGAAAAGGAAGAAATTAGGTCCAATTTTCAGTCACACTGAAAAACATGAAAGATGCTTTCTGAAGTGTAAAGAGGAGATTTTCCCTGTCGGAGATGAGCCTAATTTTGTGATCCTAGTTGAAGACTGATCAAAACTCAACAGTAAGATAAAGTATTTTGAAAAGTTCAATGGCGAAAACTTAAAATTCCAAAATCATAATAGCCTATGTATGTAAAACGAATTGACGAATGAACAATAAAAACATTTGCGAAGCCGAAAATGAACCGTTCTATCCAGACTGGCATAGCTAATGAAGCCTGACAGATGTAGGTTACATCTGGTCCGACTGTTAGAAAGCAATCCTCTCGCGAAGGCAGGGAGGCACCAGTCGCTGTGACAGCTCCATTCAGGAATCTCAGCTGAGCTAAGAGGAGGTGAGAGATGCGGATACCTTTAATTTACTAAGACTGCAGTATGCTACCGTCGATTCAACCGCTCTCTCCGTCTCTCCAGCCGGACGCGAGCCGACTACCCCAGATTCTCGATGTGTCGTTTTCTCTCTGCTTCACTCAAAACTGCAATACCCACGATCTCCCAGCACTCTTCTGTCAGCTAGTATACCTCCATGCAAGCGTCAGCCTGCGTTCCCCCTTCCCTCCCTGACAAGAGTCTGGAGTTATTAGACAACACCAACCCTCATCAGTTAGTGTAAAGCAAGGGCAGCTCTGGAGTGCAGATGACACGCGTCATCCCACAGGGCCCAGAGTGTTTTCAGCCAAAACATCACACGAGGCATTCACGGAAAAAAGACCTTATTCTTCCAGCTTTGCAATTCAAATGAAGCCTTAAGAAACTCCAGACACATGTCAAAGAGCCGGCACAGTTTCCGATTGCAGCGGGTTGGGAAAGGAGGAAATGATGTCTGTCAAATGGTGAATGGTCGACGTGAAGAAAAGAGTCTCGTACCTATGGTGATAAATGACTTCTGTTAAAATGACACGGGGGTGGAGGATATTAGACAGGCTGTAAAATGTCCCACAGGCAGTTTTTCAATCCAATGTGCTTCCTGTCCGACCACACACCAGCAGAATAGCCCCGCAGAAAGTAGAGCATGTGAACAGCAGATACTGTCATCTAAAACACGTCCTTAACTCACAGCACAATGTTCAGACATGCACTTGCATTCCAAACTCCAAGTTCCCCCTTAACATCATGATGCCTTGGACTGTCTGCTCCTCGTTTTATGCTTATTCACGCCCTCCGAGAGACGAGCTCAGCCAAACGGCAACAGGTCAATGTCAGTATGCAAAGAAAACCCCCCCATTACACTTACTGTCACAACCGTGTGCAGATTTCGATTTACTGTGCACCCACAAACTAAGTGCACCACAAGACCACGGAGTAGGCGTTGACCTTTACTGACAACCATTTCTTTGTTTGCCCAGAGGGGAGAATCTCAACAATGCAAGCGGACAAGAAATGTGTCAATGGCATGCATAGAGAAGTAAGTTTACCATGGTATTTGGATTTGACCTATGCCAATAACAGTGTGTCTGATTTATTACACTTCAGTAAATCATAAACCAGAAACTGCAAGGAGAGCATACTGCCGGCTCTTATCATCTATGTGCTCTGCAAAAAGCAACGCCATAGTAGCTGTATAATTAGGCTGAGCTGTGATATGTTACAGCTTAAGGCTGTAACCTGAAATAATAATCTATTTGGCTGAATGTAGTCAATAAAATGTTATTTCCACTTACTGTACGTTCACAGCAGTGCAGCACAGTGAGCATGAGTTCAGGCCAGGCATCTTTCTTGAGCCAGATTGAGACATCCTCTTGTAGCTGAACCTGCCCTCTGACCTGTGAATGAACACAGAACAAGACAAGTGCTCAATTTACAGCAACTACACATAGCCGTGACTTTATTTCTGTTATCTGAATGCATCACTTTCTAATCAGGATCACACCATGCACGCTGCTGATGATGCATTTTGGTGTGTATGCCGCTACTGTATCACCACTAGACTGACCATTCTCAAAGATAAGATATGGCCACAATAAATTACATCTCCAAACGAATCATGAATCCTCTCCAGCCATGTATTGTTTAGTTGCATGACTTTATATAGTTAAAGTATATCTATATCAGTGTAAACATGCTCAATTACATAGAAAAGTCCTGTTATAATCGTACTTAAGTAATTATATAGGGTTCTATAACACTATAGTATAGTATAGGTAATACTGCATTAATTGGAGCTCATTTAACTACATTATATATACTATTTATAAGGTAATATGTGTTGTATTACAAAATATATATTTCCAATAAAAATACTATTTAATTAATATAAATAAATAATACATAAACTCAATCTGCATGTTAAGTTTAGTAAGTTTCCTTTTCGGATAAAGGGAGAAGAGAGAGTTTGGTACATTTACAGGATATTGAAACACAAGTGCAATAACTGAAAGTGTGACTTTTTCCCCCCCTTCTTCTTCTTCTTCTTCTTTTGGAGACGCGCTTCAAACAGCAACAATTCATAAAGAGGCTGAACCGAAGCCACAAAAAAGGAGGAAGTCACTTTTTGAAAGTAAAAACACACCTGACAGTCAGTCAAACAGAGACGGTCGCTGCTGCCGCCGCTGCTGCGCTTTAAGGGAATATGGCGATAACTGCGTCTAACAGCGACTTCAAACCGCATTTGGGCCAGAATGGACTGAAATGCGAAGATATCAAGAGAAACGGCTGTCACAACAGGAGAGAGGTATGTCTGTGACAGCGGCGGGATTTATCTGCAGAAAATAGATCTGCGCGCAAAATCACCTCATGCACCTGCTTTAAGCTTCTCGTGTTGTACTTTTTTTAATTTTTTGCTTCGTTTTCTTTGCGAGAGATAGTACTGAAGCAAATGTTATTTTGATCGGCTTCTTTTTATTTATTTATTTTACCTGAAACGCCCTCCGTGACGTAGGAGAACCTTGAGGTTGTAACCCATTATAGTCACCAATCACATTTTGCAACAAAATACACAGAAAATCAACATCAGAACACCACTTTGGCTTTAGCAGGTAAAAGTGGATTACGTCATGACGTGTTCTCTCATCTCCCAGGTGTGCAAATAGCTCTGCTGTGATATCCAGGCTAACGCTGCCTGAAGTTGTGTGTGTGTGTGTGTATAGATATATAGAGTGTCACGTTTTAAAAATATGTAAAACCAACCATGTGATTTGCCTGAAGTTTGCGGTTTTATGCGTGGTTCCTACGAAGGACAAAGTAAACAGGAATTCATGAACGAACGACCGCGCCCTAAAATTGTTTCCCTTTAGAAAAGGCAGCGTTGTTTTTTTAGCCTGTAGGCAGGGCAGGTGCAGTGCTGATACTGTGTATTTTCCATTTAAATATTGGTTTGTAACATTGCAACCAACACTGTAGTGACCGTACTATATTGTATAATGCAATTCCTATTAAAAAAAAAAGTAGCTAAATTAGTACTTACCTATAAAGTTACGTTTTTAATGTAAAATATATGATTTAACGCCTGATATTCAAGTGACGGATGTACGTAAAGTTAGCTAACATCGAGCCTGAGACCGTTAGCATCGTAACATCCGGTTTAAGCTAGCTAGCATTAACGTCTGACTTTAAAAATTAAAATAGCGGTTTACATTGAATAACACTTTCTGCTGCTCACATTTCTAACATCATGTAAGAATATTTTGTACAAATGTTTTTTAAAAATATAATGATAATACCGTATGTTCCGTTAAATTAAATAGCCCAATCTCAGTGTCCACACTCACGGAATTTGAGATCTCCGATGGTATTACCCACAAATCCTAGCGTTACCACAAAAGAGGAAAGGTAAACAAGAGGACGACATATTGGGCCGATATCCAAACCGCAATTTGCAGCGGAAGTGACATATCTCCTAGGTGATTTCAAACAATACTGTACAATAATTTATTTATTTTTTATTCTCAAGATTCAGACTAATATTGATGCCATTGCTGCTCCCCAAACACAGGCAACAACATGATTTTGCTTCATTAATCTAGAAAGAGCCCAAAAATGGCTCCATCGGGAACAGAGGTATCCTTTATGCTAGTTTATATACACAAAATTACCCTTAGCACGCATTTTAGTTCTACTTATTTAAATGTTAACAATGCAAAGTGACATTATTTTGGTGTTACATTACTGTGGATACTCCAGTCTACTTGCTTTAGTGTTGAATAATATGTGTGACTCCTGTGCAGCAGTAGGAAACTCCTTTTAATTCAGGTTATTTTAGTGTGTTAACTAAAAACCCCTTCGCTCTGAATTGAACCACTTTTATTCAAACGACGTTCTTTTTTTCCACGTCTGCACTGTAAGAAAGCTTATGCGGGGTCTCTTGTTGTGCAGAAAAATGGTCCGGGGAATGGTGTCGCCTCCAGGCAGCACAGGCAGGAGTCCTTTGAACAGGCCCCGATGTACGTGGCTGTCATGACATACCTGGGCTTTGGCATTGTGACGCTGTTTGGCTACCTCCGAGATTTCCTCAGAGCTGTGGGCTTAGAGAAGTGCCACGTTGCCCAGGAAAGAGAGGAACAGAAGGTTGGTAAAGCATGCAATCAGCACAAACATAGGCACATTGCAGACATACACACACACACACCTAGTGTGGAAACACACAAGCACCCACACAGTTGGAATATAAGAGCATGCATGCCTTGGGTGTCAACACATTTTGTTTCCCCCCCCTAATTATTTCAATTTTTGCTCTCAAGCTCTATCGCTGCCTCCTTCCTTCATGTTCCTCTGCACTATATTGTTGCCATGGGTGAGACAGGACACCGCAGAGAATATCTGTGGAAGGCCTAATTAAATCTCAGAGGACTCAGGTTCTCTTTTCATTACTTAGTTTACTTACTTAGCCTAACCCTTCAAGATAAGACCTGAGCACTGCCACACAAGAGCCATCGTATTACCATAGATTTTTTTTTTAATAAATACAATACAAAATGCCATGACCATGTTTTTGTTATTATTTTGATAAAGCAGCGTGTCCTATAGGCCGAGGCAGTCACACAGTACAGAGGAGGAACAACCGGGAAGTTTGCTCCCTGTGTTTGACAACAAGCATTTTAAAAGATATAAGAGCTTTACTGTATGTGGGTTCTGTCATAATGGTGGCTTCATTGAATCAGACATGCAGACGGGGGTAGTCCTAATGAAGGCAAGGGCTTTGCTTGATAAAAAAAAGAAGAAGAAGCACTATCAGGGGATCACTGTGTAAAAAAACACAATATGTGTCAAGGCTATAGTAGTGTATTTGCTCTCCTACTTAAGTAAAAGCTGGAAATATGGTTGTAATGGTTGTAATGTGTGGTCGTAAAGAGTTAGAGCATCAAACACATTCAGAGGATGGGAAGGAAACTAAAGAAAATAATCTATGTGTGATTTTAAGTTCTGTTTTTGCTTCAACATGTCACCGTTTTGTCGGTCTGAGTAGAAAAAGCCGCCTCCCATGATAAAGACCGCGCCGACTCTTTTGTTTTGAAGAACACAGTTACTAAGAAGTTGCTGTAATCCATCCTCAGCGACAGCAGTGTTTCTCTAATGTTTAATTTTGACGTGCTTGTTTTGTTGTCGTGTTTCGATGTGTTCAGATTGTGAGACGTTACTTACCCGCTCTCATTGTTCCAACCGCTCCTTGACATATTTGGGAAGTCGCTGAACGTGTTTCTCTTTGCTCTCAGGACTTCGTACCGCTTTATCAAGATTTTGAGAACTTTTACACTCGAAACCTGTACATGAGGGTGCGGGACAACTGGAACCGTCCCGTGTGCAGCCTGCCGGGGCCCGTCTTTGACCTGATGGAGCGGGTGTCTGAAGACTACAACTGGACATTCAGGTACTTTTATCCATGCTGCAGATTAGACACACTGTCGGCTCAAAAATCAGATATACATGTAGCGCTCAATTTGAAAGTTTATCCTTCCAGTTCAAGACAGAACAGCAATCATATTTGAACACAACCATCCCTCTTCAGGGGCTAAAAAACTATACAACCATGATTTAATTGGCTAGATCAAGCAGCAGGAGGGGAGAGATAGGAGCTAAAGCACATGGGTACAGCAAACCCCCATGTTAGCCCTGGATTTCTGGATATGGTTAAGATCCGCCTGTGTTGCACAGCAGGATCAGGGAATATATTATGAATAGGAATACAAACAGAGGGGATATGAGATTATGAATCGGGAAAAGAGAGGCAGGCGTGGATTACTCGTTTCAAGAGGTTTTAATGTGACCGGAAAAAGCAGAAATGGGGCATTGTGGCTTCGTGGTGATAAGGGAGGGAGTGGGTTTTTGTTGTGGTGTGAAGGCTCACATGCACAGTTAGAAGAAGTACTTCAGCTGATGAAAGGGAGCAGTTCTCCTAAATACTTTCTAAATCTCTGATGGTGATTGTACACTGAGGCACACTCATGTTTGACCGTGTGAACTTCCCTTATTGGAAGAAATGATCACACCTTCCGTCCTTTCCCCAGTTTGTTCTCCATTGAGTTACTTACAACTTACTGTGACTTGTATTAGTATTTGCTTGTATATTTAAAAATGCCCAAGGAAATAGGATTGAAGTGCTGTTACACATGCAGCCACCGCTGTTTTACTTGTATAAACAATGTTATAATTGTTACTCACGAACTGAACTCCTCTGACAAAGAATCAAGTTTGTGATTAGCAATTATATTTAATTGAATGTTAATTGCTTTTATAATATGTAATTAGTTCCCCGAGTATGTGATGGAAGAAAAACAAGGAGAAAGGCTAAGTGATTCCCAATTACATGCTTGCAGGTTAACCGGGAGGACAATACACAATGTCATCAACATGGGCTCCTACAACTACCTCGGTTTTGCGGAGAACAACGCTGATTTCCTGAAGACGGTGGCAGACAAAACACGCCAGTACGGGGTTAGCGTCTGCAGCACGAGGCAGGAAGTAGGTGGGTGTGTGGTCAAAGTGCACTTGAACAGATACGAATGAAACTCGTGCTACTTTCAACCAGGGCATTCACTTTAATCTTGAGCTAAATAATAAAAAAGAAAAGGTCCACTTCATAATTCAAGTAAAAAGAGCATATGGTGGCGTGTCTTTTGCTTCAACTTACAGACATTTCTTATATGTGCATCTAATTTAAAAGTCTCTGGCAGAGCCCGATGACTCTGAGTAGGTTGAGTATCGCCCTGGAAGTAAAACTCCATCTCCCTCATCCCATATGCCATCATTTATTATTTTTTCTCATGAGTTATACTGCCCGCATGTTTAATTATCTTTCAGTGGCTGCAGTGTAATGTAAATTATTCAACCATTGTTGAATTATGTACCATTTGGGCATAAGCTGAGATCATTACATACCGGTCTGCAGTGAGGAGTGGGGGGGGATTATATCATAGTGGTATGTAACATTATGAAACACCCTGGGCATTAGGGGGGATGCAAAAGGAATATATGTGAAGGAAGCGTTAGAACAGCGGGGATCAGAAAGTGGGATCCGGGGCTTCAGATGAATTTTGAATGGTGTTTTATCCTCTGAACTTTCTATCCGGCTTTTGATGGTGTTTAAGTGCCCGAGTGTGCCAGGATCTCATGTTACGGCATAGCGAAATCTGATAATCGCCAATAGACTGTTTATTGGTCAAAGCCCGCCAATGGAGCTTCGCTGACAAGGCAAGTCTCAGCAAAGTTTACTTCAGAGAAAAAGTAGTTCCTTTCCCCCCCCCCCCTCCCTGTCAATGATGTTGAGTTTATGGCACTTCTGACACCGGGGTGCTGTATATCTGCTGAGAGCAGGCCGGCAGCGAGCTGACATACAAGCTCAGAGCGAGGCTGATTGGCTGCGCGGCGTTTCATGATATCAGCAGTTTGACAAGAACAGACAAAAACCGGAGGAATTAAAGGGCATGTGATCGTTAGTTATATGTTTGTTTGGCAGAGTGCAAACCCTCCCTCCTCACACACTTACACTTCTCTGCACTATCCATTATTAATATCATTGATGTGATTTATTTATATGTTTATTTCTCTTCTAAAAAATGGCACTGTTTTTTTTCCGTTGGTTTGTTGCAGCCGGCTCACCAAGAGGGTTAGGGAACGACAAGCGTTTCTCCCGTGGCACCTTATTAAGCATCAATTATTAAAGCGCTGTCTCTGTGACAGCAGTGACGCCATCGCCGGTGTTTTAGATCACATGGAGGGATTTGTAGTGGAGGTGTTTTTATTGAATTTGAAAGCACGCACTATTCAAAACAAAAATCAGGCGAGACAACACAGGTCAAAACGGATTTGGGGATATTCCGCTTTCATAACATGTAAAGACAAAACGTCTGTAGATTTCTCCTAAACTCATCAAAATTGTGCTTTTGTTGTTTGCATATTAAGATAACGTTTAACACAAAAAAGTCTCTTAATATATGTAATCAGGTGAGGAAGTTTAATGGTTGTATCTGTTGGTTAAACAATGCAAAGTATGTAGAGTTTTACGATACAAAAAGCCCGGAAAAGCCTGAATCTTCCACTTCAGTATCACTTCCATGAACCAGACGTTCCAGTTTCCTATCTGTATTCTGAGGGTTTCTACAGAGGGGCGTTGTTCATATATCATTCATGGCCTGATTTACATAACATCCTAAAAACATGGCAAACATTGTTGTTGTTTTTTATGGCTGTTGACAGTTTATTCTGATTAATGATGCGATACAAAGAAATATCTAAAACCTTTGACTCTAATACGTCAACAACATGAAACAAGAGTGTTGAATCTGGCTTCATCCAATGTTCAGATTTCTGTTCTGGACATTATGCAAATGAGCACATATTTAATAAGAGTATTCCTCATTTGCACATTTAAACTTACGCTTTGAGAAAACTTGGAGTACAGAAAAAAGTTGTCTTAATGTAAGTAATCAACTGGGGAAGTTTGAAGGTAATATCTGTTATTTAAAAGATAGTCCAAATGTTGCTTTTCACATGAAATCATTTCACAAACTGCAGTTAAATTTTTGATTTCTGTCAACTACAGATGAGTTGTTCACAATGTGAAATGCACACACAAATACTATACATACTATGATGTAAGTGCACAGAGAGTGCAATAAGAGGTATTTTGAATTATTGAATATGTGAAAGTAGATACAAAGTGCACTGAAAGCCCCATAAATACACTGAAGTGCCAAACATTCATGGGCTTGTACTAACGGATAACTAACTGGTCCCAGGTATTTTTCTGCAATCATTAACACACAGTAGATTTGATATATGATGCCGTGCAAATGAGTGACAAATTACTTAGTAAAAATGCTGCTACCAAGCACATAGTAGTATTCATTTCACCGTAATGTGTAGACAAATACATTGGTGTAATAGTTCTGTATGTAAACCTGTTCAAACTAAGCTCTAACGGCTGCACTTGTCTGCTGAGACTCCAGTAGTTGGTGATAGAAAATGATTAACTCTGCCAGGCTCGTTTTCTTCCTCTTGTCTTGTTGTAAAGCCTTTGAAGAAGAGAAGTCTCAGTCACACGTTTACAATGAAAGAGAATGATTTAGCTGAGCAATCTTTATCGTCTCTCCACAATAATGCTTCCCGACGTCGGCTATTCTTTTATAGCTTGTTGCTTGGTAGGAGGCCGAGCTGAATGAGATGCCTATGACTCAAGCCGGCCTCATGAGGGCTTACCTGAAGAGTGTCCAGACCTCGGAGCGGATTGATCTATATAGAGAGCTGATGCAGTCGGATCAGAAACGCTGCCAGCGGGGGCTGTGAGGCTGAGCGGTTGAGGAAATGTATGAATCGATTTGGCTGCTTCACTGTGTTATCGTTCTATACACATCGTTTTCCAGTCTTTCCTGAGACAGTCAGTCTATTTGAACTTGTTTTTACTTCCTCTATTTAGTTACAGATTGCTATTGATTAAGACTACCATGTTAATATCAGATTCATTTAATGCACCTTCTACCTTTTTGTTATGAGGATTCATGACATCACAGTATCTCAAAACGAGGCTTCATTTTATTTACATTGTAGTTCATCGTGTTTCCTTTATTAAGTTTGCAATTTTCTCATTAAAACAAACAGGTATTGGTTACATTAATAACGAGTTGGAAGTATTTATGATGTTGTAAATCTTCCTCTATAGTATAACTCTGCTATAGTAAGTATAGATTGTGTTTAAATGTATTGAACCATAATATTCTAGTACATTTATAGTATATTTAACATTGCCCGGAGCCGGCAGGAATAAAATCTAGTATATATGAACCATTCACTGCCCACTTCTCTCCCAGTAGCTCACAATTATAACAGTAATTCTATTTTATCAGCTGACCACAGGGGCAGCGCTGAGAGCAGCCCCCGAAAATCCCACTTTTATTACACCAAATAGAAAAACACCATGTCAGGTGACAGATTACAAAGTGATGAATTTTCTAAACGAATTCTGGTCCCCACCTGTCACATCGGCTTATAACCAACTGCCCCGCTCCCAAAATGTGCTGCAGAAACATTTTAGACTTAGCTTCAATATCACCCGGGATGAAAAGGGTAGTTGAACTTAAATTACAAATTTGCCGCATCTTGAGCCTTTTATAAATCTCTCTCAAATCCCCAGAGAGGAGCCGGCTGATGCTCTGTGTTCTGGTGGTCCGGAGGCATTTGTCTCTGTCAAAGACTAAAGGGACGACCAGATACGCGGACAGGTACAGCGATCACTGTCAGGGTGGATTATCTCACCCCACAAGATCACATTTTCACTATCTTTGCCTCGTGTCTCGTAGGGAACCTCAGCATCCACGAAGAGTTGGAGCAACTTGTGGCCGATTTCCTCCGGTCGAGGCCTCCATGACTTTTGGGATGGGATTCGCCACCAACTCAATGAACATTCCAGCACTTGTTGGCAAGGTTAGTGATTTTAAACCACCTACATTATAGAAGTCCTTCACTATATGGGCGGCTTTTTTTTTTTTTTTACAGCGCCACGCAAATTAATCTAATTAGCCTAGCTTTAGTTCCTTTCTTTCATATGGCCTAAATTAATGAATAACCGTCAACTTAATTCAGCTGCGGACAACTCCCGACCCACCCCCCATTAATTAAATCATAATTAAACATTACAGTAGCCAGGAGGATGGGGGCTCGGGGGCACACGTAACTGCTTTCAGTCACATAGACCAGGAAGGGCAGGTCTTGTTAAGAGCACAACTCGAGGGTTTGTGGCCTGCTGGCACACCAGCCCGGTTCGCGCTGACAGCCGTGGGTTACCAGGGGCAACACACAGCATGAATATGTGTGATTGGACTGGACAGGAGGAAGAGGAGGTCGACTGTTTAAGTGATGAGGAAGGGGGGGTCGTCTCTGCAGCTCAAGAGGTGTAGCGGCCCCTTAGGATGCAGCCCATCGTAACCCTGCAGGGGCTTAGGGGGGTCAACCTACACCGCCAAGTCTATCCTACAGGGACGGGCCGTGCCAGGGCCGGTCTCGCTGTGCAAGCAGAGTTACATTAGAGTGACAGCTGCTGGTAGACCAGGGACCAAGGCCAGCTGGACCCCGGGCCAAACTGAGGGTTTCTGTCACAGAGACGGTGTCAACATACCCTCGACAAGAGTTCATTCAGACTAATGCAGTCAAACGCTCAGAGCTTCAGTGTTAAATATGCTAATGTTCCAGAGGGATTCTTTTTTTTTTTTTTTGTGGAACAGCTGAATTCATTTGCATGTTGATTTTTATGGAGTACGAAAGCACGGCACTCTCCAACCTGAACGCTGTGTGATGTGTCTGTTAGTGGGAAAACATCAGCAGACATGAAAGAGAGGAACGCCGAAACGTACAGCTATCATCACACAGCTAGACATAGAGGGGTAGGACTGAGGCATGATGGGGAGCGGGACAAGAGGATGGGGGCTGATGTCTAATTGGCCAGCAAATGTTATACAAGGACACAGTACAAAGGTGTATTGGAATTACACAGAAAAACAAGCAATCTCTCAGAAAACATGATTTACTTATGAACCCAAAGAAGAAACTAATCGACTCTCTCACAAAGTAGAGGTCACTAAATCCAAAATAACATGCACTGTGATGTCATCATCTTATCAATAATCAAAAATGACTCCCAAAGATTCAGTGTAATGTTTATACATTTTGCAGTCATACTCCAAAGTCTGGTATCTCTCAATTGTTATCTGTATTCTAATTGTTTGCTTGGATCTCAATGGGAAACCTGGTTAAATAAAGGTTATAATAATAATAATATATATAGAATACAGCTTTCGTGGGGGGGGGTTTTGTCTAAAAGTCTCTTCTCTGTGCCGACTTCCAGGGCGGTTTGATACTGAGCGACGAGCTCAATCACACGTCTCTCGTCTTAGGGGCCCGACTGTCGGGAGCCACCATCCGGGTGTTCAAACACAACAGTAAGTCCTGTAATGCGCAGCTTTGATTTAAGCCATAATCTGTTGTTTCAGTTTCGCCACCAACATGTTTGGTGCTTAACGTTGATTACTGCTGCCAAACACAAACAGTGCTGATGTGGCATCGTGATGGAGTTTGTGTTTCTTGTTTGTGCTCACATCATCGAGTTTTTTTCCCCTTCTCTTCATTCCAAACAGTCAATATCGTGAGACCCACATTACTTTCTGTGCTGGTACAGGATTTGCCTTAGGAAAGACCTACTTAACATTCTGTGTTTAGAGCTGCAAATGTAAAACAAAACAAAAAGAAGCTTTATGGTTCGGTTTTTTATCCGTGAGCGGCAGAGGAGCAAAACCAAAGTTGATTTCACGTAAAAATGTCAAACAACTTAAAGTACATCCCTTATTGTGTTATCACATATTGTCAAATAGATGAAAGGGGAGAATTTGCAAAGCGTCGTTGCATTTGGAAACATCCGCTGCTCTTTTTGGAGAGACTCTTTGGCAGCAAATGTGTCCTGACAGTTACAAGAGGATTGGGTTGTGGGTCCCTCCGAGCAGATTCCACACGCCTGTCTAAAGGCAAAGAGCCCTCAGGCACCTGACCCCTCCCTGCCTTTGTACCTCCAGCACCAGACGCTCATGCACTCTTTTTATCAGTGCAAGGCCAGTGTTTACTAAGAGGGCTTTCCCAATCAACTCTGCCACATTAACACATACATGGGAGAATACATATTAGTTTAACTTGTGTCTAAAATGTTTTCAATCCCTTATTTAGGATGTTTTCACATAGTTTCAGTGGTGTGTGTTTAACATGGAGGATGGAATTTCATACCAGAGAGAGCAGACGGACCGGTTCGGCTAGTCTAGTGTTGCGACGCCTGTGCATTGGCGACACTTCAAACGGTCCTGGATAAAGGACTCTCATTTTACATATTTGCATTGTTATTATTGTGACATGTATCAGGCGGAAGGTTAGGCATCGTTTAATACGCCGGAAGCATTTGTGCACCCTGAGGGCAGAGATGACATGAAATTATTTGGTGGATATCCACTTCTGTGTGTTTGTTATGTAAAACACCCCAACATCGCAGTTATACAGTATCTTAAATCAGGCGTGGCTTATCTCAAATCAGTGAGTAACTGTGAAACAATCTTTTCCTCATTCTTGCAGTAAAACCAAGGTGGATTTCTCTTTTGCCAGTTTCCTGGGTCTTTGAGATTGGCAACATTGGGTGCGTTATGTTTCATCAGGGGAGCGTCTGCCGCCTTCCGGTAAACCTGTTTCTGAGCTGAGGGAGCATTATCGATCATCTGTGACAGATAAATTAGCTGTGACAGGTTCACTCGCTGCTCAGCTGGATTGTGGTCGCACTTTGAATAATGCCCCGCTTTCCAAACCACGGCTATTCAACACTGCCATCTGCTGGTGTGCAGCGGAGGAGCATCAGCGGTGTCACCTGTTGTGGAGCTCTAAATGCCACTGGGGAGCTGTTTTACTGAAGCCAAGATCTCTGAATTTTAAGTATCCGTGCACCAAATTGCCACGTTTAGCTGAGATAGTAATCCTCCCTGATGCAGACATTACAGGAGCTCATTAGCATCCGTTTGTGGAAGGTGTTCCTTGCAGATAAAGTAGTGCCACGTGTGCTCCGTGAACCGCCCTGTTGAAATTATTACTCTACTTTCTTTTGTTTGCTTTTGGTTGGACTTCATTGGATGCTGTGATCGGATTATGGCTACACTCTCTATATACACTTATCTCTGTGTGTGTGTGTGTGTGTGTGTGTGTGTGTGTGTGTGTGTGTGTGTGTGTCAGACATGCACAGTCTGGAGAAGATGCTAAGGGAGGCAGTTTGCTCGGGGCAGCCACGGACCCACAGGCCCTGGAAGAAGATCCTCATTCTGGTGGAAGGCATCTATAGGTACAACACACACACACACACACACACATATCTTCTGTTGTGTCATGCTTTAAGGATAGGTTTCCAGGTGTTCTTTTGCACAGGAGAGCTTTAACTCTCAACCTGTGTTTAGCAATCCCTGTAACGGTCTCTTTTTTAATTGCTTCCCTCACTTTGCTTGAATAATGGACTGTGTGTGTGTGTGTGTGTGTGTGTGTGTGTGTGTGTGTCTACGGTTGGATACCGTTTCATTACTGGAGAGAACAGAAAGGTATCGCGTGTCTCTCCCACCAGTGAGCTATCCCGAGTCTTAGTGACCCTCTCCATCTGCTCATTAGCTCTAAATCAAGGCCAAATGGAGCCACAGAGGTTGACTTGGCTTCACCCCCAGCTCCGACTGTTTATCACGTCCATTTTTCTTCCCTCCTTTCTTCCCCTCCTTTCCAGCCTCAATCGCACCATTCCTCAACACAGCCAGTCAGCTCGTTTCATCGTTTTACGACAACCTTCATATCACGTGAAGAGGAAAAACCTCAAACATGACCGGCGAACCATTAGATCCAAAACAATCCCGGTAACCGGAGAGACAAGTTGATTGCGTGTAATCGGACTGTCTCTATCGGGCAGTGATGTCCACCGTCTGGCTCAGGCATTAGAGAAACCTCTGTAAGAACTAACGCTCCATCTATTGCCTCCCTGCAACATCAAAAGGCTCAGATAAAGAGTGAGCATGCTTAGCTGTATCCCGGCCCTGCCTTTGATGTCCACATCGGGGCCCCGGCGAAACTCTGCCTCGTGTCATTTTTCAAGCCATAGCAAGGATAGCGGGTCTGGGATCGCTCTGTTCCCGCCAGCCATATAGTCACCCATGCTGTCTGTTTGTAGCCTTAAAAGGCTCGCGCCAGAGGGGAGGAAGAGATGGGAGGAAAGTGAAAGAGACTCGCAGAAAGATTCTTGGAGGATTGGAGCATGTCGAATTATGTAATAGGGATTTACAGATGTACAGAGGTCGGGGTCAGATTCCTTCCCCGTTTAAAAAACAATCATTATAATTGATGAAGTGTGTTGTTCTTCTGTGTAACTGTTTGTTTGTGTGATGGTCGTTAGCATGGAGGGCTCAGTGGTGCGGCTCCCTGAGATCATCGCGCTGAAGAAGAAGTACAAGGCCTACCTGTTCCTGGACGAGGCCCACAGCATCGGAGCGGTGGGGCCGTCGGGGAGAGGCGTCACCGAGCTGTTCAGCGTGAACCCCGCCGACGTGGACGTGATGATGGGCACCTTCACCAAGAGCTTCGGGGCTGCCGGAGGCTACATCGCAGGGAAAAAGGTTGCTGTGGATTTTGTAGTTTTTCATATATTTAAATCAGTCTATTTTTGTTCACGGAATTTAATTCTGTGAATTTTCCCTTCCACACATTTATTATAACGGCAGGCTTACTCACAACACTGTGTCACCTCAGGCTTTCATTAGATAGCTGGCAGAACGAATGGAAACTATAAGGAGAGAGGAGAAACATTTCAACAAGGCAGTTTAGTGGAAACACAAGGCAATATGAAGACGCACATTTAAAATAAAATAGAAGAAAAGATAGTTATATATTCACCATCACTGCTTCGGCTGATATCCATACACCTGTTGACTCTCCAGGCTGAGTAACGAGTCTGGTTGCTATGCAAAAACAATCCTCCTGGACCCAAACGGGGTCAAGATACATTTCAAAATATACAGTATGTAGGTGGTATTAGTCACACTGGAACAATTCCAACAGCCTTAAGTAAAATGCTATTCTTAGACGATTCCAACTAGTGTGTTGACTTTCTGATACTTCCCTGAGATTGTTTAAACAACCTGGAAGCCATCGTCTGCAGTAACAACGTTTGGCTCCACGTTAAACACACCGTATTTCAAGTATTGCTTTCCCCGGGTTTGATGTTAAAGACGTGTGGGCTTCAACCATACATGCTCCATCACACCCCACCTTCACTCGTAAGCCCTCACGTGTCCAACAAATGTTCCCCAGGCTGTGACTCCGGGGCCCTTTGTAATCCCTTCTAACTCCATTAAAAATACACTTTAGTACATACTAATCAACACGGCAGTTGATTAGAAAGCAACGGAGGAAACGGCCATGTTGCTTGAATTAGGTATTTCGTCGCCCTGGTGTCGGCTCAGCCCCGCGCCGCCATAATAAGAAGGTAAAGCTGGCAGAGTGCCAGCCCCTTCTTGTGGCAGGCGTCGGAACTGCGCTCCAGATTTTTTAACAGGATGGACTTTTTAACAAGCATGATGATGTTTGAAGTAAGAACACGCTGCCTGGTTTGACAGCTGGCGGTAGTAAACCCCCTGAAAGGAGCGGGGCAGGAAAAGGAGGGTGAAAGCCCTTAGATTTCACGTATTTGTTGTTGCGGTGAAATTCTCCAAATCCGACATTAAGTGGATTCGGGGTTTTGACCGACAAAAAAGACTGCAGATGTGTTCTGGAAAACAGTCATGTTGTAACTATTTTACGAGAGCACCAAAAATAAATACCCCAATAAATACACTCGGAGCTCCTTCTAATTCACTTCAACCTTGAAACGAAGGAGGCTTTTATCCATTAACCCTTCACTCAAAACCCGGATTAGAGTGAGATTAGGCCATTAAACACATCCGGGGAAGTGCGTACGCACGCTTTCCCGGCTCCAAACTCCTACTCTTGACTTGTGTCACCACATCAGGATTGCGGCCACCTTGTGGCTGAGGAAACACTTCTGGGCTGTCACTCCACGCCGCAGACGTGAGATGGATTTCGGACGTGTTCTCTTAGCTGGTTTATCTTGGTCGCGGCGAAAAAATCCTGCGGGGGCCCTAAAGCGGTGAAAATCCCCCCGCCCTTAAAACGAAAACAGATGTCAGGTTGTTTCAGGGTTCTTATCCTGCGTTTGAGCATTTCCCCCTAAAACCCCCTCCCCTCGTGTGTGTGTGTGTGTGTGTGTGTGTGTGAGGAAGCCGCAGCCTCCGCCCAGTGGGGACAGATGGCGGTGAGTGGAAATGGTGGCCAGACAGCATCTCCGGCTATGTGTCATCACCCCAGCACCCGCTGGCCACCGCACAGCCACTGAGCAGCAGCCCATCACGGCTCCAGGCGCCCCCCTCCCCCCCCACTCCAGACCTCAGACCACTTACACACACGCGTGCTCCAGGGACCCATACGAGCCAATCGGTTTTCCTGAAAACCCTGCTCTTCTCTTGACAACCACTCGCAGAATTAATCTCCTGCTGACATTTAGGAATAATGAGCATGGCGGTCCTCCGTTCTGGGCTCATCTCGGCATCGGTTCTTCCTCAAATTAGAGCGCTGGCTTACCTCGAGAGCGGTTGGAAGGATCCAGAGCTACTTTGCAGTCGATGCCAGGATGGTCATGATGGCAGATAAATGACTTGGAGGTGTCTTAATTGATTCTCAGGTGTTGGCTGTGCGTGAGCTCGCTCTAGTGGGGCTGAAATAAAAGTGCAAGGCTCACACGGAAGGTCTGGAATTAACAATTAATGTCAGGTTTTTTTTAAATGATTCTTATGTTAATGTATCGTAAATCTGCCGTAGAGTGACTGACTGTGTCCTACGTTTGCAGGATCTGGTGGACTACCTGCGCAGTCATTCTCACAGTGCGGTATACGCCTCGGCCATGTCCCCTCCCGTCACCGAGCAGGTCATACGTGCCATGAAGTGCATCATGGGAAAAGACGGGAGCACAGAAGGTCAGTGTCTGAGCTCACCGCGCCTGCTTCCAGTGAAACGTCACTCTGAATCTCCGTCTTATTCGCCACATGCTCGTCAAACCTGATGTTCTCTACACGGAGGACTATTATGTCTGCCTTATACATCCTTTACACCTTTTTCTTTTAATTGTTTTCATGGAAACCAATATAGCAAACCAAATCCAGAGGAGGGAACCAATGTTAACATTAGGAGTGAGTCCAGACCTGCAGGGAAAGACAAACAGCTGCGTGGTCCGAGAATGTGGTAGCAATTACAGGGGTCTGTAGTGGTAGAAAGAAGGGGTGGGGGGGCTTCAGTCAGCACACGTGACCCTAACGTGGAGGAAATCATTTTCATGTGTGCGTTGTGAGGTACACTGTACCTCTGAAAGGTTTCTGCTTTAATGGCATCAGACACTCAGGGCAGGGGGAGTAGTCATTACCAGAGCAGCTGCCATACTACCAGCTCACTTCCTCCCCAGTTAATGTACTTGTACTTCTAATAGAGTAGAGTATTAGTGGAGGTAGTAGTGGTAGGTAGATAGATAGATAGAGATAGATAGATAGATAGATAGATAGATAGATAGATAGATAGATAGATAGATAGATAGATAGATAGATAGATAGATAGATAGATTTTTCTCATAGACTTCCATGCAATTGGACTTATCGTCGCCCCCTGATGGCCAGTGATGGAATAAAGGTTTAAGGCACATCTGCATTGGCTTCACTTTTCAGAACCGGAGGTTGCTGCCTGGGGGGGAGGGGAGGGGGTCCGACGAAGACCATGAGGCAAGCATGCACAACATGTCTGTCATAGGCTGCTGTAATGGGTTTAATCACTTCAAGGACTAAAGCCTGGTGTCTTATGGTCGAGGTATGTTGCACGTTTCATTGGGAGATGAGTAAACGTCTCATGTGGCTCCGAAACACGAGTCGCATCTGACGCAGCAGCCGCCGCTAAATAGTTGAGGAAAGAGTGAGTCTTGACCCGTCTTTTTAGAGGGCAGTGGACGCCACAGCTCTTTAAAAAAAACATCCGTCACAACGCTAAACTACCGTGACAAGAAACGTCGCTCTGATGAGGGTTAGGTTGATTCCCTCGTTCTCTCCGTCCTCCCCCCACCTCCTCATCTTTCCCGTCGATGTTGAATTTCACACCTTAAAGCAAACCGGAGCTCTGAAACGGGGGGGGCAACATCCACACATTCTCACCCACTCGCATGATTTCTGAGTCTGGCAGCAGGTTTTTGACCCCCGTGCCCTCTATCTTAGGAGGGAGGAACAACTTACAAAATGGGGCCTGTGCTTCCTGGCAGATGCCTTGATGTTATGCCCCCCCTCCTCTCTCTCTCTGCGGAGATAAGGGGATTTAAAGTGCTCTCTTACATCCCCATGAAAGAACAGCCAATCTGCTCCCAGGTAATCAGAAGGAAACAGAGCCATGTTCCAAGGCTGAGCCATGCCAAACTCTTCTTCGGCCTCCGAGCATCAGGCATCACGTCTTTGATTTCTTTCCTAATACACTTATCTGAAATACATGTTGATACTTCAGCATTATTTCTATTCCCCTTTCAGTCATGGCTGCGCTCCAGCGACGGTCACTCGCTTTTGTTTTTGTTTTTTGCGCGAACTCCATCGTATCCAATTTGCAGAAGCCTCATTTTGGCACCGTGCGAGCGCCTACGTCTACCGCGCTGTCAGGCGGACAAAACCGAACCATCTGCTGCCGCGGCTGAGTCGTAATCACGGAGCGAGTTGACGGCGGAGGCTGGGACGGCCCAGATGGAGGCGCAGGACTCGGGGATGAGATGGCACTGCAGAGATCGCACACTACATTAGACACAACTGACAGGTGATGTCCCCCTCCATGCAGAGGGTTGGTGTTTTACTCATGCGTATCTGGTGGTGTTTCAATTACAGGCATTAGACGGATATGCCAACTGGCAGAGAACACCAGATACTTCAGGGCGAGACTGAAGGAGATGGGCTTCATCATCTACGGCAACGATGACTCGCCGGTGGTTCCCATCCTGCTCTACATGCCCGGCAAAGTGGTGTAAGTTCACTCTCAACTCTCCCTAAAAACACGCGAGATGCTTAGACTCAGTTTGGAGCAATAAATACGTGACTTGGACGGCTGCCACGATACAAACTCCAGAGGAATCTTTAGTGAAGACCGTAGACAGACACGGGGGGGTTCTGTAACCACTTTAAGAGGCAGCATCGGGTATTGATTAGCTTTAACCCGGGACTGTTCGAGCCTCTCAGGTGTAATCAATTGGGTATAAAGTGTCCGTCAATGCCAGTCACCATTAATATCCATGAAGAGGGCCGATCCCACCCAGTGATTGCCTTAATCAGTAACGTCTTGTTTTACAACCCTCGGTTTTCATGGTGATTGGTGGAAAGAAAAAACACGTATAATGGCATATATTTTGAGTTTCCCATCATCTTCTTTGGTATGTTGTACGAGAGTAATGGATCTGTTCTCCTGTAAATCAGATCAAGTTCTGGTCATTTACTCGGTGCACTTTTTGGATTCCTCGTGACATATAATATATCTTGAAGATGCTGCACACGCATCAATAAACGCCGACAATATACAGAAATGCATGCGGTCTCAGGCGTTTTCAAAGCACATTTTACGGTTTCTCCAAACGGCCATAAAAAGAAGAGGTATTCACGACTTGAACCCATCAAAGGGAAAGTCACCAGAGATATGCTGATTACAGCCCTTGGAGATTGTTAGTTATGTGTTGGTTTTAATTTATCGATACCACACGTCCCGACTACATAACTGAGGGATTTGGAGGAGCTGGAAGGAGCAAATCATGAATGTGATAAGACAAAGCTGCCTCGTGGGCTCTCAAACTTCAAACCAAGCCCTTCAAAACATGTGAGAAATGTACTCTATGTGATTTCTGACCAGGGCTTTTGCTCGAGAAATGCTGGAGAGGAAGATCGGCGTGGTGGTGGTCGGCTTTCCGGCCACGCCCATCACGGAGGCCCGAGCTCGCTTCTGTCTGTCTGCGGCTCACACCAGAGCCATGCTGAACCAGGTACAGGTTTACCAACATGTATGTCCTCTCCTTAGTTAGAGGGCGTGTCTTATTAAGAGCCTTTTCTTTGTCCTCAGGTGCTGCACCATCTGAACGAGGTGGGAGACCATCTCTGTCTCAAGTTCTCACGGCAGAAATATTCCCCTCGTCCCGACCTTAACGAGGAGACAGACTCTGAGCTGGACAGCTGATATGACCTTTGACACCTTCATGTCACAGTGAACCAGTAAACACACCACGTCTCACAGCGGAGGACGGACAAATGTTCAGCAGCTGCTTTTTTTTATATGATTTTAACAGAACTCTTATTTGTGAACTATTTAAATGCTTTATTTTCTGAATAAATGTGAATACGTGCATGAAATGATTGGGGGTCGAATATCTGAAAGTCATTTAGCATCGAGACAAAAATCCCACATCAGGAGCTCAGTCCTATTTTTACAGTTATTTCTAATTATTCAAGTCTATATTTAGACGTTGAAAAGTTTCTGTGGAAGCATTTTCTGCTTCTCATAATTCAATATCAGCGGTTAATTTTTGATAATGATGCCCATATCAATTTCATGTCCCGGGCAAAATAATTGCGATTTATATTCAGCAAAAATAACTTTTTAACTTATATTGTTGCATCAGAGATAGGAGATATTTTTCAGTGAAAATCAAGCAAAAAAAATAATGTAATTAAAATAAAAGATTATGTCTAACATGATAATTCCTGTATTTTTTTAAAAGCAGGTTTTAAAACAGGCTCGTGGTGTACTGCTGCATTGCTTCTTATCAATAAAGCACTAATAGTGCACATGAAGACTTCCTGGATGTGTTTAGGAAGAGAAAGGTAGATAAATGACCCAGAAGACAGGCTTCTAAACGTCCCGAACCTTCCCTTTGGAGCGCCCTCAATCTCCTGACACATGATTATTTACACGTCTCCAGGCTGAACTGATTGAGCAAAAAAAAAAAAAAAGCCTTTGTTTGCATTTCCACCGTCGACTGTTTTCGTAACACCACTTTCATCTCCACGCTAAACCGTCACCTTTCCTGTAAATAACACGTCACGCCTGCAGTGACTCAAACTCCCGAGTTAAACCTCGCAGGAATCAAAAAGGTGTTACGGCTTGTTTTGTGGCGAGACTGCTCACATTCTTAACGGCTTAATTGTTGAGGTTTTAAAAAAAGGCCCCGCTGTTCTCTCCTTCACACAGACGAGCGTAGCAGTCGGGAAGGTAAGCATGCAGGGTATGCAGGCACACGAGCCAACAGAAATGCAACCTAGCAATTAGCACCAAACTCTAAATTCTGGTGGTATGGGGTAATCATCCGATTAACACAGGAAGGATTAGAGATGGATGATAAATGTGTTTTCACAATGTGTCTGTTTGGGTCTAGTCGACACTTGTTTGCCCTCGGGACATGTTTTCTTTCCCCCCCTCCATATAAACAACATAAAGATGAGCTTTTACAAGTTGAAATATGCAATCTAGATGAACTGCAAACATACGCGTCGTAGGAAAAAGATCGTGAATTAAATAAAAGACTCCTTTTTTCCCCTCCTCAAAGGAGAAAGTCGTTGAATCCCTAGTAGATCATTTTGCTCTGTAAGTGAATATTCACATCTGGCTCCTATAGCCAGAAACAATAGAAAACAGTTTTGTTAATCCTCACATCAGTGATGTCATAATGTACCAATGCACTGTTCCATAAAGATCTGCAGGGGATGGGGATGGGGGGGTTAAATGTTGCATAGACGTCCTTGGGATGCCTGCTATTAATCTGTTTACTTTCACCTTTACTCCAAATGTGAACGCTCTGAAATCCGTTGCAGAAGACGGATGAAGAGAAAGTGAAAAGCTTGAATCGTTCTCAGACACGAGAGGAGCGAGCGCCACTGTGATGATGAAGAAAGTCCCAACTGGCTGAGGTTTACCAGCAACAGCTTTTGCACGGATGCACATCTGGAAGAATGGAGTTTCATATTTGAGAGTGAAATTACGTTAAAAGAAGATGTCATATTGGTGGCTTTTTGGGTTTTTTTTTGTTTTTATTTTAAAGGAACAGTTCACCCCAAAATAGAAAAACATGTTTTTTTTCTGGATCTGTCGTTTATCGATCTTGATTGTTTTGGAGTTTCTTTTGGAGATATAGAATCGGCCTCTGGTGCTTAAAGCATCAATAAAAAAAAGAAATCATGACCCAGTTACTGAAGAGACCTCATTGTGAGCAGTTTTATGAATTCTCACAGCAAGATCAGTGGATGACGCTGAGTAACCGGGTGAGTTTTTAGCACCACAAGCCGAGTTTATACCCCCATCATACTCACATTAATATAATCTAGATTGATAATAAATAGCGCTACAGGTGAGAGGGAAAACAGATGTTTTATTGTCCCTTTAAACCTCTTTTTGCTTTAGTCAGGTATCCGAATCACACTGGTTCAGCTAATGGAAGCCTTATAGAAACCTAAACAGATTTTATAAACATACATTTGATATATTTATCCATCATCGTATCATATGCCAGCTCCTTTCATCATCAACGTGGTGCCACTTGCTCCAGAGGTGTCGTTTTGAAACGAGCCAAACACCGACTGTCGAGGGAAAGGTGGGGAAGGTGTGAAGGTCACGTGTTTGACTTCCCACTGCCCTCAGATTCAGCCAGAAGTGGGCAAATGGTCGGCGCTGGCAGTCGAAACATCTGTGCAGCCCGACTACTGGTGGCAAGGCCCCAGAGACCTGCCTCCTTTTGAACTGGCAGATCCAAATACACTGCACTTATTGGAATGGCATGTAGCCGCCATTCTGAAAGGGGGGATCCTCCGCTACGCCTTTGATGTCCACCACTGTGTCCAAAGCAGGCGAGCCATTCTCTCCGCTCTCTGTTTTCCATTTAGACGGGAGATTTTTCTATTCTGGAAAAAAAAAGGGATTTTTTTGAAGTGGAGCAGACAAAGACCAGATTTACATGGTTTAGACAGCTATGCCGGGCCCAGAGTGGGACTGTAACTGAAGACCGCAGTCAAGCTGTACACCACTTGTTAACAGAGAGCATAATGAAGCAGGCCGCGGTGTATTTGACTGGAACAGGCGATGACTTTGGAGCACTTTCTTGTATATTTGAGACTAATTCAGAAATTTGATCACATCAGGTATTTGTGAGACAATTAGGGCAACTTCAGGATAAAAGGGTATTAATGGAACACGATATAGGTTATGGTATTCATCAAGAATGTCCTCTACTGGCATTCTTTAGAATAATAAGTAAGCTGCCACTCAGAACAGTTGCTCACTGTGCTTCCTGGCACACGTGGGCTTCAGATGGGCAGTCAGAGTTAAAGTTTAACAAAACTTCCCGTCACTCCGAGGACTCATGGGAGCCTCGGAATGGAACTAATGATGATCCTTCGTGGCTTTTCTTTGGTTCCCATTCAACACATTTCAAAAAACGGCCAGCGGTTGAATATAGAAAAACAACCCGTTTGTATTAATGTTGCGGTCTAAGAGCTGCTCCACTGTCACGATCCCGCCGGAGCCGCGCGTAACGCGCATGGATGACGCGTAAAAGTACCCAAGGCTTTGGACAAATAATCCGTAACATTGCTGTTCCACTTGTGCCCAAACTGAATGTATCAACTTCAAAGGTGACAAGAGACAGAGATGCTCCGGGTCTCCTCCACGCCTCCGGGAGGAGGAGGAGGAGGAGGAGGAGGGGGGGGCTCAGCTGAACGGTCACCGGAGCGGCAGCAGCATCCCCGCTTGGTGCGTAATTTGACACAGCGACCTGCCCTTTGAAGCGGACAATAAAATAAAGGCCTAATCACATTACCAGCCATTTGTCTCGCTTAAGCGAAGTGTTACGGCACCTTCCGTCGGAGCGTTTTAATCAAAGAGCTGCTGCTGCTGCTGCACACATGTCACCGGACAGAGAGAGAGAGAGAGAGAGAGAGGCGGACCTCCTGTGACGCGCCTCCGGGTGCGAGGACGCGCCCGGTGCGCCTGCGGGGACCACCGGGGTTACTTGAGGTTGTTTCTGGGAGTCCTGTACCGGGGATGCTATTCACTTTAAATACATGCTTAATAAGGGAAGCATCATAATACAGTGTTGGTGTCGAGCCCTAACTTTGGTATGTGTGTGTGTGTGTGTGTGTGTGTGTGTGTGTGTGTGTGTGTGTGTGTGGAGGACTGGCTGGAGGAGAAAGAGTTAAGCAGGGGGAGGGCGCCCGCACAGGGGCGTGTAGTATAAAAGCACCTCAGGAGCGCACACCAGCAACAGCGTGCGTTTTTCCAGTGAGCCCGGGTTTGAGATGGTTTTCCTCCAACACGACTCGTTAGGGGACGCTCGGTGGGCTCAGGACGCGCAGGATCATGGATGAATACTGACGCGAGAAACATATAGAAACCTGCACGAACTCTTTCCTCCAGAAGGTAAAGTCTCGTCGGACGGAATGAGGACACGAGCAGAAAGGCGTGAATGTGGCGGGGGACACCGCGGGGCAACTGGGCTGCAAGTTTCCTGAGCTCGGAGGTCTGACGAGGCGCAACAAGCGGAGGGGGGGAAGCCGGATCAGCCGAGAAATCTAACTTTATGACCCATCAGTGAGAGGATCCTGATTTAGGACGTTTACAACAGAACCCTCTCCTCCTCCTCCCCCTCCTCCTCCCACCTCCGATCCTTTTCCCTTTCATTTAACGCAATTGTGATCCCCGAAGTGGCTCCGAAGTGGTGTTGCGGCTCCTCGTCCCCGGCGGATCCGGAGATTGGAGTCTCTGCACCGGGAGGAGGCGGAGTCGGAGCTCCGGCCGCCACACCGCAGGAGCCCAAGAGCGGCCGCGTCAAAAGGATGGTGCGTCTGGCGGCCGAACTGCTGCTGCTCCTCGGACTACTTCTCCTCACCTTGCACATCACGGTGCTGCGGAGCAGTCCGCTGCCGCAGGGAAACGACACCCTGAGCCTGGTTCAGGACGCCGCGCTAACAGAGGTGAGTCTGGGGGGAGGAGGAGGAGGAGGAGGAGGAGGAGAGGCGGGGATGCTTGAGGAGACATCCGATGCGTAAGGTGATATCCGGGGTCACAGATGGGTTTGATAAAAAGCTCACCAGGTGAAATGCAGACCCCCGGGGGACCCTAGAGTGTGTTTTAGGGGGGATGTGGTGTCCCTCAGGGTGTCCCCCCAGGGAATGGCAGCGAGACAGCAGAGGGATGGAAGATGAGGAAGGGTCAGAGATCACCCCCCCCCCCCCCCCCCTGCACCAGACCATCCTTATTGGAGGGGGGGTTAAATGCTAGCTGCAGGCACTTCTCTGTCATCATGGGCTCATCACTGTCATCCGGGAGGGTCAGAGATGAGCCCCCCTGAAGGAGATCAGAGATCAAGTCTTAAGTCCGACTCGTTTGATTTGATGCTGCACGAACAGATCAGATGTCAGTGAAGAAAAGTAAAATAATATGAATACGTTAGGAAGTCTTTCTGACATTGTGGTCTGGTGAAAATACAGGTTTTAATGAGACCTTCTTGGGGGTCGAGCTCCGGTTTAGAAGGCGCCTCAACAAAACTAAACATTCACAAGGAAGACATTTGTCAACGTGACACCGTTTAAGACGGGTTTAACAGTTTAACTGCCCCTTTTCAACATCAGCATAAAGCCGACTCCAGCAGAGCCTCCGAATCCAGACTGGAGGGTTAGGTGGACTAGAGGGACGGGTCCGGGATCAACAGGCTTTTTTAGAGGGTGTGAAGCATCCTCCAGCTGCTTGTTGATGTATATTTAGCATGCTACTGACATGCTTTCGTCACTTCCCGGTGATGAATGCGTGTCCTGGAATGGTTGTCCCTTCATAAATTATTTTATTAGGGCTTTTGGGGGGAAATGAATGGAAGGATCTCATATCTCCACCGTCACTGCATCATCAATGTGTTTATGCAACACAAGGTTGGATGAAAGCTGAAGAAATATCCCAGGAATTCATCAAATATTTGTCACATGGCCAGATGAAGAGGATGAGGAGTTTCTCCTGAAGAAAAACATACTAAAAACGCATGCCACCCATTCCAACCCCAACATCTCTCCTTCTTCTTGTTTTTTTCCCCCCTCCACATTTCCATAGAGACACTGGCTCACGATGAAAGACTCACTCACGCCCCCGTGTCGAGCAAAGCGCTGAATGTTATTTTGCTCATGAATGCTTCACCGGTCCCACCACTGAAGACGGTGATGTCATCTTTCTTTCGGGGGGCATGTCACGGCCCAGGGGGTGTATTGTCATACCAAGGTGTCATATTTGAAAATGCCATTCAAGGGGGGGGGAAACACAATGACAGGATGCGGATCCATGCACCTGTAGGAGGAGGAGGAGGAGGAGGAGGAGGAGGAGGAGCTTTTTGGGGTCAGGAAGGCAGATTCAGCCAGTGTGACGCTGTATTACAAATACTCCGGTAAATAACTTCCCAGTGTGAGGAGTGTGTGTGTGTGTGTGTGTGTGACAAGGGGGAAGGATAGTGTTCTCGTCCACCTCCGTAAGTGTAGTGCTGAAAAGCATCTGGCACAATGTGCACTGCCTTCATTTCCTGCCAGCCTCCCTGGGGGAAGGACCCCTGAGTTGCTCCCAATTGAAAATGGAGTCATGCCGCTTTAAGCAGCCCTCACAAAGTGAAAGGGGGGGGAAGCGGGAAAAGAAGAGGAGATATTGTGAGGAGGGGGAGAGGGTTTGTGTTGTGTGCAAGTGTTCATTCATGGCTTTTGAGAGGGGAGGGGAGGACATCCTGGGAGGCCCCAGATGAACCGAGGAATGGTGTGTCACTTTTGATCTCCAAATTAAAAGCCCATCGACGAGGAAGATGAGAGATGAGAGATAGCGACTGTAAAAGCCACCGAAGGGCAACGCTGCCGATTCTTTTCGGAGCGTTTAAATGACTCCTGTGCACCGTGTTGATGTCTGGGACGTATTAGAGGTGGAAAAATGAGGAAAAACAGCATGTTTTTCTCATTACGTCGTGTTAAAAAGCTCCACCGAGAGTCACCAGGAAGAGGCGGATTGAGGTGTTTATGTCGACGGAATCGGGAATTTACGGATTTCACGCAAACTGTGATTCCTTTCCCATGACTTATTCCTCATGTTGTGTATTATTTCCACTGTTTTCTCCTCAATGGTGCTGAAATATATAGCAAAAATAATCAGTTATTGAGGTGTATAAAATGTTTGTCATTTGGGAATATAGATTTGGTGAAATTGTGGGGAGCGGCTTAGAGTTTACTATACAATCTCATATGTTTCCTACTTACACTTCAGCTCAAGGCTTTAATCAAATCACACTGAAGGCTGATATCTATCTATGTTTTTGCCAACAGGCTGCATCTGTACAAACTCCAACATGGAACATTCCCGCCAAGCTATCTGCATGGATCATAAACAAAAATCAAAAATTACATCAGTGCTAAACTACCAATATTTGCCGATACACTGAATAAAACATCCCTGCTGGGATTCATCAAAATGTTTCCATTTGACTTTAAATCAATCAAATATGCGTCGGGGTGAGATCATCTGCCTGCCACGTGTAATACGCCGTAATATGACACAACAGAAGACTCACATTAGACTGGATTGAGCTGCGAACGCTGTGAGTGGCTGTGTATGATCGGTCTGTGAATGGCGGCGGCGCCTCGCGGTGAAATGACTGTTTGTAGCATCGCTATCATGGAACGGAGCGACTTGTGTGGTCTGCAGTTCAAATCCTAATAACCATACAAATATAATCCACCTCGAGGAGATCACCTGTTTATTTACAGCTCCGTGTGTGTGTGTGTGTGTGTGTGTGTGTTTACATTGCGATTGGAGCTGTAAGCTGTAAGCTCCCTCAGTGGAGCTCAATTACAGCCACTGAGTGACTTCTGAAGGCGACTTGAAAGACGAGGTTATCACGTGGGCATCTAGAAGTCCTTGTGATGGAACCAGCGAGGTCCTGAGTCGGTCACATGAAGGCTCCATAGCTGATGTACAAATAACCTTTATCCGTACTGAGCCATACTGGTTTGGTTATTTTTCCCCTTCAGAATAGTTTTTCCTCCAATTTTATCATTTTGAACATAAATTCTCATTAAGAAATCAGCATCTTATCTTAAATCTTTGTTATATTTTTATGGCTCTTCCTCCTCAAAATGATGGGCAAATGCATAATCCATGTAATCCCCCCCCCATCATTTTATTTTATTGATTTCTGTGGGTCATCATAGTTAAGTACCAGGAAGTACATCAAAACATCATCACAGTTTCATCAAAATTCCATCGAATTAGGGTTACATTTTTTACGTTTTACAATGCTTCCTTCCATACTGATAATTGGTTGTACAGACCCTACGCATAATCCATGTAATTATGGCGTTGTTTTTAATTCTTTCTCAACTCCATGTGTGAATCAGGAAACGTCTCCATCCAGCAAAATTAAGAAAAATCAACTCACGTGTCACATTTATTAGAATCCGTCCTCCTTCGTTTACAGTGTGGACCTTGGCTGGACACGGAAGGCTCCACCGGGGGAGAGGGGGCGGGGTTTCATGCTTTCATGCCCGCCACAATGTGGCCGAGCTGACACGTTGTCTGCGACTATCCACCGCAACCCGTACGGCACCGCTGCCATATTCTCAGACCTCGGGCCGGCCGCAAAAACACTGGGGAGGACGAAATGGGACGTGAAAAAAGAAAACAAGGAGACATGATTGATGGCTTCCTTTCATCTTATTTTCTGCCACCCCCAGAAAGCTCGATTGCCGACTACTTACGGCTGTCCGTCCAATCGAGGAATAATTGTTCCTTCTGTGGACACCTGACAGGCGACATCTGTCCTCAGCTGCCCTTTTTGGGATGAATTTACAACCCCTCCCCCTCCGTCGGGAGACCAAATGTTTCTGAATTTTTGCTTAGATTTCTCAGTTTAGCAGGAAACCCGTCTTACATGCTCTTTTCTCCCAGCCTGCACCAGTACATGCTAAAAATGTCCAAATCCTATAACTGCGGTAAATCAGTCAAATCCTGGTTAAAAATGGAAAAGAACTATAGTGTGTGACGGTGGCCCTGCATGGATTATATTTGTGTTTGCTCCTGCTTTCTTTCTGGGCTCCGGCTAGCCAAGAGTCCGCCGTCCACAGGATTTATGACAGAGGTCACGACCACATGAACCTCTGTCAACATCAATCTAATGTTGCCGAGTGTGCAGACTGTAGATGCCGAGCAACGGGGCCCTCAACATTCCCACCAAAGGGAATCACGTACTCTCTATAAATATGACGATAATCCACCATAAAAAGTTAAGACCGTGTTCTTTTTCCTCTCCTCTGCAGAACAATATAAATGCAAAGAGCAGCTCGTCGGCCCAGCTGGCTCCCGAGGACCGGAGGTCCGGTCCGGAACACCGGCTGGCCCACCGGCCCGCCACCCTCCCCTGGGTGCAAGGCGGCAACGTGCACAGGGACGGCGCCGGAGCCTTCCTCCTGGATCTGCACAACTTCCCCGACCTCTCCAAAGCCGACATCAACGGACAGAACCCCAACATACAGGTGACCACGTGTGTCCGCGCACCTGCTTTGATGCTTTTCACTCCTAAGACGTGGCTACTCGACCGCACGGGACAGGAAGAGCAAACAGGAAGGAGGAGAATCATGTGGTGCACATCACTACCCCCATTTTCCCCTCTGGCTTCCTCCCCCCCCTCCCTTCCTCCCCCTTTCACACTTCTCACAGCGAAGCTCTCGCGTCCATCATAACGACAGCAGGAAGACAGACAGACAGCTTATGTAAATGTGCGGTCCCTCGGTGGTGCAGATGGCCTGGTAACCGCTGCCATGTTTAAATCACCCCCCCCCGTCTAATCCAGCGCGGGGGTCTTTTCCATTTCTGAGAGCATCGCTGCTAAATCCGGGCACGAACAAAGTGTATTAACATCTCAAGATGTGGGAAGAGAGCGGAGCAACCAATTGAGCAAGGGCGTGAGGCTGTGTGTGTGTGTGTGTGTGTGTGTGTGGGGGGGGGGGGTTGTCTTTGATCCTGGGATTCATCTGGCTTTCATGGTCTGGAGGAGGCTGAGTAGCCCTTTGAACTTTGTGTTTAGGTGGAGAGAGCCCAAGAGGTGGGAGGGTGACTGTGGGGCAGGGGTGGTGCCCCCCCTCCCTCATCTGGGAGGCACATGTGTTAGGACAGAAAGGGGGGAGGGGTAATATCGTGTGTGTGTGTGTGTGTGTGTCACCTCATAATGATAAACAAGAATCTTTCTCTTCTTCACTCCAGGTGACCATCGAAGTGGTGGACGGCCTGGAGAGCCACGAGCCGGAGAAAGGCCTCCGCAAGGAGACCAAACCCAACTGGGCTTCTCCCAACTGGAGGAACTGGTGGCCTCGCTCCTCCTCGCCCTCCTCCTCCTCCTCCACCTCCACCACGCGTCAGACGGAGGAGCACGGCCGCAAATACGGCAGCAACAGCGAGGACAGCAACTTCCTCCGGCCGCCGGCGGACTGGGACCGGAGGGGAGGCGGCGGGGGAGGAAGCAAAGCTCAAACCGAATATGGTGAGTCACGGGGGGGGGGAGGGCGGGGTCGAGGTGGCAGAAGATTCAGTCCCGAGGGCTCTCATTTGAGCACCCAGGGTTTCCACACATGTAGTCTGATGTGGAATCTGTAATTTGCAGATATGCTGATTTAAGCTGTCACCATAATAAGTGCAGCGAGCCCTTTGGGAGCCCCTGATTGAAGCCTTTAACACTTTTTGATGAGATGGATTCCTCTGTGGTGCGACACGGTTTTTAACGCCCCGCTACATCAAAGTTCAGGGATGGGGGAAGTAAGTAAACCATTGATAAATCCGCCGCGGAAGAATTTCCACTCGCCGTCGTACAGAAAGCGTCCGGCGTCGTCCGTGTTGTAGCATGCCCAAACCAACACCGTCCAACAGGAATGCTGGGAAACATGTCATTTTATCCACTCGCTCTGCAGCGGGTCGGGAAGTGATTTTATAATATTGTTTCTGTTTGAATGTTTCTGGCTCATCACTTCTGTTAGTTTTCATTCAGTGGATAAAAAAGATGTGTTCTCATCATAAGTGTGGGGGGGCGAGAGGGCCATCCATCACAGTCGTTATCAGGTTTTCTTAATTCTGGGTTTTGGTCTGAGCTGCCACCAGGTCTTTGGCCGTAGTGAGCTTCGGGGAGGGGGAGGGGGGGAGCAGGGCTAGATGGCTATCTGGCCTGTATTCATACAAAATGCTCATAATGAGGGGCAGATGGCAGCGGGTGGGGGTGGGGGGGGGGTGTATAGGAAGGTTTGGACCCCGGCCAGAAATGCTTCCATCCCAACATGCCCACATTAATTCTCCTCATTGATGGAGTGCTGCTTTCAAGATGTGTGTGTGTGTGTGTGTGTGTGTGTGTGTGTGTGTGTGTGTGTGTGTTTGCGCGGTGAGGCGGTCGTACAGCCTCGGTGTAACCGTTTCCATGTACACCCATTACAGTGATCGGCTCAATGATAATTGGAGTTAAAGAGGATTTCTTGCCATTTCACTTCCTATTTCCAAACCAATGGATCACAGACGGGACAAGCGGGATGGCGTCCGGTGCCACCGTGCCACGGATACTCTACGGCTGGCGGCGGACAAGTTCTGCTCTGCAAATTCCCTGCAGCTTTGTCGGATTTAGCAAAACGCTTCCCCCGTTACTCCGCTAGCTGCGTGTGTGTGTGTGTGTGTGTGTGTGTGTGTAGACAGGCTTGCCTGGTATCTGCTTTGAGGGCCGTCGTCAAAGAGAACTTTGAGCTCCCCCCGCTTCCCCTTTCATGCCCTCCCCCCCTTCCACTTATTATTAGTGAGGCATGCTAACAGGCCTGAGTAAGTTCAGCATGTGGCCTGCATCAGAGCTGACGACCCCCCCCCCCTCCCCTTCTCTCTCAGACTACATGGACGGAGACGGGGACTGGAGTAACTGGACAGTGTGCAGCGTCACCTGTGGGAACGGCAACCAGAAGAGGACCAGGTCATGTGGTTACGCCTGCACGGCCACCGAGTCCAGGACGTGCGACATGCCCAACTGCCCAGGTAAAGCCTCCGTTTGGGATCACGGAGAGTCTTAATGGAGTCTTTCTGACCCACATTTGACGTTGCATTCATCTCTTTCTCTAAAAAAAAAGGTATTGAAGACGCCTTCAAGACGGCAGCTACTGAAGTGAGCCTGCTGGCGGGAACAGATGAGTTCAACGCCACGGAGCTCTTTGGTGTCGGTAAGATCCTGATCCAGACTATCCCTCATTCAGATGTTCCTCTTCTCTGTTGAAGACAGTTCAACCATCTGGCAGCAGCGTTTCCCTCCACACACTTAGCATTCCTCATGCTCGGGCTGAGCTCCATTACTGTGCAGGGTGGAAATGTGCAGCAGGGCAGGAAGCTTGCCCACTCTCTGTCTGAAAAACGCACCTTCATGTCCGGTCGAACAGCATCTAACCATTCCCTTTCTTCCAGACACGGACAGCTGCGAGCGGTGGATGAACTGCAAGAGCGAGTTCTTGAAAAAGTACATGACCAAGGTGGCCAACGACCTCCCCAGCTGCCCCTGCTCCTACCCGACCGAGGTGGCGTACAGCACGGCGGACGTGCACGACGCCCCAACGCGCCGCGACTTCCGCTGGAAAGACGCCAGCGGGCCCAAAGAGAAGCTGGAGATCTACAAGCCCACGGCCCGCTACTGCATCCGCTCCATGCTGACGCTGGAGTCCACCACGCTGGCGGCGCAGCACTGTTGCTACGACGACAACATGAAGCTCATCACCCGCGGCAAAGGGGCCGGCACGCCCAACCTCATCAGCACCGAGTTCTCGGCCGACCTGCACTACAAGGTGGACATCCTGCCCTGGATCATCTGCAAAGGGGACTGGAGCCGCTACAACCAGGCCAGGCCGCCCAACAACGGGCAGAAGTGTCCCGACGACCCCCAGGACGACGACTACTACAAACAGGTGGAGGAGGCGAGGGAATTCTAGACGGCTAAATCTCAAACATGGTGCTGAAAAAGTCTTTAAATTCTGTTTTAGATCAAATAACAAGAACTTTGAGGCTCTGAGGAACTCTTTTGAACCAAGAGGACTAAACATCCAACAGGAGTCGGGACACTAACTTGCTCACAAGGAACTTTTCTGGACAGACACACAATGTTTTATATTAAATACGCCTCTGGAAAATAACCATCGCCAATAATTCTAACTGATCTGGTTGCTAAAAGGGAGAACTGAGTTTGTATTCTTAAAAAAGGGAAGATTATTGTTGTAGGAATGTTCGTTTAGATCGTGTCCATGTTCGTCTCCATAGGTTGTTTATGTTTGGTGAATCTGAGAGGCCTGTGGTAATAGAATAATGAGAGGAATGTGGTTGGGGGGGGGGCAGAGAACAGGGTTATCTCATTTTCTCCCGTTTTATCATTCACAATATCCAGGTTCTCATGTAAGCTTGTGAGTTTATTTAGCATGCACATTTTGTTCTTTTTAAACATGTCCCTTGTCTCCGAGGCAGATGTTAATTGTAAAAAGCCTGCATTATTTTTGTAAAGTATTTATTAAGTTGTAGCTGTGTCTGAGTTTATGACTTCACATGTGGCTGAATGCTAACTTGAGATTCCTCTCCGAACCCCAAACTGTGGCATCAACGTGCAAATGTGTGTCTCAAGTTAGGATTCAACCGTAATAAGAGTGTAAAGAATGTGTGAATTCAAGATTTTTGGAGATATAAATCTATAAATAAATTTTTAAAAAGCCAATGGATGCTAGAGGAACGATCTTTTTGCGTGTGTGACCTTCGTGGAACACAGGTTTCGTCAGCTGCTGTCGAAGGGGAAAAAAAAGAAGAAATCTCCAACAGGCGTAAGCCAACGCACAAGACTTCCATTAGTTCCATCCAGAGTGGCTCTCAGGCCTTCTGATGGGATTGCGATATTTCTCCAGAGGGCGAGGAGGGTAAGGTTCCCCTGAATGCGACTCAAATTCTTTGTCTTTGGCATGTATCCTCACATTCCTGAGTAATTTCTCAGTGTACACACACACTCAATGCAGCCTGTCCGTAGCGAGGACCTCTGACCATTCCCTCTCCGCTGAGTGCTGCAGTCATTGTCACACAGAGAAAGCCATTCATGGTGCCCTCATTCCTGCAGTGTACGGTCCCAGCTGGGCCGGCTGCAGGCCCCGTCTCCATAATGCAGCAGGCCCCAGCACGTTCCACACCCCCGAGGCGCTGCTCGCAAACCGCCGAGCCGCTTCGCTATTCATACAGCACAAATTCCTCCCCACGTGTCCCTTCGACCCATTTATCCCAAACACAAGCCTCCCTGCAGCCCCTTACTGTAAACCACGTAGATGCATTCTTTCTAAACGCAGATATGCTTCTTCCTTCTGTCCTACGTGACTCACCGCGTGTAAAGCTTTCCTTTCAAACCCCCTCTCTTCAGTACAAGCATGGTTCCAGGCTAAGATTACAGTAACCGGCGTGGATGGTTATCTTAGCGGGCCGTCTGCTGAACAAGGCTGCGGAGATCAAAGCGAGGTGCACGCCTGTATTTTGAAACATTAAGGCCGAGCTCAAATTGATGACATACCTCCGCCGCCGCCACCGCCCCAGTATCTCCCCTCCAGACAGGCTCCACGTGTCTCAGGAGCAGGCAATTACTCGTCCACCCTCCTCACTTTTCATCTCGCATTTCTCCTGCAAACACTTGCTTGTGATACCCGTGCCAAGGCGTAGGTAGGAACACGGATTCAGCGTGTAATTGGTGTGAAAAACGTGTCGAGAGGGAAGACGTACTGCAGAGCGGCGAGCGCGGCAGGGAAAAAAGCTCGCTGGCTGCGGGGCGTCAGAGAGGCCTCGCTTTTGTGTTACTATTTCCAGGACGCTACTCTGGTATGTATCAAAGGATGCAAAGCACCATATTAGTGGTATATTGTCAAGGATCCGAAAGGGCTCATTAAGCATCACCAAGATATGATTGTTGGTATTTTGCCTCTATTTTTGTTATGAGAAGGAAATTATGCCCGACGTACTTACTCCGTTTTAGACCGAGCTTGACAGGGGCTGGCTCTGGGATTTCTCAGGAGATCTCCACACAAGAGCTAACTGTGGGAAGAAGGAGGCGAGAGGAGTTAAAAAACAAGAGCAGTGGAAACTTGGATGGGTTAAAGTTGGAATAAATGAAGGGAAAGCTCAGCTGTTTTCTGTCGGAATACGTTGGCGTTCAAAAACACGGGTCCAGGTGGTTTGTTGTCCACGGTAGGGCTTCCAGTAGGTACATAACCGCGGTGCATGGGGGCAATCAGGCATCCCTTTTGTTCTGTGGTGTGGTGCAGATGTGGCAGATCCATTTTTAGCCTCTCTCTCTCCTTCACTTTCTTTTCGCTCCCTCCCTCTGCTACTTTTTGGGTGGTGTAGCACAACGCAGGAAGTGTCTGGGCCGCAATACCGCAGGGCCCTAACTGCACGGCAAACCTAATTAAAAGGTTTTTGCTTGGGTTCTTGTAATCTGGAGAAGTTGACCTGGATCGGGAGGTGGCTTCGCTCGCTGCTCATCCCCCAGTGTTGTACCTGTAAAACAGCCTTCAGACAGGCTTACACCTTTGGCACAGTGAGCCAGGGGAGGAGTGAGTGGGTGGGTGGTGGGAGGCAAACAGGCGTCTGGGTGTACAGCTAAACAAACAGGTCAAGTAGCTGTGAAGCATCGGGAGGGATCAGGGTGCCTTACTTGACCCCGGCCGCCGGGTGCATCGCTGAGATGCTGCAGGGATCTGACCTCACGCCGTCTAACGCACTTGAACACGAGCATCATCTCGCCATCAGACGCCGTAGCGACCAACCTCGGCCTCACGTCTTCTAGAAAAAGCTAAAATATAACCCGTTCATGCCGCCGGACACGAGGACAAACTGCGGAAAGGAAAAGAAAAATCTGTTTTGCAATTAAGTTATATTCAGTTATATAAACGTTATAGAAAATCAGTTTCACTCCAAATGATGCATGAAGGTGAGCGATGTCCAGCTCCTCTGGTTCCTCCGTGTGTGCGAGTGTTGTTGTTAGACGCTGGCGTGTCGGGGCTGTAGCGTGTCGAGGGGGGGGGGGGGGGTCGGTGGCCCTTAGGTGGTGTTGGTGGGGGTGGTGGGGGGGTCAGAACGAGCATGGAAGCTGCGCGGCCGTGATTCACTGTGACAGCAGCGCCTGGCATGTGAGGACAGCAGGCCAGGCGGGCAAGGCTGCTGCCTTTGATCTTTATTTGCTCCACCGTCTGTTTTGCATTTAAGAGCCTTGCTGAGCGCGAGGCATTGGATACACCTTGAATGGCTCAGGACCCCGTCCACTTCTTTTTTTAAAGACCCAAAGATCCTTTTTCAAAGCTAAAGGGGATCCAGGACGGAGAGGGATGATGTTTGAAGGGGGGCTCCGTGCTGAATGGAGGCCGAGGGTCTCCCGGCAACAACAGATTAGCCCTGCTGAAAAGGGAGCGCTCTATAATAACGTGCCGATCAAGCTAATGGAGAATGGTGCGAGTGTGGGGTGAGGGGCAAGGTAACATCTCCTTTTAGATGTCTGAAGATCAACCCTGGGGGGTCAGGAGGCTGTGGGACAAAAAAAAACACACACAGCGCTCCTCAAACAACCTTCTGCTGCTCCTGTCAGATACGTTTTGCACGCCGGTGAGGTCAACAGACTGTGACATCTTACACCTGAGAGGCAGACTGGCTGGATACCATCAATATGCCGACCCGGGCCCACAAGCAAGGCACGGCGCACTGACAGGGAGGCATCTCGCTCTTCAAACGGGCGCACATATTTATCTCCTTGAGCATCTCTATTGCACAATTCTGTCAGACACTACGGTGGCCCCGATCCAGGGCCAGCAGCTGGACTAACTCTCGCCCTAGAGACCGATGCAATCGATATAAATAAAACGGGCCGCTCTCTTATAAAGAGCCTTTATGATGAATCAACTCAGAAGCATTTAGAGAAACAGCACAGAGTGGAAAATGTTGGTAACTGAAGAGCTGAAATGTAAAACAACAACAACAGAGGCTCAGGGTGTGTGTGTGTGTGTGTGTGTGTGCGATGCACAGCACGCATTTTTAATAGTCATCCTCACAGAACAACAGACTTCAATATTTGCTCTCAAATGTTTCCGCATGTTCACACGTCCTGCACGATCACTCCACTTACCGTCCAGCATGTCATTTCTTCCCAGACTATACATTTCTGGGACTCCACGGTTCTCCATCGTGATATTTATGCCGTCTGTTTGTCTTTTTCTCTGTGAACGCTCCAGTTTGGGAGAACGTGTCTCATGTCACGGAGTTTAAAAAGACTAAAGGTAGACAGCAGAAGTGTAGCAACATAGATTTTATTTAAGCACTGAGCTGTGCATGTAATTACCATTTCCATAGCTTATATACCATTTATATTAGTTGCATTTTCAAGTAGAATAAACAAGCTCTAGTATGCTTTTTTTGTCGAGACTGGAATTCTGAGTGAAACAGATAAAAACCAGAGGAACTAATTATCCCAACAGAAATTTAGACCTTTACTCCTTTCAAGTAAAATTTGCAAAAAAAAAACAAAACACCAAATCATTGGCTCGATACATAAATTAGTTTTTAGCTGTCCCTTTTTTTTTTTTTTGCAAGAAAATACATGTCTCTGTCAGTGTGACTTTACAAATATAAACTGTGATTTTTAAACGATGACTAACAGTCGTGATTGGCGGCGGGGGTCGAATGATGCTACCTGAGCACGTATATATGTATCAGCGTAGCTTCCTGCCTCGCCATCGACTCGATGCCCGGCGGAGGAAAAACACAAAGTGGCTTTCTGCAGATGCACATGCAACAGCTGTGTATTCACATTTTAAAAACAATCAAAGCAATGCATTCTATGGCGGAAATGGCTATGAAATTCATCATGAACTAAAATGCACGTTATGCTACATTATACAGTATGCTGGAGGAGTAATAATATGTGTGCGCGAGTACATGGAAGTCTGCACGTGTTTACATTGTTAGATGCTTTTTAGCTTTTTATCTTGAGTAGCAGGCATACAATCAAGGTGCAATCGGACATCGTTTTAAACCGGATATGTGTTTTAAGAACTAAATAAGTTCTTGCAACTTCCTAAATGCTTGAAGATATTCACATCTGTTCAGTGTGAACGTCCACCCTGTTTTCCTAAAAGGACAGCTTATGTACAAAAGGGAAGAAAGTAGGAACCTGGGAAATGATGGTGCATCAAGTCTAATCCAGGTGACACTGGAGGGGGGGTATAGAGTACATGCTGGAGGCAGACAGTGGCAAAGGGAAGTCCTGTAAGTGCACTAAGGAGAACCAAACACCCCTCCCTCCTTCCTTAAAACAGCTAAAGCTTATTACTTCTGGCATCATAAAGGTGGTGGGGAGGCATGTGTGTGTGTGTGTGTGTGTGTGTGTGTGTGTGTGTGTGTGTGTGTGTGTGTATTGGAGTATTGCTGAAGAAGCCCAGAGGATGGGCGAACGTGGCTCACTCCACTACGCTCATCAGTCGACACACACCTCCTTCGATGGCCAAGCACTGTCCAGGAACGGTCCCAGGTGGTAGTCTGGATATGTGTGTCTGCAGGTCAGACACACAGACACACACACACAGACACACACACACACACACACACACAGACACAGACACAGACACAGACACACACACACACACACACACACACACACACACACACACACACACACACACACACACACACACACACACACACACACAAAGACAGAGGAAACAACATCAGGGTGTTGATCTTTTGGATTCCTATAAAATGTCTGATGGATGATGATGGAATTGGATTTTTATGAAAATATTGATACGTATGAAGGAGCAGTGATGGTGCACGGTAGAGATGTTGCTACGGTTACCAAAGAGAGGATATAATACTGGTCCAGAACTACATCCGTCAGACATAAGGCTCATCAGAGCACAAGGACAGTTTGATTTTTCCTAGCGTTTGTTGCTACAGGTGCATTGAGACCCTCTCAAGACCAACAAGCTGCTCTCATTAAAACGAACACGGAGAGGTTGACGGAGGAACTCAAACCCCACAATCACAACAAGGGTGGATTAAGTGTAAAAACAAGTCAAATACAATCTAAATACTGTTAAAAGAGTGCATTCAACAACACACTACCGTTTCCTCATGAGCACGAAGTCCGAAGATGCCCGAGTATTTATGGAGAGAGGCAGTTAGTGAAGGGAACAGGCCGCTAGTGTTCTGTGTGTGAGCAGAGAGGAAGATGAGGAGGAGGAGGAGGAGAGGTGCAAACACAGCTGTGAAGACGGGAGTGATACTTCAAACCGGGGGATCAAAGGTGACCGACTCTCCCTGTGCCAATAATGGCCGTCATACTTCATCCTCCATCCAGTCCATCCACTTATTAACCACCGACATCACACACCAGTCACAGTAGCCTTCATCTCTCCAGGACTCCTTCTTCCTGCCGGCTTGGACCATCGCCCCCGGCAACCTGAGGGGCAACTGTGGCTGCCAGACGACGAGTCCACGCACACATGGCAACGCTCTCAGGGGGCCATTACACCGGCAGCACCCATTCCCAGGTCCGTCCTCCCCCCCTTCATCACGCCGAGGTTAAAGAAAGGCCTCGTTTAAACTGTTTTGACTGGAGGGTCCGTCGCTTCATCAACCATCGGTGACATGCTGGATGTTCTGCTTTTTGATGTTTGCATGTCATCGGGAAACAAGCTTTGCAATAAATACCAAACCACGATGAATACACAGCTGAAAATACTCAATTAGTGCCTGCATGACTTCACGTATTTTGCAGGAAAAAACTGTGTCAGACAATGTGCCCCAAGACTCACCCCGACACGCAACAATTTTTATTTCAATCTGGCAGAATGGACAACTTGGCTGCTGGAAGGAGGAAGAGTAAAAAAAAAAAAAAAAAGGGTTTAAGGAAAGCAAACATGCGAGTAATTACGCCACCACAGTGCTAAGTGCATCGCGTGCCTTTCACAAGCTGCCGCGGCGCTAATTCACAAGGCCAGGTTACAGGATGAGCAGCGCTCCAGGCACTTTAAAAAGGTAACCGTTTGGTCAGTCTCTGGCCTTTTCGACGTGTGATGAAGTCCGATGTTAAGATCTCCTTCACAATGTGCCCGAAACGTAACCCCGGTTGGCTCGTTTAATGAATTCTTGTGGTGGACTGTGTGTTTACGGGAACGGCGTGAACTAATTTTAAAGTCAGTGGGGTTAAAAGAGGAGCAAAGACAGCTGGGCTAGATCGACGGAGGCGGGGGAAAAAAGAAAAGAAATGAAGACACGCAGACACGGCCCGTTGTCAGCTTGATACCCGGCGACTGAAGTGACCACATGACAGGAGGGACGGCGGAGGCAAAAATATAACGTGAAAAACACAGCTCCATTGTATCTGTCGGAGAAAAACAACATTCTTTGGTGATATGAATGTGTTTAGGAGCTGGAGAAGCCACACATTAACACCGCAGCGGAGGCCAACGGATAAATTTAGATCTATGACTACGCCGCTGGGTTTCTGTTGTGGTTTTCCACATTCTTTTCTTTTGAAATAAAAACAACAACAACTAAAAAATAGCAATCATATGCTATTTATTCTCCACGCGAGATGGATAGTAAAAGAAAAGCAACAAAACGTCCCATAATAAAAGACATTTGTCGTAATATACAAAGCAGACAATAACCAGGAGACCCTGGATCGCATGCCGTTTGATTTTCCCCGGCTTTATAGTGGTAATGATGTCCAGGATGGTGCTGTGGATCCTACACTTCTCTTTCATCCGTCCAATCATGACAAACAATAGTCTGGCTGTTTTCAGAAGTGCCGCCTCTGTCCGTGCAGCTCTGTGGAGCTCGGTCCGACGCGGGTTTGATGTTATGATGTATCTGTCCGGTGCAAACGCAGGTGAGGGTTTAAACCGAACCAGACGCTCTCTCTTTGCAAGCACTTCTGTGTTATGGTGGTTTTACAGTGTAATGACAAAAGGATTAAGATGCAGACTCGACTCAGATGTCCCCTCCAAAACAACATCTGATTGAAAAAACCTCAGAGGAAGTGCCAGCACTGTGTCTGAAGAACCGGTCTGACAGCCAATGCAGCTTTGGACTGAGCCGGAGCATTCTTCGCCGTTCTCCTGGGTTTTAAAAATGAATACATCCAAATCTGAGCATTAAAAAGTCGATTTACAGTATAAATCCAGTCTGACCTCTGTCCTAAATACTCCTACTGCTACTGTTTATCGGCCCTTTCATGTTCTTATCACAGAAGAGCAGTGGAAGATGGACTCTGGCTGCTTAGAAACGCCCAGTGGGATGCTAATAGGAATGGGAGGAATGTCAGCAGCACAGCAGCTGAGGCCGTGGACGGCTCCGGCTCGATACGTAATCTCTGCACTGAAAATGTGCACATGCTTATATCAGAAAGAGTTCTCCAGGCAACTTTTTAAAAGAGCAATGGGACTCTGTCCTCCTTCAAGTTTTCTTCAGCAATTAGACAACACGGTGAAGGAAGCCTTCATTGGAAGAACTTGGTATGTATGCAGCGTCTGTCCATCTGCTCACAATGCAAGATGGCAAGATGACATCATCAACATTGATGCTTTAGTAGACACTTATCCAAAGAATCTGCAGACATCGCATTCAGGCTCACAATTCTGGCTTTTTAAACTTCAACGGATTGGGAATAAAAGCCCAACGCTCGTCCTATTGAATCCTCTGAATGGAGGATATGTTGGCAGTGAGCCGAGGGCCAACTCTGGGTCCAGCTAGCAACGGGTGAAAAAAAGAAAACCCTGTTTGGCACCCAGCACGGAGGCGTAAAAGGACACAAAAGCCAGCGTCTCTGGTATGCCGACGGTGAGAACCGCAGAGGCACATGGGAGCTTCGCGGGGCAGTGTGAGGTTTTGGTGCAGCAGCTGTGTTCTTGGCTGCTCTCTCTCCAGGATCACTGTGTCACCCAAGCCCCGTCCATGGGGAAGTGGATCCACAAACCACTACTGACAGATGATAGTCCTGGATCTGCACCCAAAAAACGGTTTTATAAGAAGAATAAACACGAATAAGTAATCATTCATGCACAAAGGTGGTTCTGTGGTGCACAGACCGAGGATGTTTCAGCAAAAGCCTTAAAAGTTGCTGTTCTGCTCCTACGTAGCAGCACTAAATATGTGGAACCGCACAGAATTTGGTCCCCCTTTCTCAAACTTATTATCAGTCCATGCTGTCTCGTTAGTACACCGGCAACCGAATCCTCCTCTGCTATCTAGTTAACATCGCAATATCACTTCTGCTTCAACAGCCAGAGGATCGCGCATTTAATCCCTTGCACCTGCAACGGCAATCTATTTTTATTACAGCACAAATACCACTGTACTTTCCACTGCCAGTCATAAATGCATGTACTGCAAGTCCACGGAGAGGCCGGCGGTTTCAGAAAGCAGTTAAACGACAGTCGATTGTGGCGACACATCATTAGTTTGTGTCTTATATCGGCTCACCTCTTTACGTTGGCACAGGCATGAAAGTGGAGCTCGCTCGCTCGCATTCCACCATAGAGCCCAATACACACGGCACTTCTCACAAATATGCAGGTCGATAGCGATATCCCCCAGTGGTGCATGACTTTCTGTAAACTTTATGGTACTTTAGGGCCAGGTAGGGCCGGAGAGAGAGGGAGGCCAAGGGAGACAGAGTAAAGGCCGGGTGAGGAGGGGGGGAGGGGAGGCGGCCAACACTTTGAAATCTGAACCAGGCTTGGACAACAGTGCCCTCTCTTTATACAGAGTGACAGAGATACATTAGCCAAACAAATCAGTCTGAGCTGAGACTCCATGTAGATTCAGGAGACCAGAGCTGCTTAAGAAGCCTGACTGAGTCAATTTATGTACTTTTTCTAATGATTATGTTGTTTTAAATTAAGGTCCTTGTGGAGGATCATGGAGCCAAACTCAAACACTTATTTTCCACATAATTATAAACATAATGTCTAATAAAAAGATTTTTCATCCCGTAATCCAAAAGCCAAGGTCACCAGCAGACGACATACCAAAGCAGACAGCAAACACAGGTGGTGGTACCACCACAGGGCCCTGGGTTGGGCCTTTCAGGGACACTGAAACCTTCAGTGTTTGAAGGAGGGATTATGTAGCGACTGGAGATACTGTCCTCCAAGTCAACAGTGGAGTTAGTAGGGACAGGGCTTTCCTTGCCATTACGAACCAGGACTAAACACAGGATGACAGGTGAAGAGAAAGGACACAGGCATCTACAGTCGAAGCCAAACTCACACCAGACAACAAGCAGCGACTATTTGTCAACAATAAACTGTGACTTTAGTTAAATGGAGTATGGTTGAATTCAACACTGACCACAAACAAGCACTTAAATGGATAAAATATGGTTAAATGTATCCGTCAGAAGTATGTGGGAGTAAAACAGATGTTTTGTGTGATCTGAATCGCTGATTCTATGGTTTTGCAGAAGAGAACAAAAACACTATTTTGATATTAGGGGTGAGGACATCTCCTCCCAGTTCACTTAGGGTCTTTTTAAATGTATATCTTTCTGATTAACATTACCCACCCTAGAACATATGATATGCCAGTGTTGCATAGATATCATACAGTACATTTTTATGAAATCTCATATATCCGTCTCCTACGGTCTATTTAAAGTCTTGTTAATGAGGTAAGGATGTATATATGACTATGTAAACCAGGTGTATTGTGAAGCTAATCGGGAAGCTCACCTTTGCTTTGCTATCCTGGGCAGACATGTATCCAACGCACATGCTCTCGGTGGTGTGACTCCATAGGAACTCCACTGTGAAAAAAACACACGGATTACAAACAATTAGACTGAAGAGGAGAAAAGTTATTCATATAAATGTTCATGTATGTATGTATATAGTGGTTATAATGACAGTGCAAGGGTGTGGGGAGAGAACAGACTGGTGTGATAAAATAAAGCGACCATTATCATGAAACTGTATGACTGGCAGACATAAACGGCGAAGGGGAGGGTAGAACGTGTGTGTTGGAGAAGAAACTACAGCAGCCAAGGGATGTGGTCGACATGCTGTTTATCCCGTAAATCAACACGGAGGCCTTCGCAGTGCACAGTAATCTGAGGTAGTCCACACTCTGCAGAAGGGCTACACGCCATAAACAGCATCAAACGGGGGGGAGCTGCACATCACTGAGTGAGTGGTACTTGTGGAGCAGTCTATTATTCAAGCAGACATACTGTATAATATGAATAGCGCTTCTCTTCGCCATCATGTTTAATTTAACAACAAGATGTCATCCACATCTGCTCCTCTCTGTCAGTTGAACTTGAACCCATCCATTGGTTTCGTTGGGAGGGTTTCGATATGCATCATGTTCAAATTACCAAAAAGGGGCAACATTACAACCCCAGTAGAACGAAACCTCTGATTAAGTCAAATTTCCATGATGGCATCGGGGTTTTTTTTTTTCTGGCGAAAGTAAGGATCGTTCTCAGAAGCTCTCAGGTAGAGAAACCAGATCCGCCGATACAATCAGCCAAACTGGGCTCTCCACTTGAAGAAGATTAGCCGATGATTCCATAGTGGGAGGTCTGTGTTTGAATGGGAGATGAAGGGTGTGAAACCAGAGCCTGATTGTGCGAGTTAAAACACAGACCACCCGCCGGGAAAGCCACAGCCCCCCCCATCCTCCTCCTCCTCCTCCTCCTCCCATCTATCGGTTGATGGATTTTTAAATATTAACAGCCAAATCTCTGCCTGCCATAAGCCGCGGCGACGTGGAGGTTCGAGTGTGATTATTCCTGAGATGATTAATGTCTTACCCAGTATACCCTGAATATTTTGAGGTGGCTGAGCTTCCACACATCTGCAGCAACGCAAGACAATTACTCCGCCCAACACACGGTCCTCACTGGCCAGAAAGGGTGAGCCTGGACACACAAAGAAAACACACTTCAGATGACTAAACGTCTCCTCCCTAACACATTAAACCCAAGGATAACACGTGGAAGAAATAATAGACAAAACACAGCTCTTTTAATCACATTAAGGTGATCTATGAGGAAAAAAACTAAGTTCTATTCATGTTGTTGGCTTTCAGGCCAATTTAAACAACTGAAAGCAATGATTGCATGTTTTTGTTTGTGTTTAATAAGAACATATTTCAATATGTTTGTGTGGGGCAGGTTTAAACACATAGGTTAATGACAGGTGGTGTCATTTTTCACCCACACTGTAAACACTTCTGCAGCACAATTTGATCAAGAAAAAAAACACCCAGCTACATGCATTTATAAACCTTTGAGTTTATAAAAAGAAAAAGATGATTGTGTGGAACGAAAACCTCATTTGCTCCTTGGCAAAATGTATGCTGTGTATACAAAACAAACTTGGATTGGCTGATAAGTGAGGGGCAATAAAAGAAAAGAACAAAACTAAAAACGGCTACGGCGTGTCCTGAAACGTCTGAACACAGCAATGAGTCAAAAACAGAACAACGGGCTCAATTTGTTGGTGTCTTTGTTTCGTTTCACACCAATCCACGGTTCCATGCCGTAAAGTTTCCTACACTCTATAAAACACTTTCGCGTGTTTGCTTGGACGGCATTCAAACAAAATCTTTGGGATTTCTTAGACATTCTAAGAAGGCTAAACACATTTCATAATAACTACACGTTGTAAACATGAGTAGAGTCCAATTCTTGCTGTAACACTCACCATTATTTTACCCATAACAACAAAAGAAGAAGACATTAACGAGGTTCAACTGTATTTGAGTGCGTATATACATTCAGACGGACTATATGACACAAACAGATCTATAAAAAATGATGGTGTTTTGCATTAAAGATAAGCTGACAAATGTACGGTGGGAGTCGAGCGAGAGGCCTTCACATCACAGACATCGTTGCTCTCGCTCAGGCAGGATTCATGGAGCTTTGTTTGACTTAATGTGCATCTTGAAAGGAAACAGCAGAAGAATTAACTTCAAATTGCCGTCCAAACGTCTTAGCGTTACAGATGTCCATGACAAAGCCAAACTGGGACGGACTTCTAAAGGAGGCCAAAACAAGGCAGAAACCACCATATGTTTCCACATGTCCTTTCTTCCTCGGCGCTGCCTCCTCGGAGCCATCCCAGTGGTCATTCCCAGGCGCAGCAGACGCACTTAACAAGACTTTCTAAAATTGACCACTTCTGAGAATATTGCGAAAAAACAAATCTTCACATGAACTTTCAACAAAACAATTATGTCCTCTGAAATTATCCGTGGCCGTCATCTATGACGCGTGAAGGCCCCCGTTTTTCGGCAGTGAAAACGATCCACAAATCAAAAAAGGCCGTCTCTTCTGATTCCATTATTTGTGTCCAGCTGTTAGATCATTCCCCGTGTTATGCAACATCTGTGTGTATGGAAATAAGGAGTGGCTGCATGCGGGTGACTCACTGATGAACTTGTTTTGCATAGCCTCCAGCAGAGCTTGGTGGGCATCTTCAGACTGCATGGCAGCGGAGCATTCCCGTGCCAGCATGGTGCGGATCAGATGCTCTCCGCAGCCTGGCGAGGAAAAAAAAAAAAACACACACACAGACGGCCTCAACTTGAATCAATAACTTGCACTGACTCGTTTCTTTGTTGCAGGCATGCATGCGTTCAATCAGAATAGCTCGAGGTCTCCGGCGAGTTCACTTTGAGAGAGTTGTAGCACATGTAGCGCAAACCACTCAAGTCAAACAACCCAAGGCACATAAAAAAATACTTTTTAAACATTAGCTCTGTATGGTATTAATCACGTCTTGATATTTCACATCTTGAGGCATCAGTGTGTACAAGCATTTCCTGATTACCATTTGTCCTTTGATTTGATCCTTTGATATTAAAAACATGTTAAAAAGACCACCTTTTCCCAATATATCTGCTTATTACGTTACATAATGGAAAAAGAAAGCAATATAAAAAAAAGGGGTTGATGTACAAAAGATTTAATGCTGCTTCAGTCATTTTAGCACATTCGGAGCAGCGTGATGAATTTAAGCTTTATTATTTCATGGTCAACGGCACTGCCAAGTACAGCTGCTTTGCTCAAGGGCACAGTGACAGTAATTGCTGAGAGAGGGTTTGTGTTTCTCATTCACTCTTCCCTGCCAGATTCCCAGCTGGTACGGGAATTTGAAACAGCAAACACACAGTATTAATTCCACTTCAGTAAACTCTGTTTAACTGCAATATGTGCATTCGTATATCACCATTACGAGAGAGTGTGTGTGTGTGTGTGTGTGTGTGTGTGTGTGTTTATGGACATATTACTCATTTAAATGTGGAGAGAAGATAAGAGTACTTCCAGTGAATAACAGAGGAGAATAAGATATAAAAACAGTTGCAGGTAACTGAATGCAAAATGTAAAAGTAACTATTGTATTTGTGAAAAACTGCTATATAAAAAGTCTAATAAACCCAAGCTCTTTCATTATGTGGCATGTGATATATAGAAACATCTAGGGAGAGAAACAAAGCTTTCTGTCAAGCCGTTAAGCAAACCAGGAGCCATAAAAACACACACACGGCCAGCCAAATGTACAAATGACTCACCTTTGCCTCGACCACTTCCAAGCCGAAACATGGCAGGTGTGCTTTATTTTATATCTCTGATAACACCACTCACTTGCTTTAAGGACTAACATTGAAACCTATTGAGTTGCTAAGGAAAATATATTGAATGCAAGCAGCATGCTCCCGATATGATCTTCCTTTTTTTTTAAAAAAAATGTGTTGAAGTGTGTCTGCCCGCACACAGGAAGACAAGAAATGTAAAAGTGGAAACAAAACACATCTGGCAAAAGCTCCTGTGAAACCCCATAAAGACTGAAGAATATAGCCTTGTTGTTTCTGTAAACACAAACGAAGGCCTCATAAAATATCAGGTAACTACAACAGAACTGAATGCGGGTCAGTAACTGTGGAGACCAGATGCCTGGAGCAATTTGAAGTTTTTTTTTATTTTTTTTAACGAGAGCAGAACGTCGGACAGGCCAGGTACTGTGCCTTTTTCGTACCGTGTTTACCGTAAAAACCGCATCTGTTCCAGGGGGAACTGGATGTTTTTTGGCAGCGCGCACACACCAGGGTTGAACTGCTAGGGCTAAAAGGCGGCAGCTCAACACAGGAGAGCTGTGTGAGGAGAAAGCGATCGGAGACACAGCGTGTGACAGCCAAGTACACAGCGGAGTGCGTGAGCTGTTCTCTCGTGGGCCACAGCAAAGGGAAGGCCAGACGAGGCAGTCGACGCGTTTAACCCAAAGACCCACATGAGTCGGGTGTTACAAAGCGGCCTAGGACGGAGGGGGGGTGGTGGCGGTGGTGGTTACCAGGGGGGAAGTGGTGGTGAGGTGAAGGGAAGAAACAGTGACATATAGGGTGAGGAGCATGCTCCGCGAGTCAGGATGAAAACGATTGTTTTTCTGTTTGATGGGAATGCCTTTCATGTTAGGAAATTAAAAACAGGTGTTGTACTGGAACACACATTATGTTCTCCATACCCATAAGGAAAGCTTTTTTCTTTTTTCTTTTTTCAGGAACATCAAAGGCAAAGCCACAATATAGGACGACAGGATGAGGTGGAAATGCTCACAGAGCAAACAGCTACACTTCATCTACTGGAGATAACTGATGAAGAGTAGACCATTACCTAGATAGCGCTCTTTATACCGCTTGTTTGGATGCAATAAATACAGTAAAGATCAGTCGAAATGGGCCGTGATGATGATTTATCACCTTTGGGCTGCAGACTACAAGTAAGAGATGGAGCTTTAATAATAAACTGTCATGTTAAAACATGTGGGGATGCTCCATGAAAATGCATGTTTCAGTTTTTGTTGTTTCAATGACGTGCCAGAGACTTTCAGAATAAAATAATAAGACACATACATTCCTCACACTGTGCTCAGTATGAACTGTTTCTGTTGTTACACTTCCTCCATTTCTCACCGATTGCTGCTTATAATATATTCAGACAAGCTTTAGCGGTGCAAGACGTTGGCCATCTCAGTGCTCCGAGTCCATATGACTCAAGCTTCGGCCTGTCTGATCAAATCAGCTCGTCTGCACGGAGATGCATTAGGCTACAGATCCACATCAAAAGGTCTTAATGTTCCCCAGAAGCTATGTCGCAGACGTCTGCACACATCTTAAAGAAGTGGGCTAATATAGCTTCCCTACCTCACGTTCAAACATACGGCGGTGTTGCTCTCAGCTAAAAAGGAGGCATGCACGCTATGTTTTTGGAAAACATTAAAGCGTGGTTGTATACATTGAGTAAATATGTTCAAGAAGGATGTTTTTGAAATGGCAGATCTGTCCTGCAAGGGAAGGAGGTCTTTGTCTAATCGACGGGCAGGAGCAGGAAGGTGGCGGCTAACGTTTGTACAGGCTGAAGCATTTTCTAACATAAAATTCACATGTTTTTTTTTTAATTTTCACTAGACCAGGTTGTCGCTTCTCCACCAGTGTTTCAGTTCAAATTGTTGCTTCAAAGCATTTAAATGACAGGACACATCGTCGGCTACAACGTTACAGAGACTGTAGAAGCAATACTTTATTTTATACCTCCGTAATTACATTTTAAAAACCTGAAAGTCTACTTATCTTCAAGCACGATTTAATGAAGTTTTCCATTTATTACATACTCTAATGGCCTCCTTCACGGTTATAGTTATACATATAATTCTGAGATACATTTGTAGGATGGATTTGAATTTTTTGTACAATTTATATTATATAAATTAAATATTTGAAGAGCATTGTTGTGTGTGATAAAGGTGATATGACAGCGATTTTAACTGGGTAAGGCAATTGAGAATCAGTTCTCATTTACGATGACGACTTCTGTTGTTTTCAGTTCAAGTTCCATTTGGATCCATTTAGTTTAGGCGCCCCATATTGGTTGAATTAATAACAGTGTACTTCTCACATGCAAAATGAAATACTAAAACATAAGTATGAGACATGTATGCATCATTAATATATTATGTTTCTGTATTTAGAGACAGAAACATACTGCATATACTTTCCAACCAGGTAAAATACCACTCCATTCAGACCGGCAAAGCTATGATCAATGCAGATAACTGCACTTGAAGGTGGCAAAAGTATCGTCTTTCCACTGAACTCCCAGCGGTTCTCGCCATCGTATCTCCAGCAGGTGTTCCATGTCAAATGTCAGTGCAAAGCCAAAGAGCTTTGCAATGCACCTGGCACGCAGCTGACGACCAGCCAGCGCAGAATGAGGACTCAATCAGCTAAGGAAGTGACTGATGAGAGCCTCTCAGCGAGAACGGCTGGAGGTCATCGGAAAGTATTGTCGGGCTTTAAAAAGCTTGCCTCACGGAGGGTAAATAAGAGGCTGGCGTTAAATAAATATCTGGTTCTGATTCATATCACCTCCAAAATAAAACAGCAGGCTAGTGGTGAGGGGGAACGTTACACATGCAACCCAAACACACGACTGTGATGTAGGTCGTGCTGTGGTTTACCTGAGGTACTCACTGCTGTCGAGTACGGGTTCATGTTGCAGGCGTTCTCAGCCCAGCAGCCACATCCATAATGAGCCGCCTGAGAAAACAAGAGGATGTACAATTAAAGCACATTCAGCATACTTCTTTGCAGATTTACATACGCAAAAGAGCTTTGTTGTTGTTTACTTACACCACAGGCTGGGAGGCCTAATTCACATTTCCACATCATTAACTAAACCAGTACAACATACCATACTCACGACTCGACTGAGCGTCAGTTTTTTATTAACAATAATAGTGTTAAAGGGTCAAAGCAGTAAATACAACTGATTCACTGTTTAATTGTTGTTTTTTTTGTTAAGCTGCGATCATGCAAACTCATAACTTCCTTTAGCTGCCGCAAAATAAAAGGCTTCCAGCACAGAAATGTTCAAACGGAATTGGTTGAGTTTGCTTTAAAATTGAAAAGTGGGCCACAGAACATGATGATCAAAGTGAATTCTTCCCGTAGTGGGTCGCCTCATTAATTTAGACTGAAAGAAGTAAAAGTCTAGCTCCATTAATTACAACAAAAAGCAACAATGAGGGTTTAACACAGCAAAGTTTCTTTGGTATAAAGCTGCTTGCTAAAAACTCTGGATTGATTTGAGTTGATTTTTGGCCACTAGGGGGCATAAAACTCCAAAAACACACAGTCCCAGCACATTGTCACCTTATTAAGTTGTTAGTGGTGAATGTGTTTCACTTCTAGTAGACACCAGCTATCCATTGACATTCTGTTTTTGGCCACTTGATGACTCTAAAGGAGCAATCTGCATTTTTGACGTCCATCGCTCGCCGTCTCAGAGAACAGATTGATGCGTTTGATTAAAACCGTGCTGATTCGTTCCCGTGGAGCATACATAAAACATTATTTTTTTCCTCCCGTCAGTCGGTCTGGTGCTGACAGTCTGGCCAGCTGCTGGCCTCTCAGTTCCTCGGGAGCTGCCGTTGACAGACAGACAGCTGGTTCCGAGGACGGAGACACTGAAACGGAGGTCGGTGTCAGTGAGGACTGAACGGACTGAACTCAGCGAAGGTCATCCGTGCTTATTTTGGTAAAAAAAAAAAAAAATATGACGGCCAGCAGAAAACAGTGAGTCGGCATCATACGGAAAATGTGTGGGCTGTGAAACCAAAAGAATGAGCTAAAAGTGGTTAAAATCCCCTGTAGCGCTGCAGAGCTGGGTAATAATTCCCTGTAGGTTTCTCCCTCATTAAATTCAGTGCTATTATTCCAGGCAGCATATTATTAGGGAGCGTATAGGTGGACACACACAAATGGAAAGGCAATATCTTACTGAAAGATTTAACTAAAAAAAAGGACACATTGAAATAATGACATGCCTATAATAACAGTTCTCAAATGAAGGCCTGATTCAATTTGGTAAATTACATATTTTTGTGTATGTATTATTTAAAGAAGTTATGTGGGTAAAGAAAAATAAAGGGGAAGTGGGCCCGACTACCTGGCCAACCCTGCCGGGATGTTTCATGGCCAGACCTCCGCTGGACACCGCTGCAGCTACATTCCCTTCCAGGTCGACCACGACGGCTCCAACTGTGTCGAGGCACCCTGAACCATTTTCCTACATGAGAGGAAGGAGAGGAGGCACATTAACAGCAGCAACAAATAAAAAAGGAGAGGACAAGTCCAAATATTCACATGAAGCAGAAAAATCTTCCAAAATGAACAATGTAATGCTTGACATTTATGAATCACTGTTCCTCGTCTTCCATATTTCATAAAAAACGTCCTGTTATGATTTCAATCAGCTGTTTCCCTTCCCTGATTGTGGTTTGATTTGGAAAGGGCTTTCTTTTTGTGATCCATCATGACTCAGACTGCATGATAAATAGAGTCCTCCGGCAATAAATGTGCAAACTGACAGTATGATACACGATCAGAGCTCCACTCCACTCCAGAAACTGAAGATCCTCATTGAAGCCCGGACTAGAAGCCCCCCGTATTCAGGCTTTTGAAGTCCAATAGGACCATTTGAAATGCAACAGAGTCCATCCTGCCATTCCATATCAGTGTCGTTCAATTAAAAAGAATATAAAGTGAGATATGCCTGCAAAACTTATGGATTATATTGAAATACGACCAATATTTCCCTAAACAACGCTGTAACTATACACCATCACGAGACAGGTGGCTATATTGCACAGGAAAAATAGAATGATTTTATTGCTTGGCAAAAAGACAGAGGTATAGAAACTACACTGTATGAAAATGCAAACCACACTTTCTACGATAAGGCTGTTTGTTGAACCCATAAGCCTCTAATAGACATTCTTGATATAAAAATGGTTTATTTCCCCGTTATATTTATATGTCATTTATGGATATGTATAAAATTAAAGACAGACTAAATTCCTTAAAGCATGCGTGTGACCACATGTCACAGGCTGAGCATCAGCGGTAGCTTATTAATCTCTTTGCGGTTTTGTGTAAACATGTGAGAGACAGATGAGAACCGAGGGCAACTCGAACCTTTAACTCTCATCAGGCTAACAAGCCATCTGACAGAGACATCTATCATCTGCCTGAGACAACAACACTTCGTCTTAGTTGTTATTCTTTCTATTTGCGGATGCATCATTAATATCCAGGATTGATGTAACTGAACTAAATACACAACGACACTGGTCAGGTCAGATGAAGCATGTCGGGCTGTGGCCGTTTTACACGTTTTACTCCATTTAACACGATCCCCATCCGAACCAAGACAAACTCTCCACCCTCTCAGTCCTGCTGCAGCTGCCAGTCTTCTCTCAACTGCTTTCTACTTAGCTCATCATCCAGCTGAGCCACTCTCCAGTTGTGCTGCCCGGTGCACTGAAACTTTGCACTAACTCTTGTCAACACTTTTATCGTTTCTTGGAACCTTCTGTGCAACCTGGTAATGCCATTTCCTTTAATGACCCAGTGAGAATGTGAGATCATAACTGGCAGAATGCATCTTGATGACTAAGTTGTGGAGTCTCGTTAAATTCTTTTTTTTTTCATGGTATAAAATGGCATATTCTACTTGATGTTTTCTGCCTCTTTTTAAATTCAGTTTGTTGCCATATGTCTCCATGCATAACTGATGCTTGGATTCCTCTTCTAGGGAAAAACTGCTGCCCCCTCTTGCCTTTCAATGTCTTTACTTATAGTTCTATTATCATATAGTATTGGTATATACTTTATTAGCAACATTTTATTTTGGATTTGCACTGCATTTTGCTTGTTCTATACATTTTTACAGGCAGTGTAAATGTGTTGAGTGCCTTTATTAGCTTATCTGACCTGCAGCTGTAAAAAACATGTTTTAATTTAATAACAATTCTGAGGAATTAAGTGTTTTATTTTAATTAAGCATTGTTTAATCAAAGTGATGTAGCTTAATTAAAAAAAGAAAAGTGTATTAGACCTCATTTTAGCACCACATACAAGCACAGTATCCCTTTGCTCTCCACATGGAGGTATTTCTTATTATAATTTTTACATTCTGCTGTGATTTACATGGATTGTTATTGTTTTATCCACAGTATGTGTCTGAGTCTGTAGCCCAATTAGACAGTTTCAGATTTGACAGGCCAAAATATATAAATGAGCATAGGCTATTTGGTGACCACAAGTGGAGAACATTTTGTTTATTGCCAATGATGCCCCGGATGAATAAAATAACGTTTTCATTGTTTGCTGTGAGGAAGACCATTATGAAATCAGCAGGAAGGAGTGGGCCCATTCTGACTCAAGTGATGCAGTTGAGAAAGAATATTAAAATCATGTCTTACATTTTCACTTGATTGTCGTCTCTTCTTCGGCTGATTATGTCCCGTGTCCATTTTTTCTGCCAGCTCCATCTTTCGCTTATTCCTCTTGTACGCAGATAAACTGAACTCTGAGAGGTGGAAAATAATCTCAAACTAATGCACCAACAGAAGTGATTGCACATCATCCAAAAAGGTTCACTTTCACTTTTGCAGCTACAGAAAATCTATTTCTGTTTAGAAGTATATATTTTGGAATCAGTGCAACAAAACTCACTGGTGGCCATTTTCTCCGACGGGCACGGCGGTATCCCGTGGCTGACTGCCCAATCGTGTGCTCCTCGCCCCACTAAAAAACTGACGAAAGAAAACAAATTTACAAGTGGATACAGTCACGTGAATGCAACATTAATTAATAACCATTATAATCACCAGGGTGGTATTCTGCCAGCTGATAGTTTCCCTTTCTGTGCTTCACTCAGAAGACGGTTTGCAACTAAGACTGGGTTCTTAATACCTGAAGGGAAAGTCAGAATCATCACAGGGCTAGCAGCTCATTCTGTTATTTAAGTACAGTGTGATCGAGATACGGCGTGTACACACCCACAGTAATCCTTTACTCGAATCAATACGTTTAGTCGCGCAGGTAAACTGATTTTCTGCATGTTTTTATTTAGTTTTGTTCATTTTCACATGGAATCAACTCACTTTATTTGTTTCATACACATTTACTAGTATCACCGCTGGGTTGCCTGTTTAAACCTAATGAAAAACACGGGTTGGTAGGTTTACACATATATTACATCTAAGCCAACAAACGTTTTATTTATATTGCTAATTGTTACATAATGCAGACGTGGTAATAAAAGCACTCCGTTGGCTTTTGGGATAAAGTCCCAGCTTTCACTCCTGAGCTGCTGTTTGGAATAAATCACGAGCTTTTGTTGAAAATCTCTCCGAGCCTGTAGACGTACATATCAACAGCATGACTTTGTTGTTCTTCAGACAGAAAGTGCATCGTTTGTGAATCCCCAAAAACAATAAACAACTCCCAGATGATAGAAAGTAATAAGTAAAAGATATGTCTGATAGAAACTCATTCTCATTACTTCCAAATAATTAAACCTCAATGCCACAACAACACAACAATATTACATCAATATCAATACATGTGTAACGACTCACCACTAATAGCCCCTACGGCCCCGTAATGCAGCGATTTCCCATCCATGATACTCGCATCACATTCGATTTCCCCAGACAAATTAAGGTTGGAGCCCATGCCCGCGTTTGTAAAAGGAGAGTCCTGAGAACAATTAAAAACAGACGGAGTCGAGAATAAAACTACATTTGCAGTTAACCATATTGTCAATGTTAATATATTGAAGGAAGGTCATTCTTTTTTTTATATATACATATAGTTAAACAAAGAGACAAAAGGGTCACTCTTTCTTTTGGTCCAAAACTGTAGTGGAAATATTTCCAAACAAGGCAAGAGCCAATATCTACTGCAGCTAATATAATGGCCTTCCTTGATCAAATAAAAAACACGTTAAATCATAATAATCTAAATACAGGATGAGTTGACAATTACAAATATTTCACATCATCACCAAAAGTTGCCGGTGTTGAAGTTTTCTCCAGAACACAATACAAATCTGACCCTGAAACACTTTTGTTATCCGTCTGGGACAATAAGGTTCGTACGGATTGGAAGCTCATGCTTCCATGTTGAATGAATATTTAAGAATATATATATATATATATATATATATATGCAGACACACATATGCTACGCCTTCCGCTTGAACGGTTTCTCACTAATGACCAGATGATGGCTCTAACTTTCTGTGGCTTGCTTCACTGCATTTTTCTGTACATTTTTGCAGCTGCAGACGGTTCATCAAAGTCATTGTTCTGTATTCCAAGCCTGGCCTGAGGAAAATCATCTCTTACGTCATCCAACAGGATGTGTGTACATGCATCGGAGGCTGGGGCACAAAGCTGCTTTGGATAAACACATACACATGTCAAACTACGTTTCTTATCCTCACTGAAATGTTTGAGGTGGGTTTTTTCAAAGTCCAATCTTGGTTTAAAAATAAACGTCTCCTTCATTATGTACGTGGGTGGGGATGATATTGAGTACTTTGTTGATAAAGGTTGACTTTTTAGAAGCAACACTGTATCGCTGTCAACCAACCTCAAGTTCAACCAGTGCCGCGGCGACTGCTTCCACTGCAAGCGCCCCAGCTTTGAGTCGGTCCACAGCCTTGAAAACACAGACAGAGACACCTTGTTGATAGTACAACAGCTTTCCAGTCAAAGCACCAAATGTTGCTCATTTCGGCTCTTTGCATCTTTGTACAGATGTGATTCTCTACCTTCATCTAACTCCGTGACGCAACAGTGTGATATAATATGGAAGGAAAGTAATCATTTTCTCCCCAGTGGTCCGCCGTTTACAGAAATCCCTATATATTCTGCTGACTAATAAACAGAAGAACAATGTGAGTGGAAACATGACCTTGGCAGAGGTAAAAGGATTTAAGTCTGATCAAAAGCTCAAACTGGGAGATAAAAATAGGGTGAAGACAAGCGTAAAACATGCAATAAGGTTCCTGGATTGAATTCAGTTTGCCTTGTGTGTATGTGTGTGTGTGTGAAAGAACACAGAAAGCATGAAAATAAAAGACCCCTTTTAAAAAAGAACAATTTGACCTTAATGCAAAGTACTTCATCCAACAGAAACTGGGCACAGCTCACCGCTAATCTAACACCATTCCTATTGCAAATCAAGGCTGAAGGCAGCGCCGCGAGGTTGTTTTTCAGTCGCCCTGATGTAAGGAACTCGTAAGGATGGAAGGAACAATGAACGAAACTGAATACGAGGACATTCTTGAGAACAACCTGCTTTAGAGTGCCAAAGAACAAAGACTTCCATTCCAACAGCAGAATTATCTTAATACAGCCAAATGAAAACTGGAAGGACTTCAAACGAGAGCATTAAAGTGCTTGAGTGCTACTGCCAAAACGCAGATTGGAATCCCACTGAAAATATATGGAATGACAGCTGTTCACAGATGCTCTTCATCCAAACCGCCAAGAAATGTAGGAATAAATCCCACTATCCTGCTGGTCAAATGTAGTTACTAACTTTATTGATAGAACAAGAACTGAGTAGTGGGAAGTAACAAAGTACTTTGTTACTGTACTTACTTTTTACTTTTACTCCCTACATTTTACCACACATATCTGTACTTTCTACTCAAATTCAAAACAGGCTTGTTACTTAAGTTTTTAATGCATTTGAGGGGAATTATCTTTCTTTTTATTATTAATACGACGCAAGATTCCGTTAGCCTTGCAAAAAAACAGCAAGTAGAAATGTCCTTCATATGAATACTTTACTTTATACTTTGAGTACAGAGCCTGTACTGTTTCACTTTTACTCGAGTTAAGACTTTGAATCAGTACTTCTACTTTACCAGAGTCTTTTACTTGAATAGAGAATGTCTGACTTACATAGAAATTGACTACATAGGTTGACTTTATTGTATGAATGAAAGCATATTTATTGCAAATCTATAGCACATAAAGAATACAAATATTTCTGGTTAATGCATGGCTCTCAGCAGAATTATTTTGTACTAAAATGTCATCAATACATATTTGGCATATTTTCAAAGTCATCATTTCCAAAATGACATTCTTCCATTGTTTACGGTCGGCCCTGAAATGCTCCTTTAATTGATGATCAATGTAAGTGTGTTTTATTCCTCTGCATTCTTTAAGTATTTAACAGATTCAATACTAAAATGCCAAATGATCTAGATTGAAGTTGTAAACTTACATTCAATTATGAATAACAGAAATATTGTGCAAAGTTACATTGCATGCATACAGTTTATAGTAATACTGATAAAATAAACTTACTCGCTGGCAGGCTCTTTTGCACACATGCTTGTACTCCTTGGCCTTAGATTCAGAATGGTATCCTGCTCCTGAAAGCAAAGAATACGAAAAAAAGCATTTGACTATGCATAAAGTGATGATAGTTAAACTCGTCTAAGCACAAAACTTTATCCGGGAACTGAACGTTTCAGTGCATGATGTGTGCACCAACGTTAATAATCATGTTTACATATTATGAGGTGTCACTTCCTATGGCGTGAGCGCTTACCTGCATGCACTAAAACAAATCCACCAACACATTTTGGCGTTTGATTCGTGCTTGATTCTTGTTTTTTGGACCAAGAGTTGGCCAGGGGAGAGGAGGGTTGCTGCTCTTCAGCAGAATTCATTGGACTTTCCATAACCCCTGCATACCTTGACAAGCCTATCATGGCCTAGCAGACGGTGGTAAGAAAACCATTGTCCCGGCACACCTGTTACAGGAAAATAAACACAAATATTACCACTCAGGGACAAGTAGTTTTTTTTTTGATGGATGATACAGATGTGAAATGCCTCTTGCAAAGCAGCATGGTGGACCACTAAGACAACTAAGGCACACAAAGGGGTTTCCACTTGGACCAGCACCAGTTGAAGATGCTTTTCTTTGTGACAATGAACTGTGTGGTTTAAGTAATTCATCTGGGAATTTGTATTATTTAAAGCTCACAAATGAATCAGAAATCAACTTTAACTGTCTGAAGATGGGGGAGAAATCATCGAATTTACTCAAATAAATAATAAATAAACCCTACACCCAATATGTGGATAACATCTACCTTATAATTAACGTTATATAAACAAGTGCTATTAGTTGTCCAGATCCACAAAATCACAAAACAAAGATTGCACATAACATAACACAAAGCTATTATCGTTAACCGAAGTTGACAACTTTCCAAAGACTTCCTGCTGTTAATGTAACGTTACGCATGTCCAATTAAAATGTACGTTATTAAACACGCGTCATTACAATTGTGTTACGTGTCTGTTTAATGTGTAAAGGAGAGAAATAACGCTACACGAGTAAACGAGTTATTTCAAGTCAAGCTACCGGTCCTGTGTTTTCGTTAGCTCGTTAGCTAACCGCTCGCTAACAAACCCAACAAAAACAATGTCAACTTACAGGTTTCACTCGTCTCCTAGCAGCGACAGACCCGCCGGGTGACCACGACGATGCCTGACGTGTGTTTATCACACATGAGCGGCGGGTGGACTCTCATCAATCTGACCGAGATAAACTTTGCTTTCACTCCTCTGTGCTAACCGCGGCTAGTTAGCTAGCGCGTACCAAAAGTACTTCCTGGTTCAGATATACGTTGCTAAGGAAGTGCGCCGAGTGCAAAACTTTATTGACACACGTGGACGAAGCAGCACAAAATACAATTTGGATACTGCTGGAGGGGGGAAATAGAACGACGACATGGAAACACAAAATACATACACAAGAATATCAATATATAGTGTTGAAAATATGAAGAATCTAAAACATGAAGCAGAAATCTGCATTTGTGAAGGTAATATTACAAAGAGTGTAAACCTTAAATTACTAAGTAAAATATTTGCCTCCAATTTTTTTTTAAAATAATGTATTTATATTATTTCGATAGGTAACTGTGAAATATATTTTCTCCACTGGTTCTGATGTGATTCTCACACTCTTTAAAAATAATTGCCCAGGAAAAAAACATGTTTTAAGTTTTACATTTACTAACTTGCTGGAGAAGCCTGTGTTTAAAAATAAGTAGAAATTGATGTTATTACACTTGTTATTACACTTACTACACTGATTTGTCAGCTAGAATACCTAGATATCAAGATATCAATTCGCATCGTTTTGTGTGTAAATTAAATTGCACAGTTGTCAGTTAAGCTATAACTGACCCCAAAAAACCTGTAATAGCGTTGTGACTGTGATGGCAGAAGCACAACTTTACTCAAACACACCATAACCTTTTTAACAGCATATATTTCCTCTAGTGAGAAAGACCCCAGTCCAGCCAACTTCCTTAATGACAACTACAGCTCCATTTAGGTGTCCCAGGAGCCGGTCCGGTGAAGCCAATATACACAATGCAGGACTCTGAGTCTGACTCACCGAAACCGCCGACGTGTCAAAATGTCTGCACATTATTGACAGCAGAGAAAGAATGAATGAATTTGAATCCACCGAAAAAGAATGAGAATCAAAACAAGATCTTTGTCTTGGCTTCTGATATGTGAGTAAAAAATAAAGAAAACTGTGTAGATGCCTTTAATTAAAAACCTTATTCCAATCTTTGTGGCCCTGCAGTCTGTGACTTATACCATATAAGTGTGACATGACGTCCCTGGTTCGAGTCTGACCGTGGAGCTCTATTCTCTCTCTCTCTCTCTTTATGTCACTGTTTCCTGTCCTTTATCATTGACAAACAGTCAAATAGCAGAAAAACATGCCAAAAAACACACCACAAAGGGTAAAAATAGTCCTAGAGAGGTGCTGGTGCCTGGTCCTCAATGTGTTAAAGTGAGCACATTATCCTGTGAGTGAAATATTCTTTATCATATATTCTAATTTGGACTTGTTTGTGTTATTAATGATTCTAAAATTATAACAATGTCCTTCTTTGGTTGCATTTTGCTGCACATTCACTTGGAAAAAGTCCAAGTGATAGACAACAAGATAGACAACTGAGAAACCTTTAATCAGAGGCCCTTTTCTTTTTTGCTCAAGAGATATTTTTAGTGCAAGTTTAGAGTCCCACAGCTGCAAATCAAGTCCACAATAATCACTTAGCTTTCTCCAGAACCATAGTGGGGAGGCAAGGGAAAGAATACGATGTGCTTTTCCCAAGATACAGCCATTCTGAAAATTCTGTGCCGAGCCTGTCAGGCAGCTGATAATTAAACCCTGAAGCAAAACGTTCACTTCTTGCTTCGTGAAGGATGACTCAGTATTGCTTTAGACTCATACAAACACACAGTCTCTTGGACAACAATTAGCTTTTAAACTTTAGAAAAGTCATTCCCATGCAGTTCTAACTCGCCAGCCATGAAAACACTGTTTGATTAACCAAACGATCTTTGACGTTCTGTGTTATACCTTCAGGATATCATTTCCTGTCTAAGTGAGTATGTAATAAAAAAAGGCAGATTATTATTAGTATGATACCATATTTAGCAATATCAAAACAAAAATGCTACAGACTTAAGCTCATAAAACCCAGCTCGTCTTAACTCGACACCAGACCGATATCATAATCGGAAACAGGCGCCTTTATGTCTGTGGTCCAAGCAGAAGTTGCAGGGGTGGTGCAAAACGAGCACATTCTTTAATCATAATGTGCAGCATAATGTTGTTTGCTTTGGATGAAGTCAACAGAGATGAAAGAGTGCCACTGAGCAATTAACGGGGAGAGAGAGGGAGAGAGGGCCGGGGTGCAGAGCGCCTTCAGGGGGAGGCTTTAGTATCGCATGCCATCAAATCTCTGTGTGTACTCCTTCGTGCTGTTGTTGACGGTGTGCAGAGGGGAAACTGCCAGTTCAGTTTTAATAGATGTGTTATGACTACACAGACTGTAAACCTGATTAATCTGAGGCCTTTTCAGCTTCTCCATCTTCAGACAGATTCACACAAATCAAACACATCGCCATTCTACTTTTACAGCGCTATATAAGCTGATATTTTAAAGTCCCAGTAGGCAAGTCCGGCGGATGGAGGGCACTCTGTCAGATTTTGAATGTTTACAACTCTCACGCTCTTCCCCCACGTCTTCATCCTTCACTGGAAAGTCAGAACTAGAAATTTGGAAGAATAAATTCACCTATAATTGGCAGATTGTTGTGTGTGTGGTGTTGTGGCAGGGATAGGAGGTCAGAAGCATAAATCAGAAGTTTGAAATCCAAAACTTCTGCAGCGCTGAGAGCCAGCAATATAGTTTTTGCCATAGATTTTTTTTTCACTGTGGAGATGAATCTGTTTTGAAATATACTGCTCCATCATCTAGGTCTTCTGGCAGACATGTTGGATCTTCATTTGCATGAGTAGCTTCACTGTGAGTATTTGCATGATGATATCTTGTTTCATCTGCAATGTAATTTTAAAGTTCAAGGTTCAATTCCATTTATCTTCATTGCACAATTTGCACAAGAAAATTTAGTTTGGTGATACGGCAACTGATGATAGCAGAGTGAACAGGCTGCTGCTGGGCTCTCCGTAGGCACCTCTTGTCACCAATATATCACTGATGCTTGGAAGATGGGAGCTGTAGCTCAAGTGGACGTAAGTATATGCAGCAGTGGCAGGAAAATGTCGTCTGATTGGGTTTCCAGCGCTCAGGAATATTTGTGTAAACATGGTCCGTTGTGATGTTTCCTTTGGTAGAGATATGCTGGAGGAATGTAGGTAAAACAGATCTGAGTTGTTTTTATTTATTAAAATCCCCAGTTATAATAAAAACACCATCTGTTTTTTAATTATGTGTCTGCTGATGACATCATACATTGCATTATATAAATTTGCACTACGAAAGAGATTTCTAAAATGTCTATTTATGTAGAAATTATCCTGCAAAGAAAACCTTTGATAGATCCATAACAGACTTTAGTGTATATGTGCTTTGAAGATCTGAACATGCTGAACATCCATCCACACTAAATCTATTCAACTTTGGGTTCAGCCAGCGATCAGGAAGGAATTCCTGCTGCTCTGAGCGGGCCGAGGGCAGGCACGCTCTGGTGTGAAGAGACATGCTGGATGGGGGCTTCATCAAATACTGTAAAATAAACAGAGGGAGCTGTAGCAACACATTTTGCCAAAGCTTACAACCCACAGGAATCCTGCAGGAAAAGAATACTCACAGCATGATGCTTTTTTTTTTTTTTAAATCCAACCTCAAACCCAGTTTAAAGCTGCAGACTAAACCAAGTACCACTCAGTAAACCACTATTCACATTAGTACATGGGCGTTGGACCCATTGTATGAGGATTAAAGTCCTCCGAACAGAAGGTCGGAGCGAGTCTCAGCGATTTTCAGTTCCGAGCTTTCCAACGGTATCAGTTTCGAGTTTTGAGATACACCTGGACCATCACTGTGCATCTCATGACAAATTGCTCTTACAGTTGAATTACAGACGAGAGGCGATCCACAACAAAAAAAGTGCTTGTGATCATGAATGAAACAGGTGCAAAAGACAGAAATAAGAAATCCTGTGGAAGGTTAGAGATCTAAGACTAAAATCTCCAATTCTACGATACAGAGATAAAGCTGCACAAAGGAGAATGAAAACTTTGTCAACTCTTTCAAAAATCATATAAATAGATCATTTAAAAATGTGTTAAGAACTGAAGGAATTATCAGAGAAAACAGCAACAGGAGTGAGTATCAGATTGGTGGTAGTCTGTGCACGGACGAGCTGGTCTCCATCGAGGCACTTCTTTTTCTTCCTCAAGAATAGCGAGCTGCTTCTGACATCTGTGCAACAGATGAGGATAATCTAAAACAGGACACAATGGATGATAGTGGGCAGACAGACTGTTTGATTGAGAAAGGTTGAAAAGAACCAACACACAAACCACCAAACTCTAGTGTTTTCATGTTCGGGGTTGGCATTTCGTCAAAGACGGCACTCACACTGCAGATTCCCTGACTATTGGCTGAAACTATTTCCATCTCTGTACAGCAGGACTATTTTCCAGTGTGTTTTTGTTTGAATGTGTGTATGCAATTGGCTGAGGAATTGCTTTCCTTCCCAGAAATCACCTTTACGGACCCCACAGGCTTGAACATGCACTCTGTGGATTCACACTGTCAAACCTTATCTCAGGTCTTCAGTAAGAGCCCCCTTTTTTATTGTCATTGGCAAGATATGAAAACAGTAAATAATTGAAGGCCTACCGCTGAAAGCCTCAAGGGCCGGTTGAGCATACGGACACACGCAGAGTAGAAGTATTTAATCTACATCTATCGGCTGGAGCGATGACTGCACCAAAGGAATCCTGTGTTTTATGATTAGGCACTGACTGAGAACAGACACGATGATTCAAACTAAACCAGATAGTCGTTTAAAAAAACACATCAAAGGACTTACAGATATTGATATAAGAACACGTATAAACAACAATTGCCATAATTCTAATTCCTTTAGCCTCCGGGCCCACGCTAAGACACGGGTAATTGTGTTGCCTGCTATAATTACGTTGCTGTGATTATAATAAGCGTGTATCAAGCCAACAAGAGATTAGACGATCTGCAGTGTTCTTGATAGTAACTTGGAGGTGCTGCCACTGGCTTTATCTCTTTGTCCTGTAACCATGGTAATAACAATTGCCCACGCACTCTTATACAAATAGATCCTGCAGTGTTTGGAGGATACAGATACACAAGCAAGTAGTCATAGGGAAGTGCCAGCCAAGTTTGATCTTTTCATTGCTCGTCAGACATCACGTTTTCTAAATACGAGATACGCTGGATTTCATTAGTTTTAAATCAGCCTAAGTTAAATCAATGACGTAGCACAGTCCACAATATCATTGATTTGTAATTTATGAAGAAATTCTGTGCCAACACAGTCCCAAGAATAGGTCTAATTAGGCAACATACTGTGTGAGTGGACTATGGGAGTCTAGAGGCTTTAATCTCATTACTAAAAGTGTTGTATATTGAGTGCATTGCAGTAATGTATAACAAGTCGCAAGCATAAACAGAAACAGGTTTTAAATTCTGCTCAAGTGTGATAGGAATATATGAAAGGTCAAAAGAAAAGGTCAGAGGTCAGGGTCACACACTTTGGATCTTTTTCAAAGAGCAGCTAGATGCCTCAGTGAAATATCTGCCGATCTTTATGGGGCTAGTTCAGAACCACAAACCTCTTTCAATATATTGTATGTAACTCCACCATATATTAAGGGGGGGACGGGACTCCCCCACGTTTTAAAAAAAGTCGTTTGGACTCCCCCATATTTGCCATTAAAATATTAGTCTTATTTGTCCAGAGCTCTTTTCATGCTTCACGCTCAAATCCGTTCCAATTTATCAGTAAGAGAATACCCACAGCAATAGGAATCCACTCCGTGTTTTCCTGGTTTCCTACACACACACACCCACATACACACACACAGCACACACGAGCTACGAGCTACTTGTTCAACGAGTTGACACCAGCAACAGGGGTGGACCGGCCATTGGTCATATTTTAATTTAAGATGTTACAATCATGAATCATGGACGTATTAAAACAGGCGCAACACTGCCGTTTAAAGCATCCGCAGACAACGTTAAACGCTGGAGCTCCGGCCCGGCACTTAGACTGGGCCAGTTCAATACTGTCAATTAGAGGTGGGGTCGGTGTTTGGGTTTAGGTTTAGGTTTGGGGTTAGGATAACGGGTGTTGTTAGGGTTAGGGTTGGGGTTAGGGTAACTTCCTTTTTTTTTAGTCAGACACTCTTGAGTCTCTACGACTCTCCGTTCCCGAGATATAAGTGGATATTATTTTTATTTTAGCTGTATCTCCGGAACAGTAAGTTGTAGAGACACGGGTTGGGGTTTGGGTTAGGGTTGGGGTTAGGTTTAGGGTTGTTGCAAGGGTTAGGGTTGCACCAGAATGTGGGAAATTGCATCTATTTAATAGCAACATTTTATTGGGGAGGACCCCCAGACTCCCCGCCTAAAGAGGAGCCCCCCACATATCAATGGTTGCTGACGCCCCTGCTCTGAACATACTACTCTATATAATCTCTAAACAGCATCAATCTGTGTGTACTGCTGATAATAATACTGCAAGACTGACCTCTAGTGGTTTGATTTGAACAGTACAGAGGGATATATATTTATATATATATACTGTATATCTCAAAAATATATTTAAAATATAGGGTAAAAGAAGACATTGACTGTGCTATTCCCAAATATCTGACTAGGGAAGTACTGCACATGTCTCATTGTGTGTTTAAATTGTCCACGCGCTGATATCATATTCTAATGCTTTGTAAATCCATATGAGATAGAGCAGAAACTAATTAAGATATTACAAAGACACATTATGATTTTCTGTGCCAGGTGCGAGAGCTGATTACTTTGTCTTAATTTCCTAAAAAGGGCAGCAGCTCAAGGGGATAAAGATCTTCAATTTGACTGTTATATGAGACGTCTGGTGGGCGAATTGGAAAATGTAAATCCTTTGCACATTGTGATACGAGTTTTAATTAACAGTAGCGTAGCTCTCACCTTTACTGTCAATTTACTGTTAATGGTTTAAAAAAAAAATATTTCAACTCAGCTATAACAACTGACACAAAAACTGGGCTGATTTCACTAATAATAAAGCGGTACAGCTTGGATGAACGATATTTTCCACTCTCAGATAAGTCAGCGGTCTCAGGAGCAGATGGGTCCAGGACCAGAGCAGAGCTAACACACAGCACATGACAGACGGTGGTCTCTGGAACCAGCCTCTCACATATGACAGCCTGACTTACTGGTCTGATCTGGTCCTATCTTGCGAGACAGCTATACTGTCCTCTTCCATGTAAGAGGGCATGTCGGATGCATTCCTATACCTTTTGTGTGTTCAACGATTAAAAGTCACACTTTAATCCAAAAATGATGATCAAAACCGTAGCTTTGATCCAAACAATGACACAGCAATTCCAATTCCAAGGCCACAGCAAGGGAAGTTGCATCATGATAATCTCTTGCAACTAAACCATTTTAACACAGCATTTTATGAGAATTATAAAACAGTAGATTATAAGGAACGTTATTAGTAACATAGGTCTACAAAACAAAAATAGTCTCCCAATATCACATATCACACTTTCGACTTCCTGACTTCGTCCTGCATGTCAGACTTTTTACAATGTCATCGTCCCTTGCTTGTATATATACTTAATATTTATATCTGTACATGTTTATCTTTATTCAGTTTGTTGTCCTCGTTTTAGTTGTATGTACATTTCTGTATATCGAGAGCAACACAAAGCAATTTCCTTGTATGTGTTCACACTTACTTGGCCAATAAAGCTGATTTTTTATTATTTTCTTTGCCATGGGAGCTAATTGTGCATATTTATTTATATTTATTATATTTTTTATTATTTATTTAATTGTGTTAACATAAAAAAAAAAACACTGTCGTACAAAAATAAACTAATTAGAAAGTCCCAGTTCCCAGTTTCCATACTCGGGCCAAGCAGCGCCTCACAAACCAGGCGCGCGAGCCGCCGGAAACAAACCCGCCCTCCCCCTCCCCCTCCCCCCCCCCCCCTCCTCCTCCTCCGCAGCGCGTGGACCTATATCCGAGTGACTCGGCAGCCGCGCCAATCACGCGGCCACTTCCTCGTTGTCCGCGGCCCAATCACGTCGCCGGGACTCGTACACATAATTTACGGGCGCATTCACGGTAGGTTGAGCCGAAACTGAGCTCCATAGAAATTTGACAGCTTCACACAGGTGAGACAAACCGTCCAAAGGAAGGCTGCTTCACTTTCGCTGCCTCGGGTTTGTTGTCACCCCCTTCCCCAACCTACCCTTCCTTGTTCTCCCTCCCCACCGGAGCACCGTTCACTGTGAGCCTGGGGTTGCCACAGTCAAAAAACAACCATTCGAAGTCAAACCACTCCGGCAGCATGAGCAAGAAGAAAAAGGACTGGAAGACTGAAAAAGGTAAGACTGAGGCTATCACCACCATCACCACCACCGTCACCATCACATCCTCCATGGCAGACCAGGATTCCGACCACGCCGGGAGATTGACAGCCACTCTCTCTCTCTCTCTGTGTCTCTCTCTGTGTCTCTCTCTCCTCTCCGCATCGCTTTGACACTAACTTACTGGCGTTCATTGCTCGCTATCAAACACACGGCCGCCGTGCAGATACCCGTGTTGTTGCACACTCTTTGTGTTTGCTGCATGTTTGCCATTCGCTAAAAAACAACACTGCACACACACACACACACACACACACACGCAGCCGCCTCTTGCATGCTCATTAGCAAACATTCAAGCAGACGTTTAGCGATGAGAGCACCTTGCTCACAAACAACATCCAGCCTTCCACCTGTGTGATACACCGATAGTTGCGAGCAACCTCCTTGTCTTGCAGACACGGCGATAAAACAAAGGAACGGACGGTCTAATGGTCATAAACGTGGTTATTTTTCCTGAATTTCGCACACAAAATTAAAAAAAAAACACTCTTTCTCCGTTTTGAGTCCAAGTGCTTTCAGTTTCAGCAAAACCTGTTGTGCAAAGGATCCGGGAAAGACATGCTTATTCATGTCTTTTTAGTGTTTTACACCTGTCACAGCAGCTACAGCATTGATTAGCAATAGGCTCCATTCTATTTATACCACATTTTTTTTGCTCATTCATGTCCCTGTGTGCACCCGTACTACTATACTATTTAGTATGCTAGAAATGTCCCAATACATAGTCTGTCATGCTTTTCTGGCTACTCTTGAGCCACAATCCTCTGTGCAGCGGGTGTATGAGCACGACAAGGGTCAAAGTTCAAGTTGCAATGTCATGGTGAAATAGTCCTGATTTTGAGTGCAACAGTCCGTTTGCAAACTAAAAGTGGGGGAAAAGTAAATGTAGGTGATTTGGAGCGTGCAAGAATGCAAGGGTCTCCCAAATGGTAAAAACTAAATGGAATGGAGCCATCGTCGGTAGCATTCATTCCACCATTGTGTCTTGGGTCTGTATGCTGTACGTGATTTAAAATTACTCATCATATCATTTGGCGAGTTATTGATGATAATTTAGTTTAGTTCCTGTGGAATAATAGAGTTCACTCTGCAGCATCTCCCTATTAAAAGCCTGTTGAATCACAACTACGTTTCTTTTTCTAAGTGTATGGGAAAATCTTTACAATGTTCATTTAAATTCCCCGAGCAAGGCTAATAATTAATCTTAGCCAGCCCTTTCCAGTCTGAGCAGGTAGCAGCATTGGGGGAAAAAAACATCAAAGTAAATCTGATTTCATATTCTGAGCAGACGCGGTCGAGCTCGAATTGCGTTAAAAGGAGATCAAGGGGAGTCAAAATGTGAAAGAAATTCTGAAACTTAAGGAAATTAATGTTATTAATATTTTTTAAATAGTGGTTTGACCCAGAGCTAGACTGTAGGTGGGGTGAGCTTTGCCAAGTTTAAAAATGGAAATTGACAAAATAAGGAAACATGTAGCAGGATTATAAGTAGTGTTTAAAAAACTGCATAAAATAAGATATTTTGTATTGTTATAAGCCAGTCGCATCTCCTTTTCATTTCACTAAAATATGGTCCGGGGATGAGATGATCCAGGAGGTGTCAGAAAAATGATATGGCACTTTAGTGTCAGATATGCTGCAGCTCAAGCAACACAATCTTGTTACTCGTATTATTAATATTCATAAAGTACACTTTGAGCCCACCCTGTACTTCGTGGCTTTTAAACTAAGCTTTGAGCTTCTTGGAAGACTCTTTAAGTTCAGCAGAGTCAAAAAGAGCTTTTCGTGCTGGCCAGAGAGCTTTGCTGTGTTCAACTTCAGAAACTGCCTTTTTTATTCATCCATGTAGAATAAAAGTAGCCTTGGGAATTACAGGAGTGGGCAAGAGGGAGAGAAAAAATACGTAAGGGATAAAATGGATATCCCCCATTGCGGATATGGCTTTTAATTATGACCTGCTGCAGGATGTTGAGGTAAGATGACCTGAGAATCCTTGTGTGAGTCACCGAAATATATCAGCCTCAATATTTTAGGCTTTCATTCGTGAGGCACGTCTCATTAACGTTCCTGCGTTGTAGCTCATTATTAAAAGCAACACCTCACCATTATGTTGCAAAGAGAGAAATATACCGAAATATTGTTTTTGCTTATGTTGTATAGAAGGGATGTTTTAATTGACCAAACTTCACGGTGTGTTTGTTTGGCTAAGGGTTCACAGTGAAGCACATCATTGGGATGAAGCTTGTTTTGCAGAGCAGCCTGTTTTTTTATTTTTATTTTGTTTTATAAATGGTAGCAAGTTGAGGCTTTTTTCTAGTGAGATGAACACGAGGACACAAGCTGTGAGGGCGACGCAGCAGCACAAAGGTTAAGCAGCAGCTGTGTGATGTACTATAAACCAAACAAATGAATAATGGAAAGTTACGTACCCTTCTTGCACACAGCAGATAGCTACAAGTAAAACCGTATTTCTCTTTATACCGAGTCAGCACAACAGTTAATTCCACACTTAAATAAAATGCAATAAAAACACTTAAAGTGCATGAAATGAAACTTAAGTAATGCAATTCAACACTATGCATTAGGGGTGAGTTTTGACAAGAACCTCATGATACAATACTTATCATGATACTTTGGTCACGATACGACACGTATCACAATACTTTGGTCACGATACAAGATACGTATCACGATATTGCGATTATAAATAAAGATGTACCTGTATATGTACATCAGATGATATTGATCAGAGGACAAATTGAGTCAAAACTATTTAATTCAAAATGGCCTCTCCATTTTATTAATTCCCATGAAATTCACTGGAATAAATATTTAAATAAAAATAAAAAGGATAAAGTACTGCATTCACAACGCGTCTAAACATGAATCTTTTTTTAAAAGATCTTTGGAGTTGAAAAATCGATATTGTATTGGGCGGCAAAGTATTGCGATATATTGCCATATCAATATTTTTACCCACCCCTACAGCAGATAGCTACAGGTAACTATCTTAGAGCATATTTAAAAACATATTTATATATGTACCAAGTGTGAAAGTGTGGAAGTGTGGAAGAACGTGAAGTGCATGAAATGAAACTTAAGTAATGCAATACAACACTATACATGCTCACTATACTTGTAAAGGACAGCTACATATCTGAAAATACCACAGTGGTAGTCATCCCCGTCTTCTACATTTGCTATTTCTCATCAACATCACACCTTCTCTCTCTCTCCTCTTCTTATACACCTGGGAAAGGATATTTCCGCATGCCTCATCCATCCTTGGCAGTCTTCTGCAGATAAGTCCAGACATCTAGCATTCGTTGCGTCCATGAGGGACATCTGATCACGTGGATGCTGCTCATAACCTTCCTATACCTTCAAGAGGAAAATATTTCCCAAGTGAGGTAGAAGGAAAGGTCCCACCAGGTTGGACTCTGCAGTTACACCACCAAAACGCTAGTCGTCCCTGAAACTGAGCACATCGTGTTGGAGTTGGAGAAATTAGTGCAATTAATGCGGAAATGGAGGAGGAGGGGATGATGGAGAATAGCCAGAAAAATGTGACGCTACCAAGCCGACCCATCACAGCTTGCATGTTAGGTTGCGGCGTAAGTTACGTAACAACAGCGTGCCTATAGTGTAGATTCAATGCAGAAATAAAAACAGGCCTGTAACCACTCTGACTGGAAGAAAATGGTGAAACGTCTTCCCATCCAATCACAAAATGTCCTGGATTCTTCCCCTCTTGCTCCTAATCTGGCATATTATCATATCATATAATTAATCAGGGGATGACAATAGGTGCACAGTGTTGTATGGCCCAATTAGAAGTTTATACATTTTTATTTTTTAAATTTCTTTTCAGACGTCGGTGTCGGTTGCATTCATTTTGTGTTATTTTAGGGGTTGAATGTGCATCATGGACTGTAAATACAGAGTTTTGGTGATGCTTGAGTGAGAAAACGTTGAAATGAATTTTTGAAAGATGTGCTGATTGAATGCATTTTGTGTCGAGCCAATAAAAAAATCATCCACATTGACTGCGGTTGAGCTCACTGTGAGGAGTTTTATCACTCAGGAAGTAAGTAAGCGTCTCCACGTAGGCCGTTGTTTTGACACAGGTGCACTTGGTAAAATGAATTATAGTCCCGTTCTGGTGAGTCACAGCATTCCAGTGAACTCAGCATGCATGATACCAGGACCACCTAAATGGAACGGGGCCATAATTAATCTTATTACACCTGCCAAGTCACATAGCTGAAGCAACGGGGATAGAGCAGCGGTTCTCGTCTGGGAGCCACGGAGATGCAAGAGGATGATGTTCTTTTTCTTTCCTGCCAAACCACTCAACAGTTAGTTTCATTTATTAACAACCAAAGACGAGAGAACGTGTTTTTGTTTGTGTTTTGGGTCTGAGAATAACCGATGTTGGGGGGTAGACTGCGTAATTGTGGTGCAGCTTCACCAGTGAAGTGCATTCGAGCAAAACTCAGAATCCCTCCCAGCTTCTCTCTTTCATTGCTGATTCTGCACTTTGACCATGCAAGCCAAAAGGGGACTGAAATACATGAACACATTATTAAATATCACTTTATTGAAAATCTGTTTTCATACTGTGCATTTAGAGAGCCAGGGACATGATGGAGGTTGATGATGATGATGATGATGATGCAGTATCAGCTGATGCAGGGACATGCAATGGTTCTTTGGGTGCGCTGGGAGACAGTTTGACATTTAAGTAAAGGAAAAAACAAAGATTTAAGTTGGATAATTTGTTATTGGCTGTCCAAGTTAGTACCAAGTCTATTTCCCTCTTTGTCTCTCTTCGTCTACAATGGGTCCAGCTTTGTTCTTGCTTATATGTATGGTGTCTCTCCTCCACAGAGAGACTTCTCCGTCTGGATCGAGAGGAGAGACGCAAGGAGTATCGCCGTCAAGATTTCATCTCTCTGGACAAGATCCCAACCTGGAGAGAGGAGAACAGACGTAAGACTTATTGCTGCTGGATGTATTCTGAGTTTGGTGCAGCTGATGAATTTGTGACTTATATATGATCTATAACGGCACTGTTCACATGGACCAGCCAGAAAATGATTATTCTGGCAGCTAAATTATCATGTTTATGTTTCATCAATATGTTTACGTCTAGACACACTTTCTTTTGTATGAAAATATACAGAAAGCATTGTAATTCTGCACATAAATGAGCAGTACATGCATGACATTGGTAATGTTTTTCTGAAGTTGCAAGTAGGCTAAAGTGAAAGTCAGTATAAATACAATTATTATGATTTTGTTTGTTAACATTTAAACCAAAATTCTGATGATGAACTTTGCTTGAGAGGCAAGATGAAAAAATGGTGAGCATCTTACTTGATTTCTCAGAAAGTGATTTCAAAGACCACGGCTATCTATCATTTATTTGCTAATGTTTGGAAAACGATACGAAAATCTGATCCGTCTGTTTACCAAGCCTGAATTGCTTTCTCATTTTTTAGAGAACATATTAAATGCAAGCTTTTTGACATGCAACAAAAAGGAGTTATAGATCTAAATTAAAATAGTTAAACTTCTCAGACAACAGTTACAAAGCATGTAGGACTCTGACATGAAGCTGACAGCAGTGTCTCTCAAATGGGGGAACGAGTACCTCTAGGGGTCCTTTAGTGTACTGCAGGGGGATGTTGAGATTTTCAATACAAATAGAAATGTAAGATGGATAAACCATGGATTATAACTATGGATTATATTCACTATTCCTATGTTCAACACAATCATGTCCACGATTGTGTTCAGTGTGACCCGGGAAGATGGTTTCCATATCGAATGACCAAAAATAAAATCAACCAAAATGTTTTTTTCCGCTGGTCTGACTGAAAAAAGTGTGTAAATTATTGAAGAAAACGGTTGAGAACTAATATAGTATAGTGGGGGAAGTAAGTTTCTAAAGTAATTATTTACTCTTTATTAAAAAATTATGACTAATGCTTCTACAACGTTGTGCAACCTAAATAACATCCATTATCATCACAGCTTGTGCTATAATCGTGTTACAGGTCTTAAAAACAACCCAATTTACCTTCAGAATAATGGACTGCATTTTCTAGTAGCAGCTTAATATTCTGCAGCATTTCTTTTACACATTTGTCCCTTTTTCAAGTAGCATTTTTAAAAAAGCAATTTGGTAAAACGTCCCGTGTTTAGTGATGTGCCCACATCTGCTGTGGTATCTTTCCCTATATTAAATTAAAAAGGTATAATATGTTTTGTTTTATTTATTATGGCAATGTGGGGAAGCTTATGGGTTTTTCAGTCTAAAACAGCACTGCTGAGTCACAGGTCCTTGGTTATTAATGTTTCTTTGTTCAACTCTTAAAGGAGTTGCACAATTTAATTTTTTTTGCCCACAATTTAAAAGAATATGATATGGGAATATGCAAATTATCCATGTAACACACTATCTGGAGGCTTGATTGTAGAGTATGTACAGTATTGTTCAAGTTATTGTTTTAAAAACATATTTCTATGAAGCATTAATTGATAGAAAATATAGAAATATAGATTTCTTTGAAGCATTTCTATATAGAAAAGTGCAATAATGAATTAATTTAGTTTTTTCCCTCATCAACATCACATTTAACTGAAGGTTTGAGAACCATACACGACTCTGTCTATCCAAAGGAACAGATAAAATCTCCCATATTTCATTCATCTTTTGTGAATAAATGCAACAAGCTGAGGTTCTCTTCTTCTTTTTTTTATCCCAGCCAATGACAAAGAGGAAGAGAAGGAGCTGACGGGTGGAGGAGGGCCGAGCGATAAAGTATCTCTCTACAAAGGAGATATCACCGTCTTGGAGGTGGATGCCATAGTCAATGCTGGTAAGGATTTAACCTTTGACCTTTCGGGAGCTTTTGGATGGGGGTTTGCTGCTCGTAGGCAGCGTCTGTTAAATTGTCCTTGGCTGCCCTCTACTGTTAAGACTCAGACACTGCTGGTTGAAGAGTGTGACTGACTTCCCGTATGCTGCAATACAGAGACTGGGTTATGTTCTCTTACTCAATGTCTTTGCACTTCCAGCTCTCCCTTCTACTTTGGACACAGTACTTTGTGTACTGACTATTCGGATATATTCGTCTCGTTTCATGAATGCGAGACATGCATGCTATAATGATTTGTGGTCGCGTATCCAATGCAGCTTTTTGGGTGAATGATTTCCTTTCATAGTGAGAGAGAGACGATTAGCAGAAATTGGCTTTTTTCAGAGATTTCTGCTACTGTCATGTGATTTTCTGCAGTCTGCTCACAACCTACACACATATTCAGAGGTGCTTAATTATTGCTTTACCTGCTGCTTTTGCAGCTATAGCCTATATATGGATGGTCAACCCCATAACTGTATAGCAGCAGTATATTAAACATGGTCTACATGGAAGTTGAGTTTCATAACTTTTCCTTCCTGTATTTACACACACACACACACACACACACACACACACACACACACACACACACACACAGTCTATTAAGCAGTGTGCACCTTGTGTGAAATTAATACACTCTAATTTATGCAAGGTTAATAGATGTGAAAAACAGAGTGCACTGTTGGATAAGGCTAATGAATTTAATATATTATGTAAATAGCCGTCGTGATGAGGAAGAAGGTAACATGACATTCTGAATCATTGTCAGCATGATGTAGAAGACAAACATGCAGTTTAGTACACAGGCACCACACACACACACACACACACACACACACACACCCTAAATGTCATGGTAATTGTCTTTGCTTCATCAACGTTTTGACCTTTTTATAAATGGAGTACTTGTAGCTGCTATGATACAGTTCAAGCAGTTTGTTGTTTGAACATGTCTGAATTACATTTTTGTCTTTAGATACAACTAAGCTTTGTAAAGGAAGATTTAAAGTCTGTATTTGTATTTTATTTATGTTCAATACATTCACATGTGTTAATGTATTCACCTCTATCCATCTACTGTCACCCATAAAGAGTGGAATATTTTATTTTTAGACACAATCGTCTGTTTATTCCTATTTAAATGCATCAGTAATCACGTTTGACCAGGTGCAATGATTACATTATGTGTCACAATTCATTTGTTTGGCGCTATAAAAGACGAGACATTTGCAAATTATTCCAACTTTATGTATATATTTAGTTACCAGACTATATTTAGTCAGTATATTTTAAATATACTACGTTAAGACAGTGGATAAAGTGAGCAGCATGTTTTTTAGGTGACTATGAAACTAGGGCATATGAGAATGGAATTGAGATTCAGGAGGGAGCGTTGCACATTTGGGTTTCCGACCGTTGAGTACTATTGGAGCGGAGGCAGGCGGTTTACTTCAGCAGTTAATGCTGCCAGACGTCCAGGCTCTGATTGAGCTACATGTTGCCCGGGAGGTAATTCATTCTGTTTAGCAGGCTGTCAGAGGCTCTGAAAGGTTGAAGGAATTGCTGAAGCCTTTTATAATTTCCAGAAGGTCTTCTCAGTTGGCCACACTGCTGCTTTATTCACACTGCAGGACCAGTTGTCTTTGTACAGGTGGTTGGACTGATAACGACGTGCACTATAGTGGTGGGTTTTGTCCCCCCATCTATGACAGCTCTGCTCAACAATACCAGCATGTTGTGAATGTTAATTCTTCCGGACCATGTTTTGTCATTGGTTACAAAAGATTTTTCCAGTATGACATTATAATTACGGTTATATTTATCAGTTGAATAAGCTGGCTGTAGTGGCTCTTGTCCAGAACATTTTTGGGTGACTAACTCGGTTCTGAGCTGCATGTGAACAAACATTACGGATGTTGAGCAACGTAGTTGGATAAGATCTTTTGGATAGTTTTTGTTCGACTTCTTGCCTTTCATCTATTCACTGCTTCCTATCTCCGGCCTGCAGTACTTCCATTTTCTCATGCCTGTTTTTCCCATTTCGGCTGGCACCAGTGTGGGACTTTTTTTGAGGAAGTTTAAGCCTAAAGGTTAATAAACTGTCGTTCAGCGAGTCAAACACGAAATGCAATGATGCGGATTATGTAAGTCGTAGGTAAATGGGAAGGCTGCTGTGCAGAATGCATGGAAACATGAAGGAAAGGGGATATATATATATATATATATATATATACACACTCTTGACATATTGGGCTACTAATTATACACTTCTGTGTGCTCAGTGGACATGAACCGACTACAGGAGCAGGTTGTCGATTATAATCCCGATCAAACTCAGCAATTCAGCATAAGGTTATAATATTGATTTTGTGAACGTGAGATAAAATATCACAATTTTGGTGCATATTATGAAACAGGCATTTATGTATTTATGACACTTTTTCTGGTTCTCTTAATGTATTAACAGTATCTGCACAATGTCAACTGGAAGTAAGTAAAGCTGCAGTGGTATTTACTGTACAGTTGACATGTTGTTTACTTTACCCTAAAACACTGATTTATATTTTATAAGCCAAAGGCATTTGTGCAACAAGGTTGTTTTTTTCCCCCATGACGGCAGCAATATGTCGGTTGCAAAGGAGAAATGTCTGTAATTTTAAGGGACACGGGGCCAGCTTGGTGCTGCTGTTATGCTGGCACGCCTATAGCTTTTTAGAGGGTGTCACGCTACTTTATGTCCTCCCATTAAAGTTTAATTATTAGGCTCATTGAGTTTTTAATTCTTGCCCGATTCTGTTTGGCTGGAGGTTGGACAGAAGGTGCTCAAAGTGTCACCTGGATGAGAGCCTGGAGAGTGCAGGACGGGAGGGGGAGGGGCTGTGGTGCCAATCGGTAAACTGGAGGGCATGGATGGCGACAGCATGCAGCCCCGGCAGGTGGCCTCAACTCAACCTACTCCCTTTAGAATGAGCCTGAAATGGTTTGCAACCACCCTGCATAAACCGCTTTATCCCCAGTATTGACTTTCTACCCAGATTCCTGGACAGGACTGCAATATGTTCAAAATGCATGTCATTTTGACAAATATCCAGCATATTATATTATATATATTTGGCATATAGCATATCAGTGATCAATGGAAAGAAGATGCTACCGCATTTAATGAAGACATGCTTCATCCTGACTCTCCGGGGTTCACGTAAAGTTTAAATGACGTTCAAACTTTTTAAATTTAATGACATGTCATTACTGTGGCTTCCCCCCCCCCCCCCCATGGCAAACACAAGATCATGTCTTCCATTTTTCTCCTTGTCTTTGTGCGAGTTCATGCGAGTGTCACCATCCCCCCTCGGATCAGAATGAGGTGGGAAAAGATAGCGGCGTTAAGTGGAGAGGACTTTCTCTTATCATGGTGACTGTGGTAATTATGCACAGGGGTTGACTCCTAATCCATTACCCGCTGTAAACCTTTCCCCATCTTTCCGTATTAGATCATTTTTTAAAGGAGCCAATTTAGTGTGCGCGGGGAATCTGGTTATGAACGCTATAAAGAACCCGAAGGGGTTGAGATGAGTGCGAGGAAGGCAATTGGTATTCAGTTGTATGGAGCCGCTGGTATTGCAGTCATCACAGGTTTGATGAGAGCAGTGACCCTCGGAGGGCAGAATACCATGATCCAGTGGAGATTGACTTTTATGTTTTTTTTGATATGCAGTCCATCCAAACATTGTTTGCCTGTGGGGCTGCTTGGCACAGAGGCAGCATTGATTACTATTCATTCATGCATAATGTACAGTGCCGAAGGCCACCAGGTGCCTCCGCCGGCCTGGAATCGAATGGAATGTGATGTTGCTTTGTGGTCGGAGCAAGCTAACATGTCGTGGTGCGACTTGTAGATGATGTCTAATCCTGACCATTAGGGGTGAGTATTGGCAAGAACGTCACGATGCGTATCACGATACTTTGGTCACGATACGATACGATATCACGATATAAATAAAGCTGAAAACACAAGTACCTGTATATGTACATCAGATGATATTCATCAGAGGACAAATTGAGTAAAAACTATTTCATTCAAAACAGCCTCTCCATTTTAATAATTCACATGAAATTCACTGGAATAAATCTTTGGAGTTGAAAAATCTATATTGTATTGCAAAGTATCATGATATATTGCGGTATCGATATTCTTACCCACCCCTACTGACCATTTTATTCGCCGATTGATGAGACTCTTAGAGATGGATCAGATTTAATTTGCGAGGAGGTTGGGAAAAGTACACAACCTCCTGGAACTTCCTGTTGCAAAACGCCACAGCAACATAGTTCCACGGGAAATAACACTATAAGAATGTAGTGTGCAAATTTGAAGTTGATCGGGTTAGATCTCTTGGAGGAATCAGTTAAATGACCAGACCTGGAATAGCAGTCATTTTTCACAGTAATTAAAAATGGCTGACTTTCTGTTTGGTTTAAGGTATGGCTGCAAGAGGCTGTTTTTGTAACATCTGGACATAACGCATATGCCTGCCATATTTCATGCATAAAAAGAGGGGGCTTCGACTTTTGAACACTGTTTGGGGGCGCCATCAAGCCCATTATCAAAAGGACCTGAGCTGCATGGCATCAGCAAAGTGATTTTTATTGAAGGAAGAACACACTATTTGTGTCTCTGATGGTTACTTTCTTTTAAAGGGGGGTTGTGGTTCATCCTCCCCTACTTATTGAAAACCCAGCAGTAGTGGCAGCGCGGCAACAGTGCAGGATAATGGTGTGTAATGTCCAGAGAATATTATATGCTTCTCTGAGACTCGAGCCTTAATGGAGAGCACTGCCTTATTTATTAGGGAATGACTCTCTGAGTGCTCTGGTAATATTTTAGCCTGCAAAGTACAAGGCTTTTCCAGGATGAAAAGTAGATGTGGCATTTTTATTCTCTCGCTGAGCTCTAGGTCTATAGACGCACTCTGGGGAAAAAAACACTTTTTTTCATTGTCACCCTTCCAAAACTTTAGTTTTCTTTTAAAGGTCTAGTTGTAATATGACAAGATATTCTCTGTTTCTGTATTGTGAATGCCAGTACTCTCTTGTGAAATTGATTTTCTGTCCAAATCCTTTTTTTTCCCCTTCTTTTTTTTATCCGTCTAAAATGTTGTTGGGACTCTGCATTACTGTTATAGATGGAGGACATGCAGCCGTTACAACAATACACTCATTCCGAAGAATGATGTCAAATTTACAATTCACTTTTTACTTTCTACTTTTACTTCAGTGATTGATAAAGCCCACAGCTTTCCCCTCCTACTGTTTGGGGATCTTGTCAGCGCAGACTCTTCATTAGATTTTCTGTCAGGCCATAGATGTGCTGCACAACACACTCAGCCCCTGGAGAGCCTGACTCGACGGGTCTATCTGTCTCTCTGCAGATTCACAGCCTGTGCCATAACCCCCCAGAGTGGTGCAGCCATGCTCCCAGCGATTTGACTGCAATTCAGGGTTCCTCTCGCTCGCTCTCTGTTCTCTGTTTCACTCTGGCGGCATTTGCATATACATGGAAGTGTATACGCTGACACACACACACACACACACACAGTACATTAGAAACCATTGCAGAGAGGACTGGTAACTTCTTGAGCAAACTTGTGATTGTTGCACTGTCAAACCAAGAATGAAAATCAATGCCCCTGGCTGAGAGAACTTGCTGCTCTGTTGAACAGTGAAATGACTGCCGTGAGTGGGTTGCACTGTGTCCCGCACTAAAAGGTCCAGTTAATCGTATCAGCTCCGAGAGAGATACTGCACAAGGCCAAGGCTCGCTCTCCCCCCTTTCCATCAGGCTGTAAATGTGAACCGAGGTGACGAACCAGCTGGTGAAAGCTTCCTCTCCTTTTTTTTTTTGCGGATTGTGAACATCCTCGCGGGCCCGTCTAAGCGTTGGCTCGACGTCGGTTCTGTTTATCTCTGTGGTGCGCGAGGTGCCAACGTGGCCAGGTAGAAATCATTTTTCACGAGTGTGTGTGTGTCTGTGTGTGTGTGTGTGTGTGGCTAATGGAAAGTAATCATGGGAGTCTGTGTTGTCAGTGTGTATCCGGCTGGCACTTAGAGAAATGTCTCCCTTTTGCTTGAACTGCTAATGGTCTATGACCGTATTGAGTGTTTGGGAGAACGAGCCTCCCCGTCCATCCCAGTCAAGCAGACCTACACCACCCCTCTCTAACACTCAAACACTCACACGCCCACATTTTAAGGCCATGAAACGGACTGTGTGTCTCTTCGGAGACCGTTGCCAGTCTGCATGAGGAACCCGTCATTCAGGTCGGGTCCTCGCTCGTCTCCCTGGTGACTGTTGTCAAGGTCAGAAAGTCTCTAGCTGTGTTCGAAATCATTCACTCATTCACTCACTCCCTATCCCCTACATCGTGTATATGATATAGTGCACTACATCATGTACACGATGTAGGGTACGACGGGAGGAGAATTCGGACACTACACGGGTCATTTTCTGAACGTGGTTACGTCAGCAGATGCGCCAGATACTCATGTGACGTGAGTGGGCGCGCCGAGCATCATGTAAACATACCTGACGGTATAAAGATGTGATTCTTCATGGCGGTTGTGTTTCTTGGTCAATAAAACTGTTGAAATATCAATGGTGTGTGAGTTTGGTTTTGTCAGCTACTGTTTTGTGTCCTCGTCATGAGCTGTAAATGCTCAGGGTTGCGCACAAGCTGTAAGATACGTAGCGCGTGCGAACTAACGCTAGTGGTCAGTAGCTATTTAGCTCGTAGCTAAGTAGCTAGTTGTCAGTAGCTATTTAGCTCGTAGCTATCGGCTACTTGTGTATCGGCACGGCAGCATTGCATTGTGGGATACGGGAGCACAATGTAGTGTACATCGCTTGTTCACTCAATGTTGCGGTGCATTGTGGGTATTTTGTCGTCCACTACATAGTGGATGAAATCAGCCACGGAGAATTCGAACAACACTACAAAATGGCGAACACACTATATAGTGCACTACATCCGTGATAGGGGGCGATTTCGAACACAGCTTCTGTTTGCATCCCTGTCTTACCTCCTAGCCCCCTCTGTTCCATTAACCCCCCCCTAAAACACCTTGCTTTTTTGCTGCACACATGCCAGGTCTCATCCATCAGACTTGTGCGTAACTGAGAGGGTATCCTGACTCTCTCATCACCTTCTGTTTCTCTTTGCTGTTGTCTCACACAAGTAGAAGGTTTTTGATGAGTCATTTCTCTAGAGGACATATATAACATATGTTGTGATGGATTAGTGAGGAGGAAACAATGTAACTTCATGAGTATTTCTGTGGTTTAAGGGTGGCCTTAATATAAGTTAACAGATAACAGCAGGCATACCCACAGATGAGTCCTGCTATAGCTGGTGTATCTGTTGACCTGTAGGGGGCACTGTGGCTCCACCTAAGTATAGCTGACATGTCTGATAGCAGAGTAAGTTTGAGAAGTGAGATGACTGAGCTGGTGCTGCATTTCAGATGGATAAATCCCCCCCTTTTTTTTCTCTGCTTCCCCATCACAGATGTTTCTTTAGAACTGTTTGAGGCGGCAACTAGAAATTCCAAGGCATCTTACAGGTTTTCACCATCTGCTTCTCCAAGTCCAACATTGTGCTGTTTTTGGGAATTGAAAGACATTTTTTGGGGGGATGAAATAAAACAGGGATGCTGATTTTGGAGCTCAGTCAAGGTTTCAGATGATACACCGTATTAGCATAGTAAGAAGTGAGAGCATGGCTATGTGCACTTCTTTTTTTTTTTTTTTAAGGCTTTGGTGGAGATGTGGAGATGCTGTATGTGTGTAGCAGGGGGGTGACTTCTTTTATCCTTTTAAGGGAATGTGGGGAGATGCCGTGTGTGAGACTAGCACTTTCCTTTCACCCGGGCTTCACTCTGCCGGTAGAAGAGTTGGAGAAATCCACCGCTGACTGCTGACTGTTTCCCTGCACAATCCCCAGGCGGTGTGCTCGGCACGGTCGTCAGCAGGCGATTCACTGGTCCTCACAATACCCTTCTTTGAACGCCAGTTCATTCTCTCTGCTCTGCTTCTGTCGTCCCCCCCCCCTCTGCCATGTTTTCCCTCAGTTCCCCTCATTTTACTTTCAGTTAAACCCTCTACTCCCACGGACACTTTACCTTCACAGCCACAAACAAATGCAAAACATGTACACCCAGAAAAAGTGTGCACCTTAGCAGAAATACTGATGAGCTACTTGCTTACAGGCCTGCAGTGGCAAGGTTCTCACTAATGGCTTCATGTATATAATGGCCTGGTAATGGTAATGGTGCAGGTAATGAGCAACATAATGTCACAAGTAAGTAAAGAAAAAAAAAGCACACGTTTTGAAGGCGTTGCCTCTGAGACGATGGCCTTCCTTTTCATCAGACAACTCCTTTCTTTAGAGGGCATCCAGTGGTTAAAATAAATTCCTGCTATACTGTGTTGTAGCAGAAATAAAATATTCCAATGCAGCGTTGCTGTGACTAAGTCCACCTAGAACATCAGCGCTTAATGGAGATATGAAATTGTGTCCTCCCTGCTATTTCTCTGTTTGCGGAAACGGAGAAATCCCTCCGTATAAGAATGCCTCTAAGCAACTCGAATGGAATACTGTGATGTTTGCTGAGTAGCTTAAAATGAGAATGCAACACTTGTAACCCAGGGCACTTCATTCAATATTTGCGTGCATGTTCAAGCTTCTCTCAGAGCGGGAGGAACCAGGGGCCGTGTTCATAACGGCAGCTTTCAACTGGCCATTTTGAATGCAAGTTTAAGTAACTGCTGTTTTCTCTACTCGTTTTTAAATGTTAAAAAGGAATCTGGCACTGTTACATTTCCAGGCATTTATTCATATTCCTCCTGAGGTGAAGGTTTGTTTCTGACTAAGCCAATACTGTAGGGAATAAACACTAAGAAGATGCCATTTTTACTCCTAAACTACAAACTCTCTAAAATGAATAGCCTCAAGTACTTGTTTAATTGGAAAGAGTCGTGACAATGTTAGTTACCATCTCATTAATGTAAAGTAAGCAAAATGTTTGGTTAACTCTCCTTCGATTACTATTTTTTAGACGGAATTAAAGAATTAAATTGTTCAGTGCTCATCCAAATGATTTATCTTTTGTGTTTTAGGTTTTATTTGCGATAAATTAAACCCGTTTCGTAACCACTGGCAAGCATTTGTTTGTATTGACTTAAAAATGTGCATGTATTCTTTTTATTTTGCAGTATTTTACATATTCCTCAACTTAAAGGGTTATCATGTCATCCTTTTAATAATACACATTGAAAATCGTATATATCCAAATAGCCATTCTATTCCAAAAATTCTAATTATTGTAAGGGTAATATTTGTATCAATCATTCCCTTTATCTTCATATCACACACAGTGGCTGCATTTCAAAACAACCCTTAATCTTTTTGAGCCTCGTAAAAGAGATACACAGGACCTTAGAGACTTACTGTTGGTGTCTGCTGTTTTGATATAATATGATGTCAGACAGGTTTCTTTTTAGACTTTTTACACCCAAATTATGTTTTATGACAGGACTAGCAGTGCCGAGCCAGAAGGCATGCACATTATCCTGGAAAATCACCTAAAGGTACGAGCAGAGAGACCTTTTCCATCTTCTTTAATGAACCTGGTTCACAACAACAACAGCAGCAGCAGCCTCTCCTAGATTAAAACAAACACGGTATGCAAACATAGCTTTTAAAACCTTGCAAAAATGCAATAAATGTGAAAAAGCAAATGTGTTCTGTGGGGGAATAATCAGTCATCGTCGAGGTGACAATGACATGAAGCTCTTCTAATGCCCCGGATCTTAAAGAACACTGCTGAATATCCACTAATAGAAACTAGACTGTCCCAAGAAAAGCATGCTGACAATGTATAATGTATACAGGAAATGAACAAGATTTCTTTTTTCTAAAGCTCCGCATTATTGGTAAAGATTAAGATGACTTACAGAAATGGGGAAGAAAAGAAAAGTGTTTTTTTTTTTTTTTTTTTTTAGCATCACAGCAATTTGTGTCGTCTTTGACATAACTCTGAGCGACGCGCTTGCATGAGAACTGGTGTGTATGTAATTGTGATGAACTGACCTGTGATGATGCTTTTAATTGAACACGCTCCATCTGTTGTACAGAAATAATGAAAATTCTCTCCCTCTCCGGGTAAACGCGCCGAAACTCCAGCAATCAGCGGCGGCTCTCGGGGGCTACGTGGCTGCACAGCCCTGGCGTATGGAAATGAAGCCCCCCGACTGGACGTTCCTGATGAAATGGATTTCCCTTTTGTTGACACAAGTGATTGTGTGGTTACTGTAGGGCTTAGGGAATGTGGACTCATTATAGACAAAGGCCTTCGTTCAGCGGAATGGTAATAGAAACGAGGCTAGGTTCTGTTGGCTGTGATGAACGGTGAGCTTTATGCGAAATGTCTGGGAGATATGAGTCTATTAGGCGTGATGGAGTTATTATTTTGAAAGGTCTTACGGCTTACAATGCAGTGTTTGATGTAACTACCCTGCAAACAATGAGTGCTAATGAACTCCATCAGTTTTCCCAAAAGCAGACCCATTTGGGCTCAGTTATGACAAAATGAACACTGTTTATTGCCGACTTTGTTCGGAGGAGGTACTGTATGCGGAAAGATTTTATTCCTTCAGTTGATCATTGAAGACAGTTATTAGGGCGACACGGCTTCGCATACTGAGAATATTCTAGTCGGATGCTTGATATTTCACGCCGCGCAACAAACTCTCCAGAAGAACAAAGTGATTTTCAGGTTTGACCCCGAGAAGTTAGATTAGATTTTTATTTCCATAACGGAGCGCTGCATGGGAAATAATTTTTTGATGAGAGACGAGGCAGAGGAGACGGAGGAGTGGATGCTTGAGTGGAGGTGAGTGACGAGGTGTTTTGCGGCCGGGTTCAGAGGGTTGCCTCATATAGAGTAGTTATAGACAAGCTGATGATTTGTTGTGATGTACCGGAGGAGGAGGGAGGGGACCTGACTTGGAGGTAGTGTGACCTCGAACAAACTGCGTTTGTTTAACCTCGCTCGGCTGCGGAGCTATAATGGGATGATAGCTTCTGCCATTAGCATGATGAAATGGACAAATAAGTGACTTAAGTGAAACGCTCACGTTAAAGGAGGGGGGGCTGCAATCCAGTTGGCTTTTGATGCTTCGGTTGGCTATGGAAACAATTTAATCTCTTTAATAGAATCTTAGTCCCCCCCTTCATGCACAAACAAAGCAGATTAAGGTTCCCAATAAGGCGAAGGCTCTTGGTGATGGAAGTGAATTCCCAGTTCTGTGGGTGGTGCTGTTTTTTTATTTTGGTGCTGGAGAAAAACTCCCTCAACACAGAACCAAAGCTGCATGTCTGTTTACTTGTACTTATCTTGCTTTATTCAGTTAATTTAACCAGGGGGTAAGATTTTGGATTTGTTTTATAAGTGGGACACCACCAGGACAACAATTATTATAATAAGATTAAAAAAAGAAGAATAATAAGAATAGATATATGGGCTGATTAAAAGATAGATATGCACTGAATATATTAAACATGCAATATATTTATACACTGATTAAAATAAGACACGATACCTTGTCTCTCTGTAATACAACTATATCTAGGTTACCGCATTACGCATATTCAGCGTGATAGTGAAGCTAATTATATCTCAAGTGGCTGATACTCAGGCTGTTGCAAATAGTCGTCGCCGTCTCCTAAGCAGCCTCCTCCGTGCAGCCGCCGTCGTCTCTATGATACGAGCATGAAGGAAGCGTGCCGTTAGCAGGTGTCGATTGATTTTTGAAGCGGTTTACTGTGAATGAAGGGTGGAAGAGGGAAAAGGGTAGAGCAAAGGAGACATTGTGGTGTTCGTCATGGGTTGTGTGTGCCACTAAGGCAAATGTGAAGACAAGGTGCAGAGACACTATATATTTATAGGTGTGCTTTGAAAAGCTGCCAGGTGTAAGGGGGGGGGAGGAAGGAAGGGAGATTGGAGGAAGTTATGACAGGCGGGAGACTCGAGGGAGGATGTTGTGTACTCTCAACAGATTTAATTTCCCCATGTTCCCTGGATAATCAGGCACCCACGTGGCCATCCTCCAGCCGCCACCGCCGCTGCAGTCCCCCGGGGGTGATGTTGATGAAACACATCACATTACAGCTGATATAGGTGCGTTTGTCCTAGTGGGTGTCTTGACGAGTGGTGGGGAAGACCGAACTAAGGTAGCGACCAAGCCAGAAGACACAATTAGCCTTTAATGAGCCTTTTTAATCAGGATGCATGTTCAGGAAATGAATGCAACGGGAAGAGCACAGATGTTCAGATATACAAGGATTTCTGCTTGTTTATTAAAGGGGAAGCTTTCACAGCCTTATTGCATAAAAACATTGATTATGTGGTACGGCGAAATATTATCCGATTACACATGAGTATATCTGCGTGTTAATAAGTGATCATTCCTTCAGCTGTCAATACTTCTAGCTCTTACAAGTCCACAACAAAAAATCACTTTTGGCATTTTAAGACTCACCTTTTCCTCCTCCACTCACACACTCGTTCGCAGCTCTTCTTTTCTAGCTCCGACTTGCATCAGAAAACCATTCACTCGTGGCTAAAAAACCCAAAACAAAGCTGACAAAGACTTCTCTCCTGTAAACATTTGTGTTGGATATCTGCTCTGATGAGCCTCCTTGTTTTTTGAGTTTGACTTTGTTTTTTATGTCTATGATGCAGGGTTGAGAGGTCAATGTATAAGAAGATGGGATTAATTATAAAACATTGCATTCAGTGTATGAACAGCCTAATTATTTGAAATGCAAGACGACAGCATGACTACAGTATGACTAATTCTAATTTTGGAAAGGTGCAAAAAAAATACAGTTATCTCTGGCTCCGTTTCCTCACTTGTAGCTGTAGGTTCGGGCATGGGCATTTAATTAGTCATACAATTAGTCATCACTGCACCCGCAATCCCCACTGAAGCAAAAATATAATTCCACTAAGACTACAAAAACAAGGCATCACGCTTTATGCCTGGGAGAGTATATCATAACTCCTTGAAGCCCAGTTTAATTAATTAATGATAAAAAGCAAGCGTTCACCTCGCTTTTGGAATAGTATTTACTGACTGGAGACGCGGTTCTCTCATTGTTATCTCACTGTACTTTTTTTTTTTTTTTTTTTTTTAAATTACTCCATGAATTGCAAATTGAAATATAACAGCAGAAATAACACCGGGGCAAAGCATCCCACCTACGTTGTGTTTAGCAAAATAACTCACCGGAGACCTATCTGATGCAAGACGCTACAAATAGTTACAGAGCAGGGAAACGTATCGAGGAAGGTATATCAAACCTGACGGCCCTCTGTGCTTGGATACTACAAACAATACGAACTGAAATCCTCCTTTTCTTCCATTTTTTTTACTTGATGTGGAAAGTCTTTTCAGCAAAAAGGCAATATTAGTGTGTGTTGGTGAGAAAATCATGTCAAAATTATCATAAAGGTTACTGGATGAATGGATAGATGGATGTTTTATTCATCCCCATGGGAAAGTCAGGTAGCTCATAAATCCAGGTTTAAAGAAATGCATATATAAATAAATAAGTGAGTAATTCGATAAAAAAAAATCCAAAGGGAGGCAATATTTCACAAAGTCCACATTTTAAAGGACTATTGCTCCAGCCCAGTGGCATTTCCATCTCTCATTAGCAGAGGTCTTCTAAAGCCTGATGGCGGTGGAGATGAAGGTCCTGAACCGTCGTGTCCTGCAGCTGCAGCGAGATGAGCCTCCCTCTGCAGCTGCTCCTCTGGTCAGCCAGGATGTCGTCCAGAGGGCGGCTGACATTGTTCAGGATGGACCTTGGTAAATAATGGAGTCATCACATCTGAAGAGCTTTTCATACTGTAGGCATTTGTTGGAGCACAATGCTCAAAGCACTACGCTTCCAGTTTACAATCTTGATGCATCCAACAGACCAGCACTACAATAGTGCTAATTCGGCACTATTGTTGTTGGGATTGTGTCCACTAATGCATGCAAATGGGTGCGGACAAAACGCTACAAACACTTCCCAGCGTAATGCAGTACATTGCTATCTATATGTCTGGAAAACGCAACCATAGAGTGGAATGACTGACCATTAGAAGTTCCACTTTTTTTTTTTAACAGCATGGCAATTCTATTGGATTGTTTAGAAGTACCTCTTAAAGTAGTCACTTAGTGTTTTTATATCACACAATTTCTTAGCTTCATGGCCTTTTGAGATCAATGTTTAAAACAGATGAACAGATAATCAATATTTGATTTCCCCTGCAGAATTAAAAGGGTGGCGTGCACACAGTAAAGGTGTGACAATCATTTTTTTTTTACATTTCACAGCCACGTCAGTAAAGAGAGTAAAGTCTTTTAAAAAACAGCTACCCAGTGATTTCCATTTAGAAGACAACTCAATTAGCTGCAGGCCAATTAACGCTGCCTGTGCTGCTGAAATTAATGAAGAGACGTGTCGGCGCAGGCCAGCGGGGTGGAAGGAGAAGCAGAAGGTCAGCCGCTATTTTCATTGATTATTTTGTCCTGCGTGATGCTTCGTCCATTTATCATTTGTGTGTGCTGAAAGGAGGGGATCTGAAATCTAGCAAAAAATGTGACTTGAGAAATACAAAGTGAGGTCAGAAGGTCTCTAATACAAAAAAAAAGGTAATTGTAGCTCAGTGTCTGTTTCAGAAGAGGCTCCGCCACAATCAGTGGCAGCTTCTATTTCTGTGGAATGACTCTTTATTTATCTCCCAAATAGAGCTGTATGACAGCAGTGGGGATGTAAATAATATATAACTTATCAACAAACACCATGTCTTTTTTTTTTTTTTACCAGTAATTGATTGTGACTTAGCTGGAACCGTTATGGGAGGTCTGTGGAGGATTCCAAAGTTTGCAGCTGCTAGATTTAAAGATGGAGAAGAAGAAACACTCTGAGATTCTGTTTTGGGATTTGCCATCATGGAAAAAACCCCCCCAAGAACTGGATTTTATATCCTGGGATGCTACAAGTGTAACTTTTTAAGGCATTTCGCACATCTTAAATTGTTGATGACAGAGGAAAAAAAGCTCAGTTTGACTGACTGGGAGACTATCCCCCAAATGAGAGGCTTTAAACTCTTGTATTTATAATGAAATAGACCTGAAGTGGTCAAAAACAGGCAATTTGAGGGAAATGTTCGATGTGATTCAAAGCAACGAGGCAAAAGTCAGCACAGCCTAGATTTCCCAATGTGAAACAAAGTTGGAGGCTGTTGGATGCTGTCAGTCAGAGCAGGGAGGAGCAGGGTGCCATTGGTTTTTTGGAGCATATATACTGTATTGATGCTGTTAACCGCATTAAGCACATTTTAATTCTTGGAACAGACTATCTCTCCTGACGAAACAAGCTATAAACAAACAAAGATGTCCAACAGAGAGAGGGGAGAGTTATGTTTACCCATCCTCAGACGATTTGGCACCCCGAAATGAAGATTTCTGTATTTGTGTTGTTGTTTTGTTCGACTCGCACAATAGTTGGCATCAAACTGTCAAACCATTTGTTTTAGCGGAGCTCTCTTGAGCTGCGCAAACACACCCAGTGCCACTTTGTAGTACGACGAGGGAGATCTTGCTTTTGCCCTCCCCCTCCCAAAAAAAATAAAAATAAAAATCCATGTGTGTTTCAGGTTTGGAAGTATTAGCGTGGCACGAGGAGTGCCTCCCTCTGAGAGATTCATTATGGTAAACTAGGTTTAGGCTTTCACTCTAAACACCAGCTGGCGTCTCAATCATAACCGTCTGCTGTGGTATGTCAACATATTTAGATGTTAACACTCTTTTTTTTTTACAACGGTCTTTCCTGTTTTGCAGCTAAGAGAAGAAATTTAATCAGTTTTACAGGTATTTTTTAATTAGCATCTTGAGAGATGGGATTCATATTGCGGCGTTAGATTATTTACTTTTATTTACTTTTTCCCCGACAATCTGTTAGGAGAAGAAGTCAATGTCAACGCGGTGCGGACACGGATGAGTAATTGTTTATTCATCTCCAACTTTGCTTAATGACTTACTTTTGAATTTCCTCACAACTCCAGACAAATATCTTTTGACGATATTGACAAAAATTCCTGATGTTGTTAATGCCTGAATCTGCTCAATTACTTCTGCGTTGTGAAGGCAATTATCTCGTGTGTCATTGAAGGCGAGGCGCGGCGCAATCCAATTTCACTTGATATCCCTCATTTATTCATGGTGTTTCTGTCAGTTAAGGTCAGACAGACCTCCGCCTGCTGAATACTGTCTAACATTAGCCTGTTTAACATGAAAATACAAAAAAAAAAAGCACCGGTGAGAGGAGTCATCTGATGCTGTTGATTCTGACGATTACAGTTATGTTGTTTTTGGGTTTAAAGCTCCTCCTCAATCTCGTATAATGATTTTCTTGAAGGCTCCTACGACGATTGGTGGAATCCAACAGAATTGCTGCTATGTTTTTTTTTTTCATATAATTTCCAATTAAAATGTTTTGCATCAACACTTTCTTAAACTTTGTTTTAACTACCGGTTTGTGCATTCCCATTGTTGTTTTCAAGAGGTAATGAAGTGTTTTTCCTATGCAAGTACCCCAGATGGATATTGTTGTTCTCACTTTTACCTCGTCCTTTCAAATCTGCATTTTTTTGTTGCTCCTCTCCTCTGTGAAGAATGAGCCGAAGAGCCCCGTCCTTGTCTTGCGACGTGCTTCTGCTTTCATAGAAGGGCGTTCGGTGCGAGGAGGAGGGCGACGTTTCATGAGCACACATTGCTTTTCAGGCTCATTCTCCTGGTTTCCTGCAACCAGGGCAATGATGGAGAGGTCTTGAAAAACCTACGTGCTCGGAGATCAATCATCATAAAAGACAAACGGGCCTGAGCTTTATACTGCCAAATGGTGCATGGGAGAATGCACCAAATCCTGCCTGCATTCTTTCGCTGCGTGTTCTCTTCACTTTTCTTTTCTTCTTTCTGCCAAAGCATTATAAAAAAACAGCTTTGTGGGTTAAAAGCTATGCTAAATTTTTTATCAAAACCATGACTTTATTGGCATCTCACACCAACAGCTTCAGAGGCCAAGAAACACACATGCCCACACACAACGCGTTGGCAAACATTGGGGTCAGGTCTGGGCTTCATTAGGGAAATGCACTCAATTGCAATTAGTGGTAAACATATTCTTCCGTGCACTTACCCTTTGATTGCATTGTTATTGCACAATAGCAAGATAGATGGCTGTATATTTGACGCCGTGTACTTTTTTCAATTAGCCACAGACCCAGAAAAAACTTTGCGATGTGTCCCGCAGGCACGATACATGAAGCAGACAACCTGAGTAGAGCAAAAGTTAGGTTTGAATTAATTAACAATTAGCCTAACTAAGAGCATTGGATGTTACAAATGAAGATTGGATAGTACAAATAGTTTTTCTTCCTCCCCAGGTTTCTTTTTTTTTTTTTTTTTTTTTAGTAGCTCGCTATGTAACCAGCTTTCAGGCCTGAATAATTTAATATTCAGGCTGTCCTTCAAGACACTGCAGCGTGGTGGTAAATCTGACAGTTTTTGATGAATGTGACATAATTATTTAATCTTCCAGAGCGTGGATGGCAAAAAGCATTCAATATACAGCATTGTCAGCCGAGACGGTACTAATAAAACCATCCGTTGTCCGTTTGTTGGCGTAGCGGAGGAGCGACGGGAGAATTTTACCCATTCATTTGTACATTTATGACTGCGAGGCGGTGTCCCAGTCAGGGCCACAGCACGAGGCCAGGAGGCGGAAGATGAATACCAGATAGCTCCGCTCCCCAGACATTACTAAATGAGCAAACTGGCAGTTTACAGCTACCCCACAACGTAACGTGCATGTTTTATAGATGAGGAGAATCTGACTAACTGTCAGAGAATGAAAGCACCTCTCAGGATTGTACCGTAATGGCCTCTCAGTAAAATGAGACAGGGCTTTATGGGTGTTTATCATTGCATATTTCACCAACTTTTTTTTTTTTTTCTTTTACGGCCCAAAAGGAGACGGCAAGAAAGCTCGAGAGAAAAAAATTGAAGCTTTTATTTCATTAGCCAACATGTCAGATTGATCAGAGGGCACACGAGGAATGTTCCGGGGCTTTTATTACGCAGGCAGCAATTAAAGCGAGAGCACTACTGTAAAAAAAGATCAAGTAAATACCTACCGGTGTCTACTAACTGCTCCGTTCCCCACAGGACTTTTAATGTTATGCTTGTTTCTGTTTACGTGTTCATGATGGGGAGCCTTGTGTGCCCATCTCTCTATTTTATATTGTGTTCATCAACCCTGCCACTCCCTCACTTGACTTTGCTTTGCATTTATGATCAGTGATATTAGTGTGCAGTGAGTTGTGAGCAGCGTTGCTTCTTTCAAGGGTGATATGCTAATAAAAGTGTTCTCAGGCTATATTCCAAGATGGCCAGAGTTTTTTTTTTTTTCTTTTTCTGTCAGTAATTGAAATCTTTTAATTTGACTATTTTGCATGTCAAATATGCAGATTTCTTTTTTTTGTCCCAGAGCATTTTTTTTTTGTCGGTATGAAACCTTGGAACAAAGCTCTGTCAATCCGAACTAATGGAATCCTTTGTGGTTAGCTGCTTCTAGTGTTTCTACAAAGACTTACAAAAGCCTAATATTCTAATTACACCAAGGAATAAAATGTGAAACATATTCTTACTGCTTTCAAGATGGTGAAAAATAAGCCTCTTCCCGTACTTTATCATAGGTATTTACCCACATTCTCAGGCTCTTTGTGTCTTCCAGACAATGCAGGAAGCACCTAGAGGTAACCGGAGACCCGGTCACAAGTTTCACTACATTTTTTTTTCTCTCTTTTAACCACCGGGAGGTTATCAGGAGCTCATATGCCTGAGAAGTGCTGAATTAGCTCCGAGTGGACAAAGATGGAGACTGGCAAGGAATTAGCAAGCAGGTAGAACAAAAGGGGCTTACTTGGAAGCTAACGGGGCTCATCAGTTTTCTCAATTAGTTGGCTGCTAGGAGACGGGCCACTGAAACGACTTTGGCAAAGAGGGTTTTATTACAGTGACTTGGAATGGATGAACACGGAGGTGGAGTCTTCACAATTCCTGTACGGGATTCTTGAGCAATAAAAAAGCCAAAATAATCCGTTTGATGGTGTTATTCCAGCAAACTATGTACTGTATGCATGCAGAAGAGGGTGTAGTCCTCTAATTGCTAATGTCATAAGCCAACAATAAGTTTCCATTTCATGGCTCAACTCTTGGCTGTTTTTTGGACTAGAGTTCACTGTTATTACTAATGGCGATGTTGCGTGTGAAGACTGAGATTTGGATCAACACCAGCCTCTGAACCGGTGTCTCCCGAGTCAGGTGTGAGAGGGTAGGTGTCACGCGCCCGTGATGCAGACCAGGCACCGGTGGGAGAAAGACGAGAGCTGCTGGCCCTCTTATTGCCTTACAGATGCCTCGAGGCCATCGAGCAAACATGCGCCTCAACCCTCCCCATCACCCGTAACTCAATAGCTCTCTCCACACCACCCTTCAATGTCTCAACACCTTCCCAAGGTTGAAAAATGCCTCGCACCGGTTAGCTCCCCAGGATGTTGACCCGGCAACGCAGGTCATCACTCTGAGACAAAGAGATTGTTATCGGCCCAGTCGCCCCCCCACCCCTCGAACCACCCCCCCTCTTGCACGGTGAGCGATGACTCCTCTGAAACTTAATATCAGTGATATCATCAAGGTGCTTCCCTACCTCCTCCCCGAGGATTGAGAGGGGGTGTTGTAGAAAAAGTACTATCTGGCACTTGGCTGACGGAGGGCGCCTCCAGGGAGCGTTGGTCAGTTTGGTGCCATTAAGCGATGTGTAATACAAGACGGAGAGAGAGACAGGCTGACAGAGAGAGAGAGAGAGAGAGACATAGAGAGAGGGGGGGTAATTGTGAATGAAGAGGTTAATGCTCCATAACTCATTTTCCTCTTTTCTTCCCCCCAGTAATTCAGCGGCATAGAGAAATTACAAGCTGCCCTCCTGCTCAAACCATTATGTTTCTCATTGAAACTGTTTTGCATTTTCATTATAATGCTTGGCTCTCCCACGCTGTTTTTTTTTTAAAGGCAAATAAAAGTGATAGAGGTATGCATGTTTCATTTAGAGTTTCCCAAAGTGACTTAGGTGAAATCCAGTATATTATATTAAAAAAAACACCCTGCATATCCTTTATTGGTGGCTATATTTGGGATAACTACTGTAATAAGGATTATGTACAGTATTCTTGTATTGCTTGTCTTTATATTACCAAGAAATACTACCATGGAAATCATATTGTGCTAAAAACCCAACAGTAATTGGGCCAAAGTGTTTACACGCCTCAGTATACTAGATAATAACCCAGCTTTTACATTCACGCTCCCAGCAACTGGGATATGATCTGAACTGGGTTATTATAATTGGGACATGATGGTTGGCATGTACGTGAGAATCCTAAATGTTATAGAAACTCTGTGGTGCATGATAATGTATCCACCAAGACTTCAATTAAACTGCGTATTTACAAGCATCTTTTCCCCCGGTGGTGCCGAGGTTTGATTATTGTTGTGCTCGACAAAGAAGAATATGTGTGGATATTGAGATTCTCTTGATGAAGATGGACTGATAAGTACGACTGCCTTTTCTGGGACGAATACGCCGGTAAGGTCCATTTCAGCCAAGACAATCTCAATTTGTTGTGCATGTGCAGTCGAGCAAAGAATGCAATTTAATTTAATCAAAATAGAAATGTGGTGGGGTTATCTGCCACGGACAGGCACATTCTCTGTCTATCACCTTCATCTTCTTGCAGGGATATTACCGTTGGCTTCTTTAGCAATGCAGATGATGCAATAATGTTAAAAGTAGAATAATATGAGAAACTGAGGCAAATACTAGCTCACGGTATTCGTACTCTGAGGCATCCGCCTGCCTTCCGCCTGTGTGAGTATGCACATTCATATTCAGTCCCTTCAGAGTACATTCATAAAGTTTTCATGAGGGGTGAATTAATTTGATCCCTGCATGCTCGGCTATTACAACTTGTATTGTGGCTGTCAACATGCATCGGGAAGCCTGGACGCCGATGTCGAAGACCCGGGCAACCTTATTACAAACCACTGAGACCGCCTTTCAGATATTGTGTTGCGTTCTTTCTCAGGTGCAGTTAGGGCTGTTTGATTTTGCCCATAAATAAAATCCAGATTTTCTTCTCTCAAAATCAGATTTTTCGATTACGATTATTTTGTGAAATGACAAAAGGCAAAGAAATTATTTCAAATATGCTGTTTTTTATTAAGCATTTTGCAAATCATTTCCCCATTGGGATTTGAGTGCAAACCTTGCTCTTATTAAACAAAAAATCCCTAAAGGGATTAATATTAAGAACAATTAATTAACTTTTGCCATCTGGCTTTGATCCATGGTATCTTCTTGTAGACCTCTTGTAAACAAAAAAACAACAAAAAACAATCCCTTTGGGATTAAGAGAAAAACCTCACTTTCACATGTACGTTAAGGTGTGTCCATTAAACAAAAATTAATGAATAAAATGCAGAACTTTTTGAGAAATTGATTTTACGATTTTCACGTTTTTAACATCGTCCTAACTACATAATCGCGATTATGATTTAAAATCGATTAATCAAACAGGTGCAGTATATATTTTCTTGTATAATGTAGGTCAAAACCAAAAAAAACATCTCACTAAAAGTTCCTGAGATCGTCAATTTAGTGGCTCAAAGTGGATTCATCACCAAATGATGAATCCACTGTCTACTCAATCAGCTAAGCTCACAGATTGTGTCCCCAATATCCACTCTGCTTATCAACTAATCACAACAGAGTGCTATAATCAAATAATCAATGAGAACATTTGAACCTAGTCAATATCCCACCTTCCAAAGCTGGCAATTTAGGCTTCCATTTATCGGCCTGCTCTGACCCTTTCTGGTCAATAGAACATCCTTTCATGCTCCCCGGCCTGATAGCGTTATCTGCTTGCTTTAATCTAGCTGTCTGCTAAGCAGATACTTGTCATTATTTGACCAATTTGTTCTCGGCGCAGGAAAATGGACAACATGTAAAAAGAATTGACAGGGCCTCCCGTTCGGCTGTCACGTACCCCCGAGGATCGGCGTAATGCATTGTGCATTTTAGCTGTCATTTAGAATGACACGGGATGAGGCAAACAACAGCAGGAGCTCAAATGTCCAACATCATGAGGCGGTGCCGCGGCACAGAGAGGAGACGTGGTCCAAAGTCACAGCCCACGAAACCCATACATCCAACAAATATATATCTGTTTTGCAATATTCATGTAATAGTTCAGAGGGGAATAAATAAGAGCAAGACAGAAAAGTGATGTTATTTTCTTTTTATCTGTACGGGTGGAGAGAAAAGCACAAGACATCAAAGCGTTGGCTATTATTTTTCCCTTGGCTGTAGACAGTTTTGAAATTGAGAGGAAAAAAAAAAATCTCTTAGGGCTAGCCTCAGCTGTCTTTTTGCATGGCAGGTCTTGACAGTGGGCCGCTTCCACTCCCTCATAATGAACACGGTTGTCTGCGTTGGTCGCGGGCCAGAGGTGGTGCGGGCGTGGATGGGGAGCCGGTTTCATTAGTGGGGGGTGAATAGCCAAATTTCAGGTCTCTGACGGACTGTGACGCGGTATAAGGCCAAGTTTTCCAGGCAGACTGAACTGTATGGAACTAAGCCGCTGTCGGTCCAGATGGGGGTCTGGGCCGCCGCAGATTACCACTCATTCACTAGCCTGCTATTGGCTCTGAAAGGAATATTCAGAAAGTATTACAGTGTAATCCCCGTCTTCACCGTAGCACACAATCCTTTTGACACCTGTCAACGGAAAACGTGGCACAGTTTGACAATACGACCGCTTTAAAGATGGATGCAGGTTTTTTTTCCCCGGTGGAAAGATGGGCAGCAGTAATGTATAATATATTTTTATGATATTATTATTATATACAGTTTCCGGACAGATACAGTATGACTGGCACAATCTAATTACTTTTGTCTCGTCATCTTGCCATTCTTGGTTACAGACAAGGGCAATAAAAAAAAGTTCTGGAAATATCACCCATTGGTCTTGTTGGGGGAAAAAAAAGGCAAATAAATGTGGGATTTGAAGGTATTGACACATATGTTTCCCTGCCTTACACACCTGCATGGAGCTAGCTATCTCGGGAGTGTAATACCTGCATTCAAACACTATAATGTCATATATTCTAGTTCTTCTAGGCTCACTGGAAGCCTCTCAGGTTGGGCTCAAAAGGGAAACTCCCTTCACACCAGATGGCCTGTCCATCTCTATACTCGGTACAAAGTGAAACAGGAATTTGGGGACATATGGCTCACCTCCTAGTAAATGCGCTAAGCAAAGATTTAAGCCTGAGCTGGACATGCCTCATTGTTCCCTGAGTGAGCGCTCGTGTTTGGGTTTTTTTTTTTTTTTTCCTGGTCACTGAACGCATCCAGACAGTGGAGGACTGTCTGAGGTTAAGCTCTTAAAAAAAAAAAAAAAAACAGATGGCTGAAATCTGCTCAACTCTTGGGGTTAAATACCCTCTTTATTTCCCCAGGTACCCTAAGTGGTATTTGTGTTTTACAGAAAGCTGGAGACATTAGGGTCAAACTGTATATGAGTTGGCTGTTTACTTTACTGCTTGGAGTTAATCTCTGTATTGACTTCCACACCTCCTTGTTCCCCGAGCCATATGGCCGGGGACTAACTAAACCTCACAAAAATAAGTGTGAGGATTTCCTTTTTCTTTTTTTTTTTTACCCTGAATAAATACCACCCATAGTCTTGGAAGTGTAAAAGCGCCGACCACATCTTGGGGGAATTGTGGGAAAGCGTACTCTTCTCTTTACAGAGGAGGGGAGCCATGCAAGGGTGAGCAGCTCAGAGAACTAGTTAAAGGGGTTAGAGCACAAGGGAGGCGGGGAAGTCGCAGAGGGCGTAGATGGACTTCTACACAGCCGGGGCGTAAAAAGAAAAGAACCTGGAGGATTTCAAAGAAGCTCCTTCCACATCGAGCCGGTTCACCGCCTCTCACCGCATCTCCTTGTCATTCACACAGGCAGAGCAACGCCGGCGCACAGCTGGGCTGCGAGCCTCAAACCGGTAGCCGGTGGAATGAGATGGGCTGTGAAAGCGGCGGGCTGAATCCGAGTCACGGTGCCGCACGAGGGAGGGGGGAGATGAGTAGAAGAATCAGAGGATTTGTCAGAGTCCAGTTGAACCTTTTGGTTTGTCAATACCATGATGACTCGCTGGAGCCTTGAGACAGGGGTCGTGACCTGCTTAAACTCCCAGTCCATCATGAGTGGAATTTTTTCTTCTTCTCAGTAACAAACTGTACATCTTGCAGCACATTTATAAATTGATCTGTTTTGTTTGTGAGAAATCTATAACCATATTAATTTAGCTTCCCCCTTATATTCAACCCAGGCACCAGTTCTTTTTTAGCATCACCTCTAACACCGTTTGCACACGTCGACACCTGTAAGCAAGGTAAAAACACGGTGTTGATTGGCCACGGAGGAGTTTGAGCTGAGTGGAAAAACAGTGGTGATCCATGCCCAGATTTATCCCTCCCATTTGGGCACACGCCTGCTAACCTGCAGGCCTAAGATGTTTCATTTAAGTGCATTGGAAAGACTACTTCTAGCTGCGATCTCATGTTTGTTTGCATGCTTGCGTACGTGTGTCGGTTCCCCTGTCACAATTTGTACATCACTTTTGTCAGTGGATGCTCGGTGGGAAGCGTGTAGGATTTGGCTGATCCGATCACCGCAGACCCAAGAGAGCGATGCGAATGATGCAGGAGAGTAATCTGTCACCCAAACATACATCATGTCCAAGGCGGTCCTGACGAATGTCAGACTGGCAGAGCATGAGTGGGAGAAGTAAAAAGGTTGTCGGGGAAAAGGTCCCAGCCTGGTGAATTAAATAAATGTTTCATGAATTTTAAACACCTTGCTGTTTGTTCGCCTGCAGTTTTAAAAGACCAAAGGTTTCGGGGAGAAGAAAAAAGGTACAGGCTTGATAGAAGGAATCTGCATACATTTGCATTCATTTGGCAAACACGTTAATTTGCCTCCTTCTCTTAGAAGTGCATTTACAGTGTCCGCTTCTTTCTCCACCACACCTCTGCGTTGTCGCTAAATTCTCTTTCTGCCGAGTCGTTTTCTTCCCTTAATCGCAGATCTTTTAATGTGTCCAGAATATGAAATCTCTCTACTCCGTCTTTTATTTGGCTGTTTTTTGAAAATGTAGTTTTCTCTCCCAGTTGAGGAAAAATCCAGGTTTGAGCTGCACCTTTCTAGTGATAACTATGTTTATTTATCTCTTAATGGGGAATCACTGTAATTGGATTCAGTTGTTAATTGCAAATGCTTGTCAACTGCTTTGATTCTGAAACAATGCTGGTTTAGTTAAATAACTATTAGTTGTGTTACGGCAGGAACCGACTGGTGACTCGGATGAAACGACTGAACTTTATGCTCTGTGCTCAAACCCACAGCCTCCTCCATCTTGCTTATCTTGCCTCCTTTTTTTTTTTACTGGATATTTCTCTCCATCTCACCTTTTACTAAGCATTTCGAGCTCCGTGGCCCAATTTAGTTTGAAGAATTACCCGTCTATAGACGGCTCTTTCCCCTAATTCTGAGCTTCTATTTTTGGATACGTAGTTTAGCCATTAATTGACTTTCTTAATGATGAAAGCTAATTAGACAATTCATAATTCTTTTGTAAAAACACTTAATTAAGTTCAACCAGGTGAGGAAGGAGTATAGATTAATCAGCGAGAGTTTGCTTTAGTATCACAACATGAACAGTAATAGCTCTAAATCAATACGTAAGGATAATGGATGCATGTCATCGTAGTCTGATGGATGGAAGTTAAGGGGGTACATGGTAAACATCCCCATATTAGTAATAGTTCCTATGAACACACTCATCTTCTCAGTAGATGTCCTTTGTTGTTCTCCTTGGCCATAGCTCCGTTTTTTTCTTTTAATCTTCTTTTGAAGAAGAATTCAATTTCCTCTCTTGGCATCAGCAGGACTCTGTAATATGAATTATTAGTTTCTTGTTAGATTTAGAAATGTTTTCTTGTGTTTGATGTTTGGAATATGTAATTGGACGCTAGAACACGACGTGCTGCTACACCTGGACAAAACATTCACCAGCAGCGAGGACAGTTTTTGGACACCTACTACTATTAATTTACACATGAAAATTGAAGAAATGTCCTTTTCAGGATATAGTCTCATGATGAGAAACCGTAGAGCTCAAAAGCGTGACTGAGTTCCGTGATTCAGCGAAATGTAATCACGGCCGGCGAGAATAATGTAATGCAAAAGGGCGAAATCAGTTTAACATGACAGAGTGTTTCCTGGCGCACGGTGTCGGAGGTGCTGCATTTTTATGTGCCCGGTCATACTTTTTAATGCCTCGGGAACATTCGTGTGCATGCCATCCTTGGATTGACCTTCTGCCCTTTGCTAAGTTCCTTCATCAGGTAAAATAGAACATTAATTCAGCTTTTAGAGTTGAATAAAACTGCTAAAATGGCTTTATACGAGCAGAGGGTTGGTTTTTTCGTACTGGATTTAATGTGCATGTCTTTTTTCCCCCCACTAGCCAAGGGACAAAGGAGAAGTCTGAGTCGGCCACATTGAACCCTGACACATCTTACTCTTATTGGGTAATGGCTTGAGACAGGCCTTATTGACCTGCCTGACTGATGCAGCTCCGCGAGGTTTTCATTACAAACCTTCCAGCTTACTAAAAGGTCTTTTATATTAGCCGGGACTCTATCTCTATTTGAGAGACATTCTCGTAATAACTATTTGAGGGGAAATAACATTGCTTTATTGAACCACGGGTTAATTCAATAGCCGAGTGTTGACAGAACCTGTAAATCCTGCGTCTGCTGATGACCTCAGACTGAATATGCTCTCTCGCCGGTCTTGCAAGTATTAATGTGGTGGTGGCGCAGAAACCACTTTTTTTTTTAGTCGGTCTTTGGAGCACATGGATCCTGTTGTACGTTATTAGATCGACTGCGTTTGTGTCTCAATTCTCAGAAGGATAACTTGAAAGGCAAACTTGTAAGGACTCGATTCAGCTACTGCTCCGAGACATGTGATGAAATATGATCTGATATGTTACAGCGTGATTTAGTTAAAGGCGTCCCAAGAAACCTCGCTAACACGCTGGTTTTTTGCCCAAACGACTCCCCCGTCAAATTGGCTCGCCGAGGAGTCGGGCCAGATGGGTTCGATGCCCGGTTGTTGCAAAAAAACACCAAAATAAGTGAGCAAACTAATTTACTACCCATGTAGTTCATCACTGGCCATCTTGTTTTAAATGACACGGTGGGAAGCCAGCATCCTTGGACATGTGCTGTGATTTGTGTTGCCATTGGGACTTTTTGGAGAAAGTCCTTATTTTGATTTATTTTTTTTTATGAAATCATTCAGCAGAGGAATAAAACTCCCCGAGTACTCTGACTCTTCAACATTGATTTTTTAGTTTTATAACATCATTCCATTTGTCATTTTGCTTGAATCATTTCTATTGTTTAGTGGTCAATTTTAAAACGATCACATAAATGATAAGGATATTTGCTCTCTAATGGGTTTTGTTGCTTCCTAGTTTCCTGACATCACCACAACGTTTTTTTGAAAACTGAATATTATGTTCTTTTGCAGAGAGGGAGGCTTGTTTCTTCAGTTCGATGAGATGCCAGAGAGTGAAGAATGGAAGTGAAATGACTTCTGGGGCTTATGGTATAGAAACACCACGGATGTGAGAGAGGATAATGGTGGAGGTGGAGTGTGAGACGGACCAAGTGGATGCGGAGGCGGAGGCGGAGGGGGGATTACAACCAACTGCACAGTTCAATAATGACTTCTGTAGTGCTGGCGGGGTTGATATGTGTGATTTCAGTCTTATTTATTTATGATGCTACTTTTTCCGACGAGTGCATCACTCCAGACTGACAGTAACGTGGGATGTTTTGGCAGCAACCGCAATAAACTAGACATGGAAGTCTTGTCATGTGAGCAGGCACATATTAATCAATGTGGTGCATTATGTAATGTGCATTTCCCCCCTCTACTACTGGGTCCATACAATCTAAATATAAGGTCCTACTTGATTCGGACAGCACAAACCCCACTGGCACTGGTTTGCACTGGTTAAATAACTGGGGATTCATCTCCTGGAGATGCTGCCGGCGAATTAGCTTCCTGGCTGCGGGGAGAAGGAGGCGTACAAGCAAGACATTCTCTTTGGATTCGCCTTCTGATAAACAAACTATCCACACACACACACACACACACACACACACACACACACACACACACACACACACACATACCCTGGATGTATTATTGACAAGCCTTCGGGGCAGCTCCACTTCTTCGTCCACGCTCGCTATCGCCTCTCGAGGGAACAAGTGGTATTACAAGACGGACGTGCTGGCTAGCGTGCTCATTTTAGTAGATATCTCTGCAACACAACACGTAGGAGACACTGTCGACTCTTTACATTCTGCTGATTTTCTAGTAGTTCTAGTTAATTGAAATCAATAGATTCCTATATGCACACAAATAGCGCCCTTGTTAACCCAGTGCCCATCCGTGGGATTATACGTGTTTTGCATACGCTCACCGTTTAAACTCATAATTTAATTAAAGTGTTTGTACAAATAAAGCATCAGAATAATACAAAATAACATACAAGTACGCTTCTGCATCTGTTATAGTAGCGCTCACACCGACTTTCAGCACAGTAGGATAACGTTTTGGGGTTTTTCCGAGGAAGAGCGGTACTAGACGGTGTTCTAAGTGAACATTTCGGTCATAAAGGCAGGAGGTGTTAATGAGACAGAAATGTGTCTTGTCTCTTCTGCTCTTCAGCACCGTAATTATAGGAGGCCTTTTTGTTGACGATCCCTAGAGGGAAATTTCAGGCACTCTCTGATGCCCGGGCAGTCTGATCCTATTACCTGACTCCACGCTAACATCAGCTTCAATCAGCAGGTAGAGCACCACCACGTACTCGCCTTCCATCTAGTGCTTTTTGTGTCCGTGCTCAGGAATAAGAACAGCCTGCTGTTAAAATACAACCTACAATCATCATTTGTTTCTTTCTTGTGCATATTTGCCACCTATTACATTCAGAAGACAATTCATTTATTCCCCCAAACCCACAATTTTAATGAAATTGCTAATATTTACCAAGTGTATGTGTCATAATGGCAAAAAATTGTTGGATAACTTCAATTATGAATCATTTCTCAATAATAAAGTACATTTTTTGACATTTTTTGGATGGACACATTGCCTCATACACAGAGCACCTGATTTCCCTCGCTCCTAAATATATATATTTTATTATATTTCTGCTCTTAATTATATATGGCACCATTGATGATCGTATTTTCCAAGTCAGTGCTTCTTTGTCTTTTTCACATTTGTTGGATGGGAAAGTTAGAAAAGTTACTCCGTTCCAGGACTGCATGACTGTGAGTTAGATGACAGTTTCCCTCATTTTCTCCCCCAAGCTGCCACGTTTGATTTGTCAGAATCCTCAAGAAAAAAAGAAATCTTAAAAACACTCTTTGGCTCACGTTATGTAAAGCTTATATAACAGAGGGACGGGAGAGGCTTTTCTGAGTAGGTGGCTCTGCTGTGGGATAGGGAACAATCTAAATGTCCCTCCTCATGACTCTTCCAAGCCCCTCCATTAATCATGAACCCCCCTTCTATGAAATATTAAATCTGAATGTAGTTGTAGAGTGTTGGAGCAGAACTACCCGGCCTTTTTTTTTTCCCGGGCCTCGCTCTCTTTTTGTTATCTGGTGCTTACTGGGCATAGACGTCGGAGATGGTTCAAGACAAATGGACCAAGAGGGAGGCCAAGTAATCAGCCATGAATTCCAGGTTTGAAAGAGTGAGCTCTAATTAAATTTGACTCTGCTTGATAAGAAGTTTAAGTCCAAGGTTAGCATGAAGAATGAGTGCGGTAAAAATAAAAAAAAGTCAATTTCTTCCCAAAGCCAAAGGCGCAAAATCTGAATGCAAGTGTTCTGCGTGTGAAAGGAGCATTTTTCTTCTTTTCCTATTAAATATTTTCTAATAATAGATTTAATAAACTAGATTTCTGAACCTCTCTTATTCTTTTTTTTTTTTTTTAAGCATATAGTGAATAAACTGTTTTCAGTGGGCTCATGGTGTGTGTGTGTGTGTGTGTGTGTGTGTGTACGTACACATGCATAGGCCCGGCCACGAAACAAATTGGCTGCGTTGCGGTTATTAGCCAGACAATGTGCTGTGTGTCATGTGAAAATGCATTTCTCAGATGGGTTGTCTTGGAAATATATGGCTTCTTTCTCTCGGCAGCGATGAGTCAGTTAGAACAGTAATGAAGTTATTTTTCCACGGAGTGAGAAATGGGAGAAAGAAAGGGAAATCAATAGTGATATCTTGAAGCGAGAGTCTGCCATCTAATCTCTCAGTGGTACTGGAAGTGCTTCATTTGGCCTTTTTGATGCTTCCCCCACCCACACTCTGCTCACAAAAACACCTACTCCCCAGTGTTTCTTCTAAGTAAACATGCATAAATGGACCTCATACACGCTTTGAAATATCAGCAGTGGGAAACTCAGGAAGTTTCAGATGGAAGTCGTGTAAGTACTCAGCAAAACTGGTTGCTAAAATATGATTCATTTTTTTCTCTGTTCATCTTTTATTTAGTTGTTATGGTTCCACTTTATCCATTTTGGTGCCCGGCTGCAAACATGACTTATGTTAAAAGGTGGGTAAAAATATCGATACAGCAATATATCGTGATACTTTGCCGCCCAATACAATATCGATTCTTCAACTCCAAAGATCGATTTTTTTTGGGGGAAAAAAAAGATTCATGTTTAGACGCGTTGTGAATGCAGTACTTTATCCTTTTTCTTGTTATTTCAATATTTATTCCAGTGAATTTCATGGGAATTTATAAAATGGAGAGGCTGCTTTGAATGAAATAGTTTTGACTCAATTTGTCCTCTGATCAATATCATCTGATATTATATCGAAATATCGTGATATCGTGACCAAAGTATCGTGATACGTATCGTGATCAACGTATTGTGATACGTATCGTGACCAACGTATCGTGATACGTATCGTATCGTGATATGCATCCTATCGTGACCAACGTATCGTGATACGTATCGTATCGTGACCAACGTATCGTGATTCGTATCGTATCGTGACCAACGTATCGTGATACGTATCGTATCGTGAGGTTCTCGCCAATACTCACCCCTATATGCTGTATTATAACAGGATTGTTTTCAGTGTAGAGAAGTCTAACGATGGTGGTAAATACCCCGGCATCCAGCATGCACAGGTCCAGTCTGCTGCATGCTGATTAACCCCTTCCCACATATATTACCAGCTGCTTGAAGAGGGCGTCTGCACAGCTCTGGTTACACTGCTGTTAGCTGAGGAATGTAAATCAGGAGTAATGGATGAGGGCCCATAAAAGCACCTGCACATGTGATGTTAATGCTCTGCTTCACATCATCCAGCATCTCAAAGGGTGAATCTAAAGGCCATGAATAAATCACACGCTTTCTGGACAGATCTTATGCTTTTCATGTTTGCTGGTCTTTTTTTCAGAGCAACAACGGGGCAGGAATCGGTTCTCACAAGCCGCAGCTTGGGTCGAGCCGAGTCGGGGCAGCCAGCGGCGATGACTTTAAGTAATATGACCAAAGACTAGCAGATCCACTCTTAATCTTTGTGGCAGGGTCGGCTGTGGGGTTGGCAGATGTCAACCACCGTATCGAATCCAGAAAACATTCTGATAGACTCTTGAAGAAAACATCCAGTGCTCAGCCTGTTTCCACTCAGCCACTTCCACTTTTTTGAATTTGACTCCAATGCTGAAAACTCATGATTAAGTACTAATATACTAATATACAACATTTGCTTTCAGTCAGGCATATTCACATTTTCAGAAAGCTATGAGAACCCACTCGACCTGTTACTGGCCACATGAATTAACACTAATTTGAACATACACTGCAGATATTACACACATATTTCTTCAAAACATAATAAAGATCCCTGCTCCTTATCCTGGCTGCCTGTTTGTTTTAATAAGGGGGAACAAATTTACTGAAACAATATTAATAATGTAATTTAAAACAAATTTCCTCCCATTCTACACCACCTAAATGGATCTAAGTCCACCTGCACGAGTCTGGATCAGTTAGATTGAGGCTGCTATGAAAACCAAGTACGCATCTAGAAAGGTTTAATTTCCAGGAAGTTTCTCAGCGACAGAGAAACAGAGCGTGCACGTTACCATAGTAACTCTCTGTCACTCCTGCATGCGTAGAGGTAGAGTACTCCGATCGGCATTCATGCCAATGAATTCCAAAATAATAGATCTGTGTGTATTTTCACAAATAACTTGCTGTTGGATGACTCAGAGGTGAAAGGTTGAGGTCATCTACAGCCTTAAATAGAACTAAGTTACAGGGTAACACACAATGGTACCCTAATGTTAGCAATTACACAAATCTCACTGTATCTAGTACTCTTCATCAAACTGTCCTGAGACCAGCGCGAGCTACCCAACTGCTTTTAGTGGCCATAACTCATCCGCTGTCCAAACCTTCCTGCTGCTACAACAGTTTTGGAAGTGCATTCTTCTCCCTGCAGGAAATACCCCTCTTCACAGAAAACTTGGAGACGCAAACAGGAAACGTAATAGCAGACACTGCAAAAGGCGTCGGCAACAATGTCCCTGACACTCTGAACTACAGAGAAGTTGTGTGTTTATTTCATTTATTTATTTGGATCATTCACTTATTTTCAGATAGGACAAGGAAATAAATCTAATGTTCCATTTATGCACCTTGATAGAGAAAGTTCAAGAGTAGGTTTCTCCACCATATATGTATTATTTCTATTCTCCCCAGTGTGTTATTCATGTTAAGCAGTTGACATCTGTGCTTCTCACCTCGTGCTTGTTATTGTTAACCTAACAAGACACTGGAAGGCGTCGGTGGATAAGAAGGATTGTTTTTTTAATTTATACGAGTCCAGCACCTCAGACGCAGTCTAGCCAATCATAGTGTAGCATCTGCAAGCTCCGACCAATGTGCGACAGATATGAGACTCCATAGACTCCATAGGTTTCTTAATTTTCAGGCTGGTCTTGTTGATTTGTGAACTAATCATGGTGCGTGATCAATAAACTACAGGATGATGTGAAATACTCTCCTTGAATAATATGTCTAGGGCTTTTATTGTGAAAGGTAAGAATGGAAGGGTTGGATTTGGTTTGTGCTGCTTTTGTCAAGGTTGATTGTTTTGGGCTGTTGTTTCATAAATAAAGACACAAATCAACCTTTTCATGCTCAACATGATTGGTCGATGCCTTTGTGCAAAGGAAAACACGTCTTTCAGGAGAAAAAGTACACAACTTTTTCACTGTGCTTTGAAATAAAAATCAGTTGATGTGCAAATCAATCGCTCAAAAACAAAACAAAAACATCCCTGGTGTTTAAAGGCCTTAATAGTGATGATTCATTACCTGGAGAGGTTGGAAAGAAATATGTTTCTAAAATGTTACGTCTCTACAAAAACATAAATACATATTTGCCACTTACATTAGCACATTATTAGCACTATGCTACTGAATGTCGTACACATGCTGCTATTGTTTCTAAATTATTTGTAACACTGAATTAATACCGACCTGGCTTTACAGGAACAGTGTCGTTCCCTAATTTGATTATCTTCTGTCTTGCCAGGTGTGATGTGGTGGTTCACATTCACACTGAGCTTCCATCTTTATCGTTTTATTCCGTTTTCACGCAGCCTTCTGTTTGCTTTTCTCACTTTTTCCTTCGCCCCAAGAATTGGATTGTATTGCTCCGGGGAGTGGCGTTAGCGACGGTGTGGGCGCCGTGCTAACGCTTGGAGTTTGATGGAGTAACGGCACTAATAACAAAGGGGGCGTGGCTTAGAAAATGGTCAATTGTTTGGCGAATCATTTACATTCAGACGGTGACAGCTGGCGTCCATTCATTCATCCATCAGGAGGGAGAGCGACGCAAGTGAGCGATATTAACCGAAGCAGGGCTACTCGTCTCAGAAGGGGCGTATTCCAATCACAACAGAGCCTCCTCGTTACTGATAAGGTCCACAAGCTGTCAGCGACATGTTGTTTTTTCTTTTCGAGGGGGGAGGCATGTTCACAGACTTGTGTATTTGCTATTAATCCAGTGACAGTTTAATTTCTTAACTATGGCTAATGAAAATGTCATCACGTTTTAATAGATTATTCAGTGCAAACTGCTGCTGTTATTCAAACACAGCACAGTTTAATTATATAGTTGTGGATCTGAAAAGGAGTAAATTGGGTGAATCCTTTTGAAGGGTTTATTTCTGGCAGTTATGGCCAATGGCGACTTATTAACTTATTTAAAGGAGGAAAGGCTGTCAGATTCTTTTCTGTACCTGTCCCACAGACCTGTCGAATCCTGCTCATCATTACCCAGCTTGCCCTTTTCTTCTCAAATTCCCTTGTTTTCAAATCCTGGAGACGTCTCGTCGGCGGAGAAGCTCTTACCTTCTCTGTGTTTCAAGGTGACGTAGAAACGAATCAAGCAGAGGAAGTGAACGGAGTGACGAGCTGAATACAGCACACACCCGATGTGCCGGTCCTCAGTTAAAAGGCCTTGTCCTCGGGGAGATTTCAGACGAGTGAAGTGAAGTTCTCAATGTCCTCCCACTCTTCTTCTCTGGCCCCTTGCACTCAAAAAAAAGTGCACAGATTCAGGTCAGAGGCGGCCATTCGGCTATTAAAGTAAGGTTCAGCAGATAAAGGCCTCCAAGGATAGCCATCCATCAGGGGAGGTAAAAGTGGGAGGTTTACGGCTCGTCATTAGAAAAGGTGGTGTTGGTGATCAGGAAAATAGAATTGTTCATTTTAAATGCTTTGACCCCCAGAGTTTCAATACTTCAAGCATTTAAATCCCCCCCCAACCTAGTGGACGATACATTTGAATGTCATTACGGTCCAATCCACCGAGCCCCACACCTCCGTCTCCTAGGGGCTATCCGCCTCAGCCGGGGTTCTTCAGGACTCTGCCGCCTCTTACTCGCGGGACCCAGGTGACTCCTTCTTCCTTTTTCCTCCAGGCCATATGTTAACTCAGCTTCTCTATCTGACTAAACTCAATTTCCTCCTCCACTGCCTCGAACTGCATCATCAGAATAGGGCGCAAGAGAGCCGCAGCGTATTCCCAATAGCCAGATTTGCATACGTGCCACTGTACGAAAAAGCTACTCTCTTTTCCGAGGAGAGAGAGATCGGCCTTTACCTCAGCTTTTTTCATTCCACTTAACTGACTTTTCCCCCCCTTTTTACTTCTTAATTTCCCATGTCTACACATATCCTATGTGTAGCAGACTGTGCGTAAACTTTGTCAATCCACGACTTCATTGCAACGGCCCACCATAACAGGAAGGAGACTGGCAAGCAAACAGCAAAACAGGATGCGAGCCAATAGGAGTAAACAGTTTTTTTTTTTTTTTTTTTTTTTGCAGGTGCCGCATTAGACCGAGAATGTCTGCTGGCCACTTGCCCGTGAAAAAGCACAAATTAACAGCTGCTTTGTGTACGCCTCAAAGCGGCTAAAGTCAACCGGGGCCTCGAAGGGAACAAAAGAAGGCCAGGCCACTACCAATAGCAACCTCATACACTGCTGCTCTTAACTACAGTGTTTTGAAAGTGAGAGCCGCTCACACACACACTGTGGAGCTGATCCGACGGCTAAACCAACAATTCGACTGACTCTCGATGGCTCATTACAGTGCAAGTCTGTTTTTGATGTGATTTTAATGGGCGGGGGATGACCAGCATCAGACTGATGGGCCCTTTTCTGTTTGCTAATGCCTTGTAAAGGCATTTGCACTTGATTGTTGTTTTGATCCTCTCACCTCTAACTGCATGTCTAATATAATCGGAGAAGGATGCCTTTCCAAGAAGGCAAAGGAGGCTTCCTTTGAGGCAGAATAACATTTGATGGAGCATAAAGGATAATGTGATTTCCACTAAGGAGCTATCAATTTTTTTATCGTCTCTTTGGACTCCCGGTAGCTCTGGGAGTTTTAGATGGGTGAGGCAGGGATCTCCAAATGAAAGTGCATGTTGACGGAGAGCAGCGGAGATGAGCACATGTTTGTGGACCTCACAGAGTGAATGCATATCTGTATGCCGCAGTAGAAGAAAAGGGGGGTGGTGGTGGGGGGGTGACAGGATACGGAGATGGTAGCAACGAGATCAGTCTTTGACTAACTCACAGACACACAAACACACAATGCTCGCTGCATGGGTGGCAGTCCCCGGCTTCGTATTTTTACAGCTGGACCCACATCCCACGGCGTCCACAGATGCTTCAAAGCACTCTTCAAAGTCTCCATTCAGTGTGCAATTGCATGTTAGTCACTAAAGGACTTTTTTTTATTATTTGTTTTGAACCAAAGCCACCCTGAAAACACGCACATTGCTGAATATGTATTATTTTGTTAATTGCAAAATAAGGGTTGTGATGAATTTGAAGGCGCTATATAAATTCCAATTATTATTAAAACAATCCTGTCTATTGACTTTGAATTGAAGTGTGCATCACATGTGAAACAAATGCTGTATTATACAGCAACTGGCTATGTAATTACATTTCAAATTGCTTGGCAATGCGGCTCGGAGGGACACGTTTGAGCTCCGTCCCGCTCATTGATTCCCCTGAATGATTTTACTGCATCAGCCTCTGTGTGCTTCCTGATATCTGACTGTGGGTGTGTGTATACCTGGTCGTATTTAACAAACTCCCAGGCTCTCTCTCCCTCAATGGGATTTGAGTGCAGGCAGGGGGAGACTGAGATATGAGCTCATAAGAGATTAAAGTTTAGTATGTTTGATTGTTTCTCTTGTGCGGCGGAGCTTTTACTCTGGGTCCGGCCAGACGAGTTCAGGCTGAATTAGCCTTAGCAGGAGGGAGAGAAGGGGCGCTGAGAGGGGCCGCGGCTAATCCCAGGATATTGAGCAGGATTCCTGGGATGAGGCTGCGCTCCTTTGCTTTCCCGAGTGTGACGATGGGGTGGTGTGTGAGTAGGGGGGACGGGGGTTGGATTTGGGGGTCTCTTTCTCTCCTCGGTCCCTATTGTGAGGAGAGTTTTCACAGTTTAGGGGCACAGTGTCTGGGATTCTCTGCCCACTGAAGTGAGTCTTTTTTTTTGGGGGGGGGGGGGGGGGGGAGGCAGTGCCGGCCTCTGAGGATTAGACCCACTGGGATAATCAGGATCAGTTCACAGTATCCTCGAAGGGGGTCTTAGTCTATGTCCAACAGGGTAGGAGAAGGGACGCCACTGTCCTGTGTAGTCGCTGGCTCTGCCCACATCCCCCTCACACCCTTCATGACATCTGCTTCCCCCCCCTCTCTTCTTTCGCTGTGTCCAACTCCTCAACTATGACATCTATTCACATTCTGGATGAAATCATCTCCGGTTCGGCATTATATTAGCGCTGTCTCCCGATGAATCATCGTTATACGAACGGCGTAGTCGGATGCATTAAAGACGTCTTCAATAATTAGAGCATTTCTTTCCCTGTTTTATTATTATGGAAAATAATGTGAAATCCATGTCGTGTACCGAGGACAATGGCGTTTGGGAACTTCAGAATTGCACTTCCTGCCTCCGCTTCTGATCGTAATTGCATTCTTCTGGAACCTTTTGTGTGACTTAGTTGTGTGGATGCCATTTTTGTTGGCAGCCACATCTGCTTTTCATATTTATCCATACCTTTTTATATCTTCTGTCACAAACGCTACCCAAACAAAAGCCCGGGGAAATGGGTGGAACTAAACAAGACGGTCGCTGAGCGCGTACAATAAAGGGAGGCCTGACGCAAACGGATACCCAGGTGGTGCGGCCATTCTCCCCGCATGTAACACGCATCTAGAAATAACGGCAGGAAAGTACACCTTTTTGTATGGCACCATTGTTTTTTTTTTTTGTTCTAACCTGGAACTTCAAACAAACTTGGGCCGAATGTCTTAAATTTCTTCCCCGGTTCATTGTTGCATTGTGCGAGTTGGGCAGCTCGGTTTATATCTACTGTAAGAACCGATCCGCAAAACGTGCCTTGTGCCGTTGCTAAGATACGGGCGCTAACAACCGCAAGTATGCGGGTGAGCTGGTGAGCAACTCCAGCACGCGCACAAGCGCTGCTCAGCTGCACAAAGGCCAACAAATAAGTGCTTTCATATCTACCCTCCCCCTCCTGTTTGGGACAGTTGAAGGATTGAATGGAAATCAGGGTTGGGGGGGTCATTGGGTGGTAGAGGGGAAACCAGTGTAAGGAACATTGTGTTGTTGGATTTCATGGCTCCGTGTTCATCTTCTCTCTGCGGTTGCACGCCTGTCAAGGCCGAATCAAGTTGTCTGCGAAATCCTGTTTATCTGTTTTGCATATTCAGAAACTCCGGGGGGGATTCATATGTTCTCGCTCAAATGTGTTGTTTCCTGTGCGAGATTTGCTTGTGTGAATTATTCTGATGTCAGGTTTTGTTAATGTGGGGGGGGGGGGGATAATGAAACAATCCAAAGGAAGATGAATGCATTGAGGGGTTTTTAAAGATCTTCGAGCTACGCTACTTGTTGCTAAATGTCAGTTTGTGCCGCACGTCGTGCCAACATGTCGCGGCGCCGCATCTCGTGGTGTAATACCGGAGCCGTACCTTCCTTTGGGGCAGGTGTAACAATATAAGCAGAAATGGCAGCGTGCTATTAGTCTTCTGCTCTTCTGGCAGCCACTTTGTCTCAATAGACCCCACTGCAGTCAGACAGTGTAGCTTATGCAGCATTCAGAAAGAAGAAGAAGAGAAAAAAAAGGGGTTGGTGCTCCCCCGAAACACAAAACATCTATTCTATTCCCTCTGCTCGCAAGACCAGACCCGCTTACTGGATGTTGTCAGACTCGCAACTCAAGAGCATTGCATTCTTAAACGTGGTGCTTTTTCATACTTTGGTATAATTCCATGATAAACAACGCTGCCAAGGTCATTAAAGTACAACATTACTTGTATTATTTACAACTGTAATACAATTGCATTAACAATATTCTCCTTGTGGGGGAAGAAGTGCTCTTTTACTTTTTTGTTACTAGAACTCATAACATGTTGTTCAATTAAAAAATAATGTCACATACTTGAATTGTTAATATTCCTGTCTCTACCATTTCTTGTCCTTTTCATCACTGTCTTGTATGTATCCTCTGTGCACGTGTAAACAGGAAAAGGAAAGCAAATAACACGAGTAATGTTTAAAATTTAAAGGTAATGGGGGGGCCTCGATGTTTGTTGGTCCGTAAATGTAACGTGAAACTGGAATTCTAACAGTAATGCCTTTCATTATTCCACTCCAGAGAAGTAATTCAATTCCACGTTCTGCTTTGTGTCATGTTACCTTCCGATACTGATAATAACTCTCATCGCCGCCAGGAACATAAATCCCTTCTTCACTTCTTCTTTTTTTTACCACACAATGAATGTTTATGGTGTAGTACATATAGGCAGCAGTATAATAAGATGCGTTCCATCTTGCACAAGCAGTTTCTGGCTCGGTCATTCCCGTCCTCTCTCTCCCGACGGTGGAAATAAGACACAGGAATCGGCTTCGGTGTCGGCGGCGGCTCCGTGATGCACAGCTGCTGCACCGGCGCTTTATTAATGGGATTCAGGAGCTCATCTGAGCGTTCCGATAATAGAACAATGGAGGACCCCGCTCTGACAATCCTTCATCTCTCAGATGCTACAATTGATCACCAATTCAATTGCTAACTGTAGAAAATTGAATTTCTAGCCCTAACATTGTTCGTTAACCACGGTGCCGATGAGATGGCCATCCAGATTAATGATAATGGGAGGCTGAGATGGCTTCTGAGACGGCCTGTGAATTTGATTAGCTCCAGACGGCTGTGGAGACAAAGAGCAGCCAGTCGGGCTCTTATGTGGAAGTACTTAATGAAAACCCTGCATGGAAGGTAATTGGGAAATGTTTGTCTGGCTGCACCGTTCTCAACTTACTGTACGCAGTCTTTAAGCCTATCTGGCTTAAATCTCACTCGCTGCTGCTTTTACACACACACATTCATTTCCTCTAATAAGATCTTGCTTGTTGGAATTAAAGACGCCACTTAAAAACAATACAACTAACAAAATGCTTCGTTTTTTTTAAAGCTCTGTTGTCGTTGATAGGTTTAGTTTAGATTATGGTTCTCTTAAAATAGATTCGCTATCAAGGCCCCTCATCTTTTCCAGTCTTAGCTTTTCAAGCCTCTTTAAGGGGGGCTGTGTAGACACTGCAATGTTTGTTTTCATGTGTACTAGCAGTGTTTTCAGCCATAGTCTTTATTTATATTTAGTTAGGGGTCAGTAAGTTAATTATCATATTAGGGGAATTTTTAACTTAATGTTCTAAATAAATGTTTTTCTCTATAATTTAATATTAGAACAGCAAATCCTCTCATTGGAAGAGCTGCAAATGGCATTTTAGCTCAAAACAATTCACTATCAAAGTAATCATAATGAAAGTACTTTTTGTACTTGGTGCTCATCTAAAACTTGATCAATTTAAGCAATAATTCAGTAGTTTAGATTTAGAAAAATAAGCAAGTTTGTGGAGATTTTTATCTTTTTATATAAGTTTTTGTGAAGCTGGTCACAATATTGTTTGTTTAATTTGTATATTAAGTCTTGTTTTGTTGTTTTTAAGGATGCACTAGACTGGTAGAGCAATAAGGGCAGATGATAAATGTTTCTTTATGCATGTTTTTATTATTTCCAACAGTGGGGGGGACTCGAAAAAAAATAAAAATAACCTTTATACGCATACAATGATGCACAAATCCTACATTCAACTCTGCATGCTCGGCTTACTGAACACAACATGACCATAATACGCCTCAAATGCTTTACAATTGCTTGTGAAGTCCCACTTAAAGCCAGACCTATGACATTTTCCCTATTGCACTTTTAATTGTATTAGCATTTTGCTCAAGATAAAAAAAGATGAGTGCCTCATGTCATGGACAGACCCCCATCTCTCATGTCTCCTTGACGATCCTACTCATGTGTCTCGGCACTGACTGTTCTCCACTGCTTTCAGCATTGCTAGTCAAACGCTGCCAATTAAGCAGTGGTAGAAAATGGCTCATATTCCCGTTCCCCTCTCATCACAATGAGACGGACTCATTTAGACTATTGAACAGACGGATTGTGCTTTAATTTGGTAATTCCTTGCTCTCCGTTTGCCAAGGTAGAGCAGATATCCCCGGTGTTTTGATGTGATCCCAGCAGGCTGTCATTCCATTGTTACGGGGGGGGCTATGATGAGCTTCTCTTTCATCTTCAGACACAATCAAACTATTCTCTTCATTTATGTCCGTCAATACCAAAAACCCCCATGAAGCCTAATGACATTGAACACGCTGCAGCGGAGATAAACAAGTCCACATCTATGTGGCTGTTATGTGCTCCTTTGACCCCTTGATAATGACGAGGTGGGAGATTCTCCGGTTTGGAGATTGTCTTGTTTAATTACACCTTGGTGATTAGAGGAGGGACGGAGTGAAATCCCTCTTGCTGAATCTGTATAATCTATGCACCCTCAATGTCAACGCCTGCATTTTCAAGGATTAGTGGACGGACGAGGCTGCAGTCGGCGCTTCTTAAGGGAACATGCAAGTGTGATAAGTAGGGTTGCGCTTGTTTGCATGACTGCGGTGTTCACTTAGCGTCGGTGGGCGCTAATGGACGCTGCAGAGAGAAGACGAAGAGGCTAGGAGCGGTGCAGCTGTTGGAAGAGACCCTCCATTGATGTTTCTGTAGATAAATGGTCTTCCACTGAGCCGGACTGTCGGCACCGATGTACACGCTGTACGTTGTCGTCGTTCTTTTGTTAAATTTGCTTTCACAGGCTTGTGGGTTTGACCGGTGGGGGTCATCCGACTCCAGGGGCAGAACCAGGGGATGTGTATCCTCCTGACAGGTGTTCAACTACTTTGTTTTTTTTTGTTAAAGGCATAATTTATGTTGGGCGTCCTTCCTAAGCCTGGCATTGTGGAGTCAGAAATTGATTAGAAACCTGTTACGTTTTGGGTGCAAAAGGCAGCCAAGGTTAATTTACTGGATGAGGAGGCTGTTAGAACCCCCCCTCACCCCACCCTAAAGCGTGTCTCTTCATTGGCCTATTTTAAATCCCTCCTGAAAACGGGAGTTAATTAGGAACACCAACAGAAGAGAAATCCAAGGCAAGACGCTCGCTTTTATTTTAGACTGGAAAAAAAAAGCACAAATGCGTTTGCATCCACACTCAATTACTTACCAATACGTTTGTATTTTTTTTTTGTAAGTGCCTGCCTTGGACAGGGTTTTTCTGCTAATTCATTTACACGAGGCAACATTATCAAAAAAAGGTAAACACAATAGATCTCTTTGTGGGGTTAAACCTGCGTCTGATTGGCAAAGAGCAAATTTGAAACGGGAATTAATCTATGAAAGGGAGCTTGTTAATGCAGTGTGTGAATAGAATGAAAGAAGAGAGCGTGCAGCCTTCCCTGCTGGAGAAAGGTTAATGACTGTATGGAGAAGACCAGGACTAGCACCCTTTCACAAGTCTTGGATCCTTTGCCTTCTTGTTGGGCCTTTTGATCTGCATTGAAACATGCCACTATGTCCAATTACTATCATCTTGATTTCATTATTAAATTCTATTTTTGTTTGTATTTTTTTTATATTTTTGTTCTCCTTCTCAGCAGCAGAAAAGGTCATATAATGGTCAACGTGAGAGCCTACATTGCTAGTTTTTTTATTTATAATATATAAATATAACCTGCAGTACTGTAAAGGGCATGCACATTTGTTTTTGGAAAGATATGCTGAAACGGCACCCATGAAAAAAAAAAAAGCACCACGTACTGTATGTTGTTAGCCATGCTAGCAGAATTTGGCTGGTCATCTGTCCACCACTTTAGTCCAGGACGAAATATCCAATAATTATTGGTGGATTGCCAAGAGTTGTTCAAACTTTTGTACAAATATTCATGCTCCCCAGAGGATGAGGCCTACATACTTTGGTCTTTGATCCCCTGAAGTTTCATACTGCCACCAGCAGGTTCACATTTTGGGTTTTAAGTAGGATATGGACTGGACGGCATGAATTCAAGATTCAAGGGGTTTATTATCATATTCACAGTGAAGAAACATGTTTCCTTTACAATGAAATTCTTTGTTTGTCCACAGAATGCCAAAAAATGTAAGTATAAAATAGATAAATGATACAAAACAAAGCAATTTTAAAGGCAACATGTGACAAATAAATAAAACGGTAAATGTAAACGTTTGTGTTCCTCCGTCTGTTCCCTAACTCGAATTTAATTTGCCCATCTTACATTGTGTTAACTGCTAATTAGCACACATTAGCATGCTAACACGCTAAGTAAGACGGTGGTCATGGCTAAACACCAGCATCATGTGACCAGGTTGGCATGCCGACACTGCGCTGGATACGTGGTAATGTGACGGAACCCTTTAACGTGCGACTGTACGAACACAAACAGCTGTCTCCTGCTCTGACACGCTCCCGTACACATCGCCGCATCAGTCTTCCTTCGCATTATCACACTCACCGCAGGACGCAAGAAGGATTTGACACATTCTTATCCTCGCGAGTTCATTGTGCACATTAAGGCACGTAACAAATTGTTATTGGGTAAAACTGGATTTTCCAAAAACCATGAAAAGGCTTCGTTATTACCAAATCTCGTGAATAATACAGGCACCGTAAATGAATTAACTAATGGCCCTTGCAGATATGAAAACACCACGCCTGTCACCGTAAAACTCTATATGAGGCTAACTGGAGTAACACCGCTGCTCCCCGGTCGTTGTCTCCTCCTGATACGCTGCTAATGTGAGGCTGTAAAGGGTAAAAGGCTCTCAGAGGAAAACAAAACCAAATCATCACAGCTAAGATCCAGCGGATGTTTGGGTTTAGGAGCTGCAGATGAATGGTGGCCGTGTGAAGAATAAATAAAAATGTGTTTGCTGTCACCTGGAGAGAATCATTTAGTGTCTAATAAAGGGAAACAGAGATGTTTTCCTGAGGGAAAGATAGGTCTCACACTTGTTTATAGAAATATTTCTATCATGGTTCATACAACGGCCTTTCCCCCTTCCACTGCGTTACTTCTCCTTTCCTTATTAAGTTGTTACAGTCACTGTTCTTAATGAATGCTCACTGTCAAAACTTTGTTAATTTGACTCCGCCACGCTGAAGTCTGAAGTCAAGGCGATTGAGTTTAATTTTCCCCCCGACTTGGAGATGAGGCTGAACACAGACAAAGAATTGAATTTTCATCTCTCATTTTCAAACAATATAGAGCCACTGGGGTGTAGTTTTCATTAGGACGGTGACTGATTAAGAACAGGTGCCACGGGCAGAACGAAGGGATTTCAGTTCAACTCGTCCAAGATATTTGCATATCTCACTAATTTAACACGACACGCACTGGATTATGTTCATGAAACAAAATGTTATTATAATATGATGGCAACACATTAAAAATATCAACTCATCCCTCCAGTGTTGTAACGGCTTCTCTGTACATTATTGAGTTACAGAATATACATTTCATGCACTCTATTTGAATGACAATACAATTTCACATATTGCAAGTCTGATTTAAAATATATCACTGAATATTTACATTCTTTAATATTGCATTGAAATCTGTAGGCAACAAAATACTCCCTGAGCAGACTTTAATGTTCAGGGAGTGTCGAGAAACATCAGAGCTTAAATCTGTTAGCATAGACGGTTAGTAATAACTAACTGTTTGAGAAAAAACCAAGCAAAGCAGAATCACTGCTTCGTGCTGCTAAACCAATTTTCCAAAAAGATCATCACTTTGTAACAGAGATGTTCTGATACCATTTTTCCCTCCCGATTCCGATACTCGTGCTGTGGGTATCGGCCGATACGGATTACCGATACCATCTGTGAAGTACTGCCAAACCGCAGACATGATGCGCTAACATTAGCTCCTGTGTCAGGTGATCAATTGTGCAGTGTTTTAAGAGAAGAAGAAGAACTGTGTCAAAGCTAACGGAGCTAACCAGTAAATAAATTCCTATTTTGAATAAATGACGTGGTATCGGATTGGTGCCTGGACTCCAGTTCGCCGATACCGATGCCAGCATTCTCGGCAGTATCGGAGGCATTTCTGATACTGGTATCCAAATCGGAACAACTCTTTGTAATTTTATCCTTTTAGTTAATTGTTCTCACTTTTTGATATATGTAAAAAAAAAAAAAAAAAAGACCCACGTCCATCAAAATCTAGTCATTTCATCCTCCGGTCCAAGTGGATGTTTGTGCCAAATCTGAAGACATCCGCTCAAGGTCTTCATGAGTTATTGTGTTCACAAGGATGGGACGGCAGGAAGGAACAGTGACCCTGATCTCTGACCCCCAAAATCCAATCAGTCCATCATCTGGCTGGACGTTTGTGCCAAATCTTTAATACATTTCATTCCAGGCGTTCCTGAGATATGTTCATGAAAATAGATGAGAAAGAGAATCCTAGACATTTGAGGTATTAACTACTAACTCCATAAAAATGGAGTTTCTGTAATATATCGAGGCTGTTGTTGAATTGATATGCTTTTGCCAGCAGTCCCAAATATTTCAATTTAAAATATGTCAGTACAAGACATTCTTGCCCATTCCCGTAATCCCCTGATGAAAGATTCTTCCTTTATTGGTATTTTACGATTTTTGTTGGGTCTTGTTTCACGTCTTGTTGCCAAAGCCTCATTTTGGATTTTATCCATTTAAAGAATTTTTCATTTTGGCAACTTATAGCTCCCCAGCTTAGTTTCCTTGTCGGGGGAGAGTTTGATGTGCATTAGCCACTGACTGTGGACTTTTCCCTTCTCTACTGTAGATATTGTGCCTGAGACTGATGTGATAATAATACCTTCAGATGAGTAATGCCCTCTTTTAGTTGAAGAGATGATTAAAGGGGTGTGAGTCCATTAAAGAGCCCTTTTTTTAAGGATGACGTTTTCATGCCGGACTTCATCTTGAGAGACGGGCCTCTTCTTCGTATTCGTTAAAGCAGCTAAAATAAAATGCATGCATTCCATTTCCACACTACGTTACTCATTAAAAAGCCAGAGTGTCGGTGGGAGCACCTGTAAAGCTTTTTTTTCCCCGCCTGCCCTCTCCAGCTGGCCTTGTTGAGGCCAGGCACTCTCTCACCTCAGGTTTTTTCCATCCTGGCACCGACTTCATGACTTTTTTAACAGAAGAACACTCCGAGTCTTCTGGGGCTCGAGGCTTCTGGGGTTTCACTTGCATCTTGGCCCACCTCCTCATCAACCCTGTTGCAAAACCAAAATAGACTCCCATAATTCGTCCCAGCCAATCCAGCAAGAATGTAAATAAAGAACAAAAGTTGCTTGTTCTACACATATCAGAGGGGCCTCTTCGGTAATAGAGCTTCCCTTAAAACCGATCCTGCTGCAGGCCTGGCCCTGGCCGTTCCTCTCCACTCCGTTTTCTAAAGCAACAGTGCAAGGCAGCGGGCCATACTACTCTGCGCTGCCCTTATCTCACATTAGCAGACACCGGGTCTCCCTGCAGTCTGGATTTCCTGTCTGAGCCTTCGTGAGCTCCTGTGGCCTTGGCTTGTTCCTCTCCTCATCTGCACAGCCATCTCCTCCTCCAGTCTGCCTCCAAACTAATTGACTTTAATTTGTCTTTTTTGCCCTCCTGCGTTGAAGTGTACCTTCAGAATTCGTCGGTCGTATAAATGTCAATTAAAAAGGCATCACCCAATAAAATCTGCGAACAACTGATGTTAATTAATATCCAAGGTTTATGGTGTGTGGTACGGGCCCCGGCACGGCTCTTAGCACTTGATAACCATTTGGCCACGCAGCTTTGAGTGCCATTTTGGAGGCTGAGACTAATGAAGCTTGTCGGCTAAAATGAAGCCAGACTGTGAAATGGCCTCATCAGGTACATTATCTTAACACAATCGGAGCATCAGTACCTTCATTTGGACACAGGCTCACTTTCACTTTTCAATGCCATCAAAATCGCAGGATGAATAATTAATAACAGGAAAATATGGAATGAATATCACGGATTGCGTCATGAAATATGTTGATTATCTCACTGGTTAGTGTTGAAATGTCAGATTGGGGCTGGATGCTAAAAAAGTATCCCATTTAGTGAACGTTAATATCAACAAATGTATAGCTTTGTTGTGCTAATCACTCCCTCATTGATGCCTCCAGTCAGAATAGAGAGGGGTACATTTTTGTGCTCATTTAAAAAGAGTAAACATTAAATATTGGAGCTTATCCAGTATTACTTCAGCTGTCGTACAGAATAATAAACTATTAATGCAACACTTTAGGAAGCAGTTCATTATGTTGTAAGAAGCATAATGCACAGACTAAAAGGCCCAAATGGAATATAGTTACTATTTACATATTTATAGAATTACTGCCAGCAGTGAACGTACTCGAAGGTGGAAAGCCTCGACAAAAAAGTAATTTACAGAATTCAAGTTCCTGCTTGTATTGAATAACTTTCAAAATGACTACTTGGCATTTGTTCACGTGATGAATCTGCAGGATGCATTTGCATCTAATTAAAGTGCATTACACATTGCAACAGCCTGTTTGCTTTATTTTTACATTAGCAACACAGCCTTGGAATACTATGCTAATATCAACCCACTTTAGCAATTCAATTAAATGAAAAAGACACACTTATACTGAACACACTTTTAGGGAGAATGTGCTCATCCACCCAGCTTTAACACCTGGGACGGCTCTTTAAACCCCAACCTGGATTGTCTGTAAAGAAAAAGTCCACAATGTGACTTTTAGGAGTTTCAGTTTCCAATATTTAAAATATATAGATTGTGTGGGTTGACAGTTTTTGGAGTTTTCTCCAGTTTCAAATAGACAGGCTGCACTGTACTTGAGCTTTATTGAGTCATATGAATAAACTCTAGTGAATATCGTGTGTGTATGTTTCCCATCATCCATGACAAACACAATGAGACTGTTTTTTTTGCATGAGCATTATATTAAATTGTGAAAACGGCAGACAACCATGTATTTTCCCAGAGAGCTGAGGTCTTATTTTCTTAAAACATCCTGTCAGCAATCTCAGTTAGCTTCAAGGGTCTTTATTTTATAAAGATTTAATCAATGTTTTGTCATTGTATTGCTTTTGTCGAGGAAGCTAACCTCTACTTATAAACATCTTGAATGTGCAAATGATATGAACATCGCTTTAAAAAGTGCACACGGCAGCAGTAATCACGTGTTTCATTGCATTATTAGGATGAATTATGAATCGTCCACTGAGGGGTACGATGAGCGAGTCCATTCACGGAGCACGGTGACATTCACGGGGAACAAGGTCAACCATTTCTCTTAGCCGAAGAGTTCTATTCATCCACTGGTAAAAGTTGATCTCAGCAGCTTCTTGAATAGGTCAGAACGGAGAGGAATAATAGAGGGACGAGGGGCGAGGGGAGACTTTGGCTGGGAGCTTGCCATTTAGAAGAATTCCCAGCGGTGAGATAAAGCCCTGGAGTTGAACGTATTGCCAGTTTAACATTTTGGATATGTGCATACCTGCAGGGGTGAAGCCAAAATGACCATCACAAGGGACTCTCGTTTCCATTATCCCCGGATTTAATGCGTCACACGTTTGCTTCCTGTGCCACATGTGTTTTCACAGCTTTATATTGATGCTACATTGCAGCTTTTCCCCACCGGGGCACCCGTTTCCAATCGTATCCATATGTGGAGGCTTCGTGTCTACATTTTACATCCATTGCCGTCCTCTCACCCTTTGCTAAGTGTATTTCCCACTTGTTTGTTTTCACACAAACGCACCGACACACAATACACAAGCGCCCCTTGGTAGGTCGTGCATAATCTCTGTCCTTGACAGGCGGAGTCAGGAGGGGAGGCTGTGTTCATGGCTGTAAAACTAAACGCCCTCTCTTATAATACTGAGATCTGCAGCTCTCAGATGTTGCTGTTGTTGTTACTGTTTACATGCCTGTGTCTCCACTATTTACACTCGGCTGAAGATGGTTTCCTGGAGAAAGAAACACATGTGAGTCTTGTTTCTTTCTCCAGGAAACCATGTTTAGCTGAATGGAAATATGCTTTCCTGGAGAAAGAATCAGACTTTTGTATCATTTAGATAGCGGATGGCAATAGTCACGTCATGGATACCTAAATAATCTGGATTCAAATTATTATTTATGCTTAAAACATGGTGGAATCACTAGCTTACATTTAGTTAAGAAACAGTTTTATTGCATCACACATCTTTTTTTTAGTTAACATCCTTTTTAGTGAAAAACAAATCATCTTTAATGAGGTAGCATAAGGACTCCCTCATAAATACACAAATACATGGTTAAATATTGTGAGTCTGTTTATGAAATGATACTTTCTCTTTTTTTAAATCAGGCTCTACTTTCACCTTTCAACATTTTTAAAGCTTTTTCAAATCACCCCTGATGATATTAAAGATTATCCCGATAACCACATTATTGTGAGTGTTTTTCAATGTTAATGATATAAACTAACCTGAATGCCATCTGGATTTTATCAGAAATAATCACAATTTAATTTGCAATCAGAATATTGGCGTTTGACCAACATTTGTGTCCCGTACGCACAGAACCTCTTTGACTTCACTGTTTATCTCTCCTCTTCCTCTATTCTCCCGTCGCTTTAAGTACCGCCATGAACGTGTGCTGCTAGCATGAAAAGAAGCACTCTTGACTGTATTGTAAACTGAAGCACTTGAGGCTCAACAAAAGAGGCCTTTAGCATAGACATTCCTCCGTCTCCGTCTCATCTCACGACCGCCGAGTGTGGAGCGTTTGCTTTCTTTTCAGCAGCTCCTGCGATAAAAAAAAAAAAAAGCGTCTAATTGCTGTCTCTTAAATGACAGCCATCCAATGAGGGCCCATTGTCTTGGATGAGTATCCAGTCGATACTTGAGCCATTTGTTCTACTGATTGGCAGTCTCGAGCCATGCCGCCTCGCACCCTATAATATTGATGTATTTGTTCTGCTGTAATGGCTGGCCTTATTGCACATGACCCGTGTATATCTTTCAAACTGGGGCTGAAAGACAGACGGACTGAGGCCTCGGGGGGCTGGAGGGGCAGATGTTGTCCATTTGGGTACCGATGTGAAGCGGGTGAAAAATAGCAGTGGAATCACTCTTTTAATTAAGAAACATACTTCCTATAATTGTCCATAGCACCTTATGCATATCTGTTGACCTTACGCTGTGAAAACTTTGCGATTTCTCATCCCTCCAAGCTGAGAAATTTGCCACCAAGATAAATTCTTCTGCATTTATTGCACTTATTGATTTAAAGCGATTCTCATATTGACCCTGAAATACAATTTCCTCATGGGGACGTGGACACTGTTTTAGTATTCTGGCTGGACATGATTAAGTATGGACCCACATTGAGTTTCACCATGTGCACTCGTCCACACACAGGGCATGAAAACAATGGCCGCCAAAATTAGAGCTTTCTATTAATCACCCTGAAAGAAAAATGTTGTATTCCTCAAGGATTTCTTTAAATGACGTCCCCAACTTTATATTCAAATCACGCTTAGTGTGAAATGTGAGCTCAAATGGTCATTGAAATGACAAATTTCACAAAGCAAAAAATCCCATGGTGATAATACATCTTCTACGCGCCGTCAAATACACATTAAAGCCGCTGGAATTAACTGCACCTCAGGACGAGAAGCAGGCGTTCGGGGTGAAATGAGCAAGCAATCTAAGCAAACCGCCAACCGCTACATTTTCACCCATTTAGGAAGTCTTTACTACAAAAATGTGCCGGTCAAACATAAGTAAATGTTTGGTTCTATTGGAGTAAATTTACAAAGAGTCAATGAGGGTCCGTGAGTTCTCGGCTGCTGGGCGCCGCGTGACAGACGGTGGCTTTGTGTGGTGGAGGCAGTTTTTGGCGGGTGACCCCCAGAAAAAGGAGCACCTGTCCAAAAGTGGACCTGCTGCCTTTATTTGGTGGGTTTTTTGGCTTTAACCTGACTGTCACCCTTCTCACCTCTGCCCTAAGACATACATAACCTGCCAGATCCACTCTGTCATCGCGGGATTAATTAAAATGCTACACAGCGAAGGCACGGGTTCCCCTCGGGGGCTGTGGTGTATGCATGAATGACATATCCCCACACAGGCCCGTCTGACAGACTGCCAGGTTGTTCAGTCACCTCGGGGGACGTATAACCAAATGATCACCTCCAGTGATTGGACGGATCTCACCTCACCCCCCTTCCCCCTCCTTTTTTTAATGTTGTACAACATTGCTTCGGCCATATTTGTCATGTGGGACATTACTTATGCCTGACTAAGTGAATTTGCCCAAAACTACAGCCATCTGGCTCATACTGAGGATTTGCATTTGCATAGTTTTCTTTTTTTTTCTTCTTCTTGCAGTGACAACTGTCGTCAGAAGCTCCAAATTACCTTCCTCTCATTGTTGTTAATTCATGCCTCTCTCACAAGGAACGCTATTCATTTTTCAAGGGATTCAAATAAATGGAGAAAAAAAGGAGGTTACTTATTTATCCCGGAGCCTTGGTTGATGCCCCGGCAAAGAGACAATAGAGGTTGGGGATGCTAAATGAATTCTGTTGTCCCTCCCCTGTGTGTGCGCTATCCTTTTGGCTATCAACATAATTTGATTAGTGACCTGGTAACTATGAATGTGTGGGACCTCTTCATTCAAGTCCATTGGGGGCTCCCGGGGGCGACGGGGTCCGTGTTACAGGGCTCGGCCCCTTTTCCATTGCGACCCTGCAGCCCTGCCCTCGTGTCGTGTACGCACACAACCGGGCGACGGGTGATTGATGACCGAGCTCGTGGTGCCTTTGACAACTTCTGGTGACTCCACACAAAAGCCGTCGCCCTTGTCACATTAGCGCCAATCTGGGAACATTTGTCCGTATGCTGCTGGCTTGAAACGCCAAATATGTGGCAGAGAGACAGATGTATGTATACGTAGTTCGTCTGCCTCAAGCTCAGCGTTACAAGAAGAATCTTCTCATTATTTCAGGTTTTCTTCCCGTAGAATCCTACATAAACTTCATCTGCCCAGCGTGCGTCTCCTGATTTCATTAGTGCGCTATTCCCATCAATTGCACGTCTTCTTCGTCAGTTGTGTCTCTAGCTAATAATAATCCAGCATAATTAGATCATGAAGAATGGGCCTGCCAGCATTCTCAGTGTGTTTTTTTTTTTTTTTCTTCTTCTGGAAATGGAAAACTTTCCTCTTCTGCCCAAGTTTTTGTTTAAATGAAATGTCTGCATATTAAAACAGATGAATAATTAGTAGCCTTAAAGCGCCTGGTTGGATTAAATTTTCATTGGACTCCTGAAGAGCATTAATTTGTGAGATGTGTGTGTGTGTGTGCGCACAGTCTTTGGTTTATTAGGATAACAGTGGAAAATTGGAGAAAAATGAATCTTTTCCCATCGTGATGCCAAACTGAGATCTCGTAGCACACGCCTATTTTTCCGAACTTCCACGGTGCGTTCACATCCATCCGGGCCCTCTGTGAATAATCCCGCTCTCACCACAGCTCACACCTTTAATAAGAATTGTTGTTAATGACATCTGTGGCTGCGGGTGTGACCTTTTGCACTCCGAGCCGCTCGCTGTATGTCTCACTCTCGCAAACAGGTGGGATGTCTTTCGACAGTTTCCCCAGACGTAAGTGCTAGAATGTGACAACGCTGCATATGGCTGGCGCGTACAGCCGGCTGCTCCGTCTGCCTCTAAAGAGAACGTAAGTGTAAACATTATGAAAACAGCCGACGAGAAGATCGTACAAGTTCGCACAAGTTTACCGACACGGCGCCGTTGATCGTTAAACCTAATGCTACTCCTCTGTCAAAGAATGGATTGTTGAAAACGAGCAGGAAAAACTCGTCGACGCAACATTATAATGAGATAAATAATTAGTATTGTCGCATGGCTTGCATACACCTTTATATGACAAATAGTTTATGCTGTGGGTGATTGCAGGGCTGTTGAGTAAAGCAATTACTGATTCATCTGTTGAATATTTTCTTTAATTATGCATTAACCTCCCTGTGACTAAGGTGTTATCCACACAGTTGTTTTTTAGACCAACGGTCCAAAACACAAAGATATCATTGCTACTTTTCTGAGTGAAAAGCAGTAAATCTCCACGTCAGACGCTTGAATATCAATTATTATAGAGTAATTAGTGGTATAATAATGATAATAATCAAAATTCTTGATTTACCATTGCAGGATCAGTATATTTCTGGCAACAAAGGGATTGCTAAGCATTCTAAGAAATAAGTGGAAAGTTAGACATGGTGGCGTTGCCAGATGTTGGTTTAAGCTGCGTGAGTGTCGTGGTGTCTATACACACACACACACACACACACACACATCCTCATGTTAACTTGAGCAGGTTTTAAGCAGTGGCAAGCTTCGGATTACATTGCCTTAAATCCTTTGACCCCCCCCCCCCCCCCTCCCCCCGCCATCACTCGATTGAAATAGATTGACTTTTATTCAAAAACAAAAAAGAATTCTTGCTCATCCTCCTTCTTCTGACCCCCCCCCCCCCCTCCTGCCCTTTATTCCATCAAATTCTTTTAAATGAAAAATGAGTCTCTATTTCTTGGTATTTTTGTACAACAGACGGTCCCATTTTGCTCCCCCCCCCTCCTTCATCAATGGGGAGGAAATGAGTTGTGGGAGCAGATTCCTCTCACACAGAGATCTCAGTAATCGTGTGGCTGCGTGTCACCAGCGCACCACAGTGACGGCAGCTTTTTAATTAATCCCACATCCCACCACCCCGCCCTAACCCCCACCGGTGGCTTCTCCCCCAAACTTCCCTCTTAACTTTGTTTTTCCTGTGTGGCTCACTCTGTGTGGGTGTGTTGCGGTGGGGCGTGTGTGTGTGTGTGTGTGTGTGTGTGTGTGTGTGGTTGGAGGTGTTTCTCTAACTGCACTCTCTCAACCCGCTGCAGTGTTGTGTGCATGACTTGTGTAGTTAAAGGATGACACTGCTGTCACTTTTCCATTCTTCTGAAAGCCTGACTCCGACTCCCAGAGTTCGGGAACTGACTGAGTACACGGCGTCCGCATGAAATGTTCATAACCTTTTGTACCCCTACGCCGGGTCAGGGATGCCCCCCCCCTTCTTCCCCTTGGTGCACTGCAGTGATCCGGCATCAAGGTGCTTGAGGACGGCGAAGTAATGACGCCTCGAGGTGTCTGCGTTCTCCTTCTGGTGCCGTGATGAATGGTGACAGGTCGTATTTACAATCCGAAAAAAGTGCTGACGCCGCCGAATTCCGCACCTTCTTGGAGAAGTACCAAAACATCGCCACCCTTGAGCAAACGGCCGTGCGTTTCGCGGAGGAGCTGCCGCCTTGAGTGAATGAGGGGCATGATGAACTTCTCGGGAGAGACGGACTGAGCTCTCGCCTGAAGGTCAAACTGTCAGAAGGCTGATCTCAGACCTGCTGAGGTAGTGGTGAAACCCTTGAAAACATCTGGGGAGAATAAAGTCGGGGCGTAGGAGAGGAAGAATCGAAGCCTCAGCATGTAATTGATATCATTTATATTGATTGCATAAATGTTATTAAGTAGACTTGGTTAGGACAGTGATGCGTGATGGTCAGCATGGAGCGTTTCCTGTCATTACCCATTAGGCGACTTTGCATGCTTGATTTTTTTTTTTTTTTCCACCTCAAAGTGAAAATGGCCGCTGCAGATGAAAACCTCTGCTTTCTGCTCAGCACGACTTATCTGTAGCGAGCTTCGGGTTTGCAAAGTGGACTGAACTTGCATGCGATGAGGCTGTCAACATCCGCAAATAATGAGCTGCATTGGCATGCAAATACTGTACTGACATTTAAAAGCTGGCTTAACATAAATGAGAGGAGAGAATGGATCGAAGGGGGAGCTTTCGGCCCCCCTGCTGCAGCCCTACTGGGGGGGTAATGGACAAGCTGGACCTCTCCGAACCTTTAGGAATGAAATAATTATTCCCTTGCATCAGACTCCTGCATGGACAAATGGGACTGAGGGTCGATTAAGTTCTAAGGGGGACGTGGTGTTGATCTCATAAAGGGCATCAGGAGATGTATGGCCTCTTACAAGATCATTTAAACCACTTAATGGAGGACAGGAATTAATGGCTGCCATAGAGGAGAGTCAATTATATGGATATTTTCATAACATATTGTGTATAATTCATGGAGTAATGGCACAGACACCAATCAGGCCCTCTGCTTTTGTTTTGGTTATGGCCTGTTTTAAATGAGGTTATTGACTCTGTTGGCGTATGGAATAGGTTGCCGTCTGCATGCAGCGATATAGATGTGTTGTCACGTCTGCCACTGTGTTGGTGGTGGTGGTGGCGGCGGCGGCACAGTGTTGATGGTGGCGGGCCGATGTTAATTTGTATTAACGTCAGATAATTTAGAGTTACGATGGATGTATGGGCACGCCTTGTGCTCTCAGGCAAAAAATTGGATTCATTAAGAAGACGGAGGAGCTGGTTAGGTTTTTTGGCCCCGTGGTTTCAGGTCACTGAGTTATGTGAAGAGATGGAGAGGGTCTTGGCCTGGAGGATAGAGGGGGAGAGGGGGGACAACACCCCCACACTGGAGCATATCACTCACACTGATGTCTCTCACCGGACGTGCCATTTTTTTCTCTCTCTGCTCTTTTACAAGCGAGGACAGACTGTGCTTTTGACTCAGAGCAACAAAGTCACAAGACAGTGTTGGGACAGCTGTGGTGAAGTGAACTGATGGCTTTAGGTTATTCTGCATGCCTGCACATCAGTCAGCCTGCTTGTCCTTTTCTGTTAATCAGATGCGTGAACAAGGAGTGTTAATTAGATGTGTGATCAACGTGCACAGGTTTACATTAAGGGACAAGTAGTCATAACAACCGTAACATTCATAATCACGCAGACGTGCAGACTTTTGCATGAGTTAGCATGAACTCTCTCGTTGTCGAGTGTAATCATGAATGAGTGATGAAGATGGATAGCAAAAAAAAACAGTGCAAAATGGACAGGAGTCCAATCAGAGGCACACTTTTTATGGACCTCTGACATTCACATCAAAACCACACAGTTGGATGAGAAATGTGATTTGATTATGTGAACACACTGTGCCAGAGGATACATGTAAAGAGCACATCAGAGCATCAACCGCCAGTTTTTTTTTTATCTTCTTTTCTTATGCATGAACACACATGCAGCATATGCAAATTTTACACATTGGCAAAAATGCAGACTTTGTGGGAGGCCTGGAGCCTCTGTTTGGCTTCTGACCTCAGCACCACTCCGCTCAGCAGTTAGAAGCCATTAAATCATGGGTCCGTTTCATGTGCAAGCTGTGTGCAACAGGATGTGAGGGAGAGCGAACAGCAAGCGCTCCTTTTTTATTTTTGTTGTGAATTGTGCGGTCGCGTTTTGGCAAACTGTGTGTTGATGAAGCACGCTTTTTTTCTGAGAGGAATGCCGCTTTGGTTTTATTTGATACTAGTCAGGAATGTGTGTGAGAGAGAGGACAACATGCAGCGTACTTTTCTACTTTTTCTCTACATTAAAGCGATGGTTCGGAGTGAAAAGCACCCCAGATCATTTCCACCATGACATAAAGTGTTGACAAGTGTTGTCCTGATAATACAAGCATTTATAAAAATTCAGCGGAACTTTTTCATACTCTCACGTCAAACTCGCGTCACGGAAACAGCTGGGTAAACACGGACGTGGCGTCGACGCACCGCCAGCGTTAGCAGCAGAGGATAGAAGCTATCAGGCAAGTGTTCTTTTAAATAAACTCCTGGTGTACTTACAAACTATCAAATGCCTCGTTTTGCGAGTATGGACCCTATGTGTACTACTGCAGAAGTTAGTTAGTGGGGTAATTTACGAGATAATCAAGATGTACCATCGCGCTAGTACTAAGCCATTCGGCTGATAGCCCTATCTTGACCAATGTTGACCATCTTTAAAAATGCTTCTGAGGGGGTATTTGGCTGGATTTCATGGTGGAAATTACCCAGGGTGCATTTCACTCTGAACCATCACTTTAAGGCGTAAGTGAGAAGAGTGTTTAACTTTAATAATTCCAAATTTGTTTTTCCTTAGTGTCTCTAGTTTTGTACGGTTTATTAAAGCGCCGTAGCTGAGCGAGCCGAATGATGTTGAGGAACCAAACTCAAATCGTTCCTGTTTGTATCAACTTATTGGCTTAACCTTATGCTGCGAGCCTTTGTGTCGTTCCGGGGGCCATTAAGCCATTAGCTAGGCATTTTCTTCCTCGCGTTTTCGCCCATTAATTTCTGGTGTCCCTGCCTAGAACGGCCTGTAATGAATGCCAGGGGGTCTCCCCTCAGTGAAGCATCTTCACGGTGGAACAGCCTGCCTGTCGGACTCCCATGATGGCTGGCTGTGTTTTGTGGTCGCTGATATGCATCCATTTCTCATCTCTTGAGTGAACTGAGGCTGACCTAAACTCACTGACTTCTAATCAGTTATAGAGTCACGAGGCCTGTGCTTTTTGATCCTACTAATGGCGCTGACGGAGAAGAACCATGCGCAGCTATTGACGACAGTGAGGTCATCCAGGGGCACTTTGATACGAGCATCTATGGTAATGCAAATGTGACCTACTGCCTGACCAGTACATTACAATAGGCCTGGGGGGCAGACAGTGCAGCTGCCACCATTAGTTTTAATCTGTGGGTTACATAGAAGACAAATAATTAGCCTCTGTGTGTGTCACACAGGAGACAAATGCATGTGGCATCTTGTGTTGTTTAAAGACTTGTCTGACCTCGGTGACTACGTGAGAGCCATTAAGGAATTGTCTAAAGGGGCCGATGGGTCACGAGTGATAAGTGAGGTCACGTGGGGTCGTCAGCAAGTCTGGGTTCATCAATTTTGTCTCATCCTCGGCTCGACGAAACCGCACAAAGCTGCTCCGGTTAATGTGTTATTTTTTTTTTAGTGAAAGTCACAATACCACTCTCCTTTTCACCATTTGGTTGAACTGTAATTCATCACACACACGTGAGAGCAGTTTGCTCGCTTTGAAGTGGTCGGCGTACTTGCAAACCCACGCAAGTAATCGACTTAATCCCTAAAAGCTCATCAAGAACGCAGCAAGATTGCTGTTCTAGCAGAAGGAATTGCTGTGATCTCATCGGTACGCTATGTTTGCAGTCTTTCTGGCTCAAACATAACACTTGAAAACATTTTTAAGAGGTTCTTACGGTTACTAGACACATGGACGCCCCTTGCTCAGGCAATAGAGCGCTTTTCCATCCACTAATGCAGTGAAAAGCTGACGCTGTGAAGCCAGCTGACATGTCACGCATCTTCTGCTGGGCCGTTAATAGCAGCAAGAAAACAGTGTAGTTTCATTCAGCTCGGAGCAGATCATAGCTCATGATGATTATTTTAAGTGTCTGTAGAAGGCCACCATGAAAATGTGATAAATATTTATTATGACCAATTATCATGTCGTTTTCTGTACTCAAACACGACAGCACTAAGGCCAAACTATTGACAGCGTTCATATGGAAACTATTACTATTTAGTATTCTAACATTAGACCGTCTGTTTGCTTTAATTCCAAGCTAATGTGATATATATTTAGTGTAAAGGGCAGGGTTAGTGTATACTTAAGGTTTGGATAGCGTGCACAGCTTTTAGCGGCTCCTTTTACCGTAATTAAAGCTTTCACTGTGTTAAGGGCTTGTGGGTGTGTGAATGTGGGTGTGCGATATTTTCTTTTTTTTGACACACACTGAATACATATGCTTTTGTGTAGGAGTACAGTCACCGCTCGGGTCCAGCCAGTGTAATCTGAAATGCATTAACTTTTATGCTAGCTTTCACAAGATGGTCTGCTGGATGCATTTGTAAAATGGGCTAATAGGCTATTTTACTGCTTTTGCATGTGTACCTTTCCATGGGCCCTTGCCCGGGTGAGCTGCAACCATGTCATTAAGTGTGCTGCCTGGAGCCTCTGAGCAGTGCATATATACTTTGTCCTCTGCAGGGACGGGCATCCCCATCAGGGTCTGCCTGTACCACCCTCCATATGGTGCCTCGTCATTAGTTTGCTGTTGCCCCGGTGCCTGGAAGGTTCATCAAACCCTAGAGTCCAATCTCTCCACAGCCACATTTCTACTCTACTGTGACATTTCTCTCTCTGGCCAATCGGATAAGTCACACATGGCTTCACCGCACGAAAGAACAACAGCAGCCTCGAGCAGATGTTGCTTTGCAGACTGCTCACGGAGTGAAAACTGGGTTTCAAGAACAGTATCCCGGTTATTGCTAAAGAGTTCACGATGTCTTGGAAGGCTGAGATGGGGTTTTAAGGCTATGAAAAGTAAGACCTCAGAGTTCAGATCATTGAGAGAGATAAAAAAGGAGGTTATGTTTACATATAAAGGAGATTTTAAGGTGTGAGCTTTGACGGTAATTTGAGATATGAATGAATAAATCATGTCCCGTGGTGCATTCATTCTCACTTTTCACATTTAAAGACAATTCTCTCGAGTAGAAAAATGAAATAAATTGAGCAATCACAGCAAAGCATGATGGGATAATTGTGATAGTGAATAGTGAACATAATAAAACAACGGCAAAATATTGTTTTCAGTTGGATTTGTTGCACTCAAGGTAAGGAAGAGCAAAGTTATTTTTGTCCACTTTTATTCTGTAATATGACCAATATTTTTCATATTCAAGTGTGTATGAAAAAAAGTCACTGGTTTCTTAAAAAGCTAAATACAATAAGCATTGGATCAAGGCACATACAAGACTGGCCAAAGGGCATACAATGCACTTTGGTTTTCAATTGTTAAGAACAGTTAACTTCAAATTGTGGAAACATAATAGTGTGTTCATTTGGAAAATAATACAAAATAATACTCATAACAAGGAGTTGCTGACACTGTGGTAATCCTAATGAAAGCTAACGTGTTTTTGTCTTTTCGGCCTGGTGACTAGAATGACGTATGGTACACGGTACTAAAGAATGCCGCCATTGTTGTTTGGCCATTGTTGGCTTGTACAAATAGAGATAGCGGGGGGTCCTCTGTATCAGCCTGTCCAGTCTACTTGTTCTGAGGAGCGGTGAGCTCCTTAAGGTCGGTGTGCTTTTTCTGCCCTGTGCTGTGGTCTACAATCCTATCAGAAACACTGGAACCCTGCTTGGGTGGCTTTGCTGTGTTTCCTCTTCTTTGCGGAACAGAAATGGGGAAAAAATCACACACTGAACAAAGCAGAGAAATAAAGCATGGCACCTCATATTTAGTTATTCATACTCCATACCAGGTGAATAGTAGAGCGAAACCCATGGTCCGTATTGTGTGGAGGCGGCCACCGACCGCTCGTTCTCGTTCGAGGGCAACATGCCTGCTTTGCAAATTGGTTGAACGGCTGTGCCTTAGTTTACTTCATGTCATTTTTTTGCCTTTTTGTTTTTCAGACAGCCACAAAGTTAAAAGAATGACCTGTGCTTATACTACAAGGTTTTCTAAGGTCTGATTGTTCAACACAGCAATGAAAACCCACTTTCACAGTTGACAAGTCATCATATCTCAGGAGAACACAGAGTTTCTTTTAGTTGGTCGATAACCTTAAGCAAAGGAAATACAGTACAAATTACTACAAATTCCTAAAATATAGAATTGCAGTTTGTCACAATACCCACTGATGGTTCAGTGATGGCCTGCAACTGGAACGTTCTTCGTCCTCCATAAAATGTCCTTAAATATAAATTATATGGCAAATGTACAGAACATTGCTTCCTTAGTCTTATAGATCCAGTGTTTTGTAAAAGTCTTGCCACTCTGTTTATGTAACGCACTCATCATGAATGGCCATGCGCAATATCATGAATGGGAATGGTCTGAATCTGGTATTCCACTGTCTCTGTAGCTCCTGTTGTTAATACTGTTGTCGTTATGTGGGCTCTTGTATAAAGTCAGACCATTGGGTGGGAAAATCGTGTGTATCACAAATTCCTCCTTGGACACTGGCAGGTGATTTATAGGGATCATTTGAAAAGAGGTCTCTCGTATTTCGAGGATGGAGGTGTCCTTCTTGGTGCCAGCCTCAGCATAGTCATCCTTTCTCCGACGGCCTTTGTTGTAGGTGCAGTTTCTGGAAAAAAGTGAACCGTTCCTGTGGACATACCAACACACCAGTGCCAACATGATTATTGCCAAAAGAGCCACAGCCCCTCCAATGATAGCGGCCAAAGGCAGACTGGAATTTTTGTAAGGCTCTTTCTCCTGCTCTCTGTTTAAAGTTGTAGTTGGCTTGTATAATTTTGAACTAGTCTCTGTCTCGATGCAAACAGGGGTCTCATCTGACAGGTAAATGTTGCTGGTCTCCATGGGAACCATGCATATCCTATAGGAAGACTCTGGCTCCAGTGCCGTGAGCAGGTACTCCTTCTTCTCCCCCTGCACAATAGTCTCAGTGATGGAGCCAAAGGCAGGGCTGTGTCCCAGCTTTAGCCAGCTGAGCCGTAGGGCAGTCATGGGCTGCGACACCCTCCATGATATGTGTATTGCATCCGCACTGCTCGACTTCACACTGATGGTGATGATCTTTCTGCCCGAAGAGGTGGTAGTGCTGTGGTATTTCCGACCAATGTCAGGCCCTTTAACCACAGGCCTTTTAGTCACAAACGAGGGCCACTGGGGCTGTGTGGGGCGCAACGTGTTGGAGACTGTGCTTGTCTCATATGTGGAGATTAGGTCTGAATCTGTGCAGTCAAACATGTCTGTAGTCAGGTCTTTAATTGCCATGCCTTTGACCTTATCAGGACCCTGGCACATGAAGCCACGTACATTCACCTTAGTCGGCAACGACCGCAGCCAGTCACGCACCCATTTCATCCTGCAAGTGCATTGCCAGGGGTTGTTGCGCAGCAGGAGCTGTGTGAGATTGTCCAGATCTTCAAATACACCCTGTGGGAGGCTGCTCAGGTTGTTGCCAGATAGGTCCAGACGGTACAGCTGCCTAAGGAAGGCAAAAGCCCCAGGCGGGACCTGATTAATGTGATTATCTTGGAGCTGCAGCTTCTCCAAACTGGTGCCCGGCAAGTTGGCTGGCGGCGAAGTCAGGGAGTTCCTCACTAGCGAGAGCTCAGTCAGGTTGATCAGGTTGATGAGAGCCATCTCCCCAATCCCACGGTTGTTCAGCAGGTTCCCGTCCAGGATTAGTCGCTTCAGGTTGATGAGATCTTGCAGCGACTGCTCTGAAATGGAGGAGATGCGGTTGTCATCAAAGCGCAGCTCCTCAATGCTCATGGGTAGGCCTGAGGGGATGGTGCTTAGGTGGTTTCTGGAGAGAAAAAGCAGTCTGAGGTGATTGCTGTCCCTGAAGGCCCCATCCTCTATGCTGACTGCAGATACCGAGTTATCATCCAGGTGTAGTTCCTCAATATATGGAATTTGAGCCAAAGATGTACGGGTAATCATCCGAACGTTGTTCTCCTGAAGGTGGAGCTCTTTCAGCCCGAGAGGAAGGTTAGTGGGGAACTCATCCAGATTGTTGCAGTACAGGTAGATCTTCTCCACATTAGTCAGCCGGCGGAGCTCTGCAGGAATGCCCGAACTCTTGATGCGATTGTTTTGCAAAAAGAGCACTGTAGCATCCTGAGGCATACCGGTAGGAATGGAAGTCAGGCCACGGTCATTACAGTAGATGAAGGTCCCATCGCAGCGGCAGGCTGAGGGACACGAAGCAGAGGTCACCAGGGGGTTAGCAAGACCCAGCAGCAGTCCGACCCTGATGAGGGAGAGGATAAAGGCCTTGCATTGACGCACCATCTTGAAGCTGTGTTGCCTGGCAGTCTAATCACTCAAGAGCCCCTGGGGAGAAGACACAAGGGTACATTTAATGCACAAGCCCTTTAAAGGAGAGCCAAATTCCTGTTCTCATAATTGCAGGGTGTTTGAAATGCTGCCTACAGCACTTTCTAGATTAAATAACGGCTGAAAGAATCAGTTTGAATTCCTCATATTATATGTGTATGAATTTATCATTTGAAATGCCAGACTGAAACAAAAGCAGTGAAAGTTTTGCACCCCTCCAATAACCTGTTTTGTTCAGAGCAGTCTCTTCATCTATAGATTTGTACGCTTGGGACTTTAAAAAGTAACCTGCATTAGAAACAGACCTGCTTTTTAAGAAACGTTCCAACTTCAGAGCTTTGGGAATTTAATCTGTGCCTTTTGGCCCTGACTTGTGAAATGTAATAGCATCCCCTCGTCGTTTTACACATTTTCTGTATCTCAAGGCTGCCTTTCATCGCCACGGACCTCGAGAGGGAACAAAGTCCGGCTTTGTTGATGAACTGTTGTCGAACTGACAAATCCTTAATTCCTGTTTGATCATTACCCATGCCTGTTCGCCATTCAAATTCTAGGGTTTAACCGGCCACTTACAAGATAAGGAAGGAATGCCTCTTCGCTATCTAAAAAAGTGATCTGATAAAAGGCTTTTGCAAGTTAAGATCAAAGGACAGGTTTTTGGTTTTCCTGGGGTTACAAGGTGAAATATATGAGCTTCAATTTATCCTTTCACAGTAATTGTGGTGTGTTTAAAGTATATCTAAATGAATAAATCAATCAGGTGCAAAGCATAAAGTGCCAACTGGCTGTTATCTCATCTCTATTGACATCTTCTCTTTTGATTGGGCTAATACTGATTTATTGCTTTAATTGTGCATTCCTGCTGTGACCTCTCTTCCTGCATGTCTCATTAAAAATGCCTGGTCAGTGAAGTGGATAAAAAGCAAAGCCATCTGTATTTGTCATACCTGATTTATATGATGTGGTTAATCCTTTCCAGCCGCCAAAAAAAATCCAATCAAGATTCTTTTCTGAAAGGGAAAGTTTGTCCGAGGGGTTTTTTGGTGATATCCTGACCTGGTCAGTGTTTGCAGAGCTGATCCTTGTTTGGGCGATGACCTCCTCTGTGTAGTCAGAGGCTCATGCTTTCAATGCCTTTACCATGGCAGATAAGCCTTTAGAAAAAAGCATCCCCCTCTCAATGACAAAACATGCGCTCTCGGGGTAATATTGAAAAATCCTAATGGGTGTTGAGCTCAACAGCCATAACTGCAAATGAGATTTTGGGGGTGTTGTATAGAGTTCCGCGTGCAGGACGGGGTGAACTTTCGCAAAGACTCCTTTCTGCAATCAAGCCCACCAGGCATGATGAGTTGACACAAAGCTGGTCTGAGCCATGCCAATCCCCCGTGCCACAGGCTCAATGCGGGCCTGTTTAACTTGTGTACTCCAGGTCTTCAGGTAACCCAGAATCCTCTGCTCCCTTGTCGAGCCTGTATACACATTAATCCAGGGCTTTGGTCCCTTTTCCTGAAGCAGATAACCAATGTTCTCCTTTCCTCTAAGGAGCAAAACGGGGCAAGGTGCTTATCCTTCTGGGCCCGGCCTCCCTCAAGCATCTGCAGCTTGACTCATGCGTGCCCTCCTCACACCTGCGGTGGTGCTCTGAAAAAAATAAACCACAGACAAACACATTTAGTGCCCGCATTCAGTCAGTACAACATAATGTTTTCATTATCAGACGAAAGCAATCTTTTAGAATGGATAAAAGACGCTTATTTTCTTCTTCAAGAATACATCACCCTCTACAACCTTGTACGTTTCAAGGACTCATTCTGATTTTACTATGAAACCTTAAGTGTTCGACATTTGATACCGAGGAAATCTTACTTAAGAAGGTGTTTGATATTGAACTCTAGCCTCCTATATATTATGAAGTTTTCTTATTTAGATTTCGCCTGTTGCCCTTTTACAGCCCCGTAACTCTAACACACCGCATTTCTTTTCTATGGCGATCCAAGAAAAGAATGTCTATGCATACGAAAGACAACCGTGAACTCGACCCCAACACAATGGCGGAGGGTGGAGTCGCCGTGCCCTTCTCAGTCCGGTTCACCGCTTAGCTAAGCTTTTGCTGTTTTACAAGAAAACTCGGGCCATTTAAAACAAAATGAAGCTAATTTGGAAACTAGTCCAGGCTGCACACATGAGAGGAAAAAACGGATCCAGCCAATTCTTACTGAATTACTTGCATTGTTAAAAAAGCACCCATGACAAATGAGGCCAATTTGAATTTTGTATGGAGAAGAGGATGGCTGCATCCATCCCTGTCACTCCAAGCTCCTCTCCATGACCCCTCACCCCCCACCACACCCTCTATGAAAGCCATTTCTGTTGGCAAAGGAAATTCTATTTTTGCAAAGGAAAATGTTATGTTTCCTCTTACAACACAATAGCTTTGTGTCCTTATATGTGACCTGCTGGCAGTCACCGTTTGCTTTAAAACACGGAAAGGTAAATTAGAAACAAGGGAGCCGGCCATTTAACAGTTGTAGCCCATGACGAGGAGAAGATTAGGGAATAGAGGGGCTTGAAACTCGATTACAACTCATGAGATGCTGTCTAATAATAACGCCACCCCACTTCCTTGGAAACACGGCCTAAAGTCCAATATTACATTAGTTGTAGATTAGAATCTGGGGGGAAAAAGCACCAGATGTGACCTCTACTAACTTCTGGAAAAAAGGATTGTAACACGTTTGGGTTGGGGGGGGGGGGGGGGGGGAGATGACGTTCAGTAATTTGAGGTTTTAGAAAATGGCGAGATGATAGAGGGGATATGTGCTGTCTGCGTGGTGGAATGCAGCACTTAGTCAAGCTATTTAAATTTTAAATAGCCCTTTTCACCTCATTTTGTAAAGTTCTCCATCCTCTGAATTAAGTTGAAGTGTGTGGTCTTGAATTCTCCACATTTCTATCCAAGACCAAGAAACCAGCGAGATCTACCTGCACTTGGAGTAATAGGCTTTTATGGCTGTGAGACAGGACGATTCTCTTCATAAATAGCCACATGGTGCAACATTTCCACTCGGTTTGCCTTTCTTTGGCCGCTACGACTCCGTTACCTGCTGAGATAACAGAATCTGGCTCAGTGTCCAGCGCAAGGGGCAAAGGGAGGGAGGGAGGGGGGGCATGGCTATACTTCCATGGTGTAAATATAGTCACAAAGAGCTAAAACATAATGCATCATAGGCCTTGTGTGATGTTATGTAGAGGGTGATTTATCAGACGCCTGCTTTTAACCAAGCACATCATGCTCACTTTACGACGAGCCCTGTCAGGCCGAGATACTTGGCTGTGTTCCCCCCCCCCCCTTTTTTTTCCACGCTCATTGGATTTCAGGAGAGTGGCCCCTCTCTATTGTTCGCTACAAGGCAAGCATGTGGACCTTATAGCCTCCAACAGAGGGGGTTTAGGTATTAAAACATTTTATTTGGACCATTAAAAAGTCCCCCTTCTTTATACACAGCATTTTTGCAAGCCTTTTTCCTATTGCATTTACTAATAACATACACCCATGCAAATGTAAGCACAAACACACACTATTTTCATGTGCACACAATCATTTTGAGTGCAGTTGGAGGCCGAGTTAAACATTTTTAGTGATGGATGCCTTTCTCCATCGCTCTAATAAGCTCCGCCGGCCGACAGGGGATTTCTACAGCCCTCAAAGTGGCTTCTGCTTCATTTAATCTGAACTGGCAAAGTTCAATTGAGCATCCTGTAAATTGTGTGTGTGTGTACAGCTAGTTACCTTTCAGTGGAGAGTGTGGGAGGCTCACACAAAGCTGGACACTGATAGCCATTGTGAGCTCAACACGCATAAATGCACATTAGTCTGCAATAACAGAGCCCAAGACTTTGTGCCCCGGAGTCATACACTACACAAGAAAGGCTTTGGAGGAAAAAAAAACCCTCAAATAGAAACAATTTCATGCTTGTCAAAAGTATTCCAGATTAGAATGACTTTTTTTTTTTTACTTCTGTAAAATACAGAAAATATTACATACGCTGCATTTGGGGGGTGTGGGGGGGTTTGGCTGTTAAATTATTCATGAGGCCTGAAATTAATTTTAAACCACAGTTGAGCTCTCCATTGGGAAATCAGGGTTGTTTGTATCTGCTGTTGATGATTTATTCTAATACATAATAAAGTTTTGAATAATGATTGATTGCACACAATATTCGAATTGTCGGTTAGATTTTCTTCCAGATTTGGGTCTTGAAATATATATTTTAAGCTGAAAAACAGGAAATCATGAATACTTTAAGGTCGTTTATCATACAAATGTACGTTCTTTGGTTTAGAAGCTCATCTGATATGAAAGCACCATCTCGTGTCCTGTTGTATGTAGATTTCCTGTGCCATGATGCTCTTGAGCAGGATGAGTTTTAGTTGTTTTTCGACGTGAAGCATTGATTTCTGTACCAGTAAGTTGTTATCAAGACAACAGGCAGCGGCCTGCTGTGCTGCAGACACACAATGGGACATTCATGGTCACATCTGAATTCACAGGGACACAGAACAGCCGAAGAGAGAAAACGGGGCCCAAAATCCTCCTTGATGGTTTCAGGGATTTGGTATGTGGGCCTCCTGGTGCTGTCTTTTTTTAGACGGGCTGACCAGATGATAGTTTTTTTTTTTTTTTTTTTACCGGACCATTAAGAGCACAGAGAGGCCTGGGACTGACTGGGGGTCTTCTCTTTTGTAACACGCTGAAAGGAGAGATCCGTAGCAGCTGCAGTGGTTTTTCCCCACATGGGGGTGGTAGGCACTGCAAGATGAAATGTGTGCATGTGTTTGTATGTGACAAGCAAACACCGACTTCTCATGTTAAGCTGCTCACAGGAGCCCATCTAAGCACAGGCCTGACACCTTCCCTACAACACACAGGTTTGTTAACCTCCCTGCTGGCCAATCTACGGCGTTTTTCCTGAGTCACGGTCGTTTGCAGTATTTCAGTTTGCAGCCATGTTTACATCTTCACTTGTCGTAAATTATATAAAGCTCAGAGTAGAAGGTAAGATACTGCTTAATGGCTGAATAAATTATGAAAAAGCAGAATTAGGCCTCCTCGGAGTACAGCGCTGGATCTCAGATGGCTTAGTAGTTACAGAAGTCTTGTTTATGACGTTTTATCTCCCCCCAAACGCAGTCATTCATATTTAATGCGTTAACTCTTCTGGCATTAGACTGCATGTAGTGACCTGGTTAGTTGTCAATCTGCAATGTGAATTCCCTCTGAAAGCAACTGACTGGGGACGTTTGCCTCGGGCACTCATCACTGAAGACAATTGGGTCTGTATGTCTAACAGGCTATTTCCAACACGCTGGACAACAGAGGGCTACCATTACATCGCTTGACAAGTCAAGTTTACAGCTAAGATTAAAGAAAAATAATAATAAAAAACATCCGGCTGCAGCATGTGTCCATATAAGTCTGCATTTAAAGCCTGTGTGACCTTATCGTCTCATGAAGATGAAGGGGCTGTATTAAATCGGATTAACAACTGTACCTGCACTGGTGTTGCCAATAATACATCCAGCTTAAAAAATATGCTGCCCCCCATGTTATTGCATTGATCCAACAGGGGATAAATAGCTGCAGGCTTTGTATTGAGGAGCTGATCCGTTTGCACCATGACTGAGGTATCAAACCGCGTCTCTCTCTGGATGCTCCATGAACGCGACAGTCGTATGTGTTGGTGTTGAAGCACTGTTAGTTAACGTGCGTAAAAATGAGCTTGTGCGCGAACTGGTGCGTATTTTTGGCAACTTGAATGTGGACCTCCATGACTGCGCCCCTTACATCTACCTATGATGTTTTTTTATTTAGGGGTAGTGGGGAGGGGGGCGTCCATATTATCTGCAGACAAGCCTGCAGTGGCACACACACTCACACACGGTACATTTGAATGGAGGAGGGCATGAATAGAGTCCAGACAGTGACGCCGGGGACGCGTTTTTAAGCGGAGTTTCTCCAGCTGCCCCTTCATGTAACTCCGCGGGATCCGCACTGCAATTCCAGCCGCACGCCGGGGAGTCTCGGACTCGGCTGCGACGCGGAGACTAAAACCACACAGCACCCCCCCTCCTCCCCTCTCTTTAATCCTATTCCAGTTTGCGTATTCACCACCGTTTATTTTCCCACCGGTTGAGAAAGAAAAAAAAGCTGGAATAAGATTTAGTTAGACGTCCCTGTTGCTTTTCTAAGTGCTTTTTAAATATATATATATATTAAACATGTTGCGCTGGAGAAACAAATGTCGCAACATGAAATGCATCTCTACAGCGGAGGAGAGGAAGGAAAAGGGGAAAACAACCCAGAGAGAGATCGAGACGTGGTGTGTGTGGTCGCTGTTAGAATAAAGAGGGACCGGAGCGAAGCAGCAAGTTGCGGGAGAGAGGGGAGATCCGAGACCGAGGAGGCTGATGGAGAATCTGTTTAAATCTGACTAAATTGATGAGGAGGATTTATAAACTAACAGCTCGAGCTTGTTTGGAAGAAAACGTGCGCTCGCGATGTGTGTGTGTGTGTGTGTGTGTTTTCTCTCTCTCTAACGCCTGTGACACAGCCACATCAGAGAAACCATTTTTTATTCTCGCCATGGGTCGACTATAATAATAATAAAAAATATATATATAAAGAAAGTGGAGGGCAACTAATTCTGAGGATGACTTTAAATCCCTTCAGCCAGAAAGAAGATCCAAAAAAAAAAAAAAAAAGAGATGGAAAGGATGCATTCCCAACAGCAACAAAAACACGCACTTACCTCTATAATCAACCAAAAAAAAAAAAAAAAAAGGGAAAGTAACAGGTATCCTTTTTAAATTGGGTCTCACAACGAGGGGAGAGAGCAACAAAAAATAATCCAATCCACGCTATGAAGGATTTCAATTCAGAATTCCGCGAGAAAAAAAAGAAAAAGAGAAGCTCCTGTCGCTCACAAGGTTGGAGCTATTTGGAGTTTTATCTTTCGCAGCACTGCTATGTTTACTGCTGACCCTCACACACACACACACACGCACACACAATCTGGAGGCTGTGCAAGGACGTAGGTGCACGGCTAGATCTCTATACAAATGTGGAGTTGTGTTTGCCTCTAGCTTCAATAGAGCACTGATGTCATCTGGAGGAGGGGTCTCTCTCTCTCTCTCCCTCTCTCTCTCTCTCCCTCCCTCCCTCCCTCTCTCTCTCTCTCTCTCTCTGTTTGGGAGATGCACAGGAACAAATGCAGTGTTGGATGGATACACTAGGGGGAGTGGAGGAAAGGGGAAGGCACTTTTCAGATGTGTCCACTTAAGAGGAGTGAATAGTCACTGGTTGGAAACCAATGCTCACTGTCAGGGAGGGAAAAAAGGGAGAGGAAATGTACAGTGTGTGTCCGTGTTGGCGAGAACACACACACACACACACACACACACACACACATGCACAAATAGTCTTTTCCCCGTAGTGTTAAGCTGCCTGTGGTTTTTGTAAGCTGCAGCTAAATGATCATTTGCATGTTTGTTTGAGATGTGTCAGGATAATTCATGATTAGGGTATATTTTTTTTCATCAGGGGCTTCATTACCGATGTTATGATTTGTCAATTATCTCTGTTGCAGGTGTTTTCTTTTTCTTTTTTGTATATAAATATTTTATTATTGTCTAGACGCCAGAAATGTCTTCTGAAACGGCAACAAACTAAATGTTTCCCAATCGTAAAGCCAAATTATTTTTGCCCAAGCAAGTGTAAAAATTCTAATCTCCAAAATGCTAATTAAAAAAAACTTTGCTTTTCTATGTGTAGCACATAAAAGACTAGTTTTTGTTTTTTTTTGTTAAACACTGACAGGTAATGAATATTTTATGGTGTTGTCACGGTTAAACGGAATAATTGCTAAAAGGAATTTGGAATTGTGCTAATTCCTAATAGTCTCCTGTGTGTGTGTGTGTATCACACTTCGACTGTGTTCATGTGTGTGTGAGGGACCTGCGAGTCCATCTGACCTGCACCTGAACCGGTCTGACGTTTGCCCCCCCTCCTGCTTTCTCTTTGACCCTCTTTGGTTACACGTTCAAATGGAGGCAAACAGTAGGTCTGCTCCCTTCGAGGCCCAAAGCAGCAGTGAGTCACCCTGTTAGTCAAAGGCTTGTACAGCAGATCTGACCCAGACTCCACAACCCCGGTGCTGTGAGCTGCAGGGGAGGGGTCTATGAGTGTTGTTGAATATATCAACTTCCTGTCGACGCCGCGTTCGTCAATAACCACATCTGTGCACAGCTGTCTGAGCCTCCATCTCGTACATGTCATTTACTAAATGCTGCCTTTTTTTTTTTTGTTTAATTACCTCAAACCTATTATGCTCTCACGTTGCAAAAACGCCTGGAGGGTCTGCATTCATTCTCCACAAACAAGCAGGTTTGTGAAGGAGAGGTGTTATTCACTGCTGCTCAAAATATCTATCTGCTAATGTATCATGCGTTCTGTTTGTCAAAGAGAGAGCAGCTGTCCTGTAATAATTAATGAGTAAAGAACAAATGTTGTCAGTAAACCAGCGTTAGAGACCCCCGATAATATTTTACCAGACGACGCGTGAATGGGAGCTCTGCTAAAAAGACTGAAGTAATAATTTAACACGCTTGAAGAATCTCATGGATGTGGCTTCCTGACACGCAAACAATGGCACGACTAATGTCCCCCCATTTACACTGTTTAATACTCTGTTCTCTCATTGTCTACTCATGAGCTAACAACTGTTATTGCCTCATTAAGGGGCGGCGCGTACCACACCAGAGTGACTGTCTAAGTGTCTGACCGCCGCTGACATCTCCTGCCCCGGTTTATCTGCCGGGGCGGACCGCGTTCCCCGACTCCAGCCTCCACACGCCGAAAAAAAAACAAAAAAAAAACATGATTGCCATCTTAACTGGAGTGCCTAATTGAACCGACACTTAAACTCGCAGCATTTGCCAAAACTACTTAGACCTCCAGTGGAGTTTTTTTTGTTTGCTTTCCAGCTGGAGTGGCTCTCACTTTTGTTCCAAGCACAATGGGATTGCAGACGACTATAAATCGTCTGCCTGTACGCCGTCCACGCACATCTGTATTTATTTATCTATCTAAATGTCTGTTGTGTCGCAAAAGTTTCCACTGTGGTTTTTTTTTTTTAAGCATTTGAATGAGTTTAACTGTATCGTATAATCCAGGTGTTTGCATGCCAAAGGTGAGAAAAGGTCAGTCTCGGACATCCTGACTTGATCCTTGTCTTCCCTCTGGAGGGGGGGGAACCGATGCTTGACCTCGCCGTGCCTTCCTCTCCTAAATCGACTGCAGACATATCTGTCAGCGGTGGCTGATTGACCCTCTCTCAGACGTACAAAGAGCCCCACTGGAGGACGACGGTGTTGGGTTTCTGTTATCTCAAGACCAGGGGGAATCTGTTGCCCTGTTCATCTTTTGTTTAAGGGGACGGGTGCTCTCCTTTTTCCCAAGGATGCACTCTAGTCTGTCTGGCCAATTGCGCTGTTTAGACAACAGACAGGCTTTCCTTTCTCCGTTGTGTGTGTGTGTGCAAAGACATCTAAATATATTAAGCCACTTGATTGTGCTAAGTGCTGGCTAAAGTGCCCTTTGGCCCCTGTTGGCGACGACACAACTGTTGGTCTTGCTTTGTATCAAACTGTCCCGAGCCCAGTTTTGTTTTTTTGTCTCTCGTCACAGACATTCGACCAGATAATTGATTTTCTATTTTTTTTTTCTCTCGCTGCGGTCAATAGACGGGGGTTTGCAGTTGGCAGACTGTGGTGCCCTACTTTCTGCACGCAGACCCAAGTCTGTTTGGTGCTATGTAAGCTGGGGTGTTATGGATATTATTATATCGCCCTCAATTTTCCATTTATCTGTCATTTAAGCTTAGTGCGTGTTCACTGAAAAGCCTGTGAGAAATACAGTAGGCCTCAAAACTGCTCAGGGGCTCACAAGGGAAAATGGAGACTGATTTCCTCTCACGTCTCCCTCCTTTTGCTCTGACTGGAATTCATTATTGATAGACTTTCCGTGTTCTTAACCAATGCCAAATAAAGGGGAACATGTAAAAAGGCTGCTGCCAAAACCCCCGCTTTGTTTTTCCATTTACCTTCTGCTTTATTTGCATATTCATCCTCTACAGGCAATCAGCAGAGATCTTTGCTGTGGGCCTTTCATCTCCGCTCTGCCATCCTGACACGCAGCTTTTCAGTATCACAACAGTTTAACTAGGATTTGTGGATGAGTGGCGCTGCTGCTTACGCTCGAATATTCTCATTTTTGATTTGCGGAAGGTGGGATGTGTGTGACAGGCATAGAAAGAGGGTTTATGGAAGGAAAAGAAACGGTGTTGTGTGGTGTAAATGTGTGGAGATGTTAATGTAAGCATCGTGGCGTTGCTCTATCAAGAGAAAGCTTCGGCTGGGGGAGCCTGTTGGATCTTCCTGCATATGAATGCAGATGTCGGTTACATGATGCAGGGCTGTGGCCACAGGCACGATCGCCGTTAGTGCCGTGCAGTAAGGTACTGGTCTTTTCTGATGCAGATCCCAGATGTGGAGGGATAGGTTGGCCCTTTCATCTCCCGGGGACTAGGATGCACACAACACAACAAATGAGACTAAAGGGGCCGACATCCTGCTGCTTCGGCGAGTTCAGGGGCCTCGGCCGGGAGACATTTAGGCCTTGTGTTTGTGGAAGAATGACAAGTCATGCAAATAGCCCCGTCGGCTGTTTTTTTCCCCCTCCGTCTTTTGTTTCCTTTTGGTTGTTTTTGTGATTTCTGTTGTGTTGCCTGCAGAGACAGGGGGGAACTGAGGGATGAGCGAGTTCCATAAAAAAGGTAGAGGGGGGTAGGAGCTGACTTGTCAACCTCAGAACCTCCCATAGGTTAATGACCTCAAACACAATGCTCTGTGATCAGATTAGATAGAGCACCCCCCCCAGCCCCCCCTCCCTGCACTAATCAGCACAATAAAGGAGATAAAAGATAGAATTACCATACAGTGTTTTCACAGTTCAGCATACATCTCCAGTGTAGCTAATTGAAGCCCTTCTCTGTTGCTTTGTAACAGGTTTGCTATTCCTGTACTAAATCTGTAATTAGCCAACTTAGCATCTTTGTTAAATGGTAGCATTTATCTTTACAATGGCCCTCCATATGCTTGTGTAAGCGCCGACAGAGCCTTAAAGACAAACAGGCTTTCCGATTTCTGCAGTCCCTTCAGTGTTCGGGTGAAGTTGGTGCTTTATTCCTTTGGGAGATTAGGAGTTGGAGGGTCGTATGGAAGGGTCAGTCAGGGTTTAGAAGGAAAGGTAAAGGGGAGGAAGTCGGGACTAATGTTATCTTGGGAAACAAACCAAGTCTTTGCTGCTCTAGATAAGATAGATTGTACAAGACCTTAATGGCCCCCGTTGATTGGATCATGTACAGGAAGTTGGCATTTGGGGGTGAAGCAAAGTGGGAGTACTAAAGAAAGGATGTCACACACAGCTGCCATCAGCTTGATCAAAGCGCTCACTTATCTGTGCCAAACACGAACTCTGCCTTTGTTTTTCTCTGTGATCCGGGTGATTTTGTTTACTCTCACGAGTCATACCTCAAATTTAAGTCTTTTATTATTATTATTATTTCCCAACTTTGTTCCCCCACTGCTGAACACAATGACACACTGCTCGGGAAACACAAAAGCAATAGGAGATTTTCAAACGTTAATGCGCTTTAGAGCAAACTCTCAACTCTGAGCCGACGCTTCAATCACTCGCTGTGTGAATACATTCTCATTATCCGCTTCCGCACTTGCATATGGTTGTCTGGAGTGATTTAATTCAATCTGCATCATTATATTGTTATCCGTCCGCGTTGGGGAAGAGTTATGTTGACATTTTGTCATTGCGGCAGGAGAGAGAGAGAGAGAGGCGTCTTCGGGAACCGGAGCTACTTAATTGGCTTAAAAACTCCATGGGAAGGTGTTTTCAGGTGACACCTCCAACCGCCCCGACAACAAGGAGGTGTCTGCACCTCGCCGTCTGGCACCACTTCTTCACCACTTCTTCCTGAGCGGCTCGTATATCGAATGTCTTACCCCTCTGCAGCCAGGAGCCCCCCGTTCAAAGGGAAGCCTATAGAGAGCGATGATGGGTGAATAAAAGCACCGGGTTGAGTCTTGGGGACGTTTACGACTTTCCCTGAAAGAAGTGTTCTCAGACTCCCCCGCCCACCTATTAGCGGCGGAGTGTAAGGTGCTTGTGGTGGAGTTGTGAATGACATGTTTTAGGCGAAGAGAGTAATTGGAGTAGGCCCTCTTTATTCCAATCTGTTGCCGGGGTGTTTTCTGAGGTTAACCTTCTGCTAGATGGAGGTGTGTGTGTGTGGCGGTGTGCATTACATTAGCAGAGGCCTGGGAGGATTGCAGCATGGGGGACTGCGGGTGTTTATGTCCTCCATGCAAACAGGTTGCAGTTTTACTTAGTTATCTTAAAGGCAGTCCAAAAGTTCCTCATTTTATTGCAGGAATGGAGGAAAAACCTCGGGAAAGGATCCCTTCCAGAATGACGAAAAGCAGATTGTTGATATAAGTTAAACATGCCAAAAAAGTGTGTTTGTATAGATATGCGTGGTATTCATCTGCCTGGCTTCATCATTTAGTGATGAAGATGTTTTATTGCTTTGTAATACAGGATAACAGACATTCTTCAGTCTGTCTGAGTGTCTCTGTGCAAACAGAAGTAGAAACATAATTTAGTGTATTTCAAGGTAAGGGCTTTGGGCTCAGGATCCATGCTATTCTCCTTGCAGATGATAACCTTTTTTTAAAACATACTTTTCCATGCTCTATTTCCACAAATGAACAATAAAGATACCACTGTGACATTTCACTGGCCAGTAAAAGAACTCCTTTAAGTTGACCCATCGAAGGCGAACCCGAGGTAGAGGAAGTCAACCAGCACGCCGCTGAGAGAGGAGATGGGTGGATGTCATGGGTAAATAGAAGTAGTGCCATTATAACCGACATCAATCACACAGGCAATAACAGATGTGGATTTATACGCGGCAGTAGGGGGAAAAACACTGGGGGCAAGAGCTGCCAGGCTTTTGGCAGCTGCTGATGCTGTCTGCGTGTTGGTGTGAAAATGGCTGCGAATTGAAATGGAAATGGTCCCTTTCTCTGTGGCGGGTGTTGTTGGTGAGCGGTCCTTCTGTTGATTGAACCGTAGCCGCTCGCATCAAGTTTCTGCATAACGTTGCAATAGGCTCTCAAAATAAAAAAAAAAAGCATTCTTCCCATTGTTAAAGGTCACCCTAATGTGGAAAATGCCAGCATTCCCTATTTGGAAACATTCATCACTGTGACTGTATCATTCGCAAAAGCTATTTGTTTTATACCTGTTTAAGCAGTTTACAATCCACATTGGCAAATTTGTATTTATTTATTTTTAACGATCACGTACACGGCTTATAATGCATTTCTGCACGGGTCCTGTATATCTACTATATTCCTTCATATACTGAAGCTCATAAAACGAACAGCTGCAGGCAGGTATTTGCTATTCTTCTTGACTGTGTTGCAGCTTCTACCGATGCAGATGTTTTTTTAGTATCTGCTGCAAAGCTCCAACTCGGTTCTTTTATTATACCCGAGAATTATTCTGCATTTAATTCTCTGCACTTTTGTTATAACTTTCTGCTGCTCCAGTGACCCAATTTCCCCCTTCTGTGGTCATTAAAATTTCATTATCATCACCATCATCAGCAGTATTTCACTCCTATTCACGCCTATCACCTGCGTGTCTGCCGTGGGATCTCCATTCGGAGCAGATATGTACTCCACACGGATTGCTTTATTGAGTTTTGGAGCTGGAAACCCTTTTGCATAGTTTTTTTTTTAAAGTTGTGCCAAAATTCTGCCAGATACATTAAAGTTCTGTGCGCGCTCCAGCAGCAGCAGCAACCGCCCCCAGCTCTCTCAGGATAGGGAAACCCCAGAGGAGACTCCGTTTAACCCCTGAGGATTAGTGCTCATGCCTACTTTAGCATTGGTAAAAGGGAAAACGTCTCAGCACAGTGAGTTAATAGGGATTCAGGCCCATTCTGCTGGCTTCCCACACAAAAAAATGGAGAAAAAAATAAGCGTAGCTTCGGCTCTCACTTGAATTGGGCTGGATGTTTGCTCAGCCTACTTTACCGTTTGCCCTTCCCGCTGCCATCACAGTATATTACCGGACCGAGAAATACAAGGCTGTAATCTCAACAATATATTCAAAGCAAAAGGATCTTGAGCTTCCCCTTGAATATTTTGTCTGCATCAGTTAGCCCTTTTCTAAACGGAAGGAAGGTTTCTAATTGTGTTTGAAAATGGACATATTCTGCTTCATATGTGTGTGTGGACAGTTTTATCCTCAGCCATCTTTAATTCTCTCTGCTGAGCTGACTTCTTGGAAGAGAAAAAAAAGGGGGGGGGGGGGGGGAGGCTGGAGCTTCTTTATGAGCTTGTTTTTTTTGTCTCCTCTTTCTCTCTCTGTCTCATATTTCGCATTCTCCTCACATATCTCGACACTGCTTCAGTATATTTCTGTCTTGCCGGTGGAGGACGGTTGCGGGGGTTCGGAGAGACGGTCCGGTGCGATGTCGGAGGGCGTTCCTCTCTCACAGGCCCTCCGTCTGTTGACTTTAGTCCTCGGTTGACATTCCCTTGTGTTAGTCGAGGCTTTCATCACGGCTCCGTTCAAACAAGTGCCAGCAACTGATAAAACACATGCTCTCACTGACTCACAGCCAAGCACACAGGGCAGAGACACACGGTGACACATGGACCCACTCCGGACTTCATAGCAACAGGTGACGGCGTCCTGTTCGCTGAAGAAGCTGCATTGTGTATTTCCAAAATGTCTTTTAAGTGCATTAACAGCTGTAAAATGATGTGTAATGCTATCTGTCTCCAGCAGTGAGTCTGCGTCTGCTGCCAGAATACAGTAGATATATGGTTCTGCTTGTGAAGTTGATTCCGGAGAGTAAAATATCAGAGGAATGGTTTTTATCTCTGATTCTGAAGGAGGAAAAAAAACAAAAAAAACAGCTGTGTTTTTACAAATGGCCCCCGTTCCTCTGCCTTGAACATTTCTGTGTCTGAGCCGAGGAGTCTGAGCCAACCCACAGGAATGTATCTGCCACTCAAGCGAGGGGAGAGTGTCTCCTCCTGGTGTGGATGACTTCCCAGCCCGCCGCATTTTCACGCCAGAGGTGTCTTTGAGGAGGAACAGAGGGATGTGCTGAAAGCGACGCCGCACAGAAACGGACGGCGTTATCATCCCGATGAGGAGAAGCCAGGCTTTCCAGGTGCAACCCACACCTGCGTGTGTTCCTTCCACCTCGCTTAATTAGAGTTCAGCATCCTCCAAATGCGTATTCTCGCTCTTGTGTCGGTGGGAGCCGGTGGGCTCAATTGGGAATTATCTAGCGTTCCCTGGAGAAAGCCTCTTTTTTTTTTCTCTCTCTCTGTTTATCCACGAGAGCATTCTCACTTCCCGAGTTAGCTGTAGAGACTCGGCAGCCCGTGACTGATCTCCCGATCTAGAATTGATTGTGTGACCACGACTGCGTGTTTACAGTGTATTCTCAGACTTTATTGAGGTAGTAATTAAAAGCCCTGGCACAAGTGATTTACAGACTTTCCTCTGTTTCACTCTTCACCGTCTTTGTCATTTCCTGGAACCAGGTTTGGCATGGATCAGTCACATCACTTGTCAGATCTGAAGCCGAATGTGTCAGAAGCAATAGACGAGTATTCATCCTCCCCTTCTTACGTAACGGCGCTCCGTGTGATGTGCAGTCATCTGCTGGGATATAATTGGGGCTAAGGCTGCCGAACCCCTGCCTTGCTTCTTCTGAATGCAGTGACATGGAATCCGCAGTGTCTGATTTATATTTTTATTTTCCCACAGAGCCTTAGAGTCTCACATATCCAGCCGGCAGTTTACCTGAACCACGCTTTATGTCTGAGACTTGTGTATGGCTGTGGGGGTACAAGTGTCAAGCATTGGTTTGCTTCACATCAGGTCAGCTAAGGTGTTCTGCTCATGCAACAAAAGAAAACTTTTTTTTTGTGTGTTTTTTCCCCACCAGCTCAAATTCAGTAGCAGCAAACACAAGGTTATCGAGTCAACGGAGTTGTTTGATTTATTCTCATGCAACCCGTCTGCCCCTCCACCCGCTACCACCCACATCACATGGCCAACTGACCTTGCCCCCACCATGTTTAACAAGCTCTCTCTCTTGCCTTTGTTCATTCACTCATGTTTCCATGGCGACCACGCTGAGTCACCCCAAACAGCCCGGACATGAGGCCTCGGAAGGCCACGCTGGTGTAGCGAGAACGGTCCTGAATGTCTGCACGATATTCTTGCGACGCTGGTATGAAGGTAGTGAAGGTGAGACGCGTCAAAGCCTCGCAGTCTAACAACACCAAACACTCTTTGAGACATCCTTGTGCTTTGATTGCTGCCTGGAGATCAGCTCTATAGCTGCAGGAAGAATAGCAAACAGTGATCAATCTACAAGCTGTTTGCTTAGAATTTTCTTTTTTTCCTCCAAAACCAGGATTTCTTTAGTCATTTGAGTGGTACCTTATGGATTATGAAACATGTCACACAATACATTAAGTGTCTGGGTTTCAGACTCCCATCACCAGAAGAGGTGTTAGCTGAGACCCGAGGACATGTCAGGGGAGCACGCTGTCACTGCAAATACTATACTCCCCGAAACGGACATGAACACAGACACACACACACACACACACACACACACACGATCAGTCTGCTCAATACACTTTGTGCAATCGTACACTTTGGCATGCATCCTGCAGCAAATGAGCAAATGTTTGTCATGCATACCCTCGCAACTATGCGGACACTGCACAGTTTGAGCTTTCCCACTTTAACTCAGCTCAAGCATGAATCTCATCAACAGAAAGGCTACAGCATGGCTAAATGCACATATAAGAGTGATATTATTATAAGGGCTATTTGTGCATTCTCGCCACACAGTTCTGATAAAAGCTCATTTGTAATTGAATTGATCAGCAAGCATATTGGGCGATCTCTTGGGTTGCTAATAGAGGGAGGAGGGGCGAGCCTCCTGCAGCGCTGAAGTTGATCGATGTAAAATCCATCCCTCACTCAAGTCCTCCCAGGGTAGATTAGGGGTGGGTAAATATATCGATATGGCAATATATCGCGATACTTTGCCGCCCAAAACAATATCGATATTTCAACTGCAATGATTGATTTAAAAAAATGAAGATTCATGTTTAGACGCGTTGTGAATGCAGTACTTTATCCTTTTTCATTTTATTTTCAATATTTATTCCAGTGAATTTCATGGGAATTAATAAAATGGAGAGGCTGTTTTGAATGAAATATCTTCATCGTCTTTATTTATATCGCAATATCGTGATACGTATCGTATCGTGAGGTTCTTGCCAATACTCACCCCTAGGGTAGATGCAAAGAATAACGTGAGCAATGCACTGTAAAATCCTGCTGTGTTGCAAATTCCATGTTTAAAAAGGTGCAACGTGGGTTTAAGATGTGTTTCCCTCTCAAACTAACCATGGACGGTTAGTCAACATCCACCCTACGCAGTCCGGGATGAATCATGAATTAGAATGCTGTTTCTCAGCCAACGAAAAACATCAAGTTTTTACTTTGTTATTCAATGATTTTGAAAGACAAATGCCAAATCTAATGCTTCATCTGTTGCCCTTAAATGCACTGAATCACGTAACAGTATGACATTTTTTGCATTACGTGTTCTTTTTAACTTTTGATTGTGTCTGCTTTAATTCTGCCAATTTTCACATGGAAATTGCAAAAAAAAAAAAAAAAAAAAAAAGGAAGAGAGAGACAGTTTTTCTCATTAGCTTTTCCTAGTTTTTTGCACCACTAAACTAACCATTTTTTTGTGGCGCTTCTGCAGGTGTGTGTCTGTGGCTTTTGTGGCGGCCGTGGCGAGATTGGCTTTGTGACTGTAATCACTAATTTAGCTAAAGTGCGGTGAAAACAAACGGAGCAGGAAAAGAAAAAAAAAAACCCGCCATGATCAAACGATAGCTCTCTCCAGCTGCCTCCAGCTCTAATCTGCTCAGGTAATTCTCCCCAAACCCATTGATTCCATGCAAGCGATTGAATTTCAATGCATCTCTGATGAGATGACGGAGGAGGGGAAAAACACACACACACAAGCTACCTGAGCACTCAAATGGATTGGCAAGCAGATGCTCGGTCAAAGTGACAGGCGATAAGTGCTTTGGCATGCTTTAAGTGAAATCTTTATGCATTTCTTGTATGTAGCCGTGCTGTCGCTGCCCATCTTTCATACGCTCCCCTCGCATTTGCAGCTCCTCTCTCAGCAGCATTTTCCCTCAACGACGCAGCAAAACAGCCCCTCATAGTCTGATAAAAAGCACCTGTGACCTTTCAAATGAAGTGTTCTGTTCATTAAAGTGACTACTCCACACTGGCGGGGTATAGAGAAATGCAATAAGCCGCTCCACCTCCCCCCTGCTACTGTATCGACCCCACCCCTGCTGCTGGGTTTGTATGATAATTTGTTGTCGAAATGGATTTAATTTACTTTTCGGGCAAAGACGGCGATTCCACTCAGAACACAGTTGTTGTCTGAGGAGTAAAGTGCTGTGTTGAATATAAGAGTCGATCTTCTGTGGATACTATTCAGCTAATAGCTTCACAAGTACACGAGCAACTACTGCCACTGTATTTTGTACTATAAGGGGCAAATGCAGTACTTCATCATTGCAGTACAGCTTTACTGCTCGTGCATATACCCTACACACAGTATGTTTCACTTTGCCATTCCATCATAACTCTGCATCCCTTTGTGTTAGAATTCATTATGGAAAAGTGTTCAGTTAAGGTAACACCCTCACTTATTGGCACCTTGCCTTTCATCTTTGAAGTGTAAAGTAGTGTACTCCAACAACCACACGTCTAATAAACAATGTTCCTTTCTTCTCTGACCATTACAGCTCCTTTTATCTCTGCTTTCTTGGCGAAGAGTTTCAAATCCCAACACTTCATCACCTCTCCGACTGTATTCTCCGCGACACCGGCCGGCTGTGCGAGCACATGCGGAGCGGCTTAGGATGCTTTGGCCAGTATTTAGCCTGTTGTGTATAGTAATGTGAAGCCCTCTTAATTGGAGTCCAGGGGAAGGATCTCTGGGAGCGCTCTCTAAGCACCACCCAAACAATTGTCTGCGGGGTCAGAGGTCAGCTCGGTGATTTGCATGAGGCTCCGTGGCAGAAAGAGCGCTTAAGCCGAGCGTTTCGTTTCAAATCAGCAGCAGAGGCGGTCGGAATGCGGCGCCATCTCGCTCTTCATTCCTCGCACGGAATGGCCTCAGCCACATTCATTTATTTCCCTCCTCGCTTCATCTTACTGTATGCTTCTTCTTCTTTTTTTTCCCCCCATCTGTGTGGATCGGGAGTGTAGACCTCCGAACGCCAATCGCATCATAACAAATCTCTGCAAAATGGAGGACTCGCGGCGCTGTCACAACACCTGAAATTGATGGCAATCGGTTAAATTGCTGTCTTAAGTGCGATGGCAGTGCATTAGTGATGGGTTGTGATCAGAACCAGAGAGCCGTGGACCAGAGTGGCTAAGCCTATTGTCTCTAAAGACAAAGCAGGGGTTTGGAGCAAGCATGGGTGACTATTCTAACTCCTTTCACTTCACTTCAGCCCACAAAGTTGAATTTCCCTGAATCAAGGGGGTCTAATCCTCCTTTTCCCAGTCCAGCTCTCGCTCAGTCAGCCATCAGGACTCCTCTTCTTCTCCCGTGGACACTTGTGTTTGCTTAGCATCATTAGCCGAGGCTCAGCCCTTCCTTGTCTTTAGCCCCCCTGTGAAGTCCCTGTTGCTCTTTTTTTTTTTTTAAGGAACGGTCACCATCTCCAATAGCATTAAGTCTTTGGCTGTTGGACTGTAAAACTCTTAATACCAGCATCTTAAGGAGTTTTTAATCCTCTTGAGCAAAGACCCATAAAACATGGTGATGAGGCAGCCCATGCATATGTCCCACACAATTGCCTACATCCACAACTGTAGCAGCACCACAATTAAGGAGGCATGAAAACCTTTTAAATGGATGTCTTTTGTGTGTTTAAAATAAGAATTCCATTGGCCGAGCCGTTTCTTTATGCTGCGTACCGTTAAAGGACAAAGTTAGGTCTATTCAGGATTAATACATGAGGCAGGATTCATGAACACTATTGTTAAATTGCTTTTTAAATAAAATGCATTAGGACATTGTATTTTTTTTCTTAGTTATAGGCTCTTTGTGAGATTGAGCAAATGGTGTTATGGTAACATGAATGCAGTACATTTCTTTCTCCATTTATGTTGAATAGTGTTGCATTAACTTAAAGTGTGATAATTATGAAATTTAAACTGATGGGAAATATGAATGTTTCGAGAGAAAAAACTCTGGGTTTGTCAATGTGGCTATAATGTTCTTTACAGCAGAAAGGCAGCAGCTCTCGGAGGACATTAATGCTAAATAGAAATTGGATTTAACAGCAACACATAGATGTTCTTTCAGGACGATTAGAGCTGCAGCCAGGCATGGTGTCCTTCTACACTCGCCTGTTTAGTGTGAGATTAAGCCACCCAGAACCGGCACATTCACGTCGGCTTCCTCCTCCAGAGTGTTTTTGGAATACCTTTTCTGCCCTTACACAAGGGAGCGGGGTCATTAGGGAGCATGTTGCTTTTTCCGAATGAGAGTGGAAATGAAAAGTGCAGCACAGAACACACAAAAGCTCCTTCAGACTTTTAAGAGCTCCTTCTCTTGAATTCGGTTATCAGATTTTAGGCACTTTGCAAAAGTGATACCCTTAAATGCTTCCATGGAGAGTTGGCACATTTTTAATTTGATGTAACAAAGTAGCTGTTCATTTGTTAATGGCTGCTATTATTCTTTGGTTTGCTCCTCCTTCCTCTGCGTTGCCCTGGGAGCTTTCCTCAGTCGACACTGTGGAGTCTTTTTGCGGAGAGAATAGTTTTGATTTCATTCTGAGTCGTTTTGATGTCACATTTTCACGTCTTTTTGAGGACTTTCACAGTGAAGGTGGTGCTCTTACACTGAGCGGAGCTGTAAATAGCCCTGCTCATATTGGAGGTGGAACAAATGTCCTGTTGTACTAATTCACAATCTGGCCTAAAGCATTATTTATGTAACGGAATCATTTGAGAAACAAGGACACACAAAGTGTGAGAGTGGGTGACTGCAGAGCTGTTATCCACACATGCGATCAAATTAATACTGCAGAAGTTATTGAGTCATTAGATGCTTGTTTTGAAAAAAAAAAAAAAAATCAATGGAATATTTAATAAGAAAATGTTGCAAATGTATTATCAGTAGTCTGGGAATTATCCAGCATGCAGCATATTTATTCCTTTTTAATCATGAAGGGAATCTAAAGAGGTAGTAGCATATTCTGATGTGTTATTATAATGTTGTGGAAAAGCTTATGTTTTGTAAAATATGTCATGTTAGTAAGCCACATCGCATCCCGTCCCATTCCTGTGGAAGGAAACGCAACGCGACTGCAACTGTTTACCCGAGAGCTGATATGTTTATCGCTGGCTCCGTGGTATCGCTTCCATCTAAATGGAACCATCTGCATACAGAAATAACTCTAACAACAACACTATTGCCGGTACAACAAAGTTGATGGATTGAACGTTTGCCACAATTTGCCATCACGTTATAACAAATATGTCCTTATGCATGAAGACATCTGCTGTGGAGTGTTTATTCCAAACTCTGTAGAGCTTTCTTATTGCCAAACCATCATTTTGCCTTTCTGGAATAAAGACATGACATGAAATAAACAACCACCGTGCCTTCAATTTGGAATCTGGTGAGGCCTAATTTCCAACATTTAAAAACCGAATCCCATAAAGGACCAATAATAAGATTCAGTAGTTGAGGTTCCCTCGTTGAGAGTAAAAGCCAGACACTTCACTTACTTCTCTGCTTGTGATGGAAAACAATTTCTGTGCTGGATTTGAAAATATTTTTTTTTCTCCCCCCAATGCTTTCAAGAACAAACCCGGCTCCATCTCCAAATAGACCTGGAGCAAGTGTGTGTTTCAAAAATGCAACCCGATGCAGCCAGACGAGGGGGAGCAAGCTAAAAAACGAAAATACCGCCGATGTTGCCCCACTTTGTCAATATTCAGAGGCAATTAATCTCGGAGGAAATAATTGAGCTTATTCTGCCAAATATAGTCAAGTAGGACTTGAAAGATGGACACGTGGAGATAATGTTCCACGGAGTAGGGTAAACATGGACGCTGGTGGCCTGTAAGGCCTTAATTAGGCAACAGAAGGCACATCGAACCAGTTAAACTTTACATGTTACAGCCTACAAACAAAGACCAAAAAAGTGGATGATATTATCCAGGTTATCAGATCTTTACACTGGCTTCCTGTCTGTCAAAGAATTGACTTTAAAATACTACGGTTGGTTAACAAAGAACTGAATGGTTTAGGACCAAAATACATTTCTGCATTTCTGATCTTCTGCTTAGCTACGAACCATCCAGACCTCTCAGATGGTCTGGGACAGGTCTGCTCTGTGTCTCCAGAGTCAGAACCAAACATGGAGATGCAGCCTTCAGTCTTTACGCATCACATATCTGGAACCAACTTCCAGAAAGCTGCAGGTCTGCTGCAAATCTGTTGTTAAATCAAGACTGAAGACTTTTCTGTTTGCTACCTTTTGGTAAACAATAATATCTTTGAACTTCCCATTCTGCACTGTATTTTCTATTCCTTGATATTCTTGTTTTATTTTTATTTAATTTTATTATTTAATTTTTAAATTTTAAACTTTATTTTATACTATGTTGCCCTGTTGTTGAAAGGTGCTATACAAATAAAATTGCCTTGCCTTGCCTTACCAAACAAAGTAGCATGACTTCTTTAGTTTTTTTGATTGACCATTGTGACCATTTCACAAGTGCACAAACCAAAAACAAATAATACCTGCTTTCAACCATTTAAAATGTCTAGGTCATTCAAAGAATTCTCCAGAAAAGTGAAAAAGCTTCTCTTGTAGTGACCATTCCAGACTGGGACCTGGACTTTTGACTTTCTACTTTCTATACCATTCGTTCCCACACAAGATGCTCCTTTTCTAAAATGCTTTACATAAGCGTGATAACGCTGCATTACGTGATTGTTCTAGTTTTTTTTTCTTCCCAAACAAATGCATACGTGCCCTGCTGAGGGCATAGAGGTGCAGATTGTTGGAGACTGTAAAAAGGCTCTGCAGAGATGTGTTCCTACGTCGTTCAGCATATAGATGTGACCCGTGGCTCTCTGCCAAATGTGTTGGAGTCACGTTGTAAGCCAGTAAAGTGTGAGCAATCTGGCTGCTCAGAGTGCATCTGTGATCATAGCAACTCTACGTGGTCCTTGTTTACATGGAAATAGTTTCTTCACTTATTACCTCCTGTTAAAGAGCACAATTTACCAATCCGAGGGAACGTTTAGCGGAGGCATAATGATCTTCCCCGTATTCCGGGTTCTTGTGTTACTACACACCATAATTATTGACTTGGAGTCAGCTGCAAGCATTACCACAAGCTACAAGTTATTTCCCTTCCAACAAATATGTTGGAAAGCTATGATATGATGAGTATTGAGTCTGGAGAGGTAGAGGTTAACAACAAGGTGCATATCAATAACAATACATTTCAGACAATGTCCATTCTTCCTGCTTCCAAAATGAAATACCAAACCTTGGTATTTTTTGTTTTATTGAATCCAGAATTGATTTTAAATGCAACATTTTGTTGTGTTTTCTACACATCGTCCAAACGGTAAACTTGATTACAACTTTCCCCTAATCTGGGCTGTACCTGGAAACTGCTGAGTGTGCACGCTGACCAGCTGCTTTCAGCTATTGTTTTTTTGATGAATTGGTGCACGTGCACAGCCGTGATGAATCAGGCTCATGCATTTGTTAATCATCTTCCCCAGAGCATGTATAGCAAACTCAAACTGCACAGTGTAGTGGTGGAAAATACCCCAGACTTGTTAGATCAATGCACATTCAAGGAGCTGATAGAAGATTTCTTTACAATTCAAGAGCTATTGATTCACTGATTCTTGGTGTCAAAGTTCCATTGCCCAGGTGGAAATCATAAAAGGAAAAAAACACATGCAACCCACATGCAATTAAATTGGTAACCCATTACAAGCAATGGTGCATGGGGAGGTGGCGAGTGACGATGTAAACCTTTCAGCATCTTAGTGGAGGTCTTATGGTGATTAAGGACTATAATGAGGCATTTTTTTCCATTACAAATCTGCCATTTTACCCATGAGAATACACTAGTTTGGATTAAGATTATCAGTAGTTTTAAAGTGCGTTTTAATTAGCACAAAGAATAGAGATTAGTATTTTAGCTGATTAGAGAACCGAACCCAAGGAGATTCTAATAAACAGGTATCACAATCCAAAATACTGCAATACTATTATTGCTGTGTCATTTGCTTTTTTTTTTATCATTGGGGTAAAACAACATGACGGTTGCCAAAGAGAAAAAAAATCACCCTGTAGAGCCGACATCACACTGCATCTAATTGTCTTCATCATTCTGAAACATAACACAGTAAAACACATTTTTCACTCCTGCCACCTAAAATGAGGCGGAATGAAATGGTCTGCTGTTACTATTCCTACAGCATACACCGGCAGGGTTGGGATTCAGCATGAAACCTGTTTCTGATAGAGATTAAGTCTATTTGCCAAGTAATGCCGGTCAAGTCAGAGAGGCGGATGACACAAAGTTGAAGGTATTTCAAAAACCCTAAAAGATTCATCTCTCCCTCCCCCCTTTTTGGGACGCCGGCAGCACTAACTCGTATCACTGCACTCACTCAAAGACTGGCTGGATGTGTTTATGGGAAGGAGTTTTTGGGAGGTACGTAGGGAATTGGTAGTGTCTCCAAAAAATACAATTTGTAGGGAGCGTTTGTGCCAAAACAGACTAAGGGTTGGGAAAGTGAGTTTTAAAAAGCCAATAAGCTCTGCAAGCAGGCAAAGCATGCATTTGTCATTGATATTGATCAGCAACTCTATCAAGCCTCTCAATAACATATCGGAAACAAAGTGCATGAGAAAAATAATTGTAATGCCTTCCTACATATAGTAGGAAGGCATTAAAGGCATGAAGTCTTCTATAATAGCAGTTTACTCCTATATTAAGATTAAAAAGCAAGATCTACGCTCAACGTTGCTGGATGCTCGATGAGAAAATGACCTTATCGAGATTTGACGTGATCTGTGTTTAGACAGGAGTGATGAACGTGCATGGGCGTACTTCCTGTTGCAGGCCACTGAACTAGGGAATTATCTGATCAGATCTGCTGAAGTAAACATCCTTCCGCTGTCTTCCTAAACAAATAACTGTCATTTTGTTCTTTACTGTGCATGAAGCCCATTTCCTGCCGCTACCGTTTCCCCGTTCCTTGAGTTAGAAGGAATGGGCCGAGTGTTTCTGTCGGACCGGCCAGAGTCGGATCCTAAGGGAAAGCGACCAATGAGTTCACTTCAACAGCTCCAGGAATCACACACACACATACACACATTTAACTTGAAACAAAGTATGTCGACCAGAGGTGGCATTCTTTTTACAACTCCAGCTCCATCACGATACTTTGGTCACGATACGATACGTATCACGATACTTTGGTCACGATATCACAATATTGCGATATAAATAAAGATGAAAACACATCAGAGGACAAATTGAGTGAAAACTATTTCATTCAAAACAGCCTCTCCATTTTATTAATTCCCATGAAATTCACTGGAATAAATAAAATTGAAAAATAAAATGAAAAAGGATAAAGTACTGCATTCACAACATGTCTAAACATGAATCTTTTTTTTTTCTTTTTAAATCGATCCTTGGAGTTGAAAAATCTATATTGTGTTGGGCGGCAAAGTATCGCAATATATTGCCATATCAATATTACCAGCTCCTGTTATTTGTGATAATGAATTCATTACAGATTTACCGTCACATATGTTCTTACCGGCCAAAGCTCTGAAAAATACTGTCACAATCTAGTTCAATCAGCCTTCATTGTGATTCGGACGATGAAATTGAGTTTCAGTGCAGCTTTGTTTATCATTGCTGCTGAATAACTGCACTTTGATTCAATATTTTGATGTTGAGCAGATATTGATGTCTGCTGAGCCTTTTGCAACCCCTGTGGTTTTAGAGTTAAGCTTTCACATTTCCAGCCAGATACCCGCTACGTCGCATACATCCCGATGAGAAACTACAAATAAAACGTGAGCTAATGAATGGGTCTCATTGACCCTCCGAGTTGAACAGACATTTAAAGTCTACGGCGCCTCCTGAACTAAAACAATACGAGTTTCCCCGTCGGTCGTGCGAGTCCGGGGCCCGGGTGCTACGACGCTCCAGATGGGCCGGCTTGTGTGTGCAGTTAGCGGGCTCCGAGGCACGAGGCCTCGCGTGGAGCCCAAAAACAGATGCTGCTCTTTAAATGAGACTTCTGACATTAACAGCGGTTAGTGCATTCCTGTGAGGCCTCCCTTTACAGCTGTTCTGAGGCCATTTCGTCTTTTAATTGGGATGGGAGAGATCATAGATTACATTAGTCGAGCAGGAGACACCCAGGGCCCCTCCCTTTTTATTTCTCTTCTTCTCCGGGCTGCTAGCTCCGACATAGCCTCCTGCCTAATAAGCCTCCCATACGGAGCGCCGGCCCTCACGGAGCCGCCGAGCTATTAGCGTGCGAGAAACTGTACGGGAGAGTTTTGCAGCGAGCGGCTTGTCTATTAGATCCTTATGTGTGTTGGCTGGGAAAAAGGAGAATAGAGTGTTTGTTTTAAAAACTGTTCCGAATCAATTCTTTATTTCCTTTCCATATTTCTGTTGCAATGTGTCATCCCGAAAGAGAAAAATACATAAATGCGTATCATTTTTCTCAAAAGGTCGTACGCTGCATGTCTAGACGGCGTGCCTGTAACCAATACCCGTTGTCTGGCCGGCGGTGACACGTTATATATCTGCAGGAGACAATCCCCGTATTTGTGCATGAGTTAAAAATGCCCCCGAGACCGCCGCAGATTACATATCTGCAACCGGAGTTCGAGGAAAAAGATTGACATGCAGCTGTTAACTCGATTTAAACTTGATTAGGGCCAAATTGAAGAATGAATGCTCCCTCTCTTTGAGCGGAATGGGGGAAGGGGGGGTAAAGGGAGGTATTGACAGGGTATCGGTGCTCTCCGAGCCGGCCACAGAGCTGGAAGAGTATGTTTCTCTACCTCAAAGGCTTCTGGGAGGGACAAGAACTAGAACATACCATATATCCACTGAGGTCGCAGAGTGAATGTTCCGACTCTAAGAAATACAATAAAGGAAAACATGCCCGGATATCAAATCCTATCAATCAAGACTGTGTCTTATCTCTCCTCCACATGGCGAACAGTCACATAACAGTGCCCAGAGGGAGTGGTGGGTTTGGACTGATCCATCTCATTTAAGCGCAGGGTGCCTGCAGAGGTTAATCCTGCACTTCTTGAGTTTCTGGTTCTTTTTTTTTTTGGAGTCTCCCTCCCTCCACTTTCCTCAGCTTTGTCTGAGGGACCAACGCAGCTAACCACAAAACATAATTTGCTACCGTCCTAATGGTTTTGCGTATATCACTTTATCAAGGGGGCATCGATTGTGTGTGCAGCGGCGGTGGTGGGGCTTGCATTGTGTTTTTAGCAACGCTCCCTCATCCTGCATCAGATCTCATTAAAGATGGAAGTGAAGATTAAACCACATCCTCTTTCGCACACTGCGGCAACCGGGAGGGCAGGAGGCATCCACTTCCCCTCTGTATTCCTCATAAATAAGATTGAACAAGCAGTTCCTGCAGCAGCTAAACATAAAGCTTGTTTGCCCCCCCAATGAAGGGTTTATTTCATCAACTTCCCCTGTAGCAGCACAGGAACATGGTCGACATCCAGAATATATATATATATATAAGCTTATGGTGGGAATAAGATGAAGAACGCATTTCAAACCTTTTTCATTAATATCTCTAAATCATGTGGGTCTCATTAAGATTCTAAATTAGGTTATATAAAATCAAAAACCCCTATAAAACATCAAATATCCTGTCACGCTGATTAGTGGAAAACATGTGACTTTGCCGTGTGACAAACTTGTGTGGGTGTGTTTGTCAGACAGCGTTCCCCTGGACGGCTCTGAAGTTTGTGTCTGTGTTTTCTGTGGAAGGAGAGATAAGCCAATTAAACGCTTTTGGAGGGGTTGAAACTGGAGTCCAGCTTCATAAATGATGAACACTCGGAGAGAGCGGAGCGCTGGTCCTTTTACTGGTGGCTCCTCAGTAATTAGAACTCCCATTAATGATCACAAAGTCCCCGTCGCTTTGAAGTGGTGCCTTTTTTTTATGCAGACTGTGTCACATTCTTTCAGTGTATTTGGGGAGAAAGCTCAAAGAGGCTAATCTAATGCCAAATCAGAATTTTCGCAGCGTGACGGTTATTATGCTGTAAAGAGATGCTCTCCGTCGTTGGCGTTTAATTAAAAAACAGATTGAACAAATTCGGTGCAATCAGTAAACTTATCAGTTTGTTAATATATCGTGGTGGATCTCATCGTCGACTTTTGCAGATGTTTAACTGCAGAGACAAACCCACTGATGTACGGCGGTTCAGTCCGAGTCTACCTGTGCAGCTGCCAATTCCATTTGGGTCGTCCATCCATCTCGCCCTCCTAACTGAATTGCATTTTAATCATGTATGCTTTTAGCCATCTGTGGCTGCAGTTGTCTCTCCTCTCCACAATGCACTCACATTTACTATTTGCAGACACAGACAGCGAGGCCCTTTTGGCTCGCCGACCGAACCACGAGGTAACCTTGGAATACAGATAGATCTCAGCCTCCTAATAGAGGTCACGGAGACATTTCCATCCTTCACGTTTCCAAAAAAAGATTATTTTGTTCCCAAACAAATTAGATTGTATTCGTCAAGCATTGCGGCTGCCTGACCCGTGAGATCTTTCAAGCAATTTGTCATGTTTTCCCTCTCGACCTATGAGCTGGTAAAAAGGCGGGGCGAGGAGTGCTCTGTGTTTGTTTGTCGCGACTCGGGACCTGTCCCTACTCATACAGCCTGATTGGCCGGTGACAGCAAAGACTAGCTGAGGTTAATTCTGGGGAAAAGGATATATCACAGCGCTGAGGCAACCAATGCATTTCAAATGATGTGTCCTTGGGATGCAAGGTTACTGCTGAGTCCTTCTTCCTCCCGCCTGCGTAACTATAGGTATTATCGGACTGGCTACCGGGAAAACAAGGTTGACTTGTGCAGAGTGTTGTGGTGACACGTGAGGTCTGCCTGCCCTTTGGCATTGTTCTTTGAACACATTTTCTTTGCAGGGACTCGACTTATTAAGTCGCCACTGCAACAAATTTCCTCTTTGACAGCATTCAGAGCAGTTGTCTTAGTGACGAACAACACTGGGGATCAAACTGCTTCTGCAGCCATATTGGATTCTGGGAGATGGGTGCAGTTACTGTGAGATCTTGGATTAATGACCATACCTGTATAAACCAGATTCCCCAATCGTATCCTGCAGATTCCGTCTCAAAGCTGCTTTTACCTGCCTGTAGATGTCACCGCCCTTTTTCACAATTTCAAGTATTAAAATAAGTTTGGTGTTTTACATAAGATAACAAAATTATGTGTCTTTCCGTTCCTTGTTGGACAGCAAAAGACTTTGCAGAGTGTATTTTATTCTCTGCAAAAGACAAGAATTAATCCCATGTCACTCTCCTCTCCTTCCATTTTCAGCCTCCAATCTGAAATACAAAAGTCCTGCACTCCTTTTCTCAGCTTTAACGTTATCATTTCTTCTTTGATTTTATGCTGAATTTCATTGCATCCTTTCTGTTGCTTTTTTTTTTTTTGTTAGGTTTTTCTCCATTCCCAGGCTCCCACCTGCTGGAGATTTTTATTAATAATGTGAAGGTGTGGGTGGATTCATATTATTTTACGCTGGGATCTCCGTCCTCAAGATATGAAGGCCATTAAAATGGAGTGTTAATGTGGGGTGATTCATGCTGGTTTTCACTTATATTGCACAAAGTGCGAGGAATAGGACTTACAAAGCTTCCAGAGTTAAATAAATCTTCAAGGGGTGCCTCCAACCTGTGTTTTCTTCTACTTCAGCCTCACAGCCAGTCTCGGTTTGTGTGCCTCAAAAAAAAAAGCCTTCATTTTCTTCAGCACGTGTAAACGCCACATAAATTGGTTCTCCAGAAGTGACAGGCCCGTCACAATGTGACTAGTATGCTGGCGTGACTTTGTGTGTGATTGAGGTTTTGGAGCTGCCGGAGTGAAGCAGCTATCTGTTCATGGCCCCGCCTCCCATTGTAGAGGCTCTAACACAGGAACACTAAAGCTGACAGTCCTGTGTAAAACCAGCCGGGTTTGGCTCGAACCACCGTGCGGGTTCGCATCCCGTTATTACCCAGACTCCTCGGGCTGCTCACCTACTAGCATTAGAGGTGAACTGTTGAGTGCTGTTTGAAAAAGGCACTTTGGAGTCCTGTCCTGCACCTTTTTTTGTGTGGAAAAAAAACCCCTCCTGTCATCTGTCTGCACTGGCACCCTCATTTCCTGATGGGAAAGCTGGTAGCTGTCAACCAGCACACTGACACCGCTTCATTTATTCCCCACACAATAGATGATGCACATTTTCATCGGTACGTCGGCGGGAGAAACATCTCGTCTTGCAACCCGACATAAGATGGTTATGGCGCTGGTATAATAAAGCCAATTAACGGCTGCAATTAAGCAGTGCCGCAAAGTTCAGCAGGAGGACGGCGATATCGTTTTTGAGAGATAGAGCCATTGTCAATCTATTCTCCTAGATAAGTATCCCCAAGATAACTATTCCAGTCTCTCAGCCTGCAAAATGCGCCTGTCAATTATTTAGTTTGATGTGGTTGATTATGTGTCCCATTCTGCCGCTGCAGAAGAGGGAACACTCTGTGACACAAAAAGGGATACGGGCATTATGCTCTGAAGCCGAAAATGCAATGTTTATCGAAGGGCTGGTCTCCTCCAGTGAAAATGATGTGTTAATAGTAATTTCCTTGTCACAGCACATCGTTTTCACGGCAACATTGGTGATTGAGGAGTCAGACGAGTGCTGGGTGATTTCATTTTTTTCTCGTAAATGTGGATCCGGGGAGACATTATTGTGTGGCTAATATCCTGTGATGAATTTGAGAGGTTATATTAAGCCAAACTGTGTCTCCTGGTTAAATATCATTAAAAGTTAGTGGAGGACGACCTAAAAACAGGAGGTGCAGGACTGTAAAGTTGATGTGAGCAGACTGATGGGCTGGATCACTTCAGCTGACACAAGCAAATAGAGCAAAAGGAGAACACAAAGAAACCACAGTGCTGGAGACCGGGCGACACCGTGGAAGAAACACGACAAAAGATTCAATATTCAACCCTCCGTCTTGCCAATTCACTGTTGTATTTAAGCTGGGATTTAGTCTGTGACACTGCTAAGAGGAGAACACTCTGCCTATCTGATATAATTCTCCCAGTGTCAGCACTGTTTTTACTGTTTCCCTTGTTAAGCCTCCTCGAATAAGCAGTGGAAACGTGCTGCCTTTATTTTCTTTTTCTTTAGTTTGAACAAAAAGGCTGCAGATACGAGGGAGCAGGAAATTATCTGTCGACTTTCTGTGTGAATGTGTTTGTGAGGAAAAGGAAAAAACAACAGCATGCTTGTTTGAAGATGTGGCGAAGTGAACATTGTGTGATCCAAAGGCAGTACAAAAACACTATTACACTCATATTGTTGCAGACCACGACATTTCTGTGTCCGAGCTAATCCCAGATTGTTCAAAAAGCAGGCATATTTTCCTATTAGAGGTATAAAATGTACAATATCCAACGGTGAGATAACAGGGCGGGTCCGTTTTTGGAGCTATGATTATAGGGGCAGGAAAGTAATAACCTTAAGATCCTCTATTTGCATCCAAGTGTTGTTGCAGCTCTCTTCTCTCCGAGATGCGGCCTGATTGGGAGATGAGCTGGAAGACATTATCTTTGAGGTGTAAAATGGCTTTTTAAAAAGAATTTCCATTACAAAGTGTGGGAAATAAATAAATCGTCTCAAAGTAAATACCTCCCATTATGATCAAACCGTTACAAGTCGCCATTGATGTTAATACAGGTATGATTATTTATGAGACCAGGAAGGGTTTGGTTTATCTTTTTTGGAAGAGCTTTCATCGTGTACTTCAGTGAACCCAGCTGACGAGTCTTCATTTAGACTCAGCGGGCGTTTCTACAAGTGTATCGAGGCAAGAGGAATGTGGGTCTGATAGTTTTCACACCGTACCGTATCCACTATCACTTATGTAATTCAGTATATAGCCAGTTCCCTGTTGCATGATTTAAAATAGTCACACTTTCGTGGAAACGTTACGTTTTTTTTGTATCATGAATAATATGGCGAGTCGCTCCTGAACTTATGATTGAGTTGCTCCAGCCTGATTGCAGTTGGGCATCGAGGGAGACTCTGTGACATAAAGTACTTTTGGAGGCGAGGATCACTTCACACATCAACTCGACACTTACACCGCGGTGATCAAATAGACGCCGCGAGCGATGGATTCTCTTAAGTGCCGGTTAAGTGCATTTTGCGAAAGGAAGTAAGGGAAGTTAAAATACATTTAGTGTTTAAAAAAGACAATGCACTCTTCCTTAATGCAATGTTCTGCACTTAAGGTATATGGAGTCCTAGTCTTAAGTGTATATACAACGTGGCCTGGCTGTCGAGGGCAAGGCCGCTCATTTTCTAGTTTCCGTAAAGAGAAAGCAGTGATATGTAAGTAAGAGATTCAGACGCCACACTCCAGTAGCTGAGAATCTACCAATTTAATGCTGCCCTGGCTCTTCCGTGTGGAGGAATCTCAGCCATGTTATTTTGGATATAGTGAGGGGAACTGTCTGGCTGCCTGGCGGGTACCTAGCTGGGGGTAGTGGACTGTGAAGGCCCTGAGGAGCCATGCGGGTCTTTACCATACCAACAGGCTTGATTGCCAGTAAAGGAAGAGGCTGCATTAACGCTGGGCTGATAAATCCAGAAATGGGACTGGATAAATCCATAATATGCAGCTGCTGGCCCAAATCCCGGCAGAGCGCCGCGGATCCAGCCGCCCCTGTGAAGTTTGCAGATAACCTATTTCATCTCGAGCAGAAAATGACGGAGCCTCTTCAAACTTTAGTATCTCGCTGTGTGTACATGCGTATTATTTTTTTCAGGACGCATTAGTCATCTGCGCGTACATACGGTGTGAACGTTTTCTCGTTGATAGCGTTCCGTAGCGTCGCCTGAGGCCCCGTGTGCAATGAGGTGCTCTGCGATGTCGAGACATAAATTGGTGGGAATATGCCACTATGAATGTTTACACGTGTCATTAACTGGTTTAATTTGTGCACATTAAAGGTGCAATATACAGAATTCAGGGCGTTAATAGAGCAGCAGTATTTGTTGTATGTAAGTCTGCATGTTATGTCTAGATTAAGTTAATCGACCACGTCGTGTAAGATTAGCAGCCGTTAGCTCACTCAGCACGGTTAGCACTGTTAGCACTAGTTAGCACTAGTAGCTGCAAGCTGCTGGTTTTGAGCCGTTGAGAGGCAGTAGAAATACTCCAAATCTCATATATCACTCCTTTAAACGTTAGAAAACTCCCACAAACATCCGCATAAATACTATCACGACTAGTAGAGATGTGAATCTTTGATGCATTCATTGATGCATTGCATGAATCGTTACACCTCTAACTACTAGATATTATTTAATGTTTTTATATAAGGTGTCTTCCTTTTATTAATACCACCTTATTCCCAGTATGGTCACACTGTAAAATGCGGCTACAGTAGAATAGAGCAAATGCATCATTGAATGTGTTGTTTTTCCGACATTGTGCTTGTGGTTTTCTCACAGACCACAGACACCTTTTCATTGTTTCGCCGACCACCACATCGCATTTGTGATTAAAATAGTGGGAACGGATCGAAACGACTTCATCTTAATGAACCCTGCTCCCGCCGCTGCCCCCTTCCACTGTGCCTTCGGTGCCCTCGCGGTGAGTCTTTCTCTTTCATGTTAATAGGCTGCGTCTTTGGTGTGGGAAAACAATTAAGTAACACTTCAATCGTTAGATAGTTGTTTTCTGTCTCGAACTTTGGTGGCATTGACTCTCTCTCCCTTGGCGTCTGTTTCAGCAAAGAAAAATCACTTTGCAGAGCCCACCTACAGCTTTATTTTCTTGTAATTTCTCCGAGCTGCGTTGGTAGGATTTGGGGGGAGGTTGAGCAGATGCAGGTAGATGTATATTTATGAGGAGGATGTGTATTTCAGGGAGAAGCGGTGTTGTGAAAGGTGACCTTGTTAGATAAAAGGAGGGCTTCGGAAGCCAAATGATGAAAGAGAATGGGATCATCCTGGGCTCATTAATGTGGATTTGAAGGTCAGGTAATTATAACAATAGACGTGTGGGCTGGCTTTGGCATCTGGTATTGTTGCTTTGTTATGAAGGTGACAAGCCTGCGGAGGAAAGGGATTAATCACTGTGACACCACCCTGTTGTCACATTGATGCATTCAGACATCATAACACCACTGCTATAGTTCTACAAAGAAGCTGCAAAAACATCATCATTTCAGCCAACGACAGTATATGACAAGTACCGCTAAGAATATGAATAAGAGGCAACCTATGGTCGCCCTCATATTGTTATGAGCATTTCAAAAATAAATCCAACCTAAAATAGAGTTCACGTCGCTGTTGTTGCAACAGCAGGATCCACATCGGCGTGGCACCACGTGACGTGCACCGCCGTGTGAAGGTAACCATGGAATCCCACAGCAATAGGCCGCATGCTCGAGTCAGATGAGCTTTTTAATAGCTTGAACTGAAAATACTACAGAGCAGCAAAAAGTCCAGCCCCTTCGTCTGAGTTAATGGAAATTTTGTTTGTGCTGAGCGCCGACAGAGTATCAATACGCATGAGGAATGAGACCCGCTTGATGGTGTTACCGGCACCAAATCAACTTAATATAACAACCCAATGAATGTGCAAACAAGGTCTGCAACTCTGCAACATCGTGCTCCTTAAATTTTACAGCGGGGGAAAGAACCGCCTGTAACTTACTGTAAGGTGGTGTGGAAGACGGGGGCACATAAAGCTGGCAGCGTGCTTTAAATTCAATTTAATCTGCTGGTTGTTTCGCAGTAGAGGGGAGACACGACGGGAAAGTTATTCTAAAGCGAAGTGTTTGTAGTTTAAAACGACGAATTAAACCCAAACAGGGTTGTCCACGATGTGTTATAAGTAGGAGGGAGTATTGGCAAGAACCTCAGGATACGATACGTATCATGATACTTTGGTCACAATACGATACGTATCACGATATCACGATATTGCGAAATAAATACAAATGAAAACACAAGTGTACACCTGTATGTACATCATATGATATTGATCTAAGGTCTAAACATCAATTATTTTTTTTTTTAAAAAGAAAAAATATCTTTGGAGTTGAAAAATCGATATTGTATTGGGCGGCAAAGTATCGTGATATATTGCCGTATCAATATTTTTACCCACCCCTAGTGATAACAGCAGCTAGCTGGGGGGCCAAAACATGCAAACGTGGTGATGCTGTTTTAGAGATGAACTTAAAGTTTAGCTACAGAGACCAAATGTGGCGCTTCTTTTTAGTTTGGTTTTGTGGCTTATTTTAACAGGGACACAATGAACATTATTGTAAATGCACCCTTCGACCTTTAATGCTGTTTGTAGACATTGAGATTTAAACTTGTGTGCCTTAGGCTTCGTATTAATATTTCTCTTGTGTATCTTTATTATTTTTAGCATTCTCCTCACTGATGAAACCCGAAGCGTCAGTCGAGTCCATGGCATGTGGTTTCAGTAAAGTACTTTAGTACTTTGACACGTCATTTTCACACTCTTGTGTGTGGAGTAGGACCTTGTGCACTGTACTTGTTTCAGCCACAGTTGCATGATTTTGACTGAAATATGAGCCTGTGTGTTGTGTTGTGTGTGTGTGTGTGTGTGTGTGTGTGTGTGTGTGTGTGTGTGTGTGTGCTGCTGGGATCTTGCCACCTCCACCACAAGTTAGTCTGGCTCAGTCTGGCTCCCCAGGGACCACTAGAAGCTATAAAGAACAAAAAAAAGCACAGTATCATCAGACGAGGCAGCGTGTGTGGTGAAGCATGCATTTTTGATGTGCCACAAATAGGAAATACCACTGTTGCCTCTTCTCTCCCTCTCTCAGCCCACAACTTGTGTCTCGTTTAAGTTTTATTTCTATCTGTGCGAATTTGGGCAGCTACTAAAGGAGGGGGGAGAAAAAATAGCAAAATCATTAAAGCTTTGAATGCCTCAGTTTAACGCAGAGCTCCACAAGCGTGACACGGGTTGCTCTAGATATTAAATCCTAGTCTGAATATTTCCCTTTGAGTCGTTGTCCGTGTGTGTGTGTGTGTCTGTGTGTGTGTGTGTGTGTGTGTGTGTGTGTGTGGAGGCTCAGTGGCAGCGCTTGTTAGGAAAGCTGGCGGAGTGGAAAAGTGTCCGTGTGTGGAGCAGCACATTATTCCCCTCAAAAAGAATTCACTCCACTGACTCTTTGAACGTCGACGTTCAGCGCTGACATGTTAAACATCACAACGCCACGAAGAGGAATGTCTAATGACCATCTAAGTGTCAACCGAGTCGACAAATCATCGACTTTTTTTGTTCCTCTGAACTATTTCCTTCGTTATTTCAAGCCTTCCATTTGCAGCTCATTGTGTTGTGGATGCTAATTTGTGCCCGTCAAATTAACTGTGAATATGATTTTTAATTAAAGCGGAAGAGAGAGAACGGAGAACAAAAAGATGTGACAAAGAGCAGCTCTAATGACCTACTTTGCGTTTTTTTTATATATATATCTGCACACTGTGTGTGTTAGGCATTGAATTTGCTAAAATCAGAATCTTCTTGGTGAACAGGTAAGCTTCAAAAGCAGCTGTGAATGATATTGAAATCTATTGAACCTCGCAAAGATGGTCTCTAACAGTTAATTTGACTGGGATATATTTATTGAAAATCCTTAGATCTAGGCAGGTAGCATCACACCGCAGTGGCCTCCGCGGTCGCTTTGAAAAATTGCGCTGAGATTTTTTTTGGGGACTCATCTATCTCGCAACAGAGCAGGCAAACCTGATCCATAAAACTTTTTTATTAGTTTTCTGCACCCCCACCTTCACCACCACCACCACCACCACCACCTTTTTCCCTCCCAGAGTCGCAGCCGACTACACCATTAACCTCTGAGCTTATTGAGGAGCGTGTGAGCGGATAAGAAGAGTGCAGTATGATGCAGCGTTTTAAAGGGTTCACTTAAGGTGGCGGAGACCAGAAGGTAGACAGTGAATCTGTTTACTGCCTTGAGCTTTTTCTGTGGTTATGCACTAGCATTTCCCATTTAACTGCATGATCTAGGGCTCTGCTGACAACACCGAACACACAACCCCCAGATCCATGCCTCGCTGCCCTCTGCACACACAGGAGTCACGCACTCAAGTGCACATAAGCCATTTTTATGAACGCTCTGCAAATATATGGACACACTGAGACAATAGGGTGGTGTCACCATTCCTTTTTCACTGTGTTTGTGTCTGTGCCGGCTCTCCTGACACACTGCCCAGATCCATAAACTGTGTGCAACTGTGTGCTCACTGGCTGCGCTTCTGTTATCAATATTTTCCTCGCTGTGAAAATACACACCCCCGTGCTTTTGTCATTGGCTGAGGGGATAAATGAGGTTGCTGTGAGGGTTAAGAGGTGAAAGGGCAGACAGGAAGTGGGTCCTTCCACAGTGACAGTTCAGGCGTATGTTTGATGGGCCGGCCCTAATGCCGTGGACGAGCAGTTCCTAATGACCTGCCATCTCCAGGCAGCCTGGGAAGCCCTTCCACTGAGATTTATGACCCATGTTGTGGTTACTGCTGGGACGACTCTCAGCAGCACTCCTGACAAACTCCAAGTCCCAGACTACCTTTTGGCCTCACTCTTTTTTCATTAACTGGGCCTTTGCAAATCTTCAAGGCTCGGCTTAACTACTACAATAAATATTCAGGCTCCGCTAAAACGCTAAAGCTCAAGGATCACTGGTGTATCTAATGCAATGGGATTCTTTTAGTTGTTTTAGGAGCCTGATATAGCGTCGGCCTATTTCGGGGGCCGTCATTGAGCATCTGTGGTCCTTGTGGTTTACGGCGTGCCCTGCACCGTTTGCTCTAGTCCGCCCTTGTCAGTGGAGTTTTGGCCAATTGAGCGTGCTGAATTAGAACGAGTAAAGTCAAGAAGGCACATATTTATCGTTTTCACAACAACCTGGGTATCTGGAATTAAGTTAAACATTTAAAATACAGTATGTATTAATACATATTTGAATTATTTTGAGATCATTAAATTGACTGAGTTCAAATGAAAAATGTAACTTTTCTTCACAAATGTGCATTATTATTCAACCCCCAGCCTTAGTACTAAGCGGAGCATCCTTCAGCGTTTATAACTTCCAATAAGAGTTTTCGGTAAGTGCTGACAAGTTTCTTCCACCCTCTTTAGGAGGGGGAAGAAGCTGCAACCGCCTTCTTTAAATCAGCCCACCAAAGATTTTTCAGTAGGATTCAAATTCGGTGACTGAGAAGGCCGATCCAGGACATTCAGGGATCTATTTCTTGACCAAGCTTAAGTTGACTTGGGGTCAATAATCGCCAAGGTTTAAGGATTCCTCTTTTAAATGTCCCGGTACTTCTGGGAATCCAGAACATTGCCAGTTCCTGCAGCAGAAAAACATCCCCACATCATCAGTGACCCACCTCCATGCTTGACCGTTGAGATGGTATTCTTCTGGTCCGGCCTTTCTGACAGATCCAGTTTAGATGCGTCAGTCCAGAGAACTGTCTCTCAAAACTCTGCGGCCTTATCCAAATTGCTCCGGACATATTCCAGTTGACCTCTGGTGTTCCTTGTGGTGAAGAGTGGAGTGAGTCTTGGAGTCCGGTCATGAAGTCCTTGTTTATTCAGCGCTCGTCTTATAGTTGCCACTGAAGCACTTCATCAGGTCATCTTAGGCATTTTGCAGGAACACATTTTATTTTCTGTGTTGCTGAGGGGTCTTGATGAAACGTTGGGCTTTCTGCCACAACCAGGTTTGCAGCTGTGCCATAAACTTCCATATAATGTTCCCAATGGTGTCTCCTGGGATGTTAACTTTTTATATCCAATGCACTTTAGGTGCAGTGCAATAAATTCCTCTCTCTGGTTTTTGTGGAAGCTCCTTATTCTTACAACTCACCTTGAACACTTTCATGGGCGGGGTTTCCATCTGCATCACAGCTGAAGCAAATTAAGGACCATGATGGAGTTCCCAAAGGCTTATTTGTGTTTTCACTTCACTTCAGGCCAATAAAACTAGCAGAAGGTTCTAAAAACACTATTATACAGGGGTTAAATAATCGTGGTGTGGCTATACTAATAAAATCCTTCGTGCAGAGCGTACGTGCTCGTTGGCCATTGGCTGCTTGTTCAAGCACATCATTTTGGCCAAGACACAGGCCACATGAGGCAATGCAGGGAGATGTGGTGAGTTCTGTCCTTGAAGGAAAAAAAAATTGATGAATTGATTCATGAAATTCTCAAGGGGAAGCACGCGGGCGGACACTGAAGGGAGGATGGCAAAGTCAAAAACCCATTAAACATACATTTAAAAGAGACGACTCCCTACGTACGTGCCCGGCCCCGCTGTGGAAGGAACCGATAATGGTCTTCTGATAATACTAATTGTTGCTTCTCTTTCTGCTTCCCTGAGGGCAGAAATGTGTTGATCCCACCACAAGATAGCCAGACTGGGCCTAGGGCAGGCACAAGCAGCAAGGAGAGCTAGTTCATAATTAATACGCACTCTATAAAATATGCATTATGGGGGTGGATGTGGCCAAATATGGATTTCTGTTTTGATTTTCACTCAGGATAATTGAAGCACTTCTCAGGCTAGTGGTTCTGAATAAGGCACCGGCTCGTAGCCTTTAGCCGCTGTGAGTGCAGGGTCGCTCTGGGTGCTGCAGGAGGTTAGCTCCTCTCCCAGCTGTTTCTTATTTGTCTCATGCTTGAAGACGGATTGTCAAAGCAAGTCCCCGACCGCTTTGGGATTTTAATGTCTCCCTTGATATGCATCGCTGTGGGCTGAGCTCACTGACTCTGTAGGTTACAGACATTTTGTGTGCAGAAAGCGGCACAGTGTGCTTTTAAGATATACTGCCAAAACACGTTTCACGACATTCTGATCGTTAAAGGGAGAGGATGCAGGCAGACAGGGGGAAAATGAAAAGGCATAAAGCAGCGTTTTTGGTGGGGTGTTTTTTTTTCCACCCCTCCCTACTTCCATATTTATCAAACCACCGCCGTCGAAATGAGATGGCTGTCGAACGCTCTTCATCTCCCAGTGGGCTATCGCCGTGATCACACCAAGTCACATGTGGTTAGAAAGCATCTAACATCTCAACCCCATTCAATACCATCCCACCTCACACACACACACACACACACACACACACACACACACACACACACGGGAGAGTTGTGTCAGACTGATTAGCAAGCGCATCTCCAATCTCTGATTAGGTGTGGAGTAAATGAAGCGCCCCCCTCAGGTATGCATTTCCATAATGTCAGGTAATTAAACCCCAGTGTTTTAATAGCCCAGGAATAGGAAGGCTCCCCAGGAGACTCCACAATGATGATAGACTTTGCTGGGAAACTAGCATACAATTAGCTTGCCTTGAACTGCCAATGGAACCACTTCACTTCATTCTGATAATAGATAACGCTTTAATAAAACATGCATCATAAGAAAAGTTACTGCCTGTTTCTAAGCATTTACCTTAAAACCAAAGGTTGTTTTTTTTTTACACTATATTGATTCGTGTTTTTGGAGCAGAGCCTCTTGTGTTCTGAGTGTGTTGTTGTTGATGATAGAGGATAGATTCCCCAGCTAAACAAAGGCTGGGAGAGCCGAAGCATCTTTTTTTTTCCATCACAGAAAAACCTGGAGAGGTGCTATTGTAAACATGACAGTGGCTTGTCAGTGCATCCCTGTTTGAGTTGCTGTTTTCTCGCGCATGTATGTTATGTACTCGTACTGTATGCGGGCGCGCACCAACACACGCTCTCACTCGCACTCCTAACAAAAGCCCTTTGAAACTAATTCTGCAGTGGGAGGGCTTTCTTTGTCCCCGTGCTAACTCGTATGTGTGGCGCTCCAAACCAGAACAATGCCACGCCATAATGGTGCCACAGAAAAAGGTGTGCAAACTCCAGAAGTTCCCCTCATACATCTAATCAGGCCAAAAACCCCCCCCCAAAAAACAACAACTGCTGCTGGACCGGCTCCCCCTTTTAGTGCCGCTTCTTCATTATCTGTTGCTCGAGCGCCAAAACGCTTTGGAGAAAATAATAAGCTTCTAATGGGGGTGGCACTCACTGCTAATGTTAGCCAATGATGCAGCTGGAAGTGAAGATCATTAAAAGCATGTTGCGGTGTATGATTTCTCCCAGTGCCCGCTGGATGAACTACACTTCAAACACACAGGCTACCTGCACCCAAATGAACAGATGTACTTTAAATCCCCTCTAATCTTTTCTCCTCTCGTGTGCGACGGATGTTTCTTAGGTACGTTTTTAATGATACGATCTCCACTTGGAAGGCTGAACGCCACCTTCTCTTGAACCGGTAAACTACTGGTTGATGTTGTCACACAGGCACACACGATAATGCTGTGAGCGTTTGGGGGACTAAACCGCCTTAAAGATGACATAAACAGTGAGCTTCTACAGGGAGGCTGTTTCTGCATGTGTGTTTCACGCATTAGAACGACGCCTCGCTCTTTAAGATCACAAGTCTCGCACTGACGAGCTCCTCCTCGGCTCATTTCAGACAGTTTGTGTGATTCGTAAAGAAACGGCGCCCACAAAGCCGCCATGGTGGCATACAGGGACTGCGGTAACTGAACTAACTAACTAACTGAAGAAGTGACCCGGAAGTTAACAAGTGGCCGCCATGATAAGAGCTGTTTGAATCTTCTAAATGCAAAGGAAAGGAGCTCCAATGCTTCCTTTCAGAGCTCCTTTAGCATAGGATGCAACGGACCTTCCTATGCGAAAGGAAAGGAGATCACACCGACCCACAATTCTTTGCAAGAGCAACATTTAAAGTTCATGAAAACACACATTATGTGCATTTATTATTTAACAATTACTTTCATGCAGACATATAGTAATTGGAATTGTGTTTATGAATGTGTGTGGACAGTGATAATAATTTAATTATATGTTTTATTTATTTTAATCATGTTTCAAATTTGACAAAAACGAAACTAAAACCGGAACAGGAAGGAGGAGCTGCTGGAACCTGAAAACCAGTCAGTGAACCAGCTGTTTATAAAACCAACAACATGAGTTTGTAGTCCATTATTGTAGTTTTTCCAGTGGACATGCACGTCAATCGCCAGTGCCGATCATCAGCTGTCGTAGCTTAGTGAACGTCCGGTCGGATTCTCTGAGCACCGCGGCCGACTTTTCCTAAATCCTTTTGAGTTCTCCTATCGCCTTTCCTTAACCCCGTGACCTTTTCCCTCAGAGGTCAAGGAATAGGAGTTAGGTCCCAATTTTTTGACTATTATTGACTATTTTTTTCCACTCCAACCAAACCGTTCTTTAAATGAGCCGCGTTGTCTTATTGAGCGTAACCTCTTTTAAAAAATGTGTTGTATTGAAATGTGCTGCTGACTGAATAACACCTATTTGTTGCCAAATGTAGTATTCAAAGAAATATCACACTGTATCGGGGGATGCGATAAAAAAACTATTGGATGACATTCTTGTTGCTTCTTTGGATGCGTGTGGTGTTGTTGGAAGCTCCCGTGAAACAAAAAAAAAGAAGCTGACTCTTGTTTTTGCCAGGTAGAGCTGTTCAAATGTGTGATGACGGCTTCGACTGGGAACGTGTCCCAAAAAGCCAATTTCAGGCTCCTCTTGTTACTTTCTACCAGCTGGATTGATTTTGTGTGCCTTGAAAATACTCTAAAGGTTTCATGAATCATTCTGCTCTGTTGTAATTCTTCATTAAATAGGTGTATTTGTGAAAAAAATCACACGTGTGTAATTAAATAATCCACATTTTAAGATAAAAATATAGCTGACTATAGAATGTTTTTACTGATTATTTTTTCCCCTTTTTTCTTTTCAGCTAACTCCAGTCTTCTGGGAGGAGGGGGAGGTGAGTGAACACCTTTTTGTTTTTCTTTACATCATTTCATTATTTGTTCCCCGTGGTATTAAAGCAATTATAGTCCGACTCATCGGATCCCATACGGCACGTCTATGGATCCCCGTGCGGGTCTACGGCAGACTTTAGTGTCTATTTCCCTTCAAGTGTCAGCGTCTAATGTAAGGCCAACCCTGCACCGCCACACTGAGGGATGGTCATTACTTTAGCCGCCTGCCCAATGACATCATCATCAAAGCAATGGAGGAGATCTGAGGGCAGCCGACCGTGGTGTGGGAATAATGGGCTGGGAGCTCCGGTAGGATGCTGCTCTCCAACACAACTGTCCATTTTCCTGAAATTAACTTTTTACAGCGACATGATTGATATAATCATTCTTCTTCTTCTTCTTCAAAAAAAAAAGCACCTGGTTAGATGTTTTAATTTTGATTTTTTTTGATGATATGGTGGAATAGTGTGACTAGGGAAATAAGGTCACTGCTTCAGCTCTGTCTGTTTATCCATCTGTGTTGGATGTCACTTTGAATGTGTCAGCGTCTCCCAGCCGGGTCATTACACACATCTATTGTCATTTATATACATTTTAAAGCTTTCTTTAAAACCTAATTAAACTCCTAAACAACAGTGTGACATTAAAGGTGAGTCAGATATTCCATTTTCCTGTTTTAGCAAAAAAAAGGTGAAGTGGCAGATTTGTTCACACGTCATATTTGCAGTTTTCTTCCCGTCAAAATGTTTTGACTTAAAAAAGACAGCATGCAACGTAATTATGCACTTTTTTTTCTCTTCTATTTACTTGGATTTGAACACCTGGCATGAAATATGAGTCATCAGAGGCGAGGGATGTTCATAAAGCACCACTAAAGTCCCAGCATGGTAAACTGCTCTCTGCACAATGGCGTCCATGTTGACAGAAATCCCATCACATGTAATCACGCAGCGGCCCTCATCTCATCTGATGCAGCGCCGCAAACTTTCCCAGCGTCCCAATCTGTACCGGTGACACGGTGAGGTCTTCAGTCGCCGTGCAACCGTCAGAGGAAAAACAAAAACTTCAGTGATTGAGGTCAGAGGTCACGAACGCGCGTCTCCATAACAAAGCCGAGCCCTGTAAAGCAGGTATGCCGTCCTCCTGATTGGTGTCTCCGCCGCATGTCGCCTCTCAGTATTCATTCGCCACGTTTGGAATGAACGCAAGAAGCAATTTTCTTTGCTGTTATTTTTTCATTATTGTTTTTTTTGCAGCGAAGCACCTTTTTTTGTTTTTTTTTTAACACTACGTTGATTGACCCCCGGTTCTTCTTCAACTATTAATAGGCGTCACAGATTGCTCCGTTTCAAACGCGGCAGCAAAAAAAACACCAAAATGAAGATGAATTTGTGCTCCTCGACGCCGCAACTCCAGATCTTTTCTGTCAATTAATGTCGTACTTTTGCGAGAAAACATTTCAGCTGATTGTGACCTGCAGCTGTGCTTATTAACTCGGGAGGAATTCTAATTGTAGCTGGTGACACTTTTCTTTTTTCTTTTTTTTAAAGCAAAGCCTCCTTTCATTCTTAATTGACTTCCAGCTATGCCGTTCCTGTCAAGTTACTGACACAAGGTCAATTAACTGTAAAATGCTGCGGCTCACCTTCCCTTGTGCTAATAATGATTGTGTTACTTGATTATTTGTTGCATGCGCGTTGTTGTGAAGCTCGTTTGGCGCATCCTAAAAGAAATTAGGGAGATAACCGTTATCTACCTTTTCTAGTTGAAAATGTTAATCCCCCCCTCACCAAAAAAAAAGCACAAAGCTCTACACTTTTTGTCTTTTATCTCCACAAAAGCAAAGAGGGGTTTTTATCTTCCCGTGCCTTTATCAATACAAGGTGGCTGCTAAACCTGTAAAACTCTCCTCTCTGCTCTCCCCCCTCCTATCTGTGGTTTGGCATGTGAAGACCTCCTGCCTTGGTGGCGGCGAGGATCGATGTGAAGAGGAGATGTGCTCTCATACAGGGGCCCGCCTTATCTCCCAGCTGTCTTCTCGGGGCTCTGCAGAGGGGCAACTTCACAACAGGACGATCCATCATGTTGGCCTCACACACCTGAGCCATGTTTAGTTCTCACACTTCTGGAGGAGGGCCCGCCTCCCCCGTCCACCCGCGCGCCCGCATGCTGGAAAGTTCCCCACTTTTAGAAGTTTGTGTTGCTCCCCTACATCTTTCAGGAGTGCAGTTTCACCTCACTGTATATCTTATCATTAATTCAAGTGTGGTCAAAGCGAAGCCGACGATATATTTATTTAGCCGTGATGGTTTTGGTGGTTTGCAGCCGGAGCAGCGTGTGTGAATAGGTTGGAAATAAGCCCCGGGGTTGAGATTTGTCCAGTCCCCCATCCCAAAAACCCACGATTATGTTCCTAGCATTAGTCACACAGACAAAAAAGAAGGTTCTTATGCCCTGATGCTCTATTAAATCCTTAGAAATCACTGATGGGAATTCTCTCTGGGTCGTATGTCTTCAGTATTATGTATACAATGGGGTTAACCAAAATAGCTCTGTTATCTACGTTAGACATGTTGGTCTCGCTGGGATTTCCACGCATAAATAGAGGAGAAATAACAATGATCTCTGATAATAGCACGCTAAATGAGGCCTCTGTGAATAGAGGGTAATTATGAATGGTACCAGGTTGCTCGTGTGATGTGTGTCACGGCGTGACTGGATGCTGGCACCGTCCCAAAAGAATAGACCCAATGTAAACATCATGTTGTCTATCTTGTCGCTTATTCACACACACACACACACACACACACACACACACCGTGCCATGTAATGATACCATGAAGCCCCGTGTAGCCGGAGAGAGGGAGCTCTGCTTGCCTTTGATGTCTCCATCCAGCAGGGGAATGGGCTCATTAGCATTCGAACCAGAACTGTTGCCCATTTAGCACGAGGCTTTAACTAGACCACCCAAACAAACCACTCTTCTCAGGTTGGTGCGCTCCAGTCAGGCAGCCGTAAGTCCTGACTCGGGCTAATTTGGCCCACGGGCTACCGACGCCCACTGAACTCGCCAGCCTTTTGTCATCGCTTTGCATTACATGGGGTGTTGTGCTGTTTCCCCCCCCTAGCTCTCCACCCTCACGACTTTCCTAAACTGTGATGTGACTCACAGCAACTCCCGACGCATTCTAATGTATGAGATTAATTATGCTTGTTGCGATTACGCCGGTTTGCTTCTTTGCCCTCCTCTGCAGACTCGCAGTCACGTAGCGGTGCTTAGTGGCTGTGCTGAGAAAATTATGTGTATACTAGGGGTGGGAATAACTGAGTAACTCATGATACCATGATATTTTTTGCAATATTTTGCCCACAGTATAACATACAACATAACAATATCACGATTCTGCGATACACGATATATTGCAAGAAATCATCTACGATATGCATCACGATATCCGTGTATCTGAAAGAGGAAAAAACACCAGTGAAAAGGCAAAAGCACGATAACGTATCGCAACAGGAAGTATCGCAATATATCGATATTTCAATATATTGTCAAACCACTAGCATACAATATTCACATTGAATTAACAGGAGCATCCTGGCTCTGGCCTTTTTTTTTTAGTAAAATAGGAGAAACTATTGTACCTTTTATCTGACCACAGAAGATCAGAACATCCGCAATTTCAGCATAACTGCAGTACTGGCTCTTCCTTAAAAGTGGTCCAGCAGGCTTTGTAAAAAAAAAAAAAAAAGAAGAAGAAGAAAGAAGAAGAAAATGTATCCAGTTTAGGACATGTTTGGATAATCCTTTATCAAGATTCCTAAGTGCTTTGGTGTGCTTATCTCTATCTGCATTCGTTATGCAAAGAGCTCTGTTTTCTTTTCCTGTCACCTCCAGGTGAACCATTATCCTCTGTCTGGGTCCTTCCCCAGGCTTGTTTATTGAGCAGATTGGAGGGGGTGGGGGTGGGGGTGGAGGTGGGGGTATAGGTGGAGATATGGGATGGTGTTGTGTGACGCCTTGGAGGTTAGATGGCCTTATGTCCATGTCGCGACCATGTCAGCCCCCCCCCCCCCATATATGATGCATCACTCAAAGATGACATATTGTTCTCATAACTCACACTTTTCCTGACTGATGGTCCTCGGTTCACAGATGGTAGTACCAGCCGTTAGCATAACTTATCACAGAGATATGGTATTTCCCCGTAGAGTAGCCTAAATAATGTAAAATGATAAATGGAATGCGGAGATTCCTCCGTCAGCGCGGTACCCTTGGGATTCACTTACCTCTTATATATTTAGTAGGCAGTTAGTTACACTCTGATCGAGGTCCAGCTTGTTTTTGTGATGTAATGGACCATGTGCGATAGAGGCAGCACTGATCTAAACGTCTCCTGCTGGAGGTGAACACACAGCATAAAGACATTTGTATTCCCTTTCTTTGTCTTTGTCTGATTAATACCGTTCATTTACCTTTACTTATTGTGTTGCCAGATGTGTGTCCTTTTGCATCGGCTTGAGCCGGTGACATTTAAATAATTAAAACAAAAGAAATATTTGAATTGCCCCCCCCCCGTCCTTGCATAAGCAGAGCAGTCGTTTTGTAAATTGCATCTACTTAGTAAAATTATAAAACAACTTTACGCTACACATCCCGAGTGTAATGCACTTCTAAGTCATGCATTAACACTGTAGTGTTTGCTGCCGTCCAACTGCTGCCTTGCCTTTATTAAATGCGTGTCCCAGTATACTGACTAATATACCAGAAAGCTCCACTTAATCACACATCTACTCATTATTTGCATCAATAAAGTGTTTTACAGGAGGACTTTGATCTATTACAACTGTGAAGTCATCTGCCTTTAGGTAATTGAAGTTATATATATATGTATATGTTATATATATAGTGACATCTCAGTGGAAACATCAGTCATTTTATTGAAACATGATTAGGTGAGATGCAGTGTACCGCCATGCCGTCAGATCATTTCCCCCAATTATTACAGATAGGGCGTCATTTAGAGGGCATTGCGCTGAAATTAGCAGGACAAGGTCATGGCGTGGGCTGCAGTCTGCGGTGCCCGAGTGGTAATGGGAATTTCAGCGTGAAAGCTCCCTCTAATGCCGTCTCTGTCTCCCTCCTGCCACCACAGAGAACCGACCACGAACACCCCCCTCCTCCTCCTCCTCCTCCTCCTCCACCTCCTCCTCCTCCTCCTCCTCCACCAATCAGCAATGATGGATGGACTAATTGATGCAGAATGATTGGGCCATTCATTTCATCCTACAACAGTGGGTTCCATATTTAGGATTAGCATCGCATTCTAATGGGAAGGAGAGAGGGGATGGTCAGAGTCGACAAACACTAGAGGGGAAAAAGAGAGGAGCTTTTTTTTTTATTTCGATGCAGAGACTAAAGAAGGGGGAGGAAAAGACACGGAGCCAATGAGCGGCGTTAACAGGGACTGGCCAGTTGTGTAATGTTGAGCTATGAGACGTGAATGGTTCCAAGGCAGTTATGGAGAGGTGCGTATCTAAGAACGAGAGCATGCGATGCGCCATGCGGCCTGGTATCCCTCTCTCAGACGATGAATCATTCATCTCTGTCCTCGCGTATAAATCAAGCTGCTGGCCGTCGCCCGCAGCAGTCACGTCATTAGCTAGTTGACGGCATCACTTGATCTCTGGCACTGCAGCGCTGGTGAGGGAAAGGGCCTAAACAGCACACGGATCAGCATATCAAACCCAGTGGAGATCGGAGTCCGGCTGTGGCGAGCTTCGACGTTTTGAATGCGTGTCCGAATGCCGACATTCATCCGTATTTGTGCCGTTACCACGTGGGTGGTGCACGCTAACGAACCGTGTTCGGAAATCGACAAAGTCCACCCTTTTTTTAAAATTGGTTTCCTGGCAACCACTCAAGAGTGTATATGCAGACTTTCAGAAAGCGTCTGTATCATTCAGTGCATTTGAGTTTGTTGATCGTACTTGACAGCTGGGTTATCCTCAAGTGTTAAACTGATTTTTTTTTAACACTATAATTTGAATGAATTAGCGGCGATGCATATTTCAAGCGCTTTTCCGATTTTTAGAAAATATAAGCTGATTACAAGGCCTTTGTTTACAGGATAAATGTAAATTTCTGTCTTATTCTTAAGCCATAAAGAGTATTAAACAACACAGTTTTCAGCTTAGCTTGCAGTCGATTTAAAAAAAAATGGAGAGGCTGAGGAGGAATGTGGGGTTTAATCTCAGTGATTGAGGATTGCTCCAGAGATTTTTGAGTACCCTGCCTACCTATTTTCAGTTTAATTCTCAGACTCGCATGGAGTGTTGCTGCCACTCAGGCTGGGGGGGGGGGGGGGGGCATTTAAGGTGGACTCCACTCCTCTCGAATCTCTCCCATCACATATCGAACCAGAGGACTGAGAGAGTGTGGAGCCCTATCAGCTTGCGGTGCTAGCTCTGCCAGCTGCAGCTCAAAACCTTCGGGGCAGTAGCCAAGCCTCGAGGCATCCTCCGAGTGCAGTTACATTTCAGCTCGGTAAAATACAGTATTTGGAATTATCATAAAGCTATGTGCATTTTTCTGCTTTTTTACGTATGTTTTGCCTGCAAGGGAACGACACAAGCATACAGACGGCCGTCTTGACTATTCAGAATGTGCGATATTGTTGTAGGTTCCTCTCCTTCCCTCGGGGTTGTTGCTGTAAACATATTGCTGCTGCTGGTTTTCTTTGTGTTTGACCTCTGCAGCCTCTCTCTGTCTGAGAGGAAACGAAAGTGGCCTTTGACTTCAATCAGGGGACAGGAAGGGTGATATTCTGCAGTCCCACACCACGTTCTTCCCCTTCAACCACCTACTTTAATACACTACGCAGCCCCAGTTTAAAAGATCTTCCTCCCCTCATTGTGCACAACGTGAGAATACCAGCACGGGGCTTGGGGAAAAAAAGGGGAGGGGGGCAAAGGAAGTGCCAATTTAGTTCTCCTTCCACACTGCATCACAGATGACCTCCCGCCGCACCCCGAACCCTCCTCCCTGCACCGGCATTTCTGGGTCAGTTGTTGGGATTTTAGACAACTCAAAGCATTACCAACCTCGATGTCGGAGCACATTTGTGTCCAGCCCGGGCTTTGTGGTGGCTGTGTTTTTTAGGGGGGTAGATCCCTGCACTCGGGCCTGTCAATGTTCTTTTGCATGCATGTGTCTGTGTGTATTACATTTATGGTGGCCGTGTGTGTGTGTGTGTGTGTGTGCGAACGCATTTGCGACTCTTATTCTGGGATAACTGGATGCTGAGCTGTCTTGTCAGTTGACTCAGTGGTCAGTTTTGGTCCGGCTGCCCCCCAGCAACGCGGGATGGAGTGATGGGATCTGACAGAGGGGGGCAGTTCTTAGCATGCTTACCCCCCCCAACCCCGTCCCATAGTCTCACCAATCAAGGCAAGGCTACTACAAGGACACCACAAGAGGCTCAGGGAGCTCAGACACATGCCGTTTGACATGCCAATATACCAATCATGTGAAACCCTGTTATTTTCACAGCGTTCGCCCCGGATTGCTCGCTGGAGAAATTCATGCAAAATATATATGAGGGAGACGGGACTCTTCCAATAACAGACAGGTGGGGCTAACGATGAAGCGGAATCCAGAAACACATCCCGAGATCTAACAAAATCAGACTTCTTGAGTACGGAGAAGGCAGTGTGGACGGAGGCTCAGTATGAAAACTACTGCTTCTGTTTACTCTGAAGTCTAAGGAATGTAAGGGGCTTCCCTCCCCGCCATGCACGCTCTCTTTAACAGTGGCGAAGGTAATGGGGGACCCAGTGGAGATCAATTGAAGAAATTAGCAGAGCCATTGAATCAATAAACAGTCCACAAGCCAGGCACAGTAACCTTGTCCCAACAGCCGTCGAGACAAACTACTTTTGTACTTAAAAAAAAAAGAAAGAAAAATATGCAGTGTGCTGATTACTGTGGTGTCTCATTATACAAGTACTTGTGATCCTGCGTGGTTATGGATTGGTTCAGTATGGAGCGTGTTCCGTTCTATTTTGAGAACACACACACAATCGGTGGGAGGCGAAGCCACGCTGGCGCTGATGTTTTTGTATAACCGCCGCGGTTACTTCATTCTCTCTCCGGTTTTTTGAAAGTAAATGTACAAATGTGCCATTCTGGCGTGTTAACTATAGCTGGCTAATGGCCCTTCACCTCATACAGCGGAGGTAGCCGTGCACGCTGAGGGCCTCCCGGGGTTTTTGTGCTGCCTAAACACTACACGCCATCATTTCACGAACCACTACGCATCACAAAAGCATAACACACCGAGGGCTGATTGCCTTCGAGTACCTAATGTTTACCGTAGCGTAGGGGTGGTGTATAGATCAGGAGGCGTCGCGATGATAATACTAATGAGTCTTTGAACTAGCTGGAAGGATAATGTTCAAGAGCCGCTTGGTGGCTGATTACTGGCACTTCTTTGACACTTCCTGTGCAGACGCTGACCTGCTACGGTGGCCTTTCGCCAGCCAGCAACAAACTGTCGAGCCTTTCTGCATCTCTCGTGGGGGCAGCCTAGTTAGCCGAGTCTGACAGGCCGCTTGCCTACAAGTGAGGCTTCAGCCCACAGAGGGCAGAGCAAGCTCCAGAGGAAAGCTGTCATCTTTTTGTCAGACCACAGGGAAGAGGAGGAGTTTGTCTCCCTCTCTCTCCCTCCCTCACCCTCTATTTATCTTTCTCTCCGTGTCAGCTTGTTCCCCTGGTGAAGATCTTCACTTTCCCAGTGTCAGTGTTATGCTCCTCTCAGGCTGGCTGCACAGAATAAACAGGCGGGTGTCAAGAGGATGAAACGCACCGGGCGTCCCTTAGGTGCAGGGCCCCGTCGCTGCGTTAACCCCCCCCTCTCCTTCCTCGCTGTTCGGCCTCCTGAGGGTCCACAGCAGCCGTCCCAGCACGCCAGCCGAGAGTGACACCGAGACAGCCGGTCGGATCGAAGTGAAAGACTCTCCACGTGTCCTTCCTTAGGGGAGAGATGAGCGTTTATACCGCAGGGATGTTGCCCGGCACTCCACCTAATCCTCTTTTCCCAGACACTTCATTATCACCCTCACACCGCCGACACGGCACGAGTGTGCAGACGAGATCTCCGAGGATAGCCATGCAAAAGGTGGGGAAGGAGGGAAGGAGTGTTGGGGAAGAGGGAAGAGTGACGGAGGGATAAGCGATGTTAAAAAAAAGTGGTGGAGGTGGAGAACAGATGTCAGACGTAGTGGGTGGAAAACAGTTTGCATATCGTCTCATTTTCCTTTTTGCATATTCATGCATTTTCACGACAGAAGCAAGTAGCAGGGGAAACTGTCAGGGGAGGTACTCTTCATCAAACACCACACTGCACTAATGCAATATACAGTTGACGAGTTTAGTTAAACAATAGGCTGGCTTTGTAGGGTGAACGACGATGTCAAAACAGTAAAGATGACTATGTGTAGAGGCTCCAGGTGAAAACGGAGCTTCCGGTCTCCTTAAACAAATGAATATCAGTGTTTGTGTTCTTTGTTGTGTCGAGCATGTGCAGAGGTGTCTGCTGGGAAGAAGATTAATTTATGAGTGGGAGAGTGCAGCAAAGCTATTTGAGCCCACTGAAACATGTTGGCTCTCCACTGTGAGACTCTCATTAGCACATGCCATACTTGATGGAGGAGCATACTTAGCAGTAATAATGGGCATTATAGGGGGTGGTATCAAGACGTTATTTTCAGAAAGCTCTAATTAAGCTTTTTTTTTTGGGGGGGGGGGGTTTGTTTTGCTGTGGCTTCTGTGTAGCACCCGACTGTCCAGCGTCACCGGGAACTGCTTTCTAAAGCCTCGGGTAAACGTGCTGCTTGCCAGTCGGTTTGTTCCGGCCTCCCACGTGGAGGGAAAATAAACAAGTTCATCAAACAGTGTGAGACGGAGCTCCTCGCCGCTCGAGTCCCCGCCCCCCCCTGATGAAAGGGTGATCGGCTCAGTGCCGCGGGAGCTGCCGTGTTTACAAGCGGTGGTGGACGGACTGCCGCTCCACTCGGGGGAGATAAGACCTCCGAGGCCAGCTGGGACGTTCCCACCACCAGCCAGGTCCACCTGTGGAACCGCAAACAAGACCCCGTCCCCACCTCCTCCACCGCCGATCACAGCACACTGACACATTCCCAGGCCCGTGTGTGTGTGTGTGTGTGTGTGTGTGTGTGTGTGTGTGTGTGTGTGTGTGTGTGTGTGTGTGTGTGTGTGTGTGTGTGTGTGTGTGTGTGTGTGGGGAGGTGAGAGTCTGTATGCATGTGGGTGCGTGACTATGTTGGTAGCGGAGGTACGATAATGCACACAGCTGTAGTGCTGATTTCTGGTTGGATGTAAGTGTGTGTGTGTGTGTGTGTGTGTGTGTGTGTGTGTGTTTGAACCCTCCTCAAAAGGTCAAGGTACTGGTTGGGTTAGTGGTGAAGCCGTTGGCCTTGATGTCATTCCCCCAGCAACTTTCTACCTTTTTATCTCCCAAAGTCCTCTCAGTCAAATTTTTCTATTAGTTTCTTCCAAATTCTCTGGCAATGCCCCAAAGATTAGGCCCACGTGCTTTTTCCACAGTAGCTGTTTTCAGACACAGTGTTCTGTGCACGGCATAACCCAAAGAAGAAAAAGGAAAAAGTAAGCCTGAAGGAAATAGTGCAGGATATAGTGTGAATGTGAGCCTCAGCTGACAGCCCCTGGAAACGTGTTTCTCCCCCTCAGTGGGCAAGCGGAGGAAACCTCACCAAGCGTGACGATAACAGAATGCCAAAACATGGATTGGGCCAAATGAGCTGTGAACGCAAACAAAGTGGCGAATTTGTTCTGTGGCGTTCGGGGTGGACATGTGTCCCCTCAGCATGTTAAATACTGCACACGGTCTCTCTGACAGGCAGCAACAACAAAAAAAGAATAATTAAAGAGAGATAAACGGAAACGGACGGAAGGCAATGAGAGCGGAAACAAAGCGCTAATGACGATGTCAGCCCAAGGTTGTGTATTTTTATCTCTCGTAGCACTTTGAAAGCATTTGTATGGGGATGATTGTCTGGAGCCCACCTGAGATCTGTCCTTATAGTTCATTTTCAAACCAGAAAAGTCTGTCTTTAGGTCTGTTTAGTAGAGCCCGACCGATAAAGGATTTTGAAGGGCCGATACCGATACAAATGTTTGTTGATTTAAAAAAATCAGATATTCCGATATATCGGCTGATATTTTTTTTATTATTTAACAAACATTAACAGATTTCCCTAACATTAGTTATTTGTAGTTATTTATGAGTCTTCACTAAAATAATATGATAATGCAGTTTAAAAATACACTTTTTTATTTTATTGTCACAACGGAACAGAGGAACATCAAAATATATTAAAGTTCTGATAAATAAAATGTATAAAATTGCAAACTTAAGATATAAAACTTAAGAACAAAAACACAATAACAACAACAACCAAACACAAAGTTATCAGTATTAAAAGACTTGGTTAGCTTCATAAATATAACTTCGAACAAGACTGGAGACAAATTCTGTTAAGTTCTATAAGGGCGTTTTGTCCGTTTTTATTTTATTTTTAAAATATTAATTCATCGGCCATTATAAATGCCGATACCGATAATTTGGAAAATGCCTAATATCGGCCGATAATATCGGCTCGCCGATATATCGGTCGGGCTCTACTGTTTTTAACTTCATATTAAATTGTGTCCGACTTGTGTGTGTTTTCCTGGACCAGAGCCCATCTCTGTCTTTGCAATCCTAGAGTCTGGCACAGCTGTTAAATGTTTTATTTACTGAGCCTTGATGAGATAAGAGCCGAGTGTTTCTGGAATATCTGTCTGAGGACATCAGCATACCTCAGTGTGTGTGTGTTTGTGCTTCTTTTAAGTGCTGATTGGTCATTTGGCATCCATCCCCCAACACCTAAATGGACTCCTAGAGAAACCCGGGGAAGGCCGTAAACATCAGCAGCCGATGGCAGGGCTGGTCTGAAAGGGAAAAAAAGAAAATCCTAATAACACCCAACTCTTGAATGGTTCCGCTGGGCTAGTCTACAAATGGATTTTCAAACTTTTAAGCGTGCTGCTGTTTAGCTAGGAGCTGCACATTGTTGTGTGTGTGTTGTTGCATTTTTTTAGCCGCTCCCTTTCCCTCCTGTGAGAACCAGGCAGACCAGTGAAGGAAGCAAAAAGGGCCAAACTGCATGGAAAATGGATCTGTGCTGGGTGGCTTGTTAATTCCCCAGCGTGCCTCCTGAGGTGAATCGCTCTTGAAGCGGACGCTGCCTTTGATCATTCACAAAGCATGTTGCGGCGAAGGTCTGCACCGGCACCCAACAGATGGTCATTAAATCATGCGTTTTATTTTTACTGCCCTTTTCTTTTTTTTTTTACATTCCTGCAAGATCTGGGTGCTTTTTATTGCTGCCATTTAGGATGGCTACCATGCTGATTGGAAACACGCAGGCTTTTTTTTTTTAGCAATGCCAGCATTGCATGATGGAGAAACGATGAAAACTCCCCCCTTCTTCTTTGACTCTCCGAGCACGCAGAGGTGTAGGTGTTAGACCGGATTAGCCTGTGAATTTTTATCGATTACCGGAGCTGCTCCAACTACTTAGTTTGAGTTCTTAACATTTCTTTAGAAGGGTAGAAATGTGTTTTAAGTTGTAAATCTAATGTAAGTAATGTGCAGTGTAGTGTGGTCTTCTATGAGGAGGGAGGGGGGTTCAACCCTACAGAACCTAGTTCATCATCTGGGCAATAACGGCAGATTTCTCACCTCCAGTCAACTGTGCTCCTAAAGCTTGTTAATCTTAGTGTCAGTCAGCGTCACGGAGACAGAAATGCCTAATTACCTTTGCATGATTGGCCACCGAGCAGAATAGGAAATCCAACTTAATGATATATGTCTCTGGTGGGCATTTTAAATCGCCGACCTCCACCGGCTACCGCGGCAAGGCACGAGACAAATGATCAAATCTCCTCCAGTCGATGATGGTTTTAAGTCTGGAGGCATAGAAGTGGAAAAAGCTTGAGAGTACAACGGGAACATTTAGAGGAGATAATGAAACAAATGTTGATACAGAAGTCGTATTATCAGCAAACTGAGCCAGAGGATTTTAGAGGATCAAACTTCCAATGGGTTTCTTCAACATAGCTGTTTCTCAGCAAATATCCAAAGACTTGTTTTTATCAGTTCCCAAGTGTCACGGCGAAGCATCATCTAATCACTTTCCTAAAAAAAAAAAAGGAGAAGCTATTGAAAATATTTGGCTGTTACTGCGGTTTAAAACCATCTGCTTGTATTCTTCTCATCTAGAGGAAAACACATGTGTGCTTCTCCCCGCCGGTGTATATATGCATTCATTTGCATCAAATGTAAATCTTTATTGCAGTTCAAACTGCTGCAAATGATATGTTCAGATGCAAACGCCTCCACAAACGCCTACATCAAATCACATTGTTGGTATTTCGTAGCGAGGATTGCACCACAGACCCCTTTTGCTTCTGTGTTTTCATATTAACAGGCTAGATAAGGGACAAAGGCCGTGTATTATATTGGCATGGGGGGCCAAAGTTCCTGACATGGCAATTTGCTCTCTATTCTTTGGGGTGAGTGGCGACAATAGGCCGCTGTAGGCTCATTGGGTTCCCTGTGTACTGCAGTGTGAAAGCGGCTTGGCTTTTTGCCCATGGGGTCAGTGCGTGGATCTCCTACACCACGACTGATGAGCACTAATCTGGCCTCCTCGGCAAACACAAGCCTTTCTCTGTAACCTTCAAGCCGTGAAACGCAATTTACAGAGGTGGCGGAGGGGTCGGGGAGGGGGGGCACGATGTCAACAAGCATGCAGGGGAGGGGTCTGGGAGTGTACACAACACACATTTACATGCACTGTCACAATCCCATGATCCCACGCTTTCAGCGTTTGAACAAACTGCCCTTTCCCCCCCGTATTTTGCAGGTTAGGGGATCAGGGGAAATAAATGGGATGTACCATGAATAGATTATTGTTGGAGAACGCTGCTTATTTGACCTTAAACGCTTTCACATTTTCATGTAAACGATCCCTGATGGGAGGAAAACGGTATGTTACTAAGTCTGTTAACACTTCCGGTGTCTTGTTTGGCAATCAGCATTAAGCTATTATCAGTAATCAGCAAAAGTGTTTGCTGATATAGAGACTGAAATAGAATTATAACACACGGCAGACGTGTACGATCTCATAGAACAGCCCCGCAACGAAACAGAGTTTGTGAATCTGACTGAATTTATTGCTTTTTGTAGTTTTGTATTTGCATTCTGAGTGGATTTTGTTTTACTAGCATCGAGTCACATAACAAATGGATGTAGAATCAGTAAGAGATTGACCAAATATAATCACTTTAAATAAGTAATGTTTGTGAAAACTGTCCAGATGTGGAATAAAATAATCTCCGTAGCTCTATCTGTTAATTGGAATAATATACATGCCCTTTATAAATATGTATGAATTGAACGCGACCTATTACGTGTTTGCTGAAACAATAATTAAAGATAAAACTATTCATGTTCTAGGTTTTTTTTTATGGCTGGCAGATAATCTTGGACGTGTCTGTTTTGTTCTTTTTCGTACTAACCATTTTGGGCGAGGGATTTGTGTTAACTCCTGATTTGATATTCATGGAAATGCCTGCACCTGCATATATCTGTTAGGAGCTGCACTCCCCTCATGCAGCTAATACTGAAGTTGATTAAAGAATTTAAATGGTCCATTTAACCCCCGACGCAGGCGAGGCCTACCTGTGTGAGAGTACCATTACTTTGCAGTAATTCCTGCAGGCTGCCGATCCAATTGATCCCCCCTCAGCCATCAGGAAGTTTTAGTGCTGCTATGTGTGCGCTCAAAGCCCAGTTTAATAAAGCCAGCCGGTCACGAGTCGTTAAAGCGGAGGAGAACAATAAATAAACAGACCTGCTCTGCTCCTTCCTCCCACTTCCTTCTCCTACACACCTCCGCGTCGTCGACCACGTGGCGGACGAGTCCGGCGTCTCGTCACGGCTGCCTTACAGGAGTCCCACTGCGGATAACACAGCAGGGTGCTAAGGCTTTTCTCGCCTGTGAAACGTACACATTATGTCATAATAGAAAACATATGTTTGTATCTAACCCCGGCGTGCACAGAACACCAACGTTTTTAATCATCATGCATAAGCAGGGTGGTGGAGGATGTTTTATGAGACTGCCGGCACAACGCAGGCCATCAGCGAGGCAGATTGATGTTGAGGAGCCTGGCCGATGGAGATAGTTTATCTGCTGCAGGCTGGGATATGAAATCTAATCACACGAGTGCCAGGTGAGGAAGTGCAGCCCACAGATGAGCCCTGAGAACGCACTCGTATTCGACAAATGGCAATGGGATTTCTCTCTGCGGGGTTGAGACGGGGCGATGAGACGAGGGCCGCCTCGCTCCACGGATCCGTCTTTCAGGGAGAGCAAAGAGAAACGAGAGGAGACGGTGAGAGAAAGACCCGGAGAGAAATGTGGAAGACTTATCTGAAGTAAGAGCACATCAAATATCCCCAGCAGCCCAAAAATAATGAATCTTCTTGACCCATTTTTTTTTTTTTTTTTGTTGGGTGTTGTTGATTGTCCACGATGTGATTGGACGTCTGACCCGCTGGTCTGTCTTCCTCTCGGCTCTGGTCCAGCAGGCTTCCAAAACCACCACACAATGTGAGATAAGTGAGGTTCCACAACACCTTTCATTGTGGAATAATGCATTTTTATTTAGCATAGTACGTTCTCCCAACACACGCACACGCACACACACACACACACACACACATGCACACACATAAGGGTGAGTATTGGCAAGAACCTCACGATACTTATCACGATACTTTGCTGACGATACGATACGTATCACGATATTGCGATCCCATGAAATTCACTGGAATAAATATTGAATATAAAATGAAAAAGGATAAAGTACTGCATTCACAACTCAACAAATCTTTTTTTTGTTGTTGTAAAAATCGATCTTTGGAGTTGAAAAATTGATATTGTATTGGGCGGCAAAGTATCGCGATATATTGCCATATCAATATTTTTACCCACCCCTAGGAATAATGCATTTCTGTTTTGCAAAGTACGTCCTCCCAACACACACACATATATATGTGTGTGTGTGTGTGTGTGTGTGTGTTAACCCACAGCTCAGCACCACTGGAGCTGCCGGGGCTTCAGTCCTGAACACTCCATGAGATTTTAGTGCTCTTCAATCTCAAGCATTCGTCTAGCCTACTCTTCTATTCTTTGACTCAAACAATGGGAACCATCTCAGTCTTTCACATCATCTGCAGCTGTAGCTGTGCCCCATTTTTTTTTTTTCATAACACATCATAATGTTTTAATTTAGATCATTTTTATGGTATGGCTATAATCATGCACAAAGCACCAACACGGTTGCCAGAAAAGCAAATGTTGGTGTTGTCTGCAGACCACAGGCTGCGTCGAATGTCAGAAAATACTTTTCATGACATCAGCGTCGTATCACACACACACAATACAATACATCATGGTTAACGCTGTGAAATGATTGGATTAGGATGAGGCAACAGAACTGCCTTTAGTGGACTTTATGTAACAAAACAACAAAGTTATGTAATAAACATTAAGTCGAGGTTTACTTTTGGTTCCACTTTGGACATGAGCAGTGGTCTCCTGGGTGAAAGTCTCCTGTGGAGCATAGTAGTCCTTAGTGGACTTTCCTCTCTCCTTATATTCTTTATTATAACATAACTTTAATTGAATTTTCTATAATGAAACTAATATCTCGTCAACCTTCCCTGATGGGCTGTGGAAACATTCATCTTTTGATGTAACACCGGTAAATTAATGCATGAATGGTTGAACTGAGTGAGTGAATAAAAAGTGGATCTACACACAGATAGACAGAGGAGTTGTTTTTGTTTTGCTTGTGTGGTTTGAACCTTCCAAATTAGAAACGGAGGACTCCCACTGTCGAACTGTGCCGTGCGTGTAGACCACCACGCGTTGCCCGTGGAGACGCCGGCTGCTCTAGCTTCACCAGGAGGGCCTATTGCTTATCGAGGTTCACCATATCCCCCCAAGATCCCACCACGCTCTGCACAGGAGTCCTCACCAACCAATGGGAGAAGGCAAAGGCAGTGCCAGGGACATGATTCCTTGCCGGCTTTCCACCCCGACAAAGCTGCCAACTGTGTTTGACGAGGCGCCCGGCCAACACAACACAAACTTTTAACCCTTGATTCTTTGCACTCTCAAATCTGGTATTTTGAAGCAGACCAGTTTATTACCACAAACTGCATATATACCCCTCCCTCGCAGGCCCGGTGGTGAACCCTGGCAGCAAAGTAAAACATTGGAAACACAACAGTGGCTTTTTATTCTCTCGTGGATGTGAAAGTATTTTGTAGCTCAAAAACTGTGTCCTTGTGTGCCCGTTGCTCATTTTCTGCTCGACAAGTTAATTTGTTATTTCAACAATAGAAACGGGAGTTTATAGTCTCAACTGCAAGTTTCAATACAAGCATGTTGTTAATTTATTCCATTCTGGTCCCATTTAGAGTGAGATGGATGGGTGTGTGGCCACCTGGTGATTGGCAGGTTGCTAGCACGCTGTTGTCTGGTCTGGCTTGATGATGCAGTACGCTCTTATTCTCTTAATGCGGAGCCTCTCACTATGCATCACCACTGCAGCAATAACAACAAAAAGAACACATTGCCGTGGTATTGGTGCAGTAAATCACTGTCAAATTGCTTCTCCACAATTTGATTGTAACACAGAGCACATTATTCTGAATTGTAAATGCGCGTGGAGATTACAAGATTACAAATAACACAGTTAAACCAGCATCTCCTTATGTACTGGACACATTTTATCAGCTGTATTTTTAAGGCACACTTTTTTTTTAATTGGGATGTTAAAACAGTAACGTACAGGAATAGCCATTAACAAAGCCACTTCCCTTCCATAAATGCATTTCTTACTCGCGGTTTCTATTCCATATAACATGTTTTTGAATGTCATCTTATGAATATTTATGCCGTAAAGCTATTAAAATGCTTGAAGGCACTGATGCGACATGAAAAAAAAGAAAAAAAGACTGGCCAAGGATAATGTTTTATTTCTTTTTTTCAAATTGAAACCATGTACCAGTGGTGAAATACAGGCTACTATGTTATGCAACACATTCAGACTCCTCAGCCTGGTAATCATTGTGACAGGACGGGGACCTTATATGGCGAGCTGTAGTTGCCATATAAGGTCTTGTGGTCATGTCACCCTTCCTCCTCTTCCTCACCTTCTTTCAGAAGAGTGTTATGGACCCAGTTGTAAATATCTAGAGACAGAAAAGGCTTTAGTGCCCTGAGTCTAAAGTATTTGTGAGAACACGAACGTGTATTAGTACAGCGTACCGATGTGTAATCATCCCGCTTGTCCCCCGGTTCTGTATATAGAGCGAGTGTGAGAGGTCATGAGAGTGACGGTGACCTCCTCACCTGCTCGGAGACACAGCCATCGCCATCGCCATCGTCCGTCGCCATCAGATCTCTCCCTGCTGGACATGTCTCTATCTCCTCTCTGCCTGTCCGGCATTCCTGCCCTTCACCACCCGTCCACACCTCCTTCAGGGCTCCCGCTGATCTGCCGACCTCCAGCTCGCCTGCTATGCCATCCGTTTGCCAACAGGGAGATTGTTTTTCAACCCCCCCTTCCCCTCCCTTCCCCTTGAAATTTTAGCCTGGAAGATCAATGTTGCAGCTGGCTTGAAAGATGGCAGTCCGGGGGCCACGGAGGGACAGAAAGAGGGTGAGGTCAGGGTCTTCTCCCAGGCTCCCTGTGGTGTGTTTAGGGAAAGATAGGACACTCTGGAATCACTCATTTCCCTGACAGCCGGGGTTTAGTCTTTAACCAGGGCCTGATAAGGCCAACTATACCCTGCTTGGTATTTTTAGATGCTTCCAGCCATCAAGTGGTAGCAGCTATAAAGATAATCAGTACTATAAAGATTGTTTTTCACAGTGCTGCTGGGTAATATCCCCCCAAACAGTGACATTACCCTCCTACTTTCTCATTAACTAATCTTTGTCAGAGGAGATGAAACTGGAGGATGTGTTTTTTTTTTTCTCTCCACACACCCATCCCCCTCACACACACTTTTTTTTTTCCATCCTGCCTTTTCAAAACTGGACTGAAGCAGAGCGATTTCATGCTTTCAGCTTAGTAATGGCATTATGCAAAATTCCATTACCCTGCAAAGGACACTCCAATGTGTGGAAGCAGGTCAAGTGCTCATTTTAAAAGAGGGTAACTGTGGAGTTGTACAAAACAACACAACAGCCGTGTCTTCCACCCTCTCGGCATTAAGAGCCATTTAGGACGGAGGCATTTCAGCTGGAATGATGGCGCGCAAAAAGGTTTCTTGGAACTAATGGTCATTGTTAGTTTGGTTTCAGGAGCCCACTAGAGCTCCCATACAATATTTCCCCTTTTTCTCACTTTTCTTCTTTCACACACTCGGCGTGTTAAGGTGCCGGCGAGATTTTGGTGAATATGGCATAATGGAGACTCTTTGTTTGCTCAGGTGCAGGTCCTTCACAATGGGTGGATAATAGAGGGAACACTTACGGGACAGATGCTTCCTCTTCATCTCACTCCTCGGTGTGACCCTCTTAGGAAGCAAAGAGAGACGAACGGAGCACAAGATCACTTTAACTCCCCCCAGTTCCTTTCCGCGCTTAAATTAGCCGTTTACTCGGGGAAACTTTAATCTGACGTAAGTTGTTTGCATTTTTCCGAAACACCAGGGGATCTTTAAAAAAAGTGTGTTGCTCACACACTCATTTGCATAAATCAATCAACCTTTGTTTGGCACAATAAATGAAAGGTGTCCCCACAGCTCGATGCATGTTCAATAACACCAGCAGGGACATAAACAGCCGTAGACCTGGACGGCAGCAAGCGGAGGCATATTTTCTCCCGGTTGCCGCATGGCACACTTTCTCAGCAGTGTTTATTAGTTATGGGTCACCTTGAAGGCAGAAGAGAGGATGGAGGGCAATCAATAGCTAAGCCAATAAGGAAGCAAGAGGCTAAGGTTAAGAGGGTAATCCGTGATGGTAAAGCAGGAAATCTATAAAATAAATGATTTTTCCACTTCTGCAGGATGGAGGAAGCTATTTATTGGAACGGGTTCCAGCACACACATTGAGTTTTCCCTTTTCACTTTGGTGTAACCCAGTGGGTTACACCAAAGTGAAAAAGAAACCGACAAAAACTATGCAATTCAACCTGAGCAGATGGCAATTTGCTGGAAGCAATACAAACACCATTACTGCATGTCTTTCTAAATCCTTCACTAAAGTTTCCACAACAACAGCGTATCAGATGACAACGTAGAAACAATGTGACGACGCTCGTATGGGGAAACCTACAGAGAGTTATGGCCTGAATCCGGGGCTCCCCTCGGCCTCGCTGAGCTTTATAACGAGTTTCAGCTCATCGTGTTTCGTTCTGTTCAGCCGCCAGCTTCACTGATTCGGTTCACTCCTTTCAATCTTGCAGCGTTGTTTCCAGCCGCAGAGGAAAAGCTTCTAAAAAGGATTGAACAGAAGACAGACGGACACAGAGAGTAGCTGGTGAACTGGGGGTGGAGACCAAAACCAGAGCTGAAAGAGACTTTATATCAGACTTTAATGCATCAGAATGTGAGTCCAGGTTACATGACTCTAAGTGAGGGATCGTGAGTGTTGGATGTGAAAATAACTGTTTGCCATTTGCACTTTTGATGCGTTATAATGCATTATAACATTACATAAAGTAGAAAAAAACATTAATGCTATGCAAGAACACCATTCAAATAGAAAAAAAACTTCAAAAACTTAACGTCAAGCAAACAACGACCACTAAGTTTCTAGTAAATAATTGATAATCACATCAAAATCCATTGTAACAACTATAATAATCTATTATACAAAGAATATAATGTATTGCAACTATGAGAATTATGATGCATTATGCAAAAATACAGTTGCTACCTTATAATTATTGTTAGCATTAAGGGCATTTTAAATGCGAGCGCTTATAACTATAATTAGAGTGTTAAATGCGGATTATACCACATTATAAGTGTGTGTTATAAATATGTTTATTATGCATTATAGACCTGGGCTTCATAGAACGTGTTAAACAAGTTTCAACTGAAAACTCGTGACGCATCCACTTACTAACAAACACCCAGCAAACCAAGGCCACTCGTCTGCCTCTGAACAGGCTACACCTCCATGTGAGGTGAATGCCTTGCCCAAAGGTAACTTAACGTTAATGATTGACAGAGGGACGACTATTACTCTTTTATGTTGCCCTTTTTCCCCAGACGGTCGGGGAATGTGAACGGTGACCTCCCAGACACGATGCTGCTCCCCTAACCTTGAAACCGTTACAGAAAATGAACTTTCCACTTCTTTGAAGCTTACGAGCACTAACTTTTATGAGCCCGCAATTAATACCAGCGTGAGAACAGGTTTCTGCCTGTTTAGGAGTTTAGTAGTTACAAACTACGCTCTTAAATGCCTAAAAGTGAGGTGTCTCCTTTCTTTTCTCTTTTATTATGGATGTTGGTAAACTGAGTTTTTTAATTGAGCAGCGGGGATGAGGCACTAATGTTTGTTTTCTTCTGCAGCTTATATTAAGTGACTCAGCATTTGAAGTCTGACCTGTCGGTGAAAGCAACAGGGCAACCGTTTCCTCTGTAAATAATTAAAACGGCTACTCCACCTTCTGCTGTGCTTGATGCATATTGATACGGGCAATTTGTTCTCTCATCTAAACAGTCGGGTCTCTTTTTTTGTTACACGTGGCCACGGAATCAGCTTGTTAGAGACGTTCCAGAATCTGCTTTCTCCTTGGTTTTCTTAGGAGATAGAAAGTGGATATCGCATGCCATGGACACTCGAAGATGAGGTGTTTTTGCAGTATGCATACGATGACAGTATTAATGTTCATTCACCACCGGATGGCTGAAAATGTGTTTCTAAATCGCACATAGAGGCGGTATGAGTCACAGCAGCTCACGGCTGGTTGAATAATCAGAGCATTAAAAGAAGAAGGCCATATCTGGACTCCTGAAGACGGAGGCACCAGTAAGTATCTGGATGCTCCGGATGTCAGGAATGAATCATATCCTTTCATAGGCGTGTGCACATTAGTGTTGTTTTTGGCGGCCTGTTTTACTTTTACTATTAGTCAAGTCAAGTTTCAGTTGACTAAAAGTCTGAACATTTTAGTCTTATTGTTTTTGGACTATTTTTGTCTAGTTTTAGTCGACGAAAACTGATGAAATTTTAGTCTAGTTTAGTCAAAGATTGTATTCAGCCAAACCCATTTCACAATTCAAACAAGGTTATCTTATTATTATATTATTGTTACCTTATAGACTCAAGAATACGTCCATTCAGACGCTCTGATTTGAATTGACAACATATTTACTTTACCAACCAAATGTTATCGTCACATGACCAGCATTTTCGTTGCGTCCCGTTTTCCTCACGTGATAAAGCTTCGTTGACGCCGATATTTAGTCATAATTTTTCGTTAACGAAAGCAACATTAGTGGACATTTTGATCTGCAGCCCCACATCTTATCTTTCCAATGACACTGAGAATTACTAGTGCCGTCAATTTATCCTGCAACTGAGAGAAATCATCAGCACACGGGCATCGATTTCACTCCTCTGCGTAGTAATCAACAACTCCTGAAATTAAAACCGTGGCGCAGCAGAACTGCAGCTGTGGTCCGTCTCCGTCGGAGGAGGATGACACATGCTTTGTCTGCTGTCTCTCTGGCCAGACACGTTTTTTTTTTTTTTTTTTTTTTTCATTCTGACTGGAGGAGAAGCGTTTTGTTCTGCAGGCTGAGTGACCGGTCTGTAGCCGACTGTCAGCTCGCGTCAGTCGTGGCATCAGTGAGTGTCTCTCTTTTCGTGCTTCAGTCAGCTCGCTGCCGAGCTTCCAGGCCAGAAAGCCTAAGCCCTCAAACATCCCATTAGCACCTGCTAAGTCAACCCCGGAAACTTTTTGAGGCCAGTCTGACTTTGTGCATGTAATTATTCTCTCTCTTGCTGTTTAAACCCAAAGACCTCTTATTCCCTGTAAAGGCAATTGGCTAGGTCATAGCAGATTACAGACTTAACTTTTTTTCCCTAATTCATTAAGCAAAGTCAGTCAAATGTAACACTGACTTAAAGCCTTCCAGTTTTGTTTTCCCGGCGCCTCCATATATGCATATAATGTAAATATGTATATGCATTTATTTGATTATAATAATTATTATTATTCTCTGTGGTAGACTAATCTATTTAAACCCTCCAGATGCCTAATATGTTCTTTTTTTACTCCTCTGCGATGCCGTAGCGGAGCAGCTTCCTCTCTGCAGCCCTCAGGGATTTACACCTGTCAAATCAGCCTCTCCATCAATTGGAAAAATTATGAAATGTGTCTTTTTGGCACCTCGCGGTGCTGTGATAGCAGACATTTATACCGCGGAGGATATAAAGGTTAGCGTTTTATTGTCATGCTTACTTATGAAGCTACATTAAATGATGACTTAGTATTTCTTGAAAAGCCAGTTTGCCAGCTAACCTGCCCTCATTAAATAACAGGCAGGCAGTTAAATGCTCATACAGCATTGTTTAATTGCTTCAAGAGTCGTAAACGAAACGCAGAATTGGATTAAAATGTTTTGTTGGGAGGATTTCATTCACAAATGTAGCCACGCCTCGGTGGAGTAGTTTGATACGATTTTTACATTTTAACACGTATTATCTTTAAGCAGTTAGACAGAAAGTTGTAGTTTTTACTCTCTTCTCTCCTGAAATTTTTAGGCTATTAGGCTTTGGGTTTTACAGAATACCCTTGTGTCTGAGGGAACCACCAATCTACATGTCACGCCTAATTTTCTCTCATTTTAATCTTATTGTGGAAAAAAGAGAAATTCTTCCCAGATGCTAACAGCTTTTTGTCACATGATTTCAAATGATGCTAAATGACCTCATGGGCTGATGTGTCCAGGGGTTAAGCAGGGCCGTCCCGATCAACCTCTGACCCCCCGGGGTCATTCATACGGTTGTGCTCCAGGCACGGCTCCATTGATAAGGGTCATCGGAGGGGTCATCCTCTCTCCCTCTTTAGTTCTATCCAATTAAAGCATCGGCTGCTGAATCAGTTCCTGGTGTTCATTGGAAACATGAATTGTGCTCGATTGATTGGCGTGTAGATCAACGGAGCGTCCGCTGAGAGGCCTGCACAATGACAGGGTTGTTTTCATCATCTCCACCGACTGTTTCTTCTGTTGCCGGCTCTGATATAAAGGCTCGTTACAGGGGTTCTTGTAAAAAACAACAAAAAAAAAAGAAACAGCGTGTGGATTCAGGTGGGTGTCGCTGACTGCAAAACACGAGGGCTCGCTCAGCGGTTCTCTGTGCTTTTTCGCCTGCTATTAGATCCCACATCCTGGCTGTGATACTTTCTTTAGTGCAGGTGAGGGGTTGTCTGGTATCACTATCACGATTTCCAATCTTCCACTCGATTTACAGACCGTGGGGGGAAGCACAACTTGTTATTTTTACCCTTCACTAGAGCGCATGTTTGGGGAAAAAAAAAACAACCTCAAGCAAGAAGTCTGTATTTTTGTTAGATCTTGGCTCAAACATTATTGATGAACGGCAATACAAAAATAATGATATATATCTATTATATTGCAACTGAATTTGGAAGCTGAGTACCACCGAGTCTAAATGTTGAATGCCATTATATCATGAGCTGCGAGGTCATGAAGAATAGCATGCAGAACTAAAATGAATGTAATCTCTCTATAATCTGAGCGGCAAAAGCTTTTACAAGCTTTTACGTGACAACTATGAGACTGTTTGGTTAAATAACCTTGATTCCTTTGTTATTAATTCGGGACTAAAATGCTCAAGGCGTAGTGGTTACAGCATGACTTTACAAAGGATGTCAGCAGAGTCTCTCATTGTTCATGCAGATGGGATTCAGCTTCTCAAGCTTATGAAAATGCACAATTATCATGTATTTTAGAGGAGCCTATGCACCCGAGCTTTTAAATGCAACTTCACAGAGACTTTTCTGTTTCAGAACTGGGACAACACCCCCCCTCCCGTTTGACAATCTAATTAAACTAAACTAGTTTTTATCTGTTCTAAATGACTTCAGAGAACCCATTCATTACGCCTGCCCTCCAGTCCTGTCACAAATATACTCCAGTATTACATTTATTTAATAAATAGGTTACTAAATGCCCCCCTCCTTTTTTTCTTTTTGTTGTTGTGTTTGTTGTCTGCTCTTGTGTATGCTTTATTAGACTGAAATACATATTTCATCCTTCTTAAGGAATCTGGAAGTGGCTCACCCTTCATGTCACCATTTTTATTGCACTTTTAAATCCGGCTTGTTGTGAGGCCGCCAATCCAATAACGCATTTCACCTGAACCACCAGATATGATGAAAGTATAGCCAAGTGATCAATGAAGGGATTTGCACTTTGCCTCCCCCCCCCCTTTTTTTTTTCTTCTTCTTCTGCCGCACTGCAACCATAGCAACAAGACCAGGATAAATCTACTATTTAGTGAAACGACACAAGAATCATCCTCGGATTTGATCATATGCTTTGCTCCGTTCCTCCATTTCCGCTCTGCCAAGCCTCGGCAGAAACGATCTGAGAGACAGATAGGAGGGGAAGGAGAAATGCATTGCTTCGCCTCGTGTACCTGTTTTTTTTTTTAGTAAATGCATTGTGAATCGAAATGGTTGCCCGACGCCTGACTCGTCCTCTGCTCTGCAGAGATGGAGGAAGGATATGCACGTCATATTTCAGGATGAAAACACTCCGGCGAGGCTCGCTGGCAGGTGTTTTAATTTCGTTGTGATGCCATGCATAGTGCTTGAGTGGCGCATAACCCCAATGCCATCTTCCCAAAGAACATAACACTTAACATTGAACGAGCTCGTATCGGGAGGGAACTTGTTTTGCGTCGACTGCAGCAGCGGAGGGATGTTTGGTTTTTGGGCTAAATATTGTCATTTTGTATTGAATCACTTATCAGCAATGGTCCTTAAGGTGGAGGGGATATACTGTAATGGACGAGCTCTAAGTGCGGCATATCGACAATAGCCAAACAACTTATAGGTTATGATGCATCACCTTCAAACAGAGTGCAAAATAACGGGGTTGTATGGAATTTCCCAAAATGTGTTCCTAATTTGCTGGTTTGTTCACATCTTGTCCATTACAGACATTTATGAGTGTAAACATATTTTTTAGCTGTTCTTAGGAAAGCAGGTGTGTTAAAAGAACTACCTTCAGTCTTATTTGGCAACAAAAAAACCCTCAAACATTAGCATCTTTAGCATGTGTTTTTTCTGTGACTGAGATGAACTGGTGCATGCTGGTCCTCCATCACTCCGCCTGCTCCGGGGATCCCCGTCTAATTAGAGCGATGGAGATGAGATGGCCGTGGCGCCTGATAGAGAGGGATGGCTACTCGGGGATCATTTCAGCATTGACTCACTACTCACGGTCAGGCCGCTCTGCAGCGCCGTTGCACCGGCCGCACACGCTGTTGATTGATTTGCATTGCAGATGGGATAGACTTGTATAGAAGACCTGGCTAGATTTTCAGCCTGTCGCTGCCTTAAACCCGGTGTAATCCCTGGCTGGAGGCCCGGTATGTTGCTCGGCCTTTCATTAATACGGGAGTGCTTGTATCTGCCCACCGGCAGCCTCACATGAAGTACATCAGCCGTGGCATCTCGCTGGCAGCGGTGACATTTGTTGAAGTGGCCCTTTTTTTCCGTCTGCACACCATTTTGTTGTACTTGGCTGGAGTTTTTACTCACAAATACAAAGTCACAACACGGTGAAAAGTTTCAGAGTGCAGGAGAGAGGAAAAACGCAATCTGGTCCCTGGGTTTGTGATGAACAGATGTACTTGACTTTTTCTTTTTTAAGGTTTTTGTTTCGTGTGGAGTGGCTGGGGGTTAGAGCTGAAAGTTGATGCTCTCGCTGCACAGAGACGGGTCATAGAGACGGGAGAGGCCAGCTGAGGAGGAGTGTAGAGGTCGGGTAGGGATGCGTCTCTAGAGGATGCATGTTTGGAGCTAGAACAGTAAAATAATAAGAGTGGTACTAGACCTGTATCTGTCTACATGCACAATATCCAGTATTTTACCGTTAACATGATAAACTCCACATGGTGTCCGTCTTCTAAAATAAGGAAGTGTTGTGGAGCACTTACTTAATTCAGATGAATGTAATTACACACTTTACATGACATACTGAAAGTACTGCCCAGTTTTGTTCTCTACAGGAGGTAAACTCTGGGTAACATCTGCCCTAGTTTCACCAAAAAACACTATATTGAGATTAGAATAAAATGCTTTTGAGCCTGGAAACAAAGTTTAAGTGTGTGTTCTTTGCATATAACTGCAGCTGTCACATTATTATACACGCACGTGCATAAATTCATATATTTATGCAGATGTGGCAGTGCATATTGCAGTATGCATATGATACGTTGCAGACTTTGGATTTAATGCCAAATACAACCCACGCACTTTACAAGTGATGTCCAGGTGTGGCTGTGCTTACTCTCCTCTCCGTACGGCTCCGTTCACTGTTTACCTGTGCTAAAGTGCTCATAAAAAGAGCAGTATGGAAAAACAGTTGCGTGTAATGACCCCCGGTGGGTGTCGTTTTGTGAGCCAAGATTTTTTTTATTTTGCTAGTCCTGTTTTCAGCATCATAAATGTGCCCTTACGGCACATCGGGCAGTGAAATGTGACCTAATGTATGTACAGATTGGATAAGTTAGAAAACAGCCCACGTATTGATAGATCAAACTGCTGCAAAGGTTTACTTAGAGACACTCTGTTTGCATTAAAATGTGTATATATATATATATATATATATACACATTTTAATGTGATTTCCAATATCCGTCAGTGTGGAATCGAGGTGTGTTACGTCTCTAATTGGCCTGCAGCCGGCCGGAGTGTCTCCCTCTGGTATGCACGCTGGCTTGAATGGGTGGTGATTACCAGAATGGCAAGTCTCAACATAACAGCACAGAAGGCCAATATCAGCATTCTGGTGCTCCTGTGCTATTGTTGGGCTCTTGTTCACGCCGACTAATTAACTTTACGGCTGACATCTCCGGAGTGAATTTGGGGGCGACAGAGACGACCCGCGATGTGTGGAAAAGTGCAAGCTGTTCCACCTTTTTAATGTCTTTGCGGGCGCCTTGATCTAAATCAGTGGCCCATCCAGGAACGATTTGTTCTGCGGCTCTCGTTTCTCCGCTCAGGGTTTTGTTCATTGTTTGTCCACAGAGGCGTGGAGTCCAGTCACATGATTTAGACTGGAGTCACATTTCCATTCACAGATCTGATGACTGTAGACAAAATCATAAAAGACGAACTGGGACTCATGACTTCCCTTTGGACTTTTTACCTTGGTACGTTCCACCAAGCCTAAAGGCTGAAAACGATTCATATCCCTTCATTTCTTGACAATGGAAGCTATTCAATCCCAGCAAGTCGACACTTAATTCCCAAGATCCACTTTGTTTGACCCACATGGACCGCATCCAATCAAGTTTCAGGACCGAACCATCAATACCTATAACATTACGTTACCGAGTGCCAATTGGAAAAAAAATGGTGTCAAGATTATTTTGTCAGTTTCCAAAACTATGTGGTACTTCATATTGTGAGAAATCTTAAAGACGTGTTGCCATGTGATGTTTGGCGTCAGAGTAAAGTTGGCCAACATGCAGGTGGTGGTGGGATTTCTCCGTTTTTTGGTGATTTCTTGATCAGAGGAGTTTGTGCAGCTCGGTTGGACCCGCTGTGCTCTTGCAGGATAGTGTTGGCTAGCTGGAAATAGAACTCCAGTTGGTGCTGTCGCGCCTGGAAACAGTTAAGACCAATCAAATTACATCATGGCATTCTCTTTTACAAAAGCCGGGTATACTCGCTTTCATTCTGCCTGATTTGTTGGCCTCCGCTGCAGTCCCATATTTCCATTCATGGCAACCCAAAAAAGTATTAACTGGCAAAAAAAAAAATATGGGCCATTGTAACAATAGGACCCATAATGTGGGTAATAACTGACCTTTCAGCCCGAGGGTCTGAACAATCTTGAATACAGTATTTTATGACAGGACTCATACTCAAAGTGGCGTCCCCAGAGAGAGAGCGGGCGAGCCCAACCTGAGCTGGCTCTTCCAGTCTGACTGTGCTCAGCGTGACTGTGCCAGGTCTCTCTGGCGGCCAGCATTCTGTTTGTTTGCCCCCTTTCTCATCGACTAAATGGCAAAACCGTTTACTGGAACGGCTCGTTGCTTTGCATTAAGAAGCAGCTGCATGGATTTCACTGCAGGGAAACTGTGGCAAGAATCGAAGGCAGAAGATGTTCACAGGCTTGACTTTGGGCATCAAATATGACTCGTCATGGATAGTAGCTATGCAGAAGGGAAGGATAGCATTAATGCATTGTGCAAAGTCTGTGCAATGTGACTATTATTCAGTCTGCTGTTCCCTTCCAGAGGTTGTCTGGTGTGCGTTGCTCTGGGATCCCTGCCAGGTGTAAATCCACTCTGGTGTTGTTTGTCTTTGTGCAGAAAATAAGAGGCAAATACTGTGACTCGTTATGAAGTTTGCCATCCTCTCAGCGACTGTTTATACTTTGTTTCCACTTTATCTTTTTTTTTTTTTTTTTTTTGCTGTTGTTGTGAGTTTTGTTCCTTCAATGGGAACTAGAAGTAATAGCTTTTTTTTTTTTTCTTCCTCTTGTATTTATAGAAAATAACTTCCTCTGTGCCACCCACTTGCTTTGGTGTTAGTTAAGCATGACTCAGCTTGATTTTGAATTCGGGGTCACATGACCACAGCAGCTTTGTGTTTCAATGCAAAACTATATAGACATACATTGAGGAAATACATTGGTTGGGTTCTGGCTTCAGGTTGGATTACATCACATTAACCAAAACATTCCAACCTAACACGGCCTATATTAGTGGCCTATAGGATTATATAGTAGACTGCAAAAGGAAATAACATTTCTTTACCCACACCGAGGTAAATCCCCTCATTTTCAGTTCCCATTTCTCCCTTCCCTTCTTCTTAAGTCAGCCATCATATGAAAAATAATCAGATTTTAATAATATCTTAATCTCTTCAGTAATGGCATCAGCAATTATGCCATAAATGGATTTAATATATCCTGTCTCCGTATAAGACATGAAAAATGGATCATAACCAGCTTAAGAGGCTGTAAAGAAATCATCAGATAAGCTCCAAAACAAAGAATGTAGCCCGCTATCCTTTCCACATCCATCACGGCTGCTCCACCGCTCGGATGACATATATGCTGACCTGAGAGATTTAACGTCAGAAGGTCAATGGCTTCCATCATAGCCTCAGTAACTGATATCTAGCTCTGCCTCTTTGTGATACACAAAGTGGTGTCTAATGGGACTTTGCAGTGAAGTGAAAAACGCAGGAGTAACTCCTCTCAAATCCCTAAACCGTAACGTTTTGACACATGCATTTTATTATTTTAAGCTTCTAATATGTGTACTCAAACTGAGTGGAAAATCTGAAAATATATCGATTTTTTTCTTCTTTTTAACGAGGAGATTTTCTTTTGTCCATCCTCGTGCTTTTTCCTCTTCTTCCTAGTGTACATCATAAAAAACCCCATTAGGTTGCAGTTTAAGATGAACAGGCAGTGAGCCAAGCAGCTATCTGAACGCTGTCGCCGTGGAAACCATTATACCGTTCCATTTGACTTGTAAAGCGTCCCCCGGAGCGAGGTGCGTGACTGCCCACAGGATGGCAGTGATAGGTCCCCGTCATTGAAACGGCTGAATGGGAGGTACGGCCGGGCTGCTACCTTGTTATTAGACGTGTCACTAAAGGTGTGACTGACAGAAGGACCCACTTAGCCTGCAAAAACTCACCTCCACCCGTCTCCCACGGGGGCGGGTGGGGTGGACAGAGAAACCGCTTCAGTGCTCACATCAACAGACCTCCTAACTAATGTTTATTCCTGTCGTATGCCTGCCCACACATCGTTTTCTTTTTTTTTTATGTTTAAAAAATAATAGTTTTGATTAATTAGCTCTGAGGAAAAAAGTCTGCTTTTGAAATCGCCGGTAAGTATGTTAAATCTGGTCTTCCCCCGAGAAAAATGATCCACTTAATTAAGAGGACCAGCAGGAAAAAAGGCCTGGAATCATGGCGGTATAATTATAAAAGACCTGATTTCTGTTAATCCTTGGCTTTGCAGCGAGGAGCCTCACATGGTGGAGCCGGGGCCATGGCCACTAGTTAAGCACACGGACCACACAGGGCTTTTACAAGTGGAGGCGGCGGGAGGACGACAGGTCTTTAACTGAGGACGTGGGGGGCTGAGAGGGAGCCCAGAGGTCTACTTCAGGCTGCTTTGTTTGCAGAGAGATCATTTATGAAGGACAGGGAGTCAAGAGGCAAAGCAGAGCCATGTTTAGAAGACATGTCTGTGAATAGTGTGCCAGGCGTTGATGCATCGTTTGACCCACAGGGGGACGAAGCTTTAACACCGCGGCCATCTTTTAAAAGCAAATATTCTCCCACATCACGCCAGCTTGTTAGTAGGGGTGAGTATTGGCAAGAACCTCACGATACATATCACAATACTTTGGTCACGATACGATATGTATCACGATACTTTGGTCACGATACAATACATATCACGTTACTTTGGTCACAATACAATACATATCACGATACTTTGGTCACGATACGATACGTATCACGATATCACGATATTGCAAAATACATAAAGATGAAAACACAAGTACCTGTATATGTACATCAGATGATATTGATCAGAGGGCAAACTATTTCATTTAAAACAGCCTCTCCATTTTATTAATTCCCATGAAATTCACAGGAATAAATATTGAAAATAAAATGAAAAAGGATAAAGTACTGCATTGATATTGTAATGGATGGCAAAGTATCGCGATATATTGCCGTATCTATATTTTTACCCACCCCTACTCGTTAAAATTCATCCCAATCATCAGTTAAGTGTCGAATAATGTATCTGATTCAGTCGGCGGCCGCGATCGGACCCTTATCCTGGAGGTATTTGCTCAAAACAATGAATCATGGGAGTAATGTTAGTGCTGAGCTGTGTGTTTGAACGGGAAGGTGAGCTGCTCTGCGTAGCGCCGGCCGGTCTCCGTGGCGGCGGCCTTTGATTTGTGTCTCACAGCTGGGCCCAGGGAAGACGTTTCAGTGGGCAGCTGCGGACGCTTAATCTCCCCTGCGCTGACACAGGCTCAATTAGGAGATAGCACACTTTGGGATTCTGCTGGAAAGTTGTCGGAGGCCCCCGTCAGATAAATCACCGGAGAGGTTTCCACGCGGGGCTCGGTGCACGGCCTCAGTGGCCCGCTCCTCTTTGTTTGCTTATACTTTGAGATACTGAAGGGTAATGATTTTTTCTAGCAGCGCGGTGCACACTGGGGGATTTTTATTTTCTTTTTTTAAAGTGTTTTGATTACCCTGAATTACAGGTTTACAGTACAGGAGGGATCTCCATAATGATGTATTTGTTTGTGATACAAAAGCAAATCAGCGGAATTGTCGAGTAACATTTGAGAACTTTTATTTTGAACCGTAATTCGTCCATTTTCGACAAATTATCCGCTTGTCGCGTCTGGCTTCTGACTCTTTAAATCATCTTGTTGATTGCAGTGGAACATGGATAATCATATAGAGAACTCTCTGTTTGAAAGCAAAGAAAACCACTTATCTACAATATTGTATTGATTTTGAGGCTCAACCTTAATTCTTTCAGGCTTCTTCCTTGTTTCAGGAGTCACAGTGATGTTTATAATGAAAGACTGTAATTTAACTGAACTTTTCTCTTCAAATCCAGCTCCTTCTCCCCACTGGCTGTGCAGATAAAATGTATTTAATAGAGCTAAACAGTTATAAAATATAAATATGCACGCAGAGAAGACAGTAGTCCAGTTTGAAGTGTATATTCCGTGCTATAACGTTTAATTGCCACTGATGAACACACTGGCTTATGTAGTACTATTTTTATGAGCTGTCAGTACAAGAAAGGCTCCATTGTCTGCCTCACAATGGGACTGAAAGATGTGTCTCTTTCTTTAAATATGTTTTAAACCATAATGCATGTCTGTATGTGTCTGGTATCTTACAATGCTGGACCCTTTATATTACCGAGTTCTTTAACTTTGCAGAAACAAGATCCCTAATTGCACTCCTCTCAAGTCCGATAGCTCTGGCGTTCTCTTATCGCAGACGGCGACGTCGGCCCCACTTTGTTGCAATAAACTCTCCAGCTGCAGGAATCTCATCAATTTAGGAATCCAATAAAGACAGCCAAGTGACCCGTCGTCCAGGAGTGCAGAAGCCCGAGCAGTAAGAAGTAATAGGATATGTTGAAGGAGAACTCCATGTGAACACAAATACAGCAAATGAGGCTCGACTCACTTCTTCAACACAAGTTCTCTGCTGTGAAAAATGGAGCCGCAGTTAAAAGTCACTCACCCTCCATACGTTGGAGACCGCAGGCTTTTAAACAGGCTCAGTTCAGAGAGAGCCTAATGGCTGTTAGCTCAGACCCCCTCAGTGAGGTCAGCTGTGGTCTCAGCGTCTGTACAGAAGCAATGAGATCACATCGGCTACTACTGGACCATCACACTGTAGTCCTGTAGATACTCACGCTGTAGTCCTGTAGACCACCACGCTGTAGTCCTGGAGACCGTCACGCTGTAGTCCTTTAGACCATCACGCTTTAGTCCTTTAGACCATCACGCTGTAGTCCTGTAGACCGTCACACTGTAGTCCTGTAGATCATCACGCTGTAGTCCTGTAGACCATCACGCTTTAGTCCTTTAGACCATCACGCTGTAGTTCTTAGACCATCACGCTGTAGTCCTGTAGACCATCACGGTGTAGTCCTGGAGACCATCACGCTGTAGTCCTGGAGACCGTCACGCTGTAGTCCTTTAGACCATCACGCTTTAGTCCTTTAGACCATCACGCTGTAGTCCTGTAGACCGTCACACTGTAGTCCTGTAGACCGTCACGGTGTAGTCCTGTAGATCATCACGCTGTAGTTCTGTAGATCATCACGTTGTAGTCCTGTAGACCAGCACGCTGTAGTCCTTAAGACCATCACGCTGTAGTCCTGGAGACCGTCACGCTGTAGTCCTGTAGACCGTCACGGTGTAGTTCTGTAGACCATCACACTGTAGTCCGGTAGACCATCACGCTGTAGTCCTGTAGACCGTCACGGTGTAGTTCTGTAGACCATCACACTGTAGTCCTGTAGACCATCACACTGTAGTCCTGTAGACCATCACACTGTAGTCCTGTAGATACTCACGCTGTAGTCCTGTAGACCATCACACTGTAGTCCTGTAGACCATCACACTGTAGTCCTGTAGACCATCACGCTTTAGTCCTGTAGACCATCACGCTGTAGTCCTGTAGACCACCACGCTGTAGTCCTGTAGACCATCACACTGTAGTCCTGTAGACCATCACACTGTAGTCCTGTAGATACTCACGCTGTAGTCCTGTAGACCATCACGCTGTAGTGCTGTAGACCACCACGCTGTAGTCCTGTAGACCATCACGCTTTAGTCCTGTAGACCATCACGCTGTAGTCCTGTAGACCATCACGCTTTAGTTCTTTAGACCATCACGCTGTAGTCCTGTAGACCATCACGCTGTAGTTCTTTAGACATCACGCTGTTCTCAGTCCTGTAGATCACGCTGTAGTCCTGTAGACCGTCACGCTGTAGTCCTGTAGACCATCACGCTTTAGTCCTGTAGACCATCACGCTTTAGTCCTGTAGACCATCACGCTGTAGTCCTGTAGACCATCACGCTTTAGTTATTTAGACCATCACGCTGTAGTCCTGTAGATACTCACGCTGTAGTCCTGTAGACCATCACGCTATAGTACTGTAGACCGTCACGTTGTAGTCCTGTAGATCATCACGCTGTAGTTCTTTAGACCATCACACTGTAGTCTTGTAGACCATCACGCTGTAGTTCTTTAGACCGTCACGCTGTAGTTCTTTAGACCATCACGCTGTAGTCCTGTAGACCATCACGCTGTAGTTCTTTAGACCGTCACGCTGTAGTTCTTTAGACCATCACACTGTAGTCTTGTAGATCATCACGCTGTAGTTCTTTAGACCGTCACGCTGTAGTCCTGTTGACCATCACGCTGTAGTCCCGTAGACCATCACGCTGTAGTCCTAGACCATCACGCTCTTCTCAGTCCTGTAGATCACGCTGTAGTCCTGTAGATCATCAGGCTGTAGTCCTGTAGACCATCAGGCTGTAGTCCTGTAGACCATCACGCTGTAGTCCTGTAGACCATCAGGCTGTAGTCCTGTAGACCATCAGGCTGTAGTCCTGTAGACCATCACGCTGTAGTCCTGTAGACCATCAGGCTGTAGTCCTGTAGACCATCACGCTGTAGTCCTGTAGACCATCACGCTGTAGTCCTGTAGACCATCACGCTGTAGTCCTGTAGACCATCACGCTGTAGTCCTGTAGACCATCAGGCTGTAGTCCTGTAGACCATCACACTGTAGTTCTGTAGATCATCACGTTGTAGTCCTGTAGACCATCACGCTGTAGTCCTGTAGACCATCACGCTGTAGTCCTGTAGACCATCACGCTGTAGTCCTGTAGACCATCAGGCTGTAGTTCTGTAGACCATCACGCTGTAGTCCTGTAGACCATCAGGCTGTAGTCCTGTAGACCATCACACTGTAGTTCTGTAGATCATCACGTTGTAGTCCTGTAGACCATCACGCTGTAGTCCTGTAGACCATCACGCTGTAGTCCTGTAGACCATCACGCTGTAGTCCTGTAGACCATCAGGCTGTAGTCCTGTAGACCATCACACTGTAGTTCTGTAGATCATCACGTTGTAGTCCTGTAGACCATCACGCTGTAGTCCTGTAGACCATCAGGCTGTAGTTCTGTAGACCATCAGGCTGTATTCCTGTAGACCATCAGGCTGTAGTCCTGTAGACCATCAGGCTGTAGTCCTGTAGACCATCACGCTGTAGTCCTGTAGACCATCACACTGTAGTCCTGTAGACCATCACGCTGTAGTCCTGTAGACCATCACTAGTCCTTTATTTGCTGCAGGAACATCCGCCTGCCTCCATTTTTTCCGAGAGGTAAAATAACTTTTAATGATCAAGAAATACCAAACTGCTGACCTTTTTAATTCCGCGGCTCTCGTGGTTCCGTTTCGTGTGCTCCTCTGTAAATGTTAATGTTTGTACGGGTCTGGAGGCTTCAGCACCAGCACGCCTAAAGAATCATGTATAATAGCAACAGCTGTTCATGCATTTTCATCCAAACCAGTGGCCTTTCATCGAATGGCTCCATCTTTCTTCATTTCCGGCAATTACAGACTTGCCAGGGAGTTTGGCCTGAAGATCCCAGAGTCTGAAGCGGCGGCCATGCTTGCTTCCCCCCCCCCCATCCACCAGCCTTACAGCGTGCTATTCAGATTGCTCAATAATTACATGCATTTGTCTCGTCCTGTCTGCTGTTGTTTGCCTCTTAGAAAACCGCAAACGCGTCGAAACAAAGTGCTTCTGTTCCGCATTTCACCTGCAGCCAGTTTGTTCTCCCGAGCACCATCGTTTCCCATCATGCAGCAGGCTCTCTCCTGGGCGACTCAAAGATGAACTTTGTACAGGGAAGTAATTTATGATGAAATTGGCCAGGTTCGCTCTGGGGGTTGTGTTTTCTCGCCGTGTTTTCTCAACATTAGTGTGTCCCTTATTAGCCCTAACTTCTCAAAGAGGGCAATTTCTTCAGGAGGCGACATTTAATTATGTCTGGATGGAAATGTGTCGGTGTTTTCTATTGATTCCAAATAGAGCCGGGCCGTATGTTGTTAAATGAGGGGGGAAAAAAATAGAAATACGTCAGGCTGATACAGCTTCCGATCATTAGCATATAATGCAAATTTACACTCCAAACATGAAGGTGGTGAGGCAGCGAGGCAGTGGTGGGTCTAATGTTAAGTAAAATCATGATGTAGCTAATCAATAATTCACATCTGGGTCTGACTCTCGATGTAGTCCAGGGGGGGGGGGTCAGCAGTGAGATCATCCTTTATAATTGGCCAAAAATAAAACACATCTCATGTGATCTCCCACTGAGATCGGTGCCACTCTGAGTGATGGGAGACGCTTCCTGGTGGTTGTGGGTTTACCTGTTGACTACCCCCCCCCTCCACCACCTCCACCACCATCACTATGAGAGCCCTTTGATGTCAGAATTAGCTGCATGTCATGTTGTTTTTCTTAATAATGTTTCAAGTTGTTTCTGAAATGCTTTGATTTCCTTCCAGAAACCCCACAAAAAAACAAGTGACTTTACATTTCTAAAGAAATTAACCCGTAGACAATTCTGGGAAATCAAACGCCCGTGTTGCACTCTGGATTGGTTGGAAGGGAAAGATGTGAGAGTCTCTCACTCCGCTGACATTCTCCTTCACTCGGGCTCTCTTTCCTGTGGCAGTTACAGTAAAGCCGGGGCGCCAAAGGTAATTAACCTGGGAGAGGAGGCGATAATAGTCACATTGACAGAGAGCTCGTCCGTAATAAGAGACTGGATGAGGAGTCAAAGGTGAAAAATGAGTGTGATATTGAACCGTGGGGGAGGGGGGAAGGTTTGTGTTTATCTGTGATTCTTGGAGCACCTCGCACGTGGAAATGAAAGGCCTGGATGGAGTAGAAGAAGAAGACGTGAACGTGCTGTGATGACATCACTTCCACTACCTCGACGCCCACAGATATGGAGAACGCCGTGCATGCCGGTCCGCTTGGTTCCGTCCAGGTTCCCCGTGCTGGGAGGAAATCTACATCATCATAGTGAAGGCATGCAGACTACAAAAGAGACCCGGGAGCCACACTGGGCAGCTTGTCACCCCTAATTTGGATAATCCTTTGTTGATACTTTGTTCTATCAACTCAGTATAATTTGTCACTAAGACATCAGTGGACTCTTTATGGGGTTGGATTTAGGTTTGAGTAATTAGTTACACTTGATAGCTGTGCTAGATGGCTGTATAGGAGCTTCGGCAGTGGATTGTGTGTTTAGAGCTGCCGTTAAGCAGAATAAGCAGAGCCGGTGTCACGTAAGGAATGCAGACGGCGTACATCAGGTTGTCGGCTCCGCTACCTCGGACGGGGAGCGCTTCAACGGCAAGGCAGAGAAGTTAAAACAACATTTTAAAACGTGAGGGCCCCGGGGTCACTATTGTCCAGGGGGTGGAGGGGGTTCAGCACGGTTGGGGTTTGGCACCGAGATGTCCGCAGCTGTCGGACACCAGGTTTCCAACGACGGTGTCACATGAGCCGGGGTAACTTAACCTGACGTTCCTTTTTTTTTTTTACGACTCTGGGAACAGCAGCTCCACACTTCCAACGACAGGCCTGAATATGACCGTCCATTCTCCTTATTATGGACGGTAAAATACTTCTGTCTGTGTGCAGTCAGCTGAACGCTGCTGGCTTAATGTCAGCGTGATCAACATCTACATAAGTTCAACCGGGTGCCATGGAAACATTAGCGAGAACTATATTTTTAAAACGATTGGAAACCGATAGAAGTGCATATTTGTTATGGTACACTGAAATACATTCTGACAACGCCAAACCCACAATTACGGCATCAGCGGGGGGTGGAAATGTGCCGTGCCGATGCTGCTTGTGGTTTCGTACATAAGCAGCTGCGGTGATCCCGGTTATTATGTCCGCGATATGAAAGAGATTAATAGGAGCCGTGGAAACGGAGCAAGGTTGTGACATGGATTCAAAGCCGTGGATTATTTCTGTACATCATCTAAGTGTTTGGATCCGTTCAGTCACCGGATCAAAGTTGCTTTGTTGTTATGGTTTATACTTCTTTTAGGTCATTAAATCTTTTGGATTTTTCTCTTAATCATTGCATTTAAGCACACAGGGCCACTCACAATCCTCTGTTATCAAGCAACTAGAGAGAAAGTTCCTTGCTTCGGGGGTTTCTCGTCTACGTATCCAAATTATCAAACTTTCAGCCGCTCGTCCAGATTTCTAAATACGCCTCAAACCGCTCTGTTATTGATGCGGCCCACAGTGTGTTAGAATAGTTAAAGCTCACACTGCAGGCCTATTTCTTTTTTTTATGCCATTTCAGAGAAAAAAAGCACTTCCACTCGTTGCTGACATATTTGTCAACTTGAACCTTAACAACAATAACGACAGGGTTTCCCCCTAAACGCTGTAGTGGAACCTGTGATTGTTGTGTCATTTACTCTGGTTCCTGCTCACACAGGGGTGTCGGGATGGGGATGGGGATGGGGGGGTTGAGTCATGCAAGCCCGAGGTATTATGTGTCACTTTGGAGAGTAACATCTGTGCCTATCTGCCTGGCGTTCTATTAGCCCAAGAAATCCCCTGTTTGCGTGGGTATTACAGGTAAACTGGAGATTATTCTCCCCTTTCCTGGGGAAGCTGGTTACAGTAGAGAGGGGAGCTCTGGCTCCTGTTGCATCCAAAATTGCTGTGATTAGGACACATAATCCAGCATCACGAGGGAGTAACCACAATAGCTTGAGCATATTCCGCCTGACATTTACTTCAGCCAGATCTCTGATTGGCACTTGATTAGCAACTAATCCATGTCATTATCTCCTTCTGTGAAATTAGTTGAGTAGAAAATGGTGTCGTAAATCACAGAGGTGGAATTGTGGAGGGGCTTTGATCAGCTCTGGAGGAAAAAAGAGAAGAAAGTGCTGTGAGGAGAGAGAGAAGAAATATGTTGTTGCCATGGATACTACAAAAAAAATAGGTGTGAGGGAATAAGAGTTACAGGAATATGTTTGTTTTGTGTATGTAAACTGCATCTCCCAGTGTGAGAGGGAGCATGGATAGAAGTTTGAGTTCCTACCTCGCCGGCCTAGAGAGATCTCAGGATCAGCAGGTAACGGCCACACAGGCCTGCCTCCCTCTATTCCCCTCTGCTAGATTATGGACAGATATTCAGGCTTCTCCACATCCTGCCAGGTAGAATCCAGCTCACCCTCCCCTCCCCTCCTGCGCTGCCTCCTCTGGCTGCAGTCCTGAACCCAACCCTCGGAGGAGCCGGAAAATAATTAGGAGAGAAAATTGCAGCTGACACTATTTCTGAAAAGCAGGGTATTGTAATGAGAGCAGAGCAGGTATTCATTGTGTCTGAGGGAGCGATTGAAAGCCCTTGGTTTTTTCCCCGGCTGCCTGAGAGAACGCCCCGGGAGAGTAAGCAGAGCTTTGCTGAGTCCCCCCTTAATGCATGTGGGAACGGAGCCTTGCGAGGGGTGTCTTCGACAATGGCAGGAGCCAAGGTTACAGCTGAGTAACTCATTCAAACTGCTCCGGACCGCCGCGCACGCCCAACGCGTGCACACACGCCACTCGTCCGCTTTGTCTCTCTCCCCGTCCGTCTCCCCGCTCTCTCCTTGTTCCCGTTATGAGTTTGGAGAGATGCCGTCCGGCCGGCGCTCAGAGTTATCTTCATTAGCCGGACTTTGCGTGGAGTGGGAGAAAGCTTCCCCGAGCAAGCCACTCGGAGACCATGAATACATGTTTTGTCCCACATAGGCCCCGGCCCCGAAAGCGGCGGCGGCGGTGGTGGTGGCGGTGGAGATGGGCTGCAAGGGGAGATAGATGAGGTATTAACTGTTGTATTTTTCAACGGGGGCCAGAGGAAGCCCAGGAGTGGGGTGGACAGAAGCAGATGCTGCTGCCTGAATATTAAGCCTGTTAAATGAAATGTCCTCCATAAAGAAGTCTTAACGGGGAGATGAAATATAGGAGGGAGGGAGGGGGGGGGAGGGAGGGAGAAGGAGAGAGGGAGAGGGAGAGAGAGAGAGAGAGGGGGGGGAGAGGGGGACGGACGGATGGACAGGGGGAGGGAGGGAGGGAGCGACACACGCACACACACACACTCACACACACACACACACACAAACAGAGACACACACAAACAGAGAGAGATAGATACACACACACACACACACACACACACACACAGAGAGGTCTCTTTGATCACCTTTCAATGCTGGGATGCAGGTGCATCATCATCATCATCATCATCAGGATGGATGTGATTCTTCTTCTTCTTTTGGCATTTGAATATGATTACTGGTCTAAGTATAATGGAGGAGGAACACAGACATAATGGTGTTCTACCTACTGAGTGATTCAGGGCTCCTGTTGAAACCACTCAGTCACACATGCATGATAACGAGACACGTGTGAGCTTTTACAGCACAAACACACTTGACTAAGGTCTACGGGATAATTACCATGTGCAGACAACAGGGCACTTTTTAAAAATGTTTTCAGATTTTCTTTTATACAGTTCTGTTATTATTATTATATTATTATTATTATTATTATATTATTATTATTATTATTATTATTATTGTTATTATGTTATTATGTTGGTCTGTCATGTTGTGTGTTTTGTAAACTGCTACTGGATGCTTGAACTTCCCTTGGGATCAATATCTAGTATCTATAGCGTTATAGTGGGATAGTATAGATTTAGATAACACAGTATTAATTGCTGTATACTTTTATTAATTTAATTTATATACACATATAATCTATATATACAGGGTTGCCCATAATGTTGGAATAAAATGTCCTGTCTTTTATAGCACCAAACAAATGCATGAATATGCATGAATTAATTTCGCCTGTCTGTCTGTCTGTCTGTCAGTCTGTCTTTCTGTCTGTCTGTCTGTCTGTCTGTCTGTCTGTCTGTCTGTCCTTACTGAACTGAATGTAAATGTCTTAGGTAATGAGAATCCGAGGCTGCCTTTGTAACTTTGCAGGCATCCATAATGTAGAAATCATGAGGGGATGATGCAGAAATCCCACTTAAATGAGAAAATAAATGGACGGCCAAATTGCATGTGGGTCACTCACGGATCCTCAGGTTGAGACGTCTAAATAATGGACGTTGATAAACGTATTTACAATCACGCTATTGATTGTGTCACAACCCACTCTGCAATTGAATTTGAAATGACGAAGTAGATTTTGAAAGCTGGCCGCCCCCCTGTCTCTATGCTTCCCTGCTCCTCTCTCTCTCTTTAAATATGTATTTCTCAAACACACATATTACCCACGATGCATCTGAGGCACTCTCCCCATTCCGTGAAGCAGGTAAATTAAATCTGTAGCAGCAGCATCCGAGACTCTTGGCAATCTTCCAGATCGGTTCAGCATCTTGTTCTCCATTTACAGGCAATGTGAACAGATTTCCAGGCTTGTAGGGACTCGCTGACACTAGATGCACTCGTGACACACTCGGTGGTATGAAAATAAAAAAAGAAAAATAGAGAGTTTCACGCTCGCTGTAGCTTATGAACAGCAGGAGCGGCGAAATGGAAGCTGGAACTATTATCTACAATCTTACTCTTCGGCTACAGCGAGATGAAACACAGAACCCTTGTATGCTTTTGCTGGCCGGGTTCCCAAAGTGCTCATAGGTAAGAGATCAGCCATGCCTGGTAGTGATGAGAGGAAGTGTCTGGGGAAGGATGGACTCCTGTGGGAACACTGCAGACTAGAGGAGGGCATTATTACATTTTCATAACCTGCCTGGCCCTATATGACCATGAAAAGTTCATAGTTTCCTTTACACCTGTTCGAGCAGGATGAGATCCTGCTCTTGAAGTGTCTCCTTCTATATATCAGCTTGTATCAAGGAGTTTTTCAAAGTAAGAGCCCAAATGAATATGCATTATAATTAGGGGTGGGTAAAAATATCGATAAGGCAATATATCGCGATACTTTGCCGCCCAATACAGCATCGATTTTCCAACTCCAAAGATCTTTAAAAAAAAAAAAAGATTCATGTTAAGACATGTTGTGAATGCAGTACTTTATCCTTTTTCATTTTATTTTCAATATTTATTCCAGTGAATTTCATGGGAATTAATAAAATGGAGAGGCTGTTTTGAATGAAATAGTTTTGACTCAATTTGTCCTCTGATCAGTATCATCTGATGTAAATATACAGGTACTTGTGTTTTCATCTTTATTTATATCCCAATATCGTGATATCATGATACGTATCGTGACCAAAGTATCATGATACGTATCGTATTGTGACCAAAGTATCATGATACGTATCGTATTGTGACCAAAGTATCGTGATACGTATCGTATTGTGAGGTTTTTTGCTCACCCCTAATTATAATACATAAGAAGTGTATTTATTTATGAGAGATGTTGTTCCATTTCTTTCATTTTTTTAAGATTCTCCTTGACCAATATAATGCAGCATTTTTACCGTCTATATACACATTTGCGTTCACACATGAGTGATTGCCTGAGAAGCAGAGGAATCTGCAAGCTCGTGTTTTATTTGCTCCGGCAGATGCGTGCGGAGAATAGAACTAGAATGAGAACAGATATAAAAATCGACATGGCGGGATGGTCGGCTGTTTTTATGTGCCAACTGTTGTAGCGGCTGTGGCGTGACGCATTCACGAAATCCACCAAACCCTACATATGTCACTTTTAATGAGCAGGGTTTTAACCACTGTACCTTCTCAGAGCCCCCTGCGACTCCCGACTGCACTTCATCTGATGCTGTTGATGCAGACATTTCAGTTCAGATTGCTTGTTTTTCTTCATCTTCCCATCTTCTAAAATCCCATTTGAGTCATGAAATGAGTTGATACACTTTCTGAAGATTTTTCTGGGTGTTTTTTTGAGTCAATCAAAAACAGTTAAAGACTTATTGATGCTCCATTACATCACTTTGCACCACATCGCTTTTCTTTTCTCTGATTGGTAGGATCTATCCACTCCACTTACTTTTATTGTTTTCTGCTGCTATCTGCTTTTAGTTATTTTTTTTAATGTGTTCAGTTTGTCCTTTGTAACTGTTTTTGGAAGGTGCTATATAAATAAAATAGATTTTGAATGGATTTCAACCATTTATGGACAGTCATTATGCATACTTATAACACAACATGTATAATTAAAATCCTTTTAAATCCATCAAAAACACTACTAAATACTAGGGGTGAATATTGGCAAGAACCTCACAATACGATACGCATCACGATACTTTGGTCACAATACGATATGATACGTATCACAATATCATGATATCACAATATTGCAATATAAATAAATGTATGAAAAAAAGTTTATGTACATCAGATGATGATTCCCATGAAATTCACTGGAATAAATATTGAAAATAAAATAAAATATATTGCCATATCCATATTTTTACCCACCCCTACTAAATACCCATACACATAAGGGTTTTCAGCCGGGAAGAAATGGCTCCCGTTACTCTTTAAAGCGGAGGTTTGTGGTTTAGAACTGTGATATTCAGCCTTCAACGACACATTAAAAAGATATCGTTGTGACCTTGTTTGGATCCACTTAGCGTCCAACATATCACAGAAGGAAATACAAGATATGAGACTCACAGAACGAAGCTGCAGCCTACAAACTGTTTAAAAAGCAGCTTAAAGCCGGGCAGAACTTCATCTTCATCATAGCTTCATCATAGCTCCGTATGTGAACTTCCTCTCTGCGCCTTGGGACTCTTCCTCTATTGCAGAAGGGAAAACTCCTTTCAGATGATATATATCCAGAAGCACCAAAAGCTCAACTCAAAATGCTTTTTGATGCATATTCTAAAAATACATCATGGAATATTGTATGTAAAACAAGACGGCGATAGAAGGAAGTATTAATGAAGTATCAAAGGTTTTATTTAAAACATTTCAGCCGTATTAGAACTTCATGTGAAGGCTCGTGAAATTTTAATAACACTGGGGAAGACTGGATCAATTCAACACAGACAAACACTCCATTTGAAGGCTGTCGGGAGGAATGGAGACGTTAGAATATATTGATCGGTCACTGCTGACGCAGGTCAACACATTTAGGTGCTTATGACTCTCTTCTCATTTCGTGCTGGAACAAATGTTTTCTTCTGCGGCGGCAGCGACTGTATATGAATGAGAAGCATCCTCACGGTCCCACAGCTCTCAGATCAGCATTTGGCAAATTCATGTTAAGAAGCGATTATGATGCACATAAGTGGGGCTGATGATCCCGGACGTTCTTGTTTGCACAGTGAATGTTGTGGAAATGCCGAGCCCACAGCCCAGCAGCCACATCTGCTGTGCGTTGTGTTAAGTAGCTCCCTTTTGTCACCGGAGCGATACCTCCTCATATCCACATCACTGTCAGACTCGTGTTACTTTTTCCAAAAGCCATCAGGATTCGTCTCTGTCAACCGCCTGTCCCTCAGTCCATTAAAGATGATTGATAGAGCTGGAAAATCTTCCGCCCAGCTGTTGTCGTTGACTCATCCCTGAGAAATTGAAAGGAGCTCAGAAAAAAGGACCATCCCTCATCAAAAAGACCTTTTGTCTGTGTTTGACAATGTGAAGTTTGGGGAGATAATGTATAAGTTATGTTCAGCCTTTTTATACACTTTTTTGTTTTGTTTTCCCCTCTTGAATAATTATACAATGGAGATGAAGATAGTGATTAGTTTGTCTTTTATCAGGAAAATAGATTCAGATTTCTTTTAAATCTGTTATTTTCTCTTCCCCGGTTTAGAATATGTAAACAGCGGTTCTACTGAAGGCTGTCTTAACTCTCAGGCGTTTAAGCTTTGATGGATCAAGCTAGTCTTCGACTCGTTCCCTCCCGTCAGCCGAGTCTTTTACAAAGAGAAACTTAAGAAGAGACGCGTCTGTTTTTGCAACTGCTACTGTTCCTCCTCCTGGCTCCGTTATCCTTTAATGGCTTGTGAGGATTTTTACAGGACAACTTGAGGAGGATTTTATGATGTTTCAGTGTGATTGATAACATGCTCTTGGAGGCTTGTCAGCCTTTCAGAGACGGATAATGTGGATTTCTATCTATCTGCCTTCTCGCGTAAGACGTGCCATCAATCACGTGAATCGCGGCCTTAACCCGGAAAAATTAAAACCTTAGGAAGGGGGGGGGGGGGTCGGTGGAACCAGGACACACACATCAACAAGGGGATCGGACAGAATCAGAACACAGATCCACATCATAACAAGGGGAGCGGGACAGATATGAGATTCCTATCCTCCAGGCAGGAAAAAAAAAACACAGTTAATGATCCGAGCGTATATGGCTGTTGACAGAGCAGAAGGATTACAGGAAGAACAGTCTCATTTTCACTGTGTGCCGAGGCGTTATTAGATCCCGGCCCGGCTAATTTCATTCCTGAGCTCGTCAATATTTACCAGCAACAGGCAACGGCCAGAGAGTCAGGACTCAAACTTACCAGCATGTTGTCGGCCCTCTTCCTATAAACCCTTATTGTATTTGACGTAATAAAGCACACAGTTGGAGCTCACCTCCATGTCTTGTTTCCATGTCTTGTGTCTTTCAGTGGACGGCTGCATACACAAAGCAGCGGGCTCCTGTCTGTATGATGAGTGCCACTCACTAAACGGCTGTGAAACCGGCAAAGCCAAGATCACCTGCGGCTATGATCTCCCTGCAAAATGTGAGTTGTCAGTTAATTAATGTGCTTGTTGTTGTTGTTTGTCCTTTTATGTGTGTTCTTGCAGGAACATTGCTTCATCAAAATGGGTTGCATCACCTGACAGTTAGCGAACATTAAGATTTAGTGGTAAACATTAGAGCGGCGAAACATTATATACCTAGCATTAATCTATATTGTTTTGTTTTTTTATGAAAACAGCCTCATTTATTCAAACCTACGGGCTGCTGAACCAGCTGGTGGACCGCACTGTTGCTTTGACACAGAAAATATATACGTTTTTGCATAAATGTTGGATTTTTCATGTATGCTTGTGCATGCATTATTAAAAAGCAACTGAGGTCATAGTTTCTATGGAGAACACACACACACACACACTTGCATACCTGCACATAACGATCGGGGTCATTAGCGTCCACTCCAACGTGTGGGAGTGAGACGCTTTAAATGTCCAACATCCAATAACATTTTCATCATAATTTAGTCGATTTTTGGAAAGCTAATTTGTAATAAATGGAGAGTTTGTTATTTGGAGGATAATGACTATGATTGGTGCTTGTTGTATGGCTGGATGGGAGTATCGTCTGCACACAAACAAAGACATTAAGGGAGCTATTAGTTGCTTAATTTGATTGATTTTTCATCCCTGATTTATTCTGTTTCACGGATCACATAACTCTAACTGCCAGAAATGATCAGAAAAGGGACAGAACTCTTTTCTTTGTTTTCTTTATTGATTGTTTTGGTTATGGTTTGTCTCCTCTCTTGTATATGGAAGTGAGCTCTGTATACAACAAACATTTCCAAGCTCTTTTCTTCGTTAATCGCCGGTGGTGCATGTGTCGTGACTTTTTCAAAGTTTGCCACCCGGGGCCCCAACTTGAAATGGAAAACACGATCGGATGGAACAAATGTCACTCGGTGTAATTCGGTCGAGACGAACGTCCCAGCAGTCCTAACCTAACCCTGGAGGATTTCCACGAGACAGCCAAGAGAAGACATTGAGGCCCAGATGAAATTAGGTTGTGTTAATACGCTGTGTCGTAAAGATGTCAAACAAATGGAGCAGATAAACTGCGAGCGGGTCTTTGTGGGCAGCTGGTTCAAGTGTCTGCGGCGCCAAAAACAGGGTGCAGCGTGACAATTTAATAACCTGCGATGTCACCTGGGAGCAATCACGCTGCCACTGGGTGCTGTTATTGTAATTATCTTCTGGGCCCAAACACCGTCCCCCGCGCTGATTAAACGTTACAGATTGTGTCGTTCTTTTTTTGAACGCGGTGTTATTTCATACCAGAGCCATCTTTTCTCCCAGCCGCTATCATCTTATTATCTTCCGGCTCCGATCGCGGTCACCGTCGGCCTCGTCTCCCGCGTTTGCTCTTGAAACCTGACAACCGCTTGCTTGACTTGTCTTCGCGGGCGCCCCGCTCCGACACGAGATCTCACTCCGTCTCCAGAAGTCTGTCTCCCGTTTTGTCCGTTCATTTCCGTCTCTGACTTATTTGTTCCGCCTACACGCACGTTATGAAACTGCCAAACAACAATCTTCAGTTTGTGAAATCTTAAATAATAGTCTGCACACCCCCTCATCGCTGCATGAAGTAGACAAAGTTTTTTGCATTTTTTTAATTTCCCTAAATCCTGGGATGTTACACGTAGGCGCAGAACGAAAGGGTAAAAGCTGTGTGTGTGTGTGTGTGTGTGTGTGTGTGTGTGTGTGTCAGAGTAATTGAAAGTTAATGTCATGTCATTAATGGCCCCGCTGCTGTGGCTAAAGCTAAATGCACCAACTGATTAAAATTGACATAAAATGAATTTTAATATTTGTTTAATCAAATGATTAAATCTAAGCCTCATGTCACTAAACAGAGTAGATGGCTCATCGGGATAATTGACAGATGGTCTATTGAAACTACACAAACATATTTTCAAGCAATTAAAAAAAAAGAAGCTACATTCCAGCTTTCTCTCCTCGTAAAGAGAAACTGGACAAATCTGCCTGATTGAGATGTGCAGGGAAAGTTAGTTTTCACATCTTGTTGTCTGACATTATAATGGTCATAGTGGGTGTTTCTGGAGACTCTCTGTTGGTGAGAATGCAAAGATTTTTAATTGTTAAAGTGACAAATACCACAGGGAAAGAAGCTCTAAATGTCCATTTTTATACTTGCATCTTTAAGATGCCAGCAGGCCTCTCTATGCACATGTGGACTCACACTCACGTTAAACTGCTTCTGCTGACGCATATCTGCAGATGGCTGCTCAGCGCAGGCAGATGGAGCATTTACCGTTTACATCTTGGCAATCACCAGTATTTCCAATTTGGGCATTCTCTTCCCTGTTTTGCCTGAACATTAGGCAACATCATTTTCTATAAACATCTCTCAAGAGGATTGTGCTCTTCTTTGGTGGTGGTGGTGGTGGTGGTGGTGGTGGGGGTGCTGCGTCTCCGAAATCCAGTTCACTGCATATAATTGGAAATAAGGAAATCTAAACCCTGAATAATGCAGAACAAAACTGTAAATGACTTTGCTTTTAATTACATTTAGGGATTTCGGCTTCACGCTGAACCCTCGGCAGTCATCTAACGACTTTGCCAACAATGCATGGAAATAAGTGATCCATCATGCTAAGAATTTAGCCCATTCCTCTTGATCGCACAGCATTTATGGAGTCTCAAGCGTCATTTGAAGAGATTTCCCTGCGGTGTATTGTATTTCATCTCAACTAAAGGATTACGCGGGTCAATTTGTGTTATTTTGGTCAGAAATGGAGGAATTGCAATTTCAAAATGATACTCAAAAATAACTGGTGAACTGATATAGAACGCTTCCTCGTGGTCTGGAAAACTACTTATTACCCGCAGGGAGAAAAGAACCGTTGATCTGAAATCAGAGTTGTCCTTGTTTGGAGATTTGATGGAAAATGACCGGGCTTTTCTTCTCTTTTCTCAAGACAGGAAAATTGCTCTCCATTACATCCCACTAAGCAGTTTAGTCTGTGAATCCCAATGGCAAATGAGCCTTTCCTTTAAGAGGGCCGAGCACATGTGGGACTGATTATTATGGGGCTGGCCCGGGATTATTAATCAATGACAGTAATTACCCACCTACCATAGCAGAAGGACTCCTAAAAACAGCCGCCTGTTGCATCAATATGACAAGGAAATTGTCTATTTGCCCTAATGTTAGACAAGTAACTCATCTGGTCACAGATTAATCATCACATGGAAATATGATGTCAAGTGTAACAAGCTAAGTCACATATCTGTGAGCGTAATGCTGGAGTCCATAATTAGTATTTAATTTAAACACTTTGTCTAAAAAGTGACCGAGTTTCTCCCCAGATATGTGAGGAAATCACACCAAAAAGAAAAGTTGGCTGCAACGATCAATAATGGATAAGTTTGTTACACTTCAGCTGTGAAAATAAGGTTGAAGCGAATAGAAACGTTGTGTTTGTTTTGGTTTTCACAACGTTGCAGCTTCTCTTCACCCCCTGCAGTTGTTTTGTGAAACTTCAACTGGTGAAATCTTTGCAATCATGTACAATATGCTGTTTGCCTGCGTGATTGTCCTTTTCCTTCCCTCGCCGTGTCCGATAAGAAGATGCTGGATGGTTGAAAGAAGCATTGTTGTACCTGTGATGAATGAGTGGAGGAAGTGTCAGGTTTTCTGGCTCCGGTCCTGAAGCTGAGAGCTCACACGACTACTTTGCCGTCTTTTCATTTGGCATTATTTTTAATTTTTCGGTGTGTTTTCGTGCCAGGCATGAGGGCATTTAACAAACAGAGAGCACTTAGGGGGTTGATGTGCCATCACTGCATCCAGGACTCTTCTCTGAAAGTGAAGGGAATTAGAATTAAAATGCATTTTACATAATCATCCGAAATATCAACACAGATTTGGTGGTTTGAAACTTGTGCATCGAGTGGATTATTTGAAGCTAAATATTTATCTTTATTGTATCTTTTAATGAAAATGAACCTTTAAAAACCTCATCATTTATGAAGCTTAAAGGTTGAGTGGTTCTATTCAGAAACACTTTCTGTTATATTTCTTGAAATCCTCATAACATACCGCTAGCATATTTAAATAAAATGCTCTGAGAAAAAAAAAAGTCATCAGTGGTCATGGCAAGACTGTAAATACCCCGTCCAATAAAACAAGTTGTGATGGAGAATGCGTTCAAAGTCAAAATCTCTGTTTTTTTTTTTTTTTCAATTTGCCTACTCAACCTTTAACTCGTGATTAAAACTGCTGCAAAATATGGCGGATGAAGCAGTTTGGTCGAAACCAAACGAGAATAAACGCCTTAATAAAAAACTCTTCTCCTTTAAATAAAACATTGACTGAACGGCAATGATCAGTTCGTATGATTACCGTACACTAGGGGTGAGTATTGGCCAGAACCTCACGATACAATGCGTATCACGATACTTTAGTCACGATACGATACGTATCACGATATTGCGATATAAACGAAAATACAAGTACCTGTATATGTACAGCAGATGGTATTGATCAGAGGACAAATTGAGTCAAAACTTTTTAATTCAGAACAGCCTCTCCGTTTTATTAATTCCCATGAAATTCACTGGAATAAATATTGAAAATAAAATAAAAAAGGATAAAGTACTGCATTCACAACGCGTCTAAACATGAATCTTTTTTTTTTTAATCAATCTTTGGAGTTTAAAAATCGATATTGTACTATCGCGATATATTGCCGTATCGCTATTTTTACGCACCCCTACTGTACACACTGAACAGTGACGATGAGCTGATTGTAATTTCAACGTGTGACACGTGAGGACATCTGCAGCGGCTCTCTCTCCGGCAGACTCCAGCCTTATCGTTATTACGCCGCTCCACACGTCTGCACGAATAACGTTTAGTGAAGACCTGGCGGGTTAATCAGCGCTCGCACATTTCAGCCTCACCTGTCACAGCGGAGCTAAAAGATATTCGGAGTTCAAACCAGAGGTCTGCTTCACAAAGTTAACGTCCCGGAGGAACTTTAAAATAGACGTCGGGGTGTTTTCACTCTCCAATTTCATCTGAAATCTTCTACCCAGTTTTGTTTTCCTCCCCAGGGCGACTGGAGATTGGCAGTTCAAAACGTTTTTACTGTTTATTGTTTTGCTTCTCCCCCTCCCCCCTCCCGATTATTCTCCCAGCTCTAAGTATATGCTTTAAATAATAAATCATATTTGGATACAAGAAAGACGGGACTTTTTTGTTTTATCATGTTGCTGTCATAACAGCGGCCTCTTTTTTTTCTTTTCGTCTTTGTTAATTATATGTGGGAAAATAATAGTCTCTCGGGCTTCAAGCGTTGGCTTTTTAAAGACGAACCGGCTTCACTTTGACTCGTATGAAACAATATCTGCAGCTGTATGATTACCGCATTCATTTTTATCTGTAGAGTGTGTCTAATCTCACCGAGTCGAGAAATAGTTTGCTCTGCTGTTTTGCTAACTGGCCCCTCCAGAGAAATAGTGCTCATTGGGATTCATATGGAAGTGCTTTTTTTTATTTTTATCTCTGCTTCTGTGGAGACGCCACCTTATCCACACAGCATCGGCATGCCGGCAGACCTTTGATTACTCTCTAATCTAAAGCTGGATGCTAACTGTTTGGAGCTCTGTCTCTCCAATGATGTCCACTCCAGCTTCAGTGGAATAAAAACAGTTATTACCCATGTTGCTGTGCAGCTGCCCCCCCCGAGCCCGCTGGCCTCCAGCTGCACACATCATTGTGGATCCACTGTTGTAATATCGCCCACGGTTTAGACTCTGATTAACCAGAAACACGTTGAGATTATATTCTTATTTCCTTTGAGACTATACATTTAGTATATTGTAGAGCCTGACCGATATATCAGTGGGCCGATATTAGCGGGCCGATATTAGGCATTTTCCTATCGGTTACTATCGGTATCAGCATTTATAATGGCCAATAATTGAATATTTTAAAAATAAAATAAAAATGGATGAAACACCCTTATACAACTTAACAGAATTTGTCTCCAGTCTTGTTCAAAGTTATATTTATGAAGCTTACCAAGTCTTTTAATACTGGTAACTTTGTGTTTGGTTGTTGTTGTTATTGTACTTCTGTTCAAAGGTCTTTATTTATCAGAACTTTAATATATTTTGATGTTCCTCTGTTCCGTTGTGACAATAAAATAAACAAGTTTATTTTTAAACTGCATTATCATATTGTTTTAGTGAAGATTCATAACTACAAATAACTAATGTTAGAAAAATCTGTTAATATTTTGTTATGCGTTTCTGAAATAAAAAAAAAAAAATCGTCCGATATATCAGAATATCGGATTTTTAAATCAACAAACATTTGTATCGGTATCGGCCTCCAAAATCCTTTATCGGTCGGGCTCTAGTATATTATGATTGTTGTTAAGACCACAGCCTTAGTTCTCCTTGCAGGCCGTGCTGAGCTAAAGTGAAGGTTATCGGCGTCATCCATCAAGGTCATGCAAATGCACTCGTGGCAAGTGATGAATTGTGAATCATGAAGCTTTATGTCACAATTTGTCATAATTTAATGGAGCAGCAGGCTGTTAAACATTTCTGAGGATGTGATTCTTTAGACATCATCACATCATAAGTCTTAAAACTCTCAAACTAAACTAACTCTGATTTTCCCATTTCTGAATCATTTCCTAATTCATAACCATTCATAACCATCTTCATGACTTGATGATTTTTTTTTTTTTTTTTGCTGTTGTTGCTGCAAAACTTCAAATGTTTGTTCCAGCATCAGCTCTCCAGAAACGGTATTTTTGTATTATACGTACGGGACCGTCGTTAGACAAAAACACCTCTGGGAGACGAACCCCAGTTCACTTCCACGTCTTCTTTTATCCACTACTCCCTTTTTCCCGTGCAAAATGGGAGTCTCTGGTGTTTACTGTAAGCGCACCTGTGCTAATAATACTAATCATCATGCCCGTGATAAATCCCTTCTCCCCGATAGCGTGAGGAATCTTTTTGCCCTATTTAATGTGGGAGACCGGGGCCGTCACAGCAAAGAGCCCACTATTAGTAAGCGACACAGCCCCATTCTGATTTAACATTCTCATTCTGCCCAGTGTGTTTCTCAGCCCGTCCCATCGGACGACCCGTCATTTTGTTAATGTGGGCACGGCGGGGAAGGAGGTGTTTGACCGAGTTTGGACAATTAAAGGTGTCCTGCAGCATTAGCAATAGAAATGTAATTAAAGGTTGACTTTTTCTGCCTTGCGAGTGTTTCTTCTCTCACTTCTGTATTTTAGGAACGATTAAAACACCTTCTTTTTCGATCTTTTTTCGATTCTTTTCTTTTTTACTTGAGCCACTGTGTTTTTAAAGCATCCCATGATTCCAGAGGTTCATTGAATTGTCTGAGACCGCAGACAGGCTTGTAATCCTCAAAAGCCGAAATATGAAACTAACACATTTTTATGAGATTTTCCTGCAACAGCAGTGCATTGTTAAACATTGTTAGCCTTGTTTTGCAAAGAATGAAATGGCTAACATGGCAGACGGCTGAACAGACTGTACTTTATCTCTACATAATGGATCAAATAGACGCACTGTGACTGTTTCAAGGTGTTTTTTTTTTTTTCTTTTTTCTTCTCTCATTTCGGATTCATGGCTGGAGTGAAAGAAATCCTTTGTTGCAGCAGATAAATTAGTGGAGCTTAACTCAACCCTGGTGGCCATCGCAGCTTCAACCAGACTCAAGTGCTAAATCAACATCTCCTCCTGCTGACTGTTAGCGCTCACATCATAAATGTCACTTCATCACTTCATGCACACTCCAGTCACCGTGGACAGCGTCTACCTTGGACTTTCTCCGACAGTTTAGATTGTTTTGTCTGGTACCTCATTCATTCAGTCCGTCTGTCAGTCGGCTATTATGATATTAAGTAGTAATCGGCTTGAATGTCAATGTCTAATAACCTTTATTATTAAAATTAAATAGCAAATCAATCAAAGAATAAAATCAAGGGCAATACCTCTCAGATAAACCTCTTTAAACCTTTGATGCATAACATAAAACAGACCTTAGGGTGAGATTTTAAGCTGTTTGCGATTATGACCTCCAAGATTTTGAGATTAATTAATGTTTGAATAAATTGTGTATGAAAAGGCAGATCGGATATCAAGGAGCGAGACCAGATGTTTTTTTCTGTGTGTGAATGATTTATGAGAGAAAAGGTGCCCCTGCTTCTCCAGTCTAATCAGCCGGCTCTCACTGGTTGTAATGGGTGCACTCTCAAGGAACAGAACAAACCTAATTTCATTGCTCGTTTTTTTTTTGTGTGTGTGAAGGCCCAAGTAGTCCTCCAGGTCCTCCTCTCTTTTCAGATATTTGTGTTTCCTTTGTTGGCTGGCCTGTCAGTCTTCCGGGCCTCTTGAGGACCGGAGTAATTTGGTAATTTTGCCTAAACGGTGATACTGTAATTATGTGGCATCAGCTGCCGAGCTGTCAGTGTGACGGCCAACGGTCATTCATCATGGGGAAAGTAGAAAGGAGGGGGGGCATCTTGAGTGATCGGGTAAACACTAGCAGGAACAAAGTATGGTGGTCTCACCCCCCCCTCCCAAAAAAAAAAAAATGGCTGGAAACAGGAGGTGAGAGGCCGTCGGAGTGATGGGGTGCAGGGTGGCGGATTGGTTGTTTAGCTGAGTTTAGGGCGTCAGCAAGGCATGCCTGAACCCCGGGGCGACAGTGATGCATCGGAGGGGGGGGGGGGGGGGGGGGGCATGTTGGGTGGCAGATGAAGTGGGACCACTGGAAGGTCAGGTTTGAAGTGGAATGTGGCAGCAGCTCTAATGCAAGTCCTGCCTTCCCATCTGTCCGTGAGTTTAATAAACGCTCGTTATTCGGGGTTCATCAGCCGGCGGAGGCACGTCTACACACGTCTAACCATCTAAATCTTTCCTGCCACATGCCTTCACACTGTACAATAACAGCTAAAACTATCTCCATAATAAGAAGACAGTCTTCAACACCCTTATTGTTTATCTGTTCACTGCACCTGATTTTCTCTCTTTTCAATTTGCACTTTAATTCTACTGCTATTTATACATTTTATATCACTCTTTTTATACGTTGTTTCTTTACTTATTGTGTTCTTTACTCACTGTGTTGTCACTATGTGTAATGCTGCTGCTACACTTTAATTTCCCAGCTTGGGATCAATAAAGTACCTACCTACCTACCTACATACCTTCCTTCCTTCCTACCTACCTACCTTCCTTTCTACCTATTTAACTATATACCTACCTACTTTCCTTCCTACCTACCTAGTAACTTACATATCTACCTACCTACCTACCTACCTACCTACCTACCTTCCTTCCTTCCTTCCTTCCTACCTACCAATCAACCTACCTATCTACCTACCTACCTACCTACCTAGTAACCTACCTACCTACCTATACCTTCCTTTCTACCTAGTTAACTATACCTACCTACCTTCCTACCTACTTTCCTTCCTACCTACCTAGTAACCTACATATCTACCTACCTACCTACCTACCTACCTACCTACCTTCCTTCCTTCCTACCTACCAAGCAACCTACCTATCTACCTAGTAACCTACCTACCTACCTATACCTTCCTTTCTACCTAGTTAACTATATACCTACCTACCTTCCTACCTACTTTCCTTCCTACCTACCTAGTAACCTACCTACCTACCTACCTACCTACCTACCTACCTACCTACCTTTCTTCCTACTTTCTTTCCTTTCTACCTATTTAACTATATACCTACCTTCCTTCCTACCTACCTACCTACCTACCTACCTACCTTTCTTCCTACTTTCTTTCCTTTCTACCTATTTAACTATATACCTACCTACCTTCCTTCCTACCTACCTACCTACCTACCTTCCTTCCTTCCTTCCTTTCTACCTATTTAACTATATACCTACCTACCTTCCTACCTACTTTCCTTCCTACCTACCTAGTAACCTACATATCTACCTACCTACCTACCTACCTACCTACCTACCTACCTTTCTTCCTACCTACCTACCTACCTACCTTCCTACCTACCTACCTACCTACCTACCTACCTTTCTTCCTACTTCCTTTCCTTTCTACCTATTTAACTATATACCTACCTACCTTCCTTCCTTCCTACCTACCTACCTACCTACCTACCTACCTTTCTTCCTACTTTCTTTCCTTTCTACCTATTTAACTATATACCTACCTACCTTCCTTCCTACCTACCTACCTACCTTCCTTCCTTCCTTCCTTTCTACCTATTTAACTATATACCTAACTACCTTCCTACCTACCTACCTACCTACCTATGACGATGCCCTGTTTCGGGATCATACACATTACCTGTTTTATCTCTATGTATATATAACGTTCCCTCGTCAGATTACAGGAGCACATCACCTCCTTCCTTCAAGGGATGACACAGTCATCGTCCAACAAGAAGACAGATGTTTGTCATCCAGGTAGAAAATCTCAAACAACACAGCAGGGAGACAAACAGGCAGCGAAACGCACCAGAAACCATCTTTTTATACTCGGCTGGTTCGTCTGAGTCTGAGAAACTCAGGAGGATCTTTTTATTTCCAGAGAGAGAGATTATATTCCTTGTTTTGAATTCTAACTTTAGTCCTCTCGCACTTTCATTTTTGTAAAGACGATGAGTAAATGGGGTCTTTCTTCCTACTGCCCATGCTTGCATCATCAGCTGAAGTGAATTTTGGAGGATTTTAGAGGATCTGAATAGAATCTTCCCAGGAAATACAACGTATTGACAGTTGAAATGCGACTGTAAGTATAAAAATACCAATGTTAAAAGGCTTTTTGTTTGAATGAACATCTATTTGAGGACTTATATAAGGTAAAGGAAAGGAACAACAAGGTTTCATAGAAACTTGATGATTACATTATATAAATGGACCTGTATTTCTAAAGAGACTTTCTAGTCTTTTCCGATCACTCAAGGCTCTTTAGACTACATTCAGTCTGTTAACCAGCTCACACACATTCATACACTGATGGCAGAGGAGAGGAGCTCATCTAATCTAACTCACTCACACTTCTGCATGTGACCTGGGGGAGCCGGGAATCGAACCAGCGATCTTCCGATCGGACGCCGACTCTCTCTATCTCTAAGCCACAGCCGAAAGGAACAATATTTTTGTGTTTGAACTTTAGTAATTATTATCTTAATGACATTTGTATCAATTATTATTCAGTCTTTATGTTCCAAATAAGAAAAACTTTGACATTAAGAGACTTTTGAGACCTTTAGAGACTATTTATATCCTCAGAGGAGTTCCTGAGCAGTCTGATCTGAAAGCGGTGGATGGTTAAGTCTTTGACAAACAGCTGCTGAGTAAGGAGGTCCACATTCACAGCAATGTGCTTGCTCAGTATATCTAATATTGATGGGTGAGGCTACATCTTGCCTGGACAAACAATTAGTACCTGAGTTATTTTTATTGTTAGGAGAGGACACCGATCCCTTTATAAAATCAAGCTCTTTTTTTTCTCCAAATTTAATTATATGCTCTATTTTGGAGATTGACTGTCTCGCTTTAACAACAACAAGTGCATTGTGGTCGTTAAGCAGGGCTTCAGGCTTCCTGATACGGTGACTAAGACCAACACACAACGCTGCCATTCATTCCCAGTGGACAATGGCGCAGCGTTTATGGGCATGACTAGCGCGTCGCCGACGTTGGCGGTGTCGTCGTCTCGGGGAAGGAAAGAGAAAAAGTTTTAATCTGATGGCTTTGTTTACCTCTCATCCAAGAGTCGGGATAAAAACTAATTAAGAATGGGGAGCAACAGACTCCTGTAGTGCCATTTTCACAGCTAATTATGCATGAATACTGCCTGCCTAAATAGTTGCTCCCTAGTCTTTGATGTTCTTTCCACTAAATTGCTATGGTTACTTCCGCTCATTAGGCTTTTAAGGTTGTAAGCGTTGACAGGTTTTGTCTTTTTATTTCTTTCTTTATTTGTTTCACCTCACATCCCAGACTCAAGATTAGATACTGGCAGCCAGTTAGCAAAGTAGGTGCTGTTTCATTCTTAAATGTAATCATGTGACCCGTGCGTATATATATCCCATGATGCCTTTCTCTGGTTTAATGCTGTGGGTTTAAACGTGCGCTGCAGCCCTTTACTATTAACCTTCCCATAAAAGTGCATATGGCTCTCTATAAACCCTAATGGGGAATGGGACCGATACACAGGAGGCTATGTGTGCCTTCACTTTCACTTGGGGAAAACGGAACAGGGTCCCCATAAAACAGGGGGGAGGGGTGCTTTCCCCGATTTGCGTGCACCTCGGTTTAAGTGCTCGATCAATGCGTTTCCCAGCAAATTAAAGTTTGTATACTTGAGTGTAGATTTTATAGCCTGTGGCTGTTTGAATTTCTATCCTTTAATCCGTTCCCATTGTTGTTCACAGCACTCTGAATGAAACAACATTAGACATCAACGTGGAGCTCTTTTCTGGGTTTTCAGAGTAATTAAGTAATTGTCCCCTCAACACTAATTTAGATTTGCACCTTAGCGACAAAAACACAGCACGGCGAAACTAATCAGACATGAGTTTTTTGTTTTTGTTTTACTAGGGCTATTTAACGTTAATGTGGAATGTCGTACTTACTTTGTGGCATATGAAAGAAAGTAGATCTGATATCCTGCAAATGGTGAAAATAGTCAATTAAAAGAATGCTTTTGTGCATATAAAGCAATTAAACATGTAATAGTGTCTTCATATATATCCTCGATTTATTTGGCGATGACTTTAAAGCGACTATTGACCTCAGTAAACCCGGACATGTTTGCTGATAGGTTTTTATGACATTTGTTGGCCCGAGGTGCTCGTGTTCCCGCCGCCGTGCTGCCTCTGTTTCCCCGGTTGTTTTAAAGGCGCTGCAAGGTGAGAAACGGCTCGGCGGCAAGCAGTTTTATGGTGATCACCTTGAGTCGCTGCTCTGGCCAGGAGACCAGTGAGCGTAATGGATCTGCTGGGAGCCCTCAGTATGGATTTATGAAAGTGCAGGGCTGGAGGGGAGGATCAGTCACCTGCCTCCTGTTTGCCAGCGACCAGGAGACACCCATGAATAACGTCGGGGAGCTAATCCAAGGCGACACGGATTTGACAAACAATACAATACGGGGACAGTTTCTGGAGGGGTTGTTGCTGATCCACAAAAGTTTAGTTATCCGGTACTTCTGGGAACTTTTGCGAGTTTAAACCATAGAGCTTTTTAATTGGGAACTTGGCTGGGATGCGATCTCTCTATGCAATCGAATAATTACACAATGAGTGTGCAGCATGTGACTGTGCACCGTCGGGGACCGGGACGTGTCGGGTAAAGGTCCCCTCCATGTGCAGGCGGAGGAGGGGGTAGGTTGGCAGGGCAAGCCAGGGGAGCGTCCGGATCAAGTTTCCCCCTCCTGCTGTCTAATTATTGACCCATCTGGTATTGTCTTTTCAATTGTTTTCAATTATGATGGCACTGGTGTTGCTTAGCACCCTGGCGTCAAGACATGCATAATTCATGTCCGACACCCTGGACTCCACTCAGAGCCGTGGGTTTGAGCTGAATGTCAATACCGCCTCGTCGCCCCCAGTGGAGCAGAGAGGTTGTCTGTATTGACAGCGAGGCAGATAAGGGGGAGCAGAAGCAAGTGCTGCCAAAGACAGTGGATGGTGATGCTATCACTGAATGTCTAGGTGGGAAGAATTTCTTTTTCTGTGTGTGTGTGTCATCGAGAAGTAAGCCATCTTCACAGTGTGCATTCAGGGGGGGGGGGGGGGGGGGGGGGGGTCGCCTGATATGTGACCTCATCTTTGTCTCCCCCTCCAGACCTTTTGAATCAATAGTGTTCATTACTCATGAAACCACATCGCAGCACTGTATAGTAGGAAATCAAAGCCGGCCGAAGGGCGAGCTCTCTCATCGGGGGCGTTTTTTCATCAGGAGGAAAAAGGTAAAAGTCAATCACAAAAACAACAAAGTTCAGGGCGTGTGAGCGTTCATTAAGAGGTGTGGGGATGGAAGAGAAGGTAGGGGGGTCACACGATGTAATGGAGGGCGCTTCTGTTCATGACATCTGTAAAAACCTGTCATTACTCCATGCTACTGGCAATTGTTTACCCAACAGATTGGAGCTCAGCGGATGATCAAAAAACTCATATTGCTCACAGTGGCGGGGCTCATCCACCACTGTCTTCTGTTCTGACAACAGCATTTTGTCATGAAACGCGGGAAGAATCCATGTTTATGCACTCGAGTGCACCGACGCCATCTGTTTTCAAATATTTCCAATCCTTGTGAATTGGTGATTTTTCTTTTACATTTGCTTTTTTCCCATTTCCAGCGTGAAAGACTTGAGCATTGATGGACCCGAGTGACTTGGTATTCATGCAGCGACCTCTCAAAAAACAACTCACCTTCAGTTGCAGAGGTACTCTCGTTCACGCTGGCCTGCTGGCCTTCAGCTCCGTCTCCGATCCCGACCAACCCCCCCCCGTCGTCACTCGGGATGTGCACAGAATAAGCTGTCAGCTCTGAGATTTCACTCTGCTAAATGCATCTCTGAAGACCTCAGCCCTGCAAGAGCTCAATGATACCTCTGCCTTCAGGGGAAAACTCCACACTGGGGATATTAACCCCCGCCACACCTCATTCAAGGACATTTGTTTTAGGCAGATGGTGTGCAGACATCAGTATTAGTCATAATGCAAGTGTATCAGCTGATATTGAAATATGCAAGAGTCGTTTTGAGGGTTTAGCCAGTTTTTATTTCCTGTAACAGCAGGTCCTAGTTGACGCCAGGTCATATCATTAATAAGGCTGATGAATCGCAGCGATGCAACGTGTTAATTGCCTTTTTTTTTTTTTGCTGCCCATCTTGCCTATTGAGCCTTTTGTCTGTTATTGTACAGGCAAGTCAGGGACCTTTGTTGCCCTGAATGAAAACCTCTCTCCTGCAGCTTTTACTGCCAAGCTGTTGAGGCGACACGCTGCCTCTGAGAGGAAGCGTCACCTGTGAGGCTCAACTCGGGGCAAAATTGTTCCGTGTCCAAGAAACCCTCCAGTTTGATAAGTGAGAGCTACCCAGACTGCAACATGACAAGGAGGAGGGTCGGAAAGGTAACATTTGACATCGGTTGGTCTGGTAAATGATGAAAAACGAGCTTTTGAAGTGCGGCCATCTTTGGAGTCTTGTTCATCTTTCCCAGTTAGACTCAAAAAAACTTTTTATTTGTGATGATTCCCCCATATTTCGCTCCGTGGTAAAACATGTATGATATTTTAACACCCCTTTGCTCCTCTTTTAACATTATTCTGCAGATAGGATCAGAGCTTTTTGCTCTTTTTGTGGCCAAACTGCGTGTCAGTTGGTTTGTCCCGTTTGAATTTGAGGCAGCATGCTGAATGAAATGTATGTTATTTTTATCTTTTCCCAGTCTGAACATTACTCTGTGATATTTAGAAAAGTCTCCAGCCAGGTTTTTTCTTTTCCGCTATGTGAAAGACGCATCCTTTAGTCAGTGTGACATTTAAAGCGTGGACTGTGTGCACATGGAAGAAATTATAGGAAAACATTCTGCCTGTGACGGCAGCTTCTGAGTGGATCTACCTGGTGACGACTGTTAATAAGCGTTACCTCGGTAGTTACTCATGACAGCGAGGCTCAGACGTGAACGGGGAGCAGGAACAGTAGAAATTTGGAGATGGGATCCCTTATTCCGGTTATTTTCTGTCCATGTAGGACACCAAGCCAGGTTGTTGTCACCCTCTCCTGGCATGGCGACACACACACAGCTGCACGCCCCACCCCTCCACGGTCCGCCCGCACCGGGGGTTATCTATGGGGAGCTGTCATCTGGTGGGGGTGGGGGAGTTGTATGGGCTTCTCCCCTGGCACGGAGCTGCCCTTCCCAGGTGGAGTTGCAGAGCAGCAGGGGGGAGATGGAGTTTGTTGAGGTGGGGAAGGGTATTGTGGTGGTGGTGGTGGTGGGAGGGGGGGTTGTGTGGTGAGCAGCTGCTTTCCTGCGGATCACTTCATTAATATCCCAGGGCAGAAATTTGAGGGGCCGCTGCAGTCTAATTAGCCCTGTCTGACCCTCGCGTCTCAGATAAGTTGCTCCTTTCCAGTTCCTGCAGAAGCCATCCAAAGCCCGAGTGACCCCCCCCCCTCCCCCCTCTCTCCCCCAACACACACATATCGTAATTTAGAAATCCAGCGTAGCAACAGGAGAGTCCACCACACGTCTCTTATTGGAGATGAAGCATCAAAAAGCTTGCATCACCGTTAAACGGAGTGTGTATTTGCACAATGAGCGGTGTCTGTGACTCCCGGGGGCAACGGGTAGGTGGGGGTGGGGGGGTACAGTGTAGCACAATGGGAGCAGTGTGGTGTGCGTTTGGTGCCAGGAGACAAGGAGCCATCCCTCATTAGTATCATCTGCTTCCCCCAGATGGCAGGGTCAGGAGTGGGAAGGAAAGCCTGATGAAAGGACTCGTCCTGCAGGGTGACACTCGTTCTGCCGAGTTCCCAGCTCTCACAGGTGATACCCGGGGCTTTAGTGGGATTCGGAAAGAGAGCTTCATGTTCTCAATCCCGCCGCCGCCGCTTTACCCACGCTGCAACCTGATGAGTTCAACACATACGGAGTGAAAAGTCAAGAATGTGGGGTTAGAAAAAAAAAGGTTTGCAATTACATCGACGGCGGCTATTCTCAAACACAACTTTACTTCTCGCTAATGTTTCCTTCCTAATGCCTTTCACGTGGCTCATTAGAGTGGAGCTGGGCTCCGACAAAAAGCCAGGAAGCCTGGTGTCACAACTCCGCTGTGTGAACGGAGGCAGAGGGCTATCTCCGCCTGACCCGCCAGGCAGCGCCGGCTCCTGCAAGACAGAAATGATAATGAGTGCTTTCACATTTTACCTTGAAAACTCGCCAGACGGCCCCTTATGCCAATTAAGAGCGTGTTTTTTTTTTTTTTTTTTTACTGGAGTGGCCATTATCAAATCTGACCTTCCAGTTATTTTTCTCATTTCGCTGCCGATTCTGTCACAAAGGTGTGCTTTCAGAGGACGGGCGAGGAATGGGTAATGGTTCTCCAAGCCGGGTGCCAAAGACCCTGCGGGACACCAACGAGACCCAGACGAGCTTCTATCTCCCACGTTTTCACTTTCACAAGAAAACGACACACACTTTATGCTTGAACATGCTGGATTGTTTATTTGTAATTATCCTGAGCTCAACCCAAGATCTGGCTTAAAGATCTAGAAAATCTGTGCTCCAACAGAAATGACCGTCTTGGATGCACAGTGTAATGTGCAGTGAGTGTGTGTTTCCTGCCTTTAATGCATGTCTTGTGTCTGGAGGTCTGCTGGTGTGCTCACCTGATGGTGACGGTTGTTGAACAGCTGCAGCAGGGTCACAAATCCTCCCATCTGTCATCGGATACTCCCTCTCAGTCCCCCATAGCTCACCGCAACAACACAAAAAAGGAAAGGAAAATAAAACCACACATGTTGGCGGCGATGGAGAGAAGGCAGTTGGGAGATAAAACTGTTAAAGCAGGGTTAAAGACTTAAGTGCAAGCGATGCAGGGATTTGGGATATTTGGCGATTTTTCTGCAGCTTAAATATTCATTCTGATTCAGAACCACACTGATCGTAGTAGGATGTCATGCTGAGGGTCTGATGCCACCTTTCATCTCTAGTTAACATGGCTGCCAATCTTATAAGGAAATCCCCAGTTACTTATTTATTGTAGAATTTGAATGTGAGAGCAGCGATTTCATTCGCTTCCAGTGGCTTCGGCCTGTAAAAAGTGAAGAAAAGGTGTTTGAAATTGAAATTAAATGAATTGCTATTCAGCTGATTGATACATGAAATAACATTACAATGAGGAGGATGCGTTTCCAAAGCTGCAATTAAAAAGCAGCCACAAAGCCTTTAACAGAGCGAAACCAAGCGTCCCCTCTCTAATTCACGCTGAGACGCAGGGCGTCTGAAAGTTTTCTGCTGTGAAATAAAATGGTAAATTTGAACTTCGGCGAACATTTGACCCTCGCTGTGTTTTTAATGCTTCAGAGGTCCTGCTACCAGAGAGGACATTGTTTAATTCATCATCCCTGGAACATTGTTTCCGTCCGACTGCAAGTAATGACTCCATTAGCATTTTTTTTTGCAGAGTAATGGGCACAACCTGGGGCCGAACGCATGAGACTGAGAATCCACGATACGATGCAGATAATTATTAGTAATTCGACTAAACAGCATGTAAGATGATGGAAGAAGTCGTTACAAACGACAACAGGAAAAGTGTATTGGGATACATTGGATGAAACAGTTTAGGTAAAGTTTTACTGACTACAGAGTAGCGAATGACAAACGACGATGTTCTGTTTGATACATTGTTACCGAGGATGTTATGACATCATGATTCACAAGCAACGCACAAGGTCTGATGAATGTTTTTAGGGTTAAAGCCCCACCCCTTTCTTCGCTGGATAAAAGCTCAATAAATTAAGATTATGCATCACAAAAGTCCATTTTTCAAAGATACTTCTTCTTTTTACCAACTTATCTTTCACTCTTAAAGCCTCATTTAACACCGTGTAGATGTAAAATGTCTGCAATGCTGCAAGAGATGGAAATTCTATGAAAGTCGTAGATATTCTTTACAGATTCTTAAATTCTTATATATTTAAAGGCATTAAGAAAGAAAGTGTCCTTGATGCTGACACTGGCCCCCGAGTTGATCCCGATGGCGGGGTGGGTTGCATGGCTGTATGTATGTGTGATTGACGGGCAAATTGTAAAGTGATTTGTCCAGTATACGACGGTAGAAACGGCAGCTATATAAATGCAATCTGTTTTCATCACCTCTAAATTGCCCATCATTGGAAATCTGAAAGTGGAGGCAGGTAATGGAATTAAAGATACAGTGGAGATTAAATGTCAATACTCTTGAATGAGAAAGGACTGAATGCACGATGGGAGTGGATGGCGACGGCGTCCTCAAAGCTGTGTCTGTGTGTGTGTGTGTGTGTCGTGGTGGAGATATAATGGAAAGATCTGAGGGCATTGTGGGACGTTGAAGAACGTTCCTTGGGGATTTTGCATTGATTTCTTTTCAGTGTAAACTGAGCTGTCTCATTGTGTGTGGCTGCTTTAGGAGTTTGTGTGTTTGTGTTGATGGAGAGGAGAAATCAAATATTTCTCCCTTCCTGCCGGTATATTAAAGTCCCAGTCGGTAAGTCCGGCGGATGGAGGGTACTCCAATCAGATTTTGAATGTTTCCAACTCTCAGACTCCTCCCCCTCGACTTCCTGCCCTTTGAACTCCCTTAGATCACGCCACCTTTGAAACGCGGGTCCGATGTCGACTCTGGTTTTATCACGGGCACCGTCACCATCTTTCTTTTTTTCCTCCTTTTCCACCGGTGTTTTCTTTTCCTTGTTTGTTTTGGACCTCCTCGTTTCGGTTTTTAAGGAGGAATTGGAAGCTTGTTGCTACTTCCCTCCGCCTCCCCCCTGTGATAGTGGAACGACCCGAGGGGGGAGGGGCTCTGTCTGTGCACGAACACAGCCCTGCGTGCTGATTGGACAGGATGATCCGGGCTCTACGTGCACGTAGAGGCTTGTTTTTTTTCTAAAACCGGATGATTTATGTTGTTCTATCGGAGCGTAGTGTCGTCTTCAGTGAATATGATCAAAGACTTTAAGACCCTTCACTCGTTTACATTTCCAAATGAAAGTTGGTCATCACTTCTCCATATTATATAGTTGAGCATGTGCAAAATGCAGTCAGCGATGATGTACATCTGCTGGAGGAACAACAACAGCAGCTGAGGTTGTTCTGTTCGTTTTAAAGGAAGCGAGGCGCCCGCTCCTCTACGTAAGCCGCTGCATGAACCATCTGCTGCAGGAAAAACACCAGACAGGAGCGAGGCATTGATGCTACATGTGTTAGGACGACAAAATAATCACCCCTAGTTGGAAAGGAGGTTCGTCGCATCCACGATCTATTTGCTTATTTTGTTTCATTTTTGCATTTGACAAAACCCCAGTGCATCACTTTTGATCAACACTTGAAATATTTAAAGCTGAGCGGCCTGAATCCAGGCAGCTTTATAATCCTGTTGCATATGCAAGAGAATTCCGATGCAGCGGAGTACATTATGAAGCAGATGGTCCCTTAGCAACCAGACACTTTGATGTTTGATGATGTCTGGTCTCTGACTAGCGGTGTCAGCTCAGTGAATCTACCTCAGTCAGATGGATCGTACTTTCGTTTGGACGGAGGGAGGAAGTAACTCAGAGCACTCAAACATAGTGAGTCTTATAGGATCGGCGTGTATTTGAAGTCGTCTTCACGCACCTCAGGATGAAATGAATATAACAAATCAGCTCTTAACGTTGGGGGTTGGAGTTCTACGTCTGAGGCGACTCACTGATGCATTATTATGATCCCGGTTTTACAAGAGAGGGGCGATTGAAACTGCAAAAGAAATGAAATAGTGTTTTTTCTTTTGCAGGTTGGAGATGGTAAAAAAAAAAAAAAACCCTAAATGTGCAAATAAAAGGATCATGATTGAGTGCATGAAGTGCACAGGAGATTTCGGTGTATACATTTCACGGGAGGCTGCCAGGATAATGCCTGTTGAGAATATGTCAATATTTTTCCATCCAGCGAGTCGCTCAGGCGTGTTTTCAATGAGAGCTCCATATGTAGGCGTCTTATTTAAAAGAAAGATAATAAAAACAGCAACGTGATACTCAGTATGGATTATTTTTTTTTATCTACTGAGTGGATGCTCGGTGGCGTCGAAGTGGCCGGCGGGTGAATTGTTCGGAGCTGAAACGCTCCCGCGGGCTCTCGGCTTGTCACGTATTTAGCGGTGACAACATTATCCCCTTTAGTGAAGCAGGTGGATGGAGATCAACGTTATTGCCGGTCAAAGCACTTCCCGGGAACTTTTATTTCATTTCCGTTCCGTTTTATTGTGTTATCGATGGAATTATATGAAAGCAATTTCTCTCCCCGACTCCTTGTGCGGTCTTTGTGAAAGATGAGATTCTGGCTTTAAACCCACCTGTTTTGCCTTTAAGCCAGTGGGGTGTGTGTGTGTGTGTGTGTGTGTGTGTGTGTGTGTGTGTCTTTTCTCCATCCAGGCACACACATGCATTTGTGTATATTTGTGTGTGTTAGTGGACATTAGAGCAGGCATGAGTGTGAAATTGACCTCCGCCACGGGGGGCTCAGCGTGGATTATTTGGCCCTACAGAGATGGAAGGGCCACCCACACATCTGCTGAGTCAGCGACTCCTTTTATATGACTTCTTAAAACACTCTTTTATAGACTTGCTTTTATGTGATGTCCTCTTTTTAAGTTTGAATTTTCAACTTAATTTATATATTCTATACATTTTCTTTATTTTCTTTACTCTATTTATCTTATTTATTCTATGCATTTTATTTATTCTATACATTTTTTTATTTTATTTATTTTATTTATTCTTTTCACTTTTTTATTTTATTCATTTTATTTATTCTATACATTTTTTAATGTATTTTTCTTTTTTTAATTATTCTATTTATTTTATTAATTCTATTCATTTTTTTATTTTATTCATTTTATTTATTATATTTATTTTATTCCTAATTTATTTGTATTTTATTGTCTTTCTACTGTCTTTCTACCTTGTCTTACCAACTCTGCCTATCGTTTCTGGAACCGTTTATGTTCTGTCAAAAGCACTTTGTAAGCTGTTTTTAAATGTGCTATTATTCTAATATGAAAGTTATCATTCTAATAGCATTATGTCAACCAACATCAGCCAATGAGACATTTGTAAACTGCTACAAATGAGAGTTTTCCGTGCGAACAATAATGAATTTGCCCGTTGACTCACATCCATACAGAAATCCAGCATTTAAACGACGCTGGTACAAAATAGTTCCCGTGCTTTTGTTTACTCGCTGCTGTTTGCGTCGGCTCCAGCTTCATCTGTCACAGACGGAACTGACATCAAATGGATTTCTTTCATGTATTAGCAGACAGCTGCAATCTGGATTGACAGATGGCGGAAAGCTTGATTACAGGTTTTGAAGCACTTTCTAAGTGGAATTAAAGGGAATGCTGTCTTATCTGCGGCTCCTCCTCCTCTTCCTCCTCTACGCTAAAGGTCTCTGGTTTAGAGGCCTTTGAAGCCGGTCAGAATCATCAATACCTCTCCCCCGTTGTTACCAATCATTATTGTTGACGTGTCTCTCTATTGTGCCTGCCCTCTCTATTAGACGATGTCAGGCGTTTAGATGGTGCTGTGTGAAGTGTGAATTAACGTGAGAGAACCCGGAGGTGTGTCTCGCTGTCGTCCCTGTTGATTGCATGTGATATTTATCAACTGTTAATGAGATGGCGTTGACCTTTCATTAATCCCCCAAATGAAACGTTTTACCTCGAGCTGTCGTTGCATCCTTTAACCGAATCGTGTGACTTTAAAAGAAGAAGCTGCTGTTATAGAATGGTAATACTACGCTGTTTATGAGTGATTTCTGTATTTCATTGTGTGTAATGTGCCTGAGGCGGAGTCATATTCTCATTTAGAGAGTATTCGTGTCCGCCGTGTATTCATTTGTTCTTGCACCTATATTAACTTGCACAATACAGATGTAGGGCCCATGTGGTTTTTAAATAGACGATTGCATTTTCATTTACTCGCATGTGATTTATGTATTAATTTATTTATGCATAAGTATTTCAGATGCGAGGGTACTCTCAGCTCCATATTGCACATTTCTCACTCGCTTCAATAATTTGGTGGCTACTCGGAGTTAACAAGTTTTTTTTTTTTTTTACAATATTGATTAAATTGCTTTTATTGCCTTCCAGTGCACCGCAAACCCAGATGGAAGCAATCCATTCGTCCAACTTTGTATGAACAACTATAGTGAGTTTCTAGTGATCGCTCTCCGAGGTTCACTCTTACACTAACATGTTATTTCCCACCTTCATTTTTCATGTCTGGCCCTGATTATTTATCGAAATTCTCCTTTGCCTTTGAAGTTACATAATAGTCCATCATTCTGAGGCGCGGCGTATCAATCATCGCCGACAGTAAGAAGCATTCAGCTAGCCACATCTTCCGTGAGATTGCCGTGAAGATTATGCATTTTTCATCCCGAATATTAAGGCGGCGTCCCAGAGGGGGTGGAATCGCTTATTTCTCTGATGCTATTTTGAACACAGCGGGGTCGGACGCGCGGCGTGTCTCTGGTTAAAGAGGCGGATTACCTGTGGAGGTATTTCTGTGTTGATTTCTCCTCCGTGAGAAGCCATTAGCCTCCGGGGGCAGCGACGAGGTCTGCCCATTATTCAGGGACAAGGTGGTGGAAATGGAGAGGGATAAGACACAATGTGCTCAGGGCCGAGCTGCTCGCTCCTCTGACCTGCTTCTCAGATGGCTTTTCCACACTCTCATAAAAGCCATTGCGCTGCATTTTAAAGAATAATAGAAACGCTGCCTCCTCCAAGAGAAACTATTTTAGCTTTGTAATTCCATGGCACCGGGGCATTTCTTTGAAGGTGACTTCACAGCAAGTTTTTCTTTTTTAACACCTCACAAATGCCTATAAGAAAAAAAAAAAAAAGAAAATCAAACGCTCCCTTAAACAAGGGCAGCGTGAGCATTCCTGCTTTTGTCGCTACATCAAGCTACGGGTACGAGGTTGTGGAAGTGTAAAGGAGTTGCGTCAACGTCTTTGAAACGGAGAGGTCTGCGAGGGGCACGCTGAGGAGTTCTGCATCTCTGTAACGCTTTCATCACTATTAAGCTTGATCTTTGTGTCTCAGTATCCCGCGTGCTGCGACGCCTTTAAATCATGCCATCCATCCGAGGTGTAGGGAAATACAGCGGCGTGGGGATTTCTGAGAGTTTTAGTAAACATGTAGGGCTCGTATCAGACATCACTTAGAGGAAACTGAGGCTCTGGGTTACGTTTAAAAACATCACATATATATAATTCATTATTAAATATGGGAGAAGAGGTGAGAGCCATCCATTGTCTACCGCTTTATCCTGTATTCAGGGTCACAGGGGGGCTGCGGGTTCAATACCCAGGTTGGGTTCGGGTTCCTTCTGTGTGGAGTTTGCATGTTCTCCCTGTTAAAGTGTGGGTTCTCTCTGGGTTCTCCGGCTTCCTCCCACAGTCCAAAGGGGTGAGAGTAAAAGGTTATTCTTCTTGTCACTCCTTTCCGAGCTGTAAAGACATTTAAATTTTGCTCTATGATTTTCATTGCTCTGCAAATATTGCTTGGAATGTCTAATTGTTTGATTATGTCGATTTTTGCTGTTGTTTTTTATTCCTATTTTATGTCTTTACTTGTTCAGAACAAATAAACAAATACAAATATATATTTATTTATTTTATGTTGCACTCTGAGATTCATTGAATGAAGTACACAAAAAAAAAACTATACTCAACAATCAGTGCAACCCTTTTTTTCATATCCTCTCTGTTAGCAACCTAGCAATAAGTCCAAAACATCCCGCTAAGAGTCGTTCCTGTAAATCCGACTCTCTTCCAATCCCTTTTATATTGTATATTGATTATTGTGTTAAAGGGTGCTTGTGTGTACAATGTCAAATCCGAAAAAAACTCATTTCCCACATTGACCACAGTTAGAAGAGTTTATAGCCCACAGCCACATAAACCATGTGAGCCATTCCCCCGCTGGGAGGAATAACATTCATCGTCTGCCGTCTGCTGACCTGAGAACCGCTCATCAGAATGTCGGCAGCGCCTCCACACAGGAGAGTTGTTTTTTTGTTGTTGTTGTGTTGGTTTTATTGTCACCTCAGGACTGTGTGAGGGAGGCGAGTGTGTCGGAGAGCACCGAGCGGTGGTAGTTAAAAGGCTGTCTGCACAGCGGGCGCTGGTATGCTGTGATACTGTAGCAGCCAAGTCGCTTCTCTCCCTTCTGGGAATTAATAATTGAGAAATTAAAAGCATATATATAAAAAAAACAGTGGAGCTGGGCTCCATCTCCAGAAATAGTCTCACGTCTTGAATATATTGTTGTGCTCTGGGGGTCACATGTGGAGGCTTCTGTTGAGCGTGTCACACCTGAGTGAGAGATCGACCACCTGCTGGGATTCATTGTCGTCCCGACTGCTTCTTGACCACCGAGATATGTTTTTCTGATTTATAGAGAAATGATTGTGAAATCCTTGCCCCCCTTTAAGCTGCAGCCGCCCAGATAAGGAGCTTAGGCAAATATCACCTGCTGCTTTTTCCCCTTCCTCCCTTCTATTCTAAGTAGCACACTCATTGTGTTCCTAACAGAAAACACACCACTCCTTTTTCCCACTCTACTACCAGGGGACCCTGAAATTGCTCTTATTAATCAGAGCAGTGATAATGAGCAGTGAATAATAACCATGGGTGGAGGCCTATTGAATGCAATGAGATGTAAAAAAAAAATGGGGGGGACACATACCCCCACCCCCCTAGAGAGGTGTTTATTTGAGATTTTGAGGATTTGAATGTTTCTGCCGTCGCCCCTGGAGACTCAGTGTGGGTATTTCTGCCACTGACCTTATCCCTCACAAGTGCAGTACCAGCTGCCACCCCCCCTCCTTTCTTCAGCAATGCAATGTCTTCCTGCCTATGCTGAAAAGGTAAGTTAAGACTTTTACAGTAAGACTTCCATGTCGTTAACCTTTCAGCTTTAATGGGCTGGTATAAATCTGCATTGTAGAAGCCCTGAAAAATCACATGATAACCGTCCTATAAGAGTATACATTACAATGGTGTCTGTTTTAATACAGGACTGGGACTGGTTGGTACCGTGCAGAAAGGAGAAAATCAGCTAAAAGATGTGCTAAAAGCTGCACAGCTGTTATCAACATTCTGGCAAATCCTCTCAATTAATTGACTCCCCGAATACCCAGCTTTTCAATTTTGTGAAAAACTGTGTTTACTCATCGACTATTGCATTTGCAGATCACTATTTCCTAATGGAATGTGGATACAGCAATAACACATATTACAGAATACATCAAATGTACAATGTTTTGTTTATAATTTGCTCAGTATTGATCTTTATCAATGCGTTGTTATTCCACAAGCACACGCTGAAGCCGTTCCACCTGTTTTGATTGACAGGTCTAATTAAGATTAATTGTGTCTGACCAACACTGAACACAGAACTGACTTCAGAGATGTGGAAGGATGGTGGATGGTGTTACCTATGGATGATATTTGTTGCCAGGTTTCACGGCACAATGCATGATCCCCCACCACCACTGTCCAATGAGAGTGGACTTTTCAATTCCTCCTCAAAGTCTCCAGTTTTTTTTTCCTCTTGTAAAAGAACAAGAGCTCAAACAGAGAAAGTGCTGCCCACGATGTGCTTCTTTTTTTCACATATTGAGAGTGCGAGGGGGCAGACAGACAGTCCTGCAGTTCTCTTGTCCAAACCATTATCGCAGACCTTTGCCTGGGCTTGTCTCTGATCTCCCTCAGATTGGAGCTTCGCAGAAGGTAATTGGCATAATAGCCACTTTGAGCAACCGCGGGACTGAGCTACTTTCTCATCAACCAAATATACAGCTGCCGTCTACATAAATGGAAACATGCAGAAACTCATCAGGCGTCCCTTTTGTGAAACCAGCTTTGGACTGAAATCACAGTTATTAATCTCACATGTAGGCACATCCCGATAATCATCATAATGTACTTAAAAATGCAAAATGGCACCAAAATGTACACTAACACGTTCTGAAGCTATTACAGCAGCAACGAGGCAAACCACAGACTTGATATTGCAGAGCAATTGCACTTGATTGCATTAGACTGTATCAGATAATCTAACAACTGGGATTACAGGGATTTTAACTGAATGCTATCATGAATCCACGCTGCTGCACATCAGGTGTTTCAAACAGACTCGGCTGCTGTGACTCTGACTTCTTCATCGTCCACCTGTTGATTATATGCACATATAACTTTGGGTCAAATTCAGCGTCAGCATCACCAACCAACACGCCCCAAAGCCATCCATGATGTTGGGATGATGTCATCAATTTTGTACCCACATACAGAATATACCTCTGTCATTCTAGTTCAGTTATTAAATTCAATTATATTTATCTAAGCTATGGTTTATGATTTGGGATAAAAGAAATCCATTCAGTCTATCAGCCGTAGGCCTGCATAGCCATCACTCCGTAAGGCTCCCATTGGCTCATACCCTTCATCCAATCCCCTCGTCTCCCCTGCTCCTCGTCATCCCGCCTCGTGGAATCGTGGAACACTGAGGGGCGGAGTTTGGTTGGGGGGGCGGGATGCTTTTTTAAAATCTGTCTTAGAGGCTCAATTGATTTTCAGAATGTAAACCATAGCTTTAAATGCATTTTACTACATTTTTTTGCACAATAGCCCTCCCTGTGTGACCAGTTAAAACCCGCCACACTGTAACTGGTTGCTTCATCGTAGACAGAAGCTTCTCCCATCATATAAACTCATCACACTGATTCTCTGCCTTTTGTTGAATCTGTAAATCGGCGTCTAAACCCCTACTATTTCTGTGTCGTATTCATTAAAGCCCGTATTGTTGTTTGCTTTTAGTCAACGCCACTTTTAGTTGGTTACGGTTGCCTCCTTCGAGATGCACCCCCGACTGGTGCAAAGAAATAAACAAAACAAAGCTGCCGTCAAAGTTATATGTGGCAGCATATGTGCTTCAGTCGAGAGTGTGACTAGCAACACACCAACACACAATATTGCTCCCCTAATTATATTCCCTGCCTTTTAATAGGGCTGTTTGAATGCTTTATCTATGGGTTTGTTTAATGTGTTTTCTTCCATACTGTTTCTATGCAATCCTTGTACGTTTCTATGCAACGCTGTACTCTAAATTCCCTTCTGCAATCTGAGCTGGTGATTTTAATTCAGCGTATCTTTCTTTGTTCATATCGGCATGACCTTTGTGCTACTTTCTCACTTACAGTATTGTCTTCATAACTGCATTTCATTGTTTTGTTTTTTTTTATCTCTTGGCTTCTGCTCTCCATCACTGCAAATAAACTCGAACCCAAAGTGTATTAGAAATGTAGAAATGTGTGATTCATTTGCTCATTCCCTTTATGTCCTCCTCCTCCTCCTCCTCCTCCAACACTCTGCCCTTATTCGCTATCAGCTAAACAGCCTCATTCCAATGACTGCAATGATGAGCTTTAGTAGCCCGTGGTTTTCTTTAGTCTTTACCCTGGCAGCCTGTTTGTTTTTGGATAGCACATGGTTAAATTTAGCCTTTTTTTTTTTTTTGCACCGAGGCTCCCTCCTTTCACCTTTCCCCCCCCACCAGGAGTGCGTGATGCTTTTTCAGATGCAAGTTGTGATTGATGAGCTTTTGATTGGGATCGCGAATGAGACACTTTCATTACTGTCTGTCGAAGTGCATCCTGTTAGGGGCAGTAAAAGTCTATGGGTGTCTGTGTGTGTGTGTGTGTGTGTCAAGCTTATGTGAGTGCAACGGAGAGAAAGAGAATGGCATCGCTTGATGATGAGACCCATTTAATGACATTTCTTATTTGGTCTCTAGCAAAGCCGCGGCTGCTCGGAGCCTTGGGGGATCCGGAGGCCCAGATCGCTTCCCGTAAATGAGGTGCCTGATGACTGGAGTTCTGACTAGCTTATCCTCTAACTTGTAGAGACGGAAATCTGTCCAGTAATCCCCCTTCACTCACGTTGAGCAAAACCGTCAATCAAAAATGGTATTGCATAGCAGGGGAGTGGGAGGTTGCACGGAGGTTATTTAGGGGTATTTTAAGGTAAGAGAGGGGAGATGGACAGTAATGCGATTACGCTTTATAATTAAATCAAGCCATAATGCAAAGGTCCCCTGATAAAGTTCTCCCTTTTTTGTAGAGCCTTTATTACGCCTCCTGCAGTGATCAATTAGGTTGTCAAGACAAGTTTTATGAGATGCGCTCACCTCATAATCACCACGACGGGAAACGGTTTGCATCTGCTCGCTCATCTATTCCGAGACAAGTTGCTAGTTAGCGGTGACACAAATGCATTTTGGGGGGGGGGGGTATTGATTGTTTTCCCATCGTTTTAATAGTAACGGCGCCAGATTTATTTGCAAAATAACACTCGGCGTTTCCTCATGTCGAGGCAGCGTGACAGGCCATTTTTGCTCCTGGCAGCCTCCCTATTTCATGTCACATTATTTGGTGTTTTGTCTCGGGTCACCTTGGCACTAAACGGGGAAGCGGCGCCTGCAGCAGCTGTGATTAGAAAAAAATGTTTATCAGCAAATGATGTTTCTTCAGCAGAAAACAAACGGCACATCACGATTACTGCTCAATTAGTGGGAGCCAACTCATTTATTTTCAGGTTTAGCCCGAGGTTCTCTTCTTTGTCTAAGTCGCTTATTAAAAAAAAAGAAAAGAAAAGTGAACATAAGGCAACAAGTCTAGAGACGACAGCAATCGTGTCACAAATCCATGTTATAAATGAATGTTATAAAGCCAAAATGATACTTTGTGCTAATCTACATTTTGGCAGTTAGTATCCAGTAAATTGACATATCACCTACATATTTGTACTAACGTGAAATTATGCAAAACCGTGCTTTCAAAAACTCCTACAACGTATTTATCTGTCCTGCAACAGTTGGTGGAGTAATAAAGTTAATTTGCTACTTGCTAAGGTAAGCAGCAAGTTGAAATCGGCTCTTTCGTTTTACTTTTATTCCCTTTTGTTCATCAAAAATCCTGCATTTTCTGGTAGAAATGGAGGCACCTTGGCATTGATTCTCTTTCCGGTGGCTAAATACACGATTAAAGTCCCAGTCGGCAACATTTTTTTGATCATATTCACTGAAGCCGACACTACGCTCTGATAGAACAACATAAATCATCCGGTTTTAGCCTGTTGTTTGTTTTGCAAAGATCTACAGCGCCCGGATCATCCTGTCCAATCAGCACGCAGGGCTGTGTTCGTGCACACACAGAGCCCCTCGCCCCTCGGGTCGTACCACTATCACAGGGGGAGGCGGAGGGAAGTAGCAACAAGCTTCCAATTCCACGTTAAAAACCCAAACGAGGAGGTCCAAAACAACCAAGGAAGGGAAAACACCGGTGAAAAAGAAGGAAAAAAAGAAAGATGGCGACGGTGCCCGTGATAAAACCAGAGTCAACGTCGACCCGCGTTTCAAAGGTGGCGTGATCTAAGGGATTTCAAAGGGCACGAAGTCGAGGGGGAGGAGCTCGGTGGTCGTGGGGGAGGAGCCTGAGAGTTGGAAACATTCAAAATCTGACAGAGTGCCCTCCACCCGCCGGACTTGCCCACTGGGACTTTAATATTAGCATATGGGATGCAACGAAAACCCTTTGCCACAAATACAACACGGCTGCTAACGTGCTAACGTGCTAACGTGGAGTAAAAGAGATTCTCATTCCTACTGTGAACAATGACTGACTGCCTCTCGCTTAATTGTCACTCAGTTAATAATCGTCACAGTCTGATGTGACTCATCTCTGTTCTGCAGAGCATCTAATCTTTTGTTCAGAAAGCCTCTTGTGTATCGGCGCCTTTTCAGCTGAGACAGTGTCGGAGCTTACCAGCCTCGCCTTCCACAGCAGCGCTGCAATCAGCAGACGATTGCTCATCGCCGAGGCACAATGCCCTTATTGCTCAAATGATACCAGCAGCATGATTGGATTAGTTGATTTCGATTAGACTAATACTGTGGGTCAGATTACCCTGCAGACACACACACACACAGCTCCACCCTCCGTGTTTCCGTGTAATTCGCGTGAAAATGAAGCGGTACATTATGACGTTATCATCTCGCCGTTCCCTCGGCCCTCTCTCCCCTTTCATTGATTTGATTTTTTTTCCTAGAAGCTGCTTCTTTTGTTCTGTTTTTCTTCTTTTGTACTCGGGGCCTCGGTGCACTTTGCATTTGTTGTGTGAAACACCATTCATTATTTACACCGTGTTTGTAAACCTGGCATCCAGCCATGTTTGGCTGTACTGGATACAGGTTCTTTTGGGGGATGTGTTTATTTTTTTTCTCAGTGATTCATTTTTGAAAATAAAAGCGGGCGACCCTCGTCCGCAGAGAAACACAGGCGGCGTCCCCGGCCGGCCGTCTCATCCCCTGCACTGTAGAACGAAAGCACATCACTCCTGCTATCACTCCACACAGACGCAGCACGAGGTAATCCCTGTTCATGAATGCTAGATCCCCTTGCGTCATGTGCATAACAAAAATAATTTCACCCCCCCTCCCCTACGTCTTTGTGTCCTCTGATGAATTGCGTGACTGCTGGCTTCTATATCTGCCTCTTGTCATGTTGGAGTGATGCAATTAGGTTTGTATTCTCTGCGGCCTCTGTTCTATCGCGGGAGAGGATTGCCTATAAGAGACCTGTCTGTGCGAGCGGCTCACTCCGTCTAATGAGGTGACGCCGCTGTTGGTCTGAGATGTTTTAAGCAAAGCGGACGTCTAAGTAATTCCTTTTATTTAAAAAGTGAACCCAGTGTGGTTAGGGTTGGATGGATAACAGATAATAGCAAGACCACAAATACCCTTTTCTACACGCAGCTGCTCCGATACAAACTCCACTAAAGTCTCGATATAGCTCTTCCCCCCTCCCATCCGCTGCTCCCTGCCTTAACAATGTGTGGAACAAGCCTTATCAGAGGCATCCTGCCAGCCGAGGTCAGGGCCGAGGGCCAGAGTGTCAGAGTTTAACTAGCTCGTGTCCTGATGGCTCTTCTCCGTGCGTTGACCTGAGAGTTTTGGTGTTTAGCATTCCCTGCATGTTGGCGAACGAAATCGAACAAAGAGAGCAAAAAAAAAAAAAAAAAAGGCGGTAGTGGCAGTTAGAAAGACGGATGCTCTGTCGGAGGGTCAGCCGCTACATCGCTGTGCAGAGATTAGACACATGCGGATTGTTTCTGTTAAATAGCTGATGACACATGATAGGAAGACGGTGTTTTCGGAGGGTTTGGAGTTCACCTGTTCAGCTTGTTACCGATCTCACACGCCACCTTAACCAGCAAAGAAAAAAAAACATGTTATTCCCTCTTACGTATTACGCATTTTATAAAAAGACCAGCATTTCTGCCCCCGCTGAGTTTTCCCTATGACTCTAATTCATCACATCTACAGGAGGCCGGAACCCACTGTGAACCCTCTCATGCATGAGTCCTCGGCCTCCCCCTCCCTCCCCCTCCCTCCGTCCATCTCTCTAGATTGCTATTTCCCTCTTCTGTGGCACCATCTTCATCTTGCCCCATCACATCCGCCGATGGTGTTGCGTTATGTGATCAAGATCTGGGTCGTCCATTTTCGTGCCCCGCACATGTGTGGACTGGTTCCAAAACCGTGGAGTGATCTCACCGTAATACCGGCGCCTTCTCACTCCTCTAATGTCATCGTTTGTGATCTAACAGCTGGTTATCTGTGTTATAGTCCACTGTTATATAGATGTTCCCGTTTCCTCCCACAAATAAGAACTACTATATCTTAAGCTGTCGCCTTCTTTCTATCTGCCAACACACTGGGTCCTGCTCCAAAAAAAAAAAAAACCCTCGTTGATAGTGTTGATTCCCCCAAATCCTCTAAAGGGTATCATCCTGTCCGGCCCTCCTCCCAGCCTCCTTTTGACCAGGTCAGCAATTCGCCCCAAAAAGTGGAAGGAGCCATTCTGCCGGCTGTCACCACGCAGATAGATTCTGTGCCGCTGTTGTCCGGATGATGGATCTGGTGCAGCCAAAGAGTGCTGACTCCTCACTGACCACCTTCTCCCTCACCACCACATGTCGGCTCCTTAGCCACCAGCAAGGGCCGCCGTGATGGATAGGGCATCCATCGTTCAGCCGATCCCAACCCCCCCATCCAACACTCCACCCTGCAGGGCCTTTGTCAGTCAGGCCTCCGGTGGCAGAAAGAGACAGACAGGTAAACACGGCAGCCATATTGTTCTCGGCTTCCAAGCTGTCATCTTTGCGAGGTCGTTTACAGTTTACAAGCAGGTTCAGAGAGAGGATTGTGTTTTTTCTCGTGTGCATCTTTCATTAACTTTTTAAAGGTAGGACTCTTGAAAGGATTTCTATTAGTTTATATAGCAGAGGGTTTAATGAATTTCACAGTGCATCTTCTGCCCTTGTAGTGCCCTTAATTATTTAAACGGAGCTCCATCCTGACATCAGTCCTATTAGGACCAAGATTTTCTTCTTTAATGTCTCTTTCTTCTCGCCCTAACAAGCCCAGGAACACATCAAACACTCTCTAGTTGTTTTGTGTGTGTGTGTGTGTGTTTTTTCTGTCCACTAACTTGCTAGGTGGTAAATTGATTCAAGTTGTTTCAGTTTCCATCAGGGAAGTCCGAAGAGGCCAAATACAAAGAGCGGCCGGATGAAACAACCCCGGAGCAAACAAGCGCCGCCGGTGAACCTGATAAGCTTGTTGAAGTGTCTGATTTCCATTAGAATTGGAAAAGACCGGCAGCTGTTTGTAACAACTAAGTAGATAATTTGTGTATTTGTCCTCAGATGCCGAGAGGAGCTGCGATACGATAGCGGCTCTCGTTTCAGCAGCCCCTCTATCAGTGTAAGAGTTTCTCACAGATGTGAATCCAAGTCCTGGTCCTCTCTGTGCAGATTTATGCATGCTTTTTAAAGCACCAGCAGACCACACTACTTAATAGTAATCACATTGTGATACCTGGCAGTCTCGCCTTACATTAGAATGTACTTGCCATCAGAGAGCGTTAGCTTTACTTTGTGCAGCTGCTCATGTCTTTCCGACTGTAGACCCGTCAGGTTTTGACGGAAACCTGCAGCAGAATTTAAATGAATCCTGTTGCCGATCCCAAACGTCACAATAGATTTAAGAAGCAGGATTTGCACCATTGCTGGTTAATTCTATAGAATTTGCATGCTGGAAGTGCTTTAATGTGTAGAAGAAAATCATATCAACTTCGATTTTTGGGTGATATAAACAAAACTACAATTAAAGAATATGGAGGTAAGATGATAGCACGGAGCAGAGCAGTTCTTTTCACTTTAGCCGGAGCCCCCCCCCTCCAGGATGTCTCACCAGGAGCTGTTATTCTACCAAACTAATTCTCACTTCTAGTGCATCCAATTTCCGTCCCTTTTTAAGAGCGGCAGCCCGTCACATCGGCTGTTGATCACTCAGGATTTCTTCTCCCGCTAAAAAACAATTCACATGGAAGTTTAAAGTGACACTTAATTGGTCTGTTACCAATTTATGGCAGTCGGTGTCAATTACCAGGCGAGAGTCAGGACTGGCTTTGATTTCTTTATTTATTTTAAAACCAGACATAAAAGTGAAACAGCCAGTGATGACCGTCTTTTTCTGAGAATTAAATCTAACACACATCCAAACAAAACATCAGATGAATGTTTTGTTGACGAATTGCAGATATTTTGCAATAAGCATTTACAAAAGCATAAATACAAGGAGCTGTCACGAGGAAAAACAAAGAGGCCCGCCATTTTGTAGTTTATTAAAGAGTGCATCTCGGTGTTATTTTAGTCTGGGCTTTATTGTCCTACATTTTGTAGCTTCATAGCTTCGTAGCTGAGCTGCTCTGCAGCACACTCCCACTGTGCCGAGGCCTCAGCAGGACACACGATGGTGACATAATGTAGGAAAATCAGATTAGAAATAAGAATTCAGCACATTTGAGTAGCATTGAGTAGTATTTCCAAACACAAAGACGCACTACTCCAGTTTGAAGAACCACCCTGCTATGTAGCATTGTATAAAATATGAAGCTTCCACCGATCATTGGCTCCCTCGTCCGTGACATGTCAGTTCACTTTTCTGTCTGAATAGAATCTCCTTCACATTCCGTATTAAGTAAATGGCTCCTTTTTCAAACTGGATAATTCCATCAAGTGTTTTTATTATGATAAAGACAACCCATTTTATCCTTCAGGTCCTTCAAACAGATTCTGCATTCACTGCAGCACTGTTATATATTAAATGGAGCTCTGCTGACGATATCCCCCAAAATATATATAAATAATTGCTGTTTTTGAGTCAAACCTGATTTTTTTTTTTTTTTGGCTTCCCTTGAAATGAAAATCATTAAAACAGAAACATCCTTTTATGAAAGAAAGTTACAATAATATCCATGCCAAATGCTAATTAATTGGCAGAGACATGCAAATCTACAGCTTTCTGATGAAGTTGTCGTCGTACAAAAGCCGTGGTTTTCGGGTTGTTTTGGACCCAATCAGAGAAGGTAACACTGGACGTGGAAAAAGTCTATGAAGTGTGTAATGAGGTGACACCTGATATTCTCTCGGGGTCCATGTTGTATCGGCCTGTAAGGTCTCCATCTGTCAGAGGCCACCGGTGGCTAATCTTCCCCCTGCATACTAGGAGCTGATCCCACCCTGAATTATTCATCATTCACACGCAGACTGTAGCTCACACTGAACTCCGTTTAGTTGAGGGGGAGAATGTCCCTGTTCTGCAAGACAAACAGGAAGGCCTACTTAAAGGTGCAATGTGTAATGCCTGTCCACATGCTCCTCCACCCACCCTCCTCCTCCATCCAATCTAAATGTGCAGTCATCAGTTATATAAAGAGGAAAAAAATAAGACGACGAATTAAAAGCAGGGCAAGAATACACAACACTCTGGGAGCTGGTCAGAATAACAACCTTATGTATGTATGGCGTTATGTAGTTTATAGCTTATAGATGTTACTATAGTCTAAAGGATCTGTCTCCATGCAACACATTTTTGATTCGCAGCTCAAATCCATCCATCTATGAGTTGACAGTTTACACGCTGCAGTGACTCGCTATCGCCTCTAGAGGGAAAAGTGGCATTACAAGACAGGATGTGCCAGACTAGCTGGTTAGCATGCTAATCCCCCCTTTATTTCACATTCTTCACATTCTCTTAATAATATAAGTTCATCTTTCAAACCAAATGTATTTTTTTTTTGCCAGATCTTTACACCTTTACTGTGATGTTTTTTTTTTTTTTTGGTCCTCCCTGTCGCGCTGCCCTTCTTCGCTCCTCTTTGATAATTCACACGTTCGGCTGCTCCTTTGTGCCGCTCAGATGACTAAGTGTGGAAATGGGCTGTGGAAAATGCTCATCAATGCAGCTGGCCTGCTGACAAGAAACGAGCGTTTTCTCTTCTGTTCCTCCAGGAAAGGAACATCCATTCAGAGCGGCACAATCCACCGCGCCGCTCGTGACTCGCCCCTCGCCGCGATTGTTTAGATTTCTAAAGATTTGCTGCTTTGGGTGACTTACGCGTGTTCCGTTTTTTACTTCACTAGTTATCATGTTTCCAGCCTTGTTGGAAGAAATGTACAAATCATTAATAGTTGCATGAGTCATGGTAAAAAATACTGATTGTTTAGTTACTCATATAAATCATGCATTCTGTTGCTCGGCTGTATTTTCCCCTCCGGCGCTTCATGAGAAATTCCACGCGAGTACACATCCCCCTCCGTCATATTTAGAGCCAGCTCCCAGAGCTGGTGATTGGACAGCGGCGTTGAGGGCATTATGGAACCACGGTTTACTTACCGCCGCCGTTTCGTTACCAGGAAACCAAAATAGGAGCAATTTAAAATGATAATTAAGCCTTTATTGTCTTATGGGGATGGGAAATGTGACGTGTGGCACGCGCCGCCTCGTAAATCTCCGGATGTCACCCGTGGCGTGGAGATGGATCTCCTCTCCCGCGGTCGTCTCCAGCCCCATAGAGCGTGGCTTCGGCAGACTAATGAACACGGAGAGCCTTGAGAATGGTAAACAAGTGCCTGATTAATTGGCCCGCTGCTTCCATTATTTTCGCTGTGGAATACAATATGTCCTACAATGGAACATTCTGATCAGTTTTCATTATTTGTTGTACACTAAATCTGCCGTACTCGCCCTGAAAACGAGGGTGGCCCGGGTGTGAAGGATAGCATGGCCTGTGTCGCAAACTGTTGCCACTAAATTACACAAACAACAATCTGCATTTTAAAACTTAACAAAAAAAAAAAACAAGCAATCTCACACAAAACAGCCACTTGATTGTAGTTAATTCATCAGGAGTCCTTTAATCAGTGCCAGACTTTGTTTTGTTTCTCCCAAAGACGGCATTTGTTACTAAATTAAGGAGTGAAGAAATATTTCAACCCTGAAATGTCTTCTGCAGTTATCTAGTACGTCAGTCAAGCAGCGACTTTGAAACTACTTGTGATCAAAAGATGAGCCACATCGGACGTCTTCGGCTGCGAGAAAACTCTGTGGATCATAATTTATTAAATCATCTTTTGATTTGGATTTGTCTAATGAAAATTCTTATGTAACCAACTCCTTCCTTGTCGTGCCTGCCGGCCACGAACGCATGTCTCGCGTCCTCGTCGGGAACTTGAAGGACTCGGCGACACGTTCGGAAAGACAGCGATTGTCCGCAAAGGACCTCGTTTGCTCCAAAATCCTGCTTTAGTTTACTGAAATTTTAAAAAGGCCCAAATAGCTGGAGCTCTTGGCTCCCTCTCCCCACACGGCTCGCTGAATCATTGAAGGGCCATTGGATTATCAATGCATGAGGAAGTCTCCAGTACCAGCACTTTAGAGAAAGCCTCTGAAAAAGAAAAAAACATCCAAACAAGTGCGACTTCACCCAACGTGTCTTCAAGAATAGTGTGTACTTCTGTGGGTTGAAGGGGGCTTTTGTGTCACGGTGATCTGACAGCCCCCCCCCCACCCCCCCCACCCATCACAGCACAGCCTATACTACACTGGTTTCTAGGGAGCGCCTCTGTATCCTATTCGTCCTTGTGTCGTCTTTAAATGTTGTCTTTTCGACGTCACATCTCACCATCTTGGGTTTAACTCATTCCCTTTGATTATAATGTGAGCGCTTTTGCAGACAGATGAGGTGAATTGACTTGAACTTTGGTGAGCCGCCCCGCTCGGCTGCAACAGGTGGTCGGAGTTGACCTTTCTGCACTACCTAAATGTTATGTCTTCATCTCTGATTGAAGGAGAAGGCGAGCCTCTCCAGATAGATCATTTTTCAGCTTCATGGGCTTGACACTCTTGAAAGTGAGTTATAATGTTTCATATGCACATGACAACTCAAAATCTTTTTTTTTTTCTTCTTTTCTCTATTCAACCAAAGCAGCTGGGCCATTGTAAATATAGTTAACAGACTGTCTGTGGTACAAAGGATTAATGTTGAAAGACGGAATGATCAAAATGCAGGCTTGCATTCAAACCTCTCATATTCATTTTGCCAAGAATATTTTGGCACAGAGGAGATGATGGGTTTTTGCATGTGCCGCTCCCCCTTTAAAATTATAACAAAAACCCACACAATGTTACGAAAAATCACACCGTTTCTCTAATTGTCCGTGGCCGTCGTTGGTTTCAGTCCACAATGGGCTGAAAATGTACTTCTACTTCAAGCTTCATTGTTTTTTTTTTGTTTTCCTATTGTAATAACATCAATTCTATGCTAAAGTTTTTGTTTTCATGCATACTTCCAATTGATTAAAGCTAATTTACATAGAAATATCACCAAAACTGACACAGATAGCTGCATCGGGTATCTATTTCAATATACTACAATAACTCCATTCATTTGGATGCATTTATTTGTTATATTTTGTTCTACAAAGTTGAAGTCAGATCTGATGTCGCCTTACACATAGAAGACTCTCTCTTCCACACAGAGAGGCATGAAGCTTAGAATCTAAACCCAGTGTCATATCAGTACCCGGTATCGGCCGATACCCAAACCAAAGGACTGATCGGATCAGTGCAACCCTAGTTTTATATAAGCTTCAAAAGCAATTAGCCTCTTTGTGATCAAAAGTCAGCAAAGCAGGAGTTCATCTCAAAGTCTTGTCAGTTTTCTTTGCAAAGACTCTCCTTCTGATTATCGGCCGTCTCATGCTTTCTGAGGAGAAAAAGAATTAACTTGTATTAACAAGAAGCTTTTCAGCACAGCGATCCGCTCTGGCACGAAGCCTGCGTTTTCATCTATTATACCTCTCGCTGCAAAAAAAGCACTGATACGTCAAAATCACAGCATACGGGTGTATCAAATGTATCCAGCAAAACCCCCTAATGATAAAATCGTTAAGCTCCTCAGGCCTGAAGATAGCCTAGTTTCAGTAGGCAGCGGGTTTGAATCCGCGTCCCTCCTTCAACCTGCAGACTGGCGTGTTCACAGCGAGCTAAACATATTGTAAAACAGTGATTATTTTGTGGATTCCTGGTGGTTCTGTGCGGCGGAGAGATCTTCTGGGTATACTACATCGCTCAACAAAGCCAACAGAACAAGGACTTGAATATTTATGGTTGCTCTGATGTGATTGCTCTTATCTTTTGTTGAACCACAGTAAAAAAGTATTCCTCCGGGGGGGATCCATCTTTTCATGATCAGAACCGACGTCTGAATGGGAAGGTGAAGTCTGGCTGACTGTAATGCAGCATTTTATGTCGCAGGTATCTCCCATCGTGCCTCTTTGCAGGCAGTTTCCACTGTTGAACCTCTCTGATGGATGGAGAACAGAAGGTTGGCTTTCTCTCTTCCTTCCTCACTCTTTTTTTTTTTTTTTTTTAGCAATATTTGTAATGCAAATGAGGACACTTCAAAGAATGGCTTATTAGCATTTTCTATGGGAGAAAATGTCCCATTGTGAGGCAAATTTGATGATTGGATTGTTTCTCTTTGTTGTGCGTTCGAACGAACCGTACGGAGCGTTGTGTTTTCAGCCGCTTGTGAATCTGCAGCACGCAGTAGGCGACGGTGTTGAATATATGACCTTGTTAACTCTTATCTCATTCTGTAGCTCCTGCGCTAGCATTAGTGCAGGAAAGGGGATAGTTGGCCACGTCTGATTTGGAAGCAGAGATTGATTGGTGCAGTATTTAGCACCTCAGGCCATGTCTCTCCCTTTATGCTGTGGGACTCGGCAGCCCAGGCTTAGTATCATTATTTAGTTCTATATTAAGACTATTGATTACACTGTAACTGAGGCAGCGAGGCTGAAGCAAATTACAGGCTGGTGGTATTATCGTTTTGTTATTTTTTGCTCAGGTAGTTGGTCTACCAGTCTGAAATGTGTCTGCGCTCCTCCAATACTGTGACATTTGTGTCACAATATTGTCTACAGTTATGTCAAACACTTGTCTTCATCTCTCAAAGCACAAACAACTCCAAACATGTGGTGTAATTGCTGTAACCTGTGAGGAATATCGTGCATCGACAGCGGCGGCTTGTCCGCCTGTGCCGAACAGATGCCGATATTCCCCGCAGCCCCGTTGATTATGGCTGCTATCGTAGCAATTTAGTTGCTGTCACACTGTTGTGTCTGTGCCGAACTTCGCTGCCTGCCTGGAGTCCGCCACTGTCGGAGAGCCTTGGGACGGATTTTTTTTGGGGGGGAGGGGACAGGAAGGACAGAGCCACCACAGCGTCACATCAGAGAGCACCAATTAGGCTCCGCTGAAACATCTCTGATCCCCGTTGATTTCTAGCAAAAGCCAAAAAAAAAGACACGTTGGTACCCTTTTAGTGTGAACCTGGCTGCTGCCTCCAAAGAGAGACCCGGCCAAAGACGTCATCCACTCTGCATCCCGTCCCCGTCGTCCCTCGAACAGGTGGCTGCGAGTGAGTCACGCCTCTTGTGTGCTCCAACAAATTTTGAAGGGGGGTGGTGGAGGGGGTGGAGGGGTAATGGCGGTTAAGAGCTTCACAAACATATGCAATGCAATTATGCTCAATTATGGGTGATCAACATTTGCATAATCTTTATCCAAGCTACTCCTTAAGAACCAATCAGATGTTGTTTTTCAGAATGAAAGTCGCATGAATAATTTATGCCAGTAAAATGCATCCATTCTGCGGGTCTCAGCGATCTCAGCGGCCATTCAGCCTCCTCCAGTCATCTATCATTTATGATGGAGAGAGTTAGGAAGGCTCCCCTGATTGAGCTAATGAATGCAAATGCAGTGCGAGACTCCAACGGGTCACTGGCCACACTTCCTCCTCCCCGTACCTGTTTTTTTTTTTCTTCTTTCTTCGCTATCAATTCACGCCGAGCCCATAAACAAATGTGGCATGTCATTTACTGTGGCTGCGAAACGATTAATTTTCATAAAGAAGGGAAGAAATGGCCATCTCTTAGGTACTCGGGGCACCTGGTTGTGTTTTGACAGTGACGGTAAGCGTACATGGCAGCTCAATTACGTTCTCAACATTCGTTTTCTGTTTTATTTAGGCGATGGGGATCCTGTCTGTGACTGTAACTGGTGTGGTTAAACACACGGAAAGCTGCTTTTACGGCAGCACCTGTGCTTTTTTTCCCTTCTTTTTTCTTTCATTTGGCACCCCGGTGTGTCATATGATACTTTTTGCCCACGTAAAGACCATCTATAATGAATGGAAGACACGTGCACACCATGGCAGGGTGCCTCATGCATAAATGCAGCCATGTATTTGTTTATGGTTGCCATGGCTCGAAGACGAGATGATTAGACCTCACTGAGGATTTTTATTTTAATACATCGGCTTTCATAGTATATTGCATACAAGCTCCATTCCACTTAGTTCGCTGAATTATGTATTTAAGGAACACTGAACTTCTTCTGAGGTGAAGTGAATTTATTATGAAGCGAATTGTTTTTTTTAGCGCCAATTAAATTAAAGCTATGATGGTTATCCTCTACAGAAACATGTTGAAACTGTCATAATATCCTGACAGCAATCAATAAATCAAATGCTCTGACAAGATCTGTCAAGATGAGCAGCCTTAGTTTTAAGACACAATATAATAAACAGATATTATAATGAATGGCATCAGATACGATTTAATACACCTTCATTTTTTTTTTACCATTTATCATTCAATTAATTTTGATGAATACTGGGAAAGGCATATATACGCCATGTGCTTCAGCCTATTCCCTTTTTTTGGTTTGAGAATTCTATCTATTTGTTGTAATTACTTTTGCTTTGTATGCTTTACCAAAAAAATAAATAAATAAATGAAAATTTTCAGACGGAAATGAACGTTTTTGCTCATGTTTTTGGCTCAACGTTGGTTTTTTAAGCAGATATGTTTGATTTAAATGATGTGCTGCCTGTTGATATTTTTTCTATAGATCGACTGATCACGATGGCAGTGTAAACCGACCTTCTGGACATCTGTCTTCAGTGTCTTACGCATCACATGATGCGATTCTGTTGTAATGTTTCTCATTGTAATGCCATTCATCAGATATTGTTTCAGATAGTTGGGACTTTAAAAACAATGCAGTTTTAGTTTCCAGGAAGTAAACATGTTTACTATATTGTCTTTCCTAAACTGTGCCACTCTGTGTGGAATTGTATTGCCCTCTGTGTCAAATAACATGGAGGCGGAATCAAACGACATGGATTGACCCGGAGCCTTGTTGTGAAATTGCATCTTCAGATTGTAGATCCTCAGAGGAATTTGGTGGGCAGATAAGAGTCGGTCCTGACCGGCGCTGTCGTGGCGGTGATGCACCTCGTGTCCTTGCAATATGGGGATGATGGTCATGGATTCTCAGGTATTGTCTTGTGTCCTTCGTGTGGATTTAGATGTGGGATCAAAGGAATGATCAGAGCTTTATCTGGTACAGAAACGCACACATCTAGAAGCTTCTAATGGACGGTGGCTTTTCAGCCTGTGTATTACAGAAAGGACACATAATGGACTCCCGGACGCCGCTCCTCCTCTCGCTGTTTATACGCCGTAGTCATCTATCTGAGCCAGCACTGAAACACCCGTTCCAAACATGCAAAGACTGAGTGACGTTATCTGCTGGCAGCGGTTATAATGCTTCCTCAGTTTCTGACAGCACAAAGCATAAAAACACACACACACACACTCCCGCCTCCTTCTCCAACACGTCCAAATGTGAAGCTCTTCCAGGGTTGTCAACTGGTGCCAACATGGCCCTACCTTTTTCCTTTTTTTTTTAATCCCACCCCTCTGCAGGCAGGCATCAGAGCGTGTTCCGACAGCTCCGCGTTTGATATTTATATTCCCACCAAATTTTAATTACTTGTGCTTCATCTGTCATTCGCCCTTCATTGTTAGCGTTTTTTTTTTTTTTTTTTTTTAACAATGTGGCTCTCAGATATTGACTTTTTCCATTCGACATAGGCGTCCTCTCCCAGTCTGTTCCTCTGGGCTTTTAGCGCGTCGCGTTCGCCGGGCTAACAGGACGAGGCACGGTGAACTACAGACGTAATCACATGCACAGCGTGCTCTTTTGGCATTTCGCTGGCTGCACGCAGACGGCCTGTTTGGAGAGGCAACACTGTACACCTTCATTCAATCTCCCTTTTATTTGTTCAGTGTTGATGTTTGTTTGTCAGGCCGTGTCTGACTTACAACTTTGGATACGCATCGCTGCGTTAAGAAAGGGATAATCCACCATGTAACCCACAATGCAACGAGGCAGCACGCTGTGCAGCGGAGTGTGGTTCTTTAAGTGCGTTGTACAGTATTGCATTTTTTTAATGCATTATTTAATCCTTAAACGCATGTCTCAGAATGGATTATCCTCGGCCAAAAAAAAAAATACAATTTTTTAAGACTCATATCACATCTTAAATATTTAACACACATTTACACTCCCTCTATTGTGTATTGATATATTCACATCTGATATGTGCAACATGGAAAACAACCCTCCAACCCACGTTTATGGCCGATGTATCAACCTAAAAGGTGATTAAACTGGAGGTGGACACTGAGTGGTGTCCAGCCAATCAGAAACGAGCATAAATCATGCTGATGTTATGAGCTTTTGCCTGACCCAGGAGCAGCTACGACATCGCTATCTTTCTCTGAGATGTTCAGTCAAGCTAACCCGGCCCACTCAGTCTGACAGAAACTTGTCTCAACCAGATCCTCTGAGGTGGTTTTCAAAGAAGTGCTGGTGCTTTTGTAGTGTTTTTAATTGTTTTTGGACGGCAGTAGAGTTGGATGGCGTGCGTGCTCACACTTAAATACATCAGGGACTGGCAATGCAACAAGAAGCTAGTAGAAATACTTGTGTCTACAATACAAGGTCATTCCTATGTTCCCCGTTTTTCCCAAAAAGGCTCCCATGCATTTTTTTTCTCCATTTCATTATTTAGATTGAGATTTAGTTATTTACTGTATTTATTATTAGTATTTATTTATATATTGTTTATTTATCTATTATTATTTATTTATTATTTACTGTATTTTGTGTATTTTAAAAAAAGGGTCCTATGTTCCCCGGTCACATAAAAGCAGGGGACATATAACTCTGGGAACATAGAACTCTGGGAACATAGAACAGTGGGAACATAGGACTGTGGGAACATAAAACTGTGGGAACATACCCTGGGAACATAGGACCTGGGGAACATAGAACTGTGGGAACATAGAACTCTGGGAACATAGGACCTGGGGAACATAGAACTCTGGGAACATAGGACCTGGGGAACGTAGAACTGTGGGGACATAGGACTGTGGGAACATAGAACTGTGGGATCATAGGACCTGGGGAACATAGAACTGTGGGAACATAGAACTCTGGGAACATAGGACCTGGGGAACATAGAACTCTGGGAACGTAAAACAGTGGAAACATAGGACCTGGGGAACATAGAACTCTGGGAACGTAAAACTGTGGGAACATAGGACCTGGGGAACATAGAACTCTGGGAACATAGAACTCTGGGAACATAGGACCTGGGGAACATAGGACTCTGGGAACATAGGACCTGGGGAACATAGGACTCTGGGAACATAGGACTCTGGGAACATAGGACCTGGGGAACATAGGACTCTGGCAACATAGGACCTGGGGAACATAGAACTCGGGGAACATAGGACTCTGGGAACATAGGACCTGGGGAACATAGAACTCTGGGAACATAGGACTCTGGGAACATAGGACCTGGGGAACATAGGACTCTGGGAACATAGGACCTGGGGAACATAGAACTCTGGGAACATAGGACTCTGGGAACATAGGACTCTGGGAACATAGGACCTGGGGAACATAGGACTCTGGGAACATAGGACCTGGGGAACATAGGACTCTGGGAACATAGGACTCTGGGAACATAGGACCTGGGGAACATAGGACTCTGGCAACATAGGACCTGGGGAACATAGAACTCGGGGAACATAGGACTCTGGGAACATAGGACCTGGGGAACATAGAACTCTGGGAACATAGGACTCTGGGAACATAGGACCTGGGGAACATAGGACTCTGGGAACATAGGACCTGGGGAACATAGGACTCTGGGAACATAGGACCTGGGGAACATAGGACTCTGGGAACATAGGACCTGGGGAACATAGGATCCGGGGAACATAGAACTCAGGGAACATATGTACGCTATCTACAATACTGTCATGAATCAAACAAGTGCATTATAATATGGAAACATTAAATACGGTATAACAAAACAGTGGTCAGGTAGAAAAAAGGAGATTTGATTTTTCAATATCAAGTTTTCAATATCAGCGACAACAATGTGATATTTGTCGCTGCATGTGTGCCGATGTGTCTGAAGCTCTCCCGCATCATCATCGTCATCATCACCATCGCCACATTTTTGCCATCGTCATCATTGCCAAGTCCATAATCCTCAGTGAGAATCAGTTTCTGAATCAGAGTTTCACAGATAAGATAAAGTACATTTTCACTTTAAGATGAATAGCGTCTCCAGAGAGACACTGATGCTTTACTGAATACAGAACAGTGTAACATATCGTGAGACGGCATTAAGTAATTATGAGTGGAAATTGTGAGTGACATTTATCATTTGGGCTCCATTTGCATGGCTATTATACAGCGTAAAATCCAAGAATGTGTGTTTTTTTTTTTATGTCTCTACTTGATATGTGCGATGTGAAGCTGCGTCGAGGCCGTTAAAACAGCATTTATCTAATCATATGCATGGTTTAGAAAGAGAATCTGTTTGTCAGTCAGCCGTGGTGTGATGGTTTGTTTTTAGATCCTACATTTCCCTCTGGGTGGACGTAATGCTTACTCAGGTTAGACGTGCACAGCGTCGCAGACTCCCGCTCCCCTCATCATGGCCGAACTCGATCCCTTCCTCCGTCCCCGCTGAAACGTTCCTGCTGCTAGCTCACATGGGAAAACTGCTCAACTTCTTCTTTTGCTCCTGATTGTGTTCCTGGTTTCTACCCTCCTTGTTTATTTTGCATGTGACCTGTGGAATTATGTAAATGCTAATAGAGGTATTTCCCTGTTTTTCTTTAACTTTAGCGCTATTTAAACTGGAATCCTATCCAGCAAACTTTCATTTTCTGTCACCCAGTCGTGATGAATTTGGACTTTGGCTGCAGATGGGACCAGTTCAGCCAGAAGCTAGGTTTTTTTTTTTTTTTTTTTTAAGGCTGCAGCTCAAGGTGGAGAGAACAAGATGGATACTTCGCTCATGATTTTGGCCACAGCTTCCTGCAGGAAGGAGCACTCTGTATGACTTAGAATCAGGAGGACAAGTGAAGCCATTTTCTCTTTTCCCTGACAACTTAAGCAGAAACATTAAAGATTCATTAACTACTGTCAACTCGCAGCTTATTTTAGAGTGGCACTCTGATGTCTCTCACTCCAGCCTCGTCCCAGAATGAATTCTCTCCTTTTGTTCGTCGCTGTCGTGGAATGAAATATATACTTCGCAGCAGCATCACGCCGAGATCGGCAATGTGATAAAATCCACCAAAATGTATTCCAGTCCCTTTACGCCGAATGTACAGATGGCGTGTGATCCAATACACCATGTAAAGGTTGAAATACATTTTAAATTGAAGTGCTTTTTTTATGTTCATCTCTGTAGATTTCGATAAGAGTTGCCTTTAGAAACAAAACATCTCCACCATCGCATGTCCTTCAAAAAGTCCTTTCGGAATTCAGAGCACGAATAAGCCCTGTTTTTTAATCACAGATGGGAACTTTCTTTTTGATTGGTGTAAGCAGCTACAGTCGGGATCTTCTCATTATTCAGACAAATGAGGATTTAGATTTAGAGAGCTGTTTTATTTTACTGGCAGTGTTACCAATCTGCAGCCTGTTTACCTTCTGTGTAGATAAGGCTTTTTGATCCTCTTTTCCAAAGCTTTAACTTGCCTTTTTTCCTGCGTTTGTACCTCACATGGGAAATGAAAGGAAACTTTTATTTTTTTTTATACTGTTGTAAATGAGAACCCTGCTTTTTTTTTCCTTCGTTTTTTGGTATCCGGCAATTAATTAAAATGTACTTGAAATGGAAATCCAATGATCTGAGCCGAAAAAAGCTATACAGATGAAGGACAGCTGAGTAATAGATACTCTTTTGTTTGATGTTTTAAAATGTTTTACATTCAGGAGGCTCCCTCCTCTGTTTCTACGGGGAGGGCAGACGTCCTCGACACTCAGAGACCATGAAAGCACAATGTGGCGACACGGAAAGACTTTTGTGGGAAAACATCTCATCAGCTGTTCGCTGTCATCCCAATCATTGTGCATCGTGGGCCTCGAGGGGTATGAAGGAGAAACACACTTTGCATTATTTAGATGGGCAATCGCTCAGAAATCCCTGTGTGTGTTTTTTTGGCCCCAGCAGCAGCAAAGGAGCAGGGTCTAAAAATATCACCGCCATGTGTGATTTTCTGTGTCACATCAATGGGACCTCCAGGTATGTGCATTTGTCTCCGAAGCCATATTTCAGTGTGATGGTGGCAAAGGGATAAATGTCTGTGTGCGAGAGGATTGGTGGTGTAGGTTTCCTCGGGAGGTGGCCCAGATTCCCCACGCCACCGCGCTCATTTGTTTGACGGACGGAGAGACAATTACCCTTGAAGGAATCGTCCAAATCGCTGATTCTGATGGACTGAATCATTTGTGCTGGGTCAGCATCGGCACACGATCACCAACGCCGTTCACTGCGAGAAGCTGAGAAATAGCGCCCTAAATATGTAAGCACAATTTTGAATTTTGAAAAAAAAAGAAGAAGCTACGCACCACAGCTAAATGTCAGGGGTTTGCCTCGTCACTCAAGGATTAATATCCTCATCAGCGTCATCATCACAAAACCATTTTGCTGATTTGAATGCACTTGCGTCGCGAGCGCTAATAACTTGGCAGAGCGAGTTGCGTGAAATGTACGTTTCCGTCTGTAATTGATTAGCGGAGGAGCACTCCAATCCAAATCCCTCATGAATTAAAGCTGTTTGAGCTGCTAATATTATGTATCAACAAAGACAGAATTTGAATTATTGACAAAAACCTTAAAGGTCCTTCAAGGTTCTTAAAAGAGATTGTCATGTAAATGACAGATGAACATACATTATGATTGGCAGCCGTCTTTTAAACGTGTTTTCTGCCTGCGTTTCCAGTGTAAGTGACATGGGAGGACGAGCAGAGCCCATCCAAGCAGAAGTGTGCGTGGGTTTAGAAGGAGGCGTGGAGCCCCATCTGAGTTTCTGTGGATAACAAGCTCCACAGCCGTGAGGACCACATCTCCAGACACTGTGGAGGCTTTTTCAAAGAGCAACAACCCCCCCTGAGCCCAATCTGGCCTGAGTCGCCAAGACATGTTTCAGCATCGTACCCTCCGGCGTGTAACCCCCCCCGATGCTGCGTCGGCCCCCCTGCTATCATGATGGAGCCGCTGTCCTCTTGGATGTCTAGAAAAAAAACAAGCGAAAAATGCAAAAAAAAGGGGGAATGTCTTGTGTATGCACGAAGGAGCGGGGAAAGAAACATAAAATGAGCCACAGTCGGAGAGAGAGTGGAAGTAAACAACATCATTATGACTCCCTTGGCTCTGGCCTTGTGAACTGGTCCAAAGCGTTTCTGCAGATGGTTGTTATGGTTGCCGCTGTAGTGTTTAGACAAGGTAATTATGGCGCACAGCTACAAACTTAGTCAAGCAGTCTCCCGCCGAGCGCCCGTTCTTGATGAGGGCAGAAGTAGAAGGAGACGCCAGCGTTCAGCCCGTGTTTTAGCTTACAGTCCTGTTTACTGCCTTGCAATGCTACAAATTAACACGCGGCAGCCATGTTGATAATGGTGTTGACTTCTTCTTCTAGCTGCTTCGCTCTCTACAGTATCTTTAGCTGCCGTTGAGCATCAGCTCATTCCCAACTCGCCACATACGGACGCCGTGGATGGCGTTTTAAACATGTGGTTTGACGTTGTGACTCCTATAAACTTGGTTGGGTTGAGGTTAAGTTTTGGACACGAACAGCGGTCTCCTGGGTGAAAGTCATGTGGCTGTTTAACCCTCCCATCCTCTTCCTTAAGGGGATACTTCACCGGTGGAAACATGAATCTGTATTGAAAGAAGATCATAAATGTAGTCGGAATGTAAAATAAAAAGCCTTCTTGACTGAGAAAAGGCAGATGGTGCACTTTTTGGTGCATGTGGATGGAAGACAACAACTCCCACAATGCACAGCTCCGCAGGCGCAAGCTTCCAAGCAAGATGGCGGATGTTGCATTTGGTTTCTGCAAGTGAGGTCCGACCACTGATCTGTAATAGGTCTTTAGTCTCAGTGGGTGCTGCCCCCTACAGGCGGATTGAAGACATGAGTGTTGTAGCCTCACCACCTCGAACCAAAGAGCCTACGATGATGCAAAAAGACGATATTTGCGTCATCGGAGGCTCTTTTTTAGAACAGAAACACAGAGATCTCCGTCTCTGGAGAAATGAGGGAATGATGCCTGACCATTCAAACATACTACCGGGTTTCTAACGACACAAAGTTGAATGCACATGGGTGAAGTATCCCCTTTAAGTGGCGATGTAATGTTGTTGCATTATGACAAGAAAAAAGCAAATGCACAGTGATAAACATGCAAAATGAGTGAAGAAATGGTCCTGTTATGTGCGATTTAGTGATACCCGGCTGGTTATTGTCTACAAGAAACTCATTAACATTTTACAGCTGTGATAATGTAGCTCACCCGTTCACTGGGGAGAGCGGAGCCCCGTGCAACAGATCCCCAACATATTAATATTACTCAGGGCCACACTGAGACATCTTTCTCTCCGTGGGTCACGATTACCATTCTCACGCCGCTGCAGCCCCTTTGGCGTGGGTGGGCCGGCTTTAATGAGACTTTTTAATTAACGCAGGCCTTTCACGGCTCCGTGCAAACATTCAGGGTGCGCCGTTCAGGGCGCTTCTCCAGCGTACCCGTCGGCCGCCACGCAGATGGTCAGTTATTAGCGGTAATTAAAACTCCATCAATGATCATGGTTTGTAATCGTCTTTAATTTGAAATGTATTAATGATGAAAAGCCGCGCGGCGTGCATGTTAATGGCGACGGCGACCAACGCCGGGGATGCAAAGTGTCAGCGGAAACATCTCAGAGGGCTCAGCCTCCCTGTTATCAGCAGACTTTACCCAATTACACGTGCAAGCAGCCCTCCTGCACATCCCGCTACCTCCGTCCCCGGCACGGCGGCGCTCATTAGCCAAGCGCTCGTTTCATCACTCCCCATTTGTTTATTTGTGCGGCTGATTTGGAATTAAGGTGGTAAACACATCGTAAACAAAGCTAATATCATTTGGAGGCTATGCGGTGACATTTTCTGGATCTAATGAAGACAAAATGGTGTCGGTTTATTTATTTTTTTGCGGAGAGGGTTCTTGAGGGAGCCGCGAGACCTTCCGGAGAGTAAAGTAGGTCAGCTGGGCTGACATAGGGCGCCTGTGGACATGTTCTTTTATGGCGCTGCTGCTTCGCACACAGCAGCCTCACAGAGAGGAAGGAACCGCGGTTACCGTCGGTAACAGCTTGTCATTAGAGGAAAACAGCCTGGAGGTATTTATTTGATCATCTGAGCGGTTCTTGTCCATCATATTATGGAGTAAAACAGATGAAGACGATGTGTTTGAACCCGACAGTGTGCGTGATTGAGGAACGGCGTCCAAAAATGACCACGTCTTTACTTCAGTTTTAGTTTCTCCTCATTATTTTTTATTTTTTTTGCATGTTGAGAAGTTCCACAGACAACAAACACGTGTCTGGTTGCCAATGGCAGCAGGAGGAATCATGAACGGAGTGACAGCCACAGCTGATGACAGGAAATCTCTCCAACCGCTCAGGCTCTTGTTTATTGATTTGTTGTCGAGAACGGTATAAAGAAAATCTGCACAAAAAAAAAAAAAAAATCCTAGTGTTACCGTTGACCGCACGCTATGAGTGACAGTCAATTAAAATGGGGAATGGGATCCTCGGAGCGACGCCATCCGGATGACGCGTGCTCGTGCCGAAAGCAGCGGTCTCCGGAGTGAACCGTAAAACGGATATTTAGACTAAAAGAAAAGAGCTTAATTCCTCAGCTGCTGAATATGTTTGTTCTTATAATTCTGTATTACATGTCTGCCTAAGCCTGGACTAATTTTCCACTAGAGGATTGTTCCATGATATTTTCTCTTATTAATTAGCACGGTAAACGCTGATTAGTCCCACTCAGTGTTATATTAATGCTCTGAGCTGTGTAGATGTAGAGCAGATCTCGGCCGACGTCGATCCTGTACTCTAATATCCGGTCGTACATAAATCAGGCGCTGTCACGGCAGCAAGTTTTCCAGAAAAGAAAAAAAACACAGAGCTGTTTATGTGCTAACGCCGAGTGTCAACACGCACTTTAAAGTGCTCTAGAGTTTCTGGTGGTGGAAGCGAAAGGATCCTTCCACTCTTGTGGATTTCTGAGGAGAGGGAAGGCAAATGTAATGCAAGCCCTTTTTCTCGTCTTCTGATATCTCAAACAGCCACATGTTTGTATTGAAAATTATTTGGAAAGGTTTTTTTTTTCTTTTCTCTCTGAAAACACTTGCTTCTGAAAAGCAGCAATCCCCTTTACAACCTGGTCCTCCACCGTGCAGCACTAGTGCTTTTGTGCCGGCGATAAGAGTTTGTGAGTGCATGCGTCTTTGATCTGCCCTACCGGAGAAGATGTTGAAGGTTTAGCGGGGAGATGCCGGTGTTTACTGTTGAGCTTAGATATGCCCCCCCCTCCCCTAGCGTACTCCACATTGAGCGGCTCCGCTGTTAGCCCTTTTCAAGCATGCCTCCAAATTCTGTCTACTAGCTTGTTCTCTTTAAAGAGGGAGGCTTTAAACACAGGCATGCACATCATGAGAATAAAATGATTCAATGCAACGTAATGCCCCTTGGTAATTGAAAAGTGATGAGCCCTTACCAGCGAGCTCTGCAAGGATGCCACTCAGTGAACTTTGAAAGCAGACACACACACAGAAGTTTTAACACGGAGGATATGCATTCACATCTGTTTATGTTGTTTCCCATAGTCGTTTAAGGGGGGGGTGCATTTGTTGTTTCATTTAGCTTCACGCTCGTAATTGACAAATTGTGAAACTAAAGAGCAAATGAGTAAAAGTCATTTAATATGCCAGTGAGTGTGCACGGATCCTTCTCCGAGAGCATGCAGAGACACGTTCTCAAGAACAACAGGAGCTCACAAAGACTGCCTCTCCGATTTGATTGCATCTACTGCTATTTGAATATGATAACAGCTTCAGCCAGTTACTCACGAGGATGGGGGGGGGTTATACTGTATTGATCCACATTGATGAGTTCCTTGTGTTCCCTCCGCTTTGCACCGCGTGACCTTTGCACGGCTCAGGCACACACAAAGACAAAGTGCACGTCTTTGCAAATGCATAGCATGGATTATTGTTGTTACAGTTCTCATGTCCATTTCTTTGTGGGGCGATTAGCGACCACCGGTTAATGTGACCTTCACGAGGATTACGGCACGAGAACGGATCAAGACAAGTCGGCTGCCATTTGTGGGCTCATATGTGGGATCTGAAACGCTCTCCTCGCTGTCGTGTCGAGGCCTCTTTGAAGGTACCGACGAGTAAATAATGTTGCATATGATGCAACGTATCATCACGGCTGTCATCAATTAGTGGTTCCAGACTCACCTCGGATCTATTTTCCCGCCTTTTGACATGTGTTATACTGTGTCTCCTTTTCCACAAGCCTGCCGGCGTTGCGGATCCAGAGGAAGCGTGACATGTAACACATCGTTGGTGGTTGTGTGATGTATTCAGTGTGCGTCGGATATAAGATTACCCCTAACATACCGCTTTGACAGGACTCTTTAAACAAAGTATCTGTGCGTCGGCGGCCTCACGCTAGCAACTACTGGCTTTCTACGGTCTTCGGATAAACGTCCGGAGCTTTGTTATGCCCCCTGGTGGCAGGTCACACACACAACACGTCAAACCTCAGTACACACTGAGGTGGTTTGGCCTCGTTTTGCGGAACAACTCCAAATTCCATCGCTTTAACATTAACAACGTTAATCAGGAATAATAAAGAGCGGTAATCCCGCAAAGAAAAGGCAGCGTAAAAAGGGCTAGAAAGAGAAAGGGAGGGAGAGAGAGGATGCAGCAAACTTCCTTTGCACTCATTTTTTCTCTTTTTTTTTTTGCTGTGACCATGATAATCATTGCAAAGAAGCCTCAGTAGTTAAAAAGTGTGCCCATCTGGTGAGGAAACTGGGACAAAGTGTACTTTAGAGGGAACAGAGGATAACTCTCCTGGCCTTTAGGGCTGGAGCTGGGGAGAGCCAAGTGCTCTGAAATAGTTAGCTAAAGATGCTTATATTTCCTTTCTTTTTTTTATTTTTATTTTTAGATATTCCTCGGGGGGGATGTTGTATTTGTGTGGTTGCAAAGGTCATCATTTTAAGTTTCCCTTTCACTTGTTAATGAATGCCCGCACTGTGAAGAGAGTGCTAACTTTCCATATCGCTGTAGCGGAGACGCGGAGACCCCCCGCTTGAGAGGCAGCGAGGGGTCTCGGTGGATGTCAACGCTGTTCAATACTAATGGTGTTACTGGCATCGGGAGAGGAGTCCACAAATTGGCTTTTCAACTTCTAACCCAGCCCCTCTTGCGATGCTTCCCTGCCCAATCTCCCAGGGTTTGTGCCGTTCGAAGCTCAAGCATTCAGAGCATCATTATTCTCACAACTCTTATCTGGAGACGGGGATCAATAAATCCATGGATCCAGCCCCAACTGGACTCCGGTGTCCACCGGCCCTCCTATTTGCCTCCCTTGTCAATCAGCGAGAACACTTACCCGCTGGAACATGCTGATGCATTGTGTGACGCCTTGGCGAATGTTCATTAAGTTGTTTTTCAATGAGAGGCAGGGATCAATAGCAGACCGTGGTGATTCATGCAGACCCGGCCCGATGCATCCGTGCTGATCTCTCCCAAAGATTAGCATGCCGGAAGACACAGATAATATGAAGGAGTCAATTAGTAGCTCATGAAATATAAATGATTATGCAGGTAAAAAATTGCACTTAGATTTTTTTTTTTTTTTTTTCAATTGCAATTAAAAGTTTCTCATCCAATAGAAGTGAATGGCATTAAAGTGATAATCTTCCACATGTAGTTTTAAAAGTGTTGGAATCGATGAATAATGTATCCTCAGCCTCACTCATTATAAATGGGATCAGCCTCTGGAACTGACATGTCTTCTTTGTTGTGACTGGCTTGTTATAAGCTCCTAAACAATATTCAGCTCTCACCCGCTATCAACAGAAATATAGTGGACAGCTAATTCACAGTCTTGGCAGGCTTAACGGGGTTGTCTCCTCTTAACATAGCACACACCCATGGGGCGTGGAGCCCGAATACACCAAGTCCTGCATTGTTTCCCCAGGATTACATTGGAAACATGACCAAGGTGAACCAATCAATATAGTCAAACTCTGCCGGACAGAACTAAGTTCAGGGTTGTTGGTTTGAGGATATGACCTTCTGAGAATCGGACAAAAATGTCTTTTTTTTATAAAAAATATCCCAAATAAAAAATGTTTTTCTGTCGACTCACCTGTATTATGCTTTCATTGCCGGAAGGAATGTCACTAAACACTGTTCAGCCTCATTTCATCGGCCTCCAGATGCACTTCCTTTAACCTCCCACAGGCGACCCTTTTGACTCCACACAACCACTATAAACATGACGGAGATGTTTGGGTCTCTGTAACGATGACCAGCAGGTAGAACATCCACAGACATAACAGCATGTGTGGCGTTTTGAGTTCAGCTTGGGTCAAAGCAGTCATTTAAACATCCTTTTTCATCCTAAATGAATTCATTTCGCAGCAAGCAGCATTCGTTTCCGTGTCTATTGGCTTAATTGGGATTGCAACTTGTAAAGTATTTAGAATTACACTGTGAATCTGCCTAATTGTTGCGTTGAAGACAGAACACAAGTAGAACACAACTAGGCTTGAATAGGTTTTATACAGTTTTTATGGTAGATAATTAGAGAGGTACAGTACTGTATGTCTGTTTTATTGATGCTGAGTCTCTCCAGCTAAGAAACCTGGACGGACATTTTTCATCCTTAATAGGGAGTTTATTTTTAGAAAAACAAAAGTTTTATATGGAGCTTTTTTTCCCACTGTTATTTGAGTTTGGCTGATTTAATTCCACACGTGGTGTTCATGGTTGGAAATACCATCATTATGGAGCCGTGCCAGTTGCAATATGTGCATTTATTTAGAGGAGATGGTTTCCTCCATCTGTCAAATGTTATGATTCTGGGACATTCTGCTTGCTTCGTGGTCTGAGGTGCGTTTCCGTGTCACTGCGAGGTGGAGAGTTTGAATCAGGCCGTGAACCTTTGGCGTATGTCAGCCCTCTCTCCTTTCCCTCCGTCAGCTAGCAAAATATCATCAAAATGTAATAAATGGAAAGAAGATTCAAACAAAAACCTGATCTTCTTATAAAACTGTAAGTGTTACATGTTTGCATTTGGAGACACTTTTTTAGCATCATATAATGTAATTATTTTGTGAAAGATGAATCCTGTGCATGACTATCTATAGGAATAATGAGCATCTATTCATACTGTAGATACATAAGCTTCGGTTCATAAGGTACGTTGATATTTTAGTATGCAGGTGTGAAGTAACAGTGGAAATGTGGAAGGAGATATTTTAAAAGCTTGGATATAAATATTTATTAAATGGCTGCAATCTCCTATTTCATACATTTGTTTTAAGTCAGTGAATATTAAATTATTCAGAGATTCCCGCCACAAATGCAAAGGTACTGGACTTAACCCGACCCTGGTGCCCGGTGTGACGGGCCAGGGAGTGAGGCTTGATGTGTGGGACTCGGTGAGGCTGCTGGGACAGATGGACCTTCCGTACAGCAGCGGACCAGCGAGGTTGCCGATCCACAGATTGCTCTTTGTTGCTACGTCGGCGTGGCACTTCCTAATCTAGTGTAACTGATGACAGAGGACGACTTCCTCAGCTGCTCTCTCCCGGGGGCTTATCATTCTCCCCGTCCCCGTATCAATCACCTCCGAGTCGGGGCCCGTGGTCATGCTACATAGCCTTAGCTACACCTCCCGTGGTGTCACCAACTGTACTACATCATACCGTATGTGGTCTCCATCAATCCCCTCCCCCATCTCTTCCGGGACACATGACAAAGATGGGGAGAAAGAGAACAGCAGGTGGAAGTTAAAAAAAAAAACTCCAGTTAATATTAGTTTCACTTGTAACCCTTGGAAACAATGCCGATGAAGGACAGGCCATTGTCCCACCAGCTCTGCCGTGGTCGTGTTTTCCCATTCATGCGCTAATTTGTACGCCCCACTTACCTCAGGATACAGGAAATGATCGACCTCCCGTTGCTCGCCCCGTGGGACGCCGCTGACCACAGCACTCAGCCTCGGAGCAGCATCACAAAGACATCATTACAGACAACATATGTGTGACGGATGGAGACCGGCTGCCTGCGCTCAAAAGGAAACGCCGACAACAGAGAGTATCTTTGGCGGTGCATTGTAGTCGCGTGGCGGTTGCAGAGGAGGGGGTTGCCCTTAAGTGAAAGGGATGACTGGGTGAGGGGGGTGATTGAATGCTGTCAGAGAAAGTGGGGAGATAGACCGGCAGAATGATCTAATGCTCTGTCAATTTATGGATCTGGCTTTAATGGAAAAACTTGATTTTTTTTTTTTTTTTTTTTTTTCATCTGGCATTCGGATAAGTGTTTATAACTGTGATTACCCGCTGACGTTTTTATGCGTGGCGGAGCAAAGGGAGGGGACTCTGAGAGTGCAATATGGAGACTAACCTTTGAATGAGAACTATCTCGCAAATTGTTGCCGGTGGGCTGTTTAAGATTTATGAGGTCTCTCAAGAATCGTGTTCATCATGAGTAGATATTGACTCTCTGGCTTTTGTGGCCACAGCTAGAGAGAGGGAGCTGTCATTTTGTGAATAATTTGTAGCAGCTGACATCTGATGAAATGTATTATCAGGCCCGTCTCCAGTGACAAAGGGGGAAAAAGGTGCTCACTCTCAGTGTTTGTCTTTATCGACTACGGGATCTTTATGGTCACGAATAAAAATAAAAAAACACCGCTCGCAATATTTCATATCGATGAACTGAAAGGCAAAATATTATCTCACTCCGTAGACGTGTGGGCTCCTTATTTGCACCTGCTCCTGTAAATGCTATTAGAAGAATTAATATTTTGCCTCGGTCATTGTCCTGGCCTCAGTCAATGAGGTCCTTTTTCTGGAATCACTCAGTGTATTGGAAATGTCAAATCCATCTTGGGCCGGCCTCTGTAGTAAGTCGAGGGGTGCTGACTTAAAGTCATTCATTTTGTTTTATTGACCATTGGATTCCATAAGGAAAATGACAAGCCGAGGCCCTCCAGTCACATGTTAATGAAAACACGGTGGACCTTGGACGTCCTGCCAGAGGTCCTTCAGAGTCGGAGCCGTTAGAGCGTATTTGGACTCGGCTGAGCTTCATCACATCAACAGTGATGTCATAGAGTTTCTTTTTTACGGAGAAATCATTTGAATGTGTCGCCCTTCGTCTTTGATCTCCGGTGGAACCGTTCCCATTGGCTGAAGGTCTGCCGGGACCTGAATCCTCGATCCCTCGAGGATTCAGCCCCGTTGAAGCCAGACGGCCCCGCATGTTAAAGTCCCAGTTGGCAAGTCCTGCAGATGGAGGGCACTCCGTCAGATTGTGAATGTTTCCAACTCTCAGGCTCCTCCCCCACGACCACCGAGCTCCTCCCCCTCGACTTCCTGCCCTTTGAAATCCCTTGGATCACGCCACCTTTGAAACGTGGGTCCGATGTTGACTCTGGTTTTATCACGGGCACCGTCGCCATCTTTTTTTTTTTCCTTCTTTTCCACCGGCGTTTTCTTCTCCTTGGTTGTTTTGGACCTCCTCGTTTCGGTTTTTAACGAGGAATTGGAAGCTTGTTGCTACTTCCCTCCGCCTCCCCCCTGTGATAGTGGTACGACCCGAGGAGGGAGGGGCTCTGTGTGTGCACATACACAGCCCTGCGTGCTGATTGGACAGGATGATCCGGGCTCTGTCGATCTTTGGAAAACAAACAAACGGACTCTACGTTCACGTAGAGGCACGCTTTTTTTCTAAAGCTCAATTTATGTTGTACTATCGAGCGTAGCGTCGGCTTCAGTGAATATGACCCGACTGGGACTTTCAATAAGAGGAAACACAGTATGATTGGCTGAAGTATCTATAGCACGTTGCTTTGAATTCTAGATATCGAACGCAGCTAAACACAACTTCTTTGATGCCCGTATAATCCGGCGGAGCCCGCCACTTATTTAATAGAGAGTCTCGATTATCAGCAATTCACATGTTGGCCTTCTCTCCACAGAGGCATGATTAAAGGTAAATATACTTAAGTGCCCCCTGGGCCAAGGACTTCATTGGACCAAAGAGAGCACTTTTCTAAAGCCCACTGTTGGACCAGCATCTGGTTTAGGGCATGTGGAGAAGCTAAAAGCTGTGCACACAATGAGAGAGAGTCAGGTAATTCCATTTGCAATTGGACGTAACACTTTGCAACAAGATACATGGGCAGAGAGGGGGATCGAGTGTGTGTTCGGCAGTAATGGTGGAGGGGGGAGGGCAAGAGGACTCAAGCTGTGTAATTACCAGAAGAAAGAAACAACACAGGGCTCTTCACATCTGCACGGAGCAGCACAGTGATTTCTTAATTTCCTAATTCAGCACAACAAGCAGACTCAATGTGCCCTGAAAGAGGACTCTCCTTCTGGATGAATCATTGCCGTATGCGCTCGTCACTCCACGGCGCTTCCAGCTGCATATTAGAGATGGTTTGATATGCTGTATACGTACGCTACAGCGTGTTGACTCCGGTTCTGCTTCATTTAGTGCAAATCACACTTTTGTTTGAGGGGAAGTTTCTTTTTTGTGTGTGTGTGTGTCAGGTACACAACCGTGTTGTCGTTTGTCTCTCCAGGTGACCCTGTTTTTCTGTAGCCTGAAGCGATACCCAGGTTGTCCCATAGATTTGAGTTTGCCACAAAGGAGTCTCGTCAGGAACCCGGGTCCTGGAGGGGAAGCAGGCAGCGAGGCCTAATGATGAGAGGACATACACGAGCACACACCTCTGTGCAGCAGCAGCACGGTGACGGTGGGATGGCCCTGGAGTGTCAACCTAGTTGTCTCTGAAGTCTGTCTACAGAGCCGCAGATATACCGTATACAGGTCAACATGGCGGCTGCATCCTCACTCATGATGCATCTATCAATAGCACCTCGTGATTGTTTTCATTATTTTATCAATTCATTGTTTGGTTTATAAAAGGTTGATGAGTGCAGATGAAGTCAAATATTCAGTTTACTGTTTTATAGAATCAATTAACCAGAAATAATCAGTTAAGAAGTTTTTTTTTTATTAAAAAAATTCCTCAAACTGATTAATTGATTGCCAAAGTAGTGAAATATCTTCAAAATATCTCCTGGATCTGTCCATGAAGTGTCCTATATCATAAAATATATTTACAATAGCTCAAAAATTAATAAAATAATATTTCCTATTGTTCCAATCAGTATATGGAGGGTATATCCGACTAATATGTCTTCCTAGAAAATATATTAGTCATGTGATGGAAGACTTTAATACAAAAACACACAGCAAAATGCGTAATGCGTATGCTAATTTTGTCTATTAATATTTAATATGATAGAATTTACCAGCCATTTCGCCCTCTCTGGGTTTATTACCTATGTGGCATGTGTGCTTGATGTGGCACTTATATTAAAAAATAAACATCCACGTTGAGTAAATACCCAAACTCAAGTAGTTCAGCAATTACTCTGGCATTCCCGTGGTAGAATGAAGCGCTGCCTTGCCTCTGTGGCGGCGTCGTACTACTTAACAGGCGAGAGCAGGCGAGCAGTCTTTGTTCCACATCACTGTCACTCTGCTTCCTCCGGGTGCCTTGACAGCATCTTAGTGTCAGGATTTGGAGAGTCCCTGGCTTTTTACCATCTTAGCTGACAATACCTCAATTCCTTGACAGCTTAAATTCATCCATTCCGTTGCCATGTGACGACAGGCTTTTTTCCCCCCCTCCTGCCTTCCCCTTCAATCTGCCTTTTACTTCTCACACACCCATTCTGTGTTCCACAATCAATTATCCCCGACGACATTTGATGGGCAAAAATGAGGCACGTCAGAAAAACGTTAAGTCACTTCCAGTTTATAGTGTCGTTTCATCTAATTCAGAACTGGAAGGAGTTCAAGTTTCCACTGTCATCATGGAGGGGAGGCTGGAAGCATTATTGTGATTAAAGTCCTCACAGAAGCTGCCCTGCCTATCTGTGGACTACAGTCTTAATGTGGGCTCTGGCTGTTAGTATTGTGTTTGCACAAAAGGACTCACTTGGCACCGGAAACGAATGGCGATGGCTGCTGGTAATGTTGAGGACATATTCTGCTTCTCCCAGCTTGGTTCCCTCTACTGACCCTTCCACGTCCATCATTAAAAAAAAAAAAAGAAAGAAAGAAAAAAGCTCAGAGCTTTTCTTTCCTCGGCTCTGCAGGTGCATCGTTGTCATTTACGGGACAGAAATAGTATTTTTGAATATAGCCCCGCATAATGGAGCGCCGCGTGGTCTCAACATGGCCTTCCGGGTGCAGAGGAGAGAGGAGCGCCAGCGTCCCTGCAGACCCACGTCTAATTGGCTTGCTGTCCTGTGGCTGTTTCTTCCAGCGCCCATTCACACCTTCCCCTCCCCCCCATCAGCAAGCCCTGCAGGTGGAGTGAAATCCATCCGCTTCAAGGCAGGAACCAACAGCGCTCTCTGCTCTGTCCGCCAGCTCCACACACTTCCTATTAAGCTAAACAGGTATAACTCAAGGAGGCTAACAGTGAGCTACGGCCAACCCCCATTGTTCCCAGTGATAAGCAGACAATTAGCGGTTTGACCGAGGAGGTCGTGAATTACCTAAGTTGCATCGGGTCAACCCCGACCCGTCACGAAATGAACCCCTTAAGACGCCGGTTTAATAGCGGCGCTCGGAAGCGTCACTGGAAGTGACATAAATAGGTCTTTTAGCCGTAAAGAAGGGGCACTTAAGCAGCGTTCTGTTCTTATGACATAGTTAATGACTGACCTTTTGAAAGTGCACAGGGAAAGCCCTGAGAAATGAGTCGGCCAAACAGAAAAAACCCCCCCAGATAACCTGCGAGCTGACCTTGACTTGCCGGTAAACACCAGGTTTGTTTGCGACTCCCTGTAATAGCCGCGGCCATTAGCATGTTCTGAAGGCGTTCGGGGAGCTGCCATTCAGAGAGGCTCAGTGTGCAGATATAGCCACAAAGTTTTATTCCCGACTGAGGAATAGTGCAGGCCTTAATGAGAGCGAGGAATTTGGAAATGCTAAATCACCACAGTCAGGGCACCACCTGTCTCTGGTGTGCCCCGGTAATTATCTTGCATCACTACGTTCTCATCCCTGCCCATCGAGATGACATTAGCATAGAACGGCTCTGCATAAGCTAGACGAGGCGCTTGCCTGTCCTGACCCCCGCGTCCGACGGACAACGCACGTAGCGGAAGCTCGCCAGATCATAATGAACCCGCAGGATGTTTTCTGGCTTCTCACAAATAAACAAAAGGGGCTCCAAATGTTAGACTTTGTATAAATTAGCATTAATGACTTCATTACGTTTCCGGACACTGTTTCTGTTCCCACAATCAGCACTTCATTAAGTGGTGTCGGACACGGAATTGAAGTTCCTGTCCTGTTGGTGGTTTGACATGTTGCACCATGAACACCTGGCCCACGCCTGTGTGTCAGCTTCATCTGCTGCAACCCAAGTCTTCCAGCCGAATTTAAGATGTGGTTTGTAATCTTTAGAATATCCTTTTTTTTTATATGTGTGTGTGTGTGTGTGTGTGTGTGTGTGTGTTCACGCTATGCTTGGATGTGCCGTTTCATCCCACGTACTCTTTTAGTAGCCTAAGGCACAACTCGCTGCTTGAGGACCGACTGAGATTGCAGATTAGATTTTGATCCGTCTTTGAAATACGAGCTATTTAAACTTGTTCCACGAACTTGCAAGTGATGTATACTGTTAAAAAAACACACAAAAAAAACGCCCGCGTGCCGTATATTCACTTCTCAATGCTCCTCACGTGTGTTGAGTGTCCCGAATGTCTTCTCTCTGCTTAGGTTTTGTTGAAAAATGGATGAATAGAGCCCCGTTGCGGCAGATAGGCGTCGGGATTATCGTTGAAGATGTTTCAGCTCCGGCGTCAGCTGTCAAACATTCAGGAGTTGTCGATCTGAAACCCGCCGTGAAACCAATCACCTGGGCGACGGCGAGCCGGCGGAGGAGCAGGGTGCAGATGAGACGGCTGATTACAGGAACACCTGTGATCAGAATACACCATTCGACAGGATTTCTAAACAGCGCTGGTAGATGAGTAGCAGCGTGGAAGACAAGGTGCCGTCACGTGTCTGGAGCAAAATGACGGAAACGGCGGTGAAGTGAAACGGCTTTTAAAGCCGTACTATAAACATACATATATACGGGGATGGGGGGATATACCGTGACGATTCCCTCTCTCTCTTTGTTACGATTCATTGCCAAATGGATATAAAGTATTCATGACATGTTCTGTCGTGAAGAAGAGAAGCAGACACTGTTGCTATGGTGTTACCAAGACGGGTAATATGTGTGTATTATTGTTTATCCAGCTCCGACTGAATGAATTACCTGGCCAGTTTTTTTGGCCTCTTTAGTCTTTCCTGGCTCCGGGTTCTGTCGGATGGGCCTCGGGGACTTGGACCTAATAGCCTTTATCGATTCAGGCAACAGCCGTATGAAAACCGACTTTTCCCAGGTCTCATTTTAATGTGGCTTTTGCACCGATGCCCACCAAACTGTCGATAAGGGTGTGCATCTTCATGGAGCTACAGAAGGGGGTTAGTTAATGATATGACCACTGTGTGAAGATTACAACTCAATTATCTGCCCGTGCCGTGGACTTGGTTTATGGCTCAACATATTAATCACATTTCTCGACGGAGTTGCAGTAAGGTGGAACTGCTGTGTAGGGAAGAATACGAGGAGAAAAACTTTATTTTCCTTTATGAGTTTTCTCTTTTCCTTTGTCTCTCTACTGTACTATATTTAGAATATTCTCCTCCAATGGGAAAAAAAAAATATCACGCTTGCAATATTGCATGCATACTGTCATTCATTAGCTCTTCAGTCCCGTCCCAGTTTAAGCTCCAGGATCAAAAGCTTTCAGTTATTGTAAGTCTCCTCGAAAACCTCTGTGAACTAATTGAGCCGAGCTGTCCTGATATAAAGTTCCGTTTTAATATTCAAATCACTAAAGTGTCCTGAGGCTCCTGCATATTGTTCACCCACGTTAAAGTTGCGCTTTGAAAAGAGTCTGAGAATACAAATGTACTACTTTTTCAAAGGAGCTTAAAAACGCTCTCTCTCAGACAGCCTAAACGGCAACATTGGTGCTGTGCTGAATACCAGGGGAGGCAGTCATTGTGGACACTTTCTGGCAACACTGCAAAAAAAAAAATTAAAGTGTTTTTCTTTTTAACCAGTCATTTACAGTTGGATTACTTTTCAAAAAAGAAGAAAAAAATACTTCAATCAAGATAAACCTCTCTTTTTGGTAGAAAAATAATTATATCTGATTTAAATACAAATCAAGCTGTTTAAATACCAAGTATGAAATGCAATTTCCTGAATGTGTGTGCAGCAACGTGTCTTATCCTGTCTTCCTTCAATGTGTCGGCTCTCATTTATTTAAAAAAAAAAACCCAAACAAACAGCAAAATGGAGAACGAGTGAAATGACTTCACCCCACTGAACATTTCCTCTTATCATTGAAAGCTATTTAATTTCTGCACAATAATAATAGACCTTTTTATCACGGAATAAACAGATGCAACAGAATCAGGAAAAAAACAAGTTATCTTCCTAAAAAAAAAGTGGATTTCTAATCTCATCGCCGTATTTCTCATCCAAACTCCACAGATGTCTCTGTTTAGCCGTCACCAGGAGACCTTATTCGGAGGTCGGTATCCATAGCGGTCCGCAGTCCGAGCCTGCCTGATCGAGGTTGCCTTTCATCACAAGGCTCCTGCGCTTCCTGCCAGGCATGAACAAGATGCTACTTTTGATGTGGTGTTGCTTTTGAGAGAAAATACAAGACGGCTGATAGTAATGACATCGCCTGCAGTCTGCTGCAGACACTGATTGAAGAGTCTATTTTGGCTTCAGGAGTTCTGTCAGTGGGATACAAGCTCCTGGAGCAGGTCACTGTGATCTTTCTCATCCACCAGAGCTCACAAACACCCCCCCACACACACCCACCCTCCCATCCCACCACCACATGTCCCCAAGGGAGGCTTCTTCCCCAGCCAGATGCCAGCCATCGCTGCCTTCTCCTGCTGCAGCACCTTCATTAACATACTGACAGACTTGACAAGGATAAGGGAGCTTTATAAAGCAATCATCATACTCTGGAGTCCAACAGAATTGCTTCTGTTGAGCCTCAACACTTCCAGTATCGCGTTTCTTTTTATTCCGAAGTTTCCGCGCCGCCGTGGCCGCCCCTTTCCTCTCGGGCCGCGATGACATCGGACTGGAAAATCAATAAAGAAAACATTGTGGTTTGACAGCGACATGAAACACCAAACGCATGCACATCCTGCAAACAGGCCGGTTGTCGGGAAAGCTTTTTGGTTGATAAAGTGGTTTTTATTTGCTTTTTTTTTTGTTTTTGGAAGTTGTTGTCTGGCCAATCACAGCGGATTTACTTGTCAGCTGCAGATGCGATGCATGACGTGCATGCACGCCGCTGTCACTATCCGGGGCGTGTCGTATCATCACATGCCTGCTGTGTTTATCCATAATTACAGATGTTTGTGCCCCTGCCAGTCGTTAAATTACACACCAACAAACCCAAAACCGCTCTGCCTGATTGGCATTTCTGTCCTGTTCAAACAGGTGTGCGGCGTTGCCAACAAAGAAAAGTAGAGTAAAAAGCCTCCCGCCCACACAACGGGGTGACTTTCAGCCCCGCGCTGCTTTGAAGTCGGATTCAAAGCATAAAACAGAGGTTGGCGAGAAGATAAGGGAGTGATTTTCCCCCTTTATTTTTCAACCATCCTTTCTATGTTTGAACGAGTGCAGGTTCGGCCTCTTTGTGGTCAGCTCAGTTCACTTTTCATGACAAAAGCCAGTCTTGCCTCTCTAATCCGCCGGTGGAAGGGAATACGGGTCCGGTACATGCGGGTGAATCCGGATTTGGTGGCTGTTAATAAAGTTGTGCTTGTTTGAATAGAACTCGGCGTGCGGGATACGCCGTCCAGCTCGAGTTCTGGCTGAACATGCAGCACTCGGACGGTTTTATATTCAGCTGAGTGGCTGAGTGCCTCCGTGTCAGGAGGTGAGGACAGTAAGAGGTTTGTCAGGAGAAGCACCGGTAAATAATTTAACCAGGCAGGGAGTAAAGGGTCAAGACTCCTGCCCACATCGGAAGATTCTGGAAGGCACCGTTGGGAGGCCAGGCTGCATACTTATCGGAGATACCTTGAGTGAGAATCTTATTTTTTTCTGCACTGGCACATTGATTTGTGTGCTTTTTTTGGTGTGTTTTTTCTCCCTCACAGTCCCAACAGATCCAATTCGTAACTGAATTGATCGATCGTGTGTCGTGACCGTCGGGGCTGAAGATTTCGCATTTCACGTCCTCGCGTTCCTCCAGACGCACCGATGTGGCACAGAAGAGCCTTGTCTTGAGAGAAAAACATTTTGTCTGCTGCATACTAACAACGCAACAAAAAAAAAAGCCTTGATCTCTCCATTATCCGAGTAATTACTTTAGATGTACAGATTTAATAAACACACTGCCGGTTTGTTAGAGTGTCGCAGAAAGCCCTTTTGAAGGCTATTATTAGAGCGCTATAGTCTACATTAGTGGCATCTGTTATTCCCATGCTCTCTTGCTACTGTCTGTGCAGGCTAATAAATCACATAGCAGTCTACAGCATCGTGCCACAGGCGGGGGTATAACAACAGCGGTGTGGGTGCAGACTGTATAGTCTAGCTCTTTCATATCACTCCAACCCTGCAGCACTCACGCTTTCCACAGAGGACTCTATCAAAGCATGCAAAAAAAAAAAAGGAAAAAAAAAGAGACGAGCAAGCATATATATTTAGGAAATGCTGTTCAGAGCTGTGGCAAATCGGTATTGTTACAGTTGCTCATTTTTTAGTCCGCTCTGCTTCACGGTGCCGCCGCATTAGCCCGGTGGACTTTGATGGTGAAAAAAAAAAAAAAGAAAAGAAAGGATGAGGCTAGGATTAGTTTAATGCCACTAATTAACAAAAGACAGAGGAGAGGAACATGCTATCTGGTGCTGGATGTCATGGCAGCCCCTTCAGCACCTCCGCCACTGTTAATTACCTCTGGCGTTTCACTATCTCTCCCAGGAACGGACAGGGGGCTTGCATCCCTTGAGCTGCTGCCCGCATGGTCATTAGAAAGAATAGATTCATGGCAGCATGTGCTGTTTCTCCAGCCGGCTATCGGGATTACAGGAAGTGTCGGCCTTGTGGTGACCTGTTACAAAGGTGTCCGTTTTCTGTGATATTTCACTTTTTTTTTTTTATTATGTGGAGTCATTCTGATGGAGAAACTCTCCATATGTCATTATTCCCAAATTCACCATTTTCTTTGAAAATGAGTCCATCTCTTATCAACGTCCGTCACATTTATTCATAGTTGATCTATCTAATGATTGATATCCAATTGCGATAGTAATTGTATGGACTTAGCAGACTTATTGTACTGGTTCTGGACAATACCAAGCCACAGCAGGCTTTTCTATTGTCCAACAGAGCTAAGTTAAGACCTGCTGCTTCTCCTGTCTTGCTACAGTTCCTCCATGAAGCCTAAACAACAGCAAAGGCAGCCGATCATCAAAAACAATCATTTTCCGTACAAGTGTCCAGCAAACATGATGTTAATTTGGGTGCGATGCATGTGCATCTGTTTCCTAGCCTAGCATCTGACTTAATAATGACTCAATAACTAGTGCATAACTTTCTTTCCGCCACCTTCGGAAGTTTTCCTTTCAAGGCGTTAAACATCCTTGGCAGTTTCGTGCCCGCGTCTCAACAGCTCCCGCTCATATTTTTGGTGGCGATGAATTCTCTGCCATGCTGACCTCCGGAGAGTTAGCGTGAGGCCAGAAGGCTTAATCCAGTTACGACGTGTGCACCAGCCACACTTTATCACAGGCAGCAGTATCTACCTCTCCTCAGGCTGTGAGACCACACTCTCGAGAGGGAAGATACCTCGGAGCTCCACTGTACTCTTGGATCACGTCGTCCTAATCCGTTCCAAAGCGTAACCACTACATCGCAGGAAAACAAAACGTGCCCTTGGTCGTGGCTGAAGGGGCTCACACCTGTCTGTTCTTGCATGTTTTCCAGAGAGGACGGCGAAACAAACAAAACGGCACACGGTTTCTCCTCGAGTCTCCCCGTCTGGGTTTAAACACCGGATTCTTCTCCTTGAGAGAACAGGAACAGATGTTGACGCATTTAAGTGTTTCACATTCATTTCCTGATCCAGTTAAAGTGAGCATGTCTGACCAAAAAGCATATCTCGCCACCAGTTTATGTATATTAACACTGTTACTCATAAATCAACCAATCCTCTGTTTATTCCTATTTAAATGCATCACGTTTAGCCAATTACCCACAATTACCCAGATGATGTCATTTAAATGGCGTTATAAAAGAGAAGACATTTGCAAATATTCCAACTTCATGGTGAACCTATATCTGTATATCTGTATATATGTATTTGTTTTGCTGTTGGATGTTCTTGCCAGTGTAACACAGAAATCCAAGTGTTCGGCTGGATTCCTCCCAGTCGGTTTCAGGTGACAGGAAACGATTGGAAATCAAGAAAGAAAAAAAAAAAGAGAGTCTGATTAATCGTCCATCTGTGTTGAATTTAACGCTTATCATGGTGGACGTCGATCTCAGGCCAGACATCGTGGGCTTGATGGTACTCAATCACACAGGCTCATTTTTGGGGATTTGCTTTCCCCTCCCTCGGGCATCTGGTGCCAATTTTCTAGAAGGGTTTGGACCAAATTGTGGCTGGAATGTGGATCATCATTCAGTGCACTTATCTGGCCAGTCCCCCCACCACAAAAAAAAAAACAGTAAAGAATGAAATATGTTCCTTGTGAGCTTTAAACAACATTGCTGTATTGTTCACCTTCCCTTGCTGTAAACACAGACAACAAATGACCGTATGAAGAGAGAAACACTCTCCTCACTGTGTCCTTCTGTTTTTTTTTCATGCCATCACCCATTTGGCTCCAATCAACTGTGTCTGCAACGCCGTGCAGGTAAGTCGCACACTGGCTGCACCGTTTCTGTCTGTTTTTGATCTCACATGAAAATTACCCGAGGAAGGGCTCACATCCTCTGGCTGTCTTTCGTGGGTTGAAGCAATCACTTGTGTTGCCTCCTTGTGGCTCCTCTTTATCGATCGAGTGTCTGTATGATTCCCTGCCATGCACTCAGAAAAAACCTGTCCTAGAAGACATAGATACATTAAAGGCTGGGCCTTTTTTTTTTTAAAGTAATGCAAATGCAGAGGAGAAAAAAAGGGGGATCTGAGAAAGTCATCTTCCCGTCTCCTCTTCGCTGCTCCAGTGGAATTTTTGTAATTAGATTGTCATAACAAATACCACTCTCTCGCTTGCTTTTCTATTCAGACGACTCAAATGATTTGTCTCGTGATTTCATTGTCACTTTATACTCGACTTAGCCCGCGTTGATGTGACAGCGTTCCGTGGCTTCTGGAGGTAAGAAAGGCTGAGGGAAAGTGCGAATCACAGAAAAAGTAAACACGACAGTGCTCCTGATGAATAATCAGTCCTTTTTTTTGTGTTCTTGGAACATAATCCAATTAGTGTATCCAATAGTGATTAACTCTCTGTGTATTAATCAGTCGCTGACACAATGATGGCACTCCAATTCTTAAATGGATTGCCAGTGGGATTCACACATATCACTGTGAGATGAAGGATTGTGCATAAACTCTTTGCCAGAAGTATCAGAGAGCTAACTTTTATGCATGTTTTATTAAATGCCCTTACTTGTACATCCATATTCATCCCCCTATTATATCAGAAGAGCATCAGAGGAACACGGTTCCCCAGGGGGAACACTCATAAATAGAGTTTACTGGACGTAAATATCGTGGGAATTCTCTTTTCCAGCGTTTTAACATCGCTGTCCAAATCCCAAACTTCCCAGCTCCATTCCCACATTTTAACTGCCGCCGACAGTACTTACTGAAAAGTCCTGTGTAAAGTGGTCTGGCGGCTGTACAAGCGTGTTTGCTAAAGCTTGGCCAGATCTGTGCTGTGGTCCAGAGGAGCGGGCCAAAACCAACAGATGGGTAGAGCAGAGGAAACGCTGCTGCTGCAGTGTTTGTCCCGGGGACCATGGCGAGCGGGTGTCCCTCCTCAGAGACTGACCAGTTGGCCTTATAGCCGCTGGGCCGCCGCCAGGACAGACAAAGAAAGAGGGGGAAAAGGGGGGTAAACTGAGAGGGGGACCTTAGAGCTTAGAAGTCATGTTGCATTGTGGGTAACCTTTCTTTCTGTCCAAACCTACAGAAATATGCAGCGGTATGCACACGAGTAGGGGTGGGTAAAAATATCGATACACTAAACTATTGCGATACTTTGCCGCCCAATACAATATCGATTTTTCAACTCCAAAGGTCGATTTAAAAAAAAAAAAAATCATGTTTAGACGCGTTGTGAATGCAGTACTTTCATTTTATTTTTATTATTTTTTTAAGTATTTATTCCAGTGAATTTCATGGGAATTAATAAAATGGAGAGGCTGTTTTTAATTAAATAGTTTTGACTCAATTTGTCCTCTGATCAATATGCTCTGATGTAAATATACAGGTACTTGTGTTTTCATCTTTATTTATCGCAATATCATGATACATATTGTGACCAAAGTATCGTGACATGTATCGTATTGTGACCAAAGTATTGTGACCAAAGTATAGTGATACGTATCGTATCGTGACCAAAGTATAGTGATACGTATCGTATCGTGACCAAAGTATAGTGATACGTGTCGTATCGTGACCAAAGTATAGTGATACTTATCGTATCGTGACCAAAGTATAGTGATACGTATCGTATCGTGACCAAAGTATAGTGATACGTGTCGTATCGTGACCAAAGTATAGTGATACGTGTCGTATCGTGACCAAAGTATCGTGACCAAAGTATCGTGATATGTATCGTATCGTGACCAAAGTATCGTGATACGTGTCGTATCGTGACCAAAGTATTGTGACCAAAGTATTGTGACCAAAGTATCGTGACCAAAGTATCGTGATACGTATCGTATCGTCAGGTTCTTGCCAATACTCACCCCTACACACGAGTATGCAGTGAAACAAACACCAGCGTTTGTGTTCGATGATGTCATGAGGAGATGCAGCCTTCTTCAGCATGCGTCATTGGCATTCTGCCTCATCACAGTTAGCCGGTGTCTGCAGGTTGAGCTGGGGGCTCGCTGCCCTCCCAGCGTGTGGGTGGAAGTAGTGCGAGGGGAGCGCTAATGCTTAATATGAGCTGCTGCCTCCCTTTCTCCCTGTAAACAGGATATAATATGTGCTCTTCATTAATGATGCAGGGCCCAGCCCCATGCAGCAGAATGCATTAGAGCTGTAATCAGCAGATATGATTGCTTTGTACTCGTCAGATTGCGCTAGGGGGCCTCGTGGGGTTTTTTGGTGGCGGTTTATGACAACTAGCTGTCGACGGAAAAAAAACGAGAAACGAAAAAGAAATCAAATGATATTCAATCCGACAGCGACTTAGAATGGCTTTAAAAAGGGATGGAGAGAATCTAATCTGTTTTTCTTCTTCACATAACTTTTGGATTTGGAGGCAAATTGCTTAGTCAGGACTAGCATGTGTTTATTCCGTGCGATGGCAGGCGATTCATTCGTTCATACCGGGATTCATTTGAACAGCAATAAAAACATGACAGAAAGAGTGAGAGGTCCCTCGGCGAAGCACTCAAAACTTCTTCCCAACACGTCCAAGTGGCTCGGCTTGATTTTCAAAACATATTTAATTCTTCTTCATTTCTCTTTTTTTTCTTCTTCTTTTTCATGCCAAAATAATCAAACGCAAATATTTCTCATCAGCTCCCTGGGAGCTGCCTTGTCACTAATTAGAGACGGTTTCTGGGGTTTAAAGAATCCAACAAGGGACTGGATTTTTCCTCCCTTTTGAGACTCATCTGGTTCCCACTGTTGTTCTTGTATGGCATGCTCACTGGAGGATGACTTTGATGTGTTTTTTTCCCCTTCCCCAGTTAAAATGAACTCTGACTTTGCTGCATATATTACACACTATCTGTACGGTCTTCTCCGGATCTCTTTATATGTGAGAAGGTGATAAAATGCAACATATAAAGACACTCTGGTCCCCTAGGCTCCCGTTGAAACGCCTCGCCGCCAACACGGCAGCCCATGTGGTTGTTTTTATTGTCTGCTTGGTAACTGCAGAGGCGACTGTCACATGCTAACTTCCCCAGTGTTCTTTGAAACAAGTAAATCAACATAACATTAGCTTTAAGTGGGCCTATTTTGAACTGCAATTTATTCTGTAAGGAGTTTTCACACTGTGACTTTCTAACACACACACACACACACACATCTTGCTCTAATTGGGCCGTGCAAACAAACCACCAACTACTGCATAAATTCGCTGTCACTCTGCCTGTTTATTTAAAGTTGACGCATATGCTTTTATTTGCATGATAATTGCTTTGGAAAAATGTCTGTTTAACTGCGCAAGCGTGGCTGCAGTTTGGTGTCCGTCCTTAAAACTACACACACACGCACACACACACACACACACACACACTACTATTGCTCTGTTTAAGTGGTCCACAAGTGTGTTTTTATTATTGATCTGCGGTTTCATAAGCGTCTGTTGTTTGCCATACCTTTATTTGAACTCACTTAAGACTAGGCTTGGCTCGTATGAATGAACCTGCCATCTGCTGAATGTGGTGGTCGGGAGGGGGGGGGGCTCTCATCTCACCAGTCAATGCACTGGTCACCCTGACCTTTGGACTACATCCCTGGTCCAAGAGCAAAACCAGCCCACTTCAACCCCGCCAATCCACCCCCATACCTCGCTGCCGCCACATCGTCTCGTTCACCTACCTTTTGGTTTTAAACCCATTTACTGGAAACACATTTCTATGAATTCAAAGGATTTGTGTATTATGTATAATTCTGAGCCAATATGATGAAACCGTTACATGTCTATTGATGCTCAGTCAGGAGTGGAATAGCATTTAATACAATCTCACATATTTCTGTTCTCTGAATGCACTGTGAGGCTTCTATCATGGTGGTACTATCAATGAAGTATCATATATATATATATTGCTGGACTAGATAATACATAAAGGGTAGGGTGAGGTGATATTTCTATTAAAGCGTGCGTTTCGGTTAAAAGTCACTGTTGCAATGTCAGCTATTCATTTACTGGAAGGGAAAAATGTTATATTTTAAAACCAAATTCTGAAAGGAAACTATTTTACTCCAGAATGGGCAAATGGACTTAGTATCAGCTGGAGATACATTTGTGTCCAAAAGGTGTATATGTTTAATGTTGAGGTATAAGATGGCTCAGTGTGTAATTTCAATCCACTTGGTGAATCTGCTGCTCCATCATGACTTCTCACCTATAACAATATTTACCGCTATCGTACTTCAGCGCCGACAGCCTCCGCTGGAGCTGCAGGTGTCGGAGATGAGGCGCTTCATGCTTTTTAAAAACCTGTTATACATCACATGTCGTTTTCTTACCTCGCTGCTTTGATATCATTACAGTTCAATCACAAAAAAACTTTTCTTTTGGCTCATGCTTTGTACTCATCGGTCCCCTAACCTGAGGCATTTGGGTCCAAGTACAGATTATCCTTGATCTCTTTTAGGGTGGAAATGACTGCAAGGGCTTTAATCCATGTCAGGAAGCCGCAAAAGGTCAAGACGCTGATTTCCCTTTCCTGTTGTGTAGGCTTTTTTATTGAGATATCACTCTACGGGTGAGGTAATAGCTCCTCAAGGCTCCCCTGTTAAACCTCTGCTGTCAAGCCTGTGGCTTTAACAACACTTCCTGACAAGATTCATAAAACACCTATGAAGTTTTTTTTTTCATTGGAGCCATTATATTGTAGTGTCTTGACCTCACTCTGGTTGTCCTTTTTTAGGTGCAGGGTAAAATGCACTAATGTCTGTCTGGAGCGCGTTGACTCGGCTCGGTGACGTCAGTTTAAACCTTTTTGCCAAGGTGGCAATTTGCCTAGCAACATTAAACCGTGTTTGTTTAAGGGCTCATCAGGGATTATTGGCTGTTATTATGTCAGTGGGAAGTTGCCTTAATCAATTTGGTGCATTAGCCATCAGGAGGGATTTATGTTGCTGATATCCGATAGGTGTGGTCGACATGATGCTAACTAAAGGGTTACTCCGTCTTATAAGTGCTGCCTGCAAGAGTTGAGATAACAGTTAACATGGAAATCCCTCACTTGTCCACGCTCCCCTATCTCTCTTGTTTTTCTTCGTGTCCAAGCACTCGTTTTTTTGCAAGCAGGGGATTGGCTGATCCTGTTTGTTGTCACAATAGGATCTTATTAGTCGTGACAGCTCGGGTCTGTCTATGTACGTGATGGTGATTTGGCCCGGGGGAGGTTACAGCGTCTGCCCATGCCTTTCATTACTGCAGCACCACCGGCCTCTTTATGAGATGTTCGTCCATCCCGAATGTGATGTGACACTTGCTTTTCGAGTGAGGAGGCTAATACGGAGGCATGTTTGTGAGCTCCCTGCTCTCAGGGTGGGAAAAGAAAAAAAAATAGGTATGAGCTCTATAAACTCTAAAAAAAGGCTTGACACCTGCCTCCGTCACATTACCCAGAGTGGTGCAAGTGTGACTGTTTCTCAGCCACAGGTAGAAGTGCTGCTAAAGGCGCTGACTGAAGTGGAGTTGCTTGTGGAATCTTCTTGCACAAACAAACCGAAAGCTCACTAATAACGGGCCGTGATGAGTGCGGGTGCAGGGCCTTCCCTGTAATTCACCCACGGAGGCCCAGCGGAGCCCTTCCTTCCACGGCGTCACGACTTTGACTGACAGGGAGACGTACTCGCGTGGAGGTATAGCCAGAATAAACAGGCGCCGCTAACCGAGCATTTGAAACCACACAGGGCTTTTCTGCCCTCGGGACACGGATGTATCAGCAGAGAGAGGAATGAATGTCAATCATGCAATTTGAAAATTCCCAGCATCATAAAAAACAGAAAAAAAAAAACGAACCCTTCCTCCCCTTCCTGTTTATTGTAATGCAAGCACACAGGAGCTCACTGTCTCCGTCTTTCTACGCACACACACAGACAGCATTGTACAGTGCAGCTTTTTTTTTTATGTATTTGTGTTTATGAGACTCCTCTGTCTTCCTGAATGCTAAATGTAGATAAGCTAATTTTCCTGAGCCGATTATCAGCCTGGCAAACAAGTGGGCAGACCACAGCGAACATTCAAACGGAGGATAAACAGAACGAGAAGGGGAAGAGGACTGTTTAGTTCCCCTCCTACGTTGGCTGGGAATGGATCGCAGCAGTGGCATTTCTCTCTCCGGCTCTGTCCTGAGATTCCCCCCCCGGCTTTGAGAGACGCTGCTGTTTTTTTACTAAATGCCCACTAATTCATTTGTCCCGTAACTCAATAGGAACGCAGCAGATATGATGGCTTTTAGAGAATTCCATTGTAAACAGAAGCAAAGTCCTCTCCCTCCCTCCCTCTCTGTGGAGATTGTGAGGCGGTTACCTCGGCTGCACGGTTCTTCCTCTACATGCTTTTGTGCTACTTGTATTTGAATGTAAAGCATTAGAGTGTTGTTATAGCTTGTGTATACAGTACAAGTCTAAGTGTAGAGTCTGAGGCAGCTAACCCGCCTTATTAGATTAGGCATGACTGAAATGTTAGACTCTACACTGTTTTCATAGCGTGTAAAGAGGCTTCGCTGCTCCTGGACTCGTGTCAAATTACCGCTAAAACCTATCTTCCCCCTAAGGAAAGTGTTGTAATATATGTTTTCTGGAGGTCGTCTCGACCTTCAACTACTTTTGCAGAGTATTCAAATCTATGCAGCGTTCCAGCGTGGCCACGCTCGCCTGTTTTCCTGTCATAGCAAGGGTACGCCATGACGCCGACTTGGTTGTCGGCGGGACATTTACATTAGTAAATAGCACAAAACTGACAGGCTCCGCTATAAATGAGCGAGTGTGCTGTCCTATCAAACGGCGGGACAGCTTCTGGCGGGGAAATGGGACGTGTTAGGGGCATATGAACTGTATATGCCTGCTGACAATGATGAATGTTGGCTCCAAAATACAGTACAAGTGATTTCCTTCCTTTTTTTTATTTATTTATATATTCGCTGGAATTGGGGACGTTTTTTTTTTTTTTTTTTTACCAATCTGATTACAAAGGGAGAGGAGGAGAGAAAGCAGGGCGGACGCTCAACCCTCATGTGATAGGTCGTTTTTTTTTTTTACACAAATGGATATTGGCTTCCATCAGAGTGCTGCTAACATCAGCGGTGACGTGTAAACGGTGACCTTCTGCACCGGCTGGCAAACAGCGGATGCAGAGTGAGGAGATATGGTGTTAAAGGGGAAGATAACAGAGGCTCCGTATATAAAAAATGTTCACATTATAAGAGTCACGTGATCATCCATTAGTGCTGATACCAGATTCCTGCACTCTCACTGAAGGTTGTCCCAGACTGAGGAACAGCATCCGTTTTAGGAGCCGTTGTGTAAAAAAAAAACCCTGTAAAGATGCCTCTTTACTTCATAAAAAGTGTTTTATGGGCCCTGATGTTTTAATGGTGTTTACAAGGTTCGGATTAACGCGAGCCGTTCTGTCAGAGACACACGAGCCTTCGCCGTCTGGCACTCAACTTTCCTTCGAACCTGTTTTATGCCTCGGTTAAACACGCCAATTATTCACATATTGCGCAGTTTGAGAGAGAGTTTTGCAGCCAAGTCGGAGCAGCGAGGAAGCCGTGTAATAGTACGGTGGGGGTGTGATGAATTAGAATATGTTCTTCCTCTCATTTGTGTTCCATGGAGGCGTGTTATTTTCTTGTTAAACTGACGGCAAAAAGGTTTCGCTCTCCCTGTGGAATACCACACGCCGTAATGTGTGTTGTATTTGTAAGGGAGTAATTATTAGCAATTCTGTCGTTTTTTTTGGTCTCTTTTCCCCTCTGTTTGTTTGTTTGTTTGATTTGTAAATCATCTTAGCTTTGAGTAAATAAAAAAAGAAAATCTTTACTTGCATTTAATACATTTCGGGAAAATCTTTATTGGATAAAAGCTGAAGTGAATCAAAGAGGAGGGACATCGTGATTTTAAATCAAACGTTTATCATACATGATGTAGAAATGGTGCTCATCATTTTTATCCATGCGTTTCATTTTTATATCCTTTGACTTGCATGCATGGAAAACAGTATTATTATTCTTATATTTTTATTGATTTTTAAATTATACATCCACAGTAGAACTCAATACCCCAGACAAAGCAAAAAAGAAATTAAATAAAAGAGAAAAAAAATAGATACAATATCAGGAAATTAAAACAGATGTGTATCCACAAAATAGTCATACATATGTGTGCATATACACACACATAACATACATGGACAACATAAAATGCATAAAAAAACAACTCAACTGTGCATTCATATGAAAGAAAACACTCTAAACTAAAGCTAAAATGGTAAAAAAAAAAAACTCTGCAATTTGAAACTCAAACTAAATATTTTCACAAACCTGACCTCCAGGAAGGTAAATATATCTATTCCCTGAAGTCTTCCTGATTTAGTCAGGCAGAGCGACCCTGCTTTAAAATCAGGTCAGGTGTCTTTATTGTGCCTCCAGGCTTTGTTTAGTGTTACTTTAGTGTCCAGTTTTACCTCCACGACGCCTCCAGGCCAGTTATTATTACGCCCACGCACCACTAATCGTCCAGTCAGTCATATTGTTTAACTTCTATTAAGCCCTTAACTTTTCCAGGATATACATTTCTCACTTATTTGTTCCAGCCGGGGGCGGTTCGGGGCTCGTCAATGCACAACTTCTGTACTGGAAGCATCTCATGATATTGATCTTTATCGCACCCGGGACACAGAGTTGCTGTCTGTGCAAACACATGCTGTTCTTAACCTTTCTCACCTGTCTTGATCCCCGTCGTCCCGCCGCTCTGTGTTAATGTGTCTATTTGTGACACCGGTGGCCTATTCATCCTCTAACGGGAGCCGACACCGGGCTTGCCGTGTTTATAGACGTCCAAAAAAAAACGCTGTCAGTCACCTGGACGGGGGATGATGTGTTGCACCGCTCCGAGAGGCTTGCCTTGGAGCATATCCATCCTCGGTATGGGGCTCCATACCTGGGATGGATATGCTCCGTAGACCCAGTCCATTAACACATCCACCGCTGACCCATAAATCACTTCCCAAGGCCTGCTCAGACAGCCCCAGCCTGTTGGAACATTCTGGCCTCTTCCACTATTCACATATGAAGCACTGCAGATAAATCAGCTCCAACAACTTTTATTCCTTGTACCTCTCCTCCGGTTTAACCCCCTCCTCCTATCTTCCAGCCAGATTAGCGTTTTTCCCACCCGAGTAAAATGTTTATTATATGTTTTTGGCTATGACTAGTTCATACGTTCATAGGTGGATTGCTAGAACAAGTGTGATGATCAGCTTGAATGTGGAGTGACGCTCTCCTTTGGCCTGTGTGAGGAAAACAGGATGCAGTTAATTACTGCGTGAGGTTCACACTGATGTCAGCATGTCCCTCCAAGTGCTACACATGCAGTTCTCAGTCGGAGCCGGAGCTGCGGAGCTGGCGGAGCCCCTCACACTCATGGGGAGGCAGTCAGACGGCGGTCCACCCCCCCACACAAGTCTGCTCCGCCTGTCAAAGAAATGGAGTCGTTGTGGTCGGCGTGACGAAGCGTTATCCCATCTCCCTCCACAAATGAACTCATTAATGATTGATTTGGATTGAACGTGTATGAAGAAGACATTCATCTATTCATGGAATCTCATTTGTCCTGTTTTATGGAGTGATGCTTTTGACAAGAAGTAGCAAAATGTAAAAAAAAAATCGTCCAGGAGGAGATAGATTTTTTTATTAATGTCTTTTCTCTCCGTCTGCCTCACAATTCTTTAACACAAAGAATTCATTTGAGCCTTTTCGACGGCACAAAACGATGATGGGTTCTGATTAAAACTATTCTTGTACTTAAATTGAAATGCAAGATATGCCATTTTCTGTGATTATCAGTTTTACACATGCACGGTCTGCAGACCCTTAGTGCGGGGAAGTTCTTAAGCTTTTATTCACCCCATTGTCGCTCCCGCTAAAATATAATTTCCCCCCCTCCCTCCCTTGAACACCTCGTACCTTTGGCATGGAATATAGGACAGTGGATGTCAGCACCAGGAATGTGAAGGACTTCTCCTCGGTCCCCGTCTGGAGCTCGGTGAATGCCAGCAGGAAGAACATTGGATGAGGAAGAAAAAACGAGTGCATGGAGGGAAAGATGGAGAGGGGAGGGATGAAAGAAAAGATGCCAGCTCATTAAAGATGTACAGTTGAGAGGAAAGAGGTAAAAAAGATAAGTTATTCCCCCCCCTCTCCTGGGTTTCCAGAGCCGCCAGCATCGGGCACGGCCGTACCATGTTGGCCTCACGCGGGGGAACAACCCTCTGTTCTGTCAACATGAGTATGTCATCAGTGATAAAACCAATGCAGTTCTAGTTCACACGGGAAAAATGGACAATGTGGTGGGGCCAGATCAGAGAAGGGAAAAAAATCGCTTGGCTTTAGCGCTGATTACTTTTCTCCTCTCATGCGTTTCATAAAACATACATTAACAGGCAAACGCCGTCGCACGTGGACGGGGTCTTTTAATGGAGAGGACCCCATTATTCCCGCGACAGGCGGCGTGATACTATCAGCTATTACATTTTCTCACAAGTCATAGAGGCCCTTCGCACAAAGCAAAGTGGCTCCTCATCGCTCGCTGCTATAGTGTGTCTGGAAGGGCGCCATTGTGCACATTGGTCTGTAGAAATAAGCTCACAGGAAAGCTGCCGAGATAGTTGGTTTTATGTGGAAGTAAAATAGTTTGGTAATTCTTTTTTTTTTCGTTTTTTTAAATAGTAATCGTCTTTCATTTATCCTCCGTCACTGTCAATGTATCAGTGTTGGATTAGAATTGTGTGTTCTGTGATAGCATGCAAGGACAAGTTAATCATTATCATTTGGAGGATTTAGGCGTGATGAGTCCGACAGTCGTGAAGCTCGTTTAATAGCTCGTTCCCCGGGAACGGAAAGTCCTCTTTTTTTTTCAAGCAAAATATGTTCCTGTGAGTCTGTGAAATAACTGCCCTGATAGGACTGTAATTACATTATGGAGCCATTATCGGCTTGACAGATTTCTGGTGCAACTGTCCAATGATATGATCCACTACGTTGCCCCGCGTTCTGGCAAAGCACTGAACGGCGTGGATGAGTGTCGCATTCTTTGTTGCAGCCATTGATTGATTTAAGGAGTTATTTAACCTCGAGGTACTTTTCCCCTCCAGCGTATGCAGAGTTGAGTGTTCTCCATGCGATGGACCAGGTGGTTTTCCCGCCCTTTTTCCGCCTAATTCATCCCGAGAAAGGCTCTCGTCCTCAGGTTGACTCGAGGCCACGCCGGCCGCCTCCTATCGTCTATATCTGCATTTGTGGCGTTGGCGTCTTCCTCCTTTTTCCGTGGTTATCGTAATGAAGGAGCGGGCAGCAGATAGGATTCCCTGTGTCCTTGTTCCAGCGTGATATGCAGCTGCATGTGGCTGAAGAATGTGTGTTTGAATGAGTTTTGACATTCACTTTGCTGCATGTCCAAACCGGTAGCACGGTGCATTATTCACTCATAATGCACTCTTTGTGTGATGCTAATGTCTTCCCTCGGTTCCCGAATGCCAATGACAATTTTAGCACACTTGTCACCGCGTAATAACCAAATTTAATGCCAGTACTTGCCCTGCACTCAGTGGTCGTCCAAATGGTGTTGCTCTATCCCGAAAAGAGATTGTTGTACATAAACCTGCATTTTTTTTTGAAGATTAAATAATAAATAACCGTAGACTTTCCTTGATGTGAGTCGAAGTGGCGACTTTGGTGCTTTTCGTGCCACCTGAGGCGCTTTCTGAATAAGAAACGCTGCCCATAAAGTTTCACTCCTCACTGATGGTCAGTGATGGCGATGCGGGCGGGCGGCGAGGGCGGGGCTTGGTCAAGGAAAGAAGTCGGGGATTTAGTGGCCGGAACAAAACCTCTAGGATGTCACATTGCAGGGAGGAGAAGACTTGCTCGCACATTATCAGCATTCACATTACAGGCTCATTAACAAGAATAATGGAGCTCAATAAAAGCAATCAGGCTCTGAAATAAACCACAATTAAACAACCTTATTTTTCCCCATTAGAGGAAGAGCACCCCTCTGGGCTGAAGAAGAAGGACATCGCTTCAGTCTTTCCCCATCTGCTGCAGACGCATTATTACTGTGCACCCGTGACAGTCGGCGCACTGTAAACATCAGACAAAGACAAACAGGACAAAGAGGATTTTTTTGATCGTTCCTGTTGTTTGAAGGCTCCGTAATGCGCGGCGTGCTAAACAAACACGTCCCCCTCCGAAAGCTTTTAATGTCTGGTTACACTGCGCAAACACATTGTGTACTGTTGTCTTTTTCTGCAGAGTATCACTGCCTCCACAAATCCAATCCAAAGCCCCGGCATGAAGTGGCGGACTGTAGTGCACAAACATGTCGCAGGGCTTTGCTTTCTGCAGCGCCAGGACAGGCCTGTCTGCTTAGGGGCTATAATTTAATTGAGGGATTAGTATTGCTGTGCAGGGTGTAATATACTTCTTTCAGCACCTGCCATTTAACCTTGCTGGTGGTGAGCGGGACTTGCAGGAACAGAGAGAGGGGTTATCTTTAATCGTCAACATGCTGCACGGAGCCCTGAACGGCGGCTTGGGGTGGGGGGGAGGGGGGTTTCGAGCCCCCCTTATTGATTCCAACAGATGGCAGAACCAGAGAGAGAGTTTTTCCGCTGACTCGATGCCCAGATGAACAGCAGTGGAGAGCTTGCCATGACTTCATTAAATATTCACTCACAGCGACAACACACCAAACATTAAGCACACACGGACAAGACACAAAAGAACCACAGTGTGTGTGTGTGTGTGTGTGTGTGTGTGTGTGTGTGAGAGCTAATATCCAAAAGACATTCGCTTCATTCCCATGCCTTTTGAAATATTGAACGGTCAGTAACAATGGCTTCCATAGCTCAGTCAGCTCCATAATACAAGTCAGATTTAGATTAAATATTCATTCTGAACTTATTGGTTCATTTATTTCCCCCCCCTTCCTCTCTCTACGTACCTATTGAGCTCCTACTTGGGGAAGGATCGTACATTTACCGCGGTGTCACGCCGATCGTTATCAATCAGTCTTTTTTTCCCCAGAAAACGGTTGAAGCAGCGGTGGGAGGAAGTTGTGTTTGAGTCGGGAGGATCCGCCGCTGTGCATGCAAAACATCTCCCACCTGAGGATCTGTTTATGTCGGCAATTAACTGGAGGAAAAGGGGATTGTTGGGCAGGGAAATAATTACAGGGCTTAGTCACTATAGTACATCCGCATCCAGACCCGTCCACAATCACATGTGAACAAATCCCATTTGAATGCTGTGTCACGATGCTCTTCCTGCAGCGCCGCAATAACGAGCTCATTGAGATGCAGCGCCACTCCTATTTATTCTTGCACAATGTTCCGTATTTTAATAAGGAATAAGATTTATCCGACCTGCGCGACAACATGGCGTTTTAATCGTGAGGGGGGGGAGGAAGTGAATATCGCAGTGATGATTTGAAATCGTGGGAGATTCTGTGACGTTCAGAGAGAGACGGCGGGTTAGCGGGTTCGCTCCACGCTGCGTCCGTGCATGTGAAGTATTTATGCACTTAACGGTGTCATAAAGCACATCAGGTGAAGCCATTCACCAAGCTGCATATTTAGATTACTCACAGTGCAGGCTTTCCCCCCCCACATTAACACTCAAATTGGACCATTCGATGTTGAAGAACATCACGTTCCTCAAACCTGATTGTCTATTCTGTCGTCTTACAGTGGGGGGAGACAGGAAGACGTACGGTCTGCATGTGACGGCTGTGTTTTAGCGATGTCTTTTATTTAGCAGATACAGTTAAACGGAGCTCGGAGCTAATTTAATTGGGCATATCTGTTCATGCTTGATTTTCAAACGTGTGCTGGAGAGGACGGAGGGAGAGCGTTGTAAACACATACAGCTGTGTCCTGTTAAAGCCGGCCCTGTGGCTGCCCCCTCTTCTTCTCTGTGTGGAAGCTATCATGTACCGTAAATCCTCTAATATAGGCCCGGGCCTTTATTTACTCAAGCGCATCGCGGCACAGGCCTTTATTGGAAGGAGGCTAGAATTAGAGACATGCCTCTATTTCTATTTGAGCAAAACGGACTACCAGTAGAATGAATAAATACGAGATTTCGTGTCTATTTGATCCTATAAAACACTAGATGCTCCGCAGCTGCCATAATATGGTAAACAATGCTTACCGCTTGCCAATATTGCATGCTTGGTTAATACAATCACGCGCACACTTCATGGCTGCACCTGATTGGACGATCGCTTTCACAGCTGTCCTGTCTGCTCCCGGATTTAAAAACCGACCAACATGGCGGCTCGTTTTGAAACTTTCTCTTATTTTATGACAATAATTCACCGAAATGTGTTTCTGAAAACATTTTATGCAAGAAATAAGCTGTGCAGTTGCTGAATCGGTCTTTATTTTAGATCGACAACAGTTAGTTTAAAAGATTTTCAAGAGCTTGCGGCGCTCTCGAAACTCCCAGCGACGTGAAGGCATTGTGCGGCTTCTTACATACCGTAAATCCTCTAATATAGACAATAGGAAGCGTGGAAATAACGCTGCCTGTGGACATGTGCCCCGGCCTCCATTAGAGACCGGCCTTTATTTACCTCCAATTTTAATAGAATAATAGATAGATAATAGATATTAGAATACAGGCCTATATTAGAGGATTTACGGTACTTCTGCCATCTCTCTCTATCTTTCTAGTGTCTCTCTCCCCTCACTGTTCCCTATTTATTTTGTGTTGTTGACGTGGTCACTGTTGGATATGATTAGTTCCTGTTTTCTGTCCGAGGAATAAACCAGCACCCACGAATCAATGTGTTGTATTGAAATGCCCAGTCAAATATATATATATATATATATATATATATTTTTTTTTTATTTTTTTTTTTTCGGCTCATTATATGGCATTGTGTCTCTCTGTGTTTATTCAAAGCCACAACTTATTGTCATGCCGTACTGGATTCTGTACAAGCGGGTCTTAGGGTAGAGCTCTTTCTCTTTGTTTGGATGTCTCCCTCTCCAGGATCACCAGACTGTGCAGCATAAATCTGATTGGCAATGCATCACTGCGGCAATGTGTTTTTCTTCCACGCAGAGATACTAAGGGTAAACTGCTAACAGAGACGCGCTGGAAATGGCAAATGCAGGCGGAATGAGATGTTAGAATTAGTGGGGATTCTTTGAAAAAGATGTTGCTGCATTCACTGTAGGCAAATATTGGATATTTACTGTTTTTTTCCCCCCCGTAAGCTTCCCCCCTCCCATGGTGTGAGACTAGACAACACAGATTTACTCAGGAAATCAGCCCAAATACCTCAAAGGTCAGAACTGTAAGCACTGTTTCCACTGAGCCACAGTTGATTTTCTTTACAAGCCTCGAGCTAGTCATTCTTCAAACTGTGTTAAGCAATTTTGAGTCGTAAAAAGATGCCAAAACAAAAACTTGGCTTGTATAATACAGTAGATTCATCAAGTTGTTATCACTAAAACCACGGGAGGAAAAAAAAAGAAAACGCCTGCTTCTACATCCGGCGGATAAAGAGCAGTCTGTATGAGCCTGCTGTCTTGTCATCTGATGGATGTTATTGTGAGTGCTCTCTGGTGTGGGAATGTCTGTGACACATCTCCATAAAACAGCCCATTCACATGCAGGCCATTTGATTTTTAAAAAATCCCCAAATAATGGATTGTTGGAGCTTAATAGAAGCTGGATTTGTGCAGCGCTGATAACATCTCATCATAATTATCTCTCACTCTTTCAATAATGCGTTTTTATTCTTAATTTATGCTCGATTTACCTGCCTGAAGACGAGATTTGTTTGCTGTTTGACTGATAAACTAAACACTAAAATCACATCAGGTACATTTATTTTATAGCCCATAATAAAACCTTGGCCTTAAATGGCTTCCCATCCAACATGTGCCGGCCTCTATCTTTATCCCTGAGCCGTGTGTGCTCTACTGACTACAGCAGGTATTGTCTTGCAGAGATGTCCTCTGTGAAGGCCACTCTGGGCTCGACACATATTCTCCTGGGCAATTAGACTCCCAGCAAAACCCGGCAGAGCTTCCTTTCTTTTATTATTTTTTCTTTTTTTTGTTGCATGGGATACAATTGTCTAACACTTCTTCTTTTTTATCCCGGCTTAAACAGAGAGATGGTGTCCTCTTTCTCAACGCTCCATTTGTCCTAATGCTCTTTTAAATGGGGCTCTGGCTATAGAGATGGACAAGTATTCTTGTGGAACTGCTCCGTGCGATAAGTAGCCTCTCATTTGACCGCCCTTGCAGGCCAATTATAAAGCTGTAACAGGGCAACACCTCCTCAGCCTTTCTGTTATTAAACCTCTCTGGTCTCTCCTTCCGTTTCTCTTTTTGTCTCTGTCATTTCTTTTCCTTTTTCCGTCTCTCTCTCTCTGTCTCTCTCTCCCCCCGCGGCGCCGAGTAGAGAGGGCAGGCGTGGTGATGGCCAGCCCTGGTGTCCTTTAGTGTCCGATAACAGAGCCCTTCCCATCAGCTCCCTGCCTCAGCCAAGCAAGGCCTGGCTAATGGATTTGGCTGGCAGGCATACATCCCTTCATCCCAATTCAGCCACCCTGCTCTCTCTCCCACACCTCTCAATTATTCAGTCTCCACTTCTATGCAAATGATTTCCTATTGAGGAAAAAAAAAAAAAAAAACCTGCCATCGCTTTCATCTGGTTGTTATGTGTGCTGATGCGTGGGACTCCGGAGACTTGTCGGCTGTGACATATGGTATAGCGGGTGAGACGGAGCACGGCGCCCGCTTGCCGATCCTTCATCTCCTTCTAGGCGAAACTCCATCAGACCTGAACCATTAGAGGCTGATCTATCGAAGTGCCGTTCACAAGTGGTAACACTCTCTAGCAGTTCCCTAGCAACTGCCGCGAGCGCCGGTCCCTTTTCACTGTAATGCTCAGTTGCTTAGCTACAGAGACTGACAAAACTACACATGGCTGGGCTCCCCATGGAGTCAAGGGCCAAAAACCATCATTCAGACACCGGATCAATGGATAGAAGCACACAGGGATGGATGTCACAACCCGCCGTTCTCTAACCATCTGTGAAATTTCCGTATGGATAATATAGACGCGGTGTTGGAATACTCTCTGTCGCTGGAAATGCCACCGACTCTCTCACATCTCCGTGTCACAGTGTGTTAACCCAACACCTAACACTCAAATGGGAACGATTATAGATGGAGAGCGAGCTAGCGTGTGCTAGTGAACCCATCGGCGTGTGTGTGTGTGTTGCTCCTTGGAGTCGGAGGGTGTATCAAGGGCAATGGGTGCAGGGGGAGAGAAGAGGATGGAGGGAGGGGGTGAAGGTTTCGGAGGACTTTGTAATTAAAGCACATAAAACAGCCAGCAGCAGGAAGGTGTGCTGCTGATTTAGCCCTTCCCCTCCATGCGGGCCACCTGTTAAAGGATTTATTTCCCAGGTCAGTGGTGGGTGCCCGCCATCGTCAGGCAACCTGCTTCTTCACTCGGCACAGTGGGAGGCCTGCAGAAGAGGAGGAGGAGGGCAGGGAAAGGTCTACTTACTGTAAAAGCAATAACCATTATTTTCCCTTTTTCTCATTTGGGGCTGCCACTTCCAATAAGGGCAGGGGAAACAAAAACAAAGCAAACATTTTTCTTTTTTTGGTCTCCAGATGCACTTTGAGATGGTGTTGAAACTTGGAATTATATTGTTTCCCGGCGTTCCTTTCCCCGAGTGTGTGGAGACCAATGTGCAAGTGGAAGAAACTTCCTCCTTAAGTCATCGGGGAGACATTGTGCCCTTCCAGTAGCCTACCTCAGCAATGTCACACTCCACCTTAGCAGATGCTTAAAGAAAACACCAGCAAGCGCATTTACCCCCATTTCACACTCTCATATTTCATTTTCACGTCCACTGAGGTTACCTTTCCATTTTCTTCTCCACTGCAGATACTGCAAGGTGAAAATGGTCTGTTATCTGTTTATTTATGAGAACTGCAGCAAGGGCAATACATTTACTATGGCCACACATCTGTGTGTGTGTTTTTGAAGACGTCTCCAAGGTAATTTTTTCTTTTAGTTAGGTTTATGCTAACGAGGCTTGGATAGACACGCCCCCAGGTGTCTGCCCCCCCCCCCACCCTCCTGAGAGGCAGGCACCGCTGGGCACCACCAGACAGTGGCAAGGCCTCGCCACAGCCAAAAATAATTAAGCATGCTGTCACAGACTTTTTGCTGTATTTGCACAAAATGTTCATCCAAGTCTCAACATGGGAGAAGACCTGACTCCAGTCACGTGCACACACACACACACACACACACACACACACACACACACTGCAGCACTCTGCTGTGTTTACTTATGATGTCACTGCCAGAGCAGCAGACCGAGTCTTTGATCAAGTGTCTCACAGGATCAGTACTTTTGTAAACAGCCAATGAGATCCCATCCTCATTGGGGCCTAATTCCTTATGTGGTGTGATAATGGGAATCATGTCAGTAAAGTGCCGAACATACAAGCATCATGTTGCACAATATGCATGCTATCATGTTGACACTTCTTTGCGATTCTACATGAATAATTATGCCGCATTGTGAAACAACCCACACGAGGCTGAGGATTTCTTTATTAGCTCTGTGTTGGCAGACTGTGATTTCAGGGGCCACTGTTTCTATGACAACATGGTAATCAGCGCGAGGTAGATCATGCAGTTTAATGCTGAGCGGGTGTACGTTGACATGTACTCTGTTTCTCGACGTATGCCTTCATTATTAACTGTGATTGCTACGGTGGTTGGATGAAGAAAGGAGCTGCTACTGAACAATGCAGGCAGCCTTGAGCCTTCAGATTTACCTTCATTGTTTACTTCTGTGGGTTTTTCTTTTTAAAGGCAACACATTGTCTCACATTCTGCTTCCATCAAAGTGCCTCAGGCAAACTTACACATTATTCGAAGCATGAGGTAAAGGATCCTTTTAACACCATCTGCATGTCTCTTTGGAGGTTCGGTGTGTTTTTGCAGATTACAAAAGGTCATCCGTGGATTTCGTGTCCTCCGGACCTTTAACGTGTTGTTTTTAAAGCCTTGCATGGTCAGGCCGCTGCCTGGGATCCTCTTGTGGGCCCCCACTTTCAGCCCCAATCTGGATGTCTTACTAAGGGTCGCCATCAAACAGAATGTCCTCTTTTAAACTTCCCCTCACCCCTACTAAAAAAACAACTTAGACCAGCTTAGGCTGGTTAATGGTTTGAGCTGGTTTCAGCTGGTTTAACAAGCTGGTCTAGGGTTTTAGCTGTTCTTAGCTGGTGGGTTTGGATGGTTTTAGTTGGTAAAACTGTCTGGTTCATGGTTTTAGTTGGTCTTAGTGGTATAACATGCTTGTTGATGGTTTTAGCTGGTCTTAGTGGTATAACAAGCTTGTTGATGGTTTTAGCTGGTCTTGCTGGTTTTAGCTGGCTTATGGTTTTAGATGGTCTTAGCGGGTGGTGGATGGTTTTAGTTGGTTCAATAGGCTGGTTGATGGTTTTAGCTGGTCTTACTGGTTTTAGCTGGTTGATGGTTTTAGATGGTCTTAGTGGGTGGTGGATGGTTTTAGCTGGTTCAGTAGGCTGGTTGATGGTTTTTGTTGGTCTTAGTGGTTTTAGCTGGTTGATGGTTTTAGATGTCTTAGCTGGTAGAATATGGTGGTGGATGGTTTTAGCTGGTTCAATAGGCTGGTTGATGGTTTTAGCTGGTCTTAGTGGTTTTAGCTGGTTGATGGTTTAAGCTGGTCTTAGGATGGTTTAAGCTGGTTTCATAGGCTGGTTAATGGTTTTAGATGGTATTAGCTGTTATAATAGGGTGGTGGATGGTTTTAGCTGGTTCAGTAGGCTGGTTGATGGTTTTTGTTGGTCTTAGTGGTTTTAGCTGGTTGATGGTTTTAGATGTCTTAGCTGGTAGAATATGGTGGTGGATGGTTTTAGCTGGTTCAATAGGCTGGTTGATGGTTTAAGCTGGTCTTAGTGGTTTTAGCTGGTTGATGGTTTTAGCTGGTTGAACAACTCTAGCAGCTAGCATCTGTTCTTGGTCCAGAGAAGCCGGTCCAGCACCTTGTTTTGGAAAAATACAACTCACTTTAATGTGATGCCCTTTTCTTCACTTATGGTATCGGTTCTAATTGTTTGAATTATTTGATCCTGTTTTATAGTTCATGTGTTGGATTTGATCTACATTTAGTCTTTTACTGTAAAACACAAGGAGATGCGATACAGACGGGAGCTGTTTTCTTTCAGAAGGATTTTCTACTCTTGATTCGCCAAGCACCACCGATGTTACAGCTCAGCCTTGGAGGAGGGCGTTAATGTTTACATCTCATGTTGTCACATATACGTCTGGAGTAGATGGAGATATGCTTGATGGATGTAGTTCAGTACGAAGGAAATAGCTCGTACATGAAGTCACACCAAGGTCTGTGGGTTATCTTGAGCATCCGTGATTTCTGTTGAGTCCTGACAAGAATGTGTAATCTGTGCCGTTCCATACACAGGGCAATAAAACATGACGAAACAAAGACAGTATGTAAATCAGACTGTAAGACACGGTCGGCAGACGGCTGCTTCGACAGGCTGTGCTTCGGGGTGTGCTTCAGATATCCCACTGACAATTTACACGGGCAGTAACTCTCAGAGTTTAATGAAGTTATAAATGTATCCATATCTTACTTGCATCATCTTCGCCTTGCTGAGTTATATAATTGTCTGGCGTGGGGCTCAGCCAAGGGGTTTGGGCGTTAAAAACTCATCTGTTTCTATTATTTATCCTGAAGTGTAGAGGCAGACCGACAGCTGCCTCCAATCGCCGTCCATCCTTTAGCTTTTTCTCTCCACTCAGGTGTGGAGAACTATTTTCAGCTCCGTCTGAGCGGCAGCACTGATGTGTGCAATGTTTTTCACCTGCTCTTCATCACTGCGTTTCATATCCAAAGCACACTTTGAAGAAGACGCTACCTGGCTGATGTGTCTGTGTGCTTTTTTTTTTGTGGGGCTGGATTTAAGGGGTTGTTTTTATTTTCTCCCCTTTGTGCTGAAAGAGAATCCTCTCGGCTTTTTTTTTTTACAAGCTTTGTGTTCCTGCGCCGGTCTGACTGTCCAAACGCACCTGAACGGGGAAAACAGTGTTTGTTCAACGCTTCTCTGATATCTGAAAAATAAAACTGTTTATAAACTTCTGTTTGGAAGCAAGTTTTTGATAACATCAATCTGAATCGATTTGCCTCAGCTAAGAAAAGAAGTGGCTGTTATAACTGTATAACCTGGATTTTTATGAGTTTTTATGCATCCATTCTGAGTTTTTTTTTCTGTCCCTTTTAACGTTTGGGCTTAAAAACTGGAATCAGATGGCGAGGCATATTTTAAATGTCAGCGTGGTCGTAGTAGGCATCTGCAGGAGCTGGCAGAGACAGTGTGCTTCAAGGCTCCGGGCTAAATGGTTCCTTTTAACTGGTGTGAAGCTGATGGCTGATTGCTCGGCTCACCTAGTTCAACTTGGATGGAAAAAGAAATAAAAAAGCATTTCCCTTTCGGTCCTTACCGCGTCGTCCATCCAGCACAAAGGTCCCACGGTCATTTCTCTCGCCTCGGTGTATGCGTCAGCTGAAAGAGCCGGCCTGTGCCGTTTATTGCACACAACTAACATGTTCTCGTACCCCTGACCTGCAGGAGAGACCACACATTGAAGCTCTTCTGCCACGTCAATCCAGCGTAGGACCCCCAAATTATCTCATTAGGCCCCGCATTTTTGCGAAAGTAAGATAAATGTCCGTGCAGCATGTGGCTCTGATTGCCAAAGCACTCTGAAGAACAAGAGACTGTTGTGCAAAAAAAAAAAAAAAGGCTGGGCTGCTATGAATTATGGGTGCTGGGGGGCGGGGGAGGGTGCAGGGATAGCCTCCCGTCCATCATGCCGCTCTCGGTACTTGTGTTTGACCCAGCTAAATGGGGGCCTCCCGTATTTGTTGAACATACGAAAACATCAGCCTGTGTCATCGAAAGCTCGGCCCAAAGTGCAGCGTGCGATTAGCGGCGTTAATGCAGGCCTGCTGAGAGATCTAGCGTCACTGCGTTATCTCCTGTTTGCTTTCATTATCTGATGGCTCCGACTGGTGCAGCTTCTCTTCGCCACTCCAGAATACTTCCCACACAAACTCCCCTTTTTCTCTACTATGTCAAAGTCCATTTTTTCTCTTTTTTTTTTTGCATTTGTTAATGTACCCTGGCAGATGACATGAGCAGATATCTAAACCGCTCCCAGGAAGAAGGGAAGTTTTAATTATCCATTGTTGAAAACGGTTACCTCAGCATTTTTTTTTTTCTTTTGTTGAAATGCCTGTGCAAAGCAGCCAAGGTCAAACTCTTGAGTTTAGTATAGCGCTCAGAACCAGACCCCATAAATGTATGTATCCCAGCATTTCCCATGCTACTAAAAGCCAGGAGTTTATATGTGCTCTACTAAAGGCTTCTCCCTGGTGAGGCATTTCTGTCGGGGGTAACAAAGCGAGCGTATGCACAGCCCTCGGTGCACCAACGCCTACATCTGTGATAAATACACACTGCTAAACATTTGCACTAAAGTGTGTGTGTGGGGGGGAACCGGCCGATGCTAAGCATGACCTTGCGTTTTCTAGACAGAAACCTTTATGTTCAACAGATTGAATTTACAACAGCGGGGGAAAACCGAAAGAATTGCAAAGAAATAGGTAAAACGACAAACAAAAGGAGGGAGGATTGAACAAGAGAAGCCCTGGAGGCTCCAACACGGCAGCTAATGAGATTTCACTACACCATCAATCCAGAGCATCAGAACCCGGCGCACGTGTGCTCGCCGTGTGGTAGCTTCAACTGTATCCCAACGCGTTTGATCTGCACCATGTGGCCATGTGTTGCACCAAGAGTAATGTATTCCCATAGGAGCGTGTTCCTTATAGCTTTTGGCGGCGCGTTGCACATGCAGCACACTGTGTATGTGCATGGTTTGAAGTATCGTGTGGCAGGTGTTCCACTGCTAGCTAGGTGCTTTCTTTTTGTCGAGTCTACCTCCCTGGAGGAGCTTGGTCACCGTTCGTCTTCATCCACATGGGGCCCTGGAACTGTCTCCGTGGGTGTTTTTGGAGGGAAGGGAGGGGGAGCAGAGAATGGGGTGCGAGAATGACCTCCATTTATTTCCATGCGGCCATCTCGCAGAAGCCGTCGAGCCGATGGACACGTTCGTAAAGCTCTCGTAGATAATCCGTCTTTGCATGTGTGTGTGTGGAGGAGTAGTGTAGCTCATATGACTCTGGTCCCCGTGAGACTGCACCGGCTGGACGGGTCCTTGTCACAGATAAGAAGCCTGCTCCGGTGGCCCTCACACATGGAGCAGTAATGGGGCCATAGCCCAGTTCCACCGGCTGAAGTCTCTCGGAAAAATAGGACCGGCGTAGTCATTCTTCTGTCATTTCAGGGAGGTCATACACTGAACTCGCATCGAGCCCGCAGGTGATGCAGGAATAAAAAGATGGAAGACTTTTCTGAATGCTACTATTGTGGCTGGCTTGCATGGTGACTGGATGGTGTGTGAGCCCAGGCGTGAGCTTTATTTGCAGTGTTGTGCTACCTGTGTAAATGCACCAGCGGGGAAAATAAGTGCATATTTGTAAAACCAGTGAGAGATTGTAAACACATCTTCTTTCTGAAAATGAATGGGTTCGCTTCTCCCACTGTGTTCTGGAATTGTTGGTCAAAATGAGATAATATGTGTTTTGTAGCCGCAGAGGTAAAGGAGCCAACACGGAGCAGATTAGCCGCATTGAATCCCTCCGGCCCGCATTTACCCAGCAGCTGGTTCAGTCGTGAAGGAGATAGCTTGTTGTGATTAGTCTTGTAATTAAACTGCACAGACTATGAATGCATGAGTAATGAGTGGCACCCTGGATGTGGAAGGAGTTGATAAGTGGGCTGTCTATTTTGGTGGAGCTGTGGGCTGAAGCCTCGGTTCGACTCCCGACGCGGAGGCGTCCATGGACAGTGTGCCGCGGAGTCGGTAAATATGCTGTAAGCAGATGTCGGCACGGAGCCTCGGCGTACTCAAGGACCTGGAAAATATCACTTTGGTTTAAGTGAGAGCCGTCCATGCCAGACAAAGTGCAGGAATTATGTAAAGGTCGCAAGAAAGGTCACTGCCCAAAACTGTACTGTATGGGATGAGTTTAAAAAACTCTCACAAGAAGTTCATTGTTGTTTATATAAGTGAAAAATAGAGCAGAGTACAATATATATTATTATATAATATTTAAGTTGTTTAAAAATGTATTTATCCTTTATTCATGCAGGGAGACATGATTTATGATAATCATATTTAAAGAAAATAAATAAAAAGGATGTTCATTAGGGGTGAGTATTGGCAAGAACCTCACAATACGATACGTATCACGATACTTTGGTCACGATACGTATCACGATATTGCGATATAAATAAAGATAACACAAGTACCTGTATAAGTACATCAGATGATATTGATCAGAGGACAAATTGAGTCAAAACTATTTCATTCTAAAGAGCCTCTTTATTGTATTAATTCCCATGAAATTCACTGAAATAAATATTGAAAATAAAATGAAAAGAATAAATAAAGTACTGCATTCACAATGCGTTTTTTTTTTTTTTTTAATCGATCTTTGGAGTTAAATAATCGATATTGTATTGGGCGGCAAAGTATCGCGATATATTGCCTTATCAATATATTTACCCACCCCTGCTGTACTCTATGGGATGAGTTTAAAAAACTCTCACAAGAAGTTAATTGTTCTTTTTACATAAAAAGTACAAAAAATATGTTTTTTAAATTGTTTAAAAATGTATTTATCCTTTATTTATGCAGGGAGACATTATGATTTATGATAATCACAATTAAAAAAATAAATATATAAAAAGGATGTTCATTATGTTTCCAAACAGAATGTGACCAGTTTGTTTTTGTGCCATGGTGCCAACATTTGGAGGTTTTTTGTTTTATTACTAAAAGGACACTTTTACAAAATGAGTCGATTTTTATGCAAAATACTAAACAAAGCGACGGAATCTGAATGACGTAAAAGAGAGCAAACATAATTGCACTGTGCCCCTCTGCTGTCTCTGCTGATACACAAGCTAATGAGTGTATACCAAGCATTGTTATTTATACAGAGAAACACACACCAGTACTTTGCGGAAAGAGGAGCAGATGAAATAAGCGTTTCACATTCAGATGAAGAGCGGCCTCCGTCCAGCCCCAGGGAGAGAGCAGCTCGTTCAGCATGAGATGATGCAGCCCCCTGCAGTTTTTTCTTATTGCAGCCTTGTGAATGTCAGCATGTTAGCAACTGTCTGACAATTTTTTTGATATGTAGTAACAAGATTTTCAAAGGCCTCGTGGCATTATCATATTACTTTGAACTCCAAAAAAATAAGAGACAGAGAGAGCAAAAAAAAAAAAAAAATCCAAATAAGCGTCCTCCTTCTCAGTGCTTCAGGGTCACAATCGGGTCTATACATGCCGGGATTGTGGAATTCAGCATTCATTTGAAAGAGCAACAAGGTCAGGCGTTCTTATCAGATTAACAAAAATATTTATTTGCTTCGGGCTACGATAGGAAGCAACCGACTCAAAGTCTTTAAAAAAAGCAAACGGAAGCGTAGACGCCGACAGATCACAAGGACGGTAAAAGCTTCAGGAGGATTTTAGTCATTTTTAGCTCTATTTTATATTTGCAAACAAAGAAACTTGTCATGAAAAAAGAAAATATCTCCAGGTTCAGTCCAGATACTCTGAAGATTAGATGGTTTTCGTGGGAACGCTTGGTTTTGAGAAGTAAAAATGAGTGTTTGAGATCAGATAATCCTTCATTAGTCTCGGGTTACAGCAGCAAAAGGGCAAAATGCAAATAACAAAAAGCATCAGTAGCAGATGCAAAAAAAAAAATACAATAATAGTAGATTATGTACACAGAATAAACCAAATTAACAGTTAAAAACTGTTAAATAAGGTAAAGTGACTGCAGGTCAGGGGAGGAGTTAAATGTGATTGTTCACTGATCCTATGTCTGCTGGTGAGGCTGAACCCTACAGTCCTTAGTAACACCATAGTATTTACTCCTGTTTCCTAACCCTTACTTACCCAAACACAGACTCGCCTTTTGTAATGAATGCCATTAGGATAATTTGGACCACGTTGCTGGAATGAGAGCGTGCTTAATCTCTCCACCCGCAGTGTCTTCCTCCATCAAATCCACTTCTGGCCACATATGTCTTAATTGAAATGACGTCTAATAGCATCTGTGAAGGCCACATCACTTTCAGTCTCCCAGCAGCTGTGCCACCGCCACTCTGTGTGTGTGTGTGTGTGTGTGTGTGTGTGTGTGTGTGTAAACCTCCCTGACATTTGAAAGATTCATGAAGCCCAAACTGGCCCAGCTCAAGGACCCCCGTAGAATGAAGATGTACGGCCCCCGGCTGCTGGGTGGCCGGAGCAGAGCGATGATGAGATGCGTGTGAAGGCAGGTAACTACATCACAGCGTAACGCTCCGTGGCAGAGATGAAAGGCTGCAGTCACCCCGCATGCCGTTTTGCTTTGCAGGTTTAATACAAAGCAAACAGGAGCAGGTTGCCTTTTTAAAAGCCATCGCTGCCGGGGGGAAGGGGGGGGGCGCCATGACAACAATACATATCATACACGCCGACCGTATGGGATTGTATAGCATGCAGTGTGAGTGCCAGCCAGCTCCCGTCTGACTCATTAACTCCCTCAAAGGCGTCTTTCTAAAGGGGGTCCATGTTCCTAAAAAATTTTCCCTCTCGACGTGGATGCGGTCGCACCCAGCGGGACGCCTTCCTCTAACACACAACGGTGTCACCGCCTGCTGGGAAGGAGCCGCGTCGCCTCAGAGCAAACAAACAGATACCTGTGGATGCAGAGACATGGTTGTAGTTGATGGGACAGCTCAGCTAAAAACGGACTACAGTTCCCCTATTGTTCGCCCCCCCCCGACACTTCAATCCGTTTTGTTTTGGTGTAAAACGATAAAATGTGGGTGCCGGACTTGTTTTATAGCAACTGCTTTCACATTCACGTTCTATTTAGAAGGTAGAGAACATGCTTGTGAAAAGCTGGAAAGAGTCCCAAGCAGCCGAGCGGTGTCACCTGGCAGCTCATTCAAGCTTAGAGGAATGTTACAGAGAGCCCAGAGCAGGAGAAACAGCTGGCTGCTGCTCAGTGACTTTCTCCCTCTGTCTTTACTTTGGGCCTGTCGTCCCTCTAGACAGCACCGGGCCACTGTTATAGCATGCATGTAGCACACACACACACACATACACACACACCTGCACCACCTCACCTTCTGTTCCCGACAAGAAAGCGGTAAAAAAAAATGTGCAGGCTGAGAGATGGCTTTCCAATTATGTGATCTTTTCTTTCACGGGAAGAGCTTCTTGACATTTGAAAGGCGGCCTGGATTGTAGTGTACTGTACTGTGTGTGTGTGTGTGTACTCTATGTCTGTGGTGTAACTCCATTCCCCCACGCTTTATGATTAACCGTGTGGAGAGAAGTGATCACTGCTCGAAATGAAAATGTCATTATTTGTGTGTCACTCTAAAAAGGGTGAGCTGTGCTGTCACCGTGCCACTGAAGGGATCCTTGACATCCATCACATGTGATTTTAAAAAAAGCCGTCCTGTTTGAATCCGTATTAAATATCATTGCTCATAATCAGCAGGATGTGATATTTCCCCGTCATGTCGTCGTCTCTAAACTGCCCCTCGGTCGCTCTTTGGGCCTCTTCGTTAAAGTGCCACGGCGTCTGAAGCGTATGAATAATCACTACGGCGACCCTCTAATCCATTTATACAGAAGGGAAATATGAATGCATTTATAACTGAATCTGCTCACCATGCGGTCGACGACTTCCAGGTCTGCAAACAGCCCCCCCCCCACCCCCCACCCAACATCCTCTCTTTCAGCGCACGGGGATCACTCTGCACTCTCTGTCACCATGACAACGGCAGTTCCATGTCCGAGTGGGTGTACACACTTCATTTGGTAATCCTCGGCGGCCAACACGGGAACAGCTGTGTGCGTGCTGAGAGGGTCCGGGCGAGCAATCACGCCAAAAAATCCACTTAATTACTGGAAATGCGCTCATTCTCCTGGCTATTATGGAACGAGGATTCAAGTGGCGGCCGCTGGCACCCACCGTACATATAACTTTATTTTTTTATTATTTTTTATTGGGGAGTTTGACCTGCTACTGGTTGTTGGTTGTTGTTTTAGAGGGAGGTATAGATGGAGATGAGGAAGACGATCACATGATTAATGTTGAAATCTATTATCAGGGAGCCTGTTAACCTGCTTTAAGTGCCGAGACCTCGACTCTGTCACACACACACACACACACACACACACACACTCTCTTTAACACTAAGCCGTCTCCGCCACTCCCATCTTTAGCAGTTCTCTCAGTTTCAACACACTTTATTCAAATCTTTTTAAAAACTTGTCTCAATCGTTTCACTGCTTAAAAGCTACGTTTCGTCATTTACTAAAAGAAAATGTTTCCACTCGTTACCCAAGCCTTTCTCTCTCTCTCTGATTATTTATAATATCTTCTATTTTTGAAGTTGGGAGAAACCTGAGCTGGTCTGCGTCACACTGACGGCCCCCCGGGGTGAACACAGGTTGGATCCTCACCTGCCAAAAGCCGGTAACCACGGCGACACACCGACAGTGAGTCAGATAGAACAGGAGAACCCTTTTCAGGCGAGATGCCATCTTTCTTCCCTGTTTCACGGGCTGTCGAGTGCTTTGATTGACAGGATGACGTCACGTTCAGATGTGACAGAAGGACGTTGTTAATTACAAGCATATATAGAATTATTTTGACTGGTCGGCTGTGCAAAACGATGTTTAACTATTATAGAGCACATAAATATCTGTAATATATGAGAATGATGGAGATAATAATACAAATAGATGCGTCTTTAACTCTCATTTTCATGCATTTAAGAGTTAAATCTTAAGAAATCCCATGATTGCGATTCACTTTCCTCGGGAACAATTTTCATAATAGGCAGCATTCTTTGGAATGGTGCTTTTTGACTGATATTATTATGCAAATCACTTTTTTTTTTTCTTAATTAAGAGACTCTATACGAGTCGGAGCCGGAGAGTCACTGAGCTCCTCTACCTCTTGACTTTTTCGATGATCCGACTGATTTTCAGCGTCAGTCATAGGAATTCACCGAGACACTTACTTCTACCAGCGACCCACGGTCCACTCTCCATACAAAACAGTAGCTACTGTTTAAATTACATTTTGGCTGAATTTCTTAATGGACCGAAAGTCATTATGTGCTTTGTTGATTCTTAAGTGTTGAGGATAATTGCCATGGGCCGCACGAAAGTGGTCTGATTATTGTCTGCTGGCTCTTTTGAATTATAATAGATATAAATGAGGCTCCCGTATCCACATATCTCTTTGGTACTAACAGTGGAAGAAGGGGACCGTTCGGAGCAGTCACACTGCAGTCAACGTGTTGGAGCCTTTTAGTGGTGTTATTATGTGGAATGGAGGAGCAGCCCTCAAAGTCAGTGCAGGCAAGTAAAAATGAAAGATTGATTAGGCTGTGAAGTGCTGGTCCCCTCTCTGAAATAGCACAGCACTTCTCCTCTAAATGAAGTCTAGATATTTCAAAAGATTTCTTAGTTGCTAAGAAAGTGGCGTCTTTGAAGTGAGCATGTCCCCTCGGTAGTTACTCAGCTGAGGAATATTTTAGCAGGCTCGTCTTAAGATGTTCACACGCGTGCTTCAAAGTTGGCGAAGGGGTCATTCTGCTGTCCAGTCCATCCTGAGCAGACGCCAAATCCCAGGATTTCTTTTTATTTTGGGTTCTTTTGCTGCTTAAGGGAGTCGTTTTGTCACGATTCAAGGGCGGACTCGGATGGTAAAAGCAAGAAGAGGGGTGGGGGGGTCCAGTTGCTGGGAGGTAGATCGGTGGCAGGTGGACAGGATCTGCACTGGTGGGGAGGATGGAACAGGCGAGATCATCTCGGTTTTCAAAAATCACAAACAGAGTACCTAGAGTGGACTTTGCAGGAACCCGGGGGTAGAATATATATATTATACTGATGATGATGAGGCTGATGAGATGCAGGTGTTTTAACTAGAGCGCAGAGAGAGAGAGGCCACGCCCACAAACAGACATCATGGTAGAGGGAGAGGAGTAGCAGAACAAACTGACAGCTGCCATGGCAACCCATACCATCAAGTTTGTGCTGATATTGCGTCCCCATTTGATATATTTTTCCAGAATAATGTCGCTGCACAATAATTAGACATATAGATATAGATTATATAGAAGAATAGGCCTGCATAAAGAAAATAAATCCCATATTTTCCTGATTTAATGAGTGCTTCATTATTGAGTATCAGTCTGGTCTTGGTTTGAACAGGACTTTCACATCTCCAGCACAAACACGACGGTTAAATATCGCTGATCTGTCATGCAAACCGATGAGAAGCGGTTCAAATATGCCTATCACTCCAGATGCATTTGATCAATACAAACAGTGTAATGTTAAGATTACGCAGCGATGTTGGAACATCACTGTTTAAATAGAACGAGATTATGTTCCGTCTGATGTGAGGAGCACATGAGGATTGGTTATTATTGCACTTGCCCCATTAATCTGCAGGGAAAGTATTCAGACGAAGGCATCTCTTCCTTATAACGTATCCTGTAATACATGCTGGGATTTCGCCAGTCGACGCTGCAGCTACGTGCTTCCCCATTTAGATTTTTCCTTTTTATTGACTTTCAGGAATTGATGGGAGAAGTGTGTGCTAATCATGGCTCATTAGAGGCGTAGAAGTGGCCGGCGTTATGCGTGCACTGTGGCACATTAAAAAAATGACCGAGCAACAAATTTAAAGACTCCACTGCAGCCGCGTTATGGCAGTTTGTAGTCGGCGGGAAAACCGGCCCATGCATCGTAACGGAGAGGACACGACAATAAACGGTGTGTCATTCTGCATCGGGAACAGCAAGAAAAACGTGGAACAAAGCGTGCGGCCGACGATCATCTCAATAAACGCCATCAGTCGGTCGCGTTAGTTCAACATGTAATTATCCTTTGACCTTTTTTGTTTTTTTGTTTTTCTTCTTCTGTTTGTTTGGTTCTTCGTTGCAGAGCCTGCGGGCTCATGGGGGAAAGAAAGCAACGTCTTGAATGGCAATCATCATTTTCTTTTCTGCCGGTTCAATTGTGTTGCTGACCTTGTAGCCCCGAGCTAGAGACCTCAATGAACCAATCCAGTGGAGATATTGGGGAGAGGGGGAAAAAAAAGAAAAGCTGCAGAAAAACATGGCTGGGAATGGAAGCTCGTTAACTACATGGTGGAATTGGCAAGCCGAGGTTCTTGGAGGAGGTGTGTGTGTGTGCGGTGAGGATTTTGTTGTGTGATAAAGAAGTGTTCCGTTAAATTCCTTAATGACTTATTTTGTATGCTCGGAGCAAACTGTGCTCGGCTGTCTGTCGTAATTCTCTTCTGCTCTGTTTCTTAACAGGTTCATTTTGAAATGATTGGCTTTTTATTTCCCTGCCATTTCTTTCTCTCTTTTAAAAAAAAAAAAGTTTTTTTTTTGTTTTTAACAAGGCTGCGGAGTTAGATTACTAATGTTTGAAAATGTCTGATTAATCGTGCCTTTAAGGTGCTAAACAAGAGCAGCCCCTTTAATGTGTTTCATCGGGACATGTCTACTGATGTCTACTGTTATCTTCTCCGCCTTCCAGGCTAAAACCTCAGCGTAGTGCAGGAGATAGAGATTTATGTGCCTCCTGTACGAGGGCCGCTCAGAGATAATGGCACACAACCCGCTAACACCGATCCACCCAAACGTCTCCGCCAGCTAATGCATGCAAATAATGATAAAAGCTGGAGGGTTCTACCAGCAGGGAAAGGACCCACGATGACAAAGACTCTGTCAAGGCATCTCAATATCTCATTGCAAAAGAGCATCTTTGTATGATTTATATGTTGAAAAACGGCCATAAATGTCCTTTTTCTTCAGCGTTTTCGATATGCATAGAGGCTTTAACTTTGAGGAGTATCCTCAAGGTTAAATTGCCACGACACTGACATTCCCCTTATTTATTATTGTTAAATAATAAGAATTATAATTTGTATTCCAATGTCATTGTTGGACTGTTTTTCAGTACGAGCTCACTGGGCTTAAAAATTACAATTCAATGAAGTCCCTACAATTTACAGCAGATTAGTGGCCCGTAGCGCCGCGCCGCAAATAATAATGAGATTGTGTTGGTTTTGGAGAATGACTGTGCCTCTTCCTTTAAACAGAAACCCCCCCTCCAGGACCCTCCAGGTCCCTCCAGGACCAAGGTTAGAGCGGTCATCAGTGTTTAAGTTCACAGAGATGCTGGAGCGGCTGCCTGGGTGTTTTGGAGCTCTACAGCATCTTCCTGTTAAAACCCCTCCATAGCTACAAAGTGAAATATATCTCCCACCTTACAGACACGCAGCTGCATAAATATTTATTTGATGTGTGGAGTGTGGAGGAGTGGAGACGTCCGGCGCCCGCGAGATCACAACTGTTTAAACTTTCATGAATTCACCAGTAGTCCGGTTTTTGGCGCTTGCCCCACACTCTTAATTGGCACGTTGCCGTTTTTTATAGCGAAGAAGAATTTCATGAATTATGCACGCAATAACAACTATCCCCATTATAACCGCATTGTGCTGTGCAATTTTTCGGACCTGCTATTCTGGGAAAAAAAAAAAAAAAAGAGAATACGTGAGACGGCTCCAGTCTCATTACAGGCAGCACGAGTTCCACTCAGCCTTGTTTCTCACCTCGCCTTAAACACAAACTCCCAGCCAATCAGCAGCGCCACTTGATTATAGTGGCTCCCCGTGCATTTTATCATCCTGACCTATTAAGCAACCCAGACATACAACTGAGAACTAAATTTAATCTATACATGATTTATGATCAAGTGGAGTAGTAATAAAGCTTACATTTATTCAGTGGGAAAGCGAGGCTAAGTGTTTAATATTATAAGTAAACGGTGTGAGGGGGAAAACACACGAGACTGTTTTTACCTCGCATGCCCTCACCTGAACGCCACGTCTGATTTCCTTCAGTAACGCGTGAGTCATAGTTGATCAATATGTATTGAGATTCACCAGGCGATTCCGCTGCGTGACAGAAAAGATTTCTCGGGCGAAACATCCGTGAGTCGTGGCCTCGTGAGTCGAACTTTGGTGACCTTTTGTGAGGAATTCAAAGCGTTTTTTTTTTTTTATACAGTCGTTCAGTATGAAATACTTTTCAGTGTGTCATTGAAATCCTCGCATTCAGTGGGCCTGAATGCAGCACCTGTGAAGAAGCTTTCTGCTCGTCTATTGATGTTGACCTGTCCCGACCGACCCCCCCCAAGAAGGCCAAGGGTATAGTCGGGGGGGGCAGAACGCAGAAGATTAGGTTTCTGTCAAGTCACTGCTTAGATTTCTACTATTTTCTCTGTCATCACTCCTGTGATTCAATTAAGAAGCTGCATTCCATGGGTCTGGGGCAGGGCCAGACCGAGGAGGCCGCTGATTGACAGGTAAAGACATTACTATGGAAAGGGAAAGAGAGGACAGGGAGAGATATGAATATTTGAGGAGCATAAAAGAATCTTGTAATTGATTTTCTATCTAAGCCGCCGTTTCATTTACTGAATAAATGCGTTCATTTCGGGCACCGGGGGTTGTTCATTCTGCCCCTCCATTGTCTCATTGTGAGGACAAACTTAATCGTATTTTCTATTTGATGGCGACGATTAGGCAGATAAAACTTCTCCTCTGAATCGTGCTCATCCTCTCACTTCACTGGGTCAGCGTTGGGTTGGTGTGCTGAATTACTTTTTTTTTGTGTCGCCCCCTTGTGACAGATGTGATCCACACCGTGGGCCCGGTGGCCAGAGGTCATGTGGGCCCAACCGAGACCAACGACCTCACCTCCTGCTACCAGAACTCCCTCAGGCTGATGAAGGAGCATGACTTGAGCACTGTGGTGAGTACAGGAACGCCCGCCACGCTTTTCCCCCCGTCATCTGAGGGGGAAAATGTGTCTCTGTTCTGTGCAGCTTGAAAGAAAGACTGTGCTTCTGTGTTCTTTACTTGACAGTGAATAAGCCTTCAGTGGGGGGAAAAAGCTGTGTTTGAATTTATTTTTTTTTTCAGGAAAATTTGGAAAAGGTACAAAAACAAAAGGATTTAGCATCTTTCATTTCAGATACAGTTCTGAAAAGCCTTAATCTTCTTTATTCAAACAAAGGCGACGGAGAACACAACAAAATGGTTTTTATGTTTCATGTTCGTCAAATGAAGGCTTTTCATGTGGACTACTTTGGCTTGTGATTAAATGAAAGGCAGGCCTCTTGCATCCACCTCTCCATATTTCCACAAGCACACGAGTCTTTCCATAAGAATGTTTTCAGAAGCAACTTTTTCAGTCAGAAAAATGTGACCTTTTCTTAAATCCTCTAATGGTTTTGACGTAGATGTTGGTATTTTGTCTGGAACCAAAGAGTCATCTTGCATGTGTTGATTCTTGCGTATGTGCCACCCCCTCTGTTTTTTAAAAAAACACTAGAAAAAGCAGGTTTTAGTGAATGTGGCTGATTCATAAGAGCTTTAGATGAGACAATGCACACACAATCCACAGCTGGCAGCGTCTGATCACACACACACACACCAACCCCTGCCTGTTCCGGACCGTATGTTCCAGTCTGGTCCACGTGATATATGGATTTGCCCCGGCCCACAGAGGGTAAACAAATCAGCATCGCACCAAATAGCCACAAATCACATGTTCTGCGGCAGCCTGCCTACTGGCCTGCAGCCTCATCAGAAGCCAATCAATGAAAGTACTCACCGACAGAAAGAGGAAAGCTCCGACGAGTGCCTGTTTCATTAAAGATGATTGTGACAAATTCCTTATATGATTACCGAGTGCCGACAGACACTCGCAATTTAATGGATTGTGAAGCAAATGACTGAAGTTGTTGCGGTAAGTGTTTTTTCCTCAAGTTTTATCAAAATGGGCAGCACGCCTGCTGAGCAGATATGATGAGCCACAAGCATGACATCACATAATATCATACAACAACAGCATAATTAACTCGGCTGGAGGCTTCGTGGGCAGAGACCCCAGACCTCAGAGCACAACTCGTCTGCCTTCATCCACAAATGTTATTTAGCTTATGCCTCGCTCTTGATTTATTTATCCAATAATCCATATATTTATGAAAGGGAGTTTGTGTTTTCACTGGGAGCTGCCTGGATCCTGTCTAATGTATTTATACAGCTGCTCTGCGTTGACCGGGCCTTCAGTGAAAACAGTGGTGTTATGTGATTGACTGGCCTTGTAGGATGAGCCTGTTCATTATATTATCTTAGCCACAGTCCACCCCGTCTCTGCTCGTTCCCGAGGACGGCGGAAAAGTCTCAAAAAAGAACTTCTTTCAAGCAAGAATGTGGCCTTGATGTAATATTTTTTACTGTAGCCTGCCTCGCTACGCAAGACTTCCTCGAAGAGAGGCTCTAATGTGTTCTCAAAACCCTAATTTGTTGTTAACAGTCAGTCTCGCGGGTCTCTTGGTTGCACAATGACTCCAAGTCATTTTAACTCATCTGAAGGGATCTCACTTTTTTTTTTTTTTTTTGCCGTGTGAGAGAAACAAGATCCCAGCGAGGACAGGCACCCCGCCAAGAAAGGGGAAAAAAAATGAGTAAAAGAGGGGCGGTCTGCATTTGGGAATCCTAGACGGCCAGGTCCCTAATGGGGATTCCAAGGCATTACAAAGGAATAGGAGTCAAAACAAAGCCTAACGCAAAATAAACTTGAGCATGAAAGATTAAAAAGAAGCAGAGCTCGGTAGTTAATCCCCGTTTCTTGGAGCTCAAAGCCCCGCTTTAGGCTACCAAACAGTTGGGCTATACCACAGCCGGCTCATCAAACCCTCCTCGTGACTGGAGCATGTCAAGACGGGGACTTTACTGGGAATACCACAGAATTTCAGCGCTGGAAATGCATTTCCTTTACCTTAGGGCAGCTCAGTGTGTATGAGTGAACGTTTACTAGTATCCCCACAAGTCCGACAGAAGATAGAAGAGCTTTCCCCTCGTTCCCCGTGTGATCACTGCTCCACTGATTTAAAGCTCAAGCAACTGGGGGAAGATGGAGAATGTAACTTTTAGGCAGTTCCTGGCAGAGTTTAGGGGTTGTTTCAGTTTCCAGGTTGTATTCTCGACATTACGATAAAATAAAATTATTATCCTCACGTCCTTGAAGTCATAATGTCTTCCTCGTGTTAGCAGCGGATTACCAGGGTGTTTAAATTACACCGTTGTGTCATTGTTTTGAAAGATAATTGGGAAAGATGTTTTATGTAAACTTTCCCAGGTCAAGTACATTTTAATATCTTTATTTTACACCCGAGGCATTCAGCATTAAGTGTTGCATCTCTGCACACAAATCTAGTTATTTATTATCTTTTAGCTAAAGGCTTGAAACTCCTCGCAGATACTTAGCCGAGCAGATATTGGCAGAAATGTGAAGGCACATTTTAGTTTACGTGACAACCGGCGGCCCACAGGGCACGCTCCGAGTGGAGGATGCAGCCCTGAGTCTTACTGGGGGACGGCCTTCAGAGGACCAACCCGAGCCAAGAAGCCTGGCGTTTGACCCCCGACCTGAAGTGGAGAGTCCAGGCTTTAACTCTTTCTTATTCTCTGGATAAATATCCGATGGCTGGATGGCCTATTGAGTTCTGTTTTCCAAATGATTTGACTGCAGTGCCTGCTGGGAAGTGATAGCGTATATATATACAGTATATATGTGTCCATGTGAATGCATACTGTACTCTATGGCTTCTTCCCTGCTCATATATGAATGTGCCTGTGTGGTGGCAACCCTCTTTCATTTCCTCCCTGCCTAGAGGACTGTTATGCTTCACTGCTTTTTCCCCCTTTTTTTTGCTGTGGCTGAAAGAGCAGCAGGCTGTCACAGCTCCCTGGGCTCCGACTGACCACAGCCCACAGCCAGGATGCCGGCGTGGCCCGGCTGGCCTCTGCAACATCCTACTAGGGGAGCAGAGGGAGCATCTGTGGGCTGGTTGAGCGTGGCGTTGTCAAACAGCCCCCTCCTCTGCTCAGTGCTTGTTACACTACAGCATGTTGTTGGCTTTCAAAGGAGGCTCAGGTGAGGAGCCAAAGAGGAAATATAGCTGGGAATATGGATTTTTTTTTTTTTTTTGGCGGATTAATTCCAGACATGTAGTGTGGTAATAACACTGGCTCGCTGGCCGAGGGAGTGAAGATGCTCTAGCAGGCTATCAATACTTTTTGCCCGAGCCAGGACACATTAAATAGGTCTCATCATGGTTTCTCGGATACACAGAGTGTGCCACTATTATGGTCCGTTTGGAAATATTGTTGGGGAATCTCTCTACTCAGCACCCATAACTTCAGAGCCTATCTTTTATTCTTTAGTACATATTTATATACGTTTATACCTGTTAGTTTTTATTCTTTTCAATCGTCTTTTTGATTTGAGGTCAATGTGAAGGGAAACTGCAAAATAAGCATTGCATTGCTCATTGTGAACTGTTTCTACTGTGTGTGACAATCAAAATATTACCTTACCACATGAACACATGAAAAAAAGATATGATTGTGTGTCACGGTGCCATGCAGCGCGTAACACATGCACATTTCTCACCGCTGACTGCGACCTGCCAATCACATCCTCTTCCAACTGAACGAATCGTTTCCTGCAATCAGGATTGTATTATCTGGTGAAAGAGAAATGAGTCCCGTCTGCGTGCGTGCGTTTTAAACGGTGCACTCGTGGGCGCATGCACGTGCTGCATCGTGTACAGTCGGACCCTGGGGGGGGCATGCAGTCCACGGAGCCGAGGAGACGGTTAATGCAGGTCCCCTGTCTTGGTTAGTCATGGAAGGCTGCTCGGATTCTTCCCTGGAAGCGAGCGCGAGCATCTGTCAGGCAGAAACAGACAGACTGTGTGGAAGGGGGACGCCACCATCTGGAAGCCATTCAGCCTTAGACTCTGTTTTGTTTTAGAGAGCGTATTAAACACCCCTTAGACTGTGACCTTTTAGAATAAAAGAATAACCATGTTTACCCAAAACATCATTATCGTTTCATTTCATTTCACTTTTGAGTCTTTGGGGAGTGTTCTGTTGAGACTAAATAACTGGGATTCTTAGTCTTCGGGGGTAGGAGGCATGAAGATACAGCAGGCATTTTTTGTTGTTGACTAATGATCGTGTGGGCAACTGAGCCTCCTTTTTTTTTTTGTTCATTATTTGACGTTGACAGGCCACAATTTGATGCTTTCGGAGAGGATCTGTCATTAAGCTATTTCTGGCTGCGTGCGGTGGGCTGGCAGCTGTCAGCGTGGACAGTGACGGGGTCGCAGACTGCATTTAGTGGCCTCCTCTCTGACTCCCCGGCGGCCCTGGAAGTGTTTTGTAGTCATAACACGCTGGCTTCGAGGAGATCCAGCAGGGGGATGCCACAAATTGCCCGTTGAGAAAAATGCTGAAAGCCAAGTGGATTGGAGATGAATGGTGTAGAATGATAGGATTAGCCACCCTTCTCCATGGGCTCATTCCAAGGATGCTAGGAGCATTAGCTCCCATTCATTTCTTTTTTCTTTTTGCCCGACGGCGTTCCCCAGAATGCATTCCTGCGGACAGATATCTTACGGTGACACATCAGCGTGCGGGCGCTGTTTGAAGATGACAGCCGATAGCCGCCGCTACGACAGTCTGTTTAATGACGGGTGGAGAGGAAACGCCTGCACCGCCGGGAGAAGTGACCGTGGCCCCCGAGGAGGCGTCCATCGGCGCCACGCTGGGGTTTGGAGGGCAGGCTGACTCTTTGCTCGACTAGTTTTAAAAGGAAATGATATGAAACAACTTTTACTGTTCCACCTTTATTAATGTAGGTCAACGGCGATATTTGAAAATGTGTTTTTTACTGCTGCGTTTAAGTGCACTGGAGGGTCTTTTGTCATTATTTATGTTTCCAAATACTACCATATCAAACTTAACGACTTTGTTCTCCACTTTATCCCATTTTGGTTCGCCGGCTCCCCAAGTGATTAATTAATTTTCATTCATGCACTGAACAGATCGTGAGCAAACTTTTCCCTCCATCCTCTCACCCCTACCCCTTCCTCGTAAATTTCGTGTCCGCGAGTGCCTGCGACTCCACATTTAATTATATAATGGCTGAGTGAAGTATGGAGGCCCGCTTGTGCACATACTTGGCTTCTGATCACAGCAAAGTAAACTGTGCCGTTAATTGCGATAGAATAATGAGAGGTTTACTGCTGATATGCTTACACAACGCGGTCGGTCTTTGTGTCTCCACCACCCGGAATTCCATCCAACTCATACTTGGAATCCATTCAATGTCATTTTCTTTATGGCAATATTTGGAGGATTTAATCTGCAGCTAAACTGTGGACTCTATACAGACCTTCCCAGCCAGATGCAGTCACTTTATGTAGCGCCGTTTTCATGGTGAAGAGAGAGAAGTGCCTGCTGTTCATGCTTTACAGAGATTCTACTAAATAGCAGTGTTTAGCCTTCTGCACACTTTAGCCATGTACCTTTTGATTGCAGCTGTATTCTCCATGTACCTGAGCTTGATGGAGATAAAGCCCATCATGTCATAGTACGAAGGACAGGGAAAGAAAGAGGCGACAAAAAATCTGCTTCCTCTAATGTCAGGTGAATAGGTTTTCCTTCTACCCGTTTTTGTCTCACATCTAAAAGTTGGCCTTTTTGGGGTTTATTTAAAGCTTTGCCACTGGGCAGGTCTGCTTTATTCCTTCGGTTTGGTTTGTTCCTTTTGTCAAGTTGCAGATTCGGTTTGAGTTGAATCTAGAGTAGAAATGGACACCTAGCTTGAATGAGCCACTTCTGTACATGCTGGAGGACTTTGTTGGATCTTATTCCACCAATCAACAACTGGCTGCAACACTTTATGTAATATTATTAAAGTCCCAGTCGGCAAGTCTGGCAGATGGAGGGCACTCTGTCAGGTTTTGAATGTTTCCAACTCTCGGGCTCCTCCCCCACGACCATTGAGCTCCTCCCCCATGACCACCGAGCTCCTCCCCCATGACCACCGAGCTCCTCCCCCATGACCACCGAGCTCCTCCCCCTCGACTCCGTGCCCTTTGAAATCCCTAAGTTCACGCCACCTTTGAAACGCGGGTCCGATGTTGACTCTGGTTTTATCACGGGCACCGTCGCCATCTTTCTTTTTTTCCTTCTTTTCCACCGGTGTTTTCTTTCCCTTGGTTGTTTTGGACCTCCTCGTTTGGGTTTTTAGCGAGGAATTGGAAGCTTGTTGCTACTTCCCTCCGCCTCCCCCTGTGATAGTGGTACGACCCGAGGGGGGAGGGGCTCTCTGTGTGCACGAACACAGCCCTGCGTGCTGATTGGTACAGGATGATCCGGACTTTACGTGCACGTAGAGGCGTATTTTTGGAGAGGCGTGGATGATATGTTGTTCTATCTGAGCAGAGTCTCGGCTTCAGTGAATATGATTAAAAAAATTTTGCCGACTGGGACTTTAACACCCAACCCTCTCTGTGACCAGTGAGCCAGTCGTTGCTCCCAGCCCACTTCCACATACACTACCTGCACGCAACGCAAAGGTTAATTAGACTGAAGCTTTCAAAAGGTCACGTCACCGTTTAAATTAGTCGGTGCTATTTGTCTGATTCAAATGATCGCCAACACCGTGCCAATTAGATCCAATTACACTGATAGCCGTTGTGGTGATCTGCCATGTAGTCTTCACTTAATGGCCATTGGAACCCCAATTAGCCCAGTGCCCTGATTGAGAAGGAGGCGACCCCAGCAGGTGCTGGTTCAGGTCCACTTCACTGTCCCTCGTCACTCCAGGAGACTGCAGAACTTTAATGTGAGGTGTTATATCAGGATATGTAAAATGTGACATTTCCACACACCTCCAGTGGTAATCACAGTGGATGGGGATTGAAGAGGTAATCTCCCGGCTGTCTGCGTGGAGTGGGCTGATGTGAGCATGCTAGTAGCGTCTTACTTATTACAAGCACAGGAAGCCTCATAGCAATCACCGGGGAGACTAAACCCCCGTCTAGCTACAAAGGCTACTCTACCTGCGAGGGGGAAATGTCAGCGGTTCCGTTCTGAAGTAATGCGCTGTGACAATAATAAAAGCTCTTCAAATAATTTGAGCACTAAAGCACAAGTCAACCTATATGAGACTCTGATTTGTGTCTGTCTCTGTACCTGGCTGTGAGGAGCTTCGGTCTCCTGAATTTCTATGAGGCTCACATCCCTCCGCGGCGCTCTCCGAGAATAGAAGCCAACCGAGGGACTGTCGGAGGAAGTTGTTGATTAAACAGATGTCTTCCCCCCCTGCCGTACGCCACCAGACAAGAACGCCACAAAAGGCGTGCATTAATGAAACACACCTGAAGAATGTGAGCGATACAAAACAAAAAGCATCTCCGTCTCATCTTTGTGTCTGCCTCACAACAGAGCTGCTGGTTTTGACGTACGGAGAATAAAAAAAAGGCTCAGGGATCTACCGGAGGAGAGAATAGCTGAGTGACACTTAGCTCTGATTAGCAACAGTCTCATTCATGAGTCTCGCGGCGTTTGTCTTTGGAGGGGCTGCTTACGGATGGCATTGTTTGACAAGAGAGCAACTGGAGTGGAGACGCTCATGGAAGGCGGCGTCTGGTTTGGCTTTGAAGCCTCCTCCACTGTACACAATCCCAACGAAAGGAACCAAAAGCCCGTTTTTTTCTCCTCCAGTAGGCTCCCATCTGTTTGGAGTGGGCGCTTCAGTCCGAAACACAGCGTCATCAAACGTTTCCATCCAGCAGCTGATAAAGGAGGACGTTAAATAGATAACATGCAAAGCAGACCGCTCTCAGAGCCTCGACGGTTGCTCCTCAACCGAGTAAATCCCGCCGATCTCACAGATACTGTAACAGATTGCTGTTCAACGGCAGCGGACCTCGGTAGAATGACTTCTTGTTTACATCATTATGGTTAATTGCCGTGCAGAGTCAGTCCAGCCAACTGTGTGTGTGTGTGTGTGTGTGTGTGTGTGTGTGTGTGTGTGTGCGTCAGTGAAGCCGGACAGAGCTGTCAAACTCTCATTCATCACATTACTGATGCAGCACCGTCCCCAGGGTGACGCCTCGTGCTGCTCTGGTGTGTTTGGTCGTCCCCGAGTCGACGCCACTGGGTGGGATTATCCAACCAACACGAATAAATTAATGAGCGGGGACCCCCTTTTGTGTCTAGTCATGTGCAAATCGTCATCAAAGTCAGCTCCTAGACCTCCAAACCGGCCCCTGCAAATCCTGGCGATGCATTATGTTGCTGAACATTTTCAATAATTCCATTAATGCACTTACAGTAACAAGTGGAGTCAAGTCCAACGGATGGAGGGCACTCTGTCAGATTTTGAATGTTTACAACTCCCACGCTCCTCCCCCACGACCACCGAGCTCCTCCCCCTCGACCACCAAGCTCCTCCCCCTCGACTTTGTGCCCTTTGAACTCCCTTAGATCACGCCACCTTTGAAACGCGGGTCCGATGTTGACTCTGGTTTTATCACGGGCACCGTCGCCATCTTTCTTTTTTTCCTTCTTTTCCACCGGTGTTTTCTTTTCCTTGGTTGTTTTGGACCTCCTCGTTTCGGTTTTTAACGAGGAATTGGAAGCTTGTTGCTACTTCCCTCCGCCTCCCCCCTGTGATAGTGGAACGACCCGAGGGGGAGGGGCTCTGTGTGTGCACGAACACAGCCCTGCGTGCTGATTGGACAGGATGATCCGGGCGCTGTCGATCTTTGCAAAACAAACAAACAGGCTCTACGTGAACGTAGAGGCCCGTTTTTTTTTCTAAAGCCGTATGATTTATGTTGTTCTATCGGAGCGTAGCGTCGGCTTCAGTGAATATGATCAAAACACGCATCTGCATCCAAAAAACGTCATCTTTCGTCCTCAAAGCTCTCGCTCTGGCGCTCTGCGAAGCCAGGTGTCGAGCCCGGCCTCGACCTTGCCAGGCCGCGTCCATGAAACTGAAATTTCCTGGTGTATCGCAGGGTTCCATTTCAACAAGCTTGCACCCAATTATCCTTCAATCACGGCTCCCCGGTCAAACACATGTGTTTGGTTCCGAGTACAAGGTCTCTCTCCATCGTGGGTCCGACACACTGGGGACACTTCGTTCTGTCGCTCCCCACGTGAAGTCTTTTTCAAGGGTAGAAAATCCGACGGCATCTCGGATAAAGATAAATGGCACCCGAGGAATGATTCACTTGGTTATGTGTTGTTCTTACACTAACTAGCAATTATGAGCACGGCAACAGAGACGAAGACGCAGCGGAGTATATTACATCGGCCCCTTCAGACATACAAATTAGTAGCCTGTCAGGCCGCTAAAGGTTCCTCTTATTCTTAATGTTTAAGGGAATAAATGCGCCGAGATCAGCTTTTCATCACACTCCCCATCGCACACACATTAAATGCTACTTCTATTCGAATTAATAAAAGAAGCTTCTATATGATAAAAAAGTATTTGGTTCATTAATGACATGTCTGTGAACGATGTAATTTAAAAAACAGTGATTAAATCAGCTTGAGTTGTATCTTCTTTATAACTAACGTAAACCTCTTCCTCACCTTGAAACATAGCGAGCTCGACTCGTCCCGGTGTTTTGTTCATGCGTCGGTTCCCGTGTGTTTCATCAAAGAGAATGCATCAGGCGGAGAGCTGACAGCTATGGGGAGCCTTGGGAGTGTTTGTTGTTCTTTGGTGTGGTTCAGAAGTGCACAAGTGTCTGCCTACATCCAGGGGTAGGTGTAGAGTTAGAACTGAATATTGATAAAAGTCTCCGTCTGCTTAGCATGTATTTATGATCGGCGTTGTTTGTGGTTTGACGGCAGCAAAGAAGGGAGCGCGTCGACCAATCGGTCGGCCCGTATTTATGCACTTATGACCAGTGTTTCCCACTGGATATTTGGAGACTATGGTGGGGGGGCTTGCGATCCTCTAGGGGAGTCCGGGGAGCATGCCCCCCCTGAAGAAAATTTTGAATAGATTTAATTTTAATGCATCAATTTTGGTGAATTTTGAGAACCGAAATTACAATTAATGACCAATTTCTTCCAAACTGCTGGTACTGATACAAATGTTGACATACTAAATGGGGTTGAGGAGTTTAAGCATTCAAGAAAACTGACTAAAACACAGTGCTGAGCATTTATACTTTTAGTTTATTATTATTATTATTATTATTATTATTATTTATTATTATATAAGTGGATGAATATTCCTCAGCCTTCCTTGGTGTTTTGCTTTTGACATACGCGGACGCACTTTAAAACTCACGCAGCTGGGGGGGGGGGGGGGGTGAGGCGACCATTGCCATGGCGACGGGGAAAACAGAACGTTGATGAGCCAAACCAGCCGCGAGGATTTCCCCTTATAATAAGCGCTGCTGCCCTCCTGTTAAGGCCTATCATTAGAGCCGCTAGTTAAGTCCATTTGCCTTGATAAAATAATTTTGGGCGAACATTGAGACTATGGCGGCCTAAATTAGACTACGGCGGTCTGCCATAGTCTCGTCAATGTGTGGGAAACACTGTTTATGACATCAGCACAGACCGAATCCAGACTCGGCACACACAAATGTTCCAAGTCTTGCCCTCTCAACGCTCTGCTATGGAGACCGCGGCCGTCCTCCCCCAGGCTCAGGTGAATGAACGACTGTGTGCATTGGCAGACACGCCGATGTTTATGCTCTCCTACATAATTCTTTAATCACGGAGCTATTACCACCATGCATACACCCAGTTTAGTGCCATTATTATCTCCCAAGGTCACAGCTAACGAGGGCTGACGCGCTGTGCCTGGCCTCTGCTGATTGACTCACAATTTTAAAACTGGCTCAATTGAGAGCCTGCTCAGCAATTCAGGAGGCACCTTGCATGGGTTTTTATGAGAGAGACGTATTAGCCCTAACAGTGCAGGATTGTGCTGCTTTGATGCTGGACGTTGACCCCCCGGGGGTGTAAGATACGTTCTGCCTCAGTAACACCTGATTTTGAATGTGGAGCTGCTCCCTGAATTGAGCCCCCACCTTCCACATTCCTATTCCTGCTCCAAGTTAATTAAAAATTATACGACATGTTAGCATTAAATCATTATGAAGTAGGCCTACTGAAGTAATCATTTCGTGGGGTAATTTAGCAGATTAAACATTTCTTTCATTGTCAACCGGCGACCTTGCTATCGTAAATGTCACACTCGCCTTTTATGAATGATGCCATGACTGTCAGAACCGCCAGACAGATTTAAATTTAAATCGGCTATTACTGTACCTATATCTGGCCATTTTCATTTCACATTCAGGTGGACCTAGGAGAGCCCAAAGGTTTAGTCACCATGTTATATGAATGAAGTGCCCGCCGGAGCGAACACTAGGGGGGAGAATCTTGTTTCATGGTTTTTTTTTTTGGCCCACAGCTTGAAATGCCAGGTACCCTCACTTAATATCAAATATCACATCCATGAAACCCCCTGGTGGCGACAATGTGCATGGAATCCTCATTGTTAAGGTCCTGCTCCTCTCATAGGAGAGCAAAGACCGTGAGATGGAGAATGTGGAACAAAAGATTTTTGTTCCCTGAATGTGTCAAGTAGAATACCCAATAGCAAAACCTTTTCAACAGATTTGCTCTTGGCATTCCTTTTGAATAGCACGTTATGTCTTCATTTCATCTGGAATTCACACAGAATCAGCGATGCAGTGAAGAGGCTCCATTATGAAATTGGAGTGATTTGTAGATAAATAAGCACATAAGATTGCTTTGGCGTAATCACGGCTCCGGATTCCTAACGTGTGGTATTATTGGCTCCCCACCTGGGCCCCGGTCCTGCAGAGTCCTTGGCTTCACAGGAAGGAAGCTGAGTCATGAGGAAATTGTGTATGTGTTTGGCAAAGAGCTCCGCCAGGCATAATGATGATGACCTACATGATGGCCTCTTACCAAAGCATAATTATGACCCGCTCTTATTATTAATCAGGCTTCTAACTATTGATTAAGACATGTTACAGAACAAATGCACCACAAGCTGCTCCAGTGTTTTCTCTTTTTTTTTGTCTTTCCAAAGAAAAGACATTTTCCCTGAGTAACAGAATTATTCGATTACATTATTTATGGCAATAGAACATCAATCTTCATTCCTATAAAGTGATGCAGTACATTTTTGCTCTAAAAAACATTTGATGTATTTGGTGCAGAGAAAATGGTTTTTCCAGTTTTAGTAACTAATTAATGCTTTATCAATATTCATGATGAACTCCACATTTAGAAGGCTGCAATTAGCTGTATTATCCTCTGGCCATGTGTGGGGTGAATAAAAAAAAAAAGCATTTTTATGTAGTTCAGCAGCAACTCTGGTTTCTTCCAAAGGTGTACGCTGTACTAGGGGTGAGTATTGGGAAGAACCTCATGATACCTTACGTATCACGATACTTTGCTCACGATACGTATCACGATATTCCGATATGAGGACGAATTGAGTCAAAACTATTTTATTCAAAACAGCCTTTCCATTTTATTAATGAAATTAATAATGAAATTCACTGGAATAAATATTGAAAATAAAATGAAAAAGCATAAAGTACAACATTCACAACGCGTCTAAACATGAATCTTTTTTTAAAATCGAGCTTTTGGAGTTGAAAAATCGATATTGTATTGGGCGGCAAAGTATCGCGATATATTGCCGTATCGATATTGTTACCCACCCCTACACTGTGTAGTTATATATTACTTTAAATGGGAATCAGATAGCATTCCAGACGCAAGGCAGGACCACACCAAAGCTGCACTTAGTCCGCGGGGGAGATAGAGATAGCTAGATGGACGCTTTCATAATTCACAGGGAGCCACCTGGTGATTCTCTCAGTCACCTTCCTGTTTCCTCTCAGCCAGCTGCTCCCTGTACTCCCAATCAATCTGCGGTGGCAGAGCCCCTGCAATTCACCGTGACCTTGAGCGGCGTGTCCCCTCTCGTTTCATTTGGGCTTGTCGGTCGGGCTTTTGGGTCCCTCGTCATTCAGAGTCGCACCTGTGCTCAGCACCGCTTTTAAACGCGACCCTGGGATTTGACTGCATTTTACAAAAATCTCGTATACACTTCCTTAGGTTGTTCTAACCGCCTCTTAATATGAGCTAAAGTAAAAGATTACAGAGACGGCACGTAGTTGTTTTGACAATATCCGCAGTTTTTTTCTGAATTTTCATATTGAATACAAATACAGAGTTGCATTCAAGTCTGGGCATTCATATTCCTGATAATAATGATTAGGATGGATGGGTGGATGGATGGACCGAAAGGTAGGTAGGTAGGTAGGTAGGTAGGTAGGTAGGTAGGTAGGTAGGTAGGTAGGTAGGTACGTAGGTAGGTAGGTAGGTAGGTGGGTGGGTAGGTAGGTAGGTAGGTAGGTAGGTGGATGGATGGATGGATGGATGGATGGATGGATGGATGGATGGATGGATGGATGGATAGATAGATAGATAGATAGATAGATAGATAGATAGATAGATAGATAGATAGATAGATAGATAGATAGATAGATAGATAGATAGATAGATAGATAGATAGATAGATAGATAGATAGTACTAAAGGAAGTACTATACCTAGTGCCTAAATTCTTCCGGAGACCGTTCCTTTTTCTGTTGTTGAAGTCTGGAGGTGGCAGGGGGATTTGTTGTTCTGCTCGGATGCCCATAGACATGTACTGTCAGGGCCAGGATAGGGTGGCAGAGTGTCTCCCTTCACGGCCCCAGTGTGACAGAGCTGTCTCTACATGAAGGTGACCCCCTCTCTCTCTGGATCCCTCCACTCTGCCCAGCGTGCCTGTCAGGTCCTTCAGGCGCCACGCTCGATTAGGCGCCTTAATGATGACCACAGCCTCGTGCACTCCAACAGTAGACCCTTACTCCTGCAGACCTCGTGTATATTTTAAATGCTGAATGTATGTATGAGTGTGTGTGTTTCCTCCGCACTGTCATCCTTGTAAAAAAGGGAGTCCGACGTGCACCCGGCTAGTGTCTGACGGTAGATTTTGATTAAGCCTGAACGCTTGGTGAAATAAATCTCCTTTGGGATTTAAAGGTGAATACTTTGAACAGGCGATCCCTCAGAAGGCTTTTAGACTCAATAAATCCACTAACGCCCCAATGTTTCAAAACACTGCTTTTACAGCCTCATACTTTATCTCCATATCCTGCATCGTAGTGACAGCACTACTTGGAGATGGCAATGAGCCTCGGGGAGCACTCCCACCAACACGCTCACATCTGTTGATCCACCCTGTACCTGCCACCGAGTCTCCGACGTGACGAGGCAGGTGTGTTATGTGCTCTTTCCCCTTGAGGTAGGCAGAGACCATGAGGTTCAGATGGCAGCTGATGGGCTCGGTGTGTGTGCATTCACACATGAGTGAGAATGAGGGGACGGGGGGGAGAGATAAGGCTTCCTCACGACAGCTCATCCCAACGTCTTTACCTTAATGCAGTGTTTACATCTGGAGAGCACACTGTGATTCTCAGGGTGGATGAGCACCACCATAGTGAAGTCGTAGTTCCAGAGATTTGAAGAGGTGTACCACAACCAGTGAAAGTCAAGGACTTGGAGGTAATTCAATACTATAATAATTAGGGGTGAGTATTGGCAAGAACCTCACGATACGATACGTATCACGATACGATACCTATCACGATATTGCGATATAAATAAAGAGGAAAACACAAGTACCTGTATATGTACATCAGATGATATCGATCAGAGGACAAATTGAGTCAAAACTATTTCATTCAAAACAGCCTCTCCATTTTATTAATTCCCATCAAATTCAAGGATAATGTACTGCATTCACAACGCGTCTAAACATGAATCTTTTTTTTTTAAATCGATCTTTGGAGTTGAAAAATCGATATTTTATTGGGCGGGAAAGTATCGCGATATAATGCCGTATCAATATTTTTACCCACCCCTAATAATAATACTGAATTGGTTTGTTTTTTGTTCTGTTTTCTGTGGTGTATATCAGGATATTGGAAAATGATCATTGACTTCACATCTTGCTAAAACATTTCTTTGCTGTGCTGTGAAATCCATTCAGCCAAGGTAGAAGTGCCTTGAACGTGCATTCTATCTGCTGGCCACCAGGGAGCGATTCCTTTGGTTTCTAAAAGAAGTCAGATTGTATAGAAGTCTAAGAGACTGACCCCACTTCTAACTTGATTTATTATCTTAGAAACATTGTGAACGTGAGTTCAAAGTTCAATCTGTATTTTTTAGTTTCTTCCATTCCAAAAATTCCAAGATCGAGTCCACAAAACGACTATTGATGTCACCCACTTTGTATATATAATCTATGGCTGAGACAAAAAAACCCAAAACAAAACCTACATAAAACATGTCTGCATAACTGAATACATATATATATATATATATATATATATATATATATATATATAATCACGATGTATGAGATGCAGCTCCATATTGTTTCAGACAAGCGAGACTAAAAGCTCATCAAAGAAAGACGCACACACACACCTTCACACTGTCACCTTTCAAGAGCCTTTTCATACGGAGGAGACAAAGAGATACAAGGCCCTTCGTTCTTTGCCGTAGGTGTGAATATCATTAGACCTACCGTGAGTGCAATAAATGCGAGGAGGTGCTGTAGCCTTTGCCCATGAGACAATAAAACACATATGGAAATGAGCCGACAGCATGACTAATAGCTTGCAGTTTGAACCGTGCGCCCATCTCAGCGAAAATGCCTGTTCTCTTTAAGTGAGCCATTATACAGTTATCAATGAGCCTGCTTCGCCTCTGATCTCTCTTTTAAGAGTTGCGCCCCGAAAGAAGAAACACCTTAGAGAAGCCACCGGCTGGAAATTATTCCCAAAATAATAAAGTGAACACAAAGGAAGCCGTCACTCCTCGAGTCCCTCCCTGGGTCCCTCCCTGGGTCCCTAATCCTTCCACCCCTGAGTACCGGACTGCCACACCATCATCAGAGCTCAGATCAAAGTGGGAGGGGGGGGCTGACCTCCTCAGAGCTTACTCCGTCCTTGGACCAGAGTCCTTTTTAAGGGCTACACATATTCACTGAAATGCGTATGCAGCACGCCTCGATGGGGCTCCGCTTTGCATCGACAGTCCTGCTTTGTAGACGTTCCCCGAGGCCGTCATCATATCTGGTACTCATGTGTCGGTTGCATTAAGACAGTTTAGTCAATGCATATGTAAAGCCCTTCATCCAGCCGGAATAAACCAAGGTCAGAAACATCCATTATCGTGTTGATAATATTTGCATTCACGCCAACGTTACTGCGAGCGCTGTATCTTAAAATGCACCGGACCAGGATGGACTGTAAATTGAAAAATAGTGTTTTCTCAGGCTAATACGACACAGGCCATGACCTCCCATCCGGCGACCGTTAATTAGTGTTCTTACCTCTGGGCAAACTCAGATTTATGGCTTTATGTTGCGGGGAGCATAAAAGAGAGTGCAGTGCCGGTGTGGGGTCTGTCCACACAGACTACATGGTTAAACAGGCTTTCATACTGAGAGTACATGGAGATCCCCTCCAAGCGTATACATACTGTGTGTTTGTAAATCTACCTACGGTTCAGCAAGGAGCTCTCAAATCAGCTGCTGAACTCGGACTTTAACTGTGTGATCATGTTCTAGAGTTGTGGTGTAGTATAGATCTAGTAGATAACACAGTATTATTGCTGTATACTATATATACTGTATATATAAACATATAAAATATACATACAGGGTCGCCCATAAAGTTGGAATCATTTCCAAATGTCCTGTCTTTTATAACGCCAAACAAATGCATGAATATGCATGAATTAATTTCACCTAGTTAATCCCCATCCATCCATCCATCAATCCTATATTTTCTGTATCACCCTGAACTTTGAACCCAAGGCCATATACAGTATAATCTATGTAACGATGCACTCAAACTATCTACAATCTAAAAGGATATATTTTGGGAGTATTTTCTGATTTACTGAGCATTACACACAATAAAAAGATCAATATCAATTTCACCGTTGCACATTCAGTGCAGAGAGAGATCAGTCACGTTTTTTAGCCCGCCACAGCACAAACACTGGCAGCAGAGGGAAATGGCGAGCCTGCAACAGACGATTAAATGAAAAAAAAAAGTGATCCAGGCTTCTGTCTGACCACAGTAGCTGCACGATATTTTTTTTTTTCTCCTCGGCTCACCCCGAGTCTACCTCGGCTCATAAAACATGTCGCAGCGTCACATCATTACATCGAGTTCACACAGGCGTACAGGATCCATCACTGGTGTTGTGCAAATGGGATCAGCTATCATCAGTGTAGCGGAACTGAGTACGACGAGAGCAATCACAGAGCACCCTGAACTTCCCCTGACAAAGAGTTCATTAAGTCCACTAAATTCCCTCTCGGCCAAAAAAAACAACAACCCCGGCTTCAAATTTTGATTAATTATTCTTTAAAAGCAGGAGGCCAGCGAAGAAATCCAGAAGAACACGCTGTATGTGTTTGGCCTTAATGTATTCAAACAAACATACACTCTTCTAATTGGAAACTGTGTTCCTATGGTTCAATAATAATGATGTACTTACCGTTCTTCCGAGAGGTCACCGCGACGCCAGTACGGAGGGCTCGATTCGATTTGCAGTTAATGAGGTTGGGTCTCTTAACAAATGTTAGTTTTTATTTTTGTATTGTGCTGCTTTGGGGAAATGTGGTTATGACCTATTTTATTGCGTGTTGTGATTCTGTGCAGATCCCCCTCCCGTCTCCATTACACCATTACAAGGCCTTTCCATTTTATCAATTTAGACACAAACTAGACAAAACAAGCAACAAGTCATGGAGTTGCTTAATTAGCTGTAGTGTTACATTAATAAAAATATGATTTTGTCACTGTGCAGCCTTCAAGGCTGTAGGGAGTACATATCTATTGGCATTTATATCCAAACTATATCATAATAAGGGATTAATCCTTCAATAAGTGCCCCTCCTCTTGGTGAGCATTTGCTGCTAAGAAGAATCTCTACTTTACCTACCTCTACCTTGTTACACCGACTCCTCCCTACACTCTTAGTCCACTACATGTAGTATCATAATACCAGCACACACCTAACACCAGCGTAGCTCGTAGAAAACCCTTTAAAACCATAAATAAAGCCAGGCAACAGAGTAAAGGTCAGTCAAAATCATCAATCATCCGTGTTCCCTTTAGATGTCGGCGGCGGTCGCTTAGTAGCTCGGTTCAAACAACGCCGGCCTTTTTTTTTTTTTGGGCGACGCTAGAGAGGCTTTTGTCACTGAGTGCAGGCCCAATATAGCCAGGCTTTTATTTTGGAGGGCTTTCTGGTGGCGGTCATTATCATGCACTATGCGGCAGAAAAATGATTTTTTTTGTCCCGCCACAAAGACGGAGGGCCACGCAGCCAAGTCTTCGTATGTATGCTGTTCTGTCACCTCAGAATTCAGAGTGAGGTTTCGGCTTTGAAGACGCTTTGATATGGTGCTTTTGAAAAATGTTGAAGGCCGCCTTGAAAGGAAAAAATGTCTAATTAGTAGCCTCACGTTGGAAGGGCACCATAGCCTGGCTCTCATGTTGCAAGACCAGAAACCCCTTCTTTTTTTTCTCTCTCTCTGATTAAATGTGCTGTTGAAGTTGATTTATGAATGGGAATTAAACTAATGTCTCATGAAAAATGCTCCCTAATTATTATTTTACTATTCATTTAGATCAACCACTTGGGACTCATCTGCCGCTGCTGCCGCGGCACAAATCAAAAGCTATATTTTAGCATTACGGATCATTCTAACCTCCCAGCTCCATATGCTGCTGATCTCCACTGAGACGTTCTGACATGGGGTCTACGGATGTTTGAAGATCCACACATGCCCCGTTTTACCTTCCATGGAGGGATATAGTGCTTGGCTCGTCTCTTTTGCTCCATATTTTTTTATCTTTAGCATTTCAGCGGCTTTAACTTCTAGATACTTTACGAAACAGCAGTCTTCCGACAGCATCCTAGTATTCCTTGCTTTGATCATTTCTTTATACCCACCTGTAATTTAGGCCTCCGAAATGCAAATGACTGCTAATGCTACACTCCATGTTCCATGCTCAAGCACTCATTGGAATAATCACAGGGCTTTGAGGCAACGAGGCACATTGAAGGATGTGTCTCCTCCACTGCTGAGAGCCGAGGTTCAAATATTCAAATCAAACATTTCTTCCCTTCATTTACTGCCTTTTTTTTTTTTTTTTTTGCTTCCATCTCAGAATTCAATCAAAACACCTCCTACACTTTGTAATGCCAGCGCCCTTGTGAAGACGATTATAATCAATGTAAAGGCTTTGCATATACAGTACATCGCAAATTGATGCTGTAGTCTGCTTATATATGAAGAAATCCATGTTCTATAATTGTTCACATTGTAAATTCAGACATGATACACAATTTTGCAGCGTTTTTTTTCCACCAGTGCAACAATGGAGTCAAATCACTACCCTTTTATTTGCAGAAATACTGTTCTTCATTGACAAAATGTTGAATCTGTTAGCAGCACGATACCACAGCAAGCAGGAGACGGATCAACAACAGCGAGGCGTCTCACGGAAATCCGATAATAACGACCTGTCGAAAACCGAGTCCTGGATCAGATGAGGTAAATAAAGGCACGGCGATTCCAGATCAGACCACAAAGGCGTCGCTCTATTACCCCGGCTGTCAGTCTGAGGCGATCTCTCCACTCCACACCCCTTGATATCCGCCAGTGTGCTAATAGAATCGATAAGTTATATGTAAAAGACTTATAATAATCTTAAACCGTCTGATTTGTAGCGTGCCTGCAGCGGTACAGTGGAATACATTCTGTTATTGAGTTTACCTGACATGTTCCCGACCTACTAATTCCGATTCTGTCAATCACGTTGGGGTTACGCAGAGGTCGCTCAGTTTGACTCACGATGTGAATTCTTCTTCTTTCTTTTTTTTTTGTCTTTGCCTCTCTGCTGCTCCGTGGTCAGCCAGATCGTTCCGACTGATCCCGAGCAGGAGTACTCATGCATAATTATGAGCGGCCGTCTGGTTGCATGAGCCCCTCGGTTCAGAGTACTATCATTTTTATGCCGTTCTAAATGCCCCCACTTTAGCGGCGAGGGATTCGGTGTCACCGGCGGACCTCTCACGGCGATTTGAATAAGAAGGGTGAAGAGGATTGGACATTCAATGTACCGGTTTGCAATATATATGTGGGATGTCAAAGTTTTGCAGGGGCAGTTTTATGTTAAAAGCTGTTTCTAGTTCCCAATATAACAAGGATATTGTATTTCTATTAAAGAGGCTTCCTAGTGTACCTGCAGCACTGTGGCTTTGGGCTTCAGGGTGAACCGTGCCTGATCAACCGTACAGCTGGTCATGGACCAGTGAATCAAGTCCTATGCACTTTAGCATTCACACCTTTTTTTTTCCCCTCATCTCCACTCTGTTTGGCTGACGGACGTGCAGACGGGGAATCATTGCTGTGCTCGTGATAAACAACCATAGAGATGGTTCATTATGTCCAACTAATCCCTCTATTTATGGGCAAATCCCAATTAGCGTCTTTATTAATACAAATATTTATTAATTAATGAATCCTTCCTTAAGTCATCTTTTAAAATGATTAACGTGAAGTTTGGAGAATAACTATACATCTCACCCTGGGATCATATAAGAAGGTGAAGATGGCATATTTCAACACTAAATACGTCTCACCCTCTTTCACAGTTTGTTTTCTCGCTCTGGCACAGCACGACATCGTTGTAAGCATTATTTACAATTTCTATAGTGCGGATTGTCACTTCTTTCCTCCGATTCTTACCTACCGTTGCCTGGGGGGAAAGGGTTTACTTGGCGGTGGCACATTTTCATACCTCACCGCTGACAGGACCCCAGAGGAGAACACGGATGTTCTGTTTCTGGTTCACATTCTCCATCAACAAGGCAGCAGAGGTGCATGTGAAAAGCTTATCCCCCCCAATAAGCTGTTTTCCAGAGTGTCATGGCCGGGGGAAGTCAGTCCCCCAGCGTGTAAACACAGCCGGGCGCCGCCGAGGCCTTAATGGACGCTCACATATTATGGTAATAATAAAAACGGTCGGTGGGACTCGGGCCATTAGGTTTCCGGGGGTTTCTCACCTTCCGCGTCTCTCCATCCTCCATTTAGCATAATGACAGTCACACAATCAGTAGAGTAAAAGGGTGTTTATGTGTCATATTTGACTATCCTGATCCGAAAGTGTGACGTAGCTTTTTCCCAGCATGCAGCAGGTGGCGGATTCAGACAGTAGGCGTGACCTACATGCTTAAAGATTTACAGCAGTCAACAAAGAGGATTCTCTCGGTTTGGTGTCCCGATAATGTGAAGCCCACACTGTACCGGCGAATAATAACAGACTCGCGGTCGCATTTGCACAAGGTCTCACCGCGTCGCCGCCGTGATTTATAAGCCCAGCTTCCGTCTGCAAACAGCCTCGGAGGCTTGGAGCTACAGGGGCAGCACCCTGCGCCCAGCGCTATTTACTCAGCCAGCCGAGATGAAGCCCTGCAGTCGGCGGGTTTCTTCCCCCGTACCTGCCTGCTCATGGGAAGGTGACAGCTGCAGCGGGGAGGCCGCTATTTGCCACAGGTTGAGCCATCTTTACTGTGTCATTTCCTGCTGCTTAACAAATAACTGAAAGCTGCAGGCCGCCGCGCCCTCAGCCGAGTCGCCTTCGCAAAACTTCACAGTCGCACTTTGAAGTGAATAAATCATTGTTTTAATGAGCGGTGGCTGTTGCTTCAATAAAACAACAAAAATTTAAAAAATCCTGATGCAAACACATGCGTGTGAATTCTAATTAGCAGCACCTTCATTAAAAAGCATTCCTGTGCGTGAACCCCGGGTTTGAATTCTTCCAACGCCCGCTCGCCGCTGTGCTTAATAAAGCCGAGTGAGTGTGCAGAGATGCCCGAGAGGAGAGGTGCTCCACTTTTTAAAAATGACGTGATAGATTAGGGAGGAGTCCCGGCAACCCGATAATTTCCCTGGTGACCAATTTTCCAACAATCCCTAAGCAAAGAAAATCAAGCAACAAGCCAACATGTCAGGCGCCGCCTCATGCCGAGGGAGCAAGCGGAACATGCTGACTCACTCCTAATGAGCAGCCGGAGATAGAAATAATAACCTAAAGCAGGAATCATAGGTCACGCATAGTGCTGACTGTCCCAATTAACACTGGACCTTATAGGGTGTGAGTCCATGTACAGGTATGTACGCTAACAAGTATCACAATACTTCTACGGTGGCCCGGATGGAAGGAAATAGGCTTTTCACGCTCGTCTGCTGCAGCTTTTTATTGCATTAATTTCTGCTATTTTTGGCTTTCGTGTTTCAACAAATGAAAGAACTCATTTGTTTTCTCTAAAGCTGGATCTGATTCACAGTTCTTCGTAGGTCTGACTGTCACCACTCATCTGCTCTGCATGGGAACGAATGCTAATACCGCAGGTAGACGGGTACCGGCTGTCTCCCCCTCGCCTCACCTTGACATTCACAAAGTTTTGTTCTGAGGCTTCTAATGACTCCACCAAAACTTCTAGAAGCTTATAAATAACACGGAGCGAGTGGGTGTTTACAGATATTCAGGAAATGATCAGCAGTAAGATTAATATCGTGTGCATAGCTTAATGTAATTCATCGCAGCCTGCAGCGGATTTAAAGATGAAAACGCTGCCAAAATGCTTTTCAGCCGTCACGGTTTTATTGGACGTAAACACGCCTCCTCGCCTTTTTTTTCTGCAATAACCGTCCCGTCGGCGGTTGACGGCGACGCCCGCGTGCGCCACGAAGGTGTCAGGATTTAACGGCATCCCGTTAAGTGATTACACCGGGAACGATCGATATCGCTTAGCGGATCAGACGGGGGAGCTAATAAAAAAAAAAAAAAAAAAAGATTTTAATTTTTTACGCTGATGGCACGTCTTCGCCACAGATGTGTTGAGGTTTGGTCGCCATCTTTGAACAGAAGTTGAAGTTGAAGAGAGTGACATCGAGGCCTTGTCAGCTGGGAGAAGATAACAAGGCCGCTGGCTCGGGATCAGTTTGGCAGCCGAGTCTGGCTGCAGGCGTCGACAGGAGAGAATGCTCTCCTTGTCTGATTCAAATCATTTGACTTCCTCCTTACGGTTAAACCGCTTCAATAGATCCGTCAATCTTGATTCCTGCTTGTATTGATTGCTGCCAAATAATTTATCTATTGAGATTTGGTGCCATTATAATCCCACCTATATAAATGTAATTATACAGTATTAATCTAGACTCTTTAGGTGTTTTCAGATCATTTCTTTCCAATACTTTGGGTATATTTGATTGTTTTGTGCTCTCAGTCTCTGAGCCATGGACGCCCGCTTGACACAGGACTAAAAATGGCCATGCTCTTCCACGCTTCATCATCCGTGGTTTGTGTCAGACCCAGACAGTCATCTGGAAAGGTCAAAGCTCTGCTAAAAGATTTAAATCATCCCACAGAAGGAAGATCCACCTTGACAGGCGGAACTTGAAAACGGGTAAATAAGAGTACAAACTGAGACTCATTCCTCTTCGCATAAAGCAAGGACGAGTGGACCGCTGCATTTCAGAGCGGGTGTCATAGGTTGTGCTGCTTGAGTTGGGGGGTGGGTCTACATATTTTATCAGTGTTTGCAATCAATTATTTACTGCTAGAATATGTGAATTTGACTTCCTCTCCCGACGGATCAGAAGTCCGACAACGTGTTTGTCTAATCTTCATAACAGCAGCTTTCCTCTTTCAGATCTATTAATTGTGTTTTCAGTTCTAAACTGAAGCGATGTTGGCACGGCAACCGGCGACGACGTGTTTCTAAATGCGAGTTGACGGGGTCAGTGTGGCAAAACAAACTGTTGCTCTCACTTTTTGGCACAGGCAGAATGTGACATATGCGTGTTATTCTTTGATAAATCCCTGTTGTTGTTCTGTATCCATTTAGCCGCTCGTGGAAATGTTTCCCTTTCTTTTTCCTCTTTCGTTTGTCGCCCTAATTTTATTAATGTTGTGGCCACGCCTTTTGATGAATGCAGGAAATAAAAGCGTGTATTCAGCGGCTTCTGAGGACAAATGGGACCTTTGGAAGAAATCCTTTTCTCTTTACTGTTTATTAATATACTTAAAAAGATGAATGTGAAATAGGGAAGCTTACAGCGAGGCCTATGCATCATCATATATTTCCTCACAGAACTAAAGAATAATGAAACTATTTCCAGCTATGAAGCCATGCTTGAATAATACGTCTGCTGCAAAGTGCTACAAAGCAAAAACTATTACAAGGTGGTTACTTTTTATAATCTTCTTGGAAAAGACAGCCATAAATATATGTAGGCCTCTGCTACAATATGTATAAATATATTCTGATTCTCTGCATGACTGGTTTGTTTTGTGTCTCTGTGTGTGTCCCCAGACACCTCGGCGGTTGATGGGATATTATTGATTCCCATCTATTGATTCAAATGTGGCGACAATGCTTTTGTGGATTTTGTATTTTAGTTTGCTCATCATTTGGAATAAATGCACTGAAACGCCTCCTGCTGCGATGCCCTTGTTGTTACTGGGAGCCAGCTGAGTTTGCATCAACTTTACATCAAATGAAAGCTGTCTGTCTAGCTGTCTCACTTCATCCGTCGATAGGCTGAAACTACATTTAATGTGTCGGGCTGTAGACGCGTATTATTAGTCCAGCGAGCTCTATGTACCTTTTTTTGGATTTGCATGAGTCTGATCCACCGTCCCCCTCAACAACATATGCAAACGACCACTGTTATGCACATCAAGTGGAGGCATTAAGTACTAATGGGCCATCGTGATCGTGGGTGCAACAGTGCATGATAGGATTTCAAACAGTCCAACAGCCTCTTTAACGCAGCGGCGTGATCGTGATAATCAATCTAATGTGTGTGTGTGTGTGTGTGTGTTCAAGTCCAGAATTTAATGTGCCTGTTTTTTGGGAAGTTAAGAAGAGATAAGTGCACTGTGTGGGTCTGTGTCTATATGCTTTCCAACGTGCTTCTGCTGTAGCATTGTGGGGATTTGCCCAAATGGCCTCTAAATTGCTCCTTTTGGGAAGGAACCAGTGATGCAGTAGAGTTTAAAACAGCAACACACATAGGTAAACAGTAGACGTGCTAGAGTTTAATGCCGACGTGGTGCTCGTGCTTGCACATATTGATAAGCTTGACTGCTGTTTTCTTCTGTTTTTTTGGTGAATATGCTCTGATGTCTATTTCTCTGTCTTTTCCTGCACAGGCCTTCCCATGTATATCCACAGGCATCTATGGTAAGTTTATTCCCTCTTATTTGGTTTCATTGACTTTGCCCTTCTCTCTCTCTCTCTCTCTCTCTCTCTCTCTCTATATATATATATATATATATATATATATATATATATATAATATATACACAGCATATTGCTTTACATGCATGTTTTCATAACAATCTGCAGTCAGTCACGCAGCAGTAGCTCGGTCCGTAGGGACTCGGCTTTGGGAACCAGATGGGTAGCAAATCCCAGATGGACCAAGTATGGAGTGTTGGAGACGTGCCAGTTCACTTCCCGGGCACTTGAGCAAGGCACTGAACACTTAACGGCTCAGACCCGTCATTCAGACATCTCTCCGACAACATGAATTCCCCCCCAAGGGGACATGTGAGATATGTTATATAATATGAAATCCTGCCTCTCAAGGGGAGGTGGGAACAGGCGTCGTCTTTGAAGCAGAATACAGTGTTGGGAGATTTCACCTTACGCTATGTTTTACAAAGACACGAGCGAGGAGAAGGTGAACAAAATGTAGAGCCTGAACAATGCCTGCGCTCCCTCGGGGGGGGCCGGGCCTGATGTACAGCGAGGCATCGCTGGCAAAGAGCTGGTGTGCTAATTAGACTTAAACAAAGTCACATTGAAAACATGCCAAACCCGGAGATACAAACAGGCTTTGAAGTCACGACGGAACGGCTGGAGTTTATGTAATATCATAAGCTGCTACTTTCCCCGAAAATAAATCATGACTTCCTCACCGTCCCGACGACAGTTTACGCCGTTCCAAGCTCTGATAACCACAGTGGGTGCCAAATACGTACGGATTAATAAACATGGTAATTTCCATTTGTTGTCACTAACAAAGTCTGCAGAAATACAGCCGCCCGACTCACTGGTTCACTCCCCATGCTGCCTATTTAGTGGAGCGCGGTTCCTTTTTATTTAAATGACAGGCCGGTGTGAACCAGTAAGCGTTAAACCTGACCAGGGATCTGTAATTGTTGGGGCAGTCCACTGGTGAGAGTCGTTAGGCGCTCTGATCACTCTCCACGATCGTATTACAGCCACGGAAACGAAGGCCGTTTTACAAGACCAGGTGGTCCCTCTAGTTCAAACCCCGTTCCCACAAGCTGTGCACATATACTGTATAAACACGGATGATGGTGCACCTGGGCTTCTCAAACACCAACTCATTCCACCATATTACATTTACATTTAGGGCATTTAGCAAAGGGACTTACAATAAAGAAACCACAACATATAATTGCCGATAAAGGTCCTCGTCTGAGTAAAGTAGTAGCTGTTCAGCAAGCATACCTTAAGAACAACAGTGCTATGATTAAAGCGCTGTAGGTAAGAACATAGATTATACATTTTGGGGGGGGTGCTAGTGGGTCATGCTATGCAGAGTCAAGGTGAAGTCTGAACAGGTGAGTCTTGAGCCTTTTTCGGAAGATGGCAAATGACTCTGCTGTCCTGACATTAGTCGGGAGTTCGTTCCACCACTGAGGACCAGAACGGAGAAGAGTCTGGACTTTGCTGAGCGACATTTGTTTGATTTCAGCGATGGTGGTACCAGCCGGCCAGCTGAAGTAGAGGAGCGAAGAGCTCGCTTCGGGGCGTGAGGTTTGACCAGTGTTTGAAGGTAGACAGGTGCCGTTCCATTGATGGCCCTGAAGGCCGGTGTCATCGTCTTGAATTGGATGCAACAGGGAGCCAGTGGAGGTCACGGAGGAGGGGGGTCACATGGGAGAATTTGGGTAGATTGAAGACATATTCACCATAAACACCATCCCTTGGGTTTACATCTCCATCTTCAGTGAAGGAGCTGAGGGCGATAATCAGAGATGATGATGTGATCCACCTCGAACACGCTGGAAAAACAAGTCAGATAGAAGGTGTTCTGTTCAGATGCTTCACCATTCATATACGGTTAAGACTTTCTTTCCTGTGCTGTTGACACGTCCACATAAGGTTGACGTCCAACGTGATATTTATTACGCATTTATTAGGCTTTGCACATTTGTTTAATGTTATAAATAATTTATAAGCATCATAAAAGCCTCTTTGCAAGCATCTGGTTTTCTTTCTGAAATGTCAGAACACAGTTATGCAGTTTCCATCCATCCGTCTTCCTCGTTCATCAACCCTGTACTCTGCCTAACTGGCAGCTGTCACTGAAAACATCAACATGCACACACAGCCATTCACTGATTATAGACTCTGACAAAATGCTTATTAAACCAGACAAAAAGCAGAGTCACTTCCCTTGAACTGTTTGTTTTTCCCTCCCCAGTTTCGGGGGGGAAAAATCATCTACCACATTATTAACACCCAGGGTGCTGAAAATAAACAACAAATAGCTAATTATGGTGCATTTCAGTTCAACAAAGCATCCATTTACTCAACACAGACTGAAGACCATACAGCTGCAGGTCCATTCGTTAAAAACATCCAGTCGGCTGATAGTCCGAGCGGTCATGCATCCGGCTATACAGCTAGCACAGTGTGTGTGTGTGTGTGTGTGTGTGTGTGTGTGCTAAAGAGAGCCTTCAAGCTTATAAATCACTATATATTTATAATTATACTGTGCTGGATAGAAGAACTCTCCCCTCGTGGGATACCAAACATTTTCCACCCATCACTTTTTGTAATCCACAGTTATTTTGCATATCCAACTCCCCATAATTTCCTCTCTCGCCATCGCTGTTTGTCTGCTGTCTACGCACGTATCTCCAAATACCCAAGTGTTGATGATAAGAAGGGTGAAGGTTGTGAGTTCCTTCAGCCGGTATTTCTGTAAAATGCATTCCCTCGTTTCATATTTACCAGTCTTGGGTGGGAAAACTCGACAGCACGTTTCTGCATGAATCTGAAGGTGTTTGAACGTTTGCCAGCACAAAACGTAGTGTGAATATTAGTTTCATTTATTTAGCCCAAAATCCTTGTTAAATGTTCTTTACTATCTAGAGAGCAGCATACAAACCCCTCAATCCTGAGACTTATTTCACTTGTAAGAGGATGACTTGTTAGTTACTGACTCATTAGTGTTGAATTTGAAGGGCTGACTCATAAGTGTCTGACTCGTTAGTGACTGACTCGTTAGTGTCTGACTCGTTAGTGTCTGGCTCGTTAGTGTCTGACTTGTAAGTGACTGACTCGTTAGTGACTGACTCGTTAGTGTCTGACTTGTAAGTGACTGACTCGTTAGTGTCTGACTTGTAAGTGACTGACTCGTTAGTGTCTGACTCGTTAGTGTCTGGCTCGTTAGTGTCTGACTTGTAAGTGACTGACTCGTTAGTGTCTGACTCGTTAGTGTCTGGCTCGTTAGTGTCTGACTTGAAAGTGACTGACTCGTTAGTGTCTGACTCGTTAGTGTCTGACTTATAAGTGACTGACTTGTAAGTGACTGTCAGACTAAGCAAATCCTCAGTTAATTAACTCATAATATGGACGGAACAAAAACAATAGTATCCCTTCTAAAAAGTTAAAATAAATATAACTTTTAACGAACATTTAACTGATTCCTGTTACAGTACAGTCCAATTACAGGTAGAATTCAAGACATTTAAGACATAGTTAAAAGACACAGTTAAAATAATCCTAGAAATCAACACAGTAAAAGCACATTAAAATGATGGTGATGGATACATACAGACCTATTTCCAGGAGTAAAACAACTGTACTGTACTGACTTGAAGGCAGACTAAATGCCAGCAGGATGGAGAGGGTCACTGGAAGTTCTGCAGGTCGTTGACGAGGCCGTTGCTCGTTGCCGTTCACTGCGTTGCTGGTAGGAGCCCGTCGTAGCGCTCCACCAGCGGCCCCTCACATCAAAGGGGGGGGGGGGAGCTCGCAGTAGAGGGGGGATTAAACAGCCTGTTCAATAAATGGCTTAGCGCTTAGCGCTTCCCATAACTGCATTTCCACAGAACAATACGGCTGATTAAGACTGAAGATCGTCACACAGCAGAGGGCAAATAGAGGAGGGACTGAAAGGAGCGTTTCCTCCATAGGACTCCTCCCCGTGGTCCCCTCGAGTCCTGCCATGTTCTGAAAGGGGGCCCTGGTCTCCTGTCAGGCGTTTTGACATGTTCTCTACATTTCAGATAACCTTTAAGGTCAACTTCCATTCCAGCGACGTAAACAAAAGCTGTTTTGTGTGAAAGGCACATCTTCCCGATATCTCTCTCGTTCCCTCTGTGTCTGTAGAAAACACAGAGATAAAGTTGTATACGTGCACCTGCATGCACCCAGGTACCAGCTTCACTCTGGCATTGTTGTCAGGGAAACAAATCCTGTGACAGCGGAGGAATGAAGAACCGGTTATCCCTGGCCTTAGCGGCGAGGAGAAATAGATTTGTCGGGAGAGCTAATGCTAATTGACACTCTCTCTCACGCCTCCATAGTCCAGGCGACTCGAGTCACCGCTGACAGACGACGTCAGGACGCGGAGTCGGCTGGGTGTAGCAAGGGTGTGCGCTGGGAAAAAGAAAAATGAGGGCTCACAGCGCTCTGACAGTCCAATCCCTCAGTCCGGCCCATTAGCCACAACCGAATTTCTGCACGGAGAGTGTGTCGGAGGTAACACCCGTAAACAAACCGGAGCCCACCGTGGGCCACGGGGTCGCCCAGCATGCTAGAGGTTATTAAGTGCTACTCCTGTTTGCGCATCAATCACAGCCACGCGACCTGAGGCTTAAATGGATTATTCCTCCCTCCAAAAGAGGAGACACCTCTCAATGTCTCACGAGATCAGTGCCGAGAGTCCAACGACCTCGACTTAGAGGGGTCGCGCGCTCTTTTTGTATACGTTCTCTCATCCCTCGTAGCCACTTTCTCTCCCCTCGCACGTCTGGCTTTCACACACGAGGCTGAGACACTTGCTCAAGCAGTGCCACGTATGTAAAAATCAAGGTGCATTGTGGGCCTTGTGGAGAACACATATAAGCCACCTTTTCCAAAAAAAAGAATCGCTAAAGCGAAGATGTGACGTTAAGTATGCATTTATGACCCCATTAAAACAATCAGGGGGCCCAGTAACGTGCCGTCGCTACCACCACCACTACCACCACTACCACCGCTACCACCGCTCAAGACCAATATCTCCCCGCCTGCTGCTCGCCCTCCACCTTTGGCTCCTCGTTCTCTGTGACGGATCTGCAGATTGTTGACGGAGGAGTTTTTTTTATTTTTTGCACAGACTGGTGGCTGTGGGAGATATGCGGATGTAATATGTAATCCACCCAAGCTCTACTGGTATGTCCACACTGCCATTCTGCCGCACTGTCCAGATCAAAGGTGTCAAGCGGCTAAGATCCCTCCCCCTCCCCCCCTCCAGCCAGCATCAACTCTGGCTCTCTTCATCCCTGTCCAGGATTAGGAAGGTTGGAGACTTTCATGGCACCTTATCTCTCGACAGTGATGGCTTCCTGCTAGCTTGCCAGAGATGGCCTGGGCAAGCCTCCCCCCTCCAAGCCCCACACCCCTTCTCTTAAAACCTAGGGTTTACTACAGGGAGCTTAGCCCAGCTGGGTTGGGAATTTCAAGGTACATAGCAGCAATGTGCTGTATCAGTGGGCAGCAGAGTGTGTGCTCAGAGGGAGCAGGAGCTTCGTAGCCCATTTAACTGCAGTCACACACTGTGCATAGTACTCAACAATAGCTTTGCTCTACCATGTTCATGGATGATAAGCCAAATGTAAAAAAAAAAAAAAAAAAGTCTTCCAACCCACCGGACAAAAAGATTTGGAAACTTGGTTGAGCGTTAAACTTTTTTGCAAATGAAAAAAAAAAAACTCTTTTTATATTTATTTATTTTTTTAAAAAGTGAAATGTCAGGTGTTAATTTTAGCATGTAGGACAAAGCGTGGTATCACCTATATGGAACGTTTCCAAGGAAGGTCATCATCTGTGCCACGGAGGCTGCTCCCTTTCTTCACACCTCTTTTTTCTGCCTGTCTTCTTCACACACGGCCAAACCTCCCATCGCTCTTTGTCTCCGTCTCCTTCTGCGGGGCTGCAAAGTCGGTCATGGTCACAGCCCCGCCGCGTCCCAGCGTCGGGCCGGAGAGCAGCTCCGGGCCATTTGACACCCACGCTTTGGCGTCTCGAGCCCCGGGGGCGCTACTCTGTCCTCCACCCCCGGTCACCTCACCTCTCCTCTGGGCCCTGATGGGGTGACAACCCTCTTTCCCCCTCCCCTCCCTCCCCTTTCCAGATGAACACACAGGACCGCTGCCCTCAACTAGAGCAGCCCTCCACTGTGCCGCACTTAATGATTCCCTCCTGCTGCCAAAACCACAATCAACTCATCTACTTTATATTATATTGCACTTAAGTGATTCCGTCCTGTCTGTCTGTTATAATAAAGGTCTTCGGAGGCAGCCATCGGACTCTCTGGGTGCTATCAATATTTCATTAAGGGGGATATGTCTTTGTAAAGACAATATTTCAAAGATGTTTCCAGGCAATAGTTGTAAAAAGACGCTAAATCTTTCTTAAAGACCGTTCCAAACCAGATAAACATGGGCTTTTTATGTTTCTGCCGTGTTTTTTTATTTTATTTTCTGTAGCAGATTTCCTACCTTTACATTTTCAACACCTGTGGTGAATTTACGAGTGCTAGATACCTCAGCCCTCAGGCCATATCCCGCTTCAAGGTAGACAGCTCATCAAAATGAATGACGAGCTCTGAGACATGAACTTGACCAACCACAACTGAAGGGTAGCAAAGTGGGACCAACCATACAGTTCTTCCCCCTGGGGAGGAGGAGGGGGGGGGCTGGGAAATGTATTTTGTTCCAGAATTCAGTCAGCATGTGTTTATCAAACCTGGCCCATCTATTCTTGCAAAAGAAAACAAACTACGTGCTGAAAGAAAAAATAAATGATAAAGCCCTAAAATAACAGCAGGTTGTGGTAACCTCTCCGCAATATAAGCTCACTCAGGAAAAACAAAACTGGTGTGGTCTGCACTATATGCCTACATACCCATATATTTGCAAACAAAGAATGGGAATGCATCATAGCGCAGACTTGTGCTCCTTCTCACTCCGTCACACCAGAACAAAAAACACCTTAGCTGCACAAGTTTGTTGTGAAAGTTCACTCTGTGGATATGAAAGAGTTGCCATGCTGGCAAAAGAGAGCTTCTTCTTCTTAAAGCAAACATCCCCCCTAAAGCTATATATATATATTTTATTTTTGAAAATGAGCTTTTTCCATCTCAAGACAGTGTCCTGTGATGTAAACTGGGAGCCGTTTCATTATGAATTAAGGGATTACATGCAGTGGTTTTCCTCCGATTTCTAGCTTTTGTACGAAATACATAAAAAACATATTCCTGGAAAGTCACCCGCGGCCCTCACAAGTGTTCATAGGTGTTTTACATATGCCAGAGAAAAAGGCGTCAGAGACTCTGTCTCTCAGTTGCATCAGAGATTAGAGTTGGCTCTCTCTTTTTTTTTTCACATTAACAAAGGTCCTCCTTCCCCGACATCATAGGAATAAAATATTTGAGTTCCGTTTTAAGATGAATCTTCCCTTTGGCTTAACTCACTGGGCTGAAGTGGAGACATGAATGGAAAAAAAATGAACATTTAAATTAAAAGGAAGTGAAACCCGGTCGTCTTTTCTTTTTTTTTTTTATTGTGGCTTAAAGTGACGAAATGTAAAAACCGTAAAAAGAGCTGAGTGTTTATCGGTCTTAACTCCATTCTCCTCGGTCACCGACCCACATTTGTTGTGGGCTCAGAACTCATAACTACCGTCAACATGACGGCGTGCGCTATGCAAATGTTATGTAAGCGCGCTGTGCCATCGTAACCCTTTGTCTACATATGGAACGTGCCATTGTCTCCCCACCCCTCCCTCTCTGTCTGGATGCTGCACTCTGCCTGGTGATGAAGTAGAGGAGCCTTCAGCAGGAATAACACTGCACCACCTGAGTCCTCATCAGCGGCGCTGCGCTGCACACATCCCATCAGCGCGTCTCACTAAGACAAATCTCCCCGAGCCGGTTCATATTCCCCAGCATGGGAGAGAGCCGGGGACCCTGGAGGGACCCCACCATCACTGCACCCTGACGCCAGCGCTACACCTCCTGACAGATTAGCTTTCACCGACCCCCTCCTTCCACCCTTCCACCCTTCCACACAAGCAAATGGAGCAGAGGGGGAATGAGAAGGGAGGTGTTGAGGGCAGAAGATGTTGAAGTAAACCAGACTTTATTCATTTTGTGTGCACTTGAGCTTATAAAAGAAGTCGGCCCACTCAATCCTTTTGCCTGAACATCAGCCGTTTTGAACTCCCTCTGAAGCGGACAAGGCTGCGGCCGAGAGACGTGACGTCATTATTCAGGGCTGTTTCACTGTTTTGTTTTTCAAAGCATCTAAAGATACTTGGCCGAGCTGAACAGGGACGACGGGAGGAGAGGGAAAGGTATCAGATGCTGTGAAGGAGACGAACGATGAGACTCAAACTACTGCTGCTGACCTTGGGGCCGTCGATGTTCCTGTCGAGACTAGTATCTTGTGGCCGACTGCCCCGAGCTGCTCCGACCCCCTTTTTTTTCATAAAGCTTTCCATCAAACTCACTTTATGTCATCCTTGTTCCAACGCTTATTTACATCTATCATTCTACCTTCCCTGGTTCTGCAGCTTCACCTCTCTCCCTCCCTCCATTCAGCCCCGCTATGATTAATAGGCAGCGCTCTTAAATCAATAGAGCATTTGTAGAAACTCCACTCTGAATAGATTAAATGAACTCAAAGCCGTCCACCCACTGCTTGTGACCGCATTGTCCTAATATGACTGAGAGCTGTTTTTATCTATCTAAGGAGGCAGTTGTTGACTTTTTCTTAATAATGATTTGCTTTATTTCATTTGTTTATGTGCAAACTTCCCTGACACCTCTCCCGTTGTGCGTGCCTAAACAGCTGCTCTGTTCTCCGTGGATCTATCCTCCTCAGCTTCCTCTCCTGCACATCTGTTTGCCTCCACGGCGGTGTGAGTCAGAGGCGTCGCTACACCTGCATATACGTGTGTGGGGGAAACATTTCTTGTCTTTTTTTTATTTTTTATTTTAAAGGAAACATCGCCAGACAAAGTGATATCACTTGAAAAGGTTAAGTGTGTTTTGGGAGACAAGAGGAGTCAGGTGACCTGCAAACGGATTCGGCATGCAGGATTAGGTTTCCCAACACAGAGCTCTGGGGGCAGCTTTTGAAGGGCAGGAGCCGTGAACGGAGGGGCCCCCGTGCACTGTCTGCAGACGGCGGCTAACAGAGCCGTAGGAAGCAGACTGGCTGTCACTGGGCCCGGCTGGTATGCAGCTCACATCTCGCCCTCCACCCAGGGCTTGAGCAAGAGCTCGGCTAGAGCACTCCAAGCTCCTCGGAGTAACTCAGCCACTCCTGTCTGAGTGAGAGAGACACATCAACTGTCGTCAGACAGGTGAGAGTGGTCAAGGCAGTTGATTGAACTCAGCATCTACTGGGTAGTTATTGAGAGGCTTTGACAGCGAGTGGTCTGAGATGACAGCACTCGGGGGGAAATGTAAGGCTCGTTTCTTTTTTCGGCTTTTCATTTCTCTTTACATCTACCTGAAAGGGTAGGGGGGTCGTCGGAGTACTTGTAAGCCTGTTTCATAGGTCAGAGAGTGTTACAGTCGCGTCAATGACCCGGGAAAAGAGAAATATTTCAGGATATGGCCCAGGCAATAAGGAACGGGCTACAACTGTGGCGTGGTCCTTGTATGGGTTGATGTGGGATGAAATTGAGGTCGAGACCTCTGTCGTAAGAGGGAGACAGTGGCTGCTGCAACCTGTGGTCCCTTATGGAGGTCAGGGGTTATAATAGGGAAGAGTGTTGGGTATTACAATAAAAAAATGGGCCATGTTTGCTTGTCGGCTTCATACTTCATACGAGGCTTTTGAATAAAACTGCTTCTGTCAAGTTTTGAGACGGGTGCAGAAGATCGAACTCAACTGCAATTACTTTGAGACGAAGACGAGTGAAACCCCAGTCTGTGACAGAGCAGAAGATTGTCAGCGCTTTTAGTAATGGCTTATATACTCTCCAGCTGTAGCCCGGGGGGGTTGTAAGTCAATAGCTCGCACTAAGTGTTGGGTCTTGGGAAGTTCTCTCCACTGGCAGCGGAGGATGTCGAGATCAGCATCCAGAGTCCTCGCTCAGCTGGCCTTACTACGAATCCGCGTGTTCAGATCGATGTGTTGTAACACATCGTTGGGGCTCCTCTGCAGCCGTAATTAAAAACACGCGAGCTAGCCACATTGCTTCTTAGCTACACTAGCTTTATGTTCTGCAAAAATGAGTGATGTTGTGTTGAATGAGCACAAATCTATCTGTATTTCCCCCTAAAGACGCAAATCAATTCTGTCTGATGTGGTAGTAATGTCTGTTTATATATATAGTTTGCATTCACGCTCCCTGCATGTCTATATGTGTTTTCTCATCACTGCGAATGTGCCAACAGTTTATCAGACAGCTGGTCTCATCTAGCAGAGACAAGCAGCATGTGCTGCTTTCCATTGATTTAGGAGAAATGCTGGAGATATCGGTTTGTTTGTCTGTACGCCTGTCTGTTTTGGTCTCCCTCTCGCATCTGCATGTTGGATACAACTGCTGTTGACACTGTTTTTTTTTTTTTCTCTCTCTAGGTTTTCCGAATGAGCCCGCAGCCGACATCGCTCTGAACACGGTGAAGAGCTGGATCGAAGAGAATCCGGATAAGGTAGGATGAAACGGCAGGGCGATGCATATTCAAAAAGGAACGGCTGTCAATCCGGAAGCCGTCGGGTTTTGTTCTCTCGCCGTGAGCGGGGATGATTGGACCACAGCGGAAACAAGGAGCGCTAATTATCCGTCATCTCCGCATCGGACCGACATCTCATCCACCTGCCCGCTTGATCGGCCAGTCAGTCGGTGGTCTGAACGCGTATCGAATTAAAAGCCAGTCTGAGACTAATCAGGCCCGTAAATGGTCTGCTGCCTGTTTAATTGGCCCACGGTGGGAAAGCTACAAACCCAGAAGAACGTAAACACATCAGATGAAATCATCTGAAATTGGTTTTGTGTTAAATTCATTACGGCGACGGCTTCCGAGGAGCGAAGGGCTGGAGTCGGCTGGAAATCAAGTTTGCTGTCGTATTCACACTGACAGAGAAGTTGGCGATGGAAACGTTGGAGCGTTGGAGCTCAGGCTCGTTGAAATGTGTGAGAAACGAAAAGTACAAACTTGGAATCTAGGACAGAAAATAGTGGGGAAGATATAATAAAGCAACATAACGCATGAATAAAACTGAACATCACGAAGAGACTGTGGGAGGATGGAATCTGAAAACAGCTGAAGTTTGAGGATTTGACCACAGAGAGGCCAAACATTACAGTCTAATTATCCATTCAATGAGAAAAAACAAATACTGTGCTACTTTGCAAAGCCTCATATTGATCGACAGTGTTTGGCCTTGATGTTGGAATAGAACCGATTGTATCAAGTGACGCTGAAATGATGTCATTGTGTGCTAAAACCACTATAAAACCTTTAAATGTGGTCAAAGGGCCAAATTAAAGCTTAGACTAATTTCTATGCAAGCAATTATGAGTTTGTTAAGAAACTCAAGGCTTCAACAGCACCTTTACTATATGTGACATGCATTAAAGGGTGTATTTATCTTCTATGTATATCTCCACGAAGAGTTTGATAGAATGATTTCGTCCAGTTGTCAGGAGGGAGTCGCTTTGTGAGTGATGGTAACCTCCGGGGGTCATCTCTCGTTTCCCCGTGTCTGGTTATACCTGTCACTGTGGATTGAGGTGTTTTATAAAGCTCACAGCTTGATGTGCCGCAGCATCCCTCCCCTGGTGTTCACAGGAATGAAATCCAAGCTGCCGGATGACTTTGCAGTCGACGTGCTACGGTTGCGCCACTTGTTTTTTGCTCAGGGGAATCCGTCCACGCTCAAGCGTAAAGAAGGTTTTTATATCTCCTATGGCTCGCTGTGAATAATGGGCCAAAGCCCACGTTTGTGGTTGTGTTGTTCCACATCCGGGGGAGTGCTGCTCACAGAGCTGAGGCCACGCCGCTGCACATGAGAGACGATTTTGCGAATCGTTGAGTGATAGCTGTCTTCCGCCGTGGTGGTAGATCAAGCGGTAAATATTGCAAATCGCGGAGAGAGGGCCAGACGTCTGTGGAGGCCTCCCTGAAAGTTTGGCAAAGCTCTCCGCGAGCATGAGCGGCAGGATCTTCAGCTCTAACTAGACCAAGAGTGCGTAAGCTTTTAACGAGATCAGAGAGAATAAAGTGAAACATTTTTACCCAGAAGCACAGCAGTATTACACTGGAAAGACTTCCAATCAGAGCGCAGAACAACATGCACCCAAGCAGCAGGTCTTCTCCCTCCAATTTTCAAATCATTCACCGTGGCTCGGTGGGTAGCTGCTCCTGCTGCATCCCGAAACAGATTTCGAAAAAGGATATGTGGTTTGTTTGTTTTTTTTCAAAGTAATCATGTCAGTTTAGTTTCTACCAGTCAGAAATGGAGATTTGAAGCAGAATTCAAATGAATGTCTAACGGAATTACAGAATGCCTGAAGGAACAGCATGACTTCCTTCCTGTTAGCTGCTTTAGCGTTGCTTTGCACATTAAGTGTTAAGATGAATGGCGCCTGCTTTGCCTGATATGTTTAGAAAAGCGATTCATCACCGCGGCATTCGCTCCATCGACACACCCGGCGTCGACTTGATGGATAACTGACATGATTCTGTTTCGGGCTTAGCGTCGGCTCGCGGGGAAATGATCAGCCTTCCACCGAGCTTACAGTCTGCGAATACAGAGGAGTGGAAAGCCTCCAGCGTGCTTGTACAATATTGTGCGGCTGCGTGTTGTCATACACATCATTCATTCTCCCTCTTCAAAGGCTGAGAGAGAGATCACAATGCCGTACCGTCTCAGAAGTTGTATCGCCGATCGCGACGAGCTTTCCGAAGAATGAGAAGGTCTGAGAGCCATTTTTTAATCTCCCGTTGGAACAATAGGCCTCGATTGCGCCGCCTGCTCACCTCCAGCTCTGTGCTGAGCTAAACCCCCCCGACGAGCAGGTGTTGAAGGGGGGGGGCGTCCGTAGAGATGAGTCATTTCAGGGCCACGATAAGGGCCTCTGCTTTGGGGAAGATACTGCGCTATTGTGTCTGAATTTCAGTACAATGGGCTGGCTGAGGATCTGACACACGGGGAAAGCAGATTTTATGAATACCTCATTCTGCAGCTATCCGCTTCTGTGTCCTAAGCCCCTCCCCTGAACATTAATATCTGAACGTCATCCATCACACAGTAATTCAGCAGATCTCAGAAGTCTTCAAGGTGCTAATCGGACTGTTGTAGAAGTATTCATTCATTCATTTCATTAGAGCACGATACTCTACGAGTATTTCTACACTGTGTACTTTTACATAAAGGAGCAAACTGTAAGATTATTTATTGCAGATTGTAACTAAATACCACTCAGCTCACCCCTCCCTTTCCAAGTGTGTCAGAGAGCTGCAATGGCCTTCAGGTAACGTTAAAAAACGTGTCTAGAGCCAGTGTTTGATTTGTCCCTTCTGGGCTACTGTAGAAACACAGCAGTGCAACATGTTGGACTCTATAAAGAATGCGTTACTCCGTATGAAGCTCATTCCAAGGTAACCAGAGCACAATTCTTGCTTTCATGTGATTATACACTAAAACATAGTTGTGAATGTTATATGACTCCTTTCCTTTAAGCAAAAATAGGAGTATTTCCTGGTTAATTTACTGTTTATAGTTGAGATACTGGACATGTTTGTCAGGTAGTCACACACACACACACACAGAGCAATCGGACTGTAATTGTCCCCTGATTACATCAAATAGCAGAGGACTTTGTGTGGACACTGTGTGTGTGTGTGTGTGTGTGTGTGTGCGTGTGTGCGAGACAGAGGAAGAAAAAGAGGACACTGCATTGATTGATTAGCAGTGAGTTTATCTCTCAGGCCAGCACACTGTAGCCCTGATGCACTCGCCAGCACACAATGCCAGCGTGAAATTCACTCTTAAAAGCATCTGGACTTCCATTGTGGAAGAATGAACAGCATCACTGTGGTCAAGGAGAGCACATCCTTTAATCTAGAGGGAACCTGAGTGCAGGAATGATCCTTCAGATCACAATAGATGAAAGAATAAGGAAGGCCAGGCTGCTTTCCTGTATCCACACACACACACACACACACACACACAACTAAGTAAAATGGAACATTTGTGTCTGTGTACGGTCGACCAGAAGGCTGTAATTTCTTCAAAAAGGCACGACCAGTTCTCCGTTTGTTATTTCCTCCCGCTCACGGCACACCACGTCCCTCCACTCGTCTGGCTTCTGGTTGATTTCTCATTTTCACATCTAATTTGGTTTAATTTGGGCTCACATAGGTTTAATCTGCAGATGAAAAACGTGGTCTGACACTTTATTTGGCCGCCGCTGATGTGCTCGGGATGGCCGGGGCTTTTTTATTTATTTATTTTTATTAATGAAGCTTCCGGAGGTCCCAGCAGCCCCCCGGCATTACACACACTGTCTGAACACTTGAGACGGATTGGGAGTTCGTAAGCTCCGCTGCAATGCTAGAGATTTCACCTTTCAACATCGCTCTGCTTTGAAGTTTCTGTATTAAGCGCTCCTCTATGCTGATGACGCCTCCCAAAACAGGTGTTTACATCCCCCCCCCCATCCCCCGTTCTGTGAATGATCTGTTTACCTTTTAGTAGCATTCGTCATTTAGGACACCTGATGATAAATCCCATCTCCAAGCCAGGGTCGGAGACTTAACGGTGATTTGTGACAAATGTCAAGAGACTGTTAGGAAAAGGTGGGTTTTGTATGATTGCGTTTTTCCATGTGAATGTATATCGGTTAAGGAGGCCCGCTGGGTTTTCGGCAGATGGAGCAATAACACGAGGCGTTCATTGTCAGTCAGCTGAATGGCATGGATGCTTTCCGTTATCATGGCGATAGTTTTCCGCTTCACCTTTTTTGGAAAATGTGAATTACATATGTGTATATTGTGAGCAGCCTTATCAAACAGGCATAGGCTGAGAATAAAAAGAATATAAACCCACATGTGCTCCTTGTGCTTGTTTATCCCCGTCTTTAACACGGTGGTTAAAATGATGAGCCTCGGAGAACACAAAGAGAGAGTCAAAGTCCCGACTCTTTGTTCCAGCGAGCAGCTCTGCTCCATTAGCCTTGTTTTCAATGGGTTTCTTTCATCAGTCTTTGTAAAAAGGAGGTGTAATAATGTACCATATCGTGATGTCTTCTACTGTAAGGGACGGTGCAATCAGAGCACCTCCATTACAAGCAAAATTAAAGTGATTTTCTTAGTGTTCAACAACATGCCTGCTGAGGACGTACGCCGACAACCTGCTCACGTTTCTGGTGAATCTGATCCGAGGTTCTCAGTCAGACAACCTCTTTTAAAGCTCCTATCAGCTGGGGAACACATAAGTGCTCGGCATTAATGATGAGATGCAACTGAAAAATGTGGTGACATGTAGTCCAATAAAAGGATCTCTAGAAACCATTGAATCTGGGCATTTTTTCTGACCCATGAGACTCCAACTATTCTGTTCATTATAGACTAATCTGTCAAGCAGTTTCTTGATTAATCAATTAACCATTTGATCCAAATTCGACAGATAAATATAGCGGTCAAAAATATACTTTATTATTATTTAGTAAAACAAGAGCAGGAAAAAGTATTTTCCCTTAAATTTGACTTTTCAAACTACTTGTTGTTACTCACTAATTACCTCTAGTGACTTGGAGAGTAAATACTGTATATCAGAGATAAACTGGTTATTTCCATACCATATTGCTTTCTTTTGCTCAAATGCTAATGTGTCTAAATGCCACTTTTCTGCTCCTGTGGTCGGTACACGGTTAGATTGAAATTTGGACAGAAAAACCGTCACTAAATGAAAAAAGCCCTCAATTGAAAACTACTTTGAGGGGCGAAATCTACCGGAACAGATGCTAACACTAAGCGGGGTCTGTACTTCTGCTCTCTCGACCGCTGCATCGCCTCATGGTGTTTTTATTGTCGGGCATCCAGTGAAAAGACTTTTTGCCAAAGCATCGCATCTGCGGCCGAGAGAGGCACAAATTTGCTCCGCGCATGCCTGGAGGAACGCCGCCGCGCCGCTGATGGTTTGTACGACTGGCATGGTGTTCAAAGGCAGCGCTGGTCTTTTGAAGTCCGTGTCTAGGCCTCCCCCCTCCCCCCCCTTCTGAATGGTTTGCTGTGACGGAGAGCATCAGGGAGATGCGGCCCAGATCGGGAGGCGAGAGCATGACTAAACCCTGGATCTGCGTACTGTACTGTGTCGTGAGGATGGAGACGCACAGTTTGACCCGAGATCGGCGGTATCCTCTCCTCAGCCTCAAACACCTGCTGTGTTGGCCTGAGAAAGGCTTTGGAGAGAGAGTGTGAATGCCTTATTAGTTTTCTCTGTCAGATAATTACTTTTCTGGCACCAGCGCTAATGCATGCCATGTAGCCTAATACATTAGTAGCAGCCATTTGGCCCAAGGCGGTAGAATGGGGATTTTATGGCTTTTATGATCTGAGGATTTTATTATCTGGCACACTCCGGATAATATGATGTGTGCTCTTTGATTTCCCTGACCTCAGGTTGGTATAGTTAAATACTACTAGTTTCAGTGTTTAAGTAGATTTGAGATGATATGGATCCAATTTCTGAAATGACAAGTTTTTTTTCTTAAATGTTTAACTTTTTAAGCACTTTTTGTTATCTGCAAAAGGGGAAAGGAGTTTTTGATGAAGCGCTCCTGCCGTCAAAGATTAAGAAAAAAAAAAACTTGATCACAAGCAGTGAAAGTTACAGTATTAATGTTTATCTGAATGGTTTGATTGAGTATCTTGCCTCCTCTGCACAAATGGGGATTAAGCCTGTCATCTCTCTATCTTGTCCAAAGACCAAAGGTGTTGCTCTACTCCCGGTAATGTTAACTTTATTCTCTGATGGAAGGTGACTTTGAGTCTTCTGTTGTGAATATTGAATGCTCCCGATAAGAATAAATAAACTCATAGAATTGATTTTTATCTCTCTCAGAAATGAGAAAAATCATTGAAACGCTGTTTGATTAAATCCTCAATCAGAAAGAAAAACATAAGAAATATAATCGAACTTTTCGTCTAATATACACCGCTGCTTTTATGTAAAACATATTTCTTTTCGGTGAGAAAAGTCCTGGATGTTTTAATTGTTGGAAGCGGATATCTCCTCCATGTCCAGGTCCGTCTCGTACACACCGAGCCCACCAATAAACACAGTCCGCTGCACTCTTAACACATGGACGCCGAGATACGATGCCCTCCGAGTCCGGCTCTCTCCGTTCCTGCAGATACCGTGGTAGTCCCACCTCCGTGCTCGCCGCGCCGGAACAGGCTATCTTAATGACATGCTAATTGATTTAGTGCGGCGCAGATAGCGGTAGGCTGGCACGCCGTGATAAAGCAAGAGCGGGTCGAGCCATCGGTTCAGGAGAGGACGGGAGCACTCGTCAAACTCTCGACTCCATCGTTCACTTTATTCCGCCGCAATTTTACACCGCGGTCCCCGACGCTGAAGCGTGGAGACCTTTACTGCGGAGGTGTGTGTGTGTTCAGAGTGTTTCCTGTAAGCTCTTGTAAGTGCAGGTCATGACCCAGTAAGTTTTAAGACTGCCAACACAAGGAAAACAACTCGGCTGCTCATCAGAGCCATTAATTACGGCGTGTATCTGCGGCCTGCAGAGGCAGATAGTGGATGGAGAACATTACGGCCACTCCACTGTCCTCTCACTCACTCGTGCTGATATTACGCCATAAAGTCAAATAACCTTGGTTAGCAGTGCCGGTGTAATGAACTGTAACGGCCGTGCGAGAGTGAGTGGCAGCCGGGAGATCGTTTCCAGTGGATGGATGGAAACGCCCCAAAAAAACGTTTGACCTGTTGAAACAGTCGCAAGCTCTCTTTTCTCTCCATTACCCCGAATAAAGCGTGTAACTATGATAGATCTAGCAGGTAAGTGCTTAATGGACAAGACAAAGAAAAGTGGATTAACATATTTCACTCATCAGATTCTTGTTTCCCAGCCAGCGTATTATTTCCCAGACACAAGCTTGTGCAATGAATGAGGGGTTTAATAAAGTTTCATTTGAAAAGTTCCAGGCAGAAATAAAGAGGTACAATGGTGACCATTAATGTGGCAACGTGCTGCAACATAATGAAAGGAATAACTAGGCAGCATTTGTTCCTGGAGGAGGCCGCTCCTCATGCAGCCTCTTTCACCGCTCACAGTAGGTTGCCATCGGCAACCTCATCAACAAACGTGCTTACAGTGTGAATATCGGGCTGCTGTGCCTGCAGCGTATCTGTTTCTGTATGGGGAGCACATCTGCAGGACTTCCCGGTGCTGAGGACGTCGGAGGGTTGCATCTGGCTTTCAGAGGGGGGGTTTGGAGAGACCACCGCGGTGATTACTTCAGCTGTTGCCGTGTGATTGCACGGACTCTGGCATGTGATTAAGGGGGAATGGGCCGTATCTCTCGCCATCTCAAAGGGGGATCAAATCAGCCTCAAAGCCTGGCTTCGGGCGCTGGTGCATTTGAAAGTCAATGTTTTATTTCGAAGCATAAATTACTTGATCAGGACACATTTTACCCCCCAAGGTTGTATTCAAATGGAAGGTCTGCCACTTGCCACAGTTAGAGGGGCTCGAGTGTTTGCATATGTCATGTCACCCATGTCCCCATCAAGTTGACTTTTTTTTTCCTGCATGAATTAAAAGAAATTGGCAGAATTGAAGATGAATATCTTGCCTGCACTGATGCCTTTTCCCCCTAGATATCCATTCCTACGTCTGCATATAACGAGCTGTTAAACTTTGACATCCTTTTTTTTGTTCACTGAAAGCTATATCAAGTGAGAGGAAGATGGTCATATCCAGCGATGCCCAATTGATTCAGTGAACCACAAATGGGTGTAAACGCTCTTCAAAGTCGTGTTAAAGGTTGAATCTGCGGTTCAATTCAAGTCATGCTGAGTTCTGAGAGCGACACCCACCCTTTTTCCAAGAGAGCTTTCTATTGAGCGGCAGGAAGGGAGACGTTTATAGCCGTGGGTCAGCGTACGTCACCAAGTGTGTTCTAGCCAGAAGGAGCTTTTTTTTTGCCTCCCCACCTCTCCGTCTAGCGGCCCTTTTAAATGATGTCATTGCCTCTGCTGACGAGTGATCTTCACAGTGCTGATTGACAAGGACGTCTCGCTCTGCGGGACGGAGTCGGCGAGGCTGGCGCAGCAGGAGTGGCACGTGTTGTAACTCAACAGTGCTGCAGGAATCAGGCTGGGGCGCCGAGGTCGGCGGCGCGGCGGAGGAGGTTGATGGATGGAACGGGAGGCGCTCGCCGTGTGAAGACCGTGAGGCAGAAATCCTGATAGTATTTTCTTGAGTGAAAGAGTAGGAAGCCTCACGCCCCCGTCGGTACACGTAACAAGTGTGCAAGAGATGGAGTATCCTCTCCTCCGCATGCTAAATGACTTCTTTCACAGCCGCTGGCTTGGTGTTTGCGATATTTAGATGTTTTTATTGGTTAGTACTCTTTGAAATATTTGTTTATTGTTAATGATTTCCACTCAGATGTGGATGTTTGATCGTTAAAATCACCTGATTAGTTGACGTTCTTTTTAGTTTCATTAAATGCGATACTTGTTGCTTATATGGATGGAATAAATTACAGATCGGTTGGAGATTTAAAGTTAGAAGTTGTGTCATAACTCAACTTGGCGCTTCAGATCATATTTTAATGCAGACCAATTCTCCGAGTCTAACTGGAAATATGTAGATGAAAAACCAATTATGAACACATCCTTATAGCCCGACTCATCAGCGTGATTTTATTTTATTTTTCTCCATCTCTGTGAATTGTAATATTACCTGTGAAGGTTTGGCGAGGATGTAAGCAGAAGTGACAAGGCCGAGAGACAACCGGAGTGTGTTTACGCCGCATTACTATGCAAATGCAGACATTATGAAGCAAAGCAGCTTACTTCCTCTGCTGTTTAGAACGGCTGTGTGTGTGTTAACAATGTGACCCCGGCGTGAACCTTCGTCAGAGCTGTCTCCTCCTTGCTTTTTGTGCATCGTTCCCCTGGTCCAGACACTATCTGCTGGCCTGCTGTATCCCCGGGCTGTCTGCAGTAATCAAAGGAGGGCAGCATTAATTGCTTGACCCTGGCAGGAAGCCAGGTGGTCTTGCACGGGTCATCACCTGCCCGGGGAAAGGTCTGCCCCTCATCCTCTCATCCAGCCTCCTTCTATTTTCTTTCCCTTCACCTTCTGCCACAACCGAGCTCCAGAAAGTTCTGTCTCTCTCTCTCTCGGGGTGCAAAGTCACCCCGGCCAAACACCTTATTTTCCAAGCAGCAATGCAACGTCAAACAGTGAGAACGTTCCATTCGGATTAATAGCCGTGATTTGGAATGGGGCCCGCCCCGCTTTCCATAAACCTACTTCTAGTTGGTCCCGTTCCTATTACACTATGTCTGTCTTTATACCTTGGCACAAACATCTTAGAAGGTATACCGTTCCAGGAAGGCCGGGGTTCGTCTGACTTACGGCCGATGCATTCATCACGCTCGTGCCGAGCCAAGACCGGACTGTCAGGAGGGAGCATGTGGCATTCTATCACCGCGAGAGGCTGTGACAGAACAAGTCCTTTTCCATTAGACTCTCTCAGGACAATCTGCGATATTGCCTCTCGCTGCTCCCTCCATAATGCTGTTTAGTTCACTTGTTTGCATTTGCTGGATCCCAGATCGTCTGGCTTTCCCCTCAATGGGCCTCAGATTTGAGCATTTTGTGTTTGTCTGAATGAGCGTGAGCCATGCCTACGTTGTTTATTTGTTGTTAAGCCAATATTTCAGTGTGAAATATTTGAATGAGGCAAGAAACTGCATTTAAATTTGAAATCAATAAACAGGCTGACATTAAAGCCTGTACACTCGCCTGCTTTCTTGTGGGCTCAAGGTTCTTTGATGTGCAACCGCTTAAATTCCTCTTTGTCGTTTAATAGGCTGAGGAAGGTTCCCTCCGCCTTATTCCACATGTACAAAGGAGTGATGTGGGCCCGCGTTTCCTCTCCCTCCATCCTCTCTGTTTCCTATTTCTTATTCAGCGGAGTGCGTGGAGAAGCTGTCCTCCTGCAGAGCGGTCTCCGGTACTGTGTTCTCCTCACCTGGCCCACTCAATTAGCATTTAGGTGCTGAACTCTGACAGTCTGCACCCTGTTCAACCAGCATAGCTAAAGCAGCGCTCTTATGAACTTCTCCTTGTCTTTTCCCTTCATGGTTTCCTCTTGGCTGAGCGGATGGTGCACTACAAGAAAACTATGATTATTAGAGGCTTTGGCTTTGCAGGGATGAAGACAAAATAGATCTCGATTCCTTCTCTAAGCTGAGAGGATCTCGAAATCTGATGTCCATCGGCTGCCGGTTTTTTCAACGGGAATGAATCAATGGGATTTGAGTCTATTTTTTAATCACTCTTAACGGTCTCTCCTGAGTGCCGGAATGAAAATGTCTTCCCTTCATGAAGTCATCGGATTAGATTTGTTCGTAGTTACGGGATAAAAAGCACTCTCGCTCTGTAACGTGAACACCGCAGATGGAGTTTTTCATAAAAGCTTTGATGGACATCAAATCTAATCTGAAGGATGCAGAGCCAAAGTATTCTGGAAAATCTGGTACGTTTTTTTTTCCTCCTTTGATGCGCAGTAATTCAGCCTTCTCATGTGAAGAGGGCAAACCTCCAACCGAGCAGACGAGATTTCAGCTCAAAGAAGTTTATGCTGCAGACAGTCGCTCTCCAATGGGAACTATTGATTCTTTCACATGTCTGTCTGGATGTGGGATTTCTCAGCACTTTCATGACTTTTCTCTCAGATATTTGTCCTGAATCGTAAAAAAACAACAGAAAGTTCACGTTGCAAGTTGAATGCCGGTCGGCTTTTCCTTGTTTCTTGAGGCCATTAATGAAATATGATCTTATTGTTATCCAACTCTCTGATTAAGTTTGGAAATGTCACAAAAAAAATACAATGCAAATGAGATTAATTCCCCTCAGCTGCATTAAAGAGAATACAAAACACCCTTTAAATACGAGAAAGCACAACCTCTGTGAAAATCTTTGAAGAAAATATATTCTATTAATTGCATTGGAGGAAGCTTTTATTGATGTTTGAATGTGTATTCATTTTCATACGTCCCATCAGGATTCCTAAAGACCCTTTGTATCTGTCGTGCATTGTGATTTTATTTTTAATTGCGATCACAACTATAAATAATACGCATTCAAAGAGTGTTTTGAAGGTTCTTTTTGTCACTTTTTAGTCCCAGAAACGACAGTAAATGACACTCTGTGATCGTTGTTGGGCTGTAAATGGAGGTGGCACCTTGTGTGCAGGTCTGCAGCGCTTCGAGTGGCCACTAGGGGTGGGGGGAAAATAGATAATTGTGATTCTAATCATCCTTAATTCTGAATCGATTCATATTTTAGATCAATTTTATCTATAAACAGAAGTTTTTTTTCGTATTGAACTTATTCTTGTAGTCATGGAGATTTGAGACTGGAATAAAGGGGAAGCTGGCCTCAGCTTTTATTTAGGCAATTTTATTTATGCAAGTTATTTCTTACAGTAAGTAAGTTTTTATTTGTTTAACATGAATATATGTCACCTTTTGTCTTAAGTTTGCCTTTGTGTGATTACATCATTGCACTCAGTTTATTTAAAAATCACACTATCTTACACAAACTGTATTGTTTTGATGCCATAATTTGCCTAAACACACTATGCATTATATACATTTTTGAATCGAGAATCGTTTAAATCGAGAATTGATTTTGAATCGAATCGTGAGACACCCAGATTCACATCCCTACTCGACACTCACGCCCCATTTAGCATTTAAATGGTCGGCTTGTGCAGGATTGACAGGACTGTGCTGCACTGTGGGTGTTGAATAACAAGCTTCACATAAAGCAGGTTCACCGTGACGAACAAAAGGCAGGTGAAATAAATGGACTCCACTGTGCCAAATGGGATAATGACTTATATATTGATAATCATACTGATACCGGGGATTGCTCTTCATTGGAAGTGCCCGCAATCAGCAGGTAAAGAAACATTGTCAAGCTGCTATGCTAATACAATAATACGATACAGTGAAAATACAATGAAGTGACTGATGCCAATGCAGTGAAGTGGAATCAGCCCATACGTCTGTCTCGGCTGATGGCTTCTCAATGCAAACGAGTGAGACGCTGGATGGGGTTTTTGTGCTTAGGTTGTCTGCTGGCAGCGCGGCTGAATGCAGCGTGTGCTGTATTTCAATGCATAACAACTATTAAATATGCTGCCAGCCGACCGACTCTCACACTCGCAGCCGGCGCGTGTATATATCATAACACAAGACGGGATGTAATGAAGATAGACAGACCGTCTGACTCGTGACCTTCACAACGCACCAGAGTGCTCTCGAGCCCCGGCTCGACTCTCCAAACACGCCGTTTAGCGGCTTCTCTCCCGCGCTGACACATCCTCTTTGCATCCTCAGATGTGTGTTTTTACTAGGCTGTTTATGTAACGCCGGCTTCGGAATTTACACAAGCCGTGTTTAAAAGAAGAAAAAAAAAATGACAATGCAAAATAATTACCCACTTTGAGTCTGCCGCTGTCAAGACAAACTGACGTGACAGAGTGAGCCGTGGGTAGCTTCAGCTTAGGCCCTTTTCATCCTCGTTTGACAGATTGAGAGAGATCTCTGGAAGGCTTTGAGCTTTTTTTTCTTTTTGAGTCCTCTCAACACGACCCGATAAGACCCCATTCATCCCCCCCACCCCCTTCATCAGCCAGCCAGGGGTTGGACCCCAACCAATTCCAGGCTGTCACATCATCGCCGAGACATCATGCTATTGTCTGTGTGCTGCTGACGGAGCGGCAGCCCGTGGTCTGGCTTGAGCCGGGAGATGATTTCTTAATGGAGCTAACAAAGACATTTAGGTTCAAGCCTGTTCCTGCGTGCCCGCTGTGTGCACGTTCACGTGCATTAATCTCCGTTTGCACCGGGACTCGGTTCTAAATTGGTTCAAGATAGCGCTGTGTCGATTTGAGTCGTGCAAACAAATAGTTCCCTGCATGCTCGGCCTTGTGTCGGCGGCCTGAGAGAGCTGCGTCATCTGACAGCTTTGTGGTTTTTTCCCTCTGACAGAGCAGACTTATTTACGCCTCTCATCCTCCGTGCGGCTCCTCTGAAGGCCCGGCGCTACAAACCACAGAGGCTGCACAGCTCTTGACAGGGTATCACACTACAAAGCCCTCGCACTCATTTTTTGACTGGCAACAGCCAACCTCCAATTTCCACGTCTCCGCCGCCATGAAATCTGGCTCTTAGCAGGTTCTTGACACGTTTGATGTTGGGATTTTATGGTTTATTATGAGTCGGCAACTAGTGAGGACTAATATTTCAATCGGTGCCCTTGAGTTTAGTAATGGCTCTTTGGATAAGCAGTGGGGAATATTTCTGCCTATTTTGACTTTGAAAATGTGCTTTTTATATATTTTTCTTTTAATGTTGACTTAACGGCAAATACAGAACATTGCATATTCCGACTTGCTTCTACTGTAGATACAGTTAGTAGGGGCTGCTATGGGTATCAAAGTTTCAGTTTAATCATTAAATGTGTTAAAACTGTTTCATAGTCCACTAATAACGGACTCACAAAAGGGCTCTAAGATGACACACTAAATAACTTAAGAGTAATACAATTCCTATCACAGTCATCCTTCAGTCGACCGTTCGTCCTGGGGCTGCAATTCCACGGGGGGTTTGAGGAGAAAATTAAAAAGAGAATTAAAAGAATTTCAATTAAGTGATTTGCTGAATTGGAGGGAAAATGGCAGTGGTGTGGAAAAGGCTTTTAATCTTGTTGAGCCACCTCTTGTTCCATTAAGCTCATATCCCCCTGCTTATCTCACTAATCATACCTCCCAATGCCAGCGGTCTTGGCGATTTTTAATGAACCCATTATGTCCTGATTCAGTCCACCAGGGCTGGCAGACACGCCATACGCTCATGAAGTGGGCTGGAAACAATCAAAGTACAATCAGGCCCTGGTGGTGATGATGCTACAGCCTAGTTAGAGACAGAGAAAAATCGCTTACAAAATCCCCAATGTGGCTTTTGGGGATGTCAAAAGGCCTCTAGCCAGGGTAGAAAATAAATACTGTGGTAGGAAGACTCTGTAGAGTTTCCTCTGCCTGCGTGTGCAGCTGGGATCCCAGAATCCTCTCTGGCAGAGGTCTTTAATGCTTTTCAGGCCAAGGACCCCGAGGCTTATAGTGACACGGAGGAGGGGACCCCCTATCACATATCTATATAAATGTGTTGCTTATTAAACTGGCCCAATAATAATGTGAAGCGCAGCCTATAGCGATGTGTAAAAGTACTTTATAGTGATGGATTTATACAATGATAAGCCATTCATTCATTTACAAAACACATTTTAATTCTATATTCTACATCACAATTTCACAGCAAGATTTATAGTTGATTATTATAGGTTGCATTCATGTTAATGTGTATTTTTGGACATTTTTGAATTATTTCGGGGACCCCCCTGTTGAAGAACTCTGCTCTATGGCATGCATGTTTGCATCATTACATACTGGAGGATTGTCCATGAGACACACGATGGATCGTCATGGCGATAAGATAGTCGATCAGAAGCAGGAAAGCAGAAACGCCAGCTTAACACACACACACACACACACACACAGATATATATAGATATGAAGGTGAGGTGGCTGGTATTACTAAAGCATAGATCTGTGGAAAGGAGTGGCTGCTGTTAATGGTCGACAGTCATTCTTTATGAACAGATAAAGTGAGTCCTGTACCGTAAATGATGATGATGTCTGCAATTTGTTTATGGGATTTAAAAAGTGCTGAAATTCCGGGTTGTGTTTAATGACGACATCAAACCCGGTGCATTAGCCGTTCCCAGCATGCCGAGCAGCACACTCCCCGCCTGCAGTGAACAAGCTTAAACACACGTCTTTATTTCATTCACGCAGCTCTCGTCTCGGCAGACGTTTGTGTTTGTGAACCTTTTTTTTCTCTTTGTGGCTTTGAATGTGCGTTCAACGCGGTTTTGATTCCCTTCCTCTGATTTCAATAGATAAACGTGGCAAACTTCAAAAAAAGGCTTCAGATGATTCACACCGTCTTGGCGAGGACACACATGCCGCTCCTCGTTTTTGGGGTTTTAGGGCTCAATAATAAAGGAGGTGCTTCTTGGAAATAAAAGGCTGTGTTTTATTCAGGTCACACAGGGAAAGATGAAGCAAGTCGGTGTGATGACGACTCAAAGAAGTCGCTTGAACAACATCAACTTTCAGCAGATATTTGAATAACTCTGTATATGCATAGAGCGCCTATAAGGATGGACGTTTTTAATCATCAAGTTGCATTCTGCTGCAGAAAACTGCAAAATATTCAGGTGAGCAGTTATGGCTGCATGCTCAAGATGACTCACACTTTCTCAAAACTCCTTTTATATCCTTTTTTTATAGTGCTTAAACAGTTTCCCACTTTAAATGTCTTTTTTCATGTGTTTGGCTAACAGCTAAAGGACTACACTCTGCAGCCAGAGTGACTCCATGCCGTTTTATTAGAAGTTTATTCTATTCTATTCAGTCTAGACGGGGGGTTAGCGGACTGTGGGTTGTATTCATTCAATCACACAATGGTGCGTGCATCAAAAGGAAGTAGTTTGACCCTCATTCCATTTCATTTCATCGTATAAAATCCCCCCCAAAAAAGTTAAAAATTCTGGTCATGGATGTCGAGGTGTAATTTGTTTCCATTTCATTTCCTCTGACTTAAAAAAACCTGAACTCCAATAGTTTGTAGCGACGTATGAATATGTTCTGAAGAGCCTTTTTATTTTTTTAGCATTTTCACAGTTTCAGTTGATGGAGACGGAATGATCAAAAACTGCTCATTTACTAATTTTATAACCGCAAATCTTTTGCTTGTGTGTTAAATGAAGTAGCGCTCCTTTCATGATACGAATATGGTTTTCATTTGCTTCGTCAGTCGGTTAATGGACACACAGGGCAATAATCATTTTGTGTCAAAGATGAGAAACCTGTATTTACCCGTAAAACACCTCGTTATGAGTGCAATAACTTGAGACCAGATTACATGGCTGGATTTTATTTGTAGATTAAAAAATGATCTGCATTGGACAAGACCGTTAACAACAACAGTTCCCCGCTGGCCGAGTGCTTATTTGCTGCGCGGCGTGATGAGAATGATGTGGTTCTGGAGCTGTGATACGAAGTGGTGCCATGCCGTTTGTCATTATCCACGCTTCCCAATCGATTCTCCACTATCCCATCCAACGGGGTAACTTGACTTTTATTCATAATTAAAGCTATCTAGATGCAAATCAGGCAACGTCAGAGGGCATGTTGTACTCTATGCATATCAAGTCTTACTGTAACTATCCGAGGATGCGTCTTTTTTTATTCTTTTATAAGTAGTGCAACACGCATGCACTAAGCGTCTATTATGTAATTGTCAAGAGATCAACACATAATAGCACTAACGATGTAAATTGAAAATGTTAATGTTCTATTTTTCTAGCCCATTTCCATGTTAAGTAGTGTTCATTTAATCATTCTATGAGTCATTTTCCAGTCATCTCCGGGGTTTTCTCTGCTTTATCGACTCCATAATGGTAAATATGATCAGTGTTAAGTATGGTTTTGTCTCTCTCGTGTGTCTGGCGATGACGATCAATGAACCCAAGTTCAACAAATTAAGGAAGTGGAACATCTGCACAAGCTCCTCCTGCAGGTTTCTATCAAAATCAGAGCATCTTAACGCAGCGATTTAGTTTAGAGCGTGCATATTTTTGGCCTGATCGGAGGACTTTTACTCTCTGCCGAAACATCGACTGCAGCCATCTTTTAAATACTTCACACAAAATTGCATTCTTGCTGGCAGAGGAGCGTGCAGCGTTGGCTCGGAGACGCGAAGACTGTGCAGTGAAGAATGAACAACACCCGCCACGCAGCCAAGTGTGATTGGCAAGTAATAACCGCGCGCGCCAAATGATGCGCTCGCATCAATCTTGAGCGTGATTGATTATTTTGACAAGTGCGTCTTTTCTCCCCACAACTGTTTCACACCGACGCCTTTCTGCCAGACACTCGCTTCATGTTCCAGCTTTGAAACTCCGTTTTTACTCCGTTACATGGAAACACGCGGGCTGCATGGAGGGTTCGATTCCCGGGTCGGGTTCCTTCTGTGTGGAGTTTGCATGTTCTCCCCATGTAAGCGTGGGTTCTCTCCGGGTTCTCCAGCTTCCTCCCACAGTCCAAAGACGTGCAGGATGGGGATAGGTTCATTGGTGACTCTAAATTGCCCGTAGGTGTGAATGTGAGTGTGAATGGTTGTTTGTCTCTACATGTCGGCCCTGTGATAGACTGGCGTCCTGTCCAGGGTGTACCCTGCCTGCGCCCAATGACAGCTGGGATCGGCTCCAGCCCCCCCGCGACCCTGAATACAGGATAAAGCGTAGACGATTTTCATGAAATTAAATTTACAAAAAGGAAATGACACCAAGTGCTTCCATAAAAAAGTCACAGAATTAACATAAAACAGTAAAAAAAAAAAGAAAGCTCACCATAAAATACATAAAATACATCTTCACATGAATAAGACCCACTTGATTAAACAATAAAAAAGGGAGTAAGAATTAAAAATAGATAATAAGCAGTTAAATTGGGTAAAGATGACCAGGGTTAGTTGAAAGCTAAAGTGAAGAGATACGTTTTTATTTTGCTTTTAAAAATATTTGGCGAGCCGGCCTCCCTGATGTCTGACATGTCAGCCCTGTGATTGGTTACCTGTCCAGGTGAACCACGCCTTCACCCAGTGACAGCTGGGATCCGCCCCCTGTGTCCCTGAATACAGGATAAGTGGTAGACGATGGATGGATGGATGGAAACACACTGTTCCCCTTTTCGTAAGCAGCCGACTGACATGTCGATGGCAGACCGTTGTGACAGCACTCACATCACAGAAATGTTTCAGAGGCCTCTTTCGATATTTTAAAAACTCTTAATTTGATACTTTGGTATTTTATGAGAAAAGCTAATGCAATGAAGAGAAAAGTAATAGTTTTTTTCCTGCTCGCGATCTAATAATGGAGTCTGGAGAGCAGAAACCTGGAACCACTGAAAGTTCTCCAGTATTCACAGTCCAATAAAGTCGCTGTGTTACCTGAATAAGAATGTTTATTGTGAGATGGGTATCTTCCCTTGTGTGTGTGTGTGTGTGTGTGTGTGTGTGTGTGTGTGTACATCTTTTATATTTTTTATTTGTGTCTTGCCTTATCAAGTGTTTACTGTCTGCTTTATCCGTATTAATCTTTGGTCACAGTTATTGCAGCTCATTTGAGATTGAGTGTGAGGCAGCAGAGGAAGTGTAGGAGGCGGTGTGTGTGTGTGTGTGTGTGTGTGTGTGTGTGTGTGTGTGTGTGTGTGTGTGTGTGTGTGTGTGTGTGTGTGTGTGTGTGTGTGTGTGTGTCATATCAAGTTCTATCTGCTCACAACACACACATCATTAGAAGCATCCAAACAGCACAACACGAGAGGAGAAAAGGCCGTCATTAAGAGCGAGTCATGGATTAAAGAGTCGTTTTAGCTCTCCCATTGTGTGTACGTTCTAATTGTGGCGTCGGCTTACAAACCTGCACCCGGAGCTCCCTCACATGGGTGGCGGCGCCTTTGTCTCGCCTTACGTATGAGCCACAGCGGACGAAACCCTGATTGCAGTGTCCAGTCACATCTGAAACACCAATCGGATAATTAACTCCTTTAGCTCCTCTCCTCCCTGCGACCTCCTTTTCTTTGCTCGGCTTATTTATTTTCTTTACTACAGCAAATGACTTGCGTTTCTCATTTTTTTGTCCGGTACAGCCCGTGCCCTCGGCTGGCAACGCGATAAGAAAATGTTCCCCAGCAGGCAGCGAACACAGCAGCAGCCCTCCCTTTATTCACATTTAAGAAGCAGTGAGTGCTTGTTACAGTGATTTCTGTCCCCCGTTTTTTTCCAAACACCCCGTGAAGACATGCTTTAAGAGGTCTCTGACCTGAGACGAGTCGCTACGAGGGCTTGAATTAACGAGGCAAAGGTTAATGTTATTGTAATTATCAGCGTGGAGTCTTGCGGGAGATGATTTCCTCATCGCCGATGAGCTCGTGTGATCACATCTAATGCATTAGATTAATAATTAGATTCAAAGGCTGACTCTTTCGTACTTTATTAATACCAGTGCCATCCAGTTTGTTATTGCTACGCCTATTTCGGAAGGGGTCAGAGATGTCGGCGGCCAGCTAAATGGGAATTGAGTAATGACAGAAAAGGGAGCGCGCTTACTTGACGGTGTCCCCGCTGGCTTGTTGAGTCACACGGAATTATCATGCACGGCTCGTCTCGTCGGGCCGAGGTGTAAAAATGGCCTTTGGTGAGTCACAGCAGTGAGACTTTCCATTTGCCCCCAGGGGAGAGACGGGGAGCAGCTAGAATGACTGTCCACCACAATACATCATCTTGTTATGTTTACCCACACCCATGTGTGTGGTTGTGGGACAAGCCAGACCTGAATTCAGGACTACAATAGGATATTCCTGTCGCTGCAGAGAATTTCATAGGGAGGCGTTTCTTTTTAAAGGTAGCTGTACGAAATGGAATTACACCTCGGTATTTGTTTGACAGTCTTTGGCCGAGCCAATCTTCTCTGTAAGGAACAACGTTAGTCTCGGGATATGAGTGTGACCGGCCCCTCTGGCTCTGCTTCCTGACTGCTGCCAGATGGGCAGATGTGTTTGTGTCGGAGCGATGCTGTCGGGGAGTCTTGCCCTGACTGTTTTGCTGCAGATGCCCTGACTGGTGCGTCCATCATCGCCTCCCCCCTTCCTCCTAGAGCAACTTTAAAATGCAGAGTCTGCAAGAAATGTAAAAGGCCCTGCTGGGATCCGGAGCACCAGACAGAAGCAGCTGTGATGAATGAGGCCTCCCCACCCCCCAGTCCTCAGTAGAGACAGAGACCAGAGACGTTGTTCTGGACCTGCAGCTGGGGTTCTGGGACCGGGACTGCACATCTATGAAATGCATGTGTGTTTTTTTGCAAATTCAAGTCCGGATGTCACACCTGTGATGGAGCGTCAGAGAATGTGTGGTCATAATAGCTATTCGATGGATCTGGGGAACATCAAAACCTGGTCTCACGCCCAGCTCGTCCAATACGGACAGTTGGTCTGTCGCCCTCGGCAACAAACTCTGACATGTGACATGTGTTATTAGTAGACGCTCAGAGCAACTGACGTGGTATAAAGAGTGAGATAATCCACACAGGTCGGACGGAAGGGGTCAAACAGAGGACTTTGATGCTGGTGACCACTGTTCATGTCCTGTGTGAAACTTAAAGGTTGAGAAGGTGATTCTGATCAGAAACACTTTGTTATATTACTTGAAATCCTCAAAACAAACCGATAGCAATGAATACATAAAACACTCTGACATAAAAAACATTTAAAATGTCTTCTGTGGCAGGACTATAAAATCCCCGTCCAATCAGAAAAGACGAGCCGGAGAAGATAATTGGACGGCTTCCTGTCTGTCAATGCTTACTTCCTGGTTGCAGATCTCGAGCATTCGTTTGGCGTTCTGGGGGAGCGGCTTTGATCAGAGGTCTGAGCGAAGGGGGCGGGACTATTTCGGATTGGTGATGCGTTCAAAGTCAAAGTTTCTGTAGTTTTTCCTAAATGGCCTCCTCAACCTTTATAGTAAACGTTGGCATTTCCTATACCTAACTTCCTGTGAAGATGGTAGTTTATTTTGTAAAAGACACATTCCGATATCTCGATACATGATTTTATCGCGATACGATTCCACTGAAAGATGATAAACGATCATAGTGAATTATTAGAACAACAATCCTATTAAAAGGCTTTTTTCACCTCAAACAACAACATGAGCCGTTCTCATTAAGCAACATATTTGCAAATATAATTCAGTGGAAGGTGGTGCACTATGGTGAAAATAATCTCATACACAGTTTTAATTTGGAACACACTGGGATGTGTCACCGTTACAGATGCCGCTGCGTGTGAAGCCACCAGAGTCTTGTTAGGTAGACTTGTGTGAGGCCTGACACCATTTGCATTATTCAGAGAACGCTGCATAAGTGTGTGTTAGCTCCTGTCACTCGACGAGGGCCCGGGGTGTTCACCCACAGTGTACCAGGAGGGATCCCCAGGCCAAGCCCTCCACTAAGGCCTCCGCCGCTCCGGTACACAATTAAGGATGGCCACTGTTGGAAAGGAAAAAAAAGATCAATGCGTCCGCTTCTCACTGTGTCGCCCAAACACAGAATACTCACAGATGAGATGATTTCGATTGGCTCATTTAAGGTCTGTTTTATATTAGAAGTGAGGGCAATTGTTCATCACTTCTAAATGTCTTTTATTCCCAAAGAAGTAGAAGAAAAAGTAGGGAAAGGAAGTCACTGTGCTCGGCGTCAAACCGAGTCTTTTCCATCCGACTCCCCTGCATTAGCGTGTCAGCTGCGTGATTAACCGACCCCGGCTTCTCCTCACCCACGACACAGAAGTCAGTCCGGGTGGGGCCCGGGGCTGATCAGACCGCCGGTTCACTCCCCCAAAGATTGCGACAGAAGGCGGCGGCGCCGCCGTCTCTCGCCGTTCGCACCACCTTCTGCTCCACCTGTTCACACGCCTGGCCATCGCAGGAACATATGCCAAACCACATCCCTGCAAATTTGGTGAGAAACTGAACCTGTCAGGGTGTGTGTGTGTGTGTGTGTGTGTGTGTGACAGAGATCTTGGGTTGCTCTTCTTTTTTTTTTTCTCGCCTGCCCACTCAGCGTGACTAAATTAAAACGGGAGCCGAGGCGGCGTGCCCTCCTTGATGTGACTCCGAAATTGATAGTCATAATTACAACAACTAGAAATCAATTAACGCAAATGGAAGTGATTTGTTGCTACCTTCGCCTCGGTAATTGCATTGTTAAAAAGGCAGCAAACACGCGCATTCGCCCCCCCTCTTTGTAAAAAATCCATACGACCATCAGAGGAAGTGGGTGAAGGCTGCCGTGCTTTTCATCAATAGAGTGGCATCAGCGTCTTTTCTCTGTGTTTTTAGCCGAAGCATCTGTGTATAGACTCTCCGAGGACGACAACAACAGGCGCTAATGACTCATTTACTGACGATTCTTCTGCTTGTTTGGTGTGAAACATCCCATGATATCCCCTTGTTGTGTGTGTAAGAGCTGACCAAGGTAATTCCCACGTCTGAGAGCATGAAAGCATGTTTGTGTGCATACATAGATTAACTCACTATCTCAAGCTGTGTTACTTGTTGCCTTTTCTCTAGCTTTGAACTAACCTCAGACTGCATCTTGGTCCTCTCGTCCTGACACAAAGGAGGGGGGAAAAAAAGAGGCCTTGAAGCAATGCTGTTTCTAATTGGGCCACTAATCGAATGTCACTCTGGCGAGCCACAAGGAGCTGGATGGATTAAATTGTCCGGGACACAGGTGAGACTGAGATAAAGGGAGGACGGCTACCATGACAGCGGGGAGCTGCAGGCAGCGCTCTCGTCTTTGTCCTTTACTGTTCCTCGTAGCGGTCTCCGGCCCAGAGTGCAGCGCGACGCTAGGCGAATGCTGTTATTTTACAGAGTGTGTATACTGCAAAAAAACAACCTCTCAGCAAGCCAACCACTTGCTGCAAGCTCCAAGTCCTCACCTCATCTGCCCTCTGCAGCCTCGTAGCCCTGTTGTTATGGAAATACACTAGCATGCCACACACACACACACACACACACACACACACACACCTTGTATACAAAATACCTATTTTCTTTTGTATTCATCTAAAATACAGCAGAATTAAGGTGCAGTTAAGATTTAATGAACAACAACACAAGCAATTACATTCAGTTCTTTAAAGGTCAGAATACTGTGAGTCTAATGACTAATTATGGCAACATTTCTTTATGAATAATTCCTTAAATGTACAAGTTGCGAGAACTAGGGCAACAAAACTATGGGAATATTCAAGGTGGATACTTTCGTAGGGAATTAACTGGAATAAAATGGAATTATTTGCTCAGGCTATGTGTCTTTTACCCTATTTTGGCTTACATACAGTAATTATAGCCACTTCTAATGTAATATTAAAATGTAAATAAACAATTGTAGTAGTAGTAGTGAAAACAAGTTAATAATTTAACGCTATAATGGACATTCAATGGACTGACCCTTTGCCTGGTAACCATAATAGTAGTTGTGTTTCCCTGCTAAACATAGCATCAAAGACGCAGCACACGCTACATTATACATCTGTTGTGTTTGCGTTCATGAGATTATGGACAAGTTTACCGGACGCTCGTCCTTGACTATAAACAGAACATGCCTGGAGACATTTCTCGTCACATTGATGTCACTCACCATCACGTCCTTTATGGAGAAACTGGTCAAAATACGATGCATTAAAAAGTCAGTCATACTGCTGAACGTCAAGAGTGACAGATGTGATTTTAAATATCATATCCTGCCTTCATCATAGTAAAAAAAAAAAAATGTTTTTCCCGTAAATGCCATTTTATTCCCAAAGTTTGCCTTCCGCTTGCTGCAACTTGAACCCTTTTCTTGCACGGCTGTTGTTTTTTTCCCCTCTCCACCGCTGCCGTGTTGTCAGTTCAACCGCCTTGGGATGCCGAGCCACTCCATCAGACACTCTTCCCCCGAACTGGAGAGAGAGAGAGTGTTTAACCGGCTTCCAGCATTACTGCTGATAACTGTATCAGAGGCACAGCGTTGCTTAATCACAGCGGTATCAGAGATGGAGTGACAGAGGGCATCTTTCACCCCCCCTTACAGCCACAGAGAGTCCGATATAGTGAGGCTCATACTGGGGATGTTTTTTCATTTCCATCTAGAAAGATGTGAAATCATCCCTGCATTACAAAACCCCTTTTTGGACATTTTAAAAATGCGTTAAAGGTGCAGTGCGTAAGATTTGGCGGCATCTTGCGGCGAGGGTTGCAGATTGTAATCGTCTGAAACCTTGTAGGAGAACTACGGTGTCCGACGTGAACATTATACAGTTAAGAAAACATAATTATGAACATGATACCACATCAATACAGCTAATAGATCCCCCCCCTCCCCAAATACGACACGCTGTTCCTTTAAATATGCTTTTTCCGGATCAAATGGTCAGGGTCACGTGTAGAAGTTTGCTGAATTAACCTCGACCATAAAATGTCATCGGAGCCGACATCTGAGGAAATGAATTTGGTGCCTTTCCAAGAAAGAGTACACTGACGGAGGGAATGGTAGAACCTCTGGGGACAGTAAATCTGGAAGGTAATATCTCAGCCTCGACTGTTAAATTAGAAGTACAGTTTAAAGCATGTTTGTTTAACTGACTGTGAGAAAGCACAATAGATGACCTTTTGTTTAGTTTGTTCTTGTTACATAAAGCACAGAGATATTAGGAACAATAAAGAGATTTAGCCTTTTTTTAAAGGAGAACTGTTATGTAAGAGTATTTTAGACTTGACCCCCAGCAGTAATTTCCCAAACCCTCCACAGCTACAAGACATTTACAAGCCGATGTTTCCACTTCAAACCTAATATTTTTCAGTCCTAACAGATTTAAGGGGGTTTAGTTCGACTGCAGTGCAGCTCATCGTAACATTTCTATGCCGTCTTAACTGATTACAGCGTTATATACCAGCAGACAGTTACCTGCCTGGTGGAATAAACCAGCCGTGCTGCAATTTAATAAGTAATATACTGTGAAAAGTGAGAGTTTAAATATTCGGATCTTATCCGGCCTGCCTGCACGTTAGCGGTTGAGTGATCTCCGTGGCCCCGGTTCCAGTTACAGATGAGCTTTTTACCGCAGCGATCAAGGGACCGGCAACTCTGCTGTTCCCACGGCGACGTGGCAGCGATGACAGCCCCCTTCAACAGCAGCAGCCCAGCTGGGAACCAGTCTGCCCCCGACATCCCCCCCCCTAGACAACACCACAGCAGTGGCTGGCACTGCCCCCTCGCCCTCAGAAGGGAAATGGAGAGAAAGAGGCTCCTCGGGCGGGATAAACTCCGAGGAACATGTGGTAGGAAAAAGTGGGACAACTCGGTCGCATCTGCAAGAGTCTCCCACCGCCTGCTTAACGTCTCGCGCTCATCCTCAGGCCGATAACTCACAGCCAATGACGAAACGGCAGGTATTCAATACCAATTTGTGAAGAGAAACCAGAGACACGAGGCTGATTTTGTTCTCGATCCGGCTCTGAAAAAATTGCAACGCTCTCATCACCCACTTCAGAGATTCAAAGGCGGAGGAGGAGGAGGGTAGAAAGGGTGGGGATGATTCATCCCTGTTGTGCCGTGTTGTTGTCGTCCTCTGGCGGGGAGTCCTGTCAGAGTGTTGTAAATCTGCGGGAAGTCAGGGAAGGTTATCCATTTTTGTGTTGTTGTTCAGGCTGACCATCCAGGGCCCTGTGTGGACTGTCCTTGGGCGTTGATGTGTTTCTAAATGGTGGACGCCGTATTGACAGAGTGCTTTGACCGGGGCCAAAAGGGAGTAAATCAGGAGGTCACCCTCAGTGTGAGGGAACCCTAGACCGTCGCCTCGTGGGGAGGAAAGCAAAATGAAGAGCGATTTTCTGCTCAAATACAGTTCAATAGTCATTTTCTTGATGAAGTCCATGTGTTTGCGGTGGCCGTTGTGTTTGGCCTCTCGTGCAAAGTGGAGTAAAGATCGTCTCACGTGAAATATAATGCACTCACACTGCCTTCCATATACAGTACACACACACACACACACACACACACACACATATATATATATATATATATATATATATATATATATATATATATATATATATATATAAAAAGACAGCCATCCTGCAGAGAGGGAATTGCTCGCTGTCACAGTCACAGCCCCATGAAGGTCAGAGAAAAAGGGGACAGATGGCCCTTTGCACTAAATCAGCAACTTTTCCAAAGTGTGATCAAACACAGAGTCGACTCACACACTAACCCACTTACACTTTGTTCCTCCAGCGTCATGTACAACCATGCACATGCATCAGAAACACACACACACACGCCACATGCACACAGCGCCACAGCCTTTGGCTCTCTGAATCTCATCATGGCTTTATAATTACAATCAAAATGGCGCCGGAGTTTCATTAAAATGCTGAGACAAAAGTTACTAATTGCGGATTCGTACCGACATTAAGTTACACTTGCTTTTAGTTTATAATTTGCATGTGAGGTCAAAAATTACTCATGTTTTTATGGGTATATGGGTTAGATTTATTTTAAAAATGAATGTCCTTCTTTCATCGCCTTCCTTTGCCTTTCCAGCTATGAAGACAAAAAACTTCCTAAATTTCTAAAGTTAATTTAAAATCAGGAAACCCCTTATCCTTACTTAAGAGGAACAATACAGTGCTTCATCTGATTCATGCTCATCTGTATGGAGGACAGCTACCACAGGATGTTGATACAGGTTGTAATAATATACGATAGCATGAATAAAAAAAGAAGCTTGCTAAATAATCTGATCTGGGTCACCTGAGCCAGACCGTCTCTCGGCGGTCCGGTGAGGCCTGCAGGTGAGGAGCCTGGTGTGATGTGGTTGCATCATGGCGGTGAAGTGAGGGGGAGAAATGAAGTGTGACTGGGCGGATATGACACAAAGACTAACTGTCACCTGGGGGTCTCCGAGGGTCCGGCTGCTCCACAGCCAGAGTTTAGAAGAGAGAATCAGTCATTAACCCTGTCACGTTGATTCAGCTCCGTTAGCCTCGTTCTCTTTGTGTGGAACCAAAGCGACAGGAGCGCTTGTATTGTTTCGTCTACATCGTCTTTTCGCTCGGCGCGCTTGTTTATTGCGTCGTCAAAAGCCCAATATACGGTGTTTTGTTATTACTGTGACATATTTGATTTTCTCCTCCCTGCACGGCTGCTCCACTGCCTTTTGATTTTTCTTTTCCCCCACCCGACACCTGGGGATTGTTAGGAAAACGCTGATAGAAACCAATGTTGTGTGATAATGAACGCATCTCCCGTCAGTCAGCGTTAGATCTCTCCACTTTCGTCGGATTGGATGTCAGTCAGGATGCTCGGAGAAACACACAAACTCACATTCCTCTCTGCCTCTCCGTATATATGGAGGATGCAGCCTTCTTCCTGCCTCTCCATCTCTGGTCCGCATGCTGTTTGTTCATCAGACAAACCATCTGCCGAAGTTGCGTGTGTGTGTGTGTGTTTTCTCTCGGCACACCGTCCCCATCGGCACGCCGCTTCACATGCCGGTGCTCTACCAATTATCTGATGCGTGCGGGACGCCCAGCGTGAGCTCGCTGCCCACTGCACAGGCATGGAGTCTGTGTGTTCACACCAGGTAGCCTCCCTGCATGTCGCCGGATAATGGGCAGAGCCGGAGGGAGGGGTCCCCTCTTCAGCATCCCTCTCCTCATCGTTCATTCGGCGGGCTGATTAGATCCTCTCTGCGCCCCGGCAATAATCCACAGTTGTATCCGTGTATTTCATGGCCCATTTCAGAATTAGTGCAGAATCTTTTCATACGGTTCAAGCCAATCTGCACAGTGTTTGTACTGCGAAATAAACGTCGGCCCTTCTGTTGTTGTGCAGTTGACCATGTAAAACAATAAGCTGCGAGCGCTTGTAATTACACTCTGTGTTTTATGGTGGAGGCCCGGTTATATTCTGAGAGGAAGTGTTGCTGGATTCAAGCAAGAAGGAAGTATCAATGAGATTAGGATTTATAGTGAATAGTAATAATAATCGTAAAGTATAGAAGTGAATGTGTGGAAATGAAGCACACCCAAAGGGGCGTGTTTTCATAACCCCTGTTGTTTTTTGGGGGATTTCCTGCCTGACCTCCTGCCTGCTCCCTGCTGGGTCGTTGGACTTTATACTCACCTGGTTTCCGGACCCCCGCCTCCTTCGACTCCGCCTTCTGCCTGCCCCCCTTTACATTACTTCCCATTGAACTCACCTTTTCTCCAGCTGGGACTCTGAGCCTGCAGCAAACCCTCAAGAGACTCTGCTCTCTTTTCTGGAACTGCATTTTTTTTTATTTGATAAATCAGCTCTCACTTGTTTTTCGCCAAACTTCTCAATAAAAGTAATTACCGTCTTGATTGGTGGTACTGTGCTGCGTTCGGGTCCACCTGTCACAGTGTGTGTTTTCCAGCGTCGCGGCCCACGGTCGGTCCACATGTGGTACGAGTTAAAGAGGAGTGAACCCGTGCAGCCTACTGAACACTGACTGGAACATACAAGTGTTCCTGCAGGGGATGGGGGGATATTAGAAAAAGCCTGAAATTGAGAAATGTGATATGGAGAGCTCTGTGGAAGGAAAAACAAAGTTATTTAAGCCGCAAGCCTTTCCTCTTATTAAAATAGAATCAAGCTTTTATTAAATTTAGCATGTTTATGGTGGGGGCAACGTTGACAGCCTGTGTGAGTGTTGAGTTAGCTGAGCCGCTGAGATAGCCATCTTTGTTCACATTTCCATGTAAAAACGTGACTTATCTGACTTGTGTGGGTGTTTTTTTGTTAATTGTCTGAATGTGTATGAACATATGCTTTCTTTTTACCCCCCTTCCCCTCATAATAAACACTACCCGGCGCTCGTTCCTAGTATTTATTGCTATTTTTCAAGGTATTATCAGCTCTTTTTTGTCAGCGCTCCATTACATTCTCGCCCTGTATCTCATAATCTGGTCATTTTCCGCCACATTTCCTCTCCTGAGCAGTCAATTAGCCACGCAATACTTAGCTGCCTTAAAAATCCTCCCAAAAAATGGTGTCTAAAAAGGTTAACGTCATTTCAAAAAAGCATAAAGTGGATGGAATAGCTCGGATGTAAGTGTGTCTTCCTCATTAGGATTCCTCTCCACGCCGACTGGATCCCAGACTGGATTTGAAGGAGTCAAACTAGTAACTAGAACTAGATGGCGTCTGCCGTATGTATAATTTAAAACTCGGAGAAACAGCGATGTGGTAATTAAAAATACATGGCTCTAAACTGTGGATTGTTAAAGTGCTTCGCTGCTCTGGCAGCGTCTCATCTGGTAGTTTTCAGCCGAGCCTGAGCGACTGCAGCCATTATGTTCCTTGCGGTTTATGTGACATTTATCAACATCGTATCTGACAATAAAAGTCGAGGCGTTATCAGGATATATAATTGAAAGGTTATGAGGTAACACACAGGAGAACTCGTGTCTCGTATCTTGTTTGGAAGCATCTATCAACCGTGTGATACCTCTGCTATGGCTGTTACAGTTAACAGTAAAAGCTTGGCGTCCCTGTAGGCTCCGTGTCTGTATTTGTTATTTTTAAATTGGCACAGTTGCTTTCGACCTGAAGAGACCACGGATTCAGCCTCCATGAAAAGAAAAAGGCCTTTATTGTTTTTTATTGCAGCAGCCCCGTGTTGCTCAGGCAGATTTCGGAGGGATGTCAAGGATGTCAATCAGTCCTCAAGTAGTCCAGTATTGTGAAATATACTGCGTCCCGTCACACGGGATTAACCGCAACATTCACAAACCCAAACACAAAGTCGTAATTATTCACGTCTTGACACCCGGCACCGTTTCACTCACTCACGTTTTGTCGAAGGAGCACTTATGAGGGTTCGTGGAGAGAGCACGATAAATGTTTCTCAGATGGAGAATGCACTTTTCCAGAGGTTAACTTTCAAACTGAATTTCTCTTAAAAAAAAAAAAAATCACTCCAAGGCAAGGTTATTTTCATAGAAATCCATACTGTACCTCTCAGCGCAGGACTCTGCTGCGTGAACAGAACCACATGAGCTGCCAGCTGCAGATATTTACATCATGCCCCCCCACCCCCCAACACAATCCACTTCTAAGGGCCGCGCTCGCGGCCATCTCTCAAGGAAACCGGTTTGTGATGCGTGGCATACAGGAGGGATCTAAAGGACAATGAAAACATTTCAGTTTACGGGCCGACAGCAGAATCGCCCCCTTAATCTGGGGAGTCGCTTGCTTTGTGTCTGAGTGTGACGGGTCACGGATCCCAGACACGCATCCAGCTCAGGTTATCATCACTATTGATTCATCTCCAATGTGTGTCTTTTGAATTCCTGCCCGAAAGCCCGTTGGCTCAAAGGTACAACCCATTATCCCTTGCTAGCTAGAGAATAAATATTTTCATCCGCCGGGCCTCACATGTATATCCAAACAGTACAGATAAAGGCATAATGCTGGTGATAGGTTTTTATAGCCTCAGACGAAATACTGATAATAGGGGAAAAAAAACGTCACATTTCTAAATGCATCTTGAACCTTTGACTCATTGTCGCCCCCCCCTCCCACCTCCTTCGCTGGAGAATAGCGATAAGATGTCTCATTTCCTTTTTACCTTTCAGCGTTTATTCATGTTATGGAGGCGTTTTGTAGTTTTGTTCCCAATGCACCGTTAATATGTCAACAGGCAACAAGAAATAGTCATTTTCTGATCTTTTATAGCTGCAGACTTCAATCACAATCATTACAAAGCACGCCAATTAAGTCAATTTATTACATCACATGTGAATGGATGGATACCGAGTGATAGGGAGGCTGGGGGGTGAGGCGGGGAACGGGTACCGCTCGATGGATGGATGTCCCCCAGACTGGAGCCCAGAGGATGCTGGGATTTTTTGGTTTTGAAAGACTGGCACCCTAATGAGGTCCCTGATGTGCTCATGTCCGGGCAGATAAAAGCGGTGACACCTCGGGTTGTCCTGCAGAAGCACATCCCCAATTTCAGACGGGCTCCCCCCCGACGGTTTGGGCTTCATTTTCCAGTGAGTCTCCATTTTGAGGAATCTTCAGCTTATTAGTGTTGTAGAGAAACATCAAAAAAGTAGTCCCATTTTGATCTCCTGCCTCCCGCAGTCCTGTGAAGCAGCCACGCACACGGGAGTCGTCTCTCCTCGACACAGCAAGGAACCTGCCTCACATCCACGAGGCATATCAGCTCAGAAATTAGTTACCAAATTCACCCATATAGTGTTCACAATGGACGCGTGATTGACGCGATCGCAGGTCCGACCTCTGACCCCCTAAGCCAGAGGCTGTTTGTGGGGACTGAGGCTGCAGATATGGACGTCCACCTCTCTCATCAACAGACAGCCAATCAGAGCACAGGAGCCGGCATCGCGCTGAAACAGCATGCCGGCGCTTTTATTAGCTTTTAACGGATTATAATTGTCTGCTAAGTACTCGTCTGTCCGTCACACAGATGGAAGTTGAACCTTAATCCTCCATTCTGGAAGCTTTCCTGCAGTTTTTTTTTAGGTGAAGAGGTTTTCATGCATGTTTCCGTGTCCTTTCATGAAAACTTCCAAATCCTCCTCTTCCCTCACAAAGCCTCTGGGAGTCCAGTAAACGTCTGCTGACACCTGGACAGCTGGGCGTTTTTACAGCGGGCCGTAACCTGGGAGGTTTAAACGACACCGTCCAAAGCACATCAACCATCGACTTTGGGAAATGTCTCACAGATGTGTGCGATTTTTTTTTTTTTTCTCTCTCTGCAGTTTTGGCAAGCAAATCCACTAAGCGCCAAGGCGGAACAACTCTGAAGTGTAAAACATGTGAGACAATTTATTATTCCCACAAAAAAAAGCACACACACACACATGGGCTCGTAGCCTTGTGCCAATGGGACATCCACAGCTCTTCACGCTTAATCTGAGCCTCTCATATAAACCAGCTAATTAGAATGAGTTTGACTACACTTAAGCTCACGGAAGAAGAAAAAAAAACAAAAAAACATCATGGACGTTTATCCAATGCTTAATTGACATTGTAAAAAGGAATACATATTCATAAACACACACCACTGACTGCTCAAAGCTGCCTCGTACAGAATGTCACATTTAATTGGGGCGTGCTGAAAGATATATGGGCCTGCTGATTTGATATATAATACTATAGTATAGGACCTTATAGGTTGCTCACAGATTACTACACTGTGCTAATTTTAGCATACCATCCACGAACGATGAATCTCAATAAAATGTTAATCATTCTGGGTAATGACGATTTATGTATGGTAATGTCATGGTTTCTTTCTACCTCAATGTTCAGAATACATATAACACAACTACAATATAGTACTTCTTTGTCAACTTGGTGTGTTTTTACTTCTTAAAAAGTAAATAATCCAAAGAAAACAAAGAGTTTTCAATCCCCGCTGAGCAGCAGAGAGAAAGAAGTGTTTGTAGTTTTAAAGATCAATGAGAAACTGAATTCCTTCCTGATGGTTACCCTCCGATTTTTTTTTGCGATACACTGGTGCTACAAAAACAAGTGGACGTCAACGTGTCACAGTGAATCTTAATTACAAGAAATACGGGGGGGGGGAGAATGGGATGTTATCCACCCCCCAAAAAAAACATCAATCAAAGAGAAATAAGCAAAAAAAGCAAGGGCAAAAAAATGAAAGTGCTGTCAGGCTCAGGGTCATATCTGAGTAAGTGAAAGCAGGAGAGAGATACACCCCTCTGGTCTGCCCCCCCCTCCCCCACTGTTTGCTGTGATCTTTTCTCAGCTGCTTTTTCAATATGTCTTGGTGATAAAGGAATGACCCGCGCTCTTCCTGTGTGTGCAGCCGGCAAAGCTGGCTGTTGACCCTGCCGACCTATGGGCACCGCCAAACAGGAAGTGAAGCCATCTGCCTCGATCTTAACCCAACCATGTTACACCTCCATATCAACACCCCCCCTCCATCCCCCCCATCCCTCACCCCCCCCTATCAGACAGGCAGCCATTGGCCACAACAAGGCGAAGGACCTGGCACAGCACATGAATAAAGATTGGGTTGCAGGACAGGATGCATGTTAGCGCTGTGTGTGTGCACTGTTGTCAACATGTGCCTCTGTATGTTTAGGTCACAGAGACAGTAGGACACTGATACAGTGTATGTCAAAACAGAGCCAGAGCCACATCCCCGTAGAGAGAGAGACAGATCACAGCACACCGCTGTTACCCTGAGCTAAAAATATCTGATAAAAAAAAAAACCTGTGCCGCCATCATTTTATGCCCGTTGGAGTTCCACTGTTTATTTAACCTAGTTGTGCCTCCAATTTTTAATCATTAAATTGGAAATTGTGTCGTGTCCTCCGTCTTGGAAGAATTAACAATAAGATTGGGAGCGGAGATGAGCAGATTGCAATAGGGCAGGCGAAACAAAACCATTTCAGGAGAGGAAAAAGGATATCAGACACGAGATGTATTCGTGGAAATAATTCCATTTTCCACAACACACGGAGATAAAGAGCCGGAGTGTTTTGAGTACAAATGTGTCATAGCCCTCTCATTAGCTTGCCATGGTTCCAGTAAGTATCTTAATGAGATTATTGGGGGAATTATGGGGGAACTTGTGGCTCTGTTTGCCTTGGGCTCCTTTTCCCAGCTAATTGTTTTGTTTTGATGCTAAATCACAGCTGGCTGATATGATGCATCTTCTGCTGTGGTTAGCTGTAGCTCAAAAACAAAAATGAGTTGTTTTTTTTTTTTTTTCATTTTATTTTAACTGTTTTATTAGCTTATATAAATGTGCTTCTAATTAATTAACTCACTATTTAAATGCTAGATATTAAACTTTTTTCCATCTTCATTACGTACAAAAGAATTAAGATTGTTAGGTGTTACCGTGGCAACACAACTCAATGGGGCTGTAACGCAGTAGAGGTTGCAGCAGTGAGAGAGTGGACGCAGCTCTGGAGATGGATGGCTTGTAAGCTAGGCGTTAGCTAGCTGTGAGCTAGGCACTAGCTAGGCATTAGCTAGTCCTTAATTAGCCTTTAGCTAGGCATTAGCTAGTCCTTAGTTAGCTGTTAGCTAGACATAAGGTAGTCCATAGTTAGCCATTAGCTAGGCATTAGCTAGTCCTTAGTTAGCTGTTAGCTAGGCATTAGCTAGTCCTTAGTTAGCCGTTAGCTAGGCATTAGCTAGGCGTTAGCTTGTCCTGAAGCGGTCTCATTTGGTCGGGTCATTATCCAAAACCAGTGTAGCATTACTAGCAATCTAGCTAACTGCCCAGTTGGGTTTTTACCATGTTTTCATGCTACACTGGTTACAGAGCCAAACTAAGTTGTCACTCATCTGGCAATAACGATGTGCTTTCTTACGCCATGACTAGTGTGTGCATGGAGCGTTAAGTCGTTAAATACGTATTATTTATGAATTATTTTTACTCTCCAGCACTCGTTTTAGTCGTTAGCCTACCGCAAAACGCCATAAGTTGTTTTAGTTTATACGCACTGCTTTATCTCTGTGACCTGGACACAGGTTGCACTGGATCCTGAATTGGCAGAAAAACATATTTGTACACCAAGATGTAAAAAAAAACAGAAGGATATAACGATCAACATTTCATCGTAACCTCCTGCTTTCCAGCCTTTTTTCTCCGGAGCACCTGCTCCTCCACAGGGCCTCATCATCTGCCATCTTGACAGCTTCAGTCTTAATCTGAAAAGATGAAACAGCTCCCAGTGCAGACCCTCGGGTTAACCCGTCAACCTCGGGCCGTCCTGCTGGCTTGAGTAACAAGCTGGTTGTCAGCACTCTGTCAGTACGTCTTTAATGCAGGTGTGAAGATGTGTACCGCTGCACTGAGGACGTGTAATCGTTTTACCACATTACACCATTTTGAGTTTTTAAATTTCCAGTCCAGATATCCCTTTTTAGAGATTCTACATTCATGTTCATGAATTTTAGAGCATTCGCTGTAAATGCAGAGCTGCATTGTAATCAGTAGCCTTGTCCTGTACCAGCTAAACTGTGTTTCATGCAGACTTGATTAAACTTTCAGTGCTTCCTGAACACCATTTTCACCTCTCAAAGCAGCCGAGCGATGGGCTTCCTCTTTCAGAAATCTCTCCAAGTATTTGTGCCTAAAAAGCTTTTCAAAGCGGCGCACTTGAGTTTGAGGAAGGGTTACGTTCCCCTCCGTGCGGCGGGTAGAACGGAGTGGCTCGGAGAGCCGTAATAAACACGCTTCTTTTAATACAATAGCTTTGTAGGTCACTTCGGTGGAGAGGCGAGGCTCACTCAGCCGGCTGCTCCCGCCGAGCCTGCGCAGCCCACAGACACCGGGAACACGCAACCTTTAAAGAGGGATTTGAAAAGGTCAAAGCACAGGCATGCAGAATGGTAAGATAGGAAGTGTGCTTTCAGAGGTCGGAGGGTCAACGCAGGCTTTATTCCTCCGCGTTTTCACTCGTCCTGGAGAAGGCCGGCTTCGTGGAATAAGTTAAGACGTTAAATATCCACTTTAACACCGTTTGCCATCGCCATCCATTCAATTCTGTATCTCCATGAGTGTTTTTTCCCCTTCGCTGGTGTTGGGTTGACCCACATCCAGCCGTGAAGAGGGAGCGAGGGTGTCCACGTGGACCTGGTTAGAGGTGTGGGTGAGACAGGCTTAGAGCTGTCCCAGCACGCCACGCTGATGTTCTCCTCCCTCAACGGCCCTCGTTGCCGCTCCTCTTTACCGCTCAGATGGACAAATTACGTTTTCATTATTCTTCCACCGGTCGTCCCTTATGGATCTCATGGTATTGTATTAGCCCTCGCGGTTTCCTCTTGATGGAGGATTTCCTTTAAGATCGGAGCCGGGCTGGGTCTCCATCACATGACGGAGTGGGTGCTCTCCCTCTTTACTCCTCGGTCCCAGGTGATACCACTGCATGCTTAGTGACTCCTCTTCCACTGATCTAATTAGTCCCTTGACACATCTTTAACGGCCCGTATTTATCAGGAACATTAATTAGTACTAGAGTGGATATATTACTTGTAAAAAAAAAAAAAAAATAGGTGGATGTCCTTGTGTATTAAAGTATTAACAACAGGGGGGTGGAGGGGGGAATACTCTCTCTTATCCCCAGGTATTAGTCACTTAGTGAGCTGGCTCATTCATCATACCACTCCCGCAGTGTATTTTCTCCTCCTACTTATCCTTGTTTGTCTTTTTCTAAGTGCACATATAAAGCGTGGTTGGATTAGCATTATTAATTGCAGCGGTGCGTTCCCCGTGTTGCACCGTTTGTCATATTAAGGAAGTGTCACCCGTCTCTTGGATAGTCACCGAGGTGCAGCACCGAGGCCGGGGCGAGATAACTAGCCGTCTCTTCGGTTCCAGTCGGGGTTTTAAGGGAAGCTTTATAAGAGGCGGTGTGGAAAACAGTGCTGGAAATGGGGAGGCCATTGATTTTTTTTTTCTTCTTCTTCGAAGCGACAGCTAGACCGAAACAGATACTGTATTGATTGGAGACTTCCTTGGTGTAGCTGCATGGAGAGAGAGCATGGAGGAAGAGTTGGGAGGCTGGGGAACATTAGTCTGCGGAGCCGTGCGCTACGACCGTACATCATGCAGGACGCGGCCTACCTCAGCACGGCGAGCTAATGCGGTCGCCTCGGATAGAAATACGCCGCCTCCTGCTCCACGGCTCCTCTCCGTCCAATCACAGCACCGCGCTATCATAGTAGTTATTTTCCAAAAGGCCATCCTGTCTCTTAAGAACGACCTGAAACTCCCAACATGACAAACATCTCTCTCTCCCTCTCTCTCTCGCCAAAGCATCCATATATATATATATATATATATATATATATATATATATCCTGCCACCCTGAATACAGGATCAGTGGTAGACAATGGATGGATATATAATTGGTCCAAATATTAGGACAGTACACAATAAACATGAATATTAATTTTGATTCTCTCTCTCTCTCTCTCTCTCTCTCTCTCTCTCTCTCTCAGTGTCTGCATGGCTCACATCTCCCTTTTTAGTTTTTTTCCTGTTTGCCCACAGTTCTCCCACTAAAGTTAGCGAATCATTTGATATTTATTTTTTTATTTTTTATCCATTTCTTGATGTTTTTATTTGATCTGCCACCAAGCAAAACAGTTTGATTCACATTCAGGCGTCGAGCTCGGAGCTTTCTTCCACTGACCATGCTAATTAGACACATTTTAGCGAGGATGTGGTCTATTGATTTCTCTTGTTTTTCTTGTTGTTGTATTATTTTTATATATATAGAAGCACAGCGCTGCCTGTTTAAACAGCACTCTCACCCTCCTTATCTTGGAGTGGCCCGGTGAATTAGGAGCATGTGGCTCTACCCCGAGGTGCGGCGCGGCACACATGCATACAGTAAGGACACTAATATAGATGTATTACAGTCTCCCTGAGAGAAATCATGCAGATCAGGGAGCCTGTGGAGAATTACCGCTCTCTCTCCTCCCTTCCCCCGCTGCACTGATATTACCGCGCTACACTGGAGATAATGACAACATCTTGCCTTCATTTTCTGGTCTCCCAGATTATTTTACGAGACATTGTGTTAAACTCCAAATTTAAGTTCATGGAGTTGTGTTTTGATCCCATTAGTTCCATCACACCAGCAGCCTTTGACTTCTTTTATAAGGAGCTCTCCGGTCACATAGCAGGGCTTGACTAATGAGAAGCTTCTCCCTCCCACTGCAAAACCTAACCCTGAATTAGATTTTTTTCATCCTTATTGCACCTTCATCAACACCAACAAGCGGAATGAGATTGTTTTTATATATCTTATCCCATAAATGAAGTAAATCTGATTGTGGGGTTAATCTGGAGGCTGCCAGCAACACATGTAGGTGCATTAACACCTGACTAAAAATCATCTCACATGACATTTAATAGCATATGTAAACACAATTATCCTCTATCTGCTTTGGAACAGAAAGTGTGTGGACGTATAAGAACATCAGGATTTACACAATCATAGGAATGTTTGCCGTCAGCGATGTATGTTTAGTTGAGGGAATATCAGGTTTTGGAGTGTATGCCGGAGTAGAATATTTGTATAATATTTTATTATTTCAGGTTTATTATAAATGGAGTCCAGATATCCAGATGTGAGAGATGCGTGTTGAGACCAGCTGTAAAGGTAAACCACCATGTCATGATGATATAACAGCCCCCTTTGAGTGACTGGATCTACTATTACACAGCTGTTTCACATCAACAACACAGAAAAACGTCGAGAGGTTTGACGCTCATTTACACAAACGTCCGACGGGTTTAACTCTCCTCATTGGCTGATGAACCTGCTGTAAACCCCTACGAGCCGTTTACATGCACGATATCTAATCAGCCTCTCATCTCCAGAGCAAACACCTTCAGGCGACTCCCATCAGTCAGCAACGTGGAGGAAACCAAAACCAGGCACTTTAATCCCCATCGCTGCGTTCAAACGCTCTGATTTGGGTTTTCTGTGTAATTTAATTTACAGGTTACAACATCTGTGCCAGGCTACTTTGGCTCTTTTTTAAAATATCCAGAAAATATTCTGCTACATTGTCTCTATTTATTAATGATTTATGCCTCTCGTAATGTTTAACTGTTTCCTCCACTCTCATGGTATCCCCGATCCTGCGAAAGCATTTTACCTTCTGTCACTGTTAATAAATAGCGCTGACACTCTCCACAGCTCACATTCAACAAGAGATTGTAAATTTTCGCCCGTCGCATCTGAAAAAGTCCAGATCCGATCTTCATTCCACTTTGTTAGTTCTGTCAAACAGCACCTCTGCTTTAAAGGCTCGCGTTCCCCGTTTGATGTCGCCCACACGGCCATATGGTATCGCTCTCAGGATCACTTTTTCTGCTTTTTATTTCCTGCCATTACACTCATCCTGTGTTTTATTCAACAGCGTGTAAATCTCACAACCTCGCCGGGGCCATCGTGGCATTTTAATGTTAAAAGGATCACCTTTTCTTTTTTTTTTTGTCGCAACACATGTTCACTTACACTAACACTTTAATTTTTTTGCAGCGTTTCGTTATCCTTTTTTTTTATGGCCTCGTAAGACATCTAAAACCTCCGAGAACTAACGCGTGTTAGGATGGTTTGTGGCGTGATATAATGAGAAAGAGTTAGAATTTGACTGTCTCTCTATGGGTGGCAAATGGTACACGGAAAGAAAAGTAAAATCTGAACTCCAGGTGAAATAATGAGTGCTGCTTGTGTCGCTGTTTGATTTGAGAGCTAAAAGGGCTTTAATGAAGCTTTTTCTTCAAGGGTTTGTTGGCAGCTCTAATGCAGACGGGGGAGAAGCACATATTATTTCTATTTCTGCCTGAGCGTTGTGCTGTCATCTTTGTTACAGAAGTAACAAAGGGATAATAGCTGGAAGAAAGTGTATGCCAAGCAGAGTGCCTTCTAATGAGTGTTAGAGGACTGACCTTCCATAGGAACGCACACAAACAAACATGTGGGTTAAACCCCAGAGAACTGACAAAGGTATTAGCATCTCCACGTAGCGAGGCACACAGCGCGGCCCACCACTCCCTCGCTCATACGCATCATCACCTAGTGCCGGCTGGATTGCAAGGCTGGAGAGTCTTATTAATAAGGAGGCGCAGGACGGGGACCCGGCTGGACCGCTGGCGGCTGCAGCACATCCGCTTCTACTGCAGAAATGCGGACATGTTTGTTAGATTAATTACAGGTCGCCGGTGCCTCACCGCATCCCGACCCTGTGTGCAGCTCAGTTTTGTCGCTGGGGGAACTGTGATTAGATTCCCATCCGTCTGGCAGCTTTTTTTTTTTTGTGTAACATTCAAAACCAGAGAGAGGACCAGGCTGGATCGCACCAAATATTTCCAAAGAGCCAGTCCGGGGGGCAAACATGCAGCTTGAAAAAGGGAGACGCCAGGCGTGCCAAACAAGCACACAGAGACACACATTGAGTAGAAAGGGATGGAAATGATTTATCTGAGGAACAGAAAGGAGACATTTATATTGTTTTATTTTCCTGAGTACACACATCAGTGAATCTCATTTGTCTGAGACGGTGTTCTCCCTGTACTGTCTGCTGGACCCAAAAGGGTTCGCCGTGGTGTGAAAAAAACACTTTTTTTCATCTGACAAGAAACACATAAGGTGTAATGACTTCATCAAGCTGGGCGTAATGGGTTTGAGCTTAGAGGATGTGTCTTTACCTGGCTGCACACCAGCCTCCCTTCGGAGGAGGCTGCCTTGGCTCTTATTGGCGTTCTCCCGGAGAGCGAGCAGGTATTGACTAAATAGAAACGGGGAGGGAAATGAAAATATGAGTGGATGTGACAACCGAGGAGGATATAACCCCCTGCATGATCGTGGAGAGCAGATGAGCAGACACAGAGGCTGACACATCCGCACAAAGCACCAATCCTTCAAGTTGACATGTAATACTGCCAATCGGTCGGGCAATGTGGGGATTGGGAGCACAGCAACGGGTGTCGGAGGCCAGCCGGCGGTTTAAAAAGTAGCTCAGCGGGGATGGATGAACTCGCGCGGAGGAAGATTGCGGCAGGGGACCAATTGGAATATCCCACTTCTGCTGTAATTAGAGTTCAGATACACAATAAATGTACTTTGTTCTGTTGCTGAGGAATTGTACTTTGACCACTAGCAGCCCTGCGGAGCGATGTTTGGATGATCCCCGCGTTGCTCGTAAACTCACATTTGTACCAACGAGGACACGCGTGTTCAACGTGAGCGCTGGGAAGGCATGCTTACTGCTAACGCTCCTGCCAAACGCAGAGACACACAATGTTTATTAACAGTTGGCGGGCCGTAAAAAGCTAGCAATGAAGCGATAAAAGAGCAGAAGCTGAACACTCAGACAAAGGCTTTATGAGGCAGTAAATGCATGCAAACATGTTCATCTCCTTAGGGAGACAAACATTGCATTTTAGTGAGAAATGGAGCAAAATGGCGGATACCTTTTAGGGCAAATTCAGAGGTGACTTTTTAACGTCTGACAGTAGAGTAGCTACCGGAGGATGTATGTGATCATGGAGCAAGGAAACATCACATTTCTGAGCAAGAAAGAAAATACCATATTTCTATTTTTAACCCCAACGCTCGGTCCTTATCGGTTTCTCGTCCGTTTGAAGAAGTTATCACAGAAACCGTCTCTCCGCCACACACACACATGTACTCGGCCTCATCAGCTGAGGTTGTTATAGGCCAGTGGCTGTCCAGAGGTCAGATCATTACCGATGCAGCCATGGATCATAGACACAGCCCTCATTTGAGTCCTTCCTTCATCATTGCCCTCTGACCTCGTCTGCAGCTGCGACCAGCTCTCATCCTTATGATTAGAAAACGGCCCAATCCTTCCCCTTCACACTCACGCCCTCCCCCCTCGGGACTCCACACAAGTATTCCATCATTATAATTATTTGACCGTCCATATCAATTGATACACTTGTCAGTGGAGTCGATGGCACCATTGGTCATGCTCCATAAAGATGCAGTATTATTGTGCACCTGAAACCTCCGGAGGCGGCGGCGGCGGTGGCGGACGTATTCCCCTCCGAGGTACTTACGAGTCCTCTGGTGGACGCCGAAAGATTTTCATTACTGTCATCGGTTATGTACTACTAAACATTTCTTTGCACTCAGGCTCACGTCAGTTACTGTTCCTGCGGGAGATTATTGACATTTGCCTTTTACTCTGCTAGTACAAGCTCCGAGAGGTAAAACAGCCACTTTAGAATCATTTCCAACCGCCGCGTTCGGTGTTCTTATTCAATTCAGATTGATTTGTATGGAGCCGTATCATACACAAGAAGGTCATAGTGCTTCACAAGTATAAATGCTGTTCATTTAAGGAATTTGCGTGAGTGAAAAGGAAGGTCTTAAGTGTGGATTTAAAAGCAGCGAGCTCTGTTTGAGATCAGCAATTGTTCCGTTCTTCAGGTTCATAAATACTGAACGCCACCTCACTGGACTCAGAGAGTGCAAGTGGGTACATGGAGGATATTTCCACCTTGACTGGAGAGATAGCGGGGTTATAAATTGACAGCATGTCCGAGGTGGACTGTGGAGCCGCACCAGACGGTGCTTTGTAAGCCAAAAGGAAGACAACCTGCAGGACTGGAGTTATGTGGTCTTTTTTGTCCTGGATGGAAACTTGTGCAGCCGAGTTGTAATAACTTGGTTGGACCCGTTAAGGAAGACCTGCAGTGATGTGGCCTGCTCATAATGCATGCATGAGTTTCTCTGGTTTGTAGAAGAAGGCCTCAGATATTGGAAGAAAAGGCTTTTAATCTGATCACGTTTCAGTGCTTTAGACTCCAGGTACTCACAGACAAGCTGTTCTTATTGGCAAAATCTAAAATCCATAAAGCCCGCGCTCCTCTTTCAGACATATTAAATATGAAAATAATATGAAATGAACTACAAGAAATAATTGTATTCCTGCTGGCTTTTTTTTTTTTTTTTTTTTTTTATCAGATAGTACAGTGCTTGTGCTGCTGGCAGCGGGAGCTGGCAGGAAACGGCTCAAAGCCTGTGAAAGTCAAATGCTGTCTCTCTTTCACTTTGAGGGAACAATTTTTGAAAATGTGAGCTAAAATGCTTGAAGCATGCTGTACTCTACAGTACCATGCAGCTCACGAGCCTGAATAATACAGCGGCAGGAACTATTTGTTCAACTGTAATGTGTAAAAAACAACAAAGTGAGGCACACGCATTCGTTGAATTAACATACAAATTGCTGATATATTATCTTTTTTTTTTTTTTTCCTGAATCTAGCGTTTCCTGTCAAAATATTTTATATTCTGCACGACGAGGCAGCAAAGCGATGTTTTACACTGATGAAATAACGCAGAATGTTATCACTTCTACTTAGTCACACTGTGCTGGCCAGTCGTGCATAATTGTGTACATAAGCATTTACCAAACCCGTCGTCTCGTTTAGCGAAATTACGCTGACTTCACTGACTATCCCGCCGCCCTCATCGTGATATAGTGAGCATCTGATGTCGAAAAAAGTAAGAAATTGAGCTCAGCACTTTCTCCCGGTGCTTTTGGTCGTAACCGTGCCTCCTCAAAGCCCCAATGTCAGGGCCGCTCCCTTTGATGAATGGATGGAGGCGTTTTGTTCAAAGGGATAACCTTTTCTGGGCACTTCTTTGAAATGATAATTCAGCAGCTTGCCGCAGGTGGAGCCGCCGCTCCGCCGGCAGACGGGGGTCAATCAAAGTCAAATGGAGGAGCTGCTCAGTTTCACCCGAGTGGCCGCGTTGCCGGTTCGCCCACGGCTGCTGCAGCTGTCAGCTCGCCGTGACAACCCCCTTGCATCCCCCCCTCGCCGTGGGGATTACGTCGGTGGCGAGGAGCAGGTTGGAAGAACGTGGACTTTGTCGTTGTCTCTGACTGTAGATGGCTGTCAGACCTGAGCAGAGGTTTTTTTTCTCCAAGATGCAAGTGTATACTATTGGGTCAGGGAGGGACGCAGGTGTGTGTAATTACATCTGTAATAGGGCCTGGATACGGTCCACCTGCCTCAAAGTGAACCCCTCTATTCAATCCAGCGATCGCTGACAACAAAGCAGTGGAGCGCTCGCTGATTACGGCTTTGATGATGCTGCAAGAAGGCTGTATTTAATGGGGGAAGATATTTCTGGCTCTTCTGTCTGTGTATGATCACAGGCACAGCACGGATATGTCGCATATGTCATGTTGGAGACGAACGCAGCCCAAACAAAACAAACAATGTATTTATTCTTTATAGGCGGGTCGCCAGTCTTCCTGGGACACACGTCAACAATAAAAGACCATTAAAAACGCCTCTTTCAAGATAATTAGAGCATGAAGAAGGATGACTTTGAATAAAACACAATTTACAACCGGTTAGAAACCAAGTATTATAATACAAAAGCAAAATTACAACAACAAAACAACAAGAATATGTGGCAAAATCATCAGAAATACACAATACACAACTAAAACCCTAAAAATCAGCTATTTCAGAGCCAACAATGTTGGTTTTACTGCCTTTTTGAAAGAAAATCATTTTGTAAATCCTCTGTAAAGAATAATTTCTCATAAAACGTGGGCGTGGACTGGTAAAGCCAAGAGACCACTACTTACTGTGTGTGTGTGTGTGTGTGTGTGTGTGTGTGTGTGTGTGTGTGTGTGTGTGTGTGAGTGTGTGTGTGTGTGATGCATCCAGTTCATAATGCCCAGCCACTGTGATGGATTGTTGAGCTGACCAGGTTTCCCATCCATCCACTGCACACCGGTGTTTACACGCCCCCGACCTTGCTTCCTGAGCAAATATATGAATGAATTCCATTTTTTTTTTTGTATATCACTCTCCCGTCGCTGTTGTCCATCTGGACGCGACCGTTCAGGGCTCTGAATGAGCCGGCTCTTCGGTAACGAGGCAGCACATAGGTTCCCCTGGGTTCGGGGGGGCTCCAGCTGGAGCAGACATGCTAGGGCAACATGTCCCTATTATTGTTTGTGACAGAATCAAGAAGGAAATGCGAGTAGCAGAAAAAGTGCATGTGCGTCGTGCCCCGCACGTCGGATTCTGCTGGCAGTAGCCCCGATGTAATTATGAGCATGGGTGGCCAGCTATGACAGCTCATCTGTCAGCCGGCCAATAGGAGTCTGGGGCACCTGGTGAGCTCTGCAGCAGGATGATGAGCCACAGATACACACAAATTAGAAAAATCACACACAGGATTTCATGAAACAGGAAGCGCTTTCATATCATTCCGTGCTACTCGTTAGCGCCGCGACTCTGCCACGAACTGACACAAGTCTTGTTTCTCATGTGCCATGCAAATGAGAAACAAACGCGTAGGCTACACCCCTGGCATTTTAATTCTGATTAGTCTCATCTTATATAATCAGAACCCAATTACATCAAAGAGGCATTGGGTTTTAAATTGATTAATAAGCTGGATAAACAATGTGTTCCGCAAAGGGTTTAAATTAGATAATTGAAATGCGATCTTTAACCCGCGTCGTTAAATATTCCACATAACGTCTGTGCTGTGTTAATAGGGAAATAAAAGCATGCCCTCGCCGCACCGTGCCGTTCTCAAGCTTTCACATATTTTTCCAGGATTCGTCTGAGATGAAATAATTAATTGGAAATACGTCAAAATATAACTTTGATTTGGATTTAATTAAAGGAATATCTGAATAACAGCGTTTGTACATTTTGAGGGAACATCTCTTTTTCAACAAGTCCCAAAGAACGACGGGTCAAGCCAACGAACACAATCTGGCACCTTATTGTGCGTAACGCATTTGGATCGAGGCGACCGTCCCTCCCATATGCAACCGGGGAGGGGGGGGGCAATCATATTGCACTCACCCTTTTGGCAGAGGCCTCCCAATCAGGGATGAGTAATGACTAGGCAGGCTTGCATGCAGTGATCCCAGCTTTCTAATTAGTCTTCCATTAACTTTTTCAACCTTGGTGTCTGCGGGGTGCACACTCACAACACACACACCGATACAGACCTACACACACACACCTCACAGCCTCACACCTAAATATTAGGCTCAAAATGTCAAAATCTAATATGAAGTATTGAGGAACATTTAAATAAACAGTTTGGTGAATTTGGTGCTAGAGCATCAAATCCCGATGCTTTGTGTTTTATTAAAAATATATGGTGTTTGTGATGCTGCTTCAAACTATTTCATAGATGCTAAATGTCTATGTGCATGCAGGAGATAAGGTGAGTTAGAAAGTACAAGATGTTTCAAGTACAGATGTACTTTTACGAAGAAAGAGCCACAGATCACCTTCTCTGTTGTATCTGATTCGTTTCTTCCCCGTTAAGAAGCCTTGGCCAGCATTGTTTGCACACAGACAGACTGGGCGATGCTCCACACTGGCATTTCTGTTTTCTGTTTTTATTTAGCATCCTGGTCTGGCTGATATCTGTCAAAGACCATATGACGCGTTTGTGATCTGCGGAATAAAAGAACTTTCCCGAAGCCTTCTGCAGAATGTGGACACGCTTTAACAGAAGCTACACAAAGAGAATGACAGAGAGGGAGAGCCGGAGAGAGAGGAGCGTCGAACATGACATGGATGCTAAGATTTTCTGTTTTTTTTTTTTTTTCGTTTCAGCACAAGTTGTTAACGTGGATAATAGTTTATCACATCAAACGCTACATAGGAGGAATGTGATCCACATCAATGCTGTCTCTCTCTCTCCCTCCCTGTGTTTCAATGCGAAGCATGAATTTATGATTCATCCTGTCTCACAGTGGGCAGTCGCTTCTTAGAATGGCGCTTCATAAAAGACTAATGGAAATTCCTGGGGAGCTGCAGTCCTGTGGCCTTCCAGCACCCAGTAGTATACGCGCTATCTTGCCGTATTATCACTTTTTTTCTCCTCGCAATCTGTTTGTCAGCGAGCCCACGAGACTTCAAAGGAGACTTAAAGCTTTCTTTCATTTTCTGTTGGGGGGGTTAGAGAGTGAGTCTACATTTCATGAACAAAGCCTCCCCTCCTCCACCGAAGACATCCAGCAAAATAAAAATGTTAGCGTCCTGGATGCAGCTCCTTTACTCCATAAACTATTAATAGATGTGTGAGCATCAGAGGGGTGCCTCTTTGAATCAGATCCTTGTGTTGGGCAGGGTCAGGGATGGGGCTAAAGCCGGTGAGCTCCTTTTATTCCCCCATAACATCACTCCCCTGCATGGGCGAGGATTGGGGGGGGCATAGCCACCATTATGGCTGTTGTGTAAAATTGCCATTATTCAGTGAAGCGATTATCTGCCGCCGTGGTGTGTAATGCATCTCTGTGACTGTGAATGGTTCTCGCACATCTGAGGCTCCGCTGGAGAGAAGGGTGAAAGTGAGAGAGGTGACCTCTTTCTCTGCAATCTTTCAAGAAATGCTGTGTAAGGCTCATTTTAGACACATTATCGGAGTTTAGAACAGGGCTCACGGCAGCTTCATATCTGTGTTTATAACCTGTCGGTAGAGAATGTAGGATGTTATAACAGGCAGAGTTGTCAGATCGTTGATTAAATCAGCGATATGTTTAAACATTGACTAGGGGTGAGTATTGGCAGGAACCTCACGATACGATACGTATCACGATACTTTGGTCACGATACGATACGTATCACGATACTTTGGTCACGATACGATACGTATCACGATACTTTGGTCACGATACGATACATGTCACGATATCGCGATATAAATAAAGACGAAAACACAAGTACCTGTATATGTACATCAGATGATATTGATCAGAGGACAAATTGAGTCAAAACTATTTCATTCAAAACAGCCTCTCCATTTTATTAATTCCCATTCAATTCAATGGAATAAATATTGAAAATAAAATGAAAAAGGATAAAGCACTGCATTCACAACGCGTCTAAACATGGATCCATCCATCCATCCATTATCTACCGCTTATCCTGTATTCAGGGTCGCGGGGGGGCTGGAGCCGATCCCAGCTGTCATTGGGCGAAGGCAGGGTACACCCTGGACAGGACGCCAGTCCATCACAGGGCTGACATGTAGAGACAAACAACCATTCACTCTCACATTCACACCTACGGGCAATTTAGAGTCATCAATTAACCTATCCCCATCCTGCATGTCTTTGGACTGTGGGAGGAAGCTGGAGAACCCGGAGAGAACCCACGCTTACACGGGGAGAACATGCAAACTCCACACAGAAGGAACCCGGGGCCGACCCGGGGATCGAACCCGGGACCCTCTTGCTGTGAGGCGAGAGTGCTACCCACTATACCACCGTGCATCTAAACATGGATCTTTTTTAAAAATCGATCTTTGGAGTTGAAAAATCGAGTAAGTATCGCGATATATTGCCGTATCGATATTTTTACCCACCCCTAACATTGACTGAATAATTGACCCTGATGGTGGCCAACTTCATTCCTCCCGTGATGGGAACTGTATTGTGCTGGCGGCTCTGGTGAAGGATCCCTTTGAACCTCCTGTTGAAGGTGTTGTCGTTCCAGACAGCTTCGCTGCTTGCCAGGACTTCGGCTAAGAGAGAGAGAGTGTGTGAACAGTCATTCGCTGCTTGGTTTTGACCGCAGTGAGGCTGACCTCAGACCAGATCCCTCCTTTGTACCCGAGAACTTAAGGTGTTACTTCAGTTCGAAGGTTATACATCTGGATGCTTTATGTCTTCCACCCCACGCCGGGAACAGGGAGGCAAAGTTACACCCGCTTGGACCAGACTGGTGTGATGGCATGTTGAACACAGCTTTCACTTCAGTTGAGTGCCTCCTGGGTTTACTGGGGCCTCCTGCTTTTCTTTAAAAAAAGGGGAAAAAATTATATATATATAAATATGTGTGTGTGTGTATATATATTCATTGTTTTGTATAATGTTGGCACCTGGATAATAACTCACCTTGTTTTCAGTTTCACAGATTATTTTTGCATTGCATTTGTATAAACGTTTCAATATCCAGTCATTCATTCCATATTGCTTTTTCGTTTCAACATTTAATTATGTCTTTAGTAGAGTAAAATACTTTATTTGCCATTTCTCTTGTAATTTTCAATTTGGCTGAAAGTATTCTCCATCGCTCATCTTAAATGTTGCAATCTCACCATGGTTGCACTTTGTTTGATGCTGAGACGTATTGCTCCGCTGCAACAATGCACCCATTCAATAACGCTTCCTCTAATGTGATGTGCTGTAATAATGTCTGAAAGCTGTCTCGGAGGGTGTAGTTTGGGTGGTTTTAATAGGGAGGGTAACTAATTAGATTTCTGAATGGTTATTGTTGTAGCCTGCTGGTGATCATCACATCTAAACTTGTACAGTGTTTCTGTCATGTATTTGCAATGACACCGTTTGCTCTTCTGTCTCTTTTTCTCCCTGTGCAGATCACACGGGTCATTTTCTGTGTCTTCCTCGAGACCGACTTCGCCATCTACAAAAAGAACATGTCCGTCATATTTCCAGGTATGCGTGTTTTTACTTATACCATTTCATCACATTTCCTCCGTGAGTATATTGAGATTTTTGAGTTGAACTAAGGATAGATGAAGGATTTACACTTGTATGTATGTATCTGTATGGACCCCGGCAGCTTGGCGACCTTGTTTATCCTAGAAAAGATCCGCAGCCGGAGATCTGTTGTTCCTAGAAGCAGTAGTGTGAGGACCTGTCAGGCTTGGGCGAGACCTTCAAATGTAAACAAAGTCAAACGCACCCGCACGGCCATTTGGGAGATTAACAGTGAGAATTTATGCCGACAGTTGGTGAAAGAAGTCAGGTTCTCCGTGGATTGCCTTAATGGGATTAGAATAGTTAGAGCTCTCGTCTGCGAACCAACAAGCTCTAATCTAACCAAATTGTTGACATTCTGACGAGACTTAAATGTCAGATTTGATTGTCTGTCATATGACTTCTCAGTAGTGAATGTCTCCTGCAAGAACAACATAAAAAAAAGAAATCAGGGATGCATAGCAACCACCTACCGTCCTTGGATACTCCTCAATTCTATATGTGAAATAAACAAACATCCATTATCTTCCACTCACACTCTGTCTCTCTCTCTGAATTCCCTCCCCGCCTTTTTTTCATCGTCTTTTTTTTTTTTTTTTCGGGGGGCCAGGAGCAGTCACCGGCTCTGATGGGGGCTCCACGGAGAATTGAGTTTAATAGCTGGGGGAGCTGAAAGAGGCTGGCTGGCTCCAGCAGCCTAGCATTACCTCCCATTTACCTCCCTTTTCCCCCCCTCTCCCCCACCTCCCCCCGACGGAATACCGGCTCTCAGGCCTTCATCTCGCTGCTCCCAGGTGGAGAGTGTTTTGTTCCCCGGCGCTCTCTCTCGTCATCTGTCCCACTCTCTCTCCCTCTCCGCCCAGCCTCTACCCTGAAAGATTACATTCTAGGGGGGGGAGACCATAATTATAATGCCTGCCCCCCTTGCACACAGCGCCCCGTCTCATCACTTTAGCGCTCTGAGATGAGAATCTGGAGCTGTTGTTCTCCAGTTATCACTTTCACCATTTGCAAGTGCTGTCAGTGGATAAACGCCCTGATTCTCTCCCTCCACGGCTGGGAACGGAGGGGCGAGGAGGAGACCTGCGTACGTGCCGCGGGGAGGAAATCTGAAATGTTCTCGGGAAGTAACTCCTTCAAAATAGTATTTATTTACCAGCTTGGATGAGATGCTAATGAGGGAGGCATTTGATTAAATGTGGGGTTTGATCCAGAAGGTGACCGCCTCATTGTAGTGTCTCGCTTGGGATGTGACCTTTGCACTCTGGGGTCAAAGCCACCTTTATCACTGCCTTTTATGTGAGGGCTTGAGAGGATGCTAATTCCATTATAGGCCGAGTGGCTAAATAAGAGTGACATTCCCCACCGAGGGTCATTGTCTGGAGTGAGGCGGCGCCAAACACACCTGCTCCAGTCTTCTCACCTCTGGTGTGCTGGTTTCAAAGCCTCCGCCAAAACAACCGCTCCTTGAAGACGTTTTCCCCCTGAGGAAGATTCAATGACGACACCGTTTCCGCTGCTGTGATTATAGACTAGTAGTGGAATTCATAAAATGTCACCCGGTGAGGTTTAACCGTAGTCGATCGGTGCGCTTTAAAGAAAGAACTGCTGATTGGTGTGATTGCGCCCATGTGGGGAATGCATAACCCCGTGGTGTGAAAAGACTTTAATTTAGCCGGCGCGGAGTGGCGGCGGTGAATCAGAGGCTGTGAATTAGCTCGGCAGGTGTGCGTGTACGCTTTCTGAACATCCCATCATCCTCGCTGCTAGAGACAAGACAGTCAGGTGGATCTGGCGGCGAATGCATCACACAGAGGCCGAGACCATTCCGTCTGTTCTCTCGCTTTCAATAAGCCTCTGTCACGTCGACCTCCTCCCCTCCATCACATTCTCCCTCCCTTTCTTCCCCTCTCATTCTCCCTTACACCCCTCCTTGTTCCCATGCCACTAGCCCATTACCTCATCCCTCCACTTTCTATCATTCCTCCTCATTATATCAAGGAGGAGCTTCTTCACGGCCTCTTCTATCAGCAGGGCTGCTGTGAATAGCGGCCTTGATCTCTCTGTGTAATTTGTACGTGTAGTCGTGTGAAACTCCCGATCTTCCCCGTGACATCAGCATGTCGAAAGCTTGAACAGCGGCACACTAGATTTTTTTTTTTTTTTTTTTTTTTTTTGAAGTCTTACTACTCTCATTTTTCATTGTATAGCTGCTTTGCTCATATTCAAGCAATCTGTCAAGTGACAATGACTGGAGCAGGGACGTGTAAACAGGACATTTGCATACAGGAAATTGCTTTATTACAATGTGCATTCCCACAAGCTGTCACTACCAGAGAGCCAAGATGCGGTTCGCATCTTTGGAGGAGGGGGAAGCTGAAAAATGGCCTGCGCTGACAGGAATACTCAACCACACACCTGCATACGGGGACATCAGCCACGATGCACAAACACACACATCTGACTGAATGTTAGAACCTTGACATCACACTGAAACTCACCAGAGGATCTAGCGTTGATGAGTATTGTATTGTAATTTTTTAAATCAATGCCAGCTCAAGGAGTACTTCAGTGTTTAAGAGCTACACTGAGGCCTCCGAAACACAAATACTGAAATATGCAAATGGCTAAAAAAAAACAAGCCAATACACACAGCGACTATATGTAAAGCTTTCGCCTCTATGGTACCATTCACCATCCATTACCCAACGTGCCAACTGAGCTCATAACCAGTGATATAATGACCTATTCATTACTTTGAAAAGCTATAAACTGCACACATCTCAAAGGTGCCATGACAGTCTCGCTGTCTGTTTAAGAGCCACGAGTGTTTGCAGCGTACGGCTGAATACTCCCAGAAACGGCAGCCGTGAAAGCTAAAGAAAAAAAAGAGTATAGCCGCTAATTGAAATAGCTTAATAATTGCAATCAATCACATGACATGATTCTATCTAAGTATTCAGATTGGTTGGGAGCTCGTGATTGACCACACGCTTCCCTTGGCACGTATTATTTGCGAGCATTGGAGCAGTCAGGCAGCTGTGGTTGTAGCGAGTAAAAAAAGCATGTTGAAATTGATTCTGGGTACAATTCTTCACTAATATGATCCGGGTGGCTGCCCACAAGCTGGGCTCCGTCTCTCCTCCTCCTCAATCAGCCACAGTGCTGACAATATTAACACAGCCCAACCGATGTGCATGGGGCTGCCTTCGCCCTCGACTGTTTCACTGACTTTCCCGGTTGACATTTGTTTGCATTGCTCTTAATACACTCCCTTCTCCCACACCTACGCCCACAAGAAGCATCCCCTCAACCCCCCCAACCCCCCACTGTTCTGGAAGAAGTAAAGCTGTGATATGCACATGCTCCTATCACACATGTCATGTGTGGACAGAGGATATGGAGGCCTACAGGATCCCTGCGAGGGGCGAAAATTAAGTCCGTTTCACGAGGCCGGCCCTCTGGCAGCGGGGGGAATGAAGAGACCACGGTGTGTTAGCGATGTGATTGTCAAAAACCCACATTGGCTGAGAGTTTCACATTCAGCTTTGGCAGATAGAGGATTCTGTTTAGCTCATCGTAATTGAAAATGTTCACGTTTGGGCATGAATCGCAGACATGTAGAAAGTAGGGGGAAAAGAGTACAAATGCATATCCTGGGAAGTGCTTATTGGACATGGTTGCTCTTTTTTTTTTGATAAAATAGAGTTTTAGAGCATGCTTGGGTGTAGTGCACTTTAAAAACTTAATATCGTTTCAACATGTGATTGAAAAATGTAATTTACAGGATTAGCTCCTTCACTTTCTTGTCAAGAATTTGATAATAAATATGATCTGTTAGTCCATCCAAGAGTTAGATTTAAGGATCGGCTACTGGGCGGTTAGCTTAGCTTAATATAAAGAATTGAAGCAGGGGCTAACAGCTAGCCTGGCTCCGAGGTCAGGCTAGGTGTTAGCCCCATAGCCTGACCTCGGGCTAGCTAGCTGTTAGCACCTGTTTTAATTAGCCTTGCTCTGAGATCAAAACAAAATATAGCTAAAAGCATCTTGAAATCTCACTTCATGTCATTTCTAATTGATTTAAGCTGAGGTTTTGTGAAACATACAACATGCTAATTGGTGATCTTTTGACTTCCCCATTTAGCGTACAGAAGTGACAGACAGTGGCATCGATCCTCAGAAAGAAAACAAATGAGCTTACATCCCAAAATGTCAAACTACTCAACAGCTGATCTCATGTGTTTCATATCACAATAGTTTTTTGTTAATCCAAAGATCAAAAGAAGCTAGTGAGAACCTTGTGTGTGAATCTAACGGTGCGATTGTGTTGTCTTCACCTGAGAAAGAAAATAAAGGTGTCACGGATCATTACTCTATGACACGTACGTTCCCTGTGTTGACAGCCGGGTTGAGCAGTGGTAATAATGTTATAGCGTGCTGAGACATCCCATGTTCCCTTTCTTGCACTATTGTTATGCTGTATCAGTGGGCCATCCTTTTTTTCTCCTTCCCCCCAAGCAGGGTTAGATTAATGCACTGTACCCTTTTATTCAGTGTTACACAAAGAAAAGTCTGTCGCCGGATCCACTGGGAGCTCTGATGGTTACACTTCCACAGAACAAATGACAACAGCCTTTCATCAAAGCTAAAGCTTGCTTTCGCTTGTTAACCGCGGCGCAATCATTGCTCAGACGCATGCACAGTCATGCACACGTGTATATATACAGTCGTAGATATCGCATACGTACCGAGCACATTAAAATGCAAGCACACGCGTACTATATATATAACGCCTTGACTCGAAGAATGTTGAGGACTGCTGAGATCTGAGTGCGGTTTGAAGGACGGGAGCCACAGTCTCTCGTCCTGCAGTTCCTCCTGAAGCAGCATCTAACGTCTCCTCCTCGTCTCCACTCATCCGCCCAGAAACACCTTTTAGTTCACTCGGCCTGTCTCGCACAATAGACATGTAGAGAAAAGGAAGGGAACATCAAAGGGATTTTTTTTATTTCTTTTTAAAGGCACAGTTGTCTAACCCGAGCCTGGAGTCCTTGTAATTTCAGGAAGTGGGAGGTTTTTTTTCTGTGTAATTTATGCCGAGCCTACCAGTATAGGTTTAATTGAAAAACACTGTCTTCCCCCCACTCCCCTCCAAACACACATGCACATGTCATTTTGGTGTAATAATTCACGGACGTCTGGTGGGGAAATCGAGGGAGGCTTGGTGGTTTCCAAGCATGGCAGCTGGTGTGGAAGGAGGAGGTGAAAACAGTTGATATTTGGGACATGTGAATGGGATGGGCTTTTTTCTGTTCCTGCAAAATAAAGACAAATCATGTGTCAATCGCATTTTGCTGCAGGTTTCAGTTTCTTTTCTGTCGCCTGGTTTAAGCAGACACAATGCTTGTGTTACGTTGTAATCAGGGAGGTAAGTTGTGATGTCTCGCCGTATCGTGCATGGTTTGACACGCTGTCTTCTTCCCCTTCTTGTGCTCAGACAATGACATGGATGTTGCAGAGGAGCCGCTGAAGGGAGGTGAGTGACAGAATGTTTCATGGTTGCCTTTTTTCACCTTAACACCTCCATTTAAAAGCACACACACACACACACAGAGAGGCTGAGGGAGCGGCGCGCGCGGCAGGCGGAATTGAATGTTTATTCATTTGGTGACAAGTTGAATCCCGGGGTCTGACACGTCGCAGTTAAAAATACTCCATGTCAGGTACATTACATTACAAGAGCTTATATCCGAGGCTAATTCCCAACACCATTCTGTTCATCCGGCTTACGGGCACAATGCCTTCAGACCACCTAAAGCGAGCGACGAAAAAAAAACAGCAGAGCAACATCCTGCCAAGGCGGCGGCGGCGGCACACAACGCACACAACTGTCAGCACATAATGCTTTTATCACCGCGCCATCTTAGCACAAGGCCTGAAACTCCCAGATACTGCTTATCGGGGTAAACTATTGACATTTGTCTGTGCACTGATGTCCTGAATAGGCGATGGCGTTGAAACAGAAAGCCTCCAGGAAGCGCGTGCATTGTGAGAACAATAGGTCCACTAGAGTTTAGCAGCGGTTACTTATTCTTCTCCCAGGCTGACAAAAGAGTTTTTATTTTTCTGAAACGCGTGATGAAATGTTCCGCCTCTAGCAGTTCTCTCCGAGGCACAGTCGGTCTTAGAAAGCACCTGATCGTAGGTTTTCTTTACGAGTACGAGGGTGGGGTTCAGGGCTCGGGCTTGCCAGAGCTAATGTGTCCCTCAAAGACGTCATGTTGCACGTGCAACCCCGCTCAGCAGTGAGCAATGTTGGTTTTTACTGTCCGGATTACCGTGCATGTAGGAACCCGGGTGCCATCAAAATGTTTTTACTTCCAAAAGTTACCCCCATGATTTGTCAATTACACGCATCTGTGTTTTCGATGAGATTTCCAATTTTGGGTGAACATGAAAGGGCTGTTTTATAAGCGCACTGTAAAAATGTGATATTCCAGAGTGAAACAATGTGCACGTTAATGGCTGAATCATAAAGACTTGGCTGAGAGGAAGTGAGTCTGAGAGGTTGGTCCCAGCGTTAGCGCCTGAGCGACTACGCCGGTTTCCGTGGTTTTCCTTTTTCCACTGCAGGCTCTGTAATAACGGAGCTGCAGACCGTATCCAGCCAGCTGAAATAACCCCTGATAATTCATAGCTCTGTTGTATCATTGTGCCAGCCCTGCCCTGGTCCAGTTTGGCCTTGTTTGATGGGCCTTCTTCGCCGGTGCCAAGGATTGGCCCTTTTATTCTGCTCCATCAGCCAGTGCTTGAATGAGTGCAGGCTGGAGCCTTTTCAAAGGTTCGACTGACTGCCATTCTCACATGGAATGGTGCTTTAGTCTCTGGATTCAGTCTCAAAGCCCCACATTCCTCCTTCCTGTCCCACAGGAGTCTTTTCTTTATTTTTGTCAGGCAGGTATAAAACAAAGCCGAGTTGTCCCACAGCGTCCCGCGGCGCGGTCGCCCGTGACACGGCGGCCAAGTTGGAAACGGCTACGATGAGCTTGGCTCGCACAAAGCCGTTTTGATTCACACCATCTCCCATCTAACAGTTCCAACTGATATGATGTCACACCCTTCGCATCCTGATGGCGATGGGGGGATAACGAAGTGTCATCCCCTCCCCCACCGCCTGTAAATCACCATTTATTCTTCTTTATTCATAGATAACACACCGCCATCTCCGAAATCCACAACCAAGGAAGAAAGTAACAGACGTAAGCTTCTTCGAGAGTGTGTGTTTGCTTGCATGCAAGTGTGTTTGCTTTGTATTCTGGTGTTATTAATTATGACTGTGTGTCACGTGACCTGACTGGTAGAGGAAACATTGGACACGGCGGCGTGTTTACATAATCATTTATTTTGTGTGTGTGCAGTAATGTGAGTGCGTTCTTCGTCGGTAATCTCTCGTAACGCCGCTGCCAAGTTCCTCTGTGGGGAAATGAATACAAGATGAAGCTCGGTCATTTTTAAAAGAATGTTTTCTTAGAGGCAAACTTGTTTAAGAAGCCATTATCTGGCTATTCTGCCGTTTCAGCCCCTTTGGATGTGTAATATTGAAACAGTTATAGGCTTCTCCGATACGATGGACCAAAGATAATTAGATTCTTACACTGGAGGGCGTTAGTAGGCAATTAAAATCGTACACCATCCATTTGTCTTCAAGCCTTAAGGTTGCGGGGATTTTTTTTTTTTTTTTTTTTGAAGATTGCAGTCATGGTTGTTTTCTTTGGGGGGGGGGGACTCGGCTGATGGCGAGGGGCTCGATTAGATATCGCAGACACTTCAAGGGCGTCAATGGATTGTGCATTGTTGAACAAAACACAATAGTCATTCCTCCGCGCCTATTCTACATACCTTTCCATAATCCACAGCAGTAATTCAATATGATTCATAAATTCAATCACCGGCATTAGGAGGGCATAAGTATTTTGTAATAATCTTTATAAATCCTAATTTATCAGGCCCGGCAGCTTAATAGTAACTAATCCATTCACAAAAGGCCTTGGCACAACGCTCCAGCATGGGAACACTCAGTCCTTGAGACAACCTCTCTCACAGGAAAGAAATGAAATGATTTTGTGCTGCATGCACTGGAAAGGTTAGGTCTGCTTCGACGTAGCACACAGGAAGGATTAATCAGAAGAAAACACTCAGATGTCAAGATAGCACGTAGCAGTGGATATGCAGGCTGCAAAAAACAAATAAAAAACGGCCGTCAGCGATGTGAGACAGGCGTTAGGAGATGTGAGACAGACGTTAGGAGATGTGAAACAGACGTTAGGAGATGTGAGACAGCATTAGGAGATGTGAGACAGACGTTAGGAGATGTGAGACAGACGTTAGGAGATGTTAGACAGCATTAGGAGATGTGAGACAGACGTTAGGAGATGTGAGACAGACGTTAGGAGATGTTAGACAGCATTAGGAGATGTGAGACAGGCGTTAGGAGATGTGAGACCGACGTTCGGAGATGTGAGACAGACGTTAGGAGATGTGAGACAGCATTAGGAGATGTGAGACAGCATTAGGAGATGTGAGACAGGCGTTAGGAGATGTGAGACAGAGGTTAGGAGATGTGAGACAGCATTAGGAGATGTGAGACAGAGGTTAGGTGATGTGAGACAGGCGTTAGGAGATGTTAGACAGCATTAGGAGATGTGAGACAGCATTAGGGGATGTGAGACAGACGTTAGGAGATGTGAGACAGATGTAAGGAGATGTGAGACAGATGTTAGGAGATGTGAGACAGACGATAGGAGATGTGAGACAGACAATAGGAGATGTGAGACAGACGATAGGAAATGAGAGACAGCATTAGGAGATGTGAGACAGACGTTAGGAGATGTGAGACAGAGGTTAGGAGATGTGAGACAGCATTAGGGGATGTGAGACAGACGTTAGGAGATGTGAGACAGATGTAAGGAGATGTGAGACAGATGTTAGGAGATGTGAGACAGACGTTAGGAGATGTGAGACAGAGGTTAGGAGATGTGAGACAGCATTAGGGGATGTGAGACAGACGTTAGGAGATGTGAGACAGATGTAAGGAGATGTGAGACAGATGTTAGGAGATGTGAGACAGACGATAGGAGATGTGAGACACTTTAGATGTGAGACAGACGTTAGGAGATGTGAGACAGACGTTAGGAGATGTGAGACAGCATTAGGAGATGTGAGACAGACGTTAGGAGATGTGAGACAGATGTAAGGAGATGTGAGACAGATGTTAGGAGATGTGAGACAGACGTTAGGGGATGTGAGACAGACTTTAGATGTGAGACAGACGTTAGGGGATGTGAGACAGACATTAGGAGATGTGAGACAGCATTAGGAGATGTTAGACAGCATTAGGAGATGTGAGACAGGCGTTAGGAGATGTGAGACCGACGTTCGGAGATGTGAGACAGACGTTAGGAGATGTGAGACAGCATTAGGAGATGTTAGACAGCATTAGGAGATGTGAGACAGGCGTTAGGAGATGTGAGACCGACGTTCGGAGATGTGAGACAGACGTTAGGAGATGTGAGACAGCATTAGGAGATGTGAGACAGCATTAGGAGATGTGAGACAGGCGTTAGGAGATGTGAGACAGACTTTAGATGTGAGACAGGCGTTAGGAGATGTGAGACAGCATTAGGGGATGTGAGACAGACGTTAGGAGATGTGAGACAGACGTTAGGAGATGTGAGACAGACGTTAGGAGATGTGAGACAGACGATAGGAGATGTGAGACAGACGTTAGGAGATGTGAGACAGACGATAGGAGATGTGAGACAGACGTTTGGGGATGTGAGACAAACGTTTGGGGATGTGAGACAGACGTTTGGGGATGTGAGACAGACTTAAGATGTGAGACAGACGTTAGTTGTGAGACAGACGTTAGGAGATGTGAGACAGACGTTAGGAGATGTGAGACAGCATTAGGAGATGTTAGACAGCATTAGGAGATGTGAGACAGGCGTTAGGAGATGTGAGACCGACGTTCGGAGATGTGAGACAGACGTTAGGAGATGTGAGACAGCATTAGGAGATGTGAGACAGCATTAGGAGATGTGAGACAGGCGTTAGGAGATGTGAGACAGACTTTAGATGTGAGACAGGCGTTAGGAGATGTGAGACAGCATTAGGGGATGTGAGACAGACGTTAGGAGATGTGAGACAGACGTTAGGAGATGTGAGACAGACGTTAGGAGATGTGAGACAGACGATAGGAGATGTGAGACAGACGTTAGGAGATGTGAGACAGACGATAGGAGATGTGAGACAGACGTTTGGGGATGTGAGACAAACGTTTGGGGATGTGAGACAGACGTTTGGGGATGTGAGACAGACTTAAGATGTGAGACAGACGTTAGTTGTGAGACAGACGTTAGGAGATGTGAGACAGTTTTTCACCATCCTGTCGATCGAGCCGTAAAGCAGGTCACCTATTTGGTGTCGTCAATATGTGGAGCACTGTTTTAGAATAAATTCCACGGCGGGTGCACAGTCGGTGGAGTGTGTCTGTCAATATGGTTCAGTGTGATGCATCACATCCATCATCCCCCCCCCCTCCAACATGGGACTCTCCCCTCTCCGTCCTCGGGGTCAGGCGTGAGGGATTCTCAGCCACATCACTGATGAAGAGGAGCATTAAGGCTTTCACTGCTGTTGTTTCATGATGAATTCTCTGGTTAGTGGGCTGGAGGTAATTACAGGCCTGCTCTGTCCCACACACAACAACACGCTGCAGAGAAGAGAACCTAACTGTAAACATCAGACGTCAAAACACATATTATTATGTGTTGTTTTTTCACTCATTTGATATTATTCGATTCTCTAAGTGTTGATACACGACTTACATCCCACGAATCGCGAATGAATGTCCTACTTTTGTGAGACTTTTCTAATTTAGTGCTAAATAAATGAAGTTCTTATTATATTTGCTCTCGGACCAACACAACAGGGGGGGAAACAGTATTACAAGTATTCTTCAAAAGCGGCCAATGCACGAACCCCTCGTCAACTACAAATAACCCCTGAAGTGTATTTGCAAAAAAGAAAAAAAGGTCACAGATTAGCTGTGTGTGTGTGTGTGTGTGTGTGTGTGTGTGTGATGAGCTGAGCTGTGTTGTGATGTAATCCACATGAAACACAGGCACAGCATGCAGATGCTGCGAGCTACTGAAAGGGGGAAAAAAAGGGAAAAGGCAGAGAGGGCGGAGGAGAGGCGGAGGCGAGCGCTGGCACCGAGGTCCGGGGTCGGAGCGGAGCCTCTTTAGAGCACACCTGAGTTGGCAAGCAGCCCCCACTGTGTCTATTATTTGTTATCAGATTGGTATTAGGGAGATTAGTGGATGTCACGGGGGCACGGCGAAAACGTGCACGTCGAGCACAGAAATCAATGGCTGGCCGGGTGTGTTTGCACGCTGGACCTTTCTGGGAAAGAACTCCGAGGAAGAGGAGGGGCGAGGACAGACATGCAGATTAATAACGCTATGTGTGGACGGACAGGGGAACCTCACACACACACACACACACACACACACACACATACACTCTTAGAAGTCTTTGAATGATAGCTGTTGGTCATCTCAAAGCCCTTTTTCCTTTACACATGTCTCATGAATTTTTAGAGTTCTTTTTTAATCTTTTTTTTTTTATACTCCAGTTGGCTTAATGGAAGCAATATGAGACATGGCTGGGGGAAGATAGAGTGTGTGTGTGTGTGTGTGTGTGTGTGTTTGTTCCTGAACATGAGATACACAACATGCGTTTACTTCCCGGGACGTATCGTCTTTAGTTGTTTACTCAACGCTGGTGGAAGTAGGACACACGGGGAAGGTTGCATATCTGCGTCTAAATAGTTTATGCACTTGTGATATTGTACTCCTGAATCTGGTGTTGATATAAATAAATCATTCAAGTGCGTGTGTGATTTTATTCAAGAAATCACCACATTGCTCATTCAGGGCCCTAAAAAAAAATGTCCCTTTGAGTGGATTTCATGGGAGTATGGATGCTGAAAGTCTTGGAGGTGTGGACTTTGGAGCCCTTCAGTGTGAAGTGTGTTAGAGCCGTCGACTCACAGCGGAGACGCTTCCGGCAGTTGGGAAGGCAAAGCTGTGACGATGCTGCCACCTGCTGTTTGAGCGGCCTGGTGGAGCTGCAGAGAGACAGTGTTCTAATTGAACATAACTTGGAGCCATTATATATCACATCTGCCCTACATAGCCTCTTTTGTTGTCGGGTTTATGTGTGTGTGTTGTGTGTTTGTCCACAATCTGTCCCCTAGCATCCTTTTTATCGCAAATCGAATACTGTTCCATTCAATAAGCCAAATACAAATGATCAAATAACAGGGAGGAAATTACATTCAGCCTTTTGTCGTATCTGATATATTGTTGCTTCGGGATCACTTTAGACGCACACATTGTTTGTAAATGGAGAAGAAAAGGTTGAGTGTGACCAGCTGGTCGAGGAGCCATTCGTCTTAACCCGTTTTTTTTCTCCCCCTGCCTGTGCGTCCATCTCCAAACGCCAGTCATGATTAATAGAAAGCATCGCCATCTACTGTGTGTCACCAGCGTTCTGTGTGATAGACGGGGCCACTTGAGTAAAACATGCAGCACTGGTAGAACTGGCCTTCTCCCAATTTAATAGAGGCTGGCGTTTTTATTGTTCTGAGTGCTGGGGCAAAATTGCATAGATATGAAAAAATGGTTTTCTCTCTACAGCTTGTTAAAAAAGCAATTATAGAAGCCGCACAATAGCCATTGTAGAGCATGTTCCCTTATTGGTGTCATGGCTTTCATTTACTCAATTTGTCCCAAATGTCATGGGTTTGTGTGTGTGTGTGTGTGTGTGTGTGTGTGTGTGTGTGAGTGTGTGTGTGTGAGGATGTGTGTGTGTGAGGATGTGTGTGTGTGAGAGAAAGAGGAGGAGAGGGGGTCACAGATGTGATGCAGGGATTAGTTGTTTTTATGTCACGGCTGAAATCTGCCTTTGGTCCATGTTGGATACAAGTATATATATAATGATAACAAGTATGACGTCTGTGTGTGTGTGTGTGTGTGTGTGTGTGTGTGTGTGTGTGTGTGTACCTCTGAAAGCATGAAACACTACTTTATAGATCCATGTGTCATCGTGTCAAAGTGATACTACATTATATGGAACCAAAGTGACACTATATTTGAGCCATGCTGGCTCCCATTTATTTGTCCAATACTTTCCCATCAGGCTCAGCTCTTTGTGTTCAATGTATTTCAGAACATAACAAGTGGTTTTGTTCCGTAATGTCGTCCCGACCTAGAGAAAATGAAAACGAGGTTCGAGTGACACGGGGAAAAAGAGGAACATTTGTGTCAAATAGATTAACATTTTGTGACTATTTCTAAAACTGCCTGGAGTCTGTGTTTAACTGATGCATTCGAGTCCGTCTTCATTATCACAGAGTAATACATTTGTCAGCCTTCAAAAAACCTGGAGTTCAAAGCTAACACATTTAATGTGAAAACTCAAACAAAATGAGGAGTTCTTATTAGGGAAGTGCTCTTGTAGGTTCATCATTCACCTAGACCCATAACCTCATCAAACCCCTTTTCTGAAAAACAAGGCTGATCAAATGTGATGAAGCCTTGAGATGAACATTACTGTAGCTTTGTTTTTCCAAAATATGAACCACATTATTCTAGCGTGTGCTCGTGTTTTGGCTGACGATTCCTCTCCCTCCCTTTTTTTTTTCCAGGTAAAGAGGAAATAGGTGATGAAGACGAGGGTGACGATGGTAATGTAGATCCATGGCCCATTAACGCATGTCCTGAGCCCCTTCGGCTCTTCCTTGCCTTCTTGATGTCATTTGTCATCAAAAATTGAATTTTCCTACGCGCTCCGGTTCAGTCCTTTCCGTGTGCCGCCACTCCAGCTTCTCTTATCACAGAAGCTCGGAACAGAGAAAATCCCTCAATTATGGATGCTTTTTAGAAGTGACATTCTTTTTTTCCCCCACTTAATTTATGCATGTCTTTGTGGTTCCGTTGCTCTCGTACCGCAGTACAAAGACAAAGCTTCACAAAGAGATGGAATGAAAAGGCTGTTTGAGGTGATATTGAAAGCCAAGTAAATTCAACTCCATCAGCACTGAACCCAAATGTTTTTTGTGTTCTTTCTAGCTGCCGCTGGAAACGAAGACGTGGACATGGCGAGTCAGAACCCAGGTATGGTTTTCAACCTCAGCTCTGGGTTTGATTAAAGATCCGACCTGATCACGTCTCGTTAGCGAGCCGAGCAATAACCACGACACGAAGCTCTGGCTGCGTCTGCACAGGATCTGGATGAACAGAGCAACACGCTGATGTGTTTTGTTGTGCTGACAGCGAGAGCCTTCAGTTGATTGAGTGTGTGTGTGTGTGTGTGTGTGCTTTACAGAGAGACAACCATTAACTTTGAGCAAGAAAACCATCTCTCTCTCTCTCTAAATATCCTCTGTTGCTGCTGGTATATAATTAAGATTCCTGCATTTGCATATTGGCAGTGAGCAGCGCCTCGCCTCTCCTCTCTTCTGTTTTTGTTTTAGTCAAATCCCATCCCATTGACAAAGATTTGACAGATAGAGCCTCTCCGAACATGAATTTTGTAGATATTCTATGAGAGAGTTATAGCAAATGCAGCCCTGGAATGCTATTCAAAAAAAAAAAAAAAAAAAAAAAAACCTGAAATATGTAATTGCTTTCTCGTGAGACACAAACAGAGAGGAAGGAGCGAGGAGAAGCAAAGATATACAGTTTTTACAACAACACCTGCAGACTAATTCAGCCAAAAATACAGCAGCGGCATCAGTCTTGTCTTTGTCTTTGTGTGTGTCAGTGTGTGTGTGTGTGTGTGTGTTTTGCAGGTGAAAACCAAAGACCACAGATCAATATGTTGTTCAATAATGTGGTCTTGGTTACTTTGTAAAATATAACCTTTGCACAGAGACCTTCATTAGCACATTTATTTACTCTGAGCACTCTGTTCCTCCACATTTTGCTCGGTATTATTCCTTTTCGCTCACAAATTGTGTTCTTTATCTACTAACGGGGTAAATATTTTACCATCTAGGACTTCCTCCTCCAAGTGTTGCAATCTATCGACCGCCTGATGACACGCTCACGGCACCAACCCACCCATGTATAAGGCTACATGTAGCCTGGATTAAGACCATATTTTACATTTAGGGCATTTAGCAGACACCTTTATCCGAAGCGAGGAAAGTGCAACAGTATAATGCTTTCAGAACAGTAAGGATTTCACAAGAACATGATTCAAGCATGTAACCTGTAGCTGGTATACAACAGAGACAAGTGCTAACATACAAAGTGCAAAATACTAAAGGAAGTGCCAGTACATACAAACAAGCAATGAGTACTACGTACTACACAAGATGGGGAGCGACTCTGCGGTCCTCACTTCGGCGGGGAGCTCGTTCCACCATTGCGGCGCCAAGACAGAGAAGATTAAACATAATTAAAAGTGTGTAAGACATCATGGGGGTGTAGCAGGAAGCACAGTCGCCTCGCAGCGAGAGGGTCCTGGTTGGGGTTCCTTCTTTGTGGAGTTCTCTCTGGGTTCTCCGGCTTCCTCCCACAGTCCAAAGACATGCAGGATGGGTTCATTGATGACTCTAAATTGGCCGTAGGTTTGAGTGTGAATGGGTGTCTGTCTCTACATGTGTTAGACTGTCAGTGTTTGCCAAATATGCCCAAAGTGTTATGGATGGAGGACGTCCAGACTAGACGTAGTTCCACACAGAATGAACTAGACGTCCAATATGGATCCATTTTAGGCGTCCTCAGTGGGAACCGTCACATGTACATGCTTGAGTATTGTTAAAATTGAAAAATCTCAATTTAAACCACAAAGTAAACACTTCTTCTTCCTCAGAAATGTGTTTTTCTTTCCTTCTTTCCCGTCAACATCGTAACTTTTCAAAGTGGAAAAGAGCAACCTGCTGGTGTGAAAGAGATGTCTGTCAGCCGCCGTGACGTATGGGCTTGTCTCCTGCCATGTGTTTGAGGATGTAAATATGAAGGCTTTGATCCCCCCCCGTGCCTGAATGAATCCTAAAAAACCTGTGTTTCCAGATGAAAATTCAGGAAACGAGGAGCCGAATCAAGAAAAGGAGAAAGATGAGAAAGAAAACCAGGACAAGGATGAAGCTATAGGAGCTGACAAGGACGAGGAGAAAGAGGAAGAGGACAACATCGACAACAAGAAAGATGAAGAGGAAGGTATGTGCGCTCAAGGGTTTGTTTGTACGCGTGTATTTGCACCAAATTGAAAAAAAGGGTTCATGTGATGGCCTGATTTGCTGAAAGTAATTGTGTTTTATCGCTGTGTGCGGTGAAACGTCCACAGGGCGTGGAAGCAGACAGACATGATAAGTTAGTTGGATGCAGGAAACCCTGATGGCTGACATAATGACAGCATAACAAAATGGAAAACATAGGCAGTTTACATATTTGTTTTCTCCAGCTGTCTAAAAATTACACGGCCTGGAGATGGAACGCTACGAATGCACAATACGATTTTTTTTTATTATTATTTTTTCTCGCTGTCGGTGTTTTTAATCTCCTCGCGATCATCTCTCGGCACAGAATGTACAGAACCAAGTGGTGGAGGAATTGGCTGAGATTGTGTGCAGCCTGTAAACTAACCGTCCTAACACAAATAAATCTGATCTCCAAGATCCAAGCCAAGCTGCTTTCTTTTAACCTGTCCGCCAAAAAAAATCACAAACATCAGAGCTTCTCCTTCCTTTGTCTTCTCCAGCAGAGGAAGAGCAGCCTGCCGCGAAGGCAGCGGATGACGACACAGCAAAGTCCGCCGTGGAGATGGAAGGTAAGATCTGATTACGCTCGGGTTTGATGGAGAGTCTGACTGACTAACTTTCCGTCGATGCGATTTCCTCGTCCGGGCGGCAGCATTTGTATACTTGTGTATTGAATAAGAGTTGTTTTTGTTGGCGTTTGTCGGACTAGTTTTCCCCCCGAATCAATCTCAGCTCTGCTTCACCCGCATAGCATCACACTGTACAGGGGGGGGCTGTGATGGAGTTACTGAGAACAGGCAACAACACCAGAAAAACACTGAATATCATATCTGTATTGATTTTTGCATTGTTTCTTTTCTGGCCAGAATAAAGCTGGATGTGTTTTGTTTTTTGTCCACGATTCACTTAAAAAGTAGTGTTTTCTGTGAATCTGAAGTTAATGAAACGTATTCCTGCTAAAAACTCATGAGGCAAACTGTTGATGAACATGAACGCTGTAATTGATTTGAACACACACACCGAACTGCTGTTGTAGTATTCACTAGACAGTCTGTTTGGATCAATCGGAGCTAGGCTACGCTAACGTAGCTGCTCCATGAGAACTTAAAATAACCTCGTCTCGACATGAATACGGCAGAGACCTTGTTGTTTGGACCGTAGACAGTCTGGTTTATACACATAGTCTGGTTCGGTCTCATTTAGCATTTAGCTTTTGTCCAAAGAGACTTACAATAAGTACATTTGTCGAAAGAAAGAAACCACAACATATCATGGCCGATAAGAGCGAAAAAACAGGGACAAGTGTTAGCATTTTAGCATACCTAAAGTACAACAGTGTGTTTTTTTTATTTGGGGGGGTCTCTGTGCTAATGTTAGGTTTTATCGTAGACCTCTGGGGGACCGCAACCATATTGTTTTAATCCATTTCTGATTAAAGACGGCAGGATGTGAATCCTGATAGGCTAATTTTCCACGCAAGTAAGCGAATGATGGGAATTTCACCATAGAGTGCCTCGGCCGGCGTCAGACATGGAGGAGTGCAGCTGCAGGTCTGGTAACAGCTGGAGCTCCACGACGAGGCCGGCCATCTTATACGGATGACTCTCTCTGCGTAGCCTTCATTTCGGTCCCTTCTCTGACCACACGGGATAATCTGTCTTTATTTGAGCGCCATCCTTCTCCGTCCCCCCGCCTGTCACTGATCGAGGGTGTTGTCCGGAGAAGTTATGGGTTAGATTTGTGATCCGCAGCCTAACTCTCTCCCGCCGCTGCACTAACACAAAGGTCTGAGTCACTCCCTCACCTCCATTTCACTTTCCCTTTGACTGACATTCAATTAATTTAGGGTGAGAGTGAACATTCCAGATAGATCCATCTGAGATAGCCACACAAAAAAAAAAAAAAAACAGAGCCATTGGAATACGTCCTCCAAACACTAAAGGCTTTCCATCACTGGAAGGCTTCACTCCAGCCTGTTGATTGTGTCTCGCCGGAGCCTGCCAGTGTCTGTCACCGTCTCGGGTTACCGCGGGCGGCGTGGCGTGCAGCGGCGGCACCGCCGAGCAGTAAACAGCGGTGTCATTCCTGATTGCAGGCAGATTGCGTTTTGTATGGAGGAGCAGGAGCCCTTTGACAGAGTGCAGACTCAGACTGTCTCGGATATTGAATCTCACGCGGGGCCAACACAACCCCGGCTTAGCCACGCGCAACCGGCTATTCACACGGACGAGACCAAATGATTACCGAGCCAATACCCTTTATTAAATATAATAACTGTAATCAGGCTGCCTGCTCATGGCCACAGAGGTTAAATCTGCTTCATTGAAAGCAGCAATAAAATGCATCATAATGGTGGGAGGAATGGGTAATGAACTATTTGAGGACGGCTGAATATAACGTCACACACACACCTAATCGTGAGTGTGTGTGTCTCTTACACCGTGTCGCACCTATAATCTTATTTGTCTGTGTTTTGGACGTTTTATTCAGCGTCATGGATGCAACACAAATAATTCAGCGATGGTGATGTAATGTTTTCTTTAGACGGAAACAGAAGAGGAGCTTAACTTGGCTGCAGGCGAGATCGAACCAGTTACTCGTCCCATGTTACCTCGACTTCTCGGAAACTTTCAATACAGAAAAACAAGTATATCCTCTAGTTTTTAAACTAAAACAACTTTTTAATATACGTTTTAAGTCACGTCTGGATGTTCTGGATGTGCAAGTGTTTTAAATAGTGAGCTTTAAGAGGATTATAACCATGTGTTCATTCAGTTTTGATGCGGTTTACTTTTAATCTACATTTCATCAAGATTCTCTCCGTTTTGCTGAACATGGAGGCCTGCAGGGCAACAAGAGGAGCAACATATACAAATGGTGATTTAAGCTTTTTGTACATCGCTGAAACAAACTCATACATTTGAGTCAAATCTCGCCAAACAAATGGAAAAATAGTGGAGCAGCCATATTTCCATTTGCTGAGCTTAATCTCTCCATGAGGATACTCCGGTTCTATACATATGATATAATATATGATATGCTGAATTCATTATTTTTCCATTCCCCACTTCCTAACAACAAAGAAAGATAAATGTGATGCTTTTAAACAACAAGCGATTTAGAAAGAAAAACACCTCCTACATGTATTTGTTTGATTCAGTCGTGAACACTGATTTATAATCTCTATAATACTGTACGGCATGAACCAGCTACACTGCGACCGTGGAAGCATTTCAAAAGGAGCGGTTGTGTTTTTGTATTGCCGGTCGTCGTCGGCAACGTCTCCTGACAGCCTGCCTGTTGTCACATAGCATCGATGTTGCACATATGGAAAGTGTTTATCACAGCTGAGCATCTCCGCCGCAGCAAGGTCGCGCTAAACAACACACAAGCTTTTAATGTTTTATTTCATTTTCACTCCCGTCGTCATTATAACTTGTTAATGTAAGGATCTATTCAGCCTGCACACCTTTTCCAGACGCAGACATGCCACGCAGGTAATTTGCTGATTTCTTAAAAGCATATTTTACCTGAACTACACCATCTGTTGTTTACATCGCAGCCCTGTTTGTACAACAAGCTTCTTAGCAAATTACTTTGATTTAATGCAATATTATAAGAACCATAAGACCCCAACTGTATGTAACAAAATAGGGGATTCCAGCTCTCTAGTCTGGAATATCTGTGTGAAGTAGAGAGATGCGAGGAGGCAGGCAGAGGAGTTATTTTTGTATTTTAAATCAGGCTCCACAATATGAATCCCCGGCTATGTATTAGAAATCTCCCTGCACAGGCAATAAGATGCTCAGTCTGATATCTGGGATTCTATAAAGGCCCCCCTCCACCCTGCAAATTGAATCAGAATTCAAGCAGCCTTTAATTTATGAATATTCATGGCGTACTTTAAAATGGAAATGGAAGCTATATTGTTATTGTGTTTGAAATATCCACCCGGCGAGTCCTCGTTTCTGGTGACTTGTGAGAGTGGGCACCCGCTTCAGTAAGCTCACGGAGCATCCATGAATTAAAATAGGACTGTCTTTGCCTAAAGCTAGAAATAAATAAGTCTTGAGTTGTGAACAGAAATTGTTTTTCCCTTCACGCATGTTTGATTCTCCTGCAGGAGTCGATAGCTGCTGCGCAGGTAAGATTTAATGGCCGCGCAGATTCCACAGCAGCTCGTCCTTCTCTGCAAAGTTTGAGCAACTTTTTTAGTGTTTTTGCATGTCCTGCAATGCACCGACACAAACCCCGGAATAATGCGTTCACCTACTTCACTGCCTCTTCAGTTATCTGCCTGAATATAAAGCGCAGACAGCCCTTCAGTGGAGGGAGATGGGATGCTCCTCGTAGTTCCCAGCGTTTGATAGCGGCGGCCCGACCGTGGGATGAAAGTGGCTACAGGAGGATGCTTTTAGAGGAGGGGTCTGGCTCTGCAGAGTTTGAGGGGACAAACTGTAATGGCTTCACTAAAGTCAGGCAGTAGGGCCCCCCTGCAGGGGGGATGGAAAAAGAAGGAGGATGGAGAGACAGACCCAGCAGGCCATCACAACAATCTCAGCCTCCACAGCAGAGAGACGACGGCGCCGTTACATCAGCCCAGAGGCAGCCGCCGTTCCCTCTGCCCCCCCCATGCTCCGCTTCTCTTTGTTTCTCTTCCCCTCACCTGTTGTGTTAAACATTCACACTCATTTTCCTCGTTTATGATTGGCTTTATCGTCTCCATTCCACCGAAATGTTCCTTTCTTCCTATGGCGGACAGGAGGTTTTAAATAAACATGGCTGTGAGTGCTTTGTTTAGCGCTGACTCCGCTCGCAGCTTCACTGTATGCGACGACTCGGAGCAGGAAGCCCAGCTGCATCCACAAGTGCCATATGGTGCCCAAATATAAAATAAAAAAACACACATGTACACACCTCTCTCCCTTGTAAGATCCACACACGGCGACGGGAAAATGCATCAAAATGGCGTTGCAAACAAATCCCCCTGAACAAGCGTTATGAGGATTGCTTTTTATTCTCTTGTTTGCGAATGTTATCCAAGGGACGTTATTGATTTCTATGTATTTTTGCTCCCTCGGCGGGAGAGCTTGAGTGTAACAAAACAACAAGCCGACACAAATGGCTCCAGTGAAACCCAGCAGACTCGCCGTCGGCCACATCAAGGCGTACACAGAAAGCATCACCGTGACCCCGTGTGGTCGCCGCTTTTACTCTAAAGCGTCGAGTGGAATTTTCTTTTTTAATCCGCTGCAAAATCAAAAGTGTCTTGAATAATTTAGCTTAGAATTCACTGCTTTTTTTTATTCCTCATAGAATTTGTTGACGGCGGAGCGAGCTTTGCATTCATGCTCCTTTCGTCTTAGCAAAAAAAAGAAATAAAAAGGGATTTGAAGCTTTGCTTAATTGGTTGTTTTGTGCCCTTTCGTCTTCGTCTTTTTGTTGAACAATGGGATAGCGGTGATGTAAATCTAATTCTGCCGGTCTTTTCCCGTGGCAAAGAGTTGTCGGCACACAATTAACTCCTGGCATCGCGTTGTATACTGTAACACTGAGTGGCTCCTCGGGGGGACAAAACCGCCGCCGGCTGAAGACATTAGGCTACATTTGTGTTTTATAGCTGTTTTTTTTTTTTACGCCGACTGTGGACGTCCAGGGGCGGCTGGCTGCCCGGCCAATCACAGCCCTGCTGAGGCATTGTGTGGTCGAGCGCCGCGAGGAGACTCACGGCCTTATCTTTTATCCGTATTACTTTCTGTTCCGCCTTAAACTCTGTTTGACTCCTTGTTTTCGACTCGCTTTGTTAATTTATAGTTTCCTGGTGATTTCAATATTAAAACGTCTAAATGTTTCAAATCCCTCAGAGTGGATGTGGTCCGTTGCCGTGGTTTCCTCAGCACGACAGCACACTCTGTCAGTTTGTGATGTCTTCTTATGGGTGAGAAATACAGGTCACTTAGCTGGAGATGGGGGGAACAGACCATTGTCCATCACTATGGGGGGGGGGGTAAAACCTGTTGACCTCCGTTAACGCTCCTCTTTTGATCAGCTCTCTTGTCCAGAGCCCACGCTTCTGTTCGGTTCACGGCCATGGCCAAGGAATCGACTTGACTCTGAGTGCAAATTTGTCAGCCGGCCGGCAGAGATGCAACAAATGTGTGTTTGAGAAGTCTGGAACCCATTTTAATCTCACACACACACACACACACACATCAAGACACAGAGTGATGAGTGATCTCTGTATGGGTTGCCTGTCTCCTGGAGGCAAGCGAGGACGATTTGATGGTAGAGCTACTTCAGTGAGAAGCGGGAGTGGAACCCGAGTGAGGTGCTGAGAATAATCGTCTCTCAGACAGGATCGCTGGGATTTTAAGTCTTTTAACCCCTTTGGATTGCAAATGTCACCCGCTCGTGACTCTCAGATAGCGTCTCCTTCTCTCTCCTCCCTCCTGAGTTTGATCAGGATGCAGAGAGCGTGTGATGCTATCACTACAACGCGACACTGCAGCATTTAGTTATTTGATTTTTGATTAAGGATGGTGTTAATCACTAACATTTCTCTGAAGTGGAGAAAAAGTCCAATATTTTAATTTCAAATCACCATTTGGGGATTTTTTTGGACTCCTGGATTGATTAATCGATTAATCTAAAAGAAAATGAATCGTGAAGAAAGATGATCATCCGTTGCAGCCCTAATGATGTCACACACTTCATATGTCATGCTGATGATGAGGAAGTGATGCATTAGAACAAAAAAACAACACAAAACCATCGTAACAACATCCATTTATAATGCAACGTCTTGATTAGCTAGAATTACATCTCTATCAGTCCCCTCGCTCCCCCCGCTGACCTCCGCCAATTAAACCGCTCGCTGACCTTTCAGCGACAGAAGGCCACTCTGGTTTTTCACGGCGGTCTAGACGAGCACTTTCATGATATTGACCGGTCCCATCCATGATCCCATGAGGAAAAAAAAACCTTGAGCTGCCCAGAGGAGGCGTCGCCTCATAACTGCAAATCAGTAAGCCGAGTCCGGGCTTCTTCCTCTCCGCCTCCCTCGGCCGCGGCGTGGCCCATTTTATCGTATCGCGGGGATCATCTCGTGTCAGGTGTGCAGGTACGCTCGCGCTATAAAACCACAGTAGGCACCGAAGACGGAGGTGTGCTGCTTCCTGCAGGCGGGAGAATCTAAAGAATATGGAAAGTAATTCAGCGAGTGATGAGAGAGGAGCCGGCCTCCACTGACAGCAGGTTTAGCAGGTATGTAGGTCACACAGGGGGAGGCCTCTTTTGCATTTTCTCCCTTTCCGTGTCTATTTTTGTTTTTTGTCTCACTCGTCCACTTAATCAGTTATTCGTTTGCTCCTTTCATCTCAAGGCGTCTCGGTGTTTTTCCTTTTTTTACGTCTTCCGACGGTTTCACTCACTTGGACAGAAAAAAAGATGAAGAGTGAGAGACGACTTCGTCTACGGGTTGCCGGTGGTCATTTTCCAACCTATGTCATCAACTGTGCCCCCTCCTCCCCCCCCATCCCTCTCTCTCTCCATCTCTGCCCTCTAATCATCTTCACTTTCTCCTAGTTGGAGCTCAGCCTCCCAGAGCAGATGGTGTCCTGTTCTCCTTTCACTCCTTCAGAGGACTCTGTGTTTTCTCATCTTGTCAAGCATGGCCCGGCTCTGTGTAATGAGCTTGGGCCTTTTCAGCCGTGTTTAGGGGACCCTGACCCAACTCGGAGCCGCCCCCCCAACCCAACCACCACCACCACCACTACAAGGTTACCCAAACCCCTCGGGGGAGCACAATGCCGATCCGCTTCCTCAACCCCTCTCGGCCTTTTCTTTCTGGAGAAGAAAGGAAGGAATATTCATGAAGACTCTTGGCTTTCCAGCAGGACGGGGCGTGTAGAGGGGCGGTCACAGTGTTTATTGAGCGGGCTTGTTTTCCTCTTCCGAGCCCGCGGGTCACAGCTCTGTGCTCTTTAATTGGCTCAGATTGTCAGACAGTGTTCCGTCTCGTAGCAAAGAAAACACCAGCTATCAAACGCTCCTCACAAAATCTCTTCTTTCTTCCCTGTTTTGAGAGGGGCAGCTCAGCTATTTCCACAAACCACAACGTAGCATTAACATATGAAAATGGGCTGCTTTCCCACATTTACCAGCTCATTAGTTCCTTTTGGTTCGGGCACTTGTTGAGTTCCACCCGCTCTTGTTTTCTCCAGCGAGGAGATGTCTTTAATTATCTTTGCAGTGGGCACATCAGCCCCGAGGCTATTAGTCCATGAACGTAGGGGCTCTTTCATACTTGTTTAATATACATGACCCAATGCAGACCGTGGCCCAAGTCCCTCGTAGACCACCCGGTTTACATGCTCAAATGAATTCTGCTCTCATAGCATTGACCTTGAGCATCTTATTCTCTCCAGATGAAATGCTGGTGAACAAGCAGACGCTTTTATAAACAGAATAAAAACCGCATATTTGATCAACTCAAGAGGAAATAAAGACATTCAGGAAATGTTTTTCCATTGTGGCGTGTTTAAAAGTTGGGTATGCTCGAGTGAGCGTTTGGCAAAAGGGACTGGGATGGCTCCTGGGAGTGAAAGGGCTTTAATGGTTTTCAGTAAATCCCAGAGTGAGATAGCGGCGGGTCCGTTGTTTGAGGGGGAGCAGCTGGACACCTGTGAGAGCCGGTTTGGGATCAAAGCTCCGGGACCCGTTCAGGCACAGCAGACCAGCCCACCACGCCATCAAATGAATGGAAAGAAATCCTCCAAGGGGACGAACACTGTAGGGCACGGGACGCTTCTACACCTCCATCGATTTCTTTTTTTTAATTCTTTTGTCGCTTCAAGAAAAAAGAGGATTTGAATCAAAGACGGTGAGATGTCTGGTGGCTGAGGGGACAAAAGGAACCTCCTGTTCTGCCCAAGGCTCCTGTCTGGAACATTAAGCCGAGGCTGGTTTCCCATGATGCCATGTGGGTGACCCACTGGGACTGCCTCCCCCGTGGGCTGACTGAGCTAGAATGTGGTGGGGCTGAACCGCTCTTCCTGGATGATGCAAAATAATGAGAAAACATGTCATGAAAAAAGCTGCAGCGAATCAAACGTCTATATTATTAATTTATATCACGCTGCAGCCGTCCAGTTTAAAACACATTTTCTACAGCGGTTGTATATTGTGGTGCAGCGCCGCGAATGCTGACCAACAAAACGCTAACTACCTCTTGTCTAGCAAATGAAGGGAAGGTGGAAGGGAGGATGTAATTTTCTGCTTGTCTGCATACGAAGGTGACTTATGCCCGACTCTCTTCCTTCCTCTCACCTCTCTTGTGTGTGCAGATACTCATCCGGCCTCTGAGGGGTTTCCTCTCCACAATGCTTCTCACTGAACTTCTGAAAAGATTGAATTTAACATGACATGGAAATAAAGAAAAAAAAAATAACTGTTGAAGTTGGAAAGAATGACAAAATAAACTAAATAAAATAAAATAAAATTTTTTTAACCCTCAAATTTACTACAAACTCGACACCCTCCAATGGAAGTCCATGGGGCGTTTTTGGCCACGAGGGTGTCCAGAGGGAGTATCTGGTACTACAGAAAAAATACTGATGCAATCAAATCAATTTTGTTGCTAATCTTTGACATATCCAAGCCTCTAATTCCCACCAAAGCCCCACCCACCTCCTATTTATTTTATGGAAAATAACTAATTTTTTGTGTTTTTTGGGGTTAAATACTCAAAACTGGTATTTAAAGGGTTAAAATTCTGAAAATGTTTGAATGTTGGGTAGTTTTGAGCAAGGTGTAAGTTGTTGAAGAGATTTATGGAAAAAAAAGTAGAAAAAAATATTGATGTATGATGATTTGTAAGTGCGTGGCTTTTTTTTCTGCCAAAAGGGTGTCCAGAGGGTGCAAAATGTGTCAATAGAGTATAAAAGACATGTAAAATAAAAAATCTTTGGATTTCAAAAATATAACTAAAAAGAAAAGTTCTTGCAAAAATTCATGCCACAAGCTGTAACAGCCAAAATCATCACCAAATCAAAAACACATGCCCGAGGAGGCATGAGGGTTAAACCAGGTTGGAGCAATACCAAGCATGTTTTAGCGCAGAGGTCTTCAACCTTATCCTATAGTGACCCGGTGAAGGGACCCCCATTACATATTATATGAAATTTTGTTGCTTATTAAACCAGTCAATAATAATGTGTAGTGCCAGATATAAAAGTACATGAACACATATTTTCATTCACTTCTACATCACAATTTCACCCCATAACATTGAATAAATACAAAGCTTTATATTTGCTTAATGTAAAGTGTATTTTTGTACACTTTTGGAAGAAATGCAGCTTGGGATCATGTCGGAGACCCCCTGCAGTAACTCCCTGTTGAAGATCTCTGTGTAAGTGTATAGCAGGGGATGCAGAAACCGTGTTTCCATGTGTGTTGGTACTTACCAACCAAAAATAAGAGGATGGGAGACACCGTCAATGACCCTCCGGGGCCCGGCTCTAAAATAAACCACCGGTGTAAGCTGTCTCCTTTCCTGCTTAGGGAGTCAATCGCGTCGACTGTTTTTCTCTCTTCCTTATCAGCTCTCGGTGGACTGAGCCTCTCCTTCACCAGAACCTTGACAGAGGCCCGTTTTTCTCTCTCCCCCCATCTTGTTTATGTGTTTACCGCAGCACACTCACATCCTTCCCCTTAAATGATAGCCCCTACTGTCAGCACACTGGAGTCACATTAGAGAGCAAGACGTTGCTGCTCCCTCCGAGCCTCAGGCGGGATTGCAATCAATTGAAATTCTGAGCTTTTTTTCTTGATCAGGATGGTAGAGGAAGAGGATGCAACCCCAGCACCGAGACTTTGTCGTTGAGAGAAGGGGGAAGAGAATCTGGAACGAGCTCCCGCTGCTGCACGCCGGCAATGCTATGCTAACTCACGTGAAATAAATGGGACACACGATGCGGAGGCGCCGCTCTGACACAAGTCTGCAACATCAGGCACATTCCACGTGCCAGCTGCTTTAATATCCGTAACTTGAGCGCGCGTGGAGACGTGGTAATGCGTGGCGTGTAATTTCAGACGTGCATAATTTATCACATCACTACTGGAGCCAAACGCCCCGGCCTCTCGAACACACGGGACACCGTGTGTACACGCTTCCTGTCACTTTATTCCATTAGAGTTATGATCTGAACCTGCTGGTGAATCGGGATTCTTCACCTTTAATAAGGCAGGAAACTTCAAAGGATGCTTCATGGTTATTACAAGTTGTGGTTTTTGGTCGTTTCTGTCAGTTATTTGTTCGTGCTGATACCCAGCGAGGAGACACAGGGATGTGCAGACAGCATACAAACCCTTATTAATGGGCCCTGTGGAATCAGTTTGAATGGTTTCCAGAGTCAGTTTCATTTTTGGTAAATTCTGGTTTTACGATTTCAGAGCATTTTTTGGTGCTGAATTATGTGGTAGATCAATCAAAATTCAATGAATCAATAAGAAAACATGAGAAATGTATTGAAGACACCTTAAAGTTCTAATTTTCCATGAAAATATGCTTAAATATGTAAGTGTATGTGCAATCATTTATGGAGGAGTCACAATATACCGCCCACTTTTTAAAAATCATGAAGAAAATGAAGTATGGTATCTCTAAATGAGGACCGATGCTGCCAGTTCTTGCCATCGTGATGACACTGTGTCCCCAGATCTCACCAACAGGGTCCGTACAATGCTATTATTACTGGTCAGAGCTAAACCTTTTAAAGATACAAGTTGTAAATAACCAGAATTATCCTTCACTTCAAAGGGAAATGTTTAAAAAAAAAAGGGTGTGACTGTTATTGCTTCATCCTTCCTTTGCTTTTTAACAATCCCTAAATCCCGCTGGAGTCTCAGGAAGGAGAAATTCCATCCCAAAATGCTGCAACAGATTAAAATCAGGTGCGTGTTGAAGAAGCAGTGAAATGCAAATCCTCCACGGCTCACAGCCTACAGGTCCAAATCGCCAGGGAAGCAAAAAGGCAGCGCGCCCCAGCCGTCACGTGTATCCAATGCTGCAATTACAACCTGCGTCTCTATAAGGAATTCAATTACCTTTGACCACCGACTTGTGAATCGTAAAGACACACAGAACGCTCGGGATTCGACACGTTCCTCCATCACGCCTAAGCAGTTGGATTTGTTTACATCATCGCCGGACTGCCTGGGGACAGCAGTTATTTTTATGGCGTGCTTTGTTTGGATGCTTGTTGTTGTTGCAAAGGGGGGGGGGGGGGTGATCAGGGAGCAAGGAAGGAGTTTTGTGACTACAGAGGGGGGGGACGGGGGAGCGTGTGTGTGTGTGTGTGTGTGTGTGGAGGGGAGGCTGCCTTACAGGGATGGCAGTCTGTAATTAATTTTGCATGTGCCACTCTCGCTTCTCGCATTTGTTTTGTTCTTCTTTTTTTTTTTCATTTTGAAGAATAACTCTTTAGGAAGGCGCCGTATTTCCAGGCATGAGAGACGGTTAAACACTAGAATGTAAATATGAGGCCATGAGTGGGAAGTCGGACTGGTTTTGTGATACTTTTTTGAGCACAAAGCCATTAGATTTTCTATTATGTTGCATAAATGATTACTTTAAGCCTTTTTATCAGCCACATTTGCATGAATCTACATCCACGACGAGTAACGTGTCCGTGTGTGTGTGTGTGTGTGTGTGTGTGTGTGTGTGTGTGTGTGTGTGTGTGTGCTCCACAGATGTCTCTGAGATCATCAACACCGGCACCAGCAACGGAGGTGAGTGGAACTCATGTTTCTCCCTCATGAACTCTCCTGTCTGGGTGCTTTTGACGCATCACCGCCACTTTAACAGTGTCTGTTCCCCTCGCCTCGCCTCTTGCTTTCCCATCAACATTCCTGCCTACAATCATGAAACATCCCCGTGTTGTGTTAGCCTTCTGATTATACTCACATGCTAGTGGTAGAAGCTCTGCTGTTTGATACTCACGTCCAGTTCAAACCTGCTTGATTACCGAAGCCTTCTCCCTTCTCCTCGTTTCTCTGCTCTGATGTAGACGAGATGAAAGATCCTGTCGAGGGCTCCGAAGAACCTGATTCCATTCTAACCGACAGCACTCAGTCCAAAGGTAAAGGTCTCATCTCTATTTATATGAAGCGTATTCTTACGAGTGGCCACTGCCGCTGAATTAAAATGCACCTCATCCGTGGAGATGCTCTCTCTCTGTCTCTGAAGAGGATCTACTGGAGGAAGGATGTTGGCACAAACGTGTCAGCGTGCCTTTGGAGGTGGAGTGTGATGAATGGCCTGCAAACTCAACGATCAGACATTTAATAATTCAAGTGTGCAATGCGTGTTGTTTTAACACGCGGCACACGAGCGTGGGAGCCGATAAATCATGTTTGATAAGAAACACCACGCGAGATTTTGGGGCGCGTCGTTAGAGCACACGTATGTGGAGAGTGCTGTGAGTTCCAGGAATGGGATTCCGATTTGGGCATCGCGAATTCCCAGGTAGAAAAAAAGCAAATCATTAAGCAACTGTTGTGAAGAGATTGTCGGGGTTGAATAAATAGGACGGGCTAGCAGCATATGAAATAACTTGGCAGAGGCAGACGGTGCAGGAAGGGAATGAGCTTAAACAAAGAGCCGGGGAAGAAAAGGCTCGTTGTGGAACAAGCGTGTGGATCAGGTGGGGTTTGGCCAATGAGGGAGCTGGGTAGCGTTCAAATTAGCAGTACTTATTGTACGTTAGTGTGTCCATCAATGAAGGGTTCTGCTCTGGAACAAATTACAACAGATATTATGAACAAGACATCTATCTATCAGGCAAAAAGACATTGTTTCATATTTTCAAATGTATTTTCTACCAGAAAACCACATTCTACCAGATTCTAAGATCATGTAACTCATAATTATTGTCATTACTGGTGAGTAAAGTGATAATTTACTCAACAAATTGATGAATTCCTTTGTTCTATATAATGTCAAATAAAATCAAATGTAACAAATACATTATAATGCTGCTTATTTGCAACCAACAGTCCCTTCTTTTAGGTTTCTTTTAAGGTCTGTAACTTATATAATGAAACCTGAACTTATTTATGTTTTAACGTCAAAATGCTGCATTTATCCTTTTCCATATTGGGTGTAACCAGTGATTTAGATGGTGGTTTCCATGCTCCCAGTTTGGAGAAGTTTAAACATCACTGTTTTTTTGATTGGGTGTTTCTTTTTAAAAAAACGTAAAAATAATGGACCTTCCCTTTCAGATGTTCAGCCATCGATGACCAATAAAAGCAGCACATCCTCACAGTTGAGAAGCTGGAACGAGAGAACATTTGGCAGTTTTCAAAAAATACAAAGCTAATGAATAAGAAACTATTTTTATTATTTCATGCTGATCATTTCTAGTTCCAGAGTTTCACAGTCATCTCCTCTGCTGAAGTTGCCAGGAATAACACTGAAATAATGCAAAAAATCTTGCTCCCCATCCAGACACTGTTGAGAAGAAAGAATGACGAGCCCAGCCAAGGACAATCAACCTCATCTGACAGCCAGCAAAACTGTGCGGAGGCCAACCACACTGGAGTCCGACTGGCCCACGTCAGTATGGGCTCTGACACTGGCCCAGGACACCCAGCCACTCACCAGATGCTCACATCCCCCGACTTTGATTTTCAGTCTGTCCCCTCTTTGTTTCACATCCCTGAAGTACGTCTGTGCTGTAAGTCTACGTATGTATGTGCAAAGCCCTTCCTGTGTGACTTATGAACATATCAACGAACGAGAGGAGCCACAACTCACTGTGTTTAGCCGGCAGGGTGCGAGGAGATAAGCCAGGTTCAAGTCTCTTTATTCGATCGATGCCCATCACTCGTAAGCCTCTTGGCTCTTTAGAGGAATGCAACACGCTAGCCATGTTTCCATCGCAATACTTTAGAAAAGCTGAATGGAAATGACAACAATTAGATAAAACCTTGATTTTTACGCTCGCTTAGTTTCCGCCTTTTATCAACCAAAACAAAAAAAAATCGAGTTAAAGTGCCAAATGGATTATGGGAAAGCCTTTGCATAAGATACATACATTCTGACAGAGTGGATATTCACTCGTCTTCTGGACAGCATGAAGCATGGCCAAAAAGTAGCTGAAATAAAAGAACAATTCAAACCCCCTCCTCCATTTTTCTCTGGTAGATGAGTCACATGACCCACATCGCCAACGTCTCACTAAAAACACGCTTTAGCTTCGCGCCTAATTCACATTTTTGCAAAAAAAATTGGTTAAAAATACTACAGGCGACTGAAACCTGCCATGTCTCCTCACACACTCCTGCAGTCGGAGCTCCATTCATATATCCATCGTCATATCAGTGAATATACCCACATATACTGACCATCACATCTCCTCACTGCTTCACCAACAAAGTGTCCGTCACGGCCAGCGTTCTCTGAAGAGGATATGAGTGTAAAATCCACAAATGCGTTCGTTCTTCGTCCCCCCCCTTTTTTTTTTGTTGCGTTTTTTCCACTGCATGCCAGATAATAATAGCTTCATCAACATTCACCGGAATAACAGTCCCTCTTCGCTTTCGCTTGTCTCCTTACCAGATTGTCTATAACTGTATTGAAGGAATCTGCCTTATTTCATATCAGACTACAACAAATCACAATCACAGACCTACGCGAGTGGGCCGACTGTGCATTCTTGGTTGTGTATTGCTTGCAGATGATTTGTAATTTTGAGTACATCATGTAACGGCTAAAGGCCTGTTGTTATTTTTCTTATGTTTTTTCTTTTTAAATGTTGGTATAATTCATGAATTCTTTTTAAGTGGTGCCATACTAAAGATCAGATTCATTATGGGTTCTATTAAACGATGCCTTCATACTTTGATGTTTGCTTTGCTAAACTATAACAGAAACAACTAATAAAATTTAAAGGTGGAAGCCACTTGTCAGCTTTTAATGTACCTCGCCGTGCGTCTTGTTCTTCTGTCATGACGGCAGCTGACATTTAGTGTCTCTCTCTTCACAGCTGGTCGTTGATTTCCACTCACTTACGTTTTTGAATTTGAACAACCGGAGCAGAGCGATCGCTCGCGTGTCTCCGGGAAGACAGAAACAATTAGTCTGTCCTGTGATCTCCAGCATGCTGCCTCTCTGGCCCTCAGGCGCTCCTGTGTCAAATGAGATGAGGCAGACCCCCCTCACCCCCAGAACCCCCCCCCCCCTCTGGGAAAGCCACTAATGGCCAGAGACCTCACAAGGAGTGTGTTATCAAAGACTCAGCAGCTCTCCGGAGCAGAACCTCTTCATAAGTCACCTGTCTTATGTGGAAATATCATGTTAGCTTATTCACTTTGGTAAATGTAAGATCTATATTTATATATGTATAAATAAGAAGTGGATGCAGTCATCATGATGTCACCCGTTGGTCTGTAGACTCCGTTTTTTTTTTAGTTTCCATGATTAGAAAGTGTTAAAGTCTAATTGCGTTGTGTACGGTAGCAACAGTCTGGTCTTTTTCACTCTAAATGTTCCATAATTTACCAAATCAACATCATGCTGTATTGAAGAAGACTTCAAACTAGTGATTGAGACCATAAACTCATATTTATGAAGTGGATTGAGGTAATAAATAAAGTGAGGCAGGTTTTTTTTCTCATAGATTTCCATGCATTTCTTTTTGCAACCAGAGGAGTCGCCCCCTTATGGCCTGTAGAGAGAATGCAAGTTTTAGGCACTTCATGCTTCAGGCTGCCAATTGTTGAAAATTAGACATTAAAGCCAACTTCTAGAAATTGAAAAATGTCTTATCCAACAAACAAAAAAAAAAAACATTCCCATCCGAATAAAGCTGCAAACAACCCTGAGGACGAGCCGAATGTGACGACTGGACAAACAAATACAAAGGGCTTACAGAGGCGTTGCTTGGCAACCACCAAGCTCCTACACGGACTCAAATACTTGACTGTTATGTTACCAAACACAAGTGGACACTCGTCAATAAGAGTTTGCCTTTATAATTTAAGATGCAATCCAAGCAGAAAAGGGAACACAAGTGAAGATTTTTTTTTTTAAAAGATGGATGAGATGATGGATGGATCGAGAGGAGAGGAGAGGGTACCACTGGAGGAAACTCTATAGAGAGCTCAAGGTGAGAAGACTTCCTCAGAGTGAATGTTAAGGTGAGATGGAGCAGAATATAAATACAAGCTACTATCATTCATAGCACATAGTTCTGCATGTTTTCATCCAGTAACGTTAAGCCAATATAATTATTCCTCCCACTCAAACACACGATGTCAACAGTGAATTCCACTTGTAAACATCAGACGTGTTTTTAAAGATTTTTACCGGGATCATCGGCGGCAGCTGGATCAGAAGGCAAATGATTATCATCCTTCAGCGTGTGCTTTTATCTCCAGACTGTCAACAGCAAATCTGATCAGTCTTCACTCCCAAATCATTTTTATTATCAGGTAATGTGTGTCCTCACATTCACTGCTGAGCCTCTGCTCTGCCGCTCCACCGTTAAAGCCTCGCAGCCCTTTATCACTGTCCGACTCGCAGTGGACAGATAAATGCAATGCAGCAGAAACCGAGATATTGTCTTCTTTCTTTTATTTATTCCATGCATTCTTCGTCTGCTTTGTCAAAGTCCTGAACCTGAGAATGAATGAAAATGTGTTTCAGACATGAAAAAACCAAACAGAAGTTAAATCAATTCAATCTTTAAGCAAAACTAAATGATTATTATTATTATTAGTAGTAGTAGTAGTAGTAGTAGTAGTAGTAGTATTATTATTATTATATAATTTCATGTATCATATGTTCATTTTATATACTATAGATAAATATATTTACTTACACATACAGCATATATATATATACATATATACACATACATACATACTGTATACTCACATCTACATACTAATATGTATAATATATAATATACATAATAAACCATACCATGACCAACTTTCTAAAAAAGTTAAGTTATTTCCACATATTTATTTTGTATACACCCACATTACCCAGCATGCATCTCAAGTGGCGATGGCTCGGGCAGAGACTCAGCAACAGGTATCCTGTTTTATCTCCACATATTGCTGTTTTAAAACAATATTAAAAAGAAAGAAATTCAGCCGTCGTGATCATTACTGATAACATAACGTCAGAAACAACAGGTTTCTCATCTGTCGGCGTGAAAAACACATCATTTAGCGGCTAGCATGTTAACATCCCATTAACTGCAGGAGCGATTGTCCGTGGAACGGAGACGGTTTCAGTTTTAATGACTTTATTTAGACGTCGGAGCGGAGGCTTCCTTGAACCCGAGCAGTAGGTGATGTCGGGGGGAAAGCAGCTTAATTGCACTGGCATTCAAAACACTTCACCGCTGAAATAACAAACTGCCTTTTGCAACAAAAAACAGCCCGCCATCGTAGTTTTCACCTGACAATATTGGATTTTCAGCCTTATATAGGAGCTGCAAGGCTGGAAATGTTCACTCACACTTCAGAAGCCATCACCCAGGCTGTGATATCTGTATACACATTAAACATGATGGAGTGTTTATGCATGTGCTGACTGACTCGTGTGTTTGTCGGTTTCCATCTGAGGGTCTTATCAAAGCGAGGGGGGAGCTGATGCAACTCCATGTGCTCCGTTTATTCTATTTTCCAGATGAAAGCTCAGCGGACCTCTTCTTCTATAAACATGCATTACCATGTTCTCTCTCTCTCGCCCTGCTGCTAACTCCTCCCACCGTCTTCCTCCCTCCGCGACCCCGGCGCCACGCCGGCTGTGAACGCCGCACAAACAAATAATTCCTCCTCTCAACCTTTAAATCCCAACGCTGGATAAACTGGGGTTTTTTTGTGTTTTCAAATCTGAAGTACAGTGTTTGTCCTTCATGAAAATTCATCGCCACCCAAAAGAGGCGAAAGGCAACTCTGTAGGTGAACAAAGCCGGAATAAACGCTCTAATTGGGATGGAAATTGGCGGCATTCATTATGGATGTCTGTCTTCAAAGGCGGCGGCGGGAAGCCACGGGAATGTTTTTGCACCCGAGCACAAGACGGTTATGCAGATTCCATTTGTTGATGGACTAGAAGAAGCACTGGTCTCATGCTGATGGGCCCTCGTGACAAGAGAACAGCAGAGGATTAATTAATTAATTCCATCTCTCTCTCTCTCTGCTGTTGCTCTAATCATGGAGGTGATGATGTGCTTATGCAGGTGATATTCCAAACTCGCCATTATTGGAGCCGTGACACTCTCTCTCTCTAACACAAAGTATAACGTCATCCATTCCAGCTTCAAGTCAATGTCAGCTTTTTTTCCTTTTTAATCACTGAGCAGTAAATCGGGGTCAGGAAGTGCAGTTCTCTCTCTTTTTACCATCACCTTTCTCTGAATAATAATTGACTTTGGAATTCATTTCAATGCTTTTGCAAAATAAAATAGTGTAAAATAAGACATTTCACTGGAGCGTGATATTGTGTAAAGTTATTTTTGCTGCTTTATGAGTTGAACTGATAAAGGTGTGTTTGAAATGAATCGGAGACGAACCTCAATTAAAGTGGCATCATTAGCTCTCCATTGTCCTCATTACCCAGTAGGTCAAAGCTTCTCTGTTAGTGAACAAGCTGGATTACATCTAAATCAATGCATGCAACGTGTGGGCAATATGCTCGTTTGGTGGGGGTGGGGGGCGGGGCGATCAATTGATACGATTTAATTGATAGCATCTCTTTATGGAAGACTAATAAACCGAGTGAACAAGCTGCTCCCTTCGTTAAGTTCCGTTTCCCAACACCCAGAAAAGCCTAATGGAAGAAAATGAAATGCAACACTTTTTTTTTTTTAAAGAGCTCAGTAATGGAATCGGACGTTAATAAATGCTTCGTAACTTTGTTAGCAGTTTAGTCACTCATTAAAAAAGCAAAATGTCACCCGGATGGTAACTTTCCCGACGATTCTGGGAATGAGTCAGTAATGCATTTAAAGATCAAGAAGTTAAAGTCAAGCTGAGGGGGAGTGCAGGGTTTGTTCCGGAGCCCCGCTGCTTCTCATTCCAGCCACCTAACGCGAATGCACTTAAGTGAGCGGGATAGAGCGGCGGGGGAGCTGGGGTCAAACGTGACGACTGTTTTTAAATTTTACAATCAGCGGGAGGCGATTTTTTAAATAAATCACTTATTTATTTGTCAAAAAAACATTGGTTTCTGCATCGCAACTTGCAGGAAAATAACAGTACCAAGACTTTTTCTCACATAACTCCGGTTTTTAATTGAACAACATGTTAAGTGTCAGATTATGCTTAATTGTGTGGCAGTTTAAGTCTGAACAGTCTACTTTCACACTGAGAGCCAGCAGTGATTCTCTCTCTCACACACAGTGATTATGTATTGTTGAAAGACATGCCAACAGTTTTGGTTAGTCACTCGAGAAAAAGGTTAATTAACAAGTTATTAATTACTTGTCAACCAGAGATGTTCTCTTTAATGTCTCCTTTTGCATTTTTCTGTCGAAGCTTCTTACGTTTTTCTCCTCCTGCTGAAAAGTCTGACCAGGATTTTTATTTCCATGATGTGAGAAAAAACAAATTCAGTTCCCGGCCGATCAGTTGTTGTTTTTGCCCTCAAGTCTTAACGTCTAAATCGGAGTTTGACCTTCCTTCCAGAGGAATAAACAAAAAGAATGTAATTCATACTGTAGCTGTAAAATCTGTGCTGGCTTTCCGACTCCCAGAACCAGTTAACAACGCGACCTCCGAATCAAAAGGAGCAACGGTGCATTTTTTGTGTGCTGCTGGAAAACGAAGCAAAGAGAAATTCAGAGTGAGGGAGTCGTTCACACGCTGCGGCACATATGTGTGTTTTGGTGCCCTTCAAGTTTTACCAGAAGTACCCCAGGCATCATGGGAATTTAATGCCATTTCACTTCCCAACTGTCAAAAATAAAAATAAAAACATTTTTAAAAGAGTGTTTAATGGATTGTTTTTGCCAAATCTCCTGGATTTACAGAAATTGAACCTGGATTTTTTTAAAATTTCCCTCAGGTTCTCCGACTTCCTCTGTAGGTGTGATGTGATGATAGACTGGCGACCTGTCCCAGTCTCAGGGTGCCCTATGTCAGCTGGGATCGGCTCCAGCCTCCCTGACCCCTTACATAAGGAGCTATAGATAATTAATCAACATACACTGCATTCATCTGCTGTAACGACTCCTACAAAAAACCCCTGATGCCTAATTCTCAGCGGAGAAATGTATGTGTTCACTGTGTTAATAGGATGCATGTTGTTGCAGACTCACTGTCTAAAGAGATATTCAGATGAATCTAGCAGCAGCCTCTGATGAACCTGAGCACTCGAGGCAACGTCTTGGTCACTCTCACTAATCACTGTTGCCAAAAAAAAGGTTGCCAGAAATGAAAGGCGGATTCCAGTGTGTAGAAATATTGGAATTTCTGCTGTCAACTTGTAATTGTTGTTGATTGTTGACAATAGTGTGAAGAATAACATTTAGGATATTTGATTATTTTCCCAAACTAATTTTGAAGATCACATCTTCATGAGGAAAAACAGAAAGGCTTGATTGCTTTTGCATTTCGGCATCTTGCCTGTCAGCGGAGGAAGAGGAGGAATGTTGCCCGGCAACAAGCAGCAGTGAAGAGGCCCTGTATGCGTTCAGAATTAATGGAGGTTCGCCGTTGAACAGAAGAATTTAGTTTTTAGCTCGACTTTTTCTCATGACTTTTGCATGACTGCTTTTAACCTGTGAGAATTAGTTGGGGAGATAGAAACTGGACTGGAAAGCAATAGGTTGTGAGTTCGATTTCCACGTGTCACATACACCTTTAATATCCAATAGAGATCAGAGAATTCAAATTAGCATGTCAGGTCAAAAACCTTTAGTTTTTTAATGACTTTTCTTGACATACTTTCAACATATAGCATGCGAAAAAGTTAAAAAAAAAAATTTTAGTAAAGCATGTCGGAAAAAATAATTTAAAAAGTCAGTATAGTATGTCATCCTATAGAAGTTTAGAATTATGACGCCGTATTAGTGTAATAACATTTTAAAAACTTAACCGAGAACCAATTTTTTTGGTCAAAAAACAGACTTATAAAATATAATTAAATATATCTGTAGTGTCTTGATCAGATCTTCATCCTTGCAACAGTAGCTTCTTATTACCATCGTATTGTCGATGCTGATTTGCACATGGAGAAAGGCAGATTATGGATATCAGACCATTAGGTGTTTAAGACGACGTGCTCCTTTCAGAACCTTCTGCCTGAAAACCACCTGTCTTCTATCACACGAGTGCACTTCCATTCATTTGCCACGAGGAAAAGCCTTCCGTTAACAACGAGGAGCGGCCATCGAGTGCGGTAAGCGTTTCTCAGAGTGTACACGGTGTGACCCTTAGGTGCACGCTGTATGTGTATTTATGAATTCACAGATAAGGGTGGAGAGTGCTGCTCCTTCCCACCAGGATTCATTATTTTCTGTGCCGAACTCCCGCTGGTTATGTTAATGCCTCATGAATTTCCATAACAAAATAGGCATCAAAGTAGGCAGGAAAATCACTTCAACACAGCGTGCAATTTAAATGTGCCATTTCGCAACCAATCATGCAGCGATGAAGACACGCTAGTCACCTCTGGAGGCGACCGCGGGGCAGGTGCAGGGGTAAAGGACAACACCTCGGGGTATCTATGGTCCCCTCCGCTGTTTCACTGTCATCACTCCTTCTGCATCGATCACCATACCTTCCTCACAACTCATAAAACCAGAGGATTTGGGGTTATTATTTACGTGCAGATCAGCGTGATATCGGATGATTTCTTTCCACCTCATTAATGCAGTGTCATTCATGAATCCCATTAATAAATCTGATTCATTTAGCGTCACTCTCACATGGCAGAGAGGTGCTAACAATTCAAACGAGATGGAGATGATTAGAATGACCCCGAACGCCACGTATTTAGGGCTTTCGTGTCACAGGAAGCCGGAGCCCCCCCCCCCACCTCCTCGCAAGATGCAAAACGCCTCCCTGTTAATTGGCTTATTTATTCCTGCGTGCAGTGGGGAGGGAAAGAAGAGAGCAGAGATTAAGCAAACTTGCCCAACAAAGTTTTGGAGCATGTCAGAGGCGAGCTGTCTGAATTAGAACCGACACCGGCGTTAATGGAGAGAAGCTCCAGCGTCTGTAGACAGTCAATGCCAGCCGTCCCCCTCGTCTCCAGGCTAAACGCCTCTTGTCACAGCTGACAACTCCTGCAATTGATTAAGTCAGTCTTGCTGACAGGGAAGACGCAAGGTCACAATTATGACGAATGCTCTGTCGATTCTTTGGAAATCATGGAGGAGAGTCGTCTTATTTTGTCGTTGCGATTCGATTGGTCGGTCGGAGAGCAGATAATATGTTAGTTAAATGCAAAAAATATTAATTTATATGAGATTCACGTTGCCGTAACTTTCCCCCCTCCGCTGGCTGTAGTAAAACGGAATGAAAATTCAATTTCTGGAGGCTGAATCAGTTTATGCACCGCGCATCTATCAGCTCGCCGATCTATTAATGTAGCCCGTCAGATCTGAGCTCATAGGTCCTTCTCACCTTCAACGTCCGCTCGCCTCCAATATCTCCCGTCTCTGCAGCTCTTCACGGCTCAACGCTCTCCGCTCTAATATATATGACCGATCCTTTCAGGAGCCAATTCAGGAGCTCAACCACCGCATTCCAAACTTCTATCGGCCCCCTGATAACGTTGAGGTTTTTTTGACCATCTGTCACCGCCGTGACCATTGGCTATAAACTTCACGCTCTTTTTTTTCTGTTTCTCATAGGAGAGGTGGAACCCGGGCGCCCGAGAGCCACAGGCGGAATCAGAGAGGTGAGAGAAATCAATTACTGCCTTTTTTGCGTCGGCCTATAACAAGCCGTGTCGGAGACCATCTACAAAAAGGAGGACAAAAGGGGGGCAGGTGGCCCCTCCAACTCCCAAACCCCAGGAGACGAGAGGGGGGTGGGGGGGTGGAGGGCATCCCTGTCACGAGCTCTGACACTCGGCCGTCAATGCCACCAGCACCAAATAGGCCCCTGTCACACCTTCAAATGGGATCCAGCCACTTCATGTGCAATCGGGGGCCTGCATCAGTGATTGATGACCACGGAGTGGAATATGAGGGAAGACAGCCGAGATGGAGCTGAGGCAGAAAAAGTGAAATCGTTTTTGAGTGGTAACCTTTCCAAAGCTCGTGCCATTTAGAATCCCTAATAGCGCGAAGGCGAATAAAACCGTTTTTTGATTGAAACAAGTGAGTTAAACAATGAGAAGTTATAGGAGCTATAAAAGTTGCATGCTGGGAATGAATATGTGTGTGTGTGTGTGTGTGTGTGTGTGTGACCTTTCTTTCCGACGCGACCAGACGGACAGACGGACATTTATCTATCTAATGTAATCTAATCATTTGAGCTACAATATCCGTCACAACCGTCATCCATTTCTCTTTCTGATGGCCAATATTTCAGTTTGGTCTCGGAGCGAGTGACATATCGTCAAAACTCCTCGAGCCGCAGGTTTGACATTTATCCGCAAAGGAAGTGCTTTATTGATATGGAAATCCTCCCAAAGTGATTCTGGGTTTTCGCATCGCTCTGAAAACCTTGTGTTTGTGTTATGGACTCTGCGAGCCGCCCCCGAACTGCAGGTGAGGCAGTTATAACGAACTAAAAAGCCAATTAGAGACGGAAAATAACTTCAGAGGCCTCATTTGTCTCGCGGGAAAAGAATCTCTCAAACTACATGAAAGGACTCTATTTACTGTGAGACTCTTCCATATCATATGAATGCCAAGTGGGTTGAAGCCAGAATGCAGAACTATTTCGATATTCCAAGAAAATGAATGCTGTAAGAGCGAGTACCCTGATTGGTCCAGCCACCTGATACCTTTATAAAGACAGAATGTATTCTGAAGGGATGAGACTTCAGCGACCACGATATTCCAGCCACTGAGATATGAACTCAGTTTCTCACCCTTTTGAAACGGCTCCAGTCATTTGGTCCGAACCAGCTGGTGAGGGCCAGAGAGATAAAAAAAACACACACACACAGCATCTGGCAGGGGAGAGCGGCGGACCCTTCATCATCATCCTCGTCTGTCTCGCTATGTGTTCATGCAATAGCACGCTTCACGTCGGCCGTCTGCAGAGAGTAGACGTCGTCGCAAATCGCCGCCTCCCTCCCTCCATCCCTCCATCCCACGCTCTACCAGGGACGGCGTGCCCACATCAGCTTGGCATGACTCGGGGCCGTGAGAGTGGCTCTGATTGTGGGATGCTGGAGCGTGAAGCCACCAGAGGGGGAGGGAGGGGGGGGGGGGGCAGTGGCAGGACATGGCCGAGGCCAGAGAGGAGGGATGGAAGAATGGATGGGAAGCCCAGCTGGCGGGGCTGCTTCTAATTGGGCTGTGCTGGTCTACATGGATGACCAGACCCATATGTAGCATGGAGAGGGAGAGAGGGAGAGAGAGAGAGAGAGACATAAGCAAAGTAGCATGGTAGGCTGTAGAGGTGGGGGGGGGGGGGGGGCAAGACGGGTAAGCGGGTGAGAGGCTGGTCACACTCCAGCAGTCACAGTCTCTTTGTGACAGGGGGGCAGAGAGAGCCAGCTGTCATCCCCTGACAGGAACACACACACACACACACACACACACACACGTGTACACGGGCACAGTGAACCCACAGAAATAGAAGCATAACAAAAAGAAAAAGCTCTTATGACACAACTATTTTAATCAAGCCATCCGCCGCTCACTGAGGGAACAAACCTGCCAAAAAAACAAAAAAAAAACCAACAACAACACGCACAGCATGACGGACAGAAATGAACCTGATGAGAAGAACCAGGGGGGGTACGGGTGTATTAGATTAGTCCTGCCGGATATTTACTGCATGCCAATGGAAACAATTAGAAGTGATTAAAATGGAGGTGAAGTGACAACCCCCCCCCCCCTCCATCTTACCCCCCCACCACGCCTGTTAGATGGGGGTGTTGGTGCGTGTCGTGCTCAGGGGCCGAACCGATCCACTTCACACTCTCAGCAGCAGCAATAATTAATGATCTGTTCTCTGTATTGTACAGTGGCTGTCTGTCACGCTATAGGCTACTTTCTCTTCCCCAACTTCGCTCCTCCGTCCTCTCTCCCGAGGCCTCTCCTTCCCTTTTCGGTTTTACAAAGGCATAACATAACAACACGGATGCACTTAAACATAAACGCTGACGCAAACAATAAATGTACCAATAAGGATCATAATATTGAAACGGAATATATGTTTGCATGGAACATAAATTCTCGGAGCATCATTCATAGGCCTTTTGTTTTTATTTATTCATTCCCTTTACAACCGAGCAGATGTCTGGAGGGCAGACCACAATCCTGTTTATGAGAAAAGAGAGAGGGAGAGGAGGGAAAGGTAGCGGTGATGAAGGACGCGTGGCTCACTGCTGCCCCCTACTGTATGAACAATAGTAATCGACACACAATGCCATGCACAGACGCTCAGAGAAGCTTTTATAGTCAGTCGGATAAAAAAAAAAAGTGATGTTTTATTAACGTTTTATTTTAGTCTCCAGTTTGATTTCCCCAATGTGCTAATGTCTTCATACTGTGTGTGTGTGTGTGTGTGTGTGTGTGTGTGTGTGTGAGAGAGAGTATTGAATGTGTAACAATAGTCATGTTTCTCCCGTTTTCACTGGGATTTTTTAAAATGTCAATAAACCCCTGAAAGATGGTGAACTGTTCCTCAAGAATTGTGATGCACCTGAATAATATATTAGCTTCATGCCCACTGGGTGCAGGCGGGGGGGAGTAAGAGTGATTGGAGTGACTGCAGGAGTCTCCAGGGGGCTGAGAGAGACAGTAAACTAAGCCACGAGTTAAAAAAAAAAAAAAAAAAAAAAAAATCAGATCACCTTGAATTTGCATAAACAGCCTTCAAATGGCTGCGCAGAGGGTATAAGTGTTAGCCATCCGAGCCTGAATAACTCCCAGCCGCGGATTAGTATTGGGTTCACCCAGGTCATTTAACACTTAAGACAGTCTCCGGGGAGCCTATTCATGTTGGACAAATTGTTTTGCCTTTACAGCAGCTCTGCTCCGCACAGGGGTGTTAGTGGCATTCTGAGGAGTAATTTGCCGCCTGTAGTGAGGGACACTTTGCACCCCGACGCCTTCCCGCTCAGAAAGTGGGGCCGTATCAAAAAAAAAAGTACAAAATGGCAACAGGAGCAACAGCAGCAGCCAATTACATGGAAATAGTCCGCTGTCTGTGGGGTTAAAGGTCCCGAGGACGGCTAAAGAACGGTGGAATAATGAGCCAACCGCTTCCTCGTTTCCCGCTTTTTTTGCTTAAAGCGGGAAACGGACGTCTGGTATAGCGGATTAAATGTGGAACACTTTGCAAAAAAAGTGGACTTATTGTCAGGTTGGGAATCAGAAGGTTATCGAGAAACTCTGCTTGACCTCGAAGAAGTTGCTTTTGTTGGCCACGAGTCAGTGGAGTCTGGCTTTGGGACTCAGAGGAGGGGAGCATCATCCCGTGTCGTGCCAAATGAGATCCGCCGAGTGTAAAAGTCCATCCTGTTCGACATCACACAGCTATTTACACACAGGGAGGACATCCGAGAGGTCAGAGACGAGCGGTTCTTCTACATCTCTGCTTTTCATTGACTTCCCTGAGACTACCCAGGCACTACTTCTGGTCCAAAAGCAGTTATCATCGCTGCAGAGTAGCAATTGGAAGGAAAATAAAAATGCATCCCCAACTGAATACAGTACGACTGGAAAATAGATTTGTTGCGAACTAATTATGCATTTCCCGTGCAATTTATAACACGGCAATGCCCCCAGTAACACTTAACTTCTGGAGCTTGATTAATGGCGCCATGCTGGAAAGCCTAGAAATAGGGGACGAAAAGGAGCTCAACATCGCCAGCATCAGCAGTCTGGACCCGACTCCTTCTGTCACCACTCCGGCCCCATAAAAAAAGTTCAAATGCAGCAGGTTTTTTGGGGAAAACAAGCCCTTGTCCTGTTTGTCAGAGGGCTTGTCATAAATGCTGTTTGTCAAGAACCCGGAGGAGAAGGCTGCGGCGATAGCACTCATCACCGCCGACACCACGCCACTTCATTCTGCCGGTGCCAAAAAAAGGCAAGCACAAAAGGGATTGTTTCAGGGAGCGCTCACTTTGGGGCACTGCGAGGACGGCGATAAGCTTCAATGGGTTTGATTTTCTTCTCATGGTCCTGCCGCACAACTGATTGTGCTACATCAGCAGCGCTTTTGACAGGGTTGTTGATCAATAGCAATTATGAATGATTACTTTGGGGTTGGTGGAATTTCAGGCTCTCATAAGTCGTAAGTCAGTAAATTCTTTTTTGGTTTCCATTTTTGTTTTTTTTGCTTTGGGAACAAAAGTTTCTAACTGATTCAGCTGCTCAGCGATGGAGGACGGCGCTACGCTACGAACACAAACACACAACCTCTCCGCGCTAAATGACAAACTACCACCATCACAGTGAATTACATTCCTGATGCATTACCTCCATTTATGTTGCATTTCTAATTATTCGTCTCTATTATGAATATATGGCTTTATTGTTCATTCCAATTACTGGCTTCTATAAAAGCCATGCCAGAGATTTTGATTTATTAGTGTTGTTGCAATGTGTTGATTACGTGATGGAAGGACATACCTGAGCACACAAAGCCTGCTTTTACATCACATTATTGATCAAGACTATACAGCTCCATTGGCTGCTTATTGATGTTAACGCTCCATCATGTAATCATACACACAGCAGGTGGTTTACATTGTGTAACATTCACACTTCCCATTTGCAGTTTCTCCATGTCCAACTGAACCAACTAACAGGTAAAACAAAACAAAAGTAATACGCCCCGCTCTCCATTTGGAGTCCCCGCACATCACCTGCTCGTCCAAAAACAGCCACCTTCAGAGGTAGAACAACAAGGGAACCTGCCATAATTGGAGAAGCCATTGAAAAAGAGAGTCGACTCGAGACTCGAACCCTGGTTAATGTAATTTAACGGCGCTCCGGAGACTTTAGCCTGGATTGAATCAGCATTAGCATAGCGGTGGCACATTCATCCGCTTCATAATGATGTGAGAAGTTGAAACCAAGCTGCAACAATAAAGAGACCGTGCCGACACGAGGCGCATGTACAAGCAGCAGCCATACTTATCAGCCACTCGTCCTTCAACGTATTTATAACGAGCCGACTGTTTGAATGGATGGATAATAGTCAGGGGACCGAGATTTAACTGAAGGGCACACAATCACAAAAAGCATCCAACAAGAAATGCACATTTATGACCGAAATATTTCAGGGAACACAACATTGTATTATCTACAGGTTGATTTAATGGAATGTGTGAAAAAGCTTTTCAGGTTACTTCTAAAAGGTCTAAATCTTACATTTTTTTTATGAGAGTCTTAAGAAAATCACGTCAAAGCTCATCCACTCAAGAGCAGCTGTGCTTCTGTGTAACGTAGAAGCATAGAAACCTGCTTTTATTAAAACAGAATCAGAAATACTTCCACGGTCTCAAAGGACCGCGGTGCCCCGCCAATGGCACAAATATCAACCGGGGCTGCTTTCGCATCCTGCACCTGTGAATAAAACAATAATTACATACAAAAATAAAAGCAGCCACACAAGCAAGTTGAAAGCTAATTAGCAGCAACAAACTGTTTATGCCAAATTTGAAACAAAATGAGGTAAATAACAGACCTGTACCCACGAGCAATGTAAAACAGTCCTAACTGAAGTTGGTCATGTTTTAAAGAAACACTTCATTCTTAAGCGTCCTCTTGAGCTGCCATTAATTTACACATTTGCCCATAACCTTGTATTATCACATCAGAATTTAAGACATCGTCAAATCAAATACTGCTATTACCCACAGGAGCCGGTCATTTACTGGTGGGCCAATAATATTATAGAATTATATAATATTTCCCCTATACTCACTGATAAACAGCATCCAACAGCCATTTCAGGAAAAAAATGTAAATTAAATCTAATGTCTTCACTCGCCTGTCAATTACAAAGTGCAATTGGTGGATTTAACAAGGAAGGTCAGACATTCCAGTGAGGACTGGAGTTAATCTGAAGATTAAAAAGGTTGATACAAACAACAACAACTTCCAAACTAACATTGTCAATAAAAAGAAATACTCGGATAACATTTTCTTCCTCAGCCTCGAGAACAATCAAACTCAGTTTAAGCATTCGACTCTTGTGCGGACACCAGAATTGTCAAAGGCCTGACAGGCATCCTCTTATGGAAGTGCCGGGTACAGTCATAATCAACAGATGGCCAGCACCCCCTCCTCCTCTCCTCTCCCCTCCTCCTCTCCCGCCCCCAGGGCAACACTAAAAATTTGGAGTTTGTGAAATCTGTCACAATCCATGGTGGTAAATGTCTCGCAGTTCCTGCAAATGCTAATGAAGCTCATGTGAGGTCCAGAACTGAGCAGGGGCGGGCAGGGAGAGATGGAGTCCAATTTAAAAATGACACTGCGTGACAAACTCATCCTTCTAGAGGCCAGAGGAGTTTTTTTTTTTTTTTTGTCTCCGATGGCCCGGGGACAGACATTCACAAATGAGCGCCGCTCAAAAAGATGCCAGTGACATTCAGGTCGCTATTGTGTCCGTCTCCTTTGAGATTCCCTCCCCGCCGACACGTTCCATCAGAGGACGGGATAATAACACACAAAAAAACTTGCCAAGACACTTGCCTTCATCAGACAGGGAGTACAGCAATGTAGTTAATTACATTCTGCTGCTTTTGAGTGAAATACATTTCAAACAGTAGGGGGAACGGGGGGACATTCTAAAAGACCTTTACTCGGCTGGAATTGAACTTGAAAAGGTGTCCTTGACACAAAGCCTTCAAATGGAGAGCGCTGGTGTGACTTTGTTTTTGTATTTTTTTTATCTAATGAACATATCCAGAAGCCCTGCTGCTCCACATTGCATACTTTAATAATTAGCACCAGTGTGTCAGTCCCTTACTTCAAAAGTTTCCCCATCTATGCGGGAAAATTGGTTAATTTATGTGAATAAAAACTTTTGGGTGAATCCGTACGGAGCTGATTGGGAGTTAGGGGGGGCGATGAACTTCGACATAATCATCCATCGCTGACAGCCATCGACCACTGAGCCCAATGTGGGGGATTTTAATATCATTTAAAAAAATAAATAAGCAAGGCAACGATAAAACAGACAGCAAGTCTGGGAGAAAAAATCAATGACTGACTGCACATTAAAGCAGAAGCCCTTCTAAGTGGAAATAGTGGCAACCAGTTTTGTTAAATGGAGGACGGGCTCGACTATATTTCAGACAACTGACCACTTTTATGCCCAAAGAAAGGCGCAGGTGTAAATACGAGCATTAATGCAGACCTGCTATTGTGTTTACTGGCTCACTAAATTTAACTGCAACACAATTAACTCCCATCCTACGTATTTACTTTGGTCACCAGGAAACCCAGAGAGTAAACGACGGTAAGAAATCACGTATTCTCAAAACCTTGTCCAAACTAGAGCATGTGTCGGCCTCCCTCAAAGTGACTGCAATGCACTGACAGTGTACTTTAAAATGGTTTATCCATCCATTCTATTGTATCTATTAAATCAACCTGCAAATCAGTGCTTTTGACTGACCTCTGGGGCCTTCAGGGACCCCAAATGGTAGAAGGAGGATTAATGCTATTCTACACACCTGTGATTTTCCTGCAACAAAAACCCTGAGTGTCTAAAGTCAGCATCGACATAAAGTACCATCCCGTACTTAATTCCCAGTGTCACAAAAGAAAACTTTCCTCGTTCATACCAGAAGGCACCACAGCACCAAGAGCAGCTCATTAACGCCGTATCTGTAAGTATCTGACTACTAGCACCTCAAACTAACGGATACCAGAGCCGAGAATAAACATGGCAGCGCAAGCTGTCTGCAAGTGCTTAGCATAGCTGAAGTGAGGCAGCAGAGAGAGAGAGAGAGAGAGAAACAAGTATGGTCACACATCCCATAATGTCAAAAGGTGATTTGACAGCCGTAGTTGCTGCCGGGCAAGTAGCAAAAACAAATCTCAACAAATCTCTCCTCGAAAACGCCGTCCAACACGGCTGGGGCTGTCTGCTCGGGTTAGTTGTGAGCTTGCCAGAGTGGAAGTAGGGGCTTAAATATGCCACATTACGAAAAAGGGCATTAGATGGAAGTTGCAGCGATGTGCAAAATTGCCTTTATCGATACAGGGGTTTGTCTTTGCAAGAGGATCTACCTGCCTCTTTCCCAAAAGGCCAATACCACCTTAAATTGGGAAGCCAACAAGATGTTTTTTTTATATATATTCGAGTGAAGCCTGTGATTTTTAACCAGTAGAGACACTCCGAGCAGAAGAAACTAAAAGAAAACTCAAACTGATGCGATTACTTAACTGAATAAACATGCGGGACTAATTAACACCTCAGCAGTAGTTAGTGTGTTAGCCTCTCAAAACTTCTGAATCTTTCAATTTGTGCGGATGCCATGTGCAGGCAGAGTGATGAGGATTTAAATGAAATAAATAAAGACAAATTTAGCCCATCAATAGGTAAGTAATCTGAGAAGTGACTGGGTCACGTTCACACGCTTTCCTCAGGAGGAAGTAAACAAATCATCCTGTTACGTGCTGTCAATGATGTTGCGTATTAGGGGCCGGAGAACCCAGTGGGAAATCACACAGTAATGATTAGAGATGCCAGTAGGTATGTGTGTCTGCTGTGTGAGAATGAAGCACTTCTCCCCTTTAACCAGGCTGTGACCAACAGGAGCTCCCATCCATTCCTCACACACACACAAACCAGTCAGCAAACTAATGGGATGGCTGATCTGCAGTGGATTCCCCATTTGAAACAGAAAAATGAATCTATTCTTATCTGCAGATGGACAGTCTCTCATTTTGCAGTTTATATTAAAAGGAGCCTCATTTCAGTATATCTGATTATTATTTGTCCGCCTTTTGTGTTATATTCGCAGGAAGGCATGACACGCAGGAGACGCTTTTGAATGCTAATCAACCGCGGAGCAAAAAAAAAACAAAAAACGTTCACATCCCTGAGCTTTCATCCAAACCTCAGCGCTGCCAGGTGTGATGCTTTTCTTCATTCAAGGCCAAATCTCCATCCCTCATGCTGGAGCAGACAAGAGGGCTGATTGCACTATATTGCCCCTGTAATTTTCATGCTGGATGGGGGTCACTCAGTCAGACACGGAGCAAACAGTCCATGGCTCCAACCCTCGAGATGTGAATCAGGAAAAGGGTTCTTTCTCAGAGATGCAGCATCATCAACCTATTCAAAAATGTAAAAAGTAGTTCTCACACAGGAAATATGTCGTGTCACGGAGCGAGGCGACGTCCAGCGTCTGGGATAAATCCGATGAGCGATTGTGCAGGTAGAAACTGTGAGGAGGAGGTTCACCTTGACCTCGGATGCTAAGAGTGCATCTTTCCAGTGGCGAGCTCGATGAGAAGAGTGGAATACAGATTCGTGCTGAGTGCCAGACAGTGAGAAAGAGGCTGGAAGTTAAAAAAAGAGCGTGTGCCAAAGCTACCAGCAGAGAGGAAGAGAAAGAAAGCCTGACGGAGATGACAGCAAGACAAACTATTAGACAAAGCAGTGAAATGCATCAGACTCTGAATTCTTTGTTTTCCCAAGTTAAAAGGCTCAGCTATCAGAGCATATCTGCATTCTAAGTGGTAAACACAACACCAGAGCAGCACTGGATTTACCTTTCTATTATTATGACAAAACATCTTTTTTAAATATCAAATATTTCAAACTGGCAACATATATTTCAGTAACAATGCCAGGACATTTCAAATCCTTTGAAAATCCCCGTGAAGCAAATCAAACTGGTACGAATATTACCTTTTTTTTCAACCCCTAATTATTTAAAACGTCCCACATTAAACTGACAACCTCTTTGACAAAACAATAATAGAGGGGGGCTAGCGGTTAAAGAACAAAAACAACGCACGAACAAAGAAAGTCAAAGGCTCGAAAGATAAAAGTTCTAAAGTCGTGCGTTATTTAAAAAATGACAAAAGAATTTCCACCAAAATAAATCAATATGGAAACTTCAAAACAGGTCAGGGTCTTCACTGTCATTTGGCGGCGGAGCTGTCCATTGCGTTGTCTGCTCGGGATGCACTCTTGCTCCCTGTGAGTTTTCCGAGCCGGGCTCTTCATTACTGTCCGTTCGCTCCTTGATCAGACATTTGACAAGTGATTAATCAGGCTGGCGGCCTCAGAGGAGCAACTGAAAGTTAATTTCCACACTTCTGCATGCGGAGATGAATTTGAAGCTTGTGCAGGCGAGGGGGGGTGGCTGCCTTAGTTACGCTTTCAGGGTGACCCGCCCCTCACATTTGCCAGGATTACATCCAGACTGACGTCTTCATCATGCACCAGCACGCAGCGCACGTCCGAGCGATGGCGGAGAGTTAGGTCGTTGAATTGGGGACGGCAGGGTGCGACGGTGACGGAGCGGGTGAAAGATGGCATCCTCCTGCACCGGCCACGGCGGGTATCGGTGAGTAGAAGCAGGGACGTTTCTTCATGCAATGAAGAAGGTAAACCAGATCTGCAAGACTTTTCTGAAACGGGCATCAAACCCTTAAGCCAGCATCCAGCAGCAGGTCCTGCACACTGTTTCGTCAGGTCTCCATGGAGCAGGGGTGCTGAGAGACCCTGTTGTCAGGGCAGATGACACCCGGTGTGGCCCTGCAGAGCCATTTGGTATGCTGGCTGTGGGTGTAGACCCCCAGGACGCTCTCAACTGTTGTTCCCATCAAACACAGACCGTGGTCCGCTAAGCCGATCCGCACTTCTTTCATCTGCAACAAGGGGAGGTGATGGAACACGACCAGGAGCCCCGAGTCCACGGTCAGGGTGTAGAGGCTGGTCTATGCCAGGATCAGCAGGGCAGAACGGGGCTTGGGTTTGCTGCATTTCGTGACATTCAGCCAATAGAGAGCTACAAGCTTCTGGTAGGCGAGCACAGAGGTGGCGATGATCGACTGCAAGGTATCCATCACGTCTAGCAATGGGAAAGTTTGCAGGTTTAAAAGAGAATCAGGGGGATTTTATCAAGGTTTGGCAAAACATTTGGACATTGATTTTGTTCTCTAATACCTGATCTTTGTCCTCGTTGTCTGGCTCACAGTGTTTCACTGGTGACAGCTCTGTGCTCAGTTTGCTTCCCTTTTTTATCTACCATGTCTTGCTCTTTTGGAAGATCCCTGATACTCTTAATCCTCGTCCAGATGTCTTCTGGGACTTGCGGTTTGTCATGTGACATTTCGCTGCCTTGCTAAAGGTTTGCACTGGTGTCAGGACTGCTACTTGTGTGGCGTCAGGATTAATGCAGCCCTGAATCACCTGAGCTGCCTCCGCAGGCTCAAGGCTTTGAGTTATCTCCATCTGGACGTGCTGTATGAGAGGTAGATATTTCACCACGGAAGAGAAGTGGCTGTCCTTGAACAAAGAGAAGACGAAGCTCCCTTTAAGCATGGAGAAGACCTGGCTGTCCTTCACTACAGACAGAAACATTACCTTCCCTGAGCAGAGATGCAACGTGACTTGACCAACAACCTCCAACCGGCTTTAGTCCCTCCTCCTTGATTGCAATGCTGTTGGAGAGCGCCAAAGGAGGCGTCCCGCATCCTGGAATAACCAAGAAACTCTGCAGCCCAAAGAACCCAGTCCCGAGTGTCGAACTGCCTCTGTCACTCACGGGAACTCCTTCAAACCCCCAGCTTCATTCATCTCTCCGCAGCTCCACTGGCCCTCAAAAAAGGTAGTTTCCTCAGGTGGACGGAAAGCTGCCAGACTGCTGAGAGGCTTTTCGTCCAGCTGAGAATGAGCGGCGGTCCGTGGGAGGACGGGCGTGGAGCAGGTTCCTCCGCTGCTCTGCAGGTGGGACACGATGCTTAATGAGCTCCCACCAGAGCCGGGTCTTTCCTTGCTGCAGTCAGCCGCGACGCCTTTGATCTCGTTAGCATTCCCCTCTGGCTTCACGCCACATCCATCACCCAGGCCCAGGACACTTGTCTGCTGGAGGCTGGCATCCCCCTGACCAAACCTCCTCTCCCGTATAACTTGCAACTCTACAAACGCTTTTCCTCCAAGGCCACTCAGACGTGAGCCCTCGGCCCTGATTTATGACACAAGTGCCTCTCCTGGCCATCCCTGGTGCTTACCCCACCCCGAAGCGTGTCTCCATCCAACTCAAATCTAGCGTGAGGGACAGGATGTGTTCCAGGTATGGCCTAGTTTATAATGTGTAAGTGGATGTGAAAAGCAAAAACTTTTCGAGTTTTTATGCAATTTACTGCAAAATAAGTGCCACCGTTGCCGAGGAGGAACTAAAATAAGCATTTAAGATGTATCTTTATTTATGGATTCAATTATATTTGAATCCATAAATAAATGCACAGCAAAACGGACCGAAGAATAACAAGGTACATGTAACAGAAATACTTCAAAAGTGCTCTCACTGCAATATGCTTTCATGAAATGAGCGTCATTTAAACCCTATTATGCTTTCCTGTAGGGGTTTCAAGGAAAATATGTGCATAATAAACAAACACAACAAGCCAAGGGAGAAAGTATTTCATGCCTCATAAAAATCCGTATTGAGCCTGGCTGGAGAGAGGGGTGGGGGGGCAGGTATTGACATTTGCTCTGTTTTGAGACAAAGGGGACTCGTGCTTGCGTTGCACAGTGGCAACACTGAGGCTCGATAAACAAAAACTGCAGAACAAAGTCTCACTTTTTGCATGCTGGGCTTTAGATTTATTCCAATTCTTAGTTGCTCGGGGTTAATTCCCTGCAGAAACTCTATTTCTATTATATGTAATGAAGAATTCATTCTAGTCTCTAACAAATAGTCATGAGCTTCTCTGTAGAAGAGGTTAGACAGCTGCTTGGCCCTTTGAACTCTCTGCAGCCGGCGAATTAATCTGGCTGGGAAATAAAAAAAAGGACACAGTGAAGAGAATAAAATAACACATTTCCTATTTTATCAGAAAACAAATATTGCGTCTCTATGTGGAGGGGGCGTGTGCACAATACAGCTGTGTTTATATGCTTATACACGCTGCCAGGCTCTTTGTTTTCATAAGCAAATTTAATTATTTGCTGTGGTGTGACACTGGAGACTTCAAACAGTTTGCAGGCAAAAGACAAGACTGCAATAACCCCCAAATTCCCACTTCACAAAAAAAAAAACCCATCCATTAGATTTGAAAAGCAAACAGCCCAAATGGCTGGATGAGATTAGAGCCACTCTACTAGCTGTGAAATTAAATTGAATCTGTGCATGTTGATTTGAGGATTTACATACAATACACAGCACTCTTGAGAGGGGAGCAGAAACCAAATATACAGCTCAGAATGATTTCTGACAGTAAACAGAGGCTTTGGCTGAGCTGTGTGTGTCGCAGCAGGTTGAGGAGGGGGGGATGGGGGGGCATCGACAAGAGGGATCACAGTGCAGGTCCTCGTGACGATCAAAGGGATCAGTGCAGAGGATGTCCTGTACTCGGCGATGTGTGTCCACTCTGGCTGTAGGAACACTGATCTGGGATTGCCGGGTCTAAGATGCTGACCAGGATCTTGAAACCCTTTCCTTGCCGTCACACTTTGCTGACATGCAGAGGGGGTTCTTGCTGGGGATTGACTGCCAACTAAATTGGTGCACAAACAACGGATTAATTGAGAGCACAGTTCGCCTCCCTGCAACTTTACCCACCGCCCGTCTCTCCCATCTTTTCCATCTCCCTGCTGTCTTCTGTTCTGCTCGCCGTTGATGGGGAGCCCCACTGTTTCCCTTTGAAAGTCTTTTCATGTCCCGGTTGCTGTTTGTTCAGCCTTTCTTGGACCTGCTGCCGTTCGGCCTCCTGCTGGTGGAGCTCCCTCTTTCCATCGTGCTAGATATCAACCCCGTACATGCACACCCACAGGTTGTATGAGAAGCCCTACATCCTTTCATACGCAGCCTTTAAAAACACATTTCAAGGGCGTTTTGTTTGACATTTTATACTCCAACGCAGATATGTGGAAAAAGGAAGGGCTTCAAGTGAGACGAAAAAGACGAATGAATTATAAAAATGCAGCCTTCAGAGCTGGAAGGTAAGATTATATTTTGTTATAGCTGCACTAAATCCAGTGGCAGGGGGTGATGAGTGCTAGCTGCTAGGATGATGGGATTTAACCAGTGCACAAAAACACACCATTTTAGAAGTGTTCCAAGGCCCTGATAACAGCCTGTCGATGGTCACAAGAGACAAAAAGAAAAAGTCAAGTTGCCACTTGGCCTTCTGACCAGAGATTGAAAAAATACTGAGATTTGTCAGACGAGGGACTTTCAGAGCGACGGTAGCCATTAAAAGCTGTGTGGGTCAAACGCCTGTTGGCACCGGCAGCCTTCAGAGTCCAGTATTTAACTCACATCCTCAGACTGCTGCACAGTCCATTTAATAAAGGATGAATCAGTGGGTGACGTTTACCGGAGGGTAAGAAAGGTGCAGACAGCCATGAATTCATACACAAGCTTCCCAGACAAACGCAGCCCCATTCTTGCCTTTGTGTTTTCAAACTAATATCGCAATTTAATGCATTTTCTACACCTCGTTGCTTAGAGGCAAGACGAGATGAGGAAATCTTCATTCAGCTGACTCTCTGATGTTTATACACCAGTGTCAAAGATCTGGGTAAATACAGAAATGGAGCGCTCCCATGCTGTGAGGAGCAGGTCTTCTTCTTCTCCAAACTCTCAAGTGAGAAAGTCTTTGATCCAAACTGATGTAGTCGATAATGGACACCCCCCCCCCATCCCCTCCCCAGGCAACGTCAGGTCACTTCATTGCTATCCGGTGTCACTCCCGGCCGCCGTTTGAATTAAAAATGATTCGCTCTCATTAACACTCAGGGTTATTGCCAAGATGATTGGGCAAACTGGGATCAATTCCGTCCTTGCTGCGAGGGAGTTCGTGCTGGAGGCGAACAAGGATGGAATACATATCAAAGCAACGAGAGGAGAAGAAAATCCCTCATCTCCTGCATCTTCGGTGAACGGAGGACGCTTCAGCGAGCCAGGTGAGAGGGTGTTAAAACATTATAAATCCTAATATTTTATGGCGTGTGTTCAAATAACCAAAGAGTATTTCACCGCCATGTTATCTTTATTTCTACAGTTGAAAAAAAAAAAAAAGTCATGCTACAGATCTGCCATTAACACCTACAGCTTCCCTCCACCTCCGACCCCCACTGACTTCCATTGTCTTGCATCTCGTCGCTCCTTGATGCCGCTTTCACACGCAAGCCGAGTGTTTCTGACACGCCGCCGTGAACGAGGTGGCTGTCTGGTCGACTAATCGTAGCCGTAAAGTAACCCTCTATACACAGATGTATTCACACTTTCACATCCAGGAAGTGTCAGACCAGGTTGCAGGTGTTGGACTGGAAGCTGTATGAATCACCTGAGCGGAGGTACTGCTTTTTTTTTTGTTTGGGGGAGGGGGGAATACTGCCATGTGGGGGGAAATTACATGTCAGACAGATGCTGTAAAACATCAGGTTATTGGATCATGAGAGAGGTCTCAAATTGCTCACTTTAGCTGGTGGATCACTAGAGGGTGAATTGGACTCGGGGCACTAATTCAGTGAACATTGAGACACTGACAGATCAATGACCTGTCACACAGTTCCAAGGCAGAGGCAGTGAATAAAGATCATAAAGTCAAATCAAAAAACGGCTCACTTCCATCAGCATTGACCGTGATACAGTCAGATACTTTTATCCTCACTATCATGTATTTTTTTACAGTATTATTTTTAATAATATGTTTTAATTTCGGGTGGCAGGAGGTGTCAGCCCAATGCAAAACATCAAATCAGTCAAACTAAATTGGACGAGCAACAGATATTACATTTCGACCATAGATGTTTTTGCACACCTGGCAGGTTCCATATGTCCAAAAAAAGCAAATTTTCAAGAGGGCTTATTTTTTCTTTTTGTATATTGACCACATTGATTATGTAAAGTGGTGAACTTCTTGTCGGGGGCATTTCACCACCTACAGAACTTTGGAGACACGTTGGATTCTCGCCTGCTCTGATTCCTACAGGCTCAGCATGAAGGCTTCAGGACGGCTCGTTAGCGTGTTCCCACCTCCCCTTACAGAAGCACTGCCATGATGACTGGCTTTGATTTGGTCTACATGCCTGATGCATGCTGAAATAAGTAGTGGAGGTCGAGGAGGACTGGGTTGAGTTATGCTTGGGGGGGTCACACAGCGATCACACGTGTCTGTAGGTCTCACCTCGGGGTTTTTGCAGCTTCACCGTGGACAGATTGTCGGTAGATTTGGACGTCAGTCAGAATCAGAATGAGACGGCGCTGTGAAATGTGAGAATGAGTGACGGGAGAGGAGATTTATAATTATATAACAGTTTAATTATAGTGTATGCTGCATGACGTTGGTGTTGATGACACCGTTTTTTCCACAACGCACAAGCCTTTAACAACATTCGGAGAACTGCACAATTTTCATATCTGGTGACGCAAAGCCCTTCCAAGTGAGGGTAATCAAACATCATCTTCTCCTTAAAATGAAAGGGTTTGTGCATTTTGACAGCAGGGTGAATTCTTGTGTTTACATATAGCTGTTGTGTTTTTGCAGTTTGCTCTGAAACCACAGCTGCACACTGTATTCTCGGCGTAGTCGTGAACGTGGAACTCCAGAGACCATCTCATTTAGAATCCATTTTAAAAATGAATGGCACGGAGGATTCTTGGAACCACAGCGGGGCCCGGATGTCTTTACTTGGCTGTAATGGAGTGCAATTTTCAATAATGCAGAGAGGAGAAAGCTGTCAAAAAAAAAAAACATAAAAAAAAAAGTACAGCCGTGTCTCTGAAAACCGTGTGTGAATCCATCTACAACGTCCTTGTAACGCAACGGTGATAGAATTTCATCATCTGTAATTATCCTTGATTCTAAAAACGACAATTTATCATAATAACTTTCTGACAAACACAAAGCAACATCATGTGTTTTTCCCAACGGTGACTTCTCCTCCTGCCATAGCTGTGAGCAGAGAAGCCCCAGGCAACAGTATCTGTATGCACAGTGTCTACTGGATGAGGAGTGGAAGCCTCGCTCTGTCAGAGTGCCTCCAGGCCTCTCTGGATGCTGGGAATGGTTGGTCTGAGGAGGTTTAGACTGACGGACTCACCTAACTGCACTATTCCCATCCTTCCCTGGTCTGTGTTCCCTCTTCGTGATGGAGGTGTTGCTATGGAGGCTGACCAACAAGCCTTAACCTTAAAATCACAAAATCCGCTCTGGTTAAAACTTCTGATCTTCTGGTGTAACTTTCAGCTCCAAAAGTGATGATTAAGATAATGATTTTTTTTTTCCCCTGTTGATCCATTATGAGAAAAAAATCCTAATGTGATCGATGCTGTAATAATAGCAATAAAAGGGGATGAATATTTTTAATAGATACCATTCATTTCATAAGAAATGTTCAATTTAGTGGGGAGTTTAATGTGGTGTAAAAAAGTATCACTGTGATCATCTAGATAATTTATTTTACATATCTATCTCTTTAGATATGGATGGATAAGAAATATATGTAAAATATATAGAGTGGAGATAAATTATCCCCAGCACACAGTGATACTTTTCACCACATTTAACATTGTTTTTCCTCCGTATAAAGTGATTTACTCAATTCTTATTCCACTACTTACACAACACACACTTTCTTAAGAATACGTGAACACATTATTGGAGAGAAACACTGGTTGGAGCTCGCCTTTTTCCCGGAGAAGAGGGCGCATTAACACGATGCTTAAAAAGCCAAGAAGGAGCCGTTACAAGGCGGGAGAAAAGCAGCCAGCTTTGAGCAGCTGTACCTGGCCTCCTTTCAGGAAGAGCAGGGAGCTTCTCCAAGGTTCAGCATCGTGGAGAGACTGTTCGTGACGTGAAGGTCTGCTGCTTTTTTACCTCAGCCAATTATTCAGAACCAAGACTTTTTCATGCTAAAGAGGCAAAAACAAGCAGTGGCAGCTAAAAAGCCGGTGTGTATTAGTGATCAGAAAGACTCTGCACGGATCACACACACACACACACACACACACACACACACACGCTGGTGATGTGGAGTGTATTGTGAATTGGAGTTCAACATGTTTGCTGAAGGAAGCAGATATTACAGCTGGTAGTTATGGAAACAAAGTGTCTGACGCTGACTTGTTTTTAACACCATTACCAGCTAAAGAAATGCAGTCGTGGCAGCATCTTTTCTGAAAGCTGCTCCCTCAGGTTTGAATAAAAACAGCAGGCTGGTATATGAAAATGATGGGGTTGTCTGCGGTGGTTTTAGGTACTGTCTCACCTGCCGTTCCTCTCTGAGCCGTGGAGCCTCCGTCGGGCGGGTAAACCGGAGGAGAGCTGTGTGATGCCACCTAGAAGGAACCCAAGAGGTGAAGCATGAAAAACACTGCAAACCACCAACTTCAACGTAGACTTTTTGGCATAAATGCTGCACCGAGCACTGAATTATTCAACGCGGCGTGAGAAAAGACTGGAAGATGTGTTCCAAGAAGGATGCAATCAAAAGTAATGGTGGCTAAAAAAGTCTGCCAGGTAACCTTTGAAGGCGTGGCTCAGCATTTATATAAAATAAAATATGGGGAGCGATCTGGCCATGGCAATCACCCAGTCGTTGTGGGATTTCAGTGAACCGTCTCTGCAGTGAACTTGAGGATAAGTTGATGAATGGCACAAAAAGTTCTCCAACATTTTCCTCTGCTGAGGTAAAAGTAAAGAGAATTGCCACGAAGAACACAATCCCAGACGTGATTGGCACTGACCTCGACCGGGGGGATGATTTACCAGAGAAAAAGGTCCAAAGAAACTGGAGAAGTCTCGTAAAGCTATGGAATTGAAGCGATATTGGAGTTTATGCGGTGGACTCACGCTCACGCCGCCATATCCACAGATTCTCTCAAAGTCTCCTCTTCATTCCTCCTCCTCCGCTCTCAGCACAGCAAATACTAATCTCGCTTCTACTAATGACTTCTGACGAGTGACAAAGCACCTGAGAGAGCAGACTGTGATGGATTCCAGCTGCTGTTGGACTGGAAATTACTATCATTTGTTCAAGAAAATGGCTTCAGATGCAGCCGTTTCTGAAGGGGATATTGGATAAATTGAAATGGTTATAAAGGACTAGCATAGCTTGGGCCAACGCGCCGCCTGGTTCCGTGTGCAGTTATTATCTGTGGAAAGCAAAGCAAGCGAGGATGAGGAGGCAGTAAGCGCTGAAAAGCTCCCAGCCTGGGCAAAGCATGGGTCTGCTCAGGGGGGGGGCAGGAGTTCCAGCTTGGCTCTGTCCTTTGAAAGGTTAATGCTCTGGCCCACTTCAAACCTGTCGGCCCTATCAACTCCATCTGCCAATTACTGGAGGGCCCCGGGGCTTTGTCTGGAGCTTTGTCTGAGGTCCCTCGCCCTTCAAAATGTTTAGTAAGAGAAATGGCATCTGCCCTGTGGAGAGGCGCGTCCACCATCCACTCCTGCCCCCGAGTGCGCTGCCACGGCGACATAAAGTGGATTTCATTTGCAGATGTGATGCAGCGATCTCATATAACTGCATTCAGAATGGATGAGCATGTTATTGCCTCCCGCTGGCTAAATAATTGGGAATGGGAGAGAAAAAAAAAAACGTCATTGTTACAGATAAGCCCCCCCCCCCACACGAATGTTCATTAAAGAATATCAGGAGCATATTAAACTGCAGAAATGCTTACCCTGAGTCAGCTGGCAGGGATCAGTTACCACACAGCCACTGACTGAACACAGTGCACCCTCCTGAGGGATCAGAGTCACGGTTCCAGCTCTCGAGCACACAATGTTCACGAGGAGGAGCCTTGAAGCACTACGACGCAATTAAATACGAAGGCACAATAAGACAAATACATACAGCCCTGATGCATAACATTCCATTTTCAGTGCAGAAGCAACGCCAATATCCTGACTGCATGATGCTTCGTCACTCCCAATCAGGGCTCTGCCCTCCTGCAGGGACGATTTAACAAAAAAAAAGGTCACGATACAAGAAGCAAGCTGTTGTTTGGTAATTAACGACAGCACCGGATGTCGGCTGGTAAACAATTTGAGACAAATATAGAGTAATGCGTGAATTATATGAACTTCAAATACACTTTGAAATAATACAGGATGATTCCAGTGCTGAGCAGGTCTTCATCAATACCTATCAGATGAGGAAACAGTCACCACGCCACTCCTATAGGATATAAGAATGTACAACCAGGGGGAGGAAAGAGAATCATCCAATAGCCTGTAGCTGGAATGGCACACGGTATAAAATAAAAAATAAAAAAACTGCTGACAGACATTTAATGGCAACCAGGAGAAGAGTGAATTCTTTATGACTGCTCTTCCTCGCCTGAAGGCCAAGCAGAGCAGCGGCGTTCCAACCATGTGTCGCGGCGAAGCGGCAGAGTGGCTAACGGCGAGAGAGACGCCATAAATCATTCAGATTATGGTGGCGAGAGTCAAACTGTACATTGTGTTCAGAGAGCGAAACAGACACAGCGCCGCCGTCCACACACACACACACACACACACACAAGACGGGTTGTATACCATGCACCATTGCCTTTATTGATACACAGCCATCAACTATGTGCGTTACTGCTAAAATACTCCTGAGCTCGTAAAGTATACGTCAACTTTAGATAACGGAAACAAACTTCAGGTACTTTGGTGTCTTTTTTTACAATGTGTGCTGTATGGAAGGTCAAACTAAAGAGTTTACGAAGCTGAATGCATGCATCGGACGAATATCGGCGCATTTTCTTATCCATAAATAGAGTATTACGTTGAGGAAAGTGAATAACTGTAGTAAAATTTGTCACGATAAGACTATTTCGTGGGGGCATTTTCAAATCTCAGAAGTGTTAAATGTAAAATAAAAAGACACTTCAATGTCCGTATTTCCCCACATAGGCTATGGATAAATACTGCATTCTAGTGACACACAAAGCAACGTGACAGTTGCATCACATCTCAAGTCGGAACAGAAATTAATGTCCACATGTGGAGGGGGAGGAGAGAGAAAAAAATCCATTCTGCTTGTCCAGAAATCCCTGATAAATATGCATTTAATGGGGTTACGGCACCTCGACAGGAATGCTATAGGAAGAAGTGGAGAAATGGATGTAATCCTTGAAAGCTATTTCTGAAGCACAGGAAAGCTACACCTAAAACCTCACACACACACACACACACACACTTCACTGCCTCCAACAAGTGTTGCAGAGGAAATGTAAAAGCACGAGTCACCCTACTTTATGTGTCTGTCAAGGAGGCGATTATCATTTAAATTTTGTACAAAAAGTAATTTAGTATTACTTCATTTCTAAAACTTGCACTTCATAAAAAAAGACCAGACAGGCTGCAGACTGAATGACTTTAGTTTGAGGAGTTAATTTGCCAATTATTCAATAAGAAATTAAAATCTGTGGCCTTGGATGACCTGCTGGGTTCAATAAAGACACGCTGAATTAAGCCATGCAGAGAAAAAAAAAGTGTTCAAGGCTGCTAACCTTCTCCTCCCAGGGCAACGGGCTGTGGTTCAATAACCCAGAGTCGACCCGGGCATCAGAAGTATTCTTCTGTTAGGCTGCTGGACTAACGCCTCACATTGCCATGGATTATCTTAAGTACCTCCCCCAGCAGGCAAAGCAGAAAATCTCACATATGAAGGGATTCAGGAGGCAACACTCTGCATAAACTAGTCCCCCTCTCTTTCAACCTCCTACTCTCTCTCTCTCCCGTATAGATTGGACCGTGAAGTGAGAGACGTGTCCACCACAACCTCACTCATTGGCAGTTGTGAGATGCGAGAAATCCTTTTTTTTTCCCCTAATGAAGAAGGAGAGGCATCGACCTCGCCCCCCCCCCCCCCCCCCCCGTACTTAATTAAAAGGGATTCTTCACAGACTTCATTAGGGGAGCAGCAGCCCTGCTAGATTAATGCACTGTCACTTTCCTCACACAACAAGAAACGGATGGGATCGCCCTATTTTCTTCTAAAATTCGCACAAATAATGGAGAAAGTTGCTCCTCGCCACACTCAGTCAGTCAGTCAGCGTTTGCTAAGAGGAGGACAAAAAAAAGAAGAAGTCTGCTTTCATATGGAGGCAGCTGGTGAACATACTGTAATTAACTGTGGCCCAGACCAGCAGCCAGGCTCAGGCAGCATTTAGGCTCCCATTAAAAGCCATCATCTGTGGTTGGGCAGAATTTCTAATGGATTTTTTCCTCAGCACTTTTGACAGTTCAGGTTCCCGACTTGGTTAATATGCATTTCAAAACACTGCTATAGGCCAACCAATCCTCCTTTCCCGACTGCCCATCAGCCTCGTCAGGCGGAGCGCCTTGCCAACGGACCGGTTAAGCAGGTACTGAACGCGGGCCAAACGGAGAAAACTCCTGCATTTGAAATCCTTGAAAGAGCTGTATTTATACCCCACATTACTGCTCTTTAGGAAAACGTTCAAATGAATAACGCATGAAGGGAACGCCAATTACACGGACAGTTTTCGAAAATGGCATGAAGCCTTTTGTTTGAAATGATTAGTTAAAATCCACAATGGTAAGCGACATTGAAGAATTGGCATGGCATAAACATTTCTGTTTGTTAATTGCCCCTTTTATATTATTTGTGTAATTGCTACATGTAAAAGCAGAATCTCAACCTGTTTTTTTTTTTTGGTTCTGGTTGTAATAGGACTGTTTTGTGTAATTAGCCTGATGTGCACTCCATCAACGTGTTGCCATGCATGCAACTTGTGGTTAAAAACTCAGGTATTCAACCTGATACAAGCCAACTGGGCTCCCAACCAGTCCACTGATTCTCCTGTTACGGGTCCCAGAATAGAAAACTACAACCTTTTAATTAGTTTTTGTCATTTGTTTAAAGATTGTGAAAATAAACTTAACTTTTTGTGAATACAAATGTTTTTTTTCCCTCAGGATTTAAGTCCTTGTAGGCATTAATGGCACTAATGACTCATGCGTGGGGTCAGATAAATGTTTTTCTTGAATTAAATTAAGAGAACAAACGTCGATCTAGTTTGCAGCTGAGCCTTGCTGGCATGTGAACAATAAAAAAAAAAGGCAAGCTGCTGATAAGAGCGCGTAAAAAAGGTCATGAAACGCAATAATGGCTACGTCTGATGTATAACTGCTGACTGTATGGAGGTAAATTGACATTAAACAGAGCCAGGCTCAGAGCATCTGAGGCTTAAGTTGTGCCTTTGTGCTGATTGCAGCATGTTTGCAAAATACAAAGACCAGTAGGATCAAAAGACAACTCTGTTGTTCATTTTATCTCAGTGAAATTGAGGTTCCTCCCACCGCTAGTGTTACAAGCACACCTGAAAGGGGCGGCTGGGGAGCCGAACTCCACTCATGAGGAGCTACTCACAAATCTGTGAGTGTGTGTGTGTGTGTGTGTGTGTGTAGGCCTCATACCCCTGAAGTAGAACAACATTTCACTTTACCCTCTTCCTGCCTTTCTTTTTTTGTTTTTTGTTCTCTCAATCTGTTGCCGTCTGTCTGGTAAGAGGCTGCTCTGGAATCCATCTCATATTAATTACTTTCTCTTTCCCACATGCCCTGTAACCAATCTGGGAAGCTGACGATGAATAACTTTGCATTCTAAATCTGCTTTGAATACAAAATTCTAAATTCTGTTTACACCGCTCTTGGTCAACTCGTCTCCTCGCAGGTCCCGGGCACAAATGTTTCGTCTGGCTCGAAGCAACGGCGTCTACTAAATTAAAACACAGAATATATGAGACATGAAGAGTTGGAGAAGACTGCTCTTAATTTTTTTTATTTATTTTTAATAAATAGCATCGCCAAACATACCAATACAAGGCCATTTGTTAAAATTTGGAAATGGGGCTTCGCTGTACCGAGGCAGCACCTCTAAAGCCTGTGCAGAATGCAAATGTGCAGGAAGACAAATGTCAAATCCATAAAGTCATTCATCAAACACTTAGGAGATTCGGTAACAACAGTGTGCCTGCCGGTCACCAGCATAAAAGGCCTCGGTGTCACGTTGCATCATAAAAAAAAGGCTGCTTCTCCACATAAAGGCATATTTTTCAGACGGACGATAGAATGCCCATCGCCGCTTGACCATGCAAACAGATTTACAACCCCGTACCTTTAATTAATATGCCACATAGTCAGAAACGAAAGTGCCATATGTCAATAATCAAGACCTCTTAATTAGGAGAGGTGACAGCTGCTAATGAGTTCCAATACACTGTCGTGAATTAAGGGCTGTCGAGCCACTAAATGTCACCTGCTAACCACCGTACAGGAGCAGAATATTAATAATCCAACACACACACATATATATAGCCAACACTCATGTGTAGGGTATTTAAAAACCCATCCAAATGTCTTAAATGTGCAGCTTTACTCCTGTATTCTGGAGGAGGATCACTGCCTCCAGTCAAAGGTCAGATACAACGGTTTAAACACCAAGATGTGCTCGAGAGAGAGAATGTACAGCTAAGTATGAACGATGGAGGCAAGGATTCACTGCATGCTTCTCATTACTGGCACACGGCACAGTTCGCTGCATAATGCAAGAGGCTACTTGGCTGAGAAAGAGGAGTCCCAAACAGATGACATTTGGTGTTATTTGGAAGGTTGGGCACTAATTCAACGGAGGAAAAAGTGTTCGGTGTAAACTCTGGGTTTGGCACACGGTAGCGCTGTGTTTTTTTTTTTTTTTTGTTGCAGCTTGGGGTCTTGTAAAAAAAATAAAATAAAAAAAGGATGCTACCACTCTGTCCCAGCCTCAGAGAAACCATATTGGGTTGAAAGAGAAGGCACGTCTGTTTGGTTTTGTCAGAGTGCCCTAACAAACATCTCACACACACACACACTAACTTCATGATAATTACCAGGACTCTGCCATCGGATGCCATTTAAACCTAAATAGATGGAAAATTAAATTTAAATGTCAGGTTGACTCGAGTCTCATTAGCCTTTTCCACTCCATGAAGTGGCTGTGGTTGTTTTACAGGACTTGCAGTGACACCTGCTGGTAGGATGTCTTTACTGCAGGCAGTTTACTGGGAGCTTTGTTGTTTGTTGGTGTTAAAATCAAAAGCAAACCTTCACATGTCATGCACTCACTTTATCTGTATCAAATGGCATCATGTTTACAATATTCTTCACCAAATAATACATTGGATTTTGGATGTGAAAATGAAACTTGTTACGAAAACAGGGTGGACAACAAAACCATAAGCAACAAGGGCCCCTAACAAACTATTGTCTGTGTAGAAACAATGTGTTTGTCAACAAGAGTATCTCACATTTTATTCTGAAATGTTCACCCAACTTTCTACCTCAGATCTAAGAAGGAAAAGGAAAGAAAAAGCCGAACCTGCAGGCTTTGGCTGCAAGTTTTTGGTTGTCTTTATCTGATTAAATGAAAGAACTACACAAAACTGGATCAAAGAAATAAAGCAATTCTCTCTGTTACTTGTCTTGTTATCCTGTAGCTCATGTCCACGAATCAAACGCACAGCGCCAGGCGCCTCAGAGTCAAACTAACAGATGTTAAATTGGTCCCAGGGTATTTGAGCTGAAGCTCGCTTGGCCTCTTTATTAATGTATTTTACGAATAGTTTATTTGAACAAATTGGTGAACCAAACCCCGACTGCCCCTGGATGAAAGTGTTGCGGATGTGGCTGGATTAAATCATGCATGTATGGGACAAAGAGGAAGCAAGAAAGACATTAAAATGGTATGAATAATTAAAAAAAAAGACATGCATTTGTAGACTGTGGTTTATCTTTGAATGTTAAAACAAAAAAACTAAATTAATCAAAATAGTGTCGCCCCATTTGCTGGTCCACTCCATCTGAGTGCTCGGACCTGGAGGGAGGGGGGTTATTATTATTATTACATATTCTTCCATATGGCAGAGGTTGACTCACCCCTGCCTGATCCTGATGCAGCTCCTCTTCTATCCTCACAGAGGAAGATGGCTCCCAGAGGGGGAAGCTGGAGTAGTAAAAAGTCCTACAATGTGACTTTGGAGTAAAACAGCATCAACATGTATATCTTAGGATCCTTCCTGGCCTTTTATGTGACTTGTGAACATATACAGGACCTGATTGGCTTCTTCTAGTAGCCTTCCGAGTCTGGTAACCTCCGCCTGCAGCTCTCTGATCACCTTCATGCTGCAGATGGCTGCCATGAGAGGCCACCAGGGGAGCTGATGAACAGTGAGTGAAAACATGACAAAGAATCACAAGGTTTCCATCATGATCAAGATCAGGTAATAACTTAAAAAACAACGGGGTGACACATGCACTTCCTGGAAACAGCAGTTCTGGTTTACTGGATATACTTGCTGTCATGGTAGTCATAGAGTTCCCACCCAGGCTGTCCTTCATGTCAGCACAGAGTCTCTGTAAGGAATCTGCTTCTTCTTCTTTGTTGGCTGTCCTTCCACACTTAGAGCTGGGAGGTCACACAGAGAGAAACTCAACATAGTAAATGGGCCAATATTAATGCTTAAAGTGTGACTAAAACATTTTTTAATTTATTCCAGCTAACTTCATCAAGTCGATGTTTCCTTCAAAATTATGAAAAACCAATTAAACTGGAATTTAACCAACCATCAAATTTGATAATAGAAAAGAAAAGTAACCCCTATACTGCGTTTTATTTTGAAATGTACTAAAATCTTCAGCCTTCACATAGAACACAATCATTGTTCGCCATCTAGTATTGCATTGGTCGGGTCAATGCTGGATAAAGATTCCAGTCATGCTGCAACTGCCATTTACCCAATGCTGAGATGTTGCTGCCCAGGGTGACCAGGGATCCGGCTCTATCGTCGCCTGCCAGGTCCACAAGGTGGACCTTACTCATCGTCTCACGTGGCGGCTCCGCATCAAACCAAAAAAGGAAAAAAAGAATATATATTTCTATTACTTAGCAATCTCCGTCTAGTTCAAACGAGGCAATATCACAGAGGAATAGTTAAAGGCGGTCTCACGACAAAAGTGAAAAAAAAATTGAATCTCTTTGAAGATGAAAAAAAGAAGAAAGAAAAACAGAACACGATGAAAACGATCATTACACAAAACGGATAAACAAGGCTAATTAGAGCTCTTGAGGGATGGCCTATACCAACACCCAAAGAGTTGGCGGGGAAACTTTTTAAAGCATGTGTTACCCAATTTCCAATTGGTAGCCGTGGCAACGAGGATGCGTTTCCTCACCGCAGCTCACCTGGGTGAAGCCGATGGGGATGATGGGAGCGGCTGCTGAGGTCATTCATGCCTCTTACTCTCTAGCCTCCATCTGAAGGTCCAGCACGCGTCCATTACAGCTCTCCAACTAATGCAAAGACAAGATTGCACACGAGGCCACAGATTAATGAGGAGTTTCATTGTGGATATGTGAATGCCACAATGAGAACACAACGAGTTACAATTGGCCGTCGACTATGAAGAGAGACGCACACAGTCGGTTTGAAGGCAAATGATTGTGCATGCATTGCTCCGCTTGCATTGGCAATGAATAAACAAACATATGCAAAGTAGGTTTCGGGCCCAGCACTTCAATCAATACGGAGTGTGTGTGTGTGTGTGTGTGTGTGTGTGCAAGAAGCAAAAGGGACTAGTCTGAGTGACTGATTCAAAAACAATGCAAGGCACGGAGCAATTAGGCTTTATGAGAGCGTGACAGTGATGGAATGGCAGAGGCCGTATCCTCTGGATGGAGCCAGGTTGTTTTCTGGCACCGCGTTGGGACTCAGAGCGGGTTACGATATTAGATGGTTTCTGAATGACCAGCGGCAGAGCTGCAATTATTACAGCAACAACACGGGGAGCATTATTAAGCCCGTTATTGTGTGATCCCAACGACCATCACCTCAATACACAATGTGTGTTTTGCACTGAATGTGAAGCTAAACACACACACAAAAATAATATCATAGGTTGCATTCGTAGGTAAGGGATGGAGAACTTGAGCTTAAGATATGACGTTTCCTCAGATTCATGAAATGTCACACATCCCAATATTCTCACTTTATTTTTTATTAATGACTCAAAATCATGCACTTTACCAGATTCACTGAGAATTTGAAACCCTAAATCTATGATCTGGAATGTCAAAGTCACATTTTGGGGAATCTGGAATGCATTGTGTAACTCACTTCTGCTGGGCGTATACCAAAAAAAAAATGTGTGAAGTGAAATTAACAGGGAACAACTCATTACCCATCAGGCACCATCTTGGTCATGCTTTGTCATTCTTCTGACCGCAGGCCGAGTCATTGTCAGCTGGAAGTAGAAGGTTTATCTGTGTTCACACTCATTTTGTCTGGTCATGATGTCTTGTGATTACACTCTGCAGTTGAATTAATTAAAATAGAACATGGACTTGTGACCTGTCCAGGATGAACCCTGCCTTCGCCCAATAACAGCTGGGATCGGCCCCAGCCCCCGATGGATGGATGGATGGATGGATGGATGGATGGATGGATGGATGGATGGATGGATGGATGGATGGATGGATGGATGGATGGATGGATGGATGGATGGATGGATGGATGGATGGATGGATGGACATGTACTTGTTTCTGCAACATTCTTTTCTGGTTCGGCTTTCAAAATTGCATCATGGGTATCAGAGAATGAGGCGTTACTGCCTGTGGAAGTGACAATGCTGATGTCGCCACATCTCTAGTGGGAACAGATCAACCCATTTCAAGTTTTAAACACACTTTACAAACATTATGATGAGTAAAATGGTCATAGAGCTGAAAAGGGCTTGCAGCAGTAGACTCATAACCTTTATATTTAAAAGGTGGTTTAATATTTAAATGTGTTGTGTTGGATCAGAAAACTACCTTCTTAAGCCACAGTATATTTGGAGTCTGCAGTCATCACTTTAAATGATTGGTGTGCAGAAGAACATACAGTAAGACGAGCGTTGGAAGGTGCTTTACCTGACCTCGCCATCGCTCTCGCCTCTACGAGAAATCTCACCGAACAGGCCTTCGCAGATCCGTGGGATTAAACCTTCATCTTCCCGGCACATTTAAAAAACAAAAGGAGAAAATGTGTCATTTAGAGCTTTTATAAGTGATAGTGTCAAACACAGTGTTGCTTTTAAAATGACAAACTCATTTTGCTCCTGTTGTGAGCTCTTAATTTGCCTCGCCGACGCTGCGACCACAGCTCGGCACATGCAAAGACTGCTGAACAAAACAAACAGCGGCTCATCTGATATGGAGTCGCTGAAGCATAAAAGCAATTCCACTCTGAGCTGCATGCCCTCTTGTTTTAATTACAAAGTAACAGATAGTAAGCATTAAGAGCCATATATAATTATCTGGGATGTTGACAGCAGCTTTGCTGATGACCTTGCACAAGTCTCCCGGTAGACGAGCGGAAAGCTCACCGGTAATGTGGAATTTCAATCGCAGCGCAAGGTGAGGAGAAAAGAGAATCTGTGGGTTGCTGGCCTCATCATATTTTCTGATTGGTGCCGGAGAAGCAGGGAGATAAATGGAGACGAAAGCGGTGGGGAGTCGCTGATATGTGCACACTGGGTTGGCACTACTGGGGCGTGTAAACATGGTGACATGGGTGTCCCTGCAGCTACTTTACAGTTGGGGATGAAAGTTTGAAATGCCAGCTATTCTCAGGATTAATTAAAAAGAAAACTAGAATCTCAGAATCAGAAATCTATTTATTGCCAAGACGGATTTTACACCAACGAAGATTTTTTCTTGGTGACTTAGCTGCATAAATTGAGGACAATAACAATAAACAAACAGTGACTATAGTTTATAGAAATGACTGGTGTATGACTTCCCTGAGCCGGTTTGGCCACAAGCAAACACCTTACCCTCAAATGCTGCAAAATCTGAAGCAGGCAAAGAAAAGGGCCAGTTAATAATGCTGTCTGAGACTACAATATAAAGCAGGTTCTGTAGGAAGTTTAAACATAGTAGTAAAGAGAAGAATACAGATACCCTCTCCTGGGATATAAATGTGGGTTTTCCTCTGTCAGTCGAATCATATGAGAAGTCATAAGAAAAGGTCTTGCTTCCGTCCTTCAGCTTGTCCCCTCGGCTGCGATTTCAAACGCACAGCCAGCTCTTAATATATATATATATTTATGAAAAAGTTAATTAACTGCAGTGTAGAACATGTTTTACTTTGTGATTAAATGTCTTGTGAATAGACTTTTCCTTCATGCATATTATCACCTTGGATGAAAGCTGCTTTTCTCTGTGGGGTAAAACGTGAACGTGAGTGGCACAAGAGTTCATTTCGATAGGAAATACAAGTCACTCATTCTACCTGCCTTTTGTCCAAAGGATGGGCCCGGAATGAAGCTATTATCGATCAGAACCAGACAGAACGGTTCCTTCTCTCAGCAACTACTCAAACTAGTCACTAGGGTGAAAACTCCTTTTTTTTTTTTTTTTTTTTTACTCATTCCTCTTTTGTTATGTAGCTCTGGGTTGATTAATGTGTTATCTCTTTGGATACAGCAGGCTTCAGGACGATGTCTCCTATTGAATAACATAACTGGGTACATATTATATTAGCCACCTATACAAATGGAAAAAGGCTCAACCAGACTTCACTTTAAAATTGTATTTTGAGTTCTAATCAATACTTGTAATTGAAATCCACATATATATAAGTGGGCACCAACGTACAACGCGTTCTCAGGCTTTCCCATGCAAATGGGATGAATAAATATGCTGCATTTTAAACTGAAGGAACAACGATGATTCAAAACGATTAATTAAATTATCCGAAAAGTTATGCTGCGTTGTGTATTAACGTGTGTACGTATTTATTAGTACGAACTAAGAGTATTTTCCAACATTCTGTTTTTTCCCAGTCTTTGCACGAACCTGAACACAGCATTGTTGTCGATCCACGTTTACCCATGATGCAGTGTGCGGGGGAAAAGACCCGGCGGGGACATTCAAAACTATGGCCGAAGACTCGACTATATTAAAAGCAACATTTAACTCGGAAGGCACGTCCGCGGGTGACAGCGGAGACAATGGGAGGGCGAGGCGCCTCGCGTTTTCACCAGAAAAGGATATTAGCGCGCTGGAGGAGGTGAACGTGACGTGTAAAGTCCCGACGTTACAAAGTGTTCCCGACGATTCAAATTCGTGCCGACCGAGAGCGGAAGTCGCCGAACAATCCTCGCCGAGAGCCACAAACACACGTTTAAAGGTGGACAATGAAGTGGAACCGACAGATATGAATCGACTTAACTCAAAACAGCTCGACGTTTGCGACGGCGAAGACAAAGAGAACACCGCTATGCCCTCCGCAGTCGGCGCTCCAGGTAGGAACCAAAGTCAACTTGGGTGGGGAACCTATGTTTCTCCAGTAGGGGGACATTTTAGCAACGTGACTCACGCCTGAGAGCCAGACCTAAAGCTGACGAGTGGATTAAAAACTATTAAAATCAGTTGTTGCGTTGTAAAAACGTTATCATTCTGAGAGTTGATGTTAAAACAGTCCTCTCTTATATGCGTACATGTGACTTATGTGTCCAGTTTATATTATATTTCTCAAAATAAGACGGACATAATGTATTGAGATACAGTTTTGGGGTATTTTCGATATATTATTAGAGGTTTTGCTCCACTGTTTATTTAACACCAATGATTTTGAGGTTAAATAATTGTTATAATTGAGAGTGTGTTGTTTTTATCATTGTAAAAATAATATTTTTGGACTGTTCAATACATAATATACAATGTTTTTTTTCTTTACAAAACGTGTCAACAACGAAAAGATAAAGCTACCCAGCAGTATATACAGTATTTACAAGTAGACCCATCCCGACCAGATGCGTTAAAATGTTACATGTTAAGGTGAATTTATATATTAAATAACCTGATAATACTGCAAAAAATCTTTGAATGCAGGACTTTGTATGTGTTTTGGGGGGTGGAAACAACGTCTTTATTATTAAACTGGCCTTTGCTAGATTTCATTAACATTTAACAAGCTAATTGGGTCCATTGCTCACCCTAATGACATTATTCTGCTCCTTGTTTGGACAGATGACAACCAAGCCGACCACACTTCAGGCCAGGCAAGTTTGCAAGATTCCAGCGTGACTGCCGGTAAACAACACGGTCACACAGAGGACGACATTGACTCTGAGGTGATGAGAAGAGCGAAGGACGAAGGGCGCGTGAACGTGGTTTTCCCTGGCACCGTCACTCAGGAAGGCTGCTGCCGCTTCGTCAGCGAGATCCTCAAGTGCATTCTTTATCAGAGACAGCAGCTGCCCATGACCTACGACCAGCTAGTGTACTCCCAAAAGAAACAGCAAGCCTCAGTGCAGGTGAATAGGAAACATGTGTGCACATAAATTAAACAGAGATGCTGATTTGAGTTGAACTAAAAATTGCTGCTGATTGTTTATTTTTTTACAGGATAGAGACGTAGTAAGTCGGAGGCTGGTGCAAGCTGCCGACATGGAGTTGCACAAGGTGCAACAAACCCTTCAGGTGCTAGAGGAGGTGCTGCAGCAGCTGGAGGTGCTCTTTTCCCTGAGCAGGGTGCCCCGCGTGCTGCTGCTAATGGGTGGCACCCTCAACCACCCCAAAGAGTTGTATGAGATCAACATGGAGGCTCTGCTGTTGGCCGGTGGAGATCAATGTCTTCGCGTTTCCTCGTGTTTGAGGCAACTCTTCCGCACTCTTTTCGTGGCCGACCTTCTGTCCGACAGCAGACCTGTTCGTTTAATGCCCACCACAGTCTTGGTTCTGGCTCACAGGGATTGCGGTGTTGGTTGGTTCTACCCTAAACTACAATTTAAAGTGCCAACCTGTGTAAAGCACCAAATGATTGCTCTGTCGACTGATTCCAGCGTCTGTGAGGAACCGAGGGCACAGGGGTCGGACTGGCAGGATTATGTGTGGTTTCAGGCGCCGATGACTATCAAGGGCTTTGGCAAGTGACCCAACTTAGTGTGAGCCCACTTTCTGGAGTTACCTACAATTACATTTTAATGGTGGTTCAAGCGCATTTTTAATTTTTAATTTAATTATGAGGGGTTTTTTTTCTTCAACTTGTGATTAAAAGTATGTCACTCACAAACAATATTGATACAAGCAGTATGGTGTAATATCCTTTTAATATAGTCTTTTGAAATACTGAGAGAATGTTTTCTCAAGAGGCTCTGTTGCCATGACATTTATTGATAACATTGTTTATATTTATGAAGAATGTTCTGCAAAAAAAAAACCAAATACTAAATTTGTATGGATGTTAAATACAGAGCAACACATAATATTGGTGCAATATATATTTTTATTGAGCATGACTTGAAAGGTTTAATGTATTATATTGCTTTCTTTAATCCAGTTTTAGGATACAATTGGAGTGCCAGTACCATTTTTGTGTTTTACAATTATTAAAATATGAAAAAGATTTTTGACAGAGCTGCAATTTTGGAGTTAATGGTAAATGGATCTGCAATTATATAGCGCTTCTCCATTCACTTACCCATAACACTGATGGCAGAGGCTGCCCATCATGATCTAATCTAATCCTGATTCACAATGCGGGTTCAGTATCTTGCCCAAGGGGCAAGCAATGTGTGGAGTTGATCTTCCGATTGGAGGATGATCCACGACGGAATAACCAATCAAAATCAAACAGCAATAAAAAAAGAAGAACAGATGTACCATAACTGTACCACGGGTCTGAGAGTGTTCAGACCTCCTCCACTTTTTTGACAAACTGGACAAGGTCGTCAGCTAGAAGCTGGGGCTCCTCAAAGGCAGCAAAGTGACCACCTCGAGGCATGAAAGTGTAGGAGTAGATGTTTCGATACCTAATTTGTGCCCAAGACTTAGGGCAGTGCATCAGCTCACAAGGGAAGGCGGCAAGTCCAGTGGGCACAAATATCCCTGTCCTAAAACAAAAAGAGGAAACTTAATCAGAACATGATAGGATGATGACATTTTTGTCAAATTTATAAAAGTTAAAAAAAAGGTATAGTTTCGACAATATGAGCACTTGGCCACATACTTTGAATCCACTCTTTTGTCAGGATTACTCTTAAAGTTCTCTTTGTAGAAGCGCATGGAAGAGACTATGGAGCCGGTGGTCCAGTAGATCATGATATTTGTCAAGAGGTCATCCAGGCTGAATTTCCTGTACAGATGCAGACATTTATAATAATTACAACAATCACACAAACCTTGTTGGCATCGATCATATAACATATGGTGGGAAAGGCATAGCCCTCTTGTACCTCTCCAGCCCCCCATCTACAAGATGTCTGTTCCTCTGGTCGGTCCAGGCGGAGAACTTCTCCAGGATGTAGGCCGCCAAGCCTACAGGGGAGTCATTCACTCCACAGCCTGTACACCCACATTTAGATATATTACACGCCAAGATAACCGTAAACTGAGATTACAAAATACCAGGAACAGTTAGCTTGCTTCACGTGGTTCGCCTTTGACCCGATTACCGTGTCAATGTGATCACCAGAGTCTGGTCCCCACCTGCAGTGTCTGGTTTAGTGGCCTGGATGTGAAAGTAGCCTGTTTCCCTCAGGATGTCCCAGACATTCTTCTCAAAGAACGGGAACAACCGGCGAACATCTTCCCGGCTGAAGCCCACCAGGAACGGCAGATAAGGGCCGATAATGAGGGAAAGCATCACTTTGAACCCCTTTCTTGACATAAACATGTTTAAGTGGAGACCTTTAACACACCTGGAAAAGATTACCAAAGGAAATGATCTAAGATTATAGATCGCACATTTTAAACAGCATGTCAAAATAGCTGTGAATGCAAGTTTTTTATCATGTCTTTGTTTTGGCAAAATGTCCTCAGCTTCCAGGAATTTGAAGAATCAGTAGTTTTTGGTCATGTGCACTTTGCACACTGCATGCAGTTTCACAATTTAAGAAAGAATGTCACAATGCTCCCATTTTAAAGCCATGTTGGTGGTGGAAAGTGCAGTGTAAGGGCTTGTTTTGCTGTCTTACTGGGGCTTCATCTGTGCCATGTTGGTGGTGATGAGTGACCCCCAGTCCCCTCCCTGCAGATAGAACTGAGAGAATCCTAAACGCTCCATCAGCGTCAGGAAAACCCGGGCGGCAGCGAGACTGTCAAATCCTGAAAAGATAACACGTCTGTAAACATCTGCTGCACAAACATCTATGCACTCTGCCCAAAGGGCATATTCACATTCGGACTCATTCACCTTGTTTTTGAGGGGCTTCTGAAAATCCATAGCCGGGGATGGACGGGCATATGACCTCGAACACGAAATCCCCCTGGGTGTCTGTGAGAAGCGGCAGGATCCTGTAGAACTCGTAGAAGGAGCCGGGCCAGCCGTGTACCAGCATGAGAGGCAGAACCTTCTGATTTTCACGGCGTGGAGGTCGCACGTGGATGAAGTGCACGTCCAGTCCTGCATCAGAGCGAAGGCATTGGTGGAAAGGAGTGTGTGGACTACATCTTTGACAAATATCTCCTCTAAAGCAAAGTAAGCTTACTTATTTATTTATTCATTTATTTATTTTAAATTCTGAATTAATTAATAATTTGGATACTAAAATAATAATAATAATATGTTTATATATGTTGTCAAATTAAATGAATATTCAAGAAAATATATATATCTATTAGGAATACATGAGAAAAATTTATTTTGTAAGATACTTGTTAAGTAAATAAAAAAACAATGAATGATAAAGAATTCACAAAAAAATATACGTATGATAGAGGATATGAAGTATGGAGGTTGGGATTAAATTAATTAAAAGTATACTTCTTCTCACTCCTTTTCAGACATGTCCAAAAATCCCTTATAGTTGTGTAATATTTTGTTTTCTGTATGACACTTTCAGTATGCATTTTGACATGATTGAAATATAAAAATATATATAAATATAAATTGTTTGGCGCCGTGTGTACCTTCTATTTTAGTTTTGAAGTGCGGATACTTGTTAAGCACCGCCACTTGCTTTTTCCAGTCAAACTTGTGTCTCCAATAGGAAACCACTTTCTTGAGATGCGTAGAATTGAAGCCATACTGGAAGCAGCTATCTTCCAAAGGATCCGCGTAGCGAGCTCGGTCAATCCGTTTGTGAAGATCCTGTCGAATCAGAGCACTTTTGATAACCTCACACGTCACTCTCTTATTATTGGTACTTTTAAAATGTGGTTATTGGTGCTGAAATGTTTACCTCAATCTCTGAATCTGAGGTTTGCACTTTAAAGGGGTAGATTTTCTCATCTTGTGAGAGTGGCTTCTCTCCTGCTCCCCACCAGCCTTTACCAACGGGGATACTTTTGACCTGTCTTCTTCTGTGCACCATGTATGCCAGCATCCCCCCTGCTGCTGCCACCGCTGAGCCTATTAGGAGCTGCTGATGGACGACATCCAAGCCGCAGAAAGTTCCTCTGCAAAGTGGAAAATATGAGTGGAGCAAAAAAATAATAATAGTATGATAATAGTATCTCGATCAAGAGTCGTTAAACTTACTTCAAATCCTGCAGTCTCTGCATTGTGCAATCCCAAAGGTGTAACGTCTGACAGGTGGTTTATTTTACCTGCACTGGGACAGAGGTGAACAAAAAAAAAAGAAGTTTAATTTCCTGCAGGAAAGTTGTGTCCAAACACGTAAAAACACAAATCCAGCCAACGTGCGTTTCAACATACCTCGTTTATCTCCTTTTTAAAGTGCGTTTTCAGACTTAGAAGCTACGAGACTCAGCACTGTACACAACTGACGGCTGGCTGCTGAAACGTCACACCCCACCAAGTGGTTTGATTGGCTGCGAGATGCGCCACTCCGACAGTGACGCAGGGGTTTTATATAACAGCGAGGGGAGCGTCCAGCCGTTGTGTTTTTGTTGTGTTGTTGAGTCGGTAGTTGACATGATGTGGAAGGCTGTCTTGTCGGTTCTCGCGGCGGTTTTCGTCGTCGGTTCAGTGTCTACGATGGTCGGGGGGTTGGCGGACGCGGATCCCAATGAAGAAGGGGTACAAAATGCCCTCCGTGTCGCCGTCGCCGAACACAATAAGCGCAGCAACGATGTGTACCTCACCCAAGTGTCAGAAGTGGTCAGGGTTCAGAGACAGGTTGGTAACGTTTCATTCGGGCATGTCTACCATTTTATTTACACATGTATTTATCGAATAGAGCCGGTGAAGTCGGAGGTAATCCGGTTATTCATATACACATGACGTAGGCCGTCGTGTGATACCAGTCGTTTATACTTTTTTGTCTGTAGGCCGGTTAATCCTGAAACTATTAAATCCAGTGACGAGAGCGCGACGCGTCATACTGTAAAACCACGCCCACCGGAGGGCGATACATTAATAGGGGTGAATTTTAATTATCGGGATAATCGTGAATATCGTAATTTAAATTTTTAATTTTTAAATTTTTTTTAATACAGATTTTTAAAATGTGTTCACCGTTTAGGCTGGAAGACCTCATGATTTACGAGAACCTTATTTAAAATAGTTTATTTATTTATCACTAAAATGGATGTTCTCGAAAATAAGAAGTGTTGCAAACACTGTGATGCAATATAACAATGTTTGTTTAACAAAATGTGAAGTGATACCAGCGGGGGGCGCTGCTAGAATATTGAGCTGTTGTGATAAGGACACACAATACCAAGGCAATGAAATGTTTCCCCTCCAGTGTGGGAGAGACTGTCTCTATAAGCATAAGCCTAAAGTGATTTATCTCTTTATTTATACACTGTCTGCATGGATCCTAAGTAATTCCTCTCCTAATTGAGGCATTGGCCGTGAAACAACATGTCTGGCCCTTTGAATAGCCTACAATACTATAATCCGATCAAGACCGGTCACTTGTAAAGTTTGCATGTCTCTACAACATGTCGAGTCAGCTACACATCCACCTAGACTTTTAAATAATACATATACGAAATGGAAACCTGTACACATTAATGAAGAGGGGGGAAAACTTTTTTCTTTTGCAGCAGGTCATTTGAAGTAATTTAAAAAAAGCTGTGTGTCCTTCAAAGTAGGCTAACATGTAGCTGCACTAGAACATTGTTGGTATTTGATGGCACAAACTGAAAATGACAAATGTCTGGTAATTATGTGTTCCTTCATTCTGTAATGACCTGAAATGTGCTGTAGGATTTCTACAGGGCTTTATCATCGAGTTTAACTGGTACTGTTTCCTCAAACCCACCCACTCTTCTTCACAGGTGGTTTCTGGCATTAATTACATGATAACCGTGAGACTGGCGAGGACCCCCTGCAGAAAGGACAATCCATCCGAAGTGTGTGAAATCCACCAAGACCCAGAACAGGCCCGGGTAATGACTTCATTAAGAGGCTACAACCTCAGCTCCTGGAAGAAACCCCCACCCTCCCCCCCACACACACACATTTTAGCCACTGGGAGTTATTAGACATGGCGTTTAAGTGTTATACAGTAGACTACAAACTGTCAGATTGTTAAGATAACAATCTTCTACTTCCCTGTTGAGCTTTGTTTGTTACCACAGAGTAGTTGGAACCACACACAGTGGCAGGAAGTGAGGGAGGAACTGTCATTCCAACAGCTGTCAGCTGTGAACTGTCATTCAACCAGATGGCTAGGTTTTAACACATAATTCAACATTTGCTCTTTTTATAACTATACTCCATTGATTAAACGGATTGGAATATTTGATCACTTAAATTTGCTCCTGAAATAATCCTGATCATTGAACATGGAAATACAATGCTTTAATTGAAGATTGTGTATAACGTGCGTCTTTTCTTCCTCAGTCTTACCTCTGCACATTCACAGTGTGGAGCCGTCCATGGCTGAGTGACATCAGGTTGACGAAGGAGAAATGCTAGAGAGAGGACTCCGAGGGAAATCTTCAGTTTTTGCATATTAATATACATTTCGCTGTAGAAAAAACAGAAGTATTAACGGTTCCTTTTTTTCTGCCAACGCTGCTTCACCACGTGCTGGATTGAATTACATTTGAAAGTCCAGTATTTCAGAGTAACCTCTGCAGCATCATTGTAGAGCTACATTAACGTTGCAACTTTGTAATGAAAAATCACTAATCCCAGCAAAGAACAAACTACTATGTACTGAACAAATTGATTATGCCATTAAAAACTTGAAAATTAAAATGGACTGTGGACTTGAATGATTGTGCCTCTGTGGTAAATACATACAGCCATTAAACTTTTGCTATCAAGACCTCAATTTATTATTTTTTGAGATTTTCTTTTTTGTGTGTGTGTTTTTTTCCAGCAGTATTCCTATCCATCACTGTCCAATAAGGGTATGAATACTGTAAAATGTGTTATTTAGTAGCAATAATGATCATAGATCTCTTATATACTAGATTTAATGTGAATGTCTCCTTCTGTGAACACATTTCAGAACAAACAGCGGTTTTTCACATAATCTGGGATTAAAAAAACAGTAAGTAGCCTAGTGTTTTTCTGTTGGAGTGGACGTCCACTCCAACAGACACACACAATAAGTAACCTGCCATCTACGACACACTGTCAATGATTTATAACGGCTGATCAACTTTTATTGGAACAGAGAGGTTTAAACGGACAGGCAGAATAAACGACACCATTAAAGAAGCTCGGCTCCCAAACATGAAGGTCCTAAACAAAGACGACCTACAGGTAGCTGAAGGAGTTCTTCTAAAGCACCTGCCCAAGAGTTACAAGGTATGCAAGGCATTAAAAATACATTCAAAACATAATGTCAAGCATCTCGCTGCTTGAAACCTTTAATGTTCTTTAGGTTTATGGTTTCCTACATGGGATCAACAAGAAGAAACCGACCACGCTGGAGGTAATCGTTGATACCTGGCCCGACTTCAACGTCATCATTTGTCGACCGGACCCCAAGGTGAGTTGGAGAATTGTTTATTTATGTACGTCACAGGATTTGTTAAATGTAGCGCTTGTTTCACAGGACAAGCGTGCCCTGGAGTTCATGAAAAAGGTGACATACTACGCCATGGATGAGGAGATTTTAAGGAAAATGCTGACAGAGGAGAACGTCCTCGACTGGAGCACATACTTTCTCATTGGAGGTGAGTTTAGGTCACTGACAGCTTTGTAGTGTTAATACCTAACTAGGCTTTACTGGAATACTTGAGTATTTACATTTGCTGCCACTTTGTCCTTTTACTTCAGTTCAGAGGTAAATATTGTACCTTTTAATTTCACTGCATGTTTATCATTTGACATCTGTAGTATCTATTTTACAAATACAAATTTTCCCAGGGAACATGCAGTATGGGAAGCTTATATAATATATATTATAATTATAATAAAACATAAAAACAGCATGCACTGATAACATAAAAACACACGCTTTACAGTTTTTCTGCACTTCTTTTGGCTTTATGGTTTTGCAAAAAATAAGTATAAGTATAATAAGTATAAGTAAAAATAATAATAAATAACAGAACGATACTAACATGTGAATCTTCTTTGTCCTGCAGGATTTGACACTTCCCATACTCCCATGCTCAAACAAGTGTCTTCTGACAGAGAAGTAAACAACCGATGGTACACTAAAGTGCATCTTCTGTATTTGCCAGATAGCAGTCAGCTGACCACACCAGCAGCTGACAGGTATGGTCAGAACATTAATGTTATAGATGTACCTTATAAGAGTATATTTTGCTCAACTCCTCCGTTTGACTGGTTACCGTCATGCGTTTCTCTGCACAGTGGACTCGAGTCGAGGATTTCATCTCTTGACCTTTCCCACGTCGACCTGGTGAATGAAACCTGGAAGTTCGGAGGGAACGAGCAGAGTTGTGTAACCGTTAAAAAACTCATCAGCAACTTCCCATCGTGCTGCATCACTGACGGCGGCGGTCAGCCGGTGTCTTGGGTTCTGGTTTATGATTACTGTGCTTTGGGCCTATTGTACACTCTGCCAGAGCACAGAGGGAGAGGCTACGCCAAAGTCCTCATCAACACCATGGCCAGGAGACTCCGGGCTGAGGGCTACCCAGTGTACTGCTACATAGAGGAGGAAAACGTGGTCTCCTACAAGCTATTTAAAGACCTGGGCTTCATTGAGGATCCCTCATACAGGGCAGCATGGTTCGAGTTCAACTTTTGATTTAATAAGCATTGTGATTGAATGTATAGATGAAATATTATCTGGTAAATATAACGTTTAAGTGAATGAATATGTGATTTAAAATGTAAAGTTTACTCCAAAGCATCCAAAGAGGCTTTCAATGACACAAACAATATAATAATAATGTCACTAATCTCTTCCACATAGATTCAACTGTTAAGGGGAGACGTTCAAATTAAATTGAGCTGTTGATTCATTCTTTGTCTTCTTCTGCACATATACAGTATACTTTACACTATGGCTTCCTCATATGCAGTGACATCAGGGTGATGAATGAGAAATGCTAGAGAGAGGACTCCAAGGGAAATCTTCAGTGTTTGCAGATTAATACACATTTCCCTGCAGACAAACCACATTGAAATAAATGTGGACTTAAATGATTGTACCCCTGCGGTACATACAGTCATTCAACTTTTGATATCCAGACCTCAGCCTATTTTTTTTTTTTACAGATTGCAGAAAAGTTTGAGTAAATAACTTAATTTCTGTTTTGTCTCTATGAAAGAGATACTGTTATTAGATAATGAAATGCTGTTGTTTTCGTTGAATGATTTTAGCTGCCTTAAGCTTAATTTGGTCGTATTTCCTGTTTTAAATAGAGATGCTTTTATTTTGAAGGCGACCATCCGGTATTGTCAGGAAGTTTTGGATTGCAGTAAAACTGTAGAATCAATAACGAAAAAGAGAAACAATACAATGCATTGGCAACCCGAAGAGGCACAAGGTTGGTGTATGTTGTTAATCATTAATGTTAAGACATGAGTTGTATCCTGAACGAATTTGAGCTGCTATGACGTGTTCATAATTGTTTAAGTAAGTTAGTGTTAGCCTGATGTGTATACTGTAAGGGCAATGGTAATTTTCTTACGGGAAGATGCTAGCTAACATACTTTGTTGTTGTGTGTCTTTATACACAGCTCTTACGTTGGTTCTGAAATATTAAATACATTTGAAATATCAGTCAAGTGTCAGACCCTCTTAACATTTTACAGTTTGTTTTGTGTGAGATTTTTTTCAGCATTCCTATCCATCATTGGCCAATAAGGGAATGCATTCTGTAAAAGGTGTGATTTAGTAGTAATAATTGTCATAGATTTTTAAAAAAACATTGATTTTTATATACTTGATTTAAAGTAATTTGAATGTCTCGTTCTGTAAACACATTTCAGAACAAACAGCACATATTTGGTATATTTTTCACATAATTTTATATTAATTGGATAAAATAAAACATAATAAAAGCTTTTATTTTCAAACAGGAAGTAGCCTAGTATTTTTCTGTTGGAGTGGATGTGCTCAGCTGGTATGAGACACAAAATAAGTAACCTGCCATCAATGACCAACTGTCAGTAATTTATAATGGCTGATCACCTTTTATAGGAACAGAGAAGTTTAAACCGACAGAATAAACGACACCATTAAAGAAGCTCGGCTCCCAAACATGAAGGTCCTAAACAAAGACGACCTACAGGTTGCTGAAGGAGTTCTTCTAAAGCACCTGCCCAAGAGTTATAAGGTATGCAAGGCATTAAAAATACATTCAAAACATAATGTCAAGCATCCCACTGCTTGAAACCTTTAATGTTCTTTAGGTTTACGGTTTCCTACATGGGATCAACAAGAAGAAACCGACCACGCTGGAGGTAATCGTTGATACCTGGCCCGACTTCAACGTCATCATTTGTCGACCGAACCCCAAGGTGAGCTGGAGAATTGTTTATTTATGTACGTCACAGGATTTGTTAAATGTAGCGCTTGTTTCACAGGACAAGCGTGCCCTGGAGTTCATGAAAAAGGTGACATACTACGCCATGGATGAAGAGATTTTAAGGAAAATGCTGACAGAGGAGAATGTCCTTGACTGGAGCACATACTTTCTCATTGGAGGTGAGTTAAGGTCACTGACAGCTTTGTAATGCAGTGTAGGCAAGCTTATATAATATGTCCATCCATCCATTGTCTACCGCTTTATCCTGTATTCAGGGTCGCAGGTATATAATATGTATTATAATTAATGTTATAAAACATGAATACAGTATGCACTGGTAATGTCTATAACAAATATAATGTTTTACCGAGTACTTTTCCTTTTGACACTTTTAAGTACATTACGCTACTTTTTCTTCAATACAGGACTTCAATTTGTAATTTAAGTGATTAACCACAAAGTAACTTAAAATTATAATTATACTTGCTATTTCCAATGAGTAAAGGGGAATAATATTTCCACCACTACTGATGTAACCCCTTACAAAGAAAAATAACAGATGTTATTACACATGGGAATCATTTTTGTCCTGCAGGATTTGACACTTCCCATATCCCCATTCTCAAACAAGTGTCTTCTGACAGAGAAGTAAACAACCGATGCTACACCACAGAGCAACTTCTGTATTTGCCAGACAGCAGCCAGCTGACCACACCAGCAGCTGACAGGTATGATCAGAACAAATGTACCTTATACGAGTATATTTTGCTTAAAGTGATTGTTCGGATGTAAAATGCACCCTAGGTAATTTCCACCATGACATCCAGCCAAATACCCCCTCAGAAGCATTTTTAGCGATGGTCAACATTGGTCAAGATAGGGCTATCAGACTATCCGACCCAGCCGTCGCCGTCGCGCGAGAGTATGAAAAATTTTCGCTGAATTTTTAATGCTTGTATTATCAGGTCAACAAGTGTTGACAAGTGTTGACCTGATAATACAGGCATTTATAAAAATTCAGTGAAACTTTTTCATATTCTCGTGTGAAAGTCTTGTGATGGAAACAGTTTGGTAAACACGGAAGTGGCGTCGACGCAGTGCTAGCGTTAGCAGCCGAGGATAGGCGCTATCAGGCAAGTGTTCTTTTTAATAAACTCCTGGCTTACTTACAAACTTTCAAATGCCTCGTTTTGTGAGTACAGACCCTATGTGTACTACTGCAGAAGTTTGGTAACATTCCATGCATTATTAGTGGGGTAATTTACAAGATATACACACTGTACCATTAGCGCTAGTACTAAGCCATTCGGCTGATAGCCCTATCTTGACCAATGTTGACCATCGCTAAAAATGCTTCTGAGGGGGTATTTGGCTGGATGTCATGGTGGAAATTACCAGGGTGCATTTTACAAGAACATCACTTTAACTCCACATGAGTGAAAAGTAAAATATTGCCGTTTGACTGGTTACCGTCATGTGTTTCTCTGCACAGCGGACTGGAGTCGAGGATTTCATCTCTTGACCTTTCCCACGTCGACCTGGTGAATGAAGCCTGGAAGTTCGGAGGGAACGAGCAGAGTTACGCAAACATTAAAAAACTCATCAGCAACTTCCCATCATGCTGCATCACTGACGGCGGCGGTCAGCCGGTGTCTTGGGTTCTGGTTTATGATTACTGTGCTTTGGGCCTATTGTACACTCTGCCAGAGCACAGAGGGAGAGGCTACGCCAAAGTCCTCATCAACACCATGGCCAGGAGACTCCGGGCTGAGGGCTACCCAGTGTACTGCTACATAGAGGAGGAAAACGTGGTCTCCTACAAGCTATTTAAAAGACCTGGGCTTCATTGAGGATCCCTCATACAGGGCAGCATGGTTCGAGTTCAACTTTTGATTTTCTAAACATTGTGATTGAATGTATAGATGAAATATTATCTGGTAAATATAACGTTTAAGTGAATGAATATGTGATTTAAAATGTAAAGTTTACTCCAAAGCATCCAAAGAGGCTTTCAATAACAAACAATATTATAATAATGTCACCCAGGTCTTCCAAATAGATTCAACTGTTAAGGGGAGACGTTCAAATGAAATTGAGCTTTTGATTAATTCTTTGCTTTCTTCCGCACTGAAAAATTAAACATACATAAAGTATAAACTTATATATGTCTTCCCCATGTTATGTACACCAATGCAATTATTGTAACCATGCTCCACCATAAAAAAAATTCCAAAGATGTCATGCTTTTGTTTTGTTGAGGTTTCATGTTGTTGTTTTGACATTACTGTCTTCAGAAGGTTCCCAGTGTGGATTTAGTCCAGCACATGTTATTGTCGGTTTTAATTCTGAAAAAGATGTAAAGAGTTTCCCAAATCTGGAATGGGTTTATTTATATATTATAAGTCAGAGCCTATAATACACTGGGAAACAGTAGTGGGCAGTTCATTTAATGCAGTTTTTTAAAAGACATTTACTACTGTATTCCTTTAGAGGGCCTTGTACTTCACTTGAGTATTTTAATTATATACTGCTTTATACTTTTAATTGTTTGGAGTCCAACATTAGACTATTTTATTTATTTGACAGCTCTAGATAGGTAAAAAGTATGCAGTTTGCATTTACTCACTGGAACACATTGGTTTTATCGTGTCACCATTTAATTTGTTTTCAAAGCATGATACAAATAACTTCCGATAGAGAATCTCAAATCTTGTTTGAACAATGCATTCTCTCAGAACTCAAATGAAATACAAAATACAGCAGAAAATCAGATTTACACATTTATTTATAGATTTTCCTCAATAATCTCTGTCCAGGGAATCGATCTTCGCCACATTGAGATCGTCAAAGCAGTGGACTCAGAAATCAACCTTCCCTCTAGAGACAGCCATGCAGTGATAACTTAAATGTGTGTGACTAAATCATTACATTAGGTTTAATAACAAATAAAACAGGTCTTTGCTCTGAAACACCATCTGCTCTGCTTTGCATGAGCTCAGCGATTCCAATCAGCTCTCTGGATGGATCTCAAGTTGGCTCGGCGAATCAGACACGGAGGTTTGGAAAGACTGAGGACACCGTCGGAATGATCTGGAACATGCTCGCAAACTTCCCCTCCTGCTGGGTGCTGGACACAGACGGAAAGCCGGCATCCTGGATCCTGACCTATGAGTCGTGTGCAATGGGCATGTTGTACACTCTGCCAGAGCACAGAGGGGAAGGCTACGCCAAAGTCCCGTTCAGCACCATGGCCTCCACACATTCAGGATTAGCCAGTACACTGCTTCGCAGAGGAGAACGAGGTCTCCTACAGGCTTTTTCAAAGCCTGGCTTTCATTGAGGACCCCTCATACACGGAAGCCTGCTTTGGATTCAATGAGATTTAAATACCTCAAAAATAAAAGTCTCCTTGAATGATGGGTCGCTCTCAGCATAGAAAAGGGGAAAGAAATTCGGGTTGTTTTTAACCCTCCTACTGCATGGCAGCACGTTGTATTTTCCGTTCAGGCTCAGCTGCCTTAAATTGAAATGTCCTGCTTCATGGACTCTCCACAAAAGCACTTGATGCATGATTGGATCTGAAATCAAAAGTTTGAAAAATATTTCTTTATTTAGAACTTTAAATATATATTATTCTCTTTAAAAAACACATGATAATGTGGAATTGTGCTCTCATTATATATGTGTGTATGCGTACTACACAACTATTACATTAAAGTTCATACATTTTACTATTACTCACCAGGCTACCACACTATTAATATTAAATAGTATATATGTATTCCTATATCTTAGCCGCTATACTTTTTAATGTAGATGGGTAGGTAGAATTGTCGAGCATCTTCTGTGTATCTGTGATTCATTAAGAACAAATTGGAAATGGTGGAATATAAATGTTTGAATAGAAGGAACAGAAAAACCTGCTCACTGCTTTACCTTTGTTCCGTGAACTCTTCGAGACGAACCAACCAAGTTTTCCAGTACTCCGACATCAGCTTTGAGTTTAACTGATGAGCATGAGCCGGGGTGCCATCCTTGTAGGCGACTACGATGAGCCCATTTTCAACCTGCAACAAGAACAAATTAACTGGGTGTGAGAGGTTGTTCTTTTGTGTGACACACTGTAGCAAATATTAAAATAGTAGATAAGACTAATTAAACAGATTAAATAGATATATTAATATTCTATCACTCATACAGGACAGTCATTCTGGGTGCAAAGCAGAGAATTCAAAGATCTGTCACGTGGTTAACCTCAGCAGATCACCTGGAATTTGTAGTTGCCATCATTGTTCAACGCCCCGGCGTAGGCTGCAACTTGAACTGGGTTGTCGTACGTGTTGCTCAGGAAGGGTTTGGGCTTCTCTGAAGTCTTCCAGTCAATAACGCAAAGCACGCCCCTGCAGACAAAACATGTGCAGTCAAGTCTGGCATTGAGGGGGGTTGTAGAAGCTGCTTTTAGTCTGCAGATCTGAGTGTTTACCTGTAGCGACCGACGCAGTCCACGATTCCCAGATAGTTCAGCGAGTCGTGTTGCACGGTGCTTTCGATAGCTCTCACCGCGCTGACGTCCTCCAGTACGTGAGAGATGCTCTCCATGTATCCCTGCACCTCGGGGGGATGTTCTGCTGGCTTCACGTCCTTCCACGTCGCACCTGAGGTAAGGATGTCCTCCACCGCTGAATGGAAAAGCTTCCCTTGTCTAAATAAATCTGAGTGAGTACAAAAAATGTAGTCACTTTTCCCTTTTCCTCTTTATTTAATGAGCACTTAATATTTGTGCTTTTAGATTTTCTTTTATATAGGTCTATCGGTTTTTTATATATGTTGCGTGCTGTTAAGCTGCAACTGGATGCTTGAGATTTCACTTGGGATTAATAAATAATATTAATAATAATAATAGTACATTTGATTTGATATAGCCATTTACAGACAAGTGATTCACATGATTAAATTGCTGAAATAAGACCTAAATAGTAAAATGAGCAAGCAAATAAATAAATGCCACTGGAAATTTAAAATAGTTCAAACAGAAAATTACAAACAAAAGCCAGTTTAAACAGGTAAATAAAGTATTTATCCATCCATCTCCAAACCATGACTCAACAGATTACAGTGATGTTACAAGACTTACTCTGACTGTATGCGTTGAAGCCTTCCTCCCCGAGCTCTGCGATCATCTTCCTCTTCCACCTCTCCAGGTAGAAGATCTGCTCTGGAGAAAGCGTCTTCTGGAGAATGCGGGTCACACTCGGCACGGAAGACCTGCCCCGGCCCCGGTTTAACACAATCCGGGCTGGGACTCCTGACTCTGGCTCCTCTGTTTCCAGAGTCCTCTCGCAGTTTAAGAAGGGATGCGATGTTTTGGTACCCTCTTCTTTGGACTTGAGGAGGGCAGCTGAGCTTTGACAACGGGTCCATAAATGTGCTCGTCCTCCGCTTGGAGGGTCTCGGGCGTTTGCGGACTGACCCTGGACATGACGGACTTAACGAGAGACGAGTAGCGTTCTGTGTCCACTGAGCTGTACGGACTGAGTTTCTTTGGGGAACTTAGGCGACAGCAAGCAGATAACTTGCTCACAGAGAGGGAGGTGCATTGAGGGAGGATGATGCCTCTGACGCACCCCACGCGCTTTACAATGAACATCGTGTCGAATTCCAGTCAACTAGCTAGCGAGAACATTAGCTAGCTAACAACATGTAGCATATGTACAGTTGTTTCTGTGTCTTATATATACTATATTTACATTATTTCGGTGATGGTACTTGCCCCAACATGTTACTTACTTTCTTCTTCTTCGGCTTCCCATTCTTCTTTTAAGTTGTATGGCGGGTTGCAGCCATTAGTTTTTAGGTGCATACCGCCACCTACTGTACCGGAGTATGTAGAATGAGACTCCCTGGACATCATCATGCTACGAATAAAAGAACGTAAAAATAAATAAAAATTAAAACACAAAAAAACTATTCAGAAGACTGCATGTTGACATGTTAGCGAACTTAAACTGTTTCTATACGTCGTCGACGTACCTCTTCGGTTTTAAAAAAACTTCCGTCAATGGAAATTCAGGTTCCGGGTATTTGTAACAATATAAACTACATTACCCACAACTCACAGTGTGAAGTCACACTTCACGTTGAAATACGTCCGTGTAACTCTTCTTGGGTCGGTGGTACTAATGTTAGATACTTAAGTTTACGCGTATTACGCCGTTACCTCGTCATTAATATGAACTCGCAAGTCTTTATATTGAAGCACGATGATAGCAATGTGCCCAAATGAAGAGGTTTTATTTTTATTTTTCGGCTCTGGAAATATGGTATGAGTGATAAGGTTGAAAACCAATCGTAGCGTTTGTAAATATGACATTGTCCAATCAGATTTATTTAGGGGCGGGATGTAGTCTGTCGTCATCGGGATGGGGCGAAAAACGGTTTGACAGCTCGTTAGGCATCTAACCAGTCAGCAGAGGGAGAGCTTCCTGCATATAGTTTTGTTATTTGGGGTTGTTGGCCTGTTCTTGTCGTTTCGTCGATTTCAGCCACATCATGACATCCACCATAGACGAAAACAATAAGGAAAAGGTAAGTTAAAGAGGCGTTGGCGGCTAGCTAAACTGAACCAAAAGTAGCATTTAAGGTACGCTAGCACAAACGGTTGCTTCCTAGCTAAGTTAATGCCGCTAACTTGTGTTGTTTTCCTGTCTACCCAACGCTAGCCTCGGGCTAAAGCTAGCTAACGTTTCATCGATAAAGCTGAAATGCGTAACCTTAGCGTCAAACCAGTGTTGTCAAACTGCACTTACACCCCCCCAAAGAAGTGTTGTTTGCTAACGTTGATGTTACCCAGTTGTGTAACGTTACGCTGAATGTGCAACACTTTCAACGCGTTAACGCTATTTTTCCATTGCGGCTACTTAACGTCCAAGTGGCCAAAAAGTAAGTCAACATTGAATCTTTAATCTCCAAAGTAACATGTTTTATTTTTGCAAATCTAAATCCCAATCTCAGTTTGTCCTCACTGTAAAGTTGAAGCCAGTTATTTTGGATGGTGTTTGAATAAGATAGAAACTGATGGCTTTGGGCTCATAACATTGTAGCAGCTAACAGATACCTCTGACCTGTTATTACATTGTCAAGCTAGGAAATACGACACGCATGGAGGTTTTGTACTGCTGCGTTACTGGTTAGACCTCCGCCGATACTATCATATAGTGCAACTATGAATTCTGGCTGATTATTGCTATTATTGCCCAATATTCAAAATGCAACAGTTATGAGCTTTGCTTGATTGATGTCTTTGATAAGTGCACACTGTTTACATCTTAAATCATCAGCACCACAAAGACACTGTAAAACTGTCAAACCAACATGATATAGTCCAGAATGATGACCAGATAAGCAGGATATTTCTTCAAAGCCGGATTTGAAAACAAGTACGCACTAAAGAAAAATATTTATTTTCATAATCTTTGTTCATTCTTTCTCTTTAGATGCGCTCTGTGTCTGTGGATCTAAACCATGATGCCTCTCTTCTTATTGACATTCCTGACGCACTCTGTGAAAGGGACAAAGTCAAGTTCACTGTCCATACAAAGGTAAAGGTTTTTACTGGTATGTTGATATTTGTTGTTTTGTTGTTTTTACAAAAATGCAATTGATTTATGTTTCTTCCCAGACCACACTTAGCTCTTTCCAGAAGCCGGAGTTCTCCGTTCCCCGGCAGCATGAAGACTTCATCTGGCTACACGACACTCTGGTAGAGACAGAGGAGTATGCTGGCTTAATAGTAAGTTGGTCTTGTTAAGACACATTAAGACCATTAAACCAGTGATCAATATCAAGTCATTATTATTCCTTCTTTATCATTCGTAGATTCCTCCAGCACCCCCAAAGCCTGACTTTGAGAGCCCAAGAGAGAAGATGCACAAACTGGGGGAAGGTGAAGCCACTATGACCAAGGAGGAATACACTAAAATGAAGCAGGAGCTGGAGGCGTGAGTGTGACACTATATTTTGCTTTGTATTCTTTACAGTTGTGTTTCATATTTTACAAAAGTCACAGACATGTTGCTGTATCTGTTTTCATTATTTTTCAGTGAGTACCTGGCTGTGTTCAAGAAAACTGTCCAAGTGCACGAAGTCTTCCTGCAGAGATTGTCCTCTCACCCCAATTTAAGCAAAGACAGAAACTTCCAGATTTTCTTAGAGTATGACCAGGATGTGAGTTCCCGATAATGCTGACTTCCTTTGCGGAGTTGTCAGTTGGAAAAAAGGAAGTAGAGTTTACTGGAGACTTGTGACATGGCTTACATCCTGCTGTGATCAGCAGTTATCTCTGTAGTCTTTGTCAGTCAGTAACTAAGCCAAGAGTAAAACTATTTATGTATGTAGTAGTCCAATAAAAGGGCACAGGCCACGTATATTTGTGGACCATATTGTAAAAGGATACAAAAACAAAGAACTTTTGATAAAATCACATTACTTCCCTACTTAATTCTCACAACAACATATAATAAGAAATAATAATTCCTTTCAGGGATTTAATATCTACCGTTTCTATTTCCTGTGACTTTAGCTCACTGTGAGAAGAAAGAATGCCAAGGAAATGTTTGGAGGATTCTTTAAAAACATGGTGAAGTCAGCTGATGAGGTCCTTATTTCAGGAATAAAGGTGGGGCTCATTCATCTGCTTACACTCTATGCATGACACAATGTCGTAGCCACTTCCCCAATAACCTTTGCCTGTGTGTTTGTGTCCCACACAGGAAGTGGATGACTTCTTTGAGCAGGAGAAGACATTCCTGCTTGACTACTACAGCAAGATAAAAGATTCCACTGCCAAAGCAGAGAAAATGACTCGCTCGCACAAAAGTACAACAGGGTTTTTTACATTACCGTATTTATTTTCAGTCGAGTAGAAAACATGCATTTATATCTGGAATTTGTTTCGTGTTGCAGATATCGCGGATGATTACATTCACATCTCTGCCACTCTGAACTGTCTCTCTGCTGACGATAGCACAGCAAATAAAAAGTGAGTTTAATATATTCTACAATGCTTTTTATGGCAAGACTTACTGCATGCAGAGTTTTCCATGTTATGGCTTTAATTGTTTTTTTTTTCTCAGGCAACTGGAGAAGTTGGCAGACCTGTTTGAGAAGCTCAGAGTAAGGAGAACTTCAGTTACCAACAAACGAGACACCTTCTGTAAATATTTGTTCTGATTTGTACTCAGATCGTGGTGGTTACTGTATGTCTATATTTATGTCTCTGCAGAAAGTAGAGGGCAGAGTAGCATCTGATCAGGAACTGAAACTCACAGAGCTGCTCAGATATTACATGAGAGACATCCAGGCTGCCAAGGTAAGACATGTTTATCTTCCGCCTTCATGCAATCTGCAGATTCACAACATTTATGGCCTTTATTTGTCACTGATGAGGCATCAGTGTTTATCCTCATTGTACTTTATAAGTAAATGGAGAAAATGTATGGGTAAAGATAAAGACAAATCAATCTGCATTACTAAGAAAGCCGTATTCCAGTCAACCTGGGATTAGAGACGTTCATATTTGTTTTATTCACCATCAGGGCTTATTTAGTATTTATTCAAATTTAAATAATTGGTCATTTGATAAGCAGCAAGAAACTATGTTATACAAAAAGAAATGCATGGATTTCTTTGATTGATTTTCTGTCCAGCACATCTTCTTTCAACGTTGAATTATTGAATTTTGAGATGAATGGATTGCTAGGGATTTTGAAGACAATTGTGCTCTACTATACTATATTCTGTATACTTGTATTTCTCATGTTTAACTATCTGGAACATGTCAGGACCTTCTGTACAGGCGAGCTCGGGCATTAGTTGACTACGAGAACTCCAACAAGGCTTTGGACAAGGCTCGACTGAAGAGCAAGGACATTCCACAAGCAGAGGAGCACCAGCAGCAGTGCCTGCAGAAGTTTGACAAGCTCTCAGAGTCTGGCAAGAAAGGTTTGTGCATCCATGCAGAACAGATGCAGTTTTACTCTGTACTTGTTTTTCTTTTTGTGTAAAGTGTGACGCACTGTGCAAGCCCTATTCTTACCTGACTCCGTTATCCTCGTAGAACTCACCAGTTTCAAGGGACGGCGTGTTGTGGCCTTCAGGAAGAACCTCATAGAGATGGCTGAGCTGGAGATAAAACATGCCAAGGTGAGCAGCACAATACAGCCGGCCGATTTTTACACGAATGAAAATATATTTAATAATCAATTACCATCTCGCAGCCATTGTGCCATAAATGAATCTCACATGCACCTACAAACATCAATAGCAGTGATATCTCAATCATAATCATCAAATGTCAGAAAGGTTATAAATATAAAAACAATATACATTATTTATCATATAAAATGAAATACCAATCTGGGAAGTTGATTTACCTAAAAAAAGAAAAGAAGTACAAATCCGGTCACAATCTCATTAGTGTTTTCAGTCCAAAATGGCGGCAGTGGCATCACTACGTTGCCAAAAGAGCAACAGAGGTTACTCTCTTTGCTTTCTATAGTCATTGCTTACATACAGTGGTACAGACAGTGCAAACAATTGCAACAGTGCTGACAGAGCAAACAGTGTTAACCTGGGGGGTGGGGGGTAGTCTTTCACTCGAATGCTCCAAGAGACACAATTATAAATCGCCAAAATAAAAGACTGCCTCCGTTATCCATATCCCTGTGTAGCTAATTGTAGTAATATCCTGGTTAATAATCACTGTCTCTGCAGCCTCATTTTCAAATCCTTATCATTTCAATGAGTCCGTTCTGTGTGACTGCATACAAATGTGTCCACTTGGATTTATGTGATTCCTCCGTGTCAAGATGATGGTGTTTCCATGGATTTTAAAGATCGGCCAGCAAGTTTAATCAGTGTACTCAGAATTAGGATAGCAATTTTAATGTTTTATTTGGAGAGATAATGGATGTCCTCATTACTTGGAACAGAAGTATTGACATTGATTTCTCCCGTCTCCACAGAACAATGTGACTCTATTGCAGGGATGCATTGACATGCTCAAGAGCAACTGACAAGTATTCAAATATTCCTGTCCTACCATCACCAAGTGACCAGTCATAAAAATTGGATACCTGGCGTCCCAGGGGCCTTGCATGGACATGAATCCAAGCCCCGTCCCCGCTCCCATCCATGGGTCTGATGCCACTTTAAAACCCTGCACGGGACCCAGTGTCTTGTAAGCAGAACGTCTTCATGTTTACAGAGTCCCTGTCCTCTGGTCCATGGTCCATCCTTTTCCATTATTTATGGAAGTCTATCTCGATGTGAATGCCTCAAGAGAATGGGGCTGCCAACATTCAGGTCTTCCATTCCTTTGAAGCACTAATAGGTGATTATCTTTTTTTCTCCTCCTCGTTTTCTTATTTTTACATTCTACACATGTCTTTTTGATCAAATTTTTGCCTCCATACATTGGGATTTTTAACTAAACTTAAAATACCTTCTTTCTTTTTCTTTTTTTATTAAGGCTTAGAGCATGTTTTTTTTTTTGCATAGCAGTTGCTTAAGTGTTATGATTCATATGCTTAATCTTTTGGGGCTTTTTGTTTGCTAATGGATACAGAAGCAATACTAGTCCCTGGAAAGAAACATTTTCATGCTCTGCATTCCTGGTGTCTGAGTTTAGAGTATTACCAGTAAGAAAAACTCATGACTGACTTACAAGACCTGACCGATCATCTCCAAGTGTTCAAAATGAGCTGTACTTCACCTCAGGAGTGGACAGTTGGATCATTCACCGCAGTCATGTTTGTAAGAAGTGGCCTCAGATCCCATAGTTATCAAAGATGCACATTCGTTTCACAAAGGCGGATGAATCAGATGATTGGTGAGAACAAAAAGTCAAAAAAGTCGAGTTTTTGAGCATCTAGCATTTTGCTCAAACGGAAATCCACATTATTAATGGCTCTGAATCTGCATTTTGCTTTTAGTTGCACAAGGCAATGCATAATACCCCAGCTTCTTCACCCCGACCAACTGTGCCCATTCACTTTTCAGTGTATAATTGATGTTTTTCTACATTTTGCCCAAAATTCCCCTTTGTTATGGATGGGGTCTCATGTATCAGGCCTGATTTATTTACCAGATCCTCTATACATTTTTGTTTATTTAAAGCAGTTATAAAAAGATGCACTAAGAAGATGGAAAAAATACTTTACAATCATGGCCAGGCTCAGTGGAGCGCTAAAATGCATTATAGTTTTTTAAGAAATTGAATGTATTTCTAATGGATTCCAACTGTGTGAATTCCTTTACATTACGCTTTTCTTACAGAACATTAGCATTTTTATAAACTTGTAATAATGGCATTGAATAAATCCTACTTTCCCAAGATTGATTTTTGCCATGCTGTATTTTTTTTTTATAAAGGTTTATACTTCGCTTTTAAGCAACAATACAACACGTTTACCGGTTTTATGGAGATGCCCTATCATACCACTAGGCGGCGATATTTGACTATCCATTGCACCTTTTTTCTGCAAAGTTTTCTGTGTGGGCCCTTGAATTTCAACACAGCTGTATGCACAAGAGCTTGTGGTGAATGCATTGACCACAGTGGATCCTGCGATGGAACTGTCTGGTGTATTAGGTACGCTTTGAGGAAGTGCCAGAGTGCTGGTGGTGAATCACTTCCACTCCCAGAATGCACTTTTCATGTCCTACTTCATGAATTGCACTAAACTACACGATCTAAACAAATACTGTGCAACAACACTGCAGTCCATGTGAAACTCTTGTTAGATAAATGTCTTTATCTATCATATATATGAGAGATGGCACTTGCAAACTGCCACATTTATGGAAATGTTTTCAGCTATTCTTTTTTGCATTACTCACACAATGTGAAATGTTACACCTCAGTGAGAGGTGTAACAAGTTTTAATGATGATCATCGACTGACATTTCTGTACCTGCCCATGATGGATTTGTCAATATTGACATGGCTAGTAGTGCAGTCATGGTGACCTTGTTGGGTCGATTCACTGATTGGATGAAACCTGAGGTGAGAGCCAATGAGATTATAACACATTATCGCTGCAAACCTGTAACGTTTGCCAACTGGGATCAGAGCAAACAATGCAAGAAAGCCGGGCATTAAATAATTCTTGCTATGATGGATCCAAAGAACAATGGCTCTTTGAGGCCCAGATATTGTCTGTTTTAAAGGGCCATGTTCTAGGCATTTACTTGTAGAGAGCTTATTTCGCCTCACTGTATGAAAATATGCTGTTACTGATCTGATATATCAGCGTGAAACAGAAGTATCGGTACTAAATTTAGTCTTTTTCATGTTCCGTTTGTGTAGCTGCTGTGTTAGTACGATAAAGAATTTCCTCCATTCTTGCTCTAATTGCAGAAATAAAACTTCTGAGGCAGTAGTCCAGTGTAAAACTTGTCTGCGATGGTGTAAAGGAACTAATCTGCCTTCTTCAAAGAGTTATTTTGTTGACTTTATGAATTTCCTTATCTGCCTTTAGGCACGCTTGGATCATTTGCAGGCTTTAAATGTACGATAAGGATTAAGATTTTGCACATTTTCAGCGCTTTTGGAGACATTATCAGGGGATTGGCCATAAATAATTAATTCAGCTCCATCTTTATGATCCCAAATCTTTCCACACTATTAGACAATCAAAGGAAAGGAAAACGAACGTGTTCAGATGTAGTTTTTCCTGCTGTGTCATGTTATGACATATGGGTATTTCTGAGTCTTTTACCAAGTTGGCTGCAGTCATGGATAGGTGACCTTTTTAAAGAACCAACATTATGCTGACTGATGCTGTGAAAGCACCTGCCTCATATCCCACAGCTGTGCGCTGCAGTTGAAGTCATGGTAGCTGCAGCCCGAGCCCCGGGGGCAGGACTGGAGGCATGACGCATGAAAGCCTCCTCAAATAGAAACCGTGTCCTCTTAAGCAACTCACTCGAAAAATGAAAATGCACCTGCAGGGCTCGCTGACATAACTGAAACTTTCTGTGCGCCCTTATGAAAGAGAACAAGATGCTTCTTCCTGGTGGCCGTCAGCTTAAATTCGCAAATGGCAAACCATCATGTCTGAGGCTCTGTCTATTGCTTTTTCTCCTATGTGTGAGTGGGATGTGTCACAGGATTTTAATGGGAATTAGCATAATACTGAAGGGAATTACACAATTATTTCTGCTGCTGAAATAAGCATTCTCCTCCCCTCAATTATGCATTTCTGTCATTAACATGATGGTAAAACAGCTGAAAGGACCAGAGGCCAAAGCGTTTCTAGGTTAGTATGTCTCAAATTCAAAATAGTTGACGCACAGTCCAACAACAAACATTTAATCTCCCCCACCCGACCGAAAGACTATATGAGCCTGATTAATCATTTATATTTCACAACAGTTTGTGCAATGCTGTTTAAGTGTACGGCTGGTTATCATCTTTTTGTTATGGCTTTACTGCCACAATGCAGAATCTGTGTGAGAAGAGGGAAGGAACCAACACATATCAGTTACAGCAGCAATGGGAAATGAAGCCAGTATCGCTGACTGGAATTCATGAGCTGTGTGTTTTTTACACAGGTTCATACACAAGAAATGATTAGTGTTTTAGGATAGAAAGCAGCAATCCAAGGTGTCGAGGAACATTTGTTAGTCACATAAAGTTGGTGAAGCAGTGCAATGGAAACCACACTTGTTGATGTGGTTTAAATTAGGTTTATTGTTGTACAAAAATGTTCATATTCACAGAGAAGCTGTATTTTTGTGATGGTAAAAACGTGGAACTTTGAATAAGAACTCATATTTGAAGAGTTTTAACAAAGAATTGTGTATATTGTTATGTACTGTGTTATGTTTTCTCTTCATTAAGGGTTAATGTGAGGTTATACACTCGATGACTGACCAGAAACAAAATGTGAGCAGGCTTGAGCAACAAGTCGGTCCACTGAGCAAATTGTTTTGGTTGTTTGAGAGGATTTGTCAAGGATGACTACGAAAACAGTTGAACCGAGTTGGTGACATAGAAACGTGCGGAAGAGCTACGCATTTAATTGATCTTATTGACCTACTCGGGCGCACACAATGCTTTCACGTCACATTAACACAACATCATTGTAATCTCCCTGTGCTGGTTTTTACAGCGTTAAAATAATGAAGGGTGTGGTAAACGGGCCTTCCAAGAAGGACCGTCAATCATTTGAGCAAACAATGATATCCTGCAGTGGTGACCTTTCCGCACATTGAGGTGTGGCTTAAATTATTTCTTTTGGGGAAGGCAATTACGTGGGTAGTTAATTAGAGATCAATACAGTTGTAGCTGTATGCTACCATTCTACCAATACCATTTATGCATCAGGGTTAAAGGATAGTTTAAGTACAAACCCACAAAATCTATTTTAAAACCAATGAAGATACATTTCTCAAAGATGCCAAAAGTGTGGGGCTGAATTTCGGATATATTTTTTTAAATAAAATGATTCACAAGATAAATTGACTAAATCCACTTAAGTGCAAATATATAGCTTCAAAGGAATTGAATGCATATAGTTCAGCGAAAGACACTTTTTGGAATAGATTTTAAAACCAAAGGAGGGAAACCATGTTTGCAAACAAAACTACAAAACTGCTGTTACAGTGTTTTGTAAAGTTTGATCAGTAACCTGCTTGAAAATATGATAATATTTACTACTTTCCTCGAGTAAATGTAGTCCCACTTCTCCCATTTTCAAACAAACCTTTTGTTTCACTAAAGACGGCCTGACTTTTTTTCGTTCACGTAGAAAAACTGCAACTCCCACAATGCTCATATCCGGCTTCGGGGGGCGTTCCAGCCAATCAGCGGCCTCTAAGATTCATGGGAGCTATCTGGGGCACGGGGCCAGCGCGTCTAGCCAGCTCGAAGTGCCACGACTTCACAGCAGACCACGGATTCTCCAGCGGAGTGAAGGGGGGGGAAAGGACTGGAAAAAAGAAAAGCTAGTTAGCTGGACGAATAGGTAGCTTTGAAGAGAAGTCACACAAGCCGACGGTCACAACTCAAAGCCGTTTGCCCTCTCTCCATTCCGTTGAAGCACGCAGACTGAGCTAACGTTACATCACCGCCGAGGTAAGTGTGGGAGTCTTGGAATTTTTATTCATTTGAGCTAGCGTTAGTTAGCTTGGGAAGCTAACTCCTGAGCTAACTGATGTCCCTATACAGAGACGCAACGGATTAAAGTTATGTGAAAACAACTTTCCTCCTCACTAGCTACTTAGTTTACAGTTTCATTACCGCTGCTGGGGCAAAGTTTTCTAACGTATGCCGACACTTTATGCCATAATATGCAGGACGATAGCCAAGTTCATTGATTCATAGTGTTAGCCACAATGCTAACTTTAATTATTAAAACATCTCACAGTGAATTATTACACGATTGCACGCTGTATTTGTTTGACCGTATGTTTGAATAGATGTCTTTAAGTCTCTTAAATGTGTGTTTTTAGTTGTGGTCTCAGTGTTGTACTATTAGCATTTGTTTGATAGTGATATTTAATAAAGTATGTTGGGATTTCTTTGGAAGTCGATACGCTTAAATTAAAGTAACGGACTGAAATGTGTACGTTTGTGTTAAGTTTGCGCGTATATCTCTCGTGTTTGCAGCGTGTTTGAAAGTAAAAGTTATGAATGACGTGTACACTGTTTTAAAGTAAATGAAACTTATGCATCATCATATTTTACTTTTCATGGCTCAATACCGTTAATAGTTTTTTTTTTATATAATAGCTGAAGTCTAGTCTATTGCATTTCTATTGTGAATTGCATTGCCCATTTATGAAAGCCATTAGATAATAGGCTTAAAGACTATATCCTGTAGAATGTAGCCTAATGGTTGCAAACTAGGAAGTTTAATTTTATAGTCCAACTCTTATGGACTTTGAAATGCACGTCCAGCTTCAGAAAGTCCCTCTGAATCATCTTAAAGTCACATTTCTCAGTTTCAAGTGGAGATGCACTGACGTGTGACATCACAGATAAGGAGGCAGTACAAACTCTTCCCATTTTTAGCTTCCAGTGATTAGACCCTGCAATGAACAGGGACTCTGGACTCTCATTTCGATTGGTAGCTCAGCAGTTTTCCATGTCACAATGTTGATTTGTTTTAAAGTGGGGGGAAAAAACTCCACATTTTCTAATGGGATAACACTACAATCCATGATATAAATAAGGCTTTAACTGATTGTACTCCGAGAATGAATCGTCCGTTATCCACTATTTACTCTCAGCCAACTTTCCTCCCCTGCAAGCTAAACATTCTGGTTTTTCGACAAGAGCCTCCAAGCGCCTTACAGGGATAGTTTAAGGGATTTTTTTTTTTCAGGGCAGGAAATTAACGCTAACCACTAGCCAACTACTAATTTTTTTTTATGTGCAGTTGCTGGTAGTGTACTGCAAAACGTTTTGCCTCTGGTTTGGATTTTGTTCCCTACCATAAATTCATATTTATAGTGTTTTAAAGTCTTATGTCCGTGATAGCTCTGATCATTTTTGCAGCATTCATCAAATGTGAAAGAGTCATTTTTGTCTAGTTCTATTGACAGTTTGTCAACACAGTAGTAGTAGTAGTAATAGTAGTCTTTCCATAACTTTAGCCAAAGGCGTAACACGATTTCCCAGCAGTTATGTTTGTATATGTAAATAAAATAGTGTTAATATTTACTCTAATGCTTACTCCTCACACTCAAACCAGCATTTTCAAGTATTTGATTTTGTTTCTAAAACCATTTTCAGAGCATTTCTGGTTGTATAAAGCAACCAAAATCATTCTGCTGATGAGTGAATTACATGTTCTCATAAGACCACTGTTTGAGTTCATCTTGGGCCTTGAGCATTGTAATAATTCAAAATTATGTTAATAGTTAATAAGACTTCTGATACTATGATTTAAACAGTAAAACCATTTATTTTAAAGCGGTGTTTCGTCAAGGATTGTCTTTATTGTATTTTTCAGGGGAGGGGATTCTTACCCTGTGGCCAATATGTAATTGTATTTACTTTGGCTTGTATTTACTTTCAGTGTTTGTACTTTACTCACAAAGCTCAGTGCTGGACTTCAAAATTAAACTGTCATCAGATGATGGCAATTAACTATGAGGCTGAATTTGACCTTAATCACATTCCCGAGGTGGAAGAGTGTATGGCAAGTGGTTTTTCAGCAGCTGCAAAAGTTTGCTGAAGCGATTTGCTGCTCCGTGTTATGTAGCCAGCCTTGAAGGCAAACGTTTTTTGGGATAATGGTGACACCTTGAGGCTTTTGAAGGGAAAGCCTTTGGCGGTTCTCCAGAAAAGCATTTATCACAATTTTATCTCGTCAACTGCTCTGTTAATTCAGCTGCTGTCAGTTCAGTTTCATTTTGCCTAGGCACAGATGAATACTGTTGATTATATTACAGTTTGGGCATTACCGTGAGCATATTACATTTGTTTTGCCCCTCATGAGAAGTGTCTTTTAGAAATATAATCTTTTGTATTGACAAGTCTGCCACTTTCTTTTTAGGTAAACTGAAATCCAATGATGGACATCTACGACCCCCAGACCCTTGGGATAATGGTGTTTGGTGGATTCATGGTGATCTCTGCTCTTGGGATTGCCCTTGTCTCCACCTTCTCCATGAAGGAGACTTCTTATGAGGAGGCCCTGGCGAAACAACGCAGAGAGTTGGGTAAGATACAGTCTACTCGCTCTGATAAAAAGAAGAAGGACAAAGTATCTGAGAAGAAGGGCCGTGGAAAGAAGAAAGAAGAAAAGCCCAATGGAAAGATCCCAGAGGCTGAACAAACTGAAGAGGAAGTTGAAGCTGACGTCGTCATTGAGCCTGCTGCTGCCCCCGTTGTAGCTGCTGCTCCCGCTCCTGCCCCTGAACCTGAACCGGTCCCTGCCCTTGAGGTCAAGCCAACTGCAGCCCCAGCACCAGTAGAAACCCAGCCAAAGATTGCCTCTGAACCAATCCCTGCTGTTGAGCCGTCACCTGCACCCTCACCTAAAGAGAAAAAGAAGAAGAAGGTGGCTAAGGTCGAGCCAGCCTCTACCCAAACAGCCCCACTGGTGGCTACTCCTGCACCAGCCAAGGCCTCTTCAGTCCCTGTATTGACCCAGGCCCCCGTGTCTGCCCCACCTAAAGCAACTGCCCCAGCCAAGTCTGCCCCCGCCACAGCCAAGTCTGCCCCCGCCACAGCCAAGTCTGCCCCCGCCCAAGCCAAGTCTGCCCCCGCCCCGGCCAAGTCTGCCCCCGCCCCGGCCAAATCTGCCCCCGTCCAAGCCAAGTCTGCCCCCGCCCCAGCCAAGTCTGCCCCAGCCAAGTCTGCTGCAGCCCCGACAAAGTCTTCACCGGCTCCATCCAAGACTGCCCCAGTGCTGGAAGCTGTCACTAAAGATGTCCCAGTGATGGCAGTGCCCCCAGTGGGATCTCAGCAGGCTCCTGCAGGAAAATCACAGGAGCCCAAGAAGAAGGCCTCCAAGAAGAAGGCTGAGCCTGGTAAGCTGATATGTCTGTTGATATCCATGTATCATTTCACAGAATTAATACAACAAATAAATAGTTTTGAAGGGGCTTCCAAAATGTAGAAATATACACATATTCTCAGCATGGGAAAATAATAATACAGATAGCTAATCAGTCCTCTGAATTGTCTGTTGTATGGTTGAAGGCTCTGAAGGCCATCACATAACCTGTAGTTCCCACTGTGGCCACTATGACTAACTCACAGCACAACTGTAACTTTCCCTCTATCAAATTTCAATATATATTATCCTGATTTATGGGCATTTTGAACTAAACAAACTGCATTTGTTTTTGCTAAAATATATTTGTGATTTGGTCTCGGCTAAGCCCACTGCCAGATGTCCTTTCCTGTTAAACCAATCAGTGTTTGTTCAGTGCACTCACTGTTCAAGGACTGCTGTTATTATGCTCAACATCTAGCTGGCACCTTGGTTGTGTCTTCCTCATTGCCTCTGCAAGTCACTGCAAACTACACTAACCCCCCTCTGCATATCAAGGATCAAAGCCACTGTAGTCTATAAACATGCTGTTACCCTCGAACCATCAATGTAAAAATGAGCCTATTCCTTTAAAGTGGAAACAGTTGTCAAGGCGGTCATTACATTAACCATCACACTGGTGATAGTACTCGGGTATGCATGCATGCACTCACAATCTAAGCCATGCCCTGTCAGTACTGATAAAGTTGTAGCTGCGTACCCCTTGAAAGTAGTGCCAATGGCAGTTGTTGGCAATGTCTGGCACTCAGCTCTGGAGGGCATTGAGCCCGCCTGCTTGTCCAAACACCACTGCCCTGTTTTGTTAGCTGACAAAGGCTCTCAGTGCTCTGACAATGGGTAGGGAGGGGAGTGGGGTTCTCCCTTCCCCGAGGCTCGTCTCCGCCTGGTGCCACAGTGCCCCGTCATTTGCCATCTGAAGCTGCCGAGAGCCCAAACCCAAAGGACAAGTCGCAACCTTGTCCTTTTCCTGTGGCAATGTGAGAATTCAGGATCCACAGTGACCGCCTAATACACTTTGTCAGTTTAAGATGAAATAACCACTAAATGTATTGTCTTATGCCACTTTTATTGTGGGTTTCATTGGAATGTTTTGTTTGTCTCTGTAGTGGCAGTGGTGGATTCTGCTGACGCTCCCCTGTACCTGCCTTACAAGGCTCTTGTGTCCACCATCAGTAGCATGGTGTTCAGTGAGGGAGAGGCTCATAGACTCATCGAGATCCTGTCTGAAAAAGTCGGCATCATTCAGGACACCTGGCACAAGGTAATGGAAAAGACATTGCTGGAGTGTACAGGCACTAATTCACTGAATGCATACTGTGTCTAGGAGGATGACCCACTTTATCTTTGCCGTTTTTACGTTTGCATTTCCAGGCCACTCAGAAAGGAGACCCAGTGGCCATGCTGAAGAAACAACTGGAGGAGAAGGACAAGCAGCTTGTGGCCGAACAAGAGGATTCTGCTGCTGCAAAGAACCGTCTCAGAGACCTCACAAAGGTTGGACTTATAGGTGTCTATAGCCATGTTAGCCCCATGAGACAAAGTTGTTTGATGGATGAAAATCTTTGCTTTTTGGATCCGTTTTATTTGTGAGCCAAAACGTGCAGTTTGGCCTGAAGGTGGCAGTAGAGGGAAAGGTTGTTACCTAAATTAGATGGGTTAATTCTTTGAACAGGCACCAACATTTTAAGTCCTCTTCCCCTTTTGTCCTGAAGGTGGCACAAGAGCAAAGTAACAAGGTGACTGCAATACACAGGGTACATCCATTAAGAAAGCATTTAAAACACAGTGGTAGCTTTACATGAAAGAGTCCATCCTTAGTCACAGCAAACTTCAAAGAAACATATATTTATTAGTTTCACATTTTCTTTTCAAGAAAATGAAGACTGTATCATCATGTTGTTTGCACTAGAGAAAAATGCTACGGTACCTGAATGTTGGCTGCAGAATCTGAATTTGCTCTCTGACCTTGCTGTTTGTTTTTCAGGAGCTGTCTGCTGAGAAGTCAAAGGTGGCCGGTGTGGAGACGAGACTGAGTTCCCAGCTGAGTAAGAGGGAGCAAGAAATGATTGCTCTGCAAGCACGCATGCAGGCCAGTTACCAGGACCATGTAGCGCAGACCCAGGGTCTCAATGCAAAGGTCAGTTCTCATACACAGATATGTCCCATTTTTTAATTTGAGCTTGCATTTTGTCCTTTAATTGCCCTCCTGGCCATCTGGCTGCTAATTAGAAGTGAACATGCAGTTTTTCCTTTTTGTTATTTAGTTGACAATAATTTAAAACAGCTGTCCAAGGCGCAAGAGTGTCTTGTTTATTTAAAAAAATAAAACCTTTCACATAATTTTACAGATCGTCAGCCTGCAGGACCAGTTGGAAAAAGGCCCCAATGCCCAGCTGGCCCGTCTGCAGCAGGAGAACTCTATTCTCCGTGACGCCCTCAACCAAGCTACTAGTCAGGCTGAGAGCAAGTGAGTGTTTCCTTTTTTTAACAGTAAATGAGATGCAGTGATTCACCCCGATTTTAACTTTGTATACTCATACTAGTTAAAGTGACAATTGAGGACAGCGTGTACAAATTCAAGTTTAGACTACCAAGCCCGAAGATTGAATCATACATTTCTGCGGTGTACTCTTTCTCTCGGTCTCTCCTTCTATGTCCTTATCTTTCCTTCTGTCCTTAGGCAAAACGCAGAGCTGGCCAAGCTGCGTCAGGAATGTTCAAAGTTAACCAAGGAACTTGCAGAGAAGACAGAAGGTCTGCTTGCTGATGAGAACATCAGGAAAGGGCTGGAAGCCAAGATCTCCGCTACAGAGAAGCAGCTCTCCCAGCTGCAGGTTGGCCTGGCTTGTGGGAACTCCACATCATCACTATTATATATTACGCTAGACGTGATCACATTTCCGCATGGAAACACATATATTCCCTCTTTTCTTTTTTTTTGTTCTTGCTTGAGCAGCCAGTTGGTTACAGAGTTCAAAATGCAAACCTTTACGTTTCTCACCTATACACCAACCCTTTAATGTTATGGGGAGTTTTAATTGCGTTGTAATCACATAGCCTAGGGTTAGACTGGAATGCAGCCATATAATAGTGAGGCTGCAGGGAAACTGCTTCTCAGCAGCACCAGCTGGAATGTATACGTGTCGGAGCAGCTCTCCTCTCCAGCTCAGAAACAGGCTGTGAAAAAGCAGGAACGGTCTGATGACATTACCAACACTAACTTTCAGACATTAACTACATTCTGTCTTTCATTATCTGTATATTTTCTATACATATAAATGATTGGAATGCTGTTGCTCCGGACTATTATGCATGACGCGGAGCGAGTCAGCACTTCCACTTCCTGTGTTTGTTAGGTTTAATCATTTACTTAACTCCTCAAACTTGTTATCCAAGTCTTCAAACATGTTATCCAATGACCGTCAGTCAATGTACAGCAGACATGCTCAAATTATGCAAGATTTTTTTGTAATTTGGTTGATTTTAGATGAGTTTTGTTCCCTTTTGTGAAATGTGTTCTGGATTACCAGGCCAGTTTATGATCCCAAAATCCCCCTCAAATTGGCTTGAATGTTAAAATTTAAATATTGTTCCACAACCTTGAGCCAAATTATACTCTGACTTTTTCATAGGTGGATTATCTGTCAATATACAATCAAGTCTTCTCTGATCGTGCCACCATATGGTATTTTAACAGAAATACAGTTGTGCTCCAGTAGGATGGTTTTGTGTTTCTTTGCCACCCCCTGCTGTTTGACACATCTCAATCAATGCTGTTGTCAGGCCAGCAATGGGGAGAGCGAGCAGGCGTTGCAGAGGAGAATGGAGGAGGTGTGCGAGGAGCTCAGAGCAACACAAAGTAGAAACAACAGTCTGCAGGCCACTTTGGACCAGGCCCAGCAGGAGAGCAGCACCCTCTCAGGTCAGAGAATGAGGAAACATAGTCTTGTAACCAGATGTTGAGGCTTAAGTGTTGGCATATTGATAGGGATGGCATCCGGTAGCTATATTACATACTATAAAACATAGAATAAGTTGTGTGTGTGCTGTGATTTTGGCCCTGCAGAACATCAGGTGCGTATTGAGAAATTGGAGGCTGATATCGGTGAGCGCTCCGCTCAGGTGGAAGCCCTCACGGCCCAGCTGGAGGAGACACAGGCAGAGAAAAACCAGCTTGTACAGCAGGTGGCTTCCATCAACTCACTGCTGGAGGCCGATCAGACCAAAAAGGAGGAGGATAACAATCAGGTAGCACATACTTTGTCAGTTTGGCTGTTCTGAAACGGCCAGAGGCCACACATGATCACCACTAAGCATGTTTTTGTCTGATTCTGCAAGGTGAATGCGGCAGAAGTGGAACAGCTAAAGCTCAGGTAAGTGTTTGAGCTTCCTTTCTTCAGGGTCGACGCGGATGCAGAGCTGTTCCATGTATTGATTGAAATGCTATGTCTCCTTCTGCAGCCTTCAGGAGAAAAACAACCAGTTGAACACACTTGATGAGGAACTGAAGCAACTGCAGATGAAGCAGGAAGCTGCTGTGAGTGTTGCAAACATCTGTTCTTGGCTGTATTGCCAAATAGAATCACGTCTTGAATAATCAGGAGGAAAAAAAATATATATTTATTATCATTTATACAAATGAAAAACCTACTAATCACAAATAATCTGCTCTTCTAACAGGAGAACACTATTGTTTTGCTAGAGCAAAAAAATAAGAGGTATGATGCTTTTACATTTATTTACTTTTTATGTGTTGATTTTCCTTTTTTTTTTTTTTTGTTTGGTCTCTGCTCATTTATAGTTGATCTAATTGTTGTCTTTTTTAGTGAGGATGTCGGCCTCATCACATCGCTCCAGGATGAACTTAATAACCTCAAAGCAGAGATGGTGCAACTTAAAAACACACCAGTAAGTGAGCCTCTCCGTGTATTGCATGAGTCTACTGCTAGAGCTGCCCTGCAGAACAAAGAAATATATATCTCAGTGACTCATTTGCATGTCCACTTTGTTTCAGCAACCAGATAGCTCCACAGAGCTGGAGCTACTACAGAGCAGGTAAATGAGTATTGGCTTATGAAAAAAGATCAGTCGGGCGTTCTTAGGTCTGTTATCGATCTCCGTTTTGACTGTTTTGTTTATTTGGCTAGCCTGACTGAGAAGGATGCCCTGGTCACATCACTACAAGAGGAACTGAGAGAGGAGCGAGAAAAGACAACCGTTGATGCAGTAAGGCTCCTTTTTTACACACTAGTGGCTTATCAATTCAGGCGGCTTTCCTCTTAATCTCCCTGATGATGTCATCAACTGTTTTACCAGAGTGTGACGGCAGAACTGACAGCTTTTCAAACTGAAACCAAAGAAACTCTCCAGACACTTTTCCCACAGATACCAGTAGAGGCCGAGCAGGTAGGAAAAGGGGGTTTCCCTGGAGGAGGGAATGAATTTCTACTCTGATGATTTTGGTCAATTACCTGTAAAATGTGTGCATTCATTATTTATGTGTTTTTCTCCTCCCTTAGTCCAACTGGTTGCAAGTATTTACACAGAAAGCTCAGGAGGCTCTCAGCCAGCAGAGCCAGGAGTCTCAGTCGAGCACAATACTGCCTGTAAGCCACACTTTTATACACTTACTCACTTTGATACGTGACAGCAGCAGAAGATATGAATGTGTTGTTTTTGTTTGTCTCAGTTATTAGAGAAACTGAAGGAGGCTGAGGAGAGCCATGGCTCACTGCAGGCTGAATGTGATCAGTACAGGACAGTCCTGGCTGAAACGGTAGGTGATTGGAGAAGCTGAGTTTTGTGGTGTTGTTGTTTTTTTTTTAACTGCTCATTTAATCCCGTTTCCCTTCACCCTTCAGGAAGGGATGCTGAAACATCTGCAGATGAGTGTGGAGGAAGAAGAGCTGGTATGGAAGTCCAAGATGGCTACCTCAGAGGAGCAGCTGAGGGTGGTAAGATAAAAGAACTCCTTGAAATCACAATTTTCTTCTGTTATTTTTTCAAACCTCACAATAATCTCTCTCACACATAACCAGGCTTTGGAGAAGGCCAGCCAGCTGGAGGCAGAGAACCTGTGTGTAGACCAGGTAAGGGTCGTTTCCACACTCGGATAAAATCACTCCTTGATGTCGGCTACCAGATTAGAAACGTGTCCCGCTATGTTACTGATTTATTTTGTTTCTGGCTCCAGTTGAAGGAGCAGATGATGCTTCTGGAAGCCCAGCTGGAGAAGCAATCAGACAATCAGGAGACCTCAGAGGAGATGGAGCAGGTACACAAGCAGGTTAAATCCTGGAAACACATTTCCTATATTTAAAGGTATATGATGCATTCAAAATTAAACCTGCCTGACATCGGTTTATCTCCACAACGTTCTGTGTATTCAGCTGAAGCTGCAGCTGGCGGAGTGTCAGAGCCAGCTGGGTTTGGCCCAGAAGGAGGCCCAGGCACACGAGGAGGAGCTTGCACAGGTGACTTTACTGACCTAACCTGCTTTCCCGTCCTCCCAGGTGACAATATTTACACAGTCATATACCAGAATAACCGAGGTGAGAAGGAGACATGTTATTCATGAGACGCCACGTCACTGCATATGTGGAAATACCCTTCTAGCCTACACAAACCAACACGACGCATTGTCTGTAACCTGCAACACAAAGCGGATTCATGGATGGAATGTTACGTTGCCAGTGACGGCTTCCCGTTTCAGGTCAGAGAGCAGCTTGGTGAGATCACAATGCGGGTTCAGCGAGAACAGAATGGCCCAGCTGAGCCTCAACCCAGTCAGGTCAGGGTGCAAAGGTCACAGGGCACCTTTTCACTTCCTGTCAGAGTGTACTGGACAGTGACTAGGACACTTCTCCTCAGAGCTCATTTGTTACGATCAATTTAGTTGAAATATCCCCCCAAAAAACGTCTTGATTTAATCGCCATCAACACATTTGGTCAGACCCGTGTCCTAAATCAAGGATGTGGCCAAGGTACACGGATACCGAGCGTCACATGACCCTTGCAAAGTGCCGTATTTCCAGTCTGTCCAGTATTCCTCCGACACAGCCAGTGTTTATGCTAACCACTGTTTGCTTTCACTAAGCGGACGTAACTCTAACCGCTGCTTTTTCTCACTCTTTCTCGGCATGCCGACTTCTCCTTTGTTTATAGATGTTTGTTTGTTTGATACTTAACATCAACAGAAAGTTTGCGTTTCACTTAAGCCCTTCCTGCTGAATAATCTGAGTGGCAGCTAACTCGGTACACCGGTCCAGCAGCTTTTGTGTGTGTGTGTGAGTGTGTAGTGCTGCTGCTTTGTCATGTATTTTGCATACACACGTACGCATAATTGTCCGTGTCTGTGTATTTATTATGGCCGTGCCATTTTTGTGTCTTCCTTCAGTTCCAGAATGAGTTGAGTCAGACGACTGAGAAGCTGCACGAGGAGGTGGCCCAGAGACAGCAGCTTTCAGAAGAGTTTGAGCAGGTAGCCATTGTTTTTTAGTTTTTTTTTTCTTGTCACATCACAGGGTGACTAAGGTCTAGTCCACACAAGTTTCAGCTCACTAAAAGTGTAGATGTTGTAAAACTCCTTCCTGGGTAAATGTATTCAGATAATCTGACATTAAAAGCCCAAAATTCTGGTTTCTTTCTCCCCACGTCAACACTGAAAACAGAATCCGCTCCTTTATCTCCTTTTTTTTGTGAGATGTTTGTGCAATGGCTGGCATGTCTGAAATTGTGCTGGTTGTAATCTTTATCTTCAGGGCTTTTTGCAGGCTGTCCCAACCTGCCCGTTGGCCACGACAGCTCGTCAGTTGTGTTTCTGCATTTTTATTAGGATCTAAAAATGGTGCTTGTGTGGATGGTATTTAGTATTTCTAATAAACTCTCAGTAGATAACATCAGGGTGTCTGTGTGTCAACCTCTAGGCCCAGAAGACTGTAACAGAACTTCAGGCTCAGTTGGATCTTCTGAACGTTTCTGCTGAGTCACCACAGGCTGACGCGGAAGATGTTGAGCAGCTTAAGGTGTGGTAACAGATGACGCGTAACCGTGATTCATGCTTTTATTTTATTTTTTTTGTCCGTCCAGGATTTTTATGAATCTTACAACCTGCAGAGTATTTCAGAGTGACAGGTGGTCCTGCTCCAAAAAGGAATGAAAAACACAGTTTCATAGTTTAACACCGATTCAAAAATGTATTTGAAGTACTAATTAACTCCAGTACAACTCATCTCACTCAGTCATTAAACATTTTTTTTATTTTCACCAGCTGTAGGTCCTTGAAATCTATAAAACACCCGACATAACATCATAACAAATATTATGAAAAGCAATAATTATATTTTTTATTTAATCGCTTAAAAAAAGAGGTTATTGTGGGTTGATTTAATGCAGTTTTTATTTTAAAATGTAATTTCTCAAAGTCTGTTTTTTAACCTCACACAATTTCTAACGACAAGGTTCATAATTCAGCTTGGCTGTTGCTTCTGTTGCCCCGCCCCATTTGTCTTGATTGACCGATAAAGAATGTGGTGAAAGTTGGTATAATGAAATTAGTCACTGGGACGAAATAAACATAATATGTAAAGTAAAATATATTTTTTCCACATCTTATTTATTTAATGATCTATAAATTAAGTATCCTTTTCGCTCAATTCTTTTTGAAGTAATATGTGCTCCTGCTGTTGAAACAGGAACGTCTGGAGAAGGAGAAGAAGTTGTCCAAAGACCTCGGCCAGGCCGCCACCAAGCTCCAGCAGCTACTCAAAGCCACTCAGGAGCAGCTGACCAAAGAGAGAGACACGGTGAGAACACTACAGGAGCACCTGGAAGGCAAGGTGAGACCGGTGGTAAGATTGCACCAACGTATCTCCAAGCTCATTGTTTTTGTACACTTTTTTGACACTGAATTTGTATTTTTTCAAGGGAGAATACGTGGAGCTGAAGGAAGGAACGTCTGTCTGAGAGGAAGTTCACTGCAGACAACACAGAAAAAAAAAAAACAACCTGCCAAATATGCCTTATGATTACCATAGTTATGCATTCCAAAACTATTTCTTTCTTGTACTGTAGTTGATTGCATTTGTTGCAACTGTAGGAATACAATGTTTGATATTATGAACATGTTCAACGTAAGATGAGAGGCGATGATCCTGCTACAATCTTTATCGAAGCCCACATTCCATCAACAATTCTGGCTGTGTCAGAAGTTATTTATCCTCCTGCCTTATCTTCCAGACATTTCCCCATAGTTCAGTGTTAAAAAGGGAAACCGATTGTACGTCAACGCGTGCATCAACCTGTGCAATTACTTTGTATGTCTTTTCTATGTGGTTGAATGATGGAAACATTTAATGGTTCAATGTTTCATTACCTTTTAGGGCCCGCTTTCCTCTGTAGCTGGCTGCCAATTACACACATGGAATCTGTATGAATGAATAAACTACAGTGTAGCTCTATAACTCCTGTTCATTGTCTGTGTCGCCGTTTCAGTCATGGTGCTCGTAGTGTGGGCAGGAAGTTAACGTTGGACTATTGCATATGTTGCCTTTTGACATTTCAGATCCTGCGTGAATCAAATCCTCAAGTCATGTGCACTGACTAAAAGCTATGCAAAAACCAGAACTGGTTTCTGGTGAGCAATCATTACAGATTACTTTAGGTTTTCTGACAGGAAGTATCGCTACGTGGCAGCAACATCCTCGCAGCGTTGGGGTTACATCACACAGCAGGATTCAGGGTGAGAAGTTATTTGTACACCGTTATATAAACTATAGTCGCCTCAATGATTGGCCTTTTTAAAAACATCACTAGCTTTCCTTTTTAAAGCCTGTTAAAAGTGTGACATTGCTTCAAGCGTCACACACGGTGAGGTTTTGGTTGCGTCAATGGTGAAAGACACATAAGGAAGTATATTACAAGATGGAGTTCACCTCTTTCAACTGCCATGTTTGGGTTTGTTTTATGGGCGTGATCTGCCCGTCCCCCACTCATGCACGTGCTACTGCCTTCAGGCCTTTTCGGACAGAAATCGTAAGCTAATTGGCTTAGGTTTAACGTTACGAAAAGATTCGGGTTCAAGTAAATCCCTCCTGGGGGGAAAGCCCAGAATGCAAACTTACCCCACATTTTAAAACGACGTGTTTCTCTACATTTGAGCCCAAACATCACCACTCAAATAAACTGATTTGGGGAAGATAGGCTGCAGTTGGTGTTTCCACAAAATTGTTCTAATGGTTTCTGGGTTTTGCATGTGATGACATTCCATCCCGCCGTAAATTATATAGGCCTATTTATACCAAAAATGCCAGTCGGACATTTTGTTACAGCTTCTCACGGAACAGCTTTACAAATAAAAGCAATTCACTATAATGTGAACATTAGTTAAAAAAAATGTTATGGTTATAAAAAAAAAAACATTTGCAAAGATAATCAGTTTCATGTCTTCATGGTAGCATTAAGCTACAGAGGCTCTTTCTGAAGTTAGCAAAATCCACTAGCTCCCTCATGAACAAGTTGCATTCTTTTTTTTAAATCTACAAATGGTTTCATGGTACATTATATACTGGACCAGTAATTTTGTGGAGTCTCTGTGTGTTTCCTGGCAACTGAATTTTGCTACCATTGGACTGGGTGTTTTCTGGTCTTCATGCTAAGCTAAGCTAAGCTAATTAGCTGCTGGCTCCAGCAAACTATCACAAGTGTTGTGTCGATCTTTTCGTCTGACTCTCGCCAACAGAGTGACCATGCTTACCAGTCTTTCCCAAAAACTTGGGATTTAAACTTTGAAAGGTTGAGTCTTTAAATGTGGCTGCGAGAGTAGAATGAGTTCAATAATATCAGATTTTACAACTGCAAAGTTAATTTACAGCTAGAAGTTAAATCTGTTCAAAAATGTTAGTTACTAAATTCCCAATATCCAAGTTTATTGTGGACAGCATCACTTGTAGTGTTAGGTTTAAGACAAGCTACACCTCAAAACCTGTTGGACCCAAAGTAATCTGGCCTCCCGAGTCTCTCTGAAGGGACAGAATCCTGGTGGTTCACATCAAGGCGCTAAGACCAAGACCCTCAGCTACCTGCTCATTTTAGCCTTCGTCCATATACTCGCTATACGTGGATGAAATAAAGCAAACACTTGCACAATTGGTTGGATTGAATTTATTTGACAATTCACTTACTGCACTTTCAGAGAAGCTTTGTTTCTTTGTAAAAGTTGTACCTTTCTTTGTCATTGCTCAAAAGTGTAACAGTCTAGAAACTAACAAACCCAGTTGTTGTGACCTAGTCATCTCTAGCACGATGTCCATTAGGATATTTTACAGGATAAGTGTGTGCACTATCGTATGCTAGGTTTCAAACAGTGCTGCATGTAAATAAAAAGCTAAATTATTGATAAAAAATGTACCAAGAGTCAAGCAAGAGATTAGGCTAACGTATGGAAATTGAATATAACAATGGCAGTCACAGGAATCCAAACCATCCTTATAAACCCTTTATTTGAACGAATCCAAAAAACAAAAAGTTGACTCGGAAACATTATTATTCCCTCAAATGTACATTGTTATGAGCCAAGGGGGGCACACAGACAGTTTAATGTTGCTCATCTCTAGTTGATATCGGTGCTCTCAAGCTTCAGTATTTTCTTCCCAAGCTTTTCTGCAAAACAGCTGTTTTCCATATCTGTCATGTCATTTATCTGCAAGTTGTGCTTGACACCTGTTGAGGAATTGAAGGGGACACTCAAACAGGAGGAAGCACCTTATCAACTAATGTTATCGAAGTTGAATTAATGGGATGGTTATATTCATTATAATTGAACAAAAAGCAGCCTTACCCTCTACAACCCTGTCCATAGCACCTTTTGAGCTAGCGTACTGCATTTTCTGTTTGCATCCTGCTTCGTCAGGAGCCCTGATGGAAACACAGCAAGAATAACAGGTGAGATACGCTCTTAAATACACAAAGACTTGACCAAGATTATATTTCTAGTCTAGTTTTCTTCAGTCAGTTGAGGATGCACAGGGAAATTCTAAGTGTAAATTAATGCTCTAATTGAATTACGATGACCTACCACAGTATGAAGACCAGTTCCTCCTTCTTTATGCCCTCTATGGATACAAAGTGGCAGTCATACAGAAAGTAGCGGCACTTGTTATTTGCCAACAGATCCCGGAAGAACTTGAAGGTATCACGGTCTTCCAGATCTCCTTGTTTGTAAATTTTCTCCACATTAATTTCTTGATCGATTTGAAGAGACACCAGTCTTATACGGTCGCAGTCTAGGTCGCCAGCCTTCACTACTTTCATTTTATTGAAGAGGTCCTTTACTTCGTCTGAGACTTTTATTCCGGATGCCTGTTTTGAGGAAACACAAGACAAGTACATGTCAGCGTTTGGTACATAAAACGCACAGTAGACGCTGAAAAACGTGATGTCACGTTTGGAATCATGAAAAAAAAAAAAAGACATGCAGCTACAATTTTATAACTTTCACAAAGCGGCTCTTTTCTACTGCCATATTTTATCTGTGGATTTTTTTTTTTTTTTTTTTTTTTTTAAGTTCTGCAAGTTTAAATTTGCCAGTTGTGTGCAGATTGTTATAAAATCAGAATGATTAAAGAGCATCACAGTGTGAGCTCTTTGGTGAGATTCTGTTTTTTTTTTTGGAGCGGACTCATTCACTTGTCAGAAAGCAGAACTGGAGAAGAAAAAAAAAAAAAAGAAACAGGAAGTTCTTTTTAAAACTAGAGACTGGAGAGAGAAATGCTATTAAAAGCAATTAAATGTGCAAACAATCTAGCAGCTTTTCAGCAGCAACATTCCATGGGTGTAGCTTCCCTATGAATTTCCAAGGCCTTGGCTCTGTCACATTCCAGTCATTGTGGAACAAGTAAGCACAAGAAAGACCGCCCCGAGGGATTCTCTCAGAACAAGTTTGAAGCACGAACAAAGCTCCCTCCATTTTGGAGGCAAAACCACACCTTGAACAAGCCCTTTAAAAACACCAAACTCTGCTTTTAAACCAGCGGAACCATTTCCTCTTCGAAACTTCGAATGAAAATCGTACACCCTGGATATAATGACAACCAGGCTTCAGTGAGTTTACACAGCTTTGCTTTTTCCCCCCCCTCACATATATTGTTAAATTGAGGATATGGCACTTCAAATGTTTCATCATCTCTGTCCTGTGAGGCACGCTAAAACCCACACACTACAGTCTTTAACTGACACGACGCCAGCGAACGCAGCCGAATCCTTTTCGTTGAAAGCTACTCACCATTTTGCTTCAGATGTGTGTAGCAGGCAGCAGAGAAAAACTGGCAGCAGCAGTCAAACTGCTGAAGGGTCATGTTAAGGAAGGAGAGCAGGTTGACTCATAGAGGAGGAGCCGAGGTAAATGAGCACACCTCCAAAAGTAAGCCCAACCCCCCCTCCCCCTCTCCCCAGGTGTGACACAGCTTCAGCTGCAACCTCAGCATTTGCATTTAATGGCATTGCATTTGAAGCCTAAATCACTATGGATTGACTGGGGCTTTATTGTTTGGTACAATGCAACAAAAAATATGTGTTTTCATTATGTTTTGGTAGAAGTTTAGAGCTTCCTTATTGGGTGAAAAACCTCCCCAGGTGAGCTTGAGCCGTCGTCACTGGGAGTGGCACCTAACGCCCATATATGGACAACAAACCTCTCCACATATTTAGCTCATCTGTTGTTGGGTTGCAGCAGGCCTTATAAGGTAAAAGAAAAGCATGAGTTGAACAAGTTGTGATGGCAGGATTTATCCGTCTACCTGCGAGCAGCAAGATGTTACATGTCAAAGAGTAAAAAACCACGACGCAGGTCTACTCCTACGCAGCACTCTGCAAAACGTTTTTAACGTTTAACACCTAACGAGAGCAATCTGGACTATTTTAACTTCAAGTGTAGAGTTTCATTCATGTTGTTTTTTTTCTTCCTTCGGTCACGTTGTTTTGTGAAGACCAGATGAGTCAGTGCAGTTTATATGATTCACAAAAAGGGACTCTGGTTCACACAAAATGAGTGTGCAGACTCAGACTTTGGTTTCAGAGGCCTCAAATTCACATAGAAACGGGGCCTAGTTTATACTTCCATGACATATCAGTGTGACGCTATTAGGGGAAACTGCATTGATTCAAAGAGTCAATAGAGTCCAAATAATAAAACAAGGAACAACATTCATTCAAACAGGACCTATTGAAAATGTTTACGATAATTCCACGTCTTTAGAGTCAAAAAGTCTCAAACTTCCTTGTAGTCCAGGGGTGTAGCTAGGAATTAGGGAGCCCAGTGCACAGGACCCCCCTCCCCCCACCACACGTCTTTTCCAGAGGAGGAAAATAACTAACAGTGTTGGGCAGTATGTTAGAAGTTTAACTACATAAGTGTCATACGCTATTTCATTCGTATCAGCGAGAAAATGAGAATACGAACGCAAAAGATGGAGTTTACTTGATCAAAAGCTGCCGGAGGATGAGGACGGCGAGGGATGGATCCAGAGGGAGGGGCCACGGCCGTAAGCCGGCACTCAACATCCACCAACATACACTGTTTAATTATATTAATATGCTAAATGCTTCTGTGGATATTGCTGTGGTAGTAAGAGCCGTGATTATTATGTATTATTTAGGGTTAAGATAAGATTTTATTTAATGATCCCCAGAGGGGGGATTTCTAAGCTAAGCAGCTAAAATGAGCTCCACACTGGAGTGATAGACACATTAATGCTGAATAGTCCTCATCTAATAATATGCATATTTGTTCTTAATAAGTCAAAGTACAGTTTGTCAGTCAGAAATCTTATATTCAGGGATCACACAGATTCTCCAGCACTCGTATGAGATGCAACATTTTCAATGCAGTGCTGCTGTCTGCTTTAACATCACACTTTTTAAATGAAAATACTACCAATGACAAAACAAACAAAAACCCTCCTTTATAAAGTTTAGGTTCTTTTTTCCCCAAAATGTCTGATTGAGCGTAATAAACTCTTCCTCCGCAGAGACTATTTTCACATAAAGATCCTCTGCTTCAGCATCACAGCGGCGTTGCTTCCTCTGTGCCGATCGGTGGTTTAGAGAGTCAGAGTCCCCGCCCCACATCCGGACTGGCATCTGTTCCAAATGTCAGCACATGTCATAGCTTGCCTGCTAACACTGGCGTTGCAAGCACTGGAAACTTGTAAAGGGAACAACTGAAATATCTTTTATACACAACGCATAGTTGCTTGTCTGTTAAACAACTGATATAACCCAAACCTAGGACAACTATCATTTAGTTAGCTGCATAAACCCCACTTGGGTTGTTGTTTTTATAAATATATATATATATATAGACACGTTTATTATCACAACTGTGCTACCAGAGCGACTGGTCGCCTGCAAGCAACGTTTCAAAGTAGTAAAAGGGGAAATACAACCCGAAACCACACAGAGCAGGAAATGGCTGCTGCATAACTGTGTCAGTTGAAAACTTCATGCTGCAAGCACACAAGCACAGTGGAGGTTTTGGCCACAACCCAGTCAGTGACGTCAGAGCAGCGAACCCACATCTATGTGAGAACCCTGACATCTGCTGGTGAACTGCAGACACTGCAGAAAATTGCCCGTTTTTTGCGGAACAAAAAAGAAAAGTCTAGAGCGCGATTTTCTACCCGGACAGTTTTGGTAGCGCACCGATTGTGTTTAACTGTAGCATGCTAGTCGGTTTAGCTCGGTTAGTCGGGTTAAAAAAAAACTGAAGTCGGATAGATATGTGGATACACTTTTAAACATTACGATGACGTCACCAGAACGTGTCGATGAGCGCAACAAGAGACTGGAGGGCGAGTCCGGCTCCCCGCAGCGTTGCGTTCAGGCTCCCCCCTGCAACGTTGCGTTCAGGCTCCCCCCCGGAGCGTTGCGTTCAGGCTCCCCCCCGGAGCGTTGCGTTCAGGCTCCCCTGAGGCTCAGTGTTTTGCTCCCCCCGCAGCGTTGCGTTCAGGCTCCCCCCTGCAACGTTGCGTTCAGGCTCCTGATGCTGATTGGAAAGCATATCATCAACAGGTTTTCTAATGGAGCATTACAGAGTCAGAACTTTATTGATCCCCGGGCAGGAAATGGGTTACATTTACATTACAGACATTTCTGTGGTTTATTTTTATATTAAAATTGGAAATATGCCAGTATTTGAATGCCTCAAATGTTATGTCATGTGACCATCAACTGTTAGAATAAGGGCCATTGAGCAAATGTTTCAAATTAAAGAATTAAAAAAAAGTTATTTTCTTCGTTTTCCTTCTTGTACATGAAAACATATTGAACTGTGACCTTAAAACCGAGGTGCAACCGTCACATGTGATGTCAACAAAAACAATTAAGTGTGTTGCCCAAAATGCTTCACTTTTAGTAAGCTAGTTGAAAGAACAAATACGTCAGAAAGAAATGATGCACACTATCTCTGTGGGACAATCTAAGAACACGGATAAACAGGTTATTTTTTGTATTTATTGTATTTGTGGATATTCACACTTCTAAATGATTTCCCCTAAGATTAGTATCCAGTAAATAACACATTCGCTGTTTAGTATAATATTCAGATGTGATGACTTTCACTCCTTTCACTGTGAACATTCAGAGCTTCTCTCTACAACATCGCCAGGTCCAGCCACTGTGGAGGAAAACACAAGTCACCGTGTGCTCCATCAACCATAGTTTATATATTTGTTTGTGTCATTATCACAGATGGGCTCTTACCTCCATGAGACCCAGCTCTATTTCACCAGAGTTATCCTTGTCCAGGGTCTTGAAGGTGTCTGTTGTGAATAAAAGAAAACATCACAACTCTACAGAATGTCTGTAAGATAGAAGAAAAAAAAACAAGAATGATAAAAACAAAAAACACCTACTGAAGAGTGACTCCAAGCGGATCACGCTGCACACAAAGTTGTCAAAGTCGATGGTGAGGTCCTGGTCACTGTAGCGGGCCACGATGATCTGATGCAGAGGGTTGTTAAGAGTGAAACCTGCCGGGATGCAGAACCATGAACTTACAGATCAGACCTTACATGCACGTCATGAAAAACATAAAAGGCCACAGCTCACCAACGTCCTCGACAGCCATCCGCATCTCCGAGGAGCTCATACAGCCACTCTGGTCCGTGTCTCTCGCTTTGTACACATCCTAATGGAAAAGCCCAGCAGGTTAATGTGTCACCGTTTTAAATACAAACTACACAGATACGTTAATGTCATTACGAAGGAGGATGCACACCAGGAACTTCTCAATCTTTGTCCACAGGATCTTAAATTCCACCAATCCCAGCTTTCCGGTCCCATCTTTCTTTGAAGAGTGCAAGTCAAGGAAAGTAAGCATGGAGTAAAGCACGGCAGGCAATCTACTAGACGTCACCTCACTGGTTATTCAGTAAACTCAGCAAAATTGTAAACTCAAGAGGAGATCCAAAGAAGTTTCCAAAGATATCAAATATGCCTGTCTTCATTTTTGTTTTAAGAGTTATAGTCCTGACTTTGTTCTATATGTTTCAAAATAAAATTACCTTATTTATGTCTTTTAAATTTTTTCATGTTTGAAAAACAAGGTTTTTTTCGTGAGATAAAATTATGACATAATATATAATGTCACATCATATAAAGTCAATAAAATTAAATATATGAAATACTGATGAGTTCTCCAGCCATGAAGGGATAGTTTGACTTTTCAATGTTAAATAAAAGAGGACGTTGAGAGGTTTTTTGGAGTTTTCCGGACATAACTGAAGACAGTAAGGAAGGATACATCCAGCAGATTGACCATGTTGCGGCAAGTCGTCAGGCTAAACCCAGTGGTTTTGATGTCATCTCCTGAAAACGAAGAAACACGGGGCTAAATTGCTGGAGGGGTGTCAGGTGCACATGCATTCACATTGAGCTTGACTGAAAAGAACATTTTCTTACTCCTCCCCACCACTCGGTTGAGGATCCTCTGCAGCTCGAATGCAGAAATCTCCACATCCTGTAAGAAGCAAACGACTCTCTGTCAATAACAATTAAGATTTCACACCAAAATACAATAAATCATGCATTCTTACATGTCCGGCAAGCTGTCCAAACAGTCTCTTGAATCTGTCGCTGATGTCATCTTCATCAATATCAATCTAGAGACGACAAAGTCACTTTATTTCCTTTCTTTGATCAAAATCAGAAGCATGTATTTATATGAAGGGATAGGATTTTTACCGGCCGGATGTTGCACTCGATGGGATCGTCGATCTCTCTGAAATCAAAGAGAACTCATGGTTACATGCTCATTTTAAAAATGATGAGCAAAGCTGGTTGTCATGGTGAAACAGCACTTAATCTGTGAAAGGAACATACTGGAAAGAGGCCTGTTTCTCGGAGAACACCCTCAAGTAAAAGTCTCCGTTCTTGTTGGGCTCGAAGGTGGAGGGTATGATGAGGTACTCTCCGGGGGGAAGACGGAAGTGGTTGCACACTTCCCGCAGGTTGATGAAGGTCTCGGAGCGCGCTGCTGAACACTTTCTCAGGAAGAAGTTTTTCTTCAGGTGCACCTGCCTTTGGCCGGAGTACTGGAAAATAAAACAGTGAATACTCATTCTTTATGAAAAAATGCTCCCAGCGACGAGTTACTGAAGTGTCACGGCGGCAAAACATACCTCCTCGGGCAGCTGGAGAAAAAACACAAAAACATATTAAATGTGAGAATAGGTGCAGATATTAAACATTTACTTCTCACATCTCACAGACAGCTCCTTACCTCATAGATGGCAAAGCCGATGGTCTCCATGTCCTCCCCCATTTTCCTCATACGCCGCCTGTCCTTCTGCATCAAGCCCACGATGAAGGTGCAGCCCTCCTCCCCGTCATCAGTGTCGTCGTCCACCTCTTCCAGCTTGATGACAAACTGTGGATTCATCCAGAAGGAATCTAGGAGGAGCAGCACGGAGGTCAGTGTTAGATAAAATATATAATATAGGATGTAAAAGTGGAGACAGACATCTTTATTCTCCATTAGACCAATTTATCTGCATCAAAATGGCTTCAGAGCTAATAGGTCCACCTCAATGGCAGTGGTGGAACTGGGATTTTTAATGATATGGATAAAGAAACTGGAGAGATGAGGTATCACATGATCCTGGGTTTTGTTTTGTTTTCCTCTTATTTTGTAGTTCTGTCTCGTGTGTTCTGCTTGGTGATTTTATCTTTTATTTTGTAGTTTCGGTCTCTTCTGTCCTGTTTGGCTTTACTTCCTGTTGTTGCAGTTTTCCCTCCTTTTCCCTGTGAATCACCTGTGTGATCAGTCTCATCAGCTCCTCTCTTCCTGATTGATCCTGGATTTTCTCCTGTTGCTTGCCTTTGTTTTTGGACTGTAAGTGTATTATTTTTTTTTATTAAACCTTGGTTCCAGTTGTCTGCTTCTGCTATTGGGTCCTAATAGCTTATCATGGCTATTAATATGCACAAATATATAATGTTAAATATAGGTTACATGTACAGTCGCACAATAAATGATAGGCCCTAAAATACTTCTGCATATTAATTATATTTGTAAATTGTAAAAGTTTGGAACATCTTCTGAATACAGTGGAGTTATTTCTGTTTTTGTTAACCGAGATGTAAAAAAGTTGCCTATTAGAATATGCTGTGTTTAAAAATATAAAATAAAAAGGGCAGGGATAACAAGTTGAATCTTTCAGTCAATCTGATTTCTTCGCCGTTTAATTTAATTTCTTATATTTTTATGTGCATTCTTTCTGTAAACTTGTCATTAGGGACTGAAATAATTGACCACTCATGCTACATTATTTGTGAAACTGGTTGTACTTGGAAAGTTTCTGCAGCCACCAGCTGACACGCCCCTTCTCCACGTTTCTTCAAACTCTGACTCCGCCCATTTCTTGAACTCATCGCCTGTGAGGGCGTCGGGAGTGAGGTTGCAGATCTCAAGGCGAGAATATTCGCGCAGGAAGTCCCGAAATGACATCCTGTGGGCAAAAAGTATGAGGGGGAAAAACTTTACTTAAAAAGTATTAATAAAACAAGAATATTCCTGCAGCGGGAGCCAAGAAGAGGCAGGAAAGTCGTTTTTACCAGAACTCCCCGTCCTCACAGCGGTTGGTCAGCCTCTCCCGGTCACCGTCGTTCACATATCTCCACTCAGAAGACCTAGATAAAAAGTACCAATCTTACTTAAAAATAGTTTGTGTGATTAGGTTAAAACATGGAAGACATAAATCACTGAATGTCACACACTCCTCCTTCCTCGAGCACAAGAATCAGCTGTAAAGCCAGAGTGTGACAACTTTTAACCACAGGCTTTACCAGCCGTTCCACTGGGTGTGTACGTCTGTCTTTGTGTAACATGCATGACAGAAACACCCTCGTCCAAACACAGGATGTACACGTTTCAATAAGGCTGGCTCCTCTTGTGTGGGCGGAGTCAAGTCATCACAGAGATCCAGATCCCCCTGACCTGACTCGTAAACGGACGGTCTCCCCCTGACTTCCACCCTTTCTGATTACACTAGTTTCCCTTGCAACTCCTGTCCTTTGTCCAGCCCCATGTTGCTAATATTAATTACTACCCCTTTAAAACTCTCCCCTATAAGTGCACAATGCTCACTTGTCACTCCAGGCTCCATTCCACTCCACCTGACCCCATGGGTTTCTAATCCTGATCAGCTGCACCGTGTCCCCTCTGTACTCCACCTGCACAGAATCAGATGTCACCACTCTCAACCAGACACAAAAGGGACGGGTTACAAATGCATTTTAGAAAAATAAAATTAAATTAAACAGCAGATTCACATGAACCTGGATGATTTGGATTTCCTCACCTGCTCCGCTCCTGTCACCGAGTACGCATGACCCTTCACCAACTTGCGGTATGTGACGGCCTCGGAGTCGGACGCGCTGGTAATCTGGGATGGAGAGGGAAAGAGATTGTGAGGTAAAAAAAACAACCACGAGGACTGCAGAAAGTGTGAAACAAGAAGCTCAAACAAACATCGATGGAGCATCCCAGAAGCGAGCCTCTGTCCAAGGCTTTCCTGATGATTTTGAAGAGCTCGGGACCCGCTTTACTCAGCTCGTGCCTCTCAGCGATGCCTCCAGTGAAGTCCTCGAAACCCTCGGTGGTGCTGCCTCCGGAGAGAGCCTCGTAGCATCCATTCAGCCTGAAAAATGAATGATAAGTCCACAAAAAGAAGAGATACTGAAACAAACAAAGGTGTCCAGTTGCTCCACTCTTCCATACTTGGCGTAGGCCTTCTCCAGCAGCGCGCTCCAGAACTCTGAACCCTCTGCCGAGTGAACGAACAGCAGCTCCCCATCTTTGGTGGGCAAGAGGTCGTCGACGACTACGTCCACCCACTCGCCGAAGTGCCAGAACTGAGAGGCACAGAAGAAGAAGACGGGAGTAACTCAAACCTCCACTTTAGCTCTGAAACAATGAGGATGTGGTGCTTTTCCCCCCCAGATACCTCAAAGTGAAAGATGCCAGCGTAGTTCTCCTCAAAGCTTTGGTCATGGGGGACAACGCGGGACAAAACCTGTTTGTTGAGAGTCAAGGAGGCGATGGCTGCCAGGAGCCAGCAGTCACCTGAACACAAGGCGACAGTGTTAGAAGAGTGGGAACTCCCTGTGGTAAAATCTCAAGTAGGTTTACCCTGATACGACCTCAAAAAGTAATAATTCAGCAGATTCACACGTTTTTAGTTAGAATTGTTCATTACCAAAATGATAGAGTACCGATCCGATAAATTTTGGGATTTCAAATTGTGTCGTGTTGCAAGATACTGAGATACCAAGTGTGTGTGAATGTTAATCTCCCCTGATGAGCAGGTGTCCATTTACACCACATCATGACGCATCTCCAGGCATGCGGCCTGTTGACTGACACACACACACACACACACACACACACACACACACACTTGCATTCTGCCAGGCTGGGTGTGGACAAGAGAGAAGACTGAAGGAGTTGAAGGAGTGACAGCTGATGTCAGTGGACAGGCATTCAATTTGACTTCAGTGCTGCGTGTTTACAAGAATACCGGGGAAAGACGGTTCCCAGGGACGACACTGAGGACAGTCGAGCTGTAGGTGTGTTACTGAATTCACCTCTGTTCACTGCAGCCTAAGATAAGCACGCAAAATCACTCATTCAAATACTGGAGGATGGGAATCTACTCGTGCCATCACGTTGCATCAGTTTGCATTATAATCAGCCTGCAGTTCGATGGGAAACTAACAAAACAAGTTATTAAAATACAAGCATTGTTGGAAGTGTGTGTGTCTCACCAAGTGCTCCCTGACAAATGTCTGTCCTGGTCGCATTTTCAATGATGAATTGAGGATTGGAACACAATTCCTGGGAAAGAAAGTGAAAATTGTAATGATTCTGCACTTTCTTTCTTGGCCTCTTATCTTATATCTGCCCTCATTTGGATGATGATGTTTTGCATAACAAAATTAATCATATATATACTGTATAAAGTGGGACATTACAGAAAAACAATGTCCATCTTTCAGCATTGCATTCACACGCATTCGTATATTTTCACAATAAGATGCAGCATAAATGTTAAAAACAGGAAATGTTTGATATGTGGACAAACAGGAACAAGCTCACATCACCAAACTATTATTTAATTATTTATTAAGTGTGCAGTGAATCTTCATATGGAAGATTATATGAGCATAAAATTACAAATATCTCTTTAAACCTTCCTTCAAAATAAGATGCACTCAAATAGACGATGCACATCGTGGTCCATCTTTGACTTCCAGTTCTAAAAGATAGTTTTCCAATATAATATTTTTGCAGATGTTTACGTGCACTTATTGTACCCACCCTGGGTCTTTTCCAGGTGATTCCCCGAACCTTGTAGGAATTTGGTCCAAGCTCTTTGAAGCCCAAGGATGAGGGCAGAGCTTCAAAGCAGTCATCCTGAAACAGCTGACCTCTCTCCAGACAGCTTCTCTTCAGCGATTCAAAATCCTGGTTCAGGTATTTCACCGCATGAGAGTTGGATCCTATCCCATGCGACTTCTCACGGTTGTGCTGAAGTTTAGCTGCAATGCCGGACATTTTTAGATGATATAAAACTCTCTGTCTGCGTGCGACTGTCTCCTAGACTGTGTGTGTCTGCGGTTAGACGAGCTCTGTTTTGTATATGCAGCTCAAATGTCTCCACGCCCTGTTTTGTTCATTCCAGACAGCAAACTCACCTGTTTCATCCAGCCTACTCCATCTGGCTTTGGTTGATGGTCCATGATTGGCCCAGATGTGATGTAAAGCTCAATAATACTCTCAGGCATATTTCAGATTATTTCGTTTGTTTTATAAAAACTGATTCTCCAGAGGCCAAGAAGTTTCTTAGTTTCTTTATTTTCTATTATTTGACAAAAGTTTTGCAAGAGCTAAAAGAGCAAAAACACCAACTAATAAGACAAATCTTTTTGCAAACAAAAGATTATTAAAAACATGTGAGTGATACATATCTCCATGTATATATCCAGCAAATACCATCATAAATACACAAATACAGTTAGCCACTTTTAAGCATTTAAAACCTATGAAATGTCTTTTTCGGTAGATTTACGTAATTTGTAAAAAAAAAAGTGTGGTTATCCCAAAATGTTCCCTTTTGCTTGTCTTGTCTCCAGAGTCAGTTGATCGCCAGGCACAGCCACTGTAAGAGGAAACAACATTAAACAACAAGCTGTCTGAACTGGAAGTGCTGACAAACCAGCAGCTTTTTGGAGTTCCCTCACACACCTGCTGCATATCCAGCTCAATCTTCCCCGCGTCGTCTCTCTCCAGAGACTTGAACATTTCTGGTTGAGGGAGAGAGATTAAAAAGAATATGCAACATAATCATGCCGCAGCTTGCAGATCCCACAGATCAATAGGAAATGTACACGTTGTGCTTTCTGGCACTTACTGAAGAGCATTTCCAGCTTAATGAGGCAACCCACAAAACTGTCAAAGTCTATGGCGTACTGAGCGTCGGCGTAACGACTGACGATGGACTGCAGGACGGCACTGTTGACGTGGAAACCTGGGGGGGAGACATAGTCGTCACTTATTCAGCCTGTAGGGCCGGTTTCTTACAGGTGGATTACTTCTGATCCTGGTGGAGTGAAGTTTTTGTAAGGTGTCGGATATTAGCTGGGTGATAATGGAGGAGTTATGTTACGCAGCCCCGCCCACATGTATTGTCCCTGGAGCAAAGTATACATATGCAGGGAGGGAGTCCTCCAACTGGCTTATTGAGTCTGCCAGTAACCGCCATCCTAACACACACACACACACACACACACACACACACCCTCTCAGCTGTGCCAACACACTGTTGTTTGTTCCTGCTGGGCTCAGTGATCAGACAAAATCTTGAATAAAATAAGGAACATAGCTAAAGTATTCGCTTCCTCGTGTCATAACTTGGTAAACGTGATTGTCAACTATCGTGGCATAATATAGATAATAATCAGTCCCTGAATTTCAAGCCATAAAATGTGTTTGTTTTGCCGTAATAATAAACAAGTTACTGCTGATATCTGGTTACCTGCTTCGGTGGCGGCACCTCTCATCTCGTGGGAGCTCATGGTGCCGGAGTTGTCTGAGTCATGATTCTTGAAGATCTCCTGTAGGACCCGAGCAACCGCGTGTTTGTGTTTACAGATACAGTCAGGAATCACTCATCCCAAACCGTAGAAATCACAACTCACCAGGTATTTCTGGATTTTGCTCCAAAGCAAGTGGAATTCCATCAGTCCCAACTTGTCACTTTCATCTTTCTGAGGAGTGTTATGGTTTATAATTCTGGATTATGAAGTAAATTTATTCATTCATGTTGAGTTTTAAAAACATTAACTTTCTTTAAAAGGATACATCCAGCAGAGAGACAATAAGGCGACCCGTCTCGAGGCTGAAGCCGTTTGTCTTGATGTCAGAACCTGCAAGAAAAGAGACAAAAAAAGTTACCTAACAACCCTTAATTATCCAAAAAGTCGACATACCAATGTAGTTCAAAGTACTCACGGTGAGAAACGACGTTGTTCAAAATTTCGACCAGTTCAAAGACGGATACCTCCAAGTCCTGTTTGAAAAACGTACAATTATAACTTGTTTTACACTAAATTGACACTTCTCGTGTTACTCTACATACATTGCCGGCGATCTGCTTGAAGAGTTGCTTGAAATGAGGATCCACATCGCTCTCGGATACCTCCTCCTGTAAAAGGCCAAAATGATATCAACACATTTAAACACATTTTTAATTCAACTTTTTTTCTTCAGTCTCACTGCTAAGGTGGAAAGAAAAGTGTGCCTTAAAAAAGCGACTAACTATTTCATAAAGCATGCAAGAGCAGCTTTCTCACCTCCTCTATTTGAGCATCAACTTCCTCCTCCAGTGGACTGAAAAGATAGAAACGCACAGCTTGAGCACCCTCTGCTGGCGAGCAAGGAGATGGACTTTGATGGAAGATGGGCTCTGAGCTTTGCCCACTATAGATGGCTGTACAAGTGAAAAGCTCTGAGCTCTACATTACTGTGCAGATACCTGGTCGCAGCCTGTTTCTCCGAGAACACCCTGAGAATGAAGCTGCCTTTCTTGTGCGGATGGAAGGTGGAGGGAACGATGGCGTACGCCCCCGGAGGAAGTGTGAAGCGGTCGCACACTTCCCGCTGGTTGATGAAGTTGCTGCTCATGGCCACGGCTCGCTGTCGCAGCAGCACGTCCGGACCCAGGTGCACGTTGCTGCGGCCTTTGTGCTGAAGATTAACAGGAGACTGTCCGAGAATCTACCCAGAAACTCACAATGCTATCAAGCCATTCGTAAAGGATCATTGCTGGTGTGTAACAGCAGAAATACATACCTGATCTGGGACCTGTGGAAAAAGGAAACACACAGACGTACTTTAGAAAACCAAAAACACCCAATACCATTTCATATGAGATATCAAATCACTCAGAGGCACCTGGTAAATGGCATAGCCGATGGTTTCGAGGTCGCGGTCGAGTCTCTTCTGCCGCCGTCCGTCCTTTTGCATGAGCCCCACCAGAAAGGTGCACCCATCCTCCTCATCCAGAGGGTCATCATCCACATCCTCCAGATGCACCACGAACTGAGGGTTGGACGAGAACGTGGCTGGAACACGTACAAAACAAGGGTTTAAATGAAGGTGTGTAACAGCATCTCCTGCTCGGACGATGCAAGCTGCTTCCTCCGTTACCCGTGTTATTGCGGCAGCCGCCAGCGGTGGAGCCCACCCTCCACATCCCTTCGAACTGGTAGTGGTTCCAGTGGCCCACATCGTCGCTCATGAGCGTGTCTGGGGTCAGGTTACAGATCTCCAGCTTGGAGAACTGCCTGATGAAGTCTGAATAGGACATCCTGAGGAGAGGAACACATTTCTAATTACTTCATTGCAATCGTCATATACCCATCCTCAGCATTTAGGATGATACAAGTCAATGGATTCACCAGAACTCTCCATCGTCAGCCACATGGTTCAACTTTGACTTCTCATCTTCACTGACGTGGTTCCATTCACTGGATCTATTTGTGATTTAAAACAAAGCATGCTTTTAGGAAAATCCTGGATACAACCAATGGTAGTTGATGGTTTACGGATCTTGACTGCTATGACGTACCCATCACACCAAGGCCCGGTCCACTCCACTTTACCCCATGGGTTTCTGACGCGGACCAGCTGAACCGGCTGGGCTCGAAAATTAACCTGGAGCAGGAAAGCAACAACGAGTTTGCATGCAGTAAAAAAAAGAGCTGATTTTTGATAGTTTAGATGAATCCTCTACCTCCTCTGCACCGGTGACTGAGTATGCATGCCCCTTGACCAGCTTGAGAGCTGTGACTGCCTCCGTCTCATATGCATTGGTGATCTGAAAACACAGAGAACAAACATGTCAATCTGATCACGGGCTGTTTGGTTGGCAAATCCGTATGAAAATTAGGCTGACATCAATAGAGCAACCCAGCAGTGAACCCAGGTTCAGTGCCCTCTGCATGATTTTGAAGAGCTTGGGTGGTGCTTTGTCCAAGATGTATTCTTCTGCAATTCCTCCAGTGAAATCCTCAAAACCCTCAATGGTGCTTCCTCCTGTCAGGGCCTCATAGGAGCCGTTCACCCTGTCAGACACAGAGGGATTGGAACAGATTCACCCACCACGTCTTGTAAAATTGACTTAAGGATGACACCGAAAAGTTTTAGAGGAGCGGCCCATACTTGGCGTAGGCCTTCTCCAGCAGCGCGCTCCAGAACTCCGAGCCCTCGGCCGAGTGAACGAACAGCAGTTTCCCGTCTCTGGTGGGCAAACGGTCGTCCACAACTACATCCAGCCACTCGCCAAACTGCCAGAACTGAGAGGAAAACACTCCCATCAGCAAACTCAATGTGGAATACTCTACGCGGTCATTAGCGAGACAGTTGCCATACATTAGCTCAAATGTTCTGGTTCTGTCTTTGCAGTCTTTTCGTTGATCAGCTTTGTAGGAGAACGAGAAGAACACGTTTTTGTGATGACTCATTTATTGTTAATTGACTGAAATTGGCGTGTATATTTACAGAAGTGGTCTTGATATGAGGAACTCAGCGATTTGAGATTCAACCGTTACAGTAGAGAATGTGAGACGGATGTTGCCGCTTGTTGGATCATTGTATTGGCTCCCAAATCTGTACTTGGATTGCTGCAGTGTGCAAGTTTTCATTAAAACAAGTCATCGTTCTATGGTGAAAAAAAATGTCTTTCATTGTATGAGAAAGGAGAAAAATGACCCCTGGAAGGTCAATTCATTTGTCTGACCTGGAAGTGAAATATCCCGGCGTAACCTTCGGTGAAACTCTGTCCATGGGGTACCACACGAGCCAGGATCCGCTGGTCCAGGGTCAGGGAGGCTATTGCAGCCAGAAGCCAGCAGTCACCTACACAGTAAGAACATAGAGGTGATCTTAGATTGGGCAACATGTGGGATTCACCGCAATGCGGCAGTGTTGTCAACAGCATGTGGCAACAAAAAACACCTCTGTGATCATTCCTTAGAAGCTTAATGGCTAATGATGTTTTTCCTTCTAAAAACCACAGCACCACCGCATCTTCCCCCCTCGCTTACCCAGAGCTCCTTGGCAAATGTCTGTCCTCGTGGCTCCATCGTCAATGAACTTTGGGTTTGAGCACAGCTCCTATATTGAAAATGTCATTTTATAATCATGATTTTGTTTGATGAATGTGTTCAGAGTACAAATACACCCGAGAAAATCGTAAAATTCAGTAAATGATCTCCCAGAGTTTATTATGGTGGATAGGTTTTAGTATATTGTTTTCTTCTGTGGCTTCTAAGTGTTCTTAGAAAGTAATTCAATTAGATATTTGCAATTCAGTAAAAGAAAAAAATATCTAATAATACAGTGTTAGTATTTAGTTGCTGTGTTTCTCTCATCGTACCGTTGGCCTTGTCCACACCACGCCCCTGGTTTTGGATGAGTATGGTCCGAGCTCATTGTAGCCCAGTGATTTTCGCTCAGCAGGAAAGCGGTTGTCCTCAAACAGGCTTCCACGCTCCAGACACCGCTGACGCAGCGTCTCATAATCCTGCCTGAAGAACTTCACCGCTTTCTGGTTAGTGCCGACGCCTTGTTCCCTCTCCTGCTGGTGGGCCAGCCGACCTGCCGTGGATGTCATCCTCACTGGATGGTGTCTCTTCCCTCTTTGTCAGTTGGCTTGGGCTTTTTTTGAGCTGAGCACAATCCAGACGTGTCTTTGTTCCAGCCTTCCTTTATAGTTACAACAGGTGAGGGGAGGATGGTTTCCCAGAGAGGGGAGGGGCCTTGAATGGGCAGGTGAGGTGAGCAAATCCCCTAAGCAAATCTGCAATGAGATGGCTGAAAAAATACAAACAGGGACACGCCTAAAGGCAACTTGAAGCACCACTTTTGTTGCCTCATTTTGATTTTGTGTGTGTTAGTGGTGTTTATTGTGTCCCACTTCCTGATGGGTACCAACAGTAGAGGAAACAAACACTTATCTTGATTTAAATGAGTAATAATTAGACATTCAAGTGCTCCAATAAATTAAAATTAAACTTTTTGTTGTTGTTTGAAGGGATTAAATGCAATGCATATAGCTGATTGGGAAAGGGAGGCTTATATGCATGCCATGAAGCAAATTGAGCAAGAATGGGATTTAAATGACATTGCAATAGCGAGGCTGTGAGATGTCTGCCAGGCCCAGTCTGCTTCAGTGCATATACATCATATTTTCATATCCTCTTTATATCCTTATTCTGTACTTACATCCTCTATGCTCAGTACAGCAAAGCTAATCCTTAGTCAAACAGGTCTCAGCCATCAGCTGGTTTAGTCCGGAGCTTGGTTCAGCTACCACATCATACGGATATGCATGAAAGGTAGTGAAACCACCCTTCTTTAGATTACCTCTGAATGGAAAACAGACCAAATTGATGCTTCTGTTCCACAGATGAGTCATATTTACCCAACAGACGTATGGGAGTACCCTTTAACAATTATTATCCACGCTGCCTCAGAAGCTAGTTGGCTATATTGCGGGAAGCAGGAAGAAGGGTGGGTCACAAACCGCTGATTGTTGTGTGTACACAGATCTGGTTTGTGAAGAGTGACATGACAGAACTGCCAATTACAACCCTCCTCTTTTCACAAGACACATACAAATGACATAAATGGCCATGTAAGTACAAATTCAACTAAATACTCAACCATTACTGCTAGCCAGTGAGTGGTCAGCATTAAAAATGTTGTACACTGTAATGAAGAGTTGTAATGTCTCATCTTTTATTTGCTATACTATTGCAGTAATACAATGCTAGCATTGATGGAGTGCATTATAAACTGACCACACATGGCATTAAAAATGATTAAATATGTATGTAATTGTTTTATTCATACCAAACATCTAATAGATATCAATCATTGTCATTATGTATGTAAACGATACTGTAAACCTGAATGATCATTCAAAATAAATCAGCTATACAAATTCATCAACAGCATTTATTTGTCCTTTTTTGTCAACCTGGTGATTTTATTTCCAATATTCACGCTTTTGTTTTGCTCTCCACCAGATCCTGTGGGAAATTCTGCCTTTTTAACTGCTGAATACTTCACATTGTTAAGCAGCTGAGTGGTGCACAATGGATTTATTAGAGCTTTTTGGATGTAAACACTGGCTGTCTGGTTAGCACAGTGATGAGAGCGGTGAGAGTGAACTACAACGTCAAATCAGCAGGTCGTTAAACCAAAACAATGAGCTGAAAAACGCTACAACGCTCCGTGGAGCTTCTTTAATATGAAGTATTGATCGGGGCAACTCTTTTGTAACATTAAATATTCATGTGGAAAAAAAACTTGGTGTATGAATTATTAAGAGTTTAACATAAAAAAAACACTCAGCTGCTGTCATGTGACCTTTGACCTTTGCAGTTGTACTGCACATGATTTTTCAGGTGACACGAATGTTTCAGGTTGCAAGAGGATGGATATATAAGACAGTATATTCACTGTAATACCAACAATTATAGATAAATTAATTTATGACAACTTATATAGTGATCATACTTTATATTGACCTGTCTAGTTTCTATTGTATTTATTTCAATGGCTTTGTTTTCTAATACATAAATGTGAGCTGAAGATAAAAGTAGTTTATATAGTCAGCTCGTTTACTGATGGAGAAAGGTTTTTACTTATTAAATGCATTTTTTGAGGGGAATATAAATAAAATTCCTCTAAGAAAAAAACATTATAATAACATATAAATATGAAAAATTCCTCTTTGGATTGCAGATTGCACTTTTTCTGACTGAATGTTTTTTTCTTTATGATAATAGTAATTTATAAAATGCTTTATGAATGTTTTTAATGTTTTTAATTGACATGTATTAACATTATGATGAAGTGTTTACTATTGTATAATTGTTTGTATTTTTATGCTAAAATATTATAAAAATATATGTTTGTAATTTTAGTCTTACATTACGTCATAGTGCAATCTTTATTTACCTTAAATTAAAGTGTTTGTCTGTATAGCATGTATTTGAGTCCTTCAGCGCCTCTAGCGGCAGCGTGTGGCGGCGCAGGCCGGGTGTGAGCTGTGGCCCCTCCTCCTGCAGGGGAGGGTTGGCCTTTCCTGTAGCGTGCTGTCTGTGCAGCAACAGAGAGAAAGAGGGGCTGGACCTGATCTTAGACCCGCACTCTCGGCTACCAAACCAAACCAAACCACTGCCCCCCCTCTCCCAGATTTACACCATTATCACGACCCCGTTTTTGAAGGAGCCGTGAACTTGAACCGGCGGTGAGTTTTTATTTTTTATTTTACTCCATTTCACTGCACGTGTGAGAACCTTAACGGTTTTACTGTGGTCGCAGGCCCGGTGTGTTTGATTTGAATGTCGCTGTCGCACTGCCGGTTACCAGCTGTCACATTCACACACACAACATGGCACACAGGGTTGAATCAGTGTTGTGTGAGGAGATGCCATGTTTGAAGCAGGGTGCAGGGTTAGACCGGATTAAGACGGGCCTACTTGTACGACCGAACAGGTGCTGCAAACAACCCGAGCCTGCGTTTACATGCCTGTGACTTTTATTTTGACAGGAACAGTAACAGGGACTCTGTCTGTCTGAGAGTGGAGGGGGACCTCAGGGTTCTGTCAGACTGTGTGGTGCTTTAGGGCATTGTTGAGGTTGAAGTCCTATGGATGACATCATCAGGACAGGAATGCGTCCATCAGCTGTTTAACCATTGAGATATCCTTTTGGTCGTGATCCAGCAGTAGTCTCTCTCTCTGTGTGTGTTAGACAGGCATTCCTGCTGTCTCTAAGAGACGATGGGCCTCAGGCTCGGGGGCCACTGGCTCTGTAAACAATGGCATCGCCTGCAGGGTTGTTTCTATCAAAACTATAGTCTGTTTTAGCACAGCAGCTTCTCTTATTATCTAAGGCATTATATTTTTTCCTCAGCACTGTAGCTCCATCCACCCCCCTCTCTCTTACATGACTGTTTACTGAACTCATTAGGATTCCTCTCCCGTAGAGCAGAGAACTTCATCCAACGACCCAGGCTTGTTTTCTCTCTTGCACTGAGATAGGGACAAGGTTAACACTCGGCTTCTTGATATATTTCGTTCTTTTGGATCTCCTGGATTCCTCACAAAGCTGTTTTTTTTCCTGACTGGAAGTTGTGAAACTCTCAAAAAGCAAAAAATACAAAAAGCAAGTGCATTCAGGGAGGGGAGAGAGAGAGAACCCCCCAGGGTGCTGTCCATCAGTGCTGCAGGCTTCTGCAGAACAACATACGATTTGGACGAGAAAGCACTTTATCTGTACCAGTAAACCATTAGTGAATGGCTTCTCTCTCTTTTTTGTCCCTCTCTCCTCTCATCTCTCTGTCTTTTTTGTCTCTTTCTCCCTCTCAGCTGCCTGCAGACAAGGTATCACATTTCTAAGTTATTTTGTTCCATCTTCTTCTGATCATATTTCATATATTTCTCCGCTGGGCTTAAATGTATGTTGGCACCTGACTGAAGTTTCCACAGCAGCACATTTTACTTTTGCTATTAGGAATACCGAGGTGATAATATTATAATATCATCTATAATATCTCCATTTCTGATTTCTGAAATCCTTTATTTCCTTTATTATTGTGTCTAATAATGTATCACCTTAAATACTCATCATGCTTTCATTAATTGTAGAATGTAGAATATCCTCAGGTTGCAAAACCTACACATTCATAATAATATATAATAGTAAAAAGAACATAATAAATGGATATATAGAATATTGAGGACCTGACATGAGATTGCTTTTTGTTATTAAGTGTCAAAGCCTTCAATTTTGTGTTACTTTGAATATAATTTAGAATCCATTTGGGCTCAAACATGGTCCAATTATCCCACACACACACACACACACACACTCACACCTGATTGCCGTGTTATAACCCTGAGACAAGAGTGTGCCGCCGATTACTTTTCCATCTATTTATAGACAACACTGCGTGCTCCGTATTTTTATCCCCCGCCAGCATGGATCCAGCCGGAGGGATATGTGCAGCCATACAGGCCAACAGGCTACGAGCCGACGGCGTGGGCTCCAAGGAGCAGGCCGTGCTCTTCTCCAACCAGGACTACGAGGCACTGAAGCAGGACTGTGTGGAGTCCGGCAGCCTGTTCGAAGACCCCTACTTCCCCGCCGAGCCTCCGTCCCTGGGCTTCAAGGAGCTCGCCCCCTATTCCTCCAAAACTAGGGATGTGGAGTGGAAGAGGCCCACAGTGAGTTTGTGTATTTAAAAATGTGTTTTGAAGACTCCAGAGCTAAACATGGACGTTAACTGGACCTATAATATTTCTCAGTTCTGACTCTTGCCAGTCGAGACTGGACGTAAACAGAGAAACATATCAGCAAACATATCATATGGCCCTCATGTCTGGGATCTCAGACAGAATAGGACAAGTAGGGACAGGACCCTCTCAGACCACTGCAGCTGTTGGCATCGCCTGGCATTCTCTGACCACTCCCTTCGCTCTCTAATCTGATTTGTTTACAGTAGCTCCATACAAACGGGAGGAAGTTGACACCTAGATGCAAGAATAGCAACGGCTTCTTAAAGGAGATGCTGAAAAGCGTGGGGTGGCCTTTGATTGTATTCATTTAATTCCTCCATAGGAACTGACGGATGACCCTCAGTTCATCGTGGGTGGCGCCACCAGAACGGACATCTGCCAGGGAGCGCTGGGTGAGCCCCTTGTTGATGTTGGATCTGAACTGTAAAAATAAAACAGAATATGAGGTTGTGAAAGGCTTCGTCTCACTTGCAGGCGACTGCTGGCTCTTAGCAGCCATCGGCTCCCTCACGCTGAACGAGAGGCTCCTTCATCGGGTCGTCCCACACGGGCAGTCCTTCCAAGACGACTACGCCGGAATCTTCCACTTTCAGGTCGGTCACCTATCAAGCGTAAGGTCATTTCCATGGGTGGAGTTGTTGATTATCGCTCTGCGTTGCAGTTCTGGCAGTTCGGCGAATGGATGGACGTGGTGATCGACGACAGGCTGCCTGTCAAAGACGGGGAGCTGATGTTTGTGCATTCTGCCGAGGGCAATGAATTCTGGAGTGCACTCCTGGAGAAGGCGTACGCCAAGTAGGTGTTGACAGAACCTGCCTGTTCAATAATTGAGCATGAGTGGGTTTTTTAAAGGACGTTGTAAGTGATGAATGTGGGGTTTTTTTTAATGTGCATCAGGCTGAATGGCTCCTACGAGGCTCTGTCCGGAGGAAGCACCACCGAAGGGTTCGAGGACTTCACGGGTGGTGTGTCCGAGATGTACGAGCTCCGCAGCGCTCCGAAAGACCTGCACAGGATCATTGGCAAAGCCCTGGACCGAGGCTCCCTGCTGGGCTGCTCCATCGACGTGAGTGGCCGACCACGCTGGCTCGCCACCAAGACACGCGGATCAATGTAGCGCCGTCTCGAGAAAACCAATAACGTTAAAAGCACTTCTGTTTATTTCCGTCCCGTATAATTCATACTGGGCTGCAGTAATTATGGGTCTGGTATTCATGCAGATCACCAGTGCCTTTGACATGGAGGCCGTTACATTCAAGAAGCTGGTGAAGGGCCACGCCTACTCCGTCACCGGCCTGAAGGAGGTCTGTGTTGCCTTTTAATCCGTTTCCATTATGAATAATATTCATAATATCCATCATCCTCGATGCTTAACGTCTCTCTGTGTGTCACGTAGGTGGATTTCCGTGGCAACATGGAGCGCTTAATCCGAGTACGTAACCCTTGGGGTCAGGTGGAGTGGACCGGTGCCTGGAGCGACAAGTGAGTGATTAAATGCCCCGCATGCATCTGTTATGAGGGTTCTATCCCCGACTGGATGGTTTATTCCGGTCTATTTGCCGTGTTGTGTGTCTACAGTGCTCCTGAATGGGATGAGGTCGACCCCTCGGAACGAGAAGACCTGCATCTGAAGATGGAAGACGGGGAGTTCTGGTAAGCAGCATTTTGGGAATTATTAGGTCTATTATATTCGCTTTTTTGCAGAGGGTTACACTTTAGCACTCATGTTTGTCTGTTAGGTATTAAAGGGGAATGATACTTTGTTTTCTTTGTTTCACATGAAGACTTCAAACAGGGAAATGGCTACTTTAGTTCTGTCCGATTATAAAACGAAACACCTCATTTGAACACAATTATGTTATTTATTTTTTAAATTAATTCAAAATCTAACATAACAGAATTATTGTTTTTATGGGGGGATATGCATTCACCAAACAAGATATAACTAAAATAGTGAGGTTCTCTTTCGGTGGATTTTGTTAGTTACCTTTAGAGGGAGCTAGAGCTGCATATTTACCATAAAGGCATGAGCGTGGTATAAATCCTCAACACCTAACTCTCATCAAGGTTGCTTTCAGGTTTCTGACCCCAAAGCGTTTTTCTTAATCCTCCAGGATGTCCTTCAGTGAATTCAAGAGGCAGTTTTCCCGGCTGGAGATCTGTAACCTGACTGCTGATGCCCTGAGTGAGGACAGTCTGGGCCACTGGAACACCACCAACTTCTTCGGCGCGTGGAGGCGAGGCAGCACCGCCGGAGGCTGCAGGAACAATCCCAGTGAGTCCCGACCTACACGTCTACACGCTGGACACGTGGACGAGGCGTAGACTATGAAACTAACGAGTGCACCGTCTGCACAGACACGTTTTGGATCAACCCTCAGTACAAGATCACGCTGCTGGAGGAGGATGACGACCCGGAGGATGATGAGGTGGCGTGCAGTTTCTTAGTCGCTCTCATGCAGAAGGACCGACGCAGGTATCGGCGCCAAGGTCAGGACATGCACACCATCGGCTTCGCTCTTTATGAGGTGAGGACGGAGATGGAAAATCAATAGTGTCTAGCTTTTGTCCTTCTCATACTTACAGTATATTATTATTAATGAGTTTCTCATTAATGTTTTTTCCTCTTGTCTTCTTTTATGCAGATTCCAGAAGAGGTAGGCAAACTACAAATGTTTATTTAAAGAACTATATGGTGATATAAGCAGGTGCTTGAACCAGATGAGTTGCAATAAATTGGTATTTAAAGGGTCAAAATGATAAAATATGAATTCAAATGTGCTAAACATGAGTAGGACTGGAGTTAATGAATAAAAACATGTTTTTAAATATTTTTATATATGATCCAGTGACCAAAATGGGCTTCTAAGGGCAGAACAGGAGTTAATTGTTAATTTGTAATAGCAAAAAAAGTATTAATATATCAAATTCAGTTTTGTTGCTAATTGTTGACAAAAAAATGCATTCATCAAATATAAAATATTTAATTTTTGTGTAAAAAAAAAGGTGACTTTTTGTAATAAATTGTTATTTAGAGAGTCAAAATTATGAAAAATGTATTCAAATTTGCTATACATAAGTAGGACGAGTTAATGAACAACAAAAAAAAAACATTTAATAGTTTTATATTTAGTCCAGTGAACAAAAAAGGCTTCTAAGAGTGTCCTGAGAGTTAACAGTACTGCTGATTATGATAATTAAAAAAAACATGCACATGCATCTCAACCCATGTCATGTTTCCTACTGCTAGTACAGAGGCTGCCAGAACGTCCACCTGAAGAAGAATTTCTTTTTGAGCCATTCATCGTGCGCTCGCTCCGAGACCTTCATCAACCTACGGGAGGTGAGCACGCGGCTCCGCCTGCCCCCCGGAGAGTACCTCATCGTCCCCTCCACCTTCGAGCCCAGTAAGGAGGCTGACTTTGTCCTCAGGGTCTTCACGGAGAAGCAATCAGAAACAGAGTATGTGGGGGTTTTATTTTTCTGTGATTTTAATGTCAATTTCTGTATTTCTTATGTGTAGAAATTAAAATGTATTTTGTCCATCGCAGAGAACTGGATGATGAAATCTCTGCCGATTTGGAAGATGAGGTACGTGTTCATGAGACGGGACCAAATACTACTATATGAAGGAAATAACAAGGACTCTTATACTTTTATATGTGTGTTTTCCTACAGGATGAAATCAGTGAAGATGACATTGATGACTCTTTCAAGTCCATGTTCGCCCAGCTAGCAGGAGAGGTGAGATCTGAAAAACAGCTCTTATCTTACGGTTTTACATCATTGTTTGTATTTTTACTTGCTTATCTTAAGTTATTCATATAAAAAGGTGTTGGTAATGGTAATAGTTGTATTATGTGGATTTAAAATAACATCTAAAGCTTATAACATCCCCAAAAATGCTGCGATTCTTGTTATGGTGAAGAAAATGAAGTCAATAATATAATTTTTTGTCCTTTTTTTGCCAGGACATGGAGATTTCTATTCACGAGCTTCGGACCATTCTAAACCGAGTTATCTCCCGGCGTGAGTTTTCTGTTTATTCTTCAGAAAAACATTCATAGCCACTGAAAAATGCACACACGTGTAACACACCTCCCACTACTGTGTGGCCTCAGTGCCTCGGTTTGTAGACCAGACTGTTTCAGATGAGCGTTTCTGCTATTTCAGACAAGGATCTGAAGACTGACGGCTTCAGTATAGAATCATGCAGGACCATGGTCAACCTGATGGACGTATCCTCTTGAGTTATCAGGCATGAATGAATGAAAACCATGAATTCATCAGCATCTTTAGTGACTGTTAGCTGTGTGGTCTGACGCCTTGACACCGTGTTTACCAGAAAGACGGTAGTGCTCGTTTAGGACTGGTGGAGTTTCAGATCCTCTGGAACAAGATCCGGAAGTGGCTGGTGAGAATTAATTCAGTAATAAAATCAAACGGAGCAGCTTTCACACTCAATTTAAATGCTTGTCTCTCCGACTTCCAGGTCATTTTTAGGGATTTTGACCTCGACAAGTCCGGGGCCATGAGCTCATATGAGATGCGTCTTGCCGTGGAGGCAGCAGGTATAATCCTCTCTTGATGCTCATTAATCATAAATACTGTCCGTACACTCACAGGTGATAAGTGTGCTTTTATTGTCGTCCTGTTTAGGTTTTAAACTCAACAACAGACTGAACCAGATTCTGGTAGCCCGGTATTCAGAGGACGAGATTGTCGACTTCGACAACTTCATCTGCTGCTTGGTCAAGCTTGAAGCCATGTTTAGTGAGTATTATTGTAATCACTACTGTATGTGTGTTTCCAGAATATTCTAATAATCGTTGTGAAACTTTTAACAGGGTCCTTCAAGCAGTTTGACAAGGAGGGGTCAGGAGATGCTGAGATGAATATCACAGAGGTGAGTTCTGCTTGAAAACCAAATCTCAACACGTTTTTTTAAACCTTTTCTGGTCATCTAACGTTATTTCTCACATCGCCAGTGGCTTTACCTGACAATGTGTGGTTGAAGAGGCCTTCGACTGGAGGAGAGTGTTCAGCACCGGTACAGCGCCTGCAGATTGCGAGACCTAAAGATCCCTCATACTTAGCGACCTCTTGATCCTTTAACACATCCCACCTCAGCGTACGTAAAGTAGTTAAATAGCTGTATAACGGGAACAAAAGTCCAATCAAGCCAAGTGTCTCCCGGCTGAATTTTTAGAAAAAACTATGCAAACCCACCGTATGAAGGAGTCACCGTGCCACACAGATCTGTCGTCACTGTAGAAACAGCATGTCTCCGACTCTGTGCATGACAACAATCACTAGCTGCAACGTGCATTGTTGCCCGTTGATTTTAGATATCAACATTTTAGTTTTGTTGCCTGTTTGAATGTCATTTCATTTACTAAAAACATTTTTAGCGGTCTCGTCCTTTAAAATTTCACTCTCGATCTGAAGAACACAGTGCTGTAAAGGTTTCAAATGTTAAGTCTTATAGTTTATCTCAATCATTCTGCACTCTCGGTTTCATTTTATCCTGATTTTAGAAGTTTAACAGGAAACCATCACCTCAGTTTTGAGTTTGTAGTTGCATTCTTGCACCTATAGATGGCAATACAGTTCTGATGTAATGTCAATGGGTTTTTTCTTTGGCGTTTCAAACCAAAGTTCAGCCTCTTAATATATTACACACATTTTTCTAGTCAAAGCTTAAGTCAAGCAGCTGGTCTTTGTTCCGTTTGACAATTATCTCATTTTTTTTTTTTGCACTGAGGTTTAGTTTAAAGAACCTGCTACTGAAGATGCCTCACATTTATGGGAAATCCTGTATTTCAGTCCACTCAAGTGACATTTCCAGGGCTAACATGATACTAAAATGCCTTATACACGACACCATGGTGTTATTAACAGCTTTTAAAAATATACCAGTCATGTGTTTTGTGTTGTGAATGTATGTTGTGCCTTCAATAAACATTTCCCTCATGGTTCATGCATTGTGTTCATAACATGAGTTTGACCCACATTTAGCTGCTCAAATGCCTGCAGAGGCTCATATGCTATGCCTTTAAGGTAAAGGTTATATTTATTGTAAGCACAGAGCAGTCTCAGTGAAATGTCAAGCATGTTGACAAATAAGTCCGTTCCATACATTAAGTAACAGAATGCTTTTTAATGCCTTTTAAATTTTATTGAAAACAAGAACCGCCAACAGATGTGAAATATACAGTAACCGCAGTAGAGAATGGTGTCGTTAAACAAATGAATTGGCAATTGCCAGGACTTTTGAGTAATCTCCCTCCACTTTACGTAGATGTGTGGGTAATGGGACCTTAATCCTCGTTCCTGTAGGGTTCCCATTGTCCTCAATCAGAACAACATTGTTCGAATCAAAGCGGGGACTCATGCGTTCTCCAGGCATTTTGTGTCCAACGATCAGGGCTTTCTTCTTCTGTCCTTTAATGGCAAGCAACACTCTGTCGCCAACTTTTCCTACGCCATTCTTGGTGTAGACGTGGATCACTCTCGGAGGACGGTGATAAGGTGTATTTCCAAGAGCACTGTTGTCCACTACCCGCACTCTGGTCATTTTTTGAATGGCTGCTGCAACGGCGGATACACTGACGAGACAAAAAGTGAGTTGGTTAAAGTGACAGCTATCGACAGAAATGTACGTTTCTGTGGGGAAAAGTTTTATTGGAGGTTGTTTGTGGTGATCAAGTCATGGAGAGAAATACTTCAGCTGATTAACAATCATCATTAACAATTAATAAAGTGCCTTTTAAAGTTAAATCAGGATATTTAATTGCATACCCGTCATCCACTACTGCTGTAGCTACCTGACAAATAATAAGCTTGAATATCTTACCACCAACATCCACAGTGACCTCACTGGGATAATTAATATCCATGTGGATGGAAAATATCACACAAAACGTGAAGTCACCACCAATATACGTACAAAACAAGGATGCCCTCCAGAGGTCAGAAAATACTACGCCTTGGGTATTATTTTGTGTCTGATAAGGCTTCAGCATAATATTATTATTGTAATTATAATAATAATAATAATGATGATAATAATGTGTTTTGAGCAGGTGAACGTACAATATTTGGCACAATGAAGGTCAAACATCAAATGTAATTACAGTAATCAAACCCAGACCACACTGCTGTCAACTCTAAATGAGCTGTAAAATTTGACAGAAAACGAAATCTCTTACCTAAAAGTCCTCTGATGAATTAAGGACGAAGACTCTACAAGGAGCCCAGTGATGGATCTTGAAAGCAGGGTGAGAGCCATGATTACAGCGATTACTGTGCCAGCTGCAAAGAGAAGTTATACATGGTTAGCAGCTAACGAGCTAAAGGGTTTATGAATGACGTCGCTAGCGTTAGCTAACAATCACATTGTGGGCGGACAAGTCCTAACGACGGAGCAGAATATGTTTGTTTTATTGTCTTCGCAGCGAATACACGTGATTGTGTTAAAAAGCCTCGACATTTAAGATTAAAATAGCAATCTGGTTACCCTTCTGTCGCGCTCCATGCCAAAGTCAAAAGCGTTGCGTCACCAACATGCGACCAACCGCCCTTTAGCTTAGCTAGCTAATAAACAAAACGTTCATTCACATATGGAGAAATAAACTTACCGCATATAATAAGATGCGCTTTGGTTTGTTAAATATAAAGCGTGTGTGGTCGTAAAAGCGACAAACGACTCCACTTTGCTTGTTTATTACTTTCGTGTACGTCATATAAACGCGCCGGGGAGGACAAACATAGAAATATAGCAGGATAGAATCTACGCAATGAAAACGTAGCGGTCATGGCGTATGAATGTGACGTGTGTCTATGTGATCTACTTATATATACGTCACGCTCTAAACCTGACTGACTTCGGCTCTAGTTGGCGGACCGGTCGGGTTAGCAAGTTGTTCAGCTGGCTGACAGACAGAGACAGACACAATCGTAGCAGCTGGTCTATCATTACCAACAGCTAGAGCGCTTGACTGATTAGCTCCGTCTGGGTTTAGCTTCAGTGTTGTGGCCAGGGAGGTTGAACGAAATCTACTTTGTTGACGGAATTCGCCGACAGTCAGTCAGTTCTTTAAACATACATGCGTTAGACAGCCTCCACCTGTTATTTGCTGCATCGACGAGTTTAGCTAACGTCAAGGGTTTCGGCTGACTGTTAGCTCACATTAGCTTTACTTAATTGTGTTACTTTCTGCCCCCCTGCTGCGTATCATAGCGAGGTAAGTTGTTTTTCGTATTCAATAAGTATTATTTATTTATTTATTTTGACTATTAACGCCCACTGGTCGTCCCTTAACAGTTGCGGCAGCTAACCTTTAGCTACTTTGCTGGTAAACTTAATAATTGCTGTCAGGACAATACACGAGTAAACACATCCCCGTTAGCAGTCGTGCTAGCTGCTCAGCCATTAGCGAGCTCCAGCAACGGTACGTGGAGGGTTATTCAACAAAAGCAGTTTAGTTGTGAAGACTCTTGGCTTTGTTTTAACGTGGGAAACATTCATTATTATTATTATTATATCGGCTGCGACATGCCCTGGATTAAGTTCCCGTGTCGGTCCTCATCTTGTACTTGGATGTTTTTTTTTGTTTAGTCACTGCTCATATTATATTGTATTTTATTCTTTAAATAGTCTCACAAGACCACACAATGTTTGGCTATGCTATGTATGGAGGAAACTAGAATATTAGACAATGGAGCTATAGTTTTAAAGTCTGCATACTTAGCTGTAGGGTCATGCCAGTACCTTGGCATTCCTTATAGATAGCCAACATACGATCAGTAATTCCTAACATATTTGAGCAATGCTGAGAGGAATGTCTTGACAGTAACGGGCAACACGCGGTGACCTGGGCTTCATCATGGTACGATGATTACCCAGCTTTAGCTGTCACAGTTATTTAAGTGTTTCCTTCTGCACAGCCTGCGAAGGGATTTAAACATGAGCTGGGCTGCTAGCTAGTTGTAATATCGTGTCCGTGAGCCGTGCTGCGGTTCAAGTGACATTAATGAATATTAATGGGAAGCCTTTCCCAGAAGAAGTATCAGTCTGACACACTTGCTCGTATCGATTTCACACAACCAAAAAACGCTGGGACACACTGGCATGACTCCTCACCAAAATGTTGATGGTTGCTTTCCTTGCATGACAACTCAAGATATAAAAAGCTAGGGTTGCCTGTTCTCAGTTGGATTATATTTATGTGGAATCAGTCAATAATTTGTCATTTATGGATTTAAATCACTTCAGACTTCCCTTTTTTTAAATTTATGTTGTGGTTTTTAGATGAGAAGCAAGGTTCCCTAGCGTAATAGTCGTTTGTCATATTTGTTGTCCAACTGATGTTAATGCTGGTAATGCTCTGTGTTGTTGAATTTATAACACTGTACAACATATACTGATTATAAGCATGAATCTGTGTGAGAAGGGGAAGAGACTGTGTGGTCTTTACATTCATGCCGTGACATGATTATGAAACCGTACTCAGTTGTCAATGATTTACAGGCTCATACCAACAATGCTAATATGTGCAAATCTGCATTATCAGCTATCAGCATTGCTGGCAAATTCATATCAAGTGTGACATTGTTGTGAAGCAGATTTACGAAGCAGCTATTATGAAGCAGCCCATGCAAGTTTCATTTTGAATAAATGTATGTAATTATTGATTACTTGGCACAGCTGTGTTGTTTTCACATTGCTGATAAATATCTCAGCAACCCTTTCAAAAGTGATGATAGATGCTTGATCAGGTCACGCATGTATTGAGTGGGATATAAGTACGTTGAAGGATTATGATCAATATCAGGATAACAAGTATTACTGTTACACAACCTATAATCCACAAAACCAGCCTGGAAATGAAGATAATCTGAATTAATTGCATTGAGAGTCTATGGAGCACAGCTTGATGGTGGATGTCAGACTCTGGTTGAGTTGGTCCATGCTATGTTATGATTGGCCAGTCTCCATTTGAGGGAAGGGACTAAGGGAAGGGTCAATTTTAGATGGAAAGCATTAGTGTTGCAGTTTCAGAGTCCACATTTTCCATGCATTAAGATCTAGGTAGATAGATTCTACTAAAACGGTTTTCATCTCTATTATCAGTAGGTAATGAACGTGCAGATATCTGCATGGACTAGAATGAGCCACTGTATTGTACGACATTTTCCTTTCATTAAATCATATCAGGTTTGGTAGATGTCTGACTCTGATATTGTTTGTCTAACTTATAAGCGTATATTGTCATTGACAAATAGACAAACCGCATTGTGTTTCCTGCTTAAATTGTAGAGCAAACAGCAGACGCACCCCAGATTGAGTTTCAAATGGACAAGCATGACCCGACTGCCTTCATCCCCTTCATGTTTATTTGTATTTTGAGACTGTGTGCCAGACTGATGGTACCATAGTAATTGGCATCAGGTGGACGAGGGGCACAGTATTTCTGTGCTGCTGAGTAATGCACACACTGTCCTGTTTAAAATGGTTGTAAACATTGAAACTAAATTTGATTTTTATTAGAATTTCGGTCTCAATAGAAAAATCTGCTTCATTAAAGATAGGATTTTCAAAAATTCACTAAAACACGGTCCACTTGTTTCACTAGGGCTTAATGATATCACTGAAAAATATGTGATTAATATGTCATGCTGTAGTTTATAACTACATCCTTTAAATATAACTTACTACATAGAACTAAGGTAATATTGCATTCAAAGCCGATTTCAAATGTTAGCAGAGTTGAGCGACTTCAAAGATACACATAATATGCAAACGTAAACATTTGTTTTGTCTGTTTACAAGAAAACCACACAGAGGACCTTTTTAAGCAGTGACAAATAAAAGGCCAAGGTTAACGCACAATAAATGCAAAAGTGATAAATGCCACCTTAAAAAACCTCATTGTGCTAATTTTTTAAGTCAAGAGGACCTGTTGACCCAGCTCTAATTGGCCCATCAATTTTAAGCCTTGAAAAGATTGGCCCGACATTTATTGTAATGCTGTTGCAATGTATTGTCAGGTGTCCATGTTGTTTTCTCCAACCCCTGTAGATTAATAGCAAATATAAAGACATAACAATGAGGAATTTTATGTATTGTTTTATTTTAGCTGAACTTGTTCACTATGAGTGCTCTTCTAATAGGTCAAAGGGAACCTCATCAGTCATAGTTTAAAGATCAAAAAAGGTACATGTCATGACATGTTATTGTCCTGACCAAAATAAATGGAATTCACATTATTTATTAGTACATTTATTTTGGTCAGGATAATCGTGACATGAAATTTTCATATCCTCCCGTGCCTATCAACAACAAAAAAACACAACAAATAAAATGGGACATTTTCACTTTCACAGTATTTAATTGCATAACAAGTCTACACAAAATACATGCTGAGTACGCTGAAATACAGTTTGCTTGAAAGTCATCTTTAATTCCTGATGTTATAGGTGGATACCATACACATTTTATAGATTGACTTCACTCGAGAAGATATACATCCCATGACATAACGGCCATGAGGTGGGCCTACTGTACTATAGGTCACATCTGTAATGAAGACGTTATAGTAAGTTGTTTTTGAAATGTGCTTCAGTCCTTTTCAAGATGTTTGTGTTGAATGTTAAACAGTCTGAACCGTGGCAATGGGTCCAGGATGTGCAGCAGTGTTGTTGAAGGCACAGGGGGGTATGTTGTGTACTCCTTGGTTTGAGACCGGTCCATTTGAACCCTGCGGTCTCTATCGGCTTATTGTTCAGCCCTGGCTGCATCCCTCTTCAGTGATGTCACAGCATTCCAGGGAGCGGATAAATGAGTTAGTGTTAGGGCAGATGAGCAGCATCGCGAATGCTGCTGGTAATAGTGGGTCGAAGGGCACAAGTATAGCAGTGCAACTGTGCAAACACACTCGCCATCACTCACCAGAACACCTACGCGCCTTCTCCAAGCCCTTCGTTCATTCAGTCTCCGCCTTGTGTTTTATCCAAACACTTTTTTCTCTGCCCTTTATATTTTCAAGGGTGTTTAAATGGCCATTTAGTCAATTTTCCTGACCTAGAGCATCCCCGTCTAAATGAATGTAGAACTTGGCGTTAGGATGACTTATTGAAATTGTTTTTTAAGCCCAGGGATCGAGTGATTTGCGCCCAAGGCAGGATAAAGGAATATCTTGATTTAGTTATTATTTTGGGATTCTTTTGCATCTAAATCTTAAAGGTCGAGTACAAACTGCTGATATCATTGGGGCTGTTCCTTTAGTGTTGGGATCAGGATGCTATTATGAAGATGGATTTCTCGTAGGATTTAGTCTGCCTCATACACTATTCATGCTTTGTCAATGTTTTCCATTATTATCCTTGAGGTAGACACCCTGCTCCTAATCTATTAACGATTAAAAGCCCAATTTAATGTGAAAGGGGTTCTCCAACTTCGTTGAGGCTTTTAGTCTCAACCGGCTGCACAGTTGAGTCACTGTTGTTATCAAACCCCAATACATGACTGTACGCAACAGTGTCGATCAAACAAGCTCAGGCACGCTGAATGTACGCCTAAGAAAAGACAAAAGAAATGCTGACTCTTGAATTGAACATGTTGGATCTACGGACCAGATATTTTCCAAGGTGTTGGAGGACGGCATCAGAACTAAAAGGAGAATGCATTGGAATACAATTTCTCACCTGTCTCTGAACAGTAAATTCAAAGGGGCTTTATTGGCATGAAAGTTTCAATAACAATGTAGCCAAATAATTTTAATTAATTCATTTTAATTATTATTTCCCTTTAGAACATAGTTGAACTATGTGTCATTTGCACAAATATTAGCCACAAACAAGGAACAGAAAGTGTATAATCATTAAAAAACAAGCAGTTTTCAGTTGTGGTGCATGTGATTAAAAGCAACAGCATGTGACCAACGACCAGACAGAATTGTCAGTCTTTGTAGATGGGGACAGAAACTTGATATTGCATCACTACCATTGTTCTGTCCATTGCTGTCCTAGTGCTGGGGGAAGTTACTTTTCAGCACTTGTTACACATACAGTTGGTATTCTAAGACTGTTGTCTCTTCTTTACAGGTCATTGTCAACATGTTATACTGAGTAATGCACCGAGTGTTGATATTAATAATGGCCATCTGGGGGGCGCAAGGATGCCCCAATTCAGAGAGCTGCCCGACGCTGCCACCAAATTCCACCTCCAAGGACTTTTGTTACTCAGCCCGAATCCGCAGTACAGTGCTCCAGGGCTTGCCTTTCGGCGGGGTGCCTACGGTCCTTGCCCTTGACTTTATGTGCTTCTTGGTGAGTCGATGTTCCCTTCACAGCTGGTAACGTACTTCTAGGAATGCCCTTTTTAAATGATGAACTCCTTCAAGCAGTTATATAACTTTTGTATTCTCTGTCATGTAAATAAAGGGAATAGAGGGGTTGACAGCCACTGTTTATTTTGCACTTCTAGGGGCTGCTGGTTGTGTTCTCCTTCCTGAGAAAAGTAGCATGGGACTATGGACGCCTCGCTCTGGTGACTGATGCTGACAGGTAATTGGAAAACCTTGGTCCTGGCTGGATGGTCCGGTTCAAAGGTTTTGTGACTTGTTTGGGGTCATGGAAAGCAATAACATTATGCTATTATGCACTCGTATATCAACTATGGTTGAAATTACATATGCTAACATCACAGTTTCTTCATACATGTAACAAGTGCTGAATACTCACTAGTGGTTCATTGTCAATGTGTGCTTTTTTTTTAATAGATAAGTGATGTGATAACTTAAAAATGTCTCCCTCTTGTATAAAAGTTTGTAATCTGTCATGAAGCACTAATGAATTCATCTTTCCAGATAATTTTGCCAAAAGCAGTGTCCAACATCTTGGTAATTGCTTCTCATGTGATGTCATGCTAGTTACACACAGGAGAAATAAGCATGTGACATATCTCAGGGTTTAAACAAGCTTTTGTGCAAAGCAGCAAGTCAGAAACCTGCACTTATGCTTTGATATGACTTGCTTACAGTCACAATGTGTGCGGTGGTCAACAGGGACACGGCGACGGTTCATGTGGATGCTAGTTGACAGTTGGGGGGAAAAAAATCTGTATGTCTTGTTCTGAGGCTGCAGTTAGTTTTCTGACATAAGCAAGAATCACAAGGATGGTGCTCCAGACAGGAAGTCGGAGTCAGCAGTTTCCCTTTTATAATGACATTTATGCACTCTGACACTGTCACGCTTTGTCTCTTGGTTTGTTCACTTAAAGATGGAAATGTAAGACTGCTGTTAACCTGAAATTAAGTGTAAAAGAAACAAATGATTAGTAACTTTTATTAATTTAAATACCCTTTTTGATCCATTTCCCAGACCTCTTAATAGCAGTCAACACCGTCTCCATCTAAGCCTTGTTTTATTATAGGATGCCATGCTGCCAGATATATTGGGATAATTTCAGACGGGTGTCTTCAAGCTGATCAAGTAATGACAATTTCTGTGGAAGCAGCCAAAGAGGCGCCTGTCAACATGGGTTTGAGACTTTGAGGTGAAGCCTTGAGGGAGCTCGGACCTCGCCACAGACCTCTTTGGCTGTGAACCCTGGAAAGTGAATGACACAGTGCTCCATCGCCTACATCCCCCTGCTGCGTTTGTATGATGTTGCAGCTTCGCTGTTTTTGCAGCTGCATGTGAGCAGGGAACGGGGTTGCAGCACATCGGGAGGGGGGTGGCCGCGTGGGACACTTTTCTAAGTAAATGTAGTTTATCTCATGACACTGTGCTGACTGGAAATCAGTGTCATACATTATCAGAAAAGTAAATCTAGGAAGCTTGAATATTTATAGTCAGAAAGTGGGTAGAAATTCGATGTCTGTTCCAGCTACATAAGCCACGAGTCCCATGAGAGGGTTATTATACCATAAGTCCAACATGCATTTATATGGCTGTGTTATGTTTACGAGAATGAATAGAAACGTTCATTGGTATGCCTGTGGTGTAAAATGCTTTCCCAGTTTTCTCGGAACCAGCACCCTGACTGGCCAAAAGGGCCATTTCCTCTTAACTAAGCTGAATGGCTTTGTTTTGCTTTTCTTTTCACCAGAAGAGTGGATCAACGGTACAGTCGCCTGGATGATCGAGACTAGTATGTTATCTCTCCGTATCGTAGGCTCCCTGCCTTTTATCTTCTCTCCTTTCCCCTCTCTGTAGTTAACCTGACTCATAACTCTTTTCCACTCAGCCCAGGCCGCTGTGGGTTTCAGCCTGTTTTTCACTCTTGATGGTTTAGGTTTTTTTCCCCCCTCCCTTCCAGGCATTCCCCAGTGCCAGACTCCTAATTATTCTTCCCTCTCCTTGTCACACATTTGTATTTCTGCTGTTGGGTGTGCCTGTCCTCTCGCACTGTCCTAATCAGATCTGTGTGCGCTAATCTGTGTATTGACCTCTTTATGAAGCGCGGCCTTCTTTAGTGTGAGCGCGCCGCGTGAGCTGCAGAGACAGGATGCATACAGGGAGAGGTAATGCTTCCCTGTTGTTGTTCAGAGACAGGCCTTAACAGGGTGCAGCCACTGTATATCCTGTCCGCTAGAGCTGAGAGGAGCTATTCTGACTTCTCACAGGAATGTGCGAGAGGAGGCCTGATGGTGGATTACAGCCGCAGGCTCTCTCCTCATTCCATTAGAGATCTCTTAGAGCCCTGGCTGATGTCGTATATTCATGTAGAATTGAACACTGAACCAATGTTGGAATTCCAGCAGAGGCCTGGTCCTCGTCATGTTTCCCAGCTTTGTATAAATTGACATGACCTCCATGGCGAGTCCAATCAAATTTTGTATACAGTATATCATAAAGTCTTGATGCTGAATCATCTTTATGAGAACCTGTGGCTCTGCTGGACAAACATGAATCCTTTAATTATCGCTGGGTTTCTGTCGTTTCCTCTGTGAATGTTCTCGTCTGTAGAGCTTTGCCTTCTAACTTGTATACGGCAACCTTTCCTCTGACAGTGATGGTGTACTCAACCTGTGTAAAGTAGACATTAATACTGCATGAAATGTGGCTGCAGAGATTTAGTGGTTAACCAAATCCTGTGTCAAACCCACACAGGATAAGCAGGAGTGAATCTCTCCAGTCCATTTCAGGGCGTGTGTTGGTCTGTGTGTGTTTTGCGTCGTCAACTTTTCCATGCTGTCGGTAATCCCCGTGCCTTGAGACGCCGAAGAACTAACATCCCATTATGGCAGGTGGTGATGTTAGCTAGCTGTGTAACATCATGCAAATGCTATGTGTTGAATACAGTGTGGCCTCTGCCTTGACATCCGACACAACAGAACGCTACGAGCGCCTCACTTCAGTTTCCAGCTCTGTGGACATTGATCAGAGAGACACTGTAAGTAGCCCATACAGGATCGAATACAGTGTCCTTCCATCTTGGATATACAGGTTTTCATCTGATAACTGATACACCTTAAGTTCTCTTATCTCTTTTTTGTAGGGCTTCTGCTCCTGGCTAACTGCCATCTTCCGCATCAAGTGAGTCAACTTTTATTGGAAATAAGAAATATTGGTGGAATGCTGATACATTTCGGTATGCATTTTTGTGTTTTGCCCTTTATGTAGTTGACTTTGCTGGTGTGTTCTCTCTGTAGGGATGAAGAGATAAGGGAGAAGTGTGGCGAGGATGCAGTACATTACTTGTCCTTTCAGCGCCACATCATTGGCCTGCTGGTAGTGGTGGGCGTGCTGTCTGTGGGCATCATCTTGCCCGTTAACTTCTCAGGAAACCTACTTGGTGAGTCAGTTGGAATTAAATACCAGTCTTCTTTACCTCTATGGTGCTTTGGTCTAACAGCAACTATATTCATTATTTCCTGGACACCGTGTCAGGGATACTCATTGGCTACCCTGACCCTTTAAACATTGGCACTTATCCATCGTTTCTATTTTGGCTATGTAGCACCATGTCAGCCAGTGAGATGCTAGTGGGCAGCACAACTCCTGGTGATTGACAAGTGATTGAGGTCTTTCTTTGTATTTTTTTTTCTACAGAAAACGATGCCTATAGTTTTGGGCGAACCACTATAGCAAATTTGAATGCAGAGTAAGTCGTAACTTTATTATAATATACTTGTAAGCTTCATGTTGATTCTTCACATACTAATGTCACTGAATTGCCTTTGTACCCTTTGTTTTCTCAGTAATGCACTGCTGTGGCTGCACACCACCTTTGCATTTCTCTACCTGTTACTAACGGTGTACAGCATGCGACGGCACACTTCCAAGATGCACTACAAGGAGGATGACTTGGTGGGTGGCATGCTTTCAGACAATGCCCGTTTATGTACACTCCTTGTACACACGTGTCTGAATTGTGTTGGTACTCACGTCCCTGTCTTCACTTCCATGCAGGTGAAACGCACTTTATTTGTCAATGGAATCTCAAAATATGCAGAGGAGACTGAGATAAAGCAACACTTTGAGTAAGCACTCTTCAGAATCACTGTCATAAGGCATTTCGAGCATTCTCCACAGTTAATATCTCACAATGCTTCATTTTGTCTTCTTCTAAAAACGGTACAGTACACTGCTCTGTTGACACGGCAGTAAGCTATGCAGTATCTCTATTAGTGCCATACCTTTTCCTGTTAGAAGCGGCGGTCTTGTGCTGGCCCATATGGCTGGGATCAGACAATGAGAGGCCTATGTATAATTGTCCATAATAGCTAGATGAGCAGGATCATGCATGTCATGTGTCAAGAAGGTCGTAGATGGAGGAGGTGCTGTAAAAAGGCCTCCACACTAACAAATAGAAGCACTTACATTTAACTGAAACAAACCTAAAAGCTGTTAATAGTTTGTGGCTGTTGCAATCATACTTTTTTGTGACTTGCTAACATTGTAGTAAGTTGTAGAGATGTGTCTTCTACTGTGAAAAGACTTTGCCGTCGTTGAATGTGTATGTTTTTTTTCAGTCTTTGACTTTCTTCTTCCCTGCCCTTAGGCAGGCGTATGAAAACTGCACTGTACTGGAAGCACGTATCTGTTACAATGTGGCCAGGCTGATGTCACTCAACTCGGAAAGGTACGTTTCAACTATAAGAATACGAGAGCGTGTGTTTGCCCTTTCATAGCATTGCTTGTGTAGAGTCTCTTTGGCTTGTTTAAGTCAAGTAGTCCTCCTTCAGTCTGACACAGCTGATGTTTTGCATGCAGGAAGAAGACCGAGCGCAGCAAGAAATTCTTCGTTGACCTGCAGACCAAGGAGCATATTACCACCATGATCAATCCGAAAGCCTGCGGACACCTCTGCTGCTGCATCATCAAAGGCTGTGAGGAGGTCAGACTCGTATATCGTAGCGTGTGTGTGAATGTGATCGGATTCCTAATTCAGTGAATGGTGTCAGACTGATGTCATTGTACTTCACAGGAAGAGGCAGTGGGTTACTATACCAAGCTGGAGGCTCAACTAAAAGACGACTACAGGAAGGAGAGAGAAAAGGTCAACAGGAAGCCCTTAGGAATGGCCTTTGTCACCTTCCAGAACGAATCCATAACTGCCATGTAAGTACATTTACACGGTAAAATTTACAGATTAAGCTCCTGACTGACTGTAATGTCTGTTTTTTATTTGGGTGGATGTTTCTTTGCAGAATCTTGAAAGACTTTAATGCTTGCAAATGTACGGGTTGTCACTGTCGTCGGGAGCCAAAGAGCTCTCAATTCAACGCCAAGCTCCACACCCACAACTGGACCGTCAGCTACGCCCCTGATCCACAGAATGTCTACTGGTGAGAACCCCTTCAGGTCACATGTTTTCTCCCCAATCTAGACTGAATAATAACTGCAGCAATAGAACAGGGTGGATACATTTTGGCAAAATGAAAATGAGGCAAATACCCACGAGAATTCTACAAAACAGACGCAACGCCCTGAGGGATAATTGGACTTCATTCCACTTTGAAGAGACGTTCTCCCTCCAGATGACAAGCTGGCTCTTGAGCAGCAGTATCGGTTTACTTGCCAGCTGTGTCCATAGCTGCAGGTCATCGGCCAGTGTCAATCTAACCGCTGCATAACCTTTATCCCACAGGGAGCATCTGTCAGTGGGAGGATTCTCCTGGTGGATCCGCTGCTTGATCATCAACATTGTCCTCTTCCTCCTCCTCTTCTTCCTCACCACCCCAGCCATCATCATCTCCACAATGGACAAGTTCAATGTGACCAAACCAGTGGAGTACCTGAATGTGAGTGAGACTTTTTTTTTTTTTTTTGGCATACTGAACATTTAGGTCTAAGTCATATTGACACATGTCCATGTCTCTCTGGTCTGTCCTCCAGAATCCAATCGTCACCCAATTCTTCCCCACGCTCCTTCTGTGGTCCTTCTCTGCCTTACTTCCCACCATCGTCTACTACTCCGCCTTCTTCGAAGCCCATTGGACCCGGTATGGTTTACACTTTCTGCAGTCAATAATTCACCATATTCAGAGTTTGTCTGCTGTCTGTTTTTTTCTTCAACATGTAAATATTTCCTTTGGCCTTACAGGTCAGGAGAGAACAGGACCACGATGCATAAATGCTACACTTTCTTGATCTTTATGGTCCTGTTGCTGCCCTCCCTTGGACTCAGCAGGTATAGCATGTATTTCTGCCCTGTAACACAATGACGTATAAAACTATACATTCATTTTTGGCAGCCTCATTTTTGAGTTGATTGCTTCCTTTCCTTGTGTCTTTGCAGCTTGGATGTTTTCTTCCGCTGGCTTTTTGACAAAAAATTCTTGGCAGATGCTAAAGTGAGATTTGAGTAAGTAGCATGGACGTTTCAATACAACTCTTTAGCACCCAGAACAAAGCCGAACAGGATAACATCTTCAACCTGGACTCATGTCTTTGGTACTCAACTATTTTAGTTCCTTTTGTTTGTTAAACTGACTATCTCTTTGCTCTTTAGGTGTGTGTTTCTCCCTGACAACGGAGCCTTCTTCGTGAACTATGTCATTGCATCTGCATTCATTGGTAATGCCATGGACCTGCTGAGGATCCCCGGTCTGTTAATGTACATGATCCGCCTCTGTCTGGCTCGCTCTGCAGCAGAGAGGAGAAACGTCAAGAGGGTTAGTGTGTCCCACTGCTCATCAAGTTATGTACATGAGCCGTAAAGTAGTTTGTTTATGAATGAATAGCTTGGTATAATTATTCTCTATCAAACACATATTCTGAATTCATTTTAGGTTGAAATTATTATTTTATTACAAATTAGCTTTACATGATGTAGATTAGATTTAGTATTTTCTTTCATTTCCTGTCTTTGTGTCTTCATAGCACCAAGCCTATGAGTTCCAGTTCGGGGCAGCGTACGCCTGGATGATGTGCGTCTTCACTGTGGTTATGACCTACAGCATCACCTGCCCAATCATCGTTCCTTTCGGTGAGTTGTGACATTTATGACCCCTGCCTGGGATCACTGCTGTTCCACATCAAGATAGCGTGCTTATTACATCACTGCAGGGGAAACGCACAAAGGGCAGGCAGCATTTAGAGGCTCTGTTCTTTGTACAGACGCTTATCAGCAGGCCCCTAATTGGATTAGTTCCACTAATTGTTTTGTCTCCCTTCTCTGCAGGGCTGATGTACATGCTGCTGAAGCACCTCGCAGACAGGTACAACATGTACTACGCCTATCTGCCGTCCAAACTGGACAAAAAGATCCATTCCGGAGCGGTCAACCAAGTGGTGGCTGCTCCCATTCTCTGCCTCTTTTGGCTTTTGTTCTTCTCCACTGTTCGCTCGGGTAAGACGAGGGCTCCATCTACAGGCCACTAATGTCCTAACACGTGCCCATATTTCATTACAGTGTCCGCTACAAGCTCCTGATGAACAAGTGTCCTTCCACTTTCTTTCCCCTCAGGGTTTTCAGCTGCTACATCCATGTTCACCTTCATCGTTTTGATCATCACAATCATTATCTGCCTCTCTCACGTCTGCTTCGGACACTTTAAATATCTCAGCGCTCACAATTACAAGGTAACAAGATAGTCATCCTTGCATGCATATTCATAATGGTTTCTGTGCGCCAGTATTTGAATGCAGTATTATGTTCAGCTGTTAAATGTATGTTTTCTGTCCCAGATTGACACCCAGGCGGTGGACGGGATGGAGAATGGGCGTCCAGTGTGCGCCTCGGCTGCCAACAAGGCAGCGGTATGTATTCAGTCATGTTTATTTCTTAGCAATGTGAGCCTGGAGGTCAAACGGTGAAAAGGGATGAGGCATACTGCCAAAGCTTGTAGATGTTGACCATGGGGGCAAAAGCAAAGGAAATAATGACTTGCACGCTCCCGGTAATGATATGAAAAGGTTTTTTAGTCAAAAGTTTTGACCACAAGGTATTTGTCAAAACATAAGGTACAAAGTTAAACAGTTCGTTCCATATAGAGACTATTCCATATATAAATATCTGCTTCATTGTATGGATCCATCCAGTACAAATCCAGAACATTTTAATGATGATTGCAGCCCATCTTAGAACCCAAATACTACAGTTATTGTGGGGTTAAATATAAGCAAATGGGTATGTTTTTTTTCATTACTTCATCAATAATTTGTTTTTATGTTTTGTTTTTAACCTAAATGGCTTTAAATGTTTGCCATTGCTATTAATAAATAACAAAACAATAGCAATATGTTGCTCAATAATAGACTTTGAGTTTAATTGTGTTTGCTGAGCTGAGGGTCAGTGTGCGTATATCCATAGAATCAACCTTTTTGTTAAGGAGAACTTATCTTGACACAAAAATAACATTCTATTTAATTTTTCTCCCCGACAGCAAATGTACATTGCTCAGGTACTTCAAGACCCAAATTCCGAGGAGGCCGGTTCAGGCAGCGGCGAGGATGACGGCCAGGGGTCCTCGCAGGACGAGGAGATAATCAATGTGGAAAACGGCCTGAATGAGGACTTCCAGTCTGGTGAGGACAGCCTCATTGAAAATGAAGTGCGGCACTGATGCTGCCTGGAAAACAGAAAAGAAATCCCCGAAGTTTAACTTGAGGAGTGCACTGAATATGTGAATTAAAACTAGGAACTGAACCAACAGTTCTCCAAAGCATCTCAACCTCCATCGAGGGACTTTACACTAACACAAGCACACTGTCTACTAAGGATTGAATGGATCGTGACTCAAGGACTCTTGCATTTCCTTCACTGGATCCCTCCAAACCACATCTTCTGTCTGCGTAGCTGCAGAGGGAATCTAATCTGACAGTGCAAGGGCAGTGACATCCTTCTGCCCTGATGTAGCTGAGGCACACCCCCTAAACACTGCATATGGACCCACGAGAGAAAAACGAATGCACAAATGAAGAATACTTTGCCTTGTTTTGTAAGGGAAGTGATATTCTGTCTGTATTTCCTTGAACATTATTGCACTTGAAAGAGAGGGTTTGTCCTATAAACTTGGTTTCGCTAAGGTACTGTACAGCATGCCTTCAAGTTCAAATGGTGGAGGGATTTTCCCATAATCCTTTGCCAGTACCTCTCATTGTCTGCACTAAATGCTTCCACTAAGGAGTTTTCCGCGCCACCAGACAGCTTGGTCTGTGCAGATGTGATGGTCTCAAGATAATTCTTCCAATTCCATAAAAGCCTTTAAAAAAAAAGAAAGAAAATAAAGACGCATAGCTACACTCCTGGATGCTTTGACACTGTACAGCTAAAAAAAAAAAATGGATTTGTAAAGTAGCCTTTTTTTTTTTGACATGGTATTTATTTGTAGAATTTGAAATGCTATCAAGCTTGATACATCCCTAAACTGTGGAAGATGATGATGATTCATATCGTGGCACACTACATTGATAATGATCTTTATTGGCGTTCAGTATCTGAGCCTTTTGTTGGGACTGCTGTTGGACTGCTGCTACTGATGCTGCCCCCAGGAGGGCAAAGTCCTTGTAAGGCTACTGCAGGAGGACTGTCGGCCAGGAGCCTGCTGATCCTTTTGTGTTGCTAGGAGCATGGAGAGAAAGGCCTTTTGGGGGGTTTTCTGGGTCAGCTTCATATGATGGTCCTCATGACGTTTTTTCTTTTTTTTTTTTTCGTTTGTACTTGTTTGTCCACATGTTTACGTCTTTTATCTAGAATTAGAATTCCGTGTAGGTGACTACTGAATAAGATAATCTATTAGTTATCACTCAGTCGTCTGTCAGGTCCTCTCCATATTAATCATGTAGGTAGCATGTGGTCATCGAGCGTCGTTTCGGTTTCCTGTTTGAGTTGTGGATTGTGAAACTGAAATTGTGCAAACCTGGTGATAACATATCAGACCTTAGGCTAGGCCACTTGAGAGAGTCCCACCTGCGGATGACGTCCACGTCTATTTAAGACCTCAACTTTATGTTCTTGAATGCTAAATGGAAAAATGGAAGGTGTATTCATCATGTCGGTTCTTGAGTTGTTAGTTTCCCGCCGCTATTGTACATTCCATTGGCAGATCCAGTTTTAAGGAGCAATAGTTCTCTACTACTCTACACTTGATCCTGATCTGCCTCAGCCATATGAAGCAGCTTCTGTTCAGGCATCAGGAACACTCAGACAACAACAAAAACACACGGTTAGGTATCCATGGTTACAACCTCACTCAGGATTTATCAAGCTTCTCGTTTCTGTCCTTTTAGTTTTCATCCTCCGTCAAGAAAACACTATGAGCTGCCCCATTAATCATAAAGGAGATTGTTGGTCAACGAAGGCAAAGCACTACAGTCTGTCACTACGGGCCAGTTTATTGGAATTGGGCCATAAAATGAATCCTGTATTATCCAGCTGCTCAGAGAACCACTGTGGGAAATGTGCACTAATCTTACTTTCACTTATATGATTGACGGAGAAGGCCACGCCCCCCCTGTGGGTGTAACGGTGACGGCAGCGAACCCAAACCCTTTCCATAATTAGTCCATGGGTATATGATTATGGAGAATTGTTTGACACCATTGAGTCTGATGCTCTTCTAGTCATGATAAGGTGATTTTATTTTGTTTTATACCTCTTCATTTTTATACCTCTGTGATGTCTTGAAATCTCTGAATGTGTCCTGTCAAAGTAACATCTAAGGTCTGAGGGAGAAGAGTCTCATCCTGTCTAAAAACTCCAGTCTTTAACTCTGAATGTAGGTTAATTCCACAACTTTTGGGAAGTCGAAAGTGCTAAAAGTAACGGCGCGATAGCTGTATTTACACAGCTTCAAAAGGACTGTTCAATAGCTAACCAGAAATGATCAGTTTTATACTTTATATACAAAAATACTAGCGTCTAGTATCATGTCACGGCATTCCATTTGAGTACATGATCTACATTTGTCAGTCTGACGGTTGCAATGATTCCCAGTAGTCTTTTTCTAACTCCAAGTGTTCGTGATGAATCCTTTTTATTTCAGATTATCTTCGTAAGCTCTGTGTAGACGGTGGGACTTATCGTTTTTTGTCGACAGCCAAGCACTTTCTAATAGAAGTTCTCAGCTTGTTTCTAGATTGTAATGGTAACACAATGTCTCTGCGTTGTCAAAACTGTGCACACTTAGAATGTGTTTGTCTGTTTGTGTGCTTTGCCTTTTTTATAGTTTGGCATTTTTGTTTTGTTTTTTCTAGATAGGAAGAGTAATAATAGCAGATGTCAGCATTTGACAGTTTCATTTTATTATTCTTTCCAAAGGGCCGTCAGTACAACAGATCCATCGCAACCCCCCCTCCCCCCAGCTCTTTGAACAATAAATCTTTATTTAATCATGTTTGTTGACAATAAGTGTTGCTTTTTAACATGAGTCACATAAATCAAAGAAATGATAAAGCAATAGTATGCACAACAACACAATTAACCATTTTATACAGAAAACAATACAATAAATGTGACATCAACAATTAAACCACACAAAAAAACACCAACATGTCTTTTATATAAAGTACATCTGTTTAAAATGTTATCACCACTACACAGTTTGTTTTCCAGCCCTTAGCATCTCTTTCTACAGTGTGTATGAACGGCAACTAAACATTTGGATATTTAGTGTGCATAAAGTCTGCATACTTCTCTAGTGTGAGCACACTTCATACTCAGAATAGCACCTTTGTGTGCATGATTATATTATTATATTACGTTTGGCTGCTCAAAGAGGTAAAATGATCTAATAACTGACGATACAGGTAACAGGTTTCTTTCTCGTTCCTGTCCTGTCGTGGAAACACTGTTTCTCGAGCTCTTATGATGCGTTACTATAGTTGAGGCTGGAAGAATGGAGGTCCATGATTGGAGGACCAGATCTGATGGGGCGGGCCTTTGCAGTTCTCAGTGTCCAACACTGGGTGCTGCTGTTCCTCCTGCTCCTCCTCCTGCTGCTCCTCCTCCTGCTGTGTCTCCTACTCCTGCTCCTCCTACTGTTGCTCCTTCTACTGCTCCTCCTCCTACTGCTGCTCCTCCTACTGCTCCTCCTCCTGTTGTTCCTCCTACTGCTGTTCCTCCTACTGCTGCTGTTCTTACTGCTCCTCCTCCTGCTGCTCCTCCTCCTGCTGTGTCTCCTACTGCTGCTCCTCCTACTGCTCCTCCTCCTGCTGTTCCTCCTCCTGCTGTTCCTCCTACTGCTGCTGTTCTTACTGCTACTCCTCCTGCTGCAGCTCCTCCTCCTGCTGTGTCTCATACTACTGCTCCTCCTGCTGCTACTCCTCCTACTGCTGCTGCTGCTCCTCCTCCTCCTCTTGCTGCTGCTCCTCCTCCTCTTGCTGCTGCTCCTCCTCCTCCTGCTGCTGCTCCTCCTCCTGCTGCTGTTCCTCCTCCTCCTCCTCCTGCTGCTGCTGCAGTGGTGTTCAGGGAAACCTCGAGGTGTGACATGGAATGCAGAATGGCACGCAGGTATTGTGGGTTGCAACAAGTGAGACGGTGAGAACGGACTGTCAGCTTCCAGCAGAAGCGACGATAAGATGTAGCACATCATCACTTCTGAAGGAGAAGGAGAAGGAGGAGGAGACGTCGTCATGGAGGGATGGTTGGCTATCACTTTAATGTCGGTGGCGATGTTTCTGGGTTGTTTTGCGCTGGGATTCATCCCACTGTTGTTCAGACTCTCCGAGGTTAGTGTTTCTCTTCTTCTGTTGTTTTGTTGGAGGATGTTGTTGACGTTCTCGTGAATGAACACCAGTGTTTATTATCATGGAAATCTGAAAACTCTCTCCAGCTATTGCATGTCAAATTGAAATATTTGTATTTCATTTGTATTAGAATATTTATAATTCCATAATTACACAATAATTATGATACAATTATGGTTGTACAATTATGGTTGTATTTATATAAATCTGGTGTGGCTCCACAGAGGAGCCTGCGGTTCGTGTCCATCCTGGGGGCAGGACTCCTGTGTGGGACAGCGCTGGCCATCACCATCCCTGAAGGAGTGGACTTACTGGGAGAGTCGTGGAGAGGTGAGCCGAGCCGACCTCACCTCACCTCACCTCACCTCACCTCGTGACATCAGCGATGAAGCACAAGCTGTTCTTCCTTGTTGTCTTTTATGTTTTATGATTTATTTAAAAATCTCAAATCCTTCTCCCTGCAGCGTCCTCCCCCCCTCATGTGCCGTCCAGTCTGAACAATACAAATGCAACGTCCACAGAGACGGACCGTCCACCTCAGTTCATCATCGGGGTCTCTTTGACTTTCGGGTTCATCCTAATGTTCGTAGTGGATCAGATTGGAGGTTACCTCTCAGACCAGGCCACTGGATTCACCAACAGTGTGGGCATCACGGCCACGTTGGGGCTGGTTATTCACGCTGCAGGTAACTTTTACACCGTTTATTATACTGTTTTATTTTGTCTGCCTAAAGCACACAATGGTTTCATGAATTCCAGCCAACAATGCCCTGGAGTTCATTTCCTCTTGTGATCTCATGTTCCAAGTGCCCTACTTTTCCTCTCACACCCTTATTTGTTCTTTGTGAAAAACTGACACATCATCCACCAGTTTGATGTAAATGTAGTTTATTTAGATGGTTGAGCCCATGAATCTGATGTTGTTTGCATTGTAGCTGATGGATTCGCTCTGGGTGCAGCTGTGGCCACGGGTCAAGTGACGGTGCAAGTTGTAGTATTTTTAGCAGTGATCCTACACAAGGTGAGTTTCCCTGACAGAACGTTTCATTGAAGGATGTATAGAAGTATGTAAGGAGATGTAATAGAGATGGTCTCTTATCTCCTAGGCGCCTGCAGCTTTTGGTTTGGTCTCTTTTTTGATGCATGCTGGCCTTGGAAAAAAGCACATTCAGGGACATTTGTTGGCCTTTTCAGCTGCAGCGCCTCTACTTGCCGTCCCCACTTACATCATATTACACGCGGTAAGGAAGCACCCTTCAGCCATCTTGGGTCCTTTTTCCTACAGTTTCAACGTTATTTGATGCGTTGTGTTTGCGTCTGCAGTCTGCCCACTCGTCTCAGAACCGGCTCATTGCAACAGGTGTGGGGATGCTCTTCTCGGCCGGGACTTTCCTCTACGTGGCCACGGTGCACGTTCTCCCCGAGGTCAGCAGCAGCAGGACGGCCCATCCCCACTCGGACCACGAGGAGCACACCGAGGCCGAGGCCCACCACGGCGACACCTGGGGCTCCTGGAGAGCCTCACTCTGGTCCTCGGGGTTGGGATCCCGATGCTGCTGGCCCTCGGGCTGCATGATGACTGATTGAGATGCGTCAGGGCAATTATGTGTGGGGCGACTGCCACCACGCCTAAAAGAATAATGTGTCCCAAATATTAAACATATCTGTGGTTTCCAAGCAGGTACTCCCAGATGCTTTGCCTGTGACACTTCTTTGTAGTTTACGGGAAGTAAAAACATGTTTACTCATTCTGCTTAATGTTCTGCTCTTTTTAGTTTATTCCTTATTTGCACACACAACACATGTTTTGAGGAAAAGTAGACAACCACCAGTGTTGATTAGAGATATGGACACAAAAAGGTAAAAAGGTTTACAATTTATTTCATTTACAGATTTTGTTTAACAAAAATATACAATGTTACAGAAAAAAACATGAAGCTAAAACTGCTCCATTTTAGTTAGTAACTCGTCTGTATCTTCAAAGCCTAACTTATCGATTTCATCCAGGAATACTATTTCTGAAAGTATGTTGGAGGAGGAGGAGGAGGAGGAGGAGGAGGAGGGCTCTGTCACACATCGGTTGGACGAGGAGGAGGAGGAGGGCTCCGTCACAGGTCGGTTGGACGAGGAGGAGGGCTCCGTCACACGTCGGTTGGAGGAGGGCTCCGTCACACAGTGGTTGGAGGAGGTGGAGGGCTCCGTCACACGTCGATTGGAGGAGGAGGGCTCCGTCACACATCGGTTGGAGGAGGAGGAGGGCTCCGTCACACATCGGTTGGAGGAGGAGGAGGGCTCCATCACACAGTGGTTGGAGGAGGAGGGCTCCGTCACACAGTGGTTGGAGGAGGAGGAGGGCTCCATCACACAGTGGTTGGAGGAGGAGGAGGGCTCCGTCACACATCGGTTGGAGGAGGAGGAGGGCTCCGTCACACATCGGTTGGAGGAGGGAGGGAGCTCTCCAGATGTAGAAGCTGCAGCAAACAAACAAAAACACTGATCAATCCACTAAGACTTGCTAACACGTGGTAAAAGGTGCTGCTTCCTCTTCTCTCCATTTTAAACGTTCTAACATCGTCCAACATGATCCCTCAGTGAGTTTACATCCCATTTGACATCCACAAACATATTGACTTACCTGCAGCCCCTCTGGCGGCGTTGCTCCTGTCCCTCTTCCTCTTTTTGCCCTACACAATAAACCAACACATTAGACTTTTGATCTACTATGATACAAACGTAAGACTCTTTTCAGTGCCTTTTTGTTGTAAAAGCTTTTGTGTGCCGGTGTTTAACATGTATGAGTTGTACGTCAGCAGAATGTACATACGTAATTGTTGGTGCAGGACCACTCGGGGTGGAGTTGTGCATGGAGGCGTTTCTCCTTTTCTGCCTCTGCATAGTATTTCATCTGCTGCTCTCTGGACAGCGACTTCCACTGTGGAGAGACGACAACACACTGTCAGCACACACCGCGACACACAACTACAGGTCGCATAAACACAAAACGTACTAGCAGCTGTATTAATATGCACCCAGAATCACATGAATGAGACCTCCACGGTGCATCTGAGCAAACACACTCACCCTCTGCCCCAGGACGCTGTTCACGACAGAGCTGCCCCGGCTCTGCAGTTCAGGGGTGCAGGTGGGCCTCTGCTCCTTCATAAAAATCATGAAGGCGTTGGGTGGCTTCTTTATGTACGGCTGCTCATGTTCCACACGCTTTCTCTTGCTGTGGAAAAACAGGGAAATAAAAGCACAACTTTAGAGAGAGATTGTTAAAATGAGCAAGAAGAATACAAGACATGCTTTTCTGTGTTGTTCCATTGAAAAATAAGTCTGATAATAATATGAATGCAAATCATCTTGGTGGACAAATAAGACCTGCAATCAAACAACAGCTGCAAGAAATTCAATATAAGGTGGACTTACTTTGATGGGGAAGTTTGAGATGGAGGAGGAGGAGGAGGAGGAGGAGCTGCAGAGGCAGGAGGAACGTAGCCATACAGGACATTTCCATTTCTACACACAGAGAGACGGAGACACGTTAGTTGTGTGTGTGTGTAGGTGTGTGTGTGTGTGTTGTGTGTGTGTGTGTGTGTGTGTGTGTGTGTGTGTGTGTGTGTGTGTGTGTGTGTGTGTGTGTGTTACTTACGCGAATCCAATAGGGGTCAAGTTCTTTGATACCTCTTCTGGTAGATGCACCACTGGAAGGTTCAGCTGGAGACAAACACACACAGAGCAGCTGCTTCGACATCCTGACGGTTGTACTGGATTATATTTGATTTATTTAAACATTAGCCTTATAGAAAACAAGGAGAGATGCAGTGTGTGTGTGTGTGTGTGTGTGTGTGTGTGTCTTACTGCTTGTGGAGCAGCAGGGTAACTCCTGGCTGTTCCACTGGGGAGGTACGGCACAACCCCATACGGCAGGTTCTGTGAAGACAAGAAGGTCAGCCAGCCATAAAACACTAACACTCAAAAGAGCTGCAACTGAAGATTTTCATTATCGATTCATCCGTCTCATCTCTTTTTGATTAACCGTTTGGTGTGTGGGATTTCAGAAAACAGTCAAAGAAATGCCCATCATCACACATTCACGTCTTCAAAACTCCCTTTTTGGTCTGACCAGAGTCCCAAACCACAAAATACTCCTCTTTATTTAATGCAACTCTTCTGCTAACTGTCCCTAACCTCTACTGAGTCTCTTACCGGTGCCTGGCTAAGTTGACCTGCACTACAGTGCAGGACACCGGGCTGCTCAAGGCTGTGTGGAGCCGCTCCCAGGGGGGTGCACACATCAATGATACAGCTGCTCAGCTGTGGCTGGACAGTTACTTGTGTCCGTATGGGGACAGGAGGAGGAGAAGGAGGTGCTTTTGGCGGACTGGGCCCGTCCCACCATTGGATTAGTTCAGGGAAGATAGACGAAAACTCTTCTTCTTTATAATCCTGACTCTCCTGCATGTTTATGTACATTTCTATTTCTTCTGAAATATTCATTGTCACAATGACAACGTGCAACCTGTGACAAGGATTGACAAGAAGCTGACGTTGAGACACTCAAGTGCGAAAGCAGCACACGTATGACCACGTGTCACCTCTGTACTTACGTTACAAGTGACCGGCGGCTGTGTTAGATCGCTAGATGTGATGGTTTAACGTTTTCGAGGACGTGGAAAAAGAAAGCAGTGTTGTCTCGGTCGGGTCTGCTGGCGATCTGATCCCCAATCCCGCCTCGCGTTATTGGCTGTGAGGTGTGGCTGACGTCACTCTGTGTTATGGTTCGAATCCACGTGCATTCTATCACGTTGACAACACGTAGACAACGCGTTGTTATGGACGCCATCCAGTTCAAATAAACACAGGTGGATTCTAACACGTTAACAACGCGTCCATAAGCGGGAACCATTATCAGGCCTATATGATTTATTCATATGAAGTTAGTTTATTATTATTATCATTATTATTAGTATTAGTATCAGTAGTAGTAGTAGTATTGTTGGCCTTACAATACACCTTCATGTCATAGAAAAACAAACATGAATGAGGTGAATGAAGTCCAGCTGTCATTGGACTGTGAGAACCCGGAGAACCCACGCTTACCGGGGAGAACATGCATGTTTGGTAACATAGAGGACGATACTGCGGTTGTTTCATCCCACCTTTCTGAGCTGCCACATGTTTCAGCATGGGATCAGAAACATCTTCCTCCTGTGTCCTCGGCTGCTGTTGTCATCATCACTGTGGAAGACGACCTCTTGAAGCATGAGAACTGTTTGAAATGTATGTTAAACAGAGGGGAAACAGGAAAGCTCCATATCTTAGAGGCTGAAAACATCTTTTTTCTGCCTTATGTGTGTTATGTTGCAAGTAGTATAAAGCACAGGAGACCGCAGCACCATCCTTGACGAGCTCTACACGCATCTTCTTCTATTTCCCTTCTAGTACTACAACACAATATCAAACAGTAGAGTGACACCTAGTGGTGTAATCAGGTAGTGAACACAACAATTTGCATGAAAATGAATTCAACACTTAATCGATTATCATATTTCTGTAGAGTAAGTCAGGAATAATATATGAAGTATGTGAAAAAAGTAAACAGGCTTAAACAATCATTTTGATCACTTATAAAGATTGTTTTTTTTCTGCTCAGGTGTTTATTTATTGATTGTGTACATGCTTCGTTTAAAAAAAGGGGCTTTTCTCAACTTTAAACATGAAATATATAAGAATAATGAAGTCCAAAGAGAAGGCAACTTTTGTTCATTGTGTAATTCTGCTATTTCCGACGGCACTGAAGGCAGCAACAGTTGGGAGGAAGTGGTGTTTAGTTGGAGTTGCCTTCACTAGCTGATCTGCAGTCTGTAATTTCGACACTCCCCCCATAGACGTTGGCGAACGCTCGCAGCGACGAAACCGATTCTAGGTCAGCACTTAGCGAAAACACCGTACGGGGAGGCAGGAAGTCAGATGTGTCACTGCTACGGACAAACCTTTCAGATATAAACAGCAGACGTACAGTTGGAAATATATATTTTTGGACTTTTTTCCAGCCCGCTTTGCCTGCTAGCTAACGGCTTCCAGCGATGGATAAGCTTCGTCGTGTTTTAAGCGGCCAGGAGGAGAATGAAGAGTTGGGTCTGACTGATCAGGTAGCTAGTTTACTGTATTACAGTGTACGTTGCTAATGCTAACGTTTGTGTAACGGCAAAAATAATCAAATGTAGTAAAACATCTACTTACGCTAGCTTCTTCTTTTGTCAGGGATTCAGCGTTAACTGTTCAGATACCCGCTGCTAACGTTAACGTGGTTTGTTTTTTTATCAGTTAACGTCAGATAACGTACGTTAGTAGTGAAAATGTCAGTTGGCGCTAGCTTAATAGCCTTCCATGAAAGTTAGCTGCTAATACTGTTTCGAATACATGTTTCCTTACGGTGTATTCTTATTAGTTTATATTAAAGCCGGCTATTGTGTTATTCTGTCAGCTTTTAATAATTTGTATTGTTTGTTTATTTACACCTTTTTTTCCACGCGTTCTCAATGAGGAGGAAATGGGGTAAGGTGCCAACTTGAACAATATGTCTTTATTTTTTTTTTATTTTTTTTTACAAGTACTTTTAAAAACCTGTCGCAAAGTTTAAAGTACACAATAAGTCTGCCACGTTTGCAATTCTGCATTTCTTTGCAGAGACTGCTTTACAGTTTGCTACGGTGTCCCTGTGGGGTCACATGTGTAAATGGAGTTATTCATGTGACCTCAGATGGGCTTCTTAGATTAGCTGGTATACTGAGTAATGCTCTGTGTCTGTTAACGTAAAAACCTGTGCTGTGTGTGTTGATGTGTGTGTTTTTTTTAGTATTTGACTGTTGCTGGGTGTTATCTGCTTGGCCCAAGCCAAAACCAGTAGAAAGCCCATGGGTCTTCCTGGGGGTCATTAGATGGGTCTTGTGACATCCTCCCATTGTTCTCACCAGGTCCTTGATGCCAGCACTCTCAGCTACAGCACCAGGGTCAAATGGTTTGTCATATGCTTCGCTGGAGGCATCCTGTGTTCATTACTCGTGAGTTTCTCTGCCTATTAAATTAAATTAAATTAAATTAAATTTAGAAAAAAAATGCAACCCAGAGCGTTAGTTCCACTATTAATGCTGTTAGCCATGGCCCAAGTTATTTTTTCCTGTTCTGCGTTTGGCTCATAGGCACCACGAGACTCAAGTTAACACGGCTCGGTTCAAATACTACCAAGTCAAATTTCCATTCCCTTGTAGATCAAAGTGATTTACACATGTTGCAGCTTTTAGCTACAGGTTTTTTGAATGTCCCCACAGCCAAATCATACATGCAACACTTCAATAAAAAAGTTTGTATTTATTCAACACTTGTATTCAATGGTGTCCTATAAATGTCACCCCTCCCATGGAGAAATGCCTAATCTGTGAGACTGTGAAGAAGACTTTACTGACCCCAAAGAGTGAACATGTCACTCAGGCAGACTTAAACAAAGCCTTGTGGTATCTGGCCAGTAGGGGGAGCCATCGTCTTTCAGTTAAAAAACACAGGACAGGTCATAGAAGTCCTTGCTTTCGATATTTGTTCCAAGAAAAAAACAACATAAGATGTAAGCCTTTGCTCTTTATTTAGCTCTGTGGCTTTTAGCCCTATATTTAAGTGTGGTGACATTATTCTGTGTAACTGACTGGGACTATTTTGCTGTTTCCTCAGGGTTCAGCACTGCTGTTTCTTCCGAATGGAATCAAGCTTTTCGCAGTCTTCTACACACTAGGAAACATCGCAGCCCTGTCCAGGTAAGAGTGTCCCGTAAGGATGCACCGGCCTCACTTTTCCAGTCCTAACATTGATGGCAATTCCTTTTGATACTAGTACCAACCATACATGTCGAATTAATAAGCCGTATGCCTCACAGTATGGAAGTGACTGGGAATCATTCTTTCACATGTAAGAGAACATCAGGCTTGACTCAAACATTGCTTTCTCATCTCTGTAAGAACATTTAATACTGTTATTTATTAAATAATGGTATCTGATTTCAGATCGGTGCCACAACACCCAGCTGTCTGAGTCAGAATCTCTAGTCTTCCGTCAAACTCAATCTGTATCTCTATTTGTATGGCATTCTGCCAGGAATACAAGCAGCATCAGGTTCATATCCTCTGAAATTGATGACTAACAAACTCGTCTGTTAATGTCATCCTTGGCACAGCTACACATATTTTTTTCTGTTTATAAATAATCACTCTTATAAAGAAGACACATCAAGTACTCTCACTGTGCACTCGTCATCTGTTGCTCAACGTTTTGACCACCATGCACGAGGAACCATAGGATGTTGTCATTCTGATTGATTTGATATATGTGTATACAGTATATTTCTCTGATAAACAGCGGTAACTACTTAAGTAACTAGAGGATTATATCTGAAAGGATAATCTCCATTATTTAATCAGATTAGCATTGGTGTAAGTATACATTTCTAGTATGGCTACAATCTAAATGAAACAGAAAACTGCCTTTGCAATCACACGGCACTAAATAAACCTAAACTCGAAGTCAATTCATGTAAAGGTGTGGTGATAAAGCTGTAGCCTGCAGATGCAACTTTGTTTGGGAGGCAGAGACTGCTAATTAAGTCACGTATAACACACATTAGGGCAAGTTTGATCAGAGCAAGCACTAATTAAGTTTTGATTTAGCTGTGATCTCTATTATTATACACCATTCATTCTGCAGCCCTGGAGCTTAATTGTATATCGCTTGAAAGCCGGTAGGAAATTAAACGAGTTAAGAGACGATGATCAGTTGGATGATCCTGGCTGTCTGTTTCGTTTTGCTATCCATCTCCAAGTAGATCCGACACCAGTGTTTGTTAACTTCTAATCACAGTGCTCTCACACTTCACTGGCAATATCTAGTCTGTCTTTCTACATTATTCAAATGGAGACTAAACCAAACTAGCAGCCAAGCACAAAGAAAGTCTTGTATCCTTATTGTTTAGAGGACTCTCTAAGTCATATCCGAATTTCATCTTCTATCCCTGGAAGTCAGCGACCGACTGGATTTTAGGACTTTATGGATTATTCAGTTTCGATAATCCGAGGTCTTAATCTAATCATGATGTCTTTGGCTCCTTTGACAGTGAACCATTGATAATGGGATTCTTTTCAGACAGGGCAGTCTCTACTTTCATGTATCGTATGTCCAGAAGGTTTAGATGCATCAAGGAACTGGGTCACCCGCTGCTTTCATACCCCAGGTGCCGACCCAAAGCAAGACAGTGTCATATTTTAAGGAGCTTAATGCAATTTCCATCTGTGTGTCACTTTGATTGCAAGCAGATTACACAGAGACCGTTTTACAGAAGTGGAAGGTTATTTAAAAAATATATTAAAAAGTCATTTTCATGAGGAGTCACATGCAAGTGTTGTAATAACTAAACAACATGCATACTCTTTTGAGAGAAAGAAATTAAAGGGTTTTGCATTGAAAAAAGTCACTTCAATATGATCAATTTAATTTGGTGCATATGTTTTATCACTGCAGGCTGGTTTAATGTGTCTTTTCTAACAACCACAGAGAATTAACCTTTAAATCAGACTTTCACTGACGACTTCCACTGACGACTTCCACTGTTTTTATCAGAGGTTAATTTAGATCCTGGAGACATTCAACCAAACAGCACCGGTTTCATATTAGTCATGGCGTCGCAGTCATCCTGCTCCCTGTTCAGCAGTAGCACCATGTGCGTGGTTGTCATTAGTGTCAGTCACGTTGAGCGAGTGATGAAAAGCTTCCGTCCCCTTCTGCAGACCAATAAAACGAGCCTGCGTCAACAGCGAGTACTCTGATGTCTCATCTAACAGATGAGATGCTCCACAGCCTCTACCCACTCAGCTCGGTGCAGAGCTCCGTGCCTCGTCAGCGGGGAAAGCCTTTGTCTCGTTACATTTACTGACGTCACGCATGCATCATGTAGGAGGTTTTAAATGTGTCATGGCGGCGCTGGGCATGAAATATTTAGCCCCTAATACTTGCAGCGTAAAAGTAGTGCACATTCGATTGTGGCAATTCTGATGTCACCTTGAAGAGATTTTTTTCTTCAGCATGAAGACTATTCTGAAATACACCCATAAAGTGTATACAGAGATATTGATTTCTGAAGAAGTGCAATTAATTTCTTTACTTTTTGTTCCTCTCAAGTACCTGCTTCCTAATGGGACCACTCAAACAGCTGAAGCGCATGTTTGAGCCAAAAAGACTGATAGCCACCATTGTTATGCTGGTAAATATATACGTTTTACTTTGGCTTTGGACCACAGAAGCTTCACTGGAGCTTCCTGTTTTATCTGACTGTATTTTAAGGTAGTCCATACCCTGTTATGTTAGATGTTAGATGCCATTCTCTTGTGTTGTGTTTGCTTTCACCAACAAGAGGGAATTAAAGCTATGCAGCCAGCCAGGTTCAATTAGAAATCTGACTGCCAGGATAAAGTATCTAGACAACATATTAATCTTAACACTAGTGATGTTTTCTAATGTTTTTAGTGGCTTTTGTTTTCTGTTATTGTTGTTAGAATTTAACATTTTTTGTCAAATCCTGTAAGAAAGTGTCAGCTGGAACAAGAAGATAACCATTCCTCTCTTCTTCACCAGCTCTGCCTCGTCCTAACACTCTGTGCAGTGTTTTGGGTGAGTCATTAAAACTTCGCCTTTATTGTTTTAGTGCGTTGTTTTCAACTATTAGATTAACAGTTTTGTCTTTTCCTTGACAGTGGCATAAAAGGGGACTTGCCATCATCTTCTGTATTCTGCAGTTTCTGGCCATGACGTGGTAAGTGTCACCAGCCATCTCTCTCACTGTTGGCGTTTCATTTACTCATCACTCGCACTACGTCTTTCAGCGATGGAGAGCTCTTATGATAGTATGGCGCACATATAAGGAACCACATTGGTTTGCCCTAGTTCCCCCTGGCAGTGTGCTTAGCATACTTGTTGAGTCATGTTGTAAGAAGACTGGTAGGTAGGCTGCCAGGCATCATGGTCCAGTAGGTCAGTATATTTCTGGCATGTAGAGGAAGACATCGTGCCAGGATCAGTGTGGATGTACTTAGAGATGTGAAGCCAGACAGGTGTCTACTGTCCAAGTGAAATGGGCCAGTGGGAATATATGTCACCCACGGGTCCTTAATCAGTTTGAGACGTTTAAAAATATTACTATTACTATTTTAATATCCTCCACTTTTTGTATTGAAGGTATAGTCTTTAAAGCAATGTTAGCACTTCGTTTCTACGTCACAAGATTAATTCACAAGATTTTATATTTTTTAACGTTCACTTTTGTCTGCCTCTCAATGTGCGAGAATTTGGTGTTTTTCTCAGTTTTATAGCACCGTTAACTGTTTTCTATGATTTTTTTTAAAGGCTTAACAATCAATAACTTTACTGTAAACATAGATAACATAACTATGTACTGGCGTTCATACTAGTTTTAAATGTGACCGATATCTCTCGACTAGATGTAAAGAGAGATCGGCCGGTTTGGTCGGCTCCATTATAGCGGTGAATAATAAAACCAGTGAGTGATGTGTGTGGGCATGTCGGCGCTTGTATGTTCAGTAATTTGAACATATTTGCACAGCTTTAACAAAAGTCTTCCAGTGTGTGTGTGTGTGTGTGTGTTTTGTGTGTGAGTGTGCATGGAAACCCAACCCCCCCCAGTAACTCAGGAGGAAGGGAACGGACCTTTTCATTGGATCACTGGGCAGGACTGTGTCAGCCTCATAACTACACTGCTTTTGCACCTACATGTTGTACATTCACTTCCGCTTCTGCCTGCGTTCTCGGAGGTGTCACCATGGTAACCACAAGTCACACATCTCAAGCTCATTCTTAACAGACCGGAGGGGAGGGGAGGGGAGGGGAGGGGAGGGGAGGGGGGCATAGTCCACACCCACGCAGGCACTCAGACGTCTGTGAGAAGGCGGTTCTGTAATACGAAGTCGCCACAGTCCACACACACAGCGGAGGGCGAAGTCCAGGCCTCCCGGCTGAGATCTGGGAAGTGACCATACGACACTGAAGCACTGCTGACTCAGTATGCAGCAAAGCAGGCAGTGTGAGAAAACCAGCATGGATAGGTTTTACTGAACTTATGTGTTTAGTTTAAAAATGTACATGAATTATTGCAGCTCTGCCTAACCTCACAAATGACTGGTGGTCAGATCGGATGGCAGTCATGCTCAGGCTTAGTCTGTAGTTAATCATCCAACCGCTGTAGATTCCTCACATATTTTAAATATATTTGATGTTTGATTTTTTTTCTTTCTTTGGTGCTAAACTTGAGCTGTAATCCTCTCCAGTACGGGGTTTCGTGTTTGTGTTGTGGTCTGTGTGTCGGCCACAAATCTGTCTGGATCATTAGTGCAAAGATTACAGTGAATCCAATTCATTCACAATCACGTTTGGTTATGCCTCTTGCTGAGCGATATCAAACACCCCTCAGTCCAATGATTACTGCCTGATGGAGCATATATATATACGGAATAAATACTAATGGTAATGCATTTTAAGAACATATTTCTTCAGCTTGTGTTCAGTTTGACATGCTCATTCCCATAATATGTACATTTAATAATAATGTCACCTCATCCTGACTTTGTTTGTTATCTTTCAGGTACAGCATCTCTTACATTCCATTTGCCAGGTAAGACATGATGAGTTATAGGATTTATCTGCATTGAACTGAAGGTCATTTAAATGATCATTTATATGTCAACAACACCCTGACTAAAGGACACGACACTGCTGCAGAAAACAAACTGGGAGAGAATACTGTGTGTGAGCCCTCAATGGAAAACATGTTTTGATATACCTCTAAACACTGTTTGCCTCCACCATATGGCTGTAATCCCCTCTCTCTCTCTCTCACACACACACACACACACACACTTACGTACTAGGGTCAAGCAAATGGCAGCTTGTTGTTTCACACACTGCTTCAGCCCCGTGAGGCTATTCGCTTAGTATCTAAATGAAATCATTCCTCGTGGAGTAATTCCCTTTCAGCCAGATTTACCAAAACATTTCTCCTCCAAACGGAGCGTTTCTATTCACTGTGATGGGTTTATGTTAAGCTCTATAGGGTGAAAGCACGATGTAACATTTTGATTAGCTCAAGGCCCATAAGAGGAAGAGGACAACAATCTCGCATAAAAGTCCTTCACACTTAACGTCCTGGCTTTGTCTTTATTGTAAAAACGTGCAATACAGAGCTTAACGGCCTTGAAATCTTACAGCAATTTGATTTTATGTTGTCTTCAGAGTACACCACACTAAAGAATTTTAATTGAAAGATAATACTCCGCTGTACTCGGATGTTCACTTCTCGGGTTGTTCCATATGCCGCGGCTGTCCCCAAGCCAAGCACAAGGTGTGATGTTTTGTCAGTCCAGCTGTAAGCAGGGTTATGTCTTGGTGAGAGCCCCCCCTACCCCCCACCCACTCCCCCAGCTAAGTGCCTTGTGCATTTGGTGACCCTATAATCCAGGCTGACAGCTGAGAGACGTCCCATAACCACCCAGAGTCCCCCCTCCCCCAACCCAAATGCTAAAAACAATACAAAGCTGGGACAAAGACCTTTTTCCACGCCGCCCTTCCAAAAAAACGAATTCCTGTAGAGAAAAAAAAAGTCTTGAAACACATTTATTTGTTCCTCCTTTTGGTGTTATATTTTGTACATTTTTTTTGTTTTGTTGAGACGTTGTTGTGCTCTCCCCTTAAGCCTCTTACTTTAATCCATTTTTCATTTAATTTATTGTTTTCCGCGTTGTGACAACAAAGCATATTTTGATCACAACCCTCCATCCCTCTGAGTGAAGCATTAAAAAGCATTAGACTGCCATCGCTCCCTCCTCGGTCTGTGGTCAAACACCACATGGCCAACGGACTTGATCCTTTAATGTGTTTTACCTTGTTGCCTATTTAAGACCTCTCACGCCGAGGTGCTGAAACCTGCTGCATGTGCACTTCTAACACTGTAGTAATGCTGCTGATGCTCTGGTTTTTAAACAGAAATGGGGGGGAATCCCTGAGACTGATCAGTTATTCAGCCTTAAGTGATTCTATAAAAATAAACCTATTGGAGGAAGAACACATGGATTCTGGTGTTGAATTTAATTTATTTTTTATACATAAGAGGGCCGAACCAGAGCATTTGTAGGAGCTAGTCTCCTGCCGGTCCAGCATCCTCCCCTCCTCCCCCTCACGGTGCTTCTGATCCTCCCCTCTCCCTTTAACCTTGACTGGTTTCACACCTCCTCCACTGAAATTTCACTGTGGCTGGATGCCGAAGTCTGCATAGCAACACACCGGTGGCGAGAGCGGAAACGGTGCGAGGGGGGGAAAAAACGGAGCAGGCGTACGAGGAGCTGTGGTAACCATGGCGATCGCTCGTATTGCATCATCCCTCAACACAGAGTACCTGGAGGAAGGGAGCCCCCATCACTCTCGCCATGTGGTGCTTCCCCGCCAAAACACACTCACTTATTCATGACGAGCCCCACCCAGATCGCCGCCACAAAGGGTGGAAGTGCTTTTTTTTGTCGCTTCTAATTTTGTACACATGACCGAATTTTGGCTCCACTTTAATTTACGCTCGAGCAACATTCCGTCATCCCTTTTCTCCTATTTTTTGTCTTTATTGATTAGAACGCCGGCTGTTATTAAGACATTGTTTCTGTTTTTTTTTCTACAGGGACGCTGTGATGAAATGCTTCACAACATGTGTGAGTTAGGACTCCTCAGTCCAGGATTAGGACTGGTCCTAACACTCAGACTGTAAGAACAGTGGCTCTGTAAAATATGCATCTATGTTGTTTATACACTATATCTCCAGATTTTTACCATGGCTTGTTTTGAACTGTGAATCCTTGCTTTTTTAAGAATAGCTGAAGGTCTATAACTATAATCAGATTATAACATCTTTTGCTTTTGATGTGAGAGAAATGAAGTGCCTATAATGCTTAATATATTTAAAGATATTTTCTGAGGATTTTATTAAAGAGTGAAACCATTTTGACTTCACTATAATTGACAATACATGTGCCTTTAATAATATATATATAATAAATAAATAAACTAACATTCAACTGCGAGGCACTGATGGAAAATGAGCAGATGATGTTCCATGTTTATATATGATTATTTTCTCTTAGGCAGTTGAGGCACTGCTTCACTGATGATGCACTGGAATATATGATGATGATATCCTCAGCTCTTTGACGTTTTTTTTTTTTCTATCTGAAGAGATTAAAAAAGCAGCCCCTCTGTCTGTTCGTCTGTCTGTGTGATTTGAACACACCTGCCCCCCTTAGCTTATCAAATTACATTCAAATTGCTTCTCCTCTTTCAAGTTGATTTCCTGCCAGATGTAGCAATGAGCCCATTAATTACGCCTTTCTGAGCATCCTGATTTTCCTGTGACCTAATAACCCAGAAATAGTTTGCATCTAGGTCCCTATATTGCTTCGGCATGATGGCATAGCCTTTGAGGATGTGGTTGTCATGACAACCTCCTCTGGAAGATTCACCACCTCAGCCTTCCCCCCATGTGTGGTGCAGATGTTCACATTATCCTGATGAGGAGGTGTGCTTTTTTTTTTTCTTGTATTTTGCAGAATGGCTTGGCTCGGCAGTCAGTCATGGATCTCTTCTCAGATTCCGACAAAAAAATATATATTTTTAAACCGTTTATGCTGTCAATCGCCACACAGAAAACCCCAGAGCACCCTGTTTCCCTATGTATTAGCTGTAGGATTTGCTCAAGGTTTAACGAGCATACCTCCAGGTTTTCTCTTGCTTGATGCGATTAAATAATAGCATTTCACTTCCTGTTGTGCGGCCCCCACATAGTTTCATTAGACGTTGTATAACCTTACGTGTCGGCGGTGGATTAGCATGGATGGAAAATCTCCCCTCAATACTACTTGTTCAACCAACTCAGCAGAGACCCACCAAATCCTTGAGCAATTAATCTTGGGGATAAAATAATTCTGTTGAGTGAAGGGAGCGTGGTTGTTTTTGTGATCGGTTTTCTTTGCCCGCTATTTTTGGATTAGCGCTAAATTTGGGGACGAAGGGGGGGGGAAGTACCCTGACCCCGGTAATCTGTTAGTCTTCCAACTGTTTCCTTTTTATTACATCTAATCCATTGTTATGTCAGAGGGAGAGGGATCCCACGCCACAGCAACCACAGACATTTAACAAGTCTGTGTCCTCCTCAGCTTAATGGTGCGGCTCATCTTGTAAAAATGAATAAATAACTCCGTGCCTTTTCTTTTTATTCCAAGAGTGAGTCACTTGGCCGTTGGCCTAAATAGATTTTTACTTTTGTTGAAAAATCAAAAAACACTACTCAAATATCATCGTGTATGAATGAATCACCGCAGGTTACACACATTAAAATTCATGTGTACGATAATGTAAGTGATTTCTTTTACTTAAATCCCTCATATTGATGATCTACTGAATAATCGATGGCATAATGTGGTGTAAAAAAGCTGTAAAATCTCAACATCCTCAGGCAATATCAAATAAACGGCTCTAAAAACTATGGATTTTGGAAGGAAGCATTGATTTTTGTCTTACACCCTACACCGCGGGAAACAAAATCACGTTGAATCAATAGTGTAACTGCGTGAAAGTGCAGATAACAGCAAGAATGGAAGAGAAATCAATACCGTGGACTATTTGTGTATTCCTCTGGATGCTTTTCATCGGCCGCGTGGCTGAAAGAACAACAAAAGGCCGCCTATAGACATCAGTTAATTGATATTCGAGACTATATTGACTGACTAGAGGATGGGGCCAGTGACATGTTTTGTTAGTTTAAGGACAGACGGGGTTATCTCACATCCGACTTTATAACAGCACATGGAAGGTGGGATGTTCCACAGCGACAGGGACTACTTTATCTCAAGAATGTGAGCTGGACATTGTTGTGTTTCAATGTTGAGGTACACATAATTAATAGGCAAATACTAAGACATGAAATGCTTGATTTCAAATGAATTCACTTCATTTAATTCTTTAAAATATGACTTACGGTTCTTTGAAGATGGTTCATATTTTTCAACAATTTGAGTAATTGAGAAATGTAAGAAGGGGGGGGGGGGGGGGTGGATGGATGTCGGTTTCAGGAAGTGATTAGAAATTATAAGATGACATCACCACAGCCTCTCCCCCCCCCCACCCCCCTCCCTGGCTTTGTTTGGTGCTACCCCTGGCCACGCCTTCCTGCCAGCTCCGCCATAAAGGAGCCGGGCCGTGTGTGTGTGTGCACCAGTTGAACTCCGGTCCGTGTACACACACACACACGCACACGCTCACACACGCACACGCACTACAGGTGCACACCGCCACGGCCAGCCCTCCACCTCGCTGTCCGATAATGCCCGCGGAGCGCCGCTCGCCGCTTTGCGCACGGCTTCCTCACCATCTGCACTTTGGACATTTGCACGTTTTTGTATCCTGATCGCTTCCAGCCACACACACACACACACAACACACACACACGCGCGCGCGCACAAAAATGCCTTTTCCGCCCATCAGCCTCCACCAGCGCATCTCTTCTCCGGGCAGGGATCTATTCGGGAAAAAGAAAGCCAACGGAGTGCCTCCTCACACGGAGCTCACCAGCATGTCCGGCGGAGAGAAGGGGGGCTCCGATAAGGACAAGGCGAAGCAGAAGCAGTCCTCTTCTTGGACGTCGGCGAATCTAAGGAATCTGGGGCGGAAGGCTCTGCAAGAAAAGAGTAAAAGCCCCGTTCAGAAGGCAGGTGCCGGCCAGGAGACCCAGGAAAAGAGCTCCTGGCTCTCGGTACCCAAACCTCAGGAGTCCTCCGAAAGAGTCCGGCGCTCCAGCTCCATGGACTCCGCCAGGCACTTCCACGGCAAAGAGGAAGGGAAGAAGGAGATCCAGTTCACCCTCAGTCTCACCCCCGAAGCCATCCTCGTCATCCAGAAACGCAACCTGGAGAAGCAAATGATGGCGAAGCAGCAGAAGTGTTGCGCGTCCGCGGACTTCCGCCACAGGCGCGTCTTCCCGTCCAAAAAGACGCACCAAGGAGCGTCCAAGGGCTGCGCGCCGGCCGCCAAAGCGGAGAGCGCCGAGCAGGACATCACCGCCATCGTGAAGATATCCCTCCTCAACGACCAGTACAAGTACGACGACGTGGAGTACGAGGACGAGGACGGGGACGTGGACGAGACCGTCGTGAGGAAATGCAAAGAGTGGCTGAAGGGGGTCGAGAACGCCGCCGCTTTGGGGAAAGTCGACAAACTTTCTGCACTCCCGCACCTTAAAGGCTGCTGACACCTGACTTTTGGATCTTTTTGTGTGTGTGTGTTTTTTTAAACTGCAAACTGGAGAGATGATGGACTCAAAACGCGAGGCCTGCCACATCTTCCATCTGACTCTTGTAAACTAGACCAGGAGGGGAACATCCACTACAGAGGAATGTCGATTTGTTTAGGAGTTTATTTAGTAAAATCACAAAAATTGCAAAAAGGACATTTGCCATTTAAAAAAAAAAGCAGGTTTTTGAAGCGTAATTGCAGCCAACAGTGCTTCTTATGGTTCACAGGGACGTTGTAATGCCTGTCCGATGTATTGTTACAGTTTGGAACTGAAAACCTTAATATTGTCGTCCTTTGCACATGTTTTTTGGTTTCCAGTGGGGGCGTCAGAGGATTGTCAGAAGGCTATTTTTTTTTTTTTTGCGTAAAGGGACGCGAAACCGTTCCTTTGTGTTGGAGAACAATAAGCTGTCAACAACAGGGTTTTTATATGCGCCTGCCTCTGGAGCCAAACTGGACTCTTTATGTTTCCTCTAATAAGAGGGTTATATCCTTTGTAGGGATCTTATCAGCGATGTACAGTATTTAATATTTACTAAATATTTGTACTGTCAAACGTTTTTTCTGAACTGATGATTTTATGCCATTTCAAGTAAAAAAAAAAATGTGTTTTTTTTAAATCACCCAAGTGTCTCTGAGCCTTTTGAAAGCTGGTTTTGTGTTCTTGAGTCATTCTGTTACATGATGCTGATTCCCAGTCATTTAGATTTCTTCTACGATTGCGGCCAGTTTCCCAGACTTGATTTTAAAGGCTCCTTTTGTTGCCACATAGCTTACCTGAGGCCATTCGGGCATTAGTGTTCTAAGCTTCTTAGATTTCCTGTTAAGCAGGGTTGATCAGTGTACTGTGGGGCCCAGGTGCATGATCCCCTCAGGAAATTACCTCCAGTCGGCCCTACTTTTGTTACATCGAAATCAAACCACGCATGCAATCACTAGAGGTGAAATGGTGCCAAATGACTTCGGAGACATCTTCCCTCCAAAGTGCTTCGCGGCGATGGCATTCCCAGTTTGAGCGGAGGGCGTAATACCCCACATTCCCATACTCATGTGGTACTCGCTAAGCTTCAAAGAGCCACGTTGTAATTGTATAATGAACGTCATCAGGGACAAACAGCTGGTTGAGAGCTTAGGAAACCATCACATGGAAACACAATAAAAGCAGAGCTGAAGAGGAACCAAGCTTTTGATGGTTCTGCTCAGCTGCCCATCGACCGTTATCCAAAGGGGAACGCCGTTCACATGCCAGCCTTGGGACGCAAATCTTCATGCAGGTTCACAAACATAAGTGTACAGTACAAAGGTTTAATTCCTTCATTGTTCTCGGTAACCTGGTAACCAGAGTTTTACTCGTACGCTTGAAGACAAGTCGAGACGGAGGAGTGTGTGACCTTTAAAACATTCCAACAGGTAAGTCCGTTTTGAGAAATGACTTCAATCCTCATTGTTTGAAATGATTTGGGAATTTGATCTTTTCTCTGAAGGTTTCCTAAAAAAAAAATAGATTTGCCATGACGTCTGAGTGTAATGACCTTCATCCATCCGGCACTCTGCCTCTTATTCTGGATGCACGCTTGTTATCTGTTGGCCTCAAAAAGGTATTTTTAAACAACATCATCACTCAGAGTTTCACATTTGAGCCCATTAAATGACATTTTAATCAGTGGAGGAAACACGTAGAGTAATTCGTTGAATATGTGTCCTAGTACACACTATTGTGGCCCATCATGTGACATCACAGATGTGAGTAAACAAACAAACAAGCTGCCAGAGTCTAAGCTTCTTTGAATGGATGTCCACACACAGTGTTTGTACGTTGCCGTCTGAGATCACGTCTGAGATCACGGCTGAGCCAGTACAGTGTGTACCAAGACCCGTTCTACCGACTGGCTCGGTGACCCAAAGTTGTGTAATCCTCCTCCATTGTGCCATGTCAATTGTGGCCTTGTTTACGTGCCTCTCTCTGGTATCCACTGCTGTGTGGGGTCGGCCTGGAGCCGAGCTATTCATGGTCGCGAGAGCTGCATTCGTGTGTCTAAAGTAGCTCAAACACTTGTATTCAGAGGGGGAAAGTAGAATTTAAAGACGCGGGATCTGGCAACAAGTCGAATCCGACGGCTTGGTTACACTTTTTTACAAACTCAAAGTCTTTGTCGGGTAGAGTTGTCAACTCCAGCCCATCATGTAGAGCTCTCTTCTTCATCTCCTGCTTCCTGCAGCATCCAATGTCTTTATTTGCGGTTGATGTCTGCGATGTCTCCGTCTCCACCCTCCTCCTTTGGGAGTTAAAAAAAAAGAGACAGAAGAAGAAGAGAGATGGCGGCAGGCTGCTGTCCACCTCGCCGCCTCGCCGAGTGACGTGGTCCAGCAGGCCAGCTGCATTATCCTCCACTGATTTAGAGTGGCAGGGAGCCACTGACACTTTGCACACAGCAGCGAGAGCAAAAAAGGACTACAGGCCACGACGGCATTACTGTGGCAACGGAACCGATAAACCTCGCGTTTCCAGCAGCCTTTGTGAGAAAACGACAAAGCAGACACTTCCTGAACAGACTCGGCCCATAAACCTCAGTAATGTGGTCATTTGGTGGTGAGAACAAGGCATTTCCCAGAGACAGGGCGACCTCCGAGACAAGCCTTGGATCAGAGTCCTCCCATAAAAGCTCCAGCATGTATCATTCTTCATTTAAGGGTTATAAAAAAGGGAGCATGCCTTCCTGTGTAGTTGGTCTGCTGTGTCACGCATGCTTCTCCTCCCATTAGCCGTGCGTTCTTTGCTTAATACGCTCCACATTTTTGCATCTTATATTTCCTCCGGGACAACATTTAGACGTAGTTGGAATCCGTCTCTAAAGCCTCCCCTTCGCAACATCTGTCGGGTGTCCGTTTTAGGATTAAATAAGGAGACTGTTGCCCAATGATATACTTAGGGCAGATTACAGCCTTCCAAAATAGGTTTTTTTTAGACATGCAGGAAATAAAGTGAAGGAGCTGTAGGAGGAGAGGTGGGCATGTTCCTCCTGCGTATCTTTTTTTTGCCGTCTGGGTATTGCAAGAACACAATGTCAGGCTGTTGTGTGGGAGGTTGCTTTTTGGCAGATGAGAAGGATTACCAAAAATGTATTTTTTATTTATTTATTTTTAATCTTCAAGCAACCTGACTGATTCCCTCCCACAGCATCTAAATTGGGTTTTTAACTGTCGAGGCAGGGGATGAAGTCGAAGCTGAGCCCCGGAGGAGGAAGTCGATGCATGACAGCGGTCAAGACCCGGACCAAGAGGTCAAGGTCCGGAGTCCGGCTCAGCTGGAGCAGGTTGATAAATACTGAACTGTCACACACTGGTTGAGTGTCATGCAATGAGAGAACATCGAAGACAAATTCACCTCTCTTTCAGTAATCCATCATTTCATCACGTCCTTATCCGGAGTTTGGAGCTCTGCCTCACTCCACACTCAGGTGCTGCTTCCTTTTATAACTCAGTTCCCCTCAGCGTGTGTGCTTCCTTGTCTCGGTTTGTCCTCCAGCGCCATCTAGAGGTCTACAGGGACCTGCACCGGCTCAAAGACCAGGTCCACTCCCAGAGAGAGCAGAGACAGGAGACAGCCAGAGCAAAGTCAGAGAAGGAAACGAAGCAGGTGAATCATTCAACCCAGCGTTGTCAACACTCTGAGGACAGTTACATAATGGTTTCAAGTGAAAGAATTATAGATTATATTATTTAATCATAATTATTGCTGTCCCTGACATTATGTTTTCTTAATTCCAGCCAACAAACTACAACTTATCGGGATAAAAATACCAAAAACATTAAATTATTTGGTTATTCAGTCTTGACTAAGGTTTTTCTCTACATTTACTATAACTTGGCAGTGATTCCTTTTATCCATTTTTTAATTTTAGAATGCAATGTATTTAGAATTTGTTTTTACAGGAGGAAGAGTTTTGATGTAAATTATCAAAGCTTTTTGTCAGGGACCATGTTTGTGGCTCACAGGCTGCTATTTGCCAACCTTCACTTTAGTCTGGGCTCAAATACACAACCCTGCAAATCAAAGCCTCTCTGTTTTCCCCACAACACCTCCACTTTCTCTTTTACTCCCCAAGTGACAAGCATACCATTAAAACAAGTGGAGCTGCTGTTTACAACGTAATCCTGTGAGATTACGGGGTGTGGGTTGGCTGCTTGATGAATGTGATCTATTGTATGAACCTGCTTTAGTGAAATGTTAACGCGCTGCAGATGAAACGAATCATTTACAAGTGATGTTTGAGCAGTTCGTTCCCGGTATGGAAGCCAAGCAACGCCGTAATAATCTGAATCCTTTAAACAACTAATAGTGACATTTAATCATGAATAATTCATGTTGACATTTACTTTTTTTAAGTTTTGCCTTTTCCTTTTTCAGCAGGTTCATCATGACATTGTTTCATTTGATCCATTCTCATTATAATATACTATTTATTGTCATTTTAAATCAAACTAACTTAAAATCCATGTTTTAAAATTGCATCTCCTCAGGAAATTTGAATCACAAATTCATTTGATGATTTTCAAAGTGAACTATTTCTGTAGTTTATGTCAATATTCAATGCTTGACTTCAATGGTATTTAAATATCAGCAATAAGGTTTTAGTAATAATGATATTTCACAATTAGGTATCAGACTGTTTTTGCTTCCATACATACTTAAACTTCTATTTTCATGTCTACAAATGTACTTTTAGTTTGTCATGTGTCAAATCCTCCTCCTCCTTCACTGCTGTGGTTGACTTTGAGTTTGACTGTCTCGCCTCTGACCGGGTGTGAAAAGAGCAATAAGCTTTAGAGAGCGCCTGCATAGAGGGGGTCTAACATGAGGGAGATCCTGTCTTATCTCCCCCTCCTGTAAAAGCTGTGCTTCTTCAGGAGGATGTAATTGTCCTCTCTAATGACTCGCCCTTGGTTAGGGGGGGGGAGGAGGAGACAAAAAGAGCACAATAAAGGACTATAGGGGCCCTCCAGTCGGAATCCTTTGCTTCAGATTGCTGAGCAAATGAAACTACCCGTTGTTTCCTCAGCTCAGATCGAGAGGCTGCGTCACACAGACACCGAGGTGAGCCGGGACCGAAGCGGGGCAAAGGCAAGAACACCTGCCGAGGCCTAATTGGTCCTTGCTGCCGTTAATGGCTTCCTGTGGCTGCGTGTTTACTTCTCATTTGTTCTGTGTACGCTGTTTCCCAGCCCCTGAAACGAGGGAGGGCTCCCTGTAAACCCTCTATTCCCACCACTGGCTGTCTCACTCTCTGTCTGTCTGTCTGTCTGTCCCCTTTTCGTCACTCAGAAACAAAAGTTGGCCTCGTCCAAGCTGCAGCGCAGCAACTCGTACCTGAAGTCCCTCCCCAAAAGCAGCTATTACCTGGTAGGTTTATGTCCGAGCACAGGGAGTATGACACCTGACTGGAATCCGCCCCGTCATTGTTTGATGCTTCATCCCTCACCGTGTCCCCCTTTCTGAGATCTTTGACCTCCAGAAGCAGTTAGCCCAGCGTGGACGTCTGAAGACCCACCAGGACTTGGAGGACTTCCACAGGAGCATCGACTACACCCGTCCCCCATCGCAGCTCCATAAAAACATGGAGGACGTCAGGAGAAGGAGTTGAGTTACGGTCTGAGCTGAACTTTCTCTCTGGAGCGAAACAGTAGATGTGACTTTGTATGTGTGCTGACGTTAATGTTTCCAGTGCTGGAAAACGGGCCTGCAGCTCATTTGATGACTCAGCATAAGACATCAGAGAAACATCCCTGCACCATAGAAGATAGAGGACACAAGGACCCCTCCAGGTGTAGACCACCTACAATGTAACTCTATATTTGATTTTGATTAATTCTTCTTTTCCAATATTCATTCTCTCTGCTGCTTTGATTAAAACGTCTGAAAAGCCTAGTTACAAAAACTCAAAATTCTATGTCCAAGCGCTGCAATTTGCTGCAATTTACTGCAATTTGCAGAGCATTTGCACAAGCCCTGATGACGTCATTTCTGGTGGATGCACCTCATGCTTCACCACGTCAAGCATAAACTACACTTTACTCTCCCCAAGGAAGCAAACAAGCATATTTCCAAAATGAATATTTTGCTTTAAAGTGACTCAACGAATACGCTTGTAGATTATTTTGACTACATGTTAGAGGCATAAAATGTTCTATATTCTATGTATTTGAGAGATCAACACGTCTTGAGTCTATAAAAATCCAGCTGGTGTTGGTGGCGGGCCCCCAGGGACTTGGCACTCAGCTGTAGGGGCCTCTGGTCTGCTGGATCTGTTTGTGCTGCTTTTAAGAACAAACAGACTCCACTGTTTGTTTAACGTGGACCGGCCTGGAGGAGAGAAGCTGGTTACTCACGTAGAAGTGAGATGACCAAACACCGTCTGACCCCCCCGCCCCGCCGTTGTGGAGACTCCCCCTCCTCGGACTCTGACAAACATCGTCCAGGAGAAAATGTCGTAATTATGTCCGCTACAAAAGAGAGATAGCAATTGGGCCGGCGGTGTCACTTCATGCCGGCACCGCGAGCAGATGTGGAACTGTTTGGAGAGTTCCTTCTCATTTAAAAGCTTTACGGGCCTTCAGGCAAACAGAGCTCCATTTGCCAAAAAAAAAAAATGGCGGCGATAATCTGAGAGCCAACTTTACTAATGATTTCACTTTGTGACGTCGCCTTTCAGTTTACACTCTTTAATCGACACTATGTTTCCTCTCGTGGCTTACTGACACTCCCAGCTCGATTTGTCATCATATCAGCTGTCATTTGTAATTCTTACAGTTTTAGCACTTTCACCTCAACCGACAATTGGACTTTAATTGACACTTTAACTCCATTCAGTGCCACCATTTAAACTGACACTTGATTTTTGAAAAGCACTATAAAATATAAATGTATTATTATTATTTCAGCACATCCATTTTCAAGGCTATCAATTGTTTCACTATTTTCTTTATTATGTTTTCAGATTAGCCCAGAGTACACACACATTTACTTCAGAAAACATTTCCTTTTCTGTATGAAGTTACCCTGGGTAAATATATTAACGTGAAAGCATTTTGATTGAGGTAGATTGCACATCAGAAAACTCTCAAAAGCTTCATTTCCCCCTAATTGTGAGGGCTTTTCTGCACCTGGTGTTTCACATTTCACAAATTATACCACACTGATGTTTTTGTTTTTAATCTCAAGAAAATAATCTCCAAGTCACGTTGTTTCATACACACGTTCCTGCTCATATCGCCCTCAGTGTCCATGTTGTGTAAATGTATAACAGAACAGTGTCGCCCTCGTTGTTAATGAGGGCTGAACTGTGTTTAGCAGGATGTATGACGTTAGCACAAGGCTGCCACGGTGAAACGGCACATCACATTAGGAGCTCGGTAAGAAGGCGAGTGAAGGCTTGTGCTCAGTGTGAAATCTCACAGACAAACATGGCGAGACGGAAAACCGGGCACATTCCCCACATCCGTCAGAAATACCTCAAATAAAAGCAATTAGAGCTGAAGCCAAAATACCAGTGAGGTCCTCGTCTATGCTGTTAAGTAAGGAGCTAATTCATCCGATCTGTCCTGCTTTGTGTATTTTTATACGTTTATTATTACTCTGCTATGATTTATTGCAGTTGAGGCAGTGACTTGCTATCTTCGTGGCCGTCCGGTCATGGTCTCTTCAACGCGTTGAATTTCACAAGTATGCATTACAGGTCTACAAAATTGGATTGACCAGAACATAGCATGTGCTATAAATTGACTTCAATGATTGGAACATGAACAGAAGATGGATCTCGTTGCGTCTCATTTTGTAGGATCCTCCTCTGCCACATTTTTTGATGAGTCATCCAAGTCATCCATCCATTCAAGCTTCTGCATTGTCATCCGTCAACATGTATGATTGCCGCGTCCTCGTTCCTCCGCCTGCATCCATGCAGGGCAGCTTCCTGGTGTTTGTACAGATCTGTTACCTGCTGCACCGTCCTGTGAGTAAACGCTGCCTTGCTCAGGAGTCCTCCCCAGGGCCAGTTTGCACCCAGCAGACAAAGTGTGTTGTCACCTGAGTGTGCCGTGTTATTGGGTGTGAGCTGCACCACACCATGGCTACTCTTGAGAAGTAGCACACCATTAGGAATATATTAACAACCCGACATTTCTGTGTGCAGGTCAGTCAGCAGGTTGACCGGACGACGTCCTTTTCCTTTTTGTTATGTGTGTGTGTGTTTGTGTGTGTGCGTGTGTGTGTGTGTGTGTGTGTGTGTGTGTGTGTGTAGGTTATTAAAGCAAGGGTCTGGGTCAGAAGAGATCTTCCATGACGGCCAGGAGGAGGATGAAACTGAGCAAATGTTTCCAAAGGTTAGTGTCAAAAAAGACACACATAAACCCACCCTGATAGAAACCCATGTCCTGTCTTGTAATACCACTTAAACCTCTGGAGGCGATAGTGAGTCACTGTAGCGAGATGGACCTTCGGTGAGCGGTTAGCTGTCACATTTAGCCAACACAAACAGAAGGTTTGCTGATCCAGCTCCAACCTTCGTGGCCAGATATTACATCTTGCACCTTTAATAAACTGAATATCATTGTTATAGTTTGAACTTGCAGAGATTTAGATGGGAAGATTGACATCTAACTAACTAGTCTTTTTAATATTTAGGCAGCATATAGTTGTAGCTTGTGTCAGGGAAAGGACAGAAGTCTTGTTTAAGTTTATTTAGCGTGTTGGCAGAAAAGCAATATGGAGGTATCGTCATCTTTACAGCGATATCAGCGACCAGGAAGGGAGGATTTGTGGCATCGGAGGTGAGGTTATGCTCAGGTGCTGAGATGAGCATATACGGACGAGCACGTAGGACTCATTTTTCTCTCACCTCTGTGTCAAAACGTTCCTGAGCAAACAGAGGCCGAGCCCTGCCGAAGGGAGAGCAGGGGAAGGCAAACAGTGGTCAGACGAGACCGGTGGAAGCCAGCGGGCATGCAGGAGCGTTACTCACCGCAGGTCCTCCGCTGCCGGAGAGGCCCGGCACACCTATCCACATCTAACTCACAAGTTACAAAAAATACAACTTTAAACCTCATAAAACTGTATCAGGGAGCCGGGGTTCAACACTATGGCACATTTTGAGGTGATATATTGTTTTTAATTCAATCATATTACATTTTAATGTGAAATTTATGTGATAGATTCATTACAATGTATGAATAAAGGACAATAACAGCATCTTTTAGCCCATTTACTACATATTATATAGTTATATGGATGTTCTCCAAAGTGCTTTAGATGTTCCAACGTGATGGTCGCCAAAGAGGCTTCCATTTATTTCCATATAATTGATTTTTTTATACCCTACCGTCTGACATGGAAATCAATGGCCTGTATGTAATGCCAGGATTTTAAATCCAGGAACATTATAAGCAGTAAAGTTAACTGATTTGTAGTAAACAGGTCCGACCTTGCAAACACACTCTTATGGCTGATTTAAGCTTTAAAAATAAGCACAATAAAGACCACTAACATGAATTCCCAGCGCTGCAGGCCCACACCAGGAAGTGGCCTAGTGTGACTTGGGGGGTGTTGGAGGAGGAGGGGAGAGGCGCCAAAAGGGACACTGGGACTGTGGGAAATGACACCGTCTATGACACCTATGACCTCAGCTCGTATACAAGACGACGTCTCCCCTTTTTTAAAATTACATAAAATGATTAATGGACAAGGAAATGATGGATGAATGTAATATGTGCCACCCGCAGATGAAAGCCCCCACGTTTGCAACCCTGCAGCTCAACTTCATGAGGAGCTTCAGGAGCAAGATGCCTGATTTGGTAGGTCAGCCCGTCCACGTTGCCTCTTTTAGTTCCTCTACATTGTGCGTTTTCTACTTTGTCTTTAAAACAGATTATCCCTGAGATTCCCGAAAGAGCATGAGAGCAGAAATGTACGTGAGGCGGCTGAGAAAAATGCACCATCTTTGTTTGATCAACATGGCTTGCTCCCAAAGGTTGGTCATTTAGCAAACAGGCAGAAACACAAAGGAAATGAAGCTCTGATGTGGATGATTTAACCTTTTTTTCTCCTATAAGTTTTGTTTTTGAGTAACATTCACAACCAATGACGCTCAGAAGCACATTGAAGGAGTCTTTCAGCGGCTCTTTAAACTGAGGTTTGTTTTTCTCTGCTTGCTGTGAAACTCTGGTCCAGACTGCTGGACCGGGAGACAGACTCACTGTGCTGGCAGGAGGAGCGAGGCAACCGAGATCTGGTTAGTAACACAAACCAGGCACAACACAACACTATGGAGCTCAATGGAAGCTCACACGTAGCTGCCACTCACCTTTAACGTTTGTTTTGTCTTCCTCTTTGCATGGCCACTGGTCACACCGAATATAATTAGCAGAATACAGTGGTTTTTTGTGCACATGTCTGCATGTAAATCAGCTGTTTTGTGAATTGAGTTATCAGTGATGAGAGATGTTTTTCCATAGATTCTTCCAGGAATTGACTCCAAACCAGGGAAGAAGAGCCGAACCAGGCAGCTGCCTCCGAGCTCTCCGACCCAGGCAGGAAGTATCCGGAGTGACCAACCTTCATGTCCCCTGCAGCCGAGCAGAATGACCTCAGCCAGGTGCACCAAAACACACATGAATCAGAGTTATTCCATTTGTTTGTTGCAGACAAAAGACTGATGGCGTTGTGCATGCGTGGGTGTTTTCCTATAGTTTAGAGACTCTGGTTCGGGACACGCCGTGTAGCCGTAAAACACCCGAGCCCTTATCCATGGATGATGTGTGTCGACAAAAGAATGTGAAGGTAAAATTATTTCTCAGATTGAATTCATTTTTTTGAATTTCAAAGATTGTGTTGTGCTTTTTAAATGTTTTTTTTCTTTGTTGTTCCCTTTTTAGATAATTGACTGTGGGTTCGAGCTGTGGAGGAACTATACAGAAACTACAGATCAATAAAGATATCATGATAGCAAATGTGTGCTGGGATAATCTGTAATGTAGAGTTTATGGATACATTATGTGAAAGATAATTCTACAATGTCTTTTTACATTACAACCTTGTTATAAGGTTTATTCTACACTTTTATATTGTCATATAACAAAAAACAATATTATATTTTATTGAAGTAATTTTGGAATTGTTTTAATATGTCTATCAGTTGTTGATTTATATACCTGCATATGGTAAAGTCCCTTTTCATGTGTTGGTTTTCTTAAATAAAGCTTATTGAGAATAATTGGTGTGACACTTTATTAATTCATCCATTTAAGAGAACTTCTTCTTTCACTGATCCAGTGTTAACACACAACCACAGTATCCTTGAAATCCTTGAAATGAAGCGGCAGACAGAGCTGAGCCTCCAGGCGCTGAAGAGCAGCCACCAGCCGCCCACAGTGGTTCGCTTTCTGCAGATGTGGCTTTGATGTAAGTGTCAATGTTTGCAGGTTGATGTAATAAAGTAGGTTAAACTGCTTTATTCAAAACGGTGTCATCCTGTGGACCTCGATGATATGGCCCCTCCCAGCCAATCGGTGCAAGGCCGCAAAGATCAAAGAGGAGATGAGCCAACCATTCCTGCTCCAAACACCCATCCAGAGACGGAGCGTCTCCACGGCCTGTATATATTTGGGAGCCGGTCGTGACGTCCAGCGTCCTGAGATCACTGCTTGTCTCTGTGGAGACACAAGAGGAGAAAAGAGGTTTCGCTTTCCCAAATAAGAGCTGTGATTGCATGGAGCTGCTGGACAGAATGGCCGCAGAATGTCCCGGGAAGACCAGTCAGCACCGAGTGGATCACCTCCTCAACGCCGTGGAGAGTGAGCTTCAGGCCGGCAGCGAGAAGGGTGACCCCACGGAGAAGGAGCTGAACGTGTCCCTGGATGAGAACGAGCTCTGGAAGAAATTTAAGGAGCTTACGAATGAAATGATCGTTACAAAGAACGGCAGGTGAGCTTTACGCAAATACAAAGTCCACACTATGAGATTAAACGCGATATTAATGACCAAATAGTGTTATTATTTTTGATAACATTATTATTTTTTTATTATCAAGGCGTATGTTCCCGGTGCTGAAAGTGAACGTGTCTGGATTGGACCCGAACGCCATGTATTCTGTTTTGCTGGACTTCGCGTCTGCGGACAACCACAGGTGGAAGTACGTGAACGGGGAGTGGGTCCCTGGTGGCAAACCTGAGCCCCAGACTCCCAGCTGTGTGTACATCCACCCGGACTCTCCAAACTTCGGGGCGCACTGGATGAAAGCTCACGTCTCCTTCAGTAAAGTCAAACTCACCAACAAACTCAACGGAGGAGGTCAGGTAAGGAGAAGAGAGGATTCTACTTTCTGTTTGTTTCTTGGGATTAAAAAAAATACACATTAAAAGTATATGATCATCTTCGTATTTATCTGTGTGTTTTTTTTTTTTTTTTAGATCATGTTAAATTCTTTGCACAAATACGAGCCACGCATCCATATCGTGCGGGTTGGAGGCCCGAGGAGGATGATCACCAGCCATTCTTTCCCGGAGACGCAGTTTATTGCAGTAACAGCATACCAAAACGAAGAGGTTGGCAATGAAAAATATTTAACATAGAATAAAACTTATTTAAAACTAATATTACTCGCTTTAACTCAGTAATAATAAGTCCTGTATGCGCGCAAATCGTGTGCGTAAATTTACGCACAGCATTTACGCACAGCATTTGATACGTCTTGTATGATTTCTATTGATGGAAAACAACTATCCTAATAAATTTTTGTCGTTTATGTTTGTATTTTAGATAACTGCTCTTAAAATAAAGCACAACCCTTTTGCCAAGGCCTTCCTAGATGCAAAAGAGAGGTAAGAAACACGTGTTTAACGTGTTATTGATGTGTAAAAGCATTATGTGAACATTATGTGAAGTATATGAATCTTTTTCCCCCCCCTAGAACTGATCACAGAGACATACGAGAAGATGCCAATGAAAACCAGCAGTCGACTTACTCTCAATGCAAGTGTTGTGTTATTTGTCTCTGGTTTCATGTCACTCTATTAGCTTTATGGTGCTAATGTGGTTTCCTCGTGTCTCCTCTCATCTGTGGAGACAGTAGGTGGTTGGTTTCTTCCAGGCACAGGCTCACTCTGCCCTCCTGCCAGTCCTCACAGCCAGTTCGGGAGTCCCATCTCTCTCTCGCCGTCGCACGGCTGTGAGCACTACTCCACCCTGAGGAACCACCGCTCTTCCCCTTACGCCAGTCCGTACGCCCATCGGACCAACTCGCCCCGTGAGTGTTCTCCTTCAGCCTTTTACCGTCACACGTCCATGAGTTACACCACTTCCTCCCCGGCTATTAACTGGAAAGTCAAACAAATGTTGCTGAGCACGGAATGTTGTGCATTCCTCTGGCTTTTGTGTGAGTGGAGCCACAGAGCTGTAAAGGGTCGGGCTTCAGACGAGGAATGTATGGAGAGAAGATTCACACCTTTGACTGTCATATGGAAATCTGAGGGACAGGAAGTCTTGAATCATACTGAGAAAGTTTAGATTTCTGACAAGTATATATGAAAACACCAGTGACCCGTGTACCGACTAAACCTCGGTGTCTCTGTTTGCGTTGCAGTCGGTTACTCCGATAACTCGTCAGCCTGTCTGTCGATGCTCTCGGGACACGATAACTGGTCCGGTCTACAGATGCCAGCACACTCCGGCATGATGCCCGTGGCCCACAATTCCACCTCTGGTACCAACTCTAGGTTTGTATAGTTCCTCTGTGTTTATTCTCATGGTTCCCCCTGACAACAATACAACTCCTGACTACAAAGAAGATGACGTAGACAGAGATAAATACATGACAAAATAAAGAAAAGAACACAGAGCAAGACATGCTTTCAAGGTTGCAGGTAACTAGGCTTTAAGGATTTCAAGTACGCCTGCGAGAAAAACGCAAAATATAATAATTCAAAAAGTAAATCCATGATTATGTAGAAAAATGAAAAGACAAAATATATAATAAAACCTCATAGTGAATCTGATATTGGTAGAAAAACAGATTATATTCATTCCTTGTTTTCAAGCAGAGTTGAACATCTATTTGAAGGATATTCTGTAACCCAGTAGCTGTTCAGCATGATTGTAACATTAACACTTAGTTCATGTTTTAAACTAAGTTTATGGTCACATTGTACACCTTGAACCACATGTATTCATAGATATTTTTAACTTTTGCATCCTAAGGAGCTGGGTAAAATGTTCTTTTATCCATGTCTCTGTCCAGCCAGTACACCAGCCTGTGGTCTGTGAGTAACTCACCGCTGACTCCCGTGTCCCAGAACGGGGGCCTAAACAACAGCCTGAACTCCCAGTTCCTACGAGGGTCAAGCAGCCACTACCCCAGCCTGCCTCACTCAATCACAGCGCCCTCCTCTGGCTCTCCCATGTACGACAGCGGCACACCACCAGAAGTGCAAGATGCAATACAGTACGACAGCTCTCCACACGGGCGTCTGCCTTCAGCCTGGACTCCTCTGACACCTCCATCCCTCTGAGTGAAGCTTTACAGCCATAAAATGATGTCTGCAGGATGTTTGATCTGCTGCCATTTAAGGGAGAATCAATGATTTCACAGGTGTAAAAAACTGTTTTCAGTTTTGAGATGGGCTTGAATCAATCCTGAATGAATTAACAATTTTCAATTCTCACCTGGTACTTAATGAGAAGCTGCAGAGACTCTGAGTTCTTGAAGGAACTCTTTAAAATGTTCAGCAAAGTAGGAAAACAAACATAGATTTTAATGTTTGAGAACCAAAATCCATTTAACATGCTTATATTAAGCATAGCTCCACATGTGTCTACAGCAGTAAGCAAAAAAAAAAAACATACAGTTGGAAAATGTAAAATTATTCTAAACCATGTTTATAATGTAAATGAGAAAGTAATTGAGGTTTACCATGTAAATAGATAATTGCTTTGTACCACACTGATGCTGTTTGAGATATATAGATATTGTGCTCCAGATTATTTTAAAAATGAAATAAAAAGGGGGATATGATGTCAATATTCTGCTATGCAGATGATAAATGCATTTCCATATTATTAAAAAGAAAAAAGCATGCCAAGTTGTCTCAAGTGGCTGTTTTTGAGGCTAGCTACATGACAATAAAAACTTCAACGTGCTTACGTGTTTTATGTTGTTTAAATTACTCCAACTTATTCCCAGTGTCCTTTTCTTTTTTGTGCTATTGTGACACCACAGTGTGTGATAATTCATGGAAAAATGAGATGGCAGCAGATTTCTAGTCCATTAATTTCATCCTTAGATACAATATCTGGCTATGGACTGCCCCCTAGTGGCCACTTTTTGAATTAGACACGGGTGGTTCCCACAAAGTCAGGTCCAGGGACCTCCATGGTGGCTTTAGGGTTCATGGAGGCCTCCAGCAACTTAAAGGACAGTTTGATTCCAGCGTTCTTCGGTACCTCGGGAAATAAAATTGTGTCAGTGGTCGAATTCAAATCTCATTAATTTCTGCAGAATTCCATTTAATCACTGATGCACCTGTTGAATCATGAATCTACTCCCCCAAATTTATTAAAGGCCCTTTCAGAAAGATTCTCCAAAATGCATCCTAAGAAAACATTTCATTAGGGTGTCTTTATTTGTCATTGAAAAATCGGCTATTAAAATGTTTTAAATTTGCTGTCTGCTATTTTGTGTTTTATGGTTTTGTAGAGTTTTGACAAAGAGAGTCCCACAGCTTCAAAAACCCTGTGATATAATGCATTAAAATGTCAACTTGAAAATGTTTGCATGCCTTCGTTTTGCTGCTGTTCGTTGTCGTTGAACCTCCAGCCACAAGGCGGAGTAGTGAGCAGTGTCTGAAGGGATGAAGAAGTACCTGCACAAACACACACAGGTGCTGCTTGTCTGTTATAGGAAAAAATAGGCTAAACGAAAGAGAAAGTGGCTAAACTCTGACTGAACTGAACCCTGAATAATAACTATGTTGCTTGTTGAAAATCCCTGGACATTTGCATGCAAACATGTGTGTAAAACAACCAATCAGAGGCCGCGGAGGCCTTATTTTGCACATTCAAAGGAGTCTCCGGCCTCCGTCCAGTAGAGAAACGTCGCTTTGTGAGGACTGCCTTGCGTTCTGCTGTTTCAATGACGACCACGGTGGATGTTTGAGGCTACCTGCTGCGTTAATCCTCAACTGGTTCTCACCGGAGCTGCGGGTGGTCAGAGGAGCGAACCATGACGTCATAGCAGCTGGACGCCGGCCAACTCCAAGGTACGTGTAGCGCGAACTATTGTTAAAAAATGTGCGCACACACATTTTGCACACGTCACCAATCAGTTTTGTAGAAAGGCAAAGGGGCCACCACAAGGGTTTAATTAGTAAAACAATGTATTGATCTGTTATTACTGATATGTACAGCTTGATTGACAGCTAGAAAGGGCAGGAAATGGGGGGATTGTGTCAATGTTATCCCCAGAATACTCTTAAACTCTTAAATTGGCACTAAAACATACTGGTATCACTTTACAAAAACAAATATATGTTATTACATGACAGATGAGAGGCACGTTTTTCATTTGTGAACATGTTTTTTAATGAAAACCAATCAAATAATCTTAAAAAAGATGATCCTAAGGTCTCCCTGCATCAATAAATCCATATTTCTGGATCCTGCATTTAAAATCAGGCTCTATTTTTCACCATGATGGCAAGAGATATTCCTGATCATGATAATTCACCACAATCAACTTATTGTGCCGATCTGTGATAAAATCCTATATCATACTGTGTTGTATAGACTGCTAACAGCATGCATGTTAGATGGAAACGCGTCCTCAAGGTCAGGCCGAGTTTCCAAACTGGTCACGAAGTACAGAACAATCATTGTCCGTTCAAATGTCACGAAAAAAAAAAAAAATCTGTCAGTGTTGCGAGATTCATTCACGTCATTCGTACAACAGTAGATTTGATTGTGTAATTCATTCTTCTGGTTTTCATTTGGGCTTAATTAAGGTGCTTTTGTGAAGTGGACAGCAGCAACTTAAAGAGAACACTCGACAACAGGAGTGTGTGCAGAGCAGAGGATGAGCTGTGTTCGAGAGGCAGAGAGACTCAAAGTGCATGTTGTCACGAGCCGAGGAAGCGTATAGAAAGGCATTATGGCTAAATTGAAGCGAGGCCAGTCATCGGGAACAAGAGCCCATTGAGCCCAGAAGATCAAGGTCATGTATAAGGACACCGTGACATCCTCCGCCTTGTAATACACGTCACAAACCAGAGACTGACAGGAAGCAGCAGACACCTAATCCTCTAAATCGAACTGCATCTCGCTGGCGGAGGAGATATCTGTCCAGTGGCTGTTTGTCTGTGAGATATTCAAACAGAGTATTAATACATATCAGTATCTAATCAATCAACATAATACAAAAAAGGGGACTGTCTTATTCTTGTTTTATAAATAGTGTACAAAAACCTTAAGTCATATTATGTCAATTGCTCTTATAATGTCATAAAAGAACAGAAATAAAAGCATCATCATCATATTATAGAATCTTATACAATCATTCAGTCCTTGTGATTTGCATTAAGAGCCAATTACATGTCCCGTTTCTTATTATAAGGATTCATGTTTAGAGAGAGGGAAAAGATAATGGGACGTTTATAAAAATAAAAAAATAAAAAACCTAAAAAGCCATGAAGGCAGGGTATTTCTCTAAACCTAATAATCCCATTATGATCCCGATGAGAGAGAGAAAAAAAAGAAAAAAGCTCTGTCAAAGCAGGGAGCATTGACGCAAGCATGTCTTGACGTCAGTAGCTGCAGTGAATGAGGGATGGGAGGGAGAGAGAGAGAGAGAGAGAGAGAGAGAGAGAGAGAGAGAGAGAGAGAGGCGTGTTTGCCTTTAGAAAATACCACGAAATACCAGCGTCATTGCAATTGTAGCTCTTTGCAAGGAAAGTCTCCGCGGATGTGCGTTAGACACACACACACGCCACACACACACACACACGCACACACACACACACACACACACACGCACACACACACACACACACACACACACACACACACACACACAGAAAGAGAGAGATAACTGCTTTTTAATTGCATAAACTATTCGCTTTGACATCCAGGGGACACATGTTGGAGAAACTGTAGCTCCTGCACTTGAAATCTAAACCAGATGTAGTAAATGTTATATGATCCACTGACCCGAGAGTGTTCATAAATAAATCAGCATATGAGAGAATGAAGAGAGGAGGGGGGGCTGCTGCTCAACTGGTGTCAGGCACCCCATCTGTGAGCCTCCTGAAAGCAACATGAATGTATGAAAGTAGAAGATAATCCGAGGAGCTCCCGGCAGTTTGATCCAAAGTGGATATCCAGTGCAACGCCACAGTCCTTTTGTTGGAAGAGCAGCGCTGATTTCTCGTTTTCTTTCCCTTTTAATCCTCTGTCACACAGAGTCGACCGGAGGGGGGAAACTGCCATCAAGCAATTTGTAAAAAGCCAGACCAGTGGCGTCACTGCCTCCTCTATAGTAGCCTACCTACGCGCAACGCCACGCCGCGACGCTCCTGCTCGCGTTTTCATCCGCCGCTTTATTCTCAAGTCGCTCTGCGGCTCCCGCACACTGATGTGACCGCGAGACTCGAACACAATGCGTGTTTGTCCGCTCCATGCTCCTCTGGCACACGGAATAGGGGCTTTTGCGCAAGACGCGTCACAGACAAGCAGAGTGTTTTCTACTCCTCGCCGGCCTGATGGTGTTGTAGAAGGGAAGGTAGGCTACCGCACCGCGCGCTCCCCGCCACGCCGCTCCTGGACTACGGTGTTCCCAACACTACGCCGGGGAGGGATCCTCTACGAGCGCATTTCCCGCCCGCAACTTGGCGCAAATGTTGCCAAAGGGACGCGCGTCGTGGCGTACTTCAGCGTGCCGACCACGTCCAGATAATCTCCGTTTACTTTGGCCTATACTCTGCAAAGATACCCAAGAGTTCCCGTGGTGTCGGCTGTGCGTCATCCATGCCTGATTAGACCTGTAGTGTGACGTCGCCGAGCACCATTCAAGCAAACCATACAACGTTGATCTAAATTGACATAAATAGACAAAAAAAATGACGAAAACCACTTTTAAGACGCGGATCAACAAGTTGCCCACAGTGCGTAACGTCCATCCGAGCGGACTTCATGCATAATCCGAGACGCACGTGATCGACAAATCACCTTATCTGCAAATATTTTTCTCATGTGTCAGGAGGAGTAAGCCCCAGACGCATCTTGGGAAATCTGCGGGGACGGGCTCCATGCGTCGCCGCGTCTCCGGGTGCTCGGCTGGCCACATGGTAACTTTGCGCACGCTGGATGGAGAGAGGGCATCCAGAGAAGGGATCTGAATGAACGCGACTGAGATTGATTCTCCTCGACTCCCACAGACTGTTGTTTGCGTTGTGTATCCCGCCGGTTGAGGGTGTCTCACGTTGCCGGCAGATATCGATCCAGCGGTGGATAGATCCATCACTCCGGATAGGGAGCAGCAAATGTCGAAGAAACGGAAAAGTCCTGACGACCGTGACTTTGAGGGATCTCCGCCCGCAGGCTGCAGCGACCAAGGTAGGAGGCATGATCAGAGATGACGGCGTGAAGAGTTGCGTTTATTGTGGGATCTCTGTGCATGTCTGAATGTATTGCAAAGTTTGAGGCACCAGGATGCACCAAAACAGTCCAAACGGCACTAAACCTTTACACTGACAGCAAGCAATCAAGTCTCCACTAACATAAGTAGTTGATCTCTAGAAAACAATCTTGTGTGTTGAGGCGGATTATTTTTTTCATAATCCCTGGGTTCTCAGTGGAGTCCCATGTGTGTGACATCAGGTTCGGTTGCAGAGTAGAGGAGTGGAGTGGAGAGGATGGATGATGTCAGGACCTGTTGATCGGTGAAAGTTGGATTGTGAAGGTGTGTATGAGGGATATTCATGTTGGTGTTGGTGCACATAAAGGGCCCCGAATGGACCCTAAACTGTTCAAATAGCAACCAGCAGCACAGAACACCCACTCTCATCTCCAAAAACAAAAAAAGGAGGCCGGCGATTGGCAATAATAAAGTGAACATTAGTAATTCAGCGTGAATAAATAATGCTGAATAAACAACGAGAGCTATAAATGGCTTCAATTCGTAACGCCGCATTCTACAATCATGGGAAAAAAGAAGAAAACGGAAAGACTTCTTGGTAATTTTGTCGTCGTTTGACTAACTTTCTCTCCAGATACGTTTAAAAGTCACTTCACACAGAAGCTGTACGTCCATCCGGACACTTTCTGACTCTGATTGGCTCTGATTGATTGATCGTGAGTAGAAGAGGGTTATTGTGCACTGCTGCTTACGTCCGTACTGCTCTATGCATCAGGTAAACGTCACAGACAGAACCAGACTGCTGTTCAGGTCAGCTCCCTGTGAGCTTACAGCAGCCGGAAGTGGAAGTCTAAATCCTCACAGTGACTTTGACGGGGAAATAAAACCCCGGTGGTAAACAAAAGCCTTTTTAAAGCAAAATCACTCCCGTGACCTGTGACCTGAGTAGTTGGTTCGGCACATCGTTTTTCATTTGAAATCCAAGCATTCCTCTTTTTCTCAAGAGGAAGCTTTTGAAATGGCTCGATCCTCTGCCCGTTATGGCGGCGAACACGTGACACGGGTTGCAAGTTCAAGGCCAGGAACGGCATCACCTCGCATGAGGACGAGACGTGCGTGATGTTTTCTTTGCGTCGCATTGTTCGAGTTTGACGCTCCATTTGTCGTGTTTAGATTTGGAAAATGTAAGCATGCTCACACTTTCATCTCAGTTTTTGCCTTTTTAGAAATGTAAAGACCAGATCAATCATCTTACCTTGAATACTTCCTGAATTTACTAATGTTTTAAGCCACAGGACACCTTAAAAGTTTGATTATTTAAAGGATCCAGAAATACATGAAAGAATCCAAAGAACAAGCGTTTTCATATCGACTGGTTCTTTGCTAGAAAGTAGATCCGATTTAAACTGTTACTTGCTGGGTTTTTTTAAATGCATTTTTTTTGCAAATGTCATTTACCTCCATTGCATTAAGGTGGAGGCAGAAATCTCGACACCCAGACATAAAAAATCACATTCGTCTGCATGGCTTGTTGCAAGTTGAGTGAATTGACCCTTTAAGACCTCAACAAAGTGCAGGATTTGCCTTAACCCGTTTGGCTTCCAGGCCCGCCCATCTGTTTGTTTGCATTAAAGATGTGACCTGTTTGCATCACAGCCTTTTGGCTCCGTGTCTTTTTTGGGTCCGTGCCCAAATGAGAGTTTCCCTTGGCTAACACACAAGGAGAGCCGGGCGCTTCCTTCCCCGACTGTGCCTGGCATCTGCGTCTACTTAGGGGGTACGCACCCACTCAACCCCTCCCACTCCTTTGATGCAGGTCGGCTGCACTATATTGTCCACTGTCAGTGTACAAACACAACTCTAGGCTTTTCATTCTCACTGAGAATCAATCAGACAGTCTTAAAATAACACAGTTATCGTCGTGAACCAAATCGGAAAATGAGCACCAGAACAGTGTGAGGCTGCTGCTGTCGCCGCTCCATTCACCGACGCCTCAGAGGGCTTCCTATTTGTTTTGTTTTTTTTCTCATGGAGATGGTTTTTGTTCGCTCAGATATCCCCGGTGAGGCCAGGAGGGGAGGTGTAGAAACAGAGGCATTGAGATTCATATCAGGATCACAAAGCTGGTTTTGTTTGGCCTCTCGGTGTGCAGCCTGGACCTGTCGATTACAGTTCCTGGTTCCCCCTCCAGCCTGCAGCCTCCAGCCCACCGACCACAGCTGGTCAACAGGCCTTCAGCTGTGCAAACGACCGGCTCTCTCCCATTACTGTAACATACCAGTGGAAAGCACCTTGATGTCTGAATATGTTGCTAATTGGAATAGTTTATTTCCATTGTGAGTAAGAAATGTGAGCTGTAATAAACATTAGATTGTATATAGAATATTGACTGGATGCTTCTATGCACAACAATATACTGGAAATATCAACAGCTATTTCCAGTATTACATATGAATAAATATTTCCAGTAGTAGTTTATTATCCTATAATTAATACTATAATTTATGGTAACCATCCCCCTCCTCTTTAGAGAACAATATAAGTTATCATGGTAAAACTTTAAATTTGTGTGTTCCAACAAGATAAATATGACAAGTTTTGTGTTGTAACGTGATCACTTTGTATGTGATAACATGAAAAACGTCTCGTTATAACATGAATCTTTTCACGTTATAACATGATCCATTTTTCCTTTTCTGATGAAAACAACTGTGAGAGCAGCGAGACTGAACCTAAATGGGAAAGTCGCAGGTTGTAAAATAAAAACAACGAGCTAAAAGACGTTAGATGAAATATAATAGGAGGAATATTGATTTGTACATAAAGCAACGCGTCCATGAAAGAGCTCAAGTATAACCATAAAAAAATGACAGGATTATTTATCAGTACACTTAAGACTTTATTAAAAAGAAAAGGCAATAAAAGGAGGAGATTTTAGATACCATTTGGACTGTGACATCCTTGTTATCCTATCAGACCCATTATGGGGAAATAGTCGCTATATATCTTCTCCACTGTAACTACGATGGTGCTCCACCTCATTGACAGTCCATCAAGAAGAACATTACAAAATGCCCCTCCGCTCGCAGGAACAAAAAGGCCTCTGTTCCTGTGAGACAGAAGATCAGCGCGGTCAAGGCCTTTTTTTTTTTCATTTTTGAATCCGCTCACTGCTGAGAGGAGTCCAGCTCTCTGGACTGGATCGTCCTCATGGATCAAAATCGAGCAGCAGCTTCAACGTCATACGCCTTAATGGCTTTTCCAGCGGTGGCACCGTGTGTGTGTGTGTCTTTTAGCTTGGCCTCGTGCCCGCCGTGCTGAAAGACTGTGCCACTCTCGTGACGCCACGTTGCACTTAGTGAACAAACCGCATGCAAACGCACACATTCAAACGTCCTCATGAATATTCTCGTTCGTGTTTCTGCCCCCCGATGACGTCAGCGCAGCCCCGCTGGCAGCTGCAGGCCGTTTTTTGGAGCGAGGCTCAACCTGTGCAAGAGGCACCACTTAGTGGTCTCAACGCGTACTGCAGGTCCCAATAGTGAACTGAATGATTTGCATGAGAGAAGCAAACATTTCTTCATTTCATCACGTGTGGTAGATTGTTACATTTACGCCGAATGTTGACCTTTGACCTCTCTGTGACGTTAGAGTAGTTAGACGTCGACGTCGTTGTCCTCAGACGGGCGGACACTAGGTGGAGCTAAAGTATAAAGATCTAGATATTCACCCTCGGAGACTCTGGAATAACAGATTTATTTTCTTTTCTATTATTATTTACAGATTCACGTTGAAAGCTTCCACTGAAAAAAGGAGAGATTTGTATGAAAATTAACGTCAAAATAGGTTTAGATAGTGCAGGTTTTTATGTGAAGAAGCAGAAAAACATGTATTCTATTGTTTAATCTATAGAATCATTGTTTTATAACAGAGGTTTTTGGATGTCAATGTGACTGCAGTGCTGAACACGTCTCCTTGTTTAATGTTTGAATGGAAGAATTGGATTCTAAAATGCAGTGAATCTGAAACAATGCTGCGGTCTCAGCGTGTGTGTGTGCGTGTGTGTGTTTAGTTTATGAATGGATTGTGTCCATGTGTTATCAGTAAACAGTAGACCTGACGTCTGGCCGCGCGGTCCTCCTGGCTCGTTCTGATGTCTGCCGTCAGAGAGATTGACAGGCGTCTACGTCAGCACCCATATTTCTCACCTGTGATCACGCTGACTTTGTTTGGCTTCTGATGAGGGCTGCAGGCAGCCAGCCTCCACCAACCCCCACTCCCCAAATCTATACTTCCTTCCTTCCTTTCTTTCTTTCTTTCTTTCTTTCTTTCTTTCTTTCTTTCTTTCTTTCTTTCTTTCTTTTTCGAAAAGTGTTTAATATCCATTTGATCTATTTAATAAAAGTAAGCCTCCCACCCTTACCTACCTTCTGTTAACACTGAGCAAAAATAAAAGATGAATAAAATACAATGTAAGCCCATGATTATAATTTTTTACATGACAAACAGTTCAGAGTAGTAATTCTTCTTTATCCTGATGAAACACAAGTAATAACATACAATTAGAAGTGTACAAAATTAAATAAATGAATGAATAAATAGAAACTCTTTTGTAATTCTTCTGTTCTTTGTAATCTGCGAGCTGCGTTGTTGTGTTCATTTCCTCTCGGCGTATCAGTGCTTGCACAAGGAGTCTCGCAGTCAGTCAGCAGCGCCTCGGTGTATTCACACCGCACGGCGTCACGCCAGAAATGTACGCTGACAGGATATGTGACATCACTCAGCTGTCATCTCTGATCCGGTCTGTGTGTTCGGTGGTTAAAAAGGCTTTCACTGTTACACGTCCGACCTGCACGTCGTCGTGCTTCTTGGCTCAGAGATCATAACTAAACACTCTGTTAGAAGTAAAAGTTGTGCATTTAAAATCTCCATCAAGAGAGCAACAGTCTCATCATCAACATTACTGTATTATAATGAACTAAGTGTCACTAATGTTGCAGCTGGTAAAGCTGGGTTCATTTCTAGTTTATGCAGCTGGAAGAGTATATAATAATGTATAAGTAATCAAATAATTAAAGCTGTTGAATAAAAGCAAAGTACAGTTTTTCCAGCGAGCTGCCGTGAAGTAGAAGTGGACAAGAACCTGAGAGTGTTCATGGCGTAGTCGGGGAGTGAGCGTTGGTTTGATGGGGGGCTGATGAGGTCCTGGCTCGTGTCTCCTGCTTGCGTCATCACCTATAGGATGTGACTCCTGCCAGCAGAGCTGCAGCTGCTGCTCTCGTTGCTCCAACAGAATCGGAGGCACGAGAACAAATAAATAAATGGGAATCAGCTTTTAGCCCACATGTTGATACAAATGACCACGCCAGCCAGCAGACCTGCAGTGGAAAGAACCCATTTCCCTGATGATGAAGAAATAAACCACGAGTGGAACAATAGAATTCATCTGATATCTGCAGCTGGGTTTATTTATGTATTTTGTTTTAATACATGTTTGAGCTCACACGTGTCGGCTCTCGTATGCACCTCCGAGGATGCGTTCTGCATGTTTTACAACATTGCACAGCGAAGCGTTTCACAGGGCTGAGTGACGTCAGCGAAGCCAACGAGCACTGTTTGTTTTCTTCTCTTTTTTCCCCCTCTTTCCCCTGCAAAGACCTCTGACCACATGCTCGTCATCGTAGTCATTCTCTAGAATTACGGATGTGATAATCTAGGTCAGAGGTGGTGCCAACAGAGAACACCGTCCGCTAAGCTAAAGAACCAGGATTTGTGTGTGTGTGTGTGTGTGTGTGTGTGTGTTCAGAGAGAATTTTGAATTTTATTTCTATAATTGTGAAAGAAATAAGGCTGTTTATTATTATGTTTATTATTATTTTTCATATTATTATTATTGTTATTATTAATAATAATAATATTACTATTATTAATGATAATGATATTACTATTATTAATAATAATAATTATTATTATTATCTTTTATTACCAAAAGAAAAAGATAGAAAAATACCTAATAATAATCTAATAATATAATATACATAGAATGTATAACATGATATCCGGTTGCTTTATTATCAAAGGATCCTTTGATTCTGATGCAAGAAAGCCATTTGCTTTCTGTGGAAATAACAGCAGTTGCATCAGCTAGCAGGCTATATGCTGCATTTACTTAAATACATAAACATGAGCCTGATGTTATATAACATGCAAAGCATAATGTATGTTACACTGTTGCTTTATGAGGGAGTGTGTGTGTGTGTGTGTGTGTGTGTGTGTGTGTGTGTGTGTGTGTGTGTGTGTTGCGCTCAGGCAGGCATAATGTGTGCCAGCTCGGTGACGTAGAGGACATGAGGCCCAGGTGGGTGCTGTGAGTGGCAGTAACAGCATCTCCGGCTCGAGCCTGCCCCATCTCTGACTTCATTGGCTCCAGCTCTGACGCAAATGCACGCACCACCCTCCTCCCTCCCCCGTGCACACTTCTTTCATCACATTTTTTTTTCTTCTTCACCCATTTAAATGTTTTTTTTTTTTATTCATGTGCTTCCTGCAGTTCCCCTCCCCAGCAGCGCTCCACATCACATATCTGCACCACCTGTCCGTCGTGCTCTCCCCTCCTTATCGACGTGTCTTTCGCGTATTCGTCGCCATGTTACGCTACGTTCCCTTTATGAGTTTAATTGTGCAGGGCAAGATCTAAATCACGACGAGCCACTGAGAGCGTTAGAGGTGTCACACGCTCACGTTAGATTTGTCAGCGTGCGGGACACGAGCAGGTGACGGATTCCAACCGCAAAGAAATATATTCATGGTGTGTCGGGTCGTTACATTTTGTCCACCAAACACAGTGCATTTAAGCATGAAGTGAACACGCTCTAAATCAACCAATTATTTGAGAAATATAATATATATTCTCAACACGTGAAATGTATCCCATCATTAACAGTTTCGAGATCACTTTAAAAATCTATTCAAACATCAAAGGAATTGTAATTGTAAGGGGAACTGAAAAATGTATTGATAAGAAGAAACCCCATAGCAGTTAATTAAAGGTTCATAGCAAGTTTAGGTGTAGATAACTGTAGGTTTATACTGTACAAGCCATTAGCATGATACCATTGAGCCACATTTGTAGCACCGTTGTCCACATTGTCTGCTATCCGACTTTACGAACGCTTCATTTTACAGGAACGTCGATTGCTCCGAGCGTTGCCTTCCAAAGCTATACGTTATTTAATGTTTGGATGATGTTTTATTTTTTTTAAGGTCCAAAGTGACCTTCATGAGGCTGCAGTGATGTATGAGAATACCCATCAGCCTCCAGTGGTACAGTTTGCCTTGACCTTTGATCCTCATGTAGATAAATGGGATATTATATGAGACTTTCCCTTCAGGGAGTAAATAATGAGGCATTCAGAATAGCTTCTGCTAACAGAACTGGCTTTAATGAAACATGCATTTTTTAAATCAGAGGGGCCATTCATCTGGTGCCAAAGTAATTACTAGGTTATGGTAGTAATATGTATAACTTCATCAGTTTACACAATTAGAATTAGATGGATGATCCGTCTTTAACCATTTTCCAAGTTCAAATTCAGATTTTTATTTGTAAAGAGGGATTGTTGATACCTTTTTTAAATGTTATTTCTGAGGCACAACATGTATTTATTTTTTTATTATTATTTATTTTACATGTGCTCACTTTAACCTCCAATATATATACTCTGGCTAAGAGAGTGTCTAAAACCTGCCTGGTTTTCCAACCGTTCATCTCTTGACCTGTCAGGTTGTGCTAATGTTGTCATGTTTCTGGGTTTAAGTGATTACTTTTTTTGAGTACAATGTTGTCTTAATTAATAAAACTATAGTGCAGTGCCTGTTGGGGGTCATGGTGGGAGGGGTGTTCCCATTCGGAGCATGTTGCTCTTCAGAACGTTCTGATGCTGTTTGAGTTTATTTGGTAACTTTTATATATCCTCCTGACCCAGGGGAAAAAAGGGTTTTAATTATGATTTTTTTTTTCTACATAAATTAAGTGTTGAGGTGGTAAAAATCATGTTGAAAAAAAAAATGTAAAACTTAATTGCATTATAAATGTCCACTGTAGTGACCAACAGGATTTCCTTGTTCTGAAACGTGCAGATTTCTAATGAAAAAAATTGTAAAAATGACGTCCAGTACAGAGTACACTTATAAATTATCTGTTTTTCAAATTAAAATAAAATAAGCTCAGCTCTGGAAACTCCCTCAAATATTCCTGAGATGTTTAGTTACTTGAAACAATAAAAATATAGCATTGAGACATGTTTTAATTATGAATATCATGCTTACCTTTCTTTTTTTCATAAAATGTGCTTGTTGTGATGGTGGCCATTTTGAAAAGACAGGCAGAGGCCCTTTAGCAAGCCCTTTAGATGACACGTGGTGTCATTTGAAAGCCCCAGTTGTCCTCTTTAAGGAACTTAAATAAAGTGACATGTATAGTACGAGAGATGTAAGCAACTAGAGTGGACAGAATGAGTGGCTGGGTCTAACACGGATCAACAAAAGTGACCTGCAGTCACCAGTCGTACAACCCTGCAGCGCTATCACCTGTTTATTCAAAGGTCACTGATATTGAACGTGTTGCGTGTATAACTTTGACACTGCACGTACTTGAGGTTCCCCGGCCTTACGCCTGCCAATGAACGGTTCTCATGATATGCAAAGGACAGGGATACTTTGTGAGATGGTGGTCGTTTAAAAGGCCTGATATCACGTCGGTATTAATACTTGGCGTTCTGTTACTCTTTAAACGGGTCGATGGTCTTGCTACGCTCGGCCTCGGCGCGCAGAAAGCGCGAGGTGTGGCAATCTTTCTCCTGTCACACAATGCCCCCCCTCCTTCCTTCCTTCGTCTGTGTTTCCGTCCACTAGCTGTTCTGGAGTCAGACTAAAGTCAAGTTGAAGAGAACACTTTTTAACCCTTTATAGCCCTCTATATATATAATAGAAAAGGGCTCTGTACTTGTCCCAAAACCAGGGGGGATAATCTCTGAGAGGATGCATTTGTTCGTGAACATGTGATTATTGTGTTTGTGTGCCCTATGAGTCATGTGCAGTTGCTATTTGGGTAAGGTGCTGTGTGTGATATGGTTGATAACCGCCGGGCTTGCAGGCTAGCTAGGTGCCGCACGTGGGGGGCCGAGGCTAGGCATATCTGTTCATGGAGCGAAGCTTCATGGGAACTGTGCATGGAGCCAGCTGCACTGCTTTTAAATCGTAAAAGAGGGCGCTAGGACGCCATTTTCTTCCATATTATTTATCGCTATGTTGAAAGTTTTCTGAGATTTCAAAAAAAGAGAACGTGTGGAAAGATTTTTGTAAATATTCCAGGTCTAATTGTAATGTAATACATCTGTAGTTGGAGGCTCGTTTAATTGCTTCCATACCGGACTAGCTGACATGTAGTCTGGTTACTTAATACATTTAGTCATTGTTTGACAGATTTCAACACACTTCTGTTTGACTTTTGCAGTGTGAGAGCCTGTAACTTCGGGGTGTTTCACTGCTCACTTTACACTTTTCCTTCTATGTGCAGTCTGTTGTTGTGTGCATTATTTGTGGTGGATGTTTCACGTCTATTTTATCAGTCAGACAAGTAAATTACAGCCAATCTCCTCAATGAACCCAGATTAGAGTCCAAAGTCCTTCCCTAGTGGGATACTCTGGACTACATTTAGCGTGGCAGGTGTTACCCTTTGCTTTATAGTCAGATTGCTGACCAGAGCTTCAAAGCTGTACTGGTGACAAGACCAACCGATAAGAGCAGTGATAAGGACCTGATCATTCACAATTATTGACCAGATTAATTTAGGAGGGATTATATTGTGTCTACTGGACTTGACTTTTTGTGGGATCTGACTATGAATTGACCAGATAATTATCAGACTTCCAGCTGTAAATAGTAGATCCTTTAACTTTAGAGTGAATGCCTGAATATGACGTTACAGTGCAGCCTTTCAGAAAGCTCACTTTGACAAATAGCTCTATAGAAGGAGGACTAATGAAATGTCTAGCCTGACTTAGACCCCCGGTATTTACTGTGTATAGAAAATTGGGTTGGATTATCCACTTAGTCAGTCCAATCAGTCTGCATGCGGCCTGCTGGCTTGTCATGCAGGCTCATCATGGCTTGTCCTTCGACCCTGGAGGACCATCGGCAGGTAGAGATGAGGGTCTGTCACCTTGGGGACCCTGACAGCCAGTCTTCAGGCTCCCATGTCGGCCGTAGGGCGGAGGAGCATGATTGTTGTGTGTCTTAGAAATCTGCAGGAGGAAGCAAAATGACAGGATCCTGTATCACTTAATAAACCATAACGGAAGGAACAGGACTGTGTCTTAAATAAGATCGTTTAATCGGCTCCGCCACAAGTGAAAGCGAAGCCCATAGTCCTCCTCAGGTTCCCTGAACACGCTGTTGCTGTTGGGAGTCCATAAAAGGCAACCTTCACCAGATCACACTGTTTCCTGTTGACAAGCCAGCGCTGCAGCTCTTCTGGAGGGACATGCAGACAGCTGAAGAGCCATGTTCTCTTAGTGGACACTTGCCCTTGGGCCCCTTGGGGACATGTAATCTACACGGTGCTTCCACTGATGCAACGGAGAAAGAATCACCCCGTCTTTTTAATTTCCTGTCACCGCGTGGAAAAGAAGTCCTCCAAAATGCAGCCGTAATGCATCGGGGTGACGTCACAGCGCCTCATTTTATGCTCCCAGACAGGCCGGGCGAGGAATAATAAAGCGGGAGGCATGTCATGCCCAGAGAAGCCTGTCATTGCGTTCATCCTTTCTTGTTTTCTTCCCTTCTTGCCATTTTCTGCAAGAAACAAGGTGCAACAACAGATAGACTCAGCTAACAAGCTACAAGCTAATGAGGGAAGGACTTTAGAGCATAAAAATAGTGAGAGCTAAGTTCATGTTTGTTGGTTATTCAACAGTATTTTTTATTCATCTCATGTTAAAAAACTGCAACAAATGACCTCATATTTGTACTTTTATTTATGATGACTTTATTTAAAATATAACACTATTTCATTTATATTCTAACACACTCCTTTAATGTTAATTACCTCAAATAATCTATCAGGTTTTCCACCTTGTGGACCAAGTTAAATGTTTTATTTTTTGTGTGTGTAGGATCATTTCTTTTTTTACAAGAACAATAAGACCACAGTAACACACACCGTATGTATGTGCCAGAGACGATCTCAACCAAGGTGCTCGGAGGAGAAGGAGAGAGAACAATGAGATTAATGGATCCGCCGTCCTAATGATGTCTTAGAAGAAGAAGGGGGGAGAAGAAGAAAAAAAAACACACCAAGAGCTTCAGAACATTGAGCGGTAAACAAAGATGTCATCTTCTCTCCCGGGACTGTGAGGACATATGAATGAACAACAAACCTTTCCTCTGGGTCGGTCTAATATACTACAATCAGACGGCACTTATTCAAAATGGCAGTTATTAAGACGACAGGGCTACGGTGTGCCGTGATTTGTGTTTCCATTAACTTAAATTATGCACCTATCTCACATTTGTCCTAATGGCTCACAGAGCGATGACGTCCATTGACGTCACGTTTTTTCAGACGAGCCGCATTGCAGTCGCATGCAAATTTTGTGCATGGCCGGGGCTTTGTGTAAATGTGGAACTCCTTTCTCCTTCTTTTTTTTTTCTTCTTCATTATTTCATTTTCTGACACATAAGAGTAAACAGAGGCAGTAATATGCTCATTGGTTGTTGAACTAGTTGCGAGCCAAGCTGTGAAGATGTGCATAACTCCCTCAGCCCCCCAGGGACCCTGTATTTTCATGGGCCTGCCTCTGACGTCAATGCTCCGGCTGTCCTGTGGATTGTCAGAACAGACTATTCAGTTGGGGGGAGGGGACTGGAAGTCTCTGTGGTGTATGTCTGCCGCATGTGAGAGTGTGTGTGTGTGTGTGTGTGCGCCTACGTGGATGTAACTATGCTCCCATGTATATGTGTTTGTGTGTGCTTGCATGTGATCTGTAAATGTTTCACTTACATCTCTGTGTGTGTGTGTGTGTGTGTGTGTGTGTGCAGAGTGCAAAAAGCTTGTACAGTGCCTTGAATCAGAAATGTGCTTAAGTGGTCTGTGCTGGAGGGGGGTGGGGGGGGGAGGCTGCGTGTGAACAAGCGCACACACGTCTGAAGATGTGCAGCTCTTCTGTCGGGAGACAGAGGCCGCAGTCATCAGGAGGATGTTTGCTAAAAACAGCCGAGAGGGGAGAACAGTTAAAGCATGGCCGCCGACCGCCTCACTCTCCGGTCAGCTGTTGATTCCTCCCAGCAGACGCTGGTGAAGACGATCTTTCAACCAGCAGCCATAGGAACCCTTTTTTCATTATCTGCATGTGACACACGAGTCACATATTTAAGACACATGAGATTTCAGCTTCTTTCATCATCACTCTTTGTCTTTTGATTCACGTAAATGTCTTCCTTAACTCACAGATGGATATGGGATTTGGTGTCAGGACTGATGTGGACGGAGAAAAGAGTGCACACGGCCTGTCCGAGTTGATTCAGATCAAGCTGGAGAAAAAAACCCTGGCGGACATTTTGAGGTTTTCTTGGGTCTGCGGTGCTTAGTTCATTTTAATGTGAATCCAAATAAATAAAAAGATACTTTGATAGCCACAAAATCCATCTGTTGACCTGCCTAAAATCCTCTTCTGTAAATAAATCATGTTTTACATTACACTGTTTACTCAAGTTCTACATGATTATTCTCCATGCTACATTATTCTTCTGCTCAAATACGTACTTTTGAAATTGCAGTTACAACTTATCACGTATTGACATGATGTCAAAGCTGCCGGATTCATAATTCAGAGCATTAATACAGCAGCCAACAACTGTGTGCTATATAAAGACGTAGCGGAGTAGCGTCTACCTGGAGAGTGAAGTCACTCCGTTTCTGTGTGTGTGTTGTAACTCGAGCTTCTCCCTGCTGTGTTTACATAGCCTGACTTGGATTTTGGTGCATGGGATTTCTCTGGCTAGCTAAAGGCCACCACTTTGCTCTGCACTCGCTTGGCGGTTACCGATGACAACGGCATCCCCACCCCACGGCGAAGCAACAACCTTATACAAAACATATGATGAGCTCGTAAAATACCATGACTGCTATAGGTTCAATTACCCGACAGTAAATTAGACCTGAAACGAATCGTTTTGGAGGTGGACGGGATTGGATGGAGACTCTTTCTGGACGTTCAGGGACGTCGGATACCGCCGTTATCATCTTCCCCCTCGGCATCCGACACGGAGGCATTACATCCGTGTGCACAAGGCGTGCTTTAGCTCCGTAATGGTGCGTTAATTTGAAATTAAAAGTAATTAGGAATGTATTTATTAAAGTCTTCAAATGTCAGGGTCAAAGGGCCACAGCGAGCTGATAAACCAGTCTGTTACTCCCCCCCCCCCCGCCAGAGATGTCAGGCGGCTCCCTAGCAACCAACAATGTGTCCCTAACAAAATGCAGTTTGCTTTGTGTACTTAAAATAGTACAGGACACATGTGACGGCTCAAGATTTGCTGGAATCGTTCTGTTGCTTCTGTGTGGTTTTCTATCATAAGACTCCTGTGTCTTCAAACAGGATTCATACCATTTTTAGACCACTGTGTGCAAAAGCCAAACAATAAATAAATAGCTTTCCGTGTAGATATAAAAAAAAACATTACCTTTTTGTACAATTTATCTCTCTGTTTCTTGCCAGTTGAGCTAACTAAACATAGTTGAAATTTCAGCTTGGTCTGACAGGTCACACTAGTCCGTCCACTTCCTGTTATGTAATAATCATTCAAACGCTCTTCCACTTCTGACAGCTATGGATCAGAAAGGGTTCACTGGCGGGTCACAGACCGAGTCCCTTGTGATCTACCGCATCTCCCTATAAGTTCCTCACCCATAACCGTCTCACATAAGCTCATAAACCTCCAGTCATGAACTTTCCTGGGAATGTTTGAAAGCATTTGTTTTCCATCTAAATGTCTTGACGTGCAGGGGAGGACACACAGAGGTGAGCCCCGAAGGAGCTGTTCTTCCACTCAGAACTTCTTCTCATTTTTTATCCGTGATCAAAATGGTGTCGAAAGAATCTTCATCTTCAAATAAAAGGGTCTTGAAACAATGTGCTGCATGAATTGGTTTTTTTTTTTCGCCTGAAACGGCTGAATTTATTCGTCTTTCCCTTCGGCATCACATGCATTCGACCTCCCAAATTCCTGGGACGTCAGCAAACGTTAGATCGGTTATTTCAAATGAACAGATGCATTATCGCAACGCTGTTCTACTTCAAATGATCAAAAAGCAGCGTGGCGCATGTGATAGAAACCGATGTGTCGCCGTGAGACGCGTCCCTCGTTTTAAGGGCATTTCTCAATCGGGCTGAAAAAACGGAGAGAATCCATTCTGTTGTACGTGACCTCTGAATGGACCAGCTGCTCCGGAGTGTAGGAATGCCAGTGATTGAAAGCACGCGTGCTGACGCAACCCGCCTCAGCACCCACACCTCTTTCTCTCTCTATCTCTCTCTATCGCTCCCTCTCTCTCGATATGATCAGTATACGCTGCGGCCTTCTGGGAGTCTGGCACACTGTATGCTGTATCATGTTGCCGACTCGGAGCTGTTGAGGTGCGCTGATAACAGGAGCACGCATCTACAAAGGTTGCAGAGATAGGGAGCTCATTTCATTTGGAACTTGATGTGGGATCCTGGCTTTGACTATTCACACTGAATTTTTATTTATTTTTATGCTATTATTCCCATGCATTTTGATGCAAGATAATAATAAGAGCAAGAGCTTTATGCATGATGTGTAGTTTTGCTAATTATGACACTAAATAAGTTCTGTGTCAGGGTAGTTTTGCTCTGCCGATGTCCTGCATATGAATTGCGTGTGGAAATATTCACATTAGCAGTGATGCATTCCTCCGTTAGCTTGAAAGCCAGAACTGTACCGTTAACAGGAACTTAGTGTGGCCTTTAAAATATGAGAGGCAGCTCAAACGGATACAGGAAATCCTCTGACGAACTTGAATTTGAAAGTGACGAAGAGAAGAAGAGGGGAAAAAATAATATTTACAATCGTCTGTTTGACCTGAATTTCACATTAATTCTTTTTTTTTTATCATTTTCATTATAGGAATGGATATAATTAGTGTAGGATTATAACTAGTCTAAATATTCAGTTGCACTGCAGACGTGGAGTTTTGGCAGTAATTTGCGGAGTTTAGATTTTGGTAAAGTAACAGACTAGATTGATTTATTTCATTGTGGCCATATTTATAATTGTAATTTATGTAAATGCACCACAATGAAAGTGTGATCAAATGTTGGACATTTATTTTCTTATACACACACAAAATATACTTATTACTTTTGCCCTGTCAGCAACTATAATGCCCATTATTCATATCTTTATATCTGTGCAATTCTGACTAAACAGTGCAATAATTAAGTATTGTTAACGTTGACTTTATTTATACTTCACATTTAAACTAATATTTCCATTTATTTATTCTATTCTTGCACTCTTTATCATAGATCCCAATTCCCCATCATTTATTGGTATTGTAGTATAATTCACATATTTTAACATACTTATTTCTCACTAATTTATTCCCAAAATTGTATATTTATATTCTAGAATGGGAGCGACTGTGAAGTATTTCTGATTCTGACATTTATTTAGATTTTCCTTTGCTGGAGAGAGATGGACGTTTGTCCCAAAGAATGGTGCTTCAGGAGGTCAGAGGTCAGGGGCGCCAACTGGAAGATGAGCCTTGTTAAATGTCATACAGCAGCCTGCTTCCACGCCGGGCGGTAACTTCTCAGCCACTGTGTGGAAGTTGTCGGTCCATTAAGTTGCTGTAAATGTGGAGGTTGTCGCCGGCGTGTCCTCCTTGACCGCTGAGCCGAGGATCAGGAGCAGGAAGCGGCAGCGCGTCTCTGGAGAGCACCGAGACGCTCGGCACGGTTCGGCTCGGCTCGGCTCGGCTCGGCCCCTTTTACGTAGCAAAATTCAAGGACGAGGAACGCAGGAAAACCGGAAGTGTACCCTTCAAAATAAGCGGTCGGTGTGACGGTTTTCAGTAGGGCTAATAGCTCACTTCAGTTATGTCTTTGAGGTGAATATTTCTTTAAAGAAATATCCTGAAAAATATCGTTTATCCTTCTTAAATTCTTGACAAAATGTGTTTATTTCAGTCTTTCTTACGAGGCAGCAAATCGGGCAGCGGTCTGTCTTTTATTCTGAAAACCAAACCGGAAGTTCAGCTCGGTGATTGTTTTACTTGACACCCGCGCGCTCCTGTCTCTCTCCCTCTGTGTGTGTGTGCGTGTGCGCGTGCCCACCCCCCCCCCCCCCCCCCCCCCGTCTCTGGGTCTTTGCGTCGCCGTCTCCGCTCTCCCCCAGTCTGCTGCTGCACATCCACAGCGGAGCCACCACGCCGAGGAGGCGGGCCGACTGCAGCTACAACTCGGCCAGCGGTGCTGGGTCATAGCGCTGGTGGAGGGGGGGCAGCACACTGCTTCTTCTTGCCCTTCCAACACCGTTGCACAGCCTGAAGCACCGAGGACACCACGTCACTTCAACGCGTACTGGAATAGTTTTGGTGTTTGCTTCTTTTTTTTTTTTTTTCTTTTTTTTTTTCCCTTTTTTGTGTGTAATTTTGTTGCCGAGAGACGCACCAAGTTGCAGCAGCAGAGGCGCACTTTCTCCGCGGCTCCTCTCTCCTTTTTGCGCTCACAATCCGACATGGAAGATGGTCCGTCTTCAACAAGCTGTTTCAGAAGGTTAACGGACTGTTTCCTGGGTGCAAGTAGGTTTTTTTTCCTTTTATGTTACAGAGTGGGGGAATTAAAAAATAAAATAAAAGATTTGATTCTCGGGGACAAAACATGACGGTCCTGCAGGCGTGCGTTATTCGCCCATGTGTCTGCCTAACTTTATGAATGACAGATTGATCGCTGATCTAGATGGGTGGGGACTGCATTGGAGGGGGACCAGGCAGGAAAATACAGCGTGTGTCTCTGCAGTCGTATTTAAATTAAAATATAGAGTGGGTTCATATCAGCTGGTCTGTCGTGGAGGGGCTGCAAGACATGGCATCAAAAAATGCAGTTTACATAATAACATGTCAAAATATTCCTGTAGAAATTAGTTCATTATTAAAACTATACTTTTCAGAAAGCTCCTTAATCGACTTTTATATTCAAATAACACTCATATTACATATATTTCCTATTCCATATATCATTTTAGTGTCTTAAAATTCATTATGGCTTTTTACTTTTTTGCATATTTTCATTTTCTTATAATTAAAGCTACCCTCCACAATTTAACATTATTTTTAGTGTGAAAAATATGAAATATATTGAGAATTTGATGCTACAATAGGAAATACCATGCAGATAGATTTTGTGGATGTACTTGTAATTTTCAGGAAATATTGTCCTATAATATACTCATATTTCCTCACCATGTCTGTGTCGCTCCCTGTTGCATATCTTGTGCATTTTATCTGTTTTTGGGAACTTCTACTTGGTTGTAATTTGTCATTTTCTTGTGCGATCGTAACTCACACTGTCTGTGTGCTACACGAATAACTCTGTCAGTGGTTCCAGTTGTTTAAGTGGCACCTTAAGTGACCTTTAGTGGCAACCCTGTAATGACACGTTAGCAGTTTGGAGGCCTGGGATTCTGACTGGTGCCAAAATATACACAAAGCAGTAAATGCAGTCATGGAATGTATTATTGAGGTACAGTATGTAGGTATTCCACCCTCATTCTGACCAAAAAAAAGGACAAACATTGAGATTAAACAAAGCTTCCACTTTTTTGAATCCATTAAACAACAGTAGCTGCTGCTAAATGTTCAAATATTCTTCTATTTGTCTTTTTTAAATACTATAAACCCGTCGATCGGGAGAGAAGGGTTGGTCATAGACTGCCTGCTTCCACTTTTCCTCTAATTGTCATAATGTGTGAGTATCATAGCTCACATTTATGATGTAATGTCGTACCGTAGGCTACAGCTGTCATTAATCTAGATTAAATGTAGGATTAGTTTGACACACTGTTTGCCTTCTCACTGCATGTTGATTGGTTTGGGATGAGGGAATCATTTCATCATATTGTATCCGAGGCGTTTTTGACAGTCGCAAAAAAACACATTTGTGAGACTTTTTGCTGCAAAGAAAAGAAAAGTTATGTTTTTTCTTTTTCAGTTTATCCATCATTGTTTGTTAGAGCGTCCAACACACAACATATGGGCTCATTCACTCTCCTCATGTGATTCTAAGCAGCGACTTGGTACTGGCATATTATAAATAGCTTGTTTGTAGCCTTCACATTGCAGGAAAACTTAGGGTTTTTTTTCTGTGCATTGTTTGTGGATAGTTGTGGTCAGTCTGGGTCAGCCCTAATGTGATCTCCCAGGCATGTTGGAACCCAATTGGTCGTCGACGCGTTGCTTAACTCGCTGAAGAAGGCTGCTTTGTCAGGCAGGAAGTGCTCACGCTGGACATTTCCTGCCCCCAACACATGCCTTCTCCCTCTACGGCCCGGACTCCTCTCAGCGCACACGCTGAGTATATAAATACATGCATTTGATATCATTTAATATGGAAATGAAAGCTTGATTGAAGTTTGAGTGACTGCATGATTCCACACTGGGGCCCGAGCACACAGGCCTGTCTGGAATAGTCCCTCCTTTGCAATTTGTCTTCAGTGTTTATTTAAACTCTCAGGAAATTCAAGCCAGAAAGAATTAGCTTGTTATGCAGTTTGAACCCTTTTTTCTTTTTTTATATATATATATATCAAGATCTGTGCAGGACTGGATCCGTGCCAGGGCCCAGTGCACAATCTGAGCGGCGAAACAGATGACATTCTCCTCGGGGCGTCCGTTGACCCCCTCGTCGGCTTGTCGTGGGTTCGGTATCTGAGGGGATGGGAAAAGGCCACATGCGTGTAGATTTTCTTTTAACAACTTGTCCTCGTGTCAAGGCTCATAAAAGAACAGGGCGCTGGAGAAGACGCACGGATCTGTGGTTCTCATTAGCGGGTCCCCATTGGCCCCCTCTGCAGAGAGCGGCTGCGCTGAGTTCAGCGTCGGTCCAGATGTGGAGCCGGGGAACATGACCCCCCGATCACTGATGTAGGCTTTGTGATCCGCCGCCTCTGGGCTGTCGTTCGGGGGGAGCGCTACGAGAACCGTTTTGAGTTTATAACCGGAGTTGAAGGTGAAGGTTGACCTGCTGTGGGTCTGTAACTGCAGCTGGAGTGTTGCTGCTTGCCCGTGACCGCGATATTAGGCTTTGGATCAAGGGGACAAGCCTTATCTACATCTCGGTTTGCCCTTTATAGCCCTTTACATCTAATGACCTGGACCATGGAAGTGGAAATAATGCAAATTACATTTCCATGGAAATCTCTCTCTCCTCTCTCTCTCTCTCTCTCTCGTGAGGTGAGAGCTTGCATGTTTGTGCAGCGGCGTGTCCCTGGAAGTGATCGGACTGCAGAAGTCCGGGGTGAAACAGGGTTTCCTTCATTTGACACCTTTTCACTGGCTGACTATTGATTTGGCCTCACCCGTCACCTCACCCTTGGCAGTGGTGGAATGTGGTGGTGTGTGTGTGTGTGCATCTTCACCTGCACACACACACACACACACACACACGCCCAGGTTCACCGGGACAGGCTCAATGAATAAATGAGGTGAGCAGTGGGAGAGGAGTCAGAGCGTTTTCATCTTCTTCTTTTTTTTTTCTTCTCCTCTTTGCCACTCACTGAATGTCAGTGTTGGACACTGTGCTCCAGCCCTCCCAGAGATAAGATAAGAACCACATGCTCTTCCCACCTCCTGGCAAGGGAGTCCCAGGCGGAGCTGCTGACGCACGCACCCCCTCCCCTCCCCTCCCCTTTCCTGCCTCAGCCTCATGTCAGGAAAGTGAAAAGTAGTACCTTGGCATCTTGCCCTTGACTGTCTGCCAGAAGGAGCGCGCTGCGAGAGAAGTGGTCTCTTCCCTTTTTCTGTAACGTGCATTTTTCATCTACGTGTTACGGAGGAGGAACATCTTGCTCGCTAAACATCAGCACCGCCGGGGTCGGCCTCCCCCGTCGACTCGGCGGGCCCCGGCTGTGTCGTTTTGACAGGCGAGCCGAAGACACAGTCCTGTTCCGGCACCGTCACGCAGACGGATGACTGCTTCATGGGAAAGAGAAAGGAGGAGCATTTAAATATATTTCTATGCATAACTTGGAGTGTTTTTGTTACGATTTAAAGCAACCTTTTGTCGGTATTTCAGCAAAAAAATGAAAAGTAAAACAAATCTTGCAGATGTGTCCATTTATATCCCGTTTCTGCATCCAAATAAGTCACACCTTCCATCTGCCTCATCCGTGTCCTGTGAGCTGAAGCCTTGTTAAACAGCCCTCCCAATTATGACCTTAGAGGTGTATAAATGATGACCTTTAATGGCACTCTCCCACGACTCACCTCACTCGATCCATGAGGATCACGCTTGTGTGCACGCATCAGTGAGTGTGCACATCTGTCCACGGCTAATTTGGCTGGCCAGTTGGGTGCGTGCTCAAGCCAATCGTGGGTTGTGTTCATTCAATCACACTAAGCAGCAGACACACCTGGCGGAGATGTCACCTCTCTTGTTGCTGACTGTAGACCGCATATTTGATCATCCATCATCAAAACCGTCCAAATGAGTCACTCGCCACCAGGCGGACTCCACCCAGCATCACTGACGGGGTTGCACCTGTAACCACACCCAACCGCTGGTGATGCTTCGGTTTCTGCCATTTTCTAGACTAAACAACAAGTTATCTCTAGAATTCAGATTTCAAAATAGAAAACGAGAGAGGCGAGGGATGAGGGAGCTTTGGGAGCCTTTAATCAAACGAAACGTAAATTGTAAAATAAGGACAGACTCGTGGATTCGGGGAGAGTAATGAGGTTTATTTTCTTTTTCCTTTTCTCTGAAGGAGGCTCCGATAAATGTGGGAGACGAAGCGTCAGAAATACACTTGTGTGTGTGAATGGTAAATGTTGACCCGTTTTTATTATGACTCACCACAGCTGACTCAGCATCGGGTTTCAACGGCGATGCTTGTCCCAATACTTTTAAAGCGTGCGCCGTATATCATGCTTGATGCCTGTAATTCCATAGCACACACACACACACACACACACACAGAGTACAGATCCCGGGACCCGGCTCTCAAACGGGAGCGTGTCCATACTGAGCCTTGGATGTGAGACCTCAGAGACCCAGACAGACTGTGACTGGTTTGGCCTCCCCCTCCCGGTCCCAGGGTGTGGTGTGCTGTAGTCAAGATAAGTGTTATGCAACAATACATCCCTGAACATGAACTCAGGCTTCAGTTTTTAACACAGGAAGCTCCGAGTCTGAGTCAGGCATCCGAGTCTCTGCCAACTGGTCTTCAACCGCTCACAAACATGCTGCGTGACAGACGGCATCCCGCCTTTACATGTATCTGAATGAGCGCTCTTATTTTGACAGGTGCTAAATATTAAAGTACATTTTAAAATATTAGAGGGACATATTATACATTTTAGTCCACGACATTAAAATGCTGCTTTATCATTATTACATAATATATCAATAACTCAACCCAACAATGCCGAATATGATAACATGCCACATTTTTCTGCTAAGATGCTACTTTAAATATATTGTGTTCACTTGTGTACAGTCAGACAGATTTGAATTTTAACCGCGTATTTTTACATAATGATACGTTTACCCAAGTACGGAATCTAAATACTACTTCCACCAATGTTTAAGCATAATCAAATTTAATTAAATGACCTTTAACCCTTTAGCCACAGTCTTTGCACAGCCGACGGTCTATACAGACGATTTAATGTTTTAGATAGTTGGGTCGAGATTAAGAAAATGTTAAACTGTGGTGAATATTTGGACCTATTATATTTGTGCGTTCTGTTTACGTCCGACGTGTCAGACATTGTGTTATCTTATCTCGATGACGTCATTGTCTTTGGCAGCGTTGGCCCCAGGGGGAAGGAACATTTTACTGAGGTAAAAAAAAAAAAAAAAAGACTGGTCAAACCAGTAACCGAGCGTTCGCTTCGACCACAGCAGTCTCTCTATCCTGATGGAGCGAGCACATGTGGTTCCCAGTGGGGTTAACCATTCTGGACCACAGCATGTGGGACAGATCTGGCTGCACCTTTTTTTTCTGCCTCGCCGTCGTACAGGCGCGGGCCGGGGACACTGACGCATATCCCACAGGTCTGAGTGTCACCGCGGTCACATTAGGTTGAGCTGCGGCTCCAAAGACTTCAAAAGGAATCAGAGGGAAAGTCTGTCAGGTCGTTAGAAAGCAGCAGGAATGTTTAGGGAGAAAAATGGCCATCATTTCATCAGCGCTCCTGCGTTTGCTTTAGAGGAAGTAGACCCTTGAAGGCTTTTCCTGTCATGTGTACGGCCTTCTGTAAATGCAGCACGATATTATATTACATTGAATCATCATGACACAGTTTTATAGAAAACGTCTGGTGATAGTCTATGTTTTTCTTAAAAAATACAGTGAAATACCAAAAGTATGCAGTTCTCCTGCAGCCTGACAATGAAAATAGTCCTCAACAAATGTGCTTTTTTAGCTTTTTTTTTTTCTCTTTTTATGAAGGCATATTTTTGTAACCTGTTTTGAGATCTGTTTCTTCTGGAGGAACAAATGGGTTTAGAGGTTGGGAAGCAGACGAACGCATTGTTGGTTTTTGGTGATTTCAACATAATGCGATTTCGTTGAAGATAGAAAAAAATAATCCTTAAAACAATTATTGGCCTGATAATGATAATTCCATATTTCTGTACTTTACAAAAGTCTGTCAGCCGAAGCAAAAGTTAAGCATGACTTCTTTAGGCAACAAAGCGAGTCCTTTTAAGCACAGGGATGTACACAGAACACCATTTAGCAAGCATTTTTATTCCCACTGTACAACACTAAGCACTGCAATTTGTTTTTGCCCCATGGAAATAGGACATTTGACTATTTCTGTTCATGTGCACACATATGATGGCTAAATAATTTGCAACACAAAACCTGTATTCATAAATTTATACAGCCCCCTTGTTTGTATTTCTTATTTTTGTGTCACTAATCACAGTGCCTGCTTTGTTTTCAAATAGGATAAATTCGTAAGGGCATTTTGCAGCGCTTCCATTTTACTCAGCTCTATGTCTTCCTGCACCCCCCCCCCCCCCTTAACTTTCTGATTTATTAAGCTGTATTCTGCCGATGTGCGTCAGAGCTGGCCAGGAGTCTCGTGAGGCGTTCCGCTCCTGAAGATCTGTGTCTTGTGTCTGGACAGCGTCAGACCGCAGCGTCCTCCACCCCCTAAAAACTTACCCCCACCTCCGTTTCCCTATTTGCCTTCTACCACAAGCCTGCTCAACCTACACAGAGCAGATGATCCCAACTCGAGATCAAATTATTTGCTCCGGGGGAACAGATCAAAGGCTGGAGGTAGCTGCTCGCTCTGTTGACCAGAATCGAGAGCACTTTGATTCTAAAAAAAGAAAGAAGAGGGAGAATTGGAAGTCATTCCTGAATTAAAAGTCTTAAACACTTTGTATTAGACATACAGGAGTTTTACCTGCAGCTTCTGAACTCCTGCGTCTGGTTTTATTTAGTCGTCTGGCTCCACGTCCAGGTCTGTGCCACCCTCCGCGTACACTTCTCCTGTCCACAAGTCTGTTGCCCTTCACTACGCTGATATCATGCAGGATTTCAGAGTGTGTGTGTGTGTGTCTGACAGCAGAACACCTGTCTTCCAGCTGCATGTCCTCCTGTGATTCATACTTGAAGGGAGGCTGCACAGATGCTGCTGATAACAGGGCATCTCGTGAGAAAGCAAACCCCCCCCTCCCTCCACCCCACCCTACCCACCAGGGCTGTCTGAACACAACGGCCTGCTTTCTGCTCTTATCTGATAACAGATATAGTGACTGTGTGGCCATACCGTAAAATGTAAATTCAGTCCGGGTGTAGGGTTTTTTTTTTTTTCATCTCCAGGAATTATTATATTCGGTTGCGTTTCATGACGAGTCCGCAGTCTCATGATCGCGATCACGTCCCACGGCTGAATTCAGACAGGAGGCTTTGTTTTTTTTCCATTTGCGTGAGTGACCTGAACATGATGGTTTCCCAGCGCATCACGATGGCCTCGCAGACGCCAGCGGGGTGTATTAAAAACAACTTTCCCTCAACGATGGTCTGGCAAATGGCTTTTTTTTTTCCCTGACAACAAAGACAGTAAACAGCAGCACTTAGCGAGCTCTCAAGAACCTAATTGCCTATTAAGCACAATCGAGTCCTTCTTTATCCTGCTGCCTCTGTTGGGGGCTCCTATCCCTGGAGACACAGCTTTACAGTAAACATAAGTGAGCTAGCCGGGCTATCTGACAGCTTTAGCTGGAACATAGACGCTGCTGCCGCTCTTACCTCACGGGGAGGAAATAAATGACCTTCGGGTGAGCATCGTGGCCCTTTGGCAGCAACTCATATGATGCTTCCTCATATATCACATTCCTCTCCTCCATTCTTTGCTAGCATTTCCATTATTTTGTGCAGAATTGTTCGTCGTAAATAAAACTGTGTACAGCAACAGCTAAAAATCCAACATTTCTGTGTTTTCCAGGCTTGACGGATGAGAAAGTGAAGGCCTACCTCTCGCTGCACCCACAGATGCTGGACGACTTCGTGTTGGAGAGTGTGAGCGCAGAGACGTTGGACAGATGGCTGAAGAAGAAGACCAGCAGCAGGCCTGCAGGTATACACACACACACACGCAGCAGGGACCAACATGGCAACACACGCACACACGCTGCAGCTCTCTAGATCACTGTGACATAATGATTGGATCAGCGGATTCCAGGATATTGACGCAGAGTTGTAATTTGCGTGATATTTTTTGCTTTCGTTTTTTAGCTCCCATCATCCCATTCGAGTTCCCGACCAGTCAATGAAAAACCCAGGCTGTTTACTTCCATCGCACAGAAAAACTAAAATGCTTCTCCTCTGGGTTTACATTTATTTTCCCGGGGCCGTTCGCCGTACGAATCCTTCGTCTTCACTCGTGTCTCCTTTAATCATCAGTGTGTGTGTGATAGACAGAAGAAAGGCAGAGGGAACGGGCCTGTCGGGTGTTTACGGGTCATTAGATGTGTTTGAGCGGGCCGAGTCGAGTCTGTTCCGTGCGCTCCGCACACAGCCGACTGTTTCTCAGACCATCCGCATCCATCAAGGGCCCACAGGGCTGGCACTCTGCCCAGTCGGGCTGCTGACGTCAGAGGCGACCTCCAGAGACATGCAGCCGGCTGAAGGGGGCCAAGGGGAGGTGTATGCATGGTGGTGGTGGTGGTGGTGGGGGGGTTGGCTCAGGGTGTGTTGAAGTGAAGAGGGGGGGGGGGGGACTAGCGGAGGATGCATTTGTCACATTTTGGAGCTGCTTTCTACATGAAGTCTACAGACGTTGATTTCTCAAGTCTGAGCCTGCATTTGAAACCGTTTCCTGTACGCTATGTAATAGAGGACCTCATGTTAATCATTCTGGCTGGCGCCACCTAGCTAATCTCACCCACGTAGTTCAGGTCAGAGCAGACGGAGCCCATGCAAAGCAGAACGCTGATTCAAAAAAACTCCCGTCGCAGAGCAGAAAGGCCTATTTCAGCTTTTTCTGTCACGTGAGAACTGAATTAACTCCATCCAAAGGTCGAGTTCAGCTCTTAATTGATGGCTCCAGTTTTCCCATGCTCGTTTACTACAAATTATTGTTTGTTTTTTGAAAGCGTGATTTAGCATTCTAAATCACGCGGTACGGTAGGAAAATCAGCTTGCAGGGACTCGGACCTTGCTCGAGTCAGATCGGCCCAAAGTCAAAGTTCACCGTCGTGCGACTGATTTGAAAAGTCCGCGCTGCGTCAATGCACAGCCGTCACATGTGTTTTTTTTTTTACAACAGACAAAAGCAGACATGACGTTCATTGTGATGGATTACATGTTTCTTCAGCAGTCATGTTGCATCTACGTGTATGTTGGAAATGCACGCTCAGACTGGTCAGGAATGTTGAAAACTGTCATCGCATGGTACCTCTCATGAAGGGCAGAGACTTTAATTTATCTTAATTTAATTTCATGTCGGTCATAAGTAGTTGTGGGAATATGCATCTAGACTTTTGCTGTTCAGTGACTGGCTGATGGAGCTAATATTGAACAATGTGTAACATGTAACAAGTAGTACTTCTCATGAAGGGCAGAGACTTTAATTTATCTTAATTTAATTTCATGTCGGTCATAAGTAGTTGTGGGAATATGCATCTAGACTTTTGCTTTCAGTGACTGGCTGATGGAGCTAATATTAATGTGTAACATGTAAAAGTATTTGATATACATGTATTATATTATTATACTACAATATGTTGTGTTATTATAATAAATGACCTCACTTCATGTCAGCATTGATTTATCTAATTAGTTAATTCTGGGGGTGTTGAGGTTGAGCTTGCCTGCTCCCTCTCTGCTCGAGGCCACTTTAGGCCACTTCTAGCTATAAGGCAGCACCTGAGTAGCATTGTGGGTAATGTAGGCACCAGGTTTTAACAAAGAAAAAGAATGCATGGAATAGAAACTACGCTGATTGATTTTTACTCTCCACCACCCCTAATATTATTACTACAACTACTACTACTACTACTGTCTAATATTACTACTACCACTACTACTTCTACAACTACTACTACTACTACTACTACTACTACTACACTGCTACTACTACTACTACTACTCTACACCACTACTACTCCTACAACTAATACTACTACTACTACTACCACTACTACTACTACTACTATTACTATGACTACTACTACTACTTCGACAAACTATTACTACTACTACTTCGACAACTATTACTATTACTATTACTACTACTACTTCTTCAACTACTACTATTACTACTACTACTTCTACAACTACTACTACTTCTACCACTACTTCTTTAACAGTACCCTGATTTTTTTTTATATTATGTCCTATTATGTCCCGGGTCTCTCTCGGTTGATCTTTTCGTCACATCAGTGACATCACATCAGTGACATCACATCAGTGACATCACTTCCTTGGCTGTATCCTGTCAAATGAACAGAAGCACTTTTTAAATGTTCTGGTTGGTCACACAGGTCAAAAGGTCACCGTGTTGGGATCTTGGCTGGAATCTGACCTGTAGATTTATTTGACACATTACTTTGCTTGCTTTAAAGCAGGGAGGTTCTCTTAAAAAAATGAACAGTAGCAAAGGCAGAGTCCTAATAAATCCAGACCTTTAAACCTAACAGTCTGAAGATGACTTTCAGTAAGTGCTTCATCTTGAAATTAATTAACTTATTGCTCTATATTAGGGTTTCTATTGGCCCAAGGCTAACATGGTGGGAGTAATGGACCCAGTGTGCTTGTTTTATTGGCACAAATCTGTAGATATGCACTTTTTAATGATACAGCACACTTTTATACAGACAGTGTTACAGACCCCACTTTGAGAATCACTGTTTATTTGAAGTAGCTCATTTATTCTAAAAACACACTTCGATGTAGGTTATTTTTTGCCGTGACACTTTTTTAGCGATCAGATCGATTCTTTATGAGTGCGACGGCAGCAGGACCTGTCATCATGTGATCATCACTGAGATAACCACGGCTTCCTGGAAGCGGTCCCTGCAGCCTGTCCCGTTCTCACTTATCATGTGATGGGCTGCATTGGATTACATAAATCACTTTTTGTACGTGTGTGTGTGTGTGTGTGTGTGTGTGTGAGCCAGTGATTACAGAAAAGGCCTTCACATTTGCACTCACGTCAAATCAGCTATAAGGAAATGTTACACATTTGCCTCCTCATAAGAGTTTATTACTTTATTGTTTCGTACAGTTGTTTTTACGCGTCGAGATCAGGCTTCCGAGTTCCGCGTCGGTGTGTTACAGAGCGGATCGCTCAGCAGCCTTTTACTGAACACGATCTCCCAGAATCCCCCGATGTCATTTGACCATCACACTTCTCTTGACCAACGTCCCACCGGCAATGTTTACTTCACACCACACGCTGTCATTGGGTAATTAATAAAACCCAAACCTTATGCTGCTCCCATCCAGAGGCCCCTTCATTGCTCAACTGTGACACACACACACACACACACACACACACGGTGCATATGTTCTGCGTCAGATATGTCCTCATTACCTAAATGTGAGAGACAATGCCATCAAAATTAGATGCATCTAAACTAGGACTGCAGCTCACAATCATTGCATTGCAGATTTATGTATTATTATTAATTCGTATCATGACTTTTTTAAGTCTGTTTTTTCATTTAAGGGAAAGTAGCTCACACTCACATTTGAGAGGCAGCAAACGGACTAGATTTGGAAAATGTGGGTCGATAAATAGTGATTATCAAACGTTGTTTTTGATGAATCAACTCTTCAGTTATATCACTGACATTTTGCACCCCCAATCTGATTAGTAACAGAGGACTTTGTTGGAAGAAGCCAGAGTGAGTCTCGGGCCTTTCTGTCCCGGGCTCCAGAGGGCAAAAGTTTGGGGCGAGCTGTGAAGCAGCTGATGCTGTTTCTCAGATGTGTTTGGGCAGACAAAGATGTGCTTGTGTAGCAGAAGCTCTGTGATAAGAGAGACGTCTCACCTGCAGGGCTTTCTATCAGGAGGGAGGAGGGAGGAGGAGGCCCTCCTGCACAGCCCTGACTGGAGGCTGTTTAAAAACTGTGGGAAAAAAACATTCGCCGAAAGGTTGTGCCAAAAAAATATCTCCCTCAAAGTTTTTGATAATTGTCCCAAATTTACTATTATATTAAGTATTGAATCAGGAAGAACTGTTGAAGGAGAGAGCTGCGTACGAATGAACATAAAGGAAGTGGAGGACCAGTAAACTGGGATCTGGGAGCTGCTTGTGGCAGCTGCACATCCTGGACGGCCACTTTATCGACGCATGTTGACCGCTGAGTCTCTGCTAGCCGGCCGACCTGTGGCAGGCTATGTATCTCTGCTGCCAGATCAATAAAGCGCCCATCAAGTATGGTGCACATTAAACCCAGCTGACTGAGGGTGGGGGGGGGAGGCCTGCTGATCTGTTCTGGGTCCTTCTGCAAATCATATCTCATGATGTCTCATCAAACAGTTTACCAGAGGCCTTTGTGCTCATGTGAACTGCAGGCTTGTCGCTGATAACGTTGTCCAAGAAGCATAGCACCCATCCTCTGGTTCCCCTGTTCAGCTCCGTCAGCACTTTCGGCCTATTTTGAGCTGTTAGCGCTGTAAGCACCGTTAGCTGCGAGCCGCCGGATCAGCCGTCGCCATGTTGAGAGGGAAAAAAACGCTCCCAATGTTGTTTTTAGCACCTTTTAAGTCGGACGTCAGTCTTTTTTCTTCCATAAAAGATGTAAATGTTTCTAGTGTTCTTTTTCTTCACACCACTGTAGCAGAAACCGCTCCACCGCTCAGGAAGCAGCGTCATAAACACCCCAAATCAACCGTGAGCAACATTTGGATGCCGCGCTGGATGTTTTCATATAATCTTTTATTCTGACGTACAAAAGCGATTTGCAATGGAAACAATGTGTCAGACTGATTAAGCGATTTGGGGGGAAAAAAGAGTATAAATCCGTTGAAAAGATTCTACGATTCTTCTTTAATCAAGGAAGATTCTTTGTGACAGTTTGTCCTGGATTTCTAAATTGGGGCGTGCTCGGCTCCTCGTCGCAGTCTCTGCCGAGCCTGTGATGACTTTATTGTTTGAACCCTCGCAGAAATCTGCAACAACTAATGAGGGCACTGTGTTTGTTTGTTTTTCGTCTGCTGCACACATGTCCCACACTGACGCAAAAGCTTTTATTGCACACCATGGAATCAATATGTGCAAATTAGTTGAGAACAGCCGTTGTACCGCAACAGGACATTCTGTGAAAATAGAAATATAAAAAAAAAAAACTTGATATGAACTCCTTTAAAAAAACAACCCCAATTGTTTGCAAAACAGCAGATTAGTGATTTACTACAATAACCACTCAGACGTTCACGTTGTTATCCTTAACATGTAATGTATTGCAGGCAATAAACAGAATCGGGACGTACAGTACGCTACAGTTCCTTATCAAATCTTCAAAGGAGCCTTATCGGCCAAACTTGGTTAAAAGGCAGACACATAACTACAGCTGATACAACCTAAAGCTGACACCTGACTCACAGTCAGACCTGGTCCGGTTCAGACTCTGCTGCTTTCAGGGCAGTAGATTTTCGAAGAACATGTCAGCCCTCTCCTCCTGTGTTTACTCAAAGCAACTGCAGGTTCCTGAAAATATGGGATGGCATTAGAGCGGGGCTGCTGGCCTCCGTCCCCGTGCTGATGGCTGACCATCGCATGGTGATAAAACACACACACACACACACACACACCTGCACACATGCCGTTTCTCTCAGCCCCAGGCGTGGCTGTCTCATTAAGGTGAATCCCCCGACACACACCTGATGAAACCAAGATGTTATTGTTGCAAAACCGGACAAGCAAATTGTCAGTTTGGAGCCTATTTTATGTTATATGCATAAAAAGTTTTTTATTACCCAATTTTCTTCATAAACAGGAGCAAAGCCTCACATACAATGCAGTGTATCGGAGCTGGTCTCTGGTTTCTAGGAAAACCAGAAATATGAGAGCCACCCGGGACCTGCACCTGCTGAATGTGTGCGTGACTCCGCCTGCTTACTTTAAAGAAACCGGCTGGAGCTGGTCCAAGCAGGAACTGGTCCAAGCAGGCAGTCGGTGGTTCCCAGGCATTTCTGCGTTTCACCTCGCAGGTTATATAGCCTGCAAAGTGCAACCGCTTCCCGTCACTTATTGGCTCCTTAGACATTATCAGTGTGCGGACACGGCGCTCAGCGCTCAGCCCGTGGTTCCTCTGGGACGGCAACGCGCGAGATGCCGGCAGAGCTGGTTTGCCAGACTGTAATTGGACCTGCAACACCGCAAACAGTGGCTGGCAAGTCATTCCTCCAGGAGAGACCTTGAGCATTTGGGGGGGAACCCAACACCCAACACCCTGGCAGGGAATACCTGGGGGACGTATTTGTCCAATATAGGATTTTTGACAATGAATAAGGGAAGAAAGGATGTTAACAATAAAACTCAAGTTAAACGCAATGGAGATAGATAGATAGATAGATAGATAGATAGATAGATAGATAGATAGATAGATAGATAGATAGATAGATAGATAGATAGATAGATAGATAGATAGATAGATAGATAGTAAAAAGTGCATAGTAGATGTATTAGATCAGACCAATTTCATAGCATTTTTGTGGAAAAAATTCTGATATGATGAGTTGTATTTGTGTGCAGACACTACAACGTTTTTATTTTTTTCTGCATCACCTGTCGACCTGAGCGGTTGTGTTTCTGCTTCCATTTGGTTTTGGCGGCTCTAAAACCTGAGAGTTCAGGTCTTTGGGGGGGAAATAGTTTCATACAGCTGAGGCATTGCCATTACAGGGGTCTGCGCATTCTGCTATCAAACTCAAACACACCACAGACTCTGATGCACTGCGCATACACGTCGAATTTATACGATAAAATTAAGCAATTAAAGTGAGCGAAATGCAGCAGCTGTAATTTGTCATTCCTGTTGATGACATGGCGTCTACCGTTACATTCAGGTCATGTATCCACTTAAAGGTTAGAGTAAGTTTAGGTTGTTTTTTTGTCATTTTTCACAACATTTTCCAATATCCAATCAATGACGTGTCACCATGGGTGCTTATATATGTAGCCTACTGTTAGCAGGTAATAGGCTTTCTGTCTAAACCTTGGCCTTGAAAAGGGTCACGTCCGAATATTCCTGGCCCCAAAAAGTAATTATAAAAAACGATTCTGTCTGTATTTCTCCATTTTTTTTTTCTCTCTCTCCAAAGGCGTTTGAAGTCTTTTCAAGTACAGCTCTCTGTCCTCTGATTGACGTCACGCCCGGCCGGGGGTTCACTCTAAAATAGCTCTCATGGCTAAGTTAGGAAACTCATGGCATAGTGGAGGAATGTTTAAAACAACAAACAGTGTAGCTGGCTGTCATTTCTTCCTTCACATGTTGGTGGGTCTGTTTGAAAAAGAGGACCAGCTCAAGTCAGCACTTCAGTAGAGGTTTATATATATATATATATATATATATATATATATATATATATATATATATATATATATATAAAAAAAAGCTTGGTTTGATCACATGAAACGTTACCAAAGAGATCAGAGCAGTCACTGTTCTTGTGTGCTGCTGACCCCGTGTGCGATGAAGAACCCCTGAGCTGTGTGAATGGCTTTTTATTTTCATCCCGAAGTAGCGCTCCCAGACTATGAGTCCAGAAACTGTTGCAATTGGCCGCTGCTTTCATTATTATCACAAACTTCAGAGTCCAAAGACAATAGTCGTATGTCTGCTGTCTCTCCAGCAGCCTGAAATCACATCAGGAATTTTTGCACTGGAGCCCACAACATTTTACACTTGTCATGTTAGATTAATACCTCTCTTAATTCTGTTTTTAAAAGGAACATCATTTAAGCGAATGTCTCCCCGCATCGAAAGCGGATGAAATATTCATCCATAATTTATGGCTAATCTATATTAATGCTTTACACGCTGCATCGTTTACCATTCACCTCACTGCTGTGGTGAGCACAGCATATGGTTTTGCTTACTTGGTGGTGTGCCTTTTGTGCAGAGCCTCCAGCCGACCTTCAAACAGCCGGGGCCGGATTTCTCTGTTGCTCTTCAGCTTTTTTTAATGCAGGCAAAGTTGATTGTGCATGAAGACCCCCTTTTCCTGCAGTGATTGCCTATTTGCATAGACTTGGCAACTCACTTTCTTCACTAACTTATTAACACAAATAATAATCCTATTCGCTGGCCAATATTAAGTAAAGCAGAACCACAATTCATTGTAAATGAACAACATAGTGAAGCAACAGGTAGAAGAGTCCAGGTCTACGGAGAGACTCTGCAATATCTATCAAAAGTATGGTAATATTGGCCAACTTGAGCTAATGTTCATACCAGACCAGAATTCCTGAGTATATTGAATACTGCAATGATGAATTTTATTGCCTATGAATTAATGCTTTCAGAAGGCAAGGCAACTTTATTGGTGTAGCACCTTTTAGGCAATCCAAAGCGCTTCACAGATCAATAAAATATACATTTTTTTATGTACAATTACAGTGCAAAAAAAATGTTTTTTTTTTCAAAGATGGGGGTGAGAAATCATCAAAATGTTATGGAAATATGAACAGATAAATAGCACAGTAAAAAATGAGTGTTATTATAAGGAAATATTTGATTTAGTCTTTCCAAACGTACGCCGTTTTTCCTCTTTAAGCGAGCACATCCTTTAAAACCCAGCAGAGCCAGCTAAGCCACAACGGCACAGCAAAAAGTCTATCATGGTCATTCTTCATGTTTTCCCCGCCTGTAAATATTATCAGATCTGATCATGAAAACACAATCCTAGCTTTGTTTCGAGTTGTATTTTAACATTGTGATCTTTCTCTTTACAGATGACACATCAGCTAAAGAAGTCAGCAGGGTAGGTTGTGCATATTTATGTGACGAGGCACATGAAGCCTCTCTTTATGGCCTCACACACTGTAGATATTGTATTACTTTCTTTTGCCCTCAATTCCCACAGCTCACCTTAGTGACTAATTGAGTTCTGAACTAATTCAAGAACTCGCAGAACTCGAACGCTGTCCTTCAACTAACTGCGACAGAAATGTTTCCTGGTGTGTTTAATTAAGATGCAGATTGACGATGCTCTTTGACAAACTGTGCTTATTTTCTTTGACTTTTGGAAGGAAGTTATGGGAAAGAGTAGGTGTTGGCACCTTTTGTCATCCTGACACCATGTTGCCCCCCAGGAGGTCGGGTGTCAGCGCCCACAGCAGGGCCCCGGAGCTGGGTAGAAGGGACTTCACATACAGGGGAGAAAAAAAAAACTAAAAAACGAGGGCTACTCGACCTCCCAGTGCGTCATCCATACGTCTGTGCAAACAGGATGTGGGAGGATAGAAGCCGTCCCATAGGGGGAGCTTTCTAGTACGTCGTCCTGCCCTCACCCTTTCTGCAGGGGCAGAAATAGACGGCTCTCTGGCCCTGTACAAGGCAGGAGGTCCGCCTCTTACATAACCGCACTTTTTAAGCTGAGGCTGAGCAGCGGAGCTTGCCAGGGCTTTAATCAGAGCTGTGGGGCTCCAGTGGACCCCCTCCCGGGACTGCAGGGGATCCCTGGGCTAGGATGCAGCAGTATAGGGGGAGTGTGGGTGGGATGGTGATGAATGGCTCCGTCTTTGTGAATGGGCGAAGAAATCTTTCAGAGGGAAAAATGAACTCAGAGACTCCCGTTTGAGTTGGTGGCTAGCCGCTGCAGCTACGCGAGGCCGGCTGCAGCACAGATTGCAGGTTGTCGCGTTTTTGTTTTTTTGTCGGTGTTCATGCAAAGCAATGGAGTTGCATTTTCTTTTGTTTGTCTTGTGTCCCAACAGTACCAGGACACAAATATGCAGGGTGTGGTGTACGAACTCAACAGCTACATGGAGCAGCGTCTGGACACTGGAGGAGACAACAAACTCCTGCTCTATGAGTTGTGCAACATCATCAAAACAGGTACCGGAGTCACATCGGTGCCGTCGAGCATCTTCCCCGTTAGAAAAGCTATCGAACGCTCACTTTTTCTGCTGATTCCTTTTGCAGAAAATGTGTTTTTTTTAACAGGAGGAGTGTTGTCAAATCAAATTAGTGAAATTTGTATCATATGATCAAACAATCTGTATCATCTTCAGAATAAATGCATCCTTCAGAAGCATTCAGAAATTCGTGTTTTTACGATTACATTTTATAAATACATCGGCGTGTGAAAAAAAAAAAAAATTCACCCAAACCACGCTACTCATTAACTTCTTGATCGTCTGTGTATTCACTGATGCTCCTCCAGTCTCATTGTGTGATAACACGACCTATATATGAGTGCAATGGGACTGGAAGGGAGGACTGGGAATGAGATGAACTGGATGCAGTCGGAGCCCTCGGTCAGAGTGCCTTTGTAGTTATGTGGGACATTGTTATGACATCCTAATCACACTTTTCCTCTCAGGTTTATTACATCTATGTGATAGAATGTATCACACTGGTGATATTGGGATATATAATGGGGGCGGGACTAGATAAGTTATGGGGGAGGGACTAGATAAGTTATGGGGGCGGGACTAGATAAGTTATGGGGAGGGACTAGATAAGTTATGGGGGCGGGACTAGATAAGTTATGGGGAGGGACTAGATAAATTATGGGGGCGGGACTAGATAAGTTATGGGGGCGGGACTAGATAAGTTATGGGGAGGGACTAGATACGTTATGGGGGCGGGACTAGATAAGTTATGGGGGCGGGACTAGATAAGTTATGGGGGAGGGACTAGATAAGTTATGGGGGCGGGACTAGATAAGTTATGGGGGAGGGACTAGATAAGTTATGGGGGAGGGACTAGATAAGTTATGGGGGCGGGACTAGATAAACTTTGGCTTCTCCCGCTTTCCCTTTCGGCCATGTGTATTGTGTTATTTGAACAAAGATGAAGTGTGATTATGACGATTTAATTGACATGCCCGAAATAAACAAATAAATACAAATAAATAAATAAATAAATACATTGGATTGTCTGACTGCATTTTTTTTTTTTTTTTTTTTTTTTTGCTTGCTCATTTTAGTGTTTGGCTCTTATTTCAACAATTTTTATTATGAGAAGCACTTTGTGTCTGTAAAAAGTGCTGCATCAAATGAACATATTATTATTACTACTGTATTTAAAGAACGTGCACACATGTGACCTGTGTTTTTTCTTATTGCTATAGCGACAAAAGCTGATGGATTTGCACTTTACTTCTTGGGAGAATGCAACAATGTAAGTACAGAGGACATTTAATGAATACATTTTACACGCTAATGCGTTTGTGTTCGTGTAATTTGATTTTTCCCACCTTTTCTGTCCCCCCCCCTCTCTGTTCTCGTCTTTGCTTCTCATTAGAGTTTATGTTTGTTCACTCCAACGGGGGCCAAGGATGGCCCTCCAAGCCTCATCCCCTCCGGCCCCATCGCATTTGGGACAACCATTGCCGCTCATGTTGCCAAGACTCACAAAACACTGCTAGTAGAGGACATCAGGGGGGTGAGGCTGGTTTTTTACAATACATATTTACACATCGTAGCAGTCATTTCACTGCGTAGCAGCGATGTTGTGTTATGTTTCATTAAATGATGGTTTAATGCAGTCGGCATCTTCAAGCAAACAATAAAATACTTTGAATTTCGAGTTTTCTGCAGAGAAGCAACTGTTACAACGTGTCGTCTTCGTCATCTCCGTCAGCAACGCTGACCTTTTGCACTTGAGGTGAGAATGACCTTCGCTCACCTGTGTGTTGCAGGATGATCGCTTCCCCGACGGCACAGGGCAGGACTCAGGGATCCATGTTCACTCTGTCCTGTGCCTACCCATAATCACTGCCATCGGGGACCTCATTGCCATCCTGGAGCTGCACCGGCAGTGGGGCAAGGAGCCCTTCAACCTCAGTCACCAGGAGGTCAGTCTGACCCAGACAAAACACACCAAGAGTGGGAGGCTGGAGCGAGCAAGGCTCACAGAACGACAGTTAGCCTGGTATTCACCTTAATCTGGATCTGTGCAAGATCTCTATTAGATTTGTGGAAAATACTTAACAACTCTGTATTTTTGTCACTTTCTACTAGTTGCTACATTCAGTAAAATTAAAGGTTGCTGAAGCAAAATGTAGTCACTTTCCATAAAGAAAGCATCTTGACAGCATATTTAAAATTGCATTTAAAAACATCTTTTATAACTCTTGTAAATTAGTTGAATAATAAATAGAATACATTGGGTTTAAGTGTCTTGAGAAAACATTGTGACATATTTAATTCTATTCAAATGCATCAGTCGATTTCATTTTATTGATTTTTTGGCACCGACATATCGTGACCTTTTAAGTTGATATGACTCATGTGAAAGCCGACAGTTGCTGACAGAATAAATATTAATTTAAAAGTTGTGTCTAGGCTAACTCCGCTAACTGGCAGTGTGTTTATCAGCTGATTAAACAGCTGCAGGGAAACAGTGGTTGTTGCAGGGCGTGAAACCTGAAAAACGTTCAAACTCTCTGCATAGCCACGTAATAATTCTCTGTGGGTTTGACACATTCGAGCAATCCCGTCACATCACACCTCGTCATTTGACCCCCTTTTTCACACGAAAACATCTGTTCCGTTTTGCAGACTCAGCAGCGTTACAGGTGTTAAGTCTGTGTCCCCAGAGGGGAAGCAGTGAACTACACTGGCTGTTCTAAGATTACGAGACAAGCGTGTGCAGAACAGATTAATTATGTTGAAATATACAAACGAGGAAGTGTCATAAGAATCGATTAAACCTTGTTTTTTTTCTCCCCCCCCCGCTCCTGCAGTTTCTCTGGAGATAATCTTCACTTTCTCTTACAGGTTGCAACAGCTAATTTAGCGTGGGCATCAGTTGCCATTCATCAAGTACAGGTGAGCTTTTTCACTAAACACCTGTGTGGGAGCCAGGTGAAACCCAGCCATGCCGCTTATTATGATGACTTTGTTTGTTCTGGTTCTGCGACGGGTGTTTTTTAATGGGGAAATCCACTGTGTACAGGAACTGGGTTGTCACTGGGCCCAGTCCAATCAACTAAGCCGTAGACTCAACAAACAGCTCCACGGGGACGTCATTACGCCCGCGTGCTGTTTTTATACGAACCCGTAGCATAACACCTCAGAGAAGCAGCGTCCCACTGCAGCGCTGGCCACAGTGGACCTCCGGGCCTCAGCGAGCGCTGCGGCGCTGCAGCACACTTTAGCGAAAACAGCAGAAACACTGTGTTGTTAACTGAAAGTCATGAAGGTGGCCCACAGGCAGGTGTGTAGACAGCAAGGCTGCTTGTTGACAGTACACGCGGCATGCTGTAGCTGCTTGAGTGCGACACGTCTGGGTGCCGGGTCACCATCTATCTCTCTTCTTTCTTTTTTTTTTTTTTTTTTTGTTTCTAGGTGTGCAGAGGACTCGCCAAACAGACTGAGCTCAACGACTTCCTACTAGATGTGTCAAAGTAAGAGCAACACATATTTAAAGTGTCTTCACACAATGTTTTTTTATTTTAGTCACTTTAACTAATTTAATATATTTTCTCATGTCAGGCCAAATGTTAAATACAACCTTTTGCTCACATAATAGAACTTAGCTCTCGTGTCTTGATTGTGAACGTCATTAGAGCTTCCCATTTGTCAACATCTCAATGTCTTTCTTTTCGCACAGAACATACTTTGATAACATTGTGGCAATAGATTCTCTACTTGAACATATAATGGTGAGTGTGATTTCACGTGTTTATTCACATTGTCGTCAAGGCAACGCGTCCCGGGAGTGTGTGCGTTGAGTTCTGTGTGTTTTAAACAGTAGTAATCCTGCACAAAGGGCCATCTATATACCTGCTAACACCACACCATGTGTGATAATGATAGTAATACTACTTCTTATAACACGTTGTAATAATAGATATATAGACACAGTAAATACACGTTTGGCTCAACCTTAAATGGAATATTTTAAAACAAATAGAAACTGGGTGTGAAACATGATTTTCATGTTTATCTACTGAAAGCCACCGTTCTGTCTGTTTGTATTCCCTTGTGACTGTGGTGTCATCCCGGGTCATTAGAGTCATCTGGTTCAAACAGTGAAATCCATTGGAATCACCTGTAGTTTGTGTGTTTTTATAAGAAACAATTAAAACTGCAATAATGCATCTGATTTGATTAATTTGAATGATGTTTTTTTTTGTTGATAATAACGATATGTTCCTGTTGTTTTACAGATATATGCAAAAAACCTGGTGAATGCGGACCGATGCGCACTCTTCCAGGTAGATCACAACAACAAAGAACTGTACTCTGACCTGTTTGATATTGGGGAGGAGAAAGAAGGCAAACCTGTCTTTAGGAAAACCAAAGAAATTAGGTGTGTAAGATTTACCCTTTTCACTCACGGTGTGTTAAACAAGCATGCTCATGTGATTTTGAAAGTGTCTTTGTTCTTCTTTGATATACGTCTCAGTTTGCGGTTCATACAGATTTTCTTTGAATATTTTATTTTGAAGGAGTAGAACAGGATTTTTTTTTTTTTTTTTTTTTTTTTTTTTGTCTCCAAACATCCAAAAGTGTGTTTCCTGCCCCTAGAAGACATTGTTCACCCTAGTGTTCAGTAAACAGGGTCCTCTGATGACAAAGTACTCCACTAAAAGAAAAATCTAAACTCTTTTTTTTATTTTATACCATTACAATGGAACATCATTATTTTTACCCTCTAAATATAAACAGGTAATCTACACACAATTTGTGCCGTAAATTGCATTTTCAAAGTCAGGTTTTAAGTTGAATCTGTATTATTATTGATTTTTAACCCGTCCACAACGCTAACTCTCGTCCTCCTCTCTCCCTGTAGGTTTTCTATAGACAAGGGAATAGCTGGGCAAGTGGCTCAAACTGGGGAGGTCTTAAATATCCCGGATGCCTATGCAGACCCCCGGTTCAACCGGTAAACTCCAACAGCTGTTTTTACCTCTGTTTTCCGTTATATGTGATTGAATTGTGATTGATATGATTTGTCCTCATCTATTTTTAGTTTATTCTCCTGTATTTAGTATAAAACTCTTTAGTCATACTCATAAAAGATGCCTTCACAGTCCACCAGGGGCCGTATTCACAAACATGCTCTCAGAGCCTAAACATTTCTAGAAAGCTTTCCAGTTTAGGAGTGATTTAGTTAAATTCAAGGAAAAGTCAGAAACGTTTTTCTAACTGAGGAAGTTTGTTTGAAGCCGTTGCTGTGATGCAAGAGAAAAATGCACTCTGTGATAATTGTGAAAGAGATAAATCAAAAGGCCTTTTCATAGAATTATAAATACAATTTTATGCAATCTCTGTTCACCTACTTTAAAAGTAGCCTACACAATGACACAAAGACTTTATATAGTCTTAGTGTTAATATCTTTTTTAATATTGCACTTTTCTTGTTAATGCGTGTTTATTATTTATTATTTATTATCCTTATCTTTACTGTCTTGCTGCTGTAACACTGTAACTTTCCCCACCGCGGGACGAATAATATCTTATGTATGAAAACACAAGCCTACTTGCTCTGAAGCCTATTCACGTATAGTCACATTTTTTTGCATGTTTACAGTTGCAAAATATCTTAGTGTTGTGATCACGTTAGGAGTCACATGCAAATTTGGTGTGAACTCTAAATTCTAAAACGTCATCATTTGAGGAATTTTCTTAGAATTCGTCACCGGGACCAATCTTTGTACTCGGAAACTTTCTGAATTCAGCCCCAGGGGATCAAGGCTTAAACACGCTGCACTTCTACGGTCCAGTTCAATTCATAAACTCACTTAAATAAAATCTCTGATGAGTCGACATATATGTGTGTGTCTTCCCTCACAGGGAGGTGGACCTGAAAACCGGCTACACCACGCGGAACATCCTGTGCATGCCCATCGTGAGCAGGGGGAGCGTGATCGGCGTGGTGCAGATGGTGAACAAGCTAAGCGGAAGTGCCTTCACTAAAACGGATGAGAACAACTTTAAGATGTTTGCTGTCTTTTGTGCTCTGGCCTTACACTGTGCAAATGTGAGTCATTTGTGTCCTTAAATACTCAAACAACTAGCTGATACTCAATTCTCTTTATATCGGTCTGCAAAAGCCTGCGATTATACGATTCTTCATGGAATACTTGATTTGTTATTTTCAGAAAACCGCACCTTTTTGTCACTCAGCGCCGCCCTACATTCATACTGGCTGGACGGCTTGTCTCAGCTGTCAACAGGCTGGCCGTTTCCCTATTTGTCAGAGAAAGTAATTCAAAGTTTTTCCAAGGTTGACCTCCAACAACTTCTATTTAAGCTGTGGATTGCCCCCAAAATATGAATAAAATCATATTTTTCTGGCGTCCCCTCACGTGGAACACACGCCCGTTGTGTGCCATGCCATGAATCAACTCTGGGAAGCCTGCGTTGTGTGGTCTGTCCGTCGGAGCCTCGCCTCCCTGTGAGGCCTGACTCACCATCATCTCGTGCGACAAACTTACGCAGGAGCAGCGTCACCGAGTTGGTTTTCAAATTGATGAGGCGTGTTAATATTTTAAGACGAGCAGTCTGCATCCGTCCGCTGACAGGATTTATGTTCAGCTGTAATTTATGCCCCCGCGTCTCTAGGAAACTCGCTCGGGCCGGCTCCTGATTTATCCTGATTTATGGTGGAAGGTGTGAGGCTTGGCGCCTGTACCTGTCTTATTCCTGTCTGTCTGGGAAGGGGGGGGGGGGGGGGGGGGCAGAGATACAAACCAGATGTGGAGATTGTTTCTTTTTGAGACAGATAAAATATGATACGGGACAGTTTCCGATAACTTAACTCTGTCCGACCCCTTTTTTTTTTTGTGGAAATTCCAACAGTGATACTCGACAAAGATTTAAGATATTCTCCTGGTATTTATTCTCCCGCAGATGTACCACAGGATCCGGCACTCTGAATGCATTTACAGAGTGACGATGGAAAAGCTGTCTTATCACAGCATCTGCACGTCAGAAGAATGGAAGACCCTCACCCAGCTCAACCTCCCTACGCCCATTTACAAAGAGATCGAAATGTGAGTGCCCTGTCTGCCTGTTCAGTGCAGGAACGCAAGGAGAATTTATTTAAACGGAAACAAGGTGATTCTAAGCTGATCCCAGTGCAAAAGTGCAAAAGAAACATATTATAAAAGGACGTTTAGATACAAGAATAAAAGGTACAGTGCAGCGTAAGAAGTGATTTAATAAAAGGCTAAATTCCGCTGCATAAAAACTGAATGCTGTTTCTCCATGTTGGGTTTCAAAGCCTCTGGTTGCCTCATATTGTAGCAGAAGATCAGAAAAGCATTGCCCATAACCAGTCAGTGCATTAGAAGAATCTTTGACAGACAGGAAGTCAGTGTAAAGACCTTCTGAATCAGCTGCAGCCATCTAATTGATTGTTTTAGGGATCAGTAATGGAGCCTCCTGAAGATAAATGCATGGAGAGGTTTTTCCAAATTCCTCCTGAGACATAAGTAAGGAAGGATGGAGGACAGGCTGTCAGTTTAACACACCCAGACCACAGAAGTCCACTAATCTGTCCCTCCTGCCGTCTCGTCATCCCTCCTCCAGGTTCCACTTTGACATCAGTCCATTTGAGGAGATCTGGCCCGCCGTCTTCATCTACATGGTTCATAACTCGTGTGGAAAAACCAGGTTAGGAGTCACTGCCGAGCCACGACGACGCTTTTCATCGCAGCTCAGGTTCGTCATCCGTTAGTAATCCTTTTGTTTCCCTGTGTAGCTTTGAGCTGGAGAAGCTGTGTCGGTTCACCATGTCTGTACGAAAGAACTACCGCCGTGTGCCCTACCACAACTGGAAGCACGCGGTGACGGTGGCGCACTGCATGTACGCCATCCTGCAGAAGACCTCCGGGATGTTCACAGAGCTAGAGGTTTGCTGCTTATCTGGTCTGGGTTTTACCGCTCGGAGACAAAAAATACATAAAAAAACAGATCAGAACTTAGAGGAACTTTGTGATTTTAGGGTTTCTTTGTCTTTCCTCTCTGGTCTACAGAAGAAGGGTCTGTTGATCGCCTGCCTGTGCCACGATCTGGACCATCGGGGGTACAGCAACTCCTACCTGCAGAAGTTTGACCATCCGCTGGCTGCTCTGTACTCCACCTCCACCATGGAGCAGCACCACTTCTCTCAGACCGTCTCCATCCTGCAGGTAGAGCTCCATTATGCAGAACTAACTGTTCCTCTTTTAAATGCATCAAATGATGTGCTCTTCTTTTACCTTTTCATTATTTAAGCATGTCTGACGACTTTCACACAGTGGGGGAAATATTGGGCATACCACATGTAAAATAATTGCATATAAAGAGTGATTGTTACAGTAGTAAGTGTAGGATATCCATAATTATGCAATATGTGGACGAATGCCATCTGCAAATCAGAAAGCAGGTCACCATTTGAATCCCACCAATAAAGACATATGGCCACTTAAAATATAGTAAAGCAATGTCCTCAAACTTTGCAAAAACACATCGCTTCCAAAACTCATTTACATTTTAGAGATAGAAACCACAAATAAAAAAATCAAACCAGAATTTCATTTAATTTTTGTTTTAAATTTGTTCAGCTGCTGTTTTTTTGTGGAAAAGAAACAAAATGTACATGTTATTTTCAGTTTCATATATAAATTAACATAATTTCGATACACAAACACATTTACAGATGCACTGAAAGCATCATATATATATTATATTAACTTCTGAGTTCCCTCTTCTATAATGTCCAGGATCTGCATGAACCTGAGAGGACCAGACATGAACGTGAGATTACAACCTGTTGTGGTCTCGCTGAGCTGAACGCCTCATAAGTGGAGCTTTTGCTTTTTTATTGATCTCTTTGTTTCTCATAGCTGGAAGGGCACAATATTTTCTCCAACCTGAATTCCAGCGAGTACGAGCAGGTGTTGGAGATCATCCGGAAGGCCATCATCGCCACCGACCTCGCCCTTTACTTCAACAACCACCAGCAGCTCTCGGAGCTGCTGGCCTCCAGTGTGCTGGACTTGAGCAACCACACACACAGGTCAGGATCACGCTCCGGGTCTCACAGCAGCATGGCACCCGGTCCTGGCGGTGCATAAACGGCACATTGAGTTTCCTCCTCATGGCTCTAACGAGGCTTTGCTCCCCTCCAGGGACCGTGTGATTGGTCTGATGATGACAGCGTGTGACCTGTGTTCTGTTACCAAGCAGTGGCAGATCACACGGCTCACGGCCAACGACATCTACGCTGAGTTCTGGGCCGAGGTAAAGTGGGATGCTGCCGGAGTGTCAGTGTCACTTCCGCCTCCAGTGTGACAGTCAGACCTGTTGTTGTTACTTGACTATGCTGCGATGCCCGGCTGTCCCGCTGCACAGTTTGTACAGCACGAAATCGTGTCGTTCTAGTGGTCAGAAGATTTGCCGCAGTCAGCAAAAATGACAGTACTCTCTCTCTTCATTTGGTTCCTCCACAGGGAGACGAGATGAAGAAGATTGGGATGCAGCCGATCGCTATGATGGACAGAGATAAGAAGGACGAGGTTCCCCAAGGCCAAGTAGGACCAGCACTCTCACTCTAAAAGTCTCTAAATGGAGTACAAGTAGTCAAATTAATAGTAAATAATGAGTAACAACTTTTAGAATAGATTTATTTTTACCCTACAGAATGCTCTTTTTTATGTACTTTAATAAATGTTGCATTATCTTGTTATCATCGAAACATCACAGACAGCAGGAAATTAAAATCAGCAGATATTGCATTTCCTCCTTAATGTATGGCATTCATGGTTTCTTTTGGTTTTTTTTTTTAAGGTGGGATTCTACAATGCTGTCGCAATTCCATGTTACACGACGCTATCGGAGCTTTTCCCTCCGTCCAATCCTCTTCTAAAAGCTTGCAGGTAAGTATTCAAAGCTTTCCACACAGAGAACTTATCTCATGTATATTTAGCGATAGATGATGACGTAATTCTTGGTGTTCTAATTTATACTTTTTTTTGTGGTCAAAAACACAAAAGAAACAAAACACACACATGCTTTACTGATATGAGATAAAACAAACTTCTGCTAGAACTTTCTGAAAGACATTTTCAGTCAGACTCATTTCAGCACTGAATGAATTGCACTAACAGGGAAATTGTGTTGTGTCTGCTCTCACGTTCAATAAGAAGTGTATTTATATGTGTTATCCTTGCTTGTTGTGCTGTACGGGATCATATGGCAAACTGTGACCTTCCCCTCTGGCGTAATCCTCTGCTCTTTACAACAATGTGACCTTGATTTGTGGGGGAATGCAAACAAAGTGAGTGGTGTAATATTTAAGCCCCAGCTGTACGTCAGCACCGGGCCCTGGGTGGGCAGCGAGCCTAGACCCCGCGGAGCCCGGCCCGCTTGTTGTGGGATCTGCCACGGCGGTGTAAACTGCATCAGGCTGGCTAAGTGAACGCAGCACAGGGCAGCGCTTACTGTGCTCGTGTGTCAGGCTTCATTACACCACAGAGGGGGAGACGTTTTTGTGACATAAAATATCTGACGTGTGTTTGACCAGTGTTTTTAGCATCATTTATTTTTTTGTTAATGTTGCATTTTGGTTTGTTTCAGCTTCGTTCTGAACCATAATTTGATATTTTCCGTTGCGTAATGTCATATCTGTTCTGTGTCTGACGATGTTATGTCCAGGCCATTTTTAGCATCGGATGCACACCCTTGTGGAAGCAAAGTGCTAACAAGCTAGCCCAATCTGTTGCTACAGTACATTAAAATCAAGACACATTTAAATTTACAGCTGTGGAACAAATACACATTTTATATATAATATAATATTGCTGAAAATCAAATGAAAAGTTTGTTATTAACCTAATCTAATTTGAAAGGATTTTTGTTTTAAACTAATAAAAAATACATTATTTTAATGCCTTTGATTGATGCTGAGATGATCTGTCTTTGCACGTCCAGCCCTGATAGTAAACCCACAACAAGCAGACTCTGATGGAGGTGTTTGTGTTTGCAGGGAGAACCTGAGCCAGTGGGAGAAGATATCGCGGGGGGAGCTGCAGGACGTCGTGCCCAACCGGCCTTGTGATTCAGGCCCCGTCAAGGTTGACAACTGACTACCAAAGGGGTCGCTGGCCCACCAAAGGAATACAGCTAGAATCCCGCCACGGACCCGGAGACGTGTTGGAGGGGGGGAGGGGGACCCGCATCCTCTGTTGGCAGGAGACGGATCAGCTCAAGGCAACTTGACTTTAAAAACACACAGTTACCTCATCGGGTGACAGAGGTGTCGACACTGACGGTTTCACCGATCCCAGAGACTGACAGACAGCCGATGGGGCGGGACTTCCACCCATCGCTCTCCATCCACTCAGCTTGGGAATTCATTTGGTAGAATGGACTCGTGCCGTTTTTAATTTGTGTTGGCTGTTTTATGTTATGTTAGGATTTGTTTTTATATGAGGTGATTCTTTTACGGTCTTGTATTTGGAGGCCTTACTCTGAACCTTTCACAGGCTAGACATATGTGAAAATCTTGTTGTTGGTTCAGGCTTTTTTTTTTTTTTTTTTTTTTTTAAATGGTACTGTTTGCCTTCTGTGGTAGGTTTATCGTACGCACACTACTTCAGCAAGGTATTTCCAGAGACAGAAGGAATGTGTAGAGCAGACGTATGGTTTTAATGCCACCTTAACTGAGAGGGTGGACGCCGGAATGTTTTTTTTATTACTTTCTGAGCAAAAAAAAAAAAAAAAAAAAAAACCTTTGCAGTACTTGAATAATAACACAGCCTATTCTACGTGGAGAAATCCCCTGCAGCATATTGTACAAAATGTGGATGAACTGTGACGATAGGATTTAGAGAATGTCGACGCTTGTGTGAACACAGTCACAAGGGAGTCACAATGGTTCTCCCTGAAGTGTGGGACCCTAAAGCACTGCCCCCGGCCCCTCCTGGCATTTAGGAACCCACTGCATAGTGCATCTTCTTTCTTTTCTGGTTAGCAGGACCTGACCCAAGGCCAGCAGCAATTATGTTTGCAGGACTTGGAAGATGCATATAAAGCATCCATTATAGTATAGTAGTGGGCAGACTTATAGCATCGTAAGCCTGCATACTATTACATTTTCCTTGTCATAACACTTTTTTCACACCACTATCACATCATGAATTATTTCATGCAACAATCTGGTTTCTCCTCATTAATCAGTAACCATTTCCAACAAGCATGAATAAAACACAAGTAAAAGGAGGATGCTGCTGCACACATTGGTTAACACCCGGTGGATTCTACAGATTTGACACCAACTTGAGACGCGATGTGGCTATATAGTCTAATTTGACAAAGGTTGCAGGTTCAAAGCCAGGCACAGTGCTTCACATGTCTATCTCTGGGATTGCAACTGAAGAATGTCCCTGCAGGTGTGTGACAGAAGAACGCATCGCCCTCCAACGCCACACAAGGGGTCACATTTGGACTCTTTCGAATGAGTTTCCGAGATCTTCCAAAAGACAATTTTTTTTTTCTCCTCTCTTTTTATTTTTTGAAACTGTCATTCCAGTGGACGTCGTCCCTCCAAGACTGAAATTACCGCTCAAATAATTAGTTTTACGACTGGTACTGTGGGCCCCCCCAACGGTGTGAATGTGCATTTTTTGATGAATGTTTTTTTTTGTTCGTTGCTGATCGGCGGCGGTGGCAGTGCACCATCGGTCTCCACGGTGTCCTCCGTCTTACTTTTTGCTTCCAGTAAGCTTCAACCCGAGAGCAACGATTAGCGTGCACCTAAACTGAACTTTCTCTATGATTTTGCGTAATAACGGTAATAGGTGTATACTGTGTGCAATCTAGGTATTAGTTTGTACAGACTGAGATGTATGCTCTGATGGCGCTAAACTGAATGGCGGTCGTGCACTTTCAGACTGGGTGTGTACACTGTGTGGGTGTGTGCGTGTGTGTGTGAGTGTGTGTGTGTGTGTGTGTGTGAGAGAGAGAGAGAGAGAGAGAGTAAGCTTTTGACTGTCTCTTTCCCCACTCCAACCCCACCTGAGAACATGGTTAAGTCCATAACACTGCACTGTCCCTTCTACTTTTCAGCACCAGTTATATATCAATGTCTGCACTATGTTTAGCTTATGATCTTTATCCTTATTATTATTATTATGATTATTATTATTGCTATTATTACTATTGTTATTTTCTTAATTAGAGTTAAATTTAAATTAACTTATATTTTTTATACAAAGAAAAATAATGTTGGCCTTTTTTGTTTTGTACAAAGTAAACATTAAGATAAACAAAACGGTCTAGACATGTTACTGTTACCCAGAATAATTGCGGAATGTCTCAACTGTAAACGTAAGAGCAGTAGCCCAAATGACTTTTATTAAATACCTGAAAAATACATCTCTGTGCCAGATCATTCTTTATTACCTGTTTGAATGATTTTATTTGTTTGCATTTATTTTATTGTTGAAGCTGTATTGACAATGCATCACTCCTGATTGGTTATCACACTTAATCAGGTCCATTTTTTTTAAATTAAGACAGGGTAAATCTTATATACATTTTTTTTTTTTTTTCAAAATATCAGTAGGAATTGGGATCCTCAAATTACTGAATTTGAGGAATTTGAAAAATTCTCCTACTCTACAGGGGGCAACCCATTTAGTTTTGGATTATATGAATTAATATATACATTTTTAGCCCTATTATTTTGTTCTATTTGGTCCCATTAAATACAGATTATTCCCAACTTCAATAAATTCCTGCTCGATGCAGTGGAGTAAAACCATCTCTACTTGCTCTACATTCATAATCACTGACCCTCTAATCTAATTGGTTATGTAAATGCACACATATAGAAATACACTTTGGCATTTCCTTCTCTCTAAACTTCTGGCAAATAAACTTTTGGGATCCTCTTCCATCCCGCACCGCATTTTATTCAACATCATCACTACATCAGCTGATAAGGAGGGACACATGAATGCAAATGATTGCAAACAACCATTGTACAGCCCGACTTGTTTCAATGAAGCACAACATGTTACACGCTTCCTTCCCTCATGCTCAGCTTTGCCATCTGGGTGCTTTCCTATTCTGGCCGTTCCAGCCCCGGGGCCAAGTTTTGCTCTCCTTCTCCTCCTCCTCCTCCTCCTCCTCCTCCCTCTCTTTTGCTCTGTAGGCTATACGCTCACAACTGCATGTTTACTTGCACACAATAGCCCCAATTATTGTGAATAACCAGATTAAGATAATAGTTTGATTAAAGTATTTACTGGAGTTTTGCAGTAACCAGATTTCCCCAATAACCAAATTTACAAGATTCGCCTGGTAATTGGGTTACTGTGTGCAAGGATTTGTGGTGGATCACAGGAAACGTTTAAATGTCACAAAAATAGGAAAATGGGAGGAATTTGTTGAAAGCGTATTTTTATTTTGATAGTTAATAATATACAGTGCACAGTTCTGTTATTTGCAGTGGTAGAAACTGCAAGCCAGATTTTTCTGGCTCATGAGAGAAACCGATATATTTGAGACATCTGTGATTTTTTAAAATATTTTTTTAGACGTCTAAATTCATATAAGAGGAACCAATGCTCACTTGGATGCGTCATCGTGCACCTACCACGTTAAGAGTGAAGGGAACGATTATTATCGAGGCCTTGAACGCAACGCAGGTATTACGCGCTCCGGTCTCCTTGGCAACCGAGTAAGGAACCGACTGTTGTCGCCGTGAAGAAAGTTTGGTTTGTCGTAAATCTGTACTTAAGTACGCTATAATTAGCAGACAGGTGAGGTTATTATTAATTGTTTCTCTCTGTCGTCTTCATTTACAAGCTTCCACTGCTTATTAGCAATATTTTAGAGTAACGTTACCGCAAAAATGAAATTAGTAAACTAGCTTCTTGCTAGCTTACTCAGACGTGGTTTACGGGTTTAAAATTAGCATCTACTAAACAATAGTTTAACTCTACCTTAGTGCTGTGTCTGGGGGGTATTTTCAGCACTAAAACACACACTGAGTTCATTGTTAACTCAATTGTGAAGCCAAAAATCGCAAGCTAACGCCAAGTAAATGCATTTGGGTCAAATGTTAATGTGCAAACTGTAATAATTTGTGTTTATCGCCATGTCCAGCAGATGTGAGCCAACGCCTGTGTGCTTTAGGAGCATCAACAGTCTGCTGCCGGCTGCTGAAGCTGGTCAGAAGGCTGATATCTTGACCTCCTCCTCGGGTCATCTCGGGCCCCGCAGCCTGAACCAGAGTCAGGCTCACGAGGAGACAAAGCAGTCTTTCTGGAGGATGTCTCGGAGGAAAGAACAAGAAACCCCAAACCCTCTGACACCTCAGCAAACACGGGCAAAGTCACTGACATATGTACAGAGGAAAGACATGAAACAGTGCCCCTCTGAGTTCTCCACTGGCACTGCTTCAGTGGAGTATGATGTGTCAAGGTCAGCACAAGATCAGGCTCGCTCATCACATGCAGACAAGAGGGGAGATGCAAATCTACCGGAGAAAGTTTGCTGTTTCTCAGACTCCCTGCCGCTCCAGCCGAGAAACTTTCCCAAGAAAGAGTCTCACTCTTCATCCGATCCAGAAGGGAAACGGCATTCTGCCCAGACGGTCCTGAATAATGAAGACCAGCAAAAGATGAAACAACGGTCTTGCAAGCAGGACCTCTGGGCTGGAAGAAATGTTGCTGAAATGCATGAGAGGAAACTGCAAAAGGTGAGAGAAGGGTTGTGCAAACCATAACTTTGTGCATTTTTTTAATTGCACACTGCATTTCCAAGCGATCTCATGTGTTTTTATGCAGGAGAAGGTAATTCTGAAACTCTTGAAGAAGGTGCATACACTCACATCCTAACTCGGTAACGTTTCTTTTGTGTGTGTTCCTGTCGTACCCAGGAGCTGAGGAGGATGTCAGCGCAAAGCTGGCCCAGCAGAGACCGCCTTGCGGTGTTCAGTGACGTCTTTGATGATGTATGTGAAGGCTCACCAGTATTTGGACGCATCCTGAGGGAAATTAAGGTTTTTCCATTTCCTCTGTACCCACTGGCACATTTTTAGCATGTGCCGTCACTTCTATTAGAGCCAAGAGAGAGAGAGAGAGTCCCTGGTGTAGCAAGCGGAAGTGGAGCAACCACTGGAACCTGGTCATGATGCGTCTGGTAGCAGGTCATGAGAGGGCAACGGTTGCATTACTGCTCATTCATGAGAAAGAGCTCAGGTTCATGCGAGTTTCTTTCCTGCACACTGCAGGAAAACTGCTTTGTGTTTGAGTTTACATGACGCCATACATGTTTTTACATTTTGAACATTGCTTGACATTCATTTGTTGCGATGAGTAGATAGAGAGGTTGTCATGCAAAATCATATTATTTGACAACATAAAACTACGGGAATTAGTCCTTTTTGTGGGTCCTGTATGAAGACACAAATCGAATTAATAGAATTTAACAATAGCTATAATATATCAGTAACTTAATAAATAAATAAATAAATGTGTGTTAACACACATGCTTCTGCAGTTCTGTTCATGATAAATGTCTACAGTTTCCACCATCAGCTGTAAGGCAGTGACACATAATAATACATCAATAAAATACATAGATTGAAATAATGTTTTTTTTTTCTTCCAGGTCGATTATGATTTGTATGTCAACCACTTGATGGCTTCCCAGTCATTACCACACAGCAGCATGGTAACGCATCATCCATCCATCCATCCATCCATTTTTCTACCGCTTATCCTGTATTTAGGGTCGCGGGGGGGCTGGAGCCAATCCCAGCTGTCATTGGGCGAAGGCAGGGTACAACCTGGACAGGTCGCCAGTCTATCACAGGGCCGACATGTAGAGACAGACAACCTACGGGCAATTTAGAGTCACCAATGAACCTATCCCCATCCTGCATGTCTTTGGACTGTGGGAGGAAGCCGGAGAACCCGGAGAGAACCCACGCTTACACGGGGAGAACATGCAAACTCCACACAGAAGGAACCCGGGCCGACCCGGGAATCGAACCCAGGACCCTCTTGCTGTGAGGCGAGAGTGCTACCCACTACACCACCGTGCAGCCCGTAATGCATCATCATTTATTCAAATATGTACATAAGACATATAGGAAGTAGACCATGGATATGAATTTATCGCCTTATTTTCTGTCAAAAACATCAACTCCCTTCTGTGGTAGCTGATGGACAACAAGCATAACACAAAGTCATGGCCTTGTGTTTACTGAGGGGAATTATAAAGTTCAGGCACTTTTCATACTGAGTGCAAGAATTCTGCCCTTTAAAAGCAGAAACATACGTGCAAAGTCGAATACAAAGTCTGTGTTATGTAACAAAACTGCACCTGTCGTTTAGTAACAGCTCAAAGGGTCTTGTAACTGGGCCTCGTTATACATTTTCTCGATTATTTTCTCATTAGGAACTGACATCAGGCCTGCTTGCAATGGGAGTTTTTTCCCCCCGTTGGAAAGAGTATAACTTCATGTATGTTTGACATAGAAGAATATGTTTATGGGGTCGTTTCAACACTTTTGTGTTTGTCGCAAACAATACAAGTGTTGATATGTTTTTGCCGTTGCTCTGTTACAGTCGCTGGATACTTCACTTAAAGATCTTGGCAATGACAAAGCAAGGCAAAAGGAGTTGGAAGATGCTGAAAAAGAGGTTTGCAGGCTGGAGGAAGAGGCCCGAGGAGCTCTAGAAGAGAATAAGCGGTACTGCGAGGATCGTCTCCCAAAACCAAAGCAGATATTATTATATACTGTCTCATTATTTTAAGGAAATTTGTTGTCTTTTAACCTCAGAGTCCAACAAGAATCACAGAATGTTCCAGCTAGAATAGGACCAGAGGACAGAGACATAAAGAGTAAGTCTTTTGACTACACTGGTAGTCATTGGGAGGCCATTTCTAAGCATTGGCTGTATATTACACTGCAGGCTGCAGCACATGCTAACTTTTAAACTCTGGTTTGGACAGACTGAACAAATACCGACTTTGTAATGCCAACACGCATACAGAGAGGTTTGTGGTATTAGTCTGTGAGTTTATAATTCCTGCAGGGGTATGTATGGACAAGTACAGATACATCACACAGAGCGTTCATGTTAGACTCCTCTGTGTGTGGACAGAGACATCCCTGTCACGTCTGCAGCACAGTGGGACCGCCATCGGCCCAACCGACGGCGTCCAAGCCAAGAGGCTTCAGGTGTTGAACATGTGGAGGGAGATCCAACGGCTGGAGGAGGAGCTTAAGGAGAAGCCCGTGTCTTCTGTTACAATTACAGCCACTGAAAGATGCATCAAAGACCTGAAGGTGCTGGAAGATAAACCGTCTCATATGTTCCTCACAAGCAGAGCTCAACTGTTGCATCACATTGAGCATCAAGTTTGCACTCTTTCAGAAATAGAATAAAATCTGGAAGTGTGATGATTGTTAAAACATGCACAATGGCTGCAGGTTTTCTTTAGCGTGGTTGTTTGTTTCCAGACAGAGAGAATGAGACTCATAGCTTCAAATGACCGTCTGAAGACCAGCAGCAAGGCAAGGGACCGTTTTCTTTCCTTATTATTTTTTAAAGTAATACATTATTTGAAATGCATGTCATTTTTTTATCTCCATTTTCCCCTCAAGGATCTGGAAAACCACATCAACACGATGCTGAACAGAGAGAAAGCAAGCAAGGCCACAAGACGGTACATGTTACATTGCACGTCCTGCGACACTCGAGTCAGAGACCTGTGACATGTTCCGACCTGCTGCTGCTTTCCTGTTTCACTAGGATGCTGTGGGACGAAATACATGGTGATCTGCAAACGGACAGTGAATAGCTTCGTCGCCGAGGAAACCGGAGGATTGTTTCTTGAGATGGAAGTTCCAAAGTGCCATAAAGGAAAGGAAACATCTTTGACCAGCAAGCAGGCAATTACAATGTACAAATATGAATATAAAATGTACAAATACCACAAAAACAGTACACAAGATTTATAAGATTAGATTAAGTACTCGTTAGGCAGACTGGCTCCTTTAAGAGTACTTTGCTGTAATATATATTTTTATTGATACTGATGCAAACTTTAAGTACTATATTGATGAAGTTGGTTGAGGTGAAGCGAATGTAAAAGAAAAGTACAATATTTGCCTCTGAAATGTGGTGAAATAGAAGTAGAAACATTCAGTTTCAACTCTAGGTGCCTAAGATGTGTAATCAAATACAGCTTTGAGTCATTTAGTTTCCAGTCATCCATCAGCTAAAGAACAGAAGGGAATTTGACACTTCACATACGTGGTTTTGCTGCCCAGGGCAGCCCAATTAGTATGTTGTTAACAACTTCAGCCTTAAGGTAGAAATCAAATTAGTTGTTGTGTATGTATGTATAGCCTAGAGTGTTCACATCAGAAAAAAGGACCTGGATATTGTTACCTCCATCTTTTTCTCATTTATTCTGTATGGAGCCGTGTATGAACATGATACCGCAGGAGGATGTGGAGGATAACAATAAAAAGTCCTCTCATTTCTGGCTACAGGAGACAATAACCGTATTCATTTGTAGAGGCTGAATGAGCCATTGGAAGAAAAGAAAACTGAGATAAAAAAAAAAAAACCCTGAGATAATTCACAGCTGGAACTCTGATGTTGGACCGGGATGCTAACATATTACTTTTCAAACACCAGAGGGCAGCAGAGACAAAATTCTTAAAATAATGTTTTGTCTGGATAGATTGGAGACCTGTCCAGGGAATCAGCTGGGATCGGCTTCAGCCCCCCTAAGACCCTGAATATGATAAACAGTTATGGATGTTTAGTCTCTGCGGTTCTTCAGTGTTCAAGTGTCATTCTGTGACAAACGCGAGACGAAGGGGACGTGAAAAAGCACCATAATTAATGTTCTCAGTATGTGTGTTAATGTTTTTGTGTTTGTATGATTGTTTTATATATGTTTGTTACTACAATCCTTTTGTCTTGTTTTTTTTTTTTATCTTTTTGTGTTAAGGTAACACACATCACTCGTAGTGGGATATATATATATAACCTAGGGGAAGTTTTTCTATCAACTCTTTGGTGTTTCTTACCTCTCCTCAATCTATGCTGTTTGCTGTGCTGTCTAAAAGGGGCTCTCGTAAAGCATAATGTGACAACTGAGACAGTTCAGCATATTTGCTAAAACAAGGCAAGGCCATTGTATTTGTGTAGCACCTTTAAACAACAGGGCAATTCAAAGTGCTTTACATAAAACATTAAAAGCATTGGAGATAACATTAAAACAAGCAAATAAAATGAAAAAAAAAAAACATTTTTTTTTAAAAATGTAGGCCTGCATAATTCTTGCAATTTTGGTGTTGCATCCACATGGTTAAAAGCACTTACATATTTTAGTAGTTCTAAAACATATAATTGTATCCTGATTTTCTTGCCAAACTAATCATTCATACAAAATCCAAAAGAAATAGCTAAAAAAAAAAAAAAAAAAAAAACATCCACTTTATTTTTTTGTAACTTTTATTAAATCAATACTGGATCACAGCAGGATTGTAACAGCATGAAATAACATGAATATGAGCACTCAAAAGAGACAAATATGACATAGAGACACTTTGATTAACATAAAATCAGATTTAAATCCTCAGGACAAAAGATCAGACATTTTTGCTATAAAACACAGTAGAGTGAAAACATAAATTAATGCTTAGTTTTAATCATCCAGAACTTTGGAGTCAAGAAGAGAAGGACGTCATAAAAATGTGCACCACCTTCACATACATGTTTGATTTCATGTCATTTGTATGACATATTATACAATATAGCATACAATGTTCACGTCCCTATGACGTCATTAACTGGGTGTTGAGGCAGCAACCGTACTGTATGCCCTTTTATGGCATAATATAATATGACTTGTTAATTGCATTTGTATGTCATACTATAGTATGTTATACACGTCATACTATACTGTGAGAAAGTTTAGAGGCGGGGTCAGTAACCTCGCATTATAACATCAAATTACTTTTATTTTGAATATTTATGGAAAGCTCTAGAAACTCACTTCACTTCACTTCCGCTACGTCACCATTTCTTTACAAGGATGTCTTCCTTGTTGTTTTTTATCAAACAAACCAAGCCAACAGTGAATGTCTACCGTGATTACATCCATTTATCCGTGTTGTCTTCTTCTTGTTGTCTTCTTTAGCCGCTAGCCGTATCCCACGATGCATTGTGCCAAATCTCTCGACGAATCACAGGCTGCGTTGCTGACACGTGCGCGTGATGACGTCGGAGTGAAAGTCTGGATTTGTTGTTATTCCACAATTCAATCTGAAATCTGACGTGACGTTGACCCTCCACATCCTATTAAGTAGCGTTGTGCTGTTTGGGTAGTAATGTGTAGAATATCCAATGTAATAAATATGGAAGTAATATATTGTGTATTGTGAGACATGCAAATATCATAAATAATGACTGGAAATTATGGGAATAAGAACAATTTAGTTACTAAATGCTAAAGAAGAATGTATAATATATATAAATATTTAAAAATGGTAACAGTATCTATTAAAGTGGAGCTGCCTTTACTCAAAGTGTCTGCTGAGAAAAGGGCTTATAGTTGAAACATGAATGAGATTAAGGCTCAAGTTCTGTGACTTTTGAGTCATTTTAAAATTATAAATCATTTGATGAAATAACTGATGTGTTCTTTCTTCGGATAGATATGGGGTGACCTTTGCCCCCAGCATGAGACAGTGCCTTGCTGTCCGCTCGAACCTAATCGTAGGTCAAAGTCTGCTCTCCAACTAGCAGAGCCAGTAGGAGCAGTGTGTTGCTGTCAGTGTCTACGCCCTCCTCGCCCTGTTTACAACACATCGCCCTGTGTACAGCGTCCACCGCTTGGACCGTCGCCAGTTCAACACCATGCTGCTCCGGACTGTGGTTCTGCTCCTCCTCTGTGTGTCCATGGGCATGTGTGCCACCATAGGCCACTTCCAGGCTCGAGCGCAGGAGGAGAAGACACTCCTGTGGACCCGGCCGCTATTACCGAGGGTGATGTAGCGGCTGCCTCTGTAGATACAGCTGAAGAAGCTGTAATCCCTGCAGCTGAGGAATCTGCAGCTAATTCCATCATCGGTGACAACCTATTGGCTAAAATACTTGCAGTGGATAACTCGGCAGCTGACAATCCAGAGGTGGATGTTCCAGTAGGTGCAACACAGGAAGAGCCAGAGACAGACAGTGATAGTCCTGCTGGAGATGCCCCTGCTATGGAGGACCTTACTGGGGAAGCTGTCACCCAGGAGCAACCTTCTTCTTCTTCACAGGCGGAAGAGGACAATGAGATCAGACCAGTCCAGACCAACCAGTCCCTGAAGGAAGCACAGGAAGACGATAACAGCTGGGGCTTCGGCTCTATCAGAAATAGTTTCCAGACTATGCACGGGTACTTTGAGTCCCTGGTGGAGCTGACGGGGGGACGAGATGGCGTGTGTCAGTACCGCTGCAAATATGGTGAGAATGAGAACCAAAATGTCCTTGAAATGATTATTTTGTTTGTTACTGTGTTTTGTTTTCTTGCCACACTTTAAAGTGTCACTTTAAGCTTCTCATTAAACACGCTTTGTGGCTGATAATGAAACCTGAATAGAGTTTGGTTATCAGTCTAAGAGTTAGACGTCAACAGTTACACAATCACTGCAGATGTACTCAGAGAGAAGTTACATCTTATCACCCAAGAACAGAGATATAGTGTGGATCCTCGAATGGGCTGATGACATCAGTTTGTTAACTTTTTCTCATAGGAGCTCTTCCTGAACCGCGTCCCGGGTACCAGCTCCAAGAGCCCAACGGCTGCAGCACCTCTCTGGTGGGATTCCAGGTGAATGCTGCTGTAGGTGGCCTGTGCATATCACCAACAGTCCAGAATGACATCGTTAAGTCCATACAATCACCATAACGGTTGGAAATGACACAGATTCTAGAATATGGCTTCTTTTCACAGATCGACCTGGGGATCCCTGCCATGACAAACTGCTGCAACCAGCTGGATGTGTGCTACGACACTTGCGGCACGAGCAAGGAACAGTGTGACACCGAGTTCCGCTCGTGTCTGCACGGCATCTGTGCTGACCTTAAGAGCAGTCTGGGCTACGTGTCAAAGGGACAAGGTGAGGTATATTTTTGCATATGTTTTTACATATAAAGGGTGGTGTTGATGTGATCCCCAGGGAACATCATTAAATCATTTCTGTCTCTTCTTTCCAGGCTGCGAGTCGATGGCAGACGCCGTCCACGGCACAGTGGGGACTCTGGGCTGCAGACCTTACATGAACAGCCAGAGGGCAGCATGCGTCTGCAAGGGAGAGGAGAAGGATGAACTGTGACAACACCATGGACAAACTCCCTGGACGCTTCCCGCAGACAAATAACACGATCATGGGTTTTTCTGTAGATTATACTGTATATTTATAGGCTTTTTGCCAAAAAAGACCCTCAAGATTCTCAGTCAGGGAGTTAAAAAAAACATTAATGGAGAATACAAATGAACATTTTCTAGGGTTTTATTCACAGACACTACGGACAGATATTATGTAGCTGAATATGACTTTGAGAATGTTAATTAACTCCTATATATGCATTATACTCCATTTAAATTTAGGCCATTTTTAGGCCTCTATGACTCCATTACCTTAAATGACTTTGATGACTCCAAACAAAGTGCCTGATGGGAAGGATATCGTAGTGGATTCATTTTCCTCCAGATAGAAAGGACATAGTTTAATCATTATGGCACATGTGTTCTGTTGTGTGCTCCTATCTATCATGTTTGTATGCTCAAAGGCAGTGTTTGATGGTATTTGTTTTGTGAATGAATACAGGACTAATTGCAGTTTAACATGATTCATTTTAGATTAATTGTCGATGATGAAGCGTACGCATCATTTCCAGGCGTGGGATCCTGGGATGTGTGACGGGATTCCCCCCAAACATCAGTTCTACTGAGCAAACATCCAGAATACATCTGTTATGTTCCACATGCAGCATTTCATATGTGGGGGGGTTCTGTTCAGGTGGGGGTCTGGGGGTCCTCTCTAATGTCTCAAATAGGCCTATCATTGTTAAACTGACATTTTTTATAATGCCTTTGCAAAAGTATTTATACAACTAAGTACAGATCAAAACAAGCTTTTGGCCAGAGCTGCAGGTGTGTGTATGAAAACCAGGAAAACATGGAGTGGATTCCTATTGCTGTGGGTATTTTCTTACTGATAAAGTGGAACGGATTTTATCATGAAGCAATGAAAAGAGGACAAATTAGACCCGTCATGCACTAATATTTAAATGGAAAACGCAGGGGGATCAATATATGGCGGCGACGCCCATGTCCACGTGTATTTTTCAAGTCGGCGATGTTGTGAAATATAAACCACTTCTAAGAATCCACTAAGTCTTTGAGCTGCAATCATGTGACCTAGAAAAAGCATCCTTCACGCTGTGGTTGTAACAAATGGACTGTGGCCCCTCGCAAAAGATTTCTAATAGAAATGTCATCCACTTTTAATGTCAGAAGATTGTGCTGCCAGGCAAAATGACGACGACACCACACACACACACACACACACACACACACACACACACACCTGGGATGTATTGCAGAATTCACAACACTGGAACTTATGAATAAAGAAGAGTGTATATACTGTACATCTGCATGTATATGTGTATATGTGGGACTGTAAAATACCAAAATAAACTGAAATTGTCAGTTAATCTCCTTTTAAATCACTCTGCAAATCTACTTGTGCTGCCTCCTTTTTGGCACTCTCATGGTGTTCAGAGTTAGTTAGCATTATGGCTCAGGCAAGATGAAGATGGGGCCTCCGCTCAGTGTGTGATGCTCCTGGGGTTCGGACCGCCGGACCTCACGGCGGACGCGTCCCCGGCAACGCGGGACGCAGTTGGAGTCTCCCGCCCCGCACACCAACACCTGGCAGTGGAGGAACACTTGCTGCAAAGAGAGGAGAGTGTGTTTTGAGGAGATAAATAAGAACACCACCACCACACCGCTACTTCAAACTCTGAATACAACGCAGTGCTACACAGACATAAGCTCCACACACACACACACACACTAGCCAGCTGGCTCCCAGCATGCCTATTTGGACTCACTCGGTTGTCCTTGCCAATGAACTTGAAGACAGGGACCTGGTAGTGCTTGGAGAGCTGGTCGTTTGATGAGTATTGAGTCACTGTTTCATCAGAGATACACCTGGAAAGGAAGCCAAAGAGAAAAAGATATAGTCATACGCAGTGGTTGATATCTTAAAAGCAGTGCCCAGTGCACCATGTGTTTCTCCGACAAGCCCATTTATCAAGGTTAGCCGCCCCAAGGCCCTGCAACACTGTTGTGTTTTTAAAAGGAAATCATGGAAACAGATTACAGCCCTGCTCTGCTGGTGTCCTTAGAGTGGAGCTGGAGATTCCAGCAGAGAAATGTTTTGGGGAAAAAAAGCTCCCCAGATAAAAATCCTCTGGTTTATTTTAGTCAAAATATGATTTGCTTTCTTCCCACATTGATGAGAGAATGAGGCCAGTGGCGTTTCTCATTTGACATTTCCCCTGAAGGAGTGGAGATATCCAGCCGGATCCTGTTGATGTTAATCAGAAGGACCATAAAAGCTGCAGATACAATATCTAAAACACATCATTTTGAGGTTTTCAGAGAATACAAATTTCTTTGGTGATAATTGGTCATTATTACATCACTTTATTACTATCATATCATCTTTTCTTGAAAGGCATACATGACAGTTATAAAGTGATCATGCACTTGGTTCCTCCAGCTTTAGATGGTAGAAAACCAGAAACTATTTTTTTTTAAAAAGACATGATTGTATTCCAGCAGTGCTATTTCTGGTTCAAGGCCTTTGAAATAAGTGTGCTATGTCATGCAGCACAAGATGTGGCATTAAAACGGACTATTCACCCGTCTTTGATGAGATAATACTTGAGGGCCTGGTCAGCTTTGGGTCCCGGCGTGGCGAAGCAGCTCTCCACCAGTGCGGAGAGGCCCTGCACCCTCTCCTTCGGCTCCACCCCGAAGAAGAGGGAGTCGTGCAGGCGGAGCTGGGGCGGGGTGCGGTAGGGCTCCGAGAACTCGGCGCTCTTGAAGAGCTCCAGGGAGAAGGGGAAGACTCCTTCGCTGTGGCCTGCCAGCTCGAGGGCTGTGCTGCGCTGACTCGCCTGGTACCCGTCCGACACCTGGTACTCTCTGGGAAACTCGCAGGTGACCGGGAGCACCAACTTGCTGGTGCGGACTATCAAATCCCTGTTGCTGCTCGGGCTGCTCCGAGGGAGGCCTGTCACCAGGTTGGTCCCCACAATCTTCTCATCCGTCACCTGGAGGGGGGGGGGCATTAAATTACAGCAACCTCACACAACCTCATTAACAGCTCTTAAATGTAATGGCATGATAATGAAATATTTCCCTCGTCTCTAACCGGAGAGGCTAAACCCTGAGTAGATTCACCCGCTGACCTCCACCACTGTGCCGCAGGTCTTGAGGCTGAAGCTGAGGTTGATGTGCGTGCCGTTGGAGACGCCTCGACAAGACGAGTTGGACAGGGAGAGCTCCAGTCCTCCCACCAGGTCCTTAGGAACTGACACGACTATGGAGCTGGAATCACACTGGACCGGCACTGCAGGGAGAGGAGCCAAAGACGTGACATATTGTTATTGTGCATGGATGAAAACACGCCACACAAATGCATAAATAGATAAAGATTATTGAGACAAATCATTAATGGTTGTAGTGTGCATTTGTATATCTGTGAGTTTTGGTATGAAAATGTGTTTGGAGGACGTCACTTTAGACTCAGACTGGGATTTATCACAATTCTTTGACAGAAATAATCTACTAAAACAAATGATTAACTTTCCTGCCCTATAAAAAAAAAAAAAAGTGATGCATATCTTCCCATCAGGGTTGTCTCATTTCTCAAACAAAAGGACAACAACAACAACAAAAAAGGAACTCTAATAAAATGCTGGAAATTCAGTTACGGCCTGAGGAAATGCATTTTGGTTGAACCTCCAGATTAATGGAAGAATTCATTTCTGTGCCTTGCAGCCTGATTGATTATCTCAACCTTTTCTCTCTCTCTCTCACACACACACACACACACACACACACACACACACACACACCTTGACATGTGCGTTTATCCTCTCCCAGCTCCAGCCCTCTGGGGCATTGGCACTGATAGGAGTCCAGCAGTGCGGTGCAGCCGTGGCTGCAGCCTCCATTGTTGACGTGACAGCCTGCTATCTCTGCATGAGGCCACACATACAGGGAAAAGATGAAACCTCTGTACGACACTGACCGGCGTGTCATATATGCACATCATGGACGTACCTCTGCAGTTGTGCCCGTCCTCGTCCGGCACGCGGCCCGGCCCACACTCACAGCGCCGGGAGCCTTTGGTGTTTACACACACCTCTGCACAGCCGCCGTTGCTCTTCCCACATTCATTCACATCTGAACATAGGACACACACACACACACACACCACCAGCCGGGTCAGATATTATTATCAGATGAGTCCCGGTTTAATCGACTGTGTACCAAATGGAAGGAGTTTATCACCTTGAGGCAATTCAGTTAGTGCTCCTGGGAAGAAGATGATGAATGGACTTTAAAGGACTTTAAAAAGTGCATCGACAAGACTGAGAGGAGTAAAGAAAGTATGATGGGGTAAAATAACAGGAGGGATGTGTGCAAGGGAGTGAGAGGGAGCGAGGGATGATGGAGAAATGAAGAAGTCATTTCTGAGGCGGGGGGGAAAAGGCAGATTTGGTTGAATGGTGGATAATGAGATAATGGGGGTTTTCAGGCTACATTCCCAGTGCATGCCTGTCAACCATCATTAGGTGTACCTTCCAGTGTACCACACACACACACACACACACACACACACACACACACACAAAGGCTATAATTCAGTCTTATTGTCCCTCATCCTTCCCATTTATGTCCACCATTTAGAATATGCTAAACTAGAAATGGAATTGTAATATTTAAACACATCGTACAGTCCTCGGGTCAGAGAAACTGGATACCATGGCGGGGAATTTTCTACAGCGGTGAGGTGTTCCTGAAACCTCAGGTATTTCATGTTTAGGGGGTACGTGGAAGGAGTGTAGAGTAGCTTATTGGATAAAAATTTAGAAAAAGGTGTGAAAATTACTTGGCAGTTGCACAGAGTAGTTGAAACAGCCAAACGGTTAATATGATTAGCCACAAGTAATGGATACATGGTGAAAATGGGTTAGCATGTTTGAATGTCAATCAACGAACGGAGCGAATAGAATTTACTCAGAACAAACTCCATCCACTAATGGAGAGAACAATGAGATGCAGTTGAAAGCTCCAGCTATGCACATTTTCATTTTACGGGTATTTGTGCAATGAAAATAAACTTGAATCTAATTTAAATTGTGTCAAAATTTCACACCTGAAATTGTGTCCCCCTCCATCTCTGAAGATAAAACATTTACTTTAATCACGTTCTCATGATGGGAGAAAACAAACCACTTGATCCTGTCTTTGAGTGATCGGCCTCATATTGAATATCCCACTGGATTTTTGAATAAGAATAGCCTAAAACGGCTTATTCAAACATATGAGTGTGTTTGTCAATACAATGGGGGACCGCACTGCCAAGTCAGGTTGATTGATTCCCCGTGTTGTTGTTTTTCAGAAACCGTTTCCGGCCCCTTCTGTCTTCCATTGCTATCATGCCACTTATCTGTCCTCTCACTTCCTCCCTCTCTGTCTGTCTCACCCAAGCACGTCTGTCTGTCCGGTCCCAGGACAGTTCCAGGTGGACAGCGACAGTCAGACTCGGGACATCTGGGACCTGTGCAGTCCACCTCATCACAGATATCATAGAAATCTATGGAAGAAAGACACAGTTACACATATTCACACAATAAAAGACAAGAAAATGAAGAATATTAAGAATATAACATCACTCACGGCCACAGTAAACATGGAAGCAGACTGAGGGTCTTGGCAGGCGATAGACAAAGTACCCTCCGGTGCAGGCCTTCACATCGATGCTGGCGTTCCACTGGCAGCAGTTGTCATTGAAGCTGGCACAGACAGGCAGGCTGACGATGCCGTCCTGGGGCTGAGGGTGGCTGCCGCTGAGCCAGATGGGAGCGTGGGTGCCGCAGTGGTTCTCCGAGACGCAGAAGGTGGGCATGGCGTCCCCGGCCATGCCGGTGAAGCGGTACCACTCTCCAGACACGTGGCTGTCGCAGAGGGGCACGCCGGACGTTTGGTTGATGTGGTAGTCCGTGTTCCTCCATGGTTCGTTCAGGCTGATGTAGGCAGAGCACGGGTCCAGGGCTGAGGTCCAAAGAGGTAAATGTGTGTTTTAAGATAAGGAGGATGAGCTAGAGAGACTGAAAATATCTATTTACACAAGTACTGTAAGTGCTTCATATTGCTTCAATTTCTAGTTCTCTAGATCTCCGAGCTGAATATCAAAAGCACTGTTGGCCATGAAGTTGGAATAGTTTGTTTTCAGACACAATCCTCTGTTTATTCCTATTTAAATGCATGAGTAATCACTTTTGAATGATGACATCGTGTGCACAAAAGGGGAAATTCATTCATGCACAAGACATTTTCAAAAAAACTTTATGGGTGACCATATCTGCAAATAGTTCTCAGGAGAAAGTAGTTCCAACAAAAAGCAGAAATCTCAGGAACCAAAACTCCCTAGATGGTACCACTTTATGCCCCAATGTGAATAATATGTATGTTTGTAATGTTGGTTAAATGATCCCTTAGAAAAGTTCAGTTATCTCCTCAGTCCACTGAGAACTAACCCCATGTTTTCGTACATCCATACTGGTCACTTGAGCAGACTTGTTACCATGACGCCGGACCTTTGGACCGTCAAGATCAACTTTGACACGTTATCAATTCTAAATCGAAACTAACAGCCAATAATCCTTCCACAAAGAAGTCTTTACCGGTCCTGTCAGCGGTGACTCTCTTCACTACAGCCGGCGTCGTAGAATCAGGACTGGAGAACGAGTAAAAAACAAAAACAATCAATAGCCTCCCTCTCTTCATGCCCTCTCAGTGGTCTAATTAAGGGACATAAAACAAAAAGGAAGAGAAGAAGATGTGAGGGATGATGAGGAGAGGGCAAAGTGGGCGAGAGCGCGAGTAGGTGTTAATCACTGAGACCCAGCAGGGACGAGGAAACGCCGGGAGGCTGATCAGCCCGGGTAGTAAAGCGTCTCCAATGACAGGCGAGGACCCAGGAAAAACATGACAGCCGACAACGAGCACACAACACTGTACCGGAGCAGTAACCTCCACTATAACCAAACTCCAGGCCCTCCATTTAGTTAGATTACTCCACATAACGGTGTTTACGCTTTCTGTCATCTAATGGAGGCCGAGGTTGACCAGAGGTCGACAGTCTTTCATCTGCTTACACGAGTAAACATGAAATCACACAAGCAAACACTCCAAATCACGTCGGGAAAAATAAACTGACTGACATCTTAGTTCCTAGCAGCTGCGAGGACATATTTGTGCACGATGGGACAAACTTTGGCACCATAAATGATGTCACCATATGCATCATTTTCCCCCCTTCATCGACTAATGGACGATCCGTCTTGTCACGACCTGCTGCTCCAATAAAAGCAGAGGGATAAATCCACTGACAGCGTATACGACCAGTTTTTGGAGATGTATGACTGACCCGACTGTCTTCCAGCTCGATCAGCACAGGAGGGCCAGAGGACATAGCTGACTCATGCGGCTGTATGCTAATGGCGGAGCTAAATCTTCCAGATGATGCTTGAATAACTTACTATGGCTATTAAGGGATTGTGGAGCCAACACTGATCTGAGTCAGACTCCGGCCTCTTATCTGCACAGATGAGGACTCATAATACATGTTTTTTTGTCTCCACATCCCATGAAAGGACCAAAAACAAACAATGAATCGATCCTACTAACTACTGTGCACCCTGTGGCCAAAGCCTTGTGTATATTTGTGCCATAGATCCCCGATAGTGTCCAAAAAAAACACATTAAGAACACATCAATGAGCCAAACAGTTGCATTGGATAACATCTGTCTTCATTCAGAATTCCAAATACGACAACCTGCTGCTGTGAAATACTCACTTAGGCAAATATGTGTTGCTGGAAATAGTGCCAGCGAAGTGCATTAAAATCACAGAGTATCATTGGCTGAAAGTTAGAAGGGCCAGCTGAAAAAAATCTGACTAAAAGAACAAAAAGTATTGGCTGATGGACTAACATTCTGTTTTTTATAGTCTTTTCAAGGGATTTCTTGACATTGACAATAATAAATACACAGAATTAGGCTTGAATCTGTAGTAACTACTCTTATTAGACAATAATACAAATACAATCTTGATATGAGACACACTAAGAGATTACACTCACCTACACCTGCAACGCCTTCCAGCATCAGACTGGCGATCACCCAGAAAATCATGATGCAGCTTCTCAGTGTCGGCTCAGTGATGGTGAAGCTCAGGCCCGAGTGTTCCCATGGGTGTGTAGCTCCTCTGGTTCATCATCAGGGGAAGCTCGTCTTTAATAGGCGCCTCTTATCTGCATGTGTCGTTTTGTCATATCTGTCTGTCTCACCTTGACCCCTTGACCCTTTGCTCCCCAAATCCAGCGACAGGACCATCCTCCCATTGTTTCAGACGACACAGTCCTCCCTCCATCCTCACACACACACACACACAACCTTAAACACACATAATAACATTGTTGTTGCTGTGAAAACATTCGATTGTGGCCTTTTTTTTTTTTTTACACGTTTTAATATTATTTCAGATTTAAAAAAGGAGCAGTGATCTAATCTCCAATGGCAGTAACCCAACAGATTCATTTGCAAAGTGTTATGCTGAGGCCACTTTCATTTCAAGGCAACGGCGAGGTTTGAATTCGCCGAATTTACTCACGGGGTAGAAAGTGCCAGTAGTATGACTGTGTTCTCATCGAGCTTATTACTTTGCCGCTAGTACTGCACAGAAAATGTCTTAAAGCGCGGCCCTTTTCATTTAGAAAATGCCCTAACAATCCTGACGCTTGCAGTTTTTGTTTCTCATGTGTAATTAAATCAATGGAGACATTCATCCGCCAGGCTGTTAGAGGAAATGAGGTGGAACATGCCGTTGTTCTTCTGTGATTACTCCTGGAAATAAGAAACCGCTAGCCGGTGAACTTTCTAATGGTATTGACAATGTTTAGGTTTGTTTTAGTGCTTTCATTGCTGTGAAATGTGTTGCAGTATCACGTTCAAACTTTTTTTTTTTTTTAGCCACACTAAAGGTGATGCATATGGATGGCTGATTGGATCAGATGGTCTTAAAAACTGGCTGGATTTCATTCATGGTCCCCAGAGGCAGATCATTTTGGTGATCCCATGACTTTTTCCTCCAGCGCCACCAGGAGGTTGACCTTTCAGGCTTTAAGTGACCTGCCCAATAACATGCAAGACTGCTCAATAGCTAATGATCAGCATGATAGCATTGTCACTGTGAACAGTACTCACTGCTGCTAGCATAGCACACTTTTTAAAAACTCTTAAAAAACTGATATTTTAAATAATTTACTTTTATTCTCAAGATTTAAAGGAGCTGTTTATTTCCCCCATTGCCTTTAATTAAATGTACTTTTAGATTATTACGGTTTCCCCAGACCAACTGTGCTTCATGCACCTCTTGTATACAGTTTACTCCATCAGGTCTATCTCAGGATGTCCTGCACAGGAAGAGCTGGAGGCCAAGGAGAGCCGGAGGAGGTGGTCCAACCTTGAAAACAGCTTCTTGTAAATGTCTGCAATATCCCCATTAATCACTCCACTTTCAGTGAGAACAACAAAAAAACGTCAAGTGGACCGCATGGCTCCAAAAACTGGATAAGGATTTTATTGATAATTGAATTACATTTCTCTTTTATACATATTTCATAAATGATACAGGATTTTACATTTCTTTTTTGCCAACATTACAGCATCATATGTCAACAGAAGAAAAAAAGACAAGAAAAAAACAAAAATAAGAGGTCAGAATGGCGTACAAGATCATTTAAATCCTATATTCTGCTTCACTCTGTAGGCATTTTAAACATCTTATTGTAAGTGCACACAAACAAGATATTCAAAACATAAACACACATTCAAAACAAAGAATAATAATGTCGCTTTGGAAGGGGGGAAAAAAATGCTTTGAGTGGATGAAAATGCCAGGAGAGAGGGGATAGAATGGGAGGTGTTCCCCGATAAGCTAACAGAGTTCACCTGACACTTTGCCTTTGGACTCAAATCCAGGACGTTAGTAACTGAGGTCAAGAGGTCAACTCCTTTATAGGTGCACTGAGGATGGAGGGTGTTTTTCCATTTTTGGGGGTTTAAATGCACGCCGAGGGAAGGGTTTATGGAAGTAAATAAGTGTGAAAGTGGGAGTGGGGTTTGATGGAGGTTTGAGCAGTTGGTTGGCTGGGATTTAAGTCAGATTTGGCAGGGCGGATCCTAAAGACGCAGCCCTGTCCACTGCCCTTTTATAACTAGGAATCTCTACAAACAACGTTCTTTAAATTATCTTTGCAGGTTTTTTTTTTTATTTTTTGATAAATCGTCTTTTTTTTATTTTCACATTATTTCCCATGTAGACATACATTCATGCAAGACCCTCTTTATAATAAAGTTTCCCTATATTTGATATATTTTGTTTTAAAAAAAAAAGTAAACGAGAATAAAAGAACAAAAAGCAAAGGCAATAAACGGCGGATGGCATGATAAAAAGGAGGAGGTTGATGATGGAGAGAAGTGCAGAAACGGCAGAGGGGAGGACTGGACTACAGACTCTCTCACCTGCCACAGTACATCTCCAAGGAAACAAGGATGGCCTATTCAGGAAGGGGGGAAAAAATGCATGACAGCTATGAAGCGGGATGAGGGCGGAATGGATTTTCCACCACCATTGACAGTCAGTGATTGGGGGCAAAGGATTCATGGATATAGTGATCTGAACTTTGCCCCCAGTGGACTCATTTGTCAACATGTAGATTCGACACTCATGTTCACAGACACACAACAAGACACTTCCTAACACTCACATCCAATCCTCCTTTGCTGGGAAAGTCAATCGTATTTGGAAAGACACCGTCGTGCAATCTTATCATCGCTGTTTACCAAGATTGCTACATTATTGACACCTTTCAAATCATTGATCATCCAAAAGGCAACATTTCCCTTGGAGGTAACACACACACACACACACACACACACACACACACACACACACACACACACACACACACACACAGTACACGCACGCACACTAACGGATTAGACCAAATCCCGCCTGGAGATCTACATGGCTAACTATTGATTTGACCTAAAATCATGCATTTCAATAGAAAATCTGCAGTTAAACACGTGGACCTCTTCAGTAGGATTCAGCCAGCTTCGCCAAACGCGACACATAAGCGGGGAATCTTGAGTCTATGTTCAGGGACGTCGTGTCATTGTGCTTCCACTCAGCTCTACAGCAGTTCAGAGTGAAAACAATTGAATTCCAGACCCTTTTTTTTCCGGTGACAGATAAAGATAAATGGGGCTCAAGAGAGTGCCTCCAATCCTAAACCCGAACAGAAAACTAAGTCAAGCTGACAAAGGTTTATTTAGTGATTTAGTGACCATCCCAAAACATGAACAACATAAACATATGGCTTCTATAACCTTTAAAAATTTAACCTGGGGGGGGAACAGAGAGAGAGACTTCAGCTAGATGTGGCAAAGAAATGTTTCCAATTAAGTACAAAAATTGCAATAATGGTCCTACACATTCACAAATTTCTACTGAGGGCATACCACAGCATGCAGTCTACCCTGCCTTGCCTTGAGGGAGCAGGGGGGCATTACAGCAACAGTGGGAGGAGAGAACTCAAAACAAGACCAGGTGAAACCTGCTATATAGCTGGATCGTGTGTGTGGTCAACCTGCTTAATTGGCAGGTAAAAATAAGCTTAACTTCTGAACCATAACATTATTTTGTTTAAACACCACACAAATTAAAATCCATCTCTCTCTCGACTCAAACCCTCTAATACCTGCAGCCTGTCAGTCGGTCACCAGGGCAACATTTCCTCGCTGTCTTTGTTATTGTGGCGTTACCACTGTTGTGCATCACACTGTGATATTTCCCCGTTTTTTAATTTTGGTTTCCTACTAAGGTGTCGGATGTACTAATAAATCTGACAGTATTGTGGTGACTAAATTTCGGGCGCAGCCAGTGTCTGAGTGTAATGATGTTAAAAATGCTAAGCCAACCAAGACCGTTATTACAAGGAACAGTATTCAACGAGCCTATTAATCACGTAAACACGTTGATGAAGTTCACAATGCTTCACTTAGAGTTGTGTTGGGTTACGTTAGATTGTTTAGACGCTGGCTGCAGGCATGCTAATGCTAGCGCTGCAGCTGCTGTGCTAAAGGTAGCTACGGCTGCTGTGGGCGGATTTAGCTTTCAGGTTCTGATAAATGCTTTTAGCTTTTACATCCACCGTATTCTGTGTGTTCTAGACATGTCGACTTCTCCAGCTTTGCATTTCACATTATAAAACACTGCAGCGAGGAATGTATGTATAGGTTTCTGCTGCTCTGATGGCTTCAGACGACATGAGCAACAACCCTTGGTAACATAGTAGGCCTACACTCAACTGACCAACGGTGCAATTTGATCAGTCTTACTCAGCATGGCTGTGAATCAATACCAATATGCTTTTTCTAGATGTACACCTCTGTTGCTTTGTCAATAACCTTTATGAAGTCATAAAATCGTTAAAAAAATGTTGAAATCCACATGACGTTAAGCTAAAGGCCAGGTCACAGAAAATCTGTAAGTAGTCATTTTACACTTCCAAAAAAATAAACTTACTTATAGGGCTAGCGCCCTATGGTCGAGCCGTATAAGCAGCTCTGTGGCTGAGTTAGCATGTACGTTAGTAAGTAAGTAAGTGACTGATTGAGCTGCACCATTGGTCAGTCGAGTGGCGAAGGCTTACGATGTCACCAAGGGGCGTCGTCAGAGCAAGCAGAAACATTTGAGACTCGAAGCGGACACACCTACAAATGCAAATCTGGAGAAGTCAACACACCTAAAACACACAGAATACGGTGGATCGACAAGAGCCTGAAAGTTAAATCCCCCACAGCAGCTCTAGCTAGCATTAGCACAGCAGCCCTAGCTAGCTTTAGCACAGCAGCCCTAGCTAGCGTTAGCATCCCTGCAGCCAGCATCCAAACAATCTCACTTAACCCCTAATAGACAGCAAAGCAAACTTTATCAACATGTTTACGTGATGAATAGACTCGTTGGATACGTTGTTGATGGAGATAACTGGGCTGTTTACTGCGATAACGGTCTGGGTTGGCTTAGCCTTTTTTTCTTATAACAAACATGATATTTAGTCACCAAAACCATGTCGACATTTAGACCTAACCTTAATGTCCGACACCTTAGTATGAAACCAGCTGCCTTTTCGTAAATGGCAGATTATTAATGGGAAATTTCACAGTATGACATACAGTGGTGCTAACGCAACAATAACAAAAACAGGAAGGAGATCACGTGTGTTCCTCTGTGTCATCAACAACAGCGTTGCCGTGGTGACCGACTGACAGGCTGCAGGTTGTAGAGGCGGTTTGAGTCGAGAGAGAGAGATGGCTTTCATTTCGTGTGGCGTTTAACAAGATTATCGTTGAGGCTGAGAAGTTTAGCTTATCTGCAATTAAGCACATTGAGCACAAACATCCCAGCCATGCTAGGTTTTTTTTTTAAGCCACCAGTTCATCAGATAAATTATATGATATGATTGCCTGTGGGTTCGTCTGAGACAATGTTCACTGCACATTCCCTTCATTATGTTAAACATTTCCACAGCAATCTTTGTATTCATGAGATGACTACAGAGGTCAAGGATGGAATTATCCACATCAATATTCTTTGTTTCTCAAAAAATCAATTCCAATCGAAGACATTTGCATCCTGATTTGGCTTCAGCATCCCCCCCCCCCCCCCCCCCCCATTCCTTTGGTGGCCATGCACAGAAGCCTTACGCCCGACCCGGACGTAGTTACTGTGAAACACAGCGTGTGTTCGTCATGACAAGACATGAAATAGTTTGTTCAAGGTATAAATGCGTACGTTATAATGCTCGTGTGACTGTTAGAGGGGGTCCGAGGATGTATATTAGTTTCTGATGAAATGACGTGTTGTAAGAGAGCTCCTCCCCCCACTGAAAAAAACTAGCCTCTGGTCATCTGTTTATTTGATTGTATACATATATATATATATATAGTTATATTCTTTTCATAACAAATATACTATGGCTTTCAAAATAAAAAGTGCCAAAATATTTTTTTGGAATAAAAGAACACACAGTGATGTTGTTGTCGGTAGTACTCTCATACTTGCGCAGACCGGGCCGCTACAGGACGTCAACAGGAAGAGGAAACGAGGCGTCGTCATGCCTATATCCTGCGAGTGGAGACGGGCTCCTGACAAAGGTCACGCTGGGAGGGACAGCTGTCCGTCACCTGGAGAAGGCGTGGCCCAGGGAGGGAGAGGCGGCAGAGTTCAGCCACAGGAAGACGACGGTCCCCCTGATGGTGCGACTGCAGGACTTTCTTGTAAACGTTAAGGTGTGGGACAGAGACTCTCCCTGGAGCCTGGCCCCAAACAAGAGTAGGTGCGTGTGTCGACAGTTTGACTGCTAGAGGAGGCGGGACTACACTGCTGTGTTGACCCGCAGAGTGGCCAGGGTCGGAGTCCCAGTGTACCCTGATAGTCACACACTCACACACACACACACACACACACACACACACACACACTACAATGCCCCTCTGCATGTCCTCTGTTCTGGAGCGTCTAGAGGTGTGATAATTCCTGTTTGCCCCCTGACGTTCCCTGCAGGCTGTCCCTCCGGAGACTTGAGGCATATCCATAGCAGCCCAGTTTTATTCCTTCATCATCATTATCCTTTTATTCCTCATCCTCGTCATCCTTTTTCGGCTGTAAGAGGTTTTTTTTTTTTTTTCAGTTTCCGGTAGTGTCGCCATTCGTCTTTTAGCGGATTTCACTTGCAATTCCAACTGGAGTTTTCAGTCAGGAAAGTAAAAAGAAAAAAAAAAAAAAAAAGAGGAAAAAAAAAGGAGAAAAAACTAACTCCCACAGTCAAGAAAGGGATGGGATTATTGGGTGTGGGAGGGATGGGGGAGGGACGAGTCGGAGGAAAGAGTCGAGGGTAAACGGGGAAGGAGAAGGGTGTTGGAGGGGAAGAGGGGAAGGGGTTTGCAGGAGCCGAGAGAGGAGGGAGACACTCTTCCCATCAATCTTTACTGGCTGTGAGCTGCTGAACTGGGAGCTGGAGCTGGAGCGGGTCCCGAAGACGCTTCAGGTCCAACTCCACCTGGAGAGGGGGTAAAACCAAAGGGAGAGGAGATTGGCATGAAACGAGGACTTTGCACAGCCGTTACAAATCAGAGTATTGAATTGTGAAAATGTGAGCGTCCCCGCTGTGACCGCCGGGTTAATTTTACATCACAAGACATCCGGCTTCTACCAAGTGAACTGTACCTCAGCGATATCATCCTTCAGCTTGTTGTACTTCTCGACGTCGAAGCGTGTCCTTTTCACCCCCTTGTGGAAGAACAGCAGATACTGTCTGTCTCTAGCGTCGGGGTAGACGTACTCCTGCAGGTTACAGGGGAGGAGGGGACACAGACGGGAACCAGTTCATCAGATAGTGTCCATGTGATGCTTTTCCATTTATTGGGTCAAATCACAGCAGCGAGAAATTCTCATCAAATTGACTCACGTCCTTGGAGTTCAAAGCTAGCGGGAAGTTATGAATGCTGAATTCATATCTCAAGGGCAACGCCATCAGTCCAGCTTTTTTAAATAGCTATAAATATTACAGTTTAATGCAAATGGGTGATGCAAAGAGAGGGCAGACGTTGGGTTTTATAACTCTAACAATTTGTTCTCCGGTGGCTAAAATTAACAAATAACAGTTTCCCCTAAATGATTCAATGGTATGTCACAATATTTGCCAAAAGCTCCACTAAAAATAATGTGCCTACTTAGGTTGTAAGTATGATTAATATGATAACCTTTTAAAATGCATCTGCCTTCAGTATACATGTCAGAAAACAGGGGAAAATGGCAATACAATAGTAACATCTATTTTCTCCAGCCAACAAAAAACAAAAGATAATCAATTTTTAATAATATAAAACAGGCAAAAGCAGCAAATCCTCATATTTGAGAAGCTTGAGCCACAGAAATGTTGCTTTTTCTTCAATAAATGAGAAATAATAACAGAAAACAAGCAGAATTGTTCTGAAACAAACCATCAAACATTCATCCAAGCATATGCATCGCTATACTTTAGGCTGAGCCTTACCTGGCGTGTAAGCACAAAGTAGGCGTACATGGCCATGGCCGTGCCATAGGTGATAAAGTAGGTGACGGGCTCCATGATATCCCAGGAGTACTCCCACCAGGTGAGCCTGGCCAGGATGCCAAACTGGGTGGCCATGTACGCCATGCCGCCCCACAGCACCCAGGTGGTACGCCGCTCGGCCTTCTTATTCAGCTCCGCCTTCACCTACCCAGAGATATGTATTGAGAAGCAGTGAGGAGGAAGGCGTTATTGATTGGCGTTATTTTAGACCCTTGACAGCCAATAACCCATTATTAAGGTGGCTCAACTGGTCAGACCGCCTTTTAACCAGTAATCCCTACTGGCTGAGTGGAAATGATGATACAACACAATCATTTCCTGCATATAAGAGGATTATAACTAGTGAAATTCTAAGTAACCACAGCTCCTCTCGACTTCCCTGAAAAAGTATGCCAGAAAATGCATCATCACTTATACTTTTGTGAGCTTTGATTGGCTGGTTAAAAAAAACCCTGCAATCATTTGTGGGTTGAGGGAAGAGAAGCAATGAACTCGCAACCACGGCAACCAGCCAGTACAGTCAAGTGTGTTAAGGAGGCTGGACCTTCTCTAAGGGGCGGAGTTGAGAGTTGAGGTCCTCCAGCCGTCCAATCAGCTCGCGCTCCTTGCCGAGTTGGTGCTCCTCGATGCGCAGGGTGGTGTAGAGCTGCTGCACCAGAAACTTGACGTCATTCAGCCGCTCTGCCTCCTCGTGGGGGAGCAGCTCTGCACATTCAGAAAAACATAAGACAGGTTTGAGCAGGTAATAAAAAAACATCCCTTCCTCTTATGGGCAGTGAAGCGAACGACTCGAAACAATAGAGGCTCTGCACTTTGTCCTCACCTCTCCTCGGTGGCCTGACGAGGTGTGTGGTGTCATTAATGACGAGGTTGAAATCATCCAGCAGCAGGATGTCTATGCCTGTGGAGGAGGCGACCCTCGCTCCATCTGGAGGGAGAGAGAGACAGGAGAGAGAGATGTGAAGGGGGAGACGATAAGAGAGATGGAGCGATGATGGGGAAGCCACTTCAAATACCCTTCACATCTCTTGCCGTCTGCTTATCAAGAGCGCTAAAAGCAGATGCACACATTAAGATATCAAGTAGATTCTTCAAGTTGATTAAAAGAAATCATTTCATGGTCCCATGCAGTGCAAAGCAAACGTATACGCACGCCCCTGGCGGGGGTAAATACAGAGATGGAGTGTCCTTGTTTGCGAACCTACCCGTGGAGTAGATGGCTACCCGGTCGATGCCTCTGTCCTCCGCCTGGAGCTGTTGCAGGAAAACTCCCACACAGTCGCTGAGAGGCTTGAGGGTGAACTGACAGCGCTCTCGCCTGGACGGCAAACTGACGGAGATCACCGGCAGCCCGTTCTGATACACCACCGTCACCTCTGCAAGGAAAATATCACACGATGCAGGAACATGTAGAAATGACACCCCCGAGGTCCTAACTATACCGTGGAAATGAGCTTTCCATGTAGTGGGCGCCTTCGGATTGTAGAAGCAGAACGTTAAATAGGGGGAACAGCATATTGCTTATTTTGCTCGGCACCAGTTGGTCTAGACGTCGGCTAATTATTACAGAATTGTAAATCACTCACAGAAATGTCCGTCTGGAACTTAAATTCTTGTAATTTGGTCGCATCTTCTGGATGCCAAACACTGCAGATTTTGGTACTTTAATGATGCAAACCCTTCATTATCTACGCTTTGAGTGCTAAACGTTTCGTTATCTGATAGATCCTAACTGCTCTAAACAGCATCTGCAAACTTCAAGAGTCATTTGTAAAATCCTACATGAATTCTGAAGAGACACATCGACTGCTCTTTGGCCGTCGGGTCCTAAAGATCAAAACAGTATAATATCGCATAAAAATGTGTTGATGTCGATCTGTTGATGTCAACTATTGGTGTTTCTTATTCCCATAGAAAGGCTGAAGGGACGCTCGGGTGGAGGGACTGACAATCAGAAGGACACGGAGGTACATGTTGCTATTCAATCACTCCCTGAAAAGGCCTTTCATAACGGCAAAATATATAAAAGAAATGGAATGAATCCATTTGTGTAATAGTAACAGATTTTTTTTTATTTCATAAGTTCATGGTGTGATCTAGTGTTCAGTGTGCACTTGCACTTTTCAACAACTACCATGAGAATTGGAATTTGTGTCCCAAACAGCCGAGCCACCACTCCGCTTCTGTTCGGCAACGCCAGTAAATGGTCTGTAATGCATCTCTATTGGTTCGTAACCAAACGGGTTATAATGAGCCTGCACAGCTTATACCATTATCACGCTGAGTGGCCTCTAATGACAGAGTCATGAATCACGGTGGAAGACTGTGAGCCCACAGCGGAGGTGATCCCAGCTGCCTCGCTGCTGCTGCTGCTGCTGCACCCAATCACCTGCCTCCCGCTCAGGACCACTGCAGTGAATCAGCACATCTCTCCACTTGGGCCGGCACCCAGAAATGAAGGATCATCGACTGGCACCCAGCTTGGCCTCCGTTTCATGAGTGTCTCTCAAAAGATCGCGGAGGTGTAGACATTTTATTTCTTTATTACGGAAACAGTTTTGTAACCTCGCCCCCTGGGCATCGTGGCCGTTTTTTTATGCACCTTTTGTCCTCCGTGGACCAACGTGCCATCAAGGCTCCCTTTAAAAATCACATCACTGCATTGCTGCTGCTTTCTCCCCCCCTAACCTCTCTTTCCCTCCCTCTGTTCGGTTCACGCTCTCCATCTCTCCCCGCCTCTCACTCAGACGAGCAGATGCTTCCCCGAGACGGATTCCATATTAATGACTCCTGGCTGTTAATTCCAAATGAGCCTCTGCTGTCTGATCAATGCGGCATTCCTTCAACGCGGCCGAACACATTCGTCTCCGACGAGGAGCGGAGGCTTAGATGTGGGAATCCCTCATATATACGCACAATAAACTGAATGAAGTGAGAGGAGGCGAGGACTCACCCTCCGGAGCAGCCGAGGAACACAACAGTCTCTGGCCGTGCCATGAGGGGGCGCCACTCCAAACCTGCAGGGGAAGACACAGAAAAAAGGCAACAGCCTGTTAATTCCACATGTAAGAAATCCTTTCCTCATCTCATGTTACAGTTATTTAAAGCCAGTGACATTCGGCAACACGACACCACGCTATGCCGTTTACTTTTCAAAGAATGACAAAGTATTATGTAAGAAAATGGCTTCCTGTGTTCCAGTTTCTACAAATGCTACTATTTCCAGGCTGGAGCCACACCCAAGACAGATGAAACTGCAGCTTCCTGGTCACAGAAATATTTTACAATGGGAAAACACATAAAACACACACACACACACACACACACACACACACACACACACTTTCTCTCACATCCAAATACAACAGCTCAGACACAGAAAACCCTCGCCTGGAGGAAACCTTCACAGAGAAGGAAGGCAGCCAAATGCAGCCTGAATAACAATAACGCGTTTCAGTATGAATCCTCCACTTTTTACAGACTGGAGGGAGGGAGGGAGGGAGGGAGGGAGGGAGGGAGGCGGACGGAGGAGCAGAGCTTGGGGAAACCCTGGCCTTTTCTTTTTTTTTCCTGTTGCTACTGTGGACTGTGTTAACCCGGCGCAGTCGAGAGTGTCTGCACACGTTTCACATTACAGATCTCGTCACATTTCTTTCCCTGCCGAGCCGCCGTGGAGCCTTTTAAGGCTCGAGACGGGCTGTCAGAACGCCTCACATTTACAAAGGGCGACTGGGGGCCGAGGATGAGACGTCGGAAGCGAGGCAACAAAGAGCGCCGGAGGCCGAAAGACACAACTTTTTCCTGAATCTTAAAGTTAGAATCCGAGCCTCGGTCGGTCTACCGACTGGTGACGCCGCAGCGGCGCTTATTAATGTGTCGACCGAATCACACGTTCTATTAACACTTCGGTTTCCAGAGGCATCTTTAACACCGTGGATGCTCTCAAACAGACTCGCTCACTCTGTGTGCAACTGGGGTGAGATTTATGATACGCACACAATCTGAACATCACTGAGCAGAGATCCAAAGCTCTTCATAACATATATATATATAAATATATATATGTTTAAATATAGGGTCGCCCATAAAGTTGGAATCATTTGCAAAAGTCCTGTCTTTTATAGCACCAAACAAATGTTATGCATTTTTTAAATTTCACCTACAAAAACAATATATTCCAACTTTAAGGGCGACAGTGTGTGTGTGTGTGTGTGTGTGTGTGTGTGTGTGTGTGTGTGTTTTCTGGATCTATAGCACAGAGCTAAACACAAACACAGTCGATCCCTGTCTATTTATCACAGTGTTTCTACACCGGACGGACACAAATGGCTGATTAACACAAACAATGACAGTTACCCACCATTGTCACTAACTTGCTCTGGATATTGACTGCTGCTTTGTATTTTTTACAGAGAGAGAGAGGGAGATTGTCCTCACAGGGCATTTAAAGACTAAACAGAGAGACCTTGCTGAGTGCTCACTATTCTGGTGTTGCCCTCTTGTTAGACCCCAAAGAGGAAGTAAAAACTTCATTAAATGTTGGGGGAATGGTGGAGAACAACTCTGAAAGCATTTATAAAAAGGAATCCACTTCCAGTCCCCACGTAGGGGTCAGAAGGGAGGATGCTCCTGTGTCGGACACCACCAGGCCGAAGACGACAGACACGTGTTTGTGTGTCCTATACGAGAACGCTGATTGCCGTCTCGTGGCACCGAGCGGAGCCCAAACAGGCTGCCGATCAGATGACATGCTGAGAAAGGCGTTTTTTTGGCGAGTCTGGAATAACTGCACAGTCTGCAGCGAGAGCCGCCAGCACTGCTTTGCTCATTCATTAACTTTTCAGCTGCTTGAAGCCAGGAGGGGACGATTTCACCGAGACGACACCGGCGGCGCCGACCCACGCACACACACGCTCAAAAACACGGGCCAGCGTTCACGCGCATAAGCAAATTATGGCGCTGGCGTTCGCGTGCCTCCATCTGTGGAGTGGCACGCATGTGTGTGAATGTACCTCTGTGTGTTTCGCAGGTGGCGGGTGTGCATGTGTGTGTGTGTGTGTGTGTGTGTGTGCACCCAGTCTGTTCACTAGCCTGTTTTGTGAGCGAAGCCTCCCTCTCGGCACACAGCCACTGAAACGCTGCCTGAAATATTTAACAGCGTAGCAGCAGTCAATAGCACAGCAACCTTGGAATCAATGTCATACGGGTAAGAGAGTGAGAGAGAGAGAGAAAGAAAGGAAAAGGGCATCGACGAAGGCCGAGGGGAGATGGACGGATGAGCTGGAGGAGGGGAAAGAATGGAGGATAAATGGAGCAGCAGCAGGGGAACGATAGAGATAAATGAAGGCTGGAGTAAAACGCTGTGTGAGTCACGAGCACGCTTGCGTTCCTAACCATGTGCTGCATATACTGTACGCCGCAGCAGCCGAAACGTGACCGTGATGCGTGAGGTGGGAGAGACGGTTGGCTAGAAGGAGGGAAGGAGGGGATGATGGGAAACAGAGGAAGGAAGAGAGAGAGAGAGAGGGGGGGGGTGGTGAGATAAAAAGAGAAAGCCAGGAGTGTGATGAAAAGCATAGGGAGGAGGGGGAGGAGGGGAGGAGGGAAGGGGGACTGCTGATCACTGCAGTAAAGGAATCCCTCGTCTAGAAAGGGGGGTTGCCCCTTCATCCTCCCCTCCCTCCCCCTCTGCCGTACTCACACTGAATCCTGATGCACCGGGTTTGATCTGATCTCAACTCTCATCTGCACTGCGCTTTAATTCCCGCTGCATCTCATCATACATGTGTGCATTTTAGTCCAATTTAGGGGAGAAAAAAAACACACACTCCCCACTTTAAAATCTGAGAAGAGCACAGCAAACAAGGGTCGTTCAGTGTAGATGTTGGCATGTGAAAATGAAATCCGACACAGAAAATGCAACGCTTCTCAGCGGCGTCGTCACGCGTAGAGGTGTGTTATCGATCTGCAGGAAAGATTAATCATCCTCATACAGACGGGTCGTAACAATATTGCACGGATATAAAACCTCCACACATTCAGGGGATTCAACACGCAACCTTTGAGAGTGAAACTGCTGCAGATATCGATATCCTCCCCGTGTGCAAACCCTTTTACCTTCGCTGTGTTGAATCCCAGCCACGTAATGAAATTATTGCTCTCATTTGAGTCCAGACTTTCTCTTTCAGCCAAAGAAAAACCAAGAAAGAAACTGGATTATCTTTGCAGTTCAGTGACCGAAGGATTATGTGTCATATTATAATTTACAAATTAGCTACACAAACACCAACAGTCCATGTGTTTCTCCCCGACGTCCCCCAACAGCATGGTCGGATGAACTCAAGTGCCCTTTTCACTCACACCATCTGTCACTGTTACAAATGGGTTCATTTGATCTCATCTTAAAAGTCACTTAGATATAAAAAAGTGGATATCTTTTTTTGCCTAAAATAGTGTTTTCATACATGTATAATCAACCAATTATGCACAGCCTCATTATTTATTATAAAATGTGAGCCAGCAGGGTTTTTAATACTTTTCCAGGCCAGTAATCTATTAGCCAAATGGTCAGGCAACAGAAAATACATCCATTTGATAATCAGTTAATCATCATTTTTATATATATACATATATATATATACATATCACGATACTTTGGTCACGATACGATACGTATCACAATACTTTGGTCACGATACGATACGTATCACGATACTTTGGTCACGATACGATACAATACGTATCACGACACTTTGGTCACGATACAATACGTATCACGATACTTTGGTCACGATACAATACGTATCACGATACTTTGGTCATGATACAATACGTATCACGATACTTTGGTCACGATACAATACGTATCACGATACTTTGGTCACGATACAATACGTATCACGATACTTTGGTCACGATACGATACGTATCACAATACTTTGGTCACGATACGATACGTATCACGATACTTTGGTCACGATAGGATACAATACGTATCACGACACTTTGGTTACGATACGTATCACGATATTGCGATATATATAAAGATGAAAACACAAGTACCTGTATATGTACATCAGATGATATTGATCAGAGTACAAATTGTGTCAAAACTATTAGATTCAAAACAGCCTCTCCGTTTTATTAATTCCCATGAAATTCTCTGGAATAAATATTGAAAATAAAATGAAAAAGGATAAAGTACTGGATTCACAACTCGAACACAAATCAATTGTATTGGGCAGCAAAGTATTGCGATATATTGCCGTATCGATATTTTTACCCACCCCTGATATATACGCATATATACAGACATACATATAGCAGACCCAAGGTACGAGTAACCTATGGTTGTGTCAAAGCTGTACATTTATAACCTCATGCTTCCTTTAGCTTTATTGTTACAGCTGATCTGAGCACCAAATGACACAGCAGTTTAAAAAAAAAATCCCTTCTCCCTTTTATCTCCAGACACACCGCGGGGATATTCTGGACGCCGAGCATCCACCATCCGATGCTTCTGGCTGGGCAAGTGTGTTATAGGCACCGGCGTTGAGGAATAATGTCGTTGACATAATTCCCATTTCATGGTGCCCTTCAGGGCGAATGGAAACCGCCGTCATTTATCTACACAACGACTGCATCCATCTATGTGGTAATGTGCTGTCCCGAGTGCTGCCTCCGGGCCAGGCCACGCAGGTTAGTCGCTGCTGAAATCATTCACGGATACTTATGCACAGCTCATCCATGTCAATGGAGCACATGCAACACACCCATCCTGGGCACCGCTGCACACATATAATCCAAAAACTGATTTTTTAATGGGGTTTTTTTAATCCCTTTCACTGGCAGAAGTCATAACGTACAGATGGATTTACGATCGAAGGGAGATGGGATCAATCTCCCAGTGGTCCACTGGTTTTAATGTGGGTTAGGGTCAAGGAGAGGTGTGGTGCTGCATCATGCTATGACAGACGGGGGTGTGCATGTTCACAGTGGGAGGTCACTGTAGGTACAATGCACACTAGGATGGATGAGTGCAGAGGTCTAGAGGACAGGCCAGACAGGGGCCAAGCAGTTTACAGTGCATCCCTGATCAGCTGTGACAACCTGCCGACTCGGCTTTAAGGACTACGTTCATGTATGTGGATGAGGTTGATGAGCTATTAAATTGGACATACATCATGTCTTGTGTCTCAGCTGCTGGAAGGGATGCGCGTCGACGACATTCTTCATTAACCCACTTAGATTACTCTTTTTTTCCCTGTTTTAAAATCGTGTTTCTGGCTTTATAGCTCTTTTATAGCACATTAAGAGACTGCCGGCTGTGACTGTTTAAAAATTAATTTCCGGCAATTTGCATTTTTTTTTTTTTTTTTTTTTATTGTCCAGAAATAATTAAATATCAACTTAATTATATGAAAGCATTATGTGTTACTTTTTATTTTATTACTTTAAAAGTGCACATGTTTTTACTGCCAGAGGAAGCAATCATTTTTTCAAAAAACACATCTGTCATGACAATTGAACACAGGTTTTGAGTTGACGAATGAGAATTGAACACACCGGGACATTTTAAATTCAGCCCTGCTAAGAAGCCAACATGACTTTTTATGATCAATTCCTCTTTAGATTTTTGTTTTTTATATATATATAAATATAAAAGTGATGATTAACTGATTATCAAATGGATGTATTTTCTGTTGCCTGACCATTTGGTTAATAGATTACTGGCCTGGAAAAGTATTTAAAACCCTTCTGGCTCACATTTTATAAGCCAAACATGATATGTAAAGGTCATATTGTGGCAGTGCAGTATGGCTGATGTGTCCAGTTTTTGATCCCTCTGCTGTGCCGCATGCCACCTCCTCCCTCCCCTCTGCTCCAGGGCAGAGGCGGGTCTTCCATGGTGGCACGGGGGGGCACGTGCCACCCCTGCATTCTGATTGGCCACCCCGCGTGCCCCCCCCAATGGTCATTGGCTCGTTGGTAATGTCAATCATCGTGTAAAGTTCGCTACACACACGGCGCACGTTAAAACGGAAGTAGATGTGAAACCTAAAGTGACGACCGTGTTAAGGACTCATGAAGGCTTTTATTTTCGAAAAAATACAAAGGAAGTAGCTCTGTGGCTCTGCGGTAATGAACTCGTTTAACTTCAACAGTCGGACTTTCTTGCAACATGATGCTTCGGTAACTTACCGGGTGCAACGAGTTAAGGTAAGAACAGAACACTACAGGTTCTTTAAAACTGTCGGTCACAAAAATGTTTTGCCAACTTCTGTTAAATTTGCATGAAAAACTGCTCTTAAACAACACGATGACAGGTGTGTTTTACTTTAGTTAGCTCTCCACCTGAAAAAACGTCAACACATCTCTCCACTGTTTCAGTAACGTTAGCATCTGTCGTGTGTTTTGCGACATGAATTAATAGTCAACAACAGAGTAGCCTATCATCATTGTTGCTACTGTTGGTACAGTGCAAATAACATGCTTTTCATTGTGTTTGTGAACACGTTTTCAATGTATAGCCTACTACAGTATGAAACAGAGGCAGGGAGATATCTTCGATTTCTTCTCCAAGAAGAAAATTAGCAGGGAAAGTGCAGGTGACCAGGATGAGAGTCAAGCTGAATGCAGCCAGGCAGAACAGGGTCAAAATTCCCAGGGCCAGAGCCAGACCAGCACTTGATCTGATTGTGATACAGGACATACAATTGTTTATAAAATGTAAAGAGCTGAGAAGTTATTTTGAAGTGTCAGCACTGAGCAGTACATTGAGTTTTACTTGATCTGATTGTGATACAGGACATAAAATTGTTGACACAATGTAAAGAGCTGAGCAGTTGTTATTGTCAATTTCACTGTGAGAATTTGAGTGGCAGTGCTGTCCTAATTTCATTTTGATGTTGTTGCTTAATCTTAATAAAACACAGAACACTGAGCATTTTATTCTATTTTTTGAAAATTCTATTTCACATTTTAATTTTATTTATTTTTAATATCATGGGCTCTTTTTTTTTCTTTACATTGTTTCAGTGGTGTTTAAAACTGATTACTAAACAGAACTGCTATGTTCACTGTACAAAGCTTTCTCCCCCCCCCCCCCCCTCCCCCCTCGTTTCTGTTACTTTTGGGCGGCCCCCCCAGATTAATGGTCGTTACCCCCTGTGCCACCCCACAAAAAATTCTCTGGACCCGCCCCTGCTCCAGGGGCGAGGTCCTGCCCACTCAGCTCCTTGCAGCCTACACTTCCCCACTGTGGGGTTAACAACTTCAAAAGCACAGCTGTGCCCGAGCCGAGCCTGCTTGCACCCACCCCCCCTCAGAAACACAGACAGAAACCACGTCTGCACCTCGATAAGGTGTGCATTCTGCAATCGCTACAGAAGAAAAGTGGATTTGAGTACAGTGTCACAGTAATCACCGTCAGGTTTTTTTTTATTCCCGCCTCAGCAGCAACGAGTTTATGTAACGAAGGAAAAATGCCGCCTTTTTTCCCTCTCAGCCGTGTGTTCCTCGTCTGGTAAAAGCCATTAACAGATATGAAATCTGCAGTCGCATTCTCCAACGCCGCGGCGTTAAGTAATCTCCGCTCGCACACGGAGAAGGGGAACGGTGACAAAGCACAGCGCGCCCCACGAAACGCCTGTACCAACCTGACCTCTCCACTGCAATGCAGAGTCGACAGTGGAAACCACCTTCCACCTGACTTCAAACGTCAAAATCACCACAGCGGGGGGATACATAATTCCAGCTAAATCTTTCAGTCCATTTCAATAAATTGCCTTTTCGGACACCGGACATGCTGTGATTAATTAATACCGGGTCATGGCTTGTTTAATTCGTGGGATAAGATCTCGGATCCGTCCCTGACATGGAGGGCTACGCTCCAGGAGGGCCATCGGCTCCAACGTACTCACTCACACCACCCCTCCACGCCTCCTTGGGACCAACAAGACTGGAGCCCCATGCATTATTAAACAGCAGTGCGGGCTTTCACGCCTGAGCTTAGAAGACAGCCAGCGCTCGGCCATTGTGCTTCACAGAAAAGGACTCGATCCGGCGATTTTCTTCCTCGGGTCAAGATGAGAAGGGCTGCAGAGATTTAAAAATGTGTGCGTGCATCCTGCGTATACTGTATTTACAGTATGTGTGTGTTGTCAGTCTGCAGAGCCTCTATGATTGCTCTTACACCAGATGGCACTCGCTGCTTGTCTCAGTGGTAATTTCAGTGCAGGTCACGCAACCTACTGTATAGCACACAGGAACCTCCCCCCACCTCCCCTTCAGCCGTTTTTTCCCCTGTAAAAGTAATGGAGACCCGACTGACACTCATTAACATGCAGCGAAGGGGAATGCATGCAAATCCAGCCTCGCGCTCTGCACTCTCACTTCCACACTGACTGGTGGTCCTAACAACCCCCCCCCCCCCCCCGATTAAGCCTCGAGGTGCCCGCAGCTCAAATCGCATCACACGCCAATCGCTGCCGCTGAGTGCTGAATAAGCACTGTTCACCTCTCATCATCCTCACTTTCTGTCTTCTCTCCTCCTCCGACCACCAACACTAGCGTTGCCATCCATCTCTCACTTCCCGTTATTATAGTTCGATGACACCTCTGAGAGCAGGGCTGCATTTTGCAACCAGCATTCCCCCCCTATTGTTTTCGGATGCTTTAATTAGAGGGGATGTAATAAATAATACCTCTCATTTGTGCTCTCCAACACAGCGCGGGGGTCCTCTGTGGCCGCTACGCCGCCCGCCTTCTGAAGCTGCTTGAGGCAACAGGGAAGCAGCGATATAGAGAGATATAGAGGTTTATGGAAAAGTCTGGCCTCGGGGAAGTCCGTCAAATCGCCCATGATTTCTTGGTGTGAGATAAAAACTGGTCCATTAAAGAGGCACAAAGCACAGCTTTTTTTGAAGGATTCCTGTGGCCAAAAACTTCTCCCCTCAAGGATTCAAAGTTCACGAGTTCAGAGCACACGCATTAGTGCGAGGTCGTCCCCGATTTATCTCTCATCTGGAACGCTGAAGGGTGAAAGATGCTCCACTTTCTGCTCTCTGCTGCCGCCGATTCGTTTCGTGCCTTGCTTTCATAATCTGCCCCCCCCCACCCTTCCCCGAGTTATGTTTCATTTCTTTGTTTTCTCTGCAAACAATAATAGTTTATTTTATACTTAATTGAGTTTTGCTTAATTGTTAAATCAATTGAAATTAGTCTGTTGACAGATTATCTATTGGTAAGAAGTTTGATTATTGCCTTACTGTCTGAAGTCATTAACATCGTTTTGGACTGCTGGTCAACCAGAACAACCAATTTGAAGATGCCAACATTAAAAGTATGGCTAATTAGCAGCAACCATGAAATACTATCACTGGATGATAGAGAAAGAAAACATAAAAACCTGATGATTCTCAGGCAAGTTCTGGACTTCCATCTTTTATATTTCGTAGCAGATTTATGAATATGAATTTGCGACAGAAACTAAATGATCCGAGTGACACTGAATGTAAAATATTATGTGCATCGTGGGGGTCGAATTGACTGAGATGAGAATCCAAGAATCGGGAACATTTTTGATGCACATTACAGCAATCAGGCCCAGAGGGCTTTGAAGTACCTTAATAACCTTGATGAGCTGCGTGTCACAGCCACGCTGCAGCTCAGTCTGTTGACTGGGATCAAGTTAATCAGTAAATAAAATGGGTGGGATTAAATAACCTGGCTGAGGGCACTTAAAAGTATGAAAAACCTACCTGAAAATGAATACATCCTTTCCATAAAAAGTTCGAGGAACGGCAAACAAGAGAATTCACCTTTCAGTTAATCTTAAGTTTAAGTTTTCGAAAAGGTTCAAGAGGAACAGGCTTTCCCGTCGAGGAACCGACTAATTAAATGTCAGCTGCGACGAAACATGCGGCTCAACTGTGAAAATGTCAAATTACATTTTCCTGACAGCCAGGTAGATATTAAACTCGATTGGGGGGGGAAACCGCTTCCTAAACTTTGTCGTGAGCGATGAGGTGGAGTGAAATCTGCCGTATTGTGACTCCGGCTTTGGGATGGATGGAAGACGAGGGCAAAATGTTGGCAGATTCACAAATCATGGGATCATCGTGGATCTGTGTTTAACAAATCCTCTTTCATGTATAAAGACGACTAATATTCCCTCCCTGCTCATTGGGAACCAGACCAGTTAGGGAAATGGCAGCTGCTTCCATAAATGGCCACAAAAAGCAGCCATCAGAGTGCATGTTCTACCAATATTCCCTTGATCCGGAGATGACCCTCCATGTCTCGTGTCACTGTTCTGTGAGAGCAGGCGAGGTGACACCCAGGGCAGCGCTCGGCGTCTCACACAGGGCTGCGAATTCCTCCTGAAGCGGTTATTTATGGAGCGGAGCCTGGGAATGTCTCCATGTCGGTGCCTGTCCAACGGCCCTCTCCTCTCCGCCTGGAGCATGACTTGGACTGTAAACGCTACAAGTCCATTAAAAGCCAGGCTAAAATAGCGAGCTCACTGTCCAACTATCTGCAGCGTTGGCCGTCTGGCCCTCGAGAGGACCGGAGGGTCTGGGAAAAAATAAAAAAAGATTCCTCCAGAATTTGCAACTCGCCGCCTGGTTGGCCCGTCCAGCAAGAGTCCGTCTTGAGTTTTACTCTGCTGTGTTCCATGTGGACATATGGCGTGCAGACATGCCAGGGCTGAAACCGAACTAATGATTGCCACTCAGACCGGACCGGACCAGATCAGGTGATGCTGAAGGAGCCGAGGGGAGGACAACAACAGACGAATACAGAGCATAGTAGCACACACAGCTCTCCTCGTCTGGACATTTTCAAAGATAAAATGGCCTTGATCTACTTTCTCTATCAACTAGAAACCTTATAAAAAAAAAAACGTTTGTCTGGATGGATTTTCCTCCCACGGCTGAATGTGCTCCTGTGACCTGCAGAGCCCCGTTCCTGCGGTGGTGGGTCAGTATTTCACATCGGCGGTTTCCCTTCACAGAGAATATAATACAACTGAACCGACGGCTGCCGGTTTGAGTCGAAAGCGTAGGAGTGGTTCACATCAAGCGTGCAGCCGTACAAATGTTCCTCCGCAGCAGGAATTAATCCTTTACAAATCCGTGTCACACAGTAGTAATAATAATAAAAAAACGATTCACGGTAACTTAAGAGCTAAAACTCCAAAAATACGAACTGATCTTCAGACAAGTCATTGGGGAGGAAATTTATCCCGGCAGCAGATTAGGAACATTTAAAGTAGGACGAGTAAAAACGATGAGCATTTCCTTTTTGTCCCATTAGCGACCGAGCTAGTTCAAAAGGCCATTGTGACTTTCTATCGACTTGCCAGCAGCAGTGATTTACCAGCTAGCCCAAGCAAGTCACAACTAGGTCAACAAGTTCCAACAACTACTTTGAAAAGGACACACTTGGATGGATGAACTTTGCCACTTTCTGGAGTGACTAAGGCTTCGGTTCAACTGTCCCGACCACAGCCCTCCTCGACGCTACATCATGTCTGTTGGGTCCTATTTGTCCGGCAGCTTCACAACAAGCATCAAATATTCACAGGTCCTGTGTGGCGAGGACGCCCGTGTGAGGGGAGCAGCCGGCCCTCTCACACAGACTTTGGACAGTTAGCAGGAAGCCGGCCGGCATCTGTAAAGCGTCCATCATCCTGCCAACCTGGAGGAGCCGGGGGATGGAAGTCACAGCGGTCAAATAAGGCAGACGGACCCGTCTTTCAGATCAAAAGCTCTGGAGGTCACGATGAACACGGCACCCTGACTCACAGACCACACAAGGGGGGCATTCAAAAAAACAACAAAAAAAAGCGGGAGATGTCTAATTAAGTCGGATCAGACCGCATGGCTGACGACTACTTTGTTAAAGATCGTCCCCATCCTCTCATCTCGCCTCTAGCTCGCTCTCTCATCTCCCCAAAATGACATCGTGACCTCAAACTGAAGCGAGCTTGTCAACCTCCCTAATGCTCAGACAACGCCGTCACCGTATCTCTCGCCGTCCTCGTGCTCCCATTCATAATATCTTAATCCTCATCATCAGGACGATGCTCTCTGCAGCCGCCTTTCCTCCTCCAAGCCCCGAATGTGATTCAATTAATCCAACTGCTATAGTTCCCGCCCATTTCCTCATCTCGCCACACAGCGGGAGTCGGCCGAGCTTAGATGTTTGGGTCGAATGAGCTCAGGCGAAGCGGCGCCGCCATGTTGCCTCCCACGACGAACAAACCAGCACCCCGTGGTTCCGATTGAAGCGTTTTCAGGTACCTCGGAGCAAAACATGCAGACTATATTAATAATATGCATGTTAAGTTGCCTTCCAAGGACTTCTATTAATACAATTTAGAGGTTTTACAGCTTCAACGTGATCAACTGGGGGCGGTGCCTCACGGCGTCACCTTTGGCGAGCTCCCAGACGCAGCACGGGCTCGAACACGGGCGTCAGCTGGAACGAGGGAAGTCCTGGTGATGTGATGTAACGCTACACTTAAATGAACTAGAGCAAATGTTTTAGCCCCCTAAAATATCAGCTGTGAATGTCATCTTGTCCCGTCAGCTTCTCAAATTCAAAAAGGCGGAGGCTTCTCTGCTGACTCGTTCGCCTCGCAGGCGTTTAGCGGCGTCTTCATTTACACACACACATTAATAATCCAGTCATAATGCGATTGAAGATGTAACGCAGGTAAACTGGTTATGTTTGAATTTATGTAAAAAGATACCAAAGGGAAGTTATTTGTATTCAGATTGCTGCTTGTATTCGTGTCTGTGTCACACTGCAGGAATTACCTGCTTCACACCTCCCACCACCTTATCTTTAACAATGCAATAAAGCCTTTAATCCCACAGAATTTGGAAAAAAAATTAAAATAATTACACACCTAAGGGTAGGCCATAAATTGTTTTAAACATATTATACAACCTGATCATTACTGAATAGATCCATCACAGATATATCTACGTGTAAAGAGACCATGTCGCAGTTTTTCCATGAATTCATGGTTCTTCTTTTAAGACTTACATAAACTTTTACACAGTCATGATGACTCACTGAGCACAATCAATAAAACTTTAAAGGTGCAAAAACAAATGGAGGAAAATGTCCCGAAAAGGGAAATCTGTTCCTCCTCTTGAAAATCTATCATATTGATTTTGTGATCAATCACAGAAATACAAGTGGCTCTTAAAAACATACTTTTTCCATAAAGTGCCGTAGGGATGGAGATTCAGAGTTCTAGTGGAGGGAGGAGGAGGTCTGAAACCTAAATTCAAGAGTGGTGATATATCATTTTGGATCTACACAACAGTTGGACCCCCCCCCCCCCCCCGTCCTTTTTATTGCAGCTTCACTGGTCTGTCCACCGATATATCCGGCCTGCTTTTATCTGCCTTCCCTCTGTCCGCAAACAGAAATCTCAAAAGATCTCCTTTTGCTGCAATTTTATGCCTGCAATATCTGTGAAAGTCACTTACGCACAGACAAATGGATCAATACGGTTATTAGAGGCCGCGGTGGTATCTCGGCTCTACAGCTACTTTTAAGCCCTCACAAAGCCGGCCGGCGTTTGTGCGTCCTGATGGAAGCAATCGATTCCATTTGAAGGCGACAAACTTAATGACAAATGTGTCTTTCGCAACATCGAGCTTCTTCTTTTTTCCCCCCTCATGTCATCAATCAATCAATCATCTCACTCTGTCATAACAGAGCAACATCCTAATTAAAGAGCGAGTTAATTAAAGCTGGCTCTTCAGGTGCATCGGAGGGTTGTAAATACATTTGTAGTGGGTGAACTTCTGGAAATCTGTTCAAATCATTTTACAGAGAGATGCAAATAAGCACATTTATTTCTCCTCGTCCTGTATCGTATCCTGACAGCCATGAACGATAAAGAAAATAACCGCTCACTCTTCCTCCTGTCAGGTCTGTGTGGAGGAATCAGAAAAGGATCCTTTGTTAGTTGAACAACTTCCATTATTAGCCCCCTAATTCACACATAGGCTCCCTACTTGATATTTCCCCGGACACACACAGCCAGAGAGTGAGCAGGTCAAACAGAGAGGGACGCATGTAGGTGAATCTGGTTTTGGGGGATTGGTAAAAAAAATAAGATTTTCTGTTTAAAACGTGTCTGGTTTAAAACACTTCTGGGATTAAGGGAGGGAAAGAAAGTGTTCAGATGTGAGAGAGTGTTTGTGGGAGATAAGGCGTGATTCTAATAACCGCCGTTTAGTCGTACAGGGTCTCCTTCAAAAGGTGCGGCCGAGCCCAGAGAAAGTAGAACAGTCGGTGGAATCAAAGTGTGAAAGAGGACATCAAAGACGACCGTGTCCCCTTGTACTGTGTACGAGTGGATGAGGAGCGTTTAAATATAACAGTAATATGAGAACAACGTGGATGGAAATTTGAAGGACATTTTATTTGGGGATTAACCGCGCTGAAAGTTATGGAACTACAGTTTGGGGCTTTTGGAGGTATAAACAGGAAGTACTACGTGATGGGATTTTATCGTGGATCGAGATAAAAAAATACACACAATAAATTGGCCGAGGTGTATTAAAGCTGTCTAGCTCGCTATCATGGTGGAAAAGCTAAATATAGAGCTAGTATTTATTAACATAATACTTTATTTATGCAGAAAGACCTCATGATTTATGATGATCTTATTATTTAAGATCATTTGATTGTTTTTCACTAAAAAATATTATCTGAGATGCAATACAAATATTTGTTTCTTAACAAAATGCGCATATTAAAAATATTTATGCACATTTATTTTAGCCAGGATAATCATGATGTGAAATTTCCATATTGTTGTGGTGGCAACAACTTGAGTCTGCTTTTTTTAAGCCTATATTACATATAATATTATATTATATTATCATCATTTAAAGAGGCCCAAACTAGCTAATAGCAGTCCCTCTTAACAATCCATCGTGTTACTTCGAAGAAGAATAAAATATGATGATTCTCAGTGAATTTCTAGAGTTACAAGAATGACGAAATATGATTTCTAAGTGGGTTTTAATGGTCATTTATTTTCCTAATGGTTGGAAATAATGACACCCTCGGGAGGTGTAAGTCACCCTGAATGTAAAAGATGTGTATATTTTCCCCGTGTGTTAAGATGTGCCTGAGTTATGACTGAAATAAGGACTCCACTCCTCCCCCTTCCTCTCACTGGGGAATGAAACCTCTGGTTCATTTATTCTAAATGAATGAAGGCTGGGTAAAGGCACGGAGTTATATGACACTATAAAAAGAAGAAGTATTGCTTAGAGTGGCTATATGAACCACTGAGAGCAGGGGGAACTTGAGCAAAGCCTTTATTATCCTTCCTCACGGTTTTCCTCTAAAGCTCCTCGGTGGCAAAAAAATAAATAAAAACACAGCAGGGCATAAGTCAAGTGTTGACGGCAAATACCGCTGTGACAACATTCACACACACAGAACGGCTGGGTGATGAGCTACAAGTGTGGACGGGCAAACTCCAAACCGTTTACAAATGGACGTATGGCAGCGAGTCTCCATGCCATAAAAGGAGAGGAAGCGATGGGAAACAGAAAGAGGGATGCACTCTAGAAGCAGTTAAAGGGACCTTTAAGGAAACAGAGGAGAGCGTCAGCTTTCTCTGCTGAGTCATTTTAATAGTGACAAACCTTCTCCGTCATAACACACCTGCCTTCACGGAGAATATAGCAGCCATTGTTTTCAGTTACTAGCCGCTTCACACATCGAGCTATTTGCGATTATCGACAAAATCGCCCTATAAGGAGAGAGGAAAGAGCAATAAATAACTTAAAGTGACTGAACAATATGATTTCTTTTACTCTGATCGACGTCTTCGCCGCCTTCAGGAGCAGCATCACAAAGACGGAGCTCCTGACAGAGTCGGGGAAGGTTCAAAGGGCCTGTCAGCTGCGACTTGCTCAAGAGCTCTGCAGACTGCAGTCGCAACACCACCCTTCCCCCCCTCGTGTCCGACCCTTACGCCGTCTCCACACTACCAGCAATGCACCAACGCTGGTGACATAAAGCTGCAGATTCTTTCAGAGCTCCAATCACACATCAAACGTGTTTTCGTTCCACTTTGTTCTCCGTTCTCCATCAAACGGTCGTAGTGAGAACGCGGCGTTGTACCGCTCCCGCTCCACCGCCGTTGCCCTGCTGTAATGCATTCTTGCGTCCTCTTATACGTTGAGCAACTCGTTTCCTCCTCGTTCCTCATTTCTCCACTGGCGTGTCGGCGTGACATTCGTCAACTTCTCCAAATTGCCATCGACCCCCATCTGTAGGCGCCGAGTCGCAGATGGGTCGAGAGGTCCGTGGATGAATGGTGCTGCTCTGCAAGTGTGTGTGTGTGTGCCCATGACCCATCAGGCCTCATGGGAAGCTGCAGCTAAACTGATGGATGCCAAGGAGCAGCAGAGGGAGGAGGGAGGGAGGGAGGTTGCACCGGCTTAGCCAAGTAGGAGTCAAGTGCCTGTACTGCGGCAATGCAGGAGCAAGGCAGAGGGATGTCAACCAAATGAAAAACAACAAAGCGTTGACTTTACATTACAATACACAGATGTCAGGTGGCGCAGCATCCGTGGTGAGAGATGACGTTTGAGAGGCACACATTTAAGCAAGCTGATTTCCATTCTCTACCCTCCCTCCCTCCCTCCCTCCACCGCCGCTGTGACAACATCATCCTCGGCCCTACCTAGCAGGGGAAACAGGCCCCGGAAAGGCAAACACTCCCTGCTGAAGCTCCCTCCCCTCCTTCCCTCTGAACAAACAGCCTTCCCTCCGGAGGGCGAGGGTCACGCGGGACAACCTCGCTCGCTCCCTCTCAGCTGTTGTTTCACCCCGTCGAGAACAAGGTCTTGACATGATAACCCGCAGCTGATGTTTGGACTTCCCGGCAGTGAGAGTAACGTATACATTTCCTGTTCTTGTCCCCCCCCCCCCCCATGCCTTACCGAGCTACAGAACAATGTAAACACAGTTCGAGGGAAGCCGCCGCTCATTTTTCACAGCCTCCCCCATCCTGCACAAACCCATCCCACTCCATTTCATACAGTCTAACGACACATTAAATACACAGCCACCTATTCAAACAAAGCACAATGAACACACACTCGCTGGGACGCAACACACACACACTTGCAGAAAGACAGGGAGATGAGCTAATGCACTGCTATCCACAGCCAAAGGATTACAAGCACTCAAGGAACAAATATCCTGCTCTCGTCATAAAATTTTCATCCCGTGCCGGCTCGTCGGTGTGCCCGGCGCATTTCCCTGTGAAAAATACACACACTTAACCTTGGGCTGATCTTTTTAACATAATGCGTCTGCTTTATTGGATTCTAGCTCGGACTCACAGGAATACCAAGTGCGGGGAGTTGTGGTTTTCGGACCAAGTTGGAGAAGAAGGCGAAGGACAAAGCGGCGAGCGCCGAGACGTCCTTCTGCCGGATCTTATGACCACGTCTTCGTGTTCTCTCGGAAGGTCACTGATGTGACACCTTGTGCTGCGAACAGTGCAACAGCGTCGTTCTCACCCTCAAGTGGGGAATTCACAAGTACACACAAACACATGCACACTCCGACATGCATGTGCACGCTCGCTTTAAGTGCACTCTTCATAATAGCTGATAAAACAAGGATCTGACACCAAGGCACATTTAAAGTCATCCTGCAAGCTTTTAAAGCAACATGGACGACAGATCGGAAAAAATTATATTTCATCTACAAATAAGAAAATCTAAATAAGTTTTATGAATAAATCATAGATATTTGTAATTTGTGATACACGTGCACCGCTTGTAGGCAACCTCAAACTTGCTGAAGGGCCTAATAATTACACTCCCAATGGCCCCAAGTCCTTAACTTAGGAAAATATAATTTAATTTGATTAGAGAGGTTATTCATCACACACACGCTTCACATGACAATACTGTAAAAATGTGCAGTGAATTCCATAAATGTTTAATATTAAATATATTAAACTAGATTCAGACTCCAGTCAGATTAAAGCACAATTTAATGTAAAAAAGTGGAATTTTGAAACGGCTACCAGGTCTAAAAAACAGTTGAGAGGCAAAGTTCAGATTCAGATGAACAATTATGGCCACTTCTGGCCATAGAAGACGATACGAGGTTAGCAACGTCAAGATTTAACATCACAGGGGCGGACAAAATAAAAATGGAAAAGATCTATTGCATCGTTTATGCTACGTACGTCAACCTCACAAGCGAGATGGTTGAGATGTACGATCAGTCAATATTACTGGGTATTATGCACTGGTTTATTTTTATGTACCACACAAACCTTCCAACTACACTGGCATATGGAAAACAACAGAGCTTACTGCGGAGAAATTAATCTCATCACCGTGTGATCCAAAAACAAACAGATGGCAATAGTCAATCAAATTTATAACTGAGCAAGAAATGAATTTGGCATTGATGTCACGCTACTGGGCCCACACACACACACACACACACACACACATTATATTGCCAGACAACAAATTTGAAAATGTGAAAGCCCCGTGCGTACCGCGCACTGACAGGTAAATTAAACATCTGCATAAGTTAGACTCTAATCAGATGTTGAAAACGGAAAGAAACGCCGTGTGGCATGAATTATTTTTTTGCAAATAACTATGACATTTCAGGAAAAGAAACACGTCACTGCTTGTTTTCCCACCGTTGGCTCAGAGGTAAAGTGGTTCAAAACTAACTTGTATAACCCAAACACTCACTCATGGAAAAGTGTTGATTTGCTGTATTAGGGTTTGATGAGAGCTCCGTGTGGCAGCACACTGATTCACATTGAGACAACCCCCGGTGGAGACGCGCTGCTTTGAACAGCAGAATTTTTAGAATTCATTTGAATAAGATTGTCGGTGACGGCTTTATAGAAGCGGCTGCTGTCCGGCGACCTCGCCAACCTTCAAACGGTCCGTCCCCCTAAATAAGCCCCGCATGCTAATCACCGGTAAACTGAAATAGAAACAACTGATTACTCCTAGTCAAGACGGAGTGATGAAGATTTATTGGGATTGGGATGACAGGTGTTTTAGTCGCTGACATCAATCCAAACCTACATCTAGACTTGCCAACAGAAGATGATATTGTGCTGAATGCGACTTTAAGCACATTTCAGCATTTTAAAAGGTCACGAGGGGATAAAAGAATCCGGTGTTGCTGAGATTCTTAGCTGGCAGCTACTTAAGGCGGGATGACGCAGGAAACACTAACTGCCAATATCTACTAGACCGACATCGAGCAGACATAAAACTATCTGAAATAATGACACAACAATATACTGACTTTCCAAATGACTTTTAAAAACTGCAACAGAGAGCTATAACCCGACAACGCCGCTCTCAATATATTAAAAAGCCCTGGATTGATGTGCTGTCCACATCGCTGAGCCAGACGCACGCACACAAATAAATATGGATCTCCTCTAGAGGCCATATGGCAGCGTGATCGATAACGATCAAAGGAATTACGCGTGATTGTTACGCTCACCTGTGGAGACAGGGCGGTGGGGGGCTGGGTGAAGAGTGTGGAGTGGGCTGCAGACCGAAGGCCGTGTGCTCTCCTGACGGTCTGGCGGCTGAACGGAGCGGACAGGACCTCCTGCTGAAGGAAACACACGGACAAGTGTAAGCGGCGTGGTTTTAGCGCAAAGTGGGAAGGAAGTGTTTGGAGGGAATCGCAATGAAATAGGGAAATAAGAAACTCTCATGCTATTTTCACAACAGTCACCATCGGGGGCCCAACAGTATGTGGCAATGAGCTAAAAAGAGGCTTAAAATAATGAGGCGTGAAAGTGGTAGTTTAAATTCTATCCCCCCCCCCCCCTCCCCTCCACCCCCTTCCCCTCATCATCACAGGCCGGAGCAATTTCCTTTCCAATTTCTGCAATTCAAACGCACCGTGTGTGCAAGGCAGGCTGTCATGCAAAACGTGTTGTGTACGCCGGGGGGGGAGGCGGCCTCCACTGACCGCTGGTCGGTGATGAAAGAGCAGACCGGCCAGGCTGCTCCACACCTAAACCAGGATTAGCAGGTATTTATGAATTCATTATCAATTAGGCTGATTGCATGGCGACTGTTACCACGCGAGAGGACGTGAGCATGTGTGTGTGTGCGTGTGTGTGTGTGTGTGTGTGTGTGTGTGGGTTTATGACTAAAATACTTTCACCTTCACGTTAGTGTGTGTGCACTCAGATGCTCCCAGCACTGAGGAAAGATAAGAAGGCGATGAAGTGGGATACTCCCATTATAAAACACCGAGAGCACCTTGACTGTGCATTGAGCAACGAGTGCAACCGCTCCCATCAGACCCATGTATTTGGACCTGCTTAGCCTCAGGGCGGGTCTGACCACAGACATTTGCATTACGTGGAGCTAAGTACTTTTAATGCTACGCAAACATGCCTCCGGTGTTCGACGGCACGACAACCAGAAAAGTCAGATGGTTACATCCTCAAAAAAAACAGTCCACCGTCACCAGAAGAGGCAACGCTGTCAAATATGAAACAGTCAGGACCTGATTTACTCCCACTATTGTAAATAAAACATGCTGTCCTGAGTAGTAAATGTGTGGAAGACAGCAGGTGCAAACCATAAAATATGCAAATACTGAATTTGTGTCACTTGCTTTAAAATACAATTTCTGCATGTTTGGGCTTAAAAATCAACATACATAATTGAAGAGTTTGTCTTCATTAGTTGTTTTTTTTTATGAAAAACCTGCATGTTGTAATTGGAAATGCAGATTCCCAGGTTGAGTTTGTTTCAATAACACTCTAAACACATTAACTCTGTGATTAAATAGGAATATGTTTACTTGCTGAGAGTTATAGGAGACCACCTTTGAATATCAAGCTACACACACAGCAGCCAGTTATCTTAGCTTAGCATAAAGGCTAAGGGGAAAGCTGGCTTGGCTTTGTCCAAAGGCAACCACTTCTGCCTTCCAGCACCTCTAAAGCTCACAGATAAAAAAAAAATGAGAGTGCTATCAATCTTCTCACATAAAACTCAAGGAAGCCAATATGCATATTTCCCGAAATTCCTTCAAAAAAGAAAGTGAATTAATTTAAATAATTGCCTCATAAATTTAAGATATCCTTCAACCAGCCCATCCTCCTGTTCAGGGGAGGGAAAGAAGCCTACACTGTAAAAAAAAAAATCCTAAAAAAACGGTAATTTTCTGGCAGCTGGGGCGCCAGAAAAATACTGTGAAATAACAGAAAATTACTTTCTCATAAAAATACAGTTATTTTCCATAATAAAAATACAGTTTGTATTTGTAATTTTAACAAGATTTCCCTTATTTTCAGGTTGCTTTTAACGTTTAATTACAACCATTTTCACATTTTAAAACAATTAAATTCCCTAGAAATATAGTAAGTACACGTTGGATTACAAATAATAATGCTTAAATTTACAGAAATGTGCTGTTATTAGTTGGTTTTATAACATTATTTTATAGAAAAAGGTTGTATAATAATTTATATTTGATGTAATATAACTGTATATGACACATGAAATAATGTGATTCATCTTTCAAAACATGTCAAAAAACTGTTGAAAAACTAGATATTGGGTTTAAAATTACAACAATTTAATGTTAATTTTAGATCACATCAAATGTATATTTAGTTATTTTAGTTGTTTTTAACATTTAATTACAAACATTTTAGGTTTTAAAACAGTGAAATTACCCATAAAGATGGTAAATTAACATTGAAACAAGAACAGCTACAATTTTCCCATTCTCAGTATTTTTATTCAACTGTAACAGGTAACCATTATTACAGCAATATTCAAAAATCAATTACATTAAAATGACTCTGAAACAAACAAAAAAAAAAATCAACTGAATTGGAAATGAAAAAAAAAAGTTGAGTTACCAATTTACAGTATTATTTCTATCCAAGGCATCCATAACTCCATAACTGAGCACTTCTTATTCCCTCCACTTGTAGTCTGACATTTTGGTCATCAGCGTGAAAACTTTTGGACTGACTGCAGGTTGTTTTTGGTGGTGTTCCACTCCACTTTTGATCCCTTGTCTCGATTTCTCTTGAAGAGGAACCTGTCTAATGAAAAGAAAACAATTTTAGTAACTGTGGACTGTACTATATTTGTATACCTTTGCAAAAAGGTTACACAACAGTGCTTTGGGTGTCTTGAAAAGCACAATATAAATACACAAAGATGGCATAGTGACTTTAAAAGTCTGCTATAGAACATATTACACACCATACATGTAAATGTACTTCACAAAAATCCTTTTAAAACTTACCCATGACTGCTGCAACGCGGCGAAACTCCTTCCTGAAGTGATCCTGGACATCCACGTCGACCGACAGGCGACGAACAAAGTCCAGGACGAACACCTTCGACACCGACTGCAGGCACTGGCGATGAGCGCACGGAAGTCCTCCCCTGCCTGCTCCACCGTTCTCCTGGCCGTCAGGTTGTTGCTGGGGGCAAGAACACAGACGAGGTCTGGGGTACGTGGCACAATAGCACCCACCAGCTCGATCCTCAGGTCCCTGGTGCAAGCCCCCGGCGTCGCCATGGCACCAAAGGAAAGGCATCCCTCCGGCATCGTGACAAACCCATCCACGATGCTGCGAAGGTGGGAGTCCCCAACAGAAGAACAAACTGGAACAACACAACGGAGAATTATTATCATGCAAACAAGATTATGATCAACATCAAACATCATTTGTCAAATAACTTCCAAAACAACATTACCTGTTTGTCTGGAGAATCTGGTGGGATGACCAACTTGTGGCTCCTGCCGGTAAAAGCAGAAGTTGGCCACTTCCTCACGGCATGGCGATGACCAGTTCCATGGGCTAGTTAAAAAGACAAAATCAGTCAGAAATGTCATTCATAATTTATAATAATTATATAAGCATAGCTCTTTCCACTAGGTCAGGTGTACACATATAGTGAGAAAACACCTAACAATTAAAGTAAAACATTCAATGATATTAAAAAACGTTTGAGTACAAACCAGAGGGTCTGCCGGAGAAAGAGATGACAGGCTCCTGCCTGTCACACCGATCCTCCATCCTCTGCTTGGCAGCAACGGACAGCCAGTGGTTTTACCCGTGAGGCATCCTTAATGAAAAAAAGGCACACTGGACAAAAACGTTATCAGGAATATAACAGTGAAAACTTGTATTGAATGCAGTCAAACAAATAGAAACCCATTCCTCTGGTACTCACAGTGTCTACTGGTCTCCTCCCTCTGATGATTTTCTCCACTGCAAAAAAAAAATCAATAATAATAATTGTGGTTATTCATATAACATCAAGTCATATATCATATCATTAAAATGTAATCTCAGACCACTTATCATACAGAGCTGGAATCTAATCTCCATAATATATAAACGTTCTTAAACATACGTCAGCAGTGGAAACAAAGTGTAATATATATATATATATATATATATATATATATATATATATTATACATATACAAGTTTTGAATTTATCTTACACAGGCTTGACCCAGCTATTACAAACTCAAACCTTTATAAGCCATTTAATTATTGCAGGAGGCTGCACGTGTACACATTAACATGCTGTATATCATACACACAGCCACTTCGCTTGCGCTTCAAGACGTGTGAAAAAAGTGCATGACTAGCAAAAATATCCATCATATCTCCCCTGTCCCTATTGAACTTGAAACTGCATGAGACACCGCCATGGATATATTGTCTTTTCTTGCAGTGGGATATCTGTGTAAAACGCTGAGTAACTACCGTAATAAATATGAAATTAACAAATTAATTTAAATGCAAACTCATGGTGGAAACCAAAGCACACGACAAATACTGCTTAGCTCAAGACCGTAAAACAAACTCACGGTTAAAGGCAGAGCTCGAAAAAGCTATTTACCTCAAGGCTACCAGTCAGCCAGCCAGCTAGCTAGCTAGCTACCTGAATAGCGGACTTAAGCTAACGGCCTTTAACTCAACCACACAGGACAAGATAAGTTATAAATAAAACACGTAATTCTTTTAACATAGTAACCACTATTAACTTTAAGAAAGACAATATGTACCAGTGTTGATAATGTCATTAGCTGTATCAGCCCATGCTGTTGCTCGCTAACGGACATAGCTACGACATAGCCTACCAAGCTAACATGTGCATGCTAAATACAGATTAAAATTCATTAATAGTTCAAATAACTCACGGTTCGTTCGTTCGTGCACCAAAAGCTGTCCCAATGTGGTCTCCTCTCGTTGTCCAAGGTCCAAAGTGCCAAAAGCCAGTCCAAAGTCCAACGCCAAATATCCAAAAGCCTCTCGTGAGATTCGTAAATGCCGCTCGGAAAGATCTGGAATATACGACTGGCCGATTGAAGACGCAACGTAGTGTATACTGTCTCACTATTAGCCAATCACAGCGCTTAAAGATGGACGAGAGCACGTCACAGATTCGACACGCCACAGACGTGTCCAGACACGAAAAATAACTAAACAGGAAAAAGAAACGCGGCGACAGGAAGTCCACAAAATAAAAGCGCTCTATATCGGATTTATATAAAATATGAAAGCAAAATCAAACATGACTTACACTGACATATTTAAAACAACAATACGTATTACTATGTTGCCATAGTTTACAAATGTATGCAGTGAATTAAGTAAGCCATGACAATGCCACGATTTTAGATCCTTATTGTAACTTCAGTGTACATTGTGTGATCAGCTCCAAACTTCACACAGTTGATGAGAGTCCCACCCTGAACACGTCTGCACTGCAATATTGACTCACAATCAGAGCGCCACCTATTGGCGACATGAAATGTCATGTTTTTACACTCGTATGCACTCCTCCTCATGTGTCAAATTTGGCCGGAAGAGCCTCCAGACGTTGCTCACGCTTCCTGTCGAAGATTGGGAGGACGCTTTGAATGCCGTTACCGCGCCGTTATGTCTCCATGTAAGAGGGAGCGACGTTTACAGTGGGTCGCTACAGTCCCAGTGTTGTGTAACTTTGCACCCCAGTCGAGCATGATGACTTTAATCGTCTGATATGGTAATCGACATGAAAATTCAGGCAAGGGACGACCAGCGACGTGGCATGTGGCCAGGCCAGGCTGCCCTGCACTGGCAGGCGTTTGTAGCACTAACCGAGTTGGCTATGCAAGGGCCCATTCATCACTGCGCAGTTTTAATTGTAGTTGTTTTCAATGAAAACATAAGTCAATTAACAAATAAATTATAGTAAAATTAGAAATTAAATAGTTATTTTACTATTCATTTCTCAGTAATTTTAAATGATTTTTTCCCTTTTTTTTACAGTTTTAAACTTGAAATTTACAGTTTATTCCCTTAAATAACAGACACATATTTGTGAAATTACGATACATTTGTGAACGTATTTTAACAATAAATATATGTATTTGTAATGTGTTTTTTTGTAAAATAACAGAAATATTGTGTGTTTTCACAGTTACAATGATTTCATGTTATTTTACATTTGACATGTAAAATCACAGTCTCTTTTTGTAAATTGAATGGTATTTTAAAAATACAGAATAAATATGTAAAATAAACAGTAAAATTCTGTTATATTACAATTTTTTTTTACAGTGTATCCCAGCATGCATTGGGAGAAGAAGCTGCATGTTTTTGGCCCTGTGGCTGTAAACCAAACACACTTTTACACTGCGGGAACATGCAACCAGACCGGCCACATGTGGCGAGTGGATTCCAGCTGTGACGTGCACCGCCAGCCACCACGCTGCTAGTGAATGTAAGCTATACATTAATGATGCAATGAGCCTTTAATATGACAGCTGGCACGAGAAGCCTAATGACATATCTGCTGTGTGTCCTCTATCAGAGCTCTGATCTATAGATATGGGCGTGCACTTAACAACGTTTCTCTCTATACATGTTATGACACAATTACCGTTCTTTTAACGACTTCCAGCCTCGTTAAATTAAAAAGGACAGAGACATTTTCCCCATTTGGGTTTCTGCCATTGGCAGCGGTTAGGAATATATCTTTACACAAGGAACACTTGTGTAAATTAGGGTCGGTTTCTATTACATTAATATCTTCCGTATAAATGTAATCCTCAGCATGCAGGCTTGTGGAGGTGCGGCAGTAGCCGAGCTCAAACATTAGCTACGCCAGAGGGGGCGCCGTGATAACCAGCAATGATGACATGCTTGTTCCTCCGGCTTCTCCAAAAAACAAGCACAAATTAATTCTTGAAAATGGCTGAGGAGCGTTAATGAAAGGCACTTTCCATTCATTATTGTGCTGGACGTGGACTTTTTTTTTTCCAACCAAAGCAGGAGCTTTCAAACCGAGCGTCATTCAATAGTCAATGGACCTTGGTGCTAAGATAACATGTTGCAACAGGATCATTGCCTCTTCCTTATCTATGCCAAGTCAGCCATTCAGCATTGACTCATAGGAGGGGCCTGAACTCAAGACTCCAATGGCTATAAAAAAAAAGTGTCCATGAACTGCCAGGGGAGCCTCTGCTACTGTGGAGGAACAGCAGCATTAGGGGAAATGTTGCAACCCCACGGACTCATTTTCATTCTGCTCGTGAATTCAAGCTGCGGCGGCGTTACAGTATGAGAATAAAGTGGATCAATAAGCTCCCATTCAAAAAACAATGCAGGTTTTTCTGCAATAATTATGAGCCTCTTGTGCACAAAATAAACACCCCACAATAATTTATAAGAAACTATATGATATATACTATTTTTATATCATATATAGGCCTATATATCTCCACAGACTGTGGGAAACCTGAACAATTAAGTCCCGTCTGTTAGAGGTGAGCAGATCCTCAACGTTACTTAACGCAACAAAAGGTTCAAAGTCAAAGCGGTGCGTTAATTACTCCTTCCGAGCAACAATGAATCCCACAAGGTTTTAATGCAACTCCAGAACAATACATGTATACCACCATGTGCTCCAGCCTACACATACGAGCTGCTGTGACCTCTCCGCACCACCAGCAGGCCCGGCGAGGGAAAGCTCCATCTATTTCTGTTGATTGCACTGCCACAGAGGACAACAGCTGCTCTCTCTAGATACCGACCACGTCGCTCACACAGCCAGTGAATGTACACCTAAGACACGCCACCTTGTTCCCCCGACACAAAGAGGCATCAGCTGGTCGAGTCCCTACTGACGATGGCTTTTCTTTGTTTGCGCAATATAACAATGCAACCTCCACCATCAACCAGCCTGATGGTTTACAGCGTATGTAGGAATATGTTCTCACACTCTCCATTAATCCCTGCATGTCAGCACCATGATAACCACATTAAAGTGCTCTTTCATTGATTCACAGACCTGTCAACAAAGATGGGTAATACAAGAACCTAGCTTTCTTATAATGATGAAGACATTCTCAAATCGTATTCCCCAGCAGTACATCTTTTTTGCGCGTGCATCAATCAGCCACATCACACACGTGTGACACGCTCAGAACATGCTTCACGCTGTCACATCCAGAGAATAAGTGCCTGCCGCCTGCCACGTATTGATTAACTGATTGACTTATGGCTCTGTGTGTGCAGCGGCGCCGATCTCAGCCAAACACAGACGTGTCGAACCAAAACCAAAAGTCGTTCTAAGGTAGCTCGTTTCGCACCGAGTCTTTATCCGTCAAAGCCTCTCGTGTCGTCGGCCTGATGCGTTTGACACCTGAGCGTCGCCTGATCCGCAGCGTTCGCATGCCTGAATGTTGAAATGAGCTCCGAGAACGCGGGCCCGGACTCCAGGATTCTGTCACCTCGGCACATTCCCCCCCCCCCCCGCGAACGCACCGACGTGATCCCCCGAAGCAGCTTCAATTACTGGGAACGACTCATGAGCGAGAAGCCAGAAGACTCACATGCCTCCTGACGTGAGACACCTCCACAGCTCAGATTGGCTAATGGTTTGTCTCCGTTTACAGCACCATCTACCTTTTAAAAACATGACGATACATTTGAATAAATCCATCATCCTTGACCACTATTTACATTTTTTACTCGTCACCTAAACCTGACACTTTATATGCCATTTATATGCAGTGAAAGTTCTGCTTTCTTTCTTTTTCTCCCCTGTTTTTGAGGGAGTTTTCACAATGTCGTCTGCTGTTCATATTTTAAAGCCCTCTGAGGAAAGATTGTGTTTTGTGGCTTTACAAATAAAATTGGAATTGAATCAGTAAAGTGGACGGTAACTCTAAAAGAGACGCGTGACAGCCGTTTCTACCATCATCACATCCTCTTGCCCTCATACGCGTTCAAACCTACAGCTTATTAATATTGCATGTTGAGTACAGAGAGTGAAATGACATGTGCAGCCCGTTGTCTCCATGTCTTATGTTTTCTCGGTGAAGTCTCGTCGTCAGCAGGTTCTGCAAAGCTGCACGTTTTCAATGACTCTGCACCAAAGTGACCAACATTTATCGTGCAATTTAAGCGAATCACATTCTGATCTGGCTAATCTGTGCTGTATCTGTATCTCTTCTTCCTGCCTTGCTCGTTCGACCTCGCTGCATCTTCCTCCACTAGTAGGAGGAAGCCAGTCAGCCCTTGGGGGGGGGGGGGGGGGGGGGGGGCCTTCATCTCGGCCACCGAGAGCCGAGATGAAGAGAGTGAGATGGGGGGAGTTAAATGAAATTTCCAACACATTAAGCACACCCTGTTACCCAGTCCATGCACGGCAAGGGTGAAGAGGGGCGGGGTGCTGCCGAGTGACCGCTATCCAGCATTTATCGCTAAGGAGAATTGATCCATTTACAGGGCTTCCCCGGATGTTCTCTGCTGATAGGCGGACACATTAAGACAGTAGCTCGGGGATTGATAGGCAGCAGCCTGTCCAGGTAAGCCGAGGGGATGTGAAGGACTCAAACTACAAGCACCGTCAGACACAGTCGGACACAGTCAGACAGTCAGACATCCCAAGCTAACCAACAGTCGACCTCGTCTGCCAAGGACACATAGACAGCGCTATGCCTGTACGAGTGTGCAGTTGCGTGAGCTTTGCAGCAAAGGGCTGGACAAAGGAATTACCGGAGCCATGCTGCAGGGTTCCTGCAAGCCGATATAAACCGGAGAAACGTGACGCAACAGAGCGCTGCCCTTCTGTCATTTATTCAATCTGCTCGTGAAAACACACACACACACACATATATATATATATATATATATATATATATATATATACAGGGTCATCAAGGCGAGTGGGGTGTGCAGAGAGTGGGGTTGACAGCTCGCCGTCTCCTGCTGCAGCGGAGATGAATGGGCGCGCTGAAAACCGCCTTCATTCATAATGGAATACGGCAACAAAGCAGCTCCATCCCCAGGTGTATCGGGGACTCTGAGACGAGAACAGACGGGAAAGCAAGGGGTGGGAGACTAGCACAAATGCTGATACCTGCTAGAAAGTAAAGTCCTACATCTACCATAAAAAAAAAAATTTGTCTGATTCACTGCTCCAGGTGTTACCTAAATAAAGCTCGGGAAGGAGTGGAGAGAGCAGCGGCGTAACATTGCTGGAAAGCCGGAATGGCCTGGAAATGTCAGAACAAACATCGCTGACTTGATCACACATTTAAAAACCCTCGCTGTGCTGTCTCACTTTTTAAAAAAAAAAAAAGGGAAGACATAAGGTCACGTAGAAAAGAATGAGGAACTATGATGATGAGAAAAAAAGGATTTACAGTAAAACGTAAAGGAGGAGGACAGGGGGCGAAAACAAACAAAAAAAGGTCGTAGGAAAATGCGGCGTTTGCTTTATCTCTTACAAAAAGACACATACACGTCCTAGCGAGCCGTGGAGATGACGCTGATGATCAGCAGCACGGAGTGTGGAAGCGTGGGAGTGAGGGGGAGGAAGCACATGAGAGAGAGTGAGAGGGGGGAGTGAGCAACGAGCATCAGAGAGAAAAGGAGGGACAGTGCATGAAAAAGAATTCTGTCTGAGTGTGTGTGTGATTCTGCATGTCTGCAGATATGTGTGTGTGTGTGTGTGTGTGTTGTGTGTGTAGTCATTACAAAAGCAAGCACTTCCTCAATCAGTGCCACAAATAGCACGAACCACCTACTTACCAGATCCTATATGAATAAATAGCCCGATTAAATTATAACATTGGAACAGAAAAGAGCACATTTTATCTTGAGTCGATACCAACACTCCCTGTTTACACAATTAAGCATAAAAAAATGTAAAAAAAAATGAAGCAACACGGCCAACTGTTGTATATACTAAATATTGTGTACTCCGCATTGTCGGGTTTCCAAACTAAGTGGCTCTAATTTTACATCGGCAGCAGTTTCTTTTTCTCCGTGGTGTTCACACATCGTGGATTTCAGAATAAGAAGCAGTTTAATCACGTGAGTCATCTGCTGCTGCTGCTGCTGCTGCTGCTGCTGCTGCTGCTGCTGCTGCTGGAGCACAAAAGGACAACGTCTCCGTCACTCAACACTTTAAACTTCAGGTTGAGCCTGTAACTCCAGTGGTTCTCAATCTTCTCGTGTCACGGTTTTGTGCTCATGATTAGCGTTAAGTGGGAGTGTGTGCTGTGAAATGGTGACGTAAGCTACGGCTACAGAACACATCACACTTGCTTGCGCTGGTTAGAACTTTCCCCCTAAGTCCCGCCCCTCGAATGAAGATCGACCGATCACAGCGTAGCACCAGCCATCTCCGATGGGGATCTGACAGCTGTCCTGCAGTGCTCCGTAGACTCTCATGCAATCGATTCAGATTATCTTCATTTTCAAGCTGTTTTTTGGGGATTTCCAGCGAGTCACGGTTCACCATGCAATAGTGATGCTTATCAGCATGTCTATGCAGCACTAGCTTCTATTTATTGAATGTCTACATGTGTTGTCATGACTGCCACAGGGAATAAAGACCGACATGACTTCCTTCATTTCATTGTCTTCAGTCTTGGTCATGAGGCGATGTGGTGGATTTCTTTCACTCTGATCTGAAGGCTTCTATCTTGTTAAGCAGCCTCCCTCTGCTGATTTTGAGTGATTCATGTGAGTGCTCTGATGCATAAATGTAAACAAATAAAGCTTTTTTTTTGTGATCTTTTTTCTCTCTCCCCGACCGGCCATCTGGAACGTGTGTGCTTTGACTCACACAAACGCTCTCTCGCCTACTCTTAAACCGGCTCATTATAGCACACTTGGACACTGTGGGCATTGTGCGCACTGTGAGGTGTGCTTGTATATAATTTCCACTCCACATATTAGAAAGTAACTGCACTGACCTGCAATATCATGACCCTGCTTAAGAGCTTCTGCAGGTTAGATATTATTAATGCAGAACAGGACACGCTGTGCTGCTCCTCCACATCATAACCTTCTATTGGAAAGCATCACTGAGGCCTTTGATGACTGGTTATCTTATTGCAAGTGAACCTCCATGACATCACAGATCACTGCTCATCACCGTTGCCAGTACAGATATCGCAATAATATCAGAGTTCCTCCTCAATCTTCGGTTCTCCACCAGACTCTGGGAAGCACACTCGCCATTATTCTGATCAATGAATTCTAAGTCTGTTTGTTTGAGGCTGTGAGAGATCAGACCGCTCCTACTGTTAAACTCCCACTGCCTTAGACAGACGAGATGTATTTCAGCAGGACTAGGAAGATGTCAGTCGAACACAGAGATCTAAATGGCAATAAAGCACTCAGACAGACTGCAGGAATAAAACCTTATGTATTTTCTCCCCTCCGGGATGTTGTGACAATTGCCAAACGACATTGAGCAGCAGCAGCTCTCTTCAATTTATATTTGACAAAATAATAAGTTATATTCAATTTTGCATCAAAGGATGTGTGGATTTGAGGGAAAGCCTCATAGGCAATTCAATAATTCAAGACTGGGATGAACACTGCCACTGCCTGTGCACCGTAGCGTTACATTTATTCCTCCTTCTGCATGGGAGGAAGTGAGGAGTGCACGGCTGTGCAGTCACCCAATAGCCGAGTTGTGAAGAAGGCTTTTCTGCAGAGATCTGTACCGTATCCTGCTGGATGAGACCATGTCAAGAATGCAGAGGCCCATTTTTTGCATAAGAAGCTGAGAACAGGAGACAATGACATGGATAACCTTCAATTCTCTGTTGGGGGAAAGAAAAAGGACATTTTCAGTGCGCAAAGTGTTACCCATGGCAACAGCAGCGACCAGGACTTTTGAAAAGCTCCAAGAAGCCGTATATTTACTTCTCTTCTCACCACAAAACCAATCAAACTCTGTCAGTCACCTGCGCACGCACTCTGTGGCCTTGGTGTTTGCCAAGGAGAATTTCTCACATTTTAGAAATTCCAGTGTAAAATAAGTGGATTTAGAGGACAAACATTACTCACTTTAGAATTAAACACAAAAAATGCCCTGTAATCGAAAAAATGGAGATACTCCTAATCCACTCACCACCTCCCACATTATCCCCCTCTCACCTCTCCATACCCCTGCTTTTTTCCCCTCCCTCCATCCCTTTTCCTTCCCATCCAGGTCAGGTTGGGATCTCCCCCAGGGTTCCCCTCAGGTCCCGGGTCAGTAAAGGCTCCGAGAGTGCAAGTTGAAAGCTCAGCTGGAGGTCCGTCACTGATCTGCTCCGCTGCTGAGCTCAGCTCTTCTGCCCCCTAAACTGCTCAACTATTTACCCTGGGAAAACAACAACCGGGGCGGATAACTGGTAACTGTCTGGCTGGATGATAAGGATTTGACTTCCATGCAGTGAGAAAATCGAGGAATACGTCAGACGGTAACCTTTCTTTCCGACGGGGAGATAATTGCCTTCTCCCCGCGCATAACAGGGAAGTAAGTGGGCTCCGGTGCAGATGGGCTGCACAGCAGGCGAAACACCAGAGAAGAGACTCAAATAACTGGGTCAGGGAGATGTGGATCAGCAGAGTCTTTTCATATGCATTGGAACGGCGCACAGCCCCATCCAGATCAATGCCCCGGAGACGACAGCCACACTCGGTTGCCTACATTAGCAGAGGGGGAGGAAACCGAAACTCAAATAATTAAATATAGCTGCCGCGTGCCGGACATGTGGCCACTTTGACATACCTTTAGAGCAACCTAATGGAGCACAATTCTAGTGAGGCACATTCACGTGACTCGTACAGGCTGCCAGTGGGGTCATGAGATTCCAATGAGATACAAAAAAAAAGCCCTCAGATGCCCCTACTACTCTCGGTAGACCGGTCTATGAAAATAAGATTTCAATCTGCGTTTGTGAGCCTGACTGTCTGTGTGCGTGGGTGGTATTAGGCGAGTGATGCAAACTTCCCAAACAATGGTTTGCATGGTGTTTCCCAAGCCAAATGGGGAAGCTGCTGAAGTGTACGAGGTCGAGTCATACAGTCAGAACACACTACACCAATGGAAACGCTGTCCTGACAACAGGGAATGCAAATACACGCTTTTTCTTTTTTTTTGCTTAAGAATCCTGTCCTTCACAATAGCTTTCTGATCACACAGCCAAAGCCCAGATGAAGACCGTCGCCATGGAAATGCGTTCTCCAACAAAGTCTCCTCTCCACCATCTCCTCCATCCTATTTATAGAACAGTGGGGCACCAGCTCGTTGGCAAAAGATGACTAACCGTACAGTGAGAAAGGAAAATGTCTAGTATCGCCACGCTGCAGGTCCTTTTTTACTCTCCGCTTCGTTTCAAATCAAAGGCTTTGAACGGGCGTTCACACAAACAGCTGACAAACAATCCCCATGCCTCACAAAGAGGAAGCAGGGTTGTTTTTTCTTTTTTTTTTTATGTGAGTGAAGTTGTGAGAAGCTTGGCCTGCGGGTTACGGGCGCACGCGGAAAGCCAGACAGCGGCGTGAAGACAGCGGGCAGCGGGGTCGTCTCTAACCGTCGCTGGCAGAAGGTCGCGACTCGGCGGTCTGTTGCTTTTTGACCTCTCGTGTGTGGAATGAGAATGAGTTTTCCTTTTAGGTCAACAGCCTCTTTCCTCCATCTCAATCAGGGGGGGAAAAGGGGTGTGAGGCGAGCGTGTGCACGGTGGGAGTCCATTAAAGACCTGCGATGGGTGCATTCACACAAACAGTCTGAAGACACTGCCAGAGCTCAAGGGAAAATTCCCCCCTCAGCCATGCAGATATCGCTAATTAGCATTAGCCTACATGACTGTCATGCTTATTAACACCACACTGCAGTGGCAACATAAAGAAGAGTTGGGTGTTCCTCGATGAGCGAGGACAACAATTACGACCATCAGCTTTCATTAACAAAGACTCCGACCCTCAATAGACGTTAATGAGTCGCCATAATCAAATGCCACCATATCTTAAGTGTCATTATTATTATTATTGGATATCCCCTCTTGAATGGATGCCCTGACACGGTCGACCGCTAATTGCTCTTTTAATCCAAAAAAACAAAAAATAATTTCCAAAATCTCCCCCGTCAGTGTGTCCCATCGGAGACCTCATCAACAAAACATTACAGTAGCAGAGCTATTTACATAAGCAATTTACTTCCACCCGGCTTCCCGGAGGTGAACTGAGCAGAGACTAGATTGCATCTCCCACACATCATCCCCTCTAAGTCCTCCATGACTTTCACCTACCAAAAGGACACTTTATAAAAGGCAGGACACAGTGTTTTAGAATAGGCTTGGCCTGATGTTAAGTTAGATAAATTGACAATATATTTGTGAGACAATATCATTTCCACTTTCACTCATTTTTATACAGTTAGTAATAATGAGGTGAGGCCTCTGGTTGTATTAGATCATTGTCAGTGTTGCTAATCAATGGGCAGGGCTGCTTTATGTCAATATTAGATTTCCAGGACTTTGGCAGCAGTGTGAAGTAACTTAATTTTGCAGGTTGTTTTTTCCCCCCAAATTGACTCTAATTGAAATTTAGAGATCATTTAGGCTATATCAAAATCCATATACCAATAACACAGTACTACCACCTATTGTAGCTTTGAAGAACCATGCATTCAGTCTGGTACAGATTCATTTTAACCTGAGTGAAATCATCAGATGCACTTACTGTACAGCCGTATAGAATAGAATAGAATGCCTTTATTGTCGTTGCACATTGTACAAAGAGAAAGTGGTCATTTGACGCTTCTATAGATCAATAATTTCTCTCGTGATGTATCGCTGTTTTGTGACAACGATGAGGAAGAATGAAGAATAAGTTAAATCAAATATGCAGCACAACAGTAATATTACATTAATTATGTGATATGATAATTTGGATAATTTTCCCAGGGCTAGCATAACATTTACAGGAAAAAAAACCTTCTAATCTGGTCAACAATTCCAGTTCAACTTCCAGCTCCAGAATGATGAGGCAGCACCATCACCACCCTACCAGGTCTCTGTCCCCTCCTCCACCGCTTCATGAAACAGTCATGCTTATTCAATGTGCATCTCCAGCCATTGATCCACTTGTGCTGGTATAGGAGTTAATTAAACGAGACAAGGCTCAAGACCCGGACCCCCGATTCATTTAAAAAATTGGAGTTAAGTAGTCAGAGACCGGTCACCCATTAAGAGCAAAGCCATTCAGATTTTCACCTTGCAGGGCAACCAAAAAAAAAAAAAAAAACTGCACATGCACACCAAAAAGCCCTCGGAGAAGTCCCGATCGACCTTGACCTGAGCGAGACGTGTTTTGTTCGTCTCATCCGTCCAGCTAATTATCAGAAATGAGACTTGAGGGCTTAGAGTCCATTGTTCTGAAGGGGCGTGCATATTGTTTGTTTGTTTTCGTCCATTGTGAATCCCCCCATGTGCTTGTGTCTACTTGGGCACTGCTGCAACCTGGGTAATTACAGTGCAAACACACTCAGCCGTATAGAGAGTCTTCCTTTTCAGGGGCTCTTTGACTCGACGCTCCAAGTCTAATCAATCTCAGTGCTCGACTGCCGGTTGTGTAATGACACGAGCATCATTGGGAAACCACAGACGTCTCATTTCAGGCATGCGAGCATGCTGGAGACGCAAAGAGGGGACAATGCATGAGGCGAGGGAAGCAAAGAGCCCCGTTTAAGTGTGCTATGTTGTTCGTGGGTGGCAGGCATCCCGTTTCCTGTCATGACCTTTCAGACCACATGTCGTCCCTGAGCAGCTGCCAGGCAACCACTTGTTTCTGTGTGTCTACTGAGATACCCAGTTATTTCATGGTTAAAGAAAGAACCTAGTCATGACGCGTGACACTATAGGCTGGGACCCCTCCTCAACCTCCTGCCAGAAACTCTTGAATGGTGAAATAGCATCAAACCTTAGCTAAGAATCATCATGTGCATCTTCAAATGCGTGCACGAATGAATCCTTTGTGCCATTAGTGGTAACTGAATCATAATCCTTCTCTTCAATTTTTTTTTTGATCGTGACAGAGCGATGGTAAGGAGCAACAAACAGCAGCCCGCCTGGCAACGGGCCCGGCTAAGCCGCCGTGGAGAGAAGAATTCCTCTGGAGTCGACACGCGCGTACACCTCCCACCCGGCCACAATGACCTCAACACAAGGGTGATGTCACAGCTCCCCGTATATCCGGTTTAACCATGACCAGCAAAGCCCTCATCTCCCTGGAAACCTAACACCAGGATGTTTCACCATGCATTTAAACTCTGAAATCAACTGCTGTAGGTTTATAAGAAGAGATACTCTCCAAACAAGGGGCTAAAAAAGGCGTAACAAACATGAAAATGTCACCATTAACACCAGAACACCAATCCATCAGGAACCGAAGTGCCATTAGCCTTGTTTAAGTTTGCAGTTGTCCCCTTTGATAGTTAACCGTTTACTATTTTGTGACCTTTATTTGGCTTTTAAGGTTTGTCTGCAATAATGTGTTGCTAAACTACAACCGAATGGAGCAGAATTGCGTCCTTGAACGATCGGTAATGCATTACTTCTTTGTGACTTATATTGCATGCATCAATAATTTACAGTGCGACTATATCTATCAAATCAGTTGTCAGGGATCTTACATTTTCTTGCCTCCCCATCTTATGAGATGGATCTTATTAGATGTGTTCTTGGAAACATGGTGCAAGTATTATCTTTTGGAGGGTGCTGCTATTCAGAGCAATTGTGAAGTTGGCAGCAGCAGATCCACCACGTCCAATTAAGAGCTGCCTCGCTGTTGACGGCTGAGCCAGATTCATCTCTCCCGCTGCCTGGATAACAGTGATGGTTCTACTCGTGCTGCACTGCACTTATTTGTTTTCTACATCAAACTAGGCGTGCACCCCGTACTGATATCAGATATCAGGCCCGTACCGACATTAATAGGCAGATCAGGTATCGGGGACAATGGAGCCGATCTATTTAATTCAATACTTTATATATCGCCTTCATTATGTACCAGAATTTTAATACCTGTTTATGTTTGACCAATTTGCTGCTGAATTAAAAAAGGTTTACACTTGAATTGTAATACCTGATGATTATTTATCATTTTAATCATCGATAGATAGATAGATAGATAGATAGATAGATAGATAGATAGATAGATAGATAGATAGATAGATAGATAGATAGATAGATAGATAGATAGATAGATAGATAGATAGATAGATAGATCCATGCATCCCTGCTTTAAACAGCGCAATTGTGATTTATGGATCTACTTTTATGGATTCTATATAATGCATCATATCATTTTCAATTCAATAAAGCAGCACAATGTAGATACGTTGGAGCAGAGAATGGCTGATATGAGATGCTTGACACACAATAGGATGCTTTTTACTCTCATTAATATATTAAAAAGGTGAGACCTGAACTAGGAAGGTGTCATTTACTTGCATGCTTCGGGGGAAAAGCAGGTGACACAGATGCCAGTCGCAAGTTGAAAATTATACACGTATTTATCAAAAGCTTAATTGTCACTAGCCACCGAGTCACCCTCCCTAAACTCCCAGCATCCATCCTACTCGGCCGCCTGTATTAATTCACCATGAAATTCTATAAACAAGGGGATAAACGATCAATACCTCCTGAAGGAGAGGTCGACCTCGCCCCCCTCTCTCTCTTGCTAATTAGCTGCCTATTGGAGTCTTGATATTTTGCAGAGGGAAGCTCTGTCAAATTGAACTCTGCAAGAAAAAACAAGGCGGGATCAATTTGCGACAGGAAGCGAGTGCATCTTGTCCCCTTTGTCGCCGAGGAGAGAATTTTGGTGTGATGGCACCTTGTGAGGAGCCAGTCGGGGGGGGGGGGGGGGTATACCCTCAACAAAAGAAAGGTAGAAAGGCTCCCAGGTAAGATATAACTATAATCACATAATGCATGTTTTGAATCCAATGTCGCCTTATTGTTATGGTCCTCCAGCCTGCAGACATAACTGACTCTCTGCCCATCATATTGTTCCTGCAGCATCTTTTTTTGCTCCCGTGTAATTTCCAAGGAATGATTTTATATGAATCAAAAAGTGTAATAAATGAGTAAAACAGAAGCCCACAAAGAGGACATACAGTATCTATGAATACTAGCTGACCACATACAGCCCTATATGAAATGCAGTACTTAGGAATACTGCAATACTTAATAGTTGCTGTGCTGGTCTTGCAGCGGCGGAGACAAAGTGTTCCAGACCACATAAAATGACAGCAGAACACCTCTATCTGGAAAAGCTTTCACATAACTGTCACACATTCTCTGACTGATCGTCTGGGCACAATTGACCTTCATACGAGCTAAATCGGCCAAGTCTCAACTCCACTGCTTCACTCGGACCCACAGATTAGTTTTGCTGTCACAATAACGCGCCCCCAATCCCAACACCTAATAGCATGAAAGGGCCGGTGGCGTTCGGCCGCTGGCAGCGCTGCCACCTGCCCTCCTGGCAAAGGACGCCACCAGCACCGGCGTCCCAGAGACGAGAGGAGGGAGGGTAACCAAGCGCCGCCGCCATCCATCATCACATTACACATGTTGGCCTAGTTTAATGTCCCTTTCAGACTTGACTGGAGACACGCTGGGCCACACAGAAACATGGGAAGCGGCTAATTAGCAGAAGTTCACCAGTCATTTACCACTTCAAGGGTGAAATCCCTCCCAGAGTACTAATGAGGACTTTGTCCATCAGCGTCGGTCTCATCCGTTTACAGCATCGCCATAACGACCAGCAGATGCATGCGGACCCCTCGGTCTCGTAAGGAGCTGAAACTATATAAAACTGGTATGTATACTCAACAAGAGGACAGCTGGGTTTGCAGCAGCTACGCGTGCTTAAAAAACAATACATACAAATATAAAATACCAACAGTGAACCTGTGCGTCTTCCAGGACAGTTCTGCTTTAACCACAGGGCAAACAGCTGGTGAGCGTGAGAAAGGTTACCGTGCTGAGCAGGTGCTGAAATGTGCTTGAGTCAGAGATTAGGGAAATCAGAAGCAGAAAGCACAGGGGACACGCACTTGCATACATCTGGAGACTGAGGAGGGGTTAAGAGCGAGAAGCAAAGCAGGGTCGTCCCCACCCCCACCCCCCCTTTGCCCAGGAATCAGCTCAAAACGTGCATTTAAATGGTGATAACATGCACAGCTGTTACGGTGAAAACCTGCAGTAGGAGCCGCTCTGCCGTGAGATGTAATGTGATGATCGCCACTGTGCAATAACAACAAAGTTGACTTATGTACCGCTCATTTCACCAATAAGTACTATAAGCCATCTCAGGCTTTAGCTCAAGTCTCTCAGCCATGGCGACCCGATTGTAATGGAAACCATGAAAAAGGACGATGAAAACTCTGTAGAAAATCCTCCACCCCAAAAAAAACCACAGGGTGCAGCAGAACAAATGCACCTCTCTCTCCGTTCCAGTGGCGAATAGCAGCCAGGCCAGACGAACAACTCCCAGACCGCAGCAGACGTCGGGAAATGACCCTGACTGCTGCTCGCCGGGGCGATCGCCACTCGAGACGACAGGAGCTCTGTCAGAAACACAGCCACTGAGACCATCAGCATTTCATCACTGCAGTAGGATGACAACACACAATCTCCATGTCCACACTGCCATGTGATGTCACGACCCGAGCTGGACGAACCCCAAACAAGTTTGGAATGAATTGTCAGAATACAGAACATGGACAGGCTCTCGTTACCGTCGGCTCAAATTCAAACGGTGCTGGAAACGCAGACGCAACGTGATCGCAAGCTTAAGTTGTTCCTGGAGTGCGATCTCAAAGAGAAAGTGGTTTTGTTTTTCAACCAAATAGGCCTTAATGTTTGAAACCTCATCAGTCACGGCTGCAGATTTTTGCATGTATTTGATAAATCATCTAAATGGCAAATCGCCATGTTTGTGTTTACTATAAGTCTGTCCCATTACAAGCACTAAAAAAGGAACATGGGCTTCACTAACAAAACAAAAGATTGTGTTGCTGTAGCAACATGGCATCATTTCTGAGAAACCCCACACAAACATCATGTCAGGGTCACAAATTCGAGATTTTACTCAAGTCCTCCAGAAGGGCAAATACGTGAGAGGAAACACAGGTATCCTGTATCTGGTCTAACGTGACCTCCTGCCGCCTCTCCTCTATTTCCTGTTCATTGCTCTGCAGCCCACAATCTAAAAACTAATTCAAACACGAGGAGGCGGGCACTCACTAGCCGACTGAAGTACTCAGCTGTTCAACATAGTGAGGCTAAATAGCAGAGTTACACTGAAATGTTTATCAATGAACATCTGAATCATTATTGGACCAGACTTGGTCAGACTAAATGTGAAAACGAATGATTTCATTCAACCTAAAAGCACAAATCTATACACCGTTTCTGTTCTTATATTCCCATAATATTTAATCATGATGGCGACTTGAAAGCTCTCTCTTGTATGTGATCCATCCCTACATTTCTTCATCCGTAAGCCTAGAGATGACTTTGTCCTTCATGTCTTTCACTGTAAAGAAAAAAAGCCACTTACTCATACTGTATAACTAGTAAAAGTGCCACTTTATACTATATGTAATGTGGAAAATGTAAGCCTGTAAAGACCAGCGGGAGGAACGTGGCATATGGCCAGAACGGCGCATCCAGTCAACGAATCAATCATTTTGTAATCATACCTTTGTCTGACTGAAATTCTATCGTATAACTTTGCCTGATATAGCCTCGCAAAGAGTGTATGAACCCCCGCTGGAAAACGATCAATTTTCTCACCCACAACAGAGAACCATCTAAATTGCACTTCATGCCCATTAAAATTACCTCTGTGTGCAGATAGTAATCCAATACCAAGGGTGCTGGCCAAAGATTATTAAGGTTCCTCTCCAAGTACCAGACATGATATGATAAAAAAAAAATCAGACACACGGAGGTTGTCATCGTAAACCGCTGATGTCATGAGCAGACGATAAATGCCATCAATCATTTACCATTTTACTTCAAAAGGGGGAAGAATGGAATAATTATTAGCCAAATGATCATGTTTGGTCCTCCATATAAACATACACCGTTTGTCCATAAAGGGCTGGATTACATTAATGAAACTTCCCCCGTGTGGTCGACGGCCTTTATCACTCAGTCAACCAATCTTATCACCATCCGAACAGACAACAGCCACGAGCCGACAGTCACTCTCTTATAACACTAATCCGGATAACTTCGGCGCTGAGCCTGTGAAGGCAGCAGGGACAAATTAGTTTACTCCTACACTGATTGGATTAAAAGCCAGGAGCGGGCCTCGACCCCGTGGCCTCGAACACACCAACCACCAACCGCTCAGCTTTAATGAACATGTCAGCTTAAATGGAAATAAATAACTGAAGAACGCATGATTCGATTTCTCTTTTTTTTTTTACACCCTATATTTAAGATATACTGCAGAAAAATCCAGCTTCAACCTGTAATTTAAAACCTTTTTACAAGGATTGTTTATTCGCAATTACTCAACTCCCCCCGCCACACGTCAAGACAGCAGCCTTTTATATGACAGCTGACTCAATAGTAATCTGGTGCAGGTTAAATGTGAGACTCGGGGCCTGCCTTTGCATCCCTGGAGACTTGGCCCATCACGACTGCTGCGCTAACGAAGCATCGAAAGTGAGCTCCGGACGCCATATTTGTGTCTTGTGCATCATGTCCCGCGAAACAGACACTCCGTGCTTAATGGCAAGTCCATGAGCACGCGTCCCACCGCAGCTTTATAGACCCCGGCTCCAGGAAGAGAGAGTTCCAACTCTGCAGCGACGCAAATGACTAGAGCAGCTTGGTTGTCACGCGGCGACGGGCCCACGTTAGGAGCTGCAGCGGATGAGGACACAATATGACGGGGCGAAACAAAACTACTGTACCGGAGCCGACTCTGCTGAGACACACTCCCCCCCTGTTAAATCATTCAGTTTTTAAACAGGTGTGTATTGCAGGAGGGGGGAGGGGGGGTATTACCTGTCCACTGGGGTGAATGTGTTCTCTTGTAATGGTTCACAGTGGGGGACAGCACCAGGGGACAGTGTGGGGACGTGGACCAGTTTATTCTGGCGGCTACTTATAACCTCCAGGCTGGCTTTGGAAACAGGACGGGGAGCCTCATTTAATTTCACATGGCCTGTGGCAACTGTGAGTGTTTGTGTAAGGGGGGGGGCACAAGGACGAGTGGACGAGTGAAAAGGTGAATGCAAGACAAATAGAGGGAATGGGAAAAAAAGGGGACCCATGAAACACGATGGCAGCGTTCCTCGCCACAGTGAAGGGGGGGACGAGCTGTAATGACTTCCTCATTCTCGCGTTTTCAAGTCCATCCTGTGCGTCGCCTCGCTGCTCAGCCGGCTGCCCTGGAGGCTCAGGGCTTCACCAGAGGGACTGGGTCACATGAGGCAGGAACAAGACCTGCAACTATTGCACCCGTAGTGGAGTCGTGTCAACAACAAATGTGCCATACCGCGCATTTTTTGTTGAGGCTTTCGTGTTTTTTTTCTCGCTACAGTGGCCTTGCAAGGAAAACCCAGGATTCTCCCTGCTGAATGGGGAAACACCCACAGGGACGGGAGGGAAAACAGCAGGCCCAGGGCTGGAGAGTCTGACATCATCACAAAGTGGTGCTTCCATGTAGTCTCATGTGTGTGCACGATTTCAAAACTGTCATATCCTACTCAACTGTAGTTTCCCCTGTAGCTTTTTGGGGGGGCAGACGTTCATTATCCTGACTTTCTGCTGCTGCACCACCACACACACACACACACTGCAGTTCACACACACCATGTAGAAGCAGAGGGAGATGAGGGGAACCATCGGTCACGGTCTGTCATTCAAGCAAATCTCACAGCCAAATAACCTTGTTGCAACAGCAGCAACAGCAGATAAGACACCCATCCCTTTTATCGTCGTTAAGCAAAAAGCGATGCCACAGCATGTTCTGCAGAAACAATCCCACACCTTAAACGGGATCGCGTTCAAATCCGCACAAACAACACAAACACATGAAATAAAAGAAGTTGAAGGAGGTGTTGTTGTGTGGAAGGGGGGAGCAGGGAGTCTGCGGGCTGGTTACAGTAAACGCCGGAGGGGGGTGTTGATGGGGCTTCAACCAGCGCTTCACCACCAAAAAAAAAAAAAAAAAAAAAAAAGCTGCATTGCCTCTGTCAAAGCTCCACGTCCCGCTATGGATTAAAAAAAAAAACACACACGACACCTCCGGGTTGGGATACATGTCATGACTCATCTGGCGCCTCACCTTTTCCGTGAAGCGCAATCTGAAGAAAAGACATGAACGGACATTCTTGAGGCTAGTTAGCTTTACTTCCTTAGCCAGCCCAGCAGCAGCAGCAGCAGCAGCAGCCGCTCTCTCTCCGGTCCGAGCCCGCCTTACCCGCCTGCCCCCCCGGTCCTACTACCGCTTCCCTCTCGCTCTCTCTCTCTCCCCCCCGTGTGTGCTTCACAGGGCGTCCTGGGACTTACCGGTCTTATGTGCTGGTGATGTCGCTGCGAGGAGACAACAAGTGCGGGGAGGCTGCCGGCCGCCGCTCCGCTGCTCCGGGACAACAGGAGTACCGATCTGCACACTTTCGCAGCCATCTCTGTAGTGGGGGAAAAAAATAGAAGCTCGCCGGGGAAGGAGACTGCTGCGGGCGGACCGAGACGCACCGAAGGGGAAGAGGGAGGGTTGGTGTGGGCGGTGTTTTGCGGGGCTGGACTACGAGCTTCGTATACACATGCCCAGTGCCGCACCACTATGCACACACAAAAAAGACACTTTTTTTTCTTCTTTTTTTTGGTGTGTTGGCTAATTTCAAAACGAGCATGCACAGACTGCGTGTCATCAGTCGAGATAATCCAATTTTTTTTATTCCATAAGTCTATTGAAGGTCCACCAAAGTGCGAGTATCAGGCGTGAATGTGTGATATATTTATATCACATATGACTATGATAGGACGGTGGCTCTCAAAGTGGTGTGTTTGAAAGTAATTTCAGTGTTCTTCTTCACTAATGAGGTAAAAATGCAAATCAGGGCTTCCTCTTTCAATATGATCTACAATCTCTATCTCAGTGGGAGAATACTCTTATAATATAAGATAAATGAGGTGAACCCTAGAGCCATGATAGTAGTATTATCGTGACAAAAACATGGCTACCAACCAACCAAGAAATACAGCAGATTAAAACACTAAAAACTGTACTTTTTCTATTTATTTTTAAAGTCTAAAATCAAAGGGATTGCTCTTCTTTCTTTATTGCATATTTGAAATAAGATATCATCGGTACAGGTATGACATAACAGGTAATACTTGCTCCGAACCACAAAAATGTGGGCCTCACACAGAACACTTCAAAGTATTCTATCTATCCCGAAAGAGACAAGCGATATATGACTTATTAATGTGTGTTAGGCAACATCTTGGCAGACCTGGGCGCCACTGGCCCTGCCATCCATTCTCCATAACCATGTGTCTAATATTAGCTTGTCCTTCAGTCTCTTGTGACTACGTCCCAAAAGAGCAGCCTGCAGGATCAAATCTAATTGCACTGATCTTCTGTGACTTTTAAACAGCTTGGACTATACTTCCTGGCGCACAAGGCGTTCTCAGGGCCTCTGTCATCAAACGGCAGAACGTGAGGGTATGGCGGTCGCGTCAGAGGCGTTTTGTTTTCTCCAGAATCACTCAGCCGTCGCAAATGGAGGTAAAAGGAGCGGTAATGGGTCCGTTAGGTCAATGAATGTCAAGAAGCCTCCCTTCCGTGAAAAGTAACGTGTTCTCCTTAACCTTTGACCAGGCCTGGCATACAATACTGCCTGCCACACCTGTATTGGTTAAGGGAGAAACCAGATAGCAGAGCATATAACTTTTAAATTATACATAATATCACAATAAATAAATATGCAAGCACAAATAACTTTTATCCCATTAATCCATACAATATCATGGTTTCATCTCATGTGTCAAGCCATGGAGAATAAGAAATAAGATTTTTCTTTTTACAAAGAAACAGAGATCTGGTTGTTTTGTTGTTGATTGTGCTTGTCCTCTGTTTGTTTGTTTGTGCAGTCTATGTCATCTCTCCAGAATTCATCCCAATTCCTCCTGTACTTCTTCAGGTGCAGTGCATTATGGCTGTGTGGGCAATGCAATTTAAATGCAAATTCTCTGCTATGGACAAGGCCTCGAGGCCGAATCGATTCACAAAAGAGAACCTGTGCGTGTGTGGTGCCAAATACTACCAGGAGCTGGTTGACATCAACCTCTACAGTACTGCTGTGACTGTACCGGGATTGTATGCATGTGTGCGTGCTGTGTCAACACTTTAAACAAAAGAGACTGCAGTCACTTGAAAAGATTCAGTCATATCATGTAAGATATGAGGGACATTTTGCATGATTAACAATGTTAAATCAGTATAATCAGCTCATAAAAGGAGGCCATACAAAGGGTAATTACCTATATCAGACCTCAATATCTGAGTAGAAATAAACGATTAAAGCAATTGGATTTATCTATTCAACATCTGCTCTTCTTATACTTTCTGTGGGCATATTTAACAGTCATTAAAATAATTCCACTGTATTATAAATATCAATATCAAAGATATTACACAAAAATATGCAAAAAACTGTCAAACAGTACCAGCTGCATTAATAGTGTTAAATAAAATAAATGTGAAATAGATATATTAAATCAATAAGTTTAAACCACTACTCTTAATTAAATGTAGACAGACTGTGATGTTCGGGTTCCTTCTGTGTGGAGTCTGCGTGTTCTCCCCGTCTCAGCGTGGGTTCTCCGGGTTCTCCGGCTTCCTCCCACAGTCCAAAGACATGCAGGATGGGGATAGGTTAATTAATGACTCTAAATTACCCGTAGGCGTGAATGTGGGAGTGAATGGTTGTTTGTCTCTACATGTCGGCCATGCGATGGACTGGCGACCTGTCCAGGGTGTACCCTGCCTTCGCCCAATGACAGCTGGGATCGGCCCCCTGCGACCCTGAATACAGGATAAGCAGTAGATGATGGATGGATGGACTATATGACCATGGCAAATTGACATGAATCTACATTAATGTCATTTTAATATATTCTCTGCTGATGCATATAGTTTTTCTGTAAAACATTACAAAAAAAAAAAAAACTCAACGAGACAGAACTGCACCCATATGTCAAAGTCGGAGATGGATGACTTTAGCACAAGAATAGGTGTGTATGCATACCTGAGTATGTGTATGTGTGTGTGTGTGTGTGTGTGTGCATGTTCGTGCATGCATGCCTGATATGACAGCACCATAAAAAAGCCACTCCCATGAGTCTACAAAAAAGGTAATGCCCTTTGCAACTATGCGTGGGTGTGCGACTTCCATTTCATCAGACCACCAATCAGATACAACATCATGTAAACACAGACCTAAACAGGCGGCGTGCTCTGCCATCTTTTTCCTGCTTACTCTTCCACAAACGACGGCCCACAGACACCACACAGCAGTTCGGCTGCTGAAACCAGAGCCGGCTTTTGTCTGCGTGTCTTAACCTGAGCCATCTTTCACCAATACACAGGCGGCACAGCTCGTGGATCAAGTTTCACTGTCGTTCTCGCTCCACAAAGCGGGTCGGCTGCGTACTTATCTCGGGTGCACGGCAACACAGAGAGATAGCACTCCCCTATGGATTTACAAGTGTGTTCTTAATGTAGCACTCAAGAAGTGAGACACTCTCTAAACCAAACACAAGCCACCGGGGCGGCGACACTGACATTATGTAATGAAACAGTTCAGCAGAAGGAGGCTTTTTTCTGTCTTATCTCCACCTTCTGCACCGCCACAATAGCAGGATGGACGTCATCGGTGTGCTATGCTTTTGTTTAGATTACTGTTGCAATGCAACAGGACAAACGGCTGCGGGCTAAACAGGTACCTTATATGCTTATAAGCCTTCAGCATGAGTTAAGCCAGACAAATAGGCAGTAGTGGAGTCAGAGGGTGGAAACTCCACTAAGTGAAAGAGGTGGTTTCGTTTAAGGTCTACACGATTCAGGTAGTTGATCCCTTACTTCTAATAGTCCGGTTCGTCGAACCCGACACTGTGACCCAACACCCAGGACAAGGTGACAGATCTAATAACATGGCCGTTTAGCAGAAAGTATATCCAACTTGTTCAGACTGTATATTTGTGTGCATATTTTTCATGACCTTTAAATGTGCTGTGTGCATATTGTTTAGGTGTGTTCAAGAGAGCCAGAGTCGGCCTTTGGGGTTCTGATTAGTTCCAGTATCCAAACTGATATGTATTTTGGATAATTTGAGGAAGTGATTTGCATTGTGTTTTACATATTTATGAGAATAATACACGACTGACAAAGCGATTGTGAAGGAGATGAAATGGCATTGAGTTGGAGGAACAGGCTCTGCGATTGTAGACCGAGACCATGCTGAAGTTATTACTGTTGTTAAGCTATTCAAATTCAATATGAAATTTCAATAGTTGACAATTATCCATTGTGCGGTTCTTGTGATAAATTGCTCACATTAATGAACCCTGCACTGGAGGGCTGCATAGTTAAGTAGACTCCATTATTAAAAATGGAGAGAGAGAGAGAGAGAGAGAGAGAGAGGTGTTGAAAATAGCTTTAATTAAAGATTGTGGAAAAAGACAAAGAGATTAGTATAAACAATCATTATTACAAAAGGTAAGAGGAGATTTTAGTTGCAATGTATGTATTTTAAATCAAGACAATGATCATCCTGAATGTCACTGAAACTTTATTGAAAACAGTAACTCCTGTTTATTGCTGATATGGCACAACTATACAATTGCAAATAAGCTCACAGAAAACCACCGATGCCCTCTGACCTTGTCGATCACAGGCTCATTTGTTATTGCGATGGTTTTATTGATTAAGCAATATATTGACAGAATGCTCCGATTTTGGCTACATTTTTCAGAAATGTGGTAATGAAATAATATTTTCCTCATATATTATGAATCCTCAAGCCTCAGCAAAGTGCCACGAAACTTAGATGACCTGATACAGCAGAGTAATGCAGGACTGATGAATTGACATTCTGTAGTTTAAGAGAAGCTAAACTACCAAAGCCGGATGACATTCAAATAAATGTCTCCATGGCTGTTTCCAACATCCTCCTGCAGCTGCAGAAATGTGCATTTGCTGGTCTGATTGCATTCATGTGTTCAGTGAGATGTATTTGTGTGCACAGGTGTGTCCAGTTATTCCACCAAGAGCCAAGGGCTAAATATGATCAGGTTGGATTTGATTTGACCAGAGAGAATGCAACTTCACGTTGCCAACTGGGCAATAACAAAATGTCTGCCTTGGCACTCAATGAAAAAAACCATCAGTTAAGAGAGCTATCAGAGAGGGTTTGCCCGTTTTTCGCCGTGCAATTTTGTTAAACTGCTTTTAAATTGTGATTGTGTTGAGATGACATTCTTGGCATTTCTTGAAAGGAACCCGCTGCTATGTAGCATTATATTCTGTCTCTACCTTATTCATAACCTCATTACCATTCCAATCAAGCAGGAATTTGACCTGCACTGTCATCGGATGTGACAAGGCCCCGCAACCTGCAGTCTTCCACTAAACGTCCCCCGACGACTCAGCAGCTCCGGAGCGTTTCCTTTCACATTTTGTATTCAGTCCGGCACGTTTGTATTCAAAGCAACAATTAGAACCAGCACATTACGACGAGGCAAGTAATTTCGTTTTGATACATTTTCACACTGGAGCTCTGACAATTTATGCATGACTGACAACACAGGCTCCCTATAGCCCATTTCAATTCAGTTATGTTATTTAAATTAATGTGTGGTTTTTTTTTTTTTTTCATTAGAAATAAAATTGCTAAAGCTGTATTCATCAAAACATACCAAATGAACAGCATATTACTTCCAGCCATGTGCTATATATTCAATATGCAAAGCCGGGCTATTCAGATTTAATTCCTATTATGTCACATATAAAAATGATCTTATCTGAGAAACACAATACTATGGCATCAATGGTGTAAGGATGCTTCATGCTATCACCATCCTTGTCTTTATATATATATATATATATATATATATATATATTTATATAACATCATATCGGCAGCTGTATGGCGAGAGACTGTAGTAAATTAGCATGTCATCTTTATTTTGTGCTACTTGCAAAGTACTCATTTGAACCCCCCAGCAGTGTTGGGACGGGGCCCGTCTGAACTGTACGATGGGCGGGGCGCGCGCGCGTGTTGTTGCTCCACCCCGCTACGTGCGCTGTGTTGTTGGTGAACACGGAACTGCTGTTACTTGCTGCGCTCCTCCACATCTGCAGACACACAAGAGGGAAAGACGAAACGCCGGAGACGTTGTCGTTTTTGACTGACAGGCGTTTTTGATAACACTAACGTGAGTAAACTGTTGTCCGCTTCTACGCAACGAGACAGCTTCCTCTGAGCTAACAGTAGACGTTGTATGCTAGCGGTAATGTCAACTGTTAGCTTGCTAGCAAGCTAGCGTTAGCTTCGCTACGAAACCATTATCGGACTGCCGGACTCGATAGCTACGAAATGTCACATTAACAGTAACAGGGAGGCGTTACGTGGTATAATAATACTGCGTTGCAGACAGCTAAATGTTATATTACTGCAGGCTGATGTCTATGAGGTCAACTTACGGCTAAAAACAAAACATTGGGGTCCTTGTCAATCATGAGGTACTTTGGGCATTCGGTTTTCCGTTCTGACATGTCAAATAAAACGCTAATATTACAATTAATAGTTATATGTGTTTGCGACGATGATGTTAGTTAGGCATATTAGCGGTTAACCACTGACGACCGGATTTCGTGTGAAACGGTGGCTTGAATGTCCATCATTTAAGCTAGCTTCATCATATCAGCAAAACCGCGAGGTGACAATTAGGAGAGTAAAACTTTGATCGTTGTTGGTCATGCTAGTGTTTATGGTAACTTCTGCCGGAGCCAAACGTTTCCTTCGTTAAAATTGGGGACGTTTTAACGTCCACCATGTAGGAGAACTCGCATCTTTGACCAAACTGAGTTGCCAGATCTCTCCAGGTCATTACAAAAATACATATGTTGGATTAGCAATGTGTGTTACCTTTTGCAAAATTGTTTGTGAACTGTTTTGACCAATTCACCTGCAGTGCACACATACTTGTGTTTATAGACATGATATTCCAGTGAGAAGTGGCTAACTATCATGTGAGTCATCACTGTCAAACTGACCCAACCTTAGAGTTACCATTATTACCTGTTGTCCAGCTGTCGAGTGTATTTGGATTTATTCTGATAAATTTTCTGGTACTTAAATATTGTAAGAAAGTTCTCATAAGTCTATACATGTGAATGTTTTTCAAATGAGAAGGTACACTTGCAGTTATCTTTTTCTGTGCAATTGTACTCCGGACATTAATGCCGTCTCTCTTTTTTTATTTGCTATTATTATTACAGAAAACATTCCTGAGCAACAAAGGAATGGCAAAGTTTAGTGTCTTGGAGAGGAATGGATCAGTAGTTTCAACTGAGGGCATAAAACATAATTTTTAGTGGCCCCATGCTGTTGGCGTGACACTTTCCACTCCATTTTCTGCCCGTTTCTGTTTTTATAGGACGTTCAAATCAAATCAAATCAAATCAAACTTTATTTATATGGCACCTTTCATACTTTGCAGTAACACAAAGTGCCCTACAGAAAATAAGAGCAAAACAAAACCAAAACCCAAACAAAATATGAACAACAAAGAAACACTATGAAACCCAAACCTCCCACCCCCACAAATATACACAGAGATACACAGAGACATACACACTCACGCACACACATAGCCAAATGCACCGACATACACACCCACACACACAAACACACACACACCCACACACATACACTATCTGTCACTGAGGAGACGTTATCTTCCAAGTAGAGGGAAGTGTTCGCACAACATAAACACTTGTGTTTCTCTTGTGGGCATCTCAACATATCACTGGGTCAGGTGGTGGGCAATGTTGATGACCAAGAGCAGTGTTGGTTAACCGAGTCCCAGATCAGTTTTCAGATACCAGCTTTAAAGAGCTGTAAACTATAGTCTTACTTTGCCGGTGTTTGATGTAGGAGTGAATATTTGCTAGTAGTATAACAAACTTGATTTAGACTTTTGTTGTCCCTTGCTTTAAGGATGTAGAACAAAGGCAAAAAGGGTGAATGCAAGTCACTTGATGATAACTGGAAGCGGCCTTTAAGGGTATAATCGCAGTAAAGCGATGGGCCATTCGAGGCGGGTACCTGCTCTGAGCGGTCCCTGGAAGTGCTGCTTGCGCTGAGGTGCGTTAGTGTATCCAGCATTCAGCACCAAATGTGAACTGCAGTCAGTGATCTGTGGCATGAAAAGTCCAACTGCTGGCGAAATGCTCACTCTGATGCCCTGAAGCCACAACACCTGCTGGTGCACGGCCTGCTATCGTTTGTTTATTAAAAAAAATGTAATATTGAATGTCGGATGTAGATCAGAGGAATGGTTCTTGAGATATGAGAGGGAAACACATATACAGACATTCTGTCTGCCAGTGACAGTGTTGTTATAGCATAGGATAGTCCCTAAATCCCCATAAACCATTGTCCATTTTCGTGTGTGTTCCTGTATTTGTGAGTTTTTGAATACGAGGAATTCAAAAGAGACGATACTGGGTTATCCTATTTGAATAACAAGGTCTTCTACAGTCCTCTGTGAGATAAGGGAGTTGTAGCTGCAGTGTGGTTTGCTGTTTGTCATTCATGATAGCTTTCAAATTCCCAGAGTTCCCTTCATGTCCAAAAAGTTCTGACAGTCTGATGAGAAAAAAAGAGAGCATTGGTGTGTCTGAGCTGTAAACATCTATTTTTTGTCCAAGCGCCAAGCCTCCCAACTGGGGATTTTAGAGATCATGGGTAACTTTTAGTTTGGAAATAATTAATTTCAGCTCAGTTGACATAACTCAAAGACACGGGAATACATTAATTACGCTAGCCTAAATGAGAAGTGCACAGCTGGCGGCTTGGAATCAAGCAGACCAAGAAAAACAATTTTGTATTTTTTGTTTGTTTGTCACTCTGCCTCTTGTAAATTAAGGCTTGTCTGGCATTTGTGGCTGAGATGAAAAACTCTTTCCAGTTGCAGAAACTCTGAATTAATTTCAAGCAGATGCAATGTTGGCATGAATAAATTATATCAGGTCAGCATGTGAAAAATGATTCTGGAATGATTGCCTCAATTGTCGTCATTTTCATTGTGTTATTTACAGATATGACTAATTTTTAGTTTGGTTTGGTCCTTAATTATGTTATATTACACACTCATTTGGCAGACATGTTTTTCCAAATCTACTTACAGTAAGTGTATTCCATCAAATTTGGGGGTGTATCCCTTTTTAAACATGCCAAAATACAAGTGTATAAAGATGTGTTGCAGCATTGACTTTCATTCAAGTTGTTCTGTTGCACTGAATAGGTTTTTTTCTCTGTCACTGATGTCAATAATATATTTGGCACCAGTCATTAAGCATCCGTCTCCAGCTCCATAGAACATTGTGCGAGTGTGCTTGCTGTTTCTCTCAATTGTCATGGGTTACCGAACCCTCCAATTAGCATATGCCATGTCTTCTTCTGTCTGTCTGCTCATTCAGTTTGATCATCGATGTCTGAATTGTTAATAGGATATCGACAGGTGGCAGCTTCAGGCCTCAGTGGAATGAACTCTGATGTCCCATCCTTGGTGCACACAAGGGAGCTACAGAGCTACACACCAGTAGCCCCTTGCGTACTTATTAATCATCTTTCCATGACACAGATGAATGAAGCAACAGTCTGGTTGAAAATTAAGTTCTGGAGCTTAGCTGCACTAGTTGCAATTAGTTTTATCCTTGATTTCTGTTGTTAATTTAGGTGTGTGAGGAATCCAGGACATTTATGCATTGGCTTTTTTGAAGGTACAGTTTTGCATGCAGTGCAGTGCAGTGTGAAGACTGATCCCACAGTGCACTGCTTTTGTTCTAAGCATTGGTCTTGAGGTGACTATTAATGAGTTTTTTTTTAAGTCAAATTCTCCAAATCCTTACTTAAGACTTCCTTGGCCTATGACTGGAGATGGAAGGAAAGACGATGTCTGCGCTTCTGCGTGACATTCAGGTCCTTAGTTTGAAACGGTTTTGCCCACTTATTTGGCTGTATTTGAAATGATAGAAGCAGATTTGTGCCATCTAATTACTAATGTCTTTTCTCTCATGACATGCTAAAAAAGAATTTCCACCAACAAAATCGCATCTTCAAATGTTCGTACAGTCCTGTGTTGACCCAGTAACGGCTGTTTCAACACACCCTTTATTCTTTTCTCTCTGCAGAATGTTCCGCTTGCGGGCATTGTCGGCAGTGTCGCTGGGACTAGCGCAGTTGTCCCGACGCTACCACAGTGGAGCCGTGCGAGGGGCTGACCGAAGGAGGCTGATGCTGGCAGCTTTGGCTGGGGTCACTGGTGTGTCTGCTACTGCCGGGCTGCTCTGGAAAACGTAAGTCTGAGTCTGACTGCTTCTTTGTAGTACTGACAGAATGATAATGGCCTTCTGATACTTCAATTGAATTCAATTTAAACATACTTCATTTGTCACTAGCTTGCCATCAAACCTGTCAAACATGTTCACAACCCCAAACGCATGTGTTACTCACAACAATATCACGTGGCTGGGTTTCATTTTTCACTTGTCTGTTGAGGCACATTTTAGTTCATCTTTGATGTGGTAAGGGAAAAACCCCATCAAATCACATCAAAGATATTCCCCTTGAAACATCACACCATTCTTAAGAATGCATCGACTTTTTACTAGACGCTCACTTTTCAACAGCCCTCGATCTACATAGAGTAAACATGAATTTGCTTGCGGTGCATTATTTGACAGCAGTTCGACTTTTGAACACATGCCAAATTCGATTCCCCAGCATTACACAGTTATTAGGGAAACCACCCCATGAAGTTGACGTGCTACCATCCCAAGTGTGTCACAATTATTTTATGGCTATCCATTACTAAGGAGACTGGTGTTTAGTTAAAGTAAAGCAGAGGAGAGGGTGTTAACGTGCGAGCTCTATGGGGACAGAATCACCATGCTGCAGAAGGTAGAGTGATGGATTGTGCCTTAGGGCATTTGAGACGGATGGGATGAGACTGTTCCGGGCCTTCACCCAGGCTTCATTCTCCTTGTGTCTCGTTAAACTGAATTACTCAGCCTTCTCCAGACAAACCCAGCTATTTATTATTATTATTCCAATGTTCAGTTTATTCTGAAGGATGGTCAAGTGGGAGTTTGACTTGGTAAACCCCTCTGCAAGCAAAACAGAGCACAGGCTAAAAAAAAAGGACACAATTCTGTTTCATTTCTTAATGTGTTTCTAATCCGTTTCTTTTTTTGAAAACTAGAGCATATGCAGAGGCAGGGCCTTCGGTTCGACACGCTGAGCAACCAGGTGGAGAGGCTGATTTTGTGAGGGATGCAGATCACGAGACCGAGTCGGAGAAATCGGTGGAACCAGCAGTGGAGACGAAGAACCAAATGAAGGTGGTGAGGGGAAAAAAAAGAAGCCACGCTCAGGATTCCGTGACCGCAAGGTAATCAATAAACAATAAATATTCAGTAAGTCCAGTATTTAATTTGCCTGTAGAATGATGTTTTGAGAGCCCTCCCAATCAATGTCCAATATGCAAACGGCAGTATATTTCTGACAGAATATTTTATGGAGACATACAACGGTAATCAGACTGCATTGCTGTTGTCATAAACAACCAAAATGCATCACCCATAAGATTTTATTACTCTTAATTAGGCTGCAGATGGCAAACGTGCAAAAAAACAAGCCAAGAAATAACAAATGGTCTTTGATATGATGCTGGATAAACAAGGATTGCAGCGCTGCATATTATTGTTTGCGGACCAGACAGAGGAAAGACCATTGAAGGGTTGATGACATTTGTGGAAATGTGATGCAATAGTATCTGACTTATGGATGTAGTATGTAAAAAGTGTGCAATCACTCATGCCTCAGCATAAGCCTGAGTCTTCTGAAAGCATATCGATGTCTAGGGAGCAAACCTTAGTGAATCAGAGCCGACAGGATTCAGTACTGTGTTGATAGTTCTTTATGGCATCTTACGCACTATGTCAACTAAGTTTGATAAAGCATATTCTTCTGAAGTAAATCCTGTTTGTATATGTGTGCAAATGCCCAAACATAAGCATCAGTGCTTCAGAAGGGGGCTGCCCCTAACTGCTGTTGGTGTTTTACAGTATTTATGGTGGGAAGTACTCACACAATATCTTTTATTTTATTTCTTTATTTAAAATTGATGGAGATTGTCAAGTAAGGCTCAAATTACTGAAATGCAAAATCATCCATCAGGAGGGAATAATGTCTTTGTCTTTTAAATGTCTTTTAAAATGTAGTGCTTTTATACCATCTTACCTTTTAAAGTGGCACGCTTGTCTCAGGTATTGCACAATCAATGGAAACCTGAGGAAAATAAATAAATAATAACTGCAGTGATTTTAATTTCACCCCCCTGGACGTATATATGTGCAATTGTTTTTAATAGAAAGTGAGGGCACTCATGACTGAAAGCTCAAAAGAATGCACTTGAGTCTCCATCAGTGTGGGTGAGGCTGAGATCAGTAGCCTGTAAATCTGTGGAGATGAGATCCAGAGAGAGATGACAGTGTATCCCGGGCTTTCCATCAGTCAGCCTCTCCAGCATTTCCACACGACTGTCCCATAACCGCTCATCCATACACTGATGGTTGTCTCTTCTGGGGGGCATGTTCTAGGTTATTTCCCTATAGACCAACAAGGTCCGCTGCTAAAGAGAGTGAACCAAGGCAGAGGCACGTAATCATAGCTACACACTCGAAGAATCTAGTTTGATCAAAGCGCCGTGCATCTCTCTCAGTCATCTCGAAGTGGTAACTACTTCAAAAAAGTCGCAGCTGTAAAAATGTATTTTACTTTTTCCACAGGGAGTTTTCATCGTGTACACAATCATTCAGTGTCACATGAAATAACAATCTGTGTGGATTAACGTGGCTGAGCTCGTCTCCCGAACAGAGTGTCAATTTCACCAGTTATGCTTGCATCTGTTTAGAAACTTTCGGCTGGAAAGCAAATAAGCATTGTCAAAACAAACATTGACGTGTTGTGTAGTGGAGCTGAATAAATTAGTAATTTCCCAAATGCTTCGGCGTCGGTATCTCAGTGGTAACGTGCTGTTCGCCTTATGCGCCTTTGTGCGGCTGTGATGAATCTGCAGTCTCCCTTCGCGTTCACCTGTCAGTCATACTGCCGTGACATTATTTCCTGTTTTGATTATGTGATAGTGGAGTCAGAAGGTTAATACACTGCCACATACTGACTGTCAACTTGTTTTCCTGTCATCACCTGCTTCTTTATTCTGCTCACTCCTTCACCTTCTCCACACACTCTTAACTCTCCGTCAGATCATTTACCTTACTTCACACTGGGTTTTTTTACTTGGTGGATGTTTAGCCATGTTAGGGGAGTGCTCATGCCCAATGTATGAATGTCATAAATTGGTTTTCCTGTCTGCTTGGCAGGTGATGGAGTATGAGAACAGGATAAGAGCCTACTCGACCCCAGACAAGATTTTTCGCTACTTTGCCACGCTGAAGGTCATCGGCGAACACGGAGATGCTGAGGTTTACATGACGCCCCAGGACTTCATACGCTCCATCACACCCAATGAGAAGCAGCCTGAGAGTGAGTCTCCCCTCTTTCCGTCACCCCATTTGGTCTTTATCAGCAACTTTTTCACATCCGCTGGCATGCTGCAGTTATTTTCTAGGATTTTCACTTCATTTTCACTCCCATTTTTCATTTAGTTTTGGTTCTGTAGACTGGTTCAACCTCTCATCCAAGAAGTTAATGCCAAATTTGCACTGGCAACCTTGCTGAGATCATAGTCATCATAATCCACTGGTGGAGCATTACACAACACAGCCCGCTCCATGCACCATCCAGCTACAGGGACACTTAGCACACGCTTGGCAGTTCCGCTCTTATGACAGTTCATGGTATAACGATCCCACTGACTGTGTTCACAAGTATGAAGGGAAGCGGGGGAAGGGCGGAGGAGTGACAGGGCTGTCTGGTCACACTGATTTGAGGGACTCGCAACGCAGCAGTTGGCGTATCAATTAACAGGTTCAAACCAAAGCAGATCTCAGGCTTCGCACATAGAGCCAGTAAGAGATATTTGGTCTCCAGCCATGGGAGGGTTGGGAAGGCAGAGAGCTTAACTTGGCATAGACATGTTTCAGAGTCTTCATCTGTCATTATCCAGTTATTCAACACTAAAATTCATTTGGATTTACGTGGCATGGGAGTATATTAGCCTCCATCTCAGACTTACGGGTGAATGTTCAGCTTGTGACTATTACATCCTGCACATTCATCCACAGTAAAGGAGGCAAGCCTGCAGTTAGCATTTAATAATGACTAAGATGCGCCTGTCACATCTGCGCTGCCTTTCCTGCTCACCTCAGCACTTCCATCTATTAACCATGTTCAAGACTCGGCCTAGCTTTGACCCCCATTGGCCTTACATCGTTACACCCGGTACCTTGCCTCCAATTTAATGATTTCCCCAGCTCTTCTTTTCTCTATCCTGCTTCCAAACTGGAATTTCAGTCATGATGAGCTGAGTTGTGTTTGAAAAAAGATAAAAAAAGTGAAGAGAAGCTGTAGTTTACTTGAAAGGCAGCCACTTTTCTCTCTTCTCAAAGCCACCAACTAATGTGAGATTGACTAATAGACTCCACAGTTGCTGATTACACTGGATTTGTTGTTTTAATGTTCTGTGGATTTGTGGGCCCATTGATGATGATTAACCCATGAATACTCAGGGTGCTTTTTAGGTAGTCCTTATCACCTCATTACGTTAAAATGTGAATTTTATGGCTAGGCTCCCTATGCTAAAGGAATAGATTGTAGAATAGTCAGGGATGCTTGATAGACAAAACAACAAGGCTCACTTTTACAAGTGCATTTCACAGAGTTTGTTTGCCTGGTATTTCGTCTAGAGTATGGACTAAAGCTTAATGATCCAACTCCTGAATTGAAAATATCTGTTGATTGTGTTAACTGACCTGAAGAAATGGATTATTGACTCAGCAGAATAAGGTGGAAGGCTATTTTCAGACGTATTATGTGATAAGGTTTTTCTCTAATGCTGATGAAGCCAAGTTCAATTTAATGAGATTATAGTCTAACCATCACCCTCAAAGTTAATCTGATTTGATGAGACTGTTTCAGTAGGTCACTGTGCTGTCCCAGTCTTTCATTATGATATCAAGACCCTGTGGGACTTTTGGAACATTTTATATAATTTTTAATACCGCACGCTTTATTTAACAGATTAGAACCGCTGCCTCACACAAGAGTTTAGAAAATAATCACCTTAGCCAGTTTTATTAAACCTCATTAGTTTGGAAGCAAGACTGTCTTATTCACGCAAAAATTCACAATTCACGTTCGAAGTTTATTCTGGTATATTATTTGATCAAGGGAAGTTCAAAATTAAAATACTTCAACAGACTTGTGTTCAGTCACCGAATGAATTGCCTCCTTTTGCATAAAAGGAAATGACACAGGCCACTGAGGTGAACGCTGCTCATTTACAACCCGTCCATATGTGTTTCATTGAAGTCATTATTCATTGTGTTGGCGATGAACCAAACACCTTGAGATACCAGTATCAAGCATCCATGTATATAAATAAGCATGTAAACACTGTTGATGTCGCTGGCGGAGAACTTGGTTCTAATTGATGATCGGGAGGTTCAGAGCTGAATGCTGGTGATTGTTTATTTCAAAGAATCTGTAAAATGGAAATGGGTTATTAATGGCTATTATTAATCTTGAGCATGTGTCGGTGTGTACTAGAGGTTCAGTAATGACACTTGAGTAAATACATTTGCTCTGCTTCATGCTAGGCATAAATCTTGATGCTCCTACTGTGTAATTACTCTGCCTCACAACTTGTTTGTTATAATATCTGTTTCATCTATTTGTTTAATCTGTACGTCTGTTTATATTTTGTCTGTATTTTTTTTTTTTTTTTTCAGATCTAGGCCTGGACCAGTTCCATGTGAAGCGATATGATGGAAAGGTAAGAAGTGGGCATCTGGGTAGTCAATTTAGTATTCATGGAGATCAGCAGCAGGAAATTATGTCTGAGAAACATTTCATCCCTGGTTCATAAATTTAGCTTAAAGTAAATGTTTTTATTTTATTTTATAAATATACTGTACATTCAATAAGTATTGCATTTCCCCAGAAGCTGTGTCTAACAAATTGGTAGGGCTATTTTTCTTTTCCCAGTCTACCAGACAGGTTTATTCACTGAAAAAAAAAACATGAATTACTTCTCACTTACCCCAATTACACATGTAGATAATTTCAGGTTTTTCTGTGCAGACAAGATATCTGTCAGTAACTCAAAAGAGATGACTACAAATTGGCTTGTGCACCTTAAAGCACTGAAAATGTAATTTGAAAAACAGTAACCTGTCTTTGCAGACCCCTTGTCCAGGTATTATTGACTCTTCCACAGTTTACATATGGACTTGTTTCCAGTAAAAAGGTAGTTCCAAGCAAAAGCTTAACATTCAGTGAAAATGTTAAAGTCAATATATACTTTTTTTTAATTAAATTGTCTTTTCAAAGTTCTGTCAGAAATATGTCCCTTAACTTTTAAATATTCTTTCTAATTCCATACAGAACATGTTAAACAAAAAAAGTATGCACTTGATAATTAGCCTTATAATCCGTGTGTGTTTTACCAGTTCATGCCTTGGATTTTAAATATGCATACAGGCTGTTTATGGTCTTATTCCAGTGCAGCACTGAGGGATCCTTTTCTGAAATGAAGTTAAAATAAAAAATAAAAGTCAAACATCCAAAAATATTCATGTAAAATGACTGAATAAGTGGGCACTACCTATCAGCAAATAATTCCTGTGTATACGTCCGTGTAAATGAGCTTAAGTTGTTTATCAAATACTATACAGCATCTGCTTAAGTTAATTTTATACCCGTCTTTTGCTGAACTGAATAATGTTGCTACAATAAATCTAGCTATAACGTCTGTAAATGCTCAATAAGTCAAACAACTTCCATATTAATCCATCGTTTAGTCTGAAATGACATTGAAGAAAACTAGAATGATGTATAAATTGAGGCGATAACTCAATGTCGTAGACATAAACAAGTACTCATGAGGAGCAGGGGGTTACAGCATCGTATAAAGATGACATATGGAAAGAGATAGTGGAGCAGATGGAAAACACCATTACATTCTGTCAGCAAAAAGTGCAGAAGTTGACAGAAAAAACATACAAACCATTAGAAACACAGCTATGAGAATGTTAGCTGGCATTTCTGGGCCCGCTTTGTTTGTTTTTTTGGGTGCATTTCTGTTGATATCTTGTGCTCAAGTGGATGTCACACCGAGAACCGTCTGTTTCAGGTACATGATGTGGTTTCGCTGCCTGAATATTGACATTGAATGATGTTGTTTCCCCAGATACCATATGCTGTATACTATGTTTTTCTGTGTCTTTGCTTAAGCTTCTGCTTTGCTGTCTGCTTCTCAACTGTCAACTCATATTATTTTACAATCACAACGATTAAGGCTAGAGAAGATCCGAAGAATATCTTATCCAACTATTGTTTGAGCTCTAGAAGTTCAGAAAGGTATTTAAAGGGAGTAGGGTCATGAAATGTATAGTTCTTAACCTACAGCTGGATCTTACCTGCGTTCAGTTGGTTAAGCGTGGTTCACAGAAGCCTGGCTCTTTAAAAAAACAGCTCCACACTTAATCATTCAAAGGGACATTTACAAAGTGGGTCCGTCCAGTGCGTAATGACCTATTTAAGGACATTAACAGCAGGTGAAATTTGGACAGGCGTTGGCTAACTGCTAACTGCTATTTCTCTCTTCGCTGTCAGGAAAATGGAGGACATCAATATAAATCATTACTTTCCTTGATATTGATTTGTGACCATTACTGCCCTCTCGCTGATCCCATCGTGCATCTCTCACACCCAGTATCCAACCATCCTTTTTAAATTTAGTATTTACTAATCATCAATGTGATGATTGTAGTTTGTAACCTCATTATAAAATCCATCAGCCCCTAGGCTGTGTGAGTAAAGTTTGTTCCTCTTCTCAGTGAGACAGAAAACAGAACTGGTTGCCACAACTTCCCCCTTTTTATTGCCTTCTGCAACTCAGCTTGTGATTTTAGTCCCCAGAACATTGACTCATCCATATTTCAAAACCATATGAATCGAAGAGCTTGTGACATACAGTAATCAAAAGTAAATGTAAGATTCTGTGGCAACCTAAAATCAAAATGGAACTCTTTGTTTATGGGCCTGCTTATGTAAATGTTCCCTATCTCTGGGCGTCGCCTTTCCATTTGCCAGGCAAATCTCTGGCCACGCAGTGTTTCTCTGATACTGTATTTAGCTTTTCTTATCCCCTGAGATTTCCCTGCCATGCTCAGAGCGACCCGAGCAGCTCCTCTCCCTCCCCAGCGCTGCCCCTATCTCCTTTTTGCCCAGAGACATATTCCTCCTCCTCATTGGCTTAATGGGCCCCCACAGCTAGTTGGCGGAGGAATAAACTAATGCCGTTTCGTGCCATGAAATCTAGTTCGCATGACATTTAGACCTGCATAGAATTAAATCGTTAAATAGTGAAGATGATGGAGGGTGTGGTGAAGTACAACGGGAGTATTTCAGCTGGGGGTTGGGTGGTTAACGGCAACAAAGGCTAAAATCGATGGCAAGGGAGGTGTACAGTATTGTGTGAGAGTAACATGAGAGCGCTCTTAAAAGACCTCTGTGTCTCACTTGCCATAGTTTTTATTTAAAAATAGCTAAAAGCCAGCTGAGATTTGTCACATCCATACAGTTTGGCCGTAGCTAAGTGGAAGAGTGTACTTCTTATAATCCTCTCACTTCTCTCTGGCTGCTCCATCCCGCCGACTATAAATTGTCCATGTTCAGTCTCTATGTAAACATTATAACCCTGTAAGATTGTTTTACAACTGTTGTTCATATTGACTCATCCTGTTTGCCTTACTTTTATTTTCCTGTCCATGGAAACACAGTTATCTCAGAAGTCTTTAAATGTCATTGTTTGTTTTTTTTGCTCAACCAGTTGTTTCATTGCACCTTTCTCCCTCTCTTCTCCTCCCCCGATCCCATGGGCATGCTTTTATGCTGTTGCAAATTTATGTTGATGTGACCTGACATTGCCATTGTTAACTGTTGATTATTCTTTCATGCTCTTATCAGCCATCCTCTCTCATTCACATAACGAGTAATCCCTCCATTTTCTCTCTCTTCCCTTCCTCGTGAATATACATCATCCTCCAACTCCCCCCCCCATCTCCCAAAATCCCTAATTTTTTGCTGTCTCCTCTCCCAATCATTCCATTGACTGATCCCCATTCTCTACCCACAAATCCCCCTCCCTCCTCTCCTCCTCTGTCTACCCTCCCTCCTCATCTCCTTCCCTTTCTGCCCCTCCCTCTCTGCAGGACTTCTGGCAGGTATGGGGTGTGTGCCGAGCAGCATGTGTGCACCTGAATGAAAAACTGCACTTTTGTATTCTCGAACCCTCTTCCTCTGAATTGTTTTCTTTCTTTCTATTATTCACTCTCGCACTCCTCTAGTAATACAGAGGGCATAGCTATTCAGTGTTGTTAGTCCAGGGGAACAGCTAAGTGAGTAGTTTGTCTGTATTTCCCACATCTCAGCTTCAGCAAGTGTGAAACCGGAGTCACGGCCTCATTTAAGTTTATGACCACCGTGTATAGGAGAGCTGCCGAACAGCATTTAAGTGCATAAATTCAAACAAGAGATCGGTAGACCGTAAATAAAATGTTGAGTTTACATCTAGATATTTCTCTCACAGGGTATATTTGCTGTACAGCCAGATGGGGGAAGGTTGGATGTAGAATTAAGCACCACCACTGTATTTTCTCATGTAATAAAGCAGATTATATCATGGCCACGGAAAGTACAACAGCACATTAAACTGCACATTAAACTGCAGATAATCTAACATTACCTATGATAATAACCAGGAGGTTAGATCTGTTCAAGTGTCAGCTGTTTTTAAACATTTAAAGATGGTTGATGATTTGGGTACAGCTTGATTTCCTGTGGTAAGTGGCCATGGTATAAGCACAATAGTGCATTTTGAAATGTCCTTATGAGGAAAAATAAAATAGAAATGACACATTTGGTGGAGGAATCTCTGCCTTATCTGTTAATTTAATTTTCCAGGGACACGTAAATTGCTTATATCACTTGCATAAATGTGTATGACTGTGTTCATTTGAGCATTTACTTGCTCCTAGTTTCCAGCAATGCTTCAAAATGTTTCACCAGTGTGCACGGGAGAAACCTTTTGTGATTCAAATGCTTCTGCTATACACATTTATGTTGGAACATGTAAATAAATTAGCCTTGACCTCTCCGCTTTATCTACTAAATGATTTGACCTTAAAGCAGGTCTGAATGCCTCCGTCAGTCAGGATGATGCAAAGATATGCCAATGGGAGCAAAGGGCAGGTTACAACCTGTGCACACCTTTTCATAATGACGGGGAGTGTCAGGAATTGAAATGGGCACACTCCAACTGAGTATTGTTATAAGACTTTGTGTTGTAGACCTCCCCAGTGCCCCATTGTATAGCTTGTTAGAGGCAGCTGCGTGCCATGCCTTCCATGCTGAATTATTGAAAGAGAACACTATACTTTGCCTCTACAGGCATTATTAAACACTGCAGCACTGCTACATAATTTACACATTTGCCAGTGCCCCAAAGTAAAGTTCACACGCATTTATAGTCATTTAAACGTCAAGTCTTGCAAAGCTGAGATGCAAAGAGCAGCTAAAACAAGTCGTTCATTAGCAACTGGTATTCTTCGATGCCAAATCATAGCAGTGCTGTTCCCCTGCACTCCCTCTGCCTTGCTTTTATAAACACACCTTTTATCCTTCATCCCTTCTAAGAGATATGACCTCTAGCTTTCCACACGCTTTGGCACTCTAGCCTTTTTCCCAGCATGCACTGCTCTATTGCCTGCGTCTCACGGAGAAAGTAGCTGGTGGTGGCGCCCAGTCTCTGCGCATGGTGGCCTCACAGGGTGGTTTTTGGTCCCAGGAAATGGCTCTTTTAGCTAAGGTCGGGGCTGTTTTGATGTGCTTGATGGCCTTCACTAATCCATCCTCTGGATTGTCCGGATGTCAGTGCTGCATGATTTTCTGTAGAGCATGGTTTAGAGTGACTAAAGGCAGGACTTGGTCCGTACTTCTACGATGTGTCCAAACTGTTCCTACATGCTGTGGCCTCTGAAGCCACGGCGGTTGCCGTGTGCGAGCAGCAGTGGCGATGGCCGGCAGACACCTGTCACTCAGAGGGAGTGCGGAAGGGGGGCTGCTCCGATGCAAATGAGCCTCTTGTCACACCAACCGTTGTCATGTTCACTCTTTCAGATTTCACAGGAAGCTCCCAGGGGCTGCTGTTCGGACTGTCACCGCTCTGTTTCTCCATCGTTTTAACACCGTCTTCTATTCTCACATGTCTTTGTCCTCTCTGTCAATGTTTGTTTCTATAAAATATAACACACAAACATACACACTCCTAATCTTTCTATTTTTCCATCTCTTTCTCCTCTCCTAATCTACAGTAATAAGAGGTTGGGTCGTCTGTACAACTGGTCAGTTAATTCAGTTCCTCCTCTCCCGTCCTGAGACAGCTGCCATTTCCTCAGTGACTAAAATTTGTTTATTGAGCGTTCCACATCAGGGTACATTATTCTGATTATGCTCCCAGCTTAATTACGAGTTATTAACGGTACACCTGCTCTGCAGTTACTCCTGGGATTAAAGATGGAAAGCTAATACATCAGTGTTCTCTCCACCCACACACTCGCCCACCTACCTACAGACTGGTGTTTTGGGCAAGGTAACATATAAAAGGGGAAGATTTGTTCTTTGGTGTTACAGCAGAGTAGGGAATAGTATACAATCATGTAGTCTGTGCGGTTTTCTTAGGACCTTGGATTGAGACGGTGACTTGTTGGGTGCAGGTCAAGTAAGTATCACAAGGTGATAGCTTTCAGCCACCCTTCAGAAATGTCAGGTGTGGACCCGGGTTGGCTTTACCCTCGAGCAGGTCATTCTGAATTCCCTTTTCCCCCCTGAAACACGTCTGTCAATGAACCTGTCAAAGAGTGACAGTCACCCCAGAGCGACACCATCATACAACGCAGCATAAAGGTACTGATACATTTTTAATGCATTCCCCCTTTTTTTTTTTTCTCACTCCGCGCTGTCCGTCCGTCACAATGTACACATCACTATATCCCCAATGGTGTAGCGCTCCAGTACACCAAGTTCTCGCAAGACTCACCTGTACAAAAGATGAGAGGTCGCTTGGGGACAGACATCACTCAGGCAGACGCACAATGACCACACACATGAACATATAGATGAAAGTGGGGGCAGATATCCTCTTGTCATCAGTGGCAGGCTTCAGCCTAGACCCATAAATTCATCTCTTTGTTGTGACGCACCGAGGAGACTGCTCAGAGTCCTATGACACACGACAAAAGTCACCGTGTCTTTTATGTGATAGTTAATGTAAAGATTTAACACTTATTGTGTGTCTCATGCCCAGTTCTTTCACCGGTCGCTTCCCTCTTTTCGTCTCCTCCTGTTATAGGGATGTCTGCAGCTGCAGTGTTGGGAAGGGTCACAGATCCAATCAATAATGAAGCACTGCAGCCAGTAGAGTGGTATTAGAGAGGGCCAAGTCTTAGCTGCCATCGGCTCTGAAGCCAACCGCATGGCCACACAAAGTGCTGGTGGAGCAGCATAAATAACAAATGTAAAGCTTGCAGAAAATTGATAGGGTTTTTTGTAAGTAAGTTAAACCTTATTTAGATTTGTTTGGAAGAAATTGAAGGCTAACAAAGGGATAGAATTTCTTAAAATGTTGATTATTTGTTGTGAATTTCTACAGCCAAAGAGTGGTAGAAACTAAGGTACTAGAAAGTTGTAGAAGCATATAATTTCTCAGTGGAATTTAACAATGATATGTAAAAATCCTAGAATGTGAGAAGAGCTCTTAATGCAGTCCCAAGTTTTCAAGTGCATCACTCCTTAATGGTGTGCTTGCAAAGTGTTTCTTTGGCACTTGTGTGAAATGAGCAGAAGGAGAGGACAGTCCCTTTTGCATGCATGCCTCTGGCTCTGCTTAACTCGTGTGGGTCTCATTTGTTGGACTCGTTTAAGTTTCAGCTAGTTTAAATGTGGCCAGGGCAGCTATCGGGCAGCTCCGTCGCCTGGTGCACAGCAGAGATTAGGCCTGGCCGCTGGCCAAACCCTTAACCCAGGCAGTACACGGGTAGCATTACATTTCACCGCCCAGCCGCTAGCCCCATCTAGCCAGCAGCTCTGTCAGAACTATGTTTCTGCCTCAGCTCACAGGCTAGTTGGACTGTGGAGTCCATCATCTGGACACAGCCCGTGGTCTTGGCCGTAGCGTAGCTGACACATGCAGACATGTATGAACATGCGAGCAAGCTTACGCCAGAGATTTAAAAAAAAAAAAAAATCACCCCAGCTTAACGAAGTCGACACTGATCAACAGACACGCTTACTGACAGATGAGGTGTTAGGTTTTAATTAACTTGAGTACTGCAGCAATTAAATTTACAGTCTTTTGAAAATTAGTAGTTTGGGGAAAAAATTGACGGTGGTTGTTAAATACAGACTCCAGTGGAGCTGGGATCTTTTATTGCAGCCGCATATTTTATAGGCCTAATGTCCTCTGGGTTCATGAATCAAAACTGATGAAGGGCTAAACTGATGAGACGCAGAGTCTGGGGAATTAAATAACCTAATAGGCATCTCTTGTAGGTGAAACGTGTTTTACCATTCATTTGAATTATACATCTCCATTTTTGTACTGCTGACAGGCTAGTTGCCGGAGCACCTAATAAGACACAACTTCAGTGGGGAGCTGAGGGTTGCATCAGTGACGGAAAGATGAAGGATGGGGCGAAAGATGGGACGTGGTTTTTACAGCAGAGCCACAAGCTCTACAAAAAAGGCTTAAAAGCTGAGGTTAAACCCACAGCTTGATACACACACTGCCATCCCTCTGTGCGAGAGAAAGAGAGCAGTGTTGCATCATATGTTTGTTGGAGGGGTGTACAGTATGGCAGCACGTTATGTATGCGATAGGGAGCAAGAGAGTGAACACTATACTGTTAGCTCAGCAGGGAAGTCTGTGGCTACTTCATCGTAAAAGAGAATTGTGTTGTCCAGGGGCACGTGGCTGCATCATGGGAGAGGAAAAGCTTAATATTTGTATTGGTTGTATACGCCCATACACACATTTCCTCCTTTATCAGCTGAATATTCTTTTTGGTTCCTCTATGCCAATTATATTTGGATGCATTTTACTTGGCTATTCTGCAGGGGGACGTTTTTGTCCTCGACTCCTTGACTATTTCTTTTTAAAGTTATTATGCCTTATGTGATCTGTGCCTCTGTTCTGATCATTATAATGAGGCCCAGTGTGCTTATGTCTCTCATGCACATAGTTATGTGGCGCCCTGTTTGCGCTCACCTCAGGCTTAGAGGGCTGTCTCCATGTCTCGTCCCAAACTCTACAGCCAATACCGACCTCTTTTTACTCTCACTTTCCCTTCTTACTCATTCTTTAAACCTGCACATACCAGTCCCTCTCTAGTATCCTGTCACACTTATACACATGCAAACACAGGGAATGAAAAATGTTGCTTTTTGTTGTCTGTCTCTGTCTCTCAACCAGTAGCACTGCTCCAAAAATAACTTTTTTTCTCTCTCTCTCTCCCACTCCCTTCTCCCCTCATACTGTAAATGTACAGTAGATACAATCAATAATAAATGTTACAGTAGAAACCACTATTTTCTAGAGTCAAGGCCCCAAAGTGGGGACAGTCATATCTTTCCCTAAGCTAAACCAATTATCTTTAGCAGCCATTTTACTGTCTGTTTACTCATGAGGAGGGAGTCGGTTCACGGGGAATGGATTTGAAAACATTTGGTTATGATATGCTATCGTGGGGGGTGCCACCAAATTTGAGTATTCATATGTTTTTCCTAATTCGTTTAAATATGTCCCTGTTTGAAACGTGTACATGGCTTTGTTTTCCAATGTGCAGACTTTACAGACAAATATGTATAACTGATTGTCATAACTGATTAGTTAGCGGAGCTGCATCACAGTCTTTGCTTACAGACTGCAGACAGCAAGACATAATTGAATTCTAAATTTGAGTGGTATCCCGCAATGTTCTTGTTTTGAGCCAGATGCTTTCTGTGTATGTGTATGTGCGTGTGACAATTTGAATGCACAAGCGTGTCTTTGTCGTTCAAGGCCCTGCTACAGACAGCAGAGGCCTCGCTGTGCTCTAACCGTTGTTTCTCCTCCTCCTTCCTCCTCCTCTGAATTGGACCTCTTACAGACGGAGGTAACTCCACGTGGGCTCAGTGTGGCCCAGCCCCCTCCCCCACCTCCCAAGGCATGCTCTGTCCGTCTGTCCACTCTGTTTGATGGAGCGTCCCGCGGACGCTGTCTTTCAAGTGTCTATCACTGAGTGTGTTGTGTGCATGTGGTTAAGTCACTCTTTCATGCAATGCTGTGAATATACACATGCTAACAGAGAAATGTGTGTGTGTGTGTGTGTGTGTGTGTGTGTGTGTGTGTGTGTGTGTGTGTGTGTGTGTGTGTGTGTGTGAGAAAGAGAGAGTTTTTATCGATTAATACATTTTGGTTGTGTTCCATATATGGTTAATCAAGAGTGTGTGTTTGTGCTGCAGTCTCTCGTGATGTTTTTCCTTCTCTTTATGTGAATTTCACACTGTGAGTACAGTGTCTGGTGAATAATGTGTATTTTATTCAAACTGACCTCAGACTAATCACTACAAACCCTCGCTTGTCTGTACGGTTTCATGTGTATGCAGCATTTGCATGACTGTACTTGTGATAACCCGTCGATCCATAATCATCCTTAAATACTCGGACTACTTTTAATATGTGTGTGTGTGTGTGTGTGTCAAAGTGCAGTATGTGTGTGTGCTGTCTCTGATTGAGTTTAACTCTCAGACACACACACACACTTGCTTACACACACACACACAGAGCCACACTGGGCAGCTGTGAAAGCTGTGAGGCTTCTGTTTGATTATGTAAATAGTTTTTAAGATAACTTCAGTCCTTTTTTCTTTTTGGTGACCTAAATGAGCAGAAGATCGCCCAGGAGAGGGAGAAGTTTGCAGATGAGGACAGCATATTTTACTCGTTGGGAGAGTGCGGCCTTATCTCCTTCTCTGACTACATCTTCCTCACCACTGTGCTGTCCAGTGAGTACATCGTTCAACTGTACAGACTGCACAGAGAACTAATGGTTCTTATATGGCCTATTCCATTCAACCCCACAACCTTAAAATCGTACACACTGATACAAATCAAATCCCTAGAAGATCTCTCTTTTGACTTCTCTGTACTTGGCTTTTTTTTCTTTCTTTTTTTACTGCATTTAAGACAGAAATCAGAGACATTTTCCAATGTGATATTATAAGCCCGGTTACAGAGCTGGCTGCTCTGTTCCCTATGATCTCCAGTTCTGTTAAAGTTAATAATGTGTGTCTACCAAGCTGGCTGCCTTGGCGATGTTTCACACAATCTGTTTGCTTCAGCTGGATTGGTGGGGAATGCAGGGGGTAAATTTCACATGAAAAACCTCCTTTCTAAATGTGTCAGAGTTCACGATAATGAAAATGAAACTCCTACTCCTTCCTCGCCGGAGCCTAGTAAAGTCGTTTCCCCAGCTTAGCGCCACCATTTATTATAATCCGTTCATATGGAGAAAGTCTCTGGGGAAGTTTTCAAGGACAAGTCATTTATAAGCAGACATGACAGAATGCCTTGTGGTTGGTTTCAATCCATTTAACACGGCCACAAAAATAGTACAAAGGAGGCTTTTTCCAAACCAACGCACATTGGTTCGGGCCCTATAGTGTTACATATTTACTGCTTTTATACCGTTTAAATCCTCTGCCAGATAAGACTTGATTAATCTTTAAAATGTACTTAAAGGAGTTGGATTGCTAAAGCAATAAATTATCATAGTAGTTAACAGTAGTTAGAAGTGAAGCATTGAAAATAATCTACCAAATCTATGAGAGTGTAAATAATATTGCTGTGGCTCTGTATTTCCTCAGGTGAACAATGTGATAATTGAGAAGCAGCAGCATGAATGCATACATGAAATGTATGCACTATGGAATAGGTTTGAATGTTAATACAACATATTTATTATCCTTCAAGATATTATCCTTCTTATTATCCTCCTCCAAGATTCAAGATCTAGGAGGAGGGTTAACATTATTTGTTTTTGTATCTTGTATCAAGTTATCTTGAGTCACTTTTCATATAGACCTAACATTCCTGCATGAACAAGCAGTGGCAAGAAAAACCTCCCCTATAACAAGTAGATACCTTGGGCAGAACCTGGATCTAGATGGACCAATTAGCTTCACAGTGAGAGAGAGACTGGGATTGTGTCTGTGTATAAAGTATATAAAAGCATTGGTCCAAACTTTCCCCATTTTTGTTTGTTTGCAATCTCATTATTAGCCTGTGGATGCTAATATGCTTAACTCCTGTCATCCTGCGGTTCTGAAAACTAATTTCAGTGACCCTTGTCATTACAGTGACATGGGGGTTTAGTAGCAGAGGTACAGCAAATGCCATTTGTAGAAAATGTACACAGAATGAGGGGGAAAAAAACACAGCAAATTGAAATTCAACATAAATGCACATTTATTTTATTTCAGATTAACTCATGTAGACAGTGCAGGGTCTGGCTTGTCTTGGCTTTCATTTTAAAAAAAACGAGCATCTAAAGTGCCCCATAATGCATCACTGGGGGTATGATGAAAGCTGGCTGGATCAAGTGGAATGTGTTATTTCCAAGTTGTGTGGATTGTATTGATTTCAGAATGTGTTTTTGTGTCCCGTGGTGTCCAGCTCCCCAGAGGAACTTTGAGATCGCCTTCAAGATGTTTGATCTGAATGGTGACGGAGAGGTGGATCTGGAGGAGTTTGAACAGGTACGTTGTTACGCACTAAATCAACACATCGACTGAGACATATGGTTAAAACAGCCAGCCCACACATTTCAACTACAGTATCAACTGATTGCATCTCTGTAACCAGTAATGCACACTGACCGGGAATAAAGGTAGGCTGATATCCACCACTGTGACATTTTCTCAGAGGGAAAAGTACTGTGCGTACTGCCTTTTTCTAATATGAAACATCTTCTAAATTGCTCTTTAAAAACAGGCTAATATTACACAAAAGTCCCAAGTACTTCTGAAACCTAATCTACATCCTCATCCTTGTTTACATGGCACCCTCCTCCATCCTTAGGTCCAGAGCATCATTCGTTCCCAGACCAGTATGGGCATGCGGCACCGCGACCGCTCCACCACAGGAAACACCCTGAAGACAGCCGGCTGCAGCTCTGCTCTCACCACCTACTTCTTTGGGGAAGACCTGAAGGGAAAACTCACCATCGGCAGCTTTCTGGAGTTTCAGAGGAAACTGCAGCATGATGTCCTCAAGCTAGAGGTAAGAGGAAAGTGAATGAGTGGAGAAAGACAGTATTATGCTGAGACGTTTCACCTGGTTTACTGTAGTATCGTGCACAAATGCAATTTGACTACACATGTAAATTGACAGGAGACTCAGAGGAAGAAAATTGCAGCAAGGAAGGATGTAAATGACGTTACATTTAGGCGAGTAAATGCACAAATATCCCAAAAAGTGTTCAAGAGCCAGTGGAGAAGCAAGGCGTTGAGTGACAGGTGAATGTTGCATAATACAAGGGAGAACAAGGGCAGAGGATGACAATGGGAAGTGTGGATAGTCTGTAACCATTGGTCAGTGTCACACTCCCTTCGTCTCCCCCTTAATCTGGTGTCACTCTGTTTCACACCAGAACCCTCCGCTGCCTCTACTCACTGTTGTTTAATATGGTTATTGTAATCTATTTCATTAGCATGAATAGTGAATCCTATGTGATACACTGAACCTTAATGGGCACGTGTCATCCGTGCCTCCAAGAATCACACTTGGGATGGAGCATCTGCCAGAAAGAAAGCGCTATCTGTCAGGTCTTAATGATCCCATAATGCTCAGAGAGGGAAATCATAACGCCACAAATTTAGACGCCAACATCGGTGTCTGCAGAATTGCTCTCAAGTGCCCGATGCTCTAATTTCTCTGTCTTTATTTGCTGACCCTGCAGCTCACCCTAGGCCACATTTCACCAGCTGTGGCAGTTTTTCTTTGTTGGGTGCTGACTTACGTTCTCATATTCTAGTCTTCATAACTCTTATGATACCCCTTATTTATGAATTCCCAATCAAGCTGGAATTATAGTATGGTTTCAAAGCATAATTTTCACATTTTAAAAATGCAAGAATGCATAATCATCATCACTTTATCAAGCCTGTCCAATGTAATAACAGAAATGTCTACTAATTGTTAGTGTACTTACGTGTGTCCTGCTTGAAACTTTTCTCTTCAGGCTTTTTTTAGCTTAGTCATGAGCTGAACTCTCTCAAATGTGCCAAATTAACATTTTGAGAGGTTGGCACGTTCAGAAAGAAAAGATGGAGGGAGCCTTTTAGGCTCAGACATAAATCGACTGGATTGACCTGACACAGCCACGGCCCACTGCTGTTAAGCCATGCTCCATTGGTTGTCAAAGCATGCACATGCAGATTTAGTGTCACCAAAGGCGTGATTTAACTTGAAGCCTGACACCAGTATTTACCATTTCCCATCTCCCAATACCCTCCTCCCCGTTAATTTGTTTTGACTCTGCATAACACTCATTCTCCGTCCGTCCGTCTTCTCAGTTCGAGAGGAACGATCCCGTGAACGGCAGAATCAGCGAGAGACAGTTTGGGGGGATGCTGCTGGCCTACAGTGGCGTCCAGTCCCGTAAACTCAAGCAGATGCAGAAGGGCTTGAAGAAGATGTTTAAGGATGCACAGGTAGATAAATCCGCCTGTACTCATTCATGCGTTTATGGAACTCCGAGATAAGTGATTGGTTGCATACGGTGCTGGGTTTGGTGATGTGGAGTGTTTTAACTAAGTGGCCTACATGCGAGGATGTGTGACTGATGGTGTGTGTGTGCCTGAGGGAGAAGGAGATTGTGTGTGAGGCAGACTGGGTGAGAGGTAATACATCACTGGCAGATTCGTAGCCTAACGTTATCCACCTGAGCGACACTTACTCTCTCCGACTATCCTACCTTCCACTATCTCTGTTTGTGGTGGCCAAATACAGAGCAGCCAGTGCTCCTCGGCAGCAGGGCACAATTACTCGGTCTCTCTTTGAGCTTCTCAATGAAGCCTTCAAGCCTTTTAAATGTCCTCGGTTGATCTTCTCTCAACCTATCAACAACTTAAGAAGTCTTTTAAGAAGTTTACTCATTATCCTCAGCATACTTATCAAGCTTACTTCAGATAAATGGTTTCTTGCAGAAAAAAAAAAAACGTTTTCACTCTCCTTCCCCTAGACATGCTTTCACCAAAGACCACTACTTTGCTCTGAGCACGTATAAATGGCTCTGCTGGGACTGACCAAAGAGTGTAAAAAATGTTCAAGAAGCAGAACTGCTCTGAGCCAACTCCAGTTTATGCCTATCCCTTTCCCCGTTTCCAGTGCTTTGCACAAATTTCAGTTTCATGCCTGTTCTGCTTCACCATAATGAGCCCCATCAGTCAATCGAGTGAAGTTACGCCCATGCATCTCGTATCCCCAGAAGAGTTGCAGCAAAAATACATCCCTTTTGATTTCTTCCCCCTAAAGATGGCAAGCATCACATTGGCTATGATAAGGCACATTTGATGGTTAAATGCAGTGTTTAGCAGAAAAAAGAAAGGCGGCAAGCCACCGTTCCTCCCAGGCATGAGAAAAAGATGAGGCTGGTGCTGCCAGGTCTCTCTAAGGAATTAGACTGCAGTAAGCAGTCTAGTTAGCCCCCTCTTTTTTTTCCATTCCAGTCTTCCAGCATTGGAGTAACCTGTAATGTAAATGAGAAAATTGTTATTTACAGCCGGGGACCAGCTGCTCACTTTTTTTTGCAAATGAGCTCATCAGCAGCGTGGCAGCTCTGTGTCTATTCCTCTCTTTTTATATGTGCTCGTGTGTCTTTAGACCGGCTGTTTACCCGGCCTTCCATGACAACGCAATGTTCATCCATGTGGATCGGCTGCTTCTGCCCACTTCGTCTTGTCGTTGCTGCCGAGCTGCTCCCAAAATGTCGCTGTGCAGTCGCAGCTCTTGTAATGACGACGTTTGGCCCATTTTTTTGACAGCGCTCGTTGCTGGCTTGTCACAGAGTTTCTCACCCAGATTCATTTTGTGATATTTTCCCCATCTTGTGCAGGGCATCACATTTGAGGAGGTGGAGAATTTTTTCACTTTCCTCAAGAATGTGAACGACGTGGACACGGCCCTGAGTTTCTACCACATGGCTGGAGCCTCCATAGATAAAGGTACACCCACATTCGCCCTTTTCCTCTGACATTTCCTCTTTCCTCCTAATTACTCCCCTTTAGACTCAACTGTTGTCACTTTCACCCTCTGTCTCTCAGAGCTGTTAACACTCCGCCAGCCAGATTCACTTTCGCCATCTTCTTTTGCCTGGCGTTGCTCCCAATCCTTGCTCGGCCATTTGTCATGGGTTTGTCCATCCATCCATGTATCTACCGCCTCTTCCTCCAGGCCTGCAGGAGAGCGCATGCTTAAATCCAAGAACCATGAACATGCACACATGACAAATCACGCAGGCTGCTGATGCCCACTGACACATGCCAGCATGATCACTGGAGGAGGGAGAGTAGGGTTGGGAATGGGCTGACCCATCACTACATGGTTGCTCTTTCCCTCCTCTGCACTGGGAGGCTGTATGTCATCTGTATGCTGGGGTCTAGATGGTAGCAACACTTCTAAAGTACGCTCAGGCAAGACACTAACATTGTAATCCTGATTATTTCACAATGTGGTTACTGTGGTAACATTGAGTGCTGTAGAATATCTTTCCTTGAGCTTTGTCTTGTTTGCAGAAAATGAATGTTGTCTTGTTTTGGAGACACATTTTTGACAAATATATATATATATATATTGCTTTTCCCGTCACATCTTCATAGTAAAAGCTGTCTCTTGTTTCGCCGGTTCAATGCTCTTATATGAAACAGCTGCAGTTGTATATTTAGTTTATAGCAGCAGTGATTTCATTCAGCTCTGACATAATAAAGAGAGTGAACGGTAAATAATTACATGCATGCATTGTTTCCTGTGAAATCCTTGCGTGTGAAGGCAATCTGAATAAATTATGTGGAAATACATAAACAATGACAAAACGGCCACATTAAGTGTTAATTATGGAACGTTAATGCATTGCATGGCTGTTGTAGAAAGAATGCTGACCATTTATAGCATCGCAAATGTGGTTTAATTTCATGGGAATCCTAAAGGATTAGGATTCAGACGGAGAAATGACTGGTTGACCCGGCGTTCTCACTCCCTAACAATGTGTCTGTAATGATTAATTTAATGAGCAATTTGACACTTAATTATTGGTCTTATTTCCTTTTTCTTCATCAACGCTTATTTGAACTGAATTCATTTCTCTGTCAGATCCTAATAATGAAAGTCAATTTAATGTGAGGGCAGCTTTGTAGCTTTTTATAATATGGCCAGTTTGATGATTTAATGTTTTTCTTCCTTTTATTACAGTGATTCAGCCTTTCAATACGCTTCCATATGTTTTGTGTCAGCACATCCATTAGCTCTGATTCAGTGATGAAGTGGCTTCTGCTGTAAGGGAGTGCAGGGTCTACCCGAGGTGCTTGTTTCCAGCATCTGGTTTCAGCTGCAATAACAGAACCAAGCCGTGCGTCTGTGCTGGTGTGTTTGTGAGTGTGCTGTCCAGGGGGCATCCAAAACATCAGGCTGCTGTAGGTTCGCTCAGAGCTACCAGGCAAATGATCTCCATCCTCTCATTGTCCGTGCCACAAAACAGTTCTTGAGCCTTAAAGGGATGCTTCACCCATACAACCATCATTTGGCCATCATTTAACCTCCTGGTGTTGCCTTGAATTATTAATGTTTTTTTTTTCTTGCACGCCTGCGTGAACCAAGAATAAAAAAATGGAGACACATCTTGATGAATTTAATTATAGAGGCCGTGTTTAACAACAGCCAGAAACCTAAATACAAAAACATCCATTTACAATCTCTAACACAACTCCTGCAGTCTGAAACCTTACTGTTTAAAACACTGGACTCCAGCTGTCTATGCAGACTTTTTTTTCTTCGAATGCACGCCAACACACGGTACTTAATAGTTATAGAAATGGTCATTTTGTGGGTGAAGTATTCCTTTTAAAGAGAGAATCCTGTCTTCTCTTTTACGTCTTTCTCTTTTTGTCTTCTATCTCTTTCATCTCGCTCTCGAATCTGACGATTTCACAGCCGTTAAGTGCGGTTCCTCATGTGGGCGTTATCTGGAACTGCACATTGTTAAAGGTAGAAAAGAAGGACACTGATGAGTTTCCGTGTACAGCGATTCTGCTGGGGCTTCTTTTTGTCTTGCCATTTGCAGGGAGATTTTGTCGGATATTATTCTTTTCATCCTCACCGCCTGTCTCTCTTTAACTTTGCTCCTTTGCTTGTGAGCCTTGGGGATCTCATAATTGATCATTCCGGTTGAGACTCTGGAGTTTTTCATAATTTTATTATTATCTACTTGTTTTTCTGAACTGATCCCAGAAGCCTTTCATTATCATTCTCGGCTAGGTATCCTGATGCTGTCCACTCCTCCCCTCCCCCCATCCCCCCATCCCTTTCTGCTTCTCTATCAGATAGTCTACATAGTGAATGGGAGTCCTGTCTGATATCGATCCCTAGCACTTTAACTCGCAATGTCCTCCACATAAGCCATTTATGAGCCGACCCGTGTGACTCGCACCCCTTTTAATCGCGTCCACAAATGGTGACTCCCTCTATCTGTGGTTCCTTCCCTCTGTTCCTCAGTCACCATGAAGCAGGTGGCCCGCACCGTGGCCAAGGTAGAGCTGTCGGACCACGTGTGTGACGTGGTGTTCGCTCTGTTCGACTGCGATGGTAAGAACCTGGTTAACTATATTTATAGAAAGCAAGAAGTTCCTCAACGCAGGTGGAAATCATCAATCAGTCATCTCCTATTACTCCCTATTATCTCATCATCATCTCTCCTCTGTCCATCACCCGTCCTCTCCCTCCCCTGTCTGTCTGTCTTCCTCAGGGAACGGAGAGCTTAGTAATAGGGAGTTCATAGCAATTATGAAGCAGCGGCTCATGCGTGGGCTGGAGAAACCCAAGGACATGGGCTTCACTCGGCTGGTGCGTGCCATGTGGAAGTGTGCCCAGGACACGGCCTGGGACTTCGCCATGCCAAAGACATAATGGAGGGAGATCGGGAATAAAGCAACGACACCGGTAGCATCAAAAGACATTTACCTTCAACGGGTCTCGATAAATTTAACCAGGCAATTAATGCAATGAACTCATTAGCACGGCGGCTGAGGGGCATCATCAATCATTAACGCACGTTGCTGTAGTTCCAACCATCGATGAAGCATGCTGGCGCAGCGCACTCTGCCCTGAAAGGCTTCGCTCACACGCATGTCCCAGGCATCATGGGAATATTTTAAAATATATTTTTTTTTTCTTTTTCTGTCAAATGCTAAAAAACTGCACTTTTATATCGGTGTTTAAGACGTTCTACTGCAAAAAGCAAGTGGAATCAGTTTTTTGTTTTTTTATCTTCAGCTGTATAAATATAGTGATATGTCAATATATCAGTTATTTTTCTTTTTTAGTGGACGCCATCGTGGTAATGCCTCTTCATTCAGTCCGCTAGCTCCAGCTGCATCTTCATTTTGTCCTCAAAGATCAATGATGCTCGTCTTGCTCTACAATGTACTGTTCAAAGTGTGTATTCTTCTAATTATTATTGCCCACTGAAACACTTTATATAAGACGGATGTCCAAAGTAATGCTCTATTAAAGATGTTTTTAATAACAGAAAAGTGCTTTGTTTGCGACGGACGGTCCTGCTTGAAGTTGGATTGTTGTCCTGTCATGGTCTCATTTTCACTCTCTGACTTGGAGAAAAGCACAGCGGGGGGGGATTAGTGAGACTAATCTATGGGGCACCGAGGAAGCCATTTGTCATGTGTAATGAGACTGCTTGTAACATTTCAAAGCAAAACCCGCTCGGCCTGATTGTACGCCGTGCCATTTTGAGCGTGTGCCACAAGAAGGGAAAAAAAGATGCTTATGTGCAAGAGCGGTCAGCAGTTTTTGTCTAATTGAAATGGGCAGGATGGGCAGTCCTCAGCCTCTGCTGCCCATTAAAAGATTGTCCTGGAGTCCCTGGGTACACGGCGTGCAGCACTGGCCTGAAACTGGCTCGCTGTCTTGCACACGCCGTGACTGACAGACGGAAGTGGTACTTGGAGATTAGGTTGAAGGGCCTCTCATCAGTATTCCTCCGGCGTCTCCTTTCCGGAGCTTAAGTCTGGTGTTACAATCGCACTGATCTGTAAATGATTTCTAATGGAACAACCTCACTGTTGTCGACTTTACAACACCTTTTTTTCCTGCGAAACGAAAAAAACACCTGTATTCCAAAACTTTTTTCGTGGACTAAAAAAAAATTGTTTTTTTCATATTTGTCATTCTCAATTCTTTAATCTGCCATGCCCAGCAGCAGTTCCTTCACCATGACTACGACTGCAGATGACGGTGATGATCACAGGCAATTAATCTGTTGATTACTCTTTTTTCAAACTAATTAATCCTTTTAGTCTATATTTTGTTACAAACTTGTTAAAAAACAATGCAGTTAAATTGTTACATCCAACCAACAGTCCAACGCCTCCCTAAGAAATCTATTTGCAATGATATAAAACCAGCGATTGTATCTGATGAATGACTAACAATTAATTGACTATAGAAGCTGATTAGTTTTCTCTCTATTTTAGCACTAATAGCAGCAGAAGCATCCCTGGTTTCTTCTGCATTCAAATGTATCTTGTGTCTTCGTAGACTCCCAACATGTTGCCCAACTGCAGTGAGTCCCGAGAACCGTTCCATCTGCACTGAAAGCTTGCCCGGTAACAGCTCTACAGTAGCTGCACGGCAGCCCCCTCTTGTCAACAGCTCAGCCGTGTAAACCCCGGGCAAGCACGCTCTGTCAAGTCTCCCTGCTTGGCGAGCACTGAAGCAACGCCCAATGGTTAGCTGTTGTCAGATATTGGAAAGGGGGCTATATTTGGAGTGACTGCAGACCTCTCTCCAAAGTCAACAGCTCTTTAAAGCGTGCGGGGAACAGAAATGTACGCCGTCATTTCCTCAAGAGCGTAGATGCATAGACTGTATGGACAATGCACGTGCTGTTCCTCGAGTGCGTAGGAATTAAGCTTTTTCTTCACGCTGAATGCTGCATGTGTGCGCTCCATTAGGGCCACGTGTCATGTGCCATCTGTCAAGCATTATAGGAAAAAAAAAATAATAAACTTATTTATTATTACAGCAATGTAAGAACAGTCAGCTCAGTGTGAAGTCAGCAGTTTAAGGATAAAGGGAGATTTTAAAAGGGAGGCTCTGTTGGAAGTAATGTTGTCTCTGAAGATCAAACCAACTGCAATACAAGCAAGACACTGACTTTATTCAAGTTATTCCTTTATATACATTCTGCCAACATCCGCTCTGTTGTTACTGTCAGGAACACGGCAGCGTGGAAATGAAACGGCCTCGTCTTTGCTCTGTGAGAGCAGGGAGAGCTGCTAACATCATTTACGACTGCTGTGCTGTAAAATGTTCTGTTTGTTCTCATTCAAACTGCTCACATACTGAAGCTTTTGTGGGACTCCATGGTTGGGTTTAAAATAACGACGTAAAAACGTTACATTAAGCACAAATAACGCGTAAATTTGAAATAATCCAATAACACTTTGGGACACAAACAACGGTCTCCTGCTTGAAAGTCATGGATTTGTTGTTTGTGGTGATTATAGTGTAGTTATTGAGACTTGTGTGATATATTTAAAGGGTATGATTAGTGTGATCATGCTATTTATATGGTTGAGTTGAATATTTTATAGCAGGAAGGAGGTGAATTAGTTACTCTACAGTAAAACTAGGGCTTAATTAAAAGTGATTGATAGTATCCAAAATGTTAATTAGCTACTGTGTGAAGTTTTCCTTTTATTTATATAGTTGGAAGTGCAGGATCAAGCCTTTTTTGCACCCAAACTGTGTTTAGTGCGCCAGGAAGGGATTGACCAATGCATAACGTGTAAAATATATGTCCTGTTGCAGTCATTCCCAAAGATTCACAAGGACATTTTATTAGTGTCACCAAATAATATTCTGGTCCTTAATTTAACATATCTGCAGTACACTTTTGAGCCACATGAGGGAGCCTGGGTGTTTGTTATGGTCTCATATTTATAGCCTACTTATAACATTGAAGTTAATATGAAAGGCTGGCATACATTCTGTTTAACTGATGAGGGAACAAATGAGAACCCGTTATGCAGCATGGAAGCCAGCATGTCTTTGGCCCACAATCCTAAAACTCTTCTTTAAAAAGAGTGGCCTTCTGCTGTTACCTCACTGCTGACGGGCCTCCGTTCTCTGGTGTTTATAGTGAGACAGAACATCCATCACAGTAGGCACAGCCGCCACCTTCACAACTGTCCCAAGTAAATAAGGTGTCGGTTCAAAGAGCTACCTGACTGCCATCTAGTGGCTTGGACGAAGCAGATCAATGATGGGTTTCACATATTTCCTGGACTTTTATTCCATAAAAGAGCTGATTACAACAGGCATGCATGTTTCTAACAGCAGCTCATAATTTTAAAGACTTAAAACATTGACAGTCTCCTGATAAATATGTATGTATAAGTAAATTGGATCAGTATCACATGATAGGAAGAGTAAAACAAAAGGCTTTGGAGTCATGATTCCAATCAACACCAACACTTAATCACATAAGTCTTTAATTACATCTACAAGAATAAAAAAAATAACAGGTTCACAAAAGTTCAGAGAAAATTCAAATGATTGACAAACATGGCTCTCAGTTACGTTGGTGAATAATACATTTGATACCACTGATGATGAGATTAGGGTTTCAAGAAATGATGAGCGTCGAAGCAAAATGGCTTGAAAAGACCACTGGCGGTCCTAAAGATTGAAATGGAATAAAACTTAATAAATACACAGTATAAAAGTCAGTTCTACTCTCCAAAGTGTTTGTAATGCAAGACTAAAGAGCACAGATCATCTCCACTTTTAAATGTGGCCAAATAAAAATTGACAAACAACCAACACAAACTTCAAGAACCCATGTGACCATTAAAAAGAAACTCAATACCAGCCTTTTAACATATTCTGAAGAACCTGATGAGATGGCTGTCATTCATAGCGATACATGAGAGAAAAGAGAGTACAAGCACAAAGAAAGGAGACATTTTTCATTAATAGGTTAATGTCGAAACGAGTTACAACAAAAAAAAATGGGGGGGAGGACCAACAGCATTGGCGTTTTAGCATAACCATGGCCTGCAGCCACCTAGTGGCTATAAGAGGTAATGTCATATGGATGTCAACCTTTAACAGTACAGTCTGAAGTCACAGCTGGGAACATGTCTCTCCTGCTGCCGCCACAGCTCCACTAACTGTTTCTTCAGTTCACAGATCAAACGAATGCTCTCCATGACAAACGTGGGCAGCGGACTAAATGTAAGTGCCGGCTTAGCTCTACGGGTCACATTCCTGTCAGTGTGCTCGTCTGGTAGTGATGTTAAAGAGGACTTTTTACAGGGGAAGATACACAGTCGTGATCGCACCGGTACAGTAAAGTTCAGGTGGGAGGGACCGGAGGGAGACGGGTCCTCAGTCGCTGTCGAACTTGATCGAGTTGATTGTGGTGGAGATGGCGCCGCCGCGATAGCTTCCCCGCTTCTTCTTCGTCTTCTCGTGACGGAACGACTTGCCTTTTGTGAACTTGAGCACATCGTTAGCTTTCTGGCCCCAGTCCCCGTGAGCTCCACTCTGGAAAAAGCAAAGCCGAGTTAAACTCTCGTTTCAGAGGCCATTATTGGATCACCTTCGCAGTGTGTAGTGCTGTTGTAAGAATGCCAGTGAGCTCACCTTGGCGTCGAACGAGTTGTCCAGAAGACGGGGATCCACCGCAACTTCCTCCTCTCTTATTCTACGGAACGGTACGTTGGTGGACTGAAAGACAACGTCAGTTCTATCAAGTTTTCTATCAAGTTATGTTATTTTACTTATGGAAGTTATGTATCTAGAAGGCCTTACCTTGTTGGCTTTAGGAAACGTCTGTGGTGTGGTTGGTTTTTTCTTGTTTTTCGGTGTCTTGTCTTCTTCCTCTTCACTTTCTGATGATTCCTCGTCTCTTTTTCTCTTAATGGTACCTGAATACGTTAAAAAAAAGAAAAAGAAAAAAGTTAATAATAAGCTGATTCTGCTCATTGGATAACAATAAAGATGTTATGTTAGAACCTAAGAAGCATGAAATTACACAACATTTAAAACCTATCTGGGAACGTCTATTTGAGGAATCAAGTGTGCCATTTACCCATTAATACATTTCATTTCCCGGTTAAATGAACACGCTCCTGTATTTGTTTGAGACTCACCGTTTGTTGTGGGAGTGGTGGGAGCTGTGGCTGCTTTTTTTGGTGCTTCCTCCTCATCTGATGAACTGTCTGAGGAGCTGCTGCTCTCTTTAGGTTTAGCAGCCGGGGTCGTCTTGGGTGTTGCGGTGGGCTTGGCCTCTTCCTCCTCTTCAGAGCTGCTGTCACTGGATGAGGACTCTGCTGGCTTTTCAGAGCTCTTGGGTGTTGCCGTCTTACCATTGGTGACTGCTGCCGCAGGGGTGGCCGGTTTAGCTGCTGCTTTTGGTTTGGCTTTCACTGGTTCTTTCTCATCCTCAGAGGAGTCAGAGTCTGAGCTGCTCTCTGCGGCAGCAGCAGGTTTCGCTGCAGGGGTGGCAGGCTTTGAAGCCGGGGTAGCAGGCTTAGCTGCTGGTTCTTCATCTTCAGAAGAAGAGTCTGAGCTGCTCTCTGCGGCAGCAGCAGGTTTTGCTGCAGGGGTGGCAGGCTTTGAGGCAGGGGTAGTTGGTTTTGCCACTGCAGGCTTAGCCTTGACTGCTGGTTCTTCATCTTCAGAAGAGTCCGAGTCTGAGCTGCTCTCTGCTGCTGCAGCAGGCTTTGCTACAGGAGTAGCTGGCTTTGAAGCAGGCTTTGCTGCTGCAGGCTTAGCCTTGGCTGCTGGTTCTTCATCTTCAGAAGAGTCAGAGTCCGAGCTGCTCTCTGCTGCAGCAGGTTTTGCTGCAGGAGTAGCAGGCTTTGCAGCAGGGGTAGCTGGTTTTGCTGCTGCAGGCTTAGCCTTGGCTGCTGGTTCTTCATCTTCAGAAGAAGAGTCAGAGTCTGAGCTGCTCTCTGCTGCAGCAGCAGGTTTTGCTGCAGGGGTGGCAGGCTTTGAAGCAGGGGTTGTTGGTTTTGCCGCTGCAGGCTTAGCCTTGGCTGCTGGTTCTTCATCTTCAGAAGAGTCAGAGTCTGAGCTGCTCTCTGCTGCAGCAGCAGGTTTTGCTGCAGGGGTAGCAGGCTTTGAAGCAGGGGTTGTTGGTTTTGCCGCTGCAGGCTTAGCCTTGGCAGCTGGTTCTTCATCTTCAGAAGAGTCAGAGTCTGAGCTGCTCTCTGCTGCAGCTGCAGGCTTTGCTACAGGAGTAGCTGGCTTTGAAGCAGGCTTTGCTGCCGGAGTAGCTGGCTTTGAAGCAGGCTTTGCTGCTGCAGGCTTAGCCTTGGCAGCTGGTTCTTCATCTTCAGAAGAAGAGTCAGAGTCTGAGCTGCTCTCTGCAGCAGCGGCGGCAGGCTTTGCTGCAGGAGTAGCAGGCTTTGAAGCAGGCTTTGCTGCTGCTGCAGGCTTAGCCTTGACTGCTGGTTCTTCATCTTCAGAAGAAGAGTCAGAGTCAGAGCTGCTCTCTGCAGCAGCAGCAGGCTTTGCTGCAGGAGTAGCAGGCTTTGAAGCAGGGGTAGCTGGCTTTGCTGCTGTAGGCTTCGTCTTCACTGCTGGTTCTTCATCTTCAGAAGAAGAGTCCGAGCTGCTCTCTGCTGCAGCGGCCTTCGCTGCAGGGGTGGCAGGCTTGGCCACTGTAGGCTTAGCCTTCACTGCTGGTTCTTCATCTTCAGAAGAAGAGTCAGAGTCTGAGCTGCTCTCTGCTGCAGCGGGTTTTGCTGCAGGAGTAGCTGGCTTTGAAGCAGGCTTTGCTGCTGCAGGCTTAGCCTTGACTGCTGGTTCTTCATCTTCAGAAGAAGAGTCAGAGTCAGAGCTGCTCTCTGCTGCAGGTTTTGCTGCAGGAGTAGCCGGCTTTGCTGCAGGAGTAGCCGGCTTTGCTGCAGGAGTAGCCGGCTTTGCTGCAGGGGTAGCAGGTTTAGATGCTGGCTTAGCTTTCACTGGTTCTTCATCCTCAGAGGAGTCTGAATCAGAGCTGCTCTCTGCTGCCTTGGCTGGGGGTTTAGAAACAGCTGCAGGCGTCACTTTGGCAGCAGGTTTTGCCAGAGCCTCATCTTCAGAGCTGCTATCTAAAATCGACAAATAATATTCTCAACATTTTGCAGATAGGCATGAATGTATGCTCGGTTTCCAGTTTATTCGGTACACCCAGTTAACACTTAATCTCTCTAATACAACAGTCTTGCAACAGATCCTACCACCATGTTCCCAAAGTTAAGTTAATCCAGTCAACTGGCAACCCAGGAGCAAAAATAACTGCCAGGAAAAGCATCAAGATGTGCATAAATTAAAGCAATTCCAGGTATTACAAGAAATATATCACTTGTACAGAAATGCAGCGCTCACATGCTCAAAATGTGGCGTCTCTTACCTGAGCTGGAGGACTCGTCTTTTTTAGCTGGGGTAGCCTTGACGGGTGCAGGCTTCTTTGCCGTCTCCTCTTCCTCTGAGCTGGAATCCTCTGAGGAGGAGTCTTTTTTTGCAGGTGTGCTTTTAGCTGCCGCAGGTTTAGCTGGAGCAGCCTTAGCAGGAGTCACCTTCGCCGCCGGCTTTTTTGCTGAAGACAACAATGCCATTAGACAAGCCATTACAAACACTGACACTTCCAATTTGGAAAAAGGTGGGCGCCTCTTACCAGCCACGTTCTTCTCTTCTTCCTCATCACTGCTGTCTGAGGAGTCACTGTCTTTAGCCTTGCTGGCTGCTGGTGCAGCTTTCTGGACTGAAGCAGGAGGCGGGACTGCACTGTACGCTCCTAAAAAGAGAGACGGAAATAATCAGTGGAGGCTTTTCTAAGATGGCAACTATATATCCTGTAAATTAAATGATAACCATGTTTCCATGCAGCACTGTTTAACTCAGACATGCCAGTAAAAAAAAAAAAACATAATGGTTAAAAACACACCTGCTTTGGCTTTTTTGGTAGGTGGAGCCTCATCTTCAGATGAGGATTCTTCACTGCTTGATTTAGCAGCTTTAGCAGGAGCTGCAGCCTTCACTGGGGTGGGTTTGGCTGGAGTCTATCAGCACATATGAAGTAAGAATAGTGTGTAAAACATTCGCCTCACAATCACTGTTTGAGCTCCTCGTCTAACCTCCGGAACAAAGACAATCAAACATATGTTATACTATTTAGATGAGGCCGGATTATCGTGCATACCTTGGCTGGTTCCTCATCTTCAGAATCTGAGGAACTGTCTTCACTGCTGCTCTCCTGCTTTTTCTGAGGTGCACTTTTAGCGGGAACGGCAGGTTTGGTTACCTTGACTGCACCGGCCTTGGGTTCTATTATTCAGAGTTAAAGAATCATATTAGATATAAAACAAAAAACACTTTTCGGTATCAGCTCGGTTTTAGTTCACAATTAAAGACAGCTGCATTACACAATATTAAAGACGGGCTCTACACACTTGATGCTGGGGCTTTAGCGGGCTGCTCATCCTCAGAGTCGGATTCCTCACTGCTAGAGCTGCTGTCTTTCTTCCTTCCAGCAGCAGCAGCCGCCGCTGCCTTCACTGGAGCCTTTGCACAGAAACCAAATTTTCGATTAGCATAAATCAACAAACATAACCTTAATTACTAGGTCTGGGTTGCATCCTTAATCAGAATGTTTCCTCCTACCTTTACAGGTGCCTTTGCGGGAGCTTTCTCCTCCTCAGAGTCACTGGAGTCTTCACTGCTGCTGGATGCAGCTTTAGAAGCTGCTGCTGCTGCTTTTACAGGCACCACCTTGGCTACTAAAACAAACAGAAATGTTATCTGATAATGCAGAAGAAGGTTGAAAAATAGCACATCACTGACATGTGTCAAATATATTGGTATTACCTGCAGGGGCCGCCTTAGTTGGTTTTGCAACAGCTTTTTCATCCTCGCTGCTGGACTCTTCGCTGCTGGAGCTGTCGGCACTGGGTTTTGCTTTTTTGGCTGACGGACCATTTGTAGGTCCATCCTTGTTAGGAGGCGCCTTTCGTTTCTTGGCTTCAGGCGACCTAGGAAGACACATCGTTATATATATATTTTTTTTAATGGGGAAAATCCCTCAAATAGATAAATATTAGATTTTATTTTTGACTAGTTTCTCCTCAGGATGAAGAGCTACAGAGCATACTGATGTCAACTCAAGACAAATCCTAGTTCTGCTGCTGTTGGAGCGACTAAACCCGAGGATACAGCATTCATGTCTGATTACAGGGTAAAATCTGTTGCATGTGGGCCAGCTACTAAATTAGCTATTAAAGTACATATTTTATATTAAACGATTGTATGCATAATAAAACTATGAATTCCATCACAAAATCAAGGGTTTGTGTTTGCAGATATGGGCGTTACAGTAGAAAACAATGGTTAAGTCTATTTGAAGGTAGATTTTTGCTCTGAATGTATCAGGTAAGCAGTGAAAGCCTTTGATAGAGGGGGGGAACCCATAAAAGGGCATTTTAAGTTATGCATCATTAGTATAGTACTAGTAAAACCTAAATAAACACTGTATGAACAACAAATAACTCACTTGACCCAGAAGTTGTAGATGTTGACAAGGCTCTCCTCATTTTGTTCTTGTGGAGTCTGCGGAGAGACACGTGAAGAACTTACTTTAAGCCATTTGATTCCAGCGGGTTTTAAAGTTTGCAGAACGCAACAAATCAACTTCACATCGCCATAACGCATAAAAACACACTCGGTGTTCCTCCCATCTACACTGTAACAGATAAGACCTTCGGTTATTTGAGAATACAGCGCTGAAACACAATGTACACGCACGTGCTAACTTCACCGGCGGTACAGTCTGTACGCTGCGTAGCTAACTAGCCTCCTGTAGACACGCAAGCTAACTGACAACCACACACACGGCGGGCTGCTCACCACTTTAGTCTGCTTGAGGAACTGCTGCGCCGCCTTCGTGAACTTGTTCTCCACCAGAAACGAATACACGCATTTGTAAAGATCGCTCGGCTTCGAGCTCTCCGCCGCCATCTTCGCCACCACCACGCTCAGAGGAGAAGGGAAAGGGAACGGAACTTGTGGGACATGTGCGCAGCCGCGGGCGCGCGGCGATGACGTCATAAACAGGACACGTTTTGGGTTTTTCGAACAGTTTGCACCTAACGTTAAAAAAACATATTGGGACATCATTAATTTATCCATCGCCTATTTTATTATATTTATTATATATTTATTTATATAACGATAATGTTAAACATGTTACACAAACTCTGGATTTAAATAATAATCGGTTCTGTGGCATCAGGAAGTTTATCGGGATTTTTTTTTTTAATTCGTTTAGTGACATTTTCTAAGTAACATCACTCACATTTCATCCACTACACATTTTATTAACATATTTTTAATCAGCCATGTCGTTACCAATATATAGGCGCGTGATTTATACGTCATCACCAAAGTCGTTTCCTGTCCCCTCGTGTCATAACATGGTCGTCTTTGAACGGATCCGGCAATGACACCGACCCATTGCCCCTGAATTAACCGTGTGACTCGAGGATTTCTCCGCGGAAGCCATGCCTCGCTACGAACTGGCCCTGATCCTGAAGGCGATGCAGCGACCCGGGACATCGGCCGCTCTCCGGCGGACTGTGGAGACTCTGATGGAGCGGGGAGCGGTGGTCAGGGACCTGGAGAACCTGGGGGAGAGACTGCTGCCCTACAGGATAGCCAAACACAACCAGAATCACAGCCGAGGGGCTTACTTCCTGGTGGATTTTTACGCGGCGCCCAGCATCCTCCCAGGCTTATTGGATCACCTGCACCGGGACGTGGACGTGGTGAGGCCCACCGTGCTGAAGAATGACGTCCAGGCTTCCAGCAGCAACTGCTGTGGTCCCCAACAGTGACTGAATGTAAGGAATGGCTAACGTGCAAAGTCAAGCGCATCACTGTTAACCATGTAACCTGTTATATGTTTTTAAATTAAAAATATAGTACACACCTTTGTTTAATAGTGATGAAATAACCACTTAATTAATCTGCTTAATCAATCAGACAAAAAGCTACAGTTTCCACTCTATAAGAACATCAAACAACTTAGTGCATTTGTGAAGCTGTGGCATCCAGTGTTTGGATATGTTCTTTAGGGGTTGAAGGAAATATTGATATACTTGATGTTATGTTTTGTGATGCATAAAGGTTCTTAGAAACTGTCTCTTTTTAATTAGTAGTTTCTATTTGTGGCAGACAATGGTTTAGATTGTTTTGAAAGCATAAAAAGCCAACTTTTTAACTCTTATTTTAAGCATTAAACAGTGTGTTTTCTATCACATGACAGTTTTCCTAAAGTTGGGTGTTAAAATCGTAATTTACCGCCTTGCATAAGCCAAGCTCACACTACAGGACTTTCACAGTCGTCAGACCGCTATGTTCACTATACACAACCTACTCTATTGTAATCTTTAGGCCTTTAAGTCATGATTTTCACACTACAGGACTGAGCTTTGTTTTGTTTTGAACCTGAGATTGAAGAGCAGCAGTATATCCTCCTCTTCCTCAGAGGAATCAGAGTCGATGATGACGATGATTCAAGCAGTAGTCGGTCTGATCTGGAGACGATGTGAACCTCCACTAAGACTGCAGAGAGCTTCTCTTCACCCTCCTTGCTCCCTCTGGCTTTTGTACAAAACTGCCATGAAGTGTGAACTCATAAACCCTGTGCCATGATATGTGTTATATCTCCAGATTATAGGCAATAAACAACATGGCAAAAACAAGTTAAAGGTTTTTCTGTCAGCCAATTATTGTACCGTTCATTTCAGATAAACAAGAGACAACAGATAAATAGATAAATTATCTATTTGAGGCTGCACCACCTGATCATGTTTATCAACTAATGGATGAATTGATCTAAAAATCTGTGAAATAGTTTGTTTTTCCAAGTATTGACATCAGTTAGCCTAAACTGTTGGGTAAAAATACTACAACCAATCAGAGTGATGTCCAAAATCACCACTAGGCAACTATCAGGTTTACTTCTTTTATTGATTTGAAGACTGTGCCCTAACTTTTATTTATGTTAAAGTCAGCTTGGACTTATAGTTGCGGTAGAAAAATAGCAAAAATATGTGAATATATAAATGGTTTCTTTTACATAGTTTGTCCAGTAAAAAAGCATTTTTGGTTGCTCGTGTGTGAAATGCCATTCTCTGCATATCTTTTTTTATTTTTTACATAATAAACTGTAGTGGATTTGTATCATTAAAGATAAAAACAAATCTGTATCGGTCGGCTCTAAAATGTATGTAATCATAAAATAACTTGATGTGTTTGTGTGTGTGGAGTCGCTGTCCTTTTACCTTCTTTTTATGGAGATCATGCTGTGCTGACTCTGCTGTAACTTGACCCCATGTAATGATTGTTCATTTTTCTTTTACAGGTTTCTACAAATCCTACCCAGAAGATGTACAGTGTGATGCTTCGCTCTTTGACCTTTTCCATTGACCTACATTTGGATATAAATGTCATGTTATAATAAAATACTTTCTGTCTTAGTTTGCAAGTTTTCTTCATTATCTGTTAAAACATTTGGGCAATGTGCTCCACATGATTTTAAGTTCTGGGGTGGCAGTTTCAGTTCTTACTTTCATCCACCAACATGCAACTCTGAATTCTTGTGAGAAGCATTTGGAAATTAATTTCTCATTTCCCTCTTAGAAAACGCTGTGAGCTATAAACAACAATTACTCTGCCAATGCAAACAATCCCACCATTATTTCAAGAGATCAATGTTACCAGTGTTTTTCAGGGACTTTCTGAGGGTTGTTTATTAGTGAGCTGGAATGGCATTTGTGTAAACCTGTTTTTTTTTTTGCTTGGCAGGGTCTAATCCCACAGTAATCACACACACCATGCATTTATGGACATTTAAGGACAATGTGGAATAACAGGTTTAATTCAGTTATACAGCCACTGGGGAATCAAATATATGTATTAATGTGAGTTTGAAACCCTATTTGATCTTTAGACACTATTAGGATCACACGCTGATGGAGTCACATGTCCCGCTGAGCGGTCAGCTGACGGTGAGACATCATAAAGGCAGATCATCAAGCGCCTCCGCCTGCATTGCAGTGCTCTACCGCCCTCAAACACGTACTTCTCACTTCTCTCCGAGGAAAACACACACAGGACGAGCCGGGGAAAAACAGCGGAGTCATGCTGCTCCTCACTCTCCTTCTCGTGTCTTCAGGTAAAGTCGAGACGCGGGCGAAACGAACGAATGAAAGCGTGTTTTTTTGTCTGTGTTGTCGGCGGTTTGTCTGCTGGTTGTGTAACTGGCGAAGTGCGCTTCAACATGAGAAGGCGGAAGCGTTTCAAAGCAGCGTTTTTCTCTTTAGTAAACACTTAACAAATCGGCTAATAGTAACTTTACCAGCAAACGCTCGTCAATGCCAGTTGTATACATAATTAAAGTGAATTGTTTTTGTCACCATTGAATTAATTAAACACAATAAGTACTAACAAGCTCTCCTTTTTTTGAGGTTTTATAGCGTTTGTGTTGACTCGCTAGCTAACATTAGCCTGCTAGCTAGCGCTAGCTAATTTAATATCGCCACAACATTAAGATACGATTAAAACTTTAAATAGGCTTTAATCGTTATTTGTTCGTGAAGTAACGTTATATAGGAACACCTCGACCCCACTTACACAAAACTAGCTACATTAGCAGCTAGCGTTAGCAAGCTAACACTTTGGAGATAACTGTTTATGTATGTATATTAGCTTACAGCGTGTAATTTTCCCCAAACAAAGCCACAGTCGATCCGATCTAACTTGCCGGCTTTGAACATAAACTGCACATTTTGTTCCTTAATTTGGTTTCACAAAAAAAAGTGAAGAGTGTCTCCTCAAGCGGTGACTTTCATTTCATCTTTTTCAGTAAAAAGGTCAATGTAACTTTCACCTTGGTGTTTTTTTTGGGGGTTCCTCACGATGTTTTTCGTAAGTGTGTGGTATCACTAACGGCTTGGCTATCTCATCCTTATTTTTAGACAAAACTGCGTCAGTGAAATGAACAGTTAGCTAAGTTATTCCTGCCATCACAGATGATTCATGAATGGCTTGTTTTCTTCTTATCAGAGCACACGGCGTGGTTTCTTTGCAGTCTGTTGGCAGTATCGGTTTCTTCAAATCATGGTATTTGTCCTGTGTGTTCAGTGCTTATCTGCAGTCCAACTTCTGGTTAAAAAAAATAAAAATTATTGAATGCACGTCCGCATACTTGCATGTGAATGAAATAAGCTGAGGGGCTCAATCATTGTTGTTATTGTTCAACAAGTGTAATGTCTATTTTAGAAACATGCTTCACATCATACTTGCTGTTTGTTGAACAATGCGATCTGAATCCCATTTGTCCCAGTTTTCAGTTTCATAATGACGTCACAGAAAGGTGTATAGGCCTGTACATGTCCCAACTTTTTTTGCTGACTGTGTTCTTTATCTGGTGACTTGTTTTTTTCTGCTGTGGGAGATTACACACACCAAAAGAAGTATAAAATATTAGCTGTGTGTATTGCCTTGTTAGTTGTTGAGTGTGTAGTGTACAAGGATGTACCCTCTTAGTCGGGAACAGCTTGTTATTTTGTCCCACTGCTCATGTGACTCATGTCTAGGGGGCGTGGCCTGCTTGTAACTACTGGTATGATATGATGGGCAGGGGCCTTCTTGCAGTGGTCTGACTGGATCATTTGAAGGTTTGTTTGGGCTTGGATCCATCACATTTTTTGGGGATATTATCACCAAAAAGCTACACCCTGGACTTGGGCAACTCTATTGCTTTTTTATTCATTTATTATTAATAATTTAAATTGTCATAATTCCCTATTTAGTTTTTATGATTTAATGACATGGTCAGATTATCTGTATATTTCTCTTTTTCTCAAGCAAGTTGGGAAGGAGTGCTTGTGAAAAGAGGAAACGCTGCTGCAAACTTTAAGTTTCTATTCCACTTCACCATTTACCACTGATCACATCCTCTTTTTGGCATTTACCCAAAATGTGGTGAAAATGCCTGCTTCTGCACCTGTGACATTATTTTATACGTAAATAATGTCTGTCCCTTATGTTATTCTCTTGGGTTTGTTGCTCTCTGACTGGCTGGATGGTGGTGGGAAATGGTGTCAAATTTGGAGGCATATGCTAATGATGTTTAGCAGTATGAGCCAATAGGATTCATTGTTTTTGTGTGATGGCAGTAATAAATCAGTTTTAGATTATGTACCCACATTCCTCCGTGTTTGGAGTAGTTGTAGCTTCCCGAAGCAAGCCTACTGGTTTTACTTGACACTCAAGGACAGGAAATGCTTTTGTTGAATCATCAAAATTACTTGGTATATGTCTGGAAAAACACACTGGACTGGCTGCCTTTTCTGGGGGTGGAAATCCTATTAGACCCAACTATGTTGAGTCAGTTTTAATACATTTGAGATCTTCAATGCCAATTCAGACTTGGTGGTTTTTGTCTCCCTTTTCAATGTTCACAGTTTTGTATTATTTATGCCAAATATTTATTTTTGTCATAGTTCAAAGTTATTTTGCAACCATTTCTTCCTCCTTTTTTTTTTTTTATTTATTTTTTTTTAAGCAAATGTTTTTGAGGAAGTATTTCAGCTTTGAATTCCCCATTTAGTCATAGCTTGCATCACCAGGAAGACAGAGAGTGCAGGCTCCTCATAAAGGAAGAAATTGAATATTTAGCCTGGAGAACCAAAGCCTTATCAGCGTGTTCCTTACTTACCTCTTTAAGTATTAATATGCTTTGTCATGTGTTTGCTTCCTTTTTAAAAAGTTCTGACATTTGACTCTTTGTCTACTTTGCAGCTGTTGCGTCCCCTCTGCTGGGCACTGAGCAGTGTGCTCGTGGCCCCCCCTACTGGTGTCAGAATGTCAAGACGGCGTCTCTGTGTGGAGCTGTCTCTCACTGCCAAGAGAATGTCTGGAACAAGCCCCAGATGGTGAGCTCTTTCTACTAGTGACAATGTCATTCATATTCTTTTGCACTTTCTAAAAACGATGTTGACATGAATCACAAAAAGAAGGCAGGCTCATCTTAAACTATCACACATTTCTTTTTAGTGTTTAAGATATTCTGCACACCTGAAATATGTGGGACTTTTTTTTTACTAACCCACAAAACTGTCTGCTTTCAGAAATCGGTGCCATGTGACCTGTGTAAAGAGGTGTTGATTGTGGTGGACCAGCTCCTGAAGGACAATGCTACTGAGGTAGGAGGAAACATTCAAAATAAAAATGCCTTGTGTGTTGAAGACCTTTTTTTTTTTTTTTTTTTTATAAACAAGTGATTTGCCTACATCTATCTAAAAACCTAAGCATTCATTTGGAAGGCTGACGTCCAGGTATTTCTATCATTGCAGGCTGAGGTTCTTGGAGACCTGGAGAAGGCCTGCCAGCTCATCCCTGATCAAGGTTTGGCCGCTGAGTGCAAGGAGATGGTGGATAGCTACTACCCCATCATCATTGGAATCATTAAAGGAGAACTGGTGAGCACACTCAACCTGTTCAAGTCTTGCCCTCTTCTTGGTTTGACCTATGGTTTGCATTGTATCGGTGCCATCGTGAGATTTGTATTTAGAACTGTAGAGGATGTTTCTAAATATAACATGTTTGACAAAGATCTTGTGAAAGCTTATTGGAGATCAGTTTATCGTTCAGCCTCCTCTAAGTAAATGGTCCGTCTTTCCCTCAATGTCAAAATGGAAAAGAGAAGAGGCCGTCAACGAAATGCAGTGAGCTGAATAAGGGCTATTGATGGGGAAGTGAGTCAAAGTCTAAATGGGAACAGAGTAGTCGTTGTGTAATATCAAACCTAATGACTGGGAGCATTTTGTGTCTCTTTCTTTCATCTCTCACCTGCTAATAAAATGAATGGTTCTTCACAGATCATAGCTCACAGATCAAAATAAAGTGAACAATTGTCATCACACCGGATCTTGATGAACAAATTATTCAAGTTGAAAATCTTGACTGATGTATAATTTGTTGAGAACAAATCAACCCATTGACGACTGGATTCAAATTGTGTGACTTTTATCACGGCAAGCTTTTGTGTCGTACAAATTTTGTTATGCTCAGCTGTGAAATTTCACGCTGTGACAAAGTATCTTATTTATCTCAACCTAACAGTTAGATTTCTTTTAAACTCAATTTTAGGATGGGGTTTATTTACCTCTCCTCGTACACAAATGTGTAAACAAAATGTTTAAAATAAGGCACTTAATTATGAAATATCAGTTATTGAAGTATCTTAAACATGTTGTTTTTTTCAGGAGGATCCCGCTGTGGTGTGCGGAGCCATCGGCCTGTGCGTGTCTCAGGAGGCAGCCCTGGCTAAGGTTCACGCCAAGGAGCAGCTGGTGTCCAATGAAATCCCTCAGGTGGATCTTTCCCAGAGAGTGTCTCCATTCCTCCTCAATGTGCCCGAGCTCCTCTTCCCTGGGAGCCCAAAGCACGAGGCCCCCAAACAAGAGAGTCCAAAGCAGGTACACCGTTTAACTGCCCTCTATGTTGGCCTCCTGTTGTTGATGAATAACGTCTTCATTTTGGCCCTGAATTCTTATCTTCCCTGTAGGAAAACAATGTCGTGTGCGAGGACTGCGTCAAGTTCCTGACCGACGCTCAAGCCGAAGCCAAGGAAAACACCTCATTTGTCGATTCTCTCATTGAGAATATTGAGAAGCAGTGTGACCTGCTGGGCCCCGGCTTGTCTGCAATGGTGAGAGTTCTTTTTTTTTTTTTTTTTTGTCAAACAAGAAACATCCTGAGAAAAATCTGTTTATTAACTCATTTATAAATGTTTTCCCCTCGTTGCAGTGCAAACAGTATGTCGACCAGTATTGCTCCGTCGTTATTCAACAGCTCATGTCCATGGTGAGTGTTGTAATCCTCCTTTTCATGTGCCTAACTGATTCCTCATTTAAGCCACATTATAAAATGACCGCCCATAATATTCCTACAATCATTGACGAGATATATCCTCAAAACTAGATGAGGTGTGATGAGTCTGATATTTTTTACGTTTTCGTAGTGCTAAGCTCATATTCAGCCTTGCTGGTCTGGACTTCAGTTTATTGGACATCTTAAATCACTTCCATCTTTTTTTTTTTTTTTAAATGCTTTTGGTTTTTAAATTTCTGTGGTCTTTCTTTACCTTGTGTTCCTCCGTTATTTCCCCCCCTTCCCCTCCATTTATGTTCTGCTCTGGCATTTGTGTGCTGCTCCCCAGGAACAGGTAGGTCTTTGTTCAGCCTGCAACCTCTTAACCCCTAGCTCTTGCTGCCTGTGCTGTCCACTTGTAGTGCTACTCACCCGACCCTGTAGAGATGCATGTAACTGATAATCTTATTAGAAGGTAGACTCCTTAGGTTAACCTGAATATTGTGCTTGTGTGGTGAATGGCTTTGACACTTAAATGCCTGTGAACACTACACATTTAGAGTCCCTGTCTGACAACATAATAAAGATGGTGCTTTTTTTTTTATGTGGAGGTGTAACTAGCTGATTATGTTGGATGGCTGTAAACGGTTTTGCCAGTGTGGGCGTGTTGCTGTGTGTTTGGTACTGATAAAAATGTTTTGTGTGTGTGTGTGAGACAGAAACTTCTGCATGTTGCATGGCTGGTAATATTGTGGAATGTTATGCAGATTTCAGGCCCACTTGATGTATCAACATGGCAATATTCACAATCTTGTGTCTGTTTGTGTCCTCAGCAACCCAAGGAAATATGTGTCCACGCTGGCTTCTGTGCTGCTGAGAAGTCCATTCCCATGCTGAAGCTGCAGGCTGCCGAGATTCTCCCTGCCAAAACTGTACCCGCTGCTGAGGCTGTGCCTGCTCTGAAGCTCTTCCCTGCCACCAAGGCTGTTCATGCTCTGAAGCTCTTCCCTGCCACCAAGGTTGAGGCTGCCAAGTCTGTTAATGTAGGTTATGGTGGGCATGTGGCTGACTCATCAGTACTTCATAATGATGCAAGAAGAAGGGTTTTCAGCACAGTGTTGCACATGACGGTTCCTCTTTCTGTTCCAGCACATTGTGCGCGTCCGCGAGTCCCCAACATGTGCCATCTGTGAGTTTGTCATGAAACAGGTCGAGAGCATGTTGGAGGACCAGAAAACAGAGGTGGGTTGTGTTCTACCTGATGTATCCAATATGACCAACTGTACAAACAAACTGACCAATCTGTGTCCTTCTCAGGAGCAAGTTGTTGAAGCTGTGGAGAAGGTGTGCACATACCTGCCCTCATCTCTGAGTAAGGAGTGCAAGGATCTGATCGAGACCTACGGCCAGGCCATCATTGAGCTGCTGGTGCAGCAGGCTGACCCCAAGACTGTCTGCACAGTCCTGGCACTCTGCAATGATGCCAGCCGTGCATTTGTCCGTAAGTTCTCACCCGCCAGAAGCAGATGTTGTGCTTTGGTCATATTGGAGATGTAAGAACAAGGTCACACAGGAAATGATTGGAACTGTTGAGGTAAACTTACATAGGGCTTTGGTTTAATGTTTTTTCCTCAATAAAGACCATCCTAGTCAAGGCAGTCTCATTATTACAACATAATGTGCTCCATTTTAACTGTAACCACATTTGTGTAGCTGCTTTTTTAAGTTATGCTCCGTTCTTTTTTTCGTTCTTGGCTGTCGTGTTGTAGTGTTTGTTCTCTAAAATCAGAATGATCTCCATTAGGTGTGACATCTAATTGTACTGTCTGTTTTGATTGGCCTCTGTGAAGCCAAATATGTATTCTCATGTGGGTAATAAAGGGGATTTCTGTTCTAATTGTTCCCAGCTGCACTCGACCAGACTCGCTTTAAGGCGGGCGGCTACTGCGACGTCTGTAAGATGGCCGTCAGATACATCGATGGCATTCTGGAGAAGAACGCAACAGAGGCAGAGATTGAGGAGGCTGTGAGGAAAGTCTGCAGCTTCCTGCCCGACTCTTTCCAGAGCGAGGTGATTAATTGCAGTAGTACTTTTTATCTCTTTACTTTTTTGCAACTTTTACTCCATCCTCCTCGTAAACCTCTGTCTTTTTTCCAACAGTGTGACCAGATGATTGAACAGTATGAACCGATGCTTATCCAGCTGCTTCTCCAGATGCTTGACCCAGACTTTGTGTGCATGGTAAATAGTCAATTAGATTTATAGTGAACATGTGCACTCACTTACGTGTCATAAATCGTTATATTTAGCTTGCATGCGACCCAGTCTAGTATCTGAGGTTTCTTGTGTGTGTGTTTAACAGAAAGTGGGAGCCTGTCCTGAAGCTGTGCGCAAACTGCTAGGAACGGAGCAGTGCAGCTGGGGACCTGCGTTCTGGTGCAAGAACCAGGAGACGGCAACTCGGTGCAATGTAAGTAGTTCAGCCAAACGTTTCCCCAGAGAGACATCCGAGAGGATATAAGCTACCTTTTTGAAGGCTATGACTTCAAAATCATGAAAACATGATTCAGTTTTGAATCCCATTGCCGACCAATATTGATTCTTTAAAACTATGAAAACTGTTTTGTATAATATTCTTTTGAGGCTTGTCTGACCCCTGTTTTTATGTCTTTCTTTTAGGCTGTGGCTCACTGCAGACGCTATGTGTGGGTATAGAGGAAGCACTGAGTGACCTGGGAATTAAAAGAAGAAAAAAATACTGTAGCGCTGCTTCCCACTTTTAATTTTTGTCCCATCTTCTTTGTTTTAATGACTGCAGTTTGTTTAATAACTTTGCTATTTTGAAGATGTCATGGTGGAAAGGGACTGGACATGTTTTTTTTGTTTTTTTTCTGGGGGGTGGGGCAAGGGAGGAGGGATGAGGTGTGCAGTGGTCTGCATCTCAGCCTCTTAATGCTTCACTGAACATGAGTCGCAAAGATTCACCGTCAAGCTTTGGGCAGATTTACATCATTTTGGTTGTTCTTACCATTGTTGCTTACTGGGTGTGGTGTACGTAAGAACACACATTATAATATAACATATGAGTATAATGTTAACACAGCAGTTGGCTGCTAATCTGATGGACCCCTGCACCCCCCCATATGTATTTGATTCCTTCTTCCTGGAGGATCTGATTGCGAACAGGAGAGACTGCTCAGTGTGTAAGTATGACTGACCATAACTTTTAGCAGAGTAGCAGCAAATTAATATTTTGTAGAGATAAAATGTGTGTTCCTGTGTTCAGGAGGACATGGAGTACCTCCCACTCATCTCCCGTTGTTTGCACTCTTCCTACTGATTTGTAAATCACTGTTTGTAACGTACACGGAGCATCTCTAATTCGATTGTCTGCCTCAAACCCTGAGCCAACTGTCAGTTATTCTGTACATTTTTTAAAAATTAAAGTGATCCCAATCCACTTGGTTTCATTTGTTTGTTTTCCCCGTTGTTGTAAACAGACTTCAGCTCGGCTTTCTTCTTAAGTTTGTCATAAAAACTACATGTATTATGTAGTAATGTACAAGAGTAAACATTTGTATAGCTATAATGTAGGCAATTATTTAAAGTTTTTTAAAGTAACTACAAAGAAATTAATGTTTTGCCCAGTACTTTTTTAAGTACTAAGTACTTAAAAAGACTAAATATTGAATACGCAGACGGGCTTAGAGGTTTAAGATTGATCAAATATTTAAAAAGTGCCTACTATGTCTGGCTTGTAAGGGATGCGGCTGAAGTGCACATTCAAAAATGATAGAACAAACTTGTTAATTTAAATGTTCAGTTTATAAAGTGTGATCCGTACATTTACAAACCTTGGACACTAATCAACCACATGTTCAACAATCAGCAGGTATCGTTTACCTGCTGTATCCCTCATTAGGATGTGGTGCCATCTCCATCGTTTTATTGTCGAGTAAAATAACATTTACACCCTGAATAACGAACGTCTGTACCGCCATCGTTCACTCATGTACTGAATGTGTGCATAACTGTTTTTTGCAATATGACAACGTCATTATCTAATGAGGTATCCCTTAGGGACAACACTGTTTTTGCTAGTGTTGCCTGGAGAGCTGCTTCCTGATCTTAAATATGTAGAGACCAAGACATGGCGGACATACTTAATGCTCCCATCATGAGCCACATTAGTGTAAACATTACATATTAATGTGAGGTATGAAATGGTTGAGATTTGGTTTAGAGCAGAAATTAAGTTTAGCCCTTTTCCCCTAATGGCAAACAACTGGCTTTACTGGTGCTTTCATGCACAGTCCAGCTGTTGTCTGCTGTATAGATCAACTACCACCATAAACGACTAGGTGATACTATCAACAGTCTGGTCAGATGCAGTGCACGATGAGTGCGGAGAAAGCGGATCCCACTGCGAGTCCCAGAGTGAGGAAGAAGGACATGACCACTCCTGTGGCCTCCGTCAGCTCCCGGGGTACCACCTTGGGGCCATAGATCATTGGCAGAGTGCCTAGGTAGCCGTTAGTGAGGCCCAGCAGGCAGTTGAAGATCACAGGGTACAGGTCGTGGGCGAAAAGCACGGTGTGGATGTGGTCCCTTGGCTGGTAGTTACAGAAGATGAGAAGAGGCACCATGACGGAGCGACACAGAACCAACGCAGGCAGGACTCGGCTGGTGGGACCAGGAACCTGCAGCCAGGCGGTGGCCTGCCGGCCGCAGAAGTCCGCTACGTTGTACAGGAGGAAACTGGTGAGCGGCACGAAGTAAGTGGTGGTCCAGGGGCTGCCGCTGTCTTTGTTGACGGACTGGATTCCAGAGGATACGGCGGGGAACATCATGATGGAGATGCAGAAGACGTAGAAGACGCTGAGGCCGAGCACCCACGTCTTCCTGAGGATCGGCCGCAGTGGAGGGACGGAGATGCTGCTCCCTGTGCCCGCCGCTCCCTCCTCACTCGTGGTGCACACTGCTGCCTGCATGTAGTATCTAGAGAGAGGAGAATATGGCTAGTAACTGGTACTAAAATCTCAAGCTCTTTCACTCCTAAAATCAATAGATGTCTAGACGGGAGACAAGATGGTCATTATGGTGTCTTCAAAATCAGGCTGGTATTTTTCAACCTGGCTGTTTTTCTGTCTAACTGACAACTAGGGACAATGATTTCTGAGATTTGTAGGGTCTTTTCTGTGATCTTGTCTGACACATAACACACAACAATCAGAGTCTGTCACTGGTCAAACAAGCACTTACGTGAAGTAATTAATTTAAAAAAATGTCCCCCATTTCTCACTTGGAGACAAAAAGCTGTTAAAGGTTGCAGGTTGGGATGTAAGTGACACTTTAACCTTTAAATAACTTGCATAGGTATGATTATGTATGCCAATAATGTAACTATGTGTAGGATTTGAACTGTTCTACCTTTGGCACCATCTGGTGGTGGTATGAGGAATGACACTGTGGCAGATAACATTGAACACTGCTGATTCTATCTGTAATCTGTATCATCCAGATTTAGTTGAAAGTAAAAGAAAAAGTGTTACCATCACTTCCTCTGTAAATTGAAATACAGGTCTACTAGATAATGTGCATGTCTGTATAGGAACAACATTCTCTGGCTGCTACTGACCTGGAATATTCCATCTTGGGCAGCAGCAGATATGTAACGATGCAGATGAGAATGAAGATGTCGGCCGTGAGGAAATAGACCAGAGCGCTGTCTGTCACATCCTTCGCCACTGCCAGGTCTATGATTGATGCTACTGCACTCAACGTGCCTCCCATGCCCTGGCCTGAGACAAGACAGTACTGTGCAGTCAGACATAATGATGGCAAGACATATACATATATTTCACCAGTAAATATCTTGATAAAGCTGCTAATGATGCATATTGTATGTTTAAATCCTACAAAGACAATATGACCTGAATGAGGACTGTACCCGATATAAGAGCCTGAGAAATCCTCATGGGGAAATGGCCACTGATCCCGAACACGCTGCCACAGAAGAGGTTGGACGCTCCGCTGACGACCGCCACGCTGGCCAGCGTGCCGATGAAGAACTGCGTCCGGCAGTCCGACACGTCCACCTTGACCAGCACCGTGGTCACCACAAACACCGCCAGGATCACGAAAAGAGACGACAGGATCCGCACGTTTGACGACAACCTACCGACGTTGCACACGCAGAGATGATTAGCCGGGAGATCAGGGGATCAACAGAATAATACAAGCAGAAGGAAATGTTTGCTGTGCTGTTGAGATAAAAAAAACAAACATCCAGAGACATAAGAGGAATGAGCTGTGTGTGTGTGTGTGTGTGTGTGTGTGTGTGTGTGTGTGTGTGTGTGTGAGAGAGAATTAACCTGTTAACTAGGACGTAGTTGAGGATCAGACACAGCACCGAGGGCACCGTGGAGGCGATGGCCAGATAGCTTTCAAAGTAGTCCTGTAAATAGTTACAGAAAAGACAACATTTGAATCTGCCTGAATGTAAGAAGAAATGCATACAAAATAAGAGGAAGTGAAAGCAGAAGGGGGAAAATTAAACTTTTCTTAGTCAAATAAAATAAAAAAAAATCATCTCACAATGGCAGAAATCTATAGAACTCATACGTTGCAGATCTACCTGAACACCCTGATATACTCCACCTTCATCCGAGTTGACCTGAAAACGCCCTTTGGCATTTCTAATTGTATAATTGTGTTGCGATGGATATCTGTCAGACATGTGAAAGGACACTCAGTCCTCGTATCTGTCACAGGTCATGTGAGAGTTCTATGAAAAACAGCGTGCAGAATTGCACAAATGTGCATCTTCCTGTGTGCATATCCATGCACGACCAACACATTCGTCTCTCACTCACGCTGAGGTTTGAACGCTCCTCCTTTCCATCGGGATCAGTGTTGTTACTCAGTTTGTAAAGCCAGTAATGTTTGGCTGTTATGAAGAAGTTCCAGGGCAGCAGGGAGCCGATGCCCATCAGGAAGAAGATGATGTACACCATGTTGTAAGAGTCATCCGGGCTGTAGCGCATGGCCAGAGGCACTGAGGAATGTTTGGGAAGGAGCGATGCCGAGGGACCCTGGTCCTCGCTCTCCTCGTCCTCAGATACGTGGTGGTTGCCGAGGGCAGTCGGCACGTAGGAGGAGTTGAGACTGGGCTGTAAAGGCTCCTTGCCGTCCATTTTAACAGACAGAAATTAAGGATATTCACAAAATGAATAGTAGAGAGAGGAAAGGGAAGGTTTTGATAGCCAAAAGAACAGGAAGTGTTAAGCTGAGATCTGTGAAGGAGAAAAAGAAAAAAGGAGTTAAAAAAACAAAAAAAACAATGTTATTGCAATAAGTTTGGATGATGCTTGCGTTTACTTGTGCTTGTCCGGGCAGGAAAAGACATGTTGGTTGTGAAGCCATAGCCTGGGAGGTGCTGCAGCTGGTAGAGACCAGGTAGTGTGATGCTGCAATGCAAGGAGTCACTTTAAACCCCCGAGCTTTATCATTCAAAATATGGGAACATTCACAGGTATTTTTGTCATGGATACACATGTAAGACCCAAAATAGAGACGCTGTACTCGGTTCATTTTCAGCACAAAACGCTGCTGTGATAAATCATTAAAAATGTCATAAATGTCCTCAACAGGGACTATTTAAAAATAGCTCATCGTGACTCAGATGATGTGGAATGTGACACGAATGTATCGCCATATTTCTAACTGTGCCACCGCCGCACCAACAATATCAGGACTATTTGGCAGTAGGATGTGAGCTCAATGGAATCTGCCCTGGACTCGCTTAACTGGATTCAGGGCTGAGCAATTCTTCCAGTTAAATGCTCCATCATTTACACCCATCCATTGTCTGGAAGCATGTGATTGTTTGACCATTGACTTATGCAGCATCACTATAGTTTCATCACACACCTGTAAGTCTAACACAAGTAGTGAATTATAGTCATGAGGTGGATTGGAAGAGAGCTGCGGTCATGCTTTTCTACCACTGACAGAAATAAACATTTGCTTGCACAATATGGGGTTTGATAACTATTTAAGGAGGTTATGGGGCAGCTGACATGACACACTAAAGCTGACCTTGCAGTCTAAAGCATCACGTGTGCCACCAATGAGGAACCGTTATTCACATGATGCTTATAAAGGAGAAAAAGTAATTTCACGGACTGAAACTTCAGACGACAGTGAGGAGTTTAAGTAAAAAGCACCGCTGGGATCACTCACAGACGGCTGATTTAGACTTAATTGGAGTTACTTTTGATTGGTTGAGACATTATTCTGCTGGTTCGGCCGCGGTCTTCGTTGTTCGGGTCTTGGTGCGAACAAACGTGGTGTAAACAATCCAACGAACAGCCGGTGAACGTTAGCTGAGTCGGTGTCCCAGCCTTGTAGCGGACGGCTAACCAACGCGACTCGGGGCTAATGTTTTAAATAAAATATATAAACATACATACATATGAATATAAACATACCTCCACTGTTGGTTGACCCTCCCAAGTTGCTGCTTCTCACTTACTAAACGCTACACTGACACAAAACAATCCATTTCACGTAGAACGCTTCATTTCTGGTCAGCTGACAGCAGCGACGACAACAACAAGCCTTCCGGAACTAATCCTTCAAAGTAAAAGCTTAAACCGCACACAACTGAACCTGATTCCATTAAAAAACACGTATAATCTACTCAATAACATCGTAAATATATATATCAGGTAATTAATACTCATTCTTGTCTATATACTTAAAACGAATGTTGAAATCAGCATAGGTTTTCAAATTAAAGTGCCCCCCACACTTTTATTATGAAAGCCAACCCCATGCTGCATTTTCCGGTTCTAAAATAAAAGCACGCGTTTAGAAATTAAACGTAATCCTATATCGACTCGAGTACACGTATGTCCGTATATGTATAGTTATCACAGATATAGTATATCATTAAAAGTCGTAATATGTTATGTCATTAAAAATAATAATATTGTATGCTATAAAAAAGTCATGATATAGTATGTCATCAAAAAAATTCCTACTATACTATGACTTTTTATGACTTTTTTCACCATGATATAATCCGACTTTTTTCGACATGTGTTACAATACATTTTTAATTACTTTTTACCCCATGCTATACAATTACTTTTTTATTGCTTTTTTACATGCTATATTATTATTTCCAACACTTTACTACTTTGTTCATGACTTCTGGACAAGCTTTAATGTGACTTTTATTCCGGCTTTTTTCGACATGCTATACTGACTTTTTAAAGACTTTTTTTGACATGCTATACAATTACTTTTAATTACTTTTTTTTTCAACATCTTTTAGTTTCCTATTTTCCATTTGCAAATATTGGACCTTATTTTTTTTTTTAACTTCTTGTTTATAAACTTTTGTTTCACCACGAACAATTGGCTTTGTGTTACTCTTTTCCCCCCCACAATGAGCTGGGTTGTAATATGTGACATTTTTAATGATTTTATTCCCGAGATGCTGTACTATGTCAAGGATACGACGGAGTATTAGGGCCAGACTAAAAGAAAAAAAAATATTTTATTCTCGTAATATTACGACTTTTTTCTCGTGATGTTACGACTTTTATCTCGTAATGTTACGACTTTATTCTCGTAGACCTAATATTATGACTTTTTTCTCGTAATATTATGACTTTTTTCTCGTAATGTTACGACTTTATTCTCGTAATTTAATTTTTTTTTTCTCTTAGTCTGGCCCTAATACTCCGTCGTAATACGTCAAAATATGTAAAAAAAAAAAAAAAAAAAAAAATCATAAAAGAGTCAAATTATAATATGTAGAAAAAGTCATAAAAAGTCACAGCATGTAGAAAAAAAATGATAAAAAGTCATATTATAGCATGTCGAAAAAAGTCGGAATAAAAGTCACATTATAGCATGTCCAGAAGTCCGTGAAATTACTTTTTTTTTTACTTTAGAAAAAAGTAATAAAAAAGAAATATAGCATGTCGAAAAAAATGTCATAGTATATTATGTCGTAAAAAGTCATAGTATAGCATGTAGAAAAAGAGTCATAACAGGATGGCAATGTCAGGAGCATAGCCATTACAATCTATGGTGAGCTCATTACATAGTAATATGTGTATAGAAACCGAGAAAAAAAATTATAATATAAAATAAATAATAAAATCCACATAATTTATAATAATAATATTTATACTTATAATAACAATATATTATAATGATTACAACAATAAATAATAACGATACTAACAAGAATAATAACAATACTAATATTTACAATGATATTGAAATATGCATGCTGGCTTTTGTATCGAAGTGTGGCTTGCTTACCCATCATATTTAACAGGAGAGGGCACCATAGGACAGCATATCCAATTGCAGGTTATTGCACCGCTCTGGTATGTGAAAACAATTAAAACACCAAGAAGAAAAGTTATACAATCAAACATGACACCAGGACGTTTCATGTCTTTGACTGCAGTGGAAACCTGCAGTCTGCTGTCTCTCTGTAACACATGAGTGGACACCAATTACACTAATCATTATCAAATGGATCACAGTCTGAGCGTGGAGGTGATCCAACTCACAGCTGCTGAACTGCTGCGTTCCCCTTGGCAACAACAGACCTGCATGAAATAATAAACTCCCAATTGTTCTTTTTATTATTATTTGTCTTTCCACGATGAGCCTAAAATCAAATACATCCTCCATGTTATTATTCTGAAGGTTATGATTCTGAAAACTGATTATATTATGTATGTTTGCATAGCATTGGGGTGTATACATGAATACAGTGTCTCTAAGCATAATGTCACATATAACATATTCACATGTTTGTTGAGGTGCACTAAAAATACTATATACTACCATAAAACAGAAGAACATCTGTTGTAAATGCTGCATGTTATGTATGTGTGCGTTCACTGGCATCACCTGTGGCATGTTCTCAAAATAATTTTACATGCTTTGAAAATTATATTTTTCTCACTGCTGATTTATGCCTTTAAATGTAATGAATATACCCGTGTAGAGGAGAGTGGGTGGGTTGAAGCTGCAGTCTGATTTTACACACTTTAAGCATTGCAAAAGGTTCAATTAAGTCATGCACTGAAGGGTGGCATATCGGTCCTTAATTAGCAGTGCGTCTAATGAAACAGGTGCAAAGTGTTGCCGGCCATTAAAACAATACTGCAGTGCACTCTGCCTGCAGATGACTCACTGGGCTCTTTGCTCTCAATATAAGAGTCTGATCTGACAAACCCCCACGTCTGCTCCTAAAGAAAGTAGTCAGTCCGATTCTTAAAGGATACTATTAGTGTCTCTAAAACCTTGTTAATTTGAAGGCTGGACAGCCTGCCAATAAAAAGTGTTCAAAGCGAAATGGACCAAAAGGGAATTTTCCAATGAGGTGCGAGGAGAAGAGGGGCGAGTTGAGAAGCTGAACATGAGGTGCAATTGATTAAAAACACAGAAACAGTGATTTGTTTTCATGGCAATGGAATCTGCCAAAACCAAATCCAAACTTCCAAAGAAGTCTGGATTTGGTTTTATTATTTATAAAAGCTGCCTTTACGATGTTCCGTTTCGCAATAAGACGTTTTTAATTCAACACCAACAAAGTCCACACCATTGTTAAACTAAGAAATATAATTTATTGCATAAAAATTATATTTAGTTACAGGTAAGAAGGCTAGACATTTATTTACAATTGATACTTTACAGAGATAAAATAATGTCACTGAATCCATTTAGTTGTTTTTCTTTTCTTGTAAAAATGTCTGAATTCTTGAACAAAGGCTAAATAGTTCTCTTGAATGGGAGCAAGGAGGAATCCAGTCCAGCTCCAGCATAAATTATCCAGAGCGTTTTGCCAAAAGATCCAACAGATACTCGAAGAAATCTGGACGAATAAACACTGTAGTCTACAGCTAGCCAGTCTCTGTGACAAGATTTGAAGAAAGAAAAATAGTCCCGCAGTGTTCAGGGATTCCAAAGTTCAGATGTTTCCTCACGGCAAAAACCTTCAGGGTTCATAGTCACAACTTTGTTTGGTAGCCATTGCTTTGTTTTGCGCTACCGCATGGGCTTTATCTATAGCGTCCTTGGTCGGTCGATCCGATCCTTTGCGATTCCAGATGAAGAATTCCCCACATAAACCACCAGAACCAAAAAAAGTTAAGAATACAAAATCAAAACCCTGTCAATGCCCTGATCTGAAAAAATAGAATTACTCTTCCAGGAAACAAAAGAAGTCTAAAATGCTTCGCTTTTCTTTTGTACTTGCATAGCACTTACAAAGAGAAATGACAGGTCTCAAGTGTGTGCACGTTACATACCGTACGTGCACGCCCACCTGCCCACACACACACACACACGTGCACACTTTTTCATTTCATTCACACTAAACGGTGACATGACTCACTGCTGGAGAGGGAGGGATACTGCGTGTGTTTTGGTTTTTTCTGGTTTCATTGACACAAACACTTTTTATTTATTTTTTTTGCTTCGAGGGAGAAAAGAGACTCGATGACGCACAGAACTTAAGAAAGGATGAAGATGGAAGATGGTTAAGCATTTCAATGCCTGTCTAACAATAACTGACAGAACAATATTGATAATGCAGAAAGCTTGAGGACCCTGACCACAAAGCAGGCGGCTTAGTAAAAAAGGTTGACAGCAGGTAATCAAACAATCACAAGATAGTGAGTTACGGAGTGATGGAGACACACACGGACACATATAAGTGGGAGAATACGTTGACACATAATGCAGTTGAGTGTTGAGGTAAATTTGATGATGCCTTGCTGCCGACTTGAGTCACGGAAAGGCTCATCTGGTCTGTAATATTCATCTCTGAGCAATGAAATACAGCATATAGTATATTCACCTCTAATCGTGTGTTACATTTGACATTTTTGAATGGATGCACTTAAAAAAACAAACAAATAAACATGCTTTTTTCCCATCATTCATAACGGAGAACATTTTTGTCCTGTCCTACTGGAATCCAAAAATAAAACATGGCAGCTTAAGCCAGCACAGATGCTAAAGCGGGTTCCATATGATCGTTACAGCGACATCAATGAAAAAAAACAACAAAAAAACAAACAAATCCACAAAATATGGATAATAACTTAAAGAGCGTTCCCCAAAGGAAACTTTTAAGAGGTGACCAGAAAGCTCTCCGGAGGTTTCATCCTCAGATCGGAGGAGTTGTTGAGAGACAGAGGAATGCGAGGAGAGATGAAAGATTAAAAACACCCCCGTGAGTCGGAATGATATGCCAAGGCTTTGAGGCATTTGTTGGTACAATATAAAGAGTCAGTCAGTTTAGTTATCTGCCAATTTCTTAAATGAACTTCACAAAACTACCACAAAGAAGAGGCAGCTTTTTCTCCCCTCCCGGCCCAAAGCGACACGCTGGAACTCTCAAACCGAAGGTCGAAGCAGACATGAAATCCTAGCTGATCCAGAGACTTAATGAGCAGTTTTGTCCGGGTGCGTGTTTGTAGCCTGAGGAGGTTTTCTTTAGACAGGTCGGTGCTGCATGTCGTTCACTGCACACACAGCAGCATGACAATGGAGAAAAGAGAAAGCCCCTGCCATGAGGTGACATGGTGTTCAGTCATGCACTTTTCATGCTGCTACTCAAACACGGGTAATCCCGGTGTCGGCTTTTTGTCCGTTTGTGTTGTTGTGCGTGCTTTTTAGTGTTGAATACATGAATTTTGTTTTGTTTGTCCCAAAGCTTTTTTTCTTATTTATATACAGGGATCTTCAATTTTTGAAGAAGACAGCCACATGTGACACGGCTTTGCACTCATTTTACGCCTTCGCACTCTCAAATTGGTTTCACATCTCGCGGATGCAACGCTGCTTCGAGCAGAATCAGATTAGCGGGCTATCGTGGGAATGGGACGCGGGCGGGGTATGTAGCTACGGGGGCTGATGGGGGGGTCAGTGAAGAGGGAAGATGGGGCAGAGGTAATACAGTGCACATGTGAGGGACCCTTATGATTTTCTGCATATTCATAGGCATGTGTTGTCATTTTTATCACGGTGGTGAAAAGGGTTTTAAAAAAAAAAAAGAAGAAATAAATAAAAAAAGAAATTGGCTCCTTCCTTGACCAATCAACAATCCCCATCTGTTGTCATGACAACAAGCACCTCACTTTTGCCCATTTCTTCCAGCGCCGTCGCCAGAGAGACCAGATCTGCGTCGGCTTGGTGACAAGCCTCCCATAAGTCCAGCAGAACACCTGTGGGGCTCGGCTTTGTGGCAAAGTAGTTCAAGTACCTGATGGGGGAGGAAGCAGGGCGAGTGTTAGAAAAGGAGCAAAGGAAGCACTGGATTATCCATTGCAGACATTTTTTAAGTCAGAAACACTGTGTATTGAAAATACGACTGGAAACGTAACCATATTTTACAAAGCAGCTAGCTTATTAGCTAAAATATCTTCAGAATGTACTTTTATTAACATGCACGGCTAAATCATATCCCTGAATTGAATATTCAAGTCAAGGATGCAACTGTTTTTCACAGCTAAAAACATCTACTTCTACACACTGAGTCATCACTTGACAGTAGGACCTGAGTATCAACGCCGGACTCGTGCGTGACCTCTCAAACGTACGACACGTGAAGCAGATCTGACCTGTCGAAGCCCAGGCTGCGTGCCAGGAGTCTCCAGTCACATCCTCGAGCGCTGGGCGCATCCAGACTGGCACAGATCTTCTGGCGGATGGAGTCAGGCAAGCGAAAGGCGTAGGGTCCCACTTGAGAGGAAGGCAGGCAGGTGCCTCCTGAGGGGAGGGGCGAGTGCGGGGGGAGAGTCTGCATGGACAGAGGAGGCGGGAAGCGTTTTAATTTTGTTGTTAAACTGCATCTTTTATCATGCGGTTGCATTATTTAAGCTGCTGCCGGCGTTACCTCCTGAATATCCGTGTGCAGCTGGAATATCTGCCCCTCCCCCTCCACCTGCCGGACACAGATCTTACAGGTGAGCTGCGACACGGCCAGGCTGCCTCTCTCCAGGCTGAAGGTGCAGTGCAGGGGTCTCTGACTGCCGCTCCAGATGTGATAGAACGGGATCTCCTGTTCACAAAGAGGAACGTTAAGAGGGAAAGCTGAAAACACAAGCCTCTACACTCTGATACAACTGGCTTTTTCCCCCCAGAGCAACGCTTTTTACACGCAGCACAATCAGGAAGGATCTAGAACACAGTTCCCATTCCAGGAGAGTGCAATATGCTTTATTTTGATATTGGGTGTCTCCACCAACTCTCTGTGTGTCAGAGGACAATTTATTTCCTGCGAGCATTGTCCGTAAATTAGAACCGCTATCAGATTTCTCGTTTTTCTTCCTTTTTTTTTTTTTATTCAGAGGGGGTTCAGACTGCAATCTCGCTGTGGCCGCCAAGAGGATGCAGCACGGGGGTTTGGATGTTTTACAGCATTAGTGTAGAGTCCACTGGATGTATTTTCAAATAAAACTAAAAATCTACTGAAGTGCTTTTAGGCTTGAAGTAACACAGAGAATTCATCAATATCTTTATGGATTTATATCATTAAAGCTGCTGCTGTAGACGTGAACATGTCCACATCTATAAGGACTACGCATATCAACAGGCTGTTATCTAGTATCTGCGTTTTAAGTGTCTCACCTGATACTTTGCCAGTAGTTTGCTTCTCCAGTGAGGGTGAGGGATGTCGTGGATGGACAGACGCAAGTTGTGGTAGCTGTCTTTAAACAGCAGCGGCTTCGGATCCTCCAGCAAAACTCCACCGAGACTCCTCTCCAGATCCAGCACGTCCTGCAGGGAGGGAGGGGGGGGGGGGGGGGGAGGAGGGGACCGCATTTACGTTTAAGTCCATCGTGAGGGTTTACCATTCCAACACTCTTCAAAACACGCTTTCAAAAAAATGCTTAATTAAAACGCCTCGGTGACTCCAAATGGAATCGTGTGAGAGCGAACCGTTAGAAAGCTGTTTGAACTTTAGCAGCCAGAAATCCTGCGATGGGATGCCAGTTGAGCTGCACACGGCACGCTCTTGTTTACTGGCCCGGCTGGTGTGTAAACACTTCACACAAAACGGGACTGAGAGAGAGAGGGGAGATATATTTTAGCGGGTCCGACTTTGCCTGGATGGGGTGCTTTACTCGCTGCATACTGGGGTGTTTGTATTGTGCTGCGCAATTTGGAGTCGTCGCTTCTCGTAGATGAGGGAGATTCAGTGTAATATCAGCGTTTGATTTGGGCGAGTGGGTCGACTCTTTCGTTTTATGAATATTTGGACAAGGGTGTTACATGTTTATGACCAAACAAAACTGACACGGCGGATGCAAGTATTTTGTCTGTGGCAGCATTAAATAAACATAGAAAAGACGACAGGACAGCAGCTGCAGCACACCTTCAGCGCATGCGGGGTGTCATGGATGCAGTAGATGCGGAGGCTGTAGTCCAGGGAGAGGCAGGGTGCTCGGGGGGCGAACAGCGCCAGCAGCAGGCGCTTGCAGGCCGGCTGCGGAGGACAGGACTGGCCCACCAGGCCGTACGTTCCCAGCTGCTCCATGAGAACGTGACAACACTCCTCCTCCAGCTGCAGGTAGCACGGAGACGACAGGGTCTCCTCTCCCACCGTCAGCACCTCCTGAGAACAGAATGAAGCGGGCATCGGTGTTAACCGTCGTCCGACGTGATATCCGTTACACGGTACCGGTGGGAGGGGTTCGTCTCACCTCCCACGCCCCCTGGTGCGTCTGCGTCTTGAGCGTGAGGGTCCAGTCGGGGGTGGGCGTGTCCAGCTGGGCGCAGTGGGGCAACGTGAGAACCACGGGGCGATTCAGCAACATGCCGGATGGGCCGCAGCTCACCACGGGGCTTAGGACGGTCTGACTGCCCTCAGAGGGAAGCCTGTAAATGTCAGACACACACACACACACACACACACACACACGGAGAACACCAGGTGTTCAAAAACAGTCGCTAAAACATCACGCTTCATTTATCAACGCCACGACACGCTGGTAGAAGTATTTGAAGAAAAACTGAATATATATATAAATATACTTCAATTTCAGTGTTGCAGTTGAGACAAGTTGAGACATTTTTTTTATCCTCAGAAAAAGAAAAGACGAACGAACTTCCAGACAAACTTTGCGAGCTGTTTCGCAGCAGGTGTGCCGAGCATGCAGAAGCGCTCTGATTGAGGTGAGAATGAGGATTTGTTCTGCCTCGTGGTTGGAGGAGGAGGAGATGAGTGAAAAGATTTAACATGAAGGGCACTCACGTCGTTTTGTCCCACTTGTTGATTATGAGGTACATCTCGTAGAACTTCCCCTGGGGGATTGTGCCCGGGGGGACCAGCAGACTCACGCCTGAGGGAGGAGGTGTCATGACTTATCTCGTCTTCGGGGGAATCGACTGAACGTGTTGTTGGTTTCACATGAATTCAACTTGCAGGCATAATAATTACCCGTGTTGGGGATGGTAAGGCGTCCTCCCAGATTCCCCAGGGTGGCGCTGGTGCTGAGCCCCGGCTCTCTGGACAGGGTGTGGCTGTGGTAATCCCGCTCTCGCCCCATAGTGCCCACAGACTTCAGGCTGAGGATCTCCCCGTCGCCTAAGCCCATGTCCGAGGGGAGCTCCAGGGAGGAGAGAGTGGAGGCGTTGTACACCTTGATTTTGAGACTCGGCAACGGGTCCAGCAGGGGCGAGGTGGTCATGGGGATCTTGTGGTGGCCGTCGTTGACCCCCTGCTGCAGGGAGAAGAGCGGCCCGCGGAAAGCCCCCGCTGTGGCCGTCAGATCCGGGGGGGCGGAGGGATGAAGAGGGTGAGGGTTATCTGTGGACACGGAGGAGGGAGAGAGAGAGAGAGGGAGGGCGTTCTCTTATTGAGCAGGGCTGAGAGTGCCAAAATGTGACGCGAGTGAAATGGATTCATGTTGCTTAATTAATATTTGATGGCAAGAACGGGAAAAGGGATACCGTGACAAATGATTAAAATGTGAATCATGTTACGCAGTAAAGAACGGGGAACTGACTCAGCGAGGGGAGATAATGGCACGAGGAGAATCGCTTTAATGGAGGGTATAAATAGCAGGGTGATAATGAAGTGATGGTGATGAAGAGCTTCAATGAAGATGAGTGAAAACAAGAAAAGTTTGTGTACGTGTGTGTGTGTGTGGACCTACCCTGTCTGGGAGGCTTGTAGTTACCAGGGTGGAAGGCGGCAGTGAGAGCAGACGACGAATCGGTGATGTCTCCATGGAGATGGCGGCATCTGCGGCGATATGCGAGCACTCCCACGCACAACACCAGGATCACGCACAGCAGCAGGGCGCCCACCAGACCAGCGTAGACCGCGACCCCCATACCCGGGGCCAGCGCTGAAGGAGGGACGGAGAGGCAGACGGTCAAGACACCAGACAGGGGGAAACCCGATGGAAACACAAACACAAAAGACACAAGAAATACAAATTAAGACACATTATTTACTTTACTGTTGCAGCAGAAAGTATTATAAATAAGTCATTGTAGTCTAAATGCTGAAGTGATTCGTCGATATGAACATTTATGATAATCCATTGATCTTTTTAAGTATAAAGTCCAACCATTTTCTGGCTCCTGCTTCTCAAACGTGATGATATGCCGCTTTTTTCTCTTTAATATCATCGCAAAATTAATGTATGGACTTTTGATCAAGCAATCTGGGCTCTGTACTATATATATACAGTATATATATATTCAAATACTGACATTTCATACATGATTAATTGAAATATAATCAATAAATTAATCTCTGATTAAAATAAGCTATAGCTACAGTCCTTTTTGAAAATTGAAATCCTCAACGATGGGTTCAAACCATCTATCAAAGCAATGTACATGAGATGAGTTAATGGTTCCTCCCGTCCACGCTGGCCTTAAAGAGATCTCTCCTTTTGCAGGGTTTCAACGGAAGCGATGGGGGACGACATCCACGGTGCTTACACATGCATTAGGTGACGTTAATGTGTAGCTTCAGCAGTCTGAAGTTACAGTATCTTCAGTGCTCGATGACTATTTGTGTTACTTCCAAACTATCAAAAGGGAACGCTGCCCGGGGAAAAAGAAAAAGGAGATGGATTAAGCAGTAACTGTAGAAAATAATAGGAATCCTATTTAGGCGGATCAGGTAGCGGTCATGATGTCCATGCACATCTAATACAGGCGCTCCGTCAATGTCATCATAAAACTCTGCCGTTTCTGCTGTGAGTGACATAAAATGTGTCACGACGCGTCATTGATCAAGTCGGGCTGGCGTCACATGACCTCAGCAAAAATGAAGCCAATGAGCCAACGTTCAAAAGATAGGAGAGAAACATATTGGACATATTTTTTCAGATCCCATTTTTAGCTCCGGCTGAACTTTACAAGGCGTGTTTACACAGACATTTTGTCCACCATCTGTTACGTTGGAGTCGCATTAGGGGAGCGGATCGCTTCACAGCCGGTACGGACAGGAGGAACAATCACGGTGACCGATGGTGTTGTTTTGAGATGAGACCAGAAAAAAAAGACGACTATCCTTTAACTCTGGCAGTGAGCTTGTTGGGATGCGGCCTAACCTGGTGTTCAATTTGATTCCAGCTACATATTGAAAGAGATCCTAGAGAGCATAAGTCGGTCCGAACCGGCTGGTTGGTGATTGGCCGTAACGTCACCTGGTCCCTGTTTATTTAGCTCCCTCTCTATTTCTTCCACTGAGTGATTGGCTGTGACTTAACCCCCGACTCTAGCCGAGGCTTACCCAAAACCCAGACACATGAGCCACCACGGCAGAAAGAAGAAAAAAAAAACATTTAGAGGAGCAGACAATGAGCGAGGTTGGCGGGGGGGACAAAGAAGAGTAAGGAGGAAGAGGAGGCAGAATGTACAGAGAGGGCTAGAGGAGAGGCAATTTGGCAAACGTTGGGATGGGAAGGAGTTAGATAAGGTAGTGATTTGTTGAGAGGACAGACGGATTATAAGTGTGGTGATGAGGAGGAGGAGGAGGAGGAGGGGGGAGAGATAAGGATAGCTGGAGGAAAGGGCCCGTGTTAAAAGAGAGTGGGCTGGAAGTCGGAGGAAACCACAGACAGTGCGGAGCAGCATTGTAGAGTAGAAGAGAAAAAAAGGGGTGGAGGAGAGGAAAGCCGGAGGCAGACGGGCTGGCAGAGCAGAGCTCTCGGAGCTCACGTGGCGCGATGGAAGCGAATCCGACAGCCATCCGCACTTATTACCAGGAACGGAACAATGGCGAATTAGGTGCATTACCGCGGCTGCTCTCCCCTGAGCCCACGTCACATCCAGCCGGAGGAATAACCATCACGGGGAATGTAAACTATATCACAGATTAAATGAGAGTCGACCGAGTGCTTCCAGCTCACAGCCTATGGATCAAAGACTCAGAGGCTCGTCATTCTTCTCCCCTTCATCACAGAGCTGGCAGATTCGCTTTCCTCAAAGATGTCCTGTAAGCGCCAGATTAACCGTTTTTTTGGGGGGGCAATTTGCTTAATAACATCTATTAATCTCTTTGTTGTGATCGTAGCTTGTTGGTTCGGTTTCGCCACACGAGCTGTTATGCAACGTGCCGGCTCAGAAACCTATGTTGCACTTCGTCGGCACGTTGAGACGAGACGGGGGTCACAACACGCGTGAGAGGGGGGACGAGAAGGTGAGGCGTGCGCCTTCGCTGAGCTCCATCTGAGGTGACAGCAAGGTGCGAACGGACGGGCGCTCGACACAAAACGCTGCACGCGTTCTGCTCTAACACGGATGTTAGGACTCCTCATATGTATGACACACACACACACACACACACACAGCATGAGGCAGTGAAAGAGTGAAGTCATGGGAAGGTGAACTTACGATGGCTTGCATGTTCAATAGAAATCTTTTTATCTGTTTGAACGGGGAAAAAAACAAAGAGAAAAGAAGAAAAAAAAAACATAAAAATGGATGGAGTAGTCATTATGCAAATGATACAATAACATAATAGAAAGCAGGAAGAAAATAAACAATAGCTCATCAATATGAAAATAGAAATGTTAACATATAAAAGGCATCGTGTAAGCAAGAAAATACTTTATGTCTAAAAACAATCTCTCCTTGAAGTGCGTGAGACGATGGCGGGATGATGTTCGGCGTATAATTGTTTATATAATGTGCAAACAGACAATAAAAAGCTATTAGAAATGACTGTGAGAGAGATTCGGATCATCTGGATGAGTGGCAAAGTTAAAGACAGGGACGCTGGTGTTGTATGGTACATGAGGGAGGCGATGTAGATAGAAACCCTCTCTTTATACACCCCACGGGGTAAGTTATCACCTTCATCAGAGGGAAAAAAATAAAAAACGCTCCATCCTGACAGGAACAATCTTTTCCAAAATAACCATCAAAATGAATCATCCCCCGAGCGGTATCACGACTACCGAAACGGCCTTTCAGGATCGCGCCACTCGCTCGGGTTTTCAGAAAACCAAATAACCTTCTCTCTCCCAAGGATCATCAAAAACACCAAATGGTTCCCCCTCCCACTTTTCCATTCATTCGGCAGCAATTAGACCCTCCTATGAGGCAACGGACATGATGGTTTGTGGCGTCTCGAAAAAAGCATTTTACATTTACGACTGGGGGTATTTAGCCGATCCTCAGAGGGGTTTAGAATGAGACATTAGAGCCGGGCCGCTCTTTGATCGCTCTGGTCGGAATGTCATCGGGACGGTTCGTCGCCGCAGAATCATCAAATTAACGTGCTGGGGAAATAAATAAGTCAGTAATTTGCCAAATGACACATTTACAGATTTCCAACAGCACAGTGCTTCCCGTCTAACCCCCCCCCCCTCCAGATCACCCCCCACCTCCTCTGCTGGAGCCACTTGAGTGCATGTTTTCCTGACAGCCTCCTGAGAACACTCCGCCCCGCACAGAAAACTCAGATTGTGTATTTGTCTAATCTGGCTGCTCCACAGAAGCCTGTTTATGTCAGGGCTTGCATAGAGTTGAGGCACAGGGTGCTCCTCCCCCCTGTGTGTGTGTGTGTGTTTTTTTTTAAGTGTGTACATGAATGTATCTTACTGCCTCCGCCGATGTGCGTCTCAAAGATTCTAATGCGCTGTCAGCTGGATTCCTCCGAGCTCATCACGGGCTGCACATCGGGTGTCAGCGCGAGTCGAACTCACTCTCATATGTTCTTCCCTGTGCTAATTTTTCGACATGGCCGTGTGATGCTCGCTTCCCACTCTCGTTCGTTCCCCTCTCCTCTCTCCTCTCTCTCTCCATCTGTGCCGTTTAGATGTGGATCACTTGACTTCTCTCTTTGTGAAAACGAAATTTCGCCTCATGAAACATCTGTCTGCGATTCCGCTCCTTTTCTTTTCATCTCTCTCTCTCTCTCTCTCTCTCTCTCTGAGCGTAATTCACACTCTCACCGTGCCGCAGTGCAAAAATCACCTTGGGAATACAGTTTCTTCACAGAGTAGCTTTGAAATGCAATACACCTTCACGAAACTCAACTCGGAGCAAAAAATATCACCGCCTGCAACACTCGCTATTATCAATTCAACAACCGCCGGAAGCAAAGGTCTTTGCTGGGAAGGGATTTGACCCCGATAGATGCCTCAAAAATACCTGCCATGTGCGCTAAAGGTCAACACGTGTTCACCAACTGATTTGGAGATGATGCAAATAAATAGAAATTGGCCAAATATTCACTTTTTTGTTGTTGTTTTTTTGACATTTGACACAAGTGCCGCAGTTCAAACACATTGCTCGGGTGACTTACTGCGCGCACACAGCCCCTCAGTGCAGTTTTTGCTCTCCATCATGCTGCCACTGCAGTGCTTTCCTCCATTTCTAGGTGGGGGGGCTTGGCACTCACGACTGCGCCAGTGGGTGCACTCTGTCCCACAGGCGGACCACTTTGCCCACTCTGTCCAGCCTCCATCCACTGGAATGAGACAGCAGAGACGTGTCATTTGTACAGCTAACCAATCACTTCACTGCAGGCTGGGGAGAACTGGGCGGGACTTTCAGAATGCGGCGCAATGCACGTGTTTAATGGCTTGAAGTGCAACATTTTGCTTTTTTTTTTTGCAAAATGCGGCTTGTGGTTTTTTTGTAAATGACGATGGAGTCAGGATGATGTGACACAAAGTGGCGAAAATGGCGTGTGATGAAATCAAAAGCATGTATGCTATTCTGTCCTCTGGTTAAAGTCTGTTTTGCGTTGTGAAAAGTGAATTTTGAATCCAGCATCTGATGTTCTAAGACTTTAAAATATGAGAAACGACCTATTTGGGAACTGTCCTGCTCTCCCAGTGGGTGACTAGTCTGTCTGAAGACGTTCATAATGTAGACGAGCATGTTCACCTGCGCACAGCGTGGTGCAGGTCACTCTCTGGAAGGGCGGGCCCTCACAGAAGGATCCTCCATTCAGAGGGGCGGGATTGGTGCAGCTGCGCGTCCGTCGCTGCCAGCCCCGCCCACACCGAGCATTACACTCTGACCACTGAGTCCAGGACGACCAGCCTCCGCTCACTGACAGACAGACAGGCACACAGACAGGCAGTTAATACCACACCCTACTGTGTAAGACTATTTCATTATTTATTTTGTGTTCCTTTCTTTCTCTTCCATTCTGGCACCTTTCAAAACTTTCAAAACTTTCAAAAAATACAATATTTAAACGATAATGACACCAAAAAAAGAAAATCTGATCAATTAAAATCAAGCTTACTAAATATATGTGACGTAATCAGGTGTATTTCCAGCTATTGATAGCTCAAAGAGAGTATGGTGGATTCCCAATGACCTCCCATTAACATTTTGTATTGTTTAGCACCTTGTATTGCAATTTTTTTACAAAAAGCACTCTATAAATAAACCATTTAATTGATTAGAATGATGTCATGATTGATAAAGCGACCCGTACCATAAACGATGAGCGTAGCCGTGCTGCTGCGTCTCTTGGCCACCACGTTGCGAGCCACGCAGGTGTAGTTGGCGGTGTCCGAGAGCCGGGCCTGCTTGATGATCAGATCGTGATCGATGGTGATCAGGAAGTTGGAGTCCTGCGACTGATCGATCACGTCCTCGTTCTTCAGCCAGTCCACCTGCAGAGAGCCGGGGAGCACGAATACACTCAGGACAAAGAAATCTTCCACAAAGTCGTGAAGAGAATGAAAATATTAATTGTCTGTCTCTTGAAACCTCTGTGTTACAGCAATTTTGAATCTAGTCTTCTTTTAATTATCTTGGCAGATAGCTCTTCACATAAATCATTGGACAAATCAACAGGTGTGTATGCATAAACATGAGTTAGCACAGCACACACACACACACACGGACCCACTCGGTAAACACTAGAAACCTGCAGCGTCCGTCGCCACAACAACACGCTTCTGTGCTACAAACACTGTCAATATGAGCTTTTTAGTTTGCCCAAGAAAAATATGATTTATGTTGTTTACAAATACAACTTTTATCTTGGAGACGTCCCCATGCAACACTCATACACACACACACACACACACACACACACACACACACACGCTTCCACACTTCCATGCCATGTGTGTTTTACGTCACACACTCACATGTTATCCGTCCACTGAAAAGAACAATCAGCCTGCAGAACGTAAATGTTTACACGCGTAATAAAAAGCTACATTTATGAATTATTTGTTTTCTTGTTTTATATATTGTTGCGCTGCTGTTTTATGAGAGGAATAAAAGTGTTTGATCTAGTGGTGTGCAGTTAAAGCTGCTTGGTGTTACAACGTGACACGGTGTGAATTTAAGCACAGCTTCATTGCTTAAAAAGCGGAGCATATTATTACTTTTAGGGAGTTTTTCCTCGATGGCGCCCCGTCGCTGTGCTGGACTTAAATCTCTCAAACTGTAGTGGCTCGCCCTTTATGATAGTGCCTTTGAATCATGTTTATGTTGGTCCATAACTTATTATTTAGACCTCTCCCTTGAGAGATATCGGGCTTTACAAAATCTAAATGATCTTTAACTTTTATTCCTCCGTATCGTGAACACAAATGAACACCTGAAGCGATAGGAAAGGAGGAGATGGAGGTCTACCTCGGCGGCGGGCATGCCTTCCGGGGGCCGACACTGCAGCAGCACCTCCTGCTCCAGTCGCACCTCCCGCCCCAGCGGCTCCTGCTCGAAGTTCTTCCTCAGGTCTACAGGGGGCGACACAGATGCAATCAGCCGTTAGTGAAGCGGTGACACCCTGTCGCACTGGGTGTCACGCAAACACACACGTACATACCACACACCAGGCAAAGTCCCTCCCAAAACAACCGTTGCCTTGTTCCCCTTGATGCGCTCATAAACATGCACGTGTCAATCACACTGCGTTACCACGGGGACGGAGAGCTGAGCTATTTGCATAAATACATAAACTGACACATTTGACAAGCAGAAGTCATAAACATTTGCCCTTCTATTATCTCCCTTCCTTCCTCTCACACACACACACACACACACACACACACACACACGGTACTGACATGCGATGCGAACGTAGGCGCGGTTGCTCTTGGTGGTGCCGGCCGAGCTCCAGGCCACACACTGGCACCAGTAGTCCTCCAGGCCAAACAGCTCCTCCACCTGGGTCCTCGACACCGAGATGTCCACCTCCCGCACCACCAGGCCTGTCCAGAGAGAGACAGACAGACAGCGAGTCAGACAGACAGACAGAGCGAGAGAGTGTAGTGGGGCACGTTTTTCACACTGCATATAAATAATGCATTGGCTGCAGGCCAAATGCAGTTAACTTGCACATAAAGTCCTATGGGAACTAACAGATTATGTAGTTGAAAATGATGTTTGTAAATGAGTTTGGACGTTTACGTCTGTGAAATACAAGGTGACAGCACACCTCTGTGTGTGTGTGTGTGTTACCCGTGATCTGGTCCAGGCTCTCTCTGGTGACGTGGTCGTTCTGATTGACCCACTCTCCGTTACATTTGAAGTAGATCTGCGTGGCCGGCGACGCCCGGCACCGCAGCTGGACCGGCCGGTTCTTCACGATGAACGCGTCCTCCGGCTCCAGCAGGAATTCTGGGAGAGGCTCGGCCGGCGCCGACGGGAAGGAGTCGGGGAGGACCTCGGCATCGCTGTAGTCGCTGCTCTCTGAAAAACACACACACACACGGGACAGGAAGTGAGTGAGACGTCCGTCCACGGAGAAGCCTGTGTTTTAAGCGAGCGAGACTCCATCAGCATGTTGATGGCGGCTCCGGGGCCGACCCGGCGCTCTGACCTCACCGTCGAGGACGTGAGTTACAAGCGAAATGACAAATTTGTCCCTCAGGGATCAATAAGCTGCTGCACACCCGGAGGAAGTATGTGTGTGTGTGTGTGACACCTCGTCTCTGCAGCTTTCAGCAGAAGAATCTGTCACCAGCGTTTCCTTGTATACATGACGGCAACCATGTTAATGTATTTTAAGGTGTTGACAGGTAGCACTGTCAGCGGAGGGGCACGCCGACATTTTACATCTCCTGCTACCGCCAGTGATCTGGTCGAGGCCTCCTGCTTCGGGTCTCTCTGGAAGAGTTCATGCCTCTCAGCTGGGGAGGGGAGCCGCTGACCTTCCACGGACAGGTCCTGTTGATCGCACATTATCCCCTGACATTTCCGATGTGACACATTCCTCCCGGCGATGCCGCCAAGAGCTTCTCCTGGCAGGAAGGACACGATATTCCTGACCTCTTCACTCTGACTTGTTACTCTAATAGTGATGGGTGGATCCAGTCAATGCAGCAGCGTTATTGGCTACTGTTAGTGTTTCTTCGTGTTACCTCTATCACTACTAATTTAATCTATATGAATACAACGTATTTGATAGTTTCAAGAATGACATGACTTGTCAGCTTCCCATCTCCAGCTGGTACTCTCATGGGACTCTATTTACAGTGCTGTAGGGTGATGCAAGCTCCATCCATGCCATAACTCCATCCGTCCAGCCACTGAACTGCATCATCGGTTACTTGAGCAAACAACACCGGAGCAGAGGCAGACAGGAGAAGACCTTGTTGCATAACACCTGCACAGGATTGCAGCATCCTCTGCCATGGAGAATAAGCGGACCGCGGTATCGGTATAATGGCCCGGAGCACGACATGTAGCATACAAATACGACTAGACACACACAGAACAGCTGCCAGAAGTGTTCTTTCTCCCTCTCAACATGTCTAACATCGTACTTTTATCATCATTTCAGACTTTCTCCTTTTGGGTAATAGAGGGTCTTATACATTTTTTATAAGTCTGACCTTCCAATAGAAAACTTTGCCCCGCTGACGAAAACGATCTGAATTCAATGAGCATTAAATAGAAGACTGGAGCGGAGTGCAGGAGACGGACAGGGTCGGCTCCAGGCAGGAGATGCTAAAAAGGTTTGGGGATATCCAGCTCAGTGCACTTTCCTTCCCTCGACACACACACACACACACACACACGTAATTGTGCTTTTCTTACACGGTAGATTTTTTCTTTGAATCTCGTTTTCTACATTCGGTGGATAAGAAAAGAAATGTGAGGGCAAACGCAGCTACTTTTCGCACAGTGAGTCACAAAGCAGACACATTTGCAGTGTTCAGTTTCCAAAATGTATCGAGCCTAACCTGATCGGTTATTCCACAGTCAGGGAACAAGAGAAACTACTTAGAAAGATACCATCTCCTATTTTTAGGAAGGGGAGCGCTTCATCCCCACCCGAACTGTTTCCCCCTGACAGCCTGTCTGAGACATTAGGGGAAAGCGAAGAGGAACACCGAGCATGAAGGCAGCGGGAGACAAAGACGTGCTACAGGTCAAATCAAGGCCAGCAGGGATACGCTCACGAGGCCGTAACACCTCCAGATATAAGGGGAAGGTACCATCTTTTGACTCCAATCTCCTCCATCACCGCCACGGAAAAAGAGCTGAAGCAGCACAGCTCGTTGCCCGGCAGAGCCGTGGCCACAGGACAGACGGAAAGGGCAACAGCTGCTCCAGGGCCAACAGCCATCCAGGATGGACCCGTCACCCTTAATCTGTCTCTGCCTCTATCCCAGCCTGTCTCCACCGCAGACGCATCCCTGTTCTTCTCCAGCGACTTCCTCCAGAGGGACCTTCCACCGACTACATTTGTTCTGCTAACCCGCGACCCCGGGCTGAACCCTCGCCGCTGCACGCTAGACTCCACCTTAAACCCCCGCCGCGCTCTACGATGAAAAGCAGAAAAGCTCATTCTGGGGATGAGTTAGATCAGCGTGATCACAAAAACAAAAACAAGATTACTTGTACATAAGTACTTGAGTAATAAATCAGTTCAACCAACAAACAGATGATGAAATAATGTTCGGACTCCATCCGACTGTTTCCATCGACCAAATCTGCTGTTTTTGGTTTATTTGCAAACCTGTTTTTGAAGGTCTACATGTTTCTTTTTCGGTTTAATTTGTTTGCAAACCTGTTTTTGAAGGTCTACATGTTTCTTTTTCTGTTATGTTTTTGCTTACAAACCTGTTTTTGAAGGTCTACATGTTTCTTTTTCTGTTATTTTTTCTTACAAACCTGTTTTTGAAGGTCTACATGTTTCTATTTCAGTTTAATTTGTTTGCAAACCTGTTTTTGAAGGTCTACATGTTTCTTTTTCGGTTATTTTTTCTTACAAACCTGTTTTTGAAGGTCTACATGATGTTTCTTTTTCTGTTATTTTTTTGCTTACAAACCTGTTTTTGAAGGTCTACATGTTTCTTTTTCTGTTATTTTTTCTTACAAACCTGTTTTTGAAGGTCTACATGTTTCTTTTTCTGTTATTTTTTGCTTACAAACCTGTTTTTGAAGGTCTACATGATGTTTCTTTTTCATTTTCTGTTTGCAAACCTGTTTTTGAAGGTCTACATGTTTCTTTTTCAGTTTTTTTTCTTCTTACAAAACCTGTTTTTGAAGGTCTACAAGATGTTTCTTTTTCAGTTTTTCTTCTTTTTTCTTGCAGACCTGTTTTTAATGGTCTAAACTGCTGCTAACCCCGTTGTCACACTGGTCATGCTTGTACTGGTCGCATCCCAAGAGAAATACCCCCCCCCCCTCCCCCCCAACACGCACACACTTGTGTCTGCTCCTACAGGTTATACCCTGGCAGGTGTCCACACACACAATTAAGCAGGTGCAACCCTGCAAGTCGGCAGTAAGAATTGATTAATGAAAGTGAACACACCAAGTGATACTTAAGCATGGAGATGAATCACGTTTATCTCTGTGCCCGTCTCACAGCGCTCTCCTCTCGGTTCTTTTCCTGCTCCTCAACATCCCCTCTTGTACTCCTCTGACTAAGCTGTCGCCTCCAGTATTTCAGACTTTGAATTCACTGTCAATAACCAATTGTGTCCCCAGGCACCTCGCCCCCACTCTTTCTCTTTGTCCGGCATTGATCGTCAGGCGTTCAAACATCGGCTGAAAAACACAGCCTGTCACTCTTCAGTCGCGTTGAGGGAGGGGGGGGAGTAATGGAAGTAGGGACAGACAAACGGAGAGAGAGACGGTGGTTCAGACGGCGACAGAATGGGAGGAGAGCCCTGCGTTCTGTGTGCTCTGGGGCCTGCAGAGAGGCACAGTTTAATTAAAACACTTTTGGATGACAGAGCCAGCGACAGCCAGACAGACAGCCAGACAGACAGACAGCTTCTTTCTCTCCCCCAGTCTCTCTCTCATTGGATAATGGAGCTGGGGGTTTAAAGTGGAACCTGTGTTTTTTTTTTCTTTTTTTCTCGGGCCCAGCATACAAACATCCATCAGAGCTCAGCAGCCGGCAATTTGTGTGGAATGGAGGAAGACAAAAAAGCGCCGTGCATCACAGCAAGTCTTTTATTATTCTAATGACAGGCGGCAGACAGCTAGAGAGCAAAACAGGGGCTTCTGGGTATTCTTTTTCAGCGTACAAAAAAAAAAAAATTGCAAGGAGGAACACATGCACGTTAGTACCCAGATGCCAGCCGACAACCTGTGCTTATACAGTATACGCTCTCACCCACTCTCATTCATGTTTAAACTCCGGCGGTGTGTGTGTGTGTGTGTGTGTGTGTGGCCGAGTGCAGAGCGTGTAACGGAGAGTCAGAGTGACAGTGGCGGAGCGAGGCCACACTGGAAGGAAGGACTGAGATAGGGGGGGGGGGGGGGAAAGATGGGAAAGGCTGGCCGAGGACAGGTCAAAAGACACTAACAGACAAGTGGAGGACGCACACGCAACGCTGGGCCGCGATAATAAGCGGCAAGGAGAATGAATCACGGCAATGTCTGTCTTTGTCTCGACTTGACGGCGAAACTGTTGTTCTTTCTGCCCTCCATCATCCTCCACCCTCTTTTCCCCTCTCATTCTCTCTCACACACACACACACACGGATGACTGTAATTTTCTTAGCCCCAGCGCCTCTAGCCAGAGTGGAATCTAAAGCGTCTGTGCTTTATCATTACCTTTACAGAGTTAGTCATTACTGTCCCCTCCGGTGCCCTCGCTATCCCCAAAAAGTGCATCCGGAGCAAGAAAGGATGTATCAGAACACTTTGAAGCAGCCAAACAACAGCAGACATTCTCTATAAAAGACGCAGGGTCAAGTTGTGTTTGGCAAGATCAGGATTTTTCTTTCTTCAGCATCTTATGAGGTAAAAAAAAAGCAAACAAACAACAGCACAGTGCCCCACATCCTTCCTTCTGCTTTCCACTTTGTTGTGTCGGACATGGGAGCGCTTATATTCCCCACTCCTTCCCCTCCTGTCTGCTGGATTCAAAGCACTTTGAGCAGCTCCGCTAGACTTCAAATGACACCCTACAGCCCTAAACACACACACACACACACACACACACACACACACACACACACACTCATGGAGGAAGATGATAGCCCGCAGCTATGAGGCACAACCGGTTTGCTGAGCCCACTAAGGACAAACAGCTGTGAGGACAGACAGTCAAACGTGACACTGCCGGTGACAGAGGAAACAAGGCCGATAAATAGAGTGATCATTAGACGTTACGTTAGCGTTTACGGGCTCGAGCGCATCCATCATCCTCAGCCGATCTACCTCATTATCGTCGTTCCTTTGGCGAGGAAGCCCTAAGGTGGAGTCACGCACGGCGCGCAGAGGCAGGTCGAAAGAGACAGAGATGGATGGAGGGAGACAGTCTCTCCTTGCCTTCCTTAAAGGACAATTACATTGAGTGATTGATATTCAGACTGACCTCGTCCTCATCAGCCTGAAAACAACTCACTGCCGGCGAGGATAGAGAGGACGACCAGCGGGGAGGGAAAAGGTGAAACGAAGAGAAAAAAAACAAGTGCTGAGATTTGGACGAAGGATTTGATGGAAAAATGACGTGTGATTGGGACGATCTCGGTGTGTGTGTGTGTGTGTTGGCACAGGGCATGAAGCAACACGAGGGCAGGTCGGAGCGACACAGCATCACTTCTCACATCAACAAAGGCAGACGAGGTGTTAGAACTCATGCAGTTCATCCATCTGACACACACACACACTTACAGTATAACCCTTTTTGAGCAAAGACAGGGGAGTGTTTGGTCATCTTAGAATAGGAAATTGCGTTGATTCACCGGTGACTAACGGACGCTATTATTTTCATTCCATCATGATGGCTGCGAGGCAACAGGAGGCAGGAAGCCGACGATGACATCCTGCTAAAAGCGGAACAGACACGACTCTCGTGAAGCCTTCCACACGTCGGCTTTATAAACTACTTGTTTGGGTATTTTTAAACCAACACACAGACGCACACCCGCGGCGGCTCGGCATGGCTCTGTGGCCCGTTTCTTTGTCGGCTCACCATGGCGACTCTCTAACTAAAAGATTTTTACTGTTTAACAGGCAGGCGGACACATTCCTCTAAAGTCTTACCTGCTTTTTCTGCCTGAAGCGCTTTGTGTTTTCTTTCCCTCTCTAACAAGTAAAATGACATTATTTTCTAAGGCCAACGGAAAGGTCTGACTTTTTAGAGAAATACCATTTTGTTGGTTAAAAAAATGTATTGTTTGTTTCATCTTTCTGTGTTTTGTACGGCAACAGGTCAGAGATAAAAGGGTGAATTCATTCCAAAATAATAATAAAAATATTTTTACCAGTGAGATTGTTTTGGTGCATGTTGCTTTGAAGAAAAATAATTTAAAAAAAAAACGAAACACCTCACATTTACAACTTCCACACTGTTTCCTATGTAATTAAAACATCTTTAAAAAACACTGGATCTCAAAAATCCCTCCTAGTGGATTGTTTTGATCATTCAAAATGAACTAAACACATATTCACAGCGAGGCCATCTGCATAAATCCATAGAAAGTCATAAAGTTCATTTTTTTCTTTTGTACTTAAATAAAAATGTGTTAGAAAATGTAATGTTTTACGGGGTTTGTTTTATGCCATCCCTCTCTTTACTGTAGGAACACGTCCTCGATCACTTGGACTTGTTGGACACAACAGGACAAAAACCCCTGATGCAAATCTTCCAGTATTCTAGTAGCTCTAGTAGTTTCACATAGGAGCATACATGACACGGGAAGCTCGTGAGCTGCAACTTGCTGGAAGCTCGTCGTTGCAGTGGAAATGTCACGCCTGTGATCGGTTCCAACATGTGAAGGAGGGTGGCTGCAGAGTGTCTATTTCTGTGTGAGTGTGAAACCTCCGCTGTTCCATCAAGGCGCGAGGGTGAGCATGTAATTGATTGATCAGGGCGCACGTGCAAGCCGATGCGAGTGAGTAAGAGAGATGGAATCTGTGTGAAGTGGAGAGAGAGAGAGAGAGAGAGAGAGAGAGAGAGAGAAAGGGGGGGGAAAGTGGTGACGGGAAAGGCTGGAAAGCAGATTGGCGGAGGGAGAAGGCCGAGCGGGTTGACGGAGATGTGGAGTGACAGAAATGCTTCGCTTGTCCACCCAGCATGTCCGGGTGGCAGGAGGATGGAGAGAGCAAAGCCTGAGGACGTGGCAACACACACACAAACACACAACACACACACGTGTGCACACAAACGCCGAGGTGAACTCATTTGCGGATGTGCTCGTCGACAGAGCGGCGTCCCACCCTCGTGCAAGGTGTTTGCGTTGCCCTAATTGTAAATGCAGCGCGACCTGCGATGTTTGCTTTTTTAAAAGACTCACCTTCTGTCTTTCCCAGAAGCCCTTGCTGATTGGTTATAATGACACTAATCAGACCTGTTGGAGGATATGCCAAGAGGGGAAAACACGTAAACATGTTATCTAACTCTATGTTCCGGACAGAAAATAAGGTGCTGAAAGGAGAGTGACAGACGGCGGTAACTGGTTCACATGGACCCACGCTGCATTCAAACAGAGCGCGTGTGTGTGTGTGAGAGGTCGGGCGCGTTCATAACAGACTACGACTTAAATATACCCGCCGTGTATGCCGGAGACAGTCTTTAAGTGAGAATCTGTGGCTGTGTTTTTGAACGTGTGGGTGAGTGTGACTGCGAGAGTGGGAGCGCTAAGAGGATTTGCGCTAGTGTTGTTGCTGCGATCCCACTGCTGCTGCCACTGGTGCATTTGAATAGTCGGTGGGGTGGATTGTGTGGTGGAAAGAGGGGGGGGGGTTGATGTTGTGGCTGAAAGTGTGCTCTATCACAGCTAGGGGGCGCCACCCCCCGCCGAGCTCATTAATCATAGCCCATCAAAAAGTGGCCCTGTGCAGTTTGTGTGTGCCCCGGCGACCACCTACTGCATGGGAACACAGGCGTACACAAGCGGCACTATCAATCACTATCAGAGGGGGAGAGAGAGGGAGAGAGAGAGGGGTGAGGAGACAAGGGGGGGAGAGCAGACAGAGCGGGTGACACAATGTTGTTTTCCTATTATCCTCACGAAATTACAGACCAATGTCACAACTATTACTTGGAGGTCAAACTCATACGGAAGAATGAGACTCACTGTGTGTGTGTGTGTGTGTGTGTGTAGACATAAGTGTATGTGTTCAGAGCTAGGCGCCACTGCTTGTCTGCTCCACCACTGCGCAGCTGCTTGATGAGAGTTGCGCAAATCTGTCGAGAGTGGCCGGTTGCCATGGTGGGTATTCACATGGAGCCGGGGTCCTCTAGAGGCCTGTAGTCCACACAGCCATTAACTTTGGTGCACACACACACACACACACACACACACTGCAGATGCAAGCACTCATTTTTACTATCTGCAGTCTCGTCTCTGGTTCTCTTGTCTCACCTCACTTCCTCCCCATATGGGACTCTTGTTGAGAACCTGTCCCTTTCCTGTCGCCGTCTCGCGGCGGCGGCGGAGGCCGTGCGCGTGTCGGCGTCTGTGCGTGCGCGCCAGCGTAGCGAATAGTGAATAGGTGAGCAGTACAGTGGGATGAGTGTTTGGAAGCTGGGGCCGTTTAAATGGCAGTAATTACATGAGAAGATGAGCTGCATTCCTTCCTGAGGGCAGGCTGATTACAGGCCTCTCCTCTCTGGGCCCCTGTAATTACCCACTCTACCCTGCACCCCTCCCCCCCCTCCCCCCTCCTCACCCCCGTGCCTCACCCTCCATCCAACTGTACTTGTTGGATGGAGGGCTCTGCTCGGCTGCAGGCGAGTTCACCCCCCCTCCTCCTGTCCTCTGAACCACCTCTCTCCCAACTTCTGCAACACTCCACCTCCCCGACCCCTCACCAGGTCACTCTGCTGTCCTCTCTTATCGCCCCTCGAGCTGATTGCCACTCACACACACACACACACACTTCCAGACCACTCAGGGGACTAATGGTAGATGTGGCGTCATTGCACACCGCCTTTTTTAGCCTAACGATCTCCTATTAAAATACATGGAATTGTATCATGAATCTTTTCTTTGAATTCCTCAAAAATGGAGACAGGATTCTGCATTATGCATATGCATGATGACTACTAATACTGGGGGGGGCACTCCAGACTCGACAGCTCCAGCTAAATCCCTGCTCACTCTCAACGTATTGTCATCTTCCACACAAAGTAAGGGTGGGGTTAGTGCACATGACCCCACACGTACTCAAACCTCGACTAAACCGGAAAGTCCATCCCAGTCAGAGGTTCCAGTAAGACTGGAGACACACAGACAGTCAAATTACATGTCCTTCACCCAAACACCATCAATTGTTGCACAGACCGACAGTCTTGAGTCTCTCCTAGTCTTTCATTTGTGTTGAAGCACATATGCAGTGTGGAACGTAGTAACAGTTTGTCAATTAAAGCCTTCGGAATTTCAAAACACTCCTTCATTTAAAAAAAAGAAAGAAAAGAAATGTAGTTCTTGTTAGAGATGGGTGTTTTTTTTGTTGTTGCTGTAAACCGTCACGTGGCATTATGTGAAGTCTGGCATGAACTCTGCGAGTGTGAAAAGAATCGACAAAAAAAGCGTCAACATATGCCCGTTTTGTGATTTGATATGACAACTGAGCTCCCCGGTGACGGGAAGACTGCCGCATCAAACTTCCTGTACAAATCCCATCAGACACCCAGAGCAGGTGATAATGAAGAGAGAGGAGAGTGTCGAGGGTGGGCTTAAAGAGCAGGAGAGGGAACAAAAACATCGTGAGGGCGTATGACCTCGGGGGTTGGGGGAACGGATGGATTAAGAAATAAAAGTCGTGATCTCTTTGAGCATTATGAAGAAATAGAGCTAGTCGGGGGTGGGGGGGGGGGGGAAAGAACTTCAGGGAAAAGGGCAAGAAAATGGGAGAGGATGGAGGGGTGAGTACAGGTGACCTCACTAATGTTACGTGATGATGGAGGGGGAGGAGGAGGGAGGAAAAGAGGGAGATTAATGACGAGGCTGTAAGTGGGTGGCCATGCTGGATGGGGAAGGAAGGAAGGAAGGCGGGAGGAGATGTGGATGGACGGAGCAGTGAGAGATAGAGATGGAGAGACAGAAACGCTTCCTGGGTCCAGATCAAGTGCAACTCTTGATTGGTCAGCGTGTGTGTGCGCACGTGTGTGTGTGTGTAGTTATGGTTGCCACGACTGCCAGCGCTATTAGAGATGCCCGCCGCTGTAATGTGTTGTGACAGCAGCTGATTCTTGTGACTAACTGCTTTGGCAGGAGCGCTCCTCTGTCATGCTAATGAACAGATGAGGAGATGAGCCGGATTGACAGCGGGATCGACGGGCAATACTTTCTCTTACGCAGTCACACGCAGAAGAGACGGCGGTGTATAACCGGCACACCAGCAGGCCTCGGTGTCAGAAAAAAGCCATGCAGACATCCCAGCTCGCAATATACCCCAGTTACCAAGTCAGCGTGAAAACACACGGGCAAACCAAATGAGATGTGGGGGGGGGGGGAACCAAAACAACAACACGTGCATGCACCGACACACAGCTGCGTTGGCGTCACTCTGTTCCTTCATTGCGTCCCCTTGCATCAGAGAAATCCCTGGATATGCAGAACACAACAAGCAACATGCTGTAGGCTAGCCTCTCTGTGTGTGTGTGTGTGTGTGTGTGTGTGTGTGTGTGTGTGTATGTGTGTGAGATGTGGCTTTTGCATTGCAAATTTACCAAATGTACCGTTTAGTTTACGTTCGAAATGATGCACGCAAATATTCCAAAAACAGGCTACAAAAAAAAAAGAAACAAAATGTGACTTGAGGATTGACAACGATTAAATATTAACAATGGTTAAATAAATAAACAAGGTTCAGATTACAGTTTTAACAGGATCTTACACAATGAGAGATGGAAATAGACAGATAACGAGGAGAGACAGAGGGGTGGACAAGGAACATAAAAGATTAGGGCACTAATAGGCTGGAAATCCATGTTGGAGGAGATAGATGACGAGAGGTGATGAGGCGATAGCAGAGGAGGACAAATGGAGAGAAGATAGAGGTGAGATTCAATCTTCTCGCCATGCGAAATGTCGGGGCCTCGTAAGCAAAAGTAGCCCTGTGCAGAAGCTAATGGTTGTTTTATCCTTTTGATCTTTCTCCCCTCACTCCATTTATACCTCGCTCCATCACTCTCTCAAAATACATTTTGCCTCCCCACCTGAACTCGCACACTCTATGCTCAGATACAGGCCGAAGGAGGAAAAGGAGAGAGAAGCTGCATCCATCCAAACTTAAATCTAACCCAGCAAACCTGCTCACAATCCATACATTAAAAAAAAATTGGGCTTCATTTTGTCATTTTCCTTCTAGTTATTGTGGTACTTTTTGTTTTTCTAATCCAAGAGAAAGCAAGAGAGAGAGAGAAAAAATTTAAACCCAGAGGATGTAAAACTTCAGAAGGAAATGTGCAGCTTGAGATAGGAAGAGGAAAACACGCCGCGCTGTTTGACTGCCACGTAATCGCAGTGCAGTGCAGCAGCAAAACATGAAAGCAATAACTAAAGCACATGCATCTCTCTGACAATCACTTTGGACCAAGCCAACTTTTTACCCATATCCGCCGATCTCCGCCGCTAACAGATTGTGAAACAGTGAGGACGGATAACTCCACTTGGCACAAAAGGGACTGGTGGCATCGCCGCAAAGTTATCGGCAAAACCCCCGAAAATGGCCCGTGTTGCAGCTCTGCGATATAAATCTCGTTAAGTTTCAGGTCAAAAAAAAAAAATGTTGGTTTTTATTTCTCCTGTGTGATGAGTCAGCACTCGCGCATCAATCATTCATGAGTTCCTGTCTGATGTCAAAGTTTTTCCACTGCTCTTCACCGCAGCGCCGGGGAAATCGTGTCCTTGACCCGGGGACGGAACGGTGACTTGGCCCCGCAATGGAAAAAGAGGACATCTCGGAGCCTCGGGGGACCCGGGGACCAGTATGACTGGACTGGTGGAAGCGGCGGTGATGGAAAGCAGTGATGAAGTGAGCATGACGAGAAAACCCCCCCTTGGCGTGGACAAACAAAATCGGCGGCTGCGAATGAGAGAGAAAACATGCCTGTGTATGTGTGTAGAAGCTGAAGGGGGGGGGGGGGGGGGGGGGTGGATGGATGGATGGATGGATGGAAGAGTCAGAGTGTCACTCGCCAGACGCCCAGAGCCAACGCAGACTCACGGTGACACTGAGTGGCCGGAGTGTGTGACACGGTGACAATAACGATGGGAGACTCTTTTCCAAATCTCTCTCTGGCTTCCCCTCCTCCTCTCCCACCATCCTCCTTATGTCACCCCCCTGCAGCGGGTCCATGCTCTGCTCCACACCCTGACCCCTAGTCCACCATCCGGGGTCAAATGGCATCGGCGGGCCAAGTCTCGTGATACTGAACTCCTCAGACGTCAGAAAAAAAAAAAAAAATGTTTTTCCATCCTAAATTCCCCCCAAATACTCACATCATTACAATAAATGAGAGATTCTGTGGGCTAGTGTAATAAAACACAAAAAGCTTTTTGGGTTTGTGGTGTAGTGAAATGACCGAGACACATCCGTGCTGTGCGTAGATTGCCAGTAGCAGAAGTGTAAGCAGTTTCCAGCACATATCATTTATTTAACAAGACCATCAGCAGTCTGTAGCCGTGCTAGCGACTCTCTGAAACTATACTTAGGCGGAGCAGCGCTTGGAGCTAAATGAAAACAGCAGCATGACGACGCTAACATGCTGACAGCAAGTAAAATGTTCACCACGTTCACTATCTTAGTTTAGCATGCTGGTATAAGTTAGCATTAGGCCTACTATTATGAGTTTACATGCTGGTATAAATTAGCATTACTATTATGAGTTTAGCATGCCGGAATAAGTTAGCATACATATTATTAGTTTAGAATGGTGGTTAGCATTACAATGTTTGGTTTAGCATGCTGGAATAAGTTAGCATGGGCTACCTATGATTAGCTGAGCATGTTGGTATAAATTAGCATACCTATGATTAGTTTAGCATGCTGGAATAAGTTAGCATAGGCTAACTATGATTAGTTGAGCATGTTGGTATACATTAGCATACCTATGATTAGTTTAGCATGCTGGAATAAGTTAGCATAGGCTAACTATGATTAGTTGAGCATGCTGGTATAAGTTAGCATACCTATGATTAGTTTAGCATGCTGGAATTAATTAGCATTACTATTATTAAATAAGCATGCTGGAATAAGTTAACATACCTATTATTAGTTGAGCATGCTGGTAGTTAGCATTACTATTAGTTTTGCATGCAAATATGCTGGCATTACTATTATTATTTTAGCATGCTGGTATACGTAAGCATTACTATTATTATTTTAGCATGCTGGTATAAGTTAACATTACTATTATTGTTTGCATACTGGTATAAGTTAGCATTACTATTAGTAGTTTAGTGTGCAGGACAGTGGAGGTGGGGTTCAAGGTTTAAACAGTTGGCTTCAGAGATTTGTCTCATGCCGAGCTGGTTCAATGGAGCCACTCAGTGGTCAGCGGATTGGATTATGGGTTTATTGGGCAGCTTCCCAGTATGAATGTGTGTTGGATATGATCAAATGAAAAAAGCATAGAAATAAAGCTACTGTAAAAGAGTGCCTTTTTGTGGTATTTTTCTGTTGTTGATGTGCCTTGAAATGATCCAAAATGATCAAATCAGAATGTAATTATTCATATTTCTGGTACTTTGCTCTGGATCCATGCCAGCGGAGAGAATGGGGCACATGGCCGTGGCTCCGGTGGACAGCAGGGCATTAACTCCGTGTCCCAGATCCCGATAGCTCTGGCCCACTGAACCTCTCACAAACCCGAGCAAGCCCACAGTCACGACTCCTCCCCCCCAACAGCACTGTTGTGTTTACACTATACATTTTTGTCTGACCTGTGCACTTGTGTATGTTTTCAGTGTGGTCCTTGATGCGTGTGTGTGTGTGGCCCCGGCTCTCTCACCCTCACTCTCTCTCCGTCTCCCTGACTTCACCCAGCTGAAGCCATGGCAGCAGTGCTGGTTAAGAGGTTTGTGTATCCCATTAGGATGATGAAGAGGCCTTTCATCAGTGCACTCCCTCCAGCCAGGCGCTGACAGGAGCTTTACCTCGACAAGCCTCTCAAACACACCGCTCGACATGAGACAGCACCCAGAAAGAGGTCCGCGGGCACTACACACAAACACACACACACACACACACACACACACACACACACACACAAAGAAAAGGGGAAGACTGGGCCATTTTCTTTTAACATTTTCTTTTAACTGTCAATTAATATCCATTTCCAACATTAGGGTTCAGGGTACGAGGACAGGAGACAAGAGGAGCCCGGAGAGGAAGAAAAGTCTGGACCAAATACTGACTCGGTGCTCCGATCTATTTTTAATCAGCGCCACGCGAGGACTAATAGCGTAACAGCCGCACAGGGCTCCGTCCAGATGGGTGAAGCGATTTTTCAGGGGAGGGGGATGAGAGCGCCGTGAAGAAGACATAAAGTGAGGACAGAAAAGGCAAAAAAAAAGAGACAGGAATAGAGAGGAAGGAGACAAAGACGGAGAGAGAGCACCAGCGCGAGAGGAAAAGAGGGAGACAGAGATTGATAAAGACATAGCGGGAGAGAAGGACGGGAGACAGAAAAGCCACAGGAGCCAAGATGACCTGGATTCATAGGACCGGTATTGATTATTGAGGATGAAAAGCAAAAGAAAGTGCTCTGCTTTAGAGACTAGAGAAATGAACTCACACACAGAGTCCTGGGAAGACAGAACTGGGGGAAAGTAACACACATGCACACCCACTCTCTCTCTGCTTTGCCTTAAATCTGACAAGGTGGAAGCAAAGTGCCTGCTTAATCCTTTGCTATGATGGAGAATACAGACTGACAACCAAAAAAAAAAAAAAGGATGACAGGTAGGGACTGGAACTGTTTGTGTGGAAGCTGAATCCACACACAAACAGACACACACACACACACACACACACGTGGCATTAACAAGAGCACACATGCAACATACGGAGACGCTTCAAGATCTGATTATGTTTTTATTCTGTGTGGGATTTATGGGGCAATCTATGGAATTGTGTATAGATGACGTATTGGGTTTTAAAACCACACACACACACACACACACACACACACACACACACAGCAGACAACACAGAGGCCCCATCTACCCATTTGCAAGTCTGGATTATTCCGCTTCACGTAGATTAACTTTGTATAATCGCTTTGAGAATTTCTGAGCCTAAAGCACTGACGCCATCCAAAGACGCGCCATGAAAGACTCGGCGCAGGTAAAGCACATAAACTCCTGCCAAACAGTGAGCTCTCCTCCACATTCATTCCTTATTTATGACGTGAAGTGGACACTTTTATCCATTATTGTACCAGCGTGTCTGTCTGTATCCATGTATAAACACAGCTACCTCTGCCCTCTGATGATGAGGAACCGTTCACTCAGAAGCTGGATTCTTTAACAAAAATCTAGAAGATTGAAATGGTTGCCTTCAACATTAGCAGTAATCCGTTATTCATAAGTTTTCATAGCAGCATGAAGTAAAGCTGACTGAAAATGAAGTTAAAACACATCCACAAAGGACTTCATAATGTAATATTATCTCATTAGTGGTAGTGAGATTATAGCAGATTATAGCAGGAGTTTATCTTAATCTTATCAAACTCAAATTATGCAGGTGTTGTAACAGTAGGGCATCTTCCTTGAGATGTTCTTTTCGGCCTTTCTCATGCTGATGAGCCCACAGAGCAACACGAAGCCATAAGGATAGAAACTGCTCGACCCTCATACGTCTGCGGTCACTCGGGTCATTTGTGAAGCACAATGGCAGGCTGCAGACATAAAGGCGTTTATTATCTTCCTCCCTACAATTTACAATCCATTCAGCATGACTGACTTCCATTTTCCACAACAAGAAAGAACTAACTTTTACTGTGTGTGTGTGTGTTTGTGTGTGTTTGTAGATGATGTGCTGGAGAACATATGAGCAACCAGATTACAAACACAGCGAGAAACAGCTATTTGGTTAACTACATCATAAGCAGGACCATAACACTGAATCCGACACGCTAGCTAGCGCCAGACCAAAAAGCAAACAGCGAATGATTGAGGTGAATGAAATGAGACTGTGTGTCCAGCTTCTCTGCAAATATGCTTCATTTATGCCAGACGCCATGGCGTAATCAACCCTCCAGCATACCGAAGCTAGTTAATAACATTACGTATTCGTGTTGACTTTTCTGTATATATATATATAAAACATCGTCATATAACAGTGCAACGCGTCCTGCGCAAATCGATAGCTTAGCGTGAAGCCCTCTGTTAACTCCATATCCCAGGATTCACTGCTCAACATTATAATATCTTCATGGTTCCACTAAGATTTCGTGCAACTTGCTAAGAAATCAGGTTCTGAAAAGTGAAGCCAATCCTGAAGTGCCTGAAACTTGCATTCTATCTGCTGGCCATCAGGGGGTGCTCTCAATCGTTAGTTTCAAGTCTTCTTCAATACAGCATGATATCCATTTAGTAAATTAGGGTCAAATTTAGAGTTAAATATAAGATAAATCAAGGTATGCTTTAGGGCGGGGCTACCTTGTGATTGACAGGTTGCTACAAATGCTATTAGCTACTAAGACGACTTTAACAAACTGTAACGTTTACCTGGAATTATGGAAGCTAACTTTGTTAATAGATAGATAGAGGTGGATGCTGTGTGTCGCTTGTGTTTGTCGGATCCACCTGTTACTCCTCTGTAGTACAAATATGTTCATTTTTGTCCACTGGTTGCAAAATCTAACTCTAGGCATCAAAGCCTAGAGTCCAAAAACCAGTTGGCATCACAATGACTACGTCCACTTCTTATATAAAGTCTTTGGTTAAAACACATGCCTTTGAAAGGTCTCAGGCTTCACCTTTCTGTGACCTCTCACCTCCACCTGTGGCCCCACTCCGCCCCAGAGAGAGCGCCACCATTCTGCATATGCATTAAAAAAAAAACACAATTATAATAGCAAGGTAATCACCTGACACAGAGCCCCACTACTGTGTTTTCCCTCCTCCCCGTGAAATATAGCACGCGCAGCGAAACGACTCTAAAGGTACGAGCACATTAATATACATTACGCTGTCTCCAATTATATTAACGGCTGTGGAGACGCTCAAAGCGATCCGAGGAGCAAATAAAAAAAAAAGGGGGGGGAAAGAGGAACAGAACAACACAGGGAAGCAAAGTGGACGTGATGGGGTGATGCTTCGACTTAACGAGTGTGAAGAAGAAGAGGGAGGTTTGCTGAGCAGAGGAGGCAATTTTGGACGGTGTGAGATTCATCACGGCGTCTCGTCTCGGACACATCGTGTTCTTAGGTGGTCCATATAAAAAGGTGTGGCGATCGATACCATCCATTTACTGAGGTGCAGCTCGTCTAATCACATGGCTGCAACGCACACCTAGGCCTCTGGAGGAGAACAGAGTAATGAAATGTACACTGCAGCCGGGTCTGTGCTCAGGTCTCCTACAGCCAGCACAAACACAGCCCCCGCTGCCTCCCTCCCTCCCCTTCCTTCATCTCCTCTCCACCTCCACATATGAGCAATAACCCCGAGCTCCCCCTGTTTCCCCGTCTCCTCTCCTTCGTACGCACATGGCTCTCATACGCTCCGCTAAAGTTGCATATCGTGAGGTCCATTAGGATATCTGAAGGGTGTGAGGCACCGAGACCAAAATATCCACAGCACTCCGTTTCTTCCTTCAACTCATTGACTGAGTGCCGTAGGGTAACATCACAATAAGCTACCCAATGCCATTCTATAATTCATCCTAATTGAGAAAAACAAGCAAGCAAAGGGGAGCACTGGAAGGTTGTAAAGTGCAGGTTGTGTTCAGTATTTCAGGGACTGAGGGACCCGGTGTGAGTTTTTGTTGCTCTGAAAGGTGAATGCAGGTGCTGACTGTTGCAAAAAATAAAAAGATTCACCTTTTTTTTTTAGTGCAAATTGCCTTTTTTACTGCTTACTTATATTATACAAAAAAGAACAACATGTACAAAATGATTGTCCTTTGGCTCTTTGCCACGATGGCTAAATAAACTGATAAATGTAATAATATTTTACTCTCAGATCGCTTTAATAAAGTGATTCTTAGCGACGATGGAGAGGAAAACACAAAATTAGACCCTCAGCGCGACAAACGTGATGAATAACAGGGAGGGCATTTTTATTTTCTGCACTCACTGTAATTTTTATGCAGATACTGTCATTTATTCAAGGGTCCTCCGGTTGAAAATGGTGGTGGTAAAATGCAGATGGTGTTTAATCACAAGCTTGGAAAAGAAAAATGCAGACTAAACATGACATCTGAATATCAAAACGTTCAGGACAATATGGCAGCTCAAATACAGATGGAGCCCCAGATTTAAGTGCGGCATGCAGGCTTTTGCTTCAGGTAATTAACAGAGTGTCCTTTATTCTTCTCTTTGCGGAGGTTGGAAGTTAAAAGCAAACTAACTGGTTGGCCCGGGCGGAGCTTGTGTTTCGGCGTACTGTTTAACATTCATGAATAAGAATGCCCTTGCTGTTCTGATGTAGGATCAGTGCAGGATAAACGCATGAAAGGAGGATTTCTACATTGTCCTCTCACAGTTCTATTAGAGAGTACATGCTTTTAAAATATGCGGCGCTGTATCATTTGTGTTTGCTTTGATTTTTTTTTTTTTCATCCACTTTCCAGATCCTGTGCTATGTAGGGCAGTGGTCAGCAGTTTTAATCAATTTTCCAAACACAGGAGCACAACGACAGTCAGGAAATCTCAGCAGGGCAGTATAGGGAATGGACACAGCAATAATAATAACACAAAATCTAATCTGAATTATGCTCTAAAGAGATTAGGTCAGAATAATCCCCCCAGAATAAACACAAATGGGGAGGAGGGGAGGCTGGTGATCAAACGAAGGCAGAGGGAGCTGCAGCGCCTGCGTGGATGTTTTTCTTCCTGCTGGTGGGATTTTGTGTGAAGTTGTGTTTGATTTTGAGCATCAGATTGACGCTGGTGTTTATTTTGGGGAATGAGAGTATGTTTGAGGCTCATTAGACGCTCTTATTAAAGAAGAATAAAAATGCTTTCTATTGCTTGCTCAAACAAAGAGACATCCACTCAGTGGAATGGATTCCTGAACATTTCAGTCTCAAAGCCCAGTTGCGTGCATCCATTAAAATCCAGGTTTATTAAAATGCATCACCACCTAGTTGAAGACCTATTAAACCCATTAGCTTTTTTTGGTGCAAACATATCGTTAAATCAGTATGTATTAATACAGCTGCCCCCTTTTAGAAGATTAGTTGTCAAACAGTCATTTTTGTAGTTTTTTAAAGCATTTTTTTCATGATGAATAACTTCTAACGGGGCGTACCCAAACGCGATGAAACTTCATCGCGCGACAAGATTACATGTAAAGTCAATGCAAAGACGCGATTAGACGCTTCATCGCGCCGGGCGACGCGATGGACGCGATAGCGCGGCGCGATGGACGCGATGGACGCGAAAAATCGCTTCATCGCGCCATCGCTTCATCGCTTCATCGCGCCATCGCTCGAGTTGAAATAATTGAACTTTTGCGGCGAATTCGCGTGAAGACGCGCCGCGACAGCCTATCAGCGCTGAGATCGTCACCGACGTGCTGACGTACGGACGTCCTGGTGTTCCCTCGCTTTTTGCCACAATATTTATATATTATATTATATTATATATTGCCCATAATCAAAGTTGGGGGGCGCACGCACGCGCGCACACACACACACACACACACACACACACACACACACATACATACATATCAATCCCAGCTCTTTCACACACAGAGATCTTTTTTTTTTGCGATTGTTTATCACTGGGGCTTATGGCCGGCTATGAAGCACCAGTTCTGGGCAGAGCAGCAGCTAAACCTCCCGGTCCTGTACCCTGGTTAGCAGGTCTTCAAACTGGGCAACAGTCAGCCTGAAGTACCGCTGGAACCGGCCGTCGTCCAGGCGCAGCTCCTGCAGGAGACGGTGGAACTCGCCGAGCTCACGCCGCCTCCGTAGGGTAGCATGCACCCAGAACCGACGTCGGCGCCTAGCCCGCAGACGAAGCTGGGAACTTCTCCAGAGTAGATACAGTGCAGCGATGGTGGTTATCTCAGCCATGATCGACGAGAGAATGAAATGGCGGAAGAAATGTTGTTGTTTGGGCGGGCTCGTCGCGCGCCGCGATGAGGCGTTTTTTGGCATATTGGACCGGCGTCAAAACTGGAGCGTCTAGCGCGACGCGATTTCATTTGTCGCGCGATTAAATCGCGTTCATCGTGTTTGGTGGGTACGCAGCGTAAGAGATTTATGAGCATTGTGGAGAAACTCAGTTTTACAGGTTTGACAATTAAATCAACTTATTGATTAGTCAACAATGTTGTATGAATTTATTTGGTCGAGGGAAGTCCGAGTATACATACTGCCTTATTACAGTCTCTTTGATTTCAGTATGGCTCCAAGTACAGGGCAAGGTTTTAGCCCATTCAGCGGTGTTAAACTGCAGTGTCATGTTATGCCCTTATAAGCGGGTGCAGGACTATTAAAGGAATAGCTCAACATTTTGGTGTCTGACAACTTCACAGTGACGACGGGATTCCACAAAGTCAAAACATAAAGCCAAGAAATTCCAGGTCTGGCGAGCAACTCCCTCTAAAAGCACACATTTTGTGATTAAATGTCTGTTTGTGTATGAAGAAAACAAAGAGATGTAACTTACAAAGTCTAGATGTGTTCGTTTGAGGTGTTTTTGAAACTGTGGACACAGATATGAGAGTGATCTTCTCATCCAACTCTAGAAAGTGAATTAATCTGGGGCGTAAGGTAGTGACGATGGGCCCCAGTGCACACTCTGATGCTGGGCCTTGTGCACACATCCCATCATTTCCTATGTATTTCAATAATTACTTTCATGCCAGCCACTAGAAGCTTAACCGTGCAAACGTGGCTCCCGACTGCATGAATTACTGCAGGGTCTGCACCGAGGTGTTTCCCCGTGCTGACGCTGTTGTGGCGAGGGTTCAGGGATCAGAGTGGACGGGGCCCAAGCAGACCTTCGAGGTCACCGGCTGCCTTTCTGCTGAGCAGGCTATTGTCCAGCAGCTGCGCGGCCACACCACTCCGGGTCTATTCAGAGTCCATTCAGCAGCTTTGGGCTAAGTGCAATAGAAGACCCCCGTCTATTGTCTGACGCCGAGTCTGTTTGAGCTGCATCAGAACGCTCACTTCATCTCCCAGCGAGTTCAGAGAAACAGTTAAGTCCCCTTGAATGGGGGCGGATTTATACATGTAAAAAGACACGTTAAACACATTCAGGCCGGCTCCGTCTCGCAAACAGAGAGCTGCTTGACCTCTGTGACCTTTTCACGGAGCGTCAAATCACACTGTATGACCTCTGTTTGCTTCTTTCTACGCCACACTCAAACATACATTTAGATAAAGGGAAGAGGTCGTAACAGACTGGAGGAAAAAATGGGAAAAATCTATTTTTTTTGCAGACTAGATTCATTCTTAACAACCTAGTGTCAACACCTATTTTGTATTTCTGTGTAATATCAGCCAGCGTTGTTTGAATTTATCTTCTGCTGCAAGTGAGAAATAAGAAGCAATAAAAACATTCTAATGTAAAAAAAAATGGTTAACAAGAGACCAGTGCCATTGCTCGCAACTTAGCTATTCCCAAAGTATGGTGGTAAGTGTATGATCATGCACACAAAATGGCCATATCACACTCAGTAAAAAAGCCATCTGGAGGCATCAGCACTTCCATGAGCAGAATTAAGTCAGAGTGCAATGACTTTCTCGTTTAAAGTGCCTCCAAAGAGCCCCATTATTACCTTCCCAGAATGCAAATGTGCTTTGGGCCAATTAGAGGTTGAGCCAATACCAATGTAAGCCCATAAAAAATCCGCCCTTCCATAATCATTCAGCAATATGACTCATGGGTGAGATTGGAACACGGGCCTGTAAATGTGTCATGATTATGACTCTGTACTTAAAATGAATGGAGGAGCTGTGTATTTCATTCCCACGCTGTTGGAGCCGAGCCACGCATACGTTAGTGTCAGAGCGTCTAATGAAATAAATAGACTTGTGATGGTGCTTATTAGGTCTCCATAAGTGGCAGGTAAAGACAAGGGCCCTGCAGCGGATCAAAGGGAGTTAAATGTCTCTTTTTTGTTTTAGATCTCCCACTATCAGGAGGTATTTAGGGGGGAGAAAGGGGGCTTTTTTTGTTTTGTTTGTGGAGACAGACGCCCTCATCCAGGATCCCTCCGTGTAATTACACGCCACGGAAGACCTTCATTCCTCTCCTCTTCACAGAGAGAGATGAAAGACAAGAGAGACAGGGGCATGTAATCGCTCCTCTGGCTGAAAGAGGTGGGGAGGGAGAGGTGAGGGACAGAGAGAATGGAAGGACAAAAGGATGGCGAGTGGTGGAAGGGTTTTAATAAACCTCCTCTGTCTCTTGTTTACAGACTCTGGCCAACCTCTGCTGATTTCCCTCCCTCCCTCCCTCCGTCTCTCTCACACTCACTATATCTTTGACTCAGGCTTTCATTATTCCCGGCGTTTGCCCGCTCGTCGCCTCAGGACGGATGTGTAAATCGTTGTGCTAATGTAATGCCCGCTGCTGAGAGCTCCAGATAGAGGGAGATTTACACACACCGCACCACTGTATAACTGTCACTCACGCAACCTCATGCTCACGAGTGCATAAAGAGGGACGCCGACAGCGACAGCACCTCAGCACACACACACACACACACACACACACACACCGGACCATGTGTGCATATGCAGGCATCTACACACACACACACACACACAGTGGTGTTGGCGTGGGTGGACGTTGACAGGTAAATGTTCCATTTCATTCTGCCATTCATCGTGTCCTCGCCTCAGTCCAAAATAAATAAATAGATAAACTCCCTCACCGCATCACAAAGGGTTTAAGAGCAGCAGGGAAGTTACAATCTGTCGCTGTTCCACTGTAAAGTTTTTTTTTTTTTCCTCCATTACAGGTATTATTTACTCTAAAGGGCGCAGTGGGCAAAAAAAAAGCAGCAAGGTACTGTTAATGATCTCCCTGTGCCTCTGTGGGGAGGTTGAGGTAATCAGAGGGATCTGTTGTGTTTGGCTTTAATAGTTAAGCAACATCTGTTGTTTGGAACAAAGTGGCCATCGTTGGAATGCGAGAGAAAAAGGGACAGAAGTCATACAGCAGAAACCAAACGAAGGGCATCACGATTACACGGAGTGTACTATAGCTATGGAGTCATACTGTAAAATTACTCATTTGAGTAAAGATTTGGGGGAATAGACTTATTGGTGTCTTGCTGAGAGCGAGATGAGAGGATCGATAACGCCGTCACATCACATCTGTCTGTTTAATATGAAGCTACAGCAGGAGTTTACAGTGCAGATACTGGAATCAGGGAGGAAACGGTTAGTGTGGCCCCGTCCAAAGGGAACATAATCCACCTCTCGCTTGTTTAATCCAAATAAAAAGCTAACTGGCTGCTAGTTCTCATATTGACCCAATAGACACAAATGTGTTAATCAATCTGCTCATGTAACTCTTGGCAAAGAGTTTTGTTTTATGTCTGGGTACATTCAATATATTCAGTTTTTGCACTAAAGATATTGAATGTAGAATAACAAGCAATTTCTAACAAACCTTGGGCTCTGGGACATTGCAATGAACATTTTTCCAATATCTGAGGATATTTAATAGACTGTTTTTATTGTCCATCCATCCATTATCTGTAACTGTGTCTAAAGCAGTGACGGCGCCGCGGTCTCGGAGGGTTTTCAAACAACCCATCTGCCTAGGAATCTGCCGGTCCGTCTGTGTGTCTGTCTGGCTCTCCACAGGTACCGTTTGTCCCTGCGTGATCCATGTTTCTTTTATTAAGCTGTGGAAGAGGGGGGGTGGAGGGTGCAGGAGTTGGCTGCAGCGTGAAGGTTGAAGCGATAGACAGGGAGAGACAGCGCTCGGTGTTTAATGATCCACTATAACTATACCTATTCATCTCCGCCAGCGAAATGCCAGGGAAACGGTCCTCCGCTGAAGATGTTGCATCATGCTAAATCACGACGCCTCGGCCCGCCACGCGTACGCTTTATGTCAAACATGTTTGTCCGGCTGCTCCTTCCTGTGACACGGACGCTGGGGAGCACTTTAACGTGATGACATCAGACAGCGCCCAAACAAAAAAAAAAATAAATAAAAGCGTCAGTCGCTGCACCGCCTCGACATAAACCAATTAAGCAGGAACTTCAAGCTCACATACATCCCCCGATCGATAAACATCTATAAAGCTTTCCCTCTGCTGGTGTGAGGTGCTTTCTCTACCTGCGGTACCAACACACACACACACACACACACACACACACACACACACACACACTACCGCTGGTTGCTGAAAGGATTGGAAGCAAGTGAAGCTGAGCAAGAGCAGAGACACCCAGAGTTAATGAAGCCTCACCAGTCAGCATGGCTGTCCATCTGCTTTCATAATCCCTATAAACAGCAGGCCACAGGCGATGCCCAACCGGCACACACACACACACACACACATCATCATCTTAAATATCCTACGGTAAGAATAAGGGCTGCGTGTGTGTGTGTGTGATTGGGTGCTGGAGTGTCCATTATAATGCCTCTGTGCCTGAGCTCAGCTCGCCACCTAATCTAAGCGGAGTGGCGGGAAGAGGTCGGCTGTTGAGCCCATCTGGTCAGCAGCAGGTAAGAGGCTTGAGACAGACACACACTGACACACTTGATGCCTGCGTGAGCTCATACACTTAAATCTAACCTTAATTACATGCAGGTACATCTGCCGGCGTCAGACCGGCGACCCTCGCGCCCGCTACTTCACACATGGCGTTCATTTAAAGCGATGCCTAACTCTTTCGGTGGCATTTTTTTAGGCGTAGCTCGCCTGCACCTGGCACGGCGAATGAACCGGGAGGATAAACCGTTTCCTCCTGTGCAATCAGAGCAGCCGCCACAGAGCGGGAGATGAGTGTGCGTGCGAGCCGTGCACTGATTGGGACTGGGAGTGCGACCCCACTGTGACCCAATGCAGAAAAGGGAAGTAATACCTAAGTAATACGGGCTCGCCGACCCATCAGCGCGCGCGGCAAACACGCGGACCGAAGCCAAGGAGCGCCTGTCAGTCCTTGATTAAGACCTGCATCCGAGGCGAGAACAGAATCTTCACTGAGGCTGTGGTGGCTCCCAGTCAAGGCCCTCTGGAGGAGAATTAGGAATTAAGTCCTGGAGCTGGAGACGGGCGGAGGAATTAAAGGAGTGGATGAGGGCAGATCTCATTCTTTCACTCTTCTCTTTGCTGCGGTTGTGATCCGAGAGTGTCTGAGCAGAAACGGGGGGATTATTGCCCCTACTGTGCGTGCTTGCATATGTCATATGTTTTTTTTTTTTCGGGGGATGAAGCTAGATACTGCATAGCAGACCTTTTCCTTTAGCGTGGTATTTAAAGCTTATAGGGGGAGAGAGAGAGAGAGGAGGAACATAAAGACAATGCAAGGAGACGATAAATCGGAAAAAGGGAACGAGAAAGGAGAGACAAGGAAAGGAAAAGGTCTGGTTGTGCCCTTGTTGACCTCTGATTAAGTGGCCAATCACCGCTCCATTACTGACGGGGGGGGACAATGACAAACAGGGTGCTTTAACGAACAGCCACTACATTGAATAACAGCACACTGATGACACGCAGCCAATCACACCCACAACCCCAGCCCTACACACTATCAAATAACAAATCATTACGCATCGTTCGCCTTGATTTAAAGCCCACGGGAGGGCGGGGGGCGGGGGGGGGCAAAAAAAAAAAAAACGGTAAGTTGTTTGAAAAGTCCTGCTGTTGCCTAGCTGCCTGCCATGCAGACAGACGGCGGCAGGATCATTTCCGTTCCCTCTCTCGCAGTCGGAGATATGCACACGTACGCTCCATGCGGCGTCTCTCTCCGGGGAGGTCTGTGTGTCATTCCCCTACTTTAGACACACCAGCTGCTCGGTGTGTGTGTGTGTGTGTGTGTGTGTGTGCCGCCGTGTTAAGAGACCCATCCCCACCTCGCGCACGCCCCCAGCGGCACCCACATCCACTTCTACACAGGCATGACAAAGCTGCCCTCCTACCCACGACAATCCAAACACCCCTCCTCTCCCCCCTACATTCATTCAAGTACCCCGAGGGCAGATGGGACCCTAATAAGTGTTACACGCCGAGAAATGGGATTCTTCACAGTGCCTTCTAAAGAGCAATCCCCAAACTCTGCCAGGGAGCTGGCTTGGGGGGGCGATGATGGAGCGGGAGATATGGATGACAGAGATTGGTATATGTGAGACTATGAAGCTATAAATACACCTGATGAGCCCATCTGAAGGCAGAGGAAGCAGAAATGGGGGCAAGTGAAGGCATTTATTCATGTGAATGTGGGGGAATTCAGCTGGGTATGCCACATTCATAAAAAAAAGCTAGTCAGAATAACACTAAGTGCCGTCACATTCCCTAAACACAATTTAACACACTTTAAGCCGACCCCCCCCCCCCCCCTTCCAGTTAGCCAAGCCCACATGACACACTCGGATACAAACAGACGCAAACACAAGCATTAACAGATTGGTTGTGGTCTAAGCTCTGAGTGGACTTGGCTCAACTGCTTTTTTAAAGGCAAAAAAAAAAAAAAAAGCTTCAGCTAAGAAGATGATGGGAATCTACATGGTCTGAAAAACCTCTTTTTATAGACGAGGACACACACAGAGCGCCGGACCACAGCACAGCCAATCAAGTGCCGACGCCGCTTCTGATCTATGGAACCCAGGGCAACCACGTCTGCCAAGTGTGTGTGTGTGTGTGTGTAACTTAAGGGGGTTGCTCAGGATCTGGTGAGACCCCCCGTGGTGAATCCTGATCCTATTGGTCACGATGCCCAGAGTGCTGCTGAGATCTTAAATGAAAAATTCCTCCACTCACTCTCTCACTCCTCCCGAGTGACCCAGCAGGTCTTCCACCATTATACAAATAAATGCTACCTCTTCATCAGAGGATGTGTCTCTGTTTTGCATATGTGTGTGTGTGTGTGTGTGTGTGTGTGTGTGGTGGGTGGGTGGTGTCCTTCTGATGTCAGATGTCACTGAGCAGGTTCTAGAATAAAGGTCGTAATGAGATTTCCAAGCCACGACAAGTAGGTGTGATCTTAACCTGTGCATGAGTTGCCATGCAACGGTGACACTTAAAGAAGCGTAAAACGCACACTCTCGTGTGTAGCTTGTGTTGAAGTTGTGAATGAGCTCTGAATATGTGTGTGTGTGTGTGTGTGTGTATTCTGCTGCTACCCCCCCCCCCCCCCTTTACCTCACACAAAGGGGCTGAAAAAGCTCTGTGGAGTCTCCTATTCATCTAAAGCACAATGGAACCCCACAGAGGTTTTCTTCCTGTTTCCCTGTCTGCCCCACCCATCTCCCCCCACAGGGCAGGACGGAGGGGCAGGGGGTACCCTGTCCTGCTGGCCCAGCAGCAACTCAGCTCCCATCTGCCACCGAAACTCTCCCTCCTCCACCCCCCCGGTATCCATCAATCCATCCTTTCCTCTCACTACAGCCTCAACCTTTATTTTTACTGCATTCTGAAGGTCTCTGAAGTCCCAAATCTTCAGGTTTTTCTATTGAGAAAATAATCACCCGTCGACAGAATAAAATACATTTTTTGGTGAGTTTTAATTAATTGACCTTGGGATAAACAGCTCAGTCAAAAACAAAATTTCAAACGTCAATTTCTTTGGATTAAATTGAAACATTCCTGCACTTTATCAGTTTTATATAAGAGAACGTGAGTAGAGACCATCTGGTGTTTATCTCCAGATAAACAAGACATGTTTAACCAGAATCCAAGGAGACGCCCCATGAAATATTTAAACAGCTCCACTTGATGATCATTTTGTACTCTTTTTTTAAAATTTAAATTACATGCAGTTTGAATTGCGGGCTCAGCAGTATTGATCACATCATTATTACACCTTCTTCTCAATACTTTGAGGACGTATTGTCTTTGCAAAAGGGAAATAATGACCCGCTCTTAAAATCATATTACTTTCAAGTCTGCCAATCTCTGCTCCAAACTTTCTTCTGCTGCCAGTTCCTCTCCTCATTCTTTATAGTCAGCTCCTTCTTCCATTTACCTCGCTCTTCTGCCTCCTACAGAGCCCCTGCTGTTTGCTGCAGATTTATGGTCCGCTCTAACATGCACGGTATTGGCAAAGCATTAAACATGTCTACTCTTAATACTGTGAGCCTCTCCATCGATAAGAGCCTTAATAAAAACATCCCCGAGTGGATTTGTGCGTCTCTTTTTCACTTTTCACCCTCCGCGACCGTATCCTTCCCCCTTAACCACCGTTTCTCCTGCTGCTTTGCTGGCTTTAACCTGGCCCTGCTGTTCACCACTCGCTTTCCCTCTCCTCTCATTTTTTTCTTCCTTCACCTACTTCTTCCCCACCCACACTCTGCCTCATTCTCTGGCCCATGCCAGAGGTTTAATGGCGCTTGAATGCCACTGCTATGGAGTTTTCTTCTTCGGCTCTTTTCTCATAAAGGATATTTAAAAGCCGTGCCCCGAGATCAATCCATCTCAATGTGTCCCTCGCAGATTCATTCCTCTTCCATCCTCTCTTTCTCTTATTTCCCCCCTCTTCGCTTGCAGATGGATAGCGTTACCCTTCGTAACCCCCTCGGCTCGTTTGGTTCACACACCTCCTCCGTTACAGCCCTCCACTGCAATTGGCACACTTGTTCCAACTGCCGCTCTTTTAGCTAGACTATAAATGCCTATTGGTGCCCTAAAATCTTCCCCTAACCCCCCGGCGGCCTGAGGACTGAGCTGCCGTTCCCCTTCCCATTTTCTCCCTCCTTTGCTGTCTCTGATGTCAAGAATTTGAGCATCATAAGCACATTTTAAATATTAACAAAGACCACTTTGCACGTATGAATAATACAGCAGAGAGGGCAGTGGCTGGCCAGCGATCCCATCCCCTGCCGCCTGACGGCAATAAAACTAATGCACACGCTCCAGGACAGAATGTGGCCCGGGTTCTGGTCTGCCAGCAGGACCTGCCTGAGGAACTGGTCTGGCCTGTGGCCGGGCCAAAGAGAGCCGGGGATCTGTTTATTTACCGCGGTGTCCAACCACCTGTCCAAATCTCTGCAGATGCAACAGCCTGGCAGCAGTTTTGTTATGACTACGTGTTTTCAGGGACACTTTAATCTAATCTGACATCTCAATCTGTTGAGCGTCTTTGAAGCCAAATCTACTTTGGTGTTTTGAGGTTAGCTTTGTTGTCACATTCCTTTCATTTTTTTTTTTTTTCGAGCATCTAAAAATTCGCACTTTAGTTGTCAGAAAATTACAGAATTCGTCAGACCAAAGAGCCGGGGCGACACATATTCCAGTAAGCTGTTATTAGCGTTATGAAAGAGTCTTCTTGCAGCTCGCCGTGCCGTCCTGTTATTCCACAAACAAGAGGATTCCCACTGCACTCGTATGAGACAGCACATCCTAGAGGAGTGTCACTATCAGTCCATGTGGGAGTGTCTGACATGCTACGCTGCCTAACTCCCAACACTGCTTCCTCTTCGCCACCCTCATCCTCGCTCGCCTCGTCCTGACCTCCCAGTCTGGACACTCCTCCTCCTCCAGGGCTTACTGGGAACCTGATTGTCTTCATTCAAAGCCCCCCTTTTCCCCGTATGTCGCTCTTCTGGTTCTGATGAAGTCATAAATAATGACACACACGCAGGCCGAGGCGGCGGACAGCAGGGAAGTTACTCCAGACAAGTGTTCCTGGCAGTCTGGGTAATTAATGTGTATGTCAACACAGAAAGAGGAGCACCGTAGCAGAAACGTGAGCTCAGCACATCCACCATGCAGGCGGGAGAGCGAGACAGCAGGGATCTGAGGGGAGGCGGCAGAGGAAAAAGGTATACACAGACAGTGGGAGAGAAGATAAATGCAATCTGTCTGTCCCATCATGCATTCCCTAAATATATCCCTGCCTTCCTCTCTCCCCAGAAAGAAACTTTACTGGGGCACACTGAGCTATTGTCCCATGTCGCCCCCTCCTCCTCCTGGGCTCTGCTCCCCTAACAGGACCTCACTTGCAATCCCCGACTGTTTATATCAACATTTCTTATGCGAGGATTTCAGAAAACTGTCCACAATTTTAATAAACGTAAGCTGCTTTTCTGCTCCGCCTGTTGGGGGAATAATACACACGAGGACATAGGGAGGTACAAGGGGGACGTATTGGCATTCGAAGAAATGGCCAGAGACCTGGACAGGGACCTGGGTCCTCCAAAAAAGATTACTGCTGTCATTAAGGACATCCACGCCAGAGAGGGAGGTTTATTCCTTGGAGTGGTTCTTTTAGCAAAGCTTGTGTAGTTTCTGCACCCACTGTAGTCGGCATTGTTCTTTTTTTTTTTTTTCTCCTCCTACTGTAAACCGAGCTTAATCCATAACCCGATGAACCCTCAGATTTCTGCCTTGTATTTCAATCCCATCTGGCAAAGGGAGGGGAGGAGAAGTCGCCTAGCACAGGGCCCACACTGGGTGAAGTCGCTCGTCCAACACCGGATATGGGTAGTGTCACCTTGGCGTGAGGGTCCTGCCCCCCTCCAGCTCACCACGCAGCCTTTAAGGGCATTAACTCTGATCCACTGATAGAAGTCTGCTCTTCCCAGACCAAAGCCTGCTCTTCTGCGGACTGAAACACTGTGTCTAATGAAATAATGATCAAACAGTGGCTCATGATCAATGGATGGGTGCATTCGGTGTTTCAGACACAACTTGTAAATTCCAGCTTTAAAAACAGTGTAAATTTAGATCTTAAGAGACAGAAAAAAAGAAATGAATAAAAGAATATCTTTCCCTCAAGCACTTCAAGTGCTCCGTCTTACTTTTCACAAGGATTTTTTCTTCTTCTTTTTTTTGGAGAGGCAGGCATGGAGCAAAACCTTAATTACTCCCTGCGCACCGGGGGAGTTTGATTTTTCCGCTCCAAGTAAAACAGAGAGCTCTGAGCTCGGGTCCACTGGAAGGGCACTGTGGGGTAGAGACAGTCCTGGTCTACAGGCGACCCCAGACCTGCACGGCTCGGGTGTGGATGTAGTATTTTTTTTTTTTAACCCAAATGATGGTTAGGACAACTTTCAGGTGTAAAAAAGTAGATCTGTGCGCTTATCATGTCACACATGTACATTTACAGACTCATCTTTAATAATAATAATTAAAAAAAAGAACTTACCGGTGCCAGACGCGACACATCCCCCGACCAGGAGGAGAAGAACCAGAGGACCGAGACCTTGGTCACGATGCGTCCGAGCAGGGAGCATCTTTTCCGGCTACGCCGTCGCGAATCGTCCCGGTGTGTTCTCCCCTCCACACACACACACAGTGTAAACCTGCGGTGCTTCCGACACACCGAGTGTCTCTTTTCTCCAACAAAGTCTTTCCCACCGATGCCGCTGTGTCGGTAAATAGTTCGCTCTGTTGACGCAAACGAGACAGCGACGCGCAAAAACAACATCCAACGCCAAGTGAATATTTACAAGGGGTTTAATTTCCGCCCTGGATAAAAGTTTGCACTAGAGGTCCGTCAGGTATCACACCCCCCCCCCCTGGGAATGCGAAGACACCGTATTCCGCTCTGCTATTCCCCGCTGGACGTCATTCCCGGCTCCTGCACTTGTTCCCCCCGCGCGCCATCAACGCGGCGCAAAAGTCGCCAAAAAGTTTGACGCAGAGAGAGAGAGAGAGAGAGAGAGAGAGAGAGAGAGAGAGAGAGAGAGAGAGAGAGAGAGAGAGAGAGTAAAAGAAAAACTTTTTATACAAAAATAAGTACCGCAGACTTGGACTCCCGACTCGGTTCTGTGACGGGGTTTCTGGGTCTGATGGAGGGAGGACCCTTGGTGCGTCTCCGTCTCCGTCCCCGTCCGCAAGGTGTAAACAGGAACACGGGGATCAACGCGGAGCACAATGCCAGCCTCCGGACTACCAGTCCCCGCCTGGCCAATCACAGACCGTCCTCCTCCTCCTCCTCAGAGCGAAGGCTGAACAAGTGAAGGTAAAACTGGTGGCGAGCGAGGAGGAAATAGATGGGAGGGGAAGAGAGAAAGAAAACCCGGCACCGAGCCGGATCCTAAAGGTCTCACTGCTAGACTACAGTCAGTCAACCTCATCCATACATCAAGCCATATATCTGTCCATCTGTGTGTCTGTTTATTTCCAAATATAATAACTTTATTGCAATAACCCAGAGAGTGTCCTCTCTGTGCCTCCCTGATATGAATACTCTGCGGGCCGCTATATCTTCAGTCCATAAAAGAAGTCCAGCAGCATTTTATGAGAGCATATTACTTCCCGTCAATCCATCCCTCCCAGCATCCCTGGGTCAGATTTTACCCCCGGTGGCCACTAGAGAGCGCCCTTCCACAAATGAGCTCGCCTCCAATGAGGACGACTCTTTTAGCCTTTCCTCTTCATATCAGAGTGTTGATGCTGTCTGATTGGGTGGGGAGGGGGGGGGGGGGGGGGGTCTGATAAAGCAACAATTAAATTGCCATCACGATTTAGAGAGGGGATGTTTTAATTTTAATGTTGGCAAACATCTTTGGTTGCAACTCTTTGAGTTTGTTGATGTCTGAGATTATTTTCTCTCCTCTCGTCTGCACGGACCGCGACGACTTGAAAGCTAATTCTCCTTCTTTCATTTCTTCTAAAGAAATATCTGTTGTTGTCGTCGTATGCTTCGTGGGAAAACACATATCGCTTCCCGTGCATTTGAGATATACCTTTCACAAACAGAAGTTTGGAAACGGCAAATTGCTTTCATTAACTGGGCATGTGATGAAAGGAAGGGTTTTTCTGTGAGGATGACAATGATGTGACGCCATTGTCAAACCTGCGGGAGATTTTTCTCCACCGACGTCAACAAAAACACTAAATGAGCTAATGTGTCTTTGGAAGAATGGCGTTCGTATACCTGGAGCTCCGGAGACCTCTGAGAATCTATGCCGAGGTCTGAAACGGCTCTGGGAATGTAATGTTCGACGTGTAATGTCCTTTAATTCGCCACCTATCTGCAAAATGGAAATGAAAATGATTTCTTCCGACATTACATTATAGGGGCAGCATCACTCTCCGGCCTATACTCCAACATTCTGTTGAGTCATAGTGATGCTCGCTGAGGGAAGAATGATCCTTTAGTGTATAATGCTCAAGACAAAATAAGATACTTAAGGGTTAAGCCTTTTTTTTGAGGCAGACACGAAGCCAGTATGTATGTAAGTGAGACCCTTCTCTAAGATCATCTGGCAACAGAGCAGCCCGAATCCAAACTTCAAAAAGGTTCTAATTCACCTGGACAAATGATGACTCCCAGTGCCTCCTCCTCCTCCGACAACAATTATGCTGTTTCCTGGAGCACAGAATACACTCTGGATTATTTATTTATTCTCTAAAGTCTTTATTGTGACTGCTGAGAGAAGGAGACAGGCAAGGAGAGAGAGAGAGACAGACAGAGAGGACGCCAGCGAGAGAGGTTATGCGTGAAATGGAGTTTGCAGGTTGTGTTTGAGACAGATTTGCCTCACGGAGCTGAAAAATACCTCCCCCCCCCCCTCCGTTTGCATGTCTGCGCATGCCGTAGTTTCTGATTGTGTTTCTGTAACCATGTCCACGGCTCAGTTCTGGCTTGTAACCGCCCTGTGCTCTGCATTAATGAGTATATCGAGTATATACTTAGGTGACATTATCTACCGTCTTCCTGTAATCGCCTCACTTAGCAGCGATACGTTTGGTATATGGGGCACTTTGGGGTGAAGAGCTCATTCCACATTCTTTATGGGAGCGACTTTGGTGACACAGCCGCTACCCTTGGTGAGGTCATGTAGGAGTTTACCAGTTCAACAAGCTCCAGACAATTTGTCCCCTCTTCCTTCCCTCCAATACGTATTGTTAATTATTACTGAGATGATGACACTGAGGGTTCGATGAACTGAGCCTCGCTTGGAAAAAGTGGGAGAGGTCAGGCGGCGACACGAGAGCTGCGAACAAGTGGGACAGTTTCCACCAGCCTTCAAAGAATATGCAGAAATATTTTCATCATGTAAACGAGTCAAAGGGGTGTATATATATATATATATATATACACCCCTTTGACACGGCAATATATCGTGATACTTTGCCGCCCAATACAATATCGATTTTTCAACTCCAAAGATCGATTTAAAAAAAAAAAGATTCATGTTTAGACGCGTTGTGAATGCAGTACTTTATCCTTTATCCAATATTTATTCCAGTGAATTTAATGGGAATTAATAAAATGGAGAGGCTGTTTTGAATGAAATAGTTTTGACTCAATTTGTACTCTGATCAATATCATCTGATGTACATATACAGTACTTGTGTTTTCAACTTTGTTTATATCGCAATATCGTGATACGTATCGTGACCAAAGTATCGTGATACGCATCGTATCGTGACCAAAGTATCGTGATAAGTTATCGTACCGTGACCAAAGTATCGTGATATGTATCGTATCGTGACCAAAGTATCGTGATATGTATCGTATCGTGACCAAAGTATCGTGATACGTAATCGTATCGTGACCAAAGTATCGTGATACGTAATCGTATCGTGGCCAAAGTATCGTGATACGTAATCGTATCGTGGCCAAAGTATTGTGATACGTTATCGTATCGTGACCAAAGTATTGTGAGATTCTTGTCAATACTCACCCCTAATATTATATACATATATACACACACTATTGCCTATAAAGATGAAATATTTTGCTTTCAGACACAATCCTGTTCATTCCTATTTAAATGCATCACTAATCACTTTTGAGCACCAGGTGCAATGATTACATTATGTGTCCCATTGTTTGGCGCTATAAAAGACAAGACATTTGCAAAAATGATTCCAACTTTATGGGCCACCCTGTATATATATGTGTTTGTGCTTGTGTGTTGAAAGTGTGTATCTGCCTTGTAAAAGACTTTGTTATTGCTGCTCATTAGTTTCAAGCTCACACGATATGTATAACAGATTTAATTTTCATTGGACAACATAGCGTTTAATATTACAGTTGTACAGATAATTCAGATTTTCTAAAAAACCTATTGTTTGTTGTCAAAGAGAGCCAATCTTGGATGTTTTGCATTTCCCATCATGCCCTCTGTCTCGCATCCCCCCCTCGATCTAGTTTGTTGTCTTTTCCTGTGTGACTTCAGAGGAAGTCTGGAAGAAGTCGGGGACAAATCTAATCTGCATTGTGAGGAGATTCTGCCGGTGATTGATTCTGCGCAGGCATCGAACAAGCCTAATGTTTAACTTGCCATAACTAAGTTATTACTTTGTTATGCCCTTCACGAAGACTAATTAAAGTCAAGGGCACTTAATGGGGAGCCGGAGTGGGAAAGGAGAGCCATAATGGAATCGGATGGAAGTCATATGCGGTGCGCCATACAGGGGGAACAGACAATAAGAAAGCTGGCGCTATTATTAAGGCATAATAGGTTGTCCACTGTGGTCTGTTTAGCAGCGCTGACTCTCCCGTCACTTTGTGTTGCAGGCTCGATATAAAAAGGATCAAACTTCCTATCTCTGTAAAACAGAGCGGGTCTAAAAATAGAAGACATGGTCTAGAAGTTGCTGTGGTGATAATTGAATATTATTTTCAGGAATAATTAACTTGACCTATGCAGTAGACTAATTATTTCTTGCAGGCCAGAGGAGAGAACGTGTTTAATGGATAGTGTTAGCAGTGAATAAAGAAAAAATAATGCAGCCAATCTGCAGGCTGTTCTGTTGACCAAGAAAACAACATTTGTGAAATATTTGAATAATAATCATTAGAGTTTGGCTTTGAGGTCGTTCACGGCTTAATCATCGTTCAAATCACAGAATAAAAAAAATATCTTACTCAAGTGAGAGTCATACCTTCCAGCGAGCAAACATTTCCCCACCAAAAATGTGCAGAAACATAGCTGGCCAATCAGAAACGTTTACATGTCTCCACTGGGATTCCCCAGTATGACCACCAAGCCCCCCCTTCCCATTAATGCTGTTAATAAAGCCACTTTTTTATTTAGAATTCAGCACTTTTTCCTGTTTTGAGTGCTTGATCTCTGCTAATGTTTCATACTAACATAATATTTTGGGTGCTCATTTATGGCTGCATTCTCAAAACACATTTGGTTCTCTGTTTTAGATTGACTGCTGACTCCTATCTGACTACGATGGACCCCCCTGGCCAGTAAGGGGGCTGATCACCGACTGTTTGCTCACTTTTATTGTTCTGGATGGCGTATTTGACTATCAGCTCACAGCTAGCAGATCTCCCAGTACACACACACACACACACACAGAGCTGAGCCTATTGCCGCTGCTAACACACTGCATCGCTGCTGCTGCTCTACCTGCAGGGACACACAGTTATTCCCATGCCTTTTTTTTTTTATTGGGCATCAACCTCACATTTACAAGCGCATTGTCGGAAAAAATAGACTGCTTCAAGTCGCAGTTAAGCCCATGAGACGGAACGGGAACGCGAACCTGCACGGAGTCAATGCAGACATCTGCTTAGAGGAGAGCATCTCCAGTACGATGCATGAAACACGTCTGATACCATCAAACATTACAGCAACGGGCGATGCAGACACACCTTTCTAGTTCTGTGAACGGTTTATTAAAAACGGACCTTTATTTAGTTTCCATGGTGACCATGTGTAGGTAGATAGTTGTTTGTGTGTTTACTATATTGTCATATGTGTGTGTGTTAGAGAGTCAGAGATGAAAGAATGTGTGTCCCCTGTCAGCGTGCATCGACTTCACCCGTCCTCCACTGTTGTAATCCCCGGCTACACCTGGGCCTTTGGGCTCCGGGGCTTTTAGCAGATTGCATGTGTCAGACTTAGGACAATTACATTGATTGTTGCCCTAGAAAGTCTGCTCTCCCTCTGCTTCGGGGGGGTTAAAAAGTTAATACAGCTAAGGTGACAGAACAATGTGGAAAAAATGAGAATCTGTTCACGGGCCGCTTTTAATATGCATCGACTCCAACACACACAGCGCGGAAATAAACTAAAAACAAATTGCTCTCGTTGAAAGAAAGGTCAGTTTCTGTTTCTGCCAAATGAAATCAAAACTTTTCCCTCCCAAGTTTATGAAACTCAGAATACCTGATTAAAATGTAGACATTTTCTATTTCTCATGTGGGACTGTAAAAGCATATTTCAGCATCATACCCCAGTCGATAGGATTTCTGTGTTGGATTTACCTCCATAATCAAATTGCATTCGCTGATATTCAGGGGAAAAGATAGGAAATGTAATGCTCATCTTATTCTCTTGTGGACACCATCAGATCGGGCTCTCCTCTCAGCCGTACACAGACATCATTAGCAAACAGCGGACCGAGTCGCAACATGATGGCCGTTTGCACTAAATACTCGGGTACAGACCAGGCCGCGAGGAAACTACAGCTGCTTCATATTTACACCCTGTTAGGAGAAGGGCTACAGCTGTAATATGCAGAGCTGGGGGATACAGCAGAGAGAGTCAGGGAGGCCAATGAGAAGCACGGATCAATAGGACATCAGACATGTATTCTTACCGCAGCAGTGGAAGAACAGTATCGATAAAAAAGTAAGTAAAAGTATCGATATCACGTTGTAAAATTACTCCGTGACAAGTAAAAATCCACATCCTGTTTCAGTTAAACCACACAAGTATTATCAACTAAATGTCCACCATTTGTAATCTTCAAAAAAACATTCTGTAATAATTGCGGAAATTCCGATGGCATCCATCGTTATATTAAATGCTCTGTCTGTATCTGTGGCTGTCGCAGGGCTATAATAAGCCGACATGCCTGTACCTGCCTGTCTTCCAGCACGCTCTCATGCCTGTGCACTAATTGCATGTCACCGGAGTCTTCCACAGGCTGCTGCTTGACACCTGGAAGTCCTAACAGCAACCGTTCCCGTTGTTTACAGCCATTAGGATGCGTTTGCATTCATAAGGGTAGCTGTGTGGGAGTGGCTTTGGAGAGCGAAGCTAGCCTATCGCTGCTAGCTCGTTTAATGAATGTGTGGAACTGAAATTCTGCACATATTTTACACATTGCACCATTATGCTACATTGTTAAGATTGCTAATACTGATGCAACAACGTGTAAGCAGCATGACTGTTGCTGAGAGTGTTAACTCCTTTCTGTACAGGTGCCGTAGCTTCCAGAGGGCACCTGCAGGGGTCACTAGGGGTCACGGGATGATTAATGAGGTCGGAAAAATGAAAGAAGACGAAATTTGGTAATTTCAATGAAACCATGTGAGCAGTTGAGCTGCTAACATCATCTACAAAAGGCATCAGAAACGTGACAGGACTTTTAAACAACATATAATCGTTTAAAAAAGCTTATCGTGCGTTTTCAAGAACAATATTCATAGACTATTAAAAGTACAATGTTTCCCTCAACAGCTACACATGTTGTGTGTGTGTGTGTTATTATCATGTTAATGGTGTTTACACAGTACGAGCTGTTAGAAGCAGAGCGAGAGGGGAAGATGCGAGCGTGGCGGTGAGACTTCGGCGAAGAGTGGGTGTGAACACTAATTAAACATTACATCTGTTGGAAGCGGAGACGCTGGCTAGCTATGAAGCAGACAGTCAAATCAACAGCGATTAGAAACCACAGTGTTGCTGTCATTTCATATCAAACGGAATACGTCGGGTTGATTGACCACGAGAGGGAACAAACGCACATCCTGGCATCCTCACGCTTCACATGTGGGAGGTTCCATCCCACTGCGGGGCTTTGTCAGGTAATGTCTCCGTTTATTAGCCCTGATATGAACTATAAACCCACATTTTTGTTTATGATGAGGGGCGTCAGGGCATTGTTGAGTGATGATATTTCATAAGGGAAGCATTATGTACACTTCATAATATTGGCTGCTCAGCACATTCCCCAAGCTATAGTCCAGACGTGTTTTTTTTTTATGGTAGCGCGGGGCATCGGGACACTATAAATCAGGGTTTCATCTGTGAGAGCAACATTATGGCTTAATTCTGTACTCGCGTGTGTGTGTACACGTGTGTTTATGTGCCTAGATTGATGACTGGCGGTGTAAGAAATGCCACACGAGCAGCACAACTTCTGGTTTTGTGGCGATATAGGGGAAACGCCCCGGGCTGGAAACATGACTTTTGCTGTCCTCTGTTATGCCCTCCATCCCTCCCTCTCTTCATCATCCATCGCTCCCGTTCACCTGTGCCACCTCACTAATGATTGCTCAGCGGCGGCGAGTCTACCATGCATCATTTACCAGGAGCTCCTGAGCGGCGGAAAAGAGAGAGAACGGGGAGGGAAAGAGAAAGAAATCCTCTATTCGTGCAGGTGGGAAGGTGGAGAGAGAGAGAGCAACGCGATATCCAGGAGGAGGCGATGAGAATAAGGAAAGAGAAGTGACGGAGGTGCAGACACTGGGAGACAAGCGAAGGCAGTGTAAAGGGAGGAAGGTGAGAAGAGGCTGGAGGGAACCAGGAGGCCCATTTTATTAATCACAGCCTCGATCTGGTGGGAAACGCTGACAGCTGAATAATACTCACGAGTTGCCACGACTACACTTCTGCCTGCCTCTGAGATTGGGTGGAGACGGAGGCGAAAACAAAACAACTGTGTCGGCTCGATGTGTTATTTGTGATTAACATTATTGCCCGAACAGATTACCGTTATTGAGGAAGGAGCAGAATATCGTTACCGTGTTAGCCGTTTGATATATAGAGAGTCTGAGATTCACAAAGAATTTATCTCATGTGTTACACTAGTGTCACAACTTAATATATTTTCAATATAGCAGGAGGAAGAGCTGCCTCGCAGTTTATTTCTGGTTTCAATAACACTGGGATTCATAAAGCCATCTCGGTGAATTTGCAGTGGAATAATTGATAGATGAGTTTTGCCTGACATGTTTGAGTGGTTTTCTCAGCAGCTTTACAAAACAAAAACAAAAGCACTGCTACACACACTTTGGACAAAAACAAACCAAAACACAAGATGTGGTGACAAAAGAAAAAAAAAAAAGAGAAGGAAATAACGCCTCGGCATGAATATCACAGCAATGAATAGATGATTGTTTTCTACCGAACGCACGGCGAATCGTGTGACTCAACACATATGCTCGCCTGCACAAAGACTGAGAGGCATCCCATGATGCCACACGGCACGGCAGGGTGCGATTTACCTTTCCAGGCATGAAGCCAATCAAGTATGATAGTGTGGATTTCTAGATAACAGAGGAGCTGACCACAGCCAGCCAGTGGTCATCTTATCAGCCTAGAAAAAGCTCTAGCAGCACTAAATGACCCAAAAAAGAGAGTATATGTTTATTATTAGGTGATTTGAACTACAGAAATATAAGAAGATTTTACACCGAGGACAGTGGCACATAGATCTCTAAATGCTAATAATCAATATATTGACAGGTTGTTGGAATAACCAGAAGCGAGGGGAGCGATCATGAGTTTCTCGTTTCCATTTATATGTTTTTTTTAAACACTGACCTTTGTGTCCCGGCAGTTGAGGTGTTTTTTCTTTTCGGGGCATGCAAACCCATCCATGGATACCAGTCAAATCCATGCAAATCGGCCAGTTGAGGTCGAAGCCACAGAAGCCTCAAACCAGGCAGCGGAGCTTACGCTGCATGGAGGAAGGTCACAATGTTCTGATGAGCTGGAGGAGGAAAAAAAAAACAACGTTTTTTTTAGTGACTTAAACTCATTTAAACAGGGATTTGACTGAAATATTACTCTGTTTACAGCCTTTCTTCAACAGTAGCCGATGTAAATGACAGATATGCTTCAGCCCCGGGGGTGCAGATAGCACAGACTTTTATTGACAAATAAACATCAAAATAAAAGCGTGAAATATGAGCCACTTCTCATGCAACGCGGCCAGAATCCCAAAGAGAAGACGGCGTGGCGAAAAGGGAGCGTGACATGATTGTCTCGCTGAAATGACAGAAAATCAATTCTAGTTTATTCTGTATTTTTTTCCCCCCTTTATTAAAAGAAGAAATGATGGAGGAGGCAGACAAAACAACAAATAAGGCAACACTATCATGTAAGGTAGATCTTAACCCCAGAAGAAATTAATGAGCAAGCATGGCACCTTCTCGCAGGGAGCAGACAGGGGTGGAAACACGATGCCGGACACGTCGTCTCATCTTATGCAGAAGGTGGTGGTAATTAGTTGGACAAAACTTTTGTCGCTATGAATTCTGACCTCTTTTGTAGTGAAATCTTACAGAGTTCAAAGATGAATGTTTAGAGCGGCGGGGACGTAAACTTAAAATCAGACCTGCAGTCCTTCTCCCGGTCACATTTTCCCCGCGTTTTGGGCTTTTAGAGCGGCTCCTTCTGCGACTAAAAGAGACAAAGGAACAATCAAACACTGAGTAAGCGTGCTCCCGGGCTCCCACGCTCCCTTTGGAGGGCAACGCCGCATCCTTTCATCTCTGCTCCCCTCTCTGTATCCATCCTCTCATCTCTCTTCTTTATGTTCTGCTTTCTGAGCAGAGTTCAAACACTGGGGACCAGTTTAAATGCTGGAGGTTCCCACTGCACTGCTCCAGTGAACTACAGCATAAAAAGCTCAGTTTTTTCACTCGCTTCTCCACCTTTTTTTTTTTTGCTTTGAGCCTCACATTTTATATTAAAAAAAAAAAACCTCACCTTCTTTTAATTGAAGCACATTTAAAGGAAGTGTTACGTTGAATGTTAAAGCCTTGAGACTGGGAAGGTACCGGGATGGAAGGGGACACGAATAAACCTAGAATATGATATTCCAGCACTATGTGATGCAGCTTTCCAAACACACTGATGTGGGAATCAATACGTGGGAGGAAAAAAAAAGCTAAATAAATGAAAGGAAGGAGGATGCACCTGGATCGATAGTCTCGCAGGTGATTGAGAGGAAACGCGAGCCTCGTGTGTGTGTGTGTGTGTGTGTGTGTGTTTCGTGGTTAACTTTAAGACCTTGCGTGGTTGTGCTGCACATGGGTATTGACAATGAAACGGTCTTTTCTTGTGGCGTGTCTCTCAGCTACTCATCTCTTGTTTGCTATCGACGCTGTCTGACTTTTCTACAGGAAGTTTTGTTTTTTTTTCCGGGAGAACAGTGAGAGCTCTTTGCTGCAAACATGCCTTTAAGTCCATCAATAAAGAGAAGGAAAGCCCGGTACAGGCAAGCTGCAGAGACACACAGAAAGCCCGGCGGAGTCCACAAACACCTCCAAACAACCAAGAATAATATGAGAGACAAAAGCAGAAATCCACTTTTTTTCCCCCTCTTCTCCTCCCGACAGACAAAAAAGTGAAACATGTGCTTCATCAATCATTTTATCATTAATTGGATGCTAGCATATTAATCTCATGATTCTACAAATACAATTATATGGATTAGGTAAGGAGACATAATCTGCTGTTCAATCCTCATTATTATGGTGATTAATCCACGCTGATTACCTCATTTTAATTAACATAATGAGACACTCAAAAACCCATTCTGTCAACAGTGAGTGTGATCTCTGGCTATACGTGTGTGTGTGTGTGTGTGTGTGTGTGTGTGTGTGTGTTCTACCTGGCTGACAAGGACAGTCCGCCGGTTGGAATTAGATTACACAATCACAAATGTCCCAATCAGGATTCATGCATATTTCCCACCGCCTGGCTTTCATAATTACTTAATTAATTCCCAGCTCTAAAGAGATAGGCCAACGCTAATCCCCCAACCTCCCTTGGGGCTTCCTGGGACTCCTATATAGATGTCCTGTCCCAGGATGCACTGCTGCAAAATAGACAAGACAAACCCTGAACAACCATGGAGCTAACTCCTCTTTTAGGGGAGCAACACAACGTTTCGTGCACTCGGTTTGAACTGGAGACAGATAAGGAAACAAAAGGGACTCCCACATAGTAACGCATCTGAATACGAGGGTCCAGCAAAACTAAATTTAAACGTCTATCTTTTACATTTCTTTGATGTGAACTATGTCGTCCTATGTTGTACGAGTTATACGAGGATACACGAGTACGCTGCATCCAACAGGTTCCCTCGGATCGGTTGGGAAAACAAATGTTTTTATGGAGAACCTGCCGTCACATTAACAGTCATGACTAATGTTAACAGTCATAAGCTGCACAGCATTAATTCCCTCCGGCTTGCAATGTAAAGTCTAATGAACCGGGCAACAGATTCCTACTGGGCCCGCAGCTACTTAATCGCTGATGAATGGATATAAGTAAACACTTATTTAATCACACCTCCACGGCCACGGAGGAAGCAAACCACGTCTATTCCAGGCATCGTATTGACCCGATATGAGCGAGGCCCGTGACCTTTTCCCTCCGTCGCTCCCACTTGAGAAAACTGTTTCTGTCACCTATTTAGCCTGTAATTACTAATTATCTGTAGATTAAAATATATTTCCTTTTGGAGCATTTAACAAATGACTCAAAACGTCCGCCGAGAGACAGAATCTCCACATTTGAGCCGGTGTGTCCGCGCTGTGGAGGGGACCGCTCACCTGCTGCCACTGTGCTGCGTGAGTCCCTGCAGCGCCCCAGAGTTCCTACAGAGAGGCAGAGAGAGAGAGATTGGGATGGGAAGAAGAAGAGGAGGCGAGAGACCGGAGACAGATTTAAAACACTCCAATCAATCAGTGATTTGACTCTGGGCTAAATCCATGTTGATAATTAGCCAATCAGAGCAGGTTTGGGAGGTGGAAGCTTGCCAGGCAGGTGCCTACGGGCCCTCGGGGGACCCGAACTGCCTCTTCCCTTCATTAACTCCTCTCGTCCTCTCCCCTTGTCCGCCTGATCCTGCGAGCGGCCGGGGCTGCTGGGTAATTCAGTCTCCAGTCTCTGAGGTGACCCCGCGCCGCAGGGCTGAGGGAGCCGAGGATACAGCACTTCTTTTTAACCTCTTTCCGACTCCCTTCTTCTCCGCTTGCAGGACCACACAGCTGTTATCTCTTTGTTACTGGGGCTGAGCTCAAACGGTCCAAATACCATGAACTTTTTTCTTTTTTTTTTTCTCCTGACCTTCAACGCGGTCTTTAGATGTAGAGGTCAAAGGAAAAGATTGTCGCTCTTCTATTTGGTATCTCCATCTACCTTCTTCCCTCTGTGTCTGCCTGTCCGTCTCTGTCTGGTCTGTCTGTCTGTGTTTAAATGCGATTTCCTCCCATCTCTCCGTTTGCAGCTCTTTATGGGGACTTTATTACCGTTCTTAGCTGATTGCTCATATTTATTTACAACGATAGGTATGCTGTGGGCATATTAATGCCCAACACTCACCCCCGGTTAGCTCATTAGCATGTATTGCGTAGCTTTCATCTGAACACGTCTACACTGTCTGCTGTTGAGACCCTCCCAAGATTCTCTCTTATATTAAGATCGTCAGGAAAAAAAGGGGGAAAAAAAGGGCTTTTAAACATGAGAAATTCTTGAATATGTGGCCAAAAATTGAGGTTGTCATAATATCCAACTTTAATAAGGGATGTGCAGAGATCCTTGTCTCACAGAAAACCACCCACGTACGCACACATCACACACGGTAATCACTTTGATTTCACATTATGGTTTTGCACATCGCCATTAAAGCTGAGTTACAATGTGATTATTGCCTGTGACAAATGAAGAGGTTATATTCAAACTATTAAACAGCTCATAGCTTTTCATATGAGACATATATGATCAGTTAAGTTGCTTCAAGCAGAGAAATAGTGTCTGTCTGTCCGTCTATTTCTCCTTCCTTTTTGTCCTCCCTAACAGAAGATATATTTATACATTTTGAATTATGCTAATGTGCAGTTTTTGAAGTTCAGAGGAAACAATGTAATCAATTCTTCTTTCTCCTTTATGAATGGGAACACAATGTCTGTGTGTGTGTGCATAAACACGCATATAACTCACAACATGTTTTTCAAAAGCATGTTAATCTGCAGGTTTTGAAGTCGATTGAAAATAACGATAATGCCGGGAGTCACTCATATGCTCGACTTTTGCTGTGGTGAGGCATAAAATGAGGCCACCTGATGGTAAATTGTGCTTCCAAAGCAACAACCGGCAAGTACCTCTTTCTACAAAAAAAAACATATCTATCGATACAAAGGTGGAGTGACGAGAGAGAGAGAGAGAGAGAGAGGCGTGCACGTGCAAAGCGTGCGCACGCCGTGACACCGACTCACTGACAGCTGCAGCACGCTCCGCTGAGCAGCTTCGGTTACTGACAGACTGTGGCAGGTGAGCAGGTATAAGCAAAGCAACGACTGTCACCTTTAATCTCCCAAATCCACACACACACACACACACACACACACACACACACACACACACACACACACACACACCACAATGCTTTTTTTTGCACCACACTGTGCATGTCTGATTGCTATCCTGTCTGCCGGGGACCAGGACTACCCCAAGGGGGGGTACCAGAGTGGAGCCAGGGACTAAACCGGTCCACCTCTCTCCCTAGAGGCCTCCCCCCCCTTCCCCAGTGCATACATACACCCAATGTGCTTCTGCCGTCCCATCTCATCCAGACCAGGCCCAGGCAGGCTCCCGCAGGGCACGCTTTAATGACTTCCTCTCGCCTTCCCCTCTCTGCATTTAGGTGTGGCTGCCATCTAAAAAAAGGGTAGGGGGGGTGGATTAGCCTATCAGGGGTACAGATTAGTGCTTCTGTGGTGTTTACATGTACTGACAGAGGGTGGTAATGAGAAAAAAAAGGGCCTCCCTCCTCCAGCACGAATTCCATCCACTGGTTTAACAGAGGGAGTTCAAATGGAACCACAGATAGAGACTCAAAGCCTCTTTATCTGCTCTTTACAGGTAGAGGGAGTGACCACATCTCCCCAATTTGTCGGCATAATGGTCCGATGCACACTCAGGGGATTAATGTGATCAAATTGCCAGGCAACCAAAATAGGAATAGAAAATAACAGTCTCTTTGCAGCTCTGGTTGCGTTTTTAGCACGTATAGCCTCATGGTTTTATTCCAGCAAACAGACTCTTAATTCTGTTCAAAAGGCAAAAAATAACCCTGAAACGTGGTCCCCTCCATCTCGTTGTCAGTGTGAGCTTCCTGCTGGTTTGGTTGGTTTTGGCCGTTGTCCAGGCGATCCAGCACAGCTCGCTGCCACCCAGTGAGAGGCCCCAGCTCGGTGTCAGTTGCGATACGAGAGCCTGACCGCCGGTGCCCTGTCTCTGCCACAGGGCCGAAGAGCTCCTTACCCCCATGGATTTTTCATTTGTGGATCTTGCAGAATCAATGTTCTGTTTTTGCCTTCCCAGACAGGGACTATGGATCAGCAATTTTTTCACCACTCCTTATCTCTTTGTGTATCTGTGTGTGTGTGCCTGTGTGTCCTCATGTCTTTCTTATTTCCCTTAACCTTTCCCTTCTCTGTCTGTCCTTACGAAACCACATCGCCTATTTTATATTGCTTCATCCTTCCCTTTTGATTTCTACCATGCACTCAAGAGGCAGTGGTAAGTCTGAGACTTCCACAGATTTTTTAAAAACCTAATCAGCCGACCAACAGGGGATTTAAGCATGGGAGTATTTATTTATGTAGACAAATTTCAGTCTCCGGGGCTGTCCTCGTCTCTGCGAAGTCTGAAATCCAGAATAGCTGCAGATTCACAGAGAGCCGGGTAAAGTGGGGCAGGACTCCCTCTTTGACAAACTAAATTATTTGAAATGTTCTTTAAAAGCACAGCGTGGGCCAGTTACAGAGCACTGCTGCTCCACCTGTTCTCGGTTGGATAGACAAGGTTGGTGGCAGATATTTCCTTTCCCACCACCCATGGCGCTTTGTTTCCTAAGAGAGTCTTACGGTGGATGAAAGTCATTGTTACCGACGTTAGACCGCGGGAAGGACAATGACTGTGTAACAGGATGTCTCGCTGAGCCTGTGCTTCACTGCACACAACGTAAACCATTCCTCCCTTGTGTTCCCTCCTTCTCGCCGCCCAGAGGACGAGTGGAAAACACGTAACGAGCCTCCAGCGTGGCGGAGTGGACGAGCGCCATCACCAGCAACGAGACGCCACCGCCGCCGCCGCCGCCGATGCTGGTCACTTACACTGGATGATGTCCGAGGTGGAAAGAAAAACATAATTGCATTTTCCACCACACTCTCAGACAAACAGTCCCCGTAGACATTCGGGTCAGTTAATAGGAATTTCACTCGGTGCCAACGAACCGTCAAGTAAAGGCACCGGGTTTATGCTGGCCGACGTTCACATTGTGCTGCATTAGGCATTGAAAAACCACCCACACCGCGCTAATTACCAGCCTCTCGACAGTTTGGGAGGGACCGTGTTGGCGGGCGAAGAAGAGAAGTGTTAAACAATTAGAGGAAGCATGTCTATTTTAATAAACGTGAACGATATTTGATTCGTTTTGTTATATCACAGCATGTGACCGCTGTATTTTTTTTATTTATTTAGGCTGTTTATGTTTCCACATGTCTCGTTCCTGTTGAGTTACAGCGATGCCAACAGCACACAGTGACCTTTCAGGTGCTGCAATAGAGAATATTGAACTGAAAATAAAAGGACTTTATTCAGGCTTTAGCAATGTCTGGACTGCACTGGCAAACATACATAACTATTTACACTGGGGTGATATTCAGACTGTGCTTCTCCTTCCATGTTCCTGGTTTGCGATGTCCATATTTTTGTCCTTCCCTAAGGTGTGGCCTCTCCCACAAATCGTACCTCTCATCACGCTCTCTGCCTTCAGCCCGACGCAACTCCCGATTATTTGCACTCCTCCGGAGACCCTTCCGTCATGCGCTACTGTCACGTCCCGGCCGTTATACGCTACAGCCGGATTGTATCGGTGTCCAGCATTGTTTCTGAGACTCCCCTTTCTCCGGAGCCAGGGGAAGCGTTAAGGGCGGGCAGAAAAGCCGTGCAGGGCTAGTTTCACCTCCTCATTCTGCCTCCTCCACCATATATTAAATCCCACCCACTCCCTCGGAAAGCCAAGGGGCCATAAAAAGCACCGCAGGAGAGGGAGAGGAAGGAGGAATCATTACGTGCAATTTATAAACCATTAAGAGCCGTATTAAAAAGCCTGCAATCTAATTCACCCAGCGGTGGGCTCTGGCAACGACGGCGGCTGAGGGGGAGAGGAGGGTTCATTTAGGGAGTGTGTTTTGGCCACTCAGAGTGTGTGTGTGATGTTAATAGGGTCCAGGGGGGGGTCACCTCTAGCCGAGGGAGGCTTTACCTTCGTGCTGATGTCCAAGTCAGCAGTAGGAGGGTGGCGAGAGAACGCGGAAAAACGCAGAGAAAGATGGAGAAGAAGGATGGAGAGATGTGATATTGCTCATCTCTTAACAGTAATCGTTATGTGGTTTCACAGCTGTACAGTTTAAACAGGATATGCAGGTGAAATGAAAGTATAAATGGGCCTCTTCAACGACAAAGACCTCACGACGGGTCCATAATTACAGCCTTATGTATATGTGAGGGAGCACTATTCCAGCCCACAGAACTTTACTTTTTTTATTGTAGGGGAGAAGTTGAGGTCTGTAAAAAATATAAAAATGTCAGGATGAATTACAGGGGAATGTATCCGTAATAATGTATAAGACATCTCCAATTTTCCATTTTGCATAATAGTGCAGTCATAAAAATGTCAGCTTTGGTCTGAATATTTCACTCACTATGCACAATCGTGGAACAGGGCTTCAATAAATTGACGACGATTAGCCTAAATTAGCATAAAGAACGGAAGCTGGAGAATTCAGTCTAACTGGCCCACGAAACCAGCAGCTCTAAAGCTAAAGTGTCCTAAAATGCTGCAACTGGACTCGGCTTTTTGATGAGCTGGCAAAAGTCGTGGATAGGACTCATAGGTACCACCGCGGTCCAGGATCCAAGCAATCACGATGATGCAATCACGCCTTGTGATAGGTGGATTAGTACATAGCATGGAGCCTGGGAGTCGCCATGGAGACAGAAGCAATATGTATGGAGGCCACAAATTACAAATTTGTCCACAACGAGATAGGATAGTAATTTGTGGCCTCAATTTAATTAAAACATTTCCATATTTTGGTTACTTCCCGTGCACGAGATAAGTGTTTATACGAGAGCTAATACGGCGCAGCCTGCCGTCTCTGACTGGAGTTATTTTACGTGCTGTCAAGCATTCTGCATGGCCGATCCGTTGGTTACATTATTCTGTTGTAAAATAACAGAACCCCCCCACCCACCCCCTCCATGCTTTTGTGCACATCAAACGTGTCATTTTAATTAATCATTCCACACCGTTTCTTCTGCACATCAACAGGCGCGTTGCAGACTGACACATTGAAAAAGGTTCACAGCTCCATGGAAATATTGAATCTCTTGAAAACTTCTCAGCACTCACAAGCTCCCTTAAGACCGGCCATGCCTGCACCAAATCCCAGACAACAATACGTTTCCCTCTGAGGAAACGCTCAGCAGGAACTCTCCTGTAATCTGGGGGGGGTAATGACTTCATAGACTTTCTTTAACATGTCAACGCTGCCTTCTTTCGGATCCCTCCTCGTCCCCAAATGTGCCAACTCAGCCTGAAATGACCACTGGACTTGTAATAGTTACTAAACCTGAAAGAGTTACCGGTAGGTAAAAGTGTTGTAAACAACACTACCCGATGTCTGCAAGCAATTAAAGCAAAACAAATGACCAAAAGCAGCCCAAACTCATGATCCCCAGAGGGCCAGTTTGGGAATCATCAGAGTGTTTTCCTCAGAGCGAACGCATTGATGTGGAGCTGAAATGGCATCTTAAGAGTATGTGGCTTCCCTACTGTTTCCGAGTGAAGCAGGATACGCAGGTGGGACATAACGCTGCGAGGAATATAGATCCTTCAAAAGCTCCGCTCACGACCTTCTCTCGAAGTCGCCGATTGATTGACGGATGGATCTCATTATGTTGTTGGCTGAAATTGGATTGGTACTAGTCGATGCGGGCACACATCATAGCGTTTTTAAATACGAGGATTTCTGACATATATTGCTAAATAGGTGCACAGTATGGCCGTGGATGTGATCTATGGAAAAGGTTTAAAAAGTAATTTACCATTTCAGCTCCACTTCACATTTTCGTTTTGAACCCAAACACTTTTCTGTCTTGTCATGCTGCTCACTAGAGCCACGCGTCTACCTGTTTATGATTCAAACGAGGAGCTCCAGACACGGTTCCGTCCGGCCAGCTCCGTGTTTGGGATTGAGACGCCCCGGAAACAAGGCGCTCCCGAGGGAGTTGTAAGCGATTCACGATATATATCATGGAGCTGCTGCGTGAACCCTTTTCATGTCAGTCTGCAACACGGCTGCTGATGTGCAGAAGAGAGACTGTGTGGAATAATTAATGAAAACGATTTGTTTGACAGGACAGGGGTTCTGATGCTGGTTGCACTAACCAGCGGGGCTGCCGTGTGGAATTGTGGTTTGACAGCATCATTATAGTTAGAGAAGGGCTCTCTGCATGTACACTTATCTTGTGTGCACAAATTAACCAAAATGTGGGATGTTTTAATTAAATTGAGGTCACTAATTATGTCTCTCCTGCACAAATTACTTAATTGTGGCCTCGACATTCATATATGTATTTCTCACCATGCCTAATCCATGTCCACATATCACAGGTCAGGTTTTCCTTTGGCACGCCTCGTATTTAAACTTTAATTGTTGTATTTTAAAATGAAATGAATACACCACAGTGTACAACTCACAGAGTCCAGGCGTTCCTTTGTTTGGTTGCCGATGAAAGGATTCAGCGAGGGTCGCGTTGAAGATGATGTCACAGCAGTTTCATGCAGTGTCACTATGGTGATAGCTGAGACACCTGTCGACACTGAGGCGGTAATATCTGCAGAGGAAAGAGAAATACAGAAAGTGTTTCGGTCTGAATCAGCCGCTGAGCAGCACTACAACTGCCTATTATTCGTTTTTTTATTTTGATTATCTGTCTTTTTGTGATATGTCTGACTGCCAGTGGTACATTCTACTGAGGACTAATGTGAATTATATGAAGTTCTCATTACTTCATGATTATTACAAGCACCTTCTAGAGTTTTTATTGGGAATTCATTACAATCAGTGGCTCAATGACAAACCAGAGAACCGGCTTCTAAACTATGGTAATCATCATAATCAACTACACATTAATATTCACATCCAAAGTCATATCCAGCAACATTAGTTAAGATGACTCTAAATTAATCTCCCATGACCTCTGGCTTCTGACGTAACATTTGATTTGATCTGATCTTTATTTTCCTCAAATAAAAAGCACAATAATTACATGACATGAATTATATCATATAATTAGGAAAAATACCAAAAAATGAATCAATAAAATCTTTGAACTTGGAGGAGGGACAGGAGAGAGTTGGTGTCGAGCTTCTCATCAAACTCTAGGAAAGAAACCGCATTTAAACTTCACAAAACATCAACTCAGATTAGTTAGTTATAAGATTTGGGATGTGGGATTAAAAAAAGCATTTCTGATTCTGACAATTGAGTCATATTATGAAAGCGTGTCTAACCTGTGTCATGGAATGGTTTGCATTCAGATTATGGATGAACTAAATCACTAAATGTGTGCTACAGGAACAGAATACCGTATTGATAAAGTATGGAGGTTCGATACGCAGCTTTATTGGAAACACTTTAATGAGTAGATTGCTGGTTCTGATAAGGGAAGACTGGTTCTGTTTATATCACAGTGTTGATGTAACACACCGACACCACTATAGACGAGCCTATCTTTGTAGGGAGAAGGTCAAGAGGGTCAATAACCGTGGCATTGAGAGCGCCGGCCCGGAGCCCGGGGCCCTCCTTCGCCATATCACAACAACACCACAGTCAATACGCTCCAAATTGAGCCCTCATGCAGAACACTGCACAATCGATAGACTTAAAAAGGTTACACGTCAAACTATTAAAATACTTCATTGATCCACACGCGATATGCAGCGCTTCCATAGAAATCTATAGATATGTTATCCCCGTCCAGTGGCACAGGAGTATTCTCATGATTACAGTCTCATTATTTTGATTTCTTACTGTATCGCATGGCCATGGAGGTGTGATGGAGGGGGGCGAATCATTCTCATTCAGTTGGCCACATGCTTTGATAACTGAAGCTCCTTTTCTCTTTTGAGAACGCCGCGTCAAACTCGATGCCAAAATGTTTGACAGTTTAACGTTTGCAGCGAGCAGAATGACATGGTGTTCTCTCCCATACAACAAAAAAGAAAACAGGATAGAGGGAAGGGGTGCATTTAACGGGGGCTACGTATAACTCAGCGCCTTACATAAGCTGTGTTAAGAATATCTCCGAAAACAGGCTGAACATCCCATTTCAGAGCTATTCATCTTCATTCTTGTGGCTGTCAACGTTTGCGGAGAGAAAACTCTTCCAGCTGAGAGACGGAGACAGTCTTTCATCAAAACCAACTATCTCAAAAACCAAATATCAACTTTAAACACGCCAGCATCGTATCATTCAACTAAACGGAGCTGCATTCAAGATACAGGATATACACAATCCACCCGTCACAGGGAAATTTAAAAAACAGGTGTTGTTGAGGATGGAGATTTAAGTTTGCCAGGTGTGAATCTGGCAAATGGCAGAAGGGGAGCGGGGAGAGGTGAGGGCGACTGGGATTGATAGATGGAGTGATGCGGAGTATCAAGGTGAATGGGACGGCGTGCAGGAAAATGCAAGGCGAGGCAAAAAAAAGTCAAGAATCAGGTGCCAGGAAAAGTCAGCTGGCGGTCACAGATGTACCAGAATAAAGTGTTATTACTTGGGATGAAATATAGGTGCACGATAATGGCCGGGAACAAAAATATACAAAAATGGAATGTGAGTTATGGCTGCATCAATCAAAAAAGGGCGAAAAAAAAAAGGAAAAGTTTTATCTGCGGCACCATGAATGGGCGAATAACAAAACGGTGAGTGGCACTCTCAAGGTTTGATGGAAGTTTTTGATGGGCCGATATAGCAGGAGATGTTAAGAGGAACATGGAGCAGGAGGAGGAAACACGTTTGGAGGAGAGGAGAAAAGTACAGGGAGCAGAAATAAGTGACCAGAGGTGGTTCTGAATGCACAGTCGATAGAGACGGAGAATAGGCAGGAGAGGGAAAAATCGAAAAGGGCACGGAGAGCAGGAGAAAGTGAGTGGGACGGAGAGAAAAGGGTCTGACAGTGAAGAATGGAGGCAGTTAAAGATATCTGCCGAGCTATCTGTTATTACAGAAGGAGGGAGACAAACAGCTTCTTTCTTATTTTTTCCTTTTTTTCCACAGTGAAATAAAGACACTCATCAATTTGGATCGCCAGGGTTCCCGAATCTCACTTTTTTTTCTTTTTCCTGTCTGACGCTGGGCGGTGGAAGCGTGCTCCTCCCTCCTCCTGTCCACTCATCACACAGGAGGAAGAGGACACCACCCCAGAGGGGCATCTTGGGTAATCTTGCGTGGCCGGAAACGTGGTGATGGCGAGCGGATGGCGGCAGGACCCTTTGTTATTTACTGCTCACTTAGCCCCTCTGCACCCCGACACACACACAATTTATGAGGACAATCGTCGGGCCTGCCGCGCTCCATTGGAGCACTCCCTGATGGATGTACGCGGAGCCTGGAGAGGGAGGGAGGAGGGAGGGAGGGGGAGGCAGAGGGAGACAGAAAGACAAAGATTGAGGTCGGGGTGTCTTATAGTTTTCATTGCTGTAAATTAAACTACTCATTGAGCTTCATCGGAGAAAAAAAACGAGAAAACAACAGATAACGACGATCATTTTCTCACACAAACGTGAAGTAAAACCAAAAAAAGAGGTCATTTTAGATATGCTAATGAGCAGCTCTCCATGAATATCTCAGAGTGTGGTCCCATCTCACGCTCGGAGGGATGCGAACACCGCTACCTGCTCGTACGTCTTGCCAAATGCCACTGATGCACCAAATGTCACCAGAATGTCAGCAATTCCACCGCCTGTGTTTTTAGCTTTTATTGTGGAGGACTCATTTCCAGCAGATACCTTCGCCCTCGACCTCCTTCATCCCGTCCTGCACGTCCCCTAACATCACCTCTGCCGTCCCTGTCCCCTTTTCTTTTTCTTTCTTACTGCACGGTCAGTGTTCGATCATAACAATCCATTAGAATAATCACTGATAACAAGTCCATTTTCATAAAAGACACGGGAGGGGGATTAATGAGCTTAACGCTACTTATGTTCCATCCATTTTGTGCTGTAAATCAATAATCCAGTAATAATGTTCTTCAGGGGGGCAACCAAGAGCAGCAGCATCCTCTCTCTCTCTGTTTCTCTCTCTCCGTGAGTTATCTGAGCCGCCCGCTATCTCCTTTGTTCTCTATAAAGTTGCCTTCTGGGATGGCTGGGACCAAACACATATATTTTTAGTCTTTTCTACACAGTCTGGTGTGAAACAACACGAGGGATTGGTGAGACTCCAAGAAGCAGAGAGAGCACAGAATAGGGAGAGAGGGAGGAGGAGGAGGAGGCAAATGAGCGGAGAGGACGGGGTCGAGAAAGCAGGGGAGAACATGAAATGCATGGGGGGAGGCGAGGGGATGGAGGAGACGAATGGAGGTGGTGGGGTAGAACGTTTTTTACACGACTCTGTGTCAGCAGCCCGTCCTCCCTCACTATCTATAGCTGCTCTCCAAGATACGATACGTCTCTCTCTTTATCGCTCATAAACAAGATTACTGTTTGGTGCTTATTTTTTTACCCTTTCATTCAAAAAACCCTTTTAGACATTCCGATTTGACTGCATTCAAGAGTATTCTAACGTGACTGGGTCAGTTTTTCACTTTTATTCGGAGACTGCAGGTTCAGGACATTTCCAAATGAAATGACACTATCAACCTTTATCTTCCAGCGTCTTTCCCCAGTAATTAATGTCTAAAAATGGTAGCCTGTACGTTGACAAAACTGTTATGCGTGTACTTTTGTATTTTCTTTCCCCCGAGGTGCCGTCACGACAACTTTTCAACCTTATCAGTGGCTTCTAGGTAAGAAAATGCTTTATGGGTTTAGCATTTGAGAAAATGTTTGTCTTCAACCTGTAGTACTGTTATTTATCACGCAGTATCCACTTATCATGTCCCGAGCCAAGGATATCTCCTGAAGGTGTGCTGTCACATTTTATTGTAAACAAACAAAAGTTATGTTGTGCATTTTGGTGTTTTTTTTTTTTCACCAAAAACTCATCGCGTGTATCCTTGAGGTCCAACAAACACTTTGAATGCATTTTCTTTCTCATAAAACATTTTTATTTCAAAGCTTTAAATCGCCGTTTATTCGCTACTAATTTTTCTCGACGCATCACTGCCACCTGTGGAAATAACGTGAAACCATTTGCATTTTTCAGCACCGTTTGTGTCACTCTTGTGCATTAGATTAGATCCTGATGTGCATGGCAGCCTCTGCCATCAGTATATGAATGTGTGTGTGAACAGTATTCTGCCTTGATCTGTCTCAAATGGCACTAAAGAGGCACCAAGACAATAAAAGGTGTAATCTGGTGAGGCTCTCACTATTTAATTGCCACGTCACACTTCCCGATCAAAATGTCTTGATGCCGCATCACTGGACTCAACAAGGATTTGGTTAAATGAAGTTTTTTGACCAGGATGTGCTAGCAGAGGTCAGGAGGAGAGCAATTAATCAGTGGCGAGGGGCTCCATAATAACCACAAAGAGCCTTAAAAACGTCCCTTCTGGCTTTATGCTATGTTATCTTGCTGTAATCATTTAACCTTTGTGAAAAATCTTCACACATTGTAAGGACCTGCTCCGTCTATCCTTCGTGTTATCATGGAAGGTAAAATATCGCCTCTCAGAGAGATCGATGTAAGCAGAAACGCGTACTCCACAATGGTTGTGCGTTGTGTTGTCCTTGGTTTCTTCCAGCCGAGTGTAATGAAGAATGGCAGCGCGTGTGTGGCGGCGTTCTATTCTAGTGGAAAGGGGATGAGGGCGGAGGAGGGTGGAGCACCGTGTTAATTTGAAACATGTTGGAAGCATCAGAGCCCAGACAGCCTCCTGTAGCACCAGCTGGTGGTTTCCCCCTCTCCTACACCCCCTGCTCTGGCTGCTCACATCCCCCACAATGCACCGGGAGAGCGGTAAGAGAGAACAGAGCTGGCAAACGGCGCTGCCCGCGTGCCAACGGCAGCCCCCCCACTGCACTGGCTGCCTCAGCAACAATCATCCGAAACAGCATTCAGAACAGGAGGTAATAGCCCACAACATACCCTGACGCGGCAATTACTCACATAATGTGGGCAAATCCGAACGAAACGGCAACAGATTGACGTCTCATTCCGTCGCTTTCCTCCAGATTTCAAAAATACCCTCGCAGTCAATTCGGCGAGCTGAGGATTCGCCCTCGGGTCCAGGTGTGTTTTAGCTGACACAGCCTCCGCAGTCCTCAGGTGCTCATGTTTACGATCAAGCGGAGAATGGACGGTGATATTATACAAGGATGCAGCCTTCTCCGGCGGAATGAAACGTGACAACAACAACAACAACAAAAAAGAGTGGATTCCTCCCCTCCAAACGATTATCTTTACACAGTATGCACATCAAGGAGATCAGCGGCCGTGTTTTTACTCCTATTATATAACCACATAATGGGGAAAAGTACTGCGGAGGCATCTCAGACGTGCCGTATAAACCGGAAGCACGGCTTCATTATATTTGCGGGGATTTAACAGTATATTACATGAAGCGAGTGCAGCAACTTAAGAGTGCACCGTGAGTTCACCGTTCCCCAGATGAGGATGAGGACGAGTAGTAAAGAGGGAAGGAACACAGGAGGCCATCTGCATGTGTTATTAAACCGCCCCGTTGCCTTGCACTTAAGCCCAAAGGCGGGAAGGAATCCAGCAATCAAAGCACATATGGCCGATGACCGGGGTCTGAATTATCCTTCAAATGTAGGTTAATGAATTCAGGAGCAGGCTGTGCTTCATATCTTCAACAACCCCGACAGACACACCTGCCTATCTGTGGCGAGGCTCACTGTGGAGGGAGGGGGCGGCGGTTAAGGAGGGCCGGGGATCGATCCCACCTCGGAAGATGACCCCTGCAGGGTGACAGCAGCGCCAGGGAAGCCGGGGAGACAGCACAGGGCAAGTCTATTCATCAGAGAGCATCAGGGGCTAATGAAACACACGGGGAGAGTGATTAAGACACAGACACCTACAACACCAGCGCCTGATGTATTAATCACAGCCGGGTGTGTCACCCTCTCTGTTGCTGGGTGTGTAAGTGTGCAAACGCGCCTGTTGTGTTAGTGCTTACACACTTCCAGGCTGCTCTGTGTGTCTGGTGTTGTGAAATAGCTGCAGATATAAGGTGCTACCGTCCTTTCCGTGTGCCCTTGGACACGGTCCACCGCCTCCGCGGCTCCGCCAGCCAACGACACCGTCGTCGGACTTGGCGTAAAACACAGGAAGCCGTTCTCCTCCTGATCATTAACTTTCCGTGTTAATTGATTAATCAACCCCCGGCGGATAACGAGCAAATACCTACAAGCATAAAGCCCTGTCTGCTCAGCAAACGAAGAGCACAACGCAGATGGTAAGTGTTGTATAATCATTGTCGGGGCACTCTTGATTACTCATCGCAGTCTGGTTGTACATAAGTTTGTCACCTGAACTTTGCCGCCGCATTAGTAGAAAAAAAAAAAAAAAAAAAAAAAAATCACACCGCAAATTTGTCGGATGACATCCAAACAACATCTGCTGTGTCACCGTCAGAGAGAGAGGCTCCATATTGTTTATGACAGGAACCCAAGATGAAGTTTTAATACGCGGTTTTTATTGCTTAACAAATGAAGACAGGCTGAAGGTGATTATTTATATCTATTAATTAAGTTAATTAACACGGGAGGATTTGCTTCCCCTCGCCCCTCGTTGTTAATTACATCTGTGACTACGGTGCGAGGTTGATGCCGTAAATACAGATGTCATCTCTGCACCGCCAAAGTTACAGATGTGATTGCGTGCACAGGTTTAAATATCACTCTCAGCGTCGTATACTTTTATACTTTTGGTCCAAAATGTCTCTCTTCAGCTGGTAACTGATTCATACAGTACTAATGAAATATGCGTAATCCCTGGAAATGAAAGAGGCAGCGTCTCTCATTGTGTTTCACGTGTCTTTTGTCCAAAAGCAGCCCCGGTAGTTTCGACCTGCTGAGTGAGCAAACCCAGAACTCGGCCCACTCCATCTCTGTCGCTTCCTTCAGACTCACTTCTGTTGCGGCGAACGGGACGGCGAGCGAAGGGGTCTGCACTACAAGCAGCAGATTAAAGGATTACCATTAATTAGATGTCAGGGACAGAGAGGGGCTTTGCCTGTCTTGGCCATGATACAATATCTGTTAATCTGCTTGCGCTCCTGGATAAAAAGAGAAAATCAGTCCATTGACAGGAAAAATAGGGGGAAAAAAGAGGGATGGGGCCAGGGAAGAATTGAAAACAGGAACAAAGAGTCAAAAGGAGTGAAGGGTTGGTATAGAGACTGGAGGAGGGATAAGAGAGGTGGAATGAAGCAAATATGCTTGTGTTCCACTCCAATGTGCATTTAGCTTTTTCCTTCTAAAAAGAAAAAAACAGCCGGGGATAACAGGAAGCATGAGGGCGTGAGGGATTAAAAGGAAGTAACAATGAGTTAATAAGAGTGTGATCTATGGAGAACCGACTGAATAGAGGGGTGAAGTGACTTGGGACTGCGTGGAGAACACCGACTCCTACGAAATACAGAACGAGAATGCTTTTAACTCTTCATGTTTTACCTTTACTGTCGGTCTCTGGGCCGAACACCTCTCTCCCTGATAGATATTTGATTTCATCCGGGCGCTTTGTTCGGGAACCGCTGCATCAGTACGGAAAAAAAAAAACATTAAAATGAAAAATGCCCGGCTGCACTTCACAGATATAGTGTTCCTTTGAACACACGTGTCATTCTTAATTGAAGACTCCGTCAGATGGATAGCAGGTGAGTCAGGTGATTGACAGGTGACTGGTTTGAGTTTGATAAGGCACTGGTTCATAATGGAAGCCCTGACCCTGGCTTTCAGTGCTATTAACCTAAGCCGGACTGCTGTGTAGACTTCGTCTTTCTTTTGACAGGGAGTTTGATACGGCGCCCCAGGGCCGGGTGACGACAGGCTATCAGGGTCCTGTTCGACACCCGCCTACTGCCCAGCTGATAACACCGACCCTGTGGGCATCACGGTGGTGGCCGCCGCCTTTCCCTGGACAGATCGCCTGCACTGAGCCTACAGCCGTGTGAGGCTTATCGCCTGCTTGTACACACATGGTAATATTGCTTAAAGGAAATGAAATGAGGTTAAAATATACAAGTATGCATTCTGTTGAAAGCCTGATGGCCAGTGCATTACTGCTACTTTTTTGCCGCAGAGAGTACAGCGGGGGTAATTGACGGAGAAAGGCTGGGACATCATTTTTCGATGGCGAGGCATAGGGCATTCCCTCTATTTGAGTAGAGGGACCCTGGGCATCCCTGCGAGCCCCACTCGCCTGAGACTCTAATTACTTTGGGGACCTGGAGAATTCAAAGGATTTAGATACGGGGGAAAAGAGAATTTCCAATTTACTGCACCACTTGATGTTTGTCTTCGTTTGCGGTGTGACTTCTGCTTCGGAAAGCAAACAGATACAAAGTGCACATTTGTGCGTCCTGATAAAAGGGGAAACATTATTAGAACACTGTCATGGCTGTGTTTATCCCTGGCGAGCACACGCATGTGTGTGTGTGTGTGGATAATAATCTCCTGGACAAACACACCTAACCGGAGCTATCTTCATCTGGCAAAGCCTGTGCGGCCGCCGCTCACGCCACGGAGCCAACGCCCCCCAAAAAAACCCTTTAAAGTGTGAAATAAACGACCTCTGAAGGAATAAAGATGGAGCCATCCGCTTCATTCCTTGATTGAGTCGTATCTCACTGTTATCACGCCGTTGTTTAGACGTTTACAGACACTATTCCATAGCCGGTTCACAGTTGGGTGGAAATGCTCAGCGTAAGAATCTGAATGAGATATGTCAGTCCTGTTGAGGTCTACGGTCCGCTAGGCGAATGATTTGCTTACATGCAAAACATGTTTTCATTCCCTCAGCTTTATATAATTAGAATTCTGTAATCAGATTCAAATAGAAGAAGAAAAAAAAAAAAAGCATTAAAAAATATTCATTTTTCATTAGTTTCTAGCTTAGATTACATTTTCGCCTGATTGAGAACAGTCCCCTGTGGACTGTGGAGGGTGCTGTCTAAACAATTTAAAACATGGCTTCCTTGACAACAGGCGCTCTGAAGCATGATAATCAGAAACACATTTTGGTTATGAGGTCAACCGACAATAATTGCCTGGCAGGTTGGTCAATTAACACTTTTTTTCTCCCCCCACACACGTGTTTGGATCTGCATGCACATGTTTACGTCGTACCTTTTGTGTAGCGGTTAAGAAAAAAAAGGTGTTAAGAGAAGCCCGGGAGCGCCATGTCTTTTATACTTATTCAGCATTAAGTGCTTCGGAATTACGAGGCCACAAAAAGCAGTAAAAGCTTAATTTGAGAGGTTACACTGTTGCCGAGGGAAAGCTATAACGAAGCCCAATGGTCATATGAGGATTTAATAATAAAAAATAAAAGAAAGTTTTCCCAGTGATTCACTTGTCATTAGTTGAGAACACTCCTACACATCTGCACAGAACCATGACCAATGAAACGAGAGCGAGAGGGATGGGTGGTAAACTTTCCATCATCTCCATTCTTTCCCATTTAACAGGGGGGATATTTTTCGCTCGCTCTGAGTGGCAGAGACCAGTAAAGCTGCTGCATTTTTTTTTTTTTTTTTTTTACGGCTTCCCAGCTCAAGTGTTGACAAAGATTGGAAATCAGAGAGGCCTGCTAGAAAGTCACAAAGTCATGCAGGACAGAGAGTGGGTGGGGGGGTTGGCAGAGTGATTCCTCGCTGACGGAGTCGGGAGTTTAAGGCATTAATACCACACTTTAATTGAGCGGTGAACGAGATGTCAAAGAGCCGAGTCCTCCAGGGTGGCATGTGTTTGTCTAATGTAAGTGCATGAATGTGACTGCGCGCCTATATATGTGAGGGTTTCTCTCTCTCTGTGTGTGTGTGTGTGTGTGTGTGTGTGTGTGTGTCTGCACATCACCAGTGTGGGTGTGTGACAGACAGAATGAGACCTCTCAGCAGAAGGTGCTGGGAAGACAATCAATACTGCTCAGCAAGGTGTGCGGCTGCAGCCCTCTCTCGTTATGCGAGGCGAGGGATGCTGCCGAGTCCGACTGAGAGAGAGAGAGCCAGGGGAGCACGGGAGCCAGAAGCCCCCCCCCTCCTTCCCTGGATGCCGGTCTCTGCTGTCTTTTTTTATGATACGTGACAAGATAATGAGTCTGTAGCACCCTTGAAAATATCCCCCATGGGTGTTTTATCCCTCGGAGGAGTCTTACTGTATTCTTCTTCAGGCTTTGTGGTGAACAATGTGACCAGATGTCTGTTCAAAGCAACCGATTTTAGAAGTAATGGTGTCCAAAACCAAGAGTGGCTAGTTTATTAAAGAATATGTTATACCGACTAACACAGGGGATAGAAAATGATACCTACAGCATACCGTAACAACCTCTAAACATCGTAGCCCCCATTAGAGCCCGACCGATATTATCGGCCGATATTAGGCATTTTCTAAACTATAGGTATCGGCATTTCTAATGGCTGATAAATGAATATTTTAAAAATAAAATAAAAACAGACAAAACGCCCTTATAGAACTTAACAGAATTTGTCTCCAGTCTTGTTGGAAGTTATATTTATGAAGCTTACCAGGTCTTTTAATGCTGGTAACTTATCGTGTTTTTGTTCAAAGGACTGTAAGTTTGTATTTTTATACATTTTATTTATCAGAACTTTAATATATTTATGATGTTCCTCTGTTCCGTTGTGACAATAAAATAAACAAGTTTATTTTTAAACTGCATTATCATATTATTTTAGTGAAGACTCATAAATAACTACAGATAACTAATGTTAGGGAAAATGGGAAAAATATCGGCCGATATATCGGAATATCGGATTTTTAAATCAACAAACATTTGTATCGATCTTCAAAATCCTTTATCGGTCATATCGGCCATTTTCTACAAATAACCAGAATCCGGAAGGTGCTTTTGGATTAAATATAACGGGCATATTTTAAAATTTAATAACGCAATCCGATCCTTGTGGGCACCATTTTTCTTGGACCAAGACTGTGGGACAGTTCTGTCGAGCTGCACCTCATCCCCATCCATTTTTATGCGTGCTGCCAGTAAGCTGTGCCAAAGTGCTGATACCCCTCATTAGAAAAGGCAGGATCCAGGAAAGAGTCCAGCTAATGCCTGCTCACACTGACACCGCGATGGTGCAGGGTCTCCGCGGGAGATTTGAAGGTCAACAACAAAAAAACAGGTTGTAATAGATAGCAGAACTTGCGGCCTGTGAAAAGCCATTAACGTGGAATATCTTGTGCTATTGTACGAATGAGCTCCAGGCAGCTGGAGATGTACTCCCTCACGCTTGTTAACTCTAAATGAATTTGACTGCAGCAGGAAGCGGGCGTGCTCGTCGAGGTGACTGTGCGCGCATGTGAATCCAAGTGAAGCCTGTGTGATTTCCATCCTAGCAGTCAATCCATCCGCTCGGCGTGGGGGCCACACACGGAAAAAAAAGTGACACGGATCAGGAAATAGTGCAGCTATTCCAGCAAGTTGTTCATTATCTGGTGATATCTGAAATAATTCTATCCACTGAGCCCACAAAAACCCAACATTTTTCCTCAGGGCCGAGCCTGGGGAGGATCGGCTGCAGGCTGGCTGGAATATGGAGTTAACGTGGGTCACATCCCATCTCCAGTAGCCTTAGGCAGAATATGTTTCCCCATTTCCAGCAATTCCACATATCACCAGCACCGCCTTTTTTCTGTTACGACTACATTTATCGCCACGTTTAATCGGCATATATTCATTTTTCCAAAAAAACACGTTCTTTGTGAAGGGGGGTGCTGCAGGTGTGGTTAGGGCCTTTCTGATCCAGAGAGGGCACGAGGATTACAGCCACACTAGATTAAACCACCATCATTGCCTGCTGGGAATTCTAACAATTATCAGCCTTGTACTCCAGGGATGTTGGACCGATGGGGGGGGGTCCTGAGGCAGAGGAAGGGGGAGTGCAGCCAGGCGTCGGTTGTCACGAGGGTAACGTCTCCATCTCCGACGCCGGTCTGCCACATTGAGATAAACAGTGCCTGCCAGGCAAAAAAAAAAAACCCATCAGATGTCCCGAACGCACAGTTTGAGACACGGCGTGGACTATTCCGTTTCATGTGACTGGCTTAAGACTACCCTGCTGCTTATCTCCATTTGTTCATTCTGCATCCTTGGCCGCCGCGCCGGTCACCGATGCTGCTGTCGAAACGTAAACGCTCCCCTTTTTTCTTTTTTTTGTGTGCCACCCACACAAAAGCAGGCCCTCTTTGTCATTTTGGAGCAGTTGTAAATTGAAGGGCCCTTCTGAGGGCATTGGGGGAGAGGAACAGGGACTTTGTAATGAGAACATTAAAACAACATATGCTGCTCCTTTGCACCTCCGCACTTCAGACCGGCTTTTTTATTTCACCCCCGTTCCCTCTATTGCACACTCTGCTGTTGAATTCCCACTTGTCTCTTTTTGGAAAGTCATTGAGAGTCTTTGACAAAGACAGGCTGGAGTGAATGTGAAAGCCTGCCCCTGGCCTCGTCGCCTGGTAGCGGAGCGGGCCATCTGACCACCAGCGGTAGGTTGGGCCAAGTGGGGCCATTAGACCGAACCTGGGAGACCCGCGCAGCCCGCCACTGCCAAGCTGCTCCGCTCTCCTTCAAGCTTCAGACTACTCGGCCCACCTCGGTCACCTCCTCCCCCCCCTGCAGGTACCAACTCTTCTGCTCCAGATCCCACCGGAGCAAACAGGGGGAGAACTCCATCCAGTCAACCCCATTCTCCTGCGTGGGAGTGGAACAGACGTGGAAGAGCACTGGTGGCAAAATGGGACTCGAGAGCAGAAAGTGTCACAGGAGGTGCGGTCCCAGAAGGGCTGGTTTTATATTGTTTTCCAGGCGACCTTGAAACCATGGTACCATGGAAACATTTTCTATCTCGACTTCGCGGCGTGGCTCTGGTGTCGGCGTCAAAGCCCTCTCACCTCAGAACAGAGAGAAAGCGCCAAAGGCAAAAGGTTGGACATAATAGCAAAGCGCCTCCTGTACCTGGGGAGGGAGAGCATTAGCAGGAAATCTTTTGAGGTGCCGCCGTTCATGCTCCACAGCTCCTCTTCAGACAGGTAGCTAAATTTGAAAGCTATTGACGGCCTTGTTCAATCAATGGAACAACAAAGTCCTGAACCAAAGTGACTCGGAAGAAAAGCGAGGGTAAGTGAGTCTGCCTGACGGACGGAGAGGAAGAGAGAGCTTGTGATTGCAAGTGTTAATGTTTAAAAGGGCATGTGTTTATGTGTTTTAAAGGGTGTGTGTGATGTGTGTGTGTGTGTGTACAGGAAGAGAGAGAGAGAGAAAGGCAGGCAGGCGCGGAATGAAAGAGAATACCTGTGAGGTTTCATCGTGTAATATTAGCCTGGAAACTCACACCAAACCCTCCATGTTTGTTTCCAAGCAACATGTGCACTCGATGCAAATGCCCGTCAGCTAACACTGTGTTCAGCTGCGTTTGTCAGCTTTGTTTTCGTATCCAAATGAAGTCAGCTGGAACACATTAGACGGCACGCATTTATTCCAGGAATTAAGTAATATTAGGCCTTAATTATCAAAGCCTGTGCCCAGGCAGGACAAGACAATATTTGTATGCAAATGCAGAGGGGAGGAAAAAAACAAAACAGCGCTGTGTGGGAAATGCTAAACAGGAGCACGATAATGAAGCTTTTTCACTCAACCCAAAGACAAATGCAAAAAAAAAAAAGGAGCTCAAACTAAACAAGCAAATGTTTGTCGTTAGCATTTAGAGAATCATTTGATTTGGATGTATTTTGTTTGAATTACGCATTAAGCAAACGTGCAGATGTACCCTGCCTATAAGGTTCCCTCCATTATGTGATGGCTCGTTGTCACGGACCGCCGCTGTGTGTCTGCAGGACGAGGGATAGGAAGTGCATGCATCCTTCTTCATGCTACCCCTCCACCCATTGTCCTGCTGTCCCATGCACAGCCCATCTGCCACCTCCACACACGCCATACAGTAAAGTATATATATATATATCATTATTGATCTGTGCACCTTTCATGCTCACTCAGCAGACACATTTATGACTCTCTCAGTCAAATCCAGAGCAGCTTCTGAGAGCCTGGTCATACACAACAATCATCAAGGCAAATGAGCCTATGCAAACAATCTTTAATGAATCATGTTTTTGTTTGCTTCCTTCCCCCTCTCCAAACATTAAGGAACTTACCATTTGTCGTTAACATCAATTAGGAAATAATAATGTTGTCTTGTAAACAGCATTGTTCAGTATTTACACCGAGCAACCATTTGTACAGTTGCTGGCATCTCGTTTCCTTGCGAAGTGCCCTTGGAACCACGTCTTTTATATCTCAATTAAAGTGCTTTCCCTGCACTCCCCTGCTCTGAGCATGGCCATTATCACCATGGCTCTCAACAGTCTAATTATGCCCACTCCCAACACCACCACCAATCCCCCCCCCCAGACCCTACGCTGCGCCCACGCTGCTCTATCCTGGACCTTGGCAAACTCACCTCAGCCTCCCAGCATCCAACAAGAGAGCGGTGTTTGCCATCATTACGGCACGGTGCTGGCTGAGTGGCGCTGGGCGTCTCCGTGGGAGGCATCGATGAAATACCCCAGGGAAGACATGGCACAGCACGGCTGCTGCTAAACCCTGAACCGCCTGTCACTAGCACTTTGTCTGAACATGATAAGTTCCTGTTATGAGGCAGTGGTGCCGTGGCAGGGGCCTACGACCCCTGCAATCCAGCAGCAGAGACCTCCAAAAAAAGAAAGGAGCAGCTTCTGGTGTCTGGACAGAGGTGTTGTGACCCTTCTGTGTTTAGTGACAATTAACACAAAGCTGTCAGAGAAAGAAAACATTCATTTAATAACACCCACTAGAGCAACAAACATCTTTTGATCTGCGGCTGGAAAAGAGGACTTTTTGGAGTGCCCAGCTCTTTTAAGAAATTCATTAAAAACATTTTGACATTAAAAAATAATTATGTCTTCAATGGGAATGGATGGACTGAAGGCCACAGACAGACAGGCTTTTGAGGGGAAGGATATGCTGTTTTCTTGGGGTTTTTTCTTGTTCACAATAACAAACAGAAATATAGAATATTACCAGCCATTTAAAATATACAATGAGGAAAACAACTCTACACATTTAGAGCTTTAGATTACTAAAGATGTTCAAACTGAGACAAATAATGACTCATTCCTCCTGTGGCTTCAATCTCCGAAGACTTCTGGCTGTGAGTGATTGATGGCGTTCAGACCTTGTTCTTCAGACTCCTCATTAGTTGGATGGGTTTTTTACACGTAATTCACTTTCAAATGGAAACAGCACGAGAGCCGAGCTACTGGTGTTTCCGACACAAATTTAGCTCTCAGATGTGCTTAATTATATATATTTTTTATCACTTCAACGTTCACCTGTAAAGATCACTTATGACATGTGTGCGTGAGTGCGGACGATAAACTGCAAGTTAAAAAAAGAAGGTTTTAGAGTATTCCTCAAAAGGTTGAATATAAAACCCCATAACACCCCTCCGAGCCTTCTTCTGCAGAAAGACGGATGAATCGGCTCGGTGACTTGCAGCTTTCTATAGGCAGACTGGCAGCTTAATGGAAAATAAGGGGGGCAATAGAACTGCCAAAAGAAAAAAGTCCAGGGAAGTATGGAGCTACAACCAAAGCGCACCTGTTCTGCATAGAGAGCACAAATGAGACTTCACAATCATAAATCATGCACCTATAGTAGACAGGTACCTACTCATATTTAGACTCTGGGGGCAGATGCAGACTGTGGGAGTGTAGGAAGACTGTTGTTCGTGGAGTAAGCCGCCATCACTCAACAACCCGCTGCAACATAGCCCAGACATGCAAAAGGTCAAAAAGGAACAAATGAAGCACCAAACTGAAAGTGTAGTAGCGTTTAAGGCGGGCGGCTAGCATTCAGAGCATCTTATGAGTATATGCAGCGACCTGCCCGGCGCATGTTGCAATATTAAACCATTCCTCAATGAAGACAGGATCCTGTTTTTGAGGGGTAAAAAAAAAAAAACTGCACATACTGCATCTCCAAAAATAAAAAAATAATAATCACAGGGGTCCAATTATGTTTAGATGTTTAAAATTAAAAGACGTGTGACTTCTTCCCGGTGTTCATGAAACCACTTTTTAATTTATTTAGCAGCGTGCATCGCAGCGTTATCATCTCGGTGTATGGGAAACTCACGAGGGTGCACTTGGTTCTGTAAAATAGCTTCATATTCTTCGGCTGTTATGCAATCATGCAGAGCAATCATCAGACATAATGGTCCCCAGTAGATGGCTGGCCCTACTATCGCAGCCCCGCTGCCATGTTTAACAGTCGGCAGCAGACATTGTGGGCTGAGAGCTTTCAGCGTTTAAGCTTTCCTCAGAATCTAAAGAGGGTAAAAGATGACTCATTAGATAAAAAATCGCTTCTTGCTGTTGCTCGGGGCCCAGGTTTACAGCTACGGCTTATTATTGGATGCCGTGCTCCTTCTAACAGCAGCCTTCGCCGGAAGCACAAAGCTGTGTGAATCTCACAATGAACTCTGTCACAGGTATGTTTACTTAATAGTGTGGGAATATTTGTGGCTGCGGTGTTACGCATGAATATTATTACAGTGTGCTTTTATGAATGCAGAAACGGTAATTGAAGCAGGATCTATGAAGCCGTCTACCAACTGAGTGCACATTTCCTGCTTCAAGCTCGATTTTTTGCAAAACAGTTAACACAACTCGCCGCTTTACACCCAGTTTGGCTGTTTAATAACACACCTGTAAACATCGGCCTCTATCTTGCTACGCTTATTCTGCCAATTGCTTTTCCACACACGTGAAAACACTTTTAGATGATCTACAATGTACAAATCAGAGCTTGAGACGGAGGAGGAGGTCGTGCCAGGCCTGGATACGGCGCTCCAGGCTCCATGTTATATGGTTGAAGTCTTAGACCCACAAGAAAGGCGAGACTTAGCCATAAAGTTTTCTTTTTTGAGCACAAATGTTTGTTTTTCTACTGAACTTTTGTTGTCTGCGAATATTTTGAGGGGAAAAAAAACATCGTTAGTGTAACGTTCCGATACTTGAAAGAGCAAAAAGTGTTTGAAATGATCAGTGCATATTTGGTGCTTGGTGTGTGTATTCAAATCTTTGTCCTGAATTGACAAAAAAACACGATATTTTTTTGCAAGAATAGTTTGCTTTTGCAAGAGGTGTATAATGTTTTGTGGAAGGTTTTGTGGTTTGTTTGTCGTGTTTTGCAATAAGTAGAAATAGTTCAGGAAAGAAGCGTCGGCATGCCTTTTGTTAGCGAGTTTCAAGCTGTGATCACATTGTCCACATTTCTGACAACATGGTTAGCGTAATGTTTGCATGTTTTCCCCTTGACAGATTTATCAGCCTACTACTCTAATCCCCATTCAAGATCATAACAGGCAATTTTGTCTTTCATATGCAAATATAGTGATTAAGGAGTCAAGATGCACAGAAATCTAGAAACAATATTGATCAAGGACCGGTGCAGTCTAACGTTCAACAATCCTTAGATATTTGTAAGACTTGCTTGATGCAAATAGTTGAAGTTGTACTTAAACTACAGATTTAAGTTCAGATATGTGATGTCTTCTATTATTTTGTGCAGCAAACAGGAGGAATCCTTGAAATCACAACTCGTGTCTAGCATTCTTGCCGAATCATTTCTCCTGTGTGTGTGTGTGTGTGTGTGTGTGTGTGTGTGTGTGTGTGTGTTAGCTACTGGTTGCACATTAGATATGGTAGCAGTTATGGAGCAGAAAGACAGCTATGAGCTGTCGACCGATCAATCTCCTTGCATGCAGCACAAGTGCTCATCCTGTCGTTTCTTTGTCCTCGGAGCGCCATAAAAATCTATTACACACAACTTCCTGTTGAGGGACTCCATACCGACGCTCTTCATGGTCCGTCCTGTTGTAAACACCACACACTTGTTTTACTTTAAGCCCATCAGTGTTGTGTGCATTATGATGTGTGTGTGTTCGAGTGCTTACAGGTCATTTCTACGACATATTGTTAAAGTAACGGCTGCCGGTGAAGAGGCATAAATAAAATAAGGGGAGTGTTGTATACAACAAAAGGTCTCCGTCCAGCTATACCAGGGCAATCCTTCATTTATTTATTTAATTCAGCTCATAACCACCACAAAAATGCCACCAAAGAAGCAGGAGTATGTTTTATTTTTTAGCTTCTCTCTATAATGGAACATGGATGGACTTATGTATTTATATAGGCCCTTCTAGTCTTCTGACCCCTCAAAGCTCTTTACACAACATGTCAACCATGATTACACACACACACACACACACACACACACACACACACACACACACACACACACACTGATGAATGAAGGGCCATCAGGATCCAATCTAAATGCTCAATCAAATACACACAACTGTTTTGTTTTTCTGCTATACTGTGACCTCTGCACATCCCTTAGAATATATATTTATATACGTTCCTGTCAAGCTCTTTCGTTTTAAACAGAGTAGGCTTACTTTTTTTATATCTTTATTGTATTTTCCTATTCATTATTATGTTTCTTCTTTATGCAAACAAAATACCAAAGCAAATTCCTGGTGTTGAATAAACTGGAATGTGATTTTGATCTATATGCTCAGGCGAGTCAATGAGTCCGTATATAACTGCTGCAGCTTGCAACCATGGTAACGATACCTCATGGCACTTCCTCTTTGTGCCGGAGAGAGGAGAGCTCATCCTAAAGCTTGCCACTGTATTTATAACCTACACCTACAAAGCGACTCCAGTCCGGGGTTTGAGAGGGTAATCATTCCGGTTTACTGGGGCAATTAACATTATTAGTAACGCCGCTTCTTTTCCTACTATCAAAAGGCAAAAAACGCTGCTGTGAAACAGAAGGCGTTTGACGTTTCATGGCGAGTTTAAGGGTTCACGCGTGGCTCAGTGTGAATCCACTTGAATCCACCGATTGGCGTCACCTTGATTACAGCAGCGCAGGTGCAGGTTTGTCCCGCTGGCCGGGGAGCGAATGTGCACGGGGAGCAAGAACTGCACTATGATGCATCTCCTCTTCCATGCGTAATCACCTCACGTTGCTTTTCTTTTAGTTTAGACAAATTGGAGAGGAGAAAGTGGGTCTAAGGAGTTTGACAAAGTCTATTTTCGTCTATTTCGTGCACTTAAAGGGACAATTGATGCTAAAAAAAGGGTATAAAAATCAATTACTGTACAACATGCTGGTTACGTAAGGCAGTATTCGCTCACAGACACATATTGTGGGCCGGGCCGGTCCAGTCAGTCGGCGAGGTCGCCTGCACACGCCGCCGAGCTGCACATCACTCAGACCGCAGACACACAGCATCGTTAAAAGTCCATCCATCTGCAGCGAGAGTCTCCATGGTTTTCCCCCACGGGTCATCGTGGGGGGAGAGAGAGGCCGTCACAGAGACGCACTCTGTCCAAACCAACAAGGTGTTTTTCTTGTGAGATCTCAAACTGCAGCTCCACGGGGGAAACTATTACACCCTACATCTATTCTGTTGTGTTGTTTTGACGTTTCTGTATGATCCCATGTTTATTATTCTTTCAATTGAATGGTTTAATTTGGCCGATGACAATGGGAGATGTTTTTCTCGTTCAATTTAAATAAATGATAACATCACACCTCATGTCTCCACACACGCATACTCAAGAGTTGATGAGTCACTTCGCCTGACAAGTTGTCAATCAGCAGCTATACTTTCTTCTCCTACTTTGCTCTCACCGCTAAATGAAGCTGATTAATGGAGCAGCAACAATAAACATGTATAATAGTCGGTTAAACTGATGGCAGATGAAAAGGTTTGATTCGTATTTCACACAATCGAGGGGCAAAGACAGAAGCGAGCTGGAGTGAGTCGAAAAAAAGGAATCGAAAGAGAGAAAGTGAAAGATACAGAAGAAAGCCAAGATTAGGCAGCCAATTATTTAATCTCTATTGTTGTTTGCGACTAATGATGATTAGGAATGGCGCAAAAATAATTACAAATTCATAGATATGGCAGCAAACAAACTGTATAAACACAGCAGTGCGTATCTTGTAATCAACAATTAACAGCACAGCAAACCGCTGTTTGCTTATCGCAACGACACACATTGCTACGATACGCCGGCAACAAACTGTGCCGGCTGATGAAAAAGAACGCACTTCATAGCCGGACGCACTATGACTAAATGGAGGGGGGAAGAAAAGTTGTGAGTGTGTTTAAATAATTATTAAAGCTTGTTAATTCTTTACTCTAATAATATTCCCTCAGTGTGCGACTCAAAGATGCATCTCCTCCACAGAATGCTCCATCTTGTGAGGCCTTGTTTTGGTAATATAGCATACAGCGGCGGGAGGCAGGGATGGATGACGGGTGTGGGAACATTAATCAAACGCATGTGTTTTTGCAAAAATGTTCTCCTTGTGTTTGTGCCACCGGGCTGCTATGTGGCGCAACGGAAAAACAAGGGCAACGTCGGACAAAGTCAGCAAGTAGCGTGGTTAAAAGGGATATGTGATCATTTACCCCTCATGGGGGGTTCGAACAAAACCATCACCGCAATAATGCAGGAACGTCTGGAAGTGAGTGGAGATGGATCGGAGTGGCTGCCCCGGTTAATGGTGACGTCTTCATGGTATCCGAACCCCCGGGAGACCGCTGTTCTGGCCTCTAACCAATGCCTCCTACATGGCAGCCGCGCAGCCTCTCAGCATGGACGCTCTATGACGAATACCTTGATGACGTCTTGCAGGTTTCTGTGCTCTGATTTTGGTGCAACGTTCGAAACTCTGAATTATCAGTAAGAATATAATAGTCTGTCGATGTCGTTTTAGCCTTCGACAGATATTCTCCTGACTGCTGTGGAGGGAGAAACTGAAAGGATTATTATTAGCGGCTCCTTCCCTTCTTCCTCCAGCTCTCGTCACGTTCTCCTCCTCTGAGATATGAGTCATGAGTCGGTCTCAGAGGAGTGATGGGAGAAGATCACTCGTCATGAACACAACCTAATTTCCCCTCAGGTGATCTCTCAGAGGGGGTAAAAAAAAAAAAGACTAGGCTCTTCTTCCGGCGGCAAAAAGGTGCAGCATCAACTACATCCAACAAGTGTCTCTCAGCTGAAGACATGTTTTAAAGCGACAGAGCCCCATTAAAGAGAACCATGTTTCTACAACCCATGCCCTTTTCCAACCATCAAGATCCAACTCCCATTTTCTGGAAGATGACAAAACGGGGAGAAAAGCAGACCATTAATAGACCCAAGCATAAAAGATGACAACAATTAGAGCTCCGTCTGGTTTCAATGCAGCGTGTGCTCCTTCCTGTACGTTGGGGGGAGGGGCGAGTGTGATGTGTCGAGGTGTGAGATGATTATCTGGTAAAGTAAATTCACATTATGGCCCCGTAGGACTCACTTTACATTTTCATCCACACCTCTCCGTCTCGCAGCCCTATGTCTGCTTCCTTTCACATGCTTGCCTGTCATCATTAGCTTCCGTGTCTTTCCCTCTCACTCGTCTCCCCGCAGGACTGCAGATACAGAAATACAAGTGTTTTTTGCTTTTCCGACACAAAACAGCGGGGGTTTACCCTGAAAAGTAAAGTTCTCTAAATGATTTGTTCCCCGATTCTGATGCTCCACGCCGCTGCTATCCTATTAAACCTATAAGATATGATGATGATTTTACCCAGGGAGGTAAATAAAAGCTGTTTTCTCCCACACTGGGGCAGCTATGACAAGTTACCTAAACAAATAAATCGTTATCGTTGCCTAAACTTTCTCTTACACATCGTCCTTGGTGGCGAAATCCCCAAGCTGGCAGGGAAAGAAGAACAAAATAATATTTCCTTGCCACATCTGCGATCAGGCACCCGGGTGAAAAGTGGGAAAAGAGCTGCTGCAGAAAAAAGAACGGGCTCCGTCTGTCCCCCACAATGCTGCCTGCCTGCTCCCGAGGGCCCACGGAGGAATAATCAGTCATTAACTGGTGCAGGCCCAGCTTCAGCACCGGAGTGCCGTGTCCCTGCGTGGATCAATAGGCCAGGGTAATTAAAGAGCTGGCCGGGAGGGAGGGGGGGCGTGTTGCCAGTAAATCCACCGCAGCGACAGGATGCCTGTAGCCAGAATGACTACGACACCAACACTGAGCCGCTGAGGGAGGGCGACTGGCCGCACGCACACACACACACACACACACACCTTAACATGTCACAGTAGTGCCTGCAGAGGGGCTTATATACACGAAGCCTACGCACTCATTAAAAACTCCTGAATCCTTGTGTGCATGATGGGAGAGTTGTGTAATTGAAGTTTTCTTCTTTCTTTTTTTTTATTAAAATTGTTTTTTTTCTTTTTCTAGATTGTATTGTCATGTGAAAATTGGCATAGATGATAGTAATTACAGTGATTTAGAGTTGTGCGTGGTGCCCAAACACCAGAGGATTAATCGTGTCTTCTTGTGTAACCAAGTGGAGACGCAAATCTACTGAGCTGTCAGGACACATGGTGATTTAATTTCTCTAAGCTGCTTTATTTTTTGGTGTGTGTGTGAGTGTGTGTGTGAGTAATGTTTTATTGTAGAGGAAAAAACAAAGGTAGCGGCAAATTTAGCTGCATGAGCAATATTGTTTTTACACATCTTTTTTTTTTTTAAAAACAGATGAATTCCGTTTTTACTCCACGAGAGATGCTAGATGTGCGACTCCAATAAAGAGATGAAAGAATTACAACAGAAAATCCAGAGGGAAAAAGGCCAACGTGAATGATGTTTATTTGCAGAGGTTTAATGTGTCCTCGTGGAGTAAAGTTCAGCGTACCTAAATCCCTCAGCTTTTTGCGGGCTCCACTGTTTTTCTTTTAATCTGATGCATTAGCGCTCCTTACCTCCGTTCTAACGAGGACAGAGGGGTCTTGTGTTGCCGTCAACCCTCTTGGACTCACAAGACTTCCTTAAATCCAGCCCTCGACACGACAGCACCTCCACTCACTTAATGTAATCTGCACTACACCGTGCAAGGGAGCAGATAAGTGGTTTGCATTCTCTAAAAGTAGTGCACGTGGCACCCTGCTGATAACTAGTGAACGCACACGGGCGTCGAATTCATTAACATGGAGGCTGAGTCAGGATCACAGGAGATGTCAATCATGTTGACAAGAACAGACTCAGCGAGCTACAGGAAACAATTTACACCTTCATGTACAACAGCACCTCATTGTTAGTTAAAAGTTGTCAAAAGTAGCAACGGTATATTGCTTTAGTTCTTTTTGGAGCGCATAAGTTTAGCTATTTTAAGTGTGAGGTGAATAAAACAGGATGTTCACAGAAGTAGCAGCTCAGTTCTGAAACTGAAAATGTGAGGATGTGGCTGTGTAGCTGCTGTGACCTGGCAGCGAGAGGCTGCGAGCCTCGACTCGGGGCGAAGAAAACCTGGAGCTCCGGGCAGATTGTGACCCACATTGGCAGACTTCAGGTACGACAGGAGTGGAGCAAAAAAAAAAAAAAAAGAAAACGGAAATGGAGATCTGTTTTCTTTCAATTCTTAAAAACAAAATACTACAATTTCAGTCTTGGAGTGCAGATAAGGAAAACAGCATGTACAGCCAAGGGGAAGGGGAGGAAAGGGCAGCCTGTACACGATCACAGACATTTTAAAGACCGTCTATTTTATGGCCTAGATATTGATCACTTTAATGAGGCCCATTCAGCCGACAAACATCCTGTGTGTTTGGCTTACGATTGATCCAAGTTTCGTCTCCATGTTTTTGCCCCAATCCTGAAGAGGAAGGCGTTGTTGGACCTCCAGGTGAGTGGTTGGTTGGTCGGTCCATCAAGTCAAGCAATCTTTGCAGATGCTAATAATTTGCACCAATAAATAATTGCAAAAGGGCTCTTTTTGTTCGTCCATCTCTCCAACAATTTAGTCCACCATATCACGTAACTTGATTCCCATCAATTTACTGTGAATATTCGTAAAACCAATCTATGTTTATCTATGATGTTTGAGGACCTTCCGTTATCATCAAGACAAATAGGACCACAAATATCTACTTTAATGGATAAAAGGCCCTAAAAATGTTAAAATACTACTATTCATGATATCCAGAAGAAGAAGAAGAATTATGTGGGTCACATGATTGTACTGTATTGTACTGTGTCGTAGCCATCCTAAGGTCACATCTCCCATGAGCCACATCTCTAAAAAGCCTCCAGTTGTTGCTTCAGACATTTCTTGATCCAGGTTCACACCGGTTTGGAAATTCATTTTGACAGCCTAAGCCGCAGTGCTCAAGTACTTCAAGTTTGTTGGCAGTTTCCCTGTAAGACAATACTTTATTTCCCCCGAGTAAAAATAGCCTTTTTCTCTGTTGAGCCGTCACCGGCCCCCTGTGATGACTACCGAGTGTTTCACCGGAGACCTAAACGTGTGCACCTATTGATCTGGGCGCTTTCGGTTCCTAATGGAGCTCTTTAGTGGTGTTTTATTAAAGATAGTTACACTGGAAAAGGTCACCTAGTGAATCCTTTCCGTTAGAAAATGAAACAAAATGCACTTCAGAACGAGTCTCAAACCAAACATAATCAACTCTGTAGGCATGCAGGGGTCGGACGAAAGAGTGCAGCACAATTGTCTTTTAATGTTTGAACAACGTGGAGCCTCTGTAGCGAGGGCTGCCGCGCCGCAGCAGATCTGTTGTCCGCCGAGCCACGAGGGAAGAAGGGAGGTCACCCCACCGCCGCCCAGCCACGTTTGATATCACTTTCCTACAGGCCATTATATTCCTACCTCGCCCCAGACCCTCTCTGGTCCCGCTCCTACTGAGATAACTGCTTTTGTGTGTGTGTGTGTGTGTGTGTGTGTGCTTGTTACAAAATAACACAAGGTGATGGATTATCTTTCAAAAAATTAATTAGAATCCTGGAAAGATGATTTGTCAAATATATTTATGAAACTGGGCAGTGCAGTGCTGTTGTGTTAAAAAAAAAAAAGTCTGTTGGAGTACGAATACATCCATACTCATATATATATATACTGTGTTTTTAGTTATTATGTGTCCATTTTGTTTCTATTTTTTCCCTCAAACTAGACGATGAGACAACTATAATAATGATCTTGTTATCTCTAATGATCTGCCATCTCCAGGACTTTCCAGACACAGAACCTGACCCCCGAGTCCCACGTCTCTCCCCGGGACTCTATGCTGCCTGCTCCCTTGAGCCCCATTGATTATTTCATTCATCGACCCGACCAATGTTCTTTAATTAAGACGTACACGACAACTTTGTTCAGTGCTGTAAGGAAGCAGTAAACAGTAGAAGGAGGTGGTGGTGGTGGTGGGGGGGGGGGGGGGGATAGCATGAGATGCCTATTGATTTTTGTGGACAGTGACTCTGATCACTTTGAGCAGCCCAGGATCGACAAGCCGTCCCGCGGGGGCAGCAAAGCCTCGATGTGGCTCGGAGGAGAGCAGCCGATGGGCGTGTCCGCCGGCTCCAAACATTCCACAACTCGACAAAAAGGGAGGAAAGGGTATTAACCGTGATGCCCTTCGATCGGTCAGCGCCGCACACAGTCAGAGAGACAAGCTGACCCATTCGATTCGTCTGGAGACAGACCCCGTGTAATTGCAAAGAACTTCAAATGGTAAAAAAAAAAAAAAAAAGAGAGAGGACAGCGCGGGTCAACGGGACATCTTCGGTTGGAACGCGTTTCCCGAAGCTTATTGCACACGGAGACGGAATCAGGTGAGGCGGGGGAAAGGAAGAGACGGACAAAGTGTAAGGGAGGAAAAACACAAGAGCGCCGTCGGAGATTTATCTAAGCAGTTTCAGTCATTATCAGTCGAGGCAGGTATTTTCTCCTGGCTTTACCGGCCACTGTGCACACAGGGTCATTCTTTCCAGACAGATCTGTGAGCAGGAGGGACATATCTTAAGAGCTTAGAGGCAGCTTTACGCTGTCGTGTTTGGCAGAGTCTCACAGGTGGGGGGTCAGCACAAACAACACGAGCTAGGAGCTGCTAGACTGAAGCTCGTCACCCACCTGAGTGGATGCACAATGGCACACAAATTCAAAACGGCGGGCGTTGGACGAGCCCTCGGTTGCTATGGATTCGTTGCTTTATGCATATTCTGTTAAAAATTAAATAAAATACAGTGCACGGTGCACGTTTACCACAGTGCCATGAGCGTTTTTTTTCTCCGTGTTGTCATGGCGATGAAGATTACAGCTTTCTACATCCTGTTCTCTACTAAATCCAGCTTCTTATTAGAGGAGATCCCTGGACGTCTTTCTTTTAGGAGAGATCACACTCGGAGAATTTCCTCAAACTCCTTTTCAGCTTCTAGCTTTAAGGCAGTTTGTGCTGCGTGTTTATGCCGAACTGATGGTGAAACTATACAAGGACAGAGCAGCGAGTCGAGCTAAAGCAATGTTACCTTCATAAAAACACAGCATGCCTTGTGGCCGCATGGCGTTTATCATTGAATGCTATCAAGCGGAGAAACTGCAATCCATTTCTTTTACGGTTCCTGTACATAGGTACATCATAATGAGTCCAATAAAATGTTTTAATTGCTTATCATTTATTTTGTTTGTTTCCATGTAATCTGCGTTGTAGCTGCGGGAAATAGCATTAGCATTATCATTACAGCACTTATAGAATATAGATAAATAAACCAAAAACTTTCTGACACAATTCATTTGAAAACAACCATTAGATGGACTGTCACATAATGTGGTATAGAAAGATGAATCCTAATATCTTAGGACCCTAGATGAAGTTGTTAGTCTTGTTACGTTGCTAAGTCTTGTTTTCAATATTACTAAAGTAATAAATCAAGTCATTTTATCATAGATTTCTCTACATTCATACTTATTTTTTGCAACCAGGAGGCTATTAGGAACTTCCACGTTGGGCTTCTGTTCTATAAACTGGAAGCTGCAGCCTGAAAAAGCACACACCCGAGATCTCACCCCCTGATATCATTAATCACGTCGTACGAATTATTATAACGTTGCTGTGATTTAAAAAACGGAACACGTATCCCGTTCGACGGCATTATGCCTCATCTCGCTTCAAGCAACAGTAAAAACCAACTGTTAAAACATAAAGTCCACCGCCGTTCAATCGCCGGACTCAAGAGAAGTCGGATTTTTATTTTTACGTTCAGATGGCGGAGAGGTCGAATGGTCTCTCTGCTTTTAGGTTGTGGAAGGTATTCTCTACAAATAGATGCCACTTTGTCTGGAGGGTTTGCAAAAAACATAAATAAATAAAAGTCATCTTTTGCACAATAAAAAGGCTCTGCAATGGTTGAACCACCAGACTGAGAAGTGAAAGGGCAGACGGAGACGAACAGACCTTTGAGCAACGGTTAAATAAGAAGAGTTATTGGTAAAAAGAACGCGGGGGAACTATTGAAGGAAAGAAGGAAAACATCATCATAACAGGTGACTTTTGAATACAGGTATGTTCAAGTATCCACATACACAACTTAGAAATTAATACAACCCTGTCTCCTAAAAACATCACATTCCCATCATCTGTGTCTGAAGGCCTTAAACTTGCATTATCTCTACTGGCCATCAGGGGGCGACTCTAGTTACAAGAAGACGTCTGATTCCATAGAAGCCTATGAGATAATTAGCCTACTTCTCACTTGATTTATTATCTCAGTAAATATTTTAAATATAAGTTTATGGTTTCAATCTCTTGTTTCAAGTCTTCTTCGATACAGCATGATGTTCATTGAGGAAATTCTGATCTCATTTAGAGTAAAATAAATGATAAAGCAGGGCATGTTTTCGGGACTTGAGACGTGACATGCAGCTCGTTAACATGGAGATCACCGAAGTCAGCGTTTATTTTTAAGATGATTGATTGATTTACAAGCCAGCAAATTCATGAGCAGATGTTAACGAGGATGTTGACTCAATTTTTGCTCAAATGTCGATCTAAAAAGTTGCATGAATTCCAATATGACTTTTCAGATGAAGGTCGCATTGCAAAAAGATCAGACGTGCGTCCCATGTAGGACCACGTATGAGACAAAATCATGTTGTATCTGTGCTCCTCTTCTACTTTACCTCATACTGAATGATTGATTCATCGGCTCCACATCGATGCTATCAACTCCCACGTTTTAGTGACATGTTTGGGTGAGCCTAATGACAGTTTGACAGGGAGCCAATCGAGAGCAGACAAGAAAAGGTGATTGAAATTCATTGCTTTTGAACGGCTGTAATTTCTGTCCCGGTCAGAATACGCCACCTGTACTGGGCATTTCCCTAACCTGCAATTAAACAGGGAGCACATAAATCATTGGAGGAGGATGAACGACAGACGGGAGGACCTTCAATCGCTGCAGGAGAATCGATTTTTATTAAAATTAGACAGAGGTAAGTGATAGATGTCTCTTTTTTTTTATCAAAGGACGTAGTTATGAGATGGAGCATTTTCTTAACTTTTTGTCTTTGCACCTTATATTTAACCTTTTTGTCCCCCACCATAATGAAATGAACAAGTGTGAATAAGCCAACCATCTGTCTGTCTACCTGTCTACCTGTCATCACATATAACCTGGCTTTCACAAGACTTCAAGAAGTGGTATTTTTTTTAAAAAATGGAGGACTTTTGTGCTTTTTGGGTTATTTATGAAACCCATCTTGACCAAATGATGCGTGTCTCATACATATATGATACACACACACACACACACACACACACACACACGACACACACACACACACAGGTAACTCCCATGGCACAAAGCCATTATCCCTGTGTAATTTAGGCCAGCCCTTTGTAACATGGTAATTACGGCAGATGGTAAGACATAACGGTAATCCAGAATTGCTGACGGGTCGCTGAATGTCCACGGTGAGAGGGAAGAGGTCTGTCTCTCTGATTAGCGGGACAATCTTTTCATGTTTTATCTCCGAGACACAAGCAGAGGATCGAGGTGGCCAGGTTGCCTTTAAATCACCGAGTCAATTACCTTGTCCATATGGGACAGCAGTGATTTGGATATTAAGGACGGGCAGAGTTGGGAGTGGAGGGGCTGTATCAAAGGGGGTCTCCGCGAGCCTTCTCGCGTCCCTCGAGGCCACACTTATGAACACCTGACTGACTCTGATTCGAAGCTGTGCTGGTCCGCGATAGCTTCAGTCGCAGTTTTGGCAGTTTGAGATGAGATGATAGATGTGGCACCTGGTCTGAGAACAACCGCTAACATCTCCAGGGACTCCCTTAATTAGCTTCGGATTCACATGATAGCACCTCAATGTCTGGCAGCACAATAACACCCACGGTTTTAAAATATATATGTTCAGAGAGTCAAAGAAGCACTGTGCTCACGATGGATGTGACGGGGTCTTTTAAGTAAGATATAAGCCATACATGAAAACAGCATGTATAGAATACAGTTAATAAAATAATAATACATAAATAATAAGAAAACAGAGGTAGCATGTGGCACAGGGTTGGAGTCTGTGTGTGTGTGTGTTTTATTTAATAGAGCAGCATGTCAAAAACATGTATATCCATCACCAGCGTATGTGACACTAAAATTAAAATGACTAATAGCACATGTCAGGCTGGCAGGAAATCTTGATTAAATAACCACTGAACGGATACTCAACACTTAGACTTATATAATGAACCAATGAATAATGTTGCCCCCTCACTCAGACCTCCCTCTTATTTGCTGAAAATAATTGATCACACACTTGAAGGAATTAATCCCAATATAATAAAAAGCAATTAAAAGTTTGGAAAAAAACATTTCCTCTCCATAAAGCTGAAATTATTGACAGATTTTCTTCTCAGATTTCAAGACAGTATAAAAGTTCCGTTGTTGACACAGATGATGATGAGAATGACCTTCTTTTTTTTTTTTAAACATCACAGTCCATTTCTATTCTCAGACATTCTGACGGGGTTAATACAGCTGATCTTTTCTACTGTGATCAGACTTCGACTGGCTCACAAGGATAAAAAAAAAAATGTCCATTTACCTGGAAATGCTTTATATGGTGCTGATGTGCCTTGATGCGGTCTATCTTGGTGATTATACTGTATATGTATGTGTTTAAAATGTTGTTTCAGAGAGTCGGAGGAAGCTGACAGACATGATGTTTTGAGACGAAGGTGTTTCCTTTCATTTCCTTTTCTATTTTTTTGGCACTTTGTCACAGGCTGGCTGATCAAAATGATCCACTGAGGTCCCCGACTGCAGTGGATAATCCAAGTGATCAAAGGGTCTTAATGCAATATGAGGGTTTTTAAAGGTCAACCGCACACCTGCCATTTCTTATAAGTCCTGTGCTCTCCTCTGGCCTGCCAGCCACTAAAGGTCACATCATACTACTTTCCCTCAGACAAAAAAAAAAGAAGACGGCAAAGGGCTCCGTGTGGAGGGGGACCATTCTTCATCTAACAAGGGCCACAGGAGCAGACGCTTCGTTTATACTTCATGCTGTCGTACTAAATTCGCAGCGAGCTCTTTCAACACTGAGTTTACGCAGATTTAAAGGTTTAAAGCCACAGAATTGATTAAAGTCACCGCGGCTCAAGAGGTATTTGAATTCCTGTGTCGTGTTTTCACTAAATGATCACATCCTCCATATTTTACAATTATTTTTAATAGAAGGTAGAAGATGTACTGATTTGTCTTTTCTGGGTAGAAACATGACAGTCGGCTCCATATTTCACTGATTTTAAGCAAATGATAACACAACGATACTTAACTTCAGTTGATTATACATAACAAAAATGTTTACTTAGTAATATAATATTTAATTTCTGCAAATAGATCCTGCCAAATCCTACACATTGTTCCTTTAAGTGACATGCAAATTGAATTTGCGTGAATGTTGAATGAACTTTGTTTTACCGTAGTTAATAAGTACATTTTATTCCCAAATGTCTTGTTTTATTTTGTTATGTGCACATTTGTGCATGCCTGGCTCACTTCTTTGTTTTATTGTTTTGTCATATGTATTGTACATGTACATGTAAAGGAGAGATTATCGCGATGTTAATTAAATGATGCTTGTCCAAAATATGTCATTGAAAGATGTAGAAAAACATGAGAATAATATGAACGCTTCCATTTTTGACATTTACATTTTACCGTATAGAGCCTGGGAGAAAAATGGAGCTAATTAAGAATCGAAATGAATTTAATTCATCTATTGTGTCTTGTTGGAACCCGGGAGCGTTGTAAAGACTCGACCAAATAAAGCGTGTATATGTGGCGAAGTATTCATGAGTTTTAACACTGAAAACACTGTCAATTGATCTCTGGCATTCTTATGTCGGTGATGTCGTTCTTTCTGTATTGAATTATGGAAGAAAAAGATACAGCACTGTCATATTTAATTGCTAAATCTCGCTTCGTACCACAAAGAGGCAAATAACGGGTGCTTGTGGAAGTTTTAGGATAACCGTCATACGATGCTTGTTGTCCATGAGTTAATTTCAGTACATAAATTATTGGTGGAACACGATGCCTTTAGCAAGGATATATCGTAGGAGGACTGTTTTTTCAGAGTGGCTGTGAGAGCCTGCATGTCCTGTGATGGCTGCACCGGTTCTGGTTTCTGACCATTTAATTATAGAAAGTTTGTGCAAAATTGCAGCCGCTTTCATTCTCTGTCGTCAAAATCCTGCTCACACTGCTCTAATGTGGCCAAAAACAGACCTCTGTAAATATGGTTGTATCATCTGCTGCACAGTTGCTATCGTTGCCATTCGAACTAAGAGTGTAGGTGTGGATTTCCCCCCCATTAAATTAATAATTATGCACAATACAATTCTATCAGGGAAGTGACCATAACAAAACAAATATAAGAAGATCGTTGTTTGTTGTGTGGGTGAGCCTAATAGACAATTCTCACAAGCAAATTGTGTAATAATGACGGTTAAATATTGAAGGTGCTACATATTGTTTTTATTTGCCTCCATTTATTTGTGAACTGTATATAGAAGACATCACATATACAGCAAGGAAAGAGTGAAATCTGGTGTACAGATATCTAGCAGAGCGGATATCACCATCATTTAACCGTTTAAATTGTATTCAATCTTTTCATATTATGCAAATTTCATGTCATTGCTGTCACTGCTTACTGTGAACGCAGCTTTTCCACACTCAAGCTGGTTTACACCTACCTGACATCTAGCGTGGATGATGATAGACTAAGCAATCTTTAAGTGTCCCTAAAGTTAGATGATTTCACTAAAGTGCTTTGTTGCAAAGTGCAACAATTGCAGAATACTGCTGTTGAAAGCTTAATGTGTGACAGCAGACAGGAGGATATACAAAGGGAATATAGTATTGCCTTTTTAATAAATATAGTATGGGTTTTACAATTGTATGTTTTGACAATGAATAATAAGTGAAGTTTGCTTTTCAGTGCAAGCTCCTATAGGCCCAGGTTTTTTGGAAGTGGAAAAGATTTATCTAAATTTGAATCAGCATGTTCTCAGTCGATTCCTTGGAAACAACGGTTGCTATGTGGTGATATATGGAATAAAAACATGTTGAAAACAAGTCACAATGGAACAGTAATTGCATGCATTTTTTTAGCTTTTACCTTTTCTTCCACTACTGTTTTTGAAGTGGTAACCAATGGTTACAGGAAACATCCCATGCAAGGCCTCTATTATGATTTTCTTTCACTTTACTTTTTTGCAGCTTTTTCAGATGACATTTATTCTGAACCCATAATTCTTGGCTTTGTGTGTTGATCACATGTGTTGGTTATAATTTAATCAGACTTTGGTTTTAATTAGGTATCTTTGTCTCGGTATCTTTGAGGAGTGATAGAGAGTGAGCTTTCTGCTAAGCACCAAAACGTATTGCTCTCAGAAACAGTAGGAATACTATAACGTAAGCTTTTTATTTACAGTACTTTACCCACAGGAATGTAAAAACATGTTGGATACATGGAATATTATTTGATATAAACTCTGCCAGAATTACAAACTTCCAGAATTACAAATAATGCAGTAATATAGGTACCAAAATGTGCTTTATTTTGAAGTTGGATGCATTTTTATGTTACACCACTGCTTTTTAAGTCTCACTGGAGTTTACGTTCACCTCCAGTCTGCAGACTGGCTTGCCACACATTTTAAATACTGAATATTTTATGTGAGTGGTGACCTTGAAATTGTTAAAGTGCAGGTAAGTAATGTTTACAAGGTATTTCCAAGATTAATATGCAATGATCACATTTTCCATCACAAGTAACTTGTCAAAGACTAATTATAAAACTAAAGAAGACCTTGTGATGGGAACACACCAGGACCAGGGGCCTACTCCCATTTGCTCCATTAGCCACACCCGTCTCACAAAACCTAGAAAAGTAATCAAAAACGGCTAGTAATATCCACTACTGTTCGAATCTTCAGGAGAGGTATCACAATTTCATAAAAAATAATTGGGATTCACGATATCATCCCAATGATCATAAAAAATGCCCCTCTTAAAATGTCACTAAAACATACTGGAATCGTTTTAACTTGAATTGTGTGAAGAAAAGAAATATTTTTATTGCATCACAGAGAAGCCAATTTTTTTTTAATGAATAGCCATTTGAGTAAAAAAAAAAAAAAAAAAAAAGCTTAAATAAGATAATCATAAATCATAAGGTCCCCCAAGCATGACATCGTCACTAAGTCGTTGACAGCTGTCGTCAGTGGAAAGGAGATTGTGAGGAAGGACATTAATTACTAATGCTGCCTCAATCAGACATTTATGTCATGTTGCCTTAAGAATAACCATGAAGATGTCCTCAAAGTATTTTTTTTTTATCACATCTGTTTCAAAACTTTGGAATAATTCACTGCAAAACCTCCTAATGTGTATGAAGTTCATTATTGTCACTGTGCAGCATTGTGCAATGAAGGAGGTTGTTTGTGATGCTGATTAGCAAGCTTCAAACTGTTCAACTATACCGATATAGAATATATAATCAACAACCAGCTCGTTGGTTTGACTGACGTTCAGCAGCTGCTTGTTTCGCCGAACACAACTTTGCAGGATTGTTGATTTCCTGTACTCTGGCCGGTGATTATGGAACTTGGGGGATTGCAGTCGTGGGTGTACAGCGTGAACAGGAGGGGGCTGAGCACACAGCCCTGGGGGGCTCCGGTGTTCCACACTGGAGTGTCGGAGGTGTGGCGGGCCTGGGGTCTGTTTGTGAAGAAGTCCAAAAACCAGTTGCTAAGTTCACCAATCAGTTTCACAGAGGAGATTGTGTTGAATGCTGTGGTGTAATCAACAAACAGCATTCTAAATGAGGTATTGTGATTTTCGAGATGTGTGAGGGCTGAGTGGAGGGCAGTGGAGCCGGCACCCTCTGTGGAGCTGTTGGGCTCTGTATGCAAACTGGTGAGGGTCCAGGCTAGGGAACCAGAAGATAGCTGTTTTAGCTCTGGACCCTTTACCTCTCCATTTGCCTCACTAATGATGTCATTCAACATCCCTGAACATGTGCCGTCTGTACATTTAACTTCGTCTATCCACACTTTAATTGCTATTTCTGATGGTTTGGCGTGTTAAATCAGCTGGGAGTAGCCAAGCCAGAATCAGGGAGCTATGGTCTGATTGTCCAAAGTGAGGGAAGGGGAGGGCTTAGTAGCTGCCAGGAATATTTGTGTAAACATGGTTACACCACGTTCACTCTGGTGGAGATGTGGACATGTTGGTGGAGATCTAAGATTTCTTCGATCAATATCACAAGCTCTAATAAAAATGCCATCCGGTTGTTTTGCCATGTGATGACCTCGGGCATGAAGCCTGTAGAGACGTCTACAGAACAGTGTTTTTTTCTTTTCTATTTCATCTTATTTTGCAGCAAACACACATTAGATAAGTGAGTGGTATAACCCTGGGTCCTAGCTGGGTTAGTTTAGCTCTTATTCCGGCTATCTTTCTGGGGATGTCGAACCCCTTTTGACGGTGTTAGGTCCGGCCAGTGGATCTCATCTCAAGATCCAATCCTTGCACTTTATTTTCCAAATTTGATGAATGTATTTACCTCTGTGCAGTTGCTTCAGTGTCCTCTGATTGTAGAGTCCAACTCCTGTCCAGCAGTTGATTACCCTGGTCAGGCCAAACACAGGTAGAGGTCCTGCTTGACTGTGATTTCACACAGCTGAGTGTTTTTTAGTGATACAGATCAGCAGTGACACATTAAATCTGTCTTTGATCTATATACACACGGTCTGGAAAACACTATCAATCTGTAATTTCCTCGCTACTCTGCTTATATCCACGTCCTCTTGAAACATCTGCCTGTAATTAACATCTGGGAGGTTCCATTTCTGCACCTCTAATAAAACAAAGCAAGAGTGGATGATTGCGAAAAGGAAGTCTATTTTTTCCCCTGAGTGGGAGATTTTGTTTGTGTTGCTGATGAATAGTGTCATTTTGCACTGAATTGAGCCTCAGCTGTTATCGTTCCGGTGTTAAGTGTGTTAAGTGCGGCGTTGGTCTGATTTAAAGTTGAAGAAGTGGAAATAAACTGGTAGAGAAAAGCGACGGTTGGAGAGACGGACTAAAAGGAAGGAGTTATCAAATGGGAGGAAGGAGGTGAAAGATGAACAGACAACAGAGCTCGTCCAAGGTCATACTCCCTCCATTCATCACCACTTGTCACATTGGTCCCCATGTCTGAAATGTCCTCTCGGTCCCCTTTGCACCTCTGGGATGACCACCTGAATGTCTGTCGCCTACACACCACACGCACTCACCGCCGATCCATAGACGACATCATTCAGGTACAAAGCAGGAGACGGGGAAGGATACGGTTTCCTGAAAAACCACTCACGTGTTGATAGCTGACACCTTAAGTCATGCATATTGATTAAGTCCTGGAGGCATTAGTGAAATCAGTTGAATCTGCAGAATGGAGAGGTGGCGTGAACGGCGCGGCGGTGAGTGAGAGACATTTGAATAGGAAAGGGGGGCTGTGCTGTAGCGATACGAGAGGTAAGTAAACCAGCTATCAGGATGCATTAACGATACGCCGCCGTGATTGACGGCGTTTCGTTAAAACGAGACGCAACCAGGTGGATGAGTCATCTTGGAGCCGTGCCCTCACCAGACGGCCTCATTGTCCTCTGTGAAAACATTTTCCAGACTTATTTATGGGAAAAGTTTCTATCCACTTCATTGGCTCCCTTCGTTTTTGCAAATTACCCTGAACGAAAAAAAAAAGAAAAAAAGGCTTGCCCTCCACTTAGATGTCACTGTCTCTGCAATTATTGTTATTATGATGAGGTGCGGCGCGCTGCGGCCATCGGTGCGCTTCAACCTATTGCACGGTGCCCTTTTTTATTTTAAGTCTGAGGTGGTTATGAAGCCCATAACCGGTAATGACGGCGACAATAGCCGAGTCATGCCTTTAATAAAAGAGCGGCGGCACTCCAGGTGTTCTGGAATCGGACCAATGTTTGTGCAGAAGTCACAGGGACAGACAGTGTTTGCAGCCACACATTATTTTTTTTTCCAGGAAAACCGTCTCTAGCTTCCCGGCATCTACCTCAGCGGCGAGGAGAGAGGCTCCTCTTCGAATTTCCTGCTGAAATCCAATGTGGCGTCTTGAGTTTCCAAGAGAGGCGCGTTATGGCTTTTCAGTCGTGATTATGAGGTGACCAACGCCGCGGACAGGAGGTCGGAGACCACATGAAACCAGACGCCGCCGTGAATGCACATTAAGAAAAAGGGACGCTCTCCTGGAAGGGAAAAAAAAAAAAATACACGAGCACCCGGAAGCACAACGGGGAGCAAATATATACGGCTCACTCCCTAATGTGTGCATGTTCTAAAACGCCTTACAGACACAATCACAGATGCATCCTTCGAGCTAAGAAGCATTTATTATTAATAGAGGAAATCATAGGGGGCTTTTAATTGGAGATGCTCTAGTCGGTGTCTCAGAGGTAAGCGGGGTGCTGTCACTGTCGATCTGCAAACTTCCTCAGCTCGGGGAAAAAAGACGGTGGGACGTCGCACTTTCATGTGCACCTCCTGTTGACTGTGAAGGATGTAATTTGAAGCCGTCCTTCTCTCACCACAGCTTCTGATTAGCAGCCCCGGCTCCCCGGCCGCCGCATGCTAATTCGGGAACGGCAGTCTGGGAATCACCACTATTAGCGGCAGGTAAAGAGAGTAAATGGCGGCAATATGCAAATGATGGGAAGGTATCACCTTGGCTGTCAATCACAGGGGTGAAATTTGGAAGAAGAAAAAGATGTATTCTGTGCGGCCCGCTAATAATACCTCGCCGGAGGGAGGGAGGGAGGGAGGAATGCAGATGAAGAGAGACGAGGGGATAAATGGAAGCTGTGAGGAATCAAAGCCGGCTGGCCCGCGCACATGTGAGCCTGTGATCATGGCAGGCGTTCAGTCTGTGTGAAATGAGCTCAGACACTGTCCGTTGTTAATGACAGGAAGGCCTTGGGAGCCAGTACACTCCTCATCATCAGAAAGCTCATTGCTGCCTGCCCTCACCAGCTTGTCTCCTCCAGCGGTGGAAGAAGTACTCCGATATTTTACTTGAAGTCGAAGCAGCAACACCACAGTGTTGAAATACTCCAGCAAAAAAAGTCCTGAATTAAGAAAAATGTAATTCAGCAAAAGTACAACAATAGTCGTACTAAATCATGGTTGATATTCAGAACGACTCATATCAGAATAATGTGTAACGTGTATTGGATTCTATAGATGAATAATTAATTTTTAATGTGTACATCACTTAAATGTTGCAGCTGCTGAAGGTGGAGCCACTTTATGCACTGCAGGGTGGTTTCATCTACAATAATACATCTTAATGATTAGATTTTGTTTTAATTATCGGAACCTCAAATTGCAATCAATGCAGCGCAGTTAATAGTCCAGCATTTGAGATGTAGCGGAGTCAAAGTATACGGTAGAAGAAAATAGTCAAGCAAAGTACAAATACTTCAAAATTGTATGTCAGTGTGGTACTTTAGTTTATTTTCCACCACTTGTCTCCTTGACTTTCTATGCATTTCCATAATGACACCTGAAAACCTTTTTTTTTCCTTTTTTGTATGTTTTTTTTAAACTTTTTTTTGTTTAAGTTCAACGGAGGCATTCAGGATGGATGTTAATATCGCACATTCCATAAGAAAAGCAGACAGTATCTATTTACAGCCCAGAGATATGGGATGTTGTGTGGATATTTCATGTCTGAACCCCAGCGCGCCACAGACCTGTTGGTCAATCTCAGTGTGCGGTCTGGCACCAGGATCTGAAAGTCCCTCTTGTTTGTCACATTTTGACCCACTTTGCCTGACAGCTTACAAATCAGAGCCATCAGTCCGTGTGCCAACTGTGTGTGTGTGTGTGTGTGTGTGTGTGTATTTGCACACCCTCCAGCACCACCTCCACTCATGGCGCTCCCCAAGAGGCTTCCAGGGCCTTACCTCATTTGCACTCATCACAGTAACTTGGGACAGGGTTGACAGGCTCATTTTCCCCACTCTGCATGGCACGGCACAGCAGCTATGCCTCGGAACAACCAGGCACCCAGAGTGGTTTTATAATTAGCTCCTTGCTCTCCGCCGCTAATGTAAATGGAGCAAGAGCCTCCCTCTCAGTGTGTATGGTTGGCAGGCACTCATCATATGCATGTCGCAGCCGATGATAGGTCGCCGCACGACGCCGTGCGCCGAGCGGGCCGAGAGACCGAGGCAAGCGGCGTCGCGATCATGTGCAGACGGCGTTCGGCGTTTTCGCCACTTAGCGGGGGAGAATTGTGCTCGGGGCAGGTGGCTGATTGCTTTGATGTGAAATGATTGCGATTTCGTAGGGGCTCCGAGTTGCACAGACCACAGGCACGGCCCGGGTCTCGTTGGTCACGTGGTCTGGTCTGGCTCGAGTGCGCCCAGTGCTGCAGCCCACCTGCTCCCCACAGGTCCAACAGGGCCAGGGGCAGATGTAGCTGTGGGTACGTTGGTGTTATTGTGGGAGGTGAGAACTCAGCTGCAGGGTTACACCTCCAGGTAATGCCTCGAGATAAAAGAGCATGGTCACGGCGAGGAGGTGAAAATGAAAAAGGGGGAAAAGGTCTCTGTGGGTTAGGGTTAGCGAGGGCACTTCCTCAGAAACCTGCCTCAATGTCGGGGAATAGAACAGAATGAAGACTGTGTAGTGAAATCGCCATAATCTTCTGTTTTCAACATCAAATTGGTTCTAAGCCTTTTGTTGCTCAGCTATATTATTGTAAACATAAAAACAAGTTCATACTTGTGGGCTCTGGATGTCACAGAGGATTTTAATGTACACAGTGTCTCTCATCCTTCCTTCCGAACACCTTGGTGGTCTACTTTTCCCCCTCCCTGCCTCCACAGGACAGACAGCATCTGTTGTTCAGCCATGCTCACACAGCGGACAGAGTTGTGGAGAGTGTAGAGGTGGAAATGGAGCGATCAATTAGATTTTAACAAATGACTTTCTGTGTATTACCCAGCAGCTGTTAAATCGGTCAACCTTAGCACACTGCTCTCCCTCCGAGGGGACGGAGGAGGAGGGGGGGGGGGGTGGGGGGGGGGGGTGCTCGTCTGAGCGGCGTGCTGCATCACGGCGAACCGCCGGAGAAAGTCAGCCGTGGCCCCGGGCGGGAGTGTGCTACTCGTAGCGTGGCTGTGCGGACGGAGACGGAGGGGACAAAGAGTGGAGGATGGAGGTGGGTCAGCTGGACCCCAGGGAGCCCCTGGTGGAGATGATGCGAGGACTGAAGGCCAGGAGATGGGCACGCCGCATATGGAGGTCCATAGCTACCTCAGGCGAAGGCCGGCCGGGCCATTTGTTCACTTCCTCCGCTGTTAAATATATAAATAAAACTATCCCACTGTATCCATTACACACGCTGGCAGGCAAAGGCAAACAGCACGGGCAGAAACAAGTGAGCAAGCAGAGGCACAAACCCACTTCACAAAAGGACAGACCTACTTTAAGTCTTACACCAGGAGCCCAAGTCTTTCAGGGCACAGTCGCAACTTAGCGATTAAGCTCCCTAAATGGTGTAGTTTTATGGCGAAGTGCTACTAATGGCTCAGCAGAACATCTTAAAAGGGCCACTTAAAAGCTTGCAGGCCCATAAACTGTGAGACACACAGCAGTGGGATCTGACCACACAATAGTCATTTCAGCATGGCGGGTTGTGTGTGTGCGTTAGAGGGATGAGAGCGAGCCAGGCGGACACGGAGGCGGTGTACAAGGTGTGAGCGGGCGACACCATTTCACTTTGCTTTGGATCGTCACCTCTGGGTTTCGTTCCGGGCATATTTTCCAATAGCTGCCAGATTGGAAACAGGCGAGAACGCTTGGATGTGTGATGATGCAAGAGGAAGTTATTCTCACCTCGGATACATAGACGGACCCACAAAAAGGTCAGCTTTCCGAGATGCACGTCGCCCGCCTGGATGCTGTATTTGCTGGGAGAGCAGAAAAAACAAGAAAGTACGAAGAAAACTTTTTTTTTTTTTTTAACCTGTAGTCAATATTTAAATCAGTAGAAAAGAACTGCTTCCAACAGCACAAGGCCTGTAATCGCCGCTCACATTAGAGAAGAAAGCCTATATTTTTTGACAAGTACTGTAAATTGGAGGTTGGCGAGGTCTAGTATTAACTTTTGATAAGATGGAAGGTTGCCATGTGAACGGACCCTTAAGGGGAGGAAAAAATAGAAATAATACAATTTGTCACATAACCCTGAGAGAGTTTTATGGAGGAAAAATATGCTTCTTGTAGGTCTGATCGAGTCGCTACACGAGGGTGAGCGTTTGAAGAAGATGGTGTCTGGAGATTTTTCTTGGTCGTTAGCGTCTCAGTGGAAAAGCAACCACGCAAACCATCTGACTTCCCGATATCGGTGAAGACGTGTTTGTTTTTTGTTTTTAACAACCGGCTCTAGTTTCATCAACATTAGCCAGATGTTAAGCATTTATAACATGTCAGGGATTTTGTTTTCTACATTTGCGTGTCTTGTTTTTTTTTACCATTAGCACACATAAGAAAATGTTTTTAAGTTTGTTGGCTTTCCCTGCATTTTTCATTAAATGTGCATGAGTGACTGGGATGAATTTTTCATCCAGGCATTTCAAAAACACCCAAATTAATAAGAAGCTTTTAACAGATTGGATTCCGTCTTTCTGCCCACAGAGCGGTTAGCGGCGGCGAGGGGGGGGAGAGACATCCGCACAACAAACGCTGCTGCTCTGACTCATCCTGATAAAGCAAAAATGTAATTTTGTTTATGACGAGAATTACTCTCCAAATTAATTTCCACAGCAATTAACGTCGATGCCGCACCTAGAAGATGCCGTCTGCTCTTTGGAAGAGGTGATAATACGCAAAATAATTGAAATGATTATTAAATATATTTTTTGTAATGGCCCTCTTTTTTAATAGAGTTTTTCCCATCATGAATGCCCTATGTTGTCAGTGATGTTCAATAGCCTGCGGGCTCTCAGATATTTAATAAATATCCCTTTATTGTGCTTTACTCCAAAGGTAAAGCTCAAGTATTGCCTCTTGTTCCTTTCATATCGCTCTTCCCCCATTCAGTCACCAACCCCAAGCCCCATAACCCCATTGAGTATTTCTTAATTAAACCTTTATTTATCTACTTGATTGGTGTATAAAGGGGGGCAAGGTTAAGTCCCCCATTCTCTATCTTATATTGGGACCTGGTTCCAGTCCCGAGGGAATAGCCCTTTCACAATTTCAGCATCAGGCCCTCTGAGTGCTATAGCTTGCATAGGCGTGTAAGATAGGGGGCTTAATAATAAGGAGGTGGGACAGCCACGCATCCTGTGGATGGATGGAAACTAATGAGATGAGAAACAGAGGAGGGAGTGAAGATAGGACTGAGAAACTGGAGGTGGAATGAAAATGATGAGGGGGGTAAAAAGAAAAAAAATGGAGCAATTCAGACCTGATAACCGGTCTCATATTATTATTATTATTTTACGGATGAAATAATGCAAAAATGCATCTGTCTGGGTCTGAATCATGGCGCCTTCACACCAGCACACTATGGAAAATGAGCCCGGCGTATTACTTTTACATTTTATTTCAGTGGGGCAGAAAGCAATTACATTAACAGCAGGAAAGAACAAATCTTTTGAAGGTGAACAACACTAAATTTAAAAGCTGAAATATATGCTGAACACTCGGGAGTGAAGCGTTTTCTTTATAATTAAGAACTTTTTGACCTTTTTTGATACTTGATGATGCATCAAGTCACCGCTTATTTTCTTGTTTCTCAGCATTTTTGTTGTCGGGTCAGTTGGACTGCATGTATTGCTGCTATTGCCTGATTTAAACCCATTTTCTTTTATCTTGCCCATCAGTGGTGGGGTCAGAGCTCGTCTCAAGCCTCACAGGAAATTGTAAATCTTCCACAGAAGCTGGCCGATCCCAATTCATAGACAAAAAAACAACAGCAGCAGGGAGATTGGGGGATTCAGTAAATTGGCTTGTCAGTGGTGGAAGCCATTCTGTTTTTCTTTTTTTGTAGATTCAATTCTATTACTGAACAATACACCTTAAAAGTGCTGCATTCAAACTACTTAAAGGAACAGAAATGTTGACCTTTAAGGGTTTTGTATCTCGATAATTTGAAGTGGGGTTGTGAGGTAATTTATTTTGAGGTACAGACAGAAGAACCAGCATCATTTTGCCTCCTACAAGATGAATGGATGGATTGATGCACTTTATTAATCCCAAACTAGGAAATTAGGCTCACATAAAACAATTCCATCAGTTTAAGTTTATGCTACATATAGAATATTTTTTGAAAATTAAACTTAGTGTTTTTGTCAACAGAGTCTGGTGGCTTTTAAACAGTACGTAGATACGTTTCACTTTCATTTCAGTTCTCTTTCTGGCAGGCGGTGAAAATATTCTAAATATAGTGTACACTTAAACCTGTGGCGCCGCACCCATAAAAAAAAAAAAAAGAGACTGAAGCTGATATTGATTTTTTTTTAGGTGGCTAAAAATACATTTTGCTGCTGCCCCCGTCCACAGCAGTACATCGCTCTGCTCTCCAAACTGGGGGCAAGTTGACATCCCCACTTCAAATAATGCAAACTATCCCTTTAACCATATATTCATGTACTTTTAACAGTGATATTAAGATAATCATCACCTTAGGAAGTTACTATGGTCATTGTGATTCATTCCATGCTCCTCAATACATGTGAACTTATTGTATTGAGGCCATTTTACAGCAACCTATTCTCTATCACGTCACATGCAGAAAGAAATTACTAGGAAGTAAGTAAAGTTTGAGCAGGGAGGTGACAAATAGCGCTCTGAGTGTCTTGATAGTTTGCACGTATAAAAATTAATTTGACTTATTTTGTTGTGACAGAAATTAAATGCATGTTGCTAAAATTACTGGAAGAAAATGACAGTTTAACAACCTTTCCCATGATTGTATATGTGATGTGAGGTAAAGAGAGTGTTCAAATGATGTTTAGTGTAAAGTTTTAGGCACTTCATACAACTAATTTACAGATGCGCTGTGTAATATCAGCTATAGTTATATAGCTATAAGCGAATACTGGAATGATAATTAATTAAAGTCAGTCATTTTGTTCACCAATTGTTTTTATTTAATCTAAAAGTTTGGGATAATTTTGCACAAAATGATACGATTGATGAGTGTCACTGTTAACTTTAACCCCCATAAGGAGATAAACGTTGCCATCATTTGTACTCTACCTACACAATATGTAATATCATAGTTTCAGCGGCACACAAGTTGCTTTTACACATCATTTCCCCCCTGAGTTGAAAGTGGATCAAACCAGAGCTGAAAGTTGACACATTAGTCACATCAGAGCTGTGTTTCTGTGACTTTACTTCGAAATCTGCCCCCTAATGGTCCTCAATAACTCAATTAAGCTTTTTGTCAGGTTTACAATTAATTACAGTCAATAAATGATGGTTGTTGCTCATTAAAAAATCCCTGCTTTAACAGACCTGCCAGTCAACATGGGGATGATGATTGGCCCAATGTTAAATTCTTTTATAACCCTTTGTTTGCAGAGAAGACCGATGCAGAAACGTACGGAGCCCAAAATAAATATACAAGGCCACAATTTACTAAATTGTGCGCACAATATATATATATATTGAGAGAACACACACACATGTTCTCTCAATTCAAATAAAATCACTTTGATTGACACGTGCACACAAGATAAGTGTATGGAGAGCCAGCATGACGCTTGACGAGTGATTTCTTGTGCCGTCAAGCCACTATTATGCACAGCGTGTTGCGTGTTGTGCAACGAGATAAGTATACACTCCGTCAGTGTGAACTTTGCATTACTTTATGATGAGTTGTGCATTATTGAATGTGAGTTTTGTACTCTCTGGTGGACGAGCCTGATTTCCTGAGAGGATCCCTGGGAAAAGGCTGCATACTGCTCAGCTCCTGGTGGCCGAGATGAGACACTGCAACACACCTAAAAATAAATGCCAAGTAACCTCTCATTAAACATTCCTCCATGCCTCCTCAACCGCCCACCCCAACTACCCTCCTTCGAGCCTCCCCCCCCCCCCCCCCCGCAGAGAACAGCTTAGGTCATTACAGTCTGCTGTCAAAACCTGTGACCGCTCGGCGTTGGAGCCGCCAGGATTAAGGGCTGTGAAAACAAGAACAAGGAGGGAAAGGAGGTGAAATCTGACAGAGGGAGCAAGGCCTTAAATATTTTCTTTCTTCCCTTCTTTCTTCCCCGCCACAGTTGACCGCGTGCTGATTCTTGCAGCTACTTTGCGGCGGACTGCACTAATGTGAAGGGATATGAAGTCACATGGAAAACACGGAGAAGGAGGCTGGTGCTCCGACGGCGAGGGGGAGCAAACATCTCCTGACTGTTGGGTCGAGCTTTCACTGCTCTTTACTACATCCTGCACACTCTACCTATGGGAATACATTAAAACAGTAGTGAAAGAAAAGGAGTCAGGCGGTTTTAAAGAAGAAATAATCTTGGCTGCAACCAAATGATAAGATATTGAGCTGCAATTAGCCAAAGATGCTAACCTGGTCGTATTATTTCAAAGTACTCTTTCCTTTTGTTTCTAACTGCTTCGCATACTACAACAAAAGAAATACATTTTCCGCTTTTTGTTTAACCGTTTCTCACTTTCAACGTATTTGCATGAAGCGTCCACATTGCAGCAGAATTCATAAATCACAACACTTTTGACAAATGAGATCTGGAAGAAGATGCAGCAGGATGTTGGCTCTCTTTGGCAGCATCTATGGTGATGAGCCGTAATTGCAGGTGTGTTTTTGGATCTCGCTCGCCACTCGCCTTTTTGATGCTTTGCCTTGTTCTGAACATCAAACTTGCTTCTTGTTTCTATGGATTTGCACTCGTCTTTGAAGCCTCGTCACCTCTTTACTTTGTTTGTTTAGTAAACCTTTATTCTAGCAGAATGGAAAGAACAGCACGCCACTTCACACACCAGCTAGTTGGAGAACTGCCCTTCTGAAGAGTGTCTGCTCTTCCATCTCTGCCGGGTGAAGAAAAACGCGTCCGAAACTGAGCACCACTTGGATATTTTTCACCAGTCTGTCGCCAAACACACACACACACACACACACACACACACACACACTGTTGAAGTCCGTAATCCTGCAAATGCAAGGGCTTTCATGAGTGGCCCATTGTGTTACCTCACTCAGAGACTGATAGTAAATTAACATTTATTCCAATGAAAATGTTGGAGATTATTACTTTGCAGTGTGTGGGCGAATAAAGGAATGTGTGTGTGTGTGTGTGTGTGTGTGTGACATGCATTCAGATATTGTCAAGGTTGACATCAACAGCAAATTGCATTCTGAATTAGACTTGTAGAGGTTGAAGGGTTGAGGCAGCATTCTTGCATCATACCTGTGTGTGTGTGTGTGTGTGTGTGTGTGTGTGTGTGTCTCTTGTTGTATATATATGTGATGTTATCTGAAAAGGAGAGATCAAGCCATGCAGGTGTCAGCAGGCAGAGGGAGAATATTTGACTTTATCTCAACCGTTTACTTCTATGTCGACACCATCAGGAATTTTCAATTTCAGCCCAACAAAAGGATCATCGTCTGCCTTTCCCTTTTCGCCGTACATATATTCCGTTTTTTACAACATAAAAAAGCACAATGTTAACTGGATGCATTGCTTCCCTCTCTCATATTAAATTCATCTCCGGGATAAAGCTGAACTGCGGCGCCGTCACCCACCGTCTTTGTTGTGAAAGGAGTGTAAAACCATGTGTCTGTTTGGACCTGCTGTCCCGTGGAGTGGGCCTGTTTGGTGTTTTATTTACCGTCACCTTCCGTGCCCAGAACTCTCTTAATCCTCTGTTTGTGTTCAAACACCTTAGCCGGTTGCTCTGCGTCAGTCTGTCTCCATGCTGGCCGCTGTGAGCAGCAGTCTGTGCAGCTGGCGGCCAGTGGAGCTGATCTGGCAGGCGGCCTGCTGTTAGGGATGATGCCTGATTGTGGAGATGCGCCACCGCGCATAGTGGAGCGGTATCGTCTGTCTGCCTGTCTGCCTGTTTCCCTGTCTGTGTGCGTCAAGGTGCTCGTCTGTCTCCATCCGTATGCCTGCCTGTCGGACTCCGAGTTAACAAGGACGTCTTAAACATCTTCATAAAAAAAACATTATTCGTTTTGGCAAGCGCTTCTTTGTTTAATTTATTCATGACATGAAAATGTGCTTAATCAATGCAAAAAAATCAGCCCCTGAAAGGTTTTGAAGGCTGTTTCTTAGAAGACTGAAGGTTATCAGAAGGTCACCCGAGTGTGTCGCGTGGTAAAGATTACATAAACTTTGGGGGGAAAAAAAAGGAACTTCCACTTTTCCTGTAAATGTTCAACCTTTTCAACTTTCCTGCCGCCCCCTGTAGGCCGCACATTAACACTGACCCTGTTCCACGGACCCTTCGGGGGTCATCGGCAGGCCCCGTGTTCTGGCTCGGGGCCCCTCCCCCCACCCTGCTCCTGAATGGTACCCCTGATTATCTCATAGTTTTGCTGTGATATTCCCTCATCTCCCCTTTAAAGGACAGCATTATTTCCAGCTCCCCAAACTTGTCAAAACCAATTTGCTTTCCTATTATTCCCTCAACTGATTCCACCATGACCCCCCCTCCTCACGGCCCTCCCCTCCACAAAACCTCGACCCTCTGCTTCCCTCGATCGAAACTCCCAACACGACCTGTGCAACCCCAGCCTCCCCCCTCCACCCTGTGGACTCCTGTCATTTATTTTAGCTCCCAACCTCCTGTGTACCACTCTTATCTGCCTAAACGCCGCAGCAAGTTTTCCTTTCATCTACTATCGAACCAGCGGGGGGGATCAGAGGACCGGCGGAGGATGAGCCCGTCACACACACAATATCAGGCCCTTTGTGTGAATGGAAGGAGACAGTGAGTCACTGACTAAGAAATAAAATCTGTCTACTAGAGAGCAACGAAGCTGAAAAACTTTTTCTTCTTCCCCCTCGTTCCCCCAGCGCGGGCAACACTTCCACCATCATATCCTGCACACCCTCCCCCCACCCCCTCTCCCATCAATTAGCGCCTCACCAGTGACAACACAGAGGATCTTCATTAGGGGAGAATGCTCAATTATATCAGTTGATATTCCTTTCCAAAACTAATTATCCCAGTTGCATGGTACGGCTGACTGAGCCTGCCCTCACCCCGGGGCGCAGCGGTTACTGATGTGATTTAGTTTTGGCTCCGAGGTCTGCTTTCCACTCCTCCCTTTTGTAATCCCCCTCCACACTCATTCAACAGTCAAACATCTCAGTCAATAATGTTGTTTGTGATGTTGTTATGCTTGTAGTTTTTTCCCCCCATTAAAAGCGTAAAGCGCCTGCATACGGATGCATATGTTCCTCCTTTAAGATGCGGAAGAATTAGAAGTAATGTAATGAAACAACAAAAAAAAAGCTCATCATAGGAGCCCTCTTTCTCTCTCTCTATATATAATCCTGCTCCTTTGTTCATCCTGTGGGAGATTGCAAAAAATAGACAGCCTGTTCCACAGCTATAGACACAGGAATGGAAACATTGTCTCCTCAAGAGAGGAAACCGCAGAGAACATATGGCGGAACGTGGATTGGCTCGAAGCGTGTTTACTCGTAATGTATCCACTAATGAACAGCTATGACATTGGAAACATGTTGGGGGAAATTGCTCATGTAGCATGAAAATGTGTCTGCTGATCTGTGTTCTGGAACAGATCTGTTTAAGAAAAGTATTTCCAGCTTCAAATAATTATTATCTTACCTGCCGTGTTCGACATTACGAGGAGTGTAAAAGGTTCGACTTGTGAACCGCGTTAATTGCAGCCGAAACCGAAGGTGAAAGCAAACAGAGAGTTTCACAGAGAGAGATTCACGTAGCCGGGATTAAATTGAACAGACGGGCTTAATTTTCTTTCATCTCCAGCACATTACTTCCATGCTAATCTTTTTTTTTTTTGGCTTTATATTTTCTTGACCAGCTTTACTTAGAGGAAATATTATCCTAATATCTTAAGTTTCCTGTCAGCTTCAGGTTCCCTCAGTGGCGCCTCGCTGCCCTCAAGCCGGGGACCGGCCTCACAGAAGGTGGGCCATTTAGTCACATTTCAAAGTAGCTCAGGCAGGGGAACACACTCATTACACATAATTCTTCGTCTCCTCTTCCCCCCTTGGCTCCCTCTTTAGTCCGTCCCCACCTCCCCACTCTCGCGTTCTGTATCTCTCCTCCTCCCCGTTCCAGAGACCAAAAGCCCTTACGGTCCTCCGTCCGGAGGTAGATCACTTTAATTCTGCTTCACGGATCTTTTTCAAAAAGACCCGAGACCCTGAGACCTCAGAACCGGTGACCGTTGGGTGAACCCGGGCCCAACCAGCCAGGACCCGGGTGCTTGTAAACACAGCCAACGTCTCACACGCTCTCACCCCCCTTATGTTCCCTCCCCATAATAGCAGTGTGTATGTCCTTTTTTTAGTTGGGATGTGTTTGTGTTTGTGTGTCCATTATACTCGGTTATATCTGACTTGGCTGAAAGCTGATCAATGATTTAAAGGAAAAAAATTGGACAGACAACTCATTAAGTTGATTTTCTTTCCCAACTGTTGGTTATTTTGAGGGATTCAAGTGAAGCCAAGCCAGTCTGACCCGTCCTGGGACAACTGGAAACTGCTATTTCTCCGGGGGGGGGGGGGGGGGGGGGGGGAGTGTCCTAGATGAACTGGTTGCTTATGTGGGCCGGACCTGGATTTCACTGATGGTTCAAAAGTTTATTTCCCTGTTCAGGATGAGTCTCCAACCACAGCCGTCTGCATGATGTCATCGCCCCAATTTAACTCAGAATGAATTGAGCACAACCAGAAATGGATCATTACTGAAAAACCAAAAGCCTTCCTTAAATGCAAGTGTGTTATTTCCTTTTTACCTTTTATGGACAAGTCCAATGACTCCTGCTGCAGCCGGCTGTCATTACAAACAGATCAGACGATCAATACATCAGGCAAATAATTAAATAAGCGTGCACGAAGACCTTAAAAGACAATCTCGGAGCAGAAATGTAGGAGCGGGGCGGTTTGTGACAGCAGGCGACTCAATAATTGATAAATGCTGCCTCATAAGAGCAAAAGAAAAAAAAAACACAGAAAAAAACAGCTAAAAAATAATCACGGATATGTCATCGGGACATTCAGTGGCATTCACGAGGAGTGGATCCGGACTGGTTTACATTGCTTTGCCCCCTTAAAGGGCAGCCGGCTCATCCCCCTTTCATGACTGACGGTGGGATTCGCAGTGATAATGTCTTCAGGTGCCAGAGGATTGGGATTAAGCATACTCCAATTTAAACAGCAATGTTGCCATAGCGATGACCTTCAGTTTTTTAGCCCAGGCGGCGTACGCGTGGGAAATAGAGTGACTTGTGTTGCGACTATTTTTTTTCTAAACCTCCATCAAATTACAAACTTTGTCCACCAATATGTGTAAAAGCTCGGGGCGGGCCGGCGGACTGTCGCGGCGGGGGAAAATTGCACAGAGCACAAACGGTCCCACTTAAATGAATCATGACCGTAACACTGTTGAACAGTCTGAATTGAACTATGAGCCGCAAAAGACAAACTTCAGACACCCCGCCCCCCTACACCTCAGCAGCACCTTGACCCGTCGACCCTCCGCCGGCCCTTCAGCTTTATGCAAACCTTCGCCTCCCCCCCCTAATTAAGGTGAAAGAAGCCTTTCAAATAAAGCTGATGAGGGCCGACGTGGGGCCAATCTCTCGGCTGTCTGAGGACGTGAGCACCCGGAGCCGGCTCCGGCTGAACGGGCCTGGAGACTAACGGTTTGGGGTCAGTGCCTATCCCCCTCCAGGGCAGTCCGTTCACACTCTCACACCTGCCTGTCAAGAGGAGAGAGAGCAGCGGGAGGAAGAGGTGGATCGAAAGAGACTCGGCGGAAGTGAGTTTCCACGTTTTTTAAATAAAGTACAAACCCCAGCAGACGGCAATAACATCATCGTGCAATTATCATCGCTATTGACTCGAGCCAATCTCAGCGGCACCCTCGAGGCGTGGTTGGTCAATACGGATTGCAACAGTCTGGCAGATTTGACAGCATCTGTTGAGGTCAAAAGTGTTGCTACACTGCCCCGCAGTGGCGGTTGTGTGAACTACAAGAGTAGACACGATCATGCTGCTGCAGGTCGACGGACCCAGGCACACAGAAATGCATAGAAAGTGATAGATTTTTCTAAGCTCTCATATTTCCAACACCCCAATTCCTGTTAGAAATGGCGCTAAGCTTTACACACACGCAACATATTTTTAATTTGTTGTTTAAAATGTTTAACATGCATTGTCTATTCATGTTTATTACAAGAAAGTATAATATGTTAACAGCTGTTCAGAGTGCAGCCGCTATATCCCAGCTCTATTTATATATAGTGGGGGGGTGGGTTCAATTTTTTGTAATGCACATATAAAATATTCCCTGGACACATTGCATGTTTTACTTTTCACTATTTGTGTTTCATTGTATTTGCATAAAATCAGTCAGTAAATCTCATTTGTAATGATTTTGTTCGCGTTATTGTATTTTATTTTTATTATATGAAATAAGTTAGTACTACAGAGAGCCAAATCGACTTTTAGTTGCATGACTAACCACTAAACGCCATTTGAAGACACTATAAAACTGTCAAAAACTAAATGCAGAGCACAAAAAGCCCAATTTGTAATATTTTACAGTAATATAATAACTGAATGTTGCCTTGATTCGTTTGAAAAGAAGACATTTAAAGGCGTTGTTATGGGATGCAGCGGGTTTATCCTCCTATTGTTTTTCTGCTCAAGTGCAGCACCAATTAGTTAGAAAGGATGATAAAAGCACGCCTGGAGTATTTTCATCTCAAACTGACTTATTTTTTCCGATGAATGAATACCTTCTGCCAGTGTGGTTGAACAGCAGTGGAGAGTTGCTTTTGAAAGGTTTCTTTACAATTGGAAAACCATATGAGTTAAGCCTGCCAACATTTGCTAATTAGCACAAAATGCAAAGTGGCCCACCGCTGAGGCTGACGGGCATATCGTTAGTTTGCAGGTATTTATGAAAATCATAATAAAACTTGATAAAATGAGATATAAATGTGAATACATAACATATTTGACCAGATGATGGCGCCACCATAGGATCACCAAAGTTATGACACTTCATCCCGTGGGGATTTGAGAGTTGAAGACAATTGTTCCAACACCAGCACTACCATCCGATTTAGTATGAGAGAAAAATATTTAGTGTGTACAAATACAAGGGTGTACTGCATCAGGTCACATTTTGCAGTATGCAACACCAGCATTTTTGACCTGGCTATTCTTACCCACAGCAATTATGTCTATAGCAAAGATGACGCATCCCAAGCCACACCAGTTAACCGAAATGGTACGAAGAGTGGATTTCTATTATCAGGATGATTGTAAATATTGTCACGTCTGATATGAAAGAGAAGTTAAATTTAAAACGTAGAGCCTGATTTCAAAAATGAGTTTCACTGTGTTCTGACTGGATCACCAGGTGATGCAGCGGTTCTGTAGGCTTTAGCTTCATCTGTGTCTTTTTAATCCGTTTTCGCTGCAGATTCACTTTGACATCTTGGATATGTCCTTCAAGCACATATTACAGACCCTGAAATCGCTTTTTCATTCCCCTCAAAACATTACACAATATTTCATCAGGCAGTTCGGTTAGTGCAAGTGTGTGGGCTCCGTGGTAGCTCTGACAGTTTGATTGCATGCACACTAGTTCATATTGTAAGGGTAGCTGCAGCATAAAGTAAAAAGAGTGCCATGGCACCCCGTCCAGTAGGTGTTAATATTTTAAGCAAAGTCACAAACCTCCTCTCTTTCATGTCCATTATTTTGCTCAAGCAAAAGTACATTAATCGGATAAAAGTTTTAAGAATCAGGTCAGTTCAAATGTAATGCTAATGTAAGTAAATCAATGCATTACTGAAAGGGTAAGGGATGGCTAAAATATATTACATTAAAAATATTAAAAATAAAAGACATTGAGGCTAGAAAGTCAAAGTTAATTAACATTTCAACAACAACAATTACCAGCCCTTATGTCCAAGCTTACAATACACTCCTTCTAATTAGATGCCACATTGCAGCCTGTGTACACAACTAATTATAAACCATACAACAGCCTCAGTGTATGTTTGCTGAATTTACCAGAAACACAATATAAAGGTCAAAAGACACTCACTACTTAGAGACATACATAACCCGCCACGTCAGCAGAAATAAAACAACACATGAAACACAGATTCCACGCACGCGCGCACGTTGTGACGTCACTCACCTGTGTGAAATCCTCGTCAGTCAACTTTTCTGCTCGTTCATTAATCGTCATGAATGTTTCCAGTCCACTCAGCCTCGCTGTCCCAGTATAACCAGTATAAGACCAGTCCCAGTCCACTGAAAGTCGCAGACATGTTTGAGATAGAAGGATGCTCTGTCTGCACCGCACCAAGCGTGTTAGCATGTAGCAAGCTAGCTATACCCAGCATGCACCTGTTGGGTGTGTTTGATCTGGATCACTTAGGGTGCTGGCCGGGTGGGGCTAAACTTTTTTATCTCCCTTTTTTTTTTTTTAAATAATAATGATATTAACACAGAATAGATTTAAAAGACAAAAATGATTCAAACACAACAGAGACAGTAAACAGAAATACTTTTACATGTGTTTTTTATTTACATTGAATTATGAACGTTAACATTGTTTTCATTTGGTCTGCAGTATGATCTCTGTCGTGCCCTTCAGTGGTAGAATTCCTTGCAATAGGGCATCCCTAGTTTCTATACATTAAATTACATTGGATGTTAATTCCATATATATTGAGAAACACGTAGAAAATAAGTAAGAAAAAGAATCCACAAAAGATTTGAGTGTGCAGACTGCTCAAATGTATTATACTGTAACTCCTCACTTATGCATTTTTAAAATAAGCGTTAATACTAAAAATGCATTAAGACACCAGCAGCTGCAGGCTTCTGTATTTTATGTAAATTGCACCAGAAAAAATAAACATTTTCTAACATAAGTTCCAATAAAATGACAATATTTGTCATCTCTTTAATTTCCTATACAATACATAGTAGCCTCTACTTGTAGGCCATCCTCCAGTGAGGTCCGCCTTGACTCCGATTATAAACTCAGTAATTCTTTAAGCGACTTCAAACGCGGTGGATTAACTCCACCGGTGTAACGCACCTTGCCCCGAGCCTGTAAAAGGCTTATGTGGATTTGCAGAGTGTGAGAAGAGTTTTTTTTCTCTCGCTGCCTTCCAAAATATCTCTCACACAACCCGTCAGATATGAGGTTGACAGGTAGGTCGGCTAATGATGCAACGACACGCCAGCTGAGCTCATAGACCTCTTTGTGCCATATTTACCCACAGGAACATCTGCTGCCACACTGAGACACTTAGGCGTTTAGGTATGTCGGTGAAAAACAACACGGGTGATGTAAAAACCTAACATGTGAGGTGATTCTGGTCCCTAATATCCTGCAGTTTCATACGTTGTGTGCTGAGGATCGGACCAGAATGGGGGAAACTGATGAACAGCATCTCTTTAATGTAGGAAGCATAATAACTCTGTTATTCCCAAAAGGTCCCTTAAGATCCTCACGTTATCGGCTTAGTGAAATCCATTGAAAACGCATACTTGAGAACTGCTTAATGGACTCAATCCAACAACAATCGTGTGTATAATCCAAGTAGTCACACCGAGCACCTCCAGCTCTTCCACGTACAGTAACACTGCGTCACATAGGCACCCGTTTAGATGAATGAATCAAGGTGGAGAACAGCATGCGTAGTGTAAAACGATGATTATTTGGCGTTTTTTTGGAGCGAATGAGAACAGCACTACTTGAAACAGTAGTGGAACAACAGAAGCAGAGCCAGCAGCAGAAAGTTGAGTGTCGGCAGCCGGGAGGCGAAGCTCGTGGCGTTGCAGTCGTCGCTGTAGCAGCAGTGAACTTTGGCGCCCGGCGCTCTGTAGCCCTGACTGTTGGCCTGACTGCAGAAAGACTTGTAGGAGCACGACTTCATCACTCCACCTGGCAAAACAGCAAAGAAATAGAAGTCAATTACGCTGCAGCAACTATTGTGGGGAAAACACAGACTGGATGATGGTCTCTCCTGTTGCCCAAACTTTTGATGATTAATAAGGTTGTTTATGTGCAACTCTTGCCTTGTGCAGGATTAAATGAAATAACTGAGTTAAGTTAAATTTGCACAGAGGAATTGTCTCGGTGACATGAACACATGGTGTCCTAATTAAGGATATTGATTGTGTAGGAGCAGCAAAGCTCTTCATTTCCTTAAAAGCCTGGGACCCCCCGCTGACCGGGATGTGTCTCCAGACAGCAGCCTGTCCTTCCCGTTAAACACACACATCCTCAAATGGAGATCCAAACAGAGCTTTTGTCGGTAGAAAGGGGACTAGGATAATAAGCGGACTCACTGTTATGGCCCACCACCACGGCGCAGGCATCCGAGTAGCTGGGGCAAAACCTGGAGCCTTGTCGGTTGCAGTCTTCGTTGGTGGAGCCCATACAGGTGTAACATCGCAGAGCCTCACCTGGAGGACAGAAAATAAATGCTGCTTAGTTGCTCGCTAAAATCAGCACGAGACAATGGTGGCGTGTTGGCTGGGTTAGTGATCTCCAAAAGCTTAGCTTGACATGTCATATCAGAGATGTGCTGATACACACATACGTTCATATAACAGCAAATTTAATGCCATGTAAGCCATAAAGATACATGACCACTGGAAAACATTTAAAGGGAAATACAGCACCACGACTTTTAAATCCCAGCCCCATGATAGTCTTAGACTGACCTGGTTGATGGGAACTGTTTATTATTATGATGCTTATATAGGATTTTCCACTAAATATATCTCAAATGAAACAATAAAAAAAACCAACCTGCATCAGATGCATTGATTTCTTTTAAGGCATAAAAAGTGGAGTTAATGTGCAGCTACAGTGGCATGGAACATTGTGGCATACTCCAGATATCTCCATCCCATTCCTCATGCATTGTGGTCCATTGTTTGTGAATATCACGCAGCGTTACAAGGGCCTCGACTCTGGATTTTTTTTTTTTTTTTTTTTTTTACCTCCCATCAGCACAGGATCGATGTGTTTGATGAGCGTGTGCACACAGGCGTGGTGCATTCACATCTGGCTGACTCTGATGTATGATGTTGTGCCACCGGGCGCAGTGAGAGTGAAGTGAAGATGGAGCACTAATTAATCACTTCTTTCACCCACGGCTTCACTAAATCAGGCAAAGAATTCAACTGAAGTGCTAGATTTAAAAACACATCCTTCTAACCTTCTGCTTGAAGCTTTTGGGGGCCAACTTCAGCGTATAAAACACTTTTCTAAAGCTCTCCAGAGGAAGGAATGCTTATTTGAAAACTAGCTGACCTTTAAAATAGCACTCTAGTGCTTCTTTTTTGAAAACCTCCATCCGTCTCCTAAATTGTGAAATGGCCCTTCAGAAACAGCCTTTAATGCTGCTTCCTAAGCGGATCAAACCAAGCCGGGCTTATAGGAATCACCGAAAGCTTCAAACATTCTTTATGACGGCATCTCTTGTCTCGGCCATCAAAAATAACCTCCTTCAACACCGGGCTTGTGTTTTACGAATCTTTGACATTCAGGATGACAGAGAAGACCAAAAGAGGTGGAATTTAACTCCCCGAACCAACAAATCAAGTTAATGAGGGAAAGGAATAAGTCATAAATTCAGCCCTTTTACTGATAAAAGCACTACTTTGACAGTGAAACAACAACAAAACAACAGCAAACCAAAATGTCTCATTGCTTTGCTTCTCGAGTGCCTCTCTGTATGTTGACATGACACACGAATGCCCCCTGCTGTTTGTACTTGACCCCAATCTATCCGCACAGCACAGCCACTCACACACACACACACACACACACACACTAGAAGTATTAGCCTGCAGGCCTATTATAAGATTAGACTGCTGGGATTGCATGCTAGTTAGGGAGAAGGATGACACACTGAAGGAAGGCAAAACTCAGCAACAGCAACTAACAAGGCCGATATGATATAAAGTGTCAATAGGAGTCATTAGTTGAAGAAAAAGAAAAACACTGAACAATTAAGATGTCCAACAGTTTCTGTCCTGATGTCTGAGAGCGAAGCGATTTAGAACAAATATTCAGTTAACAGGAAAAGAAATATAAGAATTACTGAAAGAAATACAGAAAAAAAGGGGAAGCTATTGTTATAAATACAAGAGTGGCAGGGGAGAAGAATACCTAGAAAACAATAGAAACGTAGTCCTTACTGTTGGTTGCTAGAAGGACCACATACAGCAGGAGGATCTGACAGTACTGGACAGCTCTCATGGTGCTGGTGGTCCTCGGTCGTCCTGGTCACACACTGAAGAGCAGGTCGTCTGCTCCTAAAGCCCCCCTCCCGGGCTTAATCTGAGCTATCAGATGTCCAGAAGATGAGCAGCCCCTCCACTGGGGGTCCCACTGCTCTGTGTGCTGAGTGTCAACAGTTGCTTCTCCTAGTTCTGCTGTCTCACCTCACCACTCACCACTCACGACTCTGATATAGCCACACCCATCCTGGGTTGGGCTCTTCCCTCTCATGTCCCTGCTGTGACCCGGTCCACCTACAGGTGCAGGTTTCTCCAGTGCCGGGTGTATTTGTCCTCCCATGATACTTGTGTGCTATTAGTGTTCAGCAATCAGCCTTGTTTCCATAGAGATGTAATAGAAAAGTTGTCTCTACTTCAGTTGGATATCTTGAAAGTTTAACTCTATATTTAAAGTGACAAATCACATATTCTATAAGAATAAGTATTGTAAATCATATCAGGTTGGCTGTCATCTGCCTCATTAGCCTTGCTATTCTGAATATGTTAGACCTTTATTGAACTAGTTATATGCAACAGGTATAATAATCTTGTCACATAAGAAAATGGGATCCTGGAATTGTTGACGTTTGAACCACTCATCCATTACTTTTAGTGATATATTTCTCAATAAATTGCAACACTTATTGTGAAGCCATGTCCTTTGCAGGAAGTTGTAGCTGGTATTGGTTATTGTGGCAATAAATATGCCTCATATTTTGTTGTTGATGATTTAATAACATGTTGTTGTTTTTTTCTGATCTAAAGTCGTACATCAAAAATGTCAAATAATCATCATCACACATTTCTCCTGATCCAGATCAACCAAACTCACGAGGAAACATGTAAAGGTGAAATACGTGTGCTGTATTGCCATCTTTTATTGCACTTTGTAAGCAGATGCTGTACAGCAGCTGTGCAGAAAAAAAGTTATTCCTTTAGTGTGAAACGACCACAGCAGAACTAGGACATATTCATCCAAAATTAAATTACTCCCCGTCACGATTAGTTGGCTTTATATCAAAATAAAATACCCAAAAATAGTCGCACAATTTTCATCGAGATAGCTATGACAAATATGACAAATATCTACATGGTTTTCATGAAGGAAGCAGGGCCGAGGAACGACAGAATAACTATCAAAAATGCAGAATAAGTTTTGTTTTTCATACTTGGAATTTGCTACAGTATATACAAACGTGAAACATTACAACTCTTCTGTATCTCCCACATGCAGTAAGCTATTGTGATAGTTTGCCTTCTCTTAGTGGCGGACATTGAATGAATCTAAATCTCTGTTACTCTTTTTCAAAGCCCATCTTTGCTCTTGTATCAAGAGGAGACGACAACAGGAACGGGTAAACAGTCTTCTCCCTCAGTGGCTGTCATGGCAACATCATTATAGATCATTTTACCCACAAACACTCGCTTTCATCATCGCACGCACACTCGCACTCACACACTCTCATGCACAGGCGCGCTCATTAGAGATATGATACATTTTTCTAAAACTTTAAACCAGAGCCCTGGTACAGTACGATACACTGACACATCAAAAATGTACAGAGTGATGAGCAGGAAGCCATTCCTGTGGATCCTGTATACACAAAGTCAGTAGGAGATTTAACCCCTGAGACCATTTTGGCCTTAAATGTCCATCAGTCCTTGGAAGTGTGGTAAATATATCTGATCTGCTTCTGTTTTCTTCCCACAGCCGCTCCTCTTCTCCGCGGGATGTGGCCTGTTGTCGCTAACTCCTCCCCATCTTGGCGATCAGCTCGTCGCAGATCTTCGTCAACTCCTCGATCTCTTTGTTCTACAAAGCAATTGTGAAAATGGAACAATTTATGGATTTTTCGATGATTTTGCGTCCTTTTAACACCACCGGACTGAAAGTATCGACCGACCTTTTGCTCCAAAGTGCGCTCCAAGGATTCCACTTTCATCTGCTCCTTCCTCAGACTGGCCTGGTGGGCGGCCTGCTCCTGCTTGGACTTGATCCGCACCTGAGCGATGTCTGCATTGGCCCTAGAAAAGCGATACAATGAGAATCATGTAGGAGTCTCAGGACGAATTTAATTAATGGACTGAAGGTGAAGCAGATCAACTCATGGAAGAGAGTTGTGGCCTGCTTGGGAGGTCTCCTCTCTTCTCTCCGGACAAAACTCGCAAAACACAATCATTAAACTGTCTCAGAATGAAACTCCACAGATCTCCTGATAGAAATTGACCCCGGTTTATGACACTTAAACAAAATGAATGGCCAGCTCGGCTCCATTATTTCTGCTGAAGCCCCGTCGCCTTGAATGGAGGAAGAAGTCCTGCATTCATTTCAAAGACTTTAAGACTTTTCAAAACTTAATTCTCTTTTTTCACACAGGAACAAAGGAGGTGTAATAACTCTCTCTCACACACAAGTCACCGTTCTGCAACCCCCAGGATCCTGGAAAGTTTTATGAAAGTGCAAACTTAAACGCGAGATAATGACACTCACTTGTCTAGTTTCTCCTCTGCGTGAATCTTCAGGGCTTGGTAGCGCTGCTCCTCCTTGCGGACCCTGGACAGATACTCCTGGGCGCATTTCTTCAGAACCTCTTCATTCTGAGACGGAGTGAGAGACATTTAAATGACTCGCCATAAAGGATGGTCATCTTTCGATGACTTGCAAGGCCGGTTCTGCTGAATGCGCTCTTTAGTTGTGAACAATGTGTGCTGAAGTCACCTTGCGGAAGCCCTCCAGCACGTCTTTCATCTTCTCGTAGCGCCGGAAGAGTTCGGCCAGGGACTTCTCCACGGAGTTGAGGTCGGACAGGGCCTGGTCCTTCTCCATGATCAGCTGCTGGATGGTGTGGTGGGAGAGAGACTTCTCTTTCTGGTCATCCTCTGATGGACACACACACACAGACACACTGTAGATCAGATGGTGTAGTGAGTCTGAGTCTGCTGTACCGGGAACGTAGACCACCGCACACGTGTTTGTTTTTGACGGTATGTCAAAATGAATTTGCAGGTTAGAATGATTGACGGTTTTAATACTACGCTAGAATTTCTGTAGCATGCAAACACTTAACAATGGGGAAATAAAAAAAGACCTGTAGAGCATAAAAACACAGCTGGTAGCTGCTAGTGGCTTCCAGATCCTTCACTATTTAAACACCAAAGCCACCCCCCTTTCCTGTCACACTTATAGATGACCAACCTGCTTAACTCTATGGATTCTCCATGAATGACTTCTGCAACCATCTACAGTACAGACAGTTTCCAGTATTTATTTAACATCAGATGATTATATTATTTTACCCATTCAAAAAGGCAAAATACTGCTTAACACACAGGATGAGACGCGACACAAATGCACAAAAGTGACTGGATGAGATGGAGAACGTGAGCACATCTTGTCCCCTCTCCGACGGACCGGCGGAGAAGATGTGAGCCGACACAGACAAGGTGAAGGACAATTCCGTGTTACTCACCTGGCATGCCTGTCAGGGTTATCAAATAGTAAGGGGAGCAAAGATGGGAGCAGAACAGAAAAGAAAAGGGACTGTGTTAAGTCAAGCTGGGAGGGCAAGACAAGTGAGAGAGCCAAGTGTTAGACACGAGCAGACACATTCTCCCCCTTTTTCTTGTGACGGTGCTTTTAATGAGAGTAAAAAAATGGAAATTTTAGCAATTTGTCAGGTGGTGAAGAAAGGTGAGAGCACAGATGTGAACCTGCGGCGGGATTTTAATGAGTCCAGAGAAGCTGGAGATGCACCTCCCCCTCCGACCACATCCAGATTTGTATCAAATAAACATAAAAGGAAGCACACAGCAAAGCCAGCTTGAGTCAGAGGATAAAGTGAATATTTGACTCCGAAATCAGCGGCAATAGGGGTCAAAAATACATGTTTCTTCTTCTTTTCTTTTGGTTTGCAAATAAACAAGTGCAGCAAAAAGGTTGTGGCAGAGGTTGGGGAAAAAAAAACAAATGCTGAGGTTTGAAATCAAATTCATGTGCACTGAAAAGTCAGTAAACCTGGGACCACTGATTGGGTTTTGTCAGCAACTGAATAGCTGGATGCCTGAACACTGAACCTACCGATCATCTGTGCAATCGTCTTCTCATACTCGGCAACAATCCTCCTGTGGATGAGAAAGTGTGCTTCATCAGTTCATGGATGGGATTACACTGACATGACAAATCATATCAAGATATACATGTTTTATGCAACTTATACACTTCGTCTCCATCGCTGAAAATGTCTGCCTGTCTGTTGGCAAGATGTTGAAATAAAAACATACAGCTGGAACTGAACTATAAATACGATTATAGGTAAACAAGGCATCTGTTATCCAGCCTACACCTTTAAGTAAGTGGATTATTGAGTAATGGAAGTGTTTTAAGTGCCCGAAACCATCCGTAGCCTTGTATCGTTCAATTATCTGCACTATGTCCAGTGCCCTTCCTGAGTCTTTCTGCTAGAACACGCTGGTCCGTGGAGAAGCAGGGCCCAAAAGGAAGCCATGTTTTGGGAAAAGCAGGTCGCCAAAGGCAGGAGGATTGATTAGCCGTGCCTCGCCCTTAGCCTCTTAGCCTCCTCCTTATCCTGAGCCTAATTAGTCAAAATGGGAGTAAGCTCTGCCTGATCCACACTAACTGAACTGTGGCCAACTGGACCCCCACGCGCACACACACACACACACACACACACACACACACCACCTGCTGGCAGAGAACAAGGCCTCGTATCTCCATCTCCTTGAACCCGCATATGTTGGACATAGATTGATCATCTGTAGACGTACATGTGAGTGTTGTTAATCCCAGTTTAGAGGTGTTGTCAGGCAGTTGGCAGATATATCATCTATTCCTCTAACACTCCTGCGTATAGTGGGAATCAGACTTCTCTACACTTAAAGCGAGGATAACCAATCATCATGTTAAGCGTTGATGGATGGAGACACTCAGCATCGTGACACAGCACCTTTGTACCGTTGATCAGAAACACAGCGAGGTGTTAAATCCATCCTGTAAGGTAAAGGGTGATGACAACCCAAAGGTGCTACCTCTTACCTCATCTCCACCACTTCCTGCCGGCTGTCTTCATACTTCCTCTGCCACTCCAGCACTTCTTTCTCCTTTGTCACGATCTGAGGAATGCAACAAAAAAAGTTACGTTTGGAATTGTATCACAATAAAAATGTAAAATTTGTTGAAGGGGGAGGGCGCACCTCCTCTCGTGCAATCCCCAGCGAGTGGTCCAGTTCTCTGGGTAGGTGGGGACTCTCCCCTTCGATGTAGCTGGTGGCGGTCCTGGCATACAGCGAGTTCACGGACACGCCGCTCTCCACCGGAGACAACACGTCTCTGTGCTGCTTCCAGGAAGCAAAGGAGAGGTGGGAGAGGAAAGGAAACATGACCAGTTACAAACCAGACTGAGCCAATCTCACCCCTCACACGCATTCCTGAACCCAAACCCGCAAAAAGGCAGCGTCAAACTACATCTAAATGTGCCGCACTGCAAAAAATCAAGATGTAAATGAGACAGGCTGATGATGTTCCTGAAGACTTGGTCTAGCCGCCCACATGATTGGATGAAACAGTCTTCATATGCCACAGTATTAGCCAAGTGATTTGGCTGATGCTGCCCCCAGCTGAGCGGTGATGAGGATCACCTGCTTCATGGCAGTAGCTTGAATGTGATTGGGTCCAGGCAAGGCACACAGGAAGGATGCAGCAACAGCTACATCATGTACAGGAGGGGGAGGATAGGGAAGCGGACCGGGCAGCATGGGAAGTAGATGTTAGTCTCATGTTAAAGCACATCATAATGGTCTTACCTGTTCCAGAATCATCGTGTGACCTGTTACGGCATTTGCCCAAATTTTCTTACTATTACAAAGAGGGTGTATTTCAATGCTCTACCAACACGAACTCCACACTTCATTGCATCAAAATGCAAGAAAAATCCCTGTCTTCGAGCCATTTTTGGTGCCCTAAAACTCTGCTCGGAAAAAGGGATTTAGTCATCCTTGGGAGACCCGGATTACGGGAGGATTTGATGAAAAAGTAGGGGTTCACAGGGGACAAGGAGACCGAGATCCACTAATACTTGGAGAAAGAGAGTGAAGTGTTTGGTCCGGCTGAAGCTGTAATTTCCATTATTCCACTGAAGGTAAAGACCAGTCGAGTTGAGGTAACCATGGACCTCCTTTTTTGCTCTTTAGTCAGGTACTGAGTGGGATTACCCTCCCACTTCAGAGAGCCTTAGACAGAAACTTTAAACATTAACCCAAACAGTTCCTGTGGTGGTATGACTCACATTAATCCATCCATTATCAACCGCTTATCCTGTCCAGCGTGGTGGGGGGGCTGGAGCCGATCCCAGCTGACATTAGGCAAAGCCAGGCTATCACTGGGTCTTTTGAAGTAAGTACCCTTAAAAAAACCTAAAATGCCAATAAAGTAAATATGAAATATCTTTTAACATGTACCTCTGGTATGAGCGAATTGCATGTAGGGTCACTATAAATAAATGATTTGTAGGCCTGAGTTCGGCATTTTGGCCACTGTGAAAGGGTTACCTTTCTACAACAAAAACAGAGACAACTCCCAGACCACGACCTGTCAATCACAAGGCTTGCCATAAAGCATAACCTGCTTTATGGTCTATTTGACTCTAAATGTCACCATCATTTAGAAAATGAGACCCTAATCTAGTGATTGAGGCCATAAAGTCATGTTTAAAATTTACTGAGGGAATAAATCAAGTGAGATGTACGGTCATTTTCTCTTCTACACGAACAGACTTCTTTTTTTGCAACCAGAGGAGTCGCCCCCTGCTGGAGGGGCGAAGGCATCTATGCATTGGCTTCACTTTACAGACTGAGCGGTTGCTGCTATATTTTACCAAACACATTTTTAATGACTTCACACTAAGTAACTGCCACACAAACAACAAGCTCCGGAGCCTGTCACCGTTTCTTCCCCGTTGGTTGTTAAGTTTGATGGAAAAAGCTAATTTACCAGATCATCCTAGACCACACGTGATGTAAACTGCAAGAGTTCTTTACCCCCCCCCCCCCCCCCCCCAGTTATTTTAAAGACAAAAAAGTCAAAGACACACATTAAACACACAACCATTTGAAGACTACAAGAGAGATACTAGATATGACAAGTTTGACCCAACTTGAACAAATTTGCTCACTGGGACAAAATACAGCTATGGTACGCGAAAATGTAGGGAGACCTTAAAAAAGGTGGAATTCTGGGGTCTACAGGAGTTTACAGTGTAGTCTGCAGGCATTTGGATGAGTGTTTTGGCTCTGAACTCCATCAGAGTAAAGTGCTGATCTTTAATTAGAGGGCATTTCCATCCAAACAGCTTATGAGAAGAGGAGGAGGAGGAGCCCTGTTATCTACCGGACTGTACAAAACTGGAGGTACTACACATTAAAGGGTGTTTAAATGTGTTTATGACCAAATGCTTGGACTGCACTGTAGTTCGACGCAGACGGGGACAGATCACAGGGGTGTTTGCTACTCTTACTTTGAGTAAGGGCGAACCGTTGATATTCCACCGTCGAGTGCTGGGTTTCTTGAGTCGAGACTGTAAAACGTGTGGGACAATAGCATGAGAGGCGGAGGGAAAGCGGGACGGGGGGAGCTTCGGAGTTTTTCCCCTGACACTGACAAAACCAACAACCTCACTATTCGTATACTGTATGTACGCATGTGTAGTTTCCACATAAGTCCTCAAACCTGCGAAATTCCCAAGTGCTACCAAGATTTCCAGCCAAACTCAACACTAACACCTACCTGGTGTACCGGATTGTTAGTGCTGTTAGTCTTGGGGAGCAAAGGACCAAATCACAAAACAAGAATGTGACTGGGATTTTGGGGCTGATGATAGCGAAGCGTCAACAAATACATCTGGTGGGGTTACATCCTTCTAACCCCTCAAATCTCACGCGAGACATTCCCAGTCACATTCATGCTCATATAAGCCTCTCATGGACAGGCAACATGCATGTTGCCCAACATGCATAATAAAGGCAAAGGGACTCAAAGAAGGCACAGCACTCTGTCCCACTGACGAGACGACTTGCTGCTAGTCAAGGGGGGGCGGGAGCTGGGCAGGTTAAAGCCATGTTAAAGATTTGTGGGGGGAGGACGACTGCATGTCTGCATGAGTTCACAGTCACACAGAGAATGGTGTGTGTGTGTGTGTTGGGGAGGGGGGTAGGCAGGGTAAGACACACTCATGCACGCACACTACAGCTGCGTTTCTGTAATCATTCATTCACACACACACACTTTCGTACAGCAGGTGCAGGACTCAGCGCAGTACCTGGGGGTTTACAGTGGAGAGGGAGGGGCACTGAGAGATGCTTTTGGCTACCTGCAGAGCCTCTATCCTCAGGGCAGCAAGCACCAGCTCCTCCTGGGCCGCACACATGGGGTGATGGGGGGAGGGGGTGATGGATTTCAAGGGTAAGGGACGGGGGGAGGGTTGCGGCCCAAGGATGAGAGAGCAAAGGGAAAACATATAGAAACTTGAGTTGAGCGCACACACTTGCTGCAGCTGTCTACTTCTTCTTTTTTACACACCATCAAAATACTGCAACTGAGGAATAGGAGGTGAGAAATGTGCAAAATGAAAAGGCGGGATGTGGAAAGGTGACACAAGGTGAAAACACAATCACATATCAGGGTCACAAATGGGCCACCAAGACCGCAAGGTTTATCAAGAGGAGGGGGGTCACGTGTGGTTCTGTCAACACACCTGTAGCTTTTGGGCGAATGCGGTGGGGTTGGTCTCGGCCAGGTCGGGCTCCAGGTACTGCAGGAGGTCGTCACACTCGGACAGCCTGTCTAACTGGGGCATGGCCGGGACTGGAGCAGGGGCCTCCACGGGGCCCTGGTTAGGGGGCTACACGGGGCACCGGGAGGGGGCAGGGAGGAGGGCAGGGGTCAGCATGGCAAAGCAGAGCGCTGAGTGTTTGAGTGGCAGCATTGGGAGCTGAGTCACTCAGCTAAAGCTGGGGAGCTAGTGTGGCGTCCTGGCTATATATAAAAGACTTTAATGAGAATCACTATCTCTTCCCCCTCCATTGTGACTAAACAATGACATGGTGTAAATGTTACAAAATCAAAGCTCCCGACATGATGGTGACAAGACATAGGAATGACAAGACACGTGATAACTGCTCGTCCGGTTTGAACATTTACAAAAGTGTTCGGGCTCACCTGCTCGTCCCGCTCTGTGCTCTGCGTTCGGCTGAGTGCCTCGATTTCTCTCTTCCTGCCCTTGTCCCCGGCAGAGCCCTCGGGACCGGGCCGGGAGCTCAGCACCGGCGTCTTCATACCCGCTGTTATCTGGGCCTCCATCTCCTCGAAACTCCTGCTCAGAGGGAGAGAAACGGGGGAGAGAGGGACCTCATTGTCTGTATATAATGCTGGTCATTCTGGTTAGAAAACTAGATAGTATACTGTGGCGAATCCTACAGTATGCAGTGACCAAACAATGGATAAAATACTGCAAAGTAACTACATAGACACAAAACAGGCAGCATGGCAGTAGTAGAGTGTGTCGTACCCTGTGCAGGGGGAGCTGGGCTCAGATCCATTTGAGCACGTATTCTTGGTTAAGTTGTCAGATACCGAGTCCAACTTCAAGTACAGCGATGGCTTCTTCACAGACAGTGGCTACAAGATGCACAAGAGAGGAAAACATTAGCTTTATGAATTTTTATTTTAAATAACATATCATATAAAGTATTAGTATGAAAAAGAAACATTCGATAAATTCTTCATGTCAAATACTCACAGGCGAAGCAGAACCGAGCTTCTCCATGTACTCAATTTCATAGTCGTGCACTGACAAAGACAGAACGAAAGTTTGAGAGGCAGAAGAAGGAAATGGAGAGACAATTCAGCCAGCGTTGAGCCCTGGGATCAGAAGCTGAGCTTGCTTTTGATTTCATCTCTGACCCAGATGGACTGAGCCACACAGCCTCTGGGAAGAGGAGGCTCTTCTGAAGGTCAGAGGTCACTTGAGAACTGGGCCAGCAGGTTTAATTCACTGCCACAACAAAGAAAATCAATAACCCTGCTGGATGAATAAAGAGTAAAAGGGGCTGGATGCCGTACACGGCGGTTTATCCAAACAGAAGCTTTGAATATCCTTTGAACGCTACCCGTGCTTTGATTTCTGTCGGCATTTATTTGGACACAGGTGGCTGGAGGTATGAGGAGGGATCCGAGAGAGTCAGAAAGCCTCACCTGGAGTCTGCTGAGGAAGACTGTTCTCGTTAACAAAGGAGGTCAGGTCGCAGGGCTGAGGGAAGTCCTGCTGGTCGCAGGTCAAATCTGCATCCATGTCGTGCAGGGCCGCCCACTTGTGAGAGGTGGAGGAGGCCAGCTTCTCCTCGTCTGTGGCGAGGTCGTCCTGTGGGAGGGACGGCTTTTCTTCGGTGGGCGTAGGATCCTGCAACACAAAGGTAGTGTGGTCAGTGTGGGAAGAGAGAAAAAAGAAAAAAAACGTCGGGAAATTAGGTACAGTACGCACCTGGGATGTGTCAGACAACGGGGATTTCTTTGGCGACCTCTTCACTCTGAAAGTATTACTGGGAAAAAGAAATAAACACGATCATTCATCAAGATCTGGAGAGATTCATCGCCTTCAGTACACAACTTTTCATTAGATCCAACAGTCACTGTCTAACAGTACAAGTATGGTAGATTTGCTACTAAAGTCGCAAATGTAAAACTATTTGTGTGCATCTACTTTTGCATAAAATAAACATTATTTGCATTACCATTATATGTAGCCTGTACCACTTACTGTAGTGTATGTGTGGCTGAAGCAGTGAACAGAACAGTGACGAGGGTTGAATCTGTAGTTAGTAACTGAAGTAGTGGTAAATGAAGGTTAGGACTTTTCACACAAATCGATAAAATAACACAGATCCTAGACAAGCACGTGTTGGTAATGTAACAGGTTAGTTAGGACATTGATGCAAACATAATCTGTTACTGTAGATTAACTGTGAGTGGATGGCTTTCATTGTTGTTCAGATCTCAATTTATAGATCCCTTAACAATATAGATTCTCTAAATTTACTAATAAATGCATCTGATAAATAACTTTTAAGGTCCAATGTGTCATGGCTGTAATTCTTAAATGACGCTTAACTCAGTAGGAATGCATATAAATGTGAGAACACCCCTAAAACCATCTATCTATAAAAGTATATTCATTACTATGCAGCTTTAGCTTTTTTGAACAATAGCAAAAAATTAACACAAGAGGGCGCCCAAGCACCTCCTTTGTTGCACAGTGGCACATCAGTAAAAGCACATCTATAGCAAAGAAAGATATTTTTTGTCGCTTCAGTAGAAAAGGAAATAGGACATTACCACAAAACCTTATTTGTTCTAATTTTAGTTTGTTTGGGAGACATTTCTGTGAGAACCATTTGAATCTGTGTGTGTGATGACATATCATCACGTGTCGAGTTCCCAATCGAACGCTGCTGTACTTGGACTTGTACTCTATTTGGATTTCACACTGCTGACCACACCCAACCGTATTGAAGCAACTATTGAGATAATATACAACGTTTTTGCTATACTAATTGTAGTATGATGTGGTCAGTACATAATACTGGCTGGGCAGGGTTGAAACAAGTTCATATGGAATCGTTTGATAGTGGGACACTGGGGGGTTGTGATGTTTCTGTTAATAGGAAGAGGGACGACATGCTGATTTTAAAGAGGCCACATGGAGGGATGGATGGTTGTGCTGTCCCTGTACTTACAACAGACAACATAGAGAAGACACACTCCTGGACTTCCTGTGACATATGAGAATACACAGACACAGGTGACAGAGAGACAGACAGGAGGACAGCGGCATCATAGACACGAGGACCAACGTACAAACACTGACTAACCTCACCGACACAGACATTCAGACACATTTATGCAACGCTCTGGAAGTCTACGGCCCTGTGGTGATAAGACTGGAACTTACGATTTGATCGGAGTTTTCTTCTTTTTGGCGGGTTTGTTCAGATTTTGGTCCTCCAGCTCCCCAAGGTTGTCATTGTCATTTTCATTGTCACAGTCATTGGTGGGTGGCAAATCAAAGGAAGCCGAGGCCTTCGGAGGGGAGTTGGCCATCTTATTGGACGACCTGAAAGGGTCTACAGAGTCGTCAAAGTCATTGGTGTCGAAGGAATAAGTCGACCTGGGTAGTTTGGGGGAGTTGCTGATGCCTTTCTTAGATGTAAACGGATTGAAGTTCGGATCATCCCACTTGTCGGGTTCAAACTTGTAAGAGGCTTCGGGAACGGGGATTTCCTCCTCGTTGCCGTTGTGGGTCGCTGGAGGATCATTGTCCAGCAGCTCCGGCTGTACCGGAGGGGCCTTCTTCAGCCCCAGCTTTGGTTTCCTCAGAGGCATCTTGGCACCGGGCTTCTTGCCCACTTTCTTGGTCGGGGGGGAGGCCTGGTGTGGCGCCTCACTGCCCTCCTCAGAGTAGTCAAACTCCAGCCTTACTGACTGACGCTTAGGGATTATGGGTTGCTCTTCAGGATTGGTGATTGGCTCTTTGAGAGGAGCTGGGGGACGCGCCTCCTCAGTGGAGACACAGGGTTTCTCTGGAGGGGTGGCAATAGGGGCACACACAGGAGCTCTATGACCCAGAATGGGGGAATTAGGAATTTTACTACCTCCCGTATTGAAAGGGTCGATGTTCTCAAAATTGTCTGGATCCCATTTGTAGGTGGTACTAGGGGGGATGGGGGATTCGTCTCCGCCTGTTGGACTACCAGGTAGATGGGTCTTCTCCTCACACAAGGGCAAGACAGGGGTGACGAGGCTCTCCTCTTGGCTCGTATGATTGGTCTCCTCCGGCAGAGGAGGAGGAGTCTCCACACGGTTCTTCCTGGTCTTGCGGAGGGTTCCCCCAGGGCTCGGGGTTGCAGGTCCTCCCTCTGCTTCCTCCTGAGCCTGGAGAGGGCTGGCAGTTCGAGGCTTTGCCCTCTTCTTGGTCTCTGGGGTGCTGCTGGATGAGGCTGGCCTCGGACTCTCCGGGTTGGAGTTCTGCCTTAGAAGAGGCTTCTTCTTCAAGGACCCAGGACGGACTTTCTTGGGCCTGTGGAGTGTACCCGGGGCACTCTCAGTGCCTACGCTGAAGGATTCAGCATGTGGGCGGAAACCTCCTGGTGTTGATGCGTCCAACGGACCAGCACCGTCTAGCTCTCCTCCCTGGAGGCTGAGCGAACGGATCAGACTGTGACTTGTCAGATCTCCAGAAGGCTCGATGAGGTATTGGCCACTGGCTGCAATGGGCTTGTTCTCGTCAAAAACGAAGGACGGGGAACGGCATGGTGCATCAGCTGGAGTCAAATCAGCGTCCGGAAGACTGACTGATGAGTCTGCTACTGCAAAAGACAGAGAGACGTAACGTAAAGAGGTTTTTCGCTGCTAAAAAAAAAGGAAAAAGAAAAAGGAAGCCTGCATGGAGATCAGAAGCTGGCTTTCTGACACATCCAATTATAGAGATGAATGCGTTATAAATAATTCAATAAGAGTCCCTGAATAGAAAATACGGGAAAATAACCACAAGAGAACCTCTCCTAGACTACCCAGTTTTGTGGAGATGTGAGAAATACTGCTTTATTCCACTAGATGGTGTAATAAGACTTTCTTACACCTCCTTTTTTATAAAGCCGAAACAGAGCATCATACTGTATAAGAGCTACGCACATCATGGCATAATCTTCTTACTCTACCTTTGTCATCAGAAGTTAGTTCCTGGGTGGGGGGGTCTACAGGAGAAACAGCCTTCACTGGAGTTGTTGCTTCAGGGGTCTCAAACGCTCCATCAGAGTCTGAACTCCTGTAACAAAAGATTCATACAACTGTATCACTTGCACTGTAATGAATGCATTAGGATGCTTAACGTCTCTCATTCAGACAGGAAGGATCCATCTATTTCCCAAGAAATCAGTTCCGATAGGATTCTTTAGGGCTTCAGGTAGTGAGTGTGAAATCCCCTGTAGTCCCAGTCTGTGTTTCTGTTTTCATTCGATCGACTTTTATGGCTGCAAATGAAAACGCTGAATCTGCAGTGAGGTGACACTTAAGGACACATCTGAGACACGGGATTACCCGACCTCGACCCACACAATGCAACACCCTACACACACACACACACACACACACACACAAGACCACCTGAAAATCCACACCACAGATGTGAAATACATAGGGAGGGACACTGAGGGGAAATGAACAATTTCTGCATGACAAACAGGCTGTAAATAAAAATCACACTGCTATCAACACACACAAGAGCAAATATTGATTGGTTTTCCTCAGCGATGGACACACACACACACACACACACACACACACACACACACACAGCGAAGCTCACCAGATAACCTGACCATAAAGGTCCTTAGCCTCCCATCCTGTCTCACCTCTTTTTGACCATCCCCTCGGCAACACCGATCATATTGTCATGCCGTGAGCCCCAGGAGAGACTCCTGAGGAGCCCCAGAGCCGGATCGGAGCCCGGGCTGTCCCCGTCTCCTGCCCCTCCCAGCAGTGTGTCCCAGCCCCATCGAGCCCACTGCAGGGGAGACAGAGCCTGCCACGTAGTCACTGGCATGGCTGCCGGCTGGGGCGACGGCTCTCCGCACCGCTGTGCTGTACTGCCAGACACACAGGTAGACGACCAAGACCACCAGATCCAACCTTCCCTCTGCCTTCTCTCTTCTCCCTCTATTGTCTGCTGTCTCTTTGTTTCTAATCTACAATCACAGGCGTTTGACGTTGCTCCTCTTCGACATCTGTGGCCATAGATAGAGGAATCGATGCCTCCCAATCTAAATGAGTCTGGCTGCAGAAGCCCACAGCGTGCATGCTATATATTCTCTCTCTCTCTCTCTCTCTGAGCCTTGCTCTCTCCTTCCCCTCCCTCCCTCTACCCCTCTTCTCTGTCTCTTGCTCCTGAACCACGTTCCAGCAGAAGAAATGGCAGCCCATTTCCCATCAGCCTCTGATAAAACGTGCTTATTACATTTACCACCAATGCATTTGACATATTACCCCTCATCTAATGTCTAATGAATGAATTTATCAAATGCAAAAGAATTTTGGTAATTTGACTCAACAAACACGGGTCATTTTCATGGTCATCAAATCAGTCTTTTACAATGAACAATATCAAAACAATGAAAAATGCAATGCAGCCATAACTCTTTATACATACAGACAAATAGAAGACGATAGACGAGGACTCTGCACTTAAATGATACTTCCTTGTCTATGCACAATATTGATCCAGCTATTCTATAGTGATACAGCTCAAGGCATTGCTGAAGCCATTCACCATCCTGTGGAGGTCCTTTGTCACACACGCAGGCAAACATGGGGGGTCTGAAACACCATCCAGCCATCAATATCACCGATGCAGCAAACATTCAGAGCTGAGACATTCATGTTTATTGGGAGGTTGGTAATAAATGTCCATCTTTGCTGTCATGGTCAATATGCCGACTATCCCTGGGGTCACATCATGGCACAGCAGAGACGGAGGTTCGTCTAAGCCAACAGTACAGCAGCAGGAGTATCACATTCTACTGTTGCCACTATTTGATCCACTGACAAATCTAAACCATTTATCAGGCAACACAAGCTCCAATAGTGCTGCAATCCTGAAAACGGGTCTGCCTGGGTTGCTCACAGGAAACCACGATCCAACAAACATATTCATCTGTGAAGATCTTTAGCTGGTTTTATGTCGATTCTTTGAGCACGGATGGAAATAAGAGTGAAAACAGTGAGATAATACGGTAGTTAGGGCTCATTTCATTGCTCCGTTTATGTCCTTGCAGAGGACATTTTTCATGTGACTGCAAACACTGTGTTGCTATGGTAACAGGAGGCTGTTCCCGCCATATGTTCCACGTTGGAAGGAGTAAAAATGGCGGTGCACAGTCCAGCACAAACACACACACACAGCTGAGGTTTGCCTAACCAGTGAGGACCACTGACGTGTTTTATAGATTTATGGAGTTATTAGTTATAGAAAACAAATAAAGGGATGTTTCAGATTTATGACTGCTGCAGCAGCATCATCTATTCACAGCACACACATTGTTTTAACTGAAAAAGAAGATAAACAGCCTTTTTTTGTTTATTCCACTATTCTATTGCTCACAGAATGATTATTACAGATTATTTTATTCAAATTCAACCAATGACATCTAATAGACAAGAAATAATACATTAAAATGTGTGCTGTAATTAAAGAAATGAATAACATAAATACAAAATGTTTTTTGTGTTACTGCAGCTCAAGGGTGATCCAGTTGCAGACAAAACATAGAGGAAAGGACGCCGTGTGGGTGAGCAGTCAGGGAACGGGGGCGGATAGAAACAAAGGGAGCTGCAGTTAACGGCAGCCGGAGACGCCTGGAGACAGAAGCTCCGCAGCGTGAAGCAGCGAGACGCTGCACCTCAGACACACAGATGTGTCTCTGCTGCTCCCAGGCAGATTCAACTGGACCCGTCTAAACAGCTTTCACAGTGCTGGAGGCAGAAACACTGCCAGGCAATGGGGGAGAGGGGGGGAAGCTGGGCTCCACCTAAACCCAACACCACCTGTCTGTCCTACATACACACATTCCTGCAAACACTTAGAAGATGCTGCAAAGGAAGCATTTATCTGCTCTTTCCAAAAATATGCTTCATTTGATGTCAGAGTTCAAATCTGTGGGATGAATGGAGGCAGGACGCTGGTTACCAGTGTGTGATTAGCTCAAATGGATTAGCTGCCTCCATCTCTGGGATGTCAAACTCCCCTAAAACCCCTCTCTGTCTGGACTCCACTCTCATCCATCACTTTCCCTTTCACTCCTCGTTTTCCCAGAATCCATTTGCTTCTCCTCACCTCCTGCTCATCTACAACTCATCACCCACTCCTCGTTTAGCGTCGGGTTGGTTTTTGATGTGCCGTTAGCATTTTGGCCATAAAAATAATCAGTACTATCTGTCAGTTAACAGCAGGAAAACGGCAGTTCAATGCATTAATATGTCACATGCTTTGCTTTACCAAACAGTGGTTAATGAATACAGTGGTTACATTTAAAAATTGTACTTTAATTGCATGTTAATAATAATATTTAAATTTGTTATTATTACGTTTTCTACTGTAACGTGATATAATAATGAAATAAGTGCTTATATTTGTCCGTCATTGTATACAGGTCTCTCCTGTGAAGTAGAAAGAAAAGGCCAACAGAGGGAGCTCCTGTGCTTTTATCCCTCCTGATGAATGAGTGTCTGGATGTGAGGGTTACATCATAGGCACTGAACACCCTGTGAAACACCACAACAACCTATTTCCATCTCAGCCTCTCCGGTTTCCACACAGATGTGAGGTGGTGAGCGGGCAGCAACGTATGGGGAAATGTAACGGGGGAAATGAGATCACTCTGCACCTTCTGCAGGTCTTATAAACACAGCAGATGTCTCTCTCCTCCATCCAGACTGAGGTCAAGTCTCAAGTCTGTTATCCATTTATCCAAGAAATCCACTCCCAACAGAAAAAAAAAAAGAGTGTCAGACTAAGATTATCTGCCGGTGTAATACCTTATCTAGTCTAATCTGAGACTTTGACTGCAAAGCAGATGGCACATTAAACAACAACGTGCCAAGTCTGTGAGCAACCGGGAAGGAGGGGGTTAAATTATCTCTCCATTTTGAAGATGAGATCAGATGCTGTGTTCATTAAGTAGTAGTAGTATCCCAACCCCCCATCGGTGCAGACAAAAACAAACCGGGCAACTCACTCTACAAATCAGAATGAAACGAGAGGAATAACTGGGTCTTAACACTTCCAGATCAGAGCCCTACAGGCTTTCATGTGAATGCTTTATATACTGTAACAGCTTCTGACAGCGTTACACAACTCACTAAAAGCCTTGTTATTAATGTGCTGCTGTTGTGTTCCACCTGTAGGGAAACAGCTATGTATCCAGTCCCCTACCAGCTCTGAGATTAAAAAAAAAAAAAGCCTTATATATTATGCTATAAATCATTCATTTACACATTACAGACAGCACACATACCAACTCATGCAGTCCCTCCATTTCCCTTCTCCCTCTCCTCCGTTTCCCCTGATCTTTCTCCTCCTGTGCCGTCGTGTGTCTGGGATATAAATAAAACACAGCAAAGTGGAGCACTCTTGCTCCATCTCTCCCCCTCTCTGACTCTGTCTTTCTCTCGTCCACTAATATTCACTAAGAGTCCAATCTCTCTTCCTCTTAAAGCCCCCTGCCAACACAGCGTGCTCTATTTCAACGCCGTCACCAGCGTGGCAGCGTCGTCCTCCTCCACGCAGAACAAAAACATCACCACACCAGCCTCCTGGTGGGCACCTACTGTACTCATTGCCTAATTCTGGTTCCCAGCGGCTCTCCTGGAAGCACTTCCATCCGTAACGTACGGCACCGTGAGGCACGCTAAGGCACACGTGCTCCGACGCTCTCATCCTCATTTACATCACAAAAGAAAACAACAACAACAACAGTGACGACGTGCTCAGTCGGTCAGGTTGGATCTCACATTCTGAGACAGTTTCATGGCCGTGTGCGTGAAAAGGTGCAAAAATAAGGAGCAAAAATGCATCAGAGAGGATGATGGAGGGAACAGAACAGAGATGGTTGTCAGGCGTGATCCTGTTTCCAGCAGGCATGACCATAATGTTGCTTACAGGTGAACATTTAGGCTGCATGAAGGAGTGATTTATGAATAAGAAAAACAACAGGAACAGTTGCTCTCCGGATCCCTCGGCTTTTAAATAAAGTGATTTTCCTGATTTTGATCACACGTCTGAACGGTTCCTGGAACTGAGCAGGAATTACATCACACTCACATGTGTTCTTGAGAGGGACAGGGGGTCTCTCCTTGCTCCATGGACTCGTTGGCTCCCATCCTCGGCTAGCTCTGCCCCCCCTGCCTGCTCCTGCTCTCCAGCCACCCTCCACATCCACCTGCTCCCCTGCCCCGCCGTGCTCCTCCCCCACCCCCACCCCCCCCCCCCACCCCTCCAAAACACCCTCTGCTTTTCGGTCAGATCCTTCCAGAGAGGAGGCGTACGTGTCAGAGGAAGGTGAGCACCGGCCGGGGCTTACTGTGGTGCAGTGCAGAGGACGCTGAGCGAGTCCTCCTCGCATCAGGAGCAAAAAGCAGTGGATGATTAAGGGCTCCTCACTTCATGCACAGCATCTCTGAGCCTCTGCTGCTTACAGAGCAGTCCTGTTTCCCATCTGGTGGTAAAAAAAAATGGCACCACACCAGGAGGAATAAAATCTCCAAGAGCAAAAATCCAAAGAGAATAACCCAAAAGAAGAAGAATGCAATATCAAATCCTGCTTTCTTGCCGTCTGGTGTCTGAGATGCCTCGTCTCTGTTTGGCTGCTGATATCGCTGAGCTGTGTTGCTGCTCTCGCTGCCTCCTCCCCCCCTCTCTCTCCTCCCCCCTTTTCTCTCTCCTGACTCCAGCCTCCTGTGCCTTTAAAAAGACAAGCAGCTTTTTCCCTCATCCTGCTTCTATGCAGGGGAGCCACACAATAGCAAACCCCCCAAAAACCGCACTGATTAACACGCACTTTCCCTCCGTCGGTCCCCAATCCTCCCTCCCACAGCACGGTAACCTCTCGACACCGCCGTTTCTCCCCCCCCCCCCTGTCCCTCAGCCAGTGTGTTGCACACTGAAAACATCATTTCTGTGCCTCCTTTTCACACAATGGAAGCTTCCGACACTCAGCGTGGCCAACCAGGGTGATGCCTGATGTAAACAATAGACTCTGAGAAACTGGTATGTGTGTGTACTATTCAGGTCTGACCCTATTATATTCAATTTCATTCCAACTCCGGCACACAGTTTTTTAAAAAAAACAGGCAAAATCAAGTGAGCAACAGCGAGACTGAAATTGTTTAGGTATATTCTAATTATAGAAGCTTAATCCAGAGATGCTACATTTCCAAATGAATACGGTCTCTATGTTGAAATCCCCAGACAAGCTGCTGGGTTGGTGATCTAATTTACTGGCACTCTCATCAGACCTTGAACCGCATCAAAGACTGGAAGGAGCAATAATGACATTCTGTCTAGTCATGTCTTTTCAATTTTCCTCGTGGAGACATCTGTGCGTGTGACGGACGCAGGAGGACGCGTCCTCTGGGATGGAAATGAGAACAGGGACAGGTTCTGCACATTTCCCATCCATTGTCAGAGGGGCAATGGGAAAGAGAGGCGTTTGGAAATACAAGAAGAATAAATCTATTGTGCACTCATGGGAAAGTGAGGAAACGAGGGCTCACTACAAAAGCAACTCCCCCGAAGCGCTCGTAGTGGCTGTAGGCAGGTTTCGGGTGTCGTGCCTCTGCCCGTGTGGACTAGAAAGACATGAATCTCCAGTTCCACGCATCACACAAAACCCCAGTGTTCAACCTAACACCACACTGGAACGGGGGGGTGTTCGCATGTAAACGTGGAGTCCATTAACTGATGTCCACAAAGAATATTGATGTGATTCTAGTCTCGGTTGGGCCTGTTGGTCGATGGTTCACAGCCCGGGGGGACAAGTAACGATGCCCACTCACAACTCCCAACATAGACCCCTGCTGAGGCAAAAATATTGATTGCCACTGCCCCCCCCCCCCCCCATACCCCAAACCAGTTCAAAGATGTATCTAGGGCAGAAAATCATGTGTGAAGTCCAGTTCTATGGAACCACTGGGCATCCTCTTAAGAGCCCGGCCCTGCACTGCTGCTTCAACTGTAGACTGAAGAAAAATGAATAAAAAATTCAACACACTCAGGCACTGCATGGCGGTGGCAGTTTTTTCTGAAAGATTCATAAAGGCGCTCAAGAGGAATCAGGTTCACCGTGATGTGTAGCCTGCAAGGGGGGGTGAAGGTAACAGTGTAAGCAAACTGTGATGGTGCAGAATAGTTTATGGTTTCGTGGCCGTGGGTTGATTCTTAATGGGAGCATTCTTAAGTCATGAAAGTAGAAAGAATGGAATTGTGAGGTGGGTTTAAGTTGTGTTCAATCAAGAAATCCAGAAACATAGTTACAATTAGTTAGAATAGTCAGAATTCAATGGTACATTTTCATGTCACAACCAAAATAATTGAGATTCACCATATTGTCCCGATGATCATCAAAATATGCTTAAAACATCCTGGTATTGCTTTATATTTTGTGAAGAAAATGTTTTTGCGTCGCATTTAAGACAACAAGATGATTGTAAATCATTAAGTCTCTCGGCATAAATAAAAGAAGAATAAAGAAAAGAAATAGATTTTTGTATCCTGTATCACTAACAGATGAGTCATTTTTTAAATAATTATTAACTAAAAGAGAAGGAAGCCTGTTTACGTACAGAAGGATTTATTATTACTCATGCAACTCAATGAATCAGTCATCCAAAAGCACATCAAATGACTAACATCTTAATTATCACACGGAAATTTGGTCAAAGCTGCCTCCTCCAGCTGAAAAATGCCTTGACAATATAATTACGTGTGATATAATGAGAGTTGCATGCTACGTTCATTACCAGCACCATATTGAATACAAATAGATTAGAAGTTTATGCCAACACATGTTGGCATAGCGTGCAGGCAACCAGGACAACTTAACATCCAGCTCACTCCATGTGTTGGTACTCCTCTCCTCTCCACTGCTCATAACAGCCGTCTCAGATATCATAAATAATATAACAACACTATTCTAGCCTCGCCGTCTCAAGATTTCTGGTCCTCTCTGAGCAAAGGGACGTGTTCAGAAAGCCAAGTAGTGCCAAGTCACGAGCAAATATGTATAATTCTACACAGAAATCAATACAGAGTCTCATCCAACCCAACAGTGATGCATGCTGAGAGACGTTTGAGCGGCTGCTGTCTCCCTGTGTTTCCTTCATTCAGCATTCAGACAGCAGTGCAGACAGAGCAGTGAGGGGCAAGCGCCCTCTGCTGGTTGTAAATAACAGTGCACTGTGAAAGTGGCTGAGTCATTCCCTCTCATCTAAGTAGAGTAAGTCTTTGAAATAAACGGCAAATGATCACATTGGAATGTTAAGTATTCTCAGTGGGGAATAGATGTGCTGATAGCAAGATGATGAGGAGCATTTAAATGTGATTAGCGTCGGTGTTATGAATGAAATCATTGTGTTTCTAGGTAAAACGTCCAGAAATCAGTCGGAACATGTCAAGTGGTGATTATAGGATTTCATTGTGAAAAAGCGTGGTGTGTAAGTGCTCCGCTTTTATCCCGTAATGTTGAAAAAGATCCACATATAAACATTTCACCCCAACGCTTTTGCTATATCCACCGTCACCAAGCCACAATTACACAGCATGCATTTGAGTTTCCACGACCACTAAGTTCATACATTAGCAATTCCGGTTTCCTATGAGTTCATGTGGTGGACGTGCGAGGCAATGCTAATCTGTAATTTTATTACGGCGGTTAGCTGAAAAAGAAAGACGAGACGCTCGCTCTGGGTTTCACTTCGAAGAAAATGGTAATATCGCCTCCTGTGATGTGGTGAGCACTCTCACAAATCCTCATAGGAATAGTTAAACATGCAAGGAAATGTGTTTAGTCTGGTAATCTGAAGGAAGCACAAAGACTGTAAAAAGCTAGTCCTCTACGTCTTAATCTCACTTATTAATATGATTTATCTTGTTTGGTTCATCTACACAGTAAAGTGTCAAAATATCCATTTTTACGGGGCTTTATGTGACATACTGCTTCTTGGCGTCGAGAATTGATTGCATCGTCCCGCCGAGTTGTGGGAAGACAGATTGTGTCACCTTTATGCTAGGCTAAGATAATCACATCAGCTATTTACTGTCCCACCTTCTCTGCAAAAAGAGAGAATAAGCAAATTTCCCAAAATGTTAAGCCATCCTTTAAGATTAGGATAAATAAAGTGCGTGGACGACTATGTTTCCAGTAGTTCCAGGAGCTCTGAGAATCAACATCAACAAGGTAATTCAGTGTGCCAGATGTCGATTTAATGCTGTTAATTTGACCTGATCTGGGGTTGAAAGGATAAGGATGTGGCTACTTTTCATCAAGCAGGCTAAAGAGACTAGTGTCAGCACCGGACAAATCCACTGTGAGGTCCTTAGAAAGGCAGCAGAGCGGAGACACGGAAGACAAACTGACACACATTCAGGAATAGTCGGGCAGAGTTCATGTTCATACCTTAAAGGAGGGTGGCGGGGTGCAGAAGCAGGGAAGTGGTCCTCACACTGGTATGCCTGAGGTACAGGAGGGGAGGCAGGGGCTGGAGGAGGAGGGGGAAAGGAAGGAGATGCAGGTGGGTGTGGTAGATCTTCGGGTCTTTCCGGGGGTGTAGGAGAAGGAAAAGTGGGGCACTCTGTGGTGTCTTGGAGGTGAGGAGGGAGGGCAGGCAGGAAGTGGTATTCGGTGGTAGGAGGTGGGGGAGAGGCGCCTCTCTCTGCTTGCTCAGCAAGGGAGGACCTGCAGGGGAGGGAACACCAAACATCAACAGACAGACAGAAACGAGAAGGCCGAGCACGGCGATTCGGAAGAGCCCTCGAAGGACACTTTCCTCTACACCATCCTCACTTACCTCAGAGGAGAGAAAGATAGACTCTCTTCTGTGTCGTCACCTAAACCCAGCAGTGACTTAAACAATAAATTGCTCACTACAACCATCGTAAACATGCGTTCTCACAGAAGAATCTCAAACTCCCCCTCATTAGCCCCCGTACACGATATTCCATGTTTCCCCTGCTGGCTCCGCTCGGCCTCTGCGGTGAAGCTGCTCAAGGATGTCTGACTGTCATCGATGGCCACCTGGCGGAGTGGGTTTGGCGGCGATCCATGCCCGTCTTATCAGGCGGTAGGCTCTCTAATCTGACAGGCAATGGGACGGACGCCCCATGCAGCTGTTCCCCACTTGGGGCAGGCCTCCTGTTTGGCTCTAAAAATACTCCAGCTGCCTTCTTCTGCAGAAGAGATCTCCACCATACCTCCATCAACCAAAAGCACATTCAGGTCTGCTGAGCTTTCCAAACCTTATAGCTCATTTCATGCTGAAAACTGGGCTCTGTTATTCTCCGGCTCCCGCTCGCCAGTAAAGCCATGACTTAATAACATTTAACGAGGGCGTGTGCTTTTCTTAAGGGCGTAGCAAGTCACAGTTTTTCATCCGATGCAAATCTGGTTGCTATTATAAAAGTACGGCATTTTTTCTAATTGATTCAAGATGGTCTGCGTGAAAAGGAAATGTCCTGGAAATCCAGAAAAATACATTTTTATTTGGTCCCACTCCCCTCATTACAAATCCTCAGCCGGTGACTTTACACCAGCAGGCCGGTCTATACATACATGAGCATCTGTGGCCGACTCGGCACATGCAGCCTGGAAATAGAAACAACCAAGTCACAACACAGTCTGAGCACACGGTCCAATTCCAGCTTTCCAATATCCTCTATTTCCAGATATGATGTGCATGATCTGGAAGATGATGGTTTTACTTTTGCCATTAACACCTGGAGGCTGTTAAATCCTTTTTTTAAATTGTTTCTAATTCAGCAGTGAGGCATGGCGTCACTCAAGCATGTTTTTTTACAGAGGCCACTACAGGCTGTTATCATTTTCTATCACAATCCAGATAAACCTGATTCTCCAGCCTCCACTTTCATGGCCGAGTCTTAAGTAAGCAAACGTGACTTTGCTTGAACTGTATTGAAGCCACACACACACACACACACACACACACACTTAGCGTAATCTACAGGAAACAGCTGGACGCGAAAGACAGTGAGTCCAGGCAGGGTGTTTAATTATAAACAGAGAGTTGTAAATAAAACCAGCTGAAAGTACGAAGATAAGTGTTTTCTTTACAGTGCATTAATGAGAGGACCATTTCTGTCAGCCAGCAGCTCGCTCATACACACACACACACAACACACACACACCTACTCCACATACAATAACACATTGTATATACTGAAAACACATACTTCATGCATAAAAAATCCACCCATTCTTCTCTGCCACTATATTGTAGTATTACTTGAAGGCAGCCTGATGTGGTCAAATGAATGACTGACATGGGATTTCACTTATACCAGCTATAAAAAAAAAAGGCACATCAACCTCCAATCGCCATGGCAACCAGGCTATTTACAGTGCAATGTGGGCTTTCTTTTTTTACCCCGGTCATTCGCGTGGTGTTTCATGAGTAGAAAATGGCTTAACATAATAGATGTTATGTCATTTTATTAAAACTAGTCGTGTAACACTTTCAGTAAAACGACATATGTCTTACAGCAAGTGGCCCTTTAAGTCTCCTGCTACACCCCAGAGATCATTTATTAACTCCTCGTTTCAACAGTAAACCATGGTTTACCATAGTTTAAATATTAGGTTTGCTAGTCATGAGATGTCTCACCAACTGTCCATCAGACAAGCCTCCACATCGAGCACAACATGCTTGAACCTGTAACATTTGTTTACATTTCCCAACTTTTGCTCCTTCTTTTTCCGCCTTCTGCCCCTTCGCCTTTCCCATTTTGTCCCTCCCCTCCTCCCATCTGGCGAGGTCAGCGACACAGAGACACAGCGTCATTAGCACTAGTTACCTACAGGCCATCTGTTGCGTCCACCTGGAGGGACTTAAAGACAAAACACCTACAGCAGACGCACGCAGACAGAAAACAGGTCACCTACTTCTCGTCGACTCACTCAGATTTCAGCCGGGGAAGGAATCCATCACACGCGTTAACAGCTCACTACGGTAAATGATGGAAATGACTTCTTCTACTCCAAAAACAGCAGAGCCAAATGAGTGTACGTCCACGTCCGTCTGTCCTCTGACCGACTCTGTCTCACACACAACACACACACTCCCGCTGAAGCACGTGCTCAAGTGTTTCTCTTAACTCTGGCTTTTGTTCCACTCTGTCTGGTCCGTCCAATGACTTCAGTGGGGCTGAGTGCCTTGCCTACATTCCTCCAACTACAAGCTTCAGTTCACAAAGCCGCACAGACTGAGCCGGACTGACAGCTAGGACAGCCTCTGGGGGGCGGAGACAGACACACACACACACACACACACACATCATTGACCATGCAGTCACATTTCTTTCTCTGGCGTAACTTTATCTATAGATGAGACCTATAATGGAAATAGCGCCGTCACTCCTCCACCACCTCCTCCTCCTCCTCCTCCTCTCCTCCTCCTCCTCCTCCTCCTCTGAACAAACCTTTATGTCTCCAACAGCAGTGATGGGACAAGTGTTGTGACTGACAGGCAGCAAGTGCTACTCTGGCATGTGGGATGGCTCCTGGGCCGGCAGCAGGCAGGAGACTAGGAGAGATAACTGAGGAAGCTAAGCGAAAACAAAATCGACAGCAGCCTACTAAGAATCTAAAAAAAAAAAGCCATTTCTTCACACAAACTGTAAATAAACTGGAGAAACCAAATGTAAAGACCTGTTAAAATGCTTAAATAGACACTGCATGCACATGGAGGGCCAACTGGATGACACACTTCACTTTGTTTTTACTATATTTAACTTATTCCAGTCTCCTACATCCAATCAGGCGCTGTCAAACCGCTGTAGACAGCAACGACCTACCGGATGACCTCGAGGTGTCTGAAAGTCAAACAAAGCCACTGAGGGGGAACCTCCGAGCACATGGAAATCCGCTTTAAAACGTGTGACAGGCGAAACTGCTGAGCTGTGAAGTACACGTGCCCCGCGGCGATTTCCCCCTTTTTCACAGATAAATTAGCTGCAATACAATGCCTCATATAAGCCTCTGTAATGGAAATGTTATGATAAGTTTTGGGAAAATGACCTAAAGAGGTCATTCACAAATCATCCCGATGTCTGGTTTCCTGTTGGCAACTCATGTCAACCACAAAATGACTAGTCTCCCTGTAAATCTGTTGTTCTTAATGGTGAAAGGCTATAATTCTAAGATTTTAGTCAATTGAGGATTACATGACATGTTTTTTTAAAATCCAGACCGTTACGGAGCTCTGAAAGGGCAGCAGCCTTCCAGGGAAACATTCCCCCAGTGTGTTTACCAGGAAACACCAACTGTGATTGATTATGTATTAATGTTATGATTTTATAAAGACACTCACCCACAATCCTGTAGATCCTCAGCAGGGTCCTGGACCGTTTCTGGCTCTGCAGTTTCCTCGGCCGGTACTTTGAATGGCTCCTCAGATGGGATCTCTGCAGGCTTTTCCTCTAGCCCCTCTGGCAGCTCACTGCTCAGCTTCGTCTGTGGTTCTGGGTGCTCTGTTGTCGCCTTTGTGGATTCTGGGAGCTCTTCTGGCTCAGCTTGCTGTTTCACTATTTCCGAACAAGTTTCTGGCTCGGTGAGCTTTTCTGGAGACTCTTCTTCTTCCTTGGTCGGTTCTGGGAGCTCTACTTTCTTCGCTTCTTTTGGGAGCTCTACAATTGTGCTCTGTGTTGGTTCTGTGAGCTCTGCTGTCTGCTGTGTTGGTATTGGGAGCTCTACTTTCTTAGTTTCTGCTGGGAGCTCTACTTTCTCAGCTTCTGCTGGGAGCTCTACTTTCTTAGTTTCTGCTGGGAGCTCTACTTTCTCAGCTTCTGCTAGGAGCTCTACTTTCTTAGCTTCTGCAGGGAGCTCTACTTTCTTAGTTTCTATTGGGAGCTCTACTTTCTTAGCTTCAGCTGGGAGCTCTATTTTCTTGGCATCAGCTGGGAGCTCTACTTTCTTAGCTTCAGCTGGGAGCTCTACTTTCTTAGTTTCAGCTGGGAGCTCTGCGTTCTTAGTTTCTGCAGGGAGCTCTACTTTCTTAACTTCTGCAGGGAGCTCTACTTTCTTAGTTTCTGCTGGGAGCTCTACTTCCTTAGTTTCTGCAGGGAGCTCAACTTCCTTAGTTTCTGCAGGGAGCTCTACTTCCTTAGCTTCAGCTGGGAGCTCTACTTCCTTAGCTTCAGCTGGGAGCTCTACTTCCTTAGCTTCAGCTGGGAGCTCTACTTTCTTAGCTTCAGCTGGGAGCTCTACTTTGTTAGCTTCAGCTGGAAGCTCTACTTTCTTAGTTTCTGCAGGGAGCTCTACTTTGTTAGCTTCAGCTGGAAGCTCTACTTTCTTAGTTTCTGCAGGGAGCTCTACTTTCTTCGCTTCAGCTGGAAGCTCTACTTTCTTAGTTTCTGCAGGGAGCTCTACTTTCTTAACTTCTGCAGGTTGTTCTACTTTCTTAGCTTCTGCAGGGAGCTCTACTTTCTTAGCTTCTGCTGGGAGCTCTAATTTCTTTGTTTCAGCTGGGAGCTCTCCTTTCTTCAATTCTGCAGGGAGGTCTACTTTTGTGCTCTGCGTTGATTTCTTGAGCACTGCTGTTGGTTCGAGGAGATCTGTTGTCTTCTTTAAAGGTCCAGGAAGATCCACTGGCTTTTTCAGAAGATTCAGTGGTGGGCTCTCTGTTGTCTTCTCTGCAGCTCCCTCCTGTGCAGGGATCTCCTCCGGTCTCAGAGGAGCAGCTATCTCTTCAGTTGGGGTTAGAAACTCTAGCTGAGGAGAGTCCAGAGATGGGAGGGGTCTGAAAAAACAATGCGAGAGAAGAGGGGGTTGGGGATTTGTTGTTTAGTTTACAGCACATGCACAAGGAATGACTGACAAATGACAAATGTGTGTGCTTGTGTGGTTACAGGGAGTTTGAGTCCTTACAAGGGTATTTATGTGTGTGTGTGTGTGTGTGTGTGTGTGTGTGTGTGTGTGTGTTCATGCGTGTGTGTGTGCGTGTTGTTGTTGTGGTATTGTGTCTAGCAGTGTGAGAAAAGGCTCATTCTTGCCCTGGAGAGCAGGCACGATGTCACAGCTGATGTCATCCTTTGAATATAAAGGGCTGCATTACTTCCATTAGACTTCAACAGGAACAGTCATCTGACCCGAGTTCGAGCTAAAACAAAGTGCAGCTCTGTGTTTACCTCCTCATTCATATTCATTTACACGCTGCTCTCTGTAATATCGCTGGTGTTACTGGAATGCAAAGTTCTATAACTACTGAAGAACTGGTAAATACGCTGAACGTCACAGATTTACACCCACATGGAAATATCAGCAATTATGCGTCAAATATGTGTCCAACCAATCCATGATTCTTTAGCTGTGGTTGGTGACACAAATCCAAATCAGACTTTCCACATGTGCCTTTCCCTCTGTGATGGACTGTGAACAGATGATATGTGACGGCACGCTAACATGCTACCTTGTGTAACACATTAAGGGGAAGCCCATGATGACCTCCGCTGGTTTTCATTAACAAAGTTTTATCGGCTTGAAGTCTCATGTGTACTCTTTTCATCTCCTATTCTAACGGCATTTTTCAAAATATATATATTTTTCATATATTTTCAAACACACACATGCTCTTGTGTTTACCTTGAAGTCTCTTCTTTACTCTGAGATTGGGATGCAGCTTCTTTTAGAGCTTTTATCCAGTTTGTATCTGGTTGATCTGTTAGTCCAGAAGCAGGACTCTCTGTGGTCACAAACACCTGATCGACAGGAGCTGGTTCTGGTGATCTTCCTTCACCTTCTTGAGCAGTTTGTTTTATGACTTCCTGTTTTGTCATCGCTTCATTGTTTAATGCTTTTATCTCACTTTGTCCCTCCCCCTGGCTGCTCCCTTTCTCTCGGTGCAAAGCTGCTTTATCTCCCTTTGTGATCTCCTCCACATCGGGCCCTTTTATGGGTGTTTGTGCTACCGGGCTGCTTTGTGTGGCCGAGGTTTTATTGGAGCTCTGGAGCTTGCATGCCGTGTCCTGAATTTCACACTTCTCGATTTCACTACTGTTGCTTTTCACAGTTGTGACAGCACTGAAATCCTTTTCCACACTTTCTGGTGGCACAACCGGAGTATTGAATACTTTTCTAGCAATTTCTTCGGTCTGGTTTGCAGTTGGAGTAACTGACGTGTGAACGCCAGGACGATCGGCGCTGACAGACATTCGGAGAGGGGGAGTCTCGGGTTCCTGTGATGCGGACTCAACAGGCATGGCAGTGTTCTTTGAGGTCTCGGCTTTTCCGGGTTGGTCTTGACAGGCGGCTGATAGGTTGCCTTTTTGCTGACCTTCACCACCATAATCATTCGCAAACTCAGCGTTTGTATCTGATGAAACTGGCCCTAACGCCATCCCTTGTCTCATCTCACCTACTTGAGAGTAAGCCGTCACTATGTCATCCGAGGCATTTCTCTCAGCAGCCTGTCCTCTCTCACTTAAATCACCGGCGGTGCGAGATGGCACGTAAACCATGTCAGCCGCTGCTGCAGCCTGCCCTCCCTCTCCCCTGCCGTTCTCCAAACCCATCACTCGCTCACTGCCGCTGCTGTCAACACCTGTCAGCTCATCACCGCTTCCCGACTGACACAAACTCCAAACAGAGCCGTCTCCTGCCTCTGTCGCCCCGGGAACAGGCGCTCGGCTCTCCCCGACGTGACTGGTAGCCTTTTCTCGCCCCTCTATGCGACCACCTGACAGTTCCTCTGTGGGATGTCTGGATCCCAGACGCTCTCGCTCCTGTTGCTGAGCAAAACAGTTTGGCTCCGGTGTGGACTGTGATTGGGCGAGAGCTGCACACAAATCTGGTGCCGTGTCGGAGCTGCGTTCCAGTGTTGCCGTCAGAGTTTGGCACAAACTTAGATCGTCCACAGTGTGAGCTTCACTGCCAGGCTCTACCTCAGCACTTAGACTGACCTCTGGTGACCCTGCAGTTCTTTCGGGAGATAAGGAAGACGTCTCTGCCTGACTTTTAGATGCAATGCCACTCCCCTTTTCTCCTTCCTCCTTAATATCCCTTATTTGTGACTCAGTCTTTTGTCTTTTGTTCATTCGGAGGCTGCATTTTCCCTACAGACTCTTTATCTGACCTATTACACTGTTGTGGGGATGTGTCTGTCCTTCCTGTCTGCAGCTTGCTGCTGTCTGTGTCTTCCTTTGATTATCCACTGTTGCCTCTTCAACTTTTTTCTTTTCCTCTGCAAACAGCACAGAGACCTGCTCTCCCATTTTCTCCTTCGTATCATCTTTTAATTTAATTTCATCACAGGGCTCGTTGGTAGGCAAGTCAGAGCTGCGTGGGAGGCTGATATTAATGAGTCCCTCCTTAATGGATGCTTCACATATACCAGGTTTAATGGCAATGGGGCCTGGCTCAGTTTGAGATAGAGGCATTACATTATCAGACCCACCCTTTGCAGGTTTATCTACTGCATCTTCAGCAACCATAGCATCAGTTTTATCCTCCAATTTCGAAGTGTCATCTACTCCGACGCTCTCCGGATCCTGTGCTAAAGACATTTGTGTCATTTCTCCGCTCTTGTTGCCGCCCACCTCCCCCGCGGATTCAGTGCTGTCACCGTCAGCGCCGCCTACAGCGCCGTTATCTGTCTGCTCAGGAAGAGACATATCACAGTCGCTAATTAACTCCAAGTGACTCAACATTGGTCCAAGAGGCCGAATCACAAACGAATTACTGGTACACTGCTCGATAGCTGAAGTTGCCTGGTCAGAGGCTGTCACATCCAAAGTTGCTGATTCATCCTCTGTAGGAGCAACAGAGTGCATTGTGGGCTTCATGGGATCCGTGGCAACTAGGCCAGGAGGAGGTGTTTCATCCAAGTGGGTGGAAGGCTGATAACCGGGGTCACCGGGCTTCGCCTGAATAGAGACCGTGTCGGTCGAGGTCACAGTGTCAGGTTTTGAACAGGAGTCTGCAGAGAGCGGACCAACAGGTAACTCAGTGGAGACGCCGCTTAAAGGCTCGCAGGTGACATCATCAGCTGGATGTGCAGAACATGAGGAGGGAGGATGTCCGTTGCCTTCATCACTTATTAAAGGTGTCTCCCGAGGCGGGACGGTCTCCACTGAGCCTTTCCACTCAGCGGGTAACTTATCCATCTCTTTCTCGGTGGACACCAACAGATTTACAGCACCCGTCTCTGTTGGCGCCTCTAATTTCTTTGTCACCTTTGCCAACACCCGTTCAACTGTTGCATGATCAGCTTCAGAGGTGGCGCTTTCCGCTGTTTGCGAAAGGTCACCGGTTTGATTCTTCTCGTTGGGACGTGGAGGCTGTTTTGAGCAGGCCCGTAAATCCACACCTCCTTTATCCAACTGGACATCTTTCTGTGGCTTTGGAAAGTCGACCGAGCTCCCCGTCGTTAGTTCATCCCTGGCGGGGGCTGCGTTCGTGTGGATATCTGGCTTCTTCGAGCCGAGGAAGTCTGGGAAGGTGTAGCTGATCTCGACCACGGGGTGGTGCAGACTCTCGTGTACAGTCAGCGGAGGCAAAGAGGCGCAGTCCATCGCCGGCACCGACATGCTCCTGAGCTCCGCGGAGGAGCTGCCTCCTCCTTTCACAGTGTCCGCAAAGTGAACCCTGTTGCTAGCCCTACTGCTGTACACACCCACTCCAGACATAGCACCTCTATTGCTCTGGGCCCGGGCCTGGACTTGGAACTCAGCTGCACTTTCGGCTGTCCTGCTTTCTGCTTTGCTACTCTCGGGCCGGACCTGTTGATCGCTGCTCGCCTGTCGCTCGGCCGGGATTTGTTGTGCAGCGGTCAGAGGCTGTGGCGATCTTAAAGGCAGGAAGACTTGGCTGTTGTTTCTCTCCGTCTCTTTGATGGACGTCTCCTCGCAAGTGTGTCCCAGAGAGAGTGCTTCCTCTGAGATCAGACTCTGTGTGAGATCGGCCCCCGCCCCTCCGTTTGCGTTGCAGGAGCTGTGTTCGGCGTGAGGTGAAATTGCTGCTCCATGCTGCTCCTGGCAGGGGTGAGAGAGACGGTCCTGCCCAGCGCTGATGCTGTCAGAGATGGTCGCAATCGGTGACTTCAGCTGTGACTCGGCAACATCGGGGGGCGGACACGTCTCGGTCCCGGCTGATGACACCCCACTAGCAGAGCCTTCTGGCTGGCTGAATGAACTGTGCTCTCTAGCCAGCCTTCCTTTCTCTCCCACGTCCTCTCCTCCCCCTCCTCCTCCTCCTCCTCCTCCTCCTCCCCCTCCTGCTCCCTCCAATCCCACAGCACTGTGCTCCTGACAATCCGGACCAGTGAGCAGCCCAAAAGCAGAAGCATTGATACATCCGTCTCCCTCATCAGCCGGTGAGATCTCGGCGTCTGCACTGCGAACGCTTGCCTCCCTCCGTCCCTTCGTTTCAGCCTCGGCCGAGCTGCTTTGTGGCATTTTGCTGCTGCAGCTCTCCTCAGATGCAGCCTGTCCCTCTTTGGCTGAGAATGCAAGTGAGCATTTTCCCCGTGAACAGATTAATGCGAGCCGAGCAGGGCTGTCCAGGAGTCCTTCTTTCTCTCCGTCTGCAGAGCCTGAGGCACTTTTCTATTCCTCCCAAATCCTCCTCTCCTCCTGCCTTCTCTGCTACAGTAGCTACTCTCTCCAGTGAATCACGCCTCACGCGTTCTCCCTCTCCCTCGCTTTCTATCACTTCTGGCATCGTGGGTGTTGCCAGTGGCAACGCAGCAACCACCACTAAAGCCTCTTCAAGGGCACTCTCCACGCTGCTCTCTCCCACACGAGTTGGGCTGCTGGAGCGTGGGCAGGCGTCCTCGTGTGTGGGCATCACGCATGTAGCTGTAGTTTGGACATATGTCACGGGTGTTATATGGCTGTGATTCATGCCACGCTGATGGCTGTGGTTATCTGACTGATGACTCTGGGGAAGAGGCTGGTGGGACGCAGGTGAACAGGCCGAATCAGTAAGATGATCCTGCCTGCTATTAGAGGATGGCAGTGGGGGGTTGGGGATGGGCTTTCCCCCGGGACTCAGCTGTTTCTCGGAGACAAACACATTATCAGGCCGTCCCCCACAAATCACAGTCTGAGCTGTGTCTGCTGGTGACGAATCTACATTTGCTGTTGAAGCGCTGTGATTTCCTACGTTTACGAGCGCCTGTAAATCATTTTCAGTTTGTGCTGCCGTATTCACGTCTCCCCTGCGCTCTTCTCTTCCATCTTTTTCTTTTTCCTTTTTTTCTTTTTTTCTTTCTTCTTTGCCTTTTTGTCCTGCCCAGCCTGTGTGTCACGTGGGGAGTCCATCCGTTGGTCTGCGTTTGACTCCCGATCCTCCTCACTGGGATCGTTTGCTCCCGTCTGCATCTCCGATAATGCATCTTTACTGCACCCTGATGTTTCATTAAGTGAATCATCGGTCTTTCCTGTTTCAACTATACAAACGTTAATAGCGGATCCATCGCTGCGCTCTCTCTTTATGTCTACAATCTCAGTTATTGCCTCTGTGCCTTTCTCCCTAATCACCGCAGTAGAATCAACATGTTCCTCTTTACAATCGTCTCTTTGCTCAGAGAACGCAGCATCTTTTGGGGTTTCTGTACATAAGCTGTTTGTTGTTTGCGTTTCTTTCTGCTCCTCCATCTCTGTTTCTTTTTCTCTCTTAACGTCTGGACTTTCATCCAGTCTCTGTGTTGCTCTCCCTGCTGCCGCACCACTGCTTTCAGTGCCCAGTATGTAATTCCTGAAACTAAACTCAACTGTATCCGTCTGCCTGTTTGCTGCCTCACTGTTTCCATGTGTACTCTTGTTTCCATGGCCGCTGTTGCTATGTCCTGGCTGGAGTAGGACTGGAGGCAGTGACGATGATTCATTGGATTTATTAACCACCACCTCTCCGGTTTTCTTCCCTGCATCGTGAACCCTCTCAGGCGGGGAGCCTGGGGGCCCCGCGGGATCAAGTAAACCCAGTGAGGCCATTTGTTCTTCGCATTCCCGGAAGGCCTCTTGGAGTTCCCGGTCTAGGAGCGTGGACAGGGGAGGGGTGACGGGTCGGACACCCTGGCAAGGTGCGGCAGCGGGCCGAGGCGTGGGCCCATCGTCTGTGAGAAGTGGGTCGCTGTGATGAGGGCAGGGTGACACGGTTAAGAGCAAGACAGCTGGTCATTCCACGATGCCACAAGGTGCTGCTGACCGGCAGATCGGAAGCCCATGCTCAGACACGGCACTCCGCGATATGCACACACAACACACCGCGGTCCTCGGGATGCCTATTCCAGGGATGCACATTCCCCAACAAGAAATAATACCAGCTGTTTCTAGCAGATGGTTGTGAATGCACATGAACATGCAGGTCTGTTTATACACACCGGACATTAGGCAGGACACTACGTATGCCCTTTTCCTAGACATAGCAATTTTCAACACACTGCAAACCAGCCAGCAACAAGCCTTCAAACATAATGACTATTATGTAATTGACAATAATAATTTGATTGGATAATGATGTTCTGGAACTACACCTTAGTATTTTAGTCTACTATACGTTGTACATATGGTCATAAATCCACATATGCAACCTTCCACACGCTCATGCTTATGCACCAAAACAAATCCTGCCTTATGATAAACTGTGTGTCTAAAGCAAGAGGCTCCCTGAAGTGTAGAGCCAGCATCCTATTCTATCCTCAAGCCTTCAACAACTAGGCGAGCTTTGTGTCATTCAGTTGTAATTGCTGAGTCACTGCTGAGCCATTAGCCGGCAGGATGGGAACATCTTTAAGCCCCGCTGAGTGTATAGATCCACCGTCATTATTTAATCATAAGATCGGCTACTCTCCTGCACATGTCACCCGACACAAAAGCAAATCCTTATTTTTCAAATACATGCAGCAATTATTATGATAAAAAAAAATCATTACTGGTGTTCAGATGTAAATAAATGATGTCACTAAGCGTCACTGCGTGTGATTGGTAAATACAGTGAAACAGCATGTTACTGACCTCACCAACGTGCCACTCAAGCCTACTCACTCGGCGCTCCCTACTGAAGGGCGGAGCGGCAAAGCAGACGAAACTGTTTGCAGCTGGAAAGTTCTGCTATGCAACAAGCTGCTGCCTGCAATATCTGCCTGACGTGGGACGGACCAGCTGCTCCTCACACTGTTTTTGTACCGTGTGTCCTCTGACCTGAATCTATCCATTTCGCACATTATTATTTTGGGAAGACTTTACATTACATAGTATTTTTTTATATTTATGAATTTAGCTACTAATAGTTAAGTATAATTAATTCATTGTTAATGAGTAATGATGAGTTCATCAATTAATAGGAATAACAACCCCTTTCTTTGTTCCTGATTAATGAATAACCTCTGACCAGCACAAACTAGTAACACCTCATTAATTACTTATAAATGAATTATTACTCCCTTTTTTCTGCCGCCCCAAGTTAAGTGGTTCATCATAGCAACGTACAAAGTAGTCATTCATTACTTCATGATAATCTTCCTGTGTTACCCCTATTATGAATTCCCATGCTCACATCAAGCAATGATATTTGAGCTTCTGTGAAGAATCACATTGTCAGAACGCATTAAAGCCTCAGGCTTTTAGTGCATTTAATCTCGGCACTCGGACAAAAACAGAATGTATGGAAACATACATTAATTCAGCTAAGCATGAAAAACACACGTCTCAAGCCAAGTCTGCTCAGACAGACAACACACTGTTGAAATCCATCACACACTAGTTACACGCCATGCTCCCTGGTTTTACTCTCCATCGTCCCTGCTGACCCCCCCACTATCCCCCATCATGCTCAGTCGGTCTACGTGGTACCTTGGACTGACGTCCGTGTGGTGCTGCAGGCCCGCCAGCAGGGGGATCACCTGCTCACATTTCCTCTCACCTGAGCTAGTCTCAGCTCTGCCGACACAAACCCACACCAACACAACACATCACAATCTGACTAACGTTCACCTTGACTGAACAAACGGCCATAACTCAAGTAAAGTTAATATCTAATAAGTTATTCTACAAGAATAAAATAACAATATGATGCTTCATTGAGCATGAAACTGCATCTGCAAGTGAAGGCTGAAGTGTTTAACAGAATATAGAGTTTTTCTTGGGGAATAACTGCTTATTGTAAAGAAATATATATATATAAAATAAACGCTACATAGTTTGTGGGCAAGTTTGATTCACCCAGTGCATGCTGGGATAGGCTCCATCCAACCATGACCCTCAACAGGTATGAACAGGAAGACAATACAATACATAGATGGATGTTTGACATATCAGGGAATCGTTCTTCAATAATGTTACATATTTCACTAAAAAGGCAATAAAAGTTATATAAAGATCAGGGAGGAAAATAATCCCGATTAATATGAATTCAAGAGTTCATCAGGAGTGTGTGGGTGTAACTTGACAGCAGAAACTTCATGTAGGTTCATGTAGGAGTCCTTGTTCATCATAAGAAGCTGATTGAGGAAACTGGTTTTGGAGGCCTTTAAAACCAGCTTCACTGTGTGTGTATTTGTTTTTTTGTGGGGTAAAGTCGTTGCATATCTCACGTAGAAAATTCAAGAATACCAACTGAGGTGGACAAGGAGTTAAAAACTGTAGTTAGAACCATGATTTCCTCCTGTGCGATAACAAGTCTGGATTTTATCTTGAAAGAAACCAAGATGGTAGTTACCTATATAATTGCGTGTGTGTGTGTGTGTGTGTGTGTGTGTGTGTGTGTGTGTGTGTCCACACTCATCTTACCCCAGCGACGACTCCCAGATGTTGAACTCGCTGCTGAAGTCCAGACTGGGCAGCAGGTCGTGAGGAAACTCGAGCTCGTCCTCTTCATCAGACGCTCCTCTGCTCTCCTCCACTCCGGTGATGACGGGGACGTCTGGGAGCACCGGTTCAGACAGCAGACACTGCCGGCTGGTCGAGGCGTCGGACGGCGGCGCCCTGTCCTCCCTCTGGGCCTGAGCTTCAGCCTGCGGGACGAGGAAACACAATACAGTGAGTCCTCGGCTGCACCATCCGTGACTGTGTGTGAGTGTGCAGTCAAACAGGTGTGAGCATGTCGCGGGCAAACGTGGCAACACTTACAGACTGGAAGCTCAAAGCCAAACAATGGCAACAAATACCTCCACCCATGTGTTTAACTGGTGAGTAAAGGGCTGTTTGTATAATGCTGGAGTCTCTCAGCGTGCTTCCCTTCTACTTAGGGAGATGAATGGATTATTTCCAGTGTCTCAGCCTTCAATTTATGCCAAGCTTTGTTTGCACTGCACCATTGAGCATCACATAACTATCCTAAAACGAACTATTAAATCAACTGTATGTTGCATAACAGTCACAAGGACATCTGTTTATAGCCACACAATTGAATCAGTGTCAAGGGTTTGTTATGTAGATGACATTTACAGACTTTATTCCCTTTAGCACGAGTAAATCATTAAGATGTTACAAAAGAATGCATTTAAAAACGTGGCTTTAAATGCCATGTGGAGCAGACACACGGAGCACCAGTCTTAGCTGTTTTTCCTGTCTGTCCAACCGGGTTTGATAGACAGACACGATCCGACCGCAGCCACAAAAACCCCAACGCTTGGCTGTGGCATCGTGTTGCAGCAACATCACGACACACAACTGTGGAATCTCTCGGGCCGCCTCGGTTTACAGCGGGGGGGGGGGGGAAGTTTCCACCACTCAGATATAAACTGAGGTGTGCAGGTGCAAACGGTTGTGAACTCTCACGGACACATGTGGACATGTGCAGGTGCTCGGTATGTCTGGAAACTGTTTGTTTTATAACAGAGAGGTTGTGTTTTAAGTGAATAACGATATGAGCTGATGCGAGTACGGAAGGATGAAACGCTGCTGTGAAGGTCTGTCGAGATTCAGAATTGAATCAGTCCATTCATTATTTATGAGCCACTAGTAGACAGCATGGCTGCACACAAGCCAAGGTGACGAGGATTTTTATCAGAGACAAGTACATGCACATTTTATTTTGATCTGTTGCATTTTCACTCATTTGAGTCATTATGACATTAATATAGTCAAAAACATTCTGTGTACTCCTCCTTTAAGGTTGAATCCACATCTCACCTGTGGTGTACTTACAGGATGTGGATAATGGAGGCGGGTATAACAACTGGCCTCACCTGTCTCCTCAAAACAACAAAGAGTCTCCTTTGTGTGACACACGGACGGAGGATCGACACCCACACGAGAACAAAAGAAGTTCAAATCTTGACCATCCTTGACCTTTTAAAACTTATTTGAGAAAAATGTTGGCCGCCCTTTTTAAATCCCCTCCAGCCATATTAGGTTATTTTTAAACGTACCAATTTAGACTTCTAGTACGAGAACATAACGCATTGAAGTGAAGGAACACAAACAAAAGCACCGCTGCAGGTAAGTGTCACTCTGAATGCCTGTGATCTCCGTGCTGCTGTCATTCTGTGTTGATGTTACATAACAGGATAATGATTTAAAAAAAAAAAAAATTCATAACAGCCGTGCATGCAGGAATGAAGGCAGTTTTTATCCACCAATGGCTGCATGTCGACTGCATGTCTTTGGGTTTCCTGTTTCAGGGCCTGAACTTTCTCACCTTGACACCAAGACCAGATAATGCCACAGAGGAAACAGAGTCCACCGATAACAGCTCAAAGAGAATAACACACACACACACACACACACACACACACACCCACACACACGCACGTCATTGGCCATGTGTGAGAAGAAGTGGAAACACAGTGAGGTGCAAGAGCAGAGATCCCCTCAGTGTTTCAGTTAGTTTGACCCCCAGGAGGGAAAACACTGCCTGTTATTAATTAACCCGCAGGAACAGAAACAGCCGAGGTTGCCCTGAAACGGCTACTTGTCCAGCAGTCATTAAGTTCTACTTACTGTTAATTCAGTCTGTCAGGGCCGTGTGCAAACGCAACTTTAATGCTTAAACAGGGCGAAGGCTAAACCAGAACCAGAACTTCACTGACTCACACAGAAACATTGCACATTTCAACACGTCCACTCCTATCAAGTCCACACACACACACACACACACACACACACACACACTTACCCAGCAGTGAGCTCCACCGTGCTGCTGCTGCTGCTGAAGGTGACTCTACAGTGCAGCTCCCCTGCTCCCCTCCTACCTCCACTCACTGCTCAGCCTCTGCAGGGCTCTGTGTTTTGGAGGACGACACAAACATGCTGCAACACATGCTGCTGACGCTCCCTCTCCTCCTCTCTTGGACTGACTCAGCTACCTTCCTCCTCCTCCTCCTCTTCACAGTCCCGTCCTCTCTTCTGCTGCTGCCACCGCTCCCCTGTTAAATTTCCATGAGCCTCTTCAGGCTTTTGCAGCATGTGTGTGTTAAAGTGTGTGGAGTCTAGAGACACTACACCGACACAACACAGCGCCTGCTGCTACTAACTTGACTGGGCTGGCCACAGGGAAGTGCTGAGCCTTCTCCTCCCCCCTCTACTGTATACACTTTCCAGTCCGCTCTCTTTCTATTCCCTCCCTTCCCTGTTTTCTTCCTTCCCTCCCTATCCACCTCTGCCCAACCCCTTCCTCTCTCGCTGCTGTGTCTGCTGGCCCGTCGACAGACTGACAGACAGTGCCTCTGCAGGTGAATGCTGGGAATTAGGCCAAGGGTCGGGCCTGCAAGGACCCCCTGAGACGGGGGGATCAGGTTGCACTCCAAAACAGCTTTGGTTGCATAGACACGCACACACACACACACACACACACGCACACCAGCACAAATAAACAAAGCTTCATCCACCTTTGACCTCTGAGTGTTGCTAAGGTGTGACATCATGAGCACACATGGACATGATGACAGCACCTTCAGCTTGACACTTAATAAACACACTCTCCCTCCCGTCCCTTTAAACAGCCTGTGTTCCTCCTGAGTGCCTCTTGGGTAACGAACACAAACATCTGTCAGTAAACTGAACGGTCTTCAGCTCTGATGGGGAAAATATTTTTAAAAATGCAGCATCGGTCTCAAGACGAGACAAGAAATCAAAGCGTCCGGAGGATGGATTTTCCAACGTCAGCTAACTTGCTTATTGCAGCACAAAGCCAAATAAATATCTCGCCTCAAATTATACTGAATTTAAAGTGAAATTATGAGGATTTAAAAGAAGTACAATTACTCTGTTTTTCATGATGAACGTTGTAATTGACAGGCGTTTGTGCCCTTTATAAAAGGAAAGTTTATGGATAGACTTCATGATTTTTTTGTTTCAAAATATCAACAGCTCACATGGATAAAATGTGTGGATTTTAGGGGCATTATTGAGCACCTTAAATAAAGAATCTCTATTTTTAGTGATGCATTTAAATATCTTACCCACTAATTAATAGTCTCACCCTCTCTCTCTCACACACACTCACACACACACACACACATATTGTACCTGTAGGGAGTCATTTTGATTCTCCTGAGGTGGAAACAGAACAACACTTTCTGGAGCGACCTCTTCTGGCTGAAATGGGGAATGACAAAGGTTCAACGAGAGATGTTTAAAGGGGAAAAAACCTACATTGCAGTCAGTGAACTGAAAACCAATCACTATTATTTTTAAGGCAAAAAGAAATGTTAAGCCCCCCCATCACATGTGTTGAGGTCCAGCACATGGCTTGTCAATAGCTCATGAGACAAATGTTTATGTTAATCCTATTAAAATAATCCTGAATTCCACAGCTGAAGTCCTGTCACAGGTGGAAATCACTGTTTTTCTATAGTAGTCTAGTAATTACAGCAAATTGATTCTTAAGGCAATCTAACCATCAAATAGTTTTATAAGCACATTGGATGAATACATAATGGCCGACCAACCATCATAGCGGATGATGGGTTTTAAAAGCTGTTAGGAAGCTGGACGTATAGTTAGTGTAGCCGTAGACACAGATCATATTTATCTTCTCAGTCAATCACAACATGGATCAAGGCCTGTTATCTAAATGCCTAGTGTTGTGAAAGTACATCCCACGTGTTCGACAGTTAGTAATCATGCAAGCGAGTGTTAGTTTCGTTAGTCCTCCGTGCACGACGGGGTTTGAGTCCGTACAGCAGCGAGAAGCCATCCCAGTGCCGGCTTGCCCTTACCAACGCTTCGGCCGTGCTGCTCTCGTTCCCCATGGCTCAGCCAGCTGCAGGGCCAAACTCCCCCAAAACCAATCTCCTCTCACATCAGCTGGCTGAAAGACACCGAAGGACACAGAGGGGCCGTCAGCTATTCCCAGAGAGAGAGAGAGACAGAGTGAACAATCCCTCAGTAGTCGCCAACCTCGGGGCTCCACGGGATTAGAGGTCTCTGGTATGTATGAGGTAGCAGGGAGGGAGAACGGTAAGGACCTGTGATGCAAGAACCTCCCTCCCAGACCAAAGTGCAGCCTTTAACTGGGCTGGTGTGGGTCTGAGAAGCAGGATCCTCACAGCATCTTGTTCAACTGAATAACGTTAAAAGGGGAGGCCAATTCAAATCCTGCTGCAGTGTTATCAGTAAGGTAATCCTCATGTAGTAAGGAACAGATTGCGGCCTCTCTTGGCATCCAGCAGTGTGTGCAGTCTGTTAACGGATGCGAGGTAGAGGCGAGGCTTTTGAAATAAGAAAACGGCTTTTAACCGTGCACTGGTTTTACATCAAACACAGGTGGAATCGCTTTCACGAGCAGATCAAATATTCATCATTCCGTCTGGTTTCTTGGTCGTATGAATCACAGCTGAGCGATAAACACTCGTGCACACAGAAATGTTGTTTGTGCGTTCCTCAGTATGACTGCAGGGGCCATACGGGAGCTCTGTGTGTAGTCAGAAACGCACTGACCTGAATGTGCAAGACTTTATAAATAGAGATGCGTCCTGTCCACTGCTTTATTCCACTCACGTGCACAATTTGTCATGCACACTTCATGTCCAAACAAATGTTACAAAGTCTAATGTTCCATTATTGAATATCCAGATTTCCGCTTACATCTTAATTCATACATATTCTGTGTTGTGGCAACTCTTCATCCTCATCCTCGCCCACTTTTCTATTTGTGTGAATGGGGTGTAATTTCAGCCCTAGAGCCTTGAACGCATTTGCACTTTAGCTGGCAGGGCAGCGTTTCAGGGCTTTTTGGCAGCACAGAGAGCAAAATCATATGATTCGAGTGTTGCCAGGTCTCTTCTCACCTCATCTTGGCCTGTCAGTCACTCAACATGAGCCGTCACTTAAGCTCTTTGGGGTTTGGAAGAGCACTATGAGGTTACAGTTTCCTGCCCCATATCTGACCCCTTCCACCGGCTCAAGAAAACCAGCAGGGACTTAAAAACTCCAGGTTTGCAAAACAGTAAACAATTAATAATTTCTCAGTTAATACACATAATATAACCCTGCAAGGTAAGACACAGAGGAACCATGATCATGCACCCTGCATGAATACACTGAAATCATCACACGACATGAAACCAGAGGATGATAAAGGTGAAAACCACACATTCCCATACAAGCTTTCACAATCCCCAATTTAACAACTCATGAACTACTCACCGCTGCAAACGAGACTTTTCCCCAAACACACACAAGCTTCTGTCGAAACCTAAATCCAGTCCGTGTTTACTGTCGGACTCGAGGACAATGTTTGTTTCTGTGCGCTCCTCTGAGGAGCCCCGGTCCCTCTGCTGCTATTTCTGTATTATAAGCCGAGTGGGAGGAGAGGACGGAGGGTGGACACGGGACCGGGACAGAAGGAGGGGGACCTGACGGGACCGAGGGGTGGAGACCGAACTGGAGCTGGGGAAGCCATGTCTGCTTAGGGTGGTAGTGGATTGGCAGAAGGGGGTGGGTGGGTGGGTGGGTGGGGGGGGGGGTCACCTGCTGACAGGCTCAGGAGGCCTGGAAGTCAGCTGGAGGGGACGTCCGTTTAAAAGGCAACGCTGTAAACAAACACACACATGGGCTGAAGAAGGCGGTGATGCTCTTTCAGTAACCTCCTGTCCGTTTGTGACAGGAGGTCAAACACACAATCACACAATCACAAACCTGCTCTTAAATAAACAAAATAGAACAAAGCCACCGTGCAAACAGGAGCCACATTTCCATACTGACACTTCACAGGGTTTGGAATGTATTTTGGATTCCGTGTTATCTGCTGTGATCAGAGGCCGTCTTCAGCTGAGAGCCCATTCTGGGACAGAGCAGGCTTATTATCATCCCTATAAATAACTCTGATTTGATCAGCTCTGACATCAGAGCATCCTTTGAACACGCTTGGCCCCCCTCACAGGTTTCTCAACAGTCTTTTGTCTAAATGGATCCAACACATTGCACACTCTCAATCAACTCTCACTTTTACACTCCTCCCTTCCTCGCCGTCTCCACGGCTCCTTTTCCCCCTGCCGGCATCGCCCCTCCTCCAACACTTCACAGCTTCCCTCTCTCTCTCTTTGCTGCTGAGTGAAGACTCAGCTCGTGAACCAGGGAAACCTCCTCCCGTCTCCTCTCCCACGCTCTCTCTGCACCGATGCTACACTGCACACAGCCTCCCTCTCCTCCTCCCGTTTACCTGTCTGCGTGAGATTCCGATGCAGCTCCCCATCTTGTATTCCATGTCCTCCTCGGGTGAAGTGACTCTGGCACTACACGGCTTGCAGAGCACCTTCCTGCAGAACTGCATCGTTACCGGTCAAGAGCTGAGCATCGCCAGGGCCGGCAGATCTCTGCTGCTGCTGCTGGAGTGAGCGTGTGCACGCCTCCGTGTCTGTACGAGTGTGTGCCTCAGTGACTAATAAATGCTCGCCGCTGAATAGCCAGTGGTGCGCCTGTGACATACATTTTCAAGCCATTGTTATATAATATTCTACATTGCGTAAGAAATCCAACCTGATCAAAAGAAGAGTGTGAAAAAGGAAGCTTTCCCACCAAAACATGCAGCTTAGCCTCACATCACTGCACGGGTGTGACTGCCTTGGAGGGAAAAAAATGCTCAGAGAGGGAAAGAGGAGGAGGAGGAGATGAGGAGGCAGCATAGCGGATGCCTGTCCCTTTAAAAGACCAAGGAGAATGGAAAGGATGATGGTGGTACATCACCATGATGAGAACGCGCTACGATAGCAGTGTGTTCATCCCAATAAATCAGAGATTCTGAATACGATAATAACACAATCACAATACTCGATCGTGGTGAATTTCCATTATTGCCATAATCGTAAATATTATTTCAAGCAGTCTAGCTCGTTATCATGGTAGAAGTGAAAAATAGAGCCTGATTTAAAAACTACAGGATACTAAAATACATTTAAAAATATATCCCTTATTGATGTAAGATCATATAATCCGTGATAATCTAATTTAATATTTGTTTTTAACAAAATGTTTAGGTTATTCCTGCACGTTTTAAGCACATTTTGATGATTTTTTTCATGTCAAAATTATTCTGGCCAAAAGAATTACAATCACAATATTATCCAGATAATCATCAAAATATCAAAATAAAGACTTAAATTGGCCCTTAATCACTGGAATCACCTATTTTGTGAAGAAATAAATATTCTTATTGTGTTTAAGTAAGAAAAAAACAGCAAATCTTTAATAAGATCTGCATAAAAAAGCATCCTTTTGTTTTTAAATTGGGTTCTTTTTTTACTTGTCTACCATGATAGCAAGCTAGAGATTTGTTTCAAATCACCTGTGACAATATTTATGTTTATCCCAATAATGGAAATTCTCTGATAAACATTTAAAGTGTTTTTATATCGTGATCCATGATAAAATCCTAAATTATACCATAGCTCCCAGTTCCCCCTTAGCTTAAATCTGTTAGCTCTGTTCGTGCTGTTAGCCCTGTTAGCTGCTAGCCACCGACTCAGCCGTCACATTAAGCATCTTTAACGTTCAAAAAACAGCACACTGCTTTCACTCACATTCCATAGAAATCAATTAAAACAATAGCATCGTTCGCCTCTTTCTCGTTTATTATCCAATCTTCTAAAAACAGTAAAAAAATTAGAAATAAAAACAAAATGTGCAACTGAGTAATTACAATCTAATGTCACTCAAACGTGTGTACAAGATTCGGATTTGGCCTTTACAAATTTAGAGTAACACACACCTAAAAACATTGTCCCGTTTCAGCAAACAAAAAGTGGCGCGGCCCATCACTCATTCTGCGTGTTTGGAGGGTGAATCATCGTGTCTGTGATGTCGAAGGCTTCTATGAGTTCCTGGGGGAGAAAAACAGTAACAATAGAAGAATAACATTAATATCCAAGACACAAAACAAGGCTTTGTATCATTAGATTAAGTACTCTGTATTCAGGCCAGAAGTTGCTCACCTTCCATATTTTTGGGCTGATGGAGACGATGCACTGTTTACGGCTGTGTGATCCTCCAGCTTCCACCTCTCCCTCCTCTAGAGGCACTGAGACACAAAAAACACACAACACTGGTAAAAAATGTAATTCTCCAGCTTGAATAGTGCAACATAAAAGTACCATCTTCTCACCTAAACAAGGCAATTTTGAGTTATCCATGTACATCTTAGCCAACCCGTCCTGAAACACAGACAACACTGTTACACCCATGAACCAACAATAGAGGGGAGACAACCTCGGCTTATTAAAAACAAAAAATAAGCTCACCCTGATCAGAAACGACGTGTGGAAGATGTTCTCCACCGTTCGGGAGAAGGAGTTGGGGTCGATGACGAACTCGTAATAGGATATCGGTGATGTTGCTGCGATAAGAAACAGGGACACGTGAGCAAATAATCACGACGCAATGATGAAATGTTTATATCCCCGAGGTCGGCTTCACACTCACGATCATCTTTGTAATAACTCTTCAGGTATCCCAGGATCCTTTCCACCTCTTTCTCCGTCGCTTCCTGGTGGGAGTCTTCCATCCTCTTCAGCTGACAACGCAAACATGATGCAGTGAGTATCTGGGACGTCAAAACCCCCTCAGACAAGATACTGTACATTTCCAAATAGGGCTGCACAAAAAAAATCGTTAAAAAATCGCGATCTCGATTCACACACGTGATCTCATTTCTAGACACGGCGATTCTGAAGCATTTTATATCTCGAAATGCATCACAAATGCTCCTATTTCCTTCCGGATTTTTTGAAGCGCCACCAAACGCAGCACTGCCGCTGCCTCCTCCCTCAACCTATGGTAAAGCGTCTTTACAACACGTGATTCTGTGGAGGAAGCCGCCTGCAGTTGGAAAGAAGGTACGTGTCCACAGGAAGCGGTGTTTCCCCGCGTACCATTCATTGCGCCGGGCTCGACTCGCCGCCTCACGAACGCTCGCGAAAGTCTTCTAAACTGAATGTTGTCGATCTAAAATAAAGACAGATTCAGCAACTGCATAGCTTATTTCTCGCCTAAAATGTTTTCAGAAACACCTTTCGGTGAACTACTCCAGAGCAGACAGGACAGCAGTGAAAGCGATCGTCCAATCAGGTGCAGCCATGAAGTGTGCGCGTGATTGTATGAAGGAGAGCGCCTGTCAATCATCCTAGATCGACAACATTCAGTTTAGAAGATTTTCGCGACCTTTCGAGGGATTTCGTAAGATAATAAACGCTCACAACAAACGGTACTAGATGCCCTCCCGGAACTACTTTTCAAACATTGCGCTCCCTAACATGTACAATAAGCAGCGGGCAGTGGTCGAGGCAGAATTGTGGGAAATCGATCATTTTCCCGCTACATCTGATTTATGGTCCAGTCGGAGCATCGAGCCGTATTTTTCCAGAATCGTGCAGCCCTATTTCCAAACATAAATGACCGACTTAGTCACTTCTGTCGGGTGATGGATGCCGCTACATGTATGAATAACTGTATCTTAGCCCCTTTCTTATAGTTCCGGTCCTTGATTGTGTGTCCTGTAGCTGCGTTGGAGACATACCTGAGCTTTTCGCCACTCAGTCCGGAGAGTAATCTCTCCGTTTCCCACGGTCACATGCATGCAGACAAGTGGATTCATAGAGGATTAGCTACCTGGGTAGGCATTATCCTTTGGGCTTCCTTGCTCGGTGCCTTCCTTTGCCGCTCTATCCTTTGTTTGGGGGGAGGCGGCTCTGCGTGGAACGAACCCATCCTGATGAAGAGAATCACGGGAATGAAAAAGGGACAGAAAGAAAGCAGGGAAATAATTATTAACCTGGAAATTATAGACCGGTTTAAACTTAATGTGTACTCCCTCCTCTGATTCCTGGCTATAAGATGCAAATAATAATGAAGTCACAACTCTCACATGTACTGGAAGGAGGGCGCTGCCCTGACACAGCACTCTGCTCTCCTGGCCACTCTGTGCCAAGCATCCTGCGGCAGGTAGCCATCAGCTGCACCGCCGTTCTGCTGCTCGACCTGCCCGTCTTCTAGCCGGTTCAGACCCATGAAGGACAGCTGACGGAGGGGAGGAAAGATGTCAACATGACCACCGCAAAATATACTGCCTTGATGCTCGAATAACAAACACATTCAGTTATATTTATATGGTTATTTATAACATTTAACAAGAATTGTTCATTATCTGTGTGTTGGATGGTAAAATACTTTTACACAAAGTGAACCACAAAATTAAAGGCTGTGAGTTGACCAAAACGGGAGATCAAATTTGCATTATTAAGTGTGATCTTTCTATGAAAACAGCAAGTGTCACTAGTTTAGAGTTGAGAGGCACACTGACGTCTGTGAATGTTGTTATAACAAAATAGCTGGACTTGTTTGCGGTGTTAAAAAGGTGCATTCCATTTAGGTCACTCAGTTTTATGCATTTAATTGACTGCTTTTTATTGACTTACCAGACTAATAAAAGGAGAAAATCCCTCTTCTACAGTTCTTCGAATGCTGGCTGATTCGGTCAAGCTCCCTGATGACATTTCATTCATGCCATTATAATGTGCATATACCATAAACTCACTCACGAGATGCTCAGCAAAAGCGGTGGGATCGAACGCGGTGCCCTCGGCGAACAGTTGGCTGGCTTTCTCCTTCCCCAGATCCGTGGCCACGACGAGGAGCTGGGCGTCCAGAGCTGCTTCTCTCGCCTGCCGGACTGCCAGGGGAAAACAAACATGCACAGTTTAAACAGGAGCATTTAAAGCCAAGCCTGTGTGTTTGGACTGTGGGATGAAACCAGAGCATCCAGGGCGGGAGATGCAATTCTGATGAATTTGATCAGATTGTGTGCAACAATTCTCACACCTACCATCTTTAAAAAGTTTGTTTGCCTCTTCTAAAACTTCCGTGAGCCTGTTGTTGGAGGGACTGAGCATATCTTCTCTGTTTTCTGTGTGGGGTGAGACACAAGGATAAAAGTGCATCAACAAAAAATAAAGTGATATTATAACAACAACAGCATCGTCTGTCTTACTCACGTTGCACTGAGTTGATGAGGTCTCTGTACTTGCTCCGGATCTCCCTCCTGAGTCCCGGCTTATTGCCCTCTGCTTGCAGGTCAGCTGGGCCGAAGTCGGAGTCCCCCTCGTCGGCGTCGCTTTGCCGTTTGTCGGCTCTCTTTCGGCTAGTGGAGCCATTCTGTCGGGGGGCTTCCTCGTCGCTGCCTCCGCCGCCTCTGGCCCTCTTCATCTTCAACGGTAGTCAGTTAGCTGCGCGTTGTGACGTCGACGCCAAAGTAAACAAAGCACGGAGTCTGTTTGTGGATGTTATAGCTGAGTTAACTACCTTCTGTCAACAAGTCCCGATGAAACAGCGTGAAGACAACCCGATTCTGGAATCGTGGTGTTCACTAGCGGTAACCGATCGTCCCAAAGTTGAGCCAAAGATATTAGTAAAGTCAAAATAAAAACGCCAAGTCATTCATTAGGAAGCTAGGCCAAACGCGTCGTATCGAATAAAAGCCGATTAAAACGATATGATTCATAATGCATTCGACTTACCGGTGTCGTACTACATACGCGCGGAACTACGACTAACCGTAGCCAACGTTCGCTGTTTCAAAACGATAAAACGGCGCAAAGCTAACGTTACATTAAATCTCAACGAAGCGCAGTTTGCGTTATTGCAAATATCTTAATGCGTTGTTAACAAAAACACCAAGACAGCTAACGTTTTATTTTTTTATTTTTAACAATCAGCCAAATCAGAAACAAACTTCTACCGGGCACAGCGGCTAACGCAAACACGGAAGTACTAGACGGCTCACCATCTCGTTCCCAGTTAGTTGCACTGCATCTTTGGCGCTGAGCAAACGTTAGCCGTTGCTAGCTCGCGAGTTCATTTGCGTTAGCTGGCCGTTAAAACACGAGTCTCTCCCCGTTCGAGCAAATGTCACACCGAGGGCAAACCCACGGCGAGCTCTGGATGTTGTGAAAGTAGACCTATGACATGTTCTTTAGAAAACTTCAACATAGCTACCTGTGTGCAGATGGGAGGCGGACCAGGGGCATTTCAGCAGTGTTGGAGAGGACGAAGTCAGTTTGGTTTTGACACGTTAAACGGAAAATTAACCGTACAATGAAATAAATGAGAAACAATTCTCTAGTAATAATTATAATAATATTCGTAGTGATAATCCAACGTTATAGTATCTACTTCTGTCTAACAAAGATACATTTTACTGTATTTTCATTATATGGCAACGTTTCAAGGCAAAACGCCTATACATTATTATTAAATTGTATTAAATGATGCGTTTGAAGCATTTGTGTCATTGATATGGTTGCTGAATGCTGAAGCTTTTACACGAAAAAACAACGGAATATGACTAGTCATGATTTGTTTGGTTATTTGTAATCAAAACGCTCCCTAATTTAAAATTTACGTCCCTCTAACCAATGTGGAAGTGACTTCGGTAGTCTTAACCCGCCTGTGGGGCGGGAAACGCGTCACCAGCGAGTTGGTCATCCCATGGTTCCTTACCACCAGAGGGCGCGCTAATCATTTTAAGGGTCTGACGCTCAGGAGACGCTCTTTATTTATTTATTTTTTTTGTTGACGGGTAAGAAGCGTCGTTTTTTGTGCGCTTGTGTTGTTGTTTTTACATTTTATGTTGTTTCTTTCAGTCTAAACATGTTTTTGAAACAACACACATATGAGTGCAACAATTCATGAGTATTTTAGCTTAATTGCATCACAGTTAATAAATATTGCTGAACTTTTACCTTTTAGTTGTGTCTTTTATGATCGTGTGACTTTTGTTTAGGCTTCCCGTTATCATTTAGTGCGCTGTTCGCGTATTTATGAGGCTACCATACATATCCCATTATTATTTTTTTTTACCAATTGTAATATATAATATAGTTTCTAGTGGCTGGGTTTACCTAAAATGTTAAATTATAACAAAAGAAAAAATATAAATAAAGGACAAGCATTTACTTTTCTCCCATTTGTATGAATAAAACTGAGTAAACATGTCAAGCCTCGGCCTGTCTGTCACAGCTGAGGTGAGAGAGACAGACAGGTGCAGCTGAGCGCTGCTTGCCTGGAAGGACGCAGCTAATCCCTCCCTGACCTCTCAGTGCTGCAGAGCCGAGAGAAATGTAGCTTTACGTGGGAGCAGAGGGACCCGTAGGATCAGCACCCAAAGGCGAGTTGCTCCACTATGGGGGAGCTGAGGTCCACGTGTCCCCCCCTCGGGCCTCGATTAGACTTGAACAACTTTGACTCGGCCGACGCGGAGAGGAGTCGGTACGTCTTGACGAGTCCGCGCTCCCTGCAGTCGTGCACGCGACTCGGCGTCAAACCCGTCGCACTTCTGATCAAATCGCTGAACGAGTTCGTGGCCGAGCGGCGGGACGTGCCCTTCGAGGCGATGCGGGTCATGCACGACTCCTACGAAAGGGAGAGGGTGAAGCTTTTGCGGATGTGCCGGGAGGAGAGGGATAGGATTATCCGCGATGATAAGAAAGCGTCGGGCCCGGACGTGCTGCTCGGCACCGAGCTGAAGGACCGGCGGACAACGGGGTCCATCCGGTATGCGGATCTGTGCTCTAAAGGGACGAGCAGGTCCACCTGCTCCAACAGAGACGGGGGGAGCACCACCTGCAGCGTCAGCAGGTGCACCCCGGCTACTGAGAGGAAACTGGACAGGATCACCAGGGCCATCAAGAAGGAGACGAGTGTCACAGTCTCAGTGAGGGACCGCAAGATAGCGGCCCTCATGCTGGTGAAGCACCAGGAGGAGCAGGCCCGCCTGAAGCTGGGTCAGCGGGAGGAAGAGGGCCGACGGGAGGCCAGCAGGCAGGAGGAGGCCCAGCGGGCTCAGGCTGAGAAACAGAGGAGGAAGAAACTGAGGCACAGTATGAGACGCTGGCAGGAGGAGCTGGAGGGGCGCAGGAGGCTGAGGGAGTGCCAGGAGGGAGAGAAAGTGGGCCAACTGGCGCTGGACGTGCTCCTGCAAGAAGACCGATGGAGGAGGCTGAAGGAGGAGGTGGAGGGACATCGCAGAGACAAGATAGAGGCTGCACAGCAAGAGGCATGCGGACGCAAACGCTACCAGGAGAAGCTGCTGAGAGAGAAGGAGGAGGTGGAGAGGAGGGAGCGAGAGAAGGAGAGCCAGGTGGCGGCGGAGAAGGAGCAGAAGGCCAGGAGGAGCAGAGCGGCTCGGGAGAAGGAGCAGGTGAAGAGGCTGCAGGAGGAAAATCGCAAGGAGCTGCTGAGACACATCCTGCTGAAGCAGCAGGCGCAGCAGCAGGTGGTGGAGGAGGAGGCCCACACGAGGAGCACGCTTGAGAAGAAGCTGCAACGCTCCTGCAAGAGGCGAGCACAGGTCGTGGAGGCCCGGGTGACGGAGCTGCAGGAGCGGGCGGCGCGGGAGGAGGAGCAGATCCAGAGGGCGCAGCAGAGGGCCAAGCAGCGGAGCCAGCAGCAGCTCACGCACAAACAAATCCTGGTGCAGCTGAGTCAGCGTCGCACGGACAGGGCCGCCGTGCACGCCTCCTCCCAGCGGAGGAGCAGAGCTCAGCAGACCCACCAGCACAACACCCACAGGCAGCTGTGCCACCAGAGGCTGAGGGAGAAGATCCTGAGGGAGGAGGAGGCGGCGAGGAAGGTCAGGGAGAGCTACATCCTGATGAAGGACTGGAGGAGGGAGAGGCTGCAGAGACAGCGGGAGCAGATCCAGGAGGAGGCGCACAGGCGGGCTCGGGCCTCCTTCCACATGATGGACCGAGTGAGGCAACAGACGCACAGGCGAACCTTTGATCAGATGGCTCTGGAGGCTCAGCTGACCGCCTCCATGAGCCACATGACCCTCGGAAAGAATGCTGACCCCCCAGCCTGACTTCAGACGGACCTTCCACAGCAGCACCTCCTCTCATAAGCCTCCAGTTCACTTCAGGCATTAGTTGACGCACTCGTCCGGAGCTGCTTTCAATCAGAGCTGCAGAAAAACAAGTGTTGTAACCAGGGAGCAGCTTGAGGAGGAATGTTGGGAGCTGCACAGGGCGCCTGCGATGGACCACTAGTGTTTCAGAGGTCTGATTTTAGGGTTGTAAAGACCCACAAAGTCACAGTTTCATTTGATATGATGCCGTAGAGTAAGAGTCCCTGACATTGTGCCTACATTTTCAACTTTCTTTAGCATTTAAATCCATAACAGTAGAGGATAAGATGCACCAAAGTAATGCTTTATATTAGTATTACTCCATGAAATTAAGCAGTACATTGCTGTGACCCCTAAGGCCAGGCGGCATCATGTCTCCGAGCTGTGAACGACGCAACAAGACTGATTTTAGTTTATCAGATACAATAAATATTCGATCAACAGAAATATATTTGCTAATCGATGTGCTAAATTCATTTTTCATGCAAAAATGGGCTCTCAAATATGGAGATTTCCTGTTTTTCCTCTGTATTACATCATATTCCACCAGTTATCATGACACATGATACATGGTTTCGCATTTTACAAATAAAAAACTGAAAAGTGTGGCATGCAAAAGTATTGAGTCAATACTTTGTTTAACCATCGTTCGCTGCAATTACAGCTGCAAGTCTTTTGGGGTATGTCTCTACCAGCTTTGCACATCTAGAGACTAGCATTTCTACCCATTCTTCTTTGCAAAATAACTCAAGTGGAGTCAGATTGGATGGAGAGCATCTGTGAACGGCAATTTTCAAGTCTCAGTTGGAATTAGGTGTGGATTTTATATTTACTTTGATTGGGCCATTTTAACACATGGATATACTTTGATCTAAACCATTCCATTGTAGCTCTGGCTGTATGGTTAGGTTCCTGCTGGAAGGTGAACCTCCGCCCCGGTCTCAAGTCTTTTGCAGACTAACAGGTATTCTTCCAAGATTGCCCTTATTTGGCTCCATCCATGTTCCCATCGGCTCTTAGCAGCTTCCCTGTCCCTGCTGGAGAAAAGCATCCCCCCAGCATGATGCTGCCCCCACCATGTTTCACGGTGGGGACGGTGTGTTCAGGGTCATGTGCAGTGTTAGTTTTCCACCACACAAAGCATTTTGCATTGAGGCCATAATATTCTGATATCTATCTATCATTGGGAATCAAATGTATAAGACCTGTGCGTGTAAAATTACTTAAAAAAAAAAAGGTTTATCATATGTTTGAAGCATGATCAGTAATTCATCTATATAATGTGGGGATTAAATGTTGCAGAAAACTTCAGAAAATTCTGTTGATGATGGTTGTTTAATCTTGATGTGATGAAGTTCAACAACCGGAGGAAAGATTTTGTCAGACAGTGATTTCAGGATTTCAGGATCTCGTTGTCAACAATGAAATTCTGAAGTATTGATCATGAACTATGCTTTTTAACTGAGTGTCACCAAAGCCACCAAAAATTTGTTTTATGGAAAATAACTATTTTTTTGTGTGTTTTTTTTCGTAAAAAAACAACAGTGACATCAAGTAATCAAACTGGCATTTAAAGGGTTAAAATCCTCAATATGATTGAATGTTTGGTAGTTTTGAGCAGCGCGGAAGTTGTTTAAGAGATTTACGCAAAAAAAAGTAGAAAAAAAGATTCAATTTTTATAGCAGTTTTTTGGAGTTGAACATGTATGTCCCTAGTGGCCAATTAGGGTAGTACATTTGTTACACTGTTCTAGTGATCTATTAAAAAAAATAAAATTTCAATTCCAAAATTTGTTGAGAGAGAGGCTTTATTAAGAAAAATTGTGCCATATGCACTAACACAGCCAAAATTATAGCCAGATTAAGAGGACAAATTTGCCCAAATGGACAAAAATATTCCTAGTGGTGCCTATATATCTGAAAATCAAATACATTGTAAAATACCTTTTTATGCCCATATCTCTAATCAACACTGGTGGTTGATTTCTTTACCTCAAAGCATGTGTTGTGTGTGGAAATAAGAAATAAACTAAAAAGAGCAGAACATTAAGCAGAATGAGTAAACAGGTTTTTACTTCCCGTAAACTACAAAGAGGGAACCGACAAAGAGAGCGGTTCCTAAAGTGTCATAGGCAAAGATTCAATTAAACATCTGCAACTGGGAGTACCTGCTTGGAAACCACAGATATGTTTAATATTTGGGACACATTATTCTTTTAGGCGTGGTGGCACTCGCCCCACACATAATTGCCCTGACGCATCTCAATCAGTCATCATGCAGCCCGAGGGCCAGCAGCATCGGGATCCCAACCCCGAGGACCAGAGTGAGGCTCTCCAGGAGCCCCAGGTGTCGCCGGTGGTGGGCCTCTGCCCCGGTGTGCTCCTCGTGGTCCGAGTGGGGATGGGCCGTCCTGCTGCTGCTGACCTCGGGGAGAACGTGCACCGTGGCCACGTAGAGGAAAGTCCCGGCCGAGAAGAGCATCCCCACACCTGTTGCAATGAGCCGGTTCTGAGACGAGCGGGCAGACTGCAGACGCAAACACAACGCATCAAATAACACCCAAGGAAAAAAGACCCAAGATGGCTGAAGGGTGCTTCCTTACCGCGTGTAATATGATGTAAGTGGGAACGGCAAGTAGAGGCGCTGCAGCTGAAAAGGCCAACAAATGTCCCTCAATGTGCTTTTTCCCAAGGCCAGCATGCATCAAAAAAGAGACCAAACCAAAAGCTGCAGGCGCCTAGGAGATAAGAGACCATCTCTATTACATCTCCTTACATACTTCTATACATCCTTCAATGAAACGTTCTGTCAGGGAAACTCACCTTGTGTAGGATCACTGCTAAAAATACTACAACTTGCACCGTCACTTGACCCGTGGCCACAGCTGCACCCAGAGCGAATCCATCAGCTACAATGCAAACAACATCAGATTCATGGGCTCAACCATCTAAATAAACTACATTTACATCAAACTGGTGGATGATGTGTCAGTTTTTCACAAAGAACAAATAAGGGTGTGAGAGGAAAAGTAGGGCACTTGGAACATGAGATCACAAGAGGAAATGAACTCCAGGGCATTGCTGGCTGGAATTCATGAAACCATTGTGTGCTTTAGGCAGACAAAATAAAACAGTATAATAAACGGTGTAAAAGTTACCTGCAGCGTGAATAACCAGCCCCAACGTGGCCGTGATGCCCACACTGTTGGTGAATCCAGTGGCCTGGTCTGAGAGGTAACCTCCAATCTGATCCACTACGAACATTAGGATGAACCCGAAAGTCAAAGAGACCCCGATGATGAACTGAGGTGGACGGTCCGTCTCTGTGGACGTTGCATTTGTATTGTTCAGACTGGACGGCACATGAGGGGGGGAGGACGCTGCAGGGAGAAGGATTTGAGATTTTTAAATGAATCCACATAAAAGACAACAAGGAAGAACAGCTTGTGCTTCATCGCTGATGTCACGAGGTGAGGTGAGGTGAGGTCGGCTCGGCTCACCTCTCCACGACTCTCCCAGTAAGTCCACTCCTTCAGGGATGGTGATGGCCAGCGCTGTCCCACACAGGAGTCCTGCCCCCAGGATGGACACGAACCGCAGGCTCCTCTGTGGAGCCACACCAGATTTATATAAATACAACCATAATTGAATCATAATTATTGTGTAATTATGGAATTATAAATATTCTAATACAAATGAAATACAAATATTTCAATTTGACATGCAATAGCTGGAGAGAGTTTTCAGATTTCCATGATAATAAACACTGGTGTTCATTCACGAGAACGTCAACAACATCCTCCAACAAAACAACAGAAGAAGAGAAACACTAACCTCGGAGAGTCTGAACAACAGTGGGATGAATCCCAGCGCAAAACAACCCAGAAACATCGCCACCGACATTAAAGTGATAGCCAACCATCCCTCCATGACGACGTCTCCTCCTCCTTCTCCTTCTCCTTCAGAAGTGATGATGTGCTACATCTTATCGTCGCTTCTGCTGGAAGCTGACAGTCCGTTCTCACCGTCTCACTTGTTGCAACCCACAATACCTGCGTGCCATTCTGCATTCCATGTCACACCTCGAGGTTTCCCTGAACACCACTGCAGCAGCAGCAGGAGAAGGAGGAGGAGGAGGAACAGGAGGAGGAGGAGGAGCAGCAGCAGTAGGAGGAGCAGCAGCAGTAGTAGGAGGAGGAGCAGGAGGAGGAGGAGGAGAAGGAGGAGGAACAGCAGCACCCAGTGTTGGACACTGAGAACTGCCCCATCAGATCTGGTCCTCCAATCATCTGCCTCCATTCTTCCAGAAATGCAGGTTTCACGTTTCCAAAGAAAATGAAAGAGTTGCTCAGAGCTGGAATAAACAAACAGTGTAGTGGTGTTAAAATTTTAAACAGAAATACTTTATATAAAAAGACATGTTGGTGTCGCCCACATCAAGATTGCCAAGGCATGGCTGTGTTCATCTTCACGGATTTCCTCTGCATGGCGCCCATCTCCTTCTTCACCATCGAGGTTCCCCTCATCACGGCTACCAACTCCAAGATTCTGCTGGTCCTCTTCTTCCCCATCAACAGTGTGCCAATCCTTTCCTCTACGCCATCTTCACCAAGGCTTCAGGAAGGACGCCTGGCAGCTCATGAGGGTTGCTGTCAAAGCAAGGCCAGCACTGCCGCAGAAATCCGATAGAGAGAGACTTGGGATCCAATAAAAAAGGATTCCGCACAGGAATGAGGCTGGCTGAAATACCACAGGAGGGCCGTCACCTGAAAGAGGAGGGAGAGCTCACCTGAAAACAGCTTTTTACTCTTAATAGGACAGTTGGACAATAGAGGAAATATTTGGAGGGAATAATTTACTTGTAGACATCTATTATTTTGACAATGGTGACACAATCGGAAAAAAGGCCATGGAAATGAATCTTCAAAATCTAAAGATTTTAAAGAAATTATTGGTTTGTCAACTTCTAAAAACTACTAAATTGAGAAGAAGTCCTTAAAGTGTTCCAACATAAAGTGAACATTTATGATTCCATGATAAGCAGACACAGCGAGGTGGTCGAAAGCTCCAGAATCAGTGCTTGAATTGGAATAAAAAAGGTGCCAGTACTCTAAATCAGCAACTGCACAGCACGCGCGCTTGTGGCTCTCGTGGATACCATGTGTTTTTGCCTGGTTTACCTAGATAAACCCTATACTAGTTGATCATTTTCACACACACATTTCTCTGTAAAAAAAAAAAAAAAAAAAGATATATCAAATTTATTTTGTTCATATTTTTGTACAGGAAAATATTGTTTGTTTAAATGGATACAATGTACAGTGAGATGGCTACTATGTGTGGTTTTATTGTAGCTACTTGCTTTCTGCTTGCTTGTTTGCTCTGTCTCTCAACTTGCTTGCCCTAGTCAGAGAGAGAGAGAGAGAGAGAGAGAGAGAGAGAGAGAGAGAGAGAGAGAGAGAGAGTGAGTGTGTGTCTTGGAATAAAGATAACACAACTTAGATACTCACTCTCCATCCAGAGAGGGTGACCGGTTTTATTTTTTCATTTCTGCTCCCTGTAGATAAATAACGGCGGAGGTAAATAACGGCCAGTCTCCAATGGAGGTCGGGGCAAGTGTCAACAGGCAGCGTTATTTCCACGCTTCCCATTTATTGTCACGTTCGCGTCGCGAAGATTTTGGCTGAGGCTATATTGGAGGATTTACGGTATGCCTTGAAATGCATTCGACTGACGGCAAGTGTGGAGAGACGGTGCGCCGCAGCCTCCCGCAAGCTCTCGAAACTCTTTTAAACTGAACCTTGTCGATCCAAAATGAAGACAGATTCATCAACTGCATAGGTTATTATAGGTATAGGTGTAGGTATCCACAACATGATAAAAGAACTACAATATGCGTACCTAGATGCGTCATGAGGTGGCGGTACGCTGTAAGAAGTAACGGTACGCAGATGGGTAAAAATCAGAAGTCCCGGTACTGCGTACTGGTGAGTACCGGCCCAATTCAAGCACTGTCCAGAATAGCTACTAAATGGATCTTTGAGATTAGTCAAAAAGAATCCTCACCTTAATCTCAAAGTGGTTGATATTTTTGAGTGGTTGTTATGGAAACCAAACCATGGCTGCTCCTGTCCAGTTAATCCCAGTCGTGTTATTCATGTATGTAAAATGGGCTAAATCGTGTAAATAGCTATGCTTGGAAATCGTAGTAATAGTAGTTGACCACGTGGTGGAGTAGTTGGGCAGACAACTTAAAATAACCCACCAGGATTTGTTTGTCTTCTAATGGGTTTCTGAAAATAAACGTGTTGTTGGACTACAAATGTGCATTGTTGTAAAATGATATTATAATATTTGTAAGGTAATTCCGCTTATGGAGGTCTTATGGAATGAGAAACTTTCTCAAATAATGAATAATCAATAATGAATGTATCTCAAAATATTGACTCAGTATCTCAAAAATAATGAGTTAGTGTATAGGTCATTTTGAGGAAGTTTCTCATTATTTAGAGATAATAAGTCAATATTTGGAGTAAGTTTCTCATTATTTTGAGATAATAAGTCAATATTTTGAGAACATTTCTCATTATTTTGAGAAAGTTTCTCATTATTTAGAGATAAGTCAATATTTTGAGCAAGTTTCTCATTATTTAGATATAATAAGTCAATATTTTGAGTAAGTTTCTCATTATTTAGATATAATAAGTCAATATTTTGAGTAAGTTTCTCATTATTTAGATATAATAAGTCAATATTTTGAGTAAGTTTCTCATTATTTTGAGAAAGTTTCTTATTATTTTGAAATACTAAATCAATATTTTGAGTATGTTTCTCATTATTTTGAGAAAGTTTCTTATTATTTTGAAATAATAAATCAATATTTTGAGTATGTTTCTCATTATTTTGAGAAAGTTTCTTATTATTTTGAAATACTAAATCAATATTTTGAGTATGTTTCTCATTATTTAGATATAATAAGTAAATATTTTGTGTATGTTTCTCATTATTTTGAGAAAGTTTCTCATTATTTAGAGATAAGTCAATATTTTGAGCAAGTTTCTCATTATTTAGATATAATAAGTCAATATTTTGAGTAAGATTCTCATTATTTAGATATAATAAGTCAATATTTTGAGTAAGTTTCTCATTATTTAGATATAATAAGTCAATATTATTTTGAGAAAGTTTCTTATTATTTTGAAATACTAAATCAATATTTTGAGTATGTTTCTCATTATTTTGAGAAAGTTTCTTATTATTTTGAAATACTAAATCAATATTTTGAGTATGTTTCTCATTATTTTGAGAAAGTTTCTCATTATTTAGAGATAAGTCAATATTTTGAGCAAGTTTCTCATTATTTAGATATAATAAGTCAATATTTTGAGTAAGTTTCTCATTATTTAGATATAATAAGTCAATATTTTGAGTAAGTTTCTCATTATTTAGATATAATAAGTCAATATTTTGAGTAAGTTTCTCATTATTTTGAGAAAGTTTCTTATTATTTTGAAATACTAAATCAATATTTTGAGTATGTTTCTCATTATTTCGAGAAAGTTTCTTATTATTTTGAAATACTAAATCAATATTTTGAGTATGTTTCTCATTATTTAGATATAATAAGTCAATATTTTGTGTAAGTTTCTCATTATTTTGAGAAAGTTCCTTATTATTTTGAAATACTAAATCAATATTTTGAGTATGTTTCTCATTATTTTGAGAAAGTTTCTTATTATTTTGAAATACTAAATCAATATTTTGAGTATGTTTCTCATTATTTTGAGAAAGTTTCTTATTATTTTGAAATACTAAATCAATATTTTGAGTGTGTGTCTCATTATTTTGAGTAAGTTTCTCATTATTTAGATATAATAAGTCAATATTTTGAGTATGTTTCTCATTATTTTGAGAAAGTTTCTCATTATTTTGAGATAAATCAATATTTTGAGAACGTTTCTCTGTTTTCTCACAGTGGTGGAAATGGGCCTCCATACTGCCTTAAAGAAAGCTAATAATAAAAAACACACTATATATTATGGTGGAAAATAAAAACTAAATTGCAGTAATTGTTTTGAGTGTGTGCGGTTATTGGCGGTATTTCGGTGCGGTGCTCTAGCCCCGCCTCCGTGGAATCCCGCCTGTGACGTGGAGAAAAGTTCACTCTTCTCTCTCCGTCTCTCTGGACGTGATCTCAGGTCAACAACTCTTTGCACACGCAGCGTTGGAGGAAGCCGCTCTGGCGGCTGCTGTTGGTTTTTGTTGTCGGAGTCATCGCGTCTGTGTGGTCCCGCACGATCCGCATCCACGAACCAGACAAGGATTTTCCAGCCTGCTGCTCGGACAGAAAGCAGCTGAAGAGCTCGGGTCATGGCAAAGAAGTCAACTTCAGGCTGGTTTGGACTTTTTCTCTCTGCGACGTCCTTAGCGATTATTGTGGGCAGTTCGGTCAGCGGTGAGTTTTTCTTTTTCACCTAGACTCAGAGAGAACACTTTCTCCTCTCTGCAGATTTAAAAGCTCATTTAAATCTCCTCATATCCGCCACTGGAAAGTTATTATTTATAGTCCTGCAGAAAATCCCTTTAACATCTTAAAAACACGTTGTATGTGAAGGCTGAGTTTAAGTTGATTTGAAGTACATTCATGGTTTTATTCGGTTGTGGACTGGAATGGTGACAGAAACAACAACACTTCAAAATAAGTGCTGAACAGTTACTCAATTTGAAAAAATTCACTGGGTAAAGTTTTTTTTTATTTGGTGACGTAATTTCTGTATTCGTGTTTTTTAGAAACATTGTGATTTTTACCGTTAGGTCACTATTTTTATTTTTTATTTTGAACACAAAACGAAACACTGATTTTAGTCTTCAAACAATCAGCTGATTAACCGATTAGCGATTTTAAGGTGGGATGGTGATTGATGATAAAATGTTAGGATGTAGGTTTTTATACTATTTATATTGAATTGTTATTAATGTATTGTTCCACCATCCTGCCCAGGGACTACAGGTGGAAACAAGTTTGCTGAAACATGGTGCAATGCATCTCTCCTTGTTTGATATAAGGCTAATTACAATTACAAATAACATTCATCTTCATTTTTACATATTTTTCACAAAATTAATTGGTTAAAATTTCTCAAACAGTGCTTTTCTCAGTGTTATAAAAAGATTCTTAAAATAATAATTTGATGCCACCCTAAAACGGTCACACACTCATACTCTCTGAATGTTTTGTGTATATTTTGGATGTCCTGTCACTTTGGCAGACCTCCGCCCCCCCGGTGCATAAAAGCCCACTGTGCTGATCTTACATCTCCGTCTGTAAACAGATCAGCACTCCAGGGGCCGGTTCCACCGTCCCTCCAGGAACTCCGAGCCCCTTGTGATACCGGCCCGCGTTCCCAGGCTTTATCTGACCCCGGATCAGCTCAGACGGCTGCACTTCAAGCCCACCGTGGCCACCATCCAGCTGTCGGAGGGGCACGAGGTCAAATTCAACTGCTCCATCGACATCCCCGACGCCAGGCTGGAGCCCACCATCCTCTGGGTGAAGAACGGCCAGGACGTGGCGTCAAACAGCCAGGTGTTGATCAACGAGCTCCAGACGGTCACGGACGGAGTCATAACCCTCCTCTCCACTGTCAGGTGTGTAACACACGGGGGTGAAACGTATGTGACAGGTCTGATCCACACAGACTGACATGTGTCCACTGTGCCACAGCATCAACCACGTGCAGCGGGTGGATGCTGGGGAGTATCGCTGCAGGCTGAGCATGGGCACCACCTTGTTGGAGTCTCCGCCGATCGCCATCGAGGTGGAAGGTGAGTTTCATCTGCGGTGTCAGAGTTGTGTGCTTCTCCTGGAGCATTTTTTTCACCACGCATCTTTATTACAGGTCTGCCGACGTTCATCCATCAACCGGAGGACAGGAACGTCACAAGGAGCTCGCCGTTCACGCTGACGTGTGACGCCGTGGGACCTCCGGACCCCGTTCAAATCCGCTGGCTCCGGGACGGAATACCCGATAGTGACTATCACAACTCTCCCAGCAGCTACTCGGTGTCAGGTGAGACAGCAACCACACTCTCTCTCTCTTTCTCTCACATACATGTGCTTCAGGTGATTTTCATTACTATACTTTGCTCTTGTTCTTTTTGAAATGGCCTCTGAAGAGAGGTGTCTTGGGTGTGTGCGTCCAGGGAATGGTCAGAATGGGACTCCACATAAGACTGAGTGACACTTTGAATCAGACAGGAAGAAGCTGAACATCAGATTCACATTTTGTTGCCGCTGTCAGGCTGAAATGTGTTGGAGGAGCTGGAGAAACAGATTCCTCTTTTGTTTAGTTTAAAATGTGTTGTTTAAAAGTCTGTGTCAAACCATCAAAAGTCTCTGAATCATCTGATTGAATGTGGAATCATTCATCAACAGAGATGAGGGGTGGCTTCCTGATAGTGGTGACGAAGCGTGGCGTGGATACTTGGTGGTTTCTATTCTACTTTGTCTCTGCTGCCTCAGCAGCCGGACTGCTTACTGCGATGCGATTCATCAGGGTCAGTGTCTCTGGGGCCCCACTGGTTAACAGCGATCATCATTAACGCATGGTCAGCACTTTTGGTAATGTCACTCTGCTAGCTGTATGCTGAAGGCCGTACAACACATGGAGAAATAACTCAACTGTGTGACCATGCTGTCTGGTTAAAGCCATAGTTTGACATTTGGGTAAACACATTTACATTCTTGCTGAGAGTTAGATGAGAAGTTTAATATATATATATATCCTCATGTCTGTATGGTAAATATGGAGCTGGAGGCAGCAGTGGTTAGCTTAGCTTAGCATAAAGACTGGAAATGGAGGGAACAGCTAGCTTGGCTTTCTCCAAAGGTAATACATTTGGGACTAGTTGCAGGTGGCCAGGAAGACTTCAAGAAGTTATTAGTCAACGCCAAGAAATAGTCTTGACAGATTAAGCGAATTACAAATGGATTATTTCATTTGTAATTCGCCATTTACCCTGTTTTCAGTCTTTATTCTAAGCTAAGCTAACTAGCCTATATTTAACAGTGCAAGTGGTAACATTCTTCTCATGTTTATTTACCAATATTTCAAATTGTTGCTTTAAAAAAGGGCTGCAACTATGGCAATTAAATTCATTGTATGTTCCATAAAAATGCCCATCACAATAGCCCAAAGCCCAAGCTGACGTATTCAAATTGCTTGCTTTATTTAATCAACGGTCTAAAACTATTTGACCAAAAAAAAATCCTTGATTTATACATTTTTTTGCAGATTAATTGACTATCAACTAATAATTGCAGGTTAATGATGAAGTTAATACCTATGTAAACATGTTTTTCATGAATATACTCAATATAAAATGCAAAACTGTTGATTGGATGGCATTTTCTTGAAATTATATAGCTGTCCTTTGAACGTGAACTCTCCCTTTATGGGCTCGGCTGCCCTCTTCTTGAAAGAAAACATTTGCTGTTAGAAGCGTAACCTTTCTGCTCTGTATGTTCTACCCCTTCATTCCCAGCACACCGCGGGCTAAGCGCTGCTGCTGCAGCCAGTGAGTGTTGGTACAGCCTGAGGGCTGAGGGGTTAAAGGTTCAGAGCTGTGCTTTGGTCCAGCGTGTGCAAGGGCCTGGGCAGTGATGGGATGGGGGGAGCGTGCTCGGGGGTTGGCTCCGGGGACAAAGACCTTATTCACGGGACGGCCCACTACCCAGCGGGGAGGGGCTGCACACAGAGGCTGGCAGGCTGCAGGCTACCAGAGCTCGCTGCAGGACCAAATATCGGTGCAACAGAACAGTGTAAACCCACTGTTCTGCACCTCATGCATACTACATGATAACAGCGATATAATCAGAGTGCTTTTGTTATGTGAAGTTGTGCGTGATTTTATTTTTGCAAGTCCTTAGCATGCATTCAGATTGCTTGAAATCGGGGCATTGTACGTTCTTAAACAAATGAGAAGTTGATGTGGATTTAATTTGGGTTGAGGAAAGCCATATTTAATCTCAGGACAGTGCTTGTATGAGTTGTCATCTGTTGGCGTAGTTCGGCTATATTTGCCGCCTGAATATAAAAATGGAAAAAATAGCTCTCAGCTCAATAAGCTGGAGAGATTCCCTCCATACTATGTGATGTTTCCACTTGAGTTGCCACCACATCTATTTTTATGGCAGTGTTGTTGCCTCTTTGTTTTCATTTACTTGCCAAGTGCAGTGAAAGCAAGTGCTCAAACTTTTATTCATTTCCTTTTTCCAAAAGATAATATTCCTTTTGTCTTGAATGAGCAAAAAGCTGATATGATTGTCACTCCACTGTAAATGCAAATAGATGAAATTATGAATTTATGTAACCTCTCCTGCAGCACAATCACTCATTGTTTGACTATTTTGGACATTGTGATGCTCCTTCCACCATGAAAATGTGTCACTATAGGAATCCAGAGTGCAAGGCGTCGTTTTAACATGAACAAATAACAGACGGTATGCAGCAATGTGTTGACCCAGAGGGGACTGCTGCAATTGTAAGACTTAAAAAGACTGATTTTGGGGAATATCGCTTTAAATAATTAGTGTATAGACATTTATTAAATGAACTCCTTTTCCTGTAAAATGTTATAACAATCACCTGTTTTATTTGGGTCAACAGACAGACCTGCTATGTGCCCACTTTGCTCCAACCATCTGGTTGCCATGCAGTTTTAAATGAGCCATGTGGTAGTTACATTTGTGCAGCTTGGCTGGAAATGCACCGACGTATTCCCACATTTCTCTCAGAACTTAAACATCAGTTCTGTCTGTGCCGGTTTATTTTAGATGTGAATGAAAATAGGAACGATTCAGTCCGATCTTTTTGAATTTACCTGCAAACAAACAACCTGTAGTCAGCGTTTGTGTGAAAAGTTAAGCGCTCTTTACACCGGTGCTCCCGAGGTAAACGAAGGCAAACTCAGGAGGACGTGATTTCCTGCGGAATGTAAACAAAAACATCCCAAGTTGGTTCCCAGTTGTCTCTCACAGGCTGTTTTGTGTGTGTGGAAAAGGTTTCCGAGATAGAGACGCTTGAAAACGGAGCACAAAAGGGACATTATTCGGCAGCTGAGCCAGTCCTATTCTGTGTCCTGGAAAAAGAGACCCATGCAAAGCATTGTTACTACAGTGCATCACACTGGAGAGGCTCAATTTGAGCTGTACTACACGACGTGTGAGCTTTTGAGGTATAATAAAGGGACGAGTCATATCCAAATGTGTTTTCCGTATCAGTTTCGCTTCTCTATCGAGGCTGACGTGGCTTTTTTCACCCCAAATTCGCCTTTGACACAGAGACAAATCAGTTTCAACTCCAAAACGAAGAACCCGAGTAGAATGTGTCCTTCTGCCTTGTAGCTCAGGTTGTTTTCCCCCCCTCATTGTTAAAGTACAGAAACGCCATTATTCAGCTCTCTCTTGACCTTGGGAATTGGTTATTTTGAATTCATCCAGCATTGAAGCGCTACATTGTCCTCTCAAATTGCAGGTGTTGACAAGTACACTCAGTTCAGCTGCGAAGCGTACAACAAGAAGGGTGTCACCACATCCAGAGAAGCAAATATTCACATCAAAGGTAAAAAACAAAATATTACACTACAAAATGTTTTCATCCTCCATATTATGGCGTTCATACATTTTTTTTATTGTTTCGTAGCGCTTCCCGACCCCGTGTCTAACCTCACAGTGACGGAGAGGCAGTCCAATAAGCTGATGTTGAGCTGGAGCCCTGGACACGACGGTTTCTCTCCGCTAACTAAATGCCACATCAGGGTAAGCCCCCACAACGGCGGAAACAGTGCTGTCGACTAATACTTTCAGATTGATCCTCACGACTTTGTTTTTTTGTCGTCAAAGATTAAAGAGGTGAGTCGGAGGAGAGGGGAAGTGATGACTACCAGGTTGATCAACGTCACGGTGCCGCCGTTCGAGTGTGAAGTCCCCGGGCTGCAGGCTCTGACGTGGTACAACATGAGCGTTTCCTGCAGCAATGAGGTGGGAACCTCTCCTGTCACCATGTGGATCCGGAGCAACACCACGGAGGGAGGTGTGTGAGTACTCAAGGAAGCTTGGGACAGTTCCCTTCCAGCACATGCACGTGTTTCTGGCTCTTTTTAAGGCCGAAGCTGCATATGTATTTTGTGTATTTACTAAGCAGCCCTGTGTTATGGTCCCGTCTCCTTCCCATCATAGCTGATTCCTGTTTAGGTTTGAGGAACGGAGCACCATGTAATTAGCCTACTTTCCCATCCAAAATGTTTATTTAAGCCTCCTTGCAGTAGCAGTGTGTAATAACTGGGATTTATGGAAGTTGCACAACTACCTGCTCTGCTTGTGGCAAGTCCCCTCAGAAAAAAAAAACTGTTGTTTTCCTGGAAGGTCACATAGGAAATAGGAATGGTCTCACTGAGAAAACATTCTTACTGGGTGGAGTCGCTTTGAATTTCCTTCCTTAAACAACCACAGGGGATATTTTAGTTGAAAGACGCGATACGCTGTGCCAGGAAGTGACCACATACCAAACTGTAATCAAAGATTTCAATGGATGTCTTACTTTCTCTTTTCCATTTTTTTTTTGTTTTTGTTTTATAGGTTTCCATTTTGCATGGATTTATTTTTTCACGATGTCTCTATTTCCCCATTTCTTGTCACATTCTCAGTGCCGTCAGTTTATCCCCGAAATGTCACCGCGCAGCTGAATGAGTCTTGGCTGGTGATCCGGTGGAAACCTCCCCCAGATGATAAGATAAATGGCATCCTGCGTGGTTATGATGTGATTGTCAGACACGGCACACAAGTGGAGAAGGTGAGCTTTGATTGACAACATGGCAGTTAAAGAATTTGCCTTTTTGTGAATTTTTTTCCTTCATTTCCTTCCTATTAACAAGATATAAATTGGAAATAAATGGAAACGTAGATATGTAAACACAGTGCTAGTAGAAAACCAAAACACAACTTCTCATAAATGTAGTTAAACTGATAATATATAGTTGTAATAGTGTTCAATTGTACGTTGTGAAATATGAACATACCTCTGAGGTTTTTCCTTTTTTGTGAAAGCCTTTTTTTTTTTGCACATTTATCATAACAATGACTCATGTATGACAAAAATTCAAAGAATGAGTCTTGCATTTTGGGAATATGTGATCCTCCCTTTGTCCTGCCTACTGAGGCAGCGGTCAGCTTCCCTTTTATCTCTCAACTACAGTTTTCCACTTCTGGCAGGGAAAGTCATTTACGAGATGAAGATGCCCTCTCTAAGGAATGGCATATTTATTTTAATAACAACTCCTTTTGTTTCCGTCAGTTGTCCGGCGGGTTATTCTGCAGTCTGTGGCCGGTAATTCTTCCGTTAGTTAGAGTTGGTGCTCTTTGGTACAATAGTGTGTTTCCTGCCCTTCCTGTCTGCGTCGTGGCTTTGAGTCATCGAACAATGAATGGAATATGAACACAACGGGATGTGTGCTATAGGTACAAATATCCTTATGTGTTGTCCAGTCAGCTGGTGACGTCATATCACACAAAGGCTTTGTAACAGTAGCGGTGACTGGAAATGTGCGCAAATGCAACTTGTATAATCCTCAATCCCAGCTGTCCCTAAAATGGCCTTATAGTGAAATAAATGGTATTAAATAGGAATAAATAGCAACTATTGCTTCGTGTTTCCTGGTGCCGTCATCTCCTTTATGAATCTGAGGTTGAGTCCGCAAAATGTATTGAGGATTTGCTGTTGAAAGACATTTAACCACACGTTACCCTCCGCGGTGCCACAGACGAGATGGACCATTAATCATGTGTTCACAGTCCCAGTCTGACTGTCAGCACATTGGTCAAGCGGAGGAACCCCACCGTGCGGCGTTGTGAAACACAGAACTATGCCTGTCACATGTTCCCTGCCATTGCAGCACACGAGCTTATCCAGAAAGTTAGTCCTTCCCGTTTTTCTTTTTTTTTCAGTTTCATTTTATATGATAATCCCCAGTTCACACTTCCTTCGGGATTTTCTAAAAAAGGTTTCATAGTTGAAACGGATTCAGGGGATTTTTCTTTTATATTTTTTTAAGTGGAAATGAGAAAGTAAGGTGTGATTGTTACTGGATGATGTTGCACAAATGCTACACGGCGTTCCTTAGCATGCTGTTCCACAAAAATATGATCTCTTTTCAAGGACTTATCTCACTGTACCATTAAAGCTCAGCTCGTGACCCACATTATGTTCTTTGAAACGACAGGTTGAACTCCAAGATAATGATTAACGTTGAAATATATGATTTTTTTTTTTCTTTTAAAGGAATCCAGGCACATTTTAAATGGCCTCTTTGTTGCTGTGCGTCATTTCAGATCCACAGTTACTCCAACGAGGCCTTCGTAGATGTCCAGGAATTCAACACGAGCTACAGTGTGGAGGTGGCTGCATGCACGCAGGCGGGGAGCGGCATGGTCAGCCCACGAGTCTGGCTGTTTGTGCCAGAGGACAGTAAGCTGCTCTATTGATTTATCTCGTCATCTGTTAGCTTTTACAATAAGTGGCTCAACTGATGTATTGTGCTCTACGACAACAACACCATCGCTGTATGAACAGACACAGCGTGAGGCTTTACGGTGTTTTTTTTAAGCAACACTGGCAGCGTGTGGGCATTGTCCATCAAACTTAATCCAGAATGAAATTTGTGACACGCATTCATGGTCCCCAGGGAGTGAATTGTATTCACTTTGATTCCCCAACCTTTCCGGCTTAAGTGTGAATTAGCAAATATAGTCAATGTGAGTATGTTAGCAACGCAGTGCCTTGTACACCTCACAGGGCCGCCAACATGGCTGCAGGCTATGTTTAAGGTAGAATGGTCAAACGTGCTGAGGCAGGTTTACTCTGTTGGGAAACTAGCTGGTTCCTTTTTTTTGGACTTTGGATTATTATAGAAAATAAAGTCTGTGGCAAACCCATTTATGATACTTGTATGTTTTGTTCAGCGAGATAATCTTCACAATGAACACCACTACTGGTTTTTGCATGTCATGAATCGTGACATTAAAAAAGAGTCACTGAGCAGTGAGTGTGTGTAGCGAGGATGTAAAGGCGAATTGTTTTGTCGTCTAATTTAGCCACCCGACCAGTAAAAGCTTAAAAAATTCACAAGAGGGATATTTACCGCCTTATTTTAGATTGTAGAACAAAACATTATAAAATATCTTAAGCTTGTGTTAACCACAGACTTTATTTCAGGCATCCAACCAAAAACTCATAAAAAACTAATAAAAAAAATACAAAGAAACAATAAAACAACAATGCAAACTCACTTATGTGTTTTAGGAAAAAAGCTGAAATTGCTGACAGTTAAACACTGGAATTAAACACACATCCTCATTGATTCACATTCAAACAACATATACAGTATATGGGCATGTTATGCTATAATCTTAATTATAACATGAGCTGACGTACTCTAACATGACTCGTTCAGATAACCAATCTTGAGTTGAGATATTCCCATTTGCTGAATGTTGTGCTTCTTCCTGTCTCAGAATCAGGGGTGTCCCCGTCGTCCAGTCCCGAGACCAGGGTTCCAGACTCCGTCTATGTGGTGCTGGGCGTGGTGTGTGGCTTCTGTCTTCTGCTGCTCGTCCTCTGGGGGGCTGTCTGTGTACACAACCGGACTTCTGGCTCTTGGTTTGGGTATGCTGACCAATCTTCTGTACAAACACGGATTTTAATGACCAAAACTTGCTTTGAGTTTGATCGTCTTATCATCTAATTTGCTACGGAGCATTGCTACGGTGCATTCAGAGAATTATCTCTCTGTCGTAGGGCTTGAGAGAGTGAACCCTTCCGGGCTCTGTTAATAAACGGCCTTTGCTTCCTCTTAATCACCATCGTATGCACCTGTGGCCTGCAATAACTCTGCAGCTGGACAACAAACAGCTGATAATTCTGTGGAAGTCATTATTATGGAGCGTGTGACTCAGTCTCGCCTCTCAGGATACGGACAGGAATGTGTCACAGGAAAACAGTATGTGACCTCCAAGTCAGGAAAGCAACCACTCAGAGGGCTTCCTCGCTGTGACCACCTTGAATCTCAGCCAGTGTGTGCATGTGATTACTAAGATGTAAATGACGTTATGAGAGAATCAGCTTTCCCTGTTGTTTCTCTTTCCCCCCCCCCTGCAGGCGGGTGTTTGGAGGTGGAGAAAAGCCACAGCTTTTTGTGCAGTACACCCCCCAGAGATCGTACAACCGGTCAGCCATAGGAATCACACGTACGTTGTGGAAATGTGGAAAATGAGGTTCATGTTGTCCACATTCCCAAACTCGCAATAACTGGAACGGTTCCTGTTTTGCAGTCGGGAACCTCGGCGTCAGCGAGGAACTTCAGGCCAAACTTGAGGACGTGATGGTCATGAGGGGCTTGCTCTCCATAGGCAAGGTTCTCGGAGAGGGTGAGCGAGCAGGTTTTATTTTGAGATATGTGCAACAACAGAAAACATCCACACGTCTACATCTAGATCCATGCAGATAATTCATGTTTTCATTGGATCAGGTGAATTTGGCTCCGTGGTGGAGGGACATTTACGACAACCGGACAGGACGTCAGAAAAAGTTGCTGTGAAGACGATGAAACGTGAGCTTTCTGTCACTAAAAGACGTCTTTTGATCGCTGTAGGAATAGTAGATCATTTTCCTCTCTTTCTCCAAACAGTGGACAGCTTCTCTCAAAAGGAGATTGAAGAGTTCCTGAATGAGGCGGCCTGCATGAAAGATTTCAACCATCAGAATGTCATCAGACTGCTGGGTACGAGTAATGTCTCTTTACGGTATCATCCCGCTCCTCTGTTGCCTGTTCTGTTTTCATGTATCCTTACGTTATTCCTGACTCGTCTTCAGGCGTGTGCTTGGAAGTGGGTGCAGGACATTTCCCCAAGCCCATGGTCATCCTGCCCTTCATGAAATACGGAGATCTTCACAGCTTCCTGTTGCGCTCACGCCTTGGAGAGAGTCCATTGGTGGGATTTCAGCCCAACACAAATATATTCCAGACATATAATATGCTATAAGACTAAACCTGTTGTGTTTTTTGCACAGTTCTTGCCCACTCAGACCCTCCTGAAGTTCATGGTTGACATTGCTTTGGGTATGGAGTATCTCAGCGGTCGTAACTTCCTGCATCGTGACCTGGCGGCTCGCAACTGCATGTAGGTTAAGATTGGATTCAAGTTTAAAGGTCATTTTGCTTCTTTGGGAGGTTTGTGTAATTTGCTGTTGCTTGTTTGTCTTCCAGGCTGCGGGATGACATGACGGTGTGTGTGGCAGACTTCGGGTTATCTAAGAAGATCTACAGCGGCGATTATTACAGACAGGGCAGAATAGCCAAAATGCCTGTGAAATGGATCGCAGTGGAAAGTCTGGCGGACCGAGTCTTTACAGTAAAGAGCGACGTGGTAAGTAACTCCATCCGTTTCTTACAGTAGGAAGAGTCACCCACTAAAAGAAGAAGTGGCCTCTCGTCTGCACTCTCAGTCTCTCTCATTACTATCTGTTGTACTACATGGGAAGCCAGTTGTCTGGGAATTGACACAATTCCAATTACTCAGCCTTCCTTTTTAGCTTGTTGTTTCTCTTAGGTCATTTATCACATGTTGTAATTTCAGGATTTGCACCTTCCTGTGCAAATCTTCCCTTCTTTTGAAATTTTAGAAAATTCATAAAGTACATTTAAGTCCAGTTTCCTGAGGTGGTGGATGAAAAACGTATTTTGTTTGTATGTTTTTTCGTGGACAAATCCTTTTGACCTCATTTTCAGCACACTTTCATGTCATATTTAAGGGTTAACAGTTAATATTCTGTGTCGTGCAGTGGGCATTTGGCATTACCATGTGGGAGATTGCTACACGAGGCATGACTCCGTACCCCGGCATCCAGAACCATGAAATTTATGACTACCTTCTTGAAGGACAGAGACTGAAGCAGCCTGGAGACTGTTTGGACGAGCTGTAAGTGTTGTCTCTCCTTTACAGAAGTGTTGACTTTGGGTTTGATTTGTGTTTGAGGTGACTGTAGACAGTCAGATAGAGTAAATTAAAAAAAAGGAGAATAGTTTGTCTAAATATTGCAGGAATGGGTATTAAATAAGGGAACTTTAAATACTAACACTGAAACGTTAAAACCAATTTAATCTTTAAAGAAATGATTCACTGTGGTTAAAATGCTGTCACAACCATGTGATTATTCCTCTCTTATTTCCTGCATTGCAGCAAACATTACAGTAAACTGCATGCACGTACCAAACTTGAGCACCTGGAGGTTGTTTTGCTCTTGAAATACTGACGTACAGTAGGTGCTTGTTTCACCTCTTGATTTTGGGTCACATCCAGTTCAGTAAACAACATTAGCCTAAAAAAAAAAGGTTTCAACTCGATTTCTTTGCTCACCACATCTGCAGTGAAAGTAGGAACCGAATAAAACACTTGTGCTTATCTGTTTCTCAAAGATGAGGTTTTGCAGAAATGAATGTCTCCAGTTGTGTTGGCTACATCCCTAAAATCGATTTCGGGAAATCGTATCAAGTATTTGAAATGACTTATCTCCTTTTATTCACCTGCGTCCAGGTACGAGATCATGTACAGCTGCTGGAGGGCCGATCCGCTGGACCGTCCCTTCTTCACTCAACTGCGTGAGATGTTGGAAAAGCTCACAGAAAAGCTCCCGGAGTCTTTCAGCCGGGACGATATCATCTACATTAACACCAGCTTTCCTGAAGAGGACCCCGATGGAGAAACGCCTGCGGAACTGCCCGTGTTCAACTCGTCGCCGTCCTGCAGACATCAGGCGGCAGGAAATCCCGTAGTTACCGCGGACATTCACGGGAGCCTGGAGGACGAGGATGATGAGGACGCCAACGATCGCTACGTGGTGGTGGTCTCCTCCGATCCTTCCATGAGATCTCCTCCGTTGGACTCTCCTCTTTTGTCAAGTGATGCTTCGAGTCAAGCAAATGGAGACATGGTTACTGACGGGACGGCTCTGCATCACAGCTCAAGCGACACTTCTTTCCTGCTGTAGAGATCGGCGCCCAGCATCACCTGTAATAAAACTGTCTCTAGGGTTCATCAGTACTAAACAGTATGCCTCATTGCACTGCGAGCACCTTGACATTTCCTCATGTGGACTTTCTGTATATGCGATGCTTTACATGGTCAGCCTTCATGTCGTGAATGTTGTCTCTGTGTGTCATCATCAAACATGTTCATGCATGTTCCATAAGCTTAAGATACACTGAACTGTGAAATTGTTTACTGCATTGAATTGCATGTTGCAATGTAAATATAGATATGTACAGAACATTTTGTAAAGTGATCTTATATACTGTAAAAAAAAAAAAAACATGATTTATAAATGTTTTCTTTAAGACGCCATTAAAATTAGATACATTTTGCCAAGATTCCTAAATTCACTCACGTTGGTGAAAGTGTTCATACTATTAAATAAAAAATAAATGCTGTGAACTTCAAAAGTAGCAGCTACAATAAAGGGGGAAATATGCTTTGAAAAGAGCTGCAGTAAAATATTTGGTATAAATATAAAATCCCTACTAAAACTAGGACCTTACTGTGAATATCTGTTCATATGGGAGATGCTGTAAATTGTGTGCTCATTGCAATTGCATAGAAAAATATTGAGAACAATTATACAATCAATCTATACATGCACAAAGGTAATGCTCAGTATCATGTACATATTAGTATGTAGTATGAGTAGACATAAGTATTATTTTGTAGAGTCAAAAGTACACAACTTTTTATCTAACACGTTTTATCAGTGTATTTTTACGGAAGAGGATTAGGGCCACATGTGAATTTTGTTTCGTCAGAATTCTGAGAATAAAGTCAGAATTCTGAGAATAAAGTCAGAATTTTGAGAAAAAAAGTCAGAATTCTGAGAATATAGTCAGAATTCTGAAATTAAAGTCTCAGAATTCTGAGAATTCTGACTTTAATCTCAGAATTCTGAGATTCTGACTTTATTCTCAGAATTCTGACTTCATTCTCAGAATTCTGATATTCTGACTTTATTCTCAGAATTCTGACTCTAATCGCACAATTCTGACTTTAATCTCAGAATTCTGATTTTAAAGTCAGAACTAAAAACAATTCACATGTGGCCCTAATCCTCTTCCGTAGTATTTAAACAATGGCTGACGATTGTTTAATATAAAAAAGGAAAATTCCACACTGGGACAGGTTTTTCTCTTTTGCGGTGTTTCACAGCGCCCCCTGCTGGTAAACGATGCTCATTGATCCCAAACCGACATGGCTGCTGCAGTCAGGATGGGGACGTGGAGCAGTCCGACCACGGGAGTTTTCTACCCATGGCTAGTCCTTTTAGGAGCTTTACTCGGCTCCATAAACACGGTAACTGCGGCACCGGAGCCGGGCGTTTGGAAGATCGCAGTCGTGAATGTGAGTATCTCACCGGAAACGTTGGACAGCGGCAGCGCCGGTTAAGCTAACGTTAGCAGCATTTAGCCTCGCTATGCTACCAGCTGTGAGTGTAGGGACGGTCGTGGAATCCGCCCCGCATTAATGGTGTCTCTTTAAACGCTATTAACGGTGACTTGCTGTCCAATAATAGATGCGGATAAAGGCTGCCTGCCTAGAGAGAGGAGAGTGTTGTTAGCTAGTTAGCCAGTTAGCATTCGCCCTGTGGAGAGAAGGTTAGCCGGCGGCTAACTAGCTGGCTTCAGTTTAAGTTAGACAGCAGAGTCCAAAGACTCTTTAGCTATTTAGCTGAGTTCCGGAGAGGAACAGTCACAAGCTCCTTTTTATCACCAGCCTCCACTTCACCAGTGCTGTAACATATACATGAAAACCTGAAAGATGATTTACAGTGGAGTGCTTGTTTATCTGTATTAATACACAGTTACCAGACTCAATTCAAGGAGAACTAGAAAAGACTTGATCAATAATTCAAGTGTTGAGAAGTTTCGAGTTCCCTCTGCTGTTGTCTCTTTCTCTGTATCTAGTTGCAGTGTTAGGCAAGAGCTCCCCAGTCTGTTGCAAACCTCACACACACTTATAGACAATACAAAAGTTTCTGATTCACCTGAACCCACCAGTTCAAAAGATTCATAAATAAGAAAAATACGCCTGTTTTTCACTATAATTTATGCATTTTATGCATCTATCCTGCAGACCTCAAGACCCCTGCTGTTGAGGAAATCCATGTATAAAGACACCGACATTGAACTGACAGGCAAGACATGGAAAATGTGCTCATAACGTATTGCAAAAAAAAAAAAAAATCCCCCTTGTGTTTATCATCACTTATCTGCTCATCCCTGTAGTCTCGCGTGTTGACTGTCCCGAGGAGGTGACCCTCTCTATTCACTGGTATTTAAAATACTACCCCTGTCACAACGAGTTCAACAATATCGAAGTAAGTACAGGAGCTTAATGTCGAAATCATTATCAGCCGGTCTCTCTGTCTAGACTCGATGTTTCTCAATACTGAACTGTGGCTGTCATCCGTCTGAAGGAAATGTACGGGAGGACACCTCTGAGCCGCGGGGAGGGCCTGGATCCCAATCCCCTCGGACAAGGGGAGTACATCGAACACAAACACAGTCCCATGACCTGTAACAGTGGGGTGCACTCTTTTCCAATGCTCAAAGTAGGTTTGTTTCGTTACTCTCCTCCTTGTTATCATGGCATTTATTATCTATAAATTAACATCTGGTTACTATCATGTTTTTCAGAAAGCCAAGGCAGATTCAAGAACAGTTACTCCACCTGTTGAGGGTGAAGTGCCTGTAAGAAAACCTTCATTCTGTTTGATTTTAATAGAATAGTGTATGTTAAAGTAAGCAAAGTTTTGTTTAGTGTGAGCATCATAACTATTTTTTTTTTAAATTTGTGGTATTGCAGGATGAAAAATACACCATATGGTTGACTGAGGAGTTTGACAGCAGCAACAGCAGTGTAAATGTCCCAGACAACGTCATAGCCACCACGTGGAAGGACGGGCCTTACCTGCTAGTTGTTAAGGTTGTGTCTAGTAAACAGGATGCCAACTGGAATTTAACAGGTGAGATTTTCTTTTTAAACAGAGGATTACATCATTAGCAACTGTTGTGTGACTGGTGCAGAGGAACTTAATGAGCCTATGTTATTTTTACTCTGCATGACTTGGTTGTTGCATTAATGTGCACAATTGACTTCCCTAATCTAAAGCTGGCTCATAAATGCATGCACGTCTTGCAGCCGACACCAAAGTGTTGTGAAACGTTGGTCTAATATCTAGATGTTGTTCCCCAGTTGAGGTGGTGATGAAAGGCAGCCATGGCTACATCTCTATCACGGAATGGCCTCTCATGATTGTAAGTAGAGTGCTTTTTGTGAAATATGTTGTAAACATGAACGTATCAATTAATAGTGTGGTGGCTGTATTGCTGTACGGTTTTCTGTGTACTTAAGTGGATGTTTTATCCCGCTGGTATATTGGATTAACCACGCCTTCCATGGAGCTTGTTTGCTTTGTTAAAACATTTTGACCTGGCGAACATCCAAGCAGGATTGAACTGTTAGCAATCAATAACTTGTGGCATGGATGGAGTAGTGTGCAGGGATTACCTTAGCATGAATATTCTGTGCCCATGATTCTTCCCTGGCTCTAATGGAAGTTGTATTTTAAAGATATTGGGATGAACTGTCCGTTTTTCTCTGATTTTCTTTCTGCTCTCTAGCTGCTGCAGAACAACTGCTCTCATGTGTGTTTATACACTAATCCACCCGCTGTCTGTTTGCAGTTCTACATGGTGATGTGCATAGTGTACATCCTGTACGCCCTGCTGTGGTTTATCTGGGCAGCGTGCTACTGGAAGGATCTGCTGAGGATCCAGTTCTGGATAGCAGGAGTCATATTTCTGGGGATGGTGGAGAAGGCCGTCTTCTGTACCGAATATGAAAACACCAACACCGTTGGCAACGCTTGTGAGTTTACAGAACATCGTTACCTTTTTTGTGAGATAGTAAGATGTTTGGTTTTGTAAATGTATTTTCTCCTGCTGTCACCGTTCAGCTCCAGGCTTGTTGATCTTTGCCGAGCTGGTCTCTGCCCTCAAGAGGACTTTGGCTCGATTGCTCGTCATCATCGTCAGCCTCGGCTATGGCATTGTAAAGTAAGTGGATGTATACTTGAACACACGGGTGTTTGGAAAGACCCTAAATTAACGTACAATCAGGAAATTCACTTTTTACATTGACTTTGGTTTTAGGCCTCGGCTGGGGCAAGTGATGCACAGAGTTGTGGGGCTCGGCGTCCTCTACTTTGCTTTTGCTAGCGTTGAAGGTGTCCTGAGGATTACTGGGGTGAGTTGTGATGATTAAAACAGTTTTTTACGTCTAACGACCTAGTGTGTTAAGTCTTTATGTTAAACGTGTTTTGAGAAACTGCAAGCATACATTAGTAGCTCACTATATTATTAATCAGCATGGCGTTTACTTGGAATATGAAATGTGGTATAACTCTGAGGTTTCATGGATCGCAACCACATACCCATCACTGGGGCTTCAGGGGAACATGAGGGCGGTTTTGTTAATGGAAGTCTTTAAACGTCATCGGTTGTGTAGTCTGGTGGAGCTGGCCCCCCTCCAGTCCTCGTTTTGTTTTCATGTAATATTAATACATTACGTTTTAGACAGTGCATCATCCGTACGCTAAAAGAATGATGAAGCCACAGCAACTGCTCGGCCCTGATTGGACAAGCAGAGCACAGATTAGAAAAATAATACTCAATTAATACAAGTCATTTCCGTTTAACTTGGCTAACATCTAAAGTGATTTCACGTATAAGTTATTATGGGACAGTTTCAGATCGATCAGCGTTATAGTATATAATTAAGAATCGGCATTACCGTATTAAAGCTCTGTTGTTTGTTGCTAGATTTTGTTTTGAAGTAATACTGACATCACAATCTGTGTATTTTCTTGATTTGTTGGGTGGCCAAAAAAATCAAGGGTCGGGACAATGGCCCCGCTCTCATTACAGCGATTGTTCTGGCTGTTTTTGACTCTGGCGCCATCTGGTTCATATCCTTCCAGTGTTCTCCTCCGCAGCACCAATAACCAATAGTTATTATACCCTCATGTATCAACAAGGTGGATGTTTTTGTTGATTAACCGAGCCCAGGTGACTTTGAGTTTTCTTGCCTTTTGGGTTGGATGATTTGGGCCTTTCTTCTTTACACTTTGGTAAATGGTTCTATATTTTACTGGCCGTGCTGCCTGTTTATCTCCAATCCTACCTGTGATCCTCCACATCATTCTCCTCTTCCCTGTGCCCTCTGCTCCGGCTCTGTCCTCCCTTCTAGGCAAAAGACTCTGACTTGGCCCTGCTGGCCAACATTCCCCTGGCTCTGCTTGACTCCTCTTTATGCTGGTGGATATCCTTTTGTGCACCTACAACCTTTCCCTGTGTGGTTCCCCTCCGCTCCTGACCTCCTTCACATTAGACCAGGAGAGATTTATCTGCAACTCTCTTCTTCCCTCCCCAGATAATTATCCCTGGAAGAGCACGAAGTACAAATTGAGAGACATACAGGAATGCATTAATATTCATCATTCATTAATGTATTGTTTTTTAACTGCTGTTTAAATCCTCCGTTCTAATTCTCACTTCTTTTCTTGGGCAATCAATTACATGACATGCTCTTAAGTAGAGGATCTAATGTCATGTTATTGATTAACTTGTAATCTATGTCATGTCCGCCATGTGTTTTACCTTGACTGCCACTAACATCTTTGTCAGTCTGGCACAAACCATCAAGACCCTGAAGCTGAGGAAAAACCCTGTCAAGTTGTCTCTCTACAGGCACTTTACAAACACACTAATATTTGCCGTCATCGGTAAGTGTTATGACTGCACCAGCGTTACTTTTTTCTATTTATTTGAATTTCCATATAAAACCTGTAAACTGTAAGTCTTGCTTCGCACGCAGAGTAGACTCAAATTTTGCCCTTTTTCGTCCCTCAGCTTCCATCATTTTCATGGGTTGGATAGCAAAGAAGTTCCGGCTAGCAGATTGCCAATCTGTGAGTATAGTTTAGATCATTCATCAGTAGTAGTGTGTTAAATGTATTGACATTTTATTGATGATTGTACCTGTTTTTGTGTGAAGGATTGGATTGAGCTGTGGGTGGAAGATGCTTTCTGGAGGTTCCTGTTCTCCGTCATTCTCTTCGTCATCATGGTTTTATGGAGACCGTCTGCAAACAACCAAAGGCAAGTGGTTGAAATGACCAACAGGAGCTGAACTGGACACTCCCTCCCTCCCCCCGTGCTTTATTAATTTCTTAATTTCAAACATCCACAGGTACGCTTTCACACCTCTCATCGATGACTCCGACGACGAGGAGATCGAGGAGTTCATCGCCTCTACAAACATCGGTAAACTAACATCAAAGCAGCAACCTTTTAACCAGAACACTAATAGTGCCGTTATATTAATTTCCTAATTGTTTATTTTTTCTTCACAGCTGATGGAATAAAGTTGAGAGCTAAAAGTGAGACAAACGGCACAGTGAAACCAGCAGAAACAAACCCAGTGAGTAACGCCGCGCCCTTCATCTGGCCTATTTCTGTGTTGATTGGTGTAATTCAGGGTGGATTATTAAAGATGAAGCATTCTTTTTTAGGAGTAGCTGTCCACATTTAGGAAATGCAGCTGTGTCACATACTGTATTTCAGCAGATGGCAGTATTTCACACTTTTATTCACCCCCCTCTCTTTTTCTGTTTTCCACTTGTCCAGGAGGAAGACTTGAAGTGGGTCGAGGATAACATTCCTAGCTCTCTCACTGATGTGTAAGCATCCTGTCGGATATATATTTATTAATCTAGCAAGATGTTCTCGTATAAGGCATGTGTGATTCTAACAGTCTTTGTTATTGTTTGTCACCACAGAGCTCTGCCAGTCCTGCTCGACTCAGATGAGGTATGAATTACTTAAGAATCTATAAATATGTGGAATAATTGGATTCCCCTGCTTTATTTCTTTCAATGAAGACAGCTGGTCTACATATGTGGAGATGACTAACTTTGTCCTAAAACTCAGAGATAAAGCCTGGTTTGAAACTGATTTGGGACTCGTTCTAGTTACTGTAATGGTGACGATATGGAAACTGACTTCAGGACACAGCTGAATTCATTTTGGGGCTTTTAGGCCCAATTTTGTTGTTGTTGCTACCTGCATTTAAATCAAACACATGCTTGACTGTTCGCTAAACCCTTCCCCCCCCAAAGTGGGATTGACCAATCATAGCATAGCAACGGTTACCGGGCATGGCAGGCTTGTCACGCTTTGGATTTCTTCACGTGCAAAACGGTGTGCGTGTTCACAGCGTGGCACGTAATGCTCTCTTTCAAAAGAGTAGAGTAACTGCATTCAGTCAAGCAACTCTGCTTTCCGTGCCAACCACTGGTGACAACATGCTTTTCCTACAGCAGGGATGTATTTTTGGCTCCTTACCCATAATACCTATATAATAAGCAGCTAGCTACAGCTGATAAAATCTTCCAATTGTCATTTCAGGCAGCAAAATCAACGGTTGCTAGCCTGCTTTCGACTATCTCTGCCTGCAATTAGCTGTTTAAAAATGTACTTAGAGTTTAGGGTGGTAGTCGCTACTGTTGTTGGTAACCTCACATGTGCCGTGCCAGAATGGAAAGCTTGACAGGCGCAGCAAAAGTAGCTAAGAGGGGGTGAGGCAAACGGTTCATTGCGTCTGAGTAATAACAGCAGGAACATTGTTTTTTTTGAGGCGGTTTCTGTCTGAAACCAAACATTTTAACTTGATAATAATGTTAAGTCAATATTTGCATATTATTTTGCAGGAAATCATGACGACCAGATACGAGATGTCCAAGCTGGAGTGAGGCGAAACATTTCCAGACACGGAGGGAGAACTTAGCAGCGACTCCTGATTCTGCGTCTGCAGCAGGGGTTTTTTCTCTCCAGGATTCCCAGTTGGGTGGTGGCGGAGTGCCATTTCGTTTTTCAGGGCATCTTCCCGTACGGTTTCTTCTTCGCAGTGTGGCGCACAATTTGGGGAGGAGCTCCTCTCACTCCCTCTCAAGAGCAAAGGACTCTACCAGAGGAAACCTGTCTTTTCACTGACCAACTGGTTCATTATTTCCCTGATTATGATCAGTTTCAAGCCTTTCTTTCCAAAGAGAATGTTTAATTTTATATTAAATGCTGTATTTATTTCTGTTATGTTCATGTGATTTTATTTTATCAGAGAATGAAGAACAGTGGGCCTCATGCATCGACGTACACTCAAATATACTTTAAGTGTCTTTTTTTTCTCTTTTTGTTGCAGGCATCTCAATGTTATTGTTTGGTTGTAACATTAAGATGCTTATTTATGATTGGAAATAATTAATAGGCCTTTATTTCTTCTCAGTAATTAAACCAAGATGTTTGGTCTAAACTAGTTTTGCAGCCAAGAAAGTGATGGAGAATTTGACTTCCATGTGTTTATTGATTCATCTTCAAACAGGAACTTTCTTAAAATATATACACTTGTGAATTTCGATAAACAGTTTATTTGTGTCTGAAGCACTCGGTTTTTCTTCTTTTGGCCAATATTAAAACCAGAGATAAGGGGGGAAATCAAACACATTGTCTCTTATGCACTTTGAAGAGCAAAGTTTTGCCTACATGTCGTTTATGTATGAGGCCTAATCTGTTCAGGTAATTGAGAACAATATGTATGAAAGTGTTCATGTCTCCAGCATCCTCAGTGTTTCTGTGAATGAGTGTGTGGGCGATGAAGCACAAACAATTTAAATGTAACTGGGCTCGCTCGTGTACAACTGGGGGTTTTGCGGTCACGTTTTGAACCCGCTGTGTTTGTGTGGCTGCACAGGTTCTTCTGAAATAAGGAGCAATATACTGTATGCGTGGAGTAAACCAATTTCCTTATTTATTTTGTGTTTCAAGTGTACTTATGAGTTGTTAAAAGAGCGTGTTTACTCTGAAGTGTGTTTACAATGTGTGCTTCCATGTTAATGCGTTGGACAGTTTCACGATGCATTGAACGGTAATACGATAAGTATTGCTTTTGCGTTCTTTGCTCCTTTTTTTAAAAAAAACACACACAAAAAAAGTCATCATGGTGGTTTCACAGACTCCTAAATAACATGTTCTGTCGAATAAGTCTTAATATATTATTTTTTTTCCTGAAAATGGCTGCCCTGGCGTTTGTTTTTATCAGTGTAGTTTTCATGTGTGTTGTCTCGAAGGCCATCCCATATCATGAGACATGAGACAGGTTGTGTGGTTAGCATTAGCAACAAGCTAATCACATGGTTTATGATAGCCTTGTTCTGTTTTTGTATTGGTTGGGAACCTGCCGTAATTGTGCTTATGATGGCAAGCTGTCCTCCTGTTATATAAACCTGCAGACACCTGCAGCGGGCCTTGATTCTTTGTACAGATGAGTATTGGCTGATTCCTGTTATTGCATAATTCCACAGAAAGAGGTGTCTGGATTATTTTTTTTGTTTTCTCTCATGGGTGTCACGAAAAAAACTGGGCTTAAACTTTTCATACCAGCAGGTTTGTTTTTTTTCACTCTTCCTTCTCAGGAAGCGTGTACACTCAGATTAAATATGAATCTAACACAGGAGTGTTTGTTTCCTCGTCTATCGTTTTCAGTATTAATATGGCAATAAAAATACATATTTTACTATGGTTGTGATTTTGCTGCATTGGTTGAAATCTCACTTCTTCCTAAAGCTGTCTTGGAAATACCTGATTCAAGAGGAAATAGGAGAAACGGTCTAGGTGAATGGGTTTTTGTGAGGAAAATTGTAATGTATGATAATGAAACAGGCTGAAATACTGAGAGGAGAGTTTGAATGAAGCTCAGTTGCTGTTTGAGAGTTTTCTCTGTGACCAAGTGGGCTGAAACGCAATAAAATCCACAACAAAATATATTTGCCATGTTGACATTGCAGGTTTAAACCTTTGAAAAAGAGCCATTTTAAAGTTGTGCTATTATCCATCACTTTATGCCAGGTGTTGCGTGTATTTGTACCCTTTTCCACAAAAAGAAGACTGCTTAAATACCAAATATTAAGAGCCCAAATACCTCTAGTGCTACTATATAATTGTGAGATTACCAATAGAACCACCGGCGTTTCTTTGAGGAGACAAACAGGAAAACATGGCCTCAGTTTGTGAAAAGCCCTGTGGGCCACACAGAGACCTGGTTCCTCAATCTGAGCAACCGGCTACATTAGTTCATTCATTTATTTATCTTCCTCTCGTCACTTCATCATATATTTCCTCTGTCTGGGCTGATTATAAAGCTGTCAAGGAAATGTGTCTCAACCATAAAAAGACAAATGTCAGATTTATAGGTCACTTCGAAGTCGGAGACCAAAGCAGAAGGGACCTTCATTACTCTTTGCTGTACCCTCACATATTTCCACTTTTCTTCCAAACATTTATCCCACGTGAAAGACGATCCACAGGCGACTTCTCTCCTCTCTCATGGATAATAAAAAAGTACGGCAAAATTCCTCTCCGATGCCTTTCACTCCCACCAGCGACACACGTGACCTTCTGTTTTGATGCAGAGCCATACGTAGATTTACAGGGTTCCTGCTGCATCACTTGAAAACGACTTCTGCTTTTATGCTTGAATCGGTGTTATATTCTAGGAAGCTGCGTTTGTTACAGGGTAACAGTGGTCAGGCTCCCTGCATCTGTGTGTGTCACCATAAAGCACCAAGAGGAAGACTAGAAACCACCACACGTCTGTGACTCCTAGTGCAAACCCACACTGTGTGCTGGCTTCCCCTCAAGGCACATACTGTATATTTTTTATCATGACTCTCCAGCAAATGGCTTGTGTTATGTAGCTCAGCGCTCTCCAATTGTCTCTGGCAGTATATCCTTCCGCCCTCGGAATGGATGAAACATGTGAACATCAAATAGCCCGAGCGCAAAGCCCTTTGGAAACAAAAGGCTGCAATGTGAGCCCTCCCTGGTACGGTTACCGAAGGAAATTACTGCCATTAAGTCCATGTTGTCATTTTTATTCCGGTGTACCGTCAGGGGGGGCATGTGTTTTGATTTCTCACCATCCACTCCCTCCTGGAAGCATGCGGCTCTCCGGGCCACTTTTATTGCAACGTAAACCCCTGGATGGAGACATGAGAGGGAGGACGGAGTGAAGAGAGCACATGTGGTGAACATTAGTCTCTCCTGTCTCTAACAAGTAGACACACTGAGATATGTTTCCAAAAAGGTGACTCTTCCTTGTGTTAAAGTCAAATAGGAATAATGTGAAACTTCTTTTTGTCTGTGTGTGTGTGTGTGTGTGTGTGTGTGTGTGGGGAGAAATGCTGCTTTGACTTGTACTCGTCTGTGAATTTTCTGCCCCGGGGGTTTATATTATAAAACACACATTCTTCCTCTCTAACCTTTCATCCCTTCAGTCGGAGGAGTTTTTCTAACCACCCAGCGTTCATTCATCAAGTATGCGTTGGTTTGAGTTTCGCTCATTAAAATTCACTCACACTGGATGTACTGTCGAATGAAAACAAGCGCTGCCACGAGGACATTTAATAGCTACGCTGCTCAGCATCAAATGAGGTAGCTCTAACAAAAACTGAAATGTTAGACCGACTTTATTTCAGTTATGTAGACACATTTCAAATTCCAGATAAATTGTGTAGTGCATTTTCGCAAGCCTGCCAAATCATTGTCGATTTAGAATATAATGATTTCTGGGTAACATACAGAATATGAGTAATAGGGGAAATATGCCCATCTACTGTTTTAAAAAAAACTCCCTTAGTATAATGGATGGTGCCTCAAACAATGCAAGCTAGTACAAAACCCCCCCAAAAAACAAATATACAGTATATGATGGAAGATACGGTATGTTACAAAGTAAAAACCAGCAATAATATTTCCAATAAATTAGAGCCACGGGAGCACTAATGTCCTTAGAGGGATTTATCGTCAATAAAGCGAGGGCAGTGCATCGGCCCCGGGTCCGGACCCTGAACCACACAGACGTGATCTACGATGGACATAAAAATACAAACATGAAGCAACATCAAAAACAGTTCTCCACCCCCTCCCGACCCACCCAATGCTTTTCTTTAATGCAATCAAAGACACTCATCTGTGATGCCTTTTGCTGTATATTGTTTTATAACATAACTGTGGGATATTGCCGTGTCTCTCACTCCTTTTGGTAATCGTGGCCACTGAACAAATGTGCCAGTGGTTGGCTACTCAAATGTATAGAAGATGGAGAAACAGTATCAACTCAGTGTCCATTACACGCTCTTCCTTGTTGCTCTTTCTGTCTCTTGGACTTCCTCCTTTTTTCCCGCTATCTCGCTCTCAGAAGTTGTAAGGCGAGACCAGGACGTTGACCCTGGCCACGTGCTTGGCCTGGAAGGTGCGGTCGCTGTACTCGGACATGTCCACGTCGACGCTGATCTCCTGGGGCCCCCGCAGCTGCTGGACCAGGATCAGCTCGCCGGTCTGCCTGTCCGAACGCTGCATGACGAAGATGCCCCGGGAGTTCCCACCCACAATGCCGAAGCGCAGGCTGTCCGGCCCCGTGCGGCCGGGGGCGGCGGCGGTGGCCATGCGGAAGAGCGTGGCGGGGGTCTGCAGGTTGGAGGTCAGAGACAGGTAGTGGAAGGACACGGTCTTAGGGGCCAGGTGGCAGGAGCGGCTGTCCATGGGGCAGGGGTTTCTCTCACACTGGCTGCAGGGGCAGAAAACAGCACATATTAAACACGAGAGGGGACAGAACGGTACATGTTTTCCATTCTCTAAGAGTTTGGAAGTCGTCACGTAATGCAGCCGTTTTCTCACCGAGTAAACAATTACATAATGAATCCATCCCTGTGGGAAAGTGTTTATAAATGCTCCTTTGCGACTAAAGAGAAGTGACACACATACATACAGTACACGTGAGGTCATGTGCACTGAAGTGTTGAGATGTTGTGAACTTTTTCTTCTCCGTGCACGACGATCTCAAAACCGTAGCGTAGCGTTACGAAACGGGGGGACAAAGTCACCGTTTCCCCCCTCCAACATGCATTCATCCCCGTTGGCTGGCAGCGGAGCAGCGTTTCACCACATTGATGGTTCAGTAGAAGCAAACAGAGCTGCGTTTCATGCTCTTAAATGAGGCAGTTTGCTGATGATTGGCAAACAGGGAGATGGAAGCTGTAATGTCTCCAAACATTTGGCCCGGAGACGCAGACTTTCTACATGGTTTTCAAGAAAAAGAAGGGAAAAAAAAAAAAGTCATCGAGTGAAGTTGTGCTGAGCATGCATGTTCTGTGTCAAGAACAATTTGCTTCACTGTGCTACAGCTAGTACCGCAACTCCTGTGTTTTGTTGTCATCATTTGCACCGAAGGGAGCATCACTACAACAAAAGTCTGAATCTTGATGAGACAACGGCCAAAAGTTTCGCCAGAATATCCAAACCACTTTATTCGACCGTAAATCTGAACATCAGTGCGCCCAAAATGAAATAATCTCCTTGCACAGTAAATACTGTGAGCCCTCAGCTGCAGCAATTACAGCGGGCCAAAGTAGAGCCAGGGGGGGTGGGATGATAAACTGTGATGGATGTTTATAACAGACTTAGTAATGTTTTCATCAGAAGCCTTCCATTTCTCTTCCAAATAAAGTTTGGTTACCTTGGCAGTGAGCTGCACTGCTGTGTTGCCAGATCTCAGCGGTTGCCATGGAGAGTTTTAATGTTATTTCTACCAATAGTGGCGATGGCCAAAACTAAGTCCCGAGCTGCATGAAACTGAATTTTCACTTTGCACAGTTCAGACGGGGAATTCTTGAGGCCGTACCACCTTGATCGAGTGCACCTCCTCAAAGACAGTCGATACGTGTGTTTTAACCTCTAACTGGGCATGCTGGTTTCACTGGCGTTGATCCCTGGCACACCTGAACACGACGGCGATCTCCTTTATTTCTGCTGTTTTTCTCAGAACGTCAAAATGTCTCCTCGGAGCCCCCCGTTAGTGTCTCAGGGTTTGGTCTGATGCCCTTTGAAAGTTTATGACAATTTCCTCGACGAGACGAAGAAACTCAAAGGGGGGGGTCGCATCGGTGGGTGTATCCACTTACAAGGGAGACGTCCTGACGTAGCTGATGTTGCCATGGGAACGGGGACACTCTGGGCTGACACACTGAAAGCCTCCCCCCGTGTTGATACAAGTTGTCCCTCGGCTACAGTTGTGCTGCTGGCTCAAGCATTCGTCCACATCTGGAAGACAAAAACAGGCAGAGGCACGTAAGAATGAGAAGCGGGTAGAGAGGCTTGCCAGACTGACTCCTCGCTTCCTGGTTACCGCAGTCTGAGCAGGGGACGCTGTGATTGTTTATTTGGGTTTTTTTTTTTTTTTTTTAGTTTAGTCTCATGTCCTAGAAATCCCTTCGGCTGGGGAAGGGTGAGGTCATTCATTCCACTGGCAAGCGTTGCGAGCTTCGGGGGTGCAAATGAAAGTGGTAACGAGGTTTTGGGGACGACCTCTGCAGGAACTTAAAGACCCCCGCTGCTAAAAACCTCCTTGTCTTTTTTTGAAGTTCCTCTCTGGAGCTACATACCCAGCCAGATCTGCAGCCCAGATATCTGTGAATAAGCCTTTGTTCCCCTTTGTCACTCACCCTCGCAGCTCCGCCCGTCTGGGAGCAGCTTGTAGCCGCTGGGGCAGGAGCAGTGGTACGAGCCGGGGACGTTCACGCACTCGTGGACGCACAGCTTCCCTCCCTGGTCCAGCTTGTAGACTTCACACTCGTTCACATCTGTCGAGAGACACACAAACGGAAAATAATGAATGTCCTAAACATGTTTCACGTGACCATTGGGCTTGTTTGAGTAACTAGGAGGTAGCCAACACATAATTATATACCTCACACAGTGAGTATGTTATCTCCCTCAGGCTGTCATTAGTATTTAGGACAGTACGTTTTGTGCTTTGTGGACAAATGCATTTGAAGCAGCTGCATGGAAACTACATTCAAAATGTTACTCAATCAATTACATCTTAAAAGCAACTGAACTGTGACCTGAATGGATGCTAATCAGCTTGTGACCTCTCGAGGGGATTATTTTGTTTGTCACAGACTGGCTCCACAGATTACTCTCATTTCTAACCATATTAATGACCAGAGGAGTAAACGATTTGGCTCCTTTAACATACGTCATTTGTCCTGCTGAGGTGTTGTTGAGCAGGGCACCAGCTCGACGGGGGAAACGCTCTGCAGCTGACCTCGCCTCCCTGCGAGAAGCAGCAGCGAAAGGGGGGATTTCCCCCTCCCCACACACACGCAGGGATCAATTAAGCAACACGGTAATTAGAGCTCACCCTGACAGATACTGTTGTCGGAAGTGCCACTCATGTGGAAGCCTGCATCACAGCTGCAGTGTTGCGCTCGGTTCACTTGGGCACAGCGAGGTCTCCGGCTGAATGCTGGGTCGTTCATAACGCTCCACTCAGGAGGGGCTGCGTCGGGACAGGAAAAGTTGATATTTGATATTTGATCTGGAGCCGAACACATTGTAAACATGTAGCAGATCTCAAGTCTGGATGAAAGAATCGGTGGTACCGACCCGTCTGGGTTTGGTGCTGACAGTGAGAGCCGCTCCAGTTCTGAGGGCAGGTGCATTTGTACTGGTTAACTCCTTCCACACAGGTGCCTCCATTCTGGCAGGGATTACTGGCACACTCACTTATATCTGTGGGTGTATGAGAGAATCATCATGTGGTCATGCATATAGATCACAGGCAAAGTTGCATGTTCCCCTTGTGAGATATATATTTCTAAGATATTTCCAATCAACGCTATGGTTGGCTGTAATCATCTGCAGCCCAGTTTATCAAACAGCGTGAGGTCTTGAAAGAAAAAAGCATCAGATAAATTAAAGACCATCCATCTATAGAGCGGCAATGAGTGTCCACCCAGTTTCATAACTGATACTTAAGAATGAGGAGCTGGTTCTGTCATTATGGCAACACATGTCAACGGTTAGTCAGTGTCGTCCTTTTATTCCTTCCATTTGTGGAGAAGTAGTAGTTATCTTGTTGAAATCTAATGGGGATTATTATAAAAGTGTAATTCAATAAAAAAATCCATCTGGATCTTCAAAGTTTAAGAGTGTTAGTGTTTAGTTTATGGACCTTTGTTTTGCTCAGATCTTTATAGCATCGTGAAAGATATAAAGGCATGTGATTTTTTTTTTGTTTTGAAATTTTGAAGGTGTTTCCTTTCTGCAAAAAAAACAACAAAAAAAAACAACAAAAAGTTGTGACTTACTTTGCTTTTCAATAAGTTACCATTAAAAAACTCTCAGGTTTACAGAAATCCCTGAATGATTGATTTGGCGATGCAAAAGGAGCTGGATAAAATCGTCAAAGTGGCCATAAAGATGATAAATATAATGCACTATCACTCAATTCAGAAATTCTACAAAATGCACTGTTGAAAACAAAAACAAAAAAAGGTAGGAAGAATAACGCATCATGCGCTATGATCTGTGTCTCTGTAGTGAGCCCTGAGAAATGTGCAGATGTTAAAATGATGAAGCAGCTTCTGCTCTCCGAGCCCACAGTATGCTGGATGACAACCAATCCCTTTAATGTTTATAAGGCTCCCCCAGGGGCCACCACAGGACCGTGACATGAAAAGGCCCACTTCACTCTGCAAAGGTATTTTTAAACTCTTCTTAACTTTAAAGTTTTCACACTCTGTCAATATTGCTTTTTAAGGCACGACTAAATTTAGACCTCTTACGCCGGGGCCGAAAAACCCGAACAGGGATAATACTGTGAACAGTCCAGCCTTCCCGTGTTGTTTTAACCATGAACGTCAATAAACGTACGCACATGTTCGACTGAGAGCGCCACTTAGACTTTTTTTGGACCTGCGCCACCGGCGGAGGGGCTGCACGGGCAATCAATAGCATGCTTGGCATACTTCGCCGCTATCAGACCATGGTGTGGCTATAATGTCTGGACCTAGCCCCCGTCCAGTGGGACTGCTGTCAAAGGAACCCGGGGGAAACATGAGCAAGAGGGCTAGGGTTTATCTTACAGTAGCCCCGCCGTGGCTGCTCATGAGGGGTAGGAGCCTGGAGGGGAGGGCACCTCACGGTGGAATGCAGTACAGGTGTTTTTCTGTGTTCGGTGACATTTAATGCCATTTTAACGAGGGCTTCATTCAGTACGCCGAGGAGCTCGGGCCACTCTAAAGAATGCCTCTTTTCTTCACCTGTTATCTGTGTGTGTGTGTGTGTCTCTTTCAGCCTGGCATTCAGACACCACCGAGTCCAAGGTCGCCCCTTAAAATTGGCGATTTCTGTACTGCGGTGAATACGGACACAGCGGTTTCTTGGCCCCCAGAAAACATTCCACCAGAATCAGAAACGTAAAGTGGATGTGTGTTTTTGTATATGTGGAGAGAAGGAAGGGAAAAAAGTCACGGGGGTGAAAAGCTCCTAATCCTGTGATGAAAACATACCAGCAGCTGGAGTGGGATTGCATTCCTCACCTGAGTCAAATGTAACACCAAAGCATTTTGAGGATTTGCAAACAGGGGATGGGGCGGCAGATTCTCACCTTTACAGACGGCACCGGTGCCGGTCCAGGTGCCGTTGTCCTGGCAGACACGCGTGGCAGAGCCCACGAGGTGGTAACCCTGGGAACAAGTGAAATGGGCCTCGTGTCCGGCGAAATGCTTGGAGCCGAACTTGGTGCCGTGAGCAGGGGCTTCCAGAGAGGGGCAGGTGGTGGGAGCTGTGGGAGAGAGAGGAAGAGAGAGACAGAGAGAGAGAGAGAGAGAGCACGAGAGGAAGGCCGGTCACATGTGGAGTAAGCCTCCCTACATCCTCTGGCATTCTCTGCCTGGGGATATACACGTGTCACCGGGCAGCGCTATAGAGCCTTCATGGGAGAGACTTCGAACGCCTCATTTACAGTCAACGAGCACAGCGTCGGCCATTTTTAATGTCATCGGCAGCCAAATGTTATGCCGTGTTACATGCTGTGGAAAGTTTACGGCCTGTATAACATACAGCCTAATTACATTACATAACGTTGTGAATTTTGCATTTTTACTTTTATGAGAATGTTTGTTCATCGTAGTGGGAGAAAATGTTTCCTATTCTTTTCAACCTCGAGTCAAAAGCAATGGTAGCATGACGAGTCAGCCTAGCATAGCCGGACCAACATCATGTCCAGCTTTAATGTAGTGTAATGTAAACCCACTATGTCTAATTTTATATTAAACATAGCACAATTTAATTTGGATAACATTAACACCAAATTCTAATTCATATCATTTTACGTATTCATTGATTGGGTTTAGGATTCTCATCCATGTAAAAGTGGTGGTGCAGTAATTTCACTTTTTATATCGTTGAGTCTTCCTCCAGCGCCGGTCCATCACTAACAAATTGTCTGCCAAACAACACAATTCCACAAGTCCACTTCCCCTGTCAGGTGTCCAGCTCTGTAAGTGAGATGGCTTCACACTGTTGGATGAATACTTAATCCCATAATCAGAGAAGCCACGTCGGGCTCTCTATTGTCAAAAAAAAAAAAAAAAAAGACAGGAAAAACTGTTTGAAGATCAACTTCAAACAATTGAATGTTCTCAAAATGTTCTAAATTTGATACTTTGGAATCTTCTGTTACCAAAAAATTAAAAAAGGGAACAGACATTCACTGACTTACTGAACAAAACCTGCTGGTGGAACTTTATGGACTAAACTAAAAATCAACTCTTTAGTCAATCTAATCTAATTGCCACTCATTGACATGTATTCTGTATTTTTAGCAGTCTTTCATCATGGTGGTGTATCTAAATGTGTATTAAATGATGTCTATAAAATCAATTTCATACAGTTAATCACCGTGATATCATATTGGCATGTAAATTGACTTAATACATTCTATTTAAATTAAAAACATGATGACTTCTAGCCTTTTAAGTACTAAATACTTTAAATAAATCAGTGTTTCTCCAGAAGAATGCTATGTTAAAACATCAGCTGTTACAGCTTCTATAAATAAAAACACCACACCTCCATTTATTTGCCTGATCTTCTGTTTTACGGTGTTAAAATTCATGCATTCATACAGGATGCATGTAACATTATGGTTCGCCCAACCTCAAGCTGTGCAGGTTTTAGGATTTAGGTCAAAAGAGGAGACATTTTGACACAGATGAATGTTGGGCTGAATTCCATTTCGCTGCTTCAGTGTCAGGGTCTTGGGATAGTGCATGCTGGCTCTCTGTCACACTGTCATGACTTACTAGGAAACTTGAATGGAGGCCGTTAATGTTAACTCACCAGCTGACTGGTCGGCTTGCGGTAACTTAGAGACCGAGTTCTGAAGCGTCGCCAGCTTCGACTTCATGATCCTGAGGCCCTCGGTGAAACGCATCTCCTGGCCTTTCAGGAACTTCTCCATCTGACGAAGCACCCCGACCACCTGGTGCTTATCCATGCACGTCTGTGGAGAAAGCAGGAGCACTATGAGCACAATTAAGATTTTTTTTTTAAAAGAGAAGGAGAGAAAAAGAATTTCAGGAATAAAGGTTACACCAGTTTGGTCCTAAAACATAAAACATGTGCTGTGAATAAACATGAATATGCAGCCGTGGAGGATGATGTAATCTTATTGGTGAGCACGTGGTTGTTAGGGTTACAAAGAGTTTTCCTTGATATGAAAAAACATCATGCAACACATTTTTTTTTAACTGTGTTTGCAGGATTTCTTTTATTTTAAACTCCATTTTCTCTCCTCTATCTAGACTCACATGTGAGATATTCCAGGCCCATCATCTCTCTTCTTCTCTTCCTCACTGCCTTCCACTCTTCCCTCACAACTCCAGTGGCAGACACAGCTGGACAAAAGCTGTCTGGCAGATGTCAGCGGGACTTTAGTCCAGATTGCTGCTCCTCTGTATATTTTGCATGGCGGTAGGAAGCTCATTGGGTAATTCTGAATGGGCATGACTCAAAAATAGCATGGGTGCCACAAGCAGTTACTTGAGTGTGGAAGCCCTGTCAGGCCATTTACAAAGTTCCTCAGAGGAAAGTGCTCTAATCCTTTTCAAGAGGGTTTATTAATCACATGCTCATTGGAACAATTTCTCTGTGCAGCATGCCTTAAATTCCTGCCCTGGCATTCGGAGGGCCTTGTACAATAACAACCAGTACATTCAAATTCAATGCACACATAGTTCGGACCTGCAGAGACACTGCTATGCTGCTTTTACCTGCCCCAGACGAAGGGGAAATGCCAGCTGACAGAAAGAAAATGAGATGTCTCACATCCGGATGCTACCAGGGATTTTTTTTTTTTTTTATAAAGCAAACAAGGTTTAATTTCTCCAGTTGGAATCTTTAGACGATGACTTTAAATGACACGTTACACGTGGTCACAATAAGCTAGAAAATGTGTTTAAACAGAATAAAACGTCATTATATTATTGTTTGCAGTGACTTGTTTTATAGATAACAGGATGCCTATATTAAAATGGGTTACTTTCGTCAAATTTATGAGTAATTAGTAGACTAGCACACTTTTTTGAGCATGTTCGCCCAGGTTATTTAGCATTTAATTGCGCTTAATAACTAACTCTTACCTGAACGGCAGCATGGCCACTCTGGATAGCTGTCAAACACAGCAGCAGCAAGCACCTGCGTTGAAAAGACAGGACCATCTCTGAAATTCAGTAATAATAAAGTGTAAAGTGCTTCTTCTTCTCCTTCTTCTTCTTTTCTTTTTAGGGTGCCTTGATAAAAAAATATAAAGCCTATATAAAAACAGGTCCGTGCCCTAGCTGCAAAGAGTTTGGAGGATGCTCCTCATCAGGTGTCTGAGACTCAGATGCGCTCCCGTCTCTTTATTTTCCCTCTCGGAAAGTTCAGCCTCTGAGCTCTGCACGCCACCTAACTGTTAGGTTTCCTGCAGCAAGAATCCCTCCCACCGAGATACTCCCAAACATATGAATGTTAGTTTTTCTTCTTCTTTCTCCCACTTACATCTGTCTCTTTCTGTTGCTGTCAAGGGAAGTTTGCAACAACATATGGCTATAATATGATGTATTTTTATTTATTTTTTTATTTTTTTGTGAACTCAAATGACTGGATTTATTTCCTTCCTCAGAATAGTATCATGGTCAGCACGAAACATGAGAAATTATATGACTATTATCCTCCACCAGATAGGATGATAGTAAATCACTATTTATCGTTAATGTTAGATTGTTTTCTATATGCATATGGGGTAAAATACAACACTCGTTTTAAGCCCGTTGATAAACGTTCCACTCTTTACCGGACGTGCATTAAGTTTATTGGCTCTTCCTTTGTGACACGGGTTTCGCTCGTTGAGTCACAGCTACACCTGGTGGCCAATGGCAGGACTGTACAAGTCGAGCTAAAAAAAAAAAGGGAAAAAAAAGATGCGTACGCGCGCTTGATTCCGTCAGCGTCAGAAACGAGGAAGGGAATGAACAGGAAGTGGGAAGCTACCAATGGCGTCGTCTGATTTTATCTCTTTAAAAAAAAAGACCACACACTCGGCTCGCTGTTACTACGCACCACACACGGGCACACATTTAAACATCGACAAAGGACAACAACAACAAACAAAAAGCTGTGCGTCGTACACACTTCACTGTTGCAGATGTTAGAAAATAACCGACACCGCTTCGGAACCAATGAGCGCCGCGCATCTCTCCCCCCGTGCGCCGTCCGACCAATAGCCGACGAGGATTCGCCGTCAGCACGTTAGATCGATCCGGGCGGGACTATAAATAAGCGGAGGAATACATGCTCGAGGAATGTGCTGCAGCAGACCTCAGAAGCCATTTTGAGATGATGTCCCTTGTTGAGAAAACCTATGAAGATGCTGAAATCAACGAACATGGTTACATTTCTGTCTGTTTCTCCCTCCGTCTCCTCTATCTCACCATGGCAGCTGTCAACCGACGGGACATTAGCAAAGCGGGGTATCAAGCTGTGCTCACAGAGTTAAAACGTCATTGATATGAAAGAGGAGAGTGTCTGTTCACTGTCTCTGTCGAGACATGTAACACCGTGAGTTTTTTCCAGTCTGCAATCTTCCAGCATCTCTCACAACCCAACGTCTCCTTTGAGTGACTGAGTTAATTTCACTCTTGTACCCGGAGAGAGACGGGAGGGCAGATCCGTTTTCCAATGGCTTCTGTGAGCCTTGTTTCCAGTCCCCCAGCCCCTGTTCTTGACAAAAACATGACAGACTCTGAGCTTGCAGGGGATGAAAGGTCGAGTAACATTCTTATGCAATTCTTAATACGCTCATCTGTGCGTTTCAGTGCTGTGGTGGGTCTACATGCTTGTGTTACTGTTTTCTTTTATTATTTAACCACGAATTGCAGGGTTTTAGGGTCCACGATTTTTTTCCCCCCTCCTTTAAAAAAAAAAAAAAAAGAAAAATCTTTGCATGCCTCTTTGCATAACAAGCCTGGATTTCCAATCACCGTGTCGATTCCATGCGAGATAGCAGACCTCGTCGTTTGTGTTTGTTGTGGTACTGGGGCTGAATTCATGACTTCATCCGTAGCCATCTCTGCAGGAGGCTATGCAAATGTCTGATGATGTAAAAAATGCAACAGCCACGCCCATCCTTTTGCTGTACTGCCCCCTGGCGGACACCTGGCAGTACTTGCTGCGAGCGTGACAGGGTTCACGCAGGGTTGAGAGATTATGGTGCTTGTGCTGGACCTGTGTCCTTGTGATTGGGTTTTAGTCCTGACTGGGCAGTCAGTGCATGCCAACAGAGAGGGTGAAGAGTTTGCTGCTGTCAAACCAAATATTTAGATTAAGCTACAAAGATGGAGATGGCTGGTGTTTGGTTGGAACATCAACTGGAGTGCTTTATTATCACTGTTTAACACCTCTGGGTATCAGTTTTTCCTCTGGCTTGGATAGCCTACTGTGTTAAGTCCTTAAATGGGTCTGAAAGTGTAGTAAAGTATTGCAATTGGTACTTCAAATATGATTGTAATTGTTCTCTAAGTAAAAATTTGATTTGTATTGCCCCATGGTTGTTACTGTAATTATAGTATAATGGGAAAATGTTTTCCATAAGGTTTAAATAGTAATGCTGGGATATTTTCATACCATCCTATACACAATATTCTACCACTCATGCTAGTATAAAGTATTTTAAATGTGACGATAAGAAATGGTATTTTTATTCCATTTATCCCAATAATAATGCAACATATTCAAGTTGGCAAATCCTACTGAGTCTTGAGGTGTGAGCTGCTTTTAAGTGGACTTAAAGTGAGGTTTAGGTTCAGTGTCGTGGTGGTTTTGGGCGTGCAGGGTGTCGGGTTGAAGCCTGGTTGTCAGAGGGAGAGGTAGCTGCTATCTGTGAAAACAGACCTGGATCAGCGGAGGGATATTGTTTCCTATTCCACAGTGTTTTTTTGTTTCATGCACCTACTCGCATTATGTTTTTAAAGCAGCTGACATTACATGTTCTGAAAAGAGGAATAGCACTGGAGTGATTGATATATCACAACTGGTACAGACATAATTCAAGATGACTGCAAAACTGTAGGATTATTAGTAAATCGACTTAATGTACCCTGTCTGAAATATGATATAAAAGCAGTGTGTATATGAAGTACTCTGCAGACACACGGGGCCGTGGGTGCTGCAGCATGATAATAGAAAGAATGACCAAATTTCTTCCAGAAATGATGCTTGCATACTGATCATAACAGTAATAGACGTGAGTGTCTTTCACTGTACTCCAGTGTCCAGCCTTGGACGCTCCTGCCAAGATGTTTCCTGCCCGTTAGATATTTACAATCCTGTAATTATACCTTCTGGAAAGTTCCCACGGGAGTGCTCGGGCCTTTTCAACCGGGTAGTTTAAGTAAGAATACTTCTACTCAACAGTAATAATGGACCTTTTGTCATAAAGATTATATGTGGGCCGACATCTTAATCTCTGACTCCAGGCTGTCGTTAAGTAAATAAACTGAATAACCTCGACCGGAGAAATCCAAGGTTTTTTCATGCATGGCACTCAACCCAAGGTCTAATTTAATTTGGCTTTCCTGAAATAACTACAGGGAATCAAAATTTAGCCTTGAATTATTGACATGAAAGGCAAAGGCTGAGGGTGTATTGGAAACTGTATGGCATGATATTTAGTAGTTTATGACAAATCAAGGGAAAATGCATGATGAATGTTTTAGTGTCGTTTAATTTTGATCTGTTATTAAATCATGATTCTGGATTCTATCCTCATCTGATGTTTTACTCATGATGTGAACACTTTAATTGAGTCCAAGGCCAACAAACATTATATAAACCTTCGACTCCCTCCACTGAGTTTTCTTCTTTTTCTTTCTTTTTTTTTAAAGAGAGGACGGCGAACTGGAAGATGGAGAAATAGATGACGAAGGGATTGGAATCGAAGAGGAAAATAAAGAGGCCGCAGGAGGTGAATGAAGACAAAGAGAAGGAAAAGGAAAAAGTCAAAGAGAAAGAAGAGAAGACTCACAGACACTCCAGGAAAAGATACAAAAAGAACAAAGAGAAGAGGAGGTCCAAGAGGAGGAGGCGCGACAGGCAGAAAGTAAGATTGCTGGTATATCTTGGACTGTGACCTCCTCATAATAAGTCAGACTTCTCTCTGAAGTGGTGTTTTTCCTGTGTGCCCTCTCCTCAGCACCACTCCCCCTCCAGCAGCTCCAGCTCAGACAGTTACGACTCTGACTACGACCGACCAGAGAGGCCCAAAAACAGGAAGAGCCAGGGGTCTGATAGCCAGTCCGCTCAGGTGAGTCGACCACCGCTGGCACACGCTGGACCTTAATAATCCCAAAGTCCTTATTGTGTTGACATTTTACCTCTTTGACAGCATGGGCGGGACTCTAAGGGAGGCCACGGCAACTCACACAAGTCCCCGCCGCACAAGAGCACTGAATTTGAGAAATACAGCGACTACAGCGAAGACAAGTACGACTATGACGAGGAGGAGGAGGATTACGAAGACGACATGTCCGAGTATCCGCAGCCCAAAGAGTCAGTTTCCCAGAATCGGGGAAGGGGTCGCCACGGCAGAGAGCAGATGAAGAGGGGGAACATGAGGGGGATGAAACAACAGCAGTGTATGAAGGCTTTTCATATCGGACGACACATGTGATGTTTTAAATCTAGATTCACCGTGAATACATTTTTTTTGGTTTTCATTTTCAGTTGGGCAGAGAGGAAGGGGCCGAGGGAGTGGACCGGGAAGGGGACGTGGGATGCTCTACAAGAACAAGAAGCTGAAGGGCAAACCCTGGGGAGGACGTGGGCGAGGTCGGGGAGGAGATCAGGGCATGGAGGACATGGGGCCGGTAAGGGGGTCATGTGTTTTAGTGTACTGCTTGTACTGTAAATGAACTCGGTTTGAGCAAAAAATACAAAACTAAGACTTGTTTGTTTGCTTTGTGTCACAGGAAGGAAAAAATTCCTCCGGTTTTCAGAAGAAACGGCCAATAATGAGCAAAGAGTTTATCAATCAGCACACAGTCGAACACAACGGCAGATACATCTGCAAGTATTTCCTGGAGGGTCGATGCATCAAGGTAGTGTAGCGCTCATTTAACGATGTTTGCTGAAGTATTTTAATAAACATAAATGTTCAAATGGGAAAGGTACAATGTGTGTTTCCTTCTTCTTTCAGGGGGAACAGTGCAAGTTTGAACACGAGCTCGTCATACCAGACAAGAAAAAGGAACTTTGTAAATTTTACCTCCAAGGATACTGCAGTAAAGGAGACAACTGCATTTACATGCACAATATCCTTCACTCATGAGAACTTAAACGTGTGTTATTGGATTGCATAATTATGTGAAATATTACTACACTTTTGAATTAGACCTGTTCCTTAACCTGCGGTTGCACATGAATACCCGTGCAAGTTCTTTCACACCGGAGCCAAATGTTATCAAGGGGACAACTGCAAATTCTCCCACGAGGCTTTGAACGATGTGACCAAAGAGTTGCTTGATAAGGTAAGCCAAAAAAACAATGTTATGCCAAGAGATTCTCAGCTGTCAACAGTTGTGTTATTTATACTTTCTGATTCATTTTCCAGATAATCAACACTGAGGAGGAGAACGCCCGCGAGGACGAGCTGGAGCTGGAGGATCTGAGGAAGCAGGGTATCGCCCCGCTTCCGAAGCCGCCTCCTGGGGTCGGGCTGCTGCCCACTCCTGGTCAGAGCAGTCCTACAGAGGGAGGGAAGAAGATCCCCTCCCTGTTTGAAATCAAGGTTAAACCTACCGTAGACTTGGCGCAAAAGATTGGTCTGAGGTAACCACAATCATCTGATATCCAACTCAAATCCAACTCTTCAAAGCGTATTGTCAATTTAATTGTACACTTGTGATCGTTATTTTTCAGTGGATCCACCTTCACTCCAGGTGAAGGCTCAGAGGACACTCAGAGTGGAGGTATGGTGCCTTCGGGCTCCTCTGCACCTCCTATTCCTCCCCCTGGATCACCTGTTCCCATGGGAACACCCATGCCTCAGAGCCCCCCAGGACAGCACCCACCACACGGGTTTCCCATGCAGCCACCAATCCCGCCTGGTCAACCGCCACCGTTCCATGGAAACCACCCCAATCTCAACCCTCCGGTTAACATGCAGAGGCCTCCGTTCCCTCCTGTACCAGACCTACAGATGCTGCAGAGCCTCTTCCCTTTTACATCCAACCCAGTAGAGCTCTTCAGCAACTTGCTCCGAAACCAGGCCATGGGTCCACAAGGAGGTCAGGCTTTTATTATCATTCTCCAATAATAACCGTGACTGAAAGTGCAAAATCTGGATTCCTTTTAAAATGTTTCTTTCACCGTTGTAGACCCTGGTCTGGCCTTCATGCAGAACGTCCAGCAGCAGACCGGTGCAGAGTCACAGCTGCAGTCTTTACCACCAGCAGTACAGAAGGCCATTTTTCTACACCTGACACAGCAGCAGCAGCAGCAACAGGAGTCACATCCACAGGGAAATGAGCCACCTAGGGCAGAGGGCCAGGATGATACCAATGCAAACAGAGGTACGTTCCTGCAGGCAAGAAGCAGGTTTCCTGTATTAATTAAGATAAAAATGGAGCACAGACTGAAGTAAAATGACAATTCACAAACATTTAAATATGATTTCATCCGTTTTTCCAGATGAAACTACAAATTGGTACTCAAGCGACGAGGAGGACGGGAGCTGCGTTTCGTCCATCCTTAAAACTCTCAAGAAGCAGAGTGAGATGTCTCAGTCCAAGCCCCCCCAGGGCGCCCAGCAGGCTCCAGCACTGGGCGATCCTTGGCTTGTGAAGGAGAGGGCCCCACCCAACGACCCCCGTGTGAAGACAGACCCGCGACAGCGACCTCCAGATATCAAAAAGGACTCCGATGGAGCCGCGGACCCACGGTTCTCCCGAGACCCCCGGAAGATGAGACCGATAGAGCCCAGTTCCTATCGCCAGCCCGTTCCTCAGAAGCCTCCTACAGGAGACGACGATGATGAAGGTGAGCGGGAGCTCAGGGACAAAGCTGTTCTCATCCCTCTAGATTCCATCCCCGATGCGGTGCTGCGGGACCCTCGTTGCCAGTTGAAGCAGTTCAGCCACATACGGGTGGACATCATTCTTCAGCGGCCAGCCTTCGCTCAGGCGGTGGTGTGGGGCCCCGAGGACCTCATCCCTTCCCTCGTGCCCAAACAGGAGCACTCGATCAACCTTCCCCTTCCACCCCTCATTGCAGACGCTCAGATGAACCGATCAAACCTGCCGGACCATCCTCCCGTCTCCAGCCCTCCGCCGATCGACCCCAGGCTGGTAGCTGCGCGATTGAAGGAACGTATGAGTCGATTGACCTCTGGATCTCTGGAGACTCGATCGGCCGCTGAGAGACCTGTAGACCCGCGACAGCAGAAGACTCTTGACCCCAGACTCAAGCGTGCAGGAAGTCTGGACTCCAAGCTGCTGTGTCAGAAAGGAGCTGTAGACCCCAGGCTACAGAAGGCCAGTGCTAGCTCCTCCGCTCCTCACGCGGCCCAGGTGAAGCCGGAGCCTGAGAAGCTGCCACCTTACGCCCCTCGTCTGGCGTCCTCTGGTGGAGGGCTAGAGAGTCCCACTACGATCCTTGGGGGCATCAGCCTGTACGATCCTCGTACTCAAACTGAGCAGGCTCAAAAGGAGAAGGAGGCAGAGCCTCCCAAAAAGACAGCCATTCTGAAACTCTCAGCTAAGAAAGACAATACTCCGCCACTCTCTCCGACCCAACGAAGTGGCTCCTTTGAAGAGGTCAAAAGCACAGACGTTGCCTCAGATCAGCCTCCACCTTCCGCTTCTCCCACAGTCCCTCCTGCCTCGCCTGTCAAACCCCCTGCAGTTCATAACCTCCCCATCCAGGCACTGGCCGGGCTGATCCGTCCCCAGTACACCGACCCCAGGCAGGCCAAACCAGGGGGACAGGGCTCTGCAGGAGCACACGAGGAGGCGGAGGAAAAGAAGCAGGAGGAAAAGAAGGAGGAGGCCGAGGAAGAAGAGCCAAAACTGGACGATCCAGAGGAAGAAGGTGACGACAGGACACTTAAAGATGTGTTCAAGACTTTCGATCCCACTGCTTCCCCTTTCTGTCAGTGAACACTCCCAGTGTGGAAATATATAAAAGTCAGATTTGTATTTTGATGAAACGTGTTTATTCATCTTTTATTGAGCTTTTCATGAACGTATTTATTTCTGTATATAAACGATCCTGTACATAATCACATGCTATCTAGTGGGACACACATTTGTCAGTATGGACATACGTGCACATACTTTTAACATAACCGTATTAATGCTGAAGTGTGTGTGTTTTTTGGAAGTGTGTATGTTGAGCACTTTTATCTTTTGTGTAAGTTCCATATGCGCTTTAAATAATCAGAAAAAAATAATTGAGGTAACTCCACTAAGGATTGAACCATATGGGTTCAAACACCTGCAGAATCTACATGCTAAATAATTGGTTCAAACTATAATTGTAAGAATTCCCTTCATAGTGTTTTGTATTTCTTATTTATTTCAAGATGGTTTTATTTTTGTGAGACTTCTCTGTTTATGCTCATTTTTTATTACAAGGGATTTTCTTTTTTACAACCTATTTGTTCTCGTATATTTACACTTTATTGACAAGTTGGTGATTTGTCAAACTCAGAGGTTCCCTGATTAACTGAGAACAAATGTGTACTTTTGCGACATTGCAGCCATTCAATTTGTTTTATACATTGTTGGGCCGTTTTCATTCTAAAGTGGCCTAAAGTGTTGAGCTTTTCTCACTCTCTCGCTAACCAAGCAGTAACGAGTTAATTGAGTAAAAGAATATTTGTTACATCATTTCAAAAACACTCACTGCTGAGCTTGTAAATAGCAGATAAACTGTTTCTCACTCTTTTCATCAGAATAAGAAAGTAGTTTATCATACAAAGTTGTGAAAATATTATCTTGATCACATTGCATTGATATAATATTAATATGACCTTTTGTGTTTCATGTTGATTTTTGTGTCGGTTGATTTGTTGATGATCTCATACAGGGTTATTTTTCCTGCAACAGGTGAATGTTGTGATCTTAATACTTGGCAGGTTCTATTAGTTGGCAGTTGTGTGTCTGTTCAGGTGAGCCACGTTGGACTAAAGCTAAGCTACAGTTTTTTTTTTTATGGTTTTCATAATTCACATTGTAAATGCCTATTTTGTATCACATGTACAGTCTGTATTTTGAGTGTTAAAGAAGTTTGGTGGTTGTGATTATACTATATTACATTTTAACAACACGTCTGTCAGATTTCAGTGATTTTATGATGGAAAAACTGAAATAAACATGTCAAATATAAGGTACTTTATTTCATAGTCACGCATCCATTCTTATTTAATTTCAGTGTGAATTAACTTTCCATGTGTTTTGAAGGGGCAGCGGTCACTTGTAGCCAACTAGCGGGGCAAGACTGGGTGCTACTGGGTGGGACGAGGTCTTCCTCAAACCCAGCTCGTCGGTGTCGGGGTTCGAGGTCTGCTGGGCTCGGTGGATCTCCAGTTTCCTCCTCCACTGGAAACACAAGGCTGTAGCTTCTGCACTGTCTGAGTTTGGCTCCGGCTGCTTCAAACCCTGGAGCGAGAGAGTCATCGTACTGCCTTTAGTAGCGCTGGGGACAGTTAGCATCATGGAGAGTTTTTTGGAGAACCTCATATATTACACATTTGTTTTTTGGTGCTGGATTTACTCTGATGCAGGCCGTCTCTGCAGCGTGGACCCCACGGAGAACCGTCTGGAGCAGATTTTGTACGTTCTTCACCAGGATCTCATCGGATGATTTGCACCCAGGTGTCACAGCATTGACACTAAGCATGGAGAGAATCTGCCTTTATTATTATTTCTTTATTATTAATTGAGCTTAGTTCAGCGTTTGATTTCTGTCTTTGCTCTTCTTACCTTGAGATGATGCTGAGCTGGTTGCTGATGGTGAGAATCTGCTCCACTATGAGGGAAAGTTCAACCGTACACTGGTTATCCAGGCAGTGGTCGGCGATGACTCTGATGAACTGAGTCACCGACTGGCAGTTTGAGATCAAATCTTTGGCTGCAGCGACAAACGCTTCTTTATTCTGGAGAAGAAAAAGGAATGGATGAGAGTTTCTGCAAATATCAAAAATCGAGGCAGTAAAGTGCCCTCTGGTGGTCATTACCGGTATTGGGCCTCTCTTCTTCAAGTACTGAGTCATGTAGCACAGTGTGTCGGCCATCTTCCTGGTCACCTGGACGATTCTGTTGTCTTTGGGATCCCAGCTGTCGCTTTCTTGCTTTAGAAAAAGGGATGTGAACGTCAGCGAAGGAGAGTCTTTGTAGCTGCCCGACCTGACACCGTCCTACAGAGACAAATAAGGATGTGATTTATTGTGACATCAAGGAATAACTTTAAAACTGTTAATTGTGAGATACCTACATCTTTTTCAATATGTCCATATTCGGCCACAGCTGCAATGTTCATGTTTGGTCCTGCAGCACATGCCTTCTGCCATGACGTCATTGACCTTGGTAATCCCACGTCTCTGACTTTAGATGTTGTCAGCACTTCTTTCATATCCTCAGGTGTCCTGCCCTGTAGACCAGCCCCGATGAGCTCCTTGGCCTCCTGGTGAATCCCATCCTGCTTCCTGATCTCCTCCACCACATAGCAAGCGCTGGCTGACCAGCACTGTATCTGCACGTCCAGACTGAGTGCGTCACCGACGTAGTGCGTCTCCAACATGAGCCTCGCCCTGCTGATTACGTCTGAGATCCGGAAACAGAGGAGGTCGTTGATGGACCTCAGGTCAGAGCGGGCTCTTGGGTCACGGATGTAGTGTAAGGAGTCCTCTACTCTTTTGATGGCAGGTTTTACGTTTTCTAAAAGTGTTTGAGCTGCGTTGTCAAATCTTTGCTCTGCGTCTTCGGCGTTTTTCTCCCTGAAGTGTTCGGCGGCAAAATAAGCAATGCTGACGATGCCTTGAAGCGCCGAGTCATAATCCTTATTTTCTCTGCTCAAATGAGCAGAAATCACTTTAATTTTAATCAGAAGACGTCTCTGAAGGAATTCCGATTTTGCGAGTTGCATGACGGTTGGAATGGCGTCGAGCTCCTCGGCAGCTTTGAGGTAGGCGTTGGTCAGTGTTTTCAGTTCTTCCTGGTATCCAGTTAACTGCTTTGATTTGTAGGCGCTCCTACATGTTAAGCTGGTTAGCCTCGCTGCCTCTTGGATCCGAAGCGAGCTCTCGGACAAAGCCGATATTTGTTTCTGAGGCCTCAGCTGGTTCGTTGCAGTTGCCGTTCCCAAAATCTTATCGAGAGAATTCAGCAAAATCTGAATGGACAGGCCCCAGAGGATACAGAGACCCTCTAGCTGATCTCCCCGTCCGTCCAGTGAGTTGGAATACTCCACCAGAGACTTTGTGTTGTTCTGGGCTTTGTTCAGCTTGTTGTGCAGAACACTGAATGTTTCCTGACTGTTTCTTTGGAAGGTTAAATCAGACGATGTCAAGAGCTGGACCACGTCGGCACACAGAGTCATCACTTCATTGAATTGCCTCGTGACATCGTCTGCCGTTGTCGTTCCTTGCAGCTCAGTGTAAACGGTGTGATACCAGTTTCCAGCGACTGGCAATAGAACCTTCCTTGTGTTGTTAATGAGGTCAGTAAACTGCACGCCGTGTTTGTAGACGCTCTCCGTGCTCATCGCCGAGCTCATCGCCGTCTCTTGAGCCGTCTGGACGAGCAGCGGCGTCAGCGACACCAGCTCCGCCCTGAAACCTTCCAGCGTCTGACGATCGACCGCGTCGACGACGGCTGAGGCTTCCTTCGTGGCTTGAGCGTAACAGTTGGACAGCTCGAGAACGCCGGTGCAGGCCTGGTTGAGCGCTGTCACATCTTTCCCTTTCGTCACGGTCACAACTTCATATAAGAGGGGTAAAAGGTTAAATGCAAGAGGCTTCTGGATCAGCCTGGGCTCATCGGAGACAGCTGGGATCCGTAAATCACAGGTGTCATGTTTATGAGCTTCTGTAGTTTCCTCCTCCAAGCGCTCCTCCTCATGTTCGCTTTGGGAATCCCTTTCCATAACCTCCAAAACACGGGGGCCTCTTATCACATGACCCAGGTTATGTTCCCAGGTGTCTTCCTCTGGCGGCGACGGCTGTGAGATCTGAGGCTGACGCGCGGCCTCTCGCAGCGGGCTCAGGAGATGTGGATGCTGGTGGCCATCCAGTCCTCTTCTTACCACTCTAAAATGCTGTATCGCCGTGGAAACGTGATCCGAAAAAGGACAATACGCCTCCACGTTTAGACGGGAACCCGAAAGCATTTCTCTGACCGCCTCGCTCACTTTGGTTTGAGAGGACTGAACCTGTTTCAGCAGCACCAGGAGGCCGTTCCTGTAAATGGGGTTGTCACTCCTGTCCAGGTGCCTCTTCACCGCGTGGACCACCAGCTTCATGTGACAGACGAGGTTTGCTGCATGTTCCTTAAACAGCTTATAGCTCTGCTCTCTGTACGCTGCGTCACATCCATGCTGATCACCAATCAGCTCGTCGATGGCAATGCTGGTGAACTCCCTCACGTCCGTTACATCGCCGAGAGCGTCCCGAAGCTGAGCGGTCTCCTCCTCCCATCTTCCACACGCCTCGTGAAGCTTTCGGACAGTTTGCATCGAATTATCCGCCAGCTCCAGTGACAGAGGTGCGATCCGAGCTCTGAGTCTCGTGAGGCACGCTCTCGAGTTCTCTACGCTCTCCAAACTCTTCGCATCGACAGCAACAGCCGAGATAAAAGATGCCACTTGGATTATCCTATCAGTGGAAGTTATGAAATCCTCGACGAGTGGCTGCATATAGTTCAGGTCCAACTCTGCGGAAGGCTGTGAAACCAGGATCTGTCCTGTCACGCTTGAAAGTTCCTCAACTGTAGATGATGCTGTAAGAAATGTGTCCAAGACTTGATAGAGAACGGTAGTCATCAAAGCTTCGTCAAGCATCTGTATTTGCTGCACCAACAAAGAGCAGCTACTCTTGACGCTCTGCTCCGGATCATCCTCCGAGGACTTCAAAATCCTTTTCATGTCCGACCAGAACTGCAAGATGTGCCGACAGTGACCCACCACTCTTTGTTGAAACTCCCTACGAGAGGAGTTTGCCACCACCATGCAGTGAAACACAAGGTCTCTCACCGCGCTGTCAAAGCCACTGCCTCGGATCAACGAGGTGGGGGCGCTAGTGAGCAGCTGAAGCAGACTGTCCTTCATCCCTGTGTAATACCCACAAGGACCCAGTGATCCGCCTCGGCATTCACTTTTCAGGGTTAGAACGATGTCGCTCACTGTGATCTGCACCTTTCCCAGAATGTACCTCTTGGCTGCCTGCGCCTGCTCGCTCGTCGGGTGTTTGATGGTTGTGCACATGGCCGTGTGCAGCATGGAGATGCACCTCTTCAGGGTCTCCAAGGAATCCAGGAGCTGCTTCGCTTGTCCAGGGTCCCGTAAGGCATTTGCTCTCTCCACTGTCAGACGGTTGAGGAGAAGCAGAGCCTCAGAAAAGACCCGGAAAGATCCGAGTAGAGACTTGATGTCTGAGGTGGAGCCGAGCTCAGAGAGGGACTCCAGGACCTGATCGGCAGCAGCTACAACCCTCCTGACGGTAGCATCGTCATCCACCAGCAGGACCTGAGAGCAGAGAGACAGATACGGGGGCGTGTTGCTGCTGGTCGAAACAGTCTGAAAGTCCACCATTTTGACAGAAATATCTCTACAACTATTGGATGGATTGCCATGAAATGTGTTCAAACATTCATGGTCCCACTTGGATGAAGTCTACTGAAATTAAATTTCATTAAATTGTGTTTATATAGCCTACAATAATTTGGGCCCAGATCAGGTAAAATTTTCAATTTGTCCCCAAAAAAATGTAAAATTAATGACACAGCGGCAACTTTAGCACCAATAAGCAAATGCAAGGTACTGGATATAGGCTATAAAGTGACTTGCCTATGAATCCATAATAATATTTTTTAAATATAGTGTCTATGGATTAAGACAGAAGTCCCAGATCATTTTTGCAATCTCTTCTACACCTTGGACAACGATCGGGACCAAAGCCAAAAGTTCAGGTTTAAAATGTCTTGTTGTGTTAAGCTGGATTCTGGGACTCTAAAGCAGAAGCAGCCGGGGAAAATGAATCTCTTGGAACCTTTCTTGGCCCTTTTTATCAGTCAGTGTCTGCAGGTATTCCTTCCTCCCTATCTCCCTTTATATTTTAAATTTGTGGCATCTTATATCAAATGGTAAATGCAATGCAATCTAATGGCATCACTTTACTTTGACTACGCCCAGGAAGACGCTTTGTGTGGCAGCGATGAGTTCCTCTCTGTGTTCAGTCAAACCGGGCTGGATGCTGAGTTTCTGGGCCGCCAGCAGCACATGTTGTCCAGACACGATGACCGATTCCAACAGGGACGACATCTCCTCCTGCAAAACCTCATCCTCTGTGTCACTTATTTGCCTGGAAGTAAACAAAACGTGGTGTCAATAAGAGTAACATCACACCTACCAGTCTTCTTGTTGTAAAGACCAAGCACCTGGAGGCCACGGCTGCCATGTTCTCAGTAGCTCCAGCCACAGCCTGAGCGGCACCCTCCAGCTGGCTGAACTGCTCAGGTTCCTCTGCGCTGTCACACAGCAGCACCAAGTGGCATAAATGACTCGCCATCGGGGCGACCACCTGCTCTGCCGCCGCGGTCCTGATCAACCCGTGGTCAAATAGAGAGGACATGGTTGGCAGAGTGATTCCCTCCGGTCCAAAGAGAGAATGAGCTGTGCTCACTGTGGTGGCTGAATTAATAATTCATTGTGCTCCACAGAAGAGCTTGTTCTTGGTAAAGGTGTTTCATAGCAACTGGGGTCACCTGACCAAACACATATACTGTAGCCTGTAAACCAGTGCCCTGCTGCTGCCTCTCCAGGTTTAAAGAGTGGCTGGGTGTGGGATGGGCGGATCGTTACCAAAATGTCGATGCCATCAACGTCGATGCCATCAACGTCGATGCCATCAACGTTAGGATCCATAGCAGTTGAATTTCCTCTCTTCTAGTTGTGCCTTTTGTTATGACCATTAGTCATAGATTAGTATTTGAGTGTTGGGGTTGTGTGCTGTTTTCCCTCCTCGCCAGAGGGAGGCACTGTTGTTTACTCTTTGTTTTTGTTCTCTCTCTGGGTTTGCAGGTGCTGGCTGTTGATTGGTTGAGAGTTGATGATGACCCTTATAAAAGGATGACCTTTTTTTTGGAGAGGTGTTAATCTAAAAGTTAGTGTTAGTTACTGTTAGAGGTCTGACTTTAAAAAAAAACTTTTTGTCCACATACTATACCATGACTTTTTAATGTATTTTTCTGACGTGATACACTGATTTTTTTTTTCTTTTTTACTTTTTTTCGTATTGTTACTATTTTTTTTGGCAAACTATTACTTTTTCATGACTTTTTTTCGACATAGTATACTCTGACTTTTTTAATTGCTTTTTTCAACCGCTATACTATGACTTTTTTTTTTATAAAGTCATTATATGGTTTGTCATAAAAAGTGATGAAAAATGTCATAGTATAGGACACCATGAAGGAATAATATAGTATGCCATAAAATATCTCTAAAAGTCATGGGATAAGAATGTGTAAAAGCCAAAGCTATAGTAGTTCAACAGTCATTGTATTCCCAAACAAGTAATAAAAAAGCATGTCTTAAAGCAAGTACAAAAAAAGCCATATAAAGTATAGCATGTCAAAAAAAGTCATAGTATGTTCAAAAAAGTTGTGCAAAAATATCATACTATACTTTTAGACTTTTTTTTCGACATGCTTTAGTAAGATTTTTTCGTGACTTTTCAACCGATATACTTTTACTTTTTTCATGACTATTTTCTACATGCTGACTTCTTGAATTTCTTTTTTCTATCATCTGATGAACTAGTGAAAGACAACATGAAACTTCAGCAAAGTGTCTAGGAATAGCTCAGTGAGATAGATGACAGGATAGCAAACACAAGCTTGTAAGTTCAGGTCCTCAACAGGTGAGTGTTACTTCTGTTCCTATATTGGAAAAAAAAAATATGTAAAGGAATAGGTGGAGTGTGTAATTAAGACTGAATGTTTTAGTTTCCTTTCTGCTCTCCTTTTGAAAATGTGTTATATTTTTGCTTTTTTATGATTTTAACTGTAATACTAAGATTTTTTAAATAACCTTTTTTCAAGCCACCCTAGGACGTTTTTTTTTTTTACATACTATACTATGACTATTTTTTATGATTGTTTTGACATGAAATATTGTGACTTTTTCGCCATGCTATACTATGACTTTTTTTTTTACTATACAATTTTTTTTATACCTAAGTGTTTGAAATGTCCCGAATGCATATAATGTTTAGCAAATATTAAGGAGTTTAAAGTGTTTTCACAGAAGCTTGAATATGTATTCATGTAACATGTAGTTTGTGTCTGTAGAGCAAAGCAGCCAGCAGAGAGCACCACACACCTTCAAAAAAACAACAACTAACAACCACAGTGGACAATAAAAGCATCCAGAGACATGAAATTTCACACTTATTTTTTTCTTTTACAGATAAATATACAGCTCCAACATGACATTAAACATCAAACATACAGCAAACTATAATGGAAATGCTATTCAGTGACAGTAGTATACTCAGAACAACCCCAAATAACGGTGTGATTAACGGTATCAACAAACATACAAACAAAATATAACCATCACAGTTCAAATTTTACCAAAAAAATGTCAAGTGTCGATTTCTCTGTATACAGCTATAGCATCGGATGAACAGATGTGGAGGAGGACATGAATGGTTACAGTAAATGCTGTCATGCCAGTGGAATTAAATGGTAAAACAAAGTGTACTGGATCAATAAAAGGTTCATACAGCACAAAATACAGAGCCAAGCAATCATAGTGAGCCATAAAGTGTCTTAGCACTGAAGTGTGAAACAAACAAAATATATAGTTTTTGTTCTTTTGCATTGCACGTTTAAATCTGACTGCAAAATACCTGTTTTAATATAATTATCATAAACTCATCATTGATAAATTCTTCAAAACTGACATCAAAACATCATTTTTGGAGCATAATTTACTTTTTTTCTCTTAATTTCATTTCGCTATGAAGCACTACAAATGTATAACATAGTTAATATCTCTTTATAGGGAAATTTAACATAAAATTCATTGTGATCTGAAAACTTTCATTCACGATCACAGCCAGCATCAAAAAGGCTCTTCAGAACATGTGGGGTAAAACATTCGGCTACTGAGGAGATGTGAACTTTAATAATGGCAGAGAGAGCTGACATTCCTCCATGTTGACTTAAAATGAGCTTTTCCCATGAGCCCCAAAAGAGCCCGTTTATGTGTAGTGATTGAGTGCTGCACATTCCCACCTATTTTTAGGGCATTACTCATGCCGTGGGCCCCTGTAAATGACTGTAGGTGGACTCCCATTGACTTTCATCTGGACGAGTAATGCATCTCATGTTTCACGCTTAAACCCAACGCCTAATAACATAATAGTAAAATTACGTCTCGAAAGGTTTTGGAAATAAATCATGATCGGGTCTCGTGTCGTGACGAATCATATCTTAGAGTATAAGATTCACTAAAACGTCAGCAGCATACCTGAGCAACAGTTTCTTGCAAAAGCAGCTTTCAGATATTTCATTCTTCTCCTGCACATTGCACGTTTTAATGCATGTGTTCATGCAGAGTGTTGCAGGGAGATTTCAAACTTAAACCAGACACAATCCCTTTGTTGCATTCACTCGTATCAGACCATGACGAATGGAATATTTATGGAAAAGCCTTGAAGCTGAAAGCGTGAATGGTATAAGTCACAACCCCTTCAGCCGCGGATAATAAAGGAAATCAGGCAAATAAAGTGTTAATAGAGAACTCCACTGTGCGGTTGATTACCACATCCTGAACTAGATCATAATGACCTCAGGGAGTGCGTTTACTGGGCCCTCAGCACCTCTGAGAGAACACTAGTGGATGACATGACGACAGTGTTTTAATCATTGTGTGTGTGTGTGTGTGTGGGTCTGAAACAGAATAAGTTCTGGCTGATTATCTGTGGGAGGGATGGGCAGTCAGATGTGTAAAACAGATATTCATAAGCCGGAAATAGTACAGAGAAGATACAATCTTTCACTCCCGGGAAGAACTGAATATACAAAACGACTCCAATCATATACTAAACAGGACAAATCTTTGGCATACAAAGTAAAGCTATGGAGCCAAGAGCATTCATTCTTATCAAACATCAGTGCGTTAAGGAAAACATACCGTAGATGCAGTATGTTTATAATGGCATTCAACACCCCCACGTCTCTTCTCGAAGCCCAGTTTTATACAATATGGCTTAAAGTGTATGTATAAAAATAAATTTGCTATGTAAAACAGCCCTGAGGGTTTCGTTGTCCACCAGTATTCATGCTGTCGCCACATCCCTGTACAGATGTGGGTCTCCATCAGCAGCTCTCTGGGAATTACCTCTCCTTTGAGATCTGGCTGAATTCCACAGCGAGAGTCCACACTGTCACCTCAGAAGCCTGTTTCCTGGACCCCAACCCACAAAAAAAAGTATATATCGAGTCTCCAAAAAATATGGAGAATATTCTCCTCTTCCACATATGGAAGACTGAAGGGCCTGGTTGCCACTGGGGCGGCTGGGCTGCGAGACCACGTGCTATTGGATCCTTTGCGAACCCAATCCCTAATCTCATTGGCTCCTGTGAGGATCCCCACTACAAGTCTCAGTGGTTCTTTTCCATCCAGTCCCAGCTTTCATCACTGTCCTTCCTGTTCTTCTCAGCCTCGATGATCTCTCTGTAGCGCCGACGGAAGAATCCCATCTGTCAAAGAACGAGAGGGACAAAAATGATGTCAAGAAAAGGTGTATCTTTGGTCCGATCTGAATTTTAATATTTGAGTATAAATCACGTATAGTCATATAACTGCTGATCACTTTCTAAAGCATATCATAACATTTTAAGGTAGATTTTCCTCTCTTGAAGTACTTACTTCTTGGCCAAGAAATATAAGTAAAAAATAAGTAATGAAACATTGCAGTACATAAAGATATAACTTTAATAAGTGAGTCGGAAATAGTATTATTTGATTTTCACTGCTCAGTGCACATCTTGGCTCTATTATCACTAAATTTGAAGGGATTATTTGCTTTCAGCTGCATTGTTACAATAATAATAATAATAATAATAATAATAATAATAATAATAATACAAACTCAAACCTTGTGTTCACCATAATGTGTTACAATGTCTCAGAGTTGAGATTCATCCAGCAGTTAAACAAACGGAAAACAATGGATGTTTTTGGAGGTAGAAACTTGATTTCAAACACGACAGAATGGTATGCTTTGAAGAGAAAATAAAGTGCTGCAAAGTACACACATGTTTGAAGTTAATAGAATAAGCCACGCAAAAACCACCAGCATGGATGGATGCAAATCAAGCATTTCCCCTGTAAAACAACGTGTTGTTTCTTTTGGAAATTAACATTGTAATGAAAGTTAACTGTCGAGTGTAAAATACAGGATATATGAACGGGGAAGGAGCAGTAGATTCTTGTAGTGTATCTAAACAAAGCACCATGCCTCTCTCGCTACGACTCCATTCATTTATCTGTATTTGACTACTAAAGTTTATTGATACAGACCGGCGCTCTCCTCAGGCATTTCCTGAAAAGAGCAATACAGGACATGTGCTTCTCTTGTAAGTGGGGTTTATTTTGGCAAGGTCCGAGGACCTGGGGATGGAGTGGGGAGGGGAGGGGGGGGACATTCCAAGGTTTCGTTGTGGTATTCCCGGTGGCAAATGAAGCAGTGAAAAAGAAAAGACCTTTTTGTGCTAACAGGGCCTCTGGACATCAATGAATTGTCGTTTCCCTTTTGAGATTTGTCTTTCATGTGAGTGGCATGGTGTGAATTATTGTCCCGTCTGTGATTTGTCCTTTTCATGGCTGTTAAAGGCCCAAAGCGAGCTCTCACCCTCCCCACCTCTTACCTCCAGCTGTCCCTGTACAACCGGATACGCACGACTTTCTGACAACTGCTTTCTTAATCACCTCAGATATCGCCGCTAAAACAAAGCAGTTTTGTGTAGCTGAAAAATCCCAGTGTGTGCTCGTGTGTGTTGTTTACCTTCCAGAGTAGCACAGCTAACAGCAAAAAGATGAGGATTCCCACCAGCAGACTGATGGCGATGATCCAGCCCACTACGTAACCCCTCGGCTCCTGGCTGTGGAGAGCCTCGAACACCAGCTGAAACACAACAATTCAGTCAGTCAGTGAGTCACACTCATCTGCAACACACACACACACACACACACACACACACACACACACACACACACACACACACACACACACATACACATGCACGTAATCATTCAGTCATGTGCTGCTAATGATGCAATGCAGTGCAACAAAAACAACCAAGACATCTCATCTCAGTCGCTTTAGCTGTGTAACTCTTGATTCGACTCAAGAGAGGCTAAATGTTAACCTAAAATGCAGCATGAAACCGGACACTAATGGAGTTTATTTGATACAGAATGCATTCAATCAATCGGTCATACGAAACGGCCAAAATCCATGTAGATTCATAATCAGTTTGTACTGTAATGATATCGTGCTTCAAGCAATAAGTATTTATTTTATTGAATTCTACGGAAAGTCCTTACTTGTCCTTAAATCAAGGGCAGGACATGGAGGACCTTTGCCCCACTTGCAACAGTTTGAAAAAATATTCTCCTCCACATAGTAAGGGATTTTTTTTTAATTTTTTAACAGACATTCATGGTATCCAGAGGATGAATCCTACCTACTTTGGCAATCCCCTGACTTTTCATCTCAAGTCTAAATGTGTGAATGTTTGGTTTGGTTTAAATGTTAGCATACATCCATGCAGATGGTGAACATGGTAGACATGATAACCTCTAACCTCCAAAAGTATGCTATCACTGTCATTGTGTGCATGTTAGCATGCTGATATTAGCTTTAGCACATCCTAAAAAAAGTCCAGTCTTGAGGTGTTCATCACTGGCTCTGAATAAAACGTTGCCTTTTATGTTTTTATCACTCATAGAGCAAGTTAGTAAGCTTCACCCACGCCGTTTCATAATGCTCTACATGTGCAATGGCAAGTATTCATCTTATTAGGTCAACGCGATTCAAAATAATATATCATCCACTCCCTTTTCTCAACTCGGAGCATCGGACCGCTAAACATCGTTGAAGTCAAGAAGAATGAGGCTGATTCTGAGTTATCTTGGGTGGCTTGGCAAAAAATAGCCCAGTTACACAATAAATAAATAAATAAGAGTTATTAATGCTGTTTCCCATGACACGGGTGAACACTGACCTTTCTGGATAATCTGTCACTGACGGGAAGTTCAGTAACTTAACTAAAAGTGGAGGGGAATCATGTTTTAAATAACTTTCTAGCTCCAGTACTTCTTATTTTAGATTTTTTACAATTATCATTACTTGTATATGTGTGACAGATTATATTTCTCCTTTGATAAAGTTATCTATTCAGCACATCTGGTCATTTCAAACATAATTACATAGATCACTTAAATTAAATGAATTTGCACTGAATGGACAGTGGTTTGACTTGTGTGAAATATTGCATTACTCTGCACCACAACAAAGTTAACGTCCTCATTAAGTCCTTAAATGGAAAACAATGCATTCACTGGGATCATGAAATAGATTACTTTATTTTCTAATGACCTTAAACACAGGCAAATTATGTGTAATCTCCCAAATGTAACATAATCTCCCCTAATTAGCGGTGGGACAAATTTCAGAAATGACGGAGGAATCCCCTGCTCCAGTGTGGCGTGCTGCACGCTCCTTTGAACAGAAATGTGGCATGAGACGCCAACTGCAAGCCAAGACAAAAAACCCAGTGGACGAGTGGTGATTAATCTCTTTGTTGAATAGTTTCCCACATTAACACCTCCCCCTCCCCTCCAGCCCTGGAATCTGACGGTTGTTATGCATACCGAGGCGCTCGCATGTACAGAAAAGATGAAAGCTGGTTGTCGCACTCGCTTTTTCCCAGTTTCCCAGTGTCTTTGAATGTGAACCGTCATTTTGTAACTCGTGTATTCACACAAGAATCCCATAATAGATTTTTATGTCAGTTTGTTTACACGCCGCGGGAGATTAAACAGCGAGTTTGTCGTTCTGCTGACAACCAATCGGCTCGCTACGAGCGATACAACCGGGGGCCACAACTCATACTTTCCAGTGTGTACTCTCAGCCAGCAGGGATCCTGAGGGACAAGGTAACCGTGTTTACTGAAACCTGGGGGGTAACAGTCGCTGGAATGAGCCCACTCACTGAGTGCTGAAAGAGCAGCGTGGCATGGACGTATTCATAGCAGGGTTAATTTTTCCGAGCATGTCTGAAGCTCAGGGTCAGCGGGGCGGCGGCCTCGGTCAGCCGGCTAATCACTCCAGAGATCCCACTGCGAGCGTGCTGGGTGCTCAATATAATCATCACATGTGATCTGGTGGGCCATTCAATCACTCAGCAAAACAACAGTGGGGGGAGGGGGGGGGGGTGTCCTTGAGGCTGAGGACCCCGAAAAGAATCCGATAGAAGTGCCACCATACTGTATACCCACAATCCCCAGCTGTTCTCTGGGCTCACATCAGCAGCTCAAGGATTGTCTAACCACAGAGCAGGGCATCTAAAGATACATATATATATATATATATATATATATATATATATATATATATATATATATATATATATAGACACAGTACCTCTGCTGTCAGTGGTGAGAGTGAACCAAAGTAAAGATCTGGGCCTTAAAACCAAAACAATGAGCTGAGAGAGGCTAAAGTGCACTGATAAATTGGTGGGTTTGACCAGTTTTAAGTATTTTTTGAACAAAATCTGTTACTCTCAATCAGCTTGATATCACCTAATTGTGATATTTAATGGTATTTAAGGTGCTGTAATTTACTTAAAAGCATTGCAGTTAAGTATATAATGTAGATAAGGTAGATGGTGAATTAACAGGTAATAATGTACTTACAGAAATGTCCTCCGGCAGGCCCTTCGGCACCTCCACTGCCCTGTCATTGACTTGCACGCTGCCCCTCGTCACAAACTGGATCACAGAGGAACTATCCTGCAGGCCGAGAGAGGGTGGATTACTGTTACCATACAAACACAAGAGTCTGGATCGAAGTTTAACACATTTTTCACATGTATTTTACCCTCTTGAGGATTTCAGTGTTGAGTAGGAGTTTAATATCTATGCTCAAAGCTTCTTCTTTTAACTGCGGGCCGAGGCTGCAGGAGATGGCCATACAAGCTCTGCCCGGTCGGTCACAGTCCTACAAAGAAATACAGAAGAAACAGAGAGTGAGAAAGAGCAGGAGATAATGTGTGATAAACAGATCTTCTAAAGTGAAAACCTGGAAACCTCACAGCGGGGTGACTGTCAGAGACCTCTGAAAGGTCAAAGTGCAACGAGAGGGCGGCATATTTACCAAGACTTTGCGTCCTGATTTGGAGAAGAAAGCGAATATGGAGTGGAAGATGCTCTCTCTGTCCTGCGGGACGGTGCACGGCGTCGGGTTCCTGTGAGGAGTGCAGTTCCCTCGGCCGTCCGACACCTGAAACGGGACCGCGGTGCAGAAACGCTGTGTTGATATGTGACGATATGTGACTGCAGTGTGGAGGAAAGCCAGATTTTTACAGGAAAAATGAAGAGACAAGCACTTCTGTCATCTAAACTAACCCAATCCCACTATTGTTATGAGTCTCCCGGGCTCACAGGAAGTTCTTCCCAGCAAGAAGCCGATGCCCCTCCTGGACACATTTCCCATATGGAGTGATTTAAAGGTGTCTGGTTTACTGCGAGGCCCCCAGGGAACACTTCCCTTTCCCCCTCTCCTCAGTCCGACCTGAAGCTCTGGAGGTGGAAATCCTCCCCATGCCTTCCCCCATTGTCCGCTCTATCGCCACCCAGCATGTCTGCGCTTTTATTGCGGCGCTTTCTCATGTCCTGTCTTTCTGCCGCCGATGCTGGTGTGAAGATTCATACGCTGCACTAACTTTAACCATCACGGGAACAGAACATTTCACATTAAATAATGAAGATTGAGGGAGTTTGAGCTCGAAAAGCTAGTCCGTACGGAGCAACAGTCGGGAACTTGTATATCATGTGTGAACGAGTAGAGCTATATCTGGCTGTACAAATAATAAAATATGTGTGCAACGCTCCGGTGTGCCACGAGACTAGACGCTGTGTTAACGGCGTTAATGGTGAGTGCTTCCAGGCCGAGGATGGGACTGGGCAGTAGCCAGCTCTGCAGGTGTCCCATTCCCGTTTCGTGCAAGCTGTCTGATCCCCTGAAAGTGATTCCAGATGGGCTCAAGGAGGGTGGGATACAGTCGTCCTGGCCTGGCCATTCACAGTAAATACAATTAACAGCTTGAACTCCCCCCACTGATCTACCTATATGAAAGGAGCAATGCAAGGGTTAAGAAAACAACGGAACCCAGCGGGAGTATTGTATTTCTTTGTCTAAATGCAAAATGTTGTGAAACTAAATGGTTGGCTAGCTTCGGTAGCAACGTCAACACTTAAACTTTTGGTGGTGCCTCACACTAAACCAATCAGTTTTGTGTTCATAAGGGTCCTCTGAGATGGATACTGCACCATGAGGAGACTGGCAGGCGTAGGCCGGATAAATGAGCTGAAAGATACGGCTGACTGCGGGTGAATAAGCTGATAAATACTGATTAGGGGTGGATAAATAATGTAGATAGGCTGCTGTTGGCATCTACCTGAGTTTCGATGATGTGGAACATGTCGGCTCCGTTGCCAGCCAGCCGGTTGGGTATCCTGATGTCCACGGTGGAGCCGGGCAGCCTGCTGGGACCCTTGTTTATGGCCTGGAACCACAAGACAAAGGAAAAAATTGAATATGCAGAGAAGCAATAAAAAAAATACTGTAAAATCCTACACGGCTCCTCTGCTAGCAGTACCTGGAAAGTGACATTGAGAGGCTGGAAGTTACACTCCATGTCTTCCAGCTGGACGAAGCGCGACGCATCGATGTAGTTTCCGTACACGAAGGAGGTCGGCGTCACCACGCTGCAGACAGAAGACCATTAACGTTCACTGTGTTTAAATGCAAACAGAAATCATCTTTAAAACAGCCTCATAAAAGTCCCGTGCTTGAGTCGTGTTATTAGCCGGACAGCCGTTTTATTTAGCGGCCGAGCTATAAGTCAGACGTGTCCAGCTTTGCTCTGAAGCCTCCGTTCCCATTAAGACAGAACACACAGCCGCTTTATCAGATGTCAGACTTCTGGTGGATTTTAGGCTGTTTTACATCTCTTTCCCTTCCCTGTGAAGCAGAGCTACGATAAAGCCTTCAGAGATAAGGCTTTTCAAGTTGACATGCTCCATCCCGACCAAAGCACTCCCCTGAACTCCCAACAGCCAACAGATGGGGAAACCAGTTCAAGCTGGTTTCAGCTTTAACGCCCGTGTAAAAGCAACTACACGGTTGTGGTTCATCTTGTTCTTACCCAGTAATGGTTGTGTCGGTCTCATGAACCAGAGGGATGGACAGATCCAAACTGTTGTCAGAGAGTTTGTGCTCGGGGTTGGCGCTGCAACACACGAGGAACAATAAAGTTATTCAGTCATACAGGATTCAATACAAAGAAACATCCAAGATAAACATATACCTACGAGGCATAAACTTGGGCACATTTATGGTGATAAATCATCATTAACCTTACCTTTTAGCTTGAACAAAGAACTGCAATGTGTCGTTTTCCCCGGAGAGCTGACTCGTGTCAAAAATCACTGCAAAGTGATACTGGAGAGAAAAAGACAGAATAAACCAACGTACAATCAATGCATTGTACAACATCTCTAAAACAAAAAAATAAGCATAATATGATGCATGCATATGTCTGACATTGTGCAGTTTGAGCTACCTTAGTCTGAGCTCTCATGAAGGGAAATCCCACGCTGCATTTGAGGAAGTCCAAATCAACAAGTCCACAGGAAATACCCTTCTCTTCCTGCAAAATGACAGACAGACAGAGACAGAGAGTGAGCGGAGGAGATAAAGACAGACAGACTGGAGACGGAGTCTCTGATACACTCAGGGAGATGCGAGAGGAAGACCAATGTAGACAAGATGCAGACTTGTGGCGGCGAACAATCGCTTTTGATAAGCTGCCGGGCAAAAAGCATCAGTGGAGGCTTTAGGTGGAAAAGTAAGTGCAAATATAATCGATAACGCAATTGACTTCATATGCATGGCAAAAAGCAGCATTTATTGTTATAAAGTGGCTTCTATATGGAAAAGAACAGGTTCTCACATCGTATTGTAGTTCTACATTAGTTTAAACAAAGATAGAGCTTTATTGATCCTGCATCAAGATGATCAGATCACAACAAAAGAATAAGAAAGTGAGTAAAAATGTAAACATAAAGAAGCAATAGAGTAATATTGAATATATTGAAGTAAACAGTGAATAAAGCAAGAAGAACTAAAATGAGACATGAGAAGAGTAAAAATATAAAGTGTATAAAATGTAATATTAACTGTACGTTTGGAGCAGTGATGGCACACACACACACACACACACACACACACACATCTAAGCGGGTGGGTAATTGGACAACCTCCAGGCTGTGTGTTTGGAAGCTTGTCTAAACAACATGGAGCTTCACCGGCTGCGCTGTGTAAACACTCGGGCCCTGACCCGACGAGGAGTAAGAATTCTTTTAGCGAGAGTTCACTTGGAGGCTGTCGGCTGAGCTCGTGTGCTGGGAATATGAAAGAGGGCAGAGATACTTCAACTTAAAACTTTTTTAAGAGAGACAGACTGAGGCTTCTGGCACATTCAGCAGGGGAGCTTAAGGTAAAACGTCTGCATGCGTAGGCTGCTGTCCAGTTGGGGATGTGTTTATAGCAGCTTTCCAAAGGTGATAAAGAAAAGAGGTGTGAAGGTTGTCTCCGCTGACATATTTAAAGGTAGACGTCCATCCTCGGCATCGTTCACACGACCATTCCCCTTATTCAGCGGATTCCCAGTGTAACTGTGGGGTGTGGCCGTTCCCTCCATCTTCATTAAGTCAGCTTAAATAAGCAGCGCGTGGAGGCTATGGGGACTCCAGTGGAGGGGGGGGGGGGGGGGGGGGCACAACTGGCAATGATGGAATTTCCTCTATTTCCTGTATTCCTCCGTGCTGCTGTGCAAACACCGCCTGTCCCATGGGGCTGGGCAGGATTGGGGAAGTCAGCCTGTTTACCCATCATCCACCTGGCAGCCCTTGAGAGAGAGCAGAGCACGAGGACATATGGCCCGTTGGGCCTCCACGGGGGGAAGAGTGACAAAGTGTGTTTGTTCAGCACTTTCTCTCTCTTGTCTTTCTCCGGCGGGAAGAAATAAACGCTGGGATCTTCACAAATGGCCGGGCTGCTAACGTTCACCAGGAGTGTTTACGCTGGTTTAGCGTCAGCCCAAGCCTCGACCGGAGCAGCATGTCAGCATGGAGGACAACAAACAGGAGGCCTCTTCATGTCTCATCTACTTGTATTTGTACATTTGGCTCCACTTCGGTCCACCTTCTCCAAACCGGTGTCATTGCCTACTTTACACTTTCCACATAAGTACGAAGATTAAGATCCACCTTTGACTTTCGTGGCATGTGCAAAGCTGCGCCTCGCAGCCAAGGAAAGTCAGCGATTCGTGTATTTCTTCGGTTTGAAGGTACATTGACATTCGCAACTTCACACATTTCTCCATTTGCATTCCAAATTTCTGGGCTTTTTACCACCATGTTGGTCTGTTCCAACTCTTAAATCACCAGAAATCAGTGGTGGAAGAAGTATTCACTTCCTTTACTTAAGTAAAAGTAGCAAAGCCAAACCATAATAACACTCCCCTACAAGTAAAAACCCTACATTCACTTGGGAAAAGTAAGAAGTACATCAGCAAAATGTACTTAAAAGTATTAAAAGTTCTGCAGAAGGGCCCCTTTAAGAGTGGTCTATATATACCATGAATATGTGATTTTGCATTTGTTATATTATGACATACTTTATATTATTACTGGGCAAACATCTATCAATGTAATGGTGCTTATTTCAATTATTATTATGTATTACTAGTGTTTATACATTGCTGTTTGCTTCAATCTAATAAATCAGAATATATCCTAATTGTAGAAGCACGTTTGTTTTGTGTATAAAATCTGTATCTGCAATAACTATGACTTTCAGGTTAATATATTAAAGCAAAAAGAATAAAACATTTGCCGCAATAAAAAAAAAAAACTAGAAATAACAAACACGTCAGAGATAAAAAAGAAAAGAAGAAAACACAGAAGCTGGTGTCTCTGAATCACACAGGAGTGAAAGCATCGCTCCTGAAACTGAATCACCTCCAGAGCCTTCTGACAGCTTGTGTTGCAAGAACAACAGACAGATAACTCACCCCCACTCTTAAATATGAGGGGAGAGTGCAAGTTCACGCCTCGCTCGCTGGAGAGCAAAAAAAAAAGCCTCAGGGGAGGATTGGAAGCTGACCTCAACTTTGCAAAAAGGGGTCACATCATCACCTCGGACTTCTCCTGTACTAATTAGAAATATCTCACAGAGCGCGCGGCAGTAAATCTGCTCGGTGGCCTCTTTGTCATCTCTTCATACTGTTCACTTCCTGCTCCCTTTGTGCGAGCAGCGCCAGCGTGACTTATCAGGTTCCTGCACAGAACCAGCCTCTGTGGCTGCAGGTAACACGATACCAAATGAGTTCATTAGATTAGATGAAACTCAAACTCGGCCGCTGTTTTTCTAATATTTACCCGCAGCATGTATTCTATTTAAATCAAATTTCAGCTTTGTCGGGGGTTTTGAAATCATGTCACAGGTCGTGTGCTTTAAAGACATGAACTTATCCATCACAGGGCTGCAAAACCCAGCTGGAGGATAAACGCGAGGTCCATTATGAGGGGGAAAAGTCTCCGTGATGGATGCCGTCCCCCTCCAAACATCTGCCGAGTGACGTGGCGTCTCTTTCGCTCCTGCTGGCCTCTTTGCAGCAAGTGAGCGAGCAGACGTGAGCAGAGGCAGAGGTGGCCGCTGGGAAATCCATCCACGTACGCTGCGGCGTCGGAGGAAAATCTCTCAGGTTTAATGTGGGATGGCAGTGGGTAGATATTCCTTTAACAGAGACGGACGGCTGAAATTGTTTTCCGTTAGAGGTCAAAGAGGTCAGTCATAATGCTCGCTTTGCACACCTGCATGTACTCCATTAGATACGGCCCCTATTTTTGACATGAATAACACATTTGGAACGGGACAGAAGTCAAGCATGTGGGAATATGAGGAATATGTGGTTGACATGGTGCGTCTGCCTCGAACGCCCCAGAGAAGCGTGTGACAGGTCACCCGGAGAAGCTGTGAGATAGGACAGCTGCTGCTGCCGGGCCTCTCCTCCTCTTCATCCTTTCATCTGCCTACACAACCTCAGCAAAGCTTTAAGTTAATCTTTCCTCCCGCAGGTCTGCCTTCCTGTACGCTTTCACTGTTTAGACTGCATCACTGACATGCAATCAGTCTTTTTCAAATAAACCAGTCTTTTAGAAAAACCTACGTCTCAGCAGGAACGCCGACGATACTCAGCTGACAGCGTAGCGTGTAAAACTTGGCCCGTCGCTCCCTCCACTCCACTCTTTTTTCAGGCCAAACAGCCACACGCATTTCGGCAACAAACATGCACACTCGAGTAAATAAACAAGATACTTCACGGGGAGGACGCACGGACCTTCTGCCAGAAGTTGATGTAGAAAACCTCTCTGGAGAAGTTGAAGTAGATGTTGGTGTCGTAGGCGTCGTCCCCGGCGTTGGAGATGGTCAGGTTCAAAGAGACGTTCCTCACTCCCCCGAGGGCCAAGTGGGGTTTGCTATGCAACCTGATGGGAACATGAATGCATGTCAGAGAATAACTTACTATGACAACTGTGTGTCACAGGAGGAAGGGGATTTATACAAGCAACGAGTCAAACTCGTGACGGAAACAGCTTGGTAAACACGGAAGTGGCGTCTACGCTGTGCTAGCGTTAGCAGCAGAGCATAGAAGCTATCAGGCAAGTGCTCTTTTAAATAAACTCCTGGCTTACTTACAAACTTTCAAATGCCTCGTTTCGTGAGGACAGACCCTATGAGTACTACTGCAGAAGTTTGGTAACATTCCATGCATTATTAGTGGGGTAATTTACCAGATATACACACTGTACCATTAGCGCTAGTACTTAGCCATTCGACTGATAGCGGCTATCTTGACCAATGTTGACCATCGCTAAAAATGCTTCTGAGGGGGTATTTGGCTGGATGTTGTGGTGGAAATTACCTCGGGTGCATTTCACTCCGAACCATCACTTTAAAATGTAGATAACAAAGAAGAGTGGCCTTACAATGATTCTCAGAGATGACTACTGCTCACCATGACACAAACATGCTGTCACTAAATGTACAGACAGCAAAAGACACACAATAAAAAAGAAAGGGAACTCCCTAAGTAGGGAAAAACATGGATATCCTCCAAGCAGTGCGTCATGGTTCCACTACCCACACCCACATGGCCTATGACGTCAGCTTGTTTCCTCAGTCCTGAAGAAAATCAGGAACGGGAACAAATCTAAACTGTTGAGGAAGTTGAAGGTCTTTTTTACCCAGAGAGCAACAGTTTCCCATGAAGCCTCAGGTCTGCGGCGCAGTCGTCCGACAGGCAGTTCTTCTCGAACCAAGTCTGAGGAGGAAAGTACACAGTTCATACATGACCTCATGCACACCGGCTCCACATTCAGACTAGGGGGCAGTGTTGTGTTGTTGTTAGAGCGATACAGTTGATTGGTTTTCTTTTATCATCCAGGAAGGCCAAAGTCTTTACTCTTTCTGGTCTCTCTTTTGATAAGTCAGAGGATGGTCTTTGGTTTTAAGGCTAAATAACGAAAGGAAACTTCAGTCAAGCGAGGAAACTCCGATGTAACGTAGATGAGCTTCAGATAAACGGATTCTGTAGGTGCTGAAAGACGCAAATCCCTCCGATTTCCAAGAAGTGCAGACAGTGGGGAAACATGTGGGGCAGGTTAGAGGTGGTTGCAAAGAAAATAAATGAATCAGTCTTTTTGGATTCCGCTCAAGAAAAGCTAACACAGACAATAATAAGCCGGTAACCCACACCGAATCATTATAACCTCAATTTGAGCTATTTCCTTCATTCCGTCTGTGGCCAAAGTGAAGACACAAATTTCTCCGTTGTAATCAAAGTGTGATCACCCTCGTATACACATCTGTTGCAGCGCGCCTGAGGCGAAGCAGTGCTCTATCAAAGAGCAGGATGCTGTAGAATCTGAATAATTTATTAATATAAATCAAAAATGAGCTTGAAAGAGGAAAAAGCAACAAATTGTCTCTGATGCTTGTTTTCTTTTTGCTGATAACAATAAATTATGCACTTAATTTAGGGACTAGAATGTTTTTTTTCCCATTGATAACAACTTTAATCATCCAGTATATATTTAAGTCCAAACACAAGAAAATAAATGTCCAGTGGTCAGAGTAAACATCTTCTTTCTGGTCATTTATTCTCACGACACCGAGAAGCCCTGAAACCTTTGACACCAGAACTTTATACATTTAAACAATCCCAAACAACACAACATTTCCTCCATGTTTACCTCATTCCTCGCTGCGATCTTGTTGCCTTTCCTCCATCGTAGCACCGGCGTGAGTCCGGGCAGGTCTCGCTCCGGTTGCCCCGTCGGCTCGTGCTTCCCGAGGCTGTAAGCCGCCTCGAACGCGATGGCCGTGAACACGTCCTTCACGTCTTTCTGCAGGGAGCAACAAAACAACAAGGCTATTTGCAAAAGAATGTCTTCCCACAAAGACACAAAACTGAGACCTCAAAGAAATAATCGTCGTGTGACAGCCTGGGTGATTATAGTAATCGGACATCTTTCTCCAATTGACGCCTGGCGTGAAGGCTGATTACGCTGCAGATTATGGGAAGATCACACAGTCTGGACTCAATGTTATCACTGTAATCACAGTGCCAAAGATCCACAGGGTTGAATGCAGATCCAAGTATACCGATAGACCACAAAATCATCTGAAATGGTTTAAATGGACGGCTGAAACACTCTCTTTAATTGCCATTTCTTTGTTGTCGTTTTGCTGAAAGTAATAAAAGCGGGGCCACTAGGTTCTCAGCAAAGGAAACACGAGGATCTTTTCTTTTTTAACCTGCTGGCTCTGGCTCTGAGATATCGTTGCGTTTTCTGGCGACTCCGTCTGAGACCACAAACGAAGTGTTTGATTTGGCATCAGGTTTGGAAACAATTCAGACAGAATGAAAACAGAAAGCTAAATGTGATCAAATCCCATATCTTCATTAGATGACAGCACTGAAAAGACGTACATGGAGGGGAAAAACAGATTCTTCTTCATCCCTTCTGTCCATCACAGTTAAACTCGGCCCTTTGATGGCAGATTGGTTGGAGTCTGGATTCAGTCTCGGGGTTTAAAAGCCACAGCAAAACACACACAAGCTCTATAGGCAACCTGTGTCTCTGTTCCCAACTGACGGAGCCAAACCCACGATGTAAAAACAAAGGGCTTCCCTGTGTTTCCCCGGTGGTCACCTGGGTCACTCGTTCTTATGCACTCTTCTCCCTTCTGTCCATTATCACAGCATTTTTTCCAGCGTCCACCCACCCATCCTCTTTCCTCAGGCAGGCGGTCAGAGCCGGTCTGGGCTTTTGAACACATCGCCACCGGTGGAGAACCCACCCAAACTCAACAGCAGCGAGAGTTATCGCAGGAAAGAGCGAGCGTGAGTGCAGGACATGAATAGACAAAAAAGATCTGGGAAATGGTGCAGCACGCAGATAAAGACTTAGAAAAACCTGCTTTTAGATATTTTCTGTTGTTATCTGGTTGGCTCCAATGCGGATAGTTGAAAATGTATTTTTATTATCAATGATATAATCATCTTCTTCAACTTGTTTGTCCAACCAGTACTCAAATATTCATTTTAGTATCACATAAGGCGATTTAAACCAGTAATAGTTGCAGAATAATATTCCGTTAATCAGCCAATCAATGAATCCACTCATTGCTTCAGCTCCAACTGAAAATGACAACGTCAGAACTGTAGAACTGGTCAATAGAAAGACAGAGTAGCACCGATGCAAGAGGTCGACCTCACATCCATCACTGGACTGCAGTCCATGCCTCATTAGACTCATAGAGACAGTGTTGTTCTAGTAGCATGTCGGCTCAGCTGGAAGGTAACAAGACACGATGTTGTAGTCTGGACAAGTGGTGGGACACTGGACTCGGCCTCAATGGCCATTAAAGCAGAATGCTCCAAATGGCCCCTGTCCGCTGGCCTCCGGGTGAACTGACCCCCTGGGAGCCGACTGGCCCCAAACTCCCACTGCTTATCTCAGATTTTCACAAGCCACGGGAGAACTGGGGGGGGGGGCGGAGGAGATGTAATGACTTGAAATGAAATGTGGTGATTTGGAACAAATCTCATGCTTAAAAAAGGGTCTTTTATGTGCAAATAAATAGGCGTAATCTTTCCATTACACCAGTGTGCTGTGGAGGGATTTCCGATCTTTTTTTAACAAACAGATCATCTATTATTGTGCTCATACAAGATCACTTTCTTTATGAAACACCGCTAACTAACTGGAGAGCTCCCAAGACTCACAGCAAGGTCACGTTAGAAGTGCCAGAGGGAGGGGGAGCGTTCGGAAACACTTGGCCTACAGCTTTTATTATCCCCTTGATCAATGCTGCCAATTGCCCCACCCAAGTCCACCTCCCCCCCTGGCCCACTCACCTCCTGGTCCTCCTTTTAATTCTGATATTTACGGAACAGAGGAGCTCCTGAGCTGAGAAGGACAGCGGCTAGTGTTTCCTATTAGCTGTAAGTTTATGGAAAGAAATGCAACAACTGTTCCTTACATTCTCCATAAAAGCTGCCACTGTTTTAATCCTCATTCAAATATAGAGGCTGCAGGGCGGGTCCCCGGACCTCAGATCAGATCAGATCCTGGGATTCATGTTATTTAAAGACCATCACAATGAACGTGGACATATGAAATAACAGGGCGTTGAAAGAAGAAATAAAACATTCTACAAATGAACAATAAAAGACTTGATGTAATACAAGGGTTCTGCTGTCACAGCCTCCCTATGACCTGCAGCGTACGGTGGCTAAAGTTAGCAGCAAACTATAGACTCTGTTTCAACTTGATGACTCTTTTCGACCTGTCCTCATTTAACCTACATGTGCAGTTATCAGGTAATTACCACCTGTGGCTGCAGTCTCACCTTTGCAGCAGATATGTGTAGTGATTTTACTTGTTAAAGACGCCATTAGAGCATTTTGTTCTTTCTTTGTTTCCAGATCTCTGAATGTCCACCAACATAAGTGGTTCCAGAGTTTCAATTAGGTTGGTTGTTCTCATAAATGGCTATTTCCGGCGCTCGTTGCAACAATTTCCCTATCGGAGCCTCGTAGGTGGGATTAATAAAGAAATGAGAGGAGATGGACGCAGCTTTAGGGGACTATTTCTTTGATAACTCTTCCACGTTGACTGTAAATGACGTCAGCAAGATGGATGGATGACGCCTTTATAGATTATCAGGTAGTTAATCTGCTTTTTACTACAACAGGATGTTGCAAATCTCACACACAATGGCTTCAAAGACAGTAAAAAAACTATTTTAGTTTTTTACTGTATCCTTTGAGAGAAGAATACTGTAATAAAAAAAGGTACATTTCCATCACGACCACTTAAAAATAGCCTGAAGCCTCTCATCATCCCACTGACAAAATGACATATTAATGGTTCCAGTCATACTTGCAGAGATGCCAGCGAACTCAGCAGGAAGCGACTGTTTTCCAGCAGTTCACACCACATTTGGGAAACTGTAAATTGTGGACTATCGGGCCAAAATTCTGCACGTTACAGCAGTCTGCAATCTTTTATGACACACTTGAAACATGTCTTCCGCCATGCATATTCCAAATGAACGCAGGACGGAGGGAAATTTATGCCAGCGTGCGTGTTTTGAAAGAAAACAGCTGGGATTCAAACCTTCACCTGCAACACCCTCTCTCCGTGGAGCGAGGTTCCTGCCTATATACCAAATCTGCGTGTGTGTTCACACTCAGGACCCATTTATTTGGTACAGCAACACCCACCTTACCATCTACTCTTCCCCCCTCATTTCCTTCTCCGCTGCCTGCCTGACATCCATGCTTGTTTTTAGGAGCAAAAAGCTCCGCTACCGTATGAATTAATCTGACTTAGCTGGACATATTTTATAGATTTCACCCTGAACACTAGTCGAGCTGTACTCCCAGCTATACTCCACGCTCCGCTCCGATTCTCACATGTTTATCTGATCAACGAGATGGCGACGCTCCAAGCTGGCCCCTTGCATGCTCGCTGAGCAGCTCCGCCATGGTGGGTGCGGGGAAGGATGACGTCAGGCTGCAAAAGGCTCTGATCTCCGGTTTTGAAAAAAACGCCTCATGCTTGGCTGAGACGCACAAGAGCCCCCCCACCCCCCCCTCTCAGCCAAACCGTTGCCTAGCTTAAGCCCAGTCATGGGAAGTCTTTATTAACTCGTGAGTGAAATACACACCGCTGCACTCCTTTTTAGGACAATGTGTTTGGGAGACGTGCAGGTTGAGTTTTCACTCAAGAGGGTGAGACGCCAAGGATTCTTGGGTTTAAATGGAACAAAGCTTTTTAGTTGAGTGATGAATGGATCCAGCCTGTCAATGGATGGGGGTTATGCGTTTGTGCTGAGACGCGAGGGGACGACTTGAAATTTAATGTATTTACGGGAGCGTCTGCAGCATATGGCAGACGTGCACTCAGGCAGCTTATCTCAGCTTCCTTAAAAAAAAAGAGTAGAGAACGAGACAATTACTGAAGTTTTTAGTGTGTTATCTCTCTGCCAGATTGACGACAGGTCAAACTAACGCAGCTGCTCAGCTCAGAATACGTTAGCAGATGTTGAGACGCCTAGAATGACAAACGGTCCGGTTGTTTTAGCTTTTAGAAAGCTTTTTGGAGCTGTCGTATATGAACGGCTTCATTCTGTCTGAACGATCGTCCTGCTGCTGAATCTTTCTGGTCAAAGCAGGTGTGTGTCTGCTTTGACACCAAAAAACGTGTTAAAATCACAAAACTGCAATCTCTACTAGAAGAGATCACACATCTGTTCAGAAATCCCATGACTCATATGCATATTTAACAGAATTATTTGGCATTTGATCCACTCATATCACCTTTTACATCCTGATGAAGTGCAGCTCCTCAGTTGGCTGCCGTTACCAGTGATGTTCTTTCCCCAAATATATGAATTATTTCCTTCAAGGACATTGTCAAGGATCTCTCAGTGTGAATGAGTACAGCTGCCTGTAAACCTGGTGGGTTTTTTTAACGGTTATGTGCTTTTCCTGTTGTTTTCGACGCCTTGATTGTTCAGTTCCTGCACCCTCATTGGCTTATCATTGCAGTGTTTTTCTGTCTCTTGGAATTTTTATGAAGTAGTTAATCTTGTATTCCGTTTTGGCATTTTTCTGACCCTATTTAAGTATTAATGAAATATTTTTGGACATTTCGGGGGCAGCAGAACAAGCTGTAAACCGCAAACAGACACATTATCACCTAATCAAGGTTATATTGTGGTAGCAAATAGTTGCTTATGCACACATCCAGCAGACGGGACGAGACATTAGCATTTATTTACAGTTGTGTTTCTGGCCATCTGGTGAATGCAAATCCACTATTCACTCTCCGACTCTCTACTTTGGTCTCCTGAGGGAAATATCTGGTTGTTTACCTGCTAAATGCTCCTGTCTGATGTTTGCTGGTGGGCATCTGGCGGAAAGTTGGTTTATCAGCTTTTTCACTGAAAACAGCTTCCTGCTGCTAAAAACGACACCGTTGAGACCAGTGAGAGTGAACCAAAACAGTAAAGTAGTAAAGGTGTCAGCAAACAGTTGCTTATTTACGATTGAGAAGTTAGAATTTATTTAAAGTACATGTTTCTGATGATGTAAAGCCAATATCGTCGCTCTTTTCGATCTGCTTTTGGTCCTGAGGGAAATATCTGGCTCTTTAGCTGCAAAATGCTCCAATTTCAGCTTCAATAAAGGTTATTCAAGTCTTTTAGATGATAACAGCTGCCTACTGCGGCTGCAAATAATGCTATGAGAGTCGTGAGAGTGAACAACAACACCAAAGTTGCTGTAAACCCGAATAATAATCTGACTGATGCTACCAAACGCTACCAAAGCTGCAGAGTAGAGTGATGAGTCTCTGTGGGTTCATCACTTTCACGTTACACGCTGTTGAAATATGGATTAATGCAACATGTCTGAGACGATGACGGGAATCGGTGAAACCTAACCATGTTCTTAATTACCTGTCTGCTTGAAGAAAAGTTACAAGTCAACAAAAAATGCACTCGGGTTTTAATACCTCCATCCTGTCCAAAACCAAATGATTCTGAGTCATCTGAAAAAGCGAGACCACCAGTCATACCGAAGGTATGAAGCATGCTTTTGAAAACTGTTGCTCATTCGACGTGAGCCATGCTTACTCCAACCACAGGAAAATAATTCAAACCATCTGATATTAGGGGGCAGTGATGTTCAAATCTCTGTGCAGCTAAAAAAAACACACACCGACTCCACGACCTGTAGCGCATCAAACCACGCTTTGCTAATGAACAGTACAAACAGTCAAGTAGTACAAAAGCATGTTATGTATCACTGGAGCTACTCCAGGGCCTTTTGAGCTAATTTAGATAGAAATTAAAACAATTGTGTTGTACACTCCTGCTAATTAGGAGTCCATTCAGTAAACAGTGGAGTGGATTAACCTTTTTCCCAAAGAAAAGACTGCTCTTTGTGTATTACTACATCCTACACCTTCACCAGTGGTCAGCTGTACATTTTCAAAAACACAACACTGGATCCAGAGTAGAAATGTTGGCCTGCTCTTCCAGTGAAAAACATAAATCAACCAAATCCTAACCTTTAGCGAGACTGAGAAGCTGCTAGACACGGCGGTGCGTTGTAACGTCTCCCATGAGCAAACGCGTATTTCCTCCCGGCTACAAAGGAGGAGCGCCATCAGTTAACTGGGAGGAAACGTGTACCATCTGTACTGTCATGCATGAGGCCGCATCATCAATAAACACCAAAAAATACCATGTTGCTCTTAATGCGGCATAAGCAGGATCTCCCATTTGCATACAAGCTATTCAAAACCCAGGTCTCTCTAACACACACACACACACACACACACACACACACACAGATCACCTTTCCCCCTAAAAAACAGAAACAAAAACAGCTCTTTGCTTCATACTTTGCGTAAAATGACTCCCTTCAACAAAGATCCCACGGGGTCCAGATGAGAAGATATACATCTCCTGCGCCTCGGAGAGTCCGAGTGTATAGAATTTATTGCTTTTTAAAACAACGTGCACGTAAACACAAATTACAGGAAACTTTTATGGTCTCGCATGCATCATGAAGAAGGCATTCAACATTTGACCCTCGGACAGTTAAAAAACCACAGCTGGGATTTATAAAAAAGGAGGAGAGAGAGAGAAAGGTGCCTCGCTGCAGATGGAAGACGTTTGCTGCTGAAACGTACCAAAATTCACCGCCGTGTTATTTTTACGACATTCCACATCAACAACAACTTGATTTAACGCCAAACACTAACTATAGCTCAAATTAGTTTCATATCTGGATCGGAGCCAGCCACCTTTAAATAACCAGATGTGTTCCCTCATATCTCGGTTCCTCCTCAGTCAACTCCCACGTTGTTGCCGTTCTCGACACATTATTTATTTTCTGGGCTATTTTGGGTATCTTACTACATCTCATTTGAGGGCATTACAAGCCCGTTTCACTCTTGAAATAACCCCGAAGCTTGTAAAGTTGAGCTCTGGCCATTCAGGAGCAGAACTGATGGGCAATTAGTCTAACAGGTTCTGCATTACATTCCCTAAATTCTCGACCTGGGGCTCTCATCATCGTCATGTCTATCTTCCTTTAACCCCCACCAGACAGATCTCTATTGTAACCTGACTGACAAGTAGGGAGTCACCACGAGGACACATCCACGGCTCTCCTTTGAAGCAAAACAAACCTTGTGCTGCGGGAAAAAGAAAGAATCCAGATGAGATCCTTTTAAGGAAGCAGCTTTGGCTCTCGAGATCCGGGAAGCAAATAGAAACAAGGTGCTTAAAGACACCACTTGAGTCTGTATTGTGTGTTTCTTTAATGTGAGTACTGCTACTACAAAGAAGAAGAAGAAGAAGATGTAAAAGAAGAAAAATAATATGTAGAAGAAGAAGTGGAACATGTAGAAGATGAAGTAGAAGGAGAAGACAGCCTATTGAGATACACTCATGAACTCATCCATCTAAAAGTTCTATCTCTGAGTCTGAATTCTGAAGACTTCCTCTCTGAGAGATGAACTCCCCTCAACCTCCCGATAAAACTTCTCAGCGCATAAACAGGAAGTTCGTTATCTGAACTCTTGTGTAATTAATTAGAGAAGAAAATTTCCCCAAAACACAAGATTCCTTAATACATTTCACAGTTGCTGGTTCTTGCATCACGTCGTGACCGTTGTAATTACATGCGTTTTTGTTGAATGCGTGTGCGTGTGTGTGTGTGTGTGTGTTGTGAGTCTGTTTAATCCTGGTGATAGAGGAGGTCTCCAGATGCTTCCTGCAACCGATTTCATCGCTGTGCACCAAACCTGGGCCACTTCTTACTGTCCTTGCTGGAGCCATTGTTTTATTATTCTTGACCAACTGATAAATCTGCAGCAACCCAATGCTAATTTATCAAATCCACCTGATGAGAGCAGACGACGGTCCCCACTGGACATAAATAAAATGTCTAGTGTATATTTTTGTTTCTGCTTCCTTTGTGGCGGATCTCGCCTGTTAACACGGGAAGCAGGATCTGATGTGGACGCCACCACATCAGGAATATACACTACTATTAACAATGATAACGGGGGCCGCCGCCGCCGCCGGGTTGTTAAGGAAGCGCCGCGGCGATTGCCAAGTGATGAAGTCATCAAGAGCCTTTTGACTGGTCCTGTTCTGATCCAACACGCACACACTTGAACACACACACATACATGTTTCCTGGGAAGTGGGAAACGTGGCGAGAGAGCTCTTTCATTTCGGTCAGACTTGGCCACCCATTACGTTGCCTTGCGGTGGCATCGTGTGGCAGAGTCGCGGCCAAAAGCCTGCAGAAACATTTTGCCCAGCGCGCTCAGCTGCCAAAATCAACAAAATCTGCCCCAACCATTGATACGAGCAACAACGATGGATTCACTATGGCAACAACACAGATGCAGGTCAAATGAGCAGCCGTACCCCCCCCTAAATAAGAATACCTCACTAACATCTTTAATGCACACGCATGACAGGAACTTCATGAGACATTTGTTTTACTGAAGCAAACGTCTGCTGGCTGTGAAACAAGCCCGGAGAAGAACTGTTTAAAGTTCACTCTGGCACGGCCATGTAGGGAAATCCTGACCAAAATATTACCCCGAGCTAAAATTAACCTGAACGGCTCTTCTTTAGTCCCCAGTAAATGGTATTAACACTAATACTTGCAGACAAAGCCTCCAGCTCAACTTATTCATACGACAGCCTCTATGTCATTTTCCACTCGGTGTATTATCGCAGAGCACCGCTCGTTGCTCATATTTTACCCTTTTTTTTATTCATTATATTCTTTATAAATAGACAGTATTCTGCCGTGTGCACCAGAAGACAGCTGGATATGATTAGCCTCCTGCTATATACTTTCATTGTATCAGCTCTCTTTGGCCTGAGGTAAATGAAACCGGGGGAAACGGCTTCAAGGGAATTGCACATTTCTGGTGAACTGTAAAGAGGCAAACAAAGCAGGCAGTGTGGCGGCGGCGGCCCCGCTCCGGGTCTCCATGAGCCAGACGCCGTTGAAGGACTTTGTCTTATTGCGGATTCTTTTGGGGATGCAGTGACAGGAACTCCTGCTTTAGCTCGACTCTCCAGGGTTTCCTGTTTGTCTGTGGCGAGCAGACGTAGGGCGAAACCGTCAGTGTAAATCTCTAAAAATGTTCCGATACGCGATGAGAGCTTTGCAATAGATTAGTGGACTCATATAGTGAATTCAGCTGCATAGCATAGTTCGAATGCCATCAGGGAAGTTGTCAATCACCAAAAATGTCTTGAAAAGCACACTTCCTGTCCGGCACTATATCACTTAACGTAATGCAACTAGAAAAAAGAAAACCTTTTAGCTGGAAATTTGGTGTTTTGTTTCCACGTTTCTCAAAAACCAATGTTCGTTAAATCTCTTTTTTTTTTAGACAAACAGTGCAAACCCAAAGATATTCTGTTTGCAGAAGACTAGAAAACACGCAAATGCACACATGAGGAGCTGCAGCTGGTGAACTGTTGCCTATTTGCCGCATCAATGAACTGACAAATCGTTTCAGTTCCACAATCGTCTATTTTCACTTTACCTTTTGCTCGAGCCTAATTTCAGAAGTCAGTCATTTGCTACATAAATTAGCCTGATCAGACACACCAGAACACAGACATTGCTTGCAAAGCTGCAGTTTAGAGTTGTCTAACAAAATATAGCATGTAAATGAGATGTGCAGAATGATGCTAACAAGCAGGCACACAGGCAGGTTAAAACATTAGCTCCTTTCAATTGAATTTGCAGAGGTAATGATACAGAGAACCTGGTTCCTTCTCTAATCAGCCCATCTACCCGGTCCGAAAATCTCCTGCATTGTATTGCCCGGATGTGAGCATTCAGCAGATAGATCTGCTCATCCTGCAGAGCAGTAACCGCAGCAGGCATCGTAATAAAACTTGGTGGGCCTTTAAATACTCCGCTGCTGCAGAGCAAATGCTACGGCGACATGAGATATAGGGCACTTGTGGAATATAGGCCAGAACAGTTCGGGGGGGGCAGTGAGTAGGATACTTTACGAGCTAAATTAAACAGACAACTGTTACAAGCATGGCTCTGAGTGCCTATTTTAGCTCCTCCTTGGAGACTGCGATGCGTCTACAGAGCTACACAATGACCGCTCATGACCACAAATGGAATTGGCTCTTGGCTTGGTTTCAAGGCTCACGTGCGGCGCGCTGCGAAGGGACGGCCGGAGTAAAAACATGTATATGACGATGGAGAAACGGCCCAACGATGTAAACACGCCATGAGATGTATAACAGGGAAGAAGTGTGAGACATCTAACAAAGGGACAGTTGAAATGGGTTTAATAAGACGAGCAACAAATCAAAGCCAAGTGAGCAGTCAAAGTCAGCCTCCAACAACATCGGTTCTTGACACTGAATAGTAAATACCTCACAGTTTAACGTAAGACATAAGTCAAAATGTAATGTTGTTACACCTAGCATTTTAAATTGATGGATACCGATGTCCTTCTTTCGACAAAGTGTATCTACATCCAGAACTGCAGAACATTATTTTTTTCTGCCATGCTAGCAGCGCGGCTCTATTGATTGCCAATATCGGTTTCACCGCTTTGGTCCAAATTTATCAACACATTTTGGATGGATTGCCTTTACATTTCATTCAGACATTTATGGTTCCCAGGTGATGCATCCAACGGACTTTTGCAAAACGAGTGACTTTCCCATCAAGCCTCAGCAGTACTTTGCATTTAGTGAACCCAAGTGCCTCAGCACAACCTCGCTGAAAAGTAGAAAGTCTTTATGGCTGCCCTGGTGGCTCGTCAACTTGCCATTCCTCCAACTATGAAAGTGTGCTTATGAGTCATTATATACCGATAAAGGGTCATAAATAAATACTTCTGTCCTTGATGCCATTTTAATGAAGTTGGATTGCTCAGGCTTCAACTTACACAGGAATAATACTCCATATCTCACAGAAGGTTTGCACAAAATGTCTTAATGCACATCAAACTGATGAATTCCCGCTCAAAGTTCTCTCGTGAAATGACTCATCGCCATCTCAGCGCCTCTGGTCATCTGATCCCTAATCAATGATCAGTCATCGCTGGGAGGACCTGTTTTTCCGTCCTAGATGCGAGGTACAACTCAAGTAAAGAAAAGCCTGCACGGAGGTTTTTTTATAGCTATAAATAACCAAACAAAGACCATCTGGAGGGCTGGTATGCCGTGAGCCGACGCCAATGAAAACATGTTTCAAATGATCAACATGAAAGACTTGCATAATTTCAGGAGGAATTACTCTGGGAAGAAAGTGAACCGTTAGCTTCTGTACTGCGTGCTCTCTGAAGAGAGCACGCAGACATTTTGTCTGGAGAAAGGAAGGAAGCTGCTTTGTCTCTTGTTGGTAAGTCAGAAACTAATTGTAGATTTGAGTTTAGGCATTGTGTGAGTAAAGCTAGTGGTAACATTTAGTCTAGTATTGATAGCTTGTTGTTGAAATTCTTGTGAAGCTGTCTGTGCTAAGTGAGCAATCAGCTTGTTTTTGAGCCAGCTCACCTGTAGTGAATAGACTTGATTAGAGGGAAGGAGGAGCCACAGTCAGAACTTAAGGGACAGCAGTAACTCTCTTCAAACCACATTTTGTCTGGAGAAAGGAAGGAAGCTGCTTTGTCTCTTGTTGGTAAGTCAGAAACTAATTGTAGATTTGAGTTTAGGCATTGTGTGAGTAAAGCTAGTGGTAACATTTAGTCTAGTATTGATAGCTTGTTGTTGAAATTCTTGTGAAGCTGTCTGTGCTAAGTGAGCAATCAGCTTGTTTTTGAGCCAGCTCACCTGTAGTGAATAGACTTGATTAGAGGGAAGGAGGAGCCACAGTCAGAACTTAAGGGACAGCAGTAACTCTCTTCAAACCACATTTTGTCTGGAGAAAGGAAGGAAGCTGCTTTGTCTCTTGTTGGTAAGTCAGAAACTAATTGTAGATTTGAGTTTAGGCATTGTGTGAGTAAAGCTAGTGGTAACATTTAGTCTAGTATTGATAGCTTGTTGTTGAAATTCTTGTGAAGCTGTCTGTGCTAAGTGAGCAATCAGCTTGTTTTTGAGCCAGCTCACCTGTAGTGAATAGACTTGATTAGAGGGAAGGAGGAGCCACAGTCAGAACTTAAGGGACAGCAGTAACTCTCTTCAAACCACATTTTGTCTGGAGAAAGGAAGGAAGCTGCTTTGTCTCTTGTTGGTAAGTCAGAAACTAATTGTAGATTTGAGTTTAGGCATTGTGTGAGTAAAGCTAGTGGTAACATTTAGTCTAGTATTGATAGCTTGTTGTTGAAATTCTTGTGAAGCTGTCTGTGCTAAGTGAGCAATCAGCTTGTTTTTGAGCCAGCTCACCTGTAGTGAATAGACTTGATTAGAGGGAAGGAGGAGCCACAGTCAGAACTTGCGGTAAATTGAGCACTTAAAAGGCTGTCACTTCAGCGTCAGCTGCAGCGTCGGGCCATCAGAACGAAGACATCTGAACAAAGACAAGGGAGTCTATCTGTGGGAGTCAAGACATCTGAACAAAGACAAGGGAGTCTATCTGTGGGAGTCAAGACATCTGAACAAAGACAAGGGAGTCTATCTGTGGGAGTCCATCGAGGAAGCCCATTGAGGTAGGTATAACATCTCAACCCCCCCCCTCGCAGCCATGTGTCTTATCCCAGTCAGGACATCGCACTGGAGAAGATTTTACCGAAGTCCCTTCACTCGAGGCTGTAACCCATCCAATCTCTGCTACCCACCACTCTCCACCGGTAAGGAACTTGAAGTACTAGGAGGGCTTTGGAACTGCCAGTCTGCAGTCAAGAAGGCGGACACCATCTCAGCCTATGCCTCCCTGCAGACTCTCCACTTCCTGGCCCTCACGGAGACCTGGATCACCCCAGAAAACACTGCCACTCCAGCTGCCCTTTCAACTGCCTACTCGTTTTCACACTCCCCAAGACGAACAGGGCGAGGAGGAGGAACTGGGCTCCTCATCTCACCCACATGGTCCTACCAGGTCCTTCCTCTCGACCACCTACCCCGATCTACGCTTGAATTTCACGCCGTCTCTGTCACGCTTCCTTCCAAACTCAACATCATAGTGATCTATCGCCCACCCGGTCCTCTTGGTGACTTTTTGGATGAGATGGATGCCCTCCTGAGCTGCTCCCCTGATGATGGCACACCACTCGTCGTCCTCGGTGACTTCAACATCCACCCGGGAAAGCTGCATTCATCTGAATTCATAGACTTCTTTTCCGCTTTTGACCTTACACTGTCCCCCTCTCCACCAACTCACCGGGCCGGGAACCAACTTGACCTTGTCTTCACAAGATCCTGTGACATCTCGGTACTCTCTGTTACCCCGCTCACCGTGTCCGACCACCACTTTGTGTCTTTCTCCATCCCCATGAAGCCCACCTCATCCCTCCACTCTACGCCTCGAATGGTCACCAGCCGCCGCAACCTGAAATCCCTCACTCCCTCCGCTCTCTCCTCAACTATTATCTCCTCGCTCCCATCCTCGGAACAGTTCTCCTTAATGTCTACTGAGGAAGCCTCCTCTATCCTGATGTCCTCACTCTCCTCTTCTTTGGACACACTCTGTCCCCCAATCTCACGACCGGCGCGATCATCTCCCGCCCCTCCCTGGCTGTCTGAACCTCTGCGAACCAACAGATCATTGTTGCGAGCGTCAGAGAGAAAATGGAAGAAATCGGGACAGCACGAGGACCTTGCTCACTACCACCTCCTCCTCTCTGACTTCACCTCAACTGTTTCGGCAGCCAAATCTGCCTTCTACCTGGCTAAGATCAACTCTTCTGCCTCCAACCCCAGGAAACTCTTCTCCGTGTTCTCTTCCCTCCTCACCCCTCCTGCCCCTACCCCCCCTTCCTCCCTTACTGCCGATGACTTTGCAACTTACTTTACCAAGAAAGTACATGACATCAGCTCCTCATTCACGCCTATTCCCTCCCAGAAGACATCTCCCCCAACTCTCAACTCGGATGGTCTTACCAGCTTTAGCCCCCTCACCTCTGAGGACGTCCACGCACTTGTTACATCTAACCGCGCCACCACCTGCTCCCTTGACCCGATTCCCTCCTCTCTTCTCCAGGACATCTCACACGACATCTTGCCATTCCTCACCACCCTGATCAACTCCTCCCTCACCTCAGGTGTCATTCCAGCGGATTTTAAGACCGCTATCGTGAAGCCTCTCCTTAAAAAACCCACCCTAGACGCTACTGACATTCAAAGCTACAGACCTGTATCTCTTCTTTCATTCCTCTCTAAAACCTTGGAACGTGCCTCCTACAACCAACTGTCATCCTATCTCTTGCGGAAAAACCTCCTAGACCCTAATCAATCAGGATTCAGGACTGCTCACTCCACTGAGACGGCCCTCCTCACAGTGACCGAGTCCCTGCGAGACGCCAGAGCCTCGTCCCACTCCTCCGTTCTCATTCTCCTCGACCTATCTGCTGCATTCGACACAGTCAACCACCAAATCCTCCTCTCCACTCTGGCTGAACTTGGCATAACTGACTCTGCTATCGCCTGGTTTACATCATACCTGACAAACCGCACCTTCCAGGTCACATGGAATGGCTCTATGTCCAAACCCTGCTCTCTGGACACGGGCGTCCCTCAAGGCTCAGTATTAGGACCGCTTCTGTTCTCACTATACACCAGATCACTAGGTTCTGTTATCACATCGCATGGATTCTCCTACCATTGCTACGCAGATGACACCCAGCTGTTCCTCTCTTTTCCCCCGTCCTCTGACGCTCACATTGCAACTCGCATCTCAAACTGTCTGGCTGACATCTCTGTCTGGACAACTGCACATCACCTCAAGCTCAACCTGAACAAAACCGAACTCCTCTTCATCCCAGGGAAAGACTGCCCTCGCATGGACCTGTCGGTCACTGTCGAGGGCATCACAGTATTACCTTCCTCAACTGCGAGGAACCTGGGTGTAATCCTCGATGACCAACTATCCTGCACCCCCAACATCACTGCTGTGGCCCGATCCTGCAGATTCGCCCTCTACAATATCCGCAGGATTCGGACCCTCCTCACAAAGGATGCAACGCAGCTCTTGGTCCAAGCACTGGTCATCTCCCGCCTTGACTACTGCAACTCTCTCCTGGCCGGACTCCCGGCCTCTGCGATTAAACCATTACAGCGTATCCAGAATGCCGCAGCACGCCTTATCTTCAATCTACCCAAATTCTCCCACGTGACCCCCCTCCTCCGTGACCTCCACTGGCTCCCTGTTGCAGCACGCATCCAATTCAAGACGATGACACTGGCCTTCAGGGCCATCAATGGAACGGCACCCTTCTACCTTCAAACACTGGTCAAACCTCATGCCCCGAAGCGAGCACTTCGCTCTTCTACTTCAGCTGGCCGGCTGGTACCACCATCGCTGAAATCAAGCAAATGTCGCTCAGCAAAGTCCAGACTCTTCTCTGTTCTGGCGCCTCAGTGGTGGAACGAACTCCCGACCAATGTCAGGACAGCAGAGTCACTTGCCATCTTTCGAAAAAGGCTCAAGACTCACCTGTTCAGACTTCACCTTGACTCTACATAGCATGACCCACTAGCACCCTCCCTCGACACCCCCCCCCCCCCCAAAAAAAAAAAAAAAAAAAAACCCTTACCTATAGCACTCTGATCTTAGCACTGTTGCTCTTGAAGTACTACTTTACTCAGATGAGGACCTAACACTTGTTCTATTTTTAGCTCTTACTTTATCGGCAATGATACGTCGTGGTTTCTTTGTTTCCTTCTTTTGACAAATGTACTTATTGTAAGTCGCTTTGGACAAAAGCGTCTGCTAAATGACCTAAATGTAAATGTAAATGTAAGAACTCCGGTTCTGGCCTTGTGTTCTCAACACGACATGATTTACTGAGTGGTCGGTCAAGCTTGATTTCAGATGGTGAAAATTGAGCTCGCCTGTTCTACTCCTGCTGCTGCATGCTCAGTACATCATGTATGCAACTCTAACAGTGCTACATTAAGTTTATCTGTTAGCCCAAGTCCTTTAAAAGTGTTCAAATGGTTTATTGAGACAACAAACGGGGTTGACAGTTGGTCAGACGGAGTGTGGCCCAGAATAGCCCCGCGGCCCCCTTCCAGCGGCCCTCACGCATCAGAGCTTGAGCAATCAAACTCTGACGTGAGGATTTTCCATCAGCAGCGCCAGCGTGCAGCTCCAGTTGACACAACAGCACCCCCGCTGTGACGCCAGCCTCGGCCCCCGTGTTTTCACTGCATGTTTTAGCTGAGAGGGAGAGCCCACCCCCCCACCACCCACCCTTGAGGATGCAGTCAGAGCAACCAGCTGGTTTCCATTAGCATACCTCTTTCAGGGAATGGGAGGACTGGCTCATGTGGGCAGACACATGAGGAAGATAAATGATGCGATTGGTCAAGCAGACTAGACTCATCTCAGAGCGGAGCCAGATCACCTCTGATTATAGTGATTCTTCAGCTCTCTGCAGCACAAACACCTACTGTATGATGATGAAGACGCAGGTCGTAATCTTCGTCCCCTTTACTTTTCATATCTAAAAGGTCATTCAGCCTGGAAACTGTTTTGTAAAGTTGTAATTTGAGCACCACGCTTTTTTCCATACGGCTTTCTTTTTTTTTTACAGCTTTTGGTGACTCGGGGAATCTCACCTCTTCTTTTAGCTGCTGAGCAGGTGGAATATGTGGCCACATATGAGGGGGAAAAAAATCCACACACGGCTACGATGGCAACCGTGCTGCACTTCACACCTCAGTCAAGCCAATCCAAACACTCCTCCAGGACGAAAGACGTAACGGCATCTGCGTCATCTGAGTGTTCGAGGAACCGTTTCGGAAACACACTAAACAATCGAGTCGTTTTATTGAGAATTAGGTGAGAAGGTCAAAACCATTCTGATATCCTTTAATAAGCTGGAGCCGGGAGGCGGTACACTTATCTCAGCATAAACACTGGAAATAGACAGAACAACTAACCTGGGTATGTTCTGAGGTCAAATTAAAAATCCACCTATCAGCACTTTTAAAGCCCACTTATTAACACATCATACGTCCAAAACCAGAACCAGAAAGATTTCACCCATCCACACTGCTTTACATGACTTCCCCTAAAGATTTAAAAATGAAATGTGAAATGTTTGCGATTCCTATCTTCAGGTTGAGCTTATTGCTTCGCCTGCTCCGTGTGAGATATACACTCATTACCCTCCGGAAGGTTGAAGGAAGAGGGCCAGGCATGCTAATGACAGCCCCCCTCAGTCAGCAGCTCAGCCTCCCACAGTGAAAGCGCCCGGAGAGCGTAGTTAAGAATGCCAGTAGAAATTTACAGGCCTGCAGTGGGCCTCCACATTACAGGAGGTGGACCGCGGATAGCGCCCTCAGGACGAAGACCCTCTCTGAGGCCACACGGCTAAATCACAGTGGAACACAATAGAGGGACTATGCGATGACAAAGGAGACTCTGTTTCCTGTTTCTGTCAGCCTCTGCAGACTCACACTTGAGCAGCACGGCTTTCACGAAACCATCAAGTGCTTGACTGTTATACCTTTAACCTTAACCCAGCAGGGCGACACAAAGCTTCCCGGCAGATGTCTGCTGATCTGTAGCCTTCGGCTGCAGCCGCCGCTTTCACGCCGCGGTGAGAAAACATGACGGCCCCCTTATCCTGACATCTTAATCCGTCCCCACTTGTTTTGATCTGTGTAATCATTTTAACTGGAAACGTCAGGACTTTGATGCTCTGACCAAAAGCCACGCAAACAGATAAGAAAGAAAAACAGACCACATGAGCAAATAATTCATATCGTGCATCAACATTGCAGGTTGAGAGAGCTCAAGGTTATATGGTGAGAAGCAGCGGGGAGATCAGCTGAGGACATGACAGCGGCTCATGGACAACCCAACAACAACAACAAAAAAAAACACATCCAACCTCACCTTAACGTAGGCGGTGAAGCGCTGGCACTCCTCCCTGTTGATTTCCAAGCTGAGCTTCTGGCTCATCTGGCTGATCTGAGATCCGCTTTGAGTGAAGTAGACCCGGGAAGGCTGGCTCTTCTGTCGCTTGTCCACGTCAGCTGTCAAGTTGTACAGCAACTCTGGGGAAGAGACGGCAGCGATGGTTCTTTGAGTGGAGATATTCGTGAGAAAGTATTTGATTACGCAGGGTTTGGTTTTCTGGTAAATGCAATCAAAACATGGGTAAAAATAAATTATTGCAGGAAAATTAATGGAGGGAAACTTGGAACGTCTGTTGTTATTTAACAGTTCCATAGTGTGCAATAAAAACTGCAGATTTTAGTTGATTTAATGTCATTGCCTATAGGTTTGCTGCTATGATGAAGACTTAGCGATGGCTTCAATATCATCTACAGACTTGACAGATAATGTATATTTCATCGGCAAGCCAGTAAAACGTTAGCTAATTTATTCATGATAGCACAAACTGAATTTATACACAAAAGCTGCCTTTTTGTGCAGATAATTTACGATTAACAAGGATTAAGAGACAAATAAATGAAGTGCTTTTGCAGCTGGTGGGGCAGAACTAGCATTACTGTGAAAGAAAGTATTTCAATAACATCATTCCTGCTGGTTCCACCCCTGGCCTGAGTGACATAGAGCCACAGAACGACTTTTAAAATCTATTTGGAATTGAGAAATCATGAGCATGAAGCAAACATTAACATTTCCGAGAAGTCCATATATGGGCCTCTGGCCATTTAAAATCCCTTCCCCTTCATGAATCAGCCTCAGTGTGGAGTAATCGCTTCAAGAGGGTGTCACACTGGTAAAACACTGGGCTGGGTGGCAAACACGCCCCAGTCGGACCAAATCCTACTATTGCCTCCGTCCAATGGTGGAACGCCATGAGCTCACTCCAGAGGAGGGAAGGGAAGGTTTCATTATGGGAGTCACCAAACACGTAGTGCTACACTTTCCATGGCGTTCGCCAGACGTCTAAACAGAGAGGCTTTAGTGCTGCGAGCTGCGACGCAGGACTCCCGCTCCCCTGGGGGGGGGGGAGGCTGTGAATGACCACACCCAAACACTGGAACAGGACTGCACCTCAGCACTCGACAGGCACCCCACCCACGAGCCGCGTAGCGAAGGTTGAAGGGCAAACCGTTGGCCAAACGGAGAGGCCAAAGGCTAACCACACCGACCGTCCCTAAGCATTGGGTACGAATTCCATTTCCTTACAACCCTGAATACCCAACTCTATAAGAGGAGACACATGAATACTGAAGATTACGAGATTAACCTAAATATTCTCAGCAAGGTCAAAGATCAAGAAAGTCACTGCGCCTAGATGCTGGTCGCCAAGGAAACGATGTCCGTACAGATGAGAGACAACCTATTCATGACCACGTTGGTCTTGAGAGGGAGCCAGGCTAGCTGATTCCCTCTGCTTCAAGTCTTTATGCTAAGCTAAGCTAAGCTAATCGTCTCCAAACTAAAGCACACGGACACGAGTGGTGAGAAGCAACCTAATAAGCAAATTCACCAATCCATTGAACTATTAATTCAACGTTTACTTGAATTTACTCTCTACTTATCTAGCTTACTCTTGAGTATTATGGAAACATAATCAGGCATAGGTTGTCAAATGTCCCTTTTCTCCCATCAGGTTTTGTCCTCACCGATCTGTCCCGGCAGCTGTCGCCCCCGGAAACGCATGCAGACGGTGACGTTGAAGCAGTTGAGGTTCTGGTGGCCCTCGTGGCACTGCGGCACAGAGATGTTGATGGAGACGGGTAGGAAGATGGAGACATCCACCGAGATGACGGGCCGGGTTCTGCAAAAACCACATGGACAGAAGTGTGGGAAAAAAGTCTGGACTCAAAAAAAGTAGTGAACAAATGGTGCAGCGGATCCTCACCTTAGCAGCACCACGCTATCTGACATGAAAGCTCCGATAGTAACATCTACAATGAAAAAACATAGACGGGATTGATTTGCCACAAAGAGAATATGATATTGAGTGTTGCTGACAGCATTCATCACACCTGCGAATCGGAAACAATGCACAGAGATCGTTAACTGTCATGCTGGCTGAATGTCGGCTGTGGAATGCAGTAAACAAGATGCCTCTATCACGAGTCTTTGCACAATGAGGACCGAAACACCAGCGATTTCATCAGCTCGTCCTGTCTTATTTGATGTTCTTCCATCCTCACCATGTGGTTAAGCCTTTCGTCTCCTCTGGTATGATCTTACCTGCGTACCCGTTGCCGTCCATGTCCACATTGCCAGAGATGGACTGGCCAAACATCTGCAGCCCAGGGTTTACACTGCGTCCAGACAGTTTCTGTAACAGATGATACCAGCCTTCAAATAACACCAGAGAGAGCCAACGGTGGAAAAACAAGCACATTCTATGACTCGTTTTTTTTGCTCTGTGTTTGTTTTTCATAGATGAGCTATCTTTGCTTTTACAGATTTATTGTAAATCAACACATTTGTTAGCTTAGCATCGAGACCGGAAACACGGGGAACAGCTAGCCTAGCTGAAAAACATACATCAACAAGCAGTTACAGCTCATAACTCATCGTAAAAGTCCAACAAGTCGCTGTACATTGAAGTTGTTGCCCAGATTAAATAAATAAGATACAATTCAATCAACTGTGTTAGAAAGTGAGCTTTGGAGATGCCGCTGGGTGGATTTTTGGAGCTGTTTTTTGCTAAGCTAAGCTAGTTGTCTAGCTCTATACTTTGAAATATCTCAATAGTGACAATGTGGTGGTTAAAAATATGATTTTAATATTGAAATACTTTGTAGTCACTCATAAAAAAAGAAGCCCATGAAGAGCTGCGTAGGCTTTGTGTATATTCCTGAGGCTACATAACCACCTGCAGCTTTACCACGCATGACTCAGCAGTTTCAACAGCTCGATACACAAGGTGAACACATGGGCTTCGTCAGTAACATGAGCTGGTGTAGCTATAAAGACTCTATTACAAGTACAGCTGAGATACATGTTATTCCTTTGCTTTAATAAAAAAAAAAAACAATAAATCTACATGACATGATGTTGTAGGAGGAGTTCTCACCATGGAGTATTTGCTGATGATTCCTGTGGCATCCCCGTGGTAGATATAAACGGCTCCTCCGTAGTCATCCTCCTTGGGTGCTCCGATGGCAACATCTGAGGAGAAACATAAGAGGACAAAAAGTGTTTCTGTGAAAAAAGTTAGCATAGAAATGAATGAGCGCGTAAATGTGTGTGCGTGTGTGTGTGTACAAAAGCTTTCCTTAATACTGGGAAACAAGCTGTTACAGTAAGAGTCTTAATAGACAATTAAGTGTTGTTAGTGGCCATTAAAACTTGTGCGACCTCTGAGAGAGTGGAAACAAGACTATAAAGTATTGGCAAGAGCACTGAAACAACGTCTCCTTATCCCATTTCCACAGAAACTCCATATATAAACTTTCTTTTAATAAACCAAAACACTTCCAGGCCATGTGGTGCCTGCATACCAAAGCAGAAATGGTAAACAAATAGCACAAAAGTAAATATATATCGCCCAATAATTAACTCACAAGGGTAGAATCAAACAGGTACATGTTTCTTAGTGGAACTAAATTATTGTATTCAGATTTCTACAGTAGTTAGTTCAAATTAAATAAAATCAATATGGTTGTAAATAATAAGTCTGTGAGTCTGCGAGCGAGTCTGGCTCTTTCGTCACTCGAGAGAGCCACGAGTTGCAAGATGAGTTATGCTTCCCAGCTGCCATCTTTTCTCCACCCACACACACTTAAACACACACACACACACACCAACACACTTGGTGCCAGGCTGCAAAGCCTCGAGGCGTATCTCACACAGAGATGAAAACGGGCAGCAGCTCCCAGCGCGGAGTGCGAGTCGCCAAGTGGAGCCCTCGGAGCCAAGCCGACGCGAGCGCCAGGAAAACAGACAGTGTAAATGTACGCCTGCGAGCGGGTAAATGGTGTGCGTCTGGATGACACACGAGGGTGAGAGAGGGCGATGCTTTCTAAAAGAACACCCTCGCCGCAGGGGAATCAAAACACAACGTCTGAGAAAAATGACGGGTTCCATTGCACCTACTGAGAATCTCAACCAGCCAGCGTTCGCTTGTGGGCTGATGTGGGCTGATGTGGGCAATATAAACTGTGTGACTTACTTTATTACTAACCAGATGACAGAGAAAAACAGCTTTGTTGCACGACTACAGCGAAATGTCACACTAATGGTGCTGAACGCTATTGAAAAGTGTTTGCCATTGCCTGGATTTAACATTCACAGACCGCTAGAGGACCATTCCAAGACTTATACATATAAAACAAGACCCCCATCTGAGTTCTGTCCTCTCAATATGTCTCCAGTGTTGCAGATGGATTACATAACCAGAGATAGTTTAGTGGTAAAAGGACAATAACTGTACTTTTGCATTTAAAAGACCTAATTTTTTGGGGTGCATTCAAGGACCCTCTGGCATCTGAGACGCAAGAGGAGATTAATAGGATCTTTGTTTTGGTTTCTATTGCAGACGCTTATTCACAAGGAGAATTTTGAAAAGACCCTTCACATAAACATCAGTAACATATGATATATATTTCACATCATAGTGGCATATATTTAAACATGGCTGCCTGCAAATCAGAAAGTTGTAACATGCTTGAAAAAACACAAGTTATTTGTATTTTATGGACTATAACTCGTTAAATCGCCAGTGTGCTTATATTCAGTTTTTTGGGTTTTGACCCCTTTAGAGGAAAGAAGGGCAAGTATTTGACTTTATTTTACTTTTTGCAATTAGTGTCAGTTCAAAGAAGTAAAACTATCCAAAATGTTGAAGAAAAACAAAAGATAAGAGAAAAGTGAATAAATAATTTCATGACCCCTCAGATTTGTTTTCAGACCCACTGAAGGAATCCCAACCCAAAGGTTGGGAACAACTATTTTAAGTATTTCTGTTTGTCCCCACTGGAAAAATACAGAATTTGTAAACAGTGTAGGAGTGTACACTGTCTCTTTTAAAATATATACTTTATTAAACAAATAAATCGCTTAATAATATAATTTAATGATATAATATATGAACTAACATGGACGGGAATCCCAAACATTAGAATAATGTACCGATCAAGATTCATCTGCTGATGAAGACCATCACCTAATACGGTCAAAAGCTCCAGAACAAGCAAGTCAGTAGACACTGTTTAATAAACACACTGCACTCACCTTGATATCCATCGTCATCTATGTCTCCGATCGCGGCGATGCATTCTCCAAAGTGTGCGTTGAAAGCGTTGTCACCGCTCAAAACACCTTCTTCCTCCATCACCCCCTGAAGACAGAAGCAGCACCGTTTACACAGCCAGTCCGGCAGTGAACCACCACAGCTACTCAATAACATTCTTTGGCCACGAGTGCACTTAGTTGGCTTTTATCCAAATCATTTAACGACCAAACAGACGAGCTTCCTTCGCAATAACTCATAAATAGAAAATGTCCAAACAGAAGCTTTAATCTTGGACAGGTTAAATAATTTCCGAGCCGTGTCTCCCAATAATCCAGTTTTAGTCTGCTGTCATGATAACAAATACGGTGAGAAAGAAATCAAACAGTAGCAAAGCTATAAAAAAAACACGACATGGCAATAATAACAGTATAGAAACGTTCAAAGAGAGACAGAAACATGGAGTATAATAAATAAATCAGCAAGTTATGGTCTCATGTTCCCTCTGAACCGCGGATCCCACTCACATTGCCCTTGCTGAGGTACACAGACACCTGGCCCTCATCACGGAGCTGGCTGTGCATGGGTGCCCCCACCAGCAGGTCCGTCAAGCCGTCCTGGTTCAAATCAACTGCACACAATGAGGAGCCAAAGTAAGAGCCCATCTGGAACCAAGCCGAGCCACAGAGCAATGGGTGAGATCACAGACACTTCCTCTTCAGTTCATACCATTGACACACTTCCTCCTCTAACATCGACATAATAAGAACACACAACTTATGTCTTAAAGACTTCCTTTATATACTCTGAATAAAAAAAAATGTAAATCTCTGTTGCTGTCTAAACACTTAAGGTGGACATAAACAATGCAGTTACAGCAAAGCAACTACACGAGCGTGTCTGCAACGCATCACAAGGATCCACTACGTGATCCCTGAGGCACATTATGTATCATAAAATATGATTGTATAATGAAATAATGAACCTCAATGCAAATATGTAACGCAACGATTAAAAACAGGACTGTTTGGAGACGTCTGGAAGAATATAAGACCACATCTGAGCTCATACCATTTTCCCTGAGGCTTGAAAAGTCTTCACCAAAGACACGCCGTCGATTTTGAAAATGTAAACCTGTGCGGGAGGAAAAAGAAAAAACAATCCAAATCAGTGCAGCAAGCAAAACGCTAGATGACTTCAATTCAACAGCTGGAAATAAAACCAAAAAAATGAAGAAGTCCCTACTTTTCCGCTGCCGCTGTGCTGAGGGGCCCCTGCAGCGATGTCTATTACATTAGGAGAGGTGAAGTGTCCGGCGGTCACCGCGTAGCCTGGACACAAACACAATAATAACCTACAGCCCTTTTTTTCTTTACATAACATTCCACACAATCATCCTGGTTGACGTGCCCTCACCGAGGTAGCTGTATCTGTGGGAGTCCACGTCTTCTTTATTGGGGCTGTAGAAAGACTCAGAAGTCATGTTGTACACCTTGATGGTCCCGGTCCAGTAGTAGGACCCCGGGGCCCCCATCACAACCAGCTCCTGAGAATGAAAACGTATTAACCTTCTATCTGCACAGCTACAACCCCGCTGAAGTGAAAGGGGAGAGAATGAAAGAAGAAAAAAGAGAAGGCCTCGGGTGTACGTCTGGTTAACCGTCGGCCACAGACTGGTTTGTACTATCTGCTCTCAACCACACAGCCAGCCGGCATGCCAGCCGGCTGACGTGCCTCTCCTTTGATGCGTTTGATGCGATGAGGAATTCGGAGCGCAGGCAAAATTTGAAAAGCCGTACAACAGAAAAGGAGACCTTCGCACACTTTTTGTCGATTTCCAAGCCTGACACAATCGGCCGTTTGTCTCGGAGGACGTGTGCAGTCACCCCTGAGAACTCAAACAAGGCCGTAAGGACCTCGCTCAGCAGGATACGCATCCCCCGGACTGTGCCGTCAAACATCTGGGCGCCGCGGTTCAGACAAGGATACGCTTTAACAGCTGGACATCTTTTCTTTAAATTCCTCGCATTCTTTCAAAGGGGGGGGGGGGGTGTTCAACTGCTTTAACAGATTGACACTGACTTCCTCGCTTCATCCAGTGTTATCTTTCCTGAACGGTTTCTCTCTCATTTACAGTCTTCACACGATGAAGAAGACAAAAGCTCCCTCACCTGCACAGCTCTCTTTCTTTCTTTCTCATCTGGCTTTATGCAATAAATTCATGAAACTAATCCCTGAAAACATGATGTCATGTGTTCTTAACAGCCGTGAACAGCGTTTTCAAAGGCTCTCCAAACACATACGTCAAAGAATGTTCAAAGCGTTAGCAGGCAGATCACGCAACACTCATCCCGTTTTAGTGTCTGTGGAAGGAAAATGCTTTTTTGTTTTTTTTTTAAAGCAAAGCCACGCGTGAGTGTGAGCTTGATGATGCACGTGTCTTTGTAAATGCAGAGTTCAAGGCTCCTACTTACGATTACGTTCTTTGCCAATGAATCATTTGATTATTATGTCATAAAATAGTGAAAAATGTCTAATTTCCGTCAGCTCAGCGGCCACGTGTTCAAATGTCCTGTTTTGTCCAAACCCAGATGATATTCTGTTAACAACGATATAAACAAGAAGAAAGGCAGCAAACCCTCACACTGGAGAGACCGCAGAACGATAGAAGTTTCCATTTTCTTGTACGGATTAGTTGCTTGCGGCTCTCGTAGAGTTGCTTGAGATTAGCACCGGGCTAACCAGAAAAGCTGAAGTCATGTTATTTAGCAAAGGTCACGTAAAGAAAAACTCAAGTTACATTCGACGTCCATGAGACTCTTCCTCAACAATGAGGAATGGTTTCACCCCGAAGGCACAGCTGTGCTCCGCGGACACTTTTTTTTTTTTTTAAGTCGCTCACAATCCGCTGTACTTTACTGTCCCAAACTGAGCGTGACTGTAATCGGAGACGTGAAACGGACCTCTGCAGAACATGCCACTCACGGGCAACATCAGGAAAGGCTTACAGTATATTGGTAGTGTAAAGAAAACAAAATGTCCAAACTCGTCAAATTTCAGTTTCTCATTTGCACATTTTTCTTTTCCTGTCAAACTCGATTTTTCTCATTAATATGTTGAATCTATTTGATCTTCCCCTCAACACCTCATCTTTCTAAACTGCTGACAGAGAAAAATAAAATTCTACTGTATGGAGTTGTTCTCCCCGTGTCAGCGTGGGTTCTCTCCGGGTTCTCCGGCTTCCTCCCACAGTCCAAAGACATGCAGGATGGGGATAGGTTAATTGATGACTCTAAATGTCCCATAGTCGGCCCTATGATAGACTGGCGTCCTGTCCAGGTGAACCCTGCCTTCGCCCAATGACAGCTGGGATCGGCTCCAGCTCCCCGCGACCCTGAATACAGGATAAGCGGTAGACGATGGATACAAAAAATGTTTGTGCAATGAAGGATAATGTCACATATATTAAAAAAAAACGTGCTAGAGAAAAGGAAGCTTGTATTTTTTAAACGTTTATCTTGTGGAAACACGGCGGGTCAGCTGAGGCCGCTGCAGCCTTTCCTTCAGTGTCTCCCTATGGAAACATACGCTAACAGTTATCAGCAGATAGTCAGCTGGCTGCTTTCATACACTCACGTCCACCCGGCTGCAGAATCATTTGACATCTTAAATAACATTTCTTATTGCATTTGTTAATTAATGGACTGATGGAGCTCGGTGATTTCCCTGACAACAGAGCTCCGACCACAACAAACAACCTCCTCCATGCCAGACTCACAGAAAGAGAGTATTGTGGATGAAGAAGATGAACAAGCACCGATACTGACCTCCGTAAAAACTCCCGCTATCCCGGCTTGGCACGAGCCGTGCTCTTCCCCATACTTCTGCTTATAGTCTGCAAGAAAAAACAAACCACAAATTATTTCACTGTGTGCTCCAGCCAGCGTTTACTGGAGTTTTTCCTGCATTCCATATGGAGCGAGTCAAAGTCCCAGTCTCATCCGCGAGGGAGTCTGGGGGCCAGAAAGCACGACTGGGAGAAGGGGGTGCAACACCACATTCAACAAGAAGACTTACTTGGGGAGGGGAGGGGGGGGGGGGCACAGTGCTCTCGGGTTACAAAAATATTGAGCTTGGATCCACGCACAATGCACCGTCAATACGGCCCCATGCTAAGTGTGTCTGGCTTCTCCACAACTGTTGGCAACGAGAGTTACGGAAGGAAGTGAAATCCTGACCCGGGAGCACAATTAGGGTGTATAACGGGCTTCGATGAAGGGCTCTGAGTCACATTTTCAGATGGAAATTGGTTTTTAGCGTACAGAAATAATCTGCAGCATAAACAAAATCCTATTTCTCCATCTTGCAAGAAGATCTTTCCTGAAAAGCCCCTAAATCTCAAATCTCCACCGGATGAATGCTGATATAAACGAACTCTTCAAAAGCAGGAGCTGGCTGTTGGTTAAGTATTAGACTGAGGAAGAGAGAGATCACACTTCAAGGATCTCCTGCTACTAAGTCGTCACTGCCAGAACACCAATCAGAGGCCGACGGTGCTGATGGTGCTGATGGTGCTGTCTAACAGAGATCACATGTACGATAACATGTAACCACAGAAGAGGATAAACAATAATCTTTTTTCGTATGGAACACATCTACGGGCTTTTTAAAAAGCAAAGTGAGCTGAAAGGCTTTAACGACTCACAACTCATGTCCATGCTTTGCTTTGCTAGATTTTAAGGGGTTACAAGGGGTTGAGAGCCACTGGTCTAAATCTACAAGATTAAGACTCAACCACAGCAATGCATTTGATCTTTTCTCTGTTAATATTGTTTGAAATGAAAGAAAAACCTAATTAAATGTGTGTGTGTGTGTGTGTGTGTGTGTGGATTGTACCTTCATAACAAGGGATGAGCGGCTTGGTCTTGCCCTGAAGAGTGGGAGGGATGACGGAGCAGTATCCATGTGGGAGGATGTACTCGTGCTCGTCGTAGTAGACGTTCTTCCAGCGGTGAGCGCAGGCCTGCGAGTGAAAAACAAGAACTCAGACATGCTGTAAACACCAACACTTCCCCGCTGCCCTGGAGTCAAATGATCGTCAATCATAGGGGGAAGCCCATCCATAACTCTGACCATAACCAGAATCTGTGGTGTGTGAAAATCTCAGCTGCAGCGACATCATCTTTGCAGCGAGAAAGTCTTCACCATTTGTGTTTTAATTTCCCGAACCGGCTCCTCCGGGCCAACACAGGCAGCCGGAGAAGCCAAAAGTTCAGACAGCGGATCAAAAGACAGAAGAAGAAACTCTACTACTTTATTATGCGGCTGCTGAAACGGTGATTTGACAGCGATTTCATTCTAAAAACAATATTTTCCCAGTGTGTTTTTAAAAAATAAAACATTCCACAGATCGATAAGAAAGCAGGATCGTATAGACTCGATTTCAGACTTTTGGCACGCACGAATGTGTGAATGTGGTAATGATTTAGTGCCTGGGGGGATGGTGGTGGGGCTCCCGTGGCTCTGGGGACAGATGTGGACGCCTCTGTGCAGACAAAGTTCACTTCATTTCTCTTTGCGCTGTTTTAAACCCCCCCTCACACACACAGACACAGCCAATCTAAAGGAATACAACAGCTCGGCAGATTGTGGGCTCACACAGAGCGTCAGATGACTGTCTGGAAGCAAGATGCTACGTTGAGAAAACGCTCGTGTTTCAAGACGACAGCGGTAGCAAAACCAGCTTCATTCTTGAGTAAAAGCAGATTCTGAAGGGGAAAAAAGAGATCAATCTGCTGATATAAAGACAGAAAAATGAGCTGAAAAGTTGTGTCAAAGCAGCAAAGAAAGACGACCGTGTCACTTTCCTGTTCAGCTAAAGGCCTCACTGGTCACAAACAAGGGCTTCACTGATGAAATCACCACTGTACACATCTGCCAAGCAGCCATTTCCCTACTGTTGCACAGAAACGTGAGTCCATTCAGATGAGATCTGAAAAAAAAAAAAGGGAAAAAGAAGGAGGCAGAGCACATGGCTCTGGAAAGCCAGCTTTCTTTTATCATATTCCCATCTAGATGGCCAAAAGCTGCTCAAGTTCCCTTCAAATGTTGGGTGACGGTTTGAAAATCTGCTGTATTCAAATAAGGAACTGAAGGCAAACATAATGAATGGAGGTTCAAAAGGCCGATCTGCACGTCTTTTGGTGATTTTGTTTCCGACTTCCACTGGAGGAGGTCACTCAGCAGCAGGTATTCAACACACACCTGTCATGAGTGGTTTCAGGAAGTACCCGGTCCCACCAGTCGCCTGCAGGCCGGGTCCCTCGATCCCCACCACAGGGGACGAGGGGTTAACGTTTAATGAAAGGCTGCCCTTGAACAGGGGGGGGGGGGACCACCGCAGAGGGGCCGAAGCCTAAACAAACCACCGCCAGCTGCCCTATGGTCTCTGTGCAAATAGCAAGCGGAGCACCTCAGGGATTACCACCTCTAGTGAGTCTTTTCCTCGAAACCCCTCCGTCTCCAAAAATGTTTATAAACAACAATCTAGTTTCGACAAACCCCCGGTTCCACCGACTCGCCCAGCTCCGAACACGAGGTAGATGTTTCACGGTTATGTAACCACACAGCACTTTCCAAATCAGTCTGAATATGCAACTCGTGCAAGGAAAAGCTTGTGAGCAAGACAGAATAGAAGGAAAGGAGGGTTGTAACGTTGGGACCACCTGTGGTTCATGCTAACACAGCAGTAACAATGATATTGGGCCAATCAGGTCCCTTTTTACGAGCGTACCTGGTTTGCATTAAACACTTTGGTGAGGTGATTCCTGAACCCTGAACTCACCAGTATTTGGCCGTTGGCTCTGTCCTGGCGGGCCAGGCTGACCCCCATCCACTCATCATCCCGATCCCCCTGACACGTCTTCCCACACGACTCTCTCGGCTTGTTTCCTGAAAGACAATGAAGGCGGTTTTTGCAGACGTTGAGTCATCAGGATGGAGGATGTCTCGGGGCGAGTAAACTTGTGAGTTCTGGGTTCTTTCTTCTGAATGTGCGAGGGAGGTTTACACAGTTTGAAATGCTATCAAGCATTCATGAAAAAGGGTTGATGAGCTGATCCGCTCAATATTGTAAATCACTTTTAGTCAAAGAAAAAACTCTGTTATGACATTTAGCAGAGACCAGCGACACTGAGGATGATATTAATACTGACATTTGAGTGAAAAAGCCTGATATTCCTTCTTTTTTTTTTACATTAACACACAAAATAAACACATTTTTTAAGGATCAGATCTAATTAGCTAATGATTATTTTCATAATTTCGTAATCAGAATGGATGAATTGTCAATAAAAAACATTAAAATGCTCATCAAATGTCAAATCCACACACACTTACATCAATCATAAAGATTGTGGAACTAAACTTAACATAAATGTGCACAGTTAGAAGCCGGTACAAAGACAGTGGAGCTTCTAAATTTCAGTCCAACTCTCCAATAAGAGATTAGTTTCCCTTCCACTTCTCCCAAGTTTGATTCTCCGTCTCCCTGCGGACGGCTGATTCATCACAATGGCATGTAGCTGTGCAGCATGTTAGTGTGATGAGGCCTGTCAGAGATCAGCTCCTCTGCTCCATGTGAGCACCGAGCATCACGCTCTCCCACATAATAAAGGCTTCTTTTCTTTTTTTTTCCTGTGACACATTGACTGAGCACAGAGTTAATATTAAAGCCCCGGCTGCACCCCGGCTTTCTAAACCACAAGAACAGAGCTGAGGCTGACTTGGGGGGTGGAGGGAGGGGGTGAAGCTCAACTTTTTCTTTTTTTTTTTGGCTCACATGCTTGGAAAACATTAGCAGACGCATAAATCATATTGATCAAGAAATATTTATGGACCTCGGCACACAGAACCCTCTTGTCTTTTGGATGTCTCCATATAGCAGGTTCTGGACTAACAGAACAAATGTCGCCCTGTTAAGAGTAGTATAAGGCTGCATTATTCTGATAAAACAAAACAGATGCTTGGGGGAGTTTATGCAGAGAGAGAGAGGACAGGGGAAAGCTGCAGTGTGTGTGTGGAGTGTAGAAACTTTTCTGTGAATTAAACTGTCCTATAGTGTGAGGAGTGCATGTGTCGCCCTGAGGCTGCAGTGCTCTCATATTTGCGCTGCAGGGCACAGTGACTGACCTCGTCCCAGATCCATCTCTGTGCAGCGGCGCTCCGGGTTGCTGTGAACTCGACACTTGTACACGGCTCCAGGAGAGTGCACGGAGCTACTGTAGGTGGAGTTGGCCCTCGGAGCCCCTACTATGACCCTGCAGCAATGAGATGGGGGAGAGAGGATGGCACAAACACCTTACAGCATCTTTCATCTGTGCCACTGTTTCAAATAAAAATCTTTTTGCAAGCTGAGAAAAAAAGCGTGTGGATGCAGCTCCAACATGTGCAAAAACAAAAGTACACATTCATTGCATCATTAGAGCATTTCCAGTAAATAAAGTGAAACATGGGACTCACCAGCGTGTGTTGTCATGATAATGCTCCAGCACAGAATAGCCAAAAAAACTAGAGTTTGGTCCGCGGAACACCAAAGGATGTTCTAAGTCTATATTGTAGGAATAAGCCAGTGAAATGGAGAGATAGACATAAAAAACACTTTGTACTCCCGTTTTGTGTCGCCGGAGAGGAGCCATCCCTTTGCGCATCATGCGTAATAACGCGGTTAAAAGTGTCCAAAAAAAGATAAAAGAAGGGGGGGAAACACACAGCAGGATTTGTCAGCCTTTCAGTGTTAGAAAAAAGTGTCTTTCAGTTGTATTCCCCTGGTCTAACGCAGCATGGAGGCTGTGATGGCAGGAGGAAAAGCGTGGAAAGTTAACGGTCCGGTAAATAACGGTGCGTCAGCTTCTCTCCATTCTGTGTCACTCTGAGAAAGTTGTTGCTCGCAGGCTCCTCGTCGTGGAGATAAATGCGGTCACTCGCGTCAAGTTGACGAGAGGCAGCCCGGGATACGGCCCGGAAATACAAATAAGGACTCAAAATAAAAGCATCGCCGCCAAGCGTTGAAGGTAAGCGAGGGTTTTAATGTGAAAGGTGGAAGCGGGACGTGCGTTTTTAAGTCTGGGATGACGCGCTCATGGAGAGAAGCGGGTGGTTTTGAGGCGCAGAAGCATCACATTTCACCAACTGGGCTCCTCTCGCTTAAACCGAGCCGTGAGGGCGCACTGCTGCCATCTAACGGCTCCCAGTGGTACTTCATCATTGGTATATTTCTCAAAGCTTTTTTACTTATTGGCACCAATATCCCCAGAGGCGTGGCCGTTTCTTTTAGTCATGTTGTTTGTCACAGTAATGCAGTGTAATACGTTTCATTGCATAATATATATATATAAATAAATCTACTGTAATATATAAATAATATACTAACGACCTTCCATGTATTTGCCAAATTAATTGGCCAATACCGTTTATTCTGATTCCCATTATCTGAGGGAGTCCATGGTGTCTATTGTACAAGTATGATCGTCCTTTGTGTTAAAAAAAAATAATAATATGTTTTTGAGGACAAAAATAAAGGTCAAACAAAGGTTACCTTTGCTGAAGCATGTGACCCACTACCAACAGGATCTTTACAAGCGTCTGCTTCTACAGTATCTTATCATACTGTATCCCTGCTAGACAGGCTCAACAATGAAAAACCAGGTACATACACACACACCATGAGATACTGCATGATAAGGATAAAAGAGTGACAAAAGGTGTTCTGTAAATAGGATTTAATTTGTTAGTCTGAAAATGTATAGCAAGTCATATAGAGCCTTATAGTACAGTCTTAATTATCATCGTACAATTTACAGTTTTTTTGTGATTTTTGTGTCTCTATGTCGTAGTGACAAAATATAAAGCATAGAAAAGCTGTGTTACACAAACAAGGTGTGTCTTAATGTGGTGCGAGTGCACAGTTAAAGGGTCGTTTACGGTTTTACAGAGGAAGTGATTCAGACGACAGCACGACACAGAAACCTATAAATCAACTGACCTGTCAGCATCAATACGTGATAATGATAATTATAATTTATTGCACGAGCCAATCTGTATAAACACATTCTAAAATAAAAAGGAAACGATTCCACTTCATCTAAAACATATAAATTAACAAACTTAATTTCAGAATAAAACTAGATTCATGGAAGATTTGTGTTTCTGGCATATTCTCTAATTCCCTCATACCTTTAGATTATATTCACACATACTGCACCACACACACACTCGCGCACACACACACACACACACACCACAGTTATGCCCCAGTGTATGCTCTCTCACACACACACACACACACACACACACACATTAAAATGACAAGAAATGCAGAGAGAAGGGGCGTGATCAAATCCATCGCAGTCGTCCCCTTCAGCAGCAGCAGCAGCAGATTTTCATCCACAAATACCTGAATCGTTTCACACGCTCATCGTAACCACGTCTGTGGAGGGACAGATATTAAAATTAATACAATTAATCATGCAACAAGTAATGAAGAATAACATGGCATGTCATTTTTAACTGCTGCAGGACTGAGGTGGCTTCACTTAATGAGCTCATGAAAGTATCCTCAGCTGGGGGAAAAAAAAGATGCTTACAATCGCTTTCGAGTCTTCTTTGTCCAAAACTATTTGCGCTTGGTCTGGAGGAAACTTGAGCATGGAGGTGATCACTTTGGCCATCGTCTGGATGAGGAGCAAATAAATAGATGGATACATAAAAAAGCTTAAAAAAGCTTTAAATGTATTTGATTAATTTGTGTTGCTCGTATACATTTCCAATATCTCTTTCACAAACACCAGTTTACATTCGCGACCTTTGACTCCAGCATCTAAACGAGCTTGTTCTTTGACAATAAAAGCCCAACAAGACCAAAAAAAAAAATGTATCAACTCCAGGCCTATCTGCCAGAGTGCATGTATTTTCCCATAAAACACAAGGTATAATCAGAAACAGCACTGCTGTGTAGAAAACCTAACCGCTCAACTAGCACTAAACAAGGCCAGCATGTCTTTTAATGGCAAATCTGCGTCATGCGAGCTGTATGTGCTAGCAAGCAGCCTGGGGGAAATCCTCCACACCGGGGTGGTCCGCCATGTTGCCATAAAGGCTAACTGTCGATGTGGAGGAGCTGGGACGATCCCGCTGGCTTTAGGACCATGTCAACAGCACTGTTAATTAGGTCCATCACTGTTACTTTAACCTAAGAAGACTGGACACAACATGACTTTAAATGGAGTCCTCACTACTGTTAACGATTTGTGTGGCGGAGGGAGGTCAGTGGGTATCTATTAGCAACCTCTGGCTCTGAAAAGTGAAGCCAAGAGGAAGTGCCTTACACTTGCATTCTTTTTAGTAGCCATCAGGGGGCGACTCTTCTAATCGCAACAAGAAGTCTATGAGAAAATTACTCTATTCCTCACTTGACTTATTATCTCAGTAAACATTGTAAACATGAGTTTTTGGTCTTATTGGCTAGTTTATGTTCATTACGTAAATTATGGTCCCATTTAGAGTCATGTTTTAGGGCGTGGCCTTCCTTGTGATTGACAGGTCGCTACCAAGGTGTCATTAAGGTGTCACTTCTGGTTGCCCAACATGACCAAAAACCACGATGGGGACAGCTTAAATCTGAACTGTAGGCTTTAATACAGCAGATATGCGTTTACTGTTGCACTTGAATGATTAAAATAGGACCTATTGACTTCCTTCCATTGTTGTTCCTGGTGTTTTCAGTCAACCAACCATTTATTGAGACAAGTATTATTATCTGATATCCAGAAATATTAGAAAATAAGAATGACAAAAATGTAAACATACAAGCGATCACATTACGTCTTTAAAGTATAATACTGCAAAGAAAAAGACATACTTTTGTTTCCCGTCCCATCATGTATTCAAACAACACCTTCCTCAGGTACTCCATCTCAGTAGGTTCGCTGCTGTTGTACACAGGAGGTTCTGTGAAAACAAGCAAAAACAGAAAATGAATCATCTGAGACCTGGTCTTCCACACTATTATGCATACTGTACTAATCAACTGGCAAATCCAAATAATATTTCATGCTTGGCCGGGACTTTCTGCTTGCTTTACTGGTGTAGTACTAGCGTACAAGAATGCTGTCACTGTCAAAACACTCCAGCTGAGTTATGACACTTCATAAAAACCACCAACAACCCGGGGCTTCATGTTTGTGTTAGCAACCGTACACAGAGCCACTCTCTGCACTGGCATGGGCTCAAATTAAGCACAGGACAGACCGGCGAGCCTCAGCATGATCACATTAATGCAAGAGTCAAAGAGTGAACATTTACTTCCACGCCCAGAGCTAGAACACCATTATCCCTCTACAAACTATGAATGGGAAACTGTATGGACAAGGCTGGTAACACTTAAGACTACTCAACACCCCCACCGGGTCTTTAATATGGAACAACACCCACTTGCTCTCTGCTTATCTGGAATAATCATTCAGACGCTGAATGTCACTGCATTCACCGAGAGAGGCCGAGTGCCATTTAAAAGGCAGGAAAAGGTGATAAAGAAGAGCAAACAAGTCTTTGATCTGTTCTGTGGAGTAATGGGTCACCAATAAATCCCATAGCCTTTGTCCTCCTGACCTCATGCTGCCCCAGTGGAGCCATCCCGTCCCGTATGAAACCACATACAAAACAGTCCTCTGATCCTTCTCCCTGAAACCACAGCTTGGTGATATAAGTAGATTCATAATGAGTGGAGGACGCTTTCACTAATAATGTACTGTAATCCAGAGGACAGAGGAGGGTTTTGTATCTGTATTGGACGTAGAGGATTGGAGAAGTAAAAGTCTGTGTGGGAAACACCAAAATCTGCAAAACCCATTAAATCCAATGATGGCGTCTTCACCGCCCCCTTTTCTGACAGCAGATTCTCTTTATTACACCAGCAGGGAACCTCGGAGAGGAGGGTAGAATCCACCCGATCCCCACCCACTCTTACTCACACACACACACCATGTTCAGTTTATGATATATTAGGGGATACTGCATAGAATTACAGTCGGCACCAAGAGAATTAACCTTAACCACTATGGCTACATGTCTAACCTTAACCCAGACTAGATGTGGAGCGCCTCTCATTTAAACCAACCTCAACCAAAGACCTAATGACCTAATTACCATATTAAAAATAAGCTCTCATCTTAACCAGTAAGCTCTTTATCACGCTGAGTTGGCAAAATGGTCTCAAAAGGATATTTAAACCAGACCACACACACTTCACACTATGTGCATCTCTTGTCTGAGGGTCTGGTCCATTAGGGCAGGTAACCTATCCTATACTGCAGGTGTATGTTGCGTGCATTCTTCCCATGGTAGCATGGCATCTCAAGAAAATGGGCTCAAGAAGCAGAACTAAGTGATTCATGATGTTATTACCTTTGAATGTGCTCCCGAGGTGAGTTACAACAGTGGTCCGGTGGAAACATTTAATCTTGTCCTCGAGCGAGTGAATCTACGGTGGAGAAACACACGCATGCACAGATTAATCACTTAAAAAAAGGCTATTTGACCCCCAGTGGGTTCATTCTATGCATTAGCCTAATTGTTGCATTGGACGCAAGCACAGCATTTTGTTATCATCCTCAGGGGATGTTTGTGAGAATGACCAAGTGTGTGAGAAAAAGAAAAAAAAAAAAACTGTGGGAGGTGTGATTGTTTATAGGGTTAAACCAAATGTAAACAGATGTGCTTTGTAATTAAGTTGATGCAGCAGGAGAGCAGTAGCTCGGTTTTCGCCGGAGGCCACAGAATCCTGGGAATACACGGCATGGGATCTTCTGTTTGTCCCCACGAAGAGCCCAAAACTCACTCTCTCAACATAGCCCTGCTCCTTTAGGCGAGCCTCGCTCAGCAAAGACGTCTTCTCGGCGAGATGAGCCTGAGGAAGGGAAGGGCAGGACATTAACGTCACTGAGGACTGGAAGGTTTATGGAGGAACAAGTCATGCAAAACAGAAATCCTGTGCGTCTATCACTGATACATGGTGTAATAACAAAACTATTATAGAGACTGGAATGATAGGGATCCTAGAAACATTAAAACCAGTGATACTGGAGCCAGCAGACATACCTGTAGGTCCTCTGTGCTCATCTGTGCCCAAATAGAGAAGGGGGAAAAAGGAAAAAACTATATGTTACAATAGAATAAAAAAGTGAATCAACAATAAAATAGGAATTCAAACATTCAATCAATTATGGCAGAATAATAATGAAAACTAGGGAAGTAATGTCAATAAATCCAAAAGAGAAAAAAAGGATAGTGATAAGCTATGCACACTCTTGTGCACTCATTGCATCCAAGTTTGAAACACTGTCAAAAATCCCAAGATAAGACTAAAGCTAACAAGTAACAAGTATTGTTAATCCGTATTAATCCACTGCTGAAATTAGTTTCCAAGAAATAGGCAACTTAGTCCAGTATCAGCCAGGTTTTTAAATTATAGAAACCATAGATTTTTGGGAAACATTTTAGGAGCCACATACAGATGGAAGACGTTAGAAAGGCCTGAGATATTTAAGTGGGTTTTCATCTTTTAAATGGTATATTATAACAATACAACTGGAGAATAACACCTGCTTTATCTTCTTAATCTCTCTGCAGTTCCATGTCTAAACTGTACTTTAGTTTTGGTCTGCTCACTCTATAGAGAGACACACTGACCTTCTGTCTAAATGAATAATGGTTTGTGAGGCCCACAGCAAGGAAAGGCCTCCCCGAGCATGAACCCATACAATCCACCATAAAGTTATTACCTCACTGGGGAAAAATGCAACCTAGAGAGCAGCGTAACTCTTTGTGTTTGTGTGCATCTGGAGTGGAAAAAGGTAGAAGAATGAGCACGAGGGTCTCATGGCACCTCAACACCTGGGAAACGCGTCTCCCCGGAGTACAGTCGCTCTGTCTGACCCCTTCCCAGTATGCACATCTTGCCTGTGAGTATTGCTGCGGTATAAATCTCAGGCCTAGAATCACCTCGTCTGATGATAATTGAGAACAGGGATCGAGGCTGGCTGCTGCCTCGCAATCTCTGTTTTCTGAGGGGGGAAACATTCCTGAGTGATTCAAACGAGCTCCGCCGGCATCCGGCGCACTTTGGAGAGCAGCCACACGACTGGAGCGAGACACTGATCAGAGCAAAGTATGCGAGGAAACCGTCCCCGAGCATTTAGGCGGAATCCTTCAATTACGGAGCAGGACAAAGGAAAAGTTAACCGATACCTGCCAAGGCTGTTAACTCAGATGTGAACTTTTGAATGATAAGGTTTCTGAAAGCCCACTTGGAACGGACACAAAATAATGGATTAGTCTAGCTTTTCCCAGATATAGAGGGGGAGCTCGAAAAATGATTTCACACAGCCATTGTTATTTCATGCAGACATTGTAAAGTGACTCCACAGTGACTGATGATTTCAACAGAATCTCCAGTCTTGTATATAATGGACTTTAATGGCTGCAGGTATGATTTTCTACATCTGTGCAAATGTAAAAATGTTCCCAACACACGCCAGCCAACAGATGTCTGACCCGGTGAATATGTATGGCGGGTCAGACATGTCTGTACCTCGGTAGTGTCTTGGCACTTGGCTTGCAATTCCTCCAGTTCTTTCTGAACCTGCCACACTCTGTTCCCCATCTCCTCCTCCCGACTCTGAAACGTACAGAACAACGGCTGAGTCATTTCCTATGTTTCATCTCAGCATCACAACTCAAGTATGTCCGTCTAATCACCTACTGCTGTATTTCAGACCTTCTTAATTATGTTTGGAGACAGTAAGGGAGACAATTTTATACCAGACGCCGGCTGCTCTTAAGTAGTCACCGTTTTCCAAATACATATCATTCAGGAAGCGTTCGTCGATGATTAAGTGAGTTTTTAAGACCAGCGGCTCCCCCAAGGAGGGGGCTGCCAGAGGATATGTGGACGGATTGTGAAGTAGTAGAATTTATGATTTCATTAAATACATATCCACATATTATGTCAGCTATAAAACACGTGATGAAGAATGTGTGAAGACTACTACTCTCTGCAAGCAGAGAAGTGAACTGAAAAAATGAATGGTAAAAAAGATGAATTAATTACAAAAAGGTCATGGACATTTTTTCTTTTTAAGTAACTGACAAATACTGACTGCAGCTGCCAACTCGTGTAGCGATAGCTTACAAATGGCAGGTGGGATTTTTTTACCTGTAAAACCTCTTCATATTTCTTCACAGTTCTGTGCAAATCATCCTCCTTCTCGCCGATCGCCCTCCGCAGCTGACTGGCCTCGTCGCGGTGGCTGGTGATGAGCTCTTCCTCTACAGTCTGGGCCTTCGCTGCGTCGGGGAAGAAGGGAAAGAAGCCAAAGTTAGCACCTAAAACATAACCAAATTCACATTCCAAACCACTCAGCCATCAGGAACGTAACGGCATTTAATCATGAACGAAACAAGGTCATTTATGGTGCCGTTTCCAAATTTGATTTAATCAAACATTGAGATTAAGAATGCCTCCTGCTTCCATGTGGTCATTTGATTTACCACTTGAAGGCAGCTATGTGGTGGCTTAAAACAGAGGGACACTGTCGTATACTGAAATTATTTCACCCCGACAGAAGACTTGTTTCCCCACGCTTCACAACACAGCTGTAAATCTCCTCTGTTTAATTTCATGAATGGGTAATTATTTTCTCACCAATGGCCTCCTTCACGGCTGAATCGAGCTCCCTCTCTCTCAAAGCCATCTGTGTGTTGAACTCCCTCATTAACTGCTTGATAGCAGAATTGTGCTTCATCTCCACATCTTCCAACTCCAGTCTACGAGAGCAGAAAACAAAGGAAGCGCATTAAAATCGGACAAGAAACCCATTGCAGCCTCTTGGAGGTTAGTTGTCATTTACCTTTTTTCATTATGAATTATCATAAACTTACTTCAGCTTCTTCTCGTTCTCCTCTGACAACTCTCTCTTCATGTATTCGAGGTCCTGTTCGTGCTCCTTCCTCAGCACCCGGATGTCTTTCTGGAGCCTGACGAAGTCTTTGTGGACTTTCTCCTTCTCGTTCTTCAGCTGACTCAGGTTGCTCTTGAGAGACTCCAGAGAGTCGACGTCCGAGTCGTTCTCCATCTCCGTTTGCATCCTGCTCGCCGTCTGCTGTGCGCTGCTACACTCCACCTTCACCTCAGACTCAGGTCCTGATGGATTTGCTAAAGTTGCCTGTAGTTTATCGAGCTGGGAATCTTTCTCGCAGATTTCTTCTTTCAGGCGACTCATTCCTGCCAGAAGGTTTTCGTTCTGCTCTTCTGCTTCTTTTAGCTTTGCCTGTATTTCATGTAGTGTCGATTCTCTGAGCTCCCCATGTTGCGCTGCATCTCTCTGAAGTGAGGACAGCTTCTCTTCATACGAGCATCTCAGTTCCTCTAAAGACCTTTCTTTCTCGAGCTTCTCGTTGCTCAGAATCTGCTCGAGTTGCTTCTCCTGCTCTTCCTTAAGCTTGACGAGAGCTTCCTCCAGTGATTTTGTTTTCTCCTCAAACGTTTCTGTGAGCTGTTTGCCGGTCGCTTCGTTGCTCTTAACATCCTCCAGGCTAGTCTGAAGAGCCTTGATCGCCTGCTCTTTTTCCTCGAGCTGCGAGGTTAGCTGCTTTTTAATCTGACCGATTTTCTGCTCGGCTTTCTTCTTCAGCTCCGATATTTTCCGAGCGCTCTCCGCAGATATCTTCTCTTCGGCCGCCTTCAGACTCTCCTCTTTGCTCTTGACCATCTCATCTTTCGTCCTTTCAAATTCCTCCCTTTGACTCTCAAGCTTGTGCTTACACTTTTGGTTGTCCTCTTCGAGGGAGTGCAGTTTTTCCACCATCTCCTGCTCCAAATTCCCGTTCTGAGTGCACTGCATCTGGGTCTGCTGCAGCTGCGTCACCAGCTCTCTCTTCTCACTCTCCCGGATGCTGTGTTGCTGTTTGAGGTCAGCCGCGAGTTGTTCGCACTCCTTCGTCTTTAAGGCCAACTGCTCCTGAAGCTCACCCAGTTGACCGATGCAACTCTCCAGCTCGGAGGCGAGTCCGCTGACCTTCTGCTCCTTCTGGCTCAACACCTGGTCCATCTCAGACTTGCTGATGGACTGATTGTCAATACTTGCCGTCAGCCTTTGCAGGGCTTCATTCTTCTCGGAGATTTCTCTCTCCAGCTCATCAAGCCTGGTCTGCAGGGATGTAATAGTCTTGTCATTCTGCGTGAACTTTGTCTCCGTCTCCCTCTCGTGCTCAGACAGACTCTTCTTGAGAACGTCTGCCTGCTCTAAAGCAGACTTCCTCTCCTGCTCTAATCTCTCAACGGTCTCCTCCATCCGGGCAGCAGCTTGTTGCCTCTGCTCCGTATACTGCCGGTTCAGCTGATTTATGGCTTCCTCCTTCTCTTGCATGCTACTCGCTTGCTGATTTTTCAAGTCGCTGATGATGCTTTCCAAGTCGCTGATGTGCAACTTGTTGGTTTTCATACTTTCTGTCATGAGTCTGTTCGCTTCACTCAGCTGCTCAATCTGCAGAGCTTTCTCCCCGACAGACTGAGAATGATTCTCTCTCTCGTGTGTTAAGGCTGTGACACGCTCCGTATGAGCGTTAACCTGAGCAGTCATCTGGTCTAACGATATGCATAGATTCTTATTCTCCTCCGTCTGCTGGCGGAGACTCTCCTCTAAAGTGCAAATTCTATCTACTTTTGTGAGGATGGCGTTTTTGAGATTAACTACATTTTTCTGACTACGGAGCAGCCTGTCTTGCAGCTCTTTCAACCTACATTCGACCCTTTGACAGAGTTCATTAGATCCACACTCCACTTTAGACTGCACCTCCTTATTGTAATGCTCCATTTGGTTTCTGATGGTCATTAACTGCTGCTGGAACTCTGCTTCCTTGGCTTGTAGCTGAATGGCAGTTTCCTCAATTTGTCTCTGCAAGTCCTCCCTTTCCTTACATCTGGATCCTTCCAGAGCTTTACGCTGCTTCTCCGTTTCCTTCAACTTCCCCGACAAGGTCTTTAACTTCTCTTTGTTCTCTTCTTTCATCCTGTTAAGCTTGTCTTGGAGGGTGTTCCTCTCGTTCAGAGCCTGGTTAAGGTTCCTCTCCACTGACTCCGTTTGCTGCTTGAGCAACGCCTCACTTTGAGACAAACTCTCGAGCTTCAGCGCTGCTTCGTTAAGCTCTTCTTGCAGCTTCTGCACAGTGGTTTCTCGAATGGCCAAGTCCTCCTTTAAATCCTTTATTTCACACGACAGTTGCTCGTTCTCGTCTTTGCGTCTGACGAGTTGCTGAGAAATCTCCTCCAGTTCCTGAACCTTCTCCTGTACTATGAGTGAATGTTTCTCCGTTAAGTCTTCCTCCTGCAGTCCTAACTTCTCCTGCCAACGACGCTCCAGCTCCTGAATCCCATGCTTGTGTGTGTCATGCAGCCTCTCCACCTCCTCCTTATGGTTAGGCCTGCAGCTCTGACATTGCGCTGCTGAGGCCTTGGGAACTTTTTTGGGACATCTCGACAATTTTCTCTTGTACCTGTTGCTCCGTCTGCTGAAGCTCTAGATCCTTCTTTGCAAGCTCCTTCTTCATGTTCTCTTCATTCTGCTGAAGCTTTTTCTTAAAACTCTCATGCATTTCTTTGGCCTTGTTTTTAAACTTTTCCATTTTTGTTTCCTGTGTTTTCAGCTTGGCTTCCATCTCAGTTATTGTGTTTTTCAACTTCTTCTCATGGGCAGCTTTCTCATCATCCAGCTGTTTCTTGAGGCGATTTTCTTCTCCCGTTTTAGTGTTCAGTTCTGCAGTAAATGACTTCTCCTTCTCCGAGAGCTCCTTTTGGGTCTGCTGGAATTGATGCTCTAGTTCTTGAAGTGACTTCTCTTTCTGTTGGCAGTCATTCTTCGCTACTTCCAACTGACGCTCCAAATCTGTCAAATCTTTCTTACACTGATCCAGATCCTCTGACATCTTATTTAACCGTGCGTTCGATTCCTTCAGGCTCCCACTTTCCTGCTGGGATTGTGAAAAACTGTTCTGCAGCTCCTCCAGTTCCTTAACCTTGACATTGAATTCATGTACAGTGGAACGCGATTCCTCTTGTAGTGTTTTTTCTCTTAGGTTGTGTTCTTTAATTTCCTTTTCCTTTTCCGTGAGAACAATCTGTAACGCGTTAAGTTCCTCCTTCAGAGTTTTCTCCATACCTCCGAGTGACTGCTCGTGCTCCCGTTTGATGTCTGCGAGCTCGGCGTTGTGCTTTTCCACGTGATCGTGAAACCTCTTCTCATGTTGCAGTTGAGCTGAACTCTGAGCATCTTCAGCAGCCACCAACTTCTCCTCCAGAAGCTGTTTACTTTTCAAAGCCTCAGAAAGTTCCGCGGAAACTGCCTCCAGCTCTGCCCGCTTTGCATCCAGTTTCTCCAAAGTTTTCTGGTTCATGTCTTCCACATGTGCTTGGAACTGCACTTCTTTATCTTTCACAAGGGTCTCCACTTCAACCCTGTGTTTTTCCTCGAGCTCCTGAAGAGCAGCGTTATTCTGCTGGGTTAGGGTGCCCTTGTGCTTTTCCAGCTGCTCCTGGTGCTTTTCCTCTAATGCAGCGATTTGCTCTTTGTGTTTAACCTTCAGCTCATCCAACTGACTGGAAAGTTCAGGGGACGTTGTTGGAACGTCTTGTGAGATCTTCTCCAGGGAGCTCTCCAGCTCCAAAACCCTCTGCAATCACAAACGTAGGTTGTCAGATTATTCACTAAAGTTAATCATTCAGAGACAACTATTATAGCACTTGTATCCCTCATTTCATGTGTCATTACTTGAATAAAAAAAAATATCTACAGGAGTTAAAAATACCAGGTAGTAACATTCATCATCATTTATTACCTGACCAGTATTTCAGTATATGATTTTCAGCTGTGTGTTCCTCCTTAGAGTTTACCAACTAAATACCCGAGACACATAATATAGATAGATATAGTTTTGTATGTCAGTTAAAAAGGAAATTAACAAGGATTTGAACCTCAGCCTTAATTCATAATTCGACCTTTAACCTACATTAAAAAAAACTGTGAAACAAACAACTTACAGTTCTTGAAGCTTCCAGCTCCAACTGTATCTCTTTAACCCTGTTATCAGCTTCAGTCCTCAGAGCCGTCTTCTGTAACTCTACATCCTCCAGAGCCAGAGAGGACTGCTGTTCCCGCTCTTTGCCTAACTTGGAAAACTCCTCTTTGCATTGCTCCTAAATACACAAGCAGCACAAACGGGTCACATCAAAATCTAAAAGTGATTGTTTTTGATCTTCACTACGTTGAAATACATTTGTACAATGAATAAAACCTTTGGCACATACCACCGCTTTGTTGATTCTGACACTCATCTCTTCTTCTTTAGCAGCCAAAGCTTCACTGTGCAGTTTTTCCATATTGGCGATCGCTTCCTCTGATGATTTCTAATAATGTTAATAATAATAATTACAAAAAAACTGATTAATACTTTACAGCATATCATGCATTACAAATATCAACAAAATGAATCAAAGTTAATTAAATCAAACAACAAAAATTTGTCTTCCACGTCATTAGTGGAATAGTCAATAAGAGTTTGCTGTTGAGTAATTTCCTAATGGAAACACTTAAATTGGTGAGTCAATATTACCAATTATCTTCTGTTAAATGCCTAAGAAACACAACCAAAAGAGCTAATTCAAAGGGTAAAGCCTTTCCCTTCCACACCTTCATGATGGTGACAACCTCCTGTTTGACCCGCGTGAGTTCCTGCTGCAGACTCTTCCTCTCTTCTTCACTGGCCTTTTCAACGTCTTTCACTCGCTCCTCAAGCTGAACCTGCAGCTGTTTCCGGGCCTCGTCCGCTCTCTGAGCTGCAGCCAACGCACGTTCAAGTTCTTCAAATGCTTTGAGAGAGAGAGATGGGGGACAAAATGAGCATTAACATATCAAGAAGGGACATTTACATGTACACTTTTTCCCCGAAGTGGATTCCACTCACCGGATTTCTCAGCCTTTTCTTTCTGCTCCTGTAATTCTTCCTTCTGGGTCGTAGCCTGCTGGAGCCTGGAGCGTAGCTGTGCCACCTCCTCTTCTTTCATTTCTAGTGTCTCGTGCATCTGGCGCTTTGTCTCAGCAATAACCATTCCCTGAAAGCCAGCAAGCAATCAAATGTAATCATGTTTTTAACTGAATGATGCAAATGAATTGACATGCTGACATTGAAGTGTTGTGTTTTACACTCTAACGCAAGTTTAAGTGTCTGAAGCTGCTTTTGACTTTAAGTGCTTTGAGCATTCCTCACACAGATCTCTTAAGCTGCTGCCCATCGTGCAGAGCTAGGGTCAAAGCTTTAAGGGAAACAATATGGGACTTCAAGGTGTCTCACTTATTTACTCTGTGGTAGAGTAAAACAAACAAACAAAAATGTCTGAATCTGCAGGATCTTTCAGCCTCACTCACCTTGTCCTGCTCCAGCTGTTCAATGAGGTTCTTGGCATCACGCAGGTGAGTGATCAACTTAGTCTTTTCTGCTGTGTGCAGTTCCTATAAACACAATACATGTGCTTTTGGTCAGATAACTTCAAAATTAGATGTTTTCTGCACCCCTTTGTTCAGATCACCACCCAGGATGCCTCGCCCACAAGCCAAATAACCAGAGAGTGTATACAAGACTAGCTAAACCAACAAGCCGACCTTAATTACAGCCCAGTTCAGCAGCAGTGGCATGAAGTGTCTCTGTGGCACCACTGTGTAACCAATGGTTACTAAACAGGAAATGCTAAGCTGTGTGTATTTCTCTGTTGCTTCATCCATGTGTGTCATGCAGGCTTTGGGTTTATAGGTTAAAAGAAAAAGACAATACAGGATACAATACTCAGAATAATAAATATCATATAAATAATACATTCAAAAATCTTGAGCTGAGGGTCTGGATTTGTAGACAGATGGCCTGTTTTATGAGATATGTGTCTGAGGCAGGGGATGAGCAGAGTACAGCCCAGCAGTTCCAGGATGTCTTCATGCTACTTAAAAGGGCTAACCGCCTGTTAACCTCTGCTTTTCCCGACACAGGAAAAGGCCCCGTTCCCAAGAAGACTGCAGATACAACACAACAAGCATGGCAACAAATGAAAGCAAGTCCATCAGCACACATCCCGGGCGGGCCGTCTATTATTATAACAGTGTCTCTGTAACTAACAAACATTCTCCATCAGACGCTGCCAAACATCATAGCAGCTATGGACAAGCTGAACAAGCCGATCATTCCACTGGAGCTAAATGTTGTGAAATCAATGAAAACAATTGCTCAGTCGTGTCACGTTGACATGACATGAGCCCTCGCCCTGGAGCCTCGCCAGAGAATTTGGATGTTCGGACTCTGAGAACCACAGCAATCCAATGTGTCCCTGAGATAACTGAGTCGCATTGTCAGTGGACCAGAAAGACTCTGGCAGACATTTTGCAGCAACATTAATTACCCTAAACAGTAAACAAACTGCTGGCAGTCATTTGCAGCAACTCAGCCCAGCCTCATTTTAATCAAAGTCTTAAGAATTCTGCTTTGAAATATATGGTTACTTTGTACTTTTGAAAAAACTTATTTACAAAGTCATAATGAGTACAAGCAGATATCATCTAAAATTCACTGATCTATTTGACTGAAAAGCATCCAAATATTGAGTTTGACTGTGGTGGAAACTCTTGCATCAATGCTGCTAAACATGGGTTCATCTTCACCTTCATCTTCTCCAGCTCCTGCAGTCTCTCCTGCAGCTGCTCCTGCAGAGTTTCATTCTCACTCCCCAGCTGGGCGCTCCGCTCCTTGTGTGTTCGCATCACTTCTTTGCACTTCTGCAGCAGGTTTTCCTGCCTCTTCACTCTCTTCTGCAGAGCCTCCATGAGTTTGGTTGGATCACCGTTGCCCTCTCCTGCCCAGAAAATAAAATGCACTGGTTAAAAAAAGTATTACACCCAACTATTCTAATTTAACTTTCATACACAGTAACTCCTAACCAAAAAAAAAAAACATAAATGACTTAGATTACCCTCCGTGACTTCAGGCTCGATTCCTTGCTCCTTCAAAGGACTTTGTATGGAAGTGTTTGAGTCTGAATATGCATCTTCACCCTCAAGTGGAACAGCACCATCAGAGACCATCTTAGTTCGTTTCTTCAACAGAGCAACCTGTCAGAAAGAGCAAGCATGTCAGTTAGAGAAATAGACCTCCATCTGACTCCTTAATCGTGTACATTTAACTTTTAATACACTTAATTTTCCTTTGTTTTGTGTTTTTATTTGTACTGTGTTGCAAAGTGAAATTAAGCAATTAAGTTCTTTGGTTTCCTTATAATTTCTGTTAATCAGTCATGTTTGTTTAAAGTCCTTTGACGGAGCACATGTCTATATGTTGTTAAATTATAATTATATTTTTGATAATGTGTGTCATAAAGAACACATTTAACGTTTACAGAAAGGTGTATTGTCTTAAGAGTTAAGAGAGTTGAACATATAGCTGCAAGCTTCCCCACATAAAAGCCATCTCCACCAACACTCACCTGTGTGTGGAGTACACTGATCATCTGGTCTTTCTCTTCCAGCGCAGCATCAAACTCTTCTTGGAGGTGTTTCTTGGCCTGCTGATCCATTTGAAGCTCCTAGAGGTCATTCAAGATGTTCACATGTAATTATTTAATCAAAAAGAAGACAAATACTGACCTAGAGTGACGAAAACATTCATAAAACATAGCCCTACCTCCCGTAGCTCCCCTATCCGACGCAGAGCTTTGTCTTGACTCTGACTGAGGATGACCTGAGGGGAAAGAATAACATCTGCTCTGTTCAGGGTGTTTTCCATGTCTGATGAGAAATATAGCCAACATGGTAGTTACTGTTGAAGAAATTACCTGCGTTTTTTCTTTATCTCGTTGAACCGTTCGGTACGTAGTAACCAGCTGTATAATAAGAGGTGGAGGTAAGTAAAAGGGGAATCAATGCAACTTTAGTTATACACTTAACACTGGAATCTTCTAGGAGCCGTCCTCTGCGTGAAGCTCACCTCGGAGTACTTCCCTCTGTACTTCCCCAGGCTGCTCTCCACTCTCATCAGTCGGTGCAACAACTGCTCTTTGGAAAGGGACTCCGCACTTCCTGGTGGCTCCTCCGCCTCGCTCTCGATATCCGAGGGGGGGTCATACGCAGGTGCGCCAGGGGGCTCGTTTTCTCCCAAAGGTGTCAGGGACTCTCGCGATGAGCTTCGGACCAGGTTTTCCTTAGAGGGATAGCGGAACAGGTTTTCTGCCCGACTGGCACCCCCACGAATCAATGACTCCATCGAGGGAACTCTTAACTGCAGTTTCTGGGCAAATGACTGCGTCTCCTCTCTCTGTTGGGAGGATCCAGAAATTGCTTTACAAGCCCATTTTTGACATAGAGTGAGCGTTACAACATTAATGAAGATCAGATGGGTAATAAACGTACATGAGGAGAAGCACTTCCATCCCCGTTGATGCTACCTCTGGGAGATCGTGCTGCTCCTTTCGGGGTGCTCTGCAGATAAAAAGACATCATGAGAGGAGGGAAAACTGTGCAAGTGGACTTGTCCGGGGCCAGTTAGTCATCCACACCCAGCGTGGCTCACCCTGATTACTCTGGAGGGAGCAATATTAGTATTGCTGGGAGCAATGCAGGGGCAATGGGTACCCTCATGCAACTTGGAAAAAACAGAGGGGGGTTAAATACATAAAAGAAGGCATCTCTACTGTACATTAAACAAAAAGGGGTTAACGCTAGACTACAGAACAGCCATGACATCAGAACAAACAGACAAGTTAAAAGTCAAGGAGAGCTGGTATTTGAATTAAAGATGCTTGGCAGTGCCGTGTGCAGCTGTATTACAGGAGAGTCATAATTGAATTAAGTGAACTTTTAGCAGCTTAGTTGGTTTAGTTGACTTGTTAGAAGCAGGATCAGGCTAAGCGAATGTTCTCCTCCCTTGTCCAGCTCCGAGCTACTCCTTCCACTGGATTACTGTGCAAAACATTCCACATTTCTGTCTCCTTTCTTGTGTCAAGGTAAGGTGGTAAGATATCACTTCCAGGGTCTGTGATTGCTTACGATGCAGCAAGAGTAGTACATCATTTGTGGGGGGTGGTGAGGTTTCTAACTAAAATATTAAATGTACTTTCATTTTGTTGCATTAAGGGTCTAAGAAAACAATTAATTTGACTGTAAGTTTGATACAAATAAAATAAAATCAACTCTCCACATAACATACAATACTTACTGAATTGTTTCACTACTTCACCATGTGTGTGGTAGTCCCATGTAGATGCTCATCACCAACCAAGACACGAACAACACTGTTTCGGTACTGCACGTCCAAAGACGCCACTTCCCAATTCTCACAGACAAAGGATGATTGAATACATTTTAAAATGTGGTTCAAAGTCCTGTCACTCACAATAGTAATTTACCTTGAACACGTGCCAACACAAACATAATTCCAAGAACAGAAAGATTCCTTAGCCGATAAAACAAGTCTGTACCGCCAAAATAAAATGTCAAAACCATCAAAATGAGTGAATGAGATAGTTTGATGGGATTATTATAAATGGACTGGATAACGTTAATGGGATGTGACAAAGACATTGTGATGGATTTGAAATACTGGTGTTTAATCACAGGACATGACACTGGTTATATTTGTAGCTGCAACACATTATATTAATCCAGACTGTGGGGCAACAATTCACTGATCTAAAGTGTATTACTGATGAAGTATATCTAGCTGAGGTGTATTAAGAGTTGGGCTCTGAGCAGAGAGTTCAAGACTCAAACATTAAATCTACCCACTTACATACTACAGTATGCCCTGAATGGTGTTAGTCAACAAGTTTTTACAATTAATCTCAATTAAACTATAAAATATTCAAACATTACTAAATATAAACCTAAATCAGTATTTGATCTTAGTGTTTTAATATGGATACACATTACAGGAATTGCAAAAAGCAAGCCAAACTCCTTTTACACAGAGTAGTTAATTAGTAGTCAAAATAAAAAAATATCTATTTAAATGAAACAAACATTTCACATCAAATATATATCTTAGACATTAAACGGGCATACAATATGTAAGCAAAATGATTTTACTGTATGCATGTAAAATGTGTCTGTATCACAAATGATGACGTGTTTTCAAATATCATTTTGCTCTAGTCTTCTTACCGCCTCCACATATGAACACACATCATTTAGTGTTTTAAGATCCACAAGCGCATCTACACAGGTGCTTTGGTTTGTTTGTTTATTTGGAAAAGTTACAAGCAGTTTAACATTTCAACGGCTTCAAATGCCTGCCCGTAGCTTGTAAAATGAAAACGGCAACTCTCCAAATAAACAGACTTGTGGGGAGAAGGGACAAAGGCCACCAGGCAACATAACAGGGTATTGAGGGTCTATAAGGCAAGCAACTAAGGATACCTAAAGACAAGGGAGCAATATTCAATTATGTGACAGATTATAAGAACTGAAAGGAAGGGCAATAAACCAACATATACGGCAGAAAGCACACAAGCTTCTATCCCACAATGTCAACCATAACTCCCATTAGATGCAGGGTTAGCCTAGATATGAGATGCCTTCTTGTTGCTACATCCAAAGGAAACAGGAGACAGAGAGCAGGGAACAAGCTGTCCCTACTTGGGCCACAGTCCTCTACCGATTGCCCAAGGGCACGGAGACGGGAGGAAGGAACGGGGCAAGAGGAGGAGGCGGAGGAGAAAGATGAGGAGGAAGAGACAGGAAGTGAGGACAAACTCACCACACAGGCTACCTGGGCCGTTTGGGGTCGTTTTGAATGGTCCAGAGCAAAGATAGTATACTCAGAGAGAAAAGCGGGCTCTGCTATCATCCCGGCCAGCATCTGACCCCGTCAGTGCAGTTACGGGACGAAAGGTGGGGAAAGGAGAGGAACACAGAGAGCAATGAGAAAAATAACACCATGAGTGTGAAATAGCACTGGAGGGAGTGTCCGGCACGACTGCCCAGACAAGGCTGGCCGACAGAGATGAGATGGAGATGGGAGAGAGAGAGAGAGAGAGACAGAGAGAGAGAGAGAGAGAGAGAGAGAGAGAGAGAGGAAGAAAGGGGGGAGAGAGGGGGGAGGGGAGAGAGAGACTACATGGGATAGGAAGTAAAATAAGTAAAGCAGGGAAAGTGAAACACTCAATCAACATTAATGTTATGAATAACAGTTTGACATCTCTGCATGTAGTCTTAAATTGTGATGAAAAATAAATAGGCCAAATCTGCCTCCAATAAGCAAATAAACAATTTGAGAGATGTCAAAGTGTTAAAGATTTGTGAGGTGAAAAAAAAGATGCTGCGATGATAAGAAGCTTCTACGTTGAGGGCATCAATGGGCCCCAAGTAACAGCAACATATAGGTGCCTTCAACAGATAAGGGGAAGTTGAGGGTAGAAACCTGAGCAAAGGGGGCACTGTCACTATTCCTGTTCAGAGTCTGGCTGTGTTGAAAGATAGAAAGACTGTCATGAATGAGTAATTATGCCCATGTTTTGATCTAGAGATCAAACAGCCAAGACTGCAAACATCCATATCTAAGGAAGCTCTAAAATAGATTAACCAGCGGTTGCATCATCACTCTCACAGTCACGGTCGCCTCGTTGCCGGTCTACCTCTGTCTAATGAATCAAAGAAGTCTTGCATAAACTTGCCCATATCCATTGCGACAAATCACCAAGAAAGACAAAAACTGAGAGAAGGACACAGCAATTACTCATACACATGCTGAAATATGGTCTGCTGTCCACCATTAAAAGGCTCAGACATGTACATACACACAAAGCTTTTTAATAAAAGAACACATTATGATATTTGGCCCGGTTCTCTTAAGGACGAACATCGAAAATGCCCTGAATTGTATCTAAACGTCAATGTCACTGTCCCATGTGACAATAATACATGCAGTTAAATGGAGGGGAAAACTTAACAGACCATACCTGTATATGATGAGATTACAGTTGGGATTGCTCTACAACAACAGTTATGACAATGTTATTCCGGCTCACATGTGCTCATGAATTCATAAGGACCCAATGATGACAAAGCTCAATCATCTGTTGCCTGAAGTAACTCGAACAGGAAAGGATTCAGGAAATATGCTTCGGGAATAAGAGCAGGGGATAACATGCATATTTTATCATATTAAACATTCTTTGAAAACTGGAAGCACTACTTGGTCACTGATTTGCTTTCACTTGGCACAGCAATCAAAAAGGGTTTGTTATTGAGGGAGCATTAAGCGTAACGAAACACATGACAGAAACATGACTCCGTTACAAATTAGAATACAAACTGGGGAAAGAACATGTCATCTCTTTAGGCTGCAGTTTGAGCTCAAAGATATTAAACACATATATATCAGAGGCTGACCCAACGCTCACCTCTCTGTCACTTGGAGTGGGCGAGTCTTCATAATTAAACGGGGGCGTTTGACTGCTCCGCCGGTCTCCACTGCCAATCTGTTAAAATAAATCAAATAGTATCTGAAAAACATCCCTCTCTGCAAATTAAACAGAATCACAACATTGCTCTTCTTTATTGGTCTGCTAAGGGTTGCAAAAATGATAGTATAATGATAATAATGGTATTTTGATTCCCTGACGTACAATAATTTATTACTGCTGTTTTCCTAAACTAACTTTTCTTGTCATTGTACACTACTGCTTATCAATCTTCACCTTTGAACCCAATCCAACTTTGGTTTTTCAGCAAGACAATGAGTGTTGTAAACAGCAAACATAAGTCCAAACAAGAGCAATCCAGAGGCAACAGAAAATAGACAAAAATATGGCTACGCACTATGGCAAAGTGCTTTTTACATATGAAGCAAACATTGCAAAGGATTGGTCACACAATTAGTTGCAAGGGAGGTTTAACAAACAACACTAATATGTGGGTTAGAGATAAAAAACGTACACCAGATCTCTAGAGAAGCCAAAGCATTTTTGCTTAAAATACAGCAGGAGAGTTTAAAGATTTATAGGTTATATCCAAAGAAGTGACAAGCTGCGGTGGCATATTAATGACAGGTTGAACCTGACCAGCAGGGTTATGATGAACCCATCTACAAACCACAGATACGCCCGAGTCAAAGCAGCTTTGTAGTGGTATTTGTAATGCTTATTTAGGTTAACTTGAATTTCTATTTATATAGTTTAAAATACGTCGGACGGTGCTTATTTGTATGTGTCAAATACAGTTTACAGCTGACATCCATGTCAAACACAAGCGACATTGAACAGGCACGCCCATACTATCTGTGTCTGAAACAAGATCCATGAGTAGTGTTTTGGCCACGATGAAGTTCACGGTTGGCTGCCTGTTTTTCTTCTTTTTTTTCTCTTGTCTACCTTGGGATGACGCGATATTACCAGCTACAGGTTTCCTTGAACGCACCTAACTAGCAGCAGCTGATGATAGCTAAGTTAAGCAGCTAATCGTTTAGCATGGTGCTAACGTTTAGAAGAGGGCAAAAGGTCCAACTGAGAATACACGTAACCAAAAGTTGACAGCTTATTAACATAGATCAATGAGACATTACTAAAAAAAAGCAGTTCCAAAATATGAACAATGTCGTGTCAGAAACGACAGCTAGCAATTCGCGAGCACCTCAGCAATGTAAACAGACGTTAGCGTAGCTAGTTAGCTTGCCAGCAGCACAACAACCAACCTGGGCCTGCTGTGGTGACTGCGCATTCCTCTGCGGGGACTGCTCCTCGTTTATCCTCTGCTTGAGTTTTTTAAACATCTCGTCACGCCGATGTCGCTAACAGCAGACGAGCAGGTGACTACTACGCGGCGGTGGTGTACTTTGTTTAGCCTGACATCCAGTCCACCTCAGTGCTAGACTTCCTTGTTCGCTTCTGGTAATCCAGCAGGTGACAGGGCTCTCTGCGCATGTGCGGCCAACGTGGAGGAAAACTGATACGTCACGAGTTAAAGGGCCAGTCCGGACTACAGCGCCCCTCCTGGAGAAGTCCTCCTGTGTTTTTTTCCCCATATAGCTGGGTTTATTAGACTATCATGTTGGATGTTTTATATAATTCCAGCCCACTGGCACTTAAGCTTTTAGTTTAGTTGCAATTTACGCTCCTGATAGTGGTTGATGTCATTGGCTGGCATGCAAAATTAGTTTATACATCAGTATTTTATGAGCAGGCCTTTATAATGCTCCTTATATGAGGAAAAATTAGCCTACAAGCTGACTTTACTGGTCACCAGAAAATTAGTTACAATTACAATGCTTAGAATAAAGTTATGCTTTTATAACTGTCTTTCAAATGGAGCTACATCATATGTTTGGCTGAAATATGTTTTCATTCAGTGATAAGATTTTGAAAGTTTAATGATGGTGCTACAAACTTATTATAAGTACTTATTATTTATGCAATATCTAATAGATAACTGTATTGGATACAAATTCTATGTTGCATTCTTATTTATATTCTTGTGATACCTCAAATCAGTATATGGTTCACTCTCTCTTTCTTATCCCTTTAATCATCCTCATGCAATTTGGGTTAGAATAGAACTAAACTAAAATCCCACCTACATGTACCAAGTATGAATAGACAAAACTAAACAAACTTACATATTTAAAGACAAATGGTGTTTCAGGGGCCTTGCTTGGACAGAAGAGGGCACTGTATTAAATGTGTTTTACTGGGATTTTGCCCTTTCAAAGCACAACTATCAAGACTTACATAATGTATCATATTGTATGTGCTATCAAGTTTTCAGAATTGGTACTATATATATCATGGCTCAAAGAAGACACATTATTTTCTCTTTATTCTTTGGTAGTGTCACAGTGTAGCCCATACAGCTTTCCCCCCCTGGTATTTAATGGTTTTGTGCTATCTACACCTCAACCAGTGTCCAACATTTATAATCTTGTTAAACCTGTTCTTTGTTGAATACACCTGCTGCTCCAGAGTGATTTAAAAATATTGTATCTTTGCTCTTCGGCATGTTCCACCATGTCCTTGGGTAATAGAATGAAAACTGACACAGAAGTTGATAGAAAAGATGACTGTGGGTGTACTCATGGTTTAAATAGGTGGTATTTTCCTCCCTTTGGTATCTGTCCTTGTGCAAATATTTGAAATAATCATTTCAGTCGGACTTGGCTGTCTGGTGGAGAAAGAATCCATGCCATTGGGGCACCAAATCCATTAAAAATGAAGACTAAAAGGAAGATGTGATTTGCATGTTTTCACCATTCAGGCTCTAATGCTTGTGCCTCAGCAGGGCACTTGATCTATGAGGGGTGCCTGGAACAGTGTGTATGAACGATGGGTGGTTAACAGCAGTGCTGGAGGTCTCACATAGCACGCAGCAGTTTTACCCCGAGGCATAAGGCAGAGAGGAAAACGGGAATCTGCTGCTGTGTGTCTGCTGTGGCTGTTTTGTCTAGGACAGCAACTTAGTTTTCTCATTTCTGTGCAGTAAGAACATTAAAATCTGATGACTTGTTTTGTAGGAATTTAATTGTTGTAATTATTTAAAAGCTATGCTCAGAAAAAAAAAAACAGCCGGTTCTAACCCGATATCTACTTTTCTATCTTGCATGAATTCTCTGGGTCGCTCCGCAAACTTACAACCACCTTGACAGCAAGGGGAGACCACTCATCACATTCACATGGAGAGAAATGTGCACCTTAAAGTCATTACTGACCACACAATGGAGACCGGATCGATGAGGAGAACAGCTACAACTCCCCCGTGAAGTTTATTGATGCCCATTATAAACATATGCAGGACAGCACTCATTGTCGTGAAAAGCTTCCAGCTTTACATGTAATTGACTCTCTGGAGGAGACTCCCTCCGGAGAGAACGAGCCAAACTGATTAAATATTGAGAACCTCTTTGATTTGACCTTGCTTGTCACAACTTTTTCTGACCTGCCCTCTAAAAATAACCTCTCCACAATGCAAACCGGATCCTGGCTGCGTCTCTTTTCCCAGCCTGGAGGTTGGCCATCCGAGGAAGCCTCTCTCTCTCTCTGCTGCCATGTCTCCTCATTATTATAGACACAGACTCCTGCAGACTCCATTTTAATACGTCAAAAGCAAATGTAATCAGGGACACTCTCCTGGAAATGTAATTCACAAGTCAACTTCACTTTATGGGAATGTAGTTTTTGGCAAATGAGGCTGACCTCAAACTAGCAACTGGGCAGCCTTGCCTAGTTAGACATGTCCTTCTATATGAGTCTGCAGTTTATTGAGTTGTGCAATTAATTCTGCAAAACACTGACAATCTGCTCAGATTGAGCATCGTGTGTGTGTGTGTGTGTGTGTGTGTGTGTGTGTGTGTGTGTGTGTGTGTGTGCAGAGTTCATACCAAGAAATAAAGCAGCTTTTAGTTAAAAATGCCAATGAGCTACTTATTTTTACCCATATTTTTTAAATACAAATTCCCTTCATTAAAATGCGTCAGTCTTGTGCTGAGGTTGCTGTAACAACTGTTTTGGACACTGACTGATTAAGGGCTGGCAGTCTGACCATGCTTTGCCCCTTTCCCCACCTCCCATGGTGCCATCATCTGGTTGTTTCGTGCCCATGCCTCCTGTCACAGTGAGGCCGTGCCAGCTTGAAGAGGTGGCTTGCTCTGTGGGTTTGTGTCTCATTCACACCCCGTTGAAAACGTCGGTAGGATTTGCAAACCTCTTCATGTAAGCCTTTTAATGAGCATCCGGTTGGAAGTCAGCTGATTGACTTGGTAATGCAGTGATGAAGGTGTGATGAGGTCAAAATCAGCAAAAAAAGTGAATAAACAGTGAGTAAAACTGACTTTATGTGTGTTGGCGTGGTGGATTGAAGGCGAATCTGTAAATGAAACAATGATCTCTATTGTATTTTTTTTTTTTTTAATGATGCAGCATGATGTATGTAGTTTAATGTAGGGTGGTTCCACTAGATGGAGCTACCCGTGCATCGCAACACACCCACTTTACTCAGCAAAGGATGAGGCTTTGTGGCCCGTTAGGCAGATTGTAAGACTTTCACAGCTGACATTTCAACCCATTATTGTAGGAATAGCACAGATGTTAAATCCACCCAGCTACTAATAACAGTAGCTTTTAGTCTGTTATGTCTATGTCACAATATGTAGACCAGGATTTTCATGTTCCACAATTAACATGCTAATTTTTCAGATTTTTGCAGAACATGTTGGACTAAGAACAACGGTCGGCTTGTGGCCTAGTTTCTCATTTCTTGTACTTGTGGATGTCTTCCTGATGTCTGTATTCCCAGTGAATATAACCTTCAATATTGTGTGGCTGAATCAGAAAAATAATATAATAAAAAATAAGACCACAGTCGAAACAGGAAGTTTTGTCCAAAAGGGCGTAAGCTGGAAGTCAGGATGCTGATGTCGAGTTTCTAGAGGGCAGCTGTGTCTAAAGGGCAGGTATTCTACCGCATACTGGGAGGCTAATTAGTGAGTTTAGAGAAGAGCAAACAAAGGTCTGATGCTGGTATGGGAGGGAGTGACACAAGAGGTTAAAGCAAGGTATTTGTAAGAAGAATAACACACTCTTCCTGAGATGGAAAGTTATATTACTAAGCAATAAAACAAACCCTTGCTCACCCAGGAGTACATCTTCTGTCTCATCCCGTGTGACCACGGTGGCGAATGCTACTAAATTAGAGAAGGTTTACTGACTTTAAGATTCTTCTTGACGCTACTGTGAAACTACATTTAGTTGAGCATTGTCCTGTAATTGCCATTTTCGGCTACAGCGTCCTCTGTTCAGGAAATGTTGCGCCGTCTCCCTTTAATGGCTGGCAGAGAGAACACAGCGGAAAGGTTATGATAAAATATGGTCCGATGGTCTTCCCCCCCAGGCTGATATGAGACATTGGCCAAACGAGAGAGGACGTCACTGAAAAATGGCAGATTATATGTTGTTGAGTTATTGTAAATCAAATAAACGTGCGCTTATAGTTCTATGGGAACTGTCATTTTACTGGCGTTTCAAAAACACCACTAAAGTAATAAAAGCTGTTTTTATTCATGCAGTTCAATTTCTTTTTTCATGTTTACACCAACTTAAATCCTATTTTCTCCAAGCTCATCTTCAAATAATGCGATAAACACGCCAAACAAAGATATTTGAAAGTCTCACTCTCGAGGTAAGTTTTACTCCTTTTTACCACCCTATAAGTTTCCACGGATGTTTTTCACCTCATGAGTTATGTCTTTAATAGGGGATTCAACATAGAGAACTGGCAGCTATATAACCAGCCCGAGTCTCTCGTCGTGGTCATGAATACTAATCCCAAACATCAAATGTTAAGCAGTTGAATTGTAAATCTCCCATAGGCGTTATAAGGCATTTCCCACAGTTGGGAATTCACACAGAACTACACACACACCACCCTCGAGGACCTAATCCCTTTTCTGTCTATCACAACTGTCTTTATAAATGTGTGTGTGTGTGTGTGTGTGTGTCCGTGATGGAGTGTGTACATCTGTGTCTGTCCAAGGCTGATCTCTCAGTCTGTTGCAGAAAGTTGCATAATATTTTGGGTGGCCAGTTATTGCAGCTTGCTCAAGGGACTCTCATGGTTGATGGCCTGCTGAATCCTCTCTAAAGACCCTTAACCAGCCAGACCTTGCAGAGATCGCCCTCTGAGTGCACCTTTTCCAGTTTGAATATAATGTGACCAAATATTCTATATTTTCTCCACTAAATTTATAGTTATGGTAGCATGTATTGTATTGGATACATAATTAAATGTTAGATTCATGCTGATTTTCATGAAATCAATCCAATTTTCGGTATAATGTGGGCATATTTTAAGCCAGAATTGTTCCACGTTATTATGCAGACATAATAGGACGCTGCTGTGTGTGGATATCAGACAGGAGGAAGCAGTGTTGCATAATAACCGGTGAGCTGAAACTTGACACTTTATCTCTATGAATCCCATCAAGTAAGTTCCAATTAGCTTCTATAGCGATATGGCTGCGTGTCTAATTAGATACACTTTTTATGTTTTTGAAACACTTACATCTGGCTCCGGCAGATAGAGGCTCATCTGTTGCTCAGGCAAACATCACTCCAGCCTATTGAAATGTCCCCAGCGTGTCGTTACTGTGGTCACCATCGCCACGGTGCAACCTTGAAAAGTGATAAATCCAAGAGAGGGAGAGAGAAGGGGAGGGGGGGGGGCAGCTGCAGGTCTGGTCATACAATGCACACACAGACAGGGGGAGGCTTCTTGTGTAATGGCAAGAGGGGTTATCTTTCCGTCCCCTCATCACCATGCCAGTGGTAATAAAAAGCTGCTTTGTGGCTGAGAATAAAAGCAACCCTGCTGATAACTGTGATTCCCCCCAGAGCCCCCCGGAGGTGGGGCTGAGACAGAGAAGCCATTAGGGAAGAAAGAGGCAGTAATCTGATCATGTCCTATTGACGGAGATGCGGCATCAGTCAACTGTGCCTTTATGTCAACCTTCTGCCTCTGGGCTAACATACGTTTCCTGTTCGTTCTGTGTTTACATGCGATGACATCTGTGCATTTCTTATCGTCTTCTGGTGTCGCTGGCGGCTTTACTCACCTGCCTGCAGGGGAACACATGGTTTGTCGATGGGAGCAGGACAGCAAAGTGATTTGCATGCTGGACGGGTGCCAGGAAAGACTCAGTAATAAACTAGGCTCTTAGTCTATTGATGTTTAACTTTACTGGTGCCAATACTCCAAATCCATGCTTGACATTATCATTCATATGTAGAGAGTTTGGAACTCGACAACTCAAAGTCAGTGAGAAATAAAAAATAACGTATTATTTCCGATTAAATGAGTAGTGATTATTTTTTAATTCACTGCTTTATAAATACAAACACATGTGAAAGTGCCACGATAAACAGTCCCCCATCATTGGGATTTTTACTATTAAAATAAAAAATATATTATAAAGAAACTAATCCTTAAATGTCACATTACTATCAACACTACTATTCACCATTATCCACAGAAAAGGATGAGCAAGCTGTCCATTAATGTGCTTTACGTTTCATTTCTTATGACCATTTGAGGCGTTCAAGTACTATTTCAGCAGCATATCAACGTGAACACTGTGTCAGCGCAGCATGAGAGCTGGGTCAGTGTTTTCTCTATGCTCAGTGACGTAATTCATCAGAAGGAATTAGAATCAGAAAGGAGTTTTTTGCTTTCACATACAATGAGTCGTCCTTGGTGTTCAATGCGTGCAATAGTTAAAAAGAATACAAATTAAAGCAAAGTACTGCAGTCAAGAACATGAATAGAAAAATGGCCATAAAATGAAAAAGACACCATAGACGTATTATAATAATAAATTATGTACAATTTAACGGTTAGTGCAAAAATGTGCAAATTTTCACAGTATTGTCCAAGGTTTTCTGTAGGCAGATGACCGTGTGTGTGGGGGAAGGGAGGTCAGAGTGCATGTCATGCCTTGGTGTTGAGGAGGCCAGTTGCAGATGGGAAGAAAAAAAGGAGAATTTTCTGCATTACATGAAATCATAGCAACATAATTCTGGTGTTTATATCCCGTCTCGCTGGTTTAAAACTGTGGAGGAAACATTTGTTTCGATATGCGTGGGTGTGAGGTATTCACCGGGTCGTGACCTATAGGAGGCTGGATAACATCAACACATAGTGTGTAATAAAAGCAACCCACTGTCTGAAAGAGAGGCTTCAAAAGCGTTCCTCCTATAAACAGCACTGTGGGGCTGCGGCGATGCTTTCACAATCTGCTGACTAAGTCGCTGGCTACGAACGCAGCACCCCTTATCTAATCACTTTTTACATTCTGCAACAGGACGTTTCCTCCTCTTCGTCTGTTGTCCACACCGACGTAACACGCTGGATCATCCCTCCAACACCTGCTGAACATCCAGCTTGTGTTGTTTCCGAGCTGCGGAGTTATTCCGTGAAAAGCCAAAATGTTGATAAAACACAGTCAGTGCCACATTTTTTTTTTTTTTAAATGTACTAGCTGCTTTTTTTTTGGGCATGTAAGCATCATTTAAGCATTATGTTTTGTCACTCTTCACACTCCCAAAATGCCTCTGGGTATCGCAGTTATGTTTGTGTGTGAGTTCACATGCAGGCATGCGTATGTCCAGCGTATCACGCGGCAACGCCTATCATCTCCACACATCTAAATTAAAAAAGTTGGAGGAAAGTGGTCGAACAGAGGGAGAGAAAGAGAGCCTGTAGAGAGAGAGAGAGGGGGAACCTATAGGCGGCTGTCACCATGATGAATGAATCGCAAAGGAGAGTCAGATCTCTTCTTCTCTGTGCGGCTCACAGTCTCAATGGGCCAACAATGATCCGGGTTTAAAGGAGCTCCACCAGGAACCGAAATCTATATCATCCAATCAGTCTGTTGTGGGTGGTGCGTCATCATCTTATAATAAACTGGAAAAAGTCACGAGTGTTACTGCTGTATCCATAACTCTTTTCCATTGGATGGATGTTGAGTTTGTGGGTAAATATACAGTAAAGATGCTGAGTGTGATTTCTCTTAAAGACTGGGTTGATCCCAGAGCTCAGGGTTAACATCAAACCATTAGACCGGAACAGTTGCAGCTTCGAGGGATTTGCAGCGACCGGGGATGCCGCCTGTTGGGATGTGAAGCTGTCAGATCGCCCTCTCTAGTAATTAGCAGACCTACGCTACTGTCGGTTTCCTGGGAGTTTTGGCTTCCGTGTTTAGGGACTTCAAGGGAACAAAGGCACCAAAAACACGGCACATGGTGCTGTGTGCGCTCACTTTATTATAATTGCTTTTTACTTTTGCAAACTCACGAGGCAGACGTGATGATACATGGGTTGAATATATAACAAGTCAACAGCGTTGCAGCACTAGACTGCAGCCGCGGTGGTTCCTGACATGAGCATGTTTCAAGGAGATAAGCATCCAAAGCTGGCTTAACCGCTGTCAGGCTCTCCTTATGCATATTAGCTTTCCATTCTGAAGTGGTGTTTGATTAAAAAAAAAATATGACAGTATAAGGACTGGCAACATGTGGGCTACTTCTTCCTTTGCACCATTCGGGTTGTTATGATGTCGTTTTTTTTAATTCCAGTCCTCTGACTGCCCTTGAGAGCTGCAAAAGCTGGAGAAAAAAAAAGGTAAGTGGATTTGAAAGGTGTAATATTTGCAGCAAAACTACAGTCACCTATAGCTCTTACCATGAACCACCTCCAGGTTCAGGCCTGGACTGTTATCACAAAAAGAAATATAAGCCGTGCACAAGAGGATCCTCTCAAAAGGCTGCGATTCAGAGGAATTCCAGAAAGTTTGTCTCTCTCTGCTGAAGGACTGCAATGGATTTTGTTATGAGTTGAAGAATAGCCAAGTGGACATGGATGTGGATATGAACAATGGAATATTGGGAAACCGCATGTTGTTGGACAGGGTTGAGAAGCCAAGTAGCCAAGTGGATCTAATTTATTTGGCAAAATGAAATGCAGGTTGTACAACTGAATGAACCACCGTCAACCTGGCCGCCCCACAATAATAATGCTTGCAGGATTTCTAAAGGAGAACTATAGTTGTTGGGCTGTTAATCTAATTGGATTTTTGATGGCAAATCCTCCACAGCGAGGTGGAGTGGGGAACCGGTGTTCATTTAAAGCAAATGTATGCACACACACACACACACACACACACACACACACACACACAAAAGACATGGATTAAAGTTGTGGGACACACATACTGATTGACTTTGAGTTTATTTAAAAAGAAAACCTCCACCTGTGAGAGTGTAAAAAGCTACATGCATTAAATGCTGTGTGTAGCTTTGATTTATATACATAACTGATTTTTTTTTTTTTTCATAAAGACAAATTCAAACTTCTTTTTAGCAAACAAAGTACTCTAAAAGCCGCGATACCGAAAGAACCCAGTAAGATTTGTGCTTTGCACAGCCCTACTTTCTTAAAATATTTAACTTATTTTCTTTATTATGAGCTATTGTGGAGGAAAACCTAACACGATTGACCTTTGACACGTCGTGCAGTTGTTGCAATTAAGATTTAGCGAATCACTCTAAAGCCTGCACGACAAATGAGGTTCCTGAAGTGGATCCTCTCTAATCTCAGGGGACCACGTTGGGCAAATTGGCCTTGTCAACCCAGGCCTGAATCAATACACCCTCACTGCTTGTGACACTATCACGCCGGCCTTTTTCACCTCTCACGTCAACCTTACACGCTCGAATCGGATGGCATTCACCCATTAAAGGTGTGTTTTGTAAAAAGGACAGAATGATTGATTTCACCATATGTCCTCAATCATAGATGTAGCCCAGCGGGGCGAGAGGAAATCCCCCATTCAATCCCCCGGGCCCCCTTCCATTCCTCACCCTGAGCGGACACGTGTCCTCCCTTGTCTCCTCATCTTTATTCACTGCAGGATGCCTCTCTGCTGCACTCTGAAGGATTGTCTACCCTCTGTCGTGCCCACGCATCCTCTGGATCTCCTGTAATAGGCCCCGTGAAGATGTGTGGCGAGCTACGGCTGGAGTGCTTTTACCGTTTAACAGCATGACTGCTGCATTGGAGCTCATAGTCCAGCTTTTTATTGTGCACATATGTAACAATATATCCTGAAGGGGGAGAATATCGAATTATTAGTATAAATCCAATAACATCGAGACATTTGTCAATCTGTTATTTATTCTAAATATAACTCCTCCTATTAATGTGTCTGTATCTTTTAAACCCACCTTATGATTTATACGTCAAACATACGTTCATGTGTAATAATGTACCACCATATATGATTTCAGCTTACTGCTACAAACAGTCTTAAAGTCTTTATACACTGTTGCCCATAAAGTTGGAATATTTTGTTTTCAGACACAATCCTCTGTTTATTCCTATTTAAATGCATCTTTAATCACTTTTAAACAGGTGCAATGATTACCCCAATTTCCCAGGTGAAATTAATTCTTGCATAACATTTGTTTGGTGCTTTAAAAGAAAAGACATTTGCAAATGATTCCAACTTCATGGGCGACACGGAAAATGTTCCTTATATAGTGTTATTATTAACTGTGTATTTACTGCTTATGAATTCGAGAGATATGAGTATTGTGATATATTGTTATAAATATGTTGGATGTAGTGTTCCAGTGGTTGGTGTTATTGTTGCCAGAAAAACAAATGGACCCAGGATTAGTTTCCTCCCACAGACGGACGTTGCATCTGAGCCGGTTGTCTGAAAAGCCCTGTAATAACTTCCCTGCCTTCCACCCAAGTGCATGCTGGGATAGTCTGCCCCCGTGACCCTGAGAAGAAATTGGTGGGTGGAGAATATAATATATATGAAGGGTGGAAATATTTCACTTCATTTCCACTCATCGGTATTTCCCTACCGCTACTCATCACCATCGCCGTGTGTTACGTCTGCTTGTGTATTTCTGTAAGTCTCGTGCATTCACACACACACACACACGGTGCAAATAGCTTTCCCCAAAGAGCACACGCTGCAGTCCAGTAAATGGACGGGCCTCCTGCCAATGCCACGCAGACAACCTTTCATTGATGTCTCCTTCTATTACACCGCCGTCCCGTGCTTTCTTACATTTGGAGGGAGTGATCAGGATTGACAAGGACGGACCGCGTGCAGCCGTAATGACTGTGCCGAGTGCGCCCTTGTTCGCCATTCATCCTTGATATTTGTAAACCAATCAGCTAGATTAGAAAGCATAATCAATACGGCCACTTTGTGTAAACCCCAGCGACCGCCTCCTCGTTGGGAAAAATAACATCTACTGGCTCAACATTGTGGATTCGAACCACACGGGTACGGCCTCTCAGATGATATCTTCTCCTTCTTCGGGACGGCTGTTTGTGCTCAAAGTGTTATCTGAGCTCCACGGTGACACTTCGCATTCCAGATGCGTTGGATAACAGGTCGATGATTTAACTGGTGTTTTCACGGCTCGGCACAGCTCCTCATAGATTTTGTTAGAAAGTCCATCATGTGTCTAACAACCCAAAACAATATTGCTTTTTTTTTGTTTGTGTGTTGTTGTGCTGAATGGTCATTTTAGACTCGTGTGTCTTGTAAATATCCAACCATGTCCTAATGAAACTGTCAATAGGAAGTCTTGAAAGGACACTTTATTTTGTGTGTGTGTGTGTGAGAGATGGGGGGGCTACTATCAGTGCATTGCAGGACTCTTCGTCTCACCATAAGTCCTCTGTTGGGTATTAAAAGCATGCAGAGTGGATCTCTGGTCCTTTAAATCACCGAAACAATGACAGCAGGGTGAGATCATGTCTGTCTCCAACCGACGTCTTAATATATCTCACATATCGCATGTGAAACAGGCACACTCCTAATAAATGATGATGATTATTAAGTACATTAAGTTTCTACGTTTTACATTGTACTGCATGTTACTTGTTATTTTACATTCCTTTTAATTGGCAGATATGATCAATGTAAAATATGATTGGTGGAAAATCGATGAGTTGATTAATCGTGGGAAGTTTGAATGATCAGTTGATCAATATGTTTTATGTCATTGCAGGTTCTCACTTGTGAGGATTTGCTACACTGTAAATTAAATACCTTGCATGTAGATCACTATGGCTGATTGATGATTTGATCAACCGATTAATTGCACTCGCTATTGATTTGTTGTTGTTTTTGCCTTGGCTCCTTGTTTTAGATATTGTTTTGTCTTTAAGATGACTTCTAAAGCAGCTTCGTCCAGGTGTGTACCTTTGTTTCTGTGTTTGTGCCCACGCTGCCGAAAGTGAGTAAGAGTTTCCAGAGTGGAGAACCTCAGTGCGCATGGCGGTAGGCGACCCCGCTGCTCCTCTGTGATCAGAGGACGCACAGGCACACTCCTCCACCTCACGTCCTAAATGGCTCTTTTACGATGCTGTCCTTCTCCTCCAGCGGTTGCAATCTTGCAGCCTCCGATTTGTAGCGAAGCGTGATTCCTCACCGCACGCACAGATATAGGATGCGGTGTGCCACCACTACTGCGTCCACATGAGAGCTGCAGCTCCACACTCCTCCTGACCGAGCAAGCCGAGATGACTTCATGTGAGAGCGGGCTTTCCCTGCGGCACACACGTCGGCTGTAACTTGCAGTACCTCGAGCGTCATTTTGAGAGGAACATTTTGGTGCAGGGGACCCAGCGGATACTACTACCGCTGCTCGCGTCTTGCACAAAACAAAGCGTTGAGCGCGTCCGGCTGGATTCCACTTCACGCAAAACTGCATTGCCACAACTGTGAGAGAGAGAGAGAGAGAGAGAGAGGCGGGAAAAAAACATGTATCCATTATGAAACAATGCAGCTTTTTCTTCCCGTGAACTCTTTTGTGGATCTGCGGACTTCCATCCACAAGTGGAGCTGTTTTCCTGCCTCGGATCGGATCACTTCACAACTACAATGGGACAACGTGACGGGCTGAGTGGAGGAGATGTTGTTGCCCGTGGAAGTGCAGCGAGAGCGCAGGGCAGGGACTTCCCGGGGACGCCCGCGGACGAGTGAATGCCGCCTCCGATGTGGAGCTTGTCGCTGTCCGACGCGCGCGTGGTGCTGAAATTTGGATGATGCCTGGCCAGCGACTGCAAGGCTGCCGCTCCCTGCACCTCAACGAGGACAACGGCCGCTTCGCGCTGCTCGCCGTCCTCATCGTACTGTACCTGCTGTGCGGCGCTGCGGTCTTCTCGGCCATAGAGAGGCCGTCGGAGGTGCGGGCTCACGGCCGCTGGAACGGGACGCTCCTCAACTTCAGCGAGACCTTCAACATCAGCCTGCAGGACCTCAACTCCTTCCTGCGGGAGTACGAGGCTGCCATCGCCGCCGGGATCCGGGCGGACGCTCTGAGGCCACGATGGGATTTTACAGGGGCTTTTTATTTTGTTGGAACTGTGGTGTCGACTATAGGTGGGTGATCCGTGCAGCAATTCACTGATTCCCCCCCCCCCCCCCCCCCCCTCCTCCCCTCTGACCTTTGCGTCCATTTGGTCGCAGCCATGGTAACCTCTAAATACTTTATGAAAAAAACGTGTATTAAACCTTGTGGAGTCTTACAAGTAGAATATAAATCAGCTCAGTTAAGGCAGTAATTACTGGTCCTTTCATGGGAAGCTAAATACTGAGCTTTGTTAAATAATTATATCATTACTGTCAGTCTGGGCATCAAAAGGAGCTGCCATCTCCACCGGCTGCTTTCTTTCCACTGGCTTACATACAGAATAACAGATTAACATTTTTTTTTTTTTTTTCCAGTCATGTGTTACATTTTGGCTGTGATGGACTTTGGCAACATGGGGCGACATCTGACTCGCCTGCCAGGCACAGCACACTCGTCCCTGGCTATAGGACAGCACCCATGGGTGCCCACATCCATTCAAACCAACAGGAATGTCAATGAGAAGCCCCGTCTGCTCCCCCTCATTTAACATTTACTTTGTGCGATAGGTCAGGAAAGAGCAAGTGTCCCTCGCAGGGCACCCTGAGGGCCATCGGCGTGGTGCTCTGCATGCTTGATGGCTCTGGCACCCGCCTGACCCCTCTGCCACATGAGTGAGTGAGTGAGTGAGTGAGTGAGTGGGTTAGTGAGTGAGTGAGTGAGTGTGAGCTGGAAAGCAAAGACACCCCAGGTAGTCATTTGAGGTGACAGCTGCTGTCCATCTCTGACCTTGCTCTCAACATACACAAACACACCCATATGTACACTGCGAAACCTCTGGCGCCTCCTATTAATTGAAAACTGTGGTGGGGGAGAGCGATAAGGAAAACTGATGGCTGTGCATGGGTGCACAGGGTGAATTGGATCCACACGAGCAGGAAAAACCTGTCAGAAGTGTATTAACTGTGGACCTGTCACGCAAGCTTTATGGCCCCCTCAACCTTCTGCTCTCAGAGCTATTCAGGCAGCCCGCACACTCAGCTCACCCAGTCTCATGGGGGGAAACACAGCAGCTGTGTTTGTATACATGTCTGTGTCAGGTTGAAATCCTTTGTGCCCCCCCCACCACCCCCAAGCAAGATCATATAAACTGACTCAGCTGCTTGGGGGGAAAGAGAAAACAAGGCTGATGTCTCTCTACAGTATTTGTCTTTTTCATACGCTCGCATGGATTTCTGTCTAGATTTCCATCTCGCTTTGATCTCCACCGCCCCCCCCCCCCCCTGCGAGGCTGGTGTGCTACTTTTTTTCAGCGTGCTTGCGAGCTGCCGATATAAAAGGGAATCGGGGGCCTCCCCACACAACTCGGAGTGACACCCCCGCTGCGCACCCCCTCCCAAACACTCCCAACCTCTGACTCCGCTGCTTCAAATGGGTAGAGACGCTTTGGCTCCCCTTGATGTGCCTCCACAATATCACTTTGATGAATGTAAGTGATGCTGCGGTCACTTGAGGCGCTGAGTTTTCAACCACATTCACCACCCACACCGCACCTACAGTGTTGTTTCCCAATTTAATGAAAATGAGGAAGGGAACACCAAAAGTGCACTGTGGCTTTTTTTTTTCTGAATTGTGGTCAAAACAACGTCATGCATTTGCTTTTTTGATGTTAACATCTTAAGCATCTTTTTGGAGGAAGAACAATGTCATCACAAGAAGCTGCTCTTAAGCTTCCTCAGCTAATTAAGTTGCCCAGTTGTAAGGAAATGGACTGAAATGAAAATACCTTTTTTTCGGAGCGCTCTCAGGACTCACATTGGCTTAAAAGTTCTCAGATGTTTTTGAGGTCACAGACTGAGTGTTTCAGTTTTGTGTGGCTCGGCTAAATGTCGCTCTATTGGTTGTTCGATCAGGCCCAGACTGAAATAAAAGCCCAATATTGGATTTATTGCCATGACATTTAGTGCAGGTGTCCATTGCGCACAGAGGATGAATTGTACCGACTTTTTCTGACTTGACGTCTAGCAACACCTGCAGGTTGACATTTGAACTGTTCCAGCAGGTGTTGTTAGGTGGATTAACGCCAAATTAAAATGTTCATTTGCAAATTGTTTTTTTTTTTAACGCAAAATGAATGGCATCCCCATCAGCCTCCACTGTGTCTTCAGTGGTAATTAGCAAATGATAAGGGGAATAGGACGTAGCACAGCCTTGCTCATCCCAGTACCCTAATTATTTATCCTTATACACCAATTATCTTTAAAAGTTACAGCATTTTTTTGTGTGTTTTTAAAAAATATATACATTTTAAAGCGCTTTACGTTCCAATGGGCATACATATATCATATTTTTTTATATTTTATTTCAATGAGGTAATCCCAAAGTAAAGTCTACGAGGTAAGTGAGTGGACCCAGCATCCAGTTCTTCTGATACGTCCATGGGGAAACAGCAAACGCCTTGATTAGCATTGTTTTCTTGAGCATGTTGGCATGTTTACGTGTCTGAGAACGGCCTCATAGAGCCGCTAGCATGGCTGCAGGCTCTCGTCTGCTTAAAGCTTTGAAGAGTTCGTTTTTGTCTCCATCCGACTCTTGGCGTTGTTGTCCTGCCCTACATTTTTAAGGAAGCGCTTTACTTTGCTTGCATGCTAAAGAGGAAGAGGGCACACCAGTTTCTATTAATAGGAAAGCTATTTATAACTCTCAAGGCTGATTGATAGCTGACAACTGCCAATTAGGACAGCTCTCTGTAGCCGTTTGGGGTCCAAAGTTGCTATAGTGACATTTTGGAGAAATACTTTTGTCAGTTTTGAAGTGCTCACAGGGAGTAATACTTGAATCGAGAGTGATGGCTGTCTGATCTGAGGTCTTTAACTTGTTGAGATGGAGTGGGACAAGCCAGTTAGGGCACTGAGTTGTTCTGCAGTTATAATATCCAGGGCTATTTATTCCAGGGGATAGACACTGTGCTGCCTCTCTTTGCCTCTGGCAGACACTGCAGTTTCTAGCTCCATCACACTCATATCCACCCACTCGGAGAAGTCACAAAGGCAGACGAGGCAAACAGGACAGTTAGCACGATACAGACCCTCACCATGTTTTTCCTCTGCATGAGGCCTGATTTAACCTCCACGCAGGTTACATGTCAGAGGTGTTAAGAGAAGGTGAAATCCTCCTCAAACCTGCTGCAGCAAGATGACAATGCTCTCTGGCATCATCTCTTCTTTCACAAACCGCTGATTCCAACTCAATACTTTAATCCAAATGGCTTCATTAGGCTATTGAGTGTAATTAATCATGACACTAAGAGAGGTGGTAAAGCAACTCAAGCAGGTGCTGAGCATCCATGCTGCGCTGCAGGGCGCTGCACGTTTTCAGCTCTCGAACCAAACAATCACGCCACGATGTTTCCTCACACGGAAAATATCTCAAACCCACACAGACCGCCGGGTTCATCCCCTCTCCCTGCGTGATGTACTGCCTTTTTTACTACCGCGGATATTCCATTTCATAGCAACCAGATGCTACTAAAAAAAAAAAAAATGCACCTGCTGTTTTCAGCAGGGAAACAACTCTTTCGCAGACAAACAATTTTAAACAAAAATTTGACAAATGTGATGAAGACTGGAGATTAGAACAGAGAAATCATTAAACTGGCATGTTTAAATATATGTCTGAAGCCTGTCAAATGCATGATATTCATTAATTAAAAGTAAACTGAGCAAAGGTATAATTCAGGCAGATTATATGAAAAAAGGAGCCCAGTGTTGTGTAGACTTTCTGTGTCTGGATTTGTCCAGTCAGATCCGTATTAAATGGATTAAATGGATCTTAGTGTGAGTCTGCTGTACGGGTTTAAACCTCAGAACAGGACTGTAACTTCCACTCAAATGTAGCAAACTTTTGGTTAGTAGTGACAGAAAGAGCACTTTTCAGTTTGAAATATGACAGAAACATTTTTGCTGTAAAAGCCAAAACATATAACTTTGCAGAATCTGTCTGGCTGTGTGTGGGATATCAAGTTTATGTGCAAAAATTAGATTTAATTGTATAGCTCCCACATTAGACAAATCCGTGTTACCCCACGGTTAAGATGCATCCTGCTACATTACATTGCAGATGATCAAAGTCTCACAAACCCATTCTGACATTATATCCCGCTCCTAAAGCAAGTAAGCTCCGGTTCTAATTGTGTCAACTGAAGAAAACTACAACTGCTGATTATCTTAAAGGGTCACAAAAGCTGATAATTGCCCTCTCCTTCATTGTGCTGTGTTGGTAAACAATCCGGCCTAATGGTTGAGTTTAGTGTTATCTTCCTCGCCAATTTAAAATGTGCTGATTTAGCAGCAGCGTCTCATTGAGGAACCCTTGTGAGACCATTACACGCTTGTCTGACTTGAGCCCGTGAATCGGGGATGAAATCTGTAGTGCACCTTGCATTTGTGTCAAGCCTCTCAGAGGCAAAAGAAACACCACCTCAGACTAGCAGTGCGTGCGTTTGGCATTCACGCAATTTGAAATGGCACATGATAGACTCGGTGGAATCCTGAAGGCAGGCTGTGTCTTTGCTTTGATGTCGCGCTCGTATTTAGATTAACGGCTCGGTGCCGCCTCGCTGGGACAAAACCATCTGTGTTGTTGTTGCTGCTGGTGTATGTTATGAGTGTGCGTGCAGGAGGTGGGTGGGAAAGGTTTGAAATCTGCGAAAGCAGATTCATCGATGTTTGTTCTCGCTGTCTGTCTCCCACTTGCTATCAGACGGTCCGCGACGGCGTCGGCTCTCACGACCTTGATGCTCACGCGTTCTAACGCGTTCACTTATTTTTCATTCATTCATTGAACGTTGCAACATAAAAAAAAGAGAGTGTGCTCATATCACACAAGCAGTACGTTACATAACGAGATGACGATCACTTTGCAGTTTGTTTTACAGAACTATTTTGATGCTGGTCAGCGTGACTCTGTTTCTTGCTGTCTTTTTTTAATCTTCTCTGTATATCGTGCTGGAAACACTGTGAAATCACAGACGGATAAAAAGAAAATGCAAAACAGGGAGCCTTCTGTCACATAAACGGCTCTAGGGGTGTCTCTGGGTTGTGTGCAGACCAGACGCTCAGCACAAAAATGGATGCCCCCAGTGAGGAAGGGGAGCCAAACTGCACCACTGCTGTGTCTGAATGTGTTGCTGAGCAATGTCCCTAAATTCTGCCGAAAAGATGCACTAATTCAAAAATATTAAATTAATGTTAAACTATGAGTAATGTTTAAATGTGTCACTCGTGATTACAAACCCACACAGATTCTGCATTTCATCGTTGTTGAACTTTAGGGTTACAGCCCACAGCCATGGACTATATATAAGAAATATAGTCACTTTGACGTCACCATTTTGACGTCACCACATTAGAAGTGACTTTTCAGGCAAGGAAACACTGTGAAAGGGTTCCAGTTATAAAACAAATACACAGACAACACCTAGACTGGACAACACCTTTGTAGCGACCTGTCAATCACAAGGTAGCCACGCCCCAAATCATACCTTTCATCTATTTCACTCTAAATGGACCAGAATTTACATCCTGCTGTGTTGAAGAAGACTTGAGACCACAAACTCATGTTTACTGAGGTAATAAATCAAGTGTGAAGTCGGGTCATTTTCTCATAGACTTTCATGCAATCTGACCTCTTTTTGCAACCAGAGGAGTCGCCCCCTGCTGGCTATTAGGAAGAATGCACCTTTAAGGCACTTCCGCATTGGCTTCACTTTTCAGAACCAGAGGTTTCTGCCCGCAACTTTTTTGGTTTCGCTGTCGCTGCTTTCACCAACCTTGTTTCTCGCCGCAGGCAGCAGGCAGCTGTTTTCAAAGTCATGTTATCAGCTGTAAACACGTGCTGGCCAGTGCAGCACTCTAGCATGCACACACACGAATAGCATGCTTTGAGCAGCAAGGAGAAGCTCAGATAACAGCACACAGAGGGAGAGTGACTTCATTCTCTGCTTAAGTAGACTTTACTCCACTATATCTTCATATAGCAAATAGCTGATGCTATATAAAAGCTCTGGATGTTGGATATTCCTCCATTAAGTCATGCCTCTCTCCCAGTTCCTCGCCTCATTGGGTGCATCCTGATGTGGAGTGTGTGTGTGTGTGTGTGTGTGTGTAGGTCAAACCTGCTGAGAAGCACCGGCTTCAATAAATCCCCATCCCACTTAACTGCTGCTGTACAGGATGGCCGTACACACCTCTGCGCTCTGTCACAGCGGGTCATAAATCTGCCCTGACTCGCTAAGGAGCGCATTCGCCAACGTACAGTAACTCACAGAGTCGAATCATCATGGCCCGGTGATACCGAGATCATTTTAGAGGACGCAGCAGATTTGCTGGGCTTCCTCCTGCTCCAAGCGGATCAGCATTTCACTGATTCTGCTTTTTTTTTTTCGCACCGACCAAGCCAAAGACAGCAGGAACTGCTCTTTGCTCCCCGCAGTCCTCTGACCTGCTTCCTATCAGGGCTCATTTCGACAGACATTTTAACTTTAATAGTTTGATCCTCATCAGGTACGCTGACTCACAGCTTGGAGAGTTTGCCCGCTAAGCAGAAAAGTGCACGTTTGAAACTTCTGCGTTGGTTGGCATCCTTTGACGCAGTGAAACCCCCAGTGGGGGAAAAAAAAAAACAGAAAAAAGTGTCGCCGCACCGCAGATTTCACTCCTGCACCAGCAGGACATGTTTCTGCATCTTAGGGTCATGTATAATAATAGTTTTCAATGTTAATAAGCTAACAGCGAGTTGGCGAACAGCGGGGTTTTGGCAGCCGTCCATCTGTCTCTTTGTGCGAAGGAGGGGCTGCTTGTGCAAGAGCAGATAGAGACGCGGGAGGACATGCTGCACTGTTGTAGCGTTCAGATGCACGCAGCATGCTGGAGTATTAATCATTGCAAGATGGTTACATCTCAGATTGGAGATGAATCGACATCCTCTCTCCTGATAAAACCCTGCTCCTTTGATCAGTCAGAACTTTCTGCACAGAGCAAACACAATGGCGGCTTTTGAGCATGACCTTGAATCATGGGGGTGGTTGATCATTATGATTAGATTACTAGATGAAAACATGGATGGGGGACTACATCATCTGTGGAGCTGGAGATCATGGGCCTCATGCTAGCGGGAGTCACATCTGCCTTTCCAGAGAAATGACAATTCAAACAACAGGGCTTGAAACGAAATGCCACTCATGTTGGATTTTTCCTCCAACAATCTGTTTGGAATCGAGGAAACAAGTCCTCTTGCTCCTTTTTATTTATTTTAGCAATAACGTGTGAGATTTGAAACGCACACACTGGCCACTGTGCAGATCAGCTGCCAGCGCAAGGATTTAAATCATTCAACCGACAGGCCTATTTACCTCTAACGCTCGGCCTATTGCCACTTGGACACATTCATTTGGCGTATATTTCGATAATGAAATCGTTAATATCCCTGTGAAACACCGGGATCGCACGCATAGCTGGAAGTGTTGAAATGCATTTATTCTGTCGTCATGCCAGCGTCCACAAATGATTCAGCTACCTCCAGGCTGCCAGCCCTCTGGCAGTCTCAGACTCATAGTGGGCACATTCAGTTAATAGAAAATAACAAAAAAAAACATAATTTTATTGTGAGCAACGGAGTATCGCCTCTTCGTTTCTCAAAGGCAGCTTGCTGCGGTTCGTCCATGTATGATCCGGGATCATTACAGCAGCTGTCAGTAACTCAGCAGTCCGGAATCGGATTTGTGCTCAGCCTTAAATTTCAAGGAGTCGTGCTCTCACATTTGATGAAACCCATTAAATTGAATATTTGCTGAGCGTTCATCTCCTCATCTGATTGGGCTGTTTTCCGTGTGATGAAACACCTGGACGCACATTTAATGTGGCGTTACCATGATACTCTACGAGCACCGAATCTGTGTTATCTATTATGCTGAACGTGGCTTTATCACGCACATCTGAGGCTGATAGTGTTTCAAAAGCTCCACCTGGACCCGTGTGTTGACTTTTGGCAATAATACAAGAGGGCCTTATGTAGCTGAGCTCTTACTCAAACATTGACTCTGCATACAGAACAAGACAATGGGGACCACAAGGACATTCAGCCTTTACATCATTCAGGTAGAAGCTATTAACGGGATGAGAGAATGACTCCTCAGTCACATGAAAGGACGAAATCTGTGTTCCCGTTGGCAGATGGACAACGAGGCCATGTGACTCCTGATTATAACTTTGCTCGTTAAAACCCCGACTCATACAAACGCTAGAATAGTGGACTCCGTGACATAAAGGTCTCTCCAGTGCTTTTGAGAATCCAGCAAAGATGAAAAACAGATCGAAAAGCGGAGAAAGAAAATAATAAATGTTGGCGCGGATCCAAAGACAATGCAGCATTTTCTTTTTTTGACAATAAATCAATACGAGCAGCGGCGGAGTCATCAATCCTCCTGGCTCTCTTTGCCAATGAATTAATATGAACTGAGATACAATTTAAAACACTCGACTGGATTCGGTTACGGAGGAGCCGGGCAGATAACAAAAAATCTGAACGAGACGGTTATTTTTAGGTTGTGTTGTACTGACCAGGTTTGCGTTTGCTTTGTCCATATTGCACCTCTGAGCTGTTGCTTTTGTAATTTACGCCTGTATCGACTTTAATAAGCGTTATGTGTCACCTCGCTCCATTGTTTCTCATTATTGCACAGCCATGGGTAACATTAAACACAATGATTATGAATGCTCAGGCATGCAGAACCATTAACGTATCGCCTGCATTGGGTGGGAAGCTGGATGGGAAATTCAGCATTATTAGATAAATATAGTTTGCATGCAGGCTTTTATTACTGTAATATTACTAAGGCTTTGTTAAGCTGATACTGCACAGATACAATGATATCGCTGCATCTCAATGATGCGTGTGACCTATTCTATCATCTGCTTTTTGCAGAACTCTCCCTATTATCATGGAGTCCGCCTGGCAGCTCCTCAGCAAATGGTGCAAAGTGATGATGTTTCAGGTCTGGCCCACGTTGCCGCTTCCTCAGTCCTCTTCCGCAGACCCCTGCCACGCCACCCCACAACGAAATGATTTCCTGTTTGTCACAGAAACACAGTCATCACAAGGAGTGTGGCGTTCTCTGCCGCGGCTCCTATCAGGCCAATTTAAGAGTATTCCCACTAGTGGGATGCAGTCGGTTTGACTGGGAGCTCGTTTTTTAAGCTCGTTAATTGGGGTTGGGGGAGACAATGGGGGGCCGGAGGGGTTTTTGTTTTGCAAAGCAAGTCACATAATGATTTCGTTGGATCCATTTTCTCGGGGAGTTGCGTGGGCGCTCTTGCCCTCCATGACACGCAGCGACCTTCGGATTCAATGCCGCGCAGATAGACAGGTGAATGGACGGCACATGTCCTTCATTCAAAGGCGGAAACATGACTGAGTGCTTTCAGTAACCCTTTCTTCTCGTCTGGTTTTCCATTAGGAGCGTTGGCCCTTTTGAACCGGCTCTCATATATCTCCGGAATCGAGTTCTTCTAGGTTAGTTGTGACTGTCCTTAGATCCTCTCAATTTTCAGCTGAACTCGCTCACACTAAAAGTAGACTACTCGAGCAGAAGACTGAAATGTGCATCAGCTTTACGATAATTGGCCTTGTGAGGCTATTTTTCCAGGAAAGTGAATCAATATGTCTTTTTCAGGATACTTTGTTTTGAAGAAGGTTTCAATTCGGCTTCGTCACCAGCTCCAAGGTTAGCTCTCTGTAAACGTACCGAGTAGTATAGCTTCGTTCAGCTTCCTTTTCTTTTTAATTGACAAATAAGTAATGTATCATATTGGTTGGACTGTATACAGATGGTGTAGAAATGATACACAAACTGCCATTTAAAAGGAAAAATCATGTATATGTTTATGTGTGTATAAATTAATTAAAACTGGCAACAAGTAGGCTATTGAGCAATACTGTTGCACTGGGTGACATAAGTTGCCCATGTTCGTCGAGCACATATACACTGTCCTAAATACTCACTAGCACACCAAATCTGTCACAAACAAATCCTTTTTTCTCCCTTTTGTAACATTAAAGCTAAGCGTCCTGCTGTTTTAGGAAATTAATTTGCTTTTCAAAAGATGAAATTGTAGATATTTGGGGGCGGCAGAATAAACACAACACTGACATATTACCTTTGTTTTTTGTTAATATAGCAGTAACAATATAACAGTTTATCTAGCAGACACAGAGCAACATTATAATTTAATTGGAAACAAACGTCCGTCCAATATTCTCTTTTAGCTCTGTGTTTGGTCGCCACCAACTCCCAAACATAGAATATCGCCAACTTCTTTCCATTTCCACTTATGCAAATGGCTCTCTGCTGCAATGTGTATATGCTTATTGTGAAATAATTCTTAAGGCCTTATTGTTTCACACATACGGCTATAAATATAACACAATTCAATATCTCTTTGCAGCTGAAATGTTACTCACGAGGAGAGTTTGATCAATGCACTTTATAGGTTTAGATATAATAGTAACTTCTTTGTGCTGCAGACTCTTCAGATAACGTCATGCCTGCCGAGTGTTGCTGGTCTTTAACAGGCCTCCTTCACTCGTTGCAGGAAAACCTGACGATTGATTATTGTTTAGAGGCGAGCGGTCTACTGATTGGAGCAAATGAAATGCAGAATCCATCAATACTTCTGTTAGAAACACTCTCAGCAATTTGTGCTTTTTGTTTAGGTCCCGACATCACTACACGACTTAATGGACCATTGTGATTTGCCATTGGGCTGTGAGAGCTACTCAGTCCAAACTATGTGCCATTGTGATTACGGCTAAGGACATGTGATTAAACTTGACCTGGTGCTATTCTGTGACCCTGAAATCACTACAGTTCAGCAGTAATCACTTTTGACTCCTTTCATCCCTAATTTCATCTCCCCACAGTCTATAGTCCATTAGAGCATCTCCTTCTTCTTCTCTTAAAACTGTCAAGCGGTAATTAATGGATACTAATGGCACTATTTCCATCCCATTCCTTGTGGTTGAAGCTCTAGCGTGTGATTATGTGTGCAAACACCATTACCCCGTTAGAGCATAACATCACTTTATGTAGAGTTGATACTGTATTTAATGTTAATGAATAGATATTCTCCCAGGGCTCTCGTTTAATTGGATTAGCACACATATGATTCCCCGCATTATAAAGTTCTGCCGAATGAAATGACTCATCTCGGCTCAAACACAGTGGAAAGATTAAAGCGTTTCGCTGAGGTCAGCAGCCGCGTCATCGGTCGGGACTGGAGACTTGGTTTCAAGTCAGAGTTTTAAGTTCTAATGTCTGCGTGAGTAAATTCACACAGTGTTTGGTTTTTTAGCCTGCCCGTCCTTTGCTTTCTATTATTGTTCTGTTTCCCCTAACGCGTCCTGACACCGTCGTCTGAAGTAACGGCTCTGAAATACTACACTCAATCGATGCCTGGTGCCTTTTCCTCTCTTAGGTAATTTACTTGGTAATGAGAGACGGTGCGGAAGACTGTCTCTGTGCGCGCCGAGAAGATGTAATCTGTTTTCCCTATTATTCGGTTAGGTTAAAAAAAAAACTTGGTCGGCTAATTAATTAACTGTGAAACAGTGAAATAGGATTTTGCTGCCCCTTACCTTCCTGCCATCCACCTCTGTCACTTTCTGTTGCTGAACTTTGTCGCTATCTATGACAAAACCCAAAAAATGTAACGCCTGTATTCATGTTAAAGTCTATCGCTGTGTGCGAGTGCTTGTGTGTGACCATAAGGTGTGTGTACAGGTGTGGACGTGCGGGGTGTCATATTCCCTCTTCTCTCTATAAACCAATCTGTATCAATCAGTGTTGATCTAAATGACCTGCCGTGTCAACAGCAAACGCACACCAGAGTGGTTTTCAGTGTGTGAGATAAGGTCAAAAAAGCCATTTTGTGTATTTCAAAGGAAGTATTGTCTCGATATTGATGTCATTTATTATCTGACAAGGGTGCGGTTACAGGTGGGTTGATGAAAAGGAGGGGGGGAAAGTGCTGCCCTAATGCTCTGAGAACACTGAAAGGGAAGACGGTCGTGATGGAAAAATCTATTACCCTTGGCCTGGAAGTGAACTGGTTGATCTTTCAGCACGATTTTATTTGTTGACAAATATACCATCTGCTGTTCTGCGGATAAGGGCAATGACACTGCGTGTTCAAGTGTGTGTGTAATGTGTGTGCTCACATCGGCCCTGGGAAATAAGACAGAGTGCTGCGAGTGTGTGTGTGTGTGTGTGTGTGTGCACGCAACAAATCATATAATGTATACACATACAAGCAATTTGGACCTCATTTGGACCACAAATGCTTCCCTGGAGAATCATATGTTTATAAAAAGGATAACAGAGTAAAATCAGATTGATGTTCCACAATATTCTGTTTATTTTGTTGGGACTTGAATGCACCTTTTAGCATGGCTACACTGGTCTGTTGGTTTGTCCACCCCTCTGGCCCAGAATGCAACTATAAATATTGAGCTAAACATTCTTTTCTTAAATATATTCACCCCTCCTCTTAAGTCAAAGTGGAGGGTGCTTGCAGTCGTGCTGAAATAATTTAAAACATGAATTGTAGAGGAAACACCATTATGCTGAAATACCAAGTCTCCGTGTAGCAGCGAAGTCACAGCTGCACCTGCGACCCCCCCTAATATTAAGAAGTGCCCCTTCAACATGCTGCCGAATCCATAAACATCCTCCCCTCCCATAACCCCTTCCTCAGCTTGAACACTCAGTCTAATTGACTCCGAAATCAGAAGATAGCAGGAAGCCAAGCCACACAGCCGAGAGAGAGAGAAATATTCAGAAGGCTTACCTAAGCTTGTTGCTGGCATCCTCCTCCCCTCAATATAACCCCTCTGTCCTTGATTTTCTTGTTTCCTGAATACATGATGATAACCCTGGACACATTAAAATGTATACATTCATCAGAAGATGGTGTGTTAGATTGTCTTTGACATTGCTCTTCTTTATAATCATATGTGTTTCGCATAGATTTCCTCCCATAAGCTATTTTTAAAATGGTCGCTGTGACTAAATGGTTTCATATTATGCCTATTTTGATATTTTTCCCTCATTGTCAATTACTTCACAACAGGCACCGTCATTTGCAATGCAAAACATTGTTTTTTTTTTTAATCATCCTATTTCACCGACCTCTCTGAACAAACATGCATCTTCCAGAGAAAACTACAGTCTTGCATCAGCTTCAACACAAATCATACGTGTTTTTTTTTTTACAATCCAAAACAAAACAAAAATGTTGTTCTGCTTTCGGGCAAAGCTTCCCTTCTCTCAGAATCAGAGACATTATACAGTGTGAGCAATCTGAAGTCGTGTTATCGGTGAAAATGTGTTTTTGGGATTATCTGTCTGAAACGTCTCTTCTATCGCCGCAGGTTTTGGGATGACGACGCCCGTGACAGTGGCAGGCAAGGTGTTCCTGATCTTTTACGGCCTTCTGGGCTGCGCCGCCACCATCCTCTTCTTTAACCTCTTCCTGGAGCGCATCATCACACTGCTGGCCGTGGTGATGAAGGCCGTGAGGGAGCGGCGGATAAGGAATAGCGGTCTCCTCCCGCCGGGCATCCGCCACGACTTCTCGGCGTACTCCCTCCCCGGCTGGAAGCCCTCCGTGTACCACGTGATGCTGATTCTCGGCCTGTCAGCGATCACCATCTCCTGCTGCGCGTCAGCCATGTACACCCCCGTGGAGGGCTGGGCCTACTTAGACTCACTCTACTTCTGCTTTGTCACCTTCAGCACCATCGGATTTGGGGATTTTGTCAGCAGCCAGAGTGCGGCTTACGATAACCAGAGCCTCTACAGGGTGGCCAACTTCCTCTTCATGCTAATGGGCGTGTGCTGCATCTACTCGCTCTTCAACGTCATCTCTATTGTCATCAAGCAGGTGCTCAACTGGATCCTGGAGAAAATGAGCTGCTTGTTTTGCCAGCGCTGCAATAAGGCCAACGTCCTCCTGGGCAGACGCAATGCCATCCGCCCGGGCTCCAAGGGTCGCAAGGGTCAGCCTGGCCAGCCGCCCGACTCAGACGGACCTTGTGATAGCGACACCGAAGGACGCAGGCTATCGGGGGAGATGATCTCCATGAAGGACTTGGCAGCGTCGAACAAGGTGTCGCTGGCCCTCATGCAAAAGCAGCTGTCTGAGTCGGCCAACGGGTATCCCAGGACGGTCTGCGGCAGCTCACGGCATAACGGCTTCTCCGGCGGAGTCGGCGCACTCGGCATCATGAACAACAGGCTGGCGGAGACGAGTAATTCCAGGTAGAGGTCGCAGTGAAACAGGAATTGCTCCCAAGCTCTTGGTACTCTGACAAACCCTGAGATTTATGGCCATGGAGACCGTACAAGGCTTTTGAGACGGATTGCCAATGTTACTTGTTATGCATGACACATTTTCTTTTTCGGATACTTTTTGGTTGGAATAACAAGACTGTGGGGATAATACAGGTAATGGCGGTGACGGTTTCAGTGACGATGGCATGAAGAGAGAACCGCAGAGTCAACGAAATGAACACGAGTTGATGTGGAAGCGTTGGGGACCATCGATCATCCATCTCATTAACCTCAACCCAGAACAAATCGCTGGAATGTAATGTCAGTTAGTCTGCAGAGGTCTGTTATATACGATATATATTACGACTGAAATGTGCTGTTAAGGAGCCAAGGGAAGCATACAATGCGATTGCCATTGTTTTGGGCTTCTGCCAGTTTATGGAATGTTGAATGCAGACATGTATATTCACTGATGACACGGCACATACCGATCTATGCATTTTACTTCTCATGCATTCTTTTGCACCATTTCTAGACCTTCCATTGATTGTGCAAACCCCATTTCTTTCTTGGCACACGTCAAGCTTTTACCCTCAGGTGATTGATTTTCATTTTCTGCGGGGCATGCGTGGGAAGCGGAGTTCAACCAAGCACGGCTTTGATGATGCTGATTCGGACGGGGCTGCAGTGACGGCTGGGTTTTTGTCAGCGTGCCACGCCAAGAGTCCTGTTGAGAGCAGAGTTGAAGAATGGAAATCCGTTTCTCGCGAGAGAAGAACTGGCTTTCTTATCAGCTCAGAAAATGCTTCAGCGGCCAAAGACCTTGACTTGAAGGGTAAAATAAGGCACCATCCAACTCTTTCTTCAAGCCGTCTGCGGGAACAAACAAACGATAACGGCTTGCAATGTAACAATTACTCCGAATGCAGAATGTAGACGTTTGTATTTGTATAACAGAATAAATGAGAAGTAAGTTTATGTTTGTTTGAAGTGAAATGTGAGAGAGAGAAGGGATTTGGTGGAAGGAGGTGAAATATGGTTTTAACCCGTAGGCACTTTATGTCCAATGATGCGCATTGAAGTTGCCGGGTCAATCGTAGATGCTGGAGCAGAAAAACAAAACCCCGAAAGGATTCTGTCGTTTCTATGGATTTGTTGTTTCGCGGGGATTTGCTTTTAGGGAGATTTCTTTGCAGATAAACAACACTATGTGAAACAAAACACGATCCAAAAGGCCAAAGGGGTCCATTTTCCTCGATCTCAGCATAAATGTGTAGCCGAGGTTTGGACGCGCAGAGGACGTGGTGGATCAATATCCTAGTTGCCGGTAACTTTCTCTTCCAGGGCATCTGTGTTTTAAAGCTGTGTGTGTTTGATGTTCGTAAACAGACAGAGTACCACAGAGGAGGAGATGTTGGTAATGAACCTGTCTGGGAGACACTGATGGAGGAGGAGAACGAGATGGAGCGGCCGGCAATGGCAGTAGGCCTTGAAGGTAGAAGAGATGGTGTCAAAATTCATGCCCAATCAAAATAAATGGCCTCGCTCAGCCAAGGGCTGAACTTTTCCTGGCGTTCATCTCCAACATCTAATATCCTCCCAGGCCACTCACCTCTTTCTCTCTGTCATCTCTGCATCCACTTCAGACACACTGCACCAAAACCCTCCAGCCTCCTGTTTCCCAGGCTCTCTCCTCACACTCATCACCCTTACACTGTGAATACGATGAGACATGCCATAAATGTAGATATATATATACTGTATATATATATAATATACAGTATATACTGTATATATAATATTGAAATGTCTAAAGCGGTTTTACAATAAGGTGTGAATTGGATCTGGATCTATCCTTTGTTGAGTTCTGTTTGTGCATAGATCTGAATAATTTCCTTTGCTCCCCAGTCTCACCAAGATGAAATTGAGAAAATGACTCAGGTAGTTAAATCTTCAGGCTTGTCTTAGTTTTTTCCTGCATGCCATTATGGTAAAGCCATAAAAGATAGCTGTATATAAAACAGAGGACTCTTTAAAAGTCTATTTTTCTACATATAGCTTCTACATGTGAATGATTGAATAACATGGTCAGTCAGCAGATTGATAAGATGCGCCATACTGAACTAAACTACCCTCTTAAAGCATGGATAGCCTCCTCGGGTTACAACGTGAACACAGTTTTCCAGATATTAAAGAGTAGTTTGATATTTTGGTAAAACATACCGGTATATTGACTTTATAAGATTAATACCAGTCTCACCTCTGCAAGGTAACTAGCCGGTTATCTTAGCTTAGCATAAAGACTAGATATAAGATAAGATATAATGCGTTAATAAGTAGAGTTTTTAGATAAGGTGAAATTTTTGTTACATTTGGAAAAACTCAGGCTAGCTTTTTCCAACCGTTTCCCTCTTCTTGGCGTCTCCACTGTTTACCTTACAACTGGTGCCAGCCAAGAAATAGTTTTAACAATAAATTGCTGATGTTAATTAGCTAGCTTTACAACCCGGCTAGCTGTTTCTACATTTTCCCAGTCTTTATTTTATGCTAACGATAAGCTAACCAGCTGCTGGCTCCCATCTAAATCTCACTAATTAACTCATTACATCTCGTTTGTGAGGTAAAATAACTTAACTGTTCCAACCGCTTATGCAAAGCTAAGAAAACCAGCTGCTGGCCATAGCTTCGCATAGACACGAGAGCGGTAACTCTCAGCAAGACATTAGTTCCCCAAACTGTCAATTTATTCATTTGGCAGCTCCCAGGAGCGGCTCGGGAGCAGCGCAGTCAGCTCGCTGTACTTCATGATGTGATGAAGGTTTCGGGGAGAAGGGGGGGTATCGGCCATTCTGTCAGCGGCGACATTGCAAGCATTAACAAAAATGTCAAACCCCGGGACATTTGAGCAGGAGTATGGGCATGCTGTAGCAAATGACATACTATTGTATGAATTCAATGGTGTTCCCCTGCTTCGATACGCCTAGGGGGGACGTTTTGCCGGCATAATATTGCATGTGAACCTTTATTTTCCCTCTGAGACAAAGTTACAGTGGAAGAGGTTTCATGATTACTCACAGGAGTTTTAAAAGGCTTCTGTAGCAGTCGGGGTCCACTTAGCTGCATTGTATCCTTACCCTTGACAAGGAGCATGCATACGTTGTCCAAACTGGTGTGTAAAGGACTGAATGTGACAATTAAAGGACTGTGATATATTATCTTAAACGCCTCCCTACAACATGAGTCCTGCGGAAAAAAAGGTATTCGATTTAATATAATATCCATTAAAATGTATTTTCCTTAAGCCTGAACCACATCGAGCTTTTTAAGACATTTAATATAGTATGTAGAGTAATGTTTGCTCACCTCAAATGCATGCGTGGCTTGAAATCAATTGCCTTACTTTAGTCCTTGCATATTACAAAAAAAGATTCCTTATCGAAAAGAATATAGTGTGTCAAGTTTTGTGTGTTGTACTATACAATCCTTTTGCACTTTGCAAAATTGATCTCCATTGATTGCAATGGTTTTAAGTGTCCCACTGTCCTCTGTGTCTTCTGTAAGAGGAGACAGGTGGTCTTAGTATTTCCTGTATGTTTGTATTTGTATATCAGCAGAAAACGCCTCTCAAATGTGATATCGCTGACATTTCCTTTTTTCGTGTAATTAATTCCCGTCACATTCTCGTCAAACACATGATTGGATTTGAAGTGTTGCAAAAACGATTTGAAGCCCATGCTACATGATGCGGGTGAACGTAGCAGACTTGGATCACAGAGCTGCATGGTTCACAGTTAAATTGTTTGTGTTCATTTTAATCATGAATTGTTCAAATCAGCAGCACCGATGTTTGTTCCAGCACATATTGTAATATATTCACGCAGGAAACCCTGACCTGTAGTCAACCACACTGTGACTGTACAATAGCCCCATTAAAATGGCATGCTCCATCGCCATTAACAGGCCCATAATAAAACTATTTGTTTGAAATAAGTAGAGCCTGGAGATGTTGTTTAATCTTGTTGATGGCGCTAATGGCATTATTCCTCTGTGATCACAGTATGGCACATAACACCGCGTTCTCTCCCGTTGCATCTGAGGGAAGAGCGCACGGACGCTCCTCTGTATATTTGAGACTGTTAAAGCCGCTCGTTTCAGGGACAAAAATGTATTTGCATTAATTTGGCTGAGGCGCAAGTGGTTAACAGCCGAGTGGTTCGGTAACAGAATGATGTATTGCTGCTCTGCTCGGCTGCGTCTGATCTTTAACGAGAGTCACGTGGTTTGGCTTTGATCTGGCGCATGGTTTCCCAATCTGCATGGCGCGTGCCTGATGTGTTGTTCTCTCCATCAACACTGACGGTATGGAGCCACTAAACCACATTCAGATCTCAACTGGAAAGCGACTGTGATCCACAGCTATGTTGACCTTTGGTTCTATCAGCGTTATCATAATCTTACACCTTGGCGTGTGTGTTCTCATCTTGCTTGCATCGTGGTGTAACATGCGGTTAATGTATGCAAATTCATTCTGTTTGCAAGTTGCACATTTATACCAATGATTGTACTTTTGTATTTATGTAATTAAAAGTCAAATCTATATGAAACAAGGTGGGGTTCCATTCAACATTGATATTTTACTGATAGTTGTTTGATTATCTTAATTGTTACTCTCATATTGCGGATATTATAAATTCCAAGAGATAGCCTGATACACAACCTCAGTGAACATGACGTTTTTACTCTTCACCTTTTCGCGATTGATTGAAACGAGAGGATATAATGTGTTAATTGAGGTGTTACAGGTGCTGGTTTGTGGATTTTATTCCCTTCAGACTACCACTATTTCCAGGCTAATTGGCTGCCTTCTGGAGCTTCACATTAAGCATACAGGCTGAGCGTTATCAATCGTCTCACATACCTCTCGCCAACCGCAAATTTGTTCTAATTAATAGCTGTTAAGAGATCTATATCACTTTGGTGAATTATTTATGAGCCATTTGTAAATGGTTAAAACTTGTACACCTTTTGAAAAAATGACAAAGGTAACTTGTTAGTTATTGGTACCAAAATTGGTCAAAAATAAATAATCAATCAGTCAACTTCAGTTGAGACAATGTGAAAATTAGCAACTGAATATTCTAGCAATGTTAGAAGTCTGTTGAGCTTCAGAACTGTCAACAGAAAAGCTCTTTTGTCTCACAGCAAATGTCATCTTTGCTTTTTAAGCAGTCGAGACAGTCGGAAACATTTTATTTTGCCTTGTATTAAAAGCTCTTTTTGTTGATTGCTTTTATAAATGCTAAACAGTGGTACTCAGTATAAATTTTATCATGTTCTGCGGTTGTTTCGGATATTATTCCACCAGAACGAATGCACATGGCTAGAGCTGAGAGGACCTTGAAACAGCGTGGCTCTGCAGTAATGGGTTGATCAGGATGTTAGTCATAAAGCTGGACCTGTAATTGCATTCATTATTGAAATGAGTCTAATCCAGCAAATTATGCTGAAAAGCAACATACATTACCTCGGTGCTCACGGGTTAAGAGGAGTCTGCGTAGCGGAAATGTGCCACAAAGTCTGTGCTCATCAGTAATTCGCTGTTTAGCAGGAAGCCGGGTTTCTTTCTAAGTGGGGACATTTAACAGTCCAGTATTGTTGCTGGCAGAATTAACACCCACCACGAATGTCAGGTCTCTCCTTATGGGCCACATTTGATCACCGCTGCTTTTGTTTTGCTGGAATATCTCCATGTTGCCAGACGTGTACAAAATAAATAGAACTGCCTCCCTTGTTTCCCAGCAAGAAATCTCTCCATATTTGCTGCAACAGTTTGACACATAAGACTTCCCTGATTTTGTTATTTATGAGGGGGGGGGGGGGGGGGGGGGGAATCCTCATATCTTTTCTTTGTTTTCCCTTGCTGGCGCTGGAAATAAACCTTTCTGTCACACTGGTACAGTGTGAGTAGCATGCAATCAAACCTCCAGCAGCAGGCTGGAGAGTTTCCTCACTATCAGAGACTTGTGCCCAAATTCCTTCACTGCAACGGAAGAGACTGTCTCCCTGCATCTCCTCCCCGTTTTTTTCATCACTCTTGCTTTTTTTTATGATCTGCAATCACATTCATTTATTTCTGGAAACTGACGGAGGTAGATTGATAAAAAGTAGAATTGGACTCCACCACTGTGTCATTCATCTTCGTCTTAAGATTGTCACATGCGATTTGGTCGGCAAGCGGGTTGAGAATGTGCTCCTGGAGAAACCTTGTCAAATTAAATCTGATGTCTGATCAGTCTTGAGAGAAGAGCGCAGTGACGGGCTTGGACGCAGTCAAAGAAAGGTCTGTGGAAAAAGCACCGTTTACCTCTATAGACTGTTATTGACATTTAGAACTGAGAAGAAGGATTCAAAGAGCTCAAAGAGAAAGCCGATGTAAATAAAGTATTATACCTTAATGGAGCTGAAGTCTGATATTCAATATTTTTCTTACTGTCATCAAATCTCTTGTCTGTGTAGTCTGAAAAAAGACAAAGTAAGATTACATAACATAGCTTATGTAACAGAGTTCTCCTCCGTGAACACTCTTAAAAACTGATCAATGAGCCACAGTATTGCAGGTTCCTTATGATGAACTTGGGCACTGTAATCAATCCTGCATATCCTGCTGCTGCACACAGTCCTCCTCAGCATACCACATCCGCAGCTGAAAATAGTGCCAAAAAATGTCCTCCTGTTCAAGTACTAACACCTCCATTACCCACCAGAAATGATTATTTTCAAATATACTATATAAAAATATACCAAATAAAACATTTTTTCAGCTTTTTAATCATCAGTAGGAATAAGTTATTAAAATGTTGTTGTTTTTTCTGAGAATTTACATCTTCAGAACTCAGGAGATAAAAAGTAAATCAAGCTGTGGCTGCATTAGATGTTCTCTGAATAAATTTACTCTCCGCATGTACAAAATAAGACGTCCAGACGTCCAAAATATAAATAACGTGGTATAAATGTGGACTGTAGTTATCGAGCGTTAAATACCAGAAGGATAAACGAAGGACTCTTGAGCATTTATACAGACGGAGAACTCTGACTCTTAAATATAAACCTGTCGTCGTTATAAATTTAGTCATTTCAATAACAGTTAATGACTTTAGATGCCTTCAACATCCTCAGGGTTTTTTTTATATATATATTTCGCTCTTTATGATCACGTTTTGACCTGGAGCAGTAATGCATTTAGTCACATTAAGGGTCACTTTCAACCCAGCGACCTCTCGCCCATACACGCCTCTCATGTCGAGTGGCTTGCCGTTTCATCCATCTGTTCACAACGCACATGGTGGAGTCTGTTGAAATAGCCCGCAGTGCTCTAATAGTATCTGAGGAGACCGTGAGCGTATCTGAATTAAAGGCAGAGTGTGAGAATCAAAAGTCATTGTGGAAACGCCACATTTACATGGAGAGGGGCTGAGCAGGCTGAGTGATGAGGCAATTACCTTATAACATCTGCTCTTTCAATTACCGTGGGGGCGAGAGATAGAGGGAGGGGGGGTTAATAGATAAGGGAAACTCACCAATTCAGCTAATGAGTGTTAATATGATCTCTTCCTCACGAATACAGCGGTGTTTACAGATATCTTTCAGCGTCAACTCTGCCACAACGCTCACAGCAGAGGAAGTGAGAAGAAAACCTTTCAGCTCTTAACACCTCAGTGACTCAGATCGAATGGAGATATGAAGCAAATTTTCATTATCATTAGTGGAGAATAGTTCCAGATTCTACGGAAAAATCCACCTCCTTCTGTGCACCAAGTGGCAGCCAGGCTTACTACTCTAACATATACATGAAATTAAAATGGTATACATAATTAATGCCATGAATTTTATTATAGGAGGGTAGAAAATATTCCACCCCATTTAATAGGGAGCGTGGGGGTCCGTCATAATTAGATATTATTATTAGTTGCCTGAGGGTGCAGAAACACCAAGGCTTTATTCTGTAGTGAATATCATAAGTGGAATTAGGAAAACAAGCAATGCATTATATAAAGTTTTATTTTGACAATGACAATTAGATTTACAATTAGAAAAGTGGTAAGATCAAGATTAAAAGTGGTGCTTTTGTGGGATTCTTTGTGGCCAAACTCAATTAGCCTTTAAACATGTTAAATAGTGATGTTTTTTGCTGGCTGACTGCGTTTCATGCAGCTTTGCTTCCAGAAGGGAATGCACCCCGAGACCAAACCCAACGCCCACTTCAGCCCCTCATTTCATTGGACACAGAAATGTCCTTTGATATCTATTTCTTGTTTAATGAACAACATTAAAGGCGTGGTATGAAGTTTGTGGTCAGAGGACCACACCATGCCACAGAGGGTTAAATCCCTGAAATATTAGCAGTTCCTTGGGGAAAACACAAATTACCCTAAATGGTCAAACAGCCCAAGACAGTAAATGTCAGACACAGACTAAAGCAGTCAAACATTTGGATGAAATCATTTCTTATTTTAATTTCTACTTATTGATCTAAGTTTTCACTTAGATCATCTATATTCTTACACCACACACCTAAAAATGACAAAGTTGAATTTGAGCAACATCTCATCTCTGAGTGTCCTTGTTAAAAAGTCCTGACGCATTAATTATTTACTGATATTCCGACAGTTTCAGCAGATTGCTTTCGATATGTCAATGTGCTTCAGAGCAGGTTTTGGAAAATGCCTAAACGGAGCAAAGGAAAAACAGTTTTGTTCACTTTAGTTTCAACTTAATTTGACAAAAAGATCTTCCAGCTGGTCCGTCTGACTGCCAGCTGGCTGCTCTTAGAGACTTTAAAGTAGCTTGATATTTTTAATAATGGCCCGAATGTGTCTCATGTTAAAGCAGTTGCTGTTGAACCCACACAGATTTATGACTCTGCAGCATTTTGGCTTGTTTCAGCTCATTATTTTTCCAGTGCAACTGTATTTTTTGGGATCCTGTTCTTGCCACAACTCGTCTGGAAGCCAATGATAAATGATGAATAGACTTTCACCTATAACATAGCATTGCTTTCTGCTGAAACCAGACTATATACTACCTACACCCACAGACAACTATTGTACAACTGGGGAAGATAAATACCAAAGTTTGTGTAAGGTTTTTGAATTGCAAATCGGTGCGCAACTTTGGTGCATCCCAAGGACCGCAGAAATTATAGAGATGATGGAAAACCAGATAACACCAGGTATTTTCTTCTTGATCTTTTATGGTCAGATTTTGCATATATAATTTGTGCGGGCGCTCCAAATAACCTTGTTTGCAAAGACTCTGCAGCTCAATGCATCTAAATATAGACCCAATTGTTCATACTGCACCAATGGCAGAGGAATGGACTGTACATTGCAATATCTTTCTCCATCTCTCTTCTGTCTCCTTCTCCCGTTCGCATCCACACAGCTGCCCTCCTTTCCCTTCTGTCGAGAGAAATAGATACCGCAGCTCTGCAGTTGGAGTTAAATCTGCTGACTGCTCCATCACTCCGCTATCAGTGGCTGCCCCCTCTTCAGCGTCGCCGGAGGCAGCTGAACTAATGTGACCGAACCGTATACATTTATGGTATTTTAAGCCTCAGTGGCCGAATGGAGCGGTGGAGGGACGGCAAAATGAAAACGGATGAGCAAGAGTCATTTGCATGAGGGCTTTTAATTGGCCTCTGTGTTTTACTATGAAGGGGGGGGGGTAAAGAAAAATTAAAAATGAAACCCTTTGATCATGAAGTCCGTCTTATGATGGTGTAAAGTACCAACAAAGAGGGAACTGGCCACCCTATTAGCCAGCTGCAGAGAAGAGGAAGAGAAGAACGGCTGAGCTCCATACGGCCCCGGTGGGGCTTTGGGAATCACCGTATACGCCCGAAGTGCACTTCTCATTATGGCAAGAGGAGTCCCACCGTGCTTGCTTTCCAATAGCACTGCTTCAGGAGCGGTTGTCGAGGAGCAAATATACCCAGGAGACACAAAAAAGGATAAGAAAATAATAGGTAAAGCGATGGTGTTGCAGCTCATCAAAGGAAAATTGGAAGCAAAGAGTCTCCCATCAGTCGTGTTGCTTTTGCTCTCTTCCCCGTAGAGACAGTTGTTACATTTAAATATAATAATAACATTATTACTGTTTCTGATCAAACCTTACCTGCACTGATGCAATGTAGGCACCACCTCAGTGGCTCACAGAATGCTCCTTGAATGCTGTCATATCTGGATATCCTCAAGTGCCAGCTGAGCTCTGCCAAAACAAGAACATACGGTTAGTATTTCACAAAAAAACGAAGACATAACGCGCATTCTCCTCTAAATCCTGGCAAAAAATGGCTAATACGTCAATTACGTAATTGTCAAGTAATGATGACATCTACAGTAAAAAACATTTTCATAATTCAAAGCCGCACTACACAACTTTGCAATTTGGCAGCCCCTCCAGACAGCAGATAATAGCTTACAAGGTTCATGCATTTTAATATCCAGACATTAAACATCCTCTCCTCGTTCACCTGCAGGCTTGGAAATAATAGGAAGGGATTCCTTCAGAGGAAGGTTAAGCCATCTGCACTGGTTGGGAGGAAATGGTTTGCTCCACACAGGGGGTTCAATTTGTCACTTTCTGTGCACAAAAGAAATTCCTGTAAGTGGTCATTCTCACAGCGCATGGTTTTAATCTGAATCTCCTCAACGAGGTGGGATGGAAGGATCTTCCCTTCTGCAGCCCCAGCTCATAAGTTAGGAATGAGGTTGGTGTAGGTGTACACATTAATCCTGCATGGAGCAGCTTTAAGACCAGTCGATGGCAATGGCAATCAGTGAAGGCATAACATTTTATATTGTCACCCAAGGATATTTTTATTTCATAAAGCACTTGACACAGCTCAAATGCTTGTGAAAATGTCTTGGAATATAAATACTTTATGAATCTATAATGGTGTGTGTGTGTGTTGCTCCCTGGCTTGACATTATTAAACAGTATAACATCTTATGGGGTGTCAATCATGCAGCGATTTAATAAAAGAGAGGTGTGAATAATAAAATGAATGAGGGCTGAATGCTGGGTGCTTGTTGGCTCTCACAGCCATTCATGTTGTTACCTACACATATAAAAAGACCTTTTGACATGAGTTTCTGCCTGAGCTAACGCCGATTGCTAGCACTTTAAGAGTTATTGCTCATGTGATTATAAAGGCGTGGTGGTTGCTAAGTTGTTACAAGGTAGATGCTATAGGTTGTTGCAAATATTGCTTTGTTTTTTCACGGCGGTTTCTAGCTTTTGCTTGGTGGTTGTTTCAGGATGCGTTGCTAGGTTGTTGCTATGGTATTCTTAATTTGCTGCTCTTCACTGCTGCTTCCTTAAGAGATGATGCAAGTACATAAAGAAAGAGATGGAAAAAAGATTTCCCCAATGTAAAAGATATTTAATTATTTCCACTTCAAACATATCTTACTTAATTAATTTTGCTAAAAGATACTTTGTTAATAGCGTTTTTTTTATGCATAGTTGATACGCGGCTCTTCACACCATGTACCCTTTGGATCTTAATGAGGGCACGATGACTTTGTTCATGTTTACTCATTGATTATTTCTGATGGGGAATCGAGTCTCACTGAATTAAAACAGCTCCTTGGAACTGCTGTGTAAGGTTTCATAATGCTGTCTTAATTAGATGCTTTCTATCACCCACACACAATACAGGCCTAAAAAGTCATACTGTACGTGGGTGGATGTTTGGTGGTTTTGAATATGAAAGGCCGCCCTTTTCCGGTGTTCATAGCAGTATTTATTTCCTCCGAAATTTCAAAATAACATAAGTAGGAGTTTAAGGGGTTTTTTTTGTGCATAGCACATCAGGGAATAACATTTCTTGGTGTGCTGTAATATTTCAGCTAAGATTTCTGATGAAACATATATAGCTTACAGCAGATTTCTGCCATAAATATGCAATGCTGACTCTTGCTTTAATGCTTGCATCCTTTTCTTCCAGGATCAAATTGTGTAAACGTAGGACATGCTAAACAAAATGGCCAGGTCAAAATGTATTTGCCAAAATTGTGAAACTGGAATATGTGTACTGCAGTTCTCAGGGCTGAATTGTACATCAACCTTGTACATTAACATAGAGCTCATAAAGCGTCCACTGTTCTGCTGCACTCTGCTGGTGGTAAATGACTAGTGCAGAGAGCCAATGTATGTTAATTAAAAACTAGAATATTAATCTGCACCCACACACAGAAGACACAAGTTTTCTACATTTATTTATTTATTTATTTTATAAAATCACCAGTATGGGAATTATGTCATGTCAGTGCTAGACCCTGTTTTACCTTTCTTTGATGGATTGATTCTCATTGTTTACTGTATATGGAAATGTATAGGCCTACTGTATTTCTGGACATGTTGCTCCCTGATAGCTATAATGAACACACAAGTTATACAGCAGCCTTTCCTCTGCCATCAATGCACGTTTGATTCCTATATTCCTGTATTATTTATTTATTCAAAGATATGACGCAGAAGGCAGCTTATTCTGTCTTATGAGCTATATGCAAAAAAATGTATGCAAAAAGATGTAAAAGGTAAATGTGTATGTATCCCTGGCCTGTAATACAGTTTAGAGGCAAAGGGAGGAAAGAGTTCCTTGAACGTCAAAGGGAAGTCATGTTGACACCACGTGACATCCATGTGACAGCGTACTCGCTCCTCATTGGCGGAGGCTCCTCTCCCCGCCCGCAACATCCGTATTTCTTTCCCGCGAACTGGAGGCGCTCGCGCCAGGACATTTTAGCTAGCTGTTCACTGTGATTGCATGGAGGTGTCGTTAGCATTCCCTCAGCAGCACGGTGAAAACGGAATTTGAACTCGCAAACATGGCGAAACAAAGCTCACTTTTCAACTTTTTCCCCAAGTCTCCGCCGCCGGTGTCCAAGCAGAAGCCGAGTCCGTCTCCGACCGAGGCAGACGTCCCTTCCTCCGTGAAGAAGTCCAACTCGTCTCCGAAGGAGCAGGCTAAGCAGACCCCGAAGCAAAAACAGCCAACCAAGACCGACAAAGTCACGTCGAAAACTACAGACGTGTCTAAGAAAGCGGGATTCGGCAAACTATTTGGCGACAAGACACCAACAACCAAACAGAGGTGAGTTAGCAGTGATAACGTCTGGAGCAGGGTAATTGCTGGAGACACAGTTTACGTCCTGATGCTAAAGATTGTCTGGAAGGCCCCTAAAAAAAAGATGCGTTCAGTTGATTTGTTTAGACTCGTGAAAACCAGCTTCGGGTGAATTTGTTTTCCATCAAGCTTGAAACTTTCTTTCGTATCACAGTTGACTTGATAGGACCTGCGGGCACGTTGCTGGTGGTTGATGGTGGACGCAGAATACGGGGATTAATGTGAGACTGTGGACTGTCAGAGCCACGCGAGCTGTGGAAGGGGTTTACTGGCTTAGCGTGCAAACGTAGTTGTGACACAGAAGGCAAAGTGGCAAGGCAACTTCTTCACAAATGCACATTAGAAAATACATACAGGTTACAACTTTCATGCTGCAGTTTAAAGTTTCCTAGACAACATTTTGTTTGTGGTGGTTACTCCCTTAAGTTAAATTGTGGGGGTTTAATTTGCAGCTTGAAATTAATGTTCAAGTCAATGATGGAAAGATAACTAATGCCTACGCATGTAAATTAAATATGCCCATATAGAATCCCTTGCATGCACTTTATTTAGTCAGTTCAGTCAAAATATGGAAAATAAAAATGTTCCAGTTTTGTAGACGGTTGATGAATATCATGTTGACTTTGGAATCTTCTGGGTCAATTATGACTTACGTAGTTTTTGTTTTCCCCCCTCTTCCTTCAGCAACAATACATGCATGTTCAGTGCTGGTGCCCTTGTGTGGGCAAAGATGGAAGGACACCCCTGGTGGCCATGCATGGTGGTACCCCAGCCTCTGACTGGACAGCAGATGAGGGGCCGTGGTCGGGACCAACGCATACATGTGCATTTCTTTGATGAGCCCGCTACTAGAGGATGGGTCAGCACCAAATACATCAGAGAATACCGAGGTAGGCTACAGTTAACCCTTTATCTAATGCTGATTATACTCTTAAAGCTGTGACCATGCTTTTACTTCCTGTCAGCTACATGGCGGTGCTATAGCAGAATGATGGGATATCTCTGTTTTGCTGTTTGACAGGCTCCGACAGCAGCGACGCTAAAACAGGAGGGGTGTTCTTCAGCGGCAAACCTGTAATCCGTCAAGCAATGCAGCTTGCTGACGGAGTTATGTTTGATAGCCCTGACAAAAGATTAAAGATGCCTGTCTGTATGGATCCGTCTGGTGACGAAGAGGATGAAGATGATGAAGAAATGGAGGTGACGTACAAGTCTATATTTTACTATAATTAAAATTTTACTATAATGACATTGTCATTGTCTTTTTTTAGTGATAGTAATAGGTTTTTTCAAATTTTTAATCAGGTCATAATTTTTTATCTTTACCTACTATTTTTTTCCTTCAGGTTGACAAGTCAACAGTGACTGATGAAGAGCTCAGTGATGAGGAAGAAGAGAAAAAACAGGAAGTAAAGTCGTCCACGGTCAGTCTACGCTCCTCCCACACAGAAAAGGGGAATAAGGCCAAGCGCAGGCGCATAGTTGTAGCCTCAGACAGTGAAGCTTCAGATGAGGAATTCAAACCAGAACAGGCTGTGTCTAGCAGTGAGGAGGAGGAGGAGGAAGAAGAAGCTGCAACAGTGAGCAGTGAAGAGTCACAGGAGTCGGAAGCAGATAGTCCCATAAAGCCTGTGAAACGCAAACGTCCTGAAAGGCCTTCTGCATCAAAAGCAAAGGGGCCCACTACCCAGACTATCGCACCGAAACGATCTCCTGCCGCTATTACAGTCGACGCAAAGTCACGTCTGTCAGCCTTCTCCGCCCCCGACAACTTTGAGAGCCAGGCAAACGGATCAGGCACTAGTGGAGTCGCCACGATTTGGGACCATGAGAAGCTGGAGTGGCTGCAGGACGGTCAGAGGAAAGATGGCCGAAGGCGGCGACAGACGGCGGATGACTACGACCCCACCACCCTGTATGTGCCCGACGACTTCAGGAACAGAACCACACCTGGGATGCGTCGGTGGTGGCAGCTCAAATCGGAGATGTTTGATACAGTCATTTTCTACAAGGTTGGAAAGTTTTATGAGCTCTACCACATGGACGCTGTGGTGGGAGTCAATGAGCTGGGGCTCACATTCATGAAGGGGGCGTGGGCACACTCGGGTTTCCCAGAGATCGGCTTTGCACGTTTCTCAGATGTACTGGTCCAGAAAGGCTACAAGGTGGCTCGCGTGGAGCAGACCGAGACCCCAGAGATGATGGAAGCACGCTGTAAGACCATGTCTAAGCCCTCCAAGTTTGACCGCGTGGTGAAAAGGGAAGTGTGCCGGATTATCACGCGTGGTACCCAAACCTACAGTGTGCTGGACGGTGCGCCCTCCGAGAGTCAGAGCAAGTTTCTGCTGAGCATAAAGGAAAAGGCTGAAGAGGAAAGCTCCGGTTGCTGCCGTAGCTACGGAGTCAGTTTTGTAGATACATCCGTGGGTTATTTTCATGTGGGTCAGTTCCCAGATGATCGCCACTGCTCACGCCTGCGGACCCTGATAGCACACTTTGCCCCTGCTGAAGTTCTCTATGAAAAGGGGAACCCATCTGTTGAAACGCGCAAAATACTCAGGGCCTCTCTGTCCTCCACTCTGCAGGAAGGACTCAATGCAGGCACCCAGTTCTGGGACGCTCAAAAGACCCTGAAAACCCTTTCAGAAGAAGATTACTTTAGAGAGACTGCTGGCAAGGATCAGGGGGCAGGGAACAGCTGTCTCCCTGCGACTCTGAAAGAGATGACCTCAGAGAGTGATTCATTGTGCCTTACTCCTAAAGAGGGCTATGAGCTGGGACTGTCGGCACTGGGTGGATGCATTTTCTACCTGAAGAAATGTCTGGTAGACCAGGAGCTGCTCTCTTTGGCCAACTTTGAGAAATATGTCCCCGTTGATGTGGAGCTGGAGAAAGCTGCTGGGCATGGTAGCGTCTTCGCCCAGACTCGTCAGCGGATGGTCCTTGATGGAGTCACTCTGGCAAACTTGGAAGTCTTTCAGAATGGTTCAGGAGGAACAGAAGGGACGCTGCTGGAGCGTTTGGACACCTGCTCGACCCCGTTCGGCAAGAGGTTGCTGAAGCAGTGGCTCTGTGCTCCTCTGTGTAACCCCACATCCATCAATGACAGACTGGATGCAGTGAATGACCTGATGGCAGCTCAGGCCCAGGCTGCTGAGGTTTCTGACCTGCTGAAGAAGCTCCCAGATTTAGAGCGCCTTCTGAGCAAAATCCACAGCATTGGTACTCTGAAGGGCCAGGATCACCCTGACAGCAGAGCAGTTCTCTATGAGGAGGTCACCTACAGCAAGCGCAAGATAGCAGACTTCCTCTCAGCACTGGAAGGTTTCAAAACCATGCAGGAAATCATCACTGTCCTCGCTCCAGTTTCAGGCAAATCTCAATCTGCATTGCTCCGTCAAGTCGGTGGTCCAAAAGATGAAAAGGATGGCCTCTTTCCTGACCTCTCTGCTGAACTCAGTCGCTGGGAGAAGGCCTTCGACCACAAGAAAGCCCGCACTACTGGTGTCATAACCCCTAAAGATGGCTTTGATCCAGAGTACGATCAGGCTCTGACCTCGATCAAAAGTTGTGAACGTGAGCTGCAGGACTACCTGGAAAAACAGAAGAAGAGACTTGGCTGTAAGAGCATGTCCTTCTGGGGAACTGGGCGGAACCGCTACCAGATGGAGGTACCAGTCAGTGTCTCCGAGAGGAACATCCCCAAGGAGTACGAGGTGAAGTCCACTAAGAAAGGCTGGAAGCGGTATGTGACAAAGAGACGGAACAGCTGTTCTCAGAGCTGCAAGGATTTGAGGAGAAGAGAGATGCTGCGCTGAAAGACTGTATGAGGAGGCTTTTTTACAACTTTGACAAGAACTACAGAGACTGGAAGACCGCTGTGGAGTGCATGGCAGTGATTGGTAATTACACTTTTATTCTTGTTAATCAGCATTACTTTTTACTGCACGCATCAATTTAAATATATCAAGTGATCCATTTGAATTACTGCCGTACAAAAAAAAGACTGTTGGTTTTCTTTCCCCATGTTTCTCAGTAAAAAAAAAAAAAAAAAAAGTGCTTTGCAGGTGTCTGCTCTGAATACATTTCCTGCAGATGTTACCAACGTACTTTCATAAAGTGTATTTAAGATGCTAATTTTGTCTGAGTTCATGTTTGCAATCTTTTAATCTGCCAAGTTGAGCTTGTTTTCCACTGTTATGGAAATTGTGCATTGAGGGAAGGAGAGTTAAATGCATAGTTTATTACTGATCTCTGGTGCAGTAAGATAAATGTGCTTATGTTTTCTTACCACTGGGCGAGTAGTGTACCATAGTTTTGAAAATGGATCATCCCATAAAATACTAAGAAAGCAGGGAGATAATTGTATGTGTTTTAAAGGATGGTTAGTTCAGTACTTAACCCCTCTTACTTTTATAACAATGCAATGTATTGTCAATTGTTTTCAGATGTGCTGCTGGCCTTGTCACGCTACAGTCAGGGTGGAGACGGGCCTATGACCAGGCCACAGGTGGTGCTCCATAAGGGTGATGACCAGGCAGCACCTAGCCTTGACCTCACTGGATCCCGGCACCCTTGTGTCACCAAGACCTTTTTTGGCGATGACTTCATCCCTAATGATGTCTACATTGGCTGCCCTGGTAACAATGAAACCGATGATAAGCAAGAGCATGCCTCCTGTGTCCTCGTCACAGGGCCAAACATGGGTGGAAAGTCTACTCTCATGAGACAGGTGGGTACTAAATTCATATATATGTTGATTTAACAAATATATTGTTTTCTCTGTGTGTATAAACCCTGGATCTCACACCCACGTAGGTCTATTTGAAGTCACTGTTGGCCCATTTTGAGATCCTGTGCTGCTCTTTTTGTACAGTGTGGACTTGTGGTCATCTTAGCTCAACTGGGTTGCTACGTTCCTGCCGAGAGCCTGCAATTCACACCGGTTGACAGGGTCTTCACTCGGCTGGGAGCCTCCGATCGCATCATGGCTGGTAACATCATGAACGCCTGTAACGCAACGCATATGGGGCAGTGATTTAAGCTTTCACATGATAGTCTAAGCTTGTATCATCTGCCTTCTTTAGGAGAGAGTACCTTCTTTGTGGAGCTCAGTGAGACGGCCAGCATCCTGCACCATGCCACCAAACACTCGCTTGTGCTCCTGGATGAATTGGGTATGTCTTTGTTACTTCTTCACAGTAACTATGAACATCCAACAGCTCTCCTTGGCACTGTTTTGTTGTTTGTTTTTTTGGAGTGTAACCATTCAGCTGTGAACTTTTTGCAGGAAGGGGCACAGCCACATATGATGGCACAGCAATTGCAAGCGCTGTTGTGAAGGAGCTTGCTGAGAAGATCTGCTGTCGCACTCTCTTCTCTACACATTACCACTCCCTGGTGGAGGACTATGCTAACAACCCTGCTGTGCGGTTGGGCCACATGGTGAGCACAGCCCACCCTAAATACATGAAGTGCTGCACTGCGCAGGCAAGCAGTTGCAGACAGTTTTGGAATGGGAGTATCTTTAAATGCTTTATTGTAAAATTATCATCTTTTGTAAATATATTCATACCTGTATTCAAATATTGCATCCTGTCTATTTTCCTTTATAAATAGTCACATATTTGTGTAGATAATGTGCTTTCTTATCCATTACGTCCCTCATTTCTATTCAGTTGCAATCTATTTTCTGATACTAAAACCTTCGGGACAGGGAACTAATGTCGAAGTCATTTTTCTAGGTTTCATACAAAAACCTGGGAGGTATTGGGTATTATACAAACTAGTTCTCAATTCCCACAAAATAATGTGTTTAAACTGTGAAAATAATCAAATAAAAAGAGCCGAAATCATCTTTTAGTGTAGTCGCACAAAAACCCTTTATATGGAGTGTAATGTCCCTGATTTATCCGGTGTTTTTTCAGGCGTGCATGGTGGAGAATGAATGTGAGGATCCCAGTCAGGAGACCATCACATTCCTCTACAAGTTCATCACTGGTGCTTGTCCAAAGAGTTACGGCTTTAACGCGGCCAGACTCGCCAACCTGCCAGAGGTGGTCATCCAAGCAGGACACCAGAAGGCCAGAGAGTTTGAGAAGAGCACCATCAGCCTCAGACTCTTCAAGTATGTATTCTGTATCCACTGCATGTAGTGGAAGGAATAAATGCTGACGCTTAGTTATGACCGTCTCCCCTCTTTTCTCATCCTGCAGGAAGCTCTGCCAGTTTGCTGAAGATGCCACTCTGGGCAACACACACTTTTCTTCTCTTGTTCAGATGCTCAACACCCTGTAATAAAAAAAAACATGCTCTGTTCTTGCTGAATGCTTGTTGTTCTCAGCACTTGAAAAAACACTACTGTAATGATCTAATAAAGTTTTATTTTTTAAAAAATGACAATGTTTCATCTAGGAAATTAAACCCTTTTAATTCACGCTAGCGCCTACATAACGGTTATTGAATACTTCACAATATATTAAGTCTAGATGTTATGATACATGCATACATTTCAGTCTGTATGAGAACCCACAATCACCAGTACACATGAATGGGGAGGAGAGAGGGAGTGGGGGCAATGAAACCATATAGCGCTGTGTGTTTAGATACTTGTCGCAGCTTCAGTAGAGTAAAAGCTTTTTAATTTCTCCAGCAACATTGACGAGAGAAACTGTGTCAAAATGAGCTGTGCTTTCACAAGACTTGTCTCTTTACTTGGACAGAGTTTAAGTGTCATCTAATGAGAACTTGTGTATGTAATGGCCCAAGAAGCAGCTGCACCTGTTATTGGAGAAAAAAAAAAAAACAACCGCCTCACTTCTAAAACAGGGTAAGATGTACATAGATTTTATAATCTACTTGATTGAAATCAATACCAGTTGGGCAATCTAGCACACAGGTACAACCGTCAAAATGTCAATTTCATAACTGATGCATTATAATGCTCTGACCCAGCAATGTGTTTTGTTTTTATTTGGTAAATAAAAAGTATCTTAATGAGAACATCATGGGGTCTTCTGACTAAACATGGAACCCCTAAATTGTTGTACAGCTGCAACCTTGAATAAAAAGTTTCATTTTGCCCCCCAGCTTTCTTCCTGTAAGTTGAGTATTATATGACAGGCAAATACAAACAGAAAATAAACATAACATATGCATAGATTATGTAAAAAAAAAAGAAGACTGATATATGACAACTGTTCAGCTCCCATACAAAGACAAAAACATTTATGGTGCTACTCCAAACACAAAGAGCTATACAAGTCTGGTGAAAGCACATTTCAGCATCTATAGTCTGTATTGCAAATGTAAATGAGTCAACATTGCTGGAGAAAATATTTAGTGTTTTCCTCTCTTTTCTCTGATCTCTTTCACAGAAAGAAGTTAGATACTGTGACATGTATAATTACAGCAATTCTAGGGTATAATAACAAAAAAAATGAACACATTTAATAAAATAAAGACATTCAAGTACAGTAAGATTTTTGCATGAAAATACAAAACTACACAAAAAAGCATTAAAATCAAATCTCAAAGGTTTTCTTGAGAAAAAAAAAAAGCTGAAGTGCTAGGTCATTTTTCCCGTACATATCATACGAGCTCGTCGGTTGCCCAGTGATGGAAGCATTGTTGCATTCGGGGCTTTTTTGCCTCCTCATGAGAATAGTTGTGCCTGTTCTGACGGAGCGTCTGTCCACGATGGGTCTGTACACGAATGCAGTATTTCATTCTTCCGCTTCTTAAAAGAAGGTGAGCCGCTGGTCTTTTGTCCGTCTCTCACCAGCTTCACTTGCTTGACCAAACCAACACACCCACAAACCCTGAGTCAGCTGCTCTTCTGCTTCTCTCCCACTGACGTCATCTCTTCTTTTTTTTTTTGCCAAATAATTGAAGAAAAAGAAAAAGCGAGGCATCCATAATCAGACTTTTTTTTTTCTTAAATGTCTCCATTTAGCATATTCATGTCCCAAGTCTTTTTTTTTTCTTCTTTTTTTTTTTTTCTTAAAGTCACTTAATATGCTCTGTATGCCTCCTCCTCCACTGCACAACTTAAAGTGTCTTATGTCAATTGTAACGCAACAGGACCTCGGTTCTTGAGATCAGTTGTGCTGCAGTGTATTGGACTCTATAGGAGGAGCTGAGTCATACAGTGTGTCTGTGTCGTGAGTCGGCTCCCCAGCTAACGTGCAGGGATTTGACAGCGTTCCCGCACCACAGTCACAGAAGAATCTGCAAGAGGAGAAATTACGATAAGTTAAAAACTCCATTAATGTGCAAAGACAAAAAAAAAAAAGCCTTTCTTACACACCATTTTTAGTAATATGACTCAATAAGACTGACCTATCGTGTCTGATGAACTCCACGTCATGTCCTTGGTGACACTTCTTGATGCAGTTCACACAGATGGCATTGCGGTCTGTTGTGTTACAGGTGTGACACCTGCAAAGGACCAAAATTGATTTGGTTAACCATCCTAAGTAGAGGCTAACAGCTGATCGCAAGTCACCTTTGATTGCGAGTATAAACATTGATTACCTGTAAAAATCGTGCATTGGGTAGCTGGTGTAACTTGAAATCTTGTACAGGCACTGACCTCTGCTCACAGCCTTCTCAATGGCATCTTGATTGTTCATTATTTTATTATCTGCAAGACAGAAAGCAAAGAAAGAAATTGGTACGTTTTGGTCGATTCAGGGCTTGCCAAGAAAACGTGTCACAATCAAAAGAGTACCTTTCATCGTGACATTGACACCAGATGCAAGAAACAATCCCCCAAAGCGATTGTTGAAGATCTGATTGCCCTCAAGGGTCGCCGTGGCATGATTAGTGATCTCGATACCTAGTAGGAAAATAAACACAGTTCGTATTAGATAGCTCCTATTACTGAAGCATTCTGTGCGTCCTTAAGAACAGCATGCTGCGTGCTGTTATCTGTCGTTATTTACACATCCTTGGTGTTTGGCGTTTACCCACCCGCTGCAAAGCCATCAAATATCCTGTTTTTCCGCAGTACGGGGTGACTGTTGGTGCTGATGAGGACTCCTGCTTGGGCATTTCTGAAGATGTCGTTTTCCTCTAACAAGCCTGAAGAAAGAAAACAGATCGTCAGACCCACAAACCACTTGCATGAAAATGTAACTTTCAAATAAATTAGACATATAAAGTTAGTAACAGAAATTTTGAGGATAATTTCTGAAGATAGATAAATTAACTCTCTGCTCTTTGCATTTCTGTGGCTTAAAGGTGCTCTTTTACCTTTCTTTTTTCAGAAACACTGAATACAAGCACCACTTTTGATTGTTTATAAGACAACAAATTGCTTACCTCTCCCTCCGTTGAATATACAGATCCCCCCGTCTCGCCCGTCATGGATCTTGTTCCTCCGCAGAGTGGGGTTGCTGTCCGTCTTGATCCACACTCCTGCCATAGCATTGTCAAAGATCTCATTGTCCTCGATGAAGCCTAAGCCTGAAAAACACACATCCATGTTTCATTAAGAGGGCAGTAGGGAAGAACCGTTGTCACACTGTACATTATAAATAACCACAACTGACAGGTAACGACAGTTAGATTAACTGAACCTCGAGAGAAGATTGCCTCTTCGGGGGAAAGGCAGTTTAGTAAATTCACCTCTCCACTACTCACCTGAGTTATAAACCAAAATGCCTCCGTTCTGTCCGCCCCAGATCTTGTTCCGCCTGATTTTGGGATTGCTGCCAGTCCTGAAAAAAACATAACAACAAACAAAGTTGATTCACTGCTTAATGCATTTCCTTCCTCACCTCGCATCAGCAGGTTGCACCAACTGGTCTTTACCAAGCCTAGTCCTAACTGCTCTGTTAAGACCAGTCTTTAGAATGGACTCCATGCAGGTTGTGCCAACCAACCAAACTTTAGCCTAGTCCTGATTACACACATTTTTTTGCAACGACGGCTAATGCCGAGCAGCGGGCGCTTCAAGGATCACTGTGAACAATCCCCCGCTGTCTTGCTAATGTCAAAGATGAACCGTCCCTGCTAATGTGTAGCTAATCATTTGTGACACCATAATTATGGAGGTTCAGAGAGGGGGAAAAAGGTAATCGAGATATGAAAACGACTAGAGCGATAACAGTTAAAGCCTAATGCAGTGGCCCTCAGTCCTTCTGTATTTAAAACAAAACTGAAAACACTTCTGATCCGGCATAAATCTCACCCGGGTTTATCTTAATGCCCACATGATGTTGACTTCACTACCTCTGATAAAATGCAGGCTAGATCTGCTTCACCATAAACACAATAAATATTCCATAAGCACATTTAAATTGTGAAAGTGCCGAGGAGAGGGCCGACGCGAATCACAGCTGCTGATATTGTCAAAGATTGTAGGAATCCAAGATAACATCAGAACGCATTAAATGATAGCAGAACAGAGTGTCAACAGCTTTCCATTATATCTTCTAATACTGTGCATATGTCATATTTAGTTTACAGTTAAATGGCTGCAGTGGATGACTCCACGGCGGCCCCACACTCACATGCTGCCTTCTCCAGTCACCTCACCCAGCACATCCTCAGCACCCCACAAAGCTGTCTTATAAATAGCTGTCAGTTTCAAGCAGTTTCACAGCATTCAGATGCAGAGACACAGTGGGCTTTTTCTAAGAAAATAATTACAGAGATCTCATAGCCATAAAGGATTGTTCCGACTCGGATTTTGACACTTCGCCCGCTCCAGACTTAAGTGTAAGATTTACACCCGGTCCTAGCGAGAAGAAGGTTCAAGCCTAGTTGGTGCAACCGTGTATCTGACAAAATGAGGCAAAGTTTGTGATTTTAATGTCATTTTCCACAAACCTAATTTGAACTCCGGAGTACATGTGATTGTAGATGTCGTTGTCTTCCAGCACGCCATGGCCGTTGTCATAGAAGTAGACCCCGACCTGTTTAAATGACAGTGAAGAAATACATTAGCTCTCATTTATTCCTGGTATTAAAACACCTGCTCCTAGCATGACATCAACATGCCAATGTGACTACATCACATCTGATGAAGATGGTGAAGGTTGGTGTTTTTTTACATTCATCTTCACTAAACTTGCAACCAGCTTGTAATCTTACCTGCTTCCCGCTGTGTATCCTGTTCCTCCTCAGCACTGGCGTGCTGCCCGTCGTCACCCACACTCCTGCCAGCGTGTTGCTGTACACCTCGTTCTCCTCGATGACGCCTTGTCCTTTTTCATGCTGTGTGATACAAAAACCAGCGTACATCACTGCTATGTTTCCAAATCATACCTTATGGAAGCCGAGGGAGTGAAAACAGTGTAAACAACATTTCTGGTATAATCATCATGGGATTAGATTTACCACATATATGCCGCCATGCTGGCCATCGTGGATCTTGTTGTGTCGGACAATAGGGCAGCTGTTCGTCCTGATCTGGATTCCTGCCAGGGCGTTACCGTAGATGTCGTTCCCTTCGATGAGGCCTCGGCCATCACCGAAAATATAAACGCCACCTTGGTTACCATTAAAAATGGCATTGCCTCTGTATTTGGACAAAACAAACTCATTCAAGGCCATGACACGAATGTGAATACCTTTTAAATTACATTTTTAATGTAGTATTTGAGTCAAGACCGCCAGGTCACACTCACCTTATTGTTGGGTCGCTGTTAGAGGTGATCCACACCCCTGCAAAGTTATTTGCATAGATCTTGTTTTCGATGAACTGCCCTCTGCCCTTTTCGTGCACGTAGATGCCCCCCGTCTGACCATGATGGATCTCACAACGAACCACAGTTGGATTGGCGTACGCCTTCACCTCGAAGCCGGCTATACGGTTCCTGTGGATGTTACAGCTCTCAAAGTAACCCTGGAAACGGACGGAGAAACACAGTATTACAGGACGTCCTGTCAAAATATATTTCACTCAAAAAAAGAATGAACAATAACCGCGTGTTTAACCAACACTTTACCACTTTGATTACACTATACGCTGTATAATCATACATCAATGAGATACCTGCGCATCTATACACACAAGAGCATCATACAATTGGAGTCGCAGTTTCTTTAATGCAAAGCAACCACCAGTAATGTGTTATTATTTATACATAATTATATCTTACCATGCCGTGGTCAAATGTAAAAACGCCGACATCTCTGCCATGGTGGATGTGATTCCGTCTGATGATTGGGTTGCCATGGTTTTTAACCCAGATCCCAGCCAGAGCATTGTTTGAGATTTCATTGTCTTCGTAAATTCCCTGGACAATGAACAATGTTGAGTAAGTTTAAGGCTTTGAACACTTTCATGTCCACTTTACAATTCAAAGTTATTCGTTGGCAATTTGTTTAATTTTCCTCACACTTTAATTTTAACCCCAAGTGTAAAAGTTTCTTGAGACTGGGACGAGACTTTTTCCGCTGATCATGAAACCAGCCGGGAGTATGAGAAGCAAATGTTGTGTAGTTTAGAAAACTGTGTAGTGTAGTGTGTGTTCATGAGAGAGAGTGAAAGAGAAAGAGAAATAGAGACAGAGAGAGAGAAAGAGAAATAGAGAGAGAGAGATATATATAGCCCCATTGATTGCCTTGGCTTGAATCCATGACATCTTATGGGCCTATTGCTTACTAATACTGTCTGACACGGGGTATTTTGTACACTGGTGAAATGTGTGTATTACCTGTGCATGGTCGGTGATGTAAAGACCGACATTTTCACAGTCGCTAATGTTGCAGTGCTTGATTGTGGGACAAGCACCCTGGCCGCTGACGCAGACAGCTGACCCCACTGAAACAAGCAGGAGGGAGCTGTATTAGTCCATCAAAATAGACAACAAAAACAATCTCCGACCTATCGTGCACAACTTTAAATTCAGCTCAAACATATCCAGTGGTCAGAACGTGGATTCTAAGTCGACCAACATTAAGCAGAGCTGTGATTCCTAACCTTCTGTCTGAGAGTCTACTTGCAACCGCTTGCCAAGTTCCATGAGGTGCATGAATGTATGGAGCACAGCCTTTTCTTATTATTATACATCTCATTAATCATTTAACCACCCCTGACATTTATCTTGTGACCCCTTTTGAAGGTCGGGAAGCACTGAAGTAGACCAAAGGAGCAGCTGACTTACCCGTGCATGTGCTGCGGATGATGCAGTGGTCGATGATGGGGCTGCAGTTGACCGTAATCTCCAAGCAGTGGTGTGCATTGTGGTGCTGGGCGGATTTGTCATCGGGATTGAACTGAGACCAAAAAAAAAAAAAAAAAAAAAACAGCTCTCAACAGCTGTGACAACAGTCACTGAAACTAACGATGACTAACAATTGCTTTCACCCACCGTGGTGAGTGTGGATATGAACCATTTAAGCAATTTATACAGGATGGATGTACAGTGATGACTATGTGCTTTATATAAACGCCCCTAAAAAGAGAAAGAAAGTGTTATCTCACCCTAATGGTCATGTATCCAACATAAGCATCTTCTGAGCCCTCCATGAACACAAATGTGGAGTCTCTGGTATTCTCAATGATGACTTTCTCTGCTACTTTTCCAGGAGCTGCAAAAAATAAACACAAAGCTTAAATTAGAGACAACACTAAACAAATTCACAATGAAACTGTGACCACCACTTCACACGACGCGCACACACACACGTACCAGCTCCGATCATTGTGATGGGCGATTCGATGTAGATCCATTCATCTGTGTAAATACCAGAGTGGACGAATATCAGGCCGTCAAAATGAGGCTCCTGACCCCCTCCGAGAGCATCCTCAATGGTGTCATAGTACTGGAGAAAGCATGACAACTGAGGTGAATGACTGGAGCATTAAAACAGGGAAAATAAATGTTTAAAAAACAGTTTACTTACAAACATGTTGTCTCTCCCTTTGTATCTGGCAGGATTACTGTAGAAGTGCTCTGCAAAGCCCGGCTTCACATGTGCCCCTTTATACTGTCAAAAAGAATATTCACGTGATTATTCACACACACAAAGAATAGTTCGGGGCAACACTGACATTGCATTCTGGACAAGATGGGGAAATCTTCACAAGAAAAGGGCCTGAGACAATTTTGTCTACAGAAAAACGACCCTAAAGGTCAATACATCGCTAAGGAATACAAGTTAAAGACATAGGTCTCCTCCATCCCCTGCATACTGAATGTCACTATTATGGCCTGTGGTGTTGCCCTTTCACATGACATTAGCTCTCGGTTCACAGGAGGATTTCAAGTCACGCTGAAGCAACTTTTGGAAATGAAAGAAAAATCAATGTAAAGATTAAAAGAAAGTGGAGTAGATCTTCTCTCCTCAACAATACATCATTTGCTGAAGCTCTAGAAACTACATTTGCCGCTTCTAATGTCAATGCTACGACAAATAAAGGCCAAAATAACCATGAAGAGGAGTGTGGTGCTATTCATTTACTTCATAATAAAATATGAAATCAGATGGTTCAGTGGCAAAACATGCAAGACTTCACATGGGACATTGGCGTCTTACCAGCTGCTGAAAACTTTCCTTCCACGGGTTTGGCTGCTCATAGTCTTCTGGGTTTATCTGGTAGAACTTCCCTGCCTCGGGGTGCATCATGGGGCGGGTGTATTCAAACACTTCCATGTACAGCCTCTTCCTGAAATATAAAAGGTAAAACAACAATTAACACCCCCCTGTTGTGAAACTTTTTATTAAACACGCACATGGGAAGATGACAAATTAAGTCCAACAAGTCTCACCAGAGGATGGGGTCATTGGCCAGCTCACTGAAGCGCTTGCACACACATGCTGCACGGCACAGGTCCTGCTCCAACAGGTAGGAGAAGATCTTTAGCACCACCTCGTCTGGAAGCTTCTCCTGCAAATACTGCTCTGCCGGAGCTGCTGGGAGGAAGACGACATGCAATTAGAATAAAAATATTTCTCAAAGGACAGGGTTTCGGGTGGGGTTAGAGAACAACATACAAGCATATTTATAGTAAGACCATGTGAGAAACCAAAACTATCTGTCGAGTCACTTTAACAAAGAAATAATAAAGACTTCTTTGAAATATATTAAAAAAATCCCCACCATCCAAACCGTTTTCTGCTTTCCATGCTAGCTCTGCCTGAATGGTATTTTCAATCATGTTAAGGAAGTTGACCAATTTGTTTATTATACATTAACAAAACAAAAAGCTGCTTATTATGTAGGAAAATGGCATATTTGCTGTAAGGAAGCAACTTTGGGTTAAAAACAGATGACACACAGCTTCTGTGTGTCCAACATAAGGCAATGTGATCATTTACTTGGACACCACAAAGCCATGAATGAGAGGAGAGCCAGATCCAAATGCCATCAAGATAAACATCTATTTTGGATGCTTTGGCAAGAGCTGCAGTGTATGAGAAAGCCTCTAAATGCCACAAATAACAGACTATCATTTCTGCTTTGTGAGACTCTTGGTACTACTTTGTGTCTTTACCAACCAGGCTTGGAAAAAAGACTCTTGAGAGGATGATACCACCATCTCTTTTTCCTAGGTTGCCATCTCAGACGTTGACAGTAAGAGAAAGTTAAGCCTGGACTACATACAAATCACATTACATAAACAGGGCTTATGAAAGACACAGACGTCTCGTTATGAAATGGAAAGTGAAACCGGTCTTTACTTTACCCTTTGTACGGTGCATAAATGCCCACTGCTGACGAACATGCTGCCCTGATTCACTATTTGAGTGGTCAACATTAGGAAAATCAATTAATCCTTAATCCTACCCGTCCCAACTACAACAATGAATGCACCTTGGAGGAAGAGATACATCCAGTCACCTCTAAAATAATGTGTTCCTAATTACCTGGTAAGTCTTGACACTTTCCTGACACTCTGGGGCGCTTAGGTCGGTGTCCAAAGTTTTCTGTGGTTGAAGTGGAAGCACCCTGTAGATCAAAAAAGAAATTGAGTGGAGACATTTAACATTAATTATTGTGTTGTGTTAAAATAAAGTATATATATTTATGGCATTTATACTATCTTTTAAGGATTCCCGGCATATGTACCTCCATGTTTGTCTTTGTCGGACACACTGTTCTCTTGGGTAGAGACTTTCTTCTAAGTTGGTAGGGACTGTTCTGAGCTCCTGGACCGGATTCTTCTGCGACCATATCTGCAGGAACGTCCTCATCTGCAAATGGTGGAAAACGGTGGGAAAGGATTACTTACAATGCTATTAACTTAACCAATCTTAAATAGTATATGATATGCAACTGGATATTCTTGAGCTATCGCTAGTAAATTGTATGTCTGGTATGTGTGGTATATATTCTGCTGTGAAGCCCATGAAACAGTAGTTCAAATTTGCACCGACTTGTGTGTATGTTTAATCAAAAATCACATCTTTAAACCATCAACTTTTTGTGTTTACAATAGATCCGATGTTGAGCTTTCAAACACAAAATCAACAACACATTACCAGAGGCAATTGCCTAAACAGTATTTGTCAACAGGTCACATGACAAAACACATCACCTGCTCTGAATGTTGCAAATTGATTACAGATCTCATCAAGAGGGGATTAAATCAACAAAACAACAAAACAACCACAGCATCAATCCTGAGCTAAACCAGACATCCATTCAACATGGCATGATGAGTTGATATCCACCCCATATGGGAGATGCAAAACTTCTTGTTGCTCTGGTTGCAAGGATGACTCTCCCAGACTACTAGACCAGTAACCACTACAAACACTGTCTGTGTAACCTGGCAGGTTAAAGCACCTTCTCTGTAACCCTAAATTGAAGTTATATGTAGGTTCTCCTGCTTTGTTTGACTAAGACAAACGCATTTAAGACGAATCAATGTCACAGCAAACGTACAGTGTATGACAAGAAATGGACAAAGATGCTGTTATCGGGCTGTTACCAACCATTAATTTAATGTCACCGTAAAATGACAACTGAGCTATGCTGTGGACATCTGGACAGAGGCCAAGGTACTATGGCAGGTCATGACTTAATACATTAATTAAGGCAAGGAGATGCACTAAAAAATAGATAAATCATTAATTGGATGAGCATGTAATGCCATTCCCAATTAGATTGTTTCAGCAACGCTATCGAGGTATTTCCTTAGTTTTTCTAAGGTTTACAATCAATTTATGCTGATTGCAATTCAATTAATGCTGTGAGATCCAACGTGTCAGTTGTCCTCTTAAAAACGTTGAATTCAGCAACCAACTATTAGTGTCAATGATCAACGTCCCCTTGATTGCAGAGCATCTCTAGCTAATGTTTACTTTGAAAAGATGCGGTCCATATTCACTTACAGTACACCGCCTGCTGTCACACAGCGGTACAGTAGGGAAAAAACAAACATAATGTGACTGAATCACAACAGTGACGTTGTTGCATTAATAACACGCACGCTATCTACGCATTGACATGTTGACGTTGCCAAGATAAAGGTTATGGGCTCGGTTTTTTTTATAAACGCAGATAGCTAGCCAATCATGCTAATAATAACAGCGATGTTAGCACGGGCTACGTCCAGTTAGCATGCTACGACAGCTGGCCAGACCACTTTGTGTACCCTTCCTCGCGTTTGTCACCCATGAATCAAGCTCCCCACTGCCTAGCGTCTGTCATGTTCAACACGAATGTAACATCAGCTGTCCAAAAATCAAAATCCAGCAACGATTTGAGGTCGAAAAGGCGAAAGAAAGACGGACTCGGGGCAAAAACCAAGCAAAACAAAGCGCGGCCTGGATGCTAGGTAAAAACACAAAAGCCGCGGTGTTTCCTGACGGCACAGCGACCCGTTCGGGGGTGCTGTTAACGTTGGCTCCACTGCGTTTTATTACAACAACCAACGTTGTGCCGATGCATGCACCGAATACGCACATAGACAATACACACATCCGTTTAAACATATAGCACAATTTAACCAAAAAGGCAACCGTTTGACAAGCCGTTCTGTAATGCTAACGCTAGCCGAACGTAGCCAACATTACCTCTTTCCTGGTGGTTCCTCTCCGGCTGTACCGGGCGCGGCCTCGAGACTCGCCTAGGTCTTCTGCTAACGTTACTTGCTCTGACGGAGTTCATTTGGGGTGTTGGTAATCTTGAAGAAACGTCGAAGCCTTCACAGCAGAAGAGGCGACTCTGAGCACAGCATCTATGTATTTTTCTTCAGCATTGCACGATCTGCCATCTTCAGCCGTGGCACCTGGAGGACGAGGAGGAGGGGGGGAAAGCGTATCGCCGTGTGTGTTATTCCCGTTCCTCTGAACTGGTGTTACGTCTAGCCCCGTTCTACTGTAGCAGGAGGAGCCATATCAGACAGGCACGGTCCGTCAGGCCTCGCAGTCACATCACATGGGAGGACCTCTCGCCGTCACGTCGCCGTCACGTCTCTCACGGCGGTCGATTCAACAGCTGCAGCGGCTGCGTTTACTTTTGGAGCTCGACTCGTTCAAACATCTGTATCATGTGAGGATCAGCTGTCTGTCACAGGAGCAGTCTACCTCAAATGTAGGTCTACATATCGATGCTGAGTGCAATCCCTATAATAATCCTTATAGGTGCAGGTAAGGTGTCTTGCTCAAGGGCACAGTGTCTCCTAATCATAGAAGAAGAAAATCATGCATTTGATCTTACCTGCTGAACTTTTCAGTTTTGTTTTTATCTAACAGATTAAACACACAATACCTTTAAATAGTTTGTCATGCTGTAATACAGTCGACCACTTGTTATCTAACAAAATAGGCCCATGTAAACAATGTATTTGTAGCTTGATGATCAGGGACCTAGATCAAATATTGATTCATAATTAATTTAGCATAATCTGCTAAAATGAATTGAAAATAAATGGGTATAAAAGCTGTCCTTGGCAGTTAGGAAACCCTTCTAGGCTGCTGAAAATGACTTGAGCTTAGAGAAGGGGCAATTAAGAAGATAATTTCTCCACGGGGATCAATAAAGTGTGTCATGATTATTACTATGCAGACATTGTATGAACCGATGAAGGGTGGGGCTTAGTTACAAAGCAAAGCTGTCAATCATTATCTGTCATGGTGATTCTGGATTGGAGTTGCCAAAATTAGATGAGAGGAATTATTAGATCGGGGCGGCCAAGTGAGTGAGTTTTGAATTGAGTACGCTTTTGTATTGATCCACTGTTCCTTCACATTATGAAGGGTCTATCGAAGTGATTTGTGTACTTGGGATGGATCGTGATCTTAAAGCATTGAACAAGGTAGTCTGCCTGAACAAATGAGTGTATATATGAACATAATAATAAAGCCACAAGGAACCCATTCTAGTGCAATTATTTTTTTCAATTATTCAGCATGACCAAATGATATTATATTATTATATATTTGTTGGAATTCAGTCATTATTACTAAATTATTTACACCTGCCGTGACATGTCAAAATGCTTTCTGTTCTTAAGTTAGGAAGACGGGGGGAAAAGAAGAAAAGATGTGTATGTGATGAGTACTTTTTTTTTATTGTTCTTCATAACTTTATTTATTGTTGTTTATCTGTTCAATTTACATACAATATGCAGTCTCTTGCACAGTAGCCTGGTTGTCCACTAGATGTCTCTTCATCTCTACCTCAGAATATTCACTGCACGCTCACGCTTCACACTATGGCATCACATAATACTTCACCTCCATGGTCAGCCTTTTTGTCTCTAATGTCTATATGACGCCTCACCTTTCTTAGGTTTTTTTTTCTTCACATACATCCTGAGCAGTCCCCCCCCCCCCCCCCCCTGACCGTCACTATCTTGTCTTTCCAGACCCCTTGCCCCAGGATGCTGCCATGACAACCACATTGTTTGTCATACTAATAGTGTCAAATTGCCAAATGCACTGAAGAGTATGATGATAGAGTGAAACCTCAGTCTTTTTACACTGCTCATATCGTTCTTATGTAAACATTTGCTCACAGGATATTAATATGTCATCTGGTGACAACATGTTAATTAATTAGTATTTTTTTATTTATTTTATTTGCTGGTCTAAATGAATACTGTTCCACTGAGTTTTAATACCTACAGTAAGTGAGTCATACTGAGTGTCAAAATTACCCCACAACTGCCTTTAGGGGGCAGCATCCTCACAACTGAGGCAGAATTCATAGCTTTCATACACATTTCTATTATTTTATCATTTCTGTTTATGCATGCGTTTGCTCTCCTAAAGGTTACTTGTATGCCTGCAATTAACTAAGCCTATCAGCAGGACCATCTGTGATTTGTTGCTCTGTGGTCACTGACCCATCTGTGACTTTGTCTGTCTGTCTGCCTGATGAGGTTAATGGTGACTGACCTCATGAAAGGAGTCTTGTGTCGGACATTGAATTGTAAAAAAAAAGCCAACATTAGTAAGCGTTTTGTGCCAAACTGTAGGAGTTCCGGTTGTAGCTTTTGTCTTGTGTCTTTGAATTTTAAATCTGAAGTTATGTGGTTAGGGAAGATTTAAATCAAGATCACTTTTTCTGAATGAACTTGTTTTGTCGGCGGTAAATGTGAATGGCAAACCAACTGCCTTTGTGTTCACGATGCACTAGCTGTTGTCCTGTGATGATAAAACGGTTGGAGTCAGTGTTGCCATGGCCAGAAGCAACATGTTTTGCCCCGTCTTATATAATCTTCATTTAGGTATTTCTTTTTACTCATTTTTTCCTACTGAATCTCCAGTCCTGCATACAAATATATCCCCCAAAATATTACTTTATCTAAACCTGGAGCACGATGGAGCTTAACTGTCAAGATATCTGTTGTTTTCGACACTAATCTGTTGGAGATATGACAGTGAGGCACATGTGTTGGCTTGGTAACCAATCTAGTATCCAGTGGCAACAGAGGTCTATTGAATGCTGGGTGGCTCTGTATTGGCTGGTGTGCCCACAACTCTCCTGTGTCACCAAGTCACAGAAGCACATCCATATAGCAGCTCTGAATAATAGTAGGGTTGTGTAAAATTCATCCCAGGAGTCAATATTGTGCGTGTGATTGAGGAGGGGGGGGGGGGGGGGGGGCATCTGAGCGCTGATATTACAAATGCTCTTTGTGTTCGGCATACTTAATGTAGGCCTGCTGACCTGCAGGTGGTGGCTCTCTCTGTATATGTCTCAAATGCATAAAAACACACACAGTTCATGTCAAAGTCCTCATCTCAAATGACCTCCCCCCTTTACATGATGTTCTCTCACGGACATGAAAACACGCGTTTCAGGACGTGCCTCTTGTTCTTCGTCATCATCAAGTTCTATTCGCATCTGAAGGCATCCACTGGGGCAGAGGCAGACACAACAGGATAAGCGTCTTTGTCTCAGACTCCTGTCTGTCAGAGACACACACCCCCCCCCCCCCCCCACCCTCCCAGCCTCTCCTCCATTTGGGCGGCTGTTACAGAGAGGGCAGATGGCTCATTACCATAAATAGGACAGAGAGAGAGTGAGTGAGGGGGCCGTGCACACCGACCAACAGGACCATGCCGCCCAAAACCAAGGAAATGGGAGGCCGTTGCTAGGAGAGAGGAAAGACAGCTTTATGGCAACACAAAGCTGATTCCCCCATCCGACCTCATCCCGCTCCCACCCCCTCGTTGCCGGCTCTGGGGACCGAGCCTTGAATCTGCTGGTCTGGGACAGATGGTCGACGGGCCCCACCGTCTCTACAGCTGGACACGGGCTACGCTGACACAGTCGGACCTGGCAGGACTGCATCGCACCTTATCCTGTCCAACCTATGAGGAGCAGGAACAGAAAGTGCTGAAGCCCAGGCCATCGGCTAAGAATAGACCCACACTTGTTGCCCACAGGAAATGTGTGGCTGCACAATAGATGATAATATGTTAAGAGTTTATCTTTGCAGTGGAGTAATGCTCTCCCTAGAATGAAAACCATTCACTGAGGATAATCACAGGCTGTCTTTTGCTTCTCTGTTGCTGTTATTTACTCCCTTAACAGTTAATGGAAACAATTTGGTCAATCCTCGCCTAGGGAAGTTATAAAATGACACAAAATCCACACGCGCGCTGACGTAAACAGAGCTGGGGGGGTTCATTTTTCAGCCACACCTCTGTTATTTTTAATCTCTCTGGTTTTTGCTTATCTGAACATCCCTGATTTGAGTCAGTGACTTTGTTTTTATTGATGTTTGTTAAATGTTGCCATCCATATGCAATATATATATATAAAAAAAGTGCACCAAAATAGGGGAGAGGAGGGTGAGTTTAGTCACTGGAAAAGTACATCAGTCAAGACACCGCCTCTGAAACAATAGCACATCTGCTCTGACTAGACCTCTGGTTGAAAGGGCAAGAGCAGCCAACTGTCTCACAGACACGAAGGAGGAGAAATCAATTTAGAATGTGTCAAATCTAAATATATTTCTAAAAAAAAAAAACCCTTGATATAAATACTTCAGCGTGGGTAATTGCTGAATGGTTGTTTTGCCATATTTTGATTTGAGATTACACACAAGAAAAATCTGCTTAATTTCTTCGTGATTTGCCACGCTAATTAATGTTGGGTTGATTAGGTTTTGGGACATTTTGCATATTGTCCTCGGGTAATGGGGTGGGGTGTGCATGACAGCGTCACGTGTATATGCTGGGAGGGGAAGAGGGATGGGGGAACAGCGAGGAAAGGACAACTAACCAGGATGAGCGAAAAGAAAGCGTGGCAGCAGCATGACAAGTAAGCAGAATAGAGGCGGTCCTGCATCACCTAGCCATCCGCCCTGGTTGCATAGGAACACGAGGGCCATGCCTACCCTGCAGACACACTCCTTTCCTCTCTCTTCCTCCACGCTTCATTACCCAGTGCTCAGCCAGGCACAGAGAGCCACTGCACCACTTTCTCCACACTACAGCTGTGTGCCCGCTCACAGCCACGCAGCCAGGCTCCCCGTAGACCCGGGCCGGGTTTACGCTCCCCTAAAGGCATCGGGTCATGATAACTTTGTATTCGCAGTGTGGGGACAAACATTTGGAGGTTTGCACTGGTATCATAGCAAGCAGTGGTTAGTGTTAGATCCAGTACTTTTTGCTTTTTTAATATTGATGTCAACTGTTTATCCACTAATTCTAGTTTTTCTTTACATTTCATTAACTTTTTCAAGCATCCTATTACTTTTAGATTACTAAACTGCTTGCCCTCTATTTTCACAATTTTCCACACTCCTTTATCACACCATTCTTCAGGTGTTACAGCTGATTTAATAGAGTACATATATTTATGAGCAAAATATATAAGTGTGAATTCTATTTTATTAGTTATCATCTTCCTAAACCCTGTGCAACTTAATGCAGTTCCCGGGACCTGGATGGGAATCGGTGATACCTTGAGGGCCCCAACACCAAAATGTGGTTTTGTGGAAGTTCACAGGTGTCATATTATGATTTCTTTCATCAGGGAGTAATCATTTTAATTTGTCTGTCTGCGTAAAGTGTTACAAAGCAGCAGGCAGACTGATTATTGTAGCGTATATACATGAGGAAACACAAGGCCATGTAGCAGTCCCTCATACGTGTCATAGCCCACTACGGAGCTGGTAGTACCAGACAACACGGCTGGACACAAGACCACCATTGTCCCTCAAGATAAAGTGCGTTTGTGACCAAGGCGATGCGGGGAGGACCAGATGCTGTGAAAAGATAAGGGAGCGTCAGAAGAACAAAGCTTTCGGTGTTGTCTTGTTTACAGTGAGGGAGTCATCAGTCAAACGTTACTACAGACTTCACGACTCCAGGTCGCTGATTTCAAACTCTAAAGGTGCACGTCAGGGGAGTGGGTTCTCCTGCCTTATCCTCCTCCTGCTTCACAGTTAATTGACTACAAGTGTTCATTTGCCTGCAAGGAGCAGTCATTAAGGTTGAATAACAAAATTTAGCTTGGCAATAGAGCAGCCAGCGATCAATGGGTTAATTCAATTGCCTCTGCATGTGGTGTATTGTATAGCAGGGCCATTTGAAGTCCTTTATAAGGGAGTCATGCCGTTTTAGTGTGCTTAAAAGTGCAATGAGATAGCGTGGGTATTGGTCAATAAAGAGAGAAAACAACAGCGCTGAAGGGAGCGACATAAAAAAAGACCAAAGTTCAATTCTTTGTGTTTGGTAGCAACTATAGTCAGATCAATACAGATGTTTGAAAGGGAAGTCTTTGCTTCCTTTGTTACAGGTAAGTTTGGTAAAGTGACGTGTTTTATACGATATAATGACTTACAAATTACTCAATGTCTGCTTAAAAATATAATTGGCACCTCAAACACAAGATTGCAATGTTTATTTCAGACTGAATTCTTTAAACTACAGTTTATTTTTTGCAAACCAACTCGCCCGAGTCATAAAAGGAAGTCGTCACGGCCGGAAATCAGGTTCATAATGACTCTTTATGTTGTGGGTTGATTTTAGGTTTTCTGACCTTTTTAAAGATGCACCATGTGACCATGTGATCATTCTTTCATGCCAGATTACTGCAGCAGCCTTATACTGCAGGTTATCCTTTCCTCCCCAGACCATTTATAATGTATTTTGTTATGTGTCACGTCTTGCTTGGGGGAAAAGACTCCTTTTGGTTATGCCTGTGTTACTTAGTGAATGGGAGTCCTGTCTTCATTACAAGGACATCATTGTTTACCTCTTTGTTTACCGAGCACTACTTACTAAAATGAACATGTCAAAATGGTTAAATCCCGTTGAGCTGCTGGTTACACAGCCCTGTCTCATTAAACAGCTCTTTTTTCATTCAGCCCATATAAAATTTTTTACTTGCTGTCCTTAGTTCATGTTCCCTTGCTTAATCCTCCCCCGGAACAAATTGAACACTTGGGCCTGTTTATACAAGCGTCTGTCCAATCCAACCTGAACAAATATACTGAATCAATACAGAATTACAGGATATTTGTTTGACTGTTGAAGGGATCATTCCTCTGCCCTAAACGTTGAGCATTTTTATTGCCCGTGCATTAAAGGAGGCACTTATCAGCTGGCAGATAACAGACAATCAGCACACTGCTGACACAATTCATAAGGCCCCGGTTTGCAGAAAGGATTGTCAAACAAAGGCTTCTGTCGGCAAACACGCTCTTCAGTCGAGGATAACTGCAGGCAAAAAGCTGGGAGAACCTCCAGGGAAAACAAACCTGGAGAACAAAGAAAGTGTTGCATTTGAAACAACTTGACCACGCCTGGTTGCTCTGCTGACAGTTAGAGGGCGCGAACAAGTAACACGGACACTATTTTAACTGCAACGTCACGAAAAGTATACAGATATGATAAATAAGATGCTTGTCATGCATGTTTGGCTCCTTCCCCTTACAACAGCTACCCACACACTCAGATGAGGTTGCCTTCTTGTCCTGGAGAGAATGCAAATACTACCTGTTTAACCAGTAACCCCACTGACTACACTTATCTAGGAAGACGAAATCGCCGCAGAGCCTCGGTGCGCCTGCATGCATAGCTGTGCATGCGTGTATGTGTGCTCGCGCTCTTTAATCTACGTCACAATTCTCTTGATGACTCTTCCACTTCGCATTTCAAAGGAGGTTCAAACTAATTAGCTCAGGGTGCCGGTTGTCTGTTGCTCTCAGTCCCATAACAACTGCAGGTGATTGTTCCAACGTGTGAAACCAGGACAGCTACTTTATATAGTGAACGCTCTATGTTTCCACCTATTCAAGGTGCATACAGCAGGAAATAAATGGAGAACATATTGGATACGGTCTGCATGGTAAATGCACGCTGCATTGTTCCTGTCATTGCACAACAGCATCTAATGTTTTTAATGTGTGTGAGAGATGAAGCAGGGGGTCGAAGGAGGTTAAGATACCTGGCGTGTTTCAAACTACCATGCAAAACCTGCTCTTCAGCGTATATGTGTGAAATAAAGACTTTGATTTTGAATTCTACAGAGAGTTTCTTCTGGAATGTGATTTATCTTTACAGTTTTCGCCTCCTCGCTGGCCGTGTACCAAAAAATTGTCAACATCTGTGTTCCCCACTCCAGAAACCAAAGCTGGGTGTAATGAGGAAAAAGGAAACCGGAGAAAGAGAGAGAGGACAACAAAGGCAAGGGGACCGATTGAATGAAGAGCAGCATACAAACAAGGGTTGTCACTAATAGAGAGTTTTATGAGCTCCAGACCTGCTGAAATGGAGTGCCGTGCGTGTGCGGCAGCTCTTATCGGCTCGCTGGCAGCGAGGGGAGGGTGAGAGCTTCCACACTTGCGCTCCGTAAAAATGGTCTGATTCATTTTCCGCATGAGAGGGTCTCACTGGGGCGGCATCAGACCAGCCAGTCCACACAGATTTATGGCCCATTAAAGCAGCAGGCCTCCTGACCGCTATGCCACCATAGGCTGGCTGCTAAGACACACTGCACCCTCATTCATGCTCGGCCAGTGCTCTCCATCACAGGCGAGCTACCTCATTGTTCATCCCTTCATCAGTACCACTTTTACTGCCTAACATGAACTCCTCTCATAGTCTGTAATCCTACTATTGGTCGGCTTGCTGCTTTTGATACAAAGTGAGTCATGTACTGTAGTGATTCTCCCCCATCGTTAAGTTAACACAGTTCTCACAAAGACTTTTTTTTTGTTGTTATTCTTTCACGTCACAAAAAGGATCATCCCTAAAGTCTCATCAGCACCATGAGCAGACAACACGTTCTATGCATCCAGGAAATGCTCCAGTACCGTTATGTACCTCTCTGATGGTGGTCAGTGGGCAATGTTGTTTTAGCCTAACAGCTTTTTACAATCAGATTAGCACCACTGCAGGCACACAGACTAATGGGTCTGTCTTTACACGACATCCTCAATCAACTGTTTTCCTATGTGATGAATGCATCTTACAGTCCTCTCTCTCTCTCTCTCTCTCTCTCTCTCTCTCTCTCATTTGCTGGCTTTGCAACTTCATCATCCCTGGGAGTGATACTGGAAGGGAAAAAAATGGGGCAGAGTCTACGCAGCTTGCTGGCCCTAAGAATAGCTCGGTGTGCAAAAAAAAAAAAAAAAATCATGCCACGGCAACCTGAGCGAAGGCTCAAAAACATGAATGGATGAATAGAATGATACCCAGAGCACTCTTGCCACAAGTGATCAATCACCAAACACACTTCTTTGTTGGATAAATTAATAGAACGACATTTAATACCTTTTCTGGCATAAAAACACATAGTGTTTCTATGCAACGCAGGCCTACCTGAAAGAACCTGTTAATTAGTACGAGCCACAGATCAACAAAAATATTTTCCAGAGAATCACTCAGGTATTCACTCTGACACACAAAGCCACCAAATTACATCACTGCCTAAGCCTGTTTGTCCAGTTAGCAGACGGGGGAAAAACAAGGTGCGTCCGGTAACAGCACTGCTGTAAGGCCGGTATTTGGTTAGACAGTAAAAAGCAAACGGAGAGACTATCAGATCAGTCCACGGAGAGCTTCTCGTGTCACGCTTATGAAATGGAGTGGCCGGGATGAGTAAGGTATCACCATTATGTGAAAGTTAACAGTTTGGTGTGAAGTCAGTTGGCCAGTAAGGCTGCACTCAACAAATATCCTGGTGTTCCCAGGCTCTAAAAGCACATCCGTACATGTGAATTTTTTTATTTTGCACACAGATAATGAATTTTAACAAGCAAACTCTGCATAAGAGGGGGAGCTTTTCTTTTTCATCCGAATTACTTTGCTTTGTCTACACATTCAGGCATCACCCAGCATGTGTCTGTTGTGTATATACAGGTCACTTAGCTCCTTGTATCATCTTATACTTGGGGAGGGGCCCTTTTGAGGGTCCACTATCGTCATGAGGCTGGGTGTGGTGACACATCCTTTCTCCCCGCCCCGAGGTGTTTTTGTAGCCTAAATAACGCGGGAGTGTTGTGTGTGTGTGTGTGTGTGTGTGTGTGTGTGTGTGTGTGTGTGTGTGAGGGGGGGGGACCCGTCCCGGCACAATCACACACTTTATTCTTTTATAATATATCCTGTTACTACATCACTGTGTACCCCGTCATCACTCATTCAAAGCGTTTTTTTTTAAAAAAAACTACAAAAACACATTTCCCCTCCTCGCATGTTACGTTACAAGCAGCGGGCGACAAAAGTGAAAGCACATTGCACGATGCAAAGTAGGATGGCGTGCGCGTTCGCGGCGCTCCGGCGCTGCGGCAGTTGCCAGGGGAGATAGGAGGGGAGGGGTTTTGATTGGCTGAAGTGGGCCTGTTGCCATGACGACGGCAAGGGGTTTGGTAGCGTTGCCGTGCGCTGTGTGATCTGCGCGCTGCGTGTATGGAGGAAGCAGCTGCTGATCTGATCTCTGACATTGTGTGAGACAGACATCTGAATAAACTGCGCACAGACGTGTCTTTTAAACATACCGCACCGAGGCACGCCGTGCATGATTGTAAGTATTTGATCCCTTTTTATATATATAAAAAAAAAAATTAAAAAAAATGTTTTGTTAACCTGTTTATTATATACGCTTTGGGTGGATACGGGTTGTGTTTCGAACAAGCGAAAAGTAAATGTGGTCAAGTGACTTTGCTTAGAGCAGCCAGCATGGCAGAACAAGCGACAGCATGTGGCCAGCTAGCTAACGTTAACGTGACTTCTCTCCGCTTATACCGGCTCGTTACGTACACCACCGACGAATGTCCGTCGGTCGATACGTGAAACTATCATTACGGCGATATCCCCACATAGTTAAAATGTTATGCTAACGCTCGCATTGGATTCCCCCCCTGACCTAACCGAGCTACTACTGCTAACGCTACTTTGCTGCTGCTGCTGCTGCTGCTGCTGCTGCTGTGTGAGAGAGCTAACGCTGGGCAACGTCAACAGCTAGTGAAACCTACTTTTTAAAATTAAAGCCGAATAAAAATGTAACCGACCGGGGGAGAAGTTACTTTTTTAGTAACGAGTCTCGTGTTCCCGACAGTGTTGTGCAATAGTCCGCGTCGTTACGTGTAACTTTTGTATTCCTTCTTTGTGTGGTTTGCTCATGAGTGTAGTCTCGGGTCCGTGGTGAGTAATGCCACCGTCTACCTAGCATTAGCTACAAAACAGTAGTTTTCTTTCAGTTTACGTCCTCCGCTTGCTTAAATATCTTTTTATTTCAAATGTCTGAGGCTATCGCGTAGCTTCCCCAAGTTGTAAGTTAAAGGGAAGCTATTATTTAATCTTTTATTTGTTTATTTTTGCTGGTTTTTAATTCGAGACGCACGTCTTTTCTCTCTCATATAAGTAGTTGAATATTTCATGGTATACAACGACGCTACCAGAGGTTGGGAGGCTACACTGGCTAGCTAAGCACATGATGTAATGGATTATCACAAGATTGTCCCAGATACAGAGTGCTCTACAAACAATGTCACTGTAGGGAAAATATCTGCTTAATCCAGATGATTTACATTTTTTTAATATAAATGCTGTTGCTGAATATACTTGATAATACTTTATGTTATTCCACGTGTCACTGCTGTTGTCTGCCCTTGTTGTAGTCTCTTGACCTGCTTGCCTGTCAGTGTTTTATTTACTGGACTGGACAAACCTCATCTAAAATTCATTGTGTGCTCTGAGGTTTCTGTGTGTATTTGAAAAAAAAAGTGATGGGGAAATGTATTTTTTTTTTTCTTTTTGTGAGGTTATGACATTAATGTAGACTGGCATTCCCTTTATTTTTGCTTGACAGTTGTTAAAGCCCTAGTGGTAAATGGTAGACAAAGGCAACAGGAGCTTAAGGGACGGGGAAAAAAAGACAAAAAAGAAACACATGCTGTCAATCTGCCGTTATTTTTTGTATTGCCAGCACCTCCATGGTCATGTTGTAGGTCAAACCATCTGTTGTCTTTCTGTCGTTTTTGTAGATTGTATTCACTCCTGTACATGTTTGTATGTACAGAAGCCTCTGAAGGGTAAGGACTTTTGCCTCCCAGAATAGATGAGGGTCTGCTAACTTTACTGACATTCATTGCTATAAATAAGACTTGTCGTAACCCATGGGGTTATTGCTGATGTGAAATAGCTTTAATAACTACAGGGATCTAAAAGTATTGTCAGTAGAGTTGAATTGGCTTCAGCTGTACGCCATCATAAGGTTATTTGTATTGCTGGAAGAAGAATAAGACATTGTAGTTACCATTTATGGTGTTACTCAAAGGTTTGAGGTCCTTTTGAGGTTTGAGGTGATTGCAGGTGATCTCGAAGGCAAGCCTTTGTGAATATCACAATCTGTTCTTATGGGTCTGCTACTGGCAGACTTGAGAATTTGATTTTTTTATTTCACAAGTCATAGTATGTCATATAATATTGATGGTTTAGTTTAACCATAGGGTAATGTTAATTGTTAAATTCATTAAAAGCATATACTTGAATGTATTTCTGTTTATACCAATAAACACAGTGGTATCAAATATATCTCGAGTTCCTCTAGATCTCCCATGAATGCCACGCTTCGTTTTTACAACTCCGTAAACAAACGGCTGTCACTTTTTTTGAGAAGTTGCTCCATTGTGCTGTACTGATGACAGAAAAGGAAGACGTTCCTCGGAGGACGTATTGTAACAATGACAAAGTAGACCTCCGCGGCACAACGTTTTCATCAAGTGGATTTCTGGTGTACAAAGTATATTTGAGTCGATCCAGAGGAGCTCCTTTGTTTCGTTCAGTAATCTAAACACACTGAATGATATAATGTTTAAACCTCATTGTAGCTTGTACCTGTTACTCTTACCCCCCCATCTAAGCCAGAGTGGTAAAGAATCTGCACTTCAAAATGGTGGTGTTGCCATGTTATCAGTCTTATCACAAAATTGTGTACTCTGACCAGAGTAAACGAAAGGTTGCGTCCCCTAAACTCCACCATGTTCTTTGCAGACCTGAGTGAGTGTGGTTTGGAGTTCATTAGCTGAGGCATGTGGCAGAAACTTTTCAGATTGCTTAACACAGTCTAAACCTGGTTTTCTGGTGGTTTTAACAGAAAACAGCTCAAAGCTACTACACTACCCTGAATACCCTGTAATTGCAGTAACTTGTGACTTTGATTTGACTAACTGTTAAAAATCGTTGTAATGGAAGAGGTTTCATACAAAGATGATTGGCAGAATAAGGTAGTCCCTGTTCATTGTTCATTTGATGTAATTGTAATCGAGTTATGAGGATGACATGTGCATATTACAGTGTTTTTACACATTCAAAGCCGCTTGTGTTACAAAAGAAGTAGAGGTATGTAGACGAGCTATTTCTTTCTTTAATAAAAAATGTGTCAATCTCCTTCTCACCCCTATTATGACGGCCGGTTGTTAAATTGAACAACCGCATGCATCTGGGATCGGTCACCAATCACTGAGCTCCAGCTCTAACTGCTGATGTTGGCCTTTCTGTCTTGTGGAGTTTATGGCTTCGTGCAGTTTTGTCAGTCGGCTCCAATGATTTAAGCTGCACATGTGTGTTTCATCACCTGCTCACACCCCTGTGTGTTTTGAAGGAGGGACTTCCCCAGGAGTGTGTAGTATTGGGCCTGTGACATTGCGCTAATCAAACATAGGTGGTAGCTTTGAATTTGAGATGCAAATCTAAATGTCTGTAGAGGTATATGTGCTGCCTCCTTTCTTTTGTTGTCCTGTTCTGATCAGATTATTATTACATTTCTTTTTGTGATGTTTCACATAATTTAGAGGTCAGGGTAAAGCTAAATGACATGTATGTTCTTCCCACAACTGTCGCTATTTTACAGAGTTGTATTGTAGGAAATTACATGACATTGAGGTGGAAATCTCTGCAAAACTAAAAATACGTAGTTTGTATGTGAATGTTTTGAGTTTCTGCCTCAGCATCTTCCTCCATACTTCCGACTCTGCATGTGTGCATTAACAGAAGTTGTATACGGGCAATGTATTCCTGTTGTGGCGCCCCTCCGTCTACTCCAGTTATTGTTTTACGTCTCTTGATTGGTCACAGTGGTTATCCGCGGACTCTTATGGCGAGCAGCCCCCTCCTTCTGTTCCCTGTCCCTCTCTTACCCCCTGACTGCCCTGGTTTATTTCTGATGGGCCGAAGACGCAGCCCATTAGGGGCGGCCTCGTTGCTTGAGAGCAACACTGATGTGACCGTTTCCTTGAATGAGCTAAAGGAAGAGAGAAGCAAGTCTGTGGCCTGTGTCACAATCATAGACTGTGGTCACAATGGGTCTTTGTCTCATCACTCCTGGCTGAATTAACAGGATTTATTTAATTGATGGCGGTATGACAAAATCGACACAGCCACGCCAACTTGTGACCAAATGATCAGGATCTTCTAGGATGTCTGGGGCTGAATTATATTGTCAGTTCTCAATGCTGTCATTAGAACAGCATTGGTTGCTGGTTACCTGTATGGCCAAATTACAATGTACATTTTAAAGATGCATAATACAGTGTTTGAATGTTTTCTAGTGGGCTCTGGACTTGAAACGGGCTCAATCCATGAATAAGCACGCAGCTCAGTTTACTAGAGCATGTCCAGAGCTTTTCTATTTTTAAAAGTCTTACATTGTCATCAGATCACCATGGTGATTTGTTGTAACATTTTAAGTAAACTTCATTTGAGCAGGAGATGTATCTGAGGCCATGCACAAAACAAATGATGCGTTCTTTATAGTAGTAAAATAAGTAAAAGGATCATTTGTATTCCGCTGTGGAGTGTTGTATTGTAAAAGTAATGCTTGGGTATATCAATTCTCATTTTTTTTGCACTGCATATTGATGCTTTTCTCGTAGTGCCTTTGTCTACGAGTCTGAAAGGAGAAGCAAATGCGGAAGTGCCTTAAAGTTGCATTCATCGGGGAGCGATGGTTGGAAAAAGAAGTCAGATTGCATGGAAGTCTATGAAAATGACCCTACTTCTCACTTGATTTGTTATCTCAGTAAACATTGGTCTCAGTTTAAAGTCTTCTTCAATACAGAACAATGTGAATTATGGGCCTAGTCAGAGTAAAATTGACGTTAAAGCAGGATATGCTTTAGGGCATGGCAGATTGACATATCATGGCGTAGCTGCAGCAGCTTTGCTAACATGCTAAGATTACTTTAGCACTTAGCTGTCAAGTTTAGCTTGAAGCTAACTTTCTTAACAGCGTCACATCAAAAGCCGTAAGGTTGCTGGCCGGGCTGTGTTCGTCAGATCCATGCTTCGCTCCTCAGCAGTTCAACTAGGAAATGTGCTTGCGTGGAACACAGACCAGGACAGACCCTCAATTGTCATATGAATGGAACCGTATGCGCATCCAGCACAAATCCACAGCTGTCTGCGCACAGAGAAAGTACGCCTGAGGAATCAGATGTAGATAGCTAACTCTTCAGTGCTGCCAGAAGAAGAAAACGTGTTGCCTATTTTCATGTTAGTATCTTCATGCTACTTTATGCTGGAAGCTTCAGGAAATATTGTCATTCTTTGAAGGCAAGGTACTGGCGTTTCCCATTCATTACCTAGTCTGTGGTGGGCCCGGCCACCACAGTTTCATAATAAACCGAAAATATGTCTGGCACTCTCCAGGCGCATTTCCTTAGCAGCGTCGTGCTACAACCGACTCTAGTTCGACTTGGAAAGTAAAACTGGCTGTAGCACCCCTTACCCGGACGTAGACACTTCCCGTGGTTGTGAACTTAGTGCTCGCTGAGCTCTGTGCCTGTTAACTGGGATGGACTTTCCTCGAGACCCGTCTTGAAACAGGGACCCAGACTTGTTTCTAATGCTTTAAGAGTGTGACTTAGTTTCCTCACATTCATATTTATACCTCTGTTACAAGTAAATGTCCTTCGTTCAAAATTGTACTTGAGCCAAATTACGAAAGTATTATGCAACTTGAGTAGCCTAAATGTACCTACATTCCACCACAAGGGAACAACATTTTTTTACAAGAACACAAAGTTCTAAATGGATTTAGCATCTTAATTTTACTTCTATAGTGCAGAAGATTGACGCGTTAACTTGGGTACACAATGTTCTTCTGAGGGAGCGTGACCCCCGACCACTCTAGAGGGTCCAAGGTTCACCTGCCTTAGTCTCACAAAATCCTGTGGTCAACACTGAGGTTCTTCCAGCTGTCTACATGTTCTCTTATCTGTATTTAACATTGTTACCTGTGAAGGATCCCATTAGAGTTTGCGATGATAAAGTATTGGCTTTTTTAGATTTTGCTTTCCTGCAGGGCCTTTCTGGGGTTTTCTGTGTTTCTTCTACACATTTCATTTGCAAATACTTGTAGTCTTTACAGGGAAAGTAAGCTCATACAGAGCACATTCCTTGAAGGGCTTATGTTGAAACTTTAACTGAAGTTTTAAAGGTGCAATGTGCCTTTTTTTTAACCGGTAAAAAACTGTAGGGTAAAATGGACTGGCAAATAGTGCTGCTATTGGTATTCAAGAGTATATGAGGTTGGTGCGTACTTGTAGTCGTGACTGTTTGTACACTGATCTGAGGACCACATGACCCAAGAGATAAGGTGTCAGTGTTGGCTGGGGGCTGGCATGTACTTTTGAAGGCCTCACCTCTGTTGACAGTCAAAGTGCAGTCAGTCCTATGTGTTTGAGTTCTACACCACCACTGTGTGTGACGTTAACGTTGACGAACATCACAATAATGAATCCATTGTTTTGTTTGCTTGTTTTCCCCCCGACTGAGTGATTGCATCAGTCAATACATTAGGTTTGGCTTGAGTGTTTGTCAGCAGTCTATAAGCTACAGGCTGGTGGAATTCATAGATTGCCAAAGTAAACACCGCCGCTTCAATTAACGCTACCTTTCGGCCTCTCGCTGCTCGAGCCCACTGTTGCGGCGGAGAGCGGGTCTAACTGTCTCTGTGTGAAGTCTGAAATTTGTTTTCAGAAAATGAACTTCCTCAACAGGCGGGAGGTGTTTCCTTCCCTCCCGGTCCTCTGTTTGAAACTGTGAGGTGAATACTGAGCACTTCTGAAACATGACTAGAGCAAAAACAACTGCTCCTTTGTACGGGCCGAGTGTGGGGCCAATTGTAATGCTTTGTGCAAGCATTTTCATTCGCTTTTACCTCGGGCACCGAGTAGATCGCTTTAATCCATTCAGTAGTTTGAATTGAAAATGTATCATTTAGACGTGCTTTAGCCGTAGCCTGATTAGCCTTCGCATTAATGGATGCTTTATTGGTTACGACATAATTTGACCCTCCCAGTAAAAAAAAAAAAAGGCTACCACTTGGCGCTCTGAAACAGTCTCTCTCTCCCTCTCTCTCTCTCTCTCTCTCTCTCTCTCTCTCCCTCCCTCCCTCCCTCTCTCTCCCACTCTAACTCAGCCCCCCTTTGTCTCATTCACATTTTTAGAGCTCCAGCCAGACTGGGTAGTCACCTAAATATCAGTTAGGGTTTCAAATAACAGCCCTCGCCATGGGGCTTTGCGGCACACCTTTGTGTATATATGACAGAGGTGTAACTGGTTTGTGACAACAGGTTTATTTCTCGTGGGGAGGGTGTGGCTTGCGTGCTTCTGTGCGTGAACGCACGGCAGTTACATACATGGTCTCTGTTTTGTTTTTTTTTGTTCTAAGATATATTATTTTCATCAAAATGGTACGCTGCGCGTCAGTTTTTTCCTGATGAAAATAGCCTTTTGGTGCACAGAATGGCTATTGTAAAGTATGCCTTAATAGCACATGGGTGCTATGACACCCAGGTTGGCTGTGGACTTTCCCACTGCTCTTTGTCAGACAGGTTTGTGGAGAACAGCAGCAGACTGCTGGCCTCAGCATTTTCCGCCTGTATTGATCTCCCCACATTAGCTCTCTCTTCATGCACAGACATGAGCACAATTGCTTCCCTTACAACATTGGCTGCCGTGGCAACTGAGTCCTGATCGTGAGATTTGCTCCTAGAAAACATCTCAAACTGGCACCTCTCTTTTTTGATGCCGCCATTGTCTCCTTTGCATTCCCCCGTACATATCCGACACATCAGCGGCTTGATTAGCCACTTAATGCTGTTTCCATATGTCTTTTTTTTTTTTTGTATTTTTGAATGGGCTAAGTGCTTAACAGGATAAAAGAGCAGTTTGAAAGGCGGGGAAATGTGCCATGGCACCTGCTGTTAGTGGCTGCCTGTTTGCACATGAATATGATGAGGCTGGGCTATTTTAACTTGCAGATGAGCCACCAGGTCAGTGCCATTGCAGCTTTGGTGTATTTTCAAGGATGCTGCAGTCAACAGGCCAGTCTGGCTTATTAGCTCCCTCTCCCCTCTCCACACTTGTGTCCCATTATTCATGTCAATCCCAGCCGCCTCCCTTTGATGCCTTTTCATAAGAGCAGTGATGACTGCGATCATAGCAACAGCGGTGGTAATTGACCAGCTGCAGTTTTGGTAAAACACTTCCTGCCTTTGGCCTGATGCAAGGTAGTTTTCTCATTCCTCTGCCCTATCTCTCTCGATATTCAATGACGTTCTTCTGGAGGAGATACTCAAAAGAGGATAAGTGCCCTCTGTGGCACCCAAGGACCCAGCTGAGAAGTCATGGCTGTGAAGATGGGCTGAGGTGATGCTCTTGTGTGCTTTAAGGTTGATCAGTGGTCTGACACTTTACCCAGGCATTGATGACTTCTCATTTCCCCGCCGCAAAACTGAATCAAGTTTACAGACAGTCATTCATGGCCTGTTGAAGAAAACCAGGTGGAGTGTTCACTGTTGAATCTGGCTTCAGAAAACACTTTGGCCACACCTTTTCAATCAAATGCAGTCAAGGATTTTTATTGGGGGAAATAGTCATGGATGTAGACTTGATTTAATCTTAAAATGAACAGTTTAATGTAGGGTTTAACAGTCTGGGATTAAATATAGGCAGATTGTAATAGTTTTGTCTGACCTGCTGATTCAGATTTCTTTCCTAGAACTAAAGTTGACAGCAAGTCTCAAGACAAACTTCTCCCCACTATATCAAAAAACATTATTTTTACATACCTGAGGTCAGTGTAAACCATCAAATATTTCTTATTGTCAGCTATAGTGGTAATTTGCACAAAAACACAATTCAAATCATACATGATTGTATGTATTTAAATACATTCTTTGATTAAAAAAGGCATTGACATAAGTTTTAATTATATATTATAAGCTAGTGTTCGGAAATAAAACAGAAAAAAAAAAAATCAGAAATATGAAACTGATCTGATTTGATGCATCTTTCTACCTGAGATCCAGTTTTTCTCCAAAACCACAGGCTTGCCTGTCGACACGGTCCCCTTTCTGTTTGTAAATTCATTCAGAGTAGGAACCTGTCACGTCAAGAGATATCTTTCTATGTTCTGGTCTCTTGAGCAGAGATTTCCTTTTAACACAAATGGGCAGTTCTCTCGCTGCCTGACATATCTGATTGCTCTACTTTGCTGAGAGCTATGATTCATCCTAGACTGAGGATAACTTGCCTAGGCTGCCTCACTACCACTGAGTCTCAGCTGGCTCGCTCGCCCCTTTTTCCTCTCAGTCTCTTGGCCTCCCTTTCTGTCTTCCTCTGTCCTCTCATAAAAGCATGTTCCTATTGTTGTGTCCCTTCCTACGCTCACTCTGCCTGTCCCCTTGCCTTTGGCCTGGAAAGCTCTTTGACTTACTTCCTTTTTGTTGCAGATGTATACATGGCTCACAAGGAAATTTCAATGGTGCTGACAAATTAAAACGCAGACAATGGAGGACTGACGGGCAGAATGCAGGACAGAATGTAGCTGACATGACCTCGCCTATAGAGCACACACGATGTACCCTAAATACGCTTCATACACTAAATAAAACCTAAACCAAAATGAGATCAGGCAGCTATTTGTTTATCCCCACGTTGAGAGTTGAGTGGTCATTTTGTAAATGCACTAATGCCTGCTTCTTCCCCCTCATGTCCTCGCTGACTGGCTTTGACAAACTGATTTGTGTGCGTGTGTACACTCCCTCTCCGGTCTCACCCACTGTGCAAACACTCTCGAGTTTGACCCAATTCTTGTCTTATCGCAGAAATGAAAAGATATGCCTATCCACTGCCGCTCGCGGCGCGTCTCTACCTCTACCACCTTCCCAATCTGTGCTCTCATCTCCATGCGCATCCAGGACACCCTGGACCACCCCTGACCGCGGCATCTGGTGTCCGTCTACCAGGTGCAGCCGGAGCGGTTTCATTGCAGGGTGGCAGCTCAGTGGTCATCTGTGGCAGGGCCGGCCAGTGGGGATTATTGTTTTCTCATTGTGTCTATGCATCTTGTTTGTGGCATTTCTGCTCTTAATTGAAGGGATGGCATAGTTGTCATGGTGACACCCAGGACATAAAGCCTGTTGTGAGCTGAGCCAAAGAGTGATCTCTTTGTGTGCTTGGCCTCACCAGCCCGCATGCAAGTCCATTGCTTGTATTTTACGGTTTTATTCGGGTTTATTGGACCCACGTCTTTTTCTGTGCCTGTAATTGAAATCATTGCTCAGTATCAGCATGATTGCTGAAAACATGCCAACAATTCTTCCTCCGAGGCCATGTAAAAAAGTATCATTGCCTTTAATAATAGCGGTTCTTGGGTGGAATGGGTTAATGATTCAGGGCATCTGCTAATATTGATTTTCTTAGTGCCTGTAGCCTCCTTACACTACTTAATCTGGCATGTGACGAATTGAGACTTGATCCTGGCTGAATGCAGATCAGCCCATAAGAGCCATCCACTCTGCAAGATGGAGGCCTTCCACTCATTCCTGCAGCCATCGGATGGTTTCATGCTCATTTACACGTAACGAGCAGCTGAGTAACGAGGTGGGCGTCGAGGAGCGGCACCTTAAGTCGGTTCGGATGCTTGAGAGGACCTCCTCGAAGGTCCTCGGCTGGAGTCAAGAGGAGGGAGAGCTGAGAGCCTCTCAGTCCTCGCCAGGCGTGAAGGAGAGGGCCAGTGAGAGGGCCAGGATGTGCAATAGAGGCAGACAGGCACAGCCACAGGAGGTGTGTCCCCAGGGGGAACTTAGGAAAACAAGGTCAACGCTTGGAAGAGCACATCATTCCATTATGTCGCATCCAGTTATTTCATACCGCCAACTTTGTTTTGTAATCAGTTCACCATCAAAAACTGTGATATTTGTCTCCATGCTGTTCAACACTAATGACCTCTCTTCTCCTCTCTCCCCAGACCTCTTTGATTTAATGGGTCCAATCATTGGGATGTCACCAGATAAGAAAACGGAAATTCCGGGTATGCAAGAGGAGCGGACGGGGCTCAGAGGTGTCTGTGGCGTGGGAACGCTCCCTGAGGCGGAGTGCGCGTCCAGTCCGCTGGCGACCAGCGTGGATCGCGCTGGAGGCACTGAGGATGAGGAGCTCACCAACCTCAACTGGCTGCACGAGAACCTGCTTCAGAACTTCACTCTGGGAGGTCCCGAAGCTCAGCCCAGCGGCAGTCCCCTCTTCGACATCGAGGGAGACTACGGGCCCGGCCAGGGCCCGTCATCCTCCTCCTCATCTTCGTCACACGGCAGAGGCAGGGAGCGGGACTCGTTGAAGTCTAAGCCCCCTTTCTCGTTTTCTCTGCTCATCTACATGGCCATTGAGCAGTCTCCCAGCAAATCTTTGCCCGTTAAAGAAATCTATGGATGGATTCTCGAGCACTTCCCTTATTTCTCCAACGCTCCCACTGGCTGGAAGAACTCGGTTCGTCACAACTTGTCCCTGAATAAATGCTTCCGCAAGGTCGAGAGGAGTTTGGGAAAGGTAGGTTATTAAATTCTCTCCTAACGTTCATGCACCTCACACAGATTTAAACTTAGGAAACTGCACTGTTTAGATTATGCTTCTGGAAAACTGTCGTCGTTGCATTGCCTGATGATGTGATATTAAAATGTCCATAGGTCAAAATGTGTCCACTTTGTGTAGCCAAACGCTGTTGGTGCAGACTGCGTTCCAGCGTGGAGCTGCAATGTGGCTCATGTGACAGTGTCCTGGGACCGTAACACAGCCGCAGGGACCTCTGACTCTGCTGCGATAACGCTGGAATACAGTCAAGGTCACGGATATTCCTTCTGAGGAAATGCAAACACAGCACACTGAGATATGGACTTTATCTCCCGAAGCGCTACCAGGTAGTGCAACTGTTTCAACCGGGAAGAGAAGCATCCCACTGTTGGAAACCTCAAAGTCCCGCTGCGAACAGGAAGCAAATGTGACCTGCAGTGCAGAGATGAGTCTTTGTCAGCCTGGTCCTGGCAGAGTTACGTGTGACTCATTTGTGTTTGTGTGCCTGCACAGGATGAAAATAAAGAGAGAAGTTGACCTTCTCATATGCACATGCTTGTGACAAAAAAAATACATCCTGCATATAAATGAGTGAAATTTTCGATTTAGCTTTCCTGCCTTTTTGTGTTGAAAAATGTGGCGAGGAAGAGAAATGGTAGAGAAATGGAGCTAGAGAGGTAGCCCCTGTTTGAAAACATTACTTTCTCTACATTTTGTAGTTTGCATTTATCGCTGACGTTTTAAAGAGCAGCAGGAAGGTTTGTAAGATGTACAGTCAGCCCTCTGTCAGACGCAGCCTCATTTGCATGCGACTGTACTGATCCGGGGAGTGACGCAACGGCAGCCATATTGAGGTTCGGTATGAGTTCAGACATGTGACCGGTAGAGCCCGCCGTGCCAAGGCTGTGTCTGTCTAAAACCTCATATTTTCCCACCGTGGGAGGCGATGGCGGTTAGCACTCAGCGAGTAGCAACATGGTGCGGTGCAGGCCGCTCAGCATGCAGGTGCACAGCATGAGCCCTTCGTCTGCTGAGAGACCAGCACCAGTTTCACATGACACTGGCTGGTGGTTTCCGTTGCCATGGAGACATTTCCTTCTTCCTGCATCAGGGCTGGCTGGTAATCTGAGTCAAGGTTATTCTCCTCCCTCCCTCTCTCGCTCTATTCTCCTCCCAGGCTGGGCAATACGCCGCCTCAGATAAAGTGACAGTTAACACACTCCCGCACACATAACCAACAGACAAAATGACTCCTCTCAGCGCCGCCGAGCAGTTATTTCCTCCTTTTGTTGAGCCTGTTAAGGAATTCTTAGCTATGCATTTGCTATTTTCAAGTCGAGCTCCTCGATAAATTGTTGCTTTAGTATTTTTGCCGTTTGTGTGAAATGAGACTGTAATTTCATCCCTTTGCTGCTTTCAATGCAGTCTGTATGCAGGGCTCACAGATTTTATCAGCTGAGAATTTTGTGAATGTAAGCCCATTGACAAATATTTCTGAGCCTCATTTTGATAATGGATTAAAAAAGGGGTAAAAATAGTTTTTTTTTTTTTAATGTTCAAATTCTTTGAAACATTCCACAAAGAAGCAAAATCAAGAATTTGCTCTGAAGGGCAGTGAAAAAGATTGCCAGCTAGCAAACGTGAATATAACGAATGCCCTATTTCAAATAATAAATTCTGCTTTGCAACTGCATTTTGAGGAAGGAAATGCTTTATATATATATATATATATATATATATATATATATATATATATATAAACGTGTAATTTTTCTTTTCCTTTATGAAAACATCAAGATTTGCAAAATGCTAATTCTTCTTGCAGTTTGTTGCTCAAAGAGTCCTGCAGGTTCCTGTAACCTGGGTTAGAAGTTTGACTGTCCCCTTCTCCTCTTTTCTACAGGCCAACGGAAAAGGTTCTCTTTGGTGTGTTGACCCCGAGTACCGCCCAAACCTGATCCAAGCCCTCAAGAAGCAGCACTTCCCTGCCGCACATGCCTTCTGCACACCACCCGCCTCCCCACCCAGGTGAACTTTCATCACTCTCTGGACGTTTTGTTTAGTGGACTGGGTATTGTTAGTGAAGCACATCATAACAGGGTGTCTTTTACGTTGTAGGTCTGTGTTACTTTTCATTTAACAGTCAACCCTCATCAGTATGACATTTTACTTTTCTTCCTTTCCAAACTCAAAATCTGTGTTTTTTGTTTACCGCCTGCAGTGCCTCCTCACCCCCTCGCCACCTCTTTCTACAAGGCTGTTCATTCAAAGGTAAGAGAGACCTAGCTATCTCCGTTTTTTTGTTTTTGTTTTTTTTTAAGTTTGGACGTGTGCATCAAAAGCAGATGTATTGAAATTCCAATCACTGCAGTTCTTTAGCTTGTGCTTGTGCAGTATTTTGACTATGTTGCCTGTTTCACATTTCAGTCCCAGAACATTCAGCTTCACTGTGCTTGTATCCTCAACTCTTGGTTTGATTTGTTGCTTTTGAGTCATTGATGCCTCATGTAGACCATAATGTTGAGAGCTCCCAGTCGATGTATCAGCCTCTTCTTCCCCCCGTCCCCCCCTCTGCCTCTTGGATTTGTAACCTTGACGACAGGCAGAGGTTTTTGCTGGTGCTGAGTGTCGAGCACTCAGTCTCACTATAATCATTAATAATTTAGAGCCCCAGAAGTGAGCTATGAGGCTTTTAGACACTTTGTCAGGTCTGAAAATATTGGATGCATTATCAGTGGCTTCAATTCATCCTCTGCTTTGTTTTGGTGAACCATTTGCATATCCAATCCATTCAGTAAGCATTTGGGTGGGTCACTGTCTCTAGCGTAAAATGATGGAAGGAACCCAGTCCTCCCAGTCCCAGTAGAGATGCCATGCTACCATGCTTTCACACCTCAGGACTGACCATCGTGCATGTTCTCTCCTCTTCCAGAGTCTGACATTGATGCTGCCACTGCCATGATGCTCTTAAACTCTGCCCCCGGGCACCACGTTGACCCATGTAAGAGAATCCACAAGCAGCCATACTTCCATACTTTCAACTCTCTGTCTCCTACCCTCAACATACCACCCTGTCATTGCTTACGTCTCCTTTTTTTATTCTTTCGTGCTTTGATTTCTGATGTCTGCGTCACATGTTGGTTCTTTTACCGGAACGGTTTCGAGAACGTTACTCGCGGCTGATTGCATGCAAATCTTTTCTGCAGACATTCTTCCACAGACATGTTACGGGTATATTTGGAGACATTTGGGAAATACTTCAACTTGCTGCTGGTTAGCTTAGCTTAGCACAAAGACTGGAAATTTGGGGGAATTCTGTCCAAAGGTGACAAAATCCACCTACCAGCAAAACTAACACTCTCTAATTAACACCAGAACACAAATGAGCATATTTCCCAAAATGTTGAAACAATTGCTATTTCACTATATAATTAGATAACGATTTACATAGTATCTATGACAACCTATTTTAAGCCAGCTAAAGTGAGACACTGTCTGTAATCTCCTTTTGCACTGACTGTATACTTATTACTCTTTTGATCCTCTCCTCTCCTCTCCTCAGGCAATTCTGACAGCCCACTGGACCTCTCCCGCCCCGACTCTGTGCTGGTGAGCAGTGATCCAAAGCAGGACCACAACTACAGCAGCGTAGCCCTGCAGCGCTGCTCCTCCCGTTCCTCCTCTTCCTCTCTTTCCTCCCTGGACGAAGGAGGCTGCGACCGCAGGCAGTCCCACCGCGCCGGCAGCGAGGGCTTCCACAGCGACGAGGACTCCGACCTCTGGGACGAGAGGGGCGTCCACCAGACTTCTCGACGTCCGCCCGCCATCAAGTGGCCCGCCGGTAAGAGGGCACGACGCGAGGTCAAACCAGAGCTGGACGAGGAGCTGAAGGAAGCGGCCGGCTCCTTGCTGCACCTCGCTGGTATACGCAGCTGCACGGAGGGCTCCAAACGCACTGTCAAGAGCACAAAACTTAACAGGAAATAAAGATTATTTTTGCGCCCCCCCACCACCCTCCCCTCCCCCATCAGACTCCGGACCCTGTGAACCCTAACCTCTGACCCCTGATCGTGTGTCCGAGTGTGCCTCCTTCTCCTTATCTGATCGTTCATTGGCCATTTTGAGCCTTTTTTTGTTTGGGAACATCCCTGTCCAACAAAACAAATGGCAATAGTATCGTTCACACAGGAGAACAAAGCCATATAGAGACTTTTGTATCTCGGGGGTGACTGCTGGGGGTAGGTGTTTGGGCTGTGGAGAACCATCAAGAAACCTATCCAAAATGACCTGCCTGCTTCTGTTGGATTAGAAGATTGTGATTCAAGATTTTTTTCTCTGAAAGACAAAACGGGAAAAGCTGAAGGTTTTATAACTCAAAGCGTTGCATGCTTCCTCCTCAAACCTGTATCCTCTTCCAAGTGAATCTATTTATGAAGCGAATGAGTGCATGTTTGTAACAGACAAAACCTAACCTCCTGGTGTTATCATTTTCTCCTTTTTGTGCTAAAGACAAAAAAAAAAAAAAGATGCCACTGTTTTGAAAGGAATTCTTGCTCCACAAATCCTCTTGTAAGAGAGATGCAATAATTAATCCACAACCTTAACTTTTTTTGACTTTATTTTATGGTGGCATTTGTCAGAGTTGAGTATGCTAGTTAAACTTTACAATTGAGAGAATGAATGGAGTAGTACTATTATCTTGTTATGCGATAAACACAAAAGCTCTGGCTCTGTTTCAGGATTAGCAAGATATGGAAATAGTATTACTCTGCCACTGCCAAATTTAGTTGCAAAGTTAGCTATACTACTTGGCTCAGTTGTGTGCGGCCATTACAGTGCTATACAAATGAAAGCTCATCCTGTCGATCCCTTTCATTCATCGGTGTGTTTTTGACATTTATCGTGCAGACATACAGTATATTCACATGTTTGGTGACAGCCTATGCAAAGTGAACATCTGCCACGTGTTGCCAGATGCTCACTCATGTTAATAGGTTATCCTCCATAGATTTTATTTGTGTGTGTGTGTGTGTGTGTGTGCGTGTATCATAGTGCATGTCGACTTCAGCCTAAGCCTGAGATGACTGTCACGACAGAAAGGGTTCTTCTACTGGCAGAGTAATGATATTGCTCCGATGATCCCCTTTGCTACAGCTTGTATTGTAGGGCTGCTTGGTACTCTGCTTGCTCCCGGTCCTTTTTGAATGCGGAGCTGGTTAATGGTCAGAAACCGGAGCAGACAGCCAATTACCACAGCTTGTCGCTCCATTATTTGAGTTTGCGGTTTGATTATACCTCTGTGTGTTCCCCCTGTTTTTTTTTTTCAACAACGTACTTTAGAGAATTACAGAATTATACAGCTGGATTTGCCGCTTCCTGTGGCGAAGTCCATTCACAACTTGAGGGGAGGGTGTGTTTGTTCTGGTTCAAATCAATGAAAGGTGCAGATCGCAGTGCATATTGGAGTGTAAAGAGTGAGAGGGGGACAGTACGGGCATGGCCACAGAGAACGGGACTGATGTGAAGTCGCTCGCAGGCGAGATGTGGAAGACCTGTGCTGCTCTTGTGTTGTGCCCTCAGTTCTGGCTGGCCACTGGGTGTTTCGTCCTTGCTCTTCCTCCTAGAACAAAATAAGGAAGTTCACGCTCTCTTCACAAGCTGTGAAATGCAGTGTTTATTGTCGGTTGATCACTGAGAGGAAGTTGCAAGTCGCTTGTGTAAAAAAAAAAAAAAAAAAAAAAAAAAAAAGGGCCCCGATTCTCATTTTGTGCTTTTAAAAAGGCAGCATACTTGCAGCGTACAATACAAGGTAGCATGGAAGCTCACGAGGGTGATAAACTGAGAATGATATTATTTTCTTCCCACAGCACAGATCACATCGTCACAGGGACACATGTTCGTAAAGCACGCATGGTCGGTGCCAAACATTTTCTTGTGCCACTGATGTAAAACTGCAAAGGGCCATGGCCACAATATCCCCCCTGGTGCCACAATGTAGTTGTGATTTAGAGTAACAATGCCCTAGTCTTCTGAATCATCCGAACAGGAAATGGGAGAGGACACTGGTCAGAGACTTAACCAATCTTCTGGGTTATTTTCGTCGCTTTAGAGTGGGAACTGTTCCTAGCAGAGTAAGCTGCAGTTCTTATAAGTAATACTTGCATACACTGGTCTTGTTTAGCTGTGAAAAAAGAACAAATTATTGTTCATTAATCATCACCTTATTTATGACTTAATTTATGGGATTATTGAATGCATTGTCTATCAAACACTAGTCATTTGAAATGAGTGACTAGGCACATTTATTTTTCTCCCTCTCAGCTTAATGAGTATTTTGTTTTTCTCCTTGTTTTATTTTACAGCAATACACCTTTTTTCAAGTATTCTGCCAATGTCTTTTGTCGTTAGAGCGGGTGTTTGTTTGTTTTTGTTTTATTTTCAATTTAACCATGACTGCCAGGTTTTCTTGATGTTTTTTTGTTTTGCTTTTTGTAAGGCTGGATAGTTTTATTAACATTGATCCTGAAACCTTTTGTTGCCAAAATTGATGTACAGCTGGGGTATAACATTTAAGATGGACACATTCCCCATGTACTGTAGAAGTTCATTGACGATGATTGACTCATATTACCTTTTTTTTTTTACATTTGTCTCATGTTTATGTTTAGATTTTGTGACATAAGTCGTCACCAATTGACTCTCGATCTCATCGGAGTCTTCAAAAATCACTGCCACTCATGCTTCCAGATATTGTTATGGGATGTTGAAATGTTTGAAAACTGGATCAGACTCACTCAGTCCCCCAAGTTGCTGCAGTGTAGTTCCAGACCTGCATTTAAGCATAGCGACAACTGCTGAGAAATTCTTGGGTGACCCGTGGATGAAAAGGTCGCTCCATCTCTCTCTGTAGCACTTGCAAATGAAACGTGGTGTTGGTCAACAAGTGATATGAGTCAGATCTGTGGATGAGCCTCCTCAAACACGTTAAGGTCCAAAAACGGAAAAAACCCAGTTGCTTCATTGCTCAGCAACTGTTATTGAATATTGGTTATGTGATTCTCCAAAGTTCTGTCGCAGTTCCTAAGGGTGTGATGAACATTTTTGTTGCATTTGACAAAGTTGCCAACCCAGTATCAGTTTGTGTCAGTTGTCTGCCATGTCTATCGGACCGACACACCTTTTGGTTTTTGTATGCTAACCTCTGTTGATAAAATGTTTATAAGATTTATTTTCGCCAAAGATATGCAATTGCATTATATATGGTATTACAAAAATATTAATAAAAACCTGTTCTTGTTATCACTGTGAGCGTCTTTGTATTCTGCAAATAAGACGTGTTTTTTGCTCCCCAAACTCCTTCACAACACAAGAACACCATCAAATGCATTACATTAGCAGCCTACACTACCTACACTACCATTTTTTGATCAACATTGCCACCTGCTGTGAAGGCCACAAGACTGAAGTTCTAGCTAATAATAGTCTATTCTTTAAAATAGCTACCTCTATGTGGCTGGTTTCTCAGTTTTCACATAACAGCTGGCAAATATTTCCCACCGAGGCCAGCGGTTCAGAGCTGTTTTGACGGCGCAAGCTGCGCTTGGCTTAAGCTGCGCTCGGCGCCGTGCGGCGGCTCCACCACACTTTTCTCTTTTTCTCCCGCACGTCTTTTGATTGCACCAGCATGGCAGCCTGCCAGAAATGCACCTCACATTAATGTAAATTCCAGGGCTGTGCCAGTGATGGATGCATCATCAGATGTCCTAACGACACTCTTCGCTGTAAGTTAATTAGTCATGGAGGACTGTGGGATGAACACAGTGTGACCCTGAACAAGGGCTTGTCTGACTAGCCTCAGGCCCATTGGCACAGCTCTATTGTTCAATAGAGTCCTGTGTGTCGAGTGGAAGAGGGGGGCTTCTCCCTACTGACTGCCTCAATTCAGCTGGAAATCAGAGCAGCATCACCTCCCCCCCTCCCACACGGCCCTAGCAACCACGCCACGCCGACAGTTGCCAGGCAACCAGACAAAGCTGGAGCCACTGGCTGTGGTGTGCGTGTCAGAGAGTTTGTGTTTTGCCTGTATGCATTTAAGATCAGGAATAGTGAAGCAGCAGCAGAGGAAATGTCTTTCCTTGGTACAAAACATTCAAGCAAATCCTTTTGTGAATATTTTGCAAATTTTAACAGCTGATAAAAAATAACTCTGCAGTTAACATTTCTTTGAAGAAATAGTAATACTATGTGGTGAAATCATTTTGAGATTATTATGGATTAGGTGAAATTAATCTTGTAGGATTTGAGCAGTGATGGCTGCATTAGCAACATGTCATTTCACTTCTAGTCCAAACGAGGTCATGTGCGTTTTAAAGGGAAATCACAGACTGTTTTACACAGTGCTTCAACCCGCTTGTGATTTCTGACCTTGTTTTTGTTAATGCATCCCATACCGCACCCAAACTCAGCTGTAAATTATTAAGCAGTGACATCACAGTACGTAATTGTAAATAACATTAGTTTTAGTTAAAGGGAGAGGAAAGGATGCTATAATGATAATATCTCTATTTTCTGTCATACTAGTATCATATTCAGCCCGTCCTATGATAAACTTAAATTATAATGCCAGTGTTGAAATGCTTTATTACAAGTCAAAAGCTATCAAATGTAAAATAATATATACATAAGTACTCATTATATATAATTGTCAATTTCTGTATCGCCTATAATTATGCTATTGGAATATAATAATTAGTCAATTAACTACTTTAATTAAGTACTGCGTGGGTAAAAATGCATGTGAATACATTTATCTGCTGAACCTGCAATTAATACTGCCAGATAAATGTACTGTGATCAATTTATCTAATTTGCCTCTCGAGATCTCCGAACGCTAGAGGGCGCCCTACTCACAACAGCGCACGTCTTTTTTTTTGGTGACCTCTGACCTCTGTGCTTGTGTGTCTCCGGTCGGATCTCATTCGAGGAAGAGATTCTTGCTGGTTAGAAAATGAAAGTATTCGCGCGGATGAATGGATTGTCAAGACTGCGTGACTAGCTTAGCAGCAGCAGCAGCTACGCCCGCTCAAGTAGGACGATTTGCGGAAGCTGCTGTCACGTCACATGACCTACATGTGTTACTCGCTGTCGGGATTTGTTTTGCTACATAGCTTGTTAGCTGTTGGCTAGTCAAGCTAGCTAGCGAGCTCTTGTCACCGCTAACTCAAAAAGCGTCGCTGTCAAAGTCGGAATAACATCCGGTTTTTAAGACAAATCAGATGACTTGTTTCTCCGGGGGACTCATGACCGTTCCTCTGTGACAATGTTCCCGAGGTTAGTTTCACCAACGAACGAGCCGCCCTGTAATACTTGGTAACAGAGGTGGACTAGCTAACCTGAGTTAGCCAGGTTAGCTCAACCCAACGCCAACGATTCAAGCAGCCGGCAAGCTAACTGTTACAGCTAGCAGCTAGCGGGGATACCGTTATCTAGCATCAGCGTTATAGCGACGGGACAACGTTGACGTTTCCGGCTACAATGGCTAACGTGACAGACCTGCAGACGAAATACAGCAAGCTGGCGCAGGAGTACTCCAAGGTAAAGACGCTGCCACACGTTTTAATGTTCAATAAAGTAACGTGAAAGTTAAATAAACAGTTATTAACGAGGCTTGGTCTCAGAAGCTTCCGGTGTGTTATTAGCATCGGTTACAGGTCGATATGCACCTGTAGTCAACGACCAATGCTACCTGATAACGTTATAAAACACTGGACTATTGACAGTTCAAAAACCGGGAGTTTATTAAACTTAACTAAATAAGGAATGCACTGTTAATGCAACATCCTTCAAGAAGTTAAATATCTGTTAACAAATGAACATTTTGGAAGATGTATTTTGTGTTGCTGTTGAATTATATTTCCTTTGACTGAGTGTATTTATTAAAAATGATCATACAGTTTTCCTTGAACACAAACTGACAATGTTACTGTCATGAAGGTAGGGTTTAAATTCATGCAGAAGGTAGAGTAATAAACAAATGGCAGTGTACACTAGATAGGATATTGTAATATAGCACCAGATATATCAGGATTTTGGCATGCAAACTATCTAGTAATCACGTCATGTTAAAGTACTTTTAACATTTGGTTAATTTGTAAACAAGTGACAGGAAAGCCTGTGAGTCTGCGTTTTCTCTTGTGAGCTATTGGTGCCCTTTGTTTCTGTGTCAGCTGACATCACGGGGAGTGTGTGCTGTTTCCTGTTCAACTCTCATCTCCCCGTTAGCCAAGCACCATATCCTGCTCAGGAAGTGCTGACGAAGTAGCTGTCACACATACTGCCATTATGCTGAATTAAGATTGTGTTTAAAGGCCACTAGCCGTACAGCAAAGAACATTTGGTTTTATGCTCTCCATATTGTGCAAAATAAGACGACAGACGACGCTTTGCAGTTTTAAATCAGTGGCACGAGAAAATGTTTGGCACTGACGATGTGATTTAGTGCTGTGGGAAGAAATAGACAGCAACCAGATACAAACATATGACAGTGATTTTCTGTGGAAAGACAAATGTGTTTTCAAGATGCTGCATTATTATTTATCTGAAAAGTGCCGTTGTATCTCAATTATAGCTCATATTCTGTGTGTTTCCACAGCTCCGTGCCCAGAACCAGGTGCTCAAGAAGGCAGTTGTAGATGAGCAAGCCAACTCTGCCTCGTTTAAGGTAAAGTTACATATGAAACAGAAACAATAATAATGTTAGAATTACAATCCACAGCTTTGATATACAAATTTACTCACGTTTCTGGCTAAATAATTAAGCCCCAATTACAATGTTTTGGAGATTGCACATTACATCATTCAGTGATATCTTGTTTGTCTAAACCCAGATGTTCGCCTAATCTTACTATTGCAATGCTGCTAGTTGCGCCGGAGTTGCATAATCTCAGCATATTTGCCAGCAAGCCTTTTTTTTCAATCAAAGTTAGCTCTGCAAGAGTGCATAGAGTCACATCATTGTGATTTAGAGGAAGTGATCTACATAATGTGCTTGTTTTTTAGAAGATTTGTACAGCAAATTTATGCCCAACATGCGTTTTTTTTTAATTATCCTCATCAGGAGCAGCTGAAGCAGAGGGACCAGAGCCTGAGGAAGCAGGAGCAGGAGATGGACAGTCTCAGCTTTAGAAACCAACAGCTGGCCAAAAGGGTGGAGCTACTTCAAGAGGAGCTAGCTGTCAGTGAAGCCAAGGGCAAAAAGGGGAAGGTGATCATGAGGGGAATCAGGGAGAGGCTATACAGTTGGGAAGAGGAAACGGAATGTATTCATATAGCCTCCAATCAAAAGCAAATTCGAAAAACATTTGATTATGAAAGCTGCAAATTCAAATATGATTAAACATCAAAAGACCACGATTAACAGCCCCTATTTTATCTCTACCTCCTCCAGAGTAAAGCAGACTCTCCCTCGCAGCATGGTCTGGAGACCCAGAGTGTTTTCGACGAGGACCTGCAGAAAAAGATAGAAGAAAACGAGCGACTTCATATCCAAGTAAGCAGCCACATTAGGCTTATAATGGTCTGTCATTCTTCTGCATGTGCAGTTAATGTGCTGGCGAGGCCATGCATGTGATGGCTCCGTTTTCTGCTGTATACGCTTTAGTTTTATGAAGCAGGTGAGCAGCACAGGAGGCAGGAGGCTGAGCTGACGACGCGACTGCAGGAGCTGGAAAAAGGTTCCGATCAGCATCAAGCTGTTGTGGACGGACTCACCGCTAAGTACATGGAAACAATTGAGCGGCTGCAGAGTGACAAGGCACGTTTAGAGGTGAGCACGAATGGGAGGATGAAATACGTGATGTTATTTGAAGTTTTATTAAAGTTTATTAAAATTTTCCCCATTTCGGATAGGTGAAAGCACAGACTCTGGAGAGGGAAGCAAAAGAGTGCAGACTGCGGACAGAAGAGTGGTAAATCATTCTTTTTATTCACAGTTTGACTCTGTGTCACAAAACCAAAGGGTGACTTGCATGTATGCAGTACAAATACATATTGTATGTAGTGACAGCATAGTTCAGGTAAACTCCCCTGGTGGATACAAGACAAACAAAAAAAATTTTTTTTGAAATTGTGGTTAAGTTTTGACAAAATGTCAATATATATATTTCAAATAATGCATGTCTATTGTATTTGTGATTCTAAAACCCTGTTAAAATTGTTTTACTGATTAAAATGCACAAAGTAATCAATATATTTTTCTCTCTTGCTACAGTCAGCAGCAACTGAGGCGCTGCCAGTCAGAGCTGAACAGACAGGTCAAACAAAGCAGCAGTGTTATCCAGGAGAAAGTGCCCTTCAATGACACCAGTGAGTATCTGTCGCACAAAAATAAAAAAAAACATGTCTGCTACAGAGCAGACATCTGTTTGAGAACATTTATGTCTCTGTCGCCATAACACCATTCTGCCCGGGAGTAAATAGTGCAATGTTACACCAAACTGTAATATTGCACGCAAGGAGGCAGGAGGCTAAACCGTTTAAGCTATGTTTGTCGAGTCAATATAGTTCAGTGTAGGGACTGAGGATCTGCTCTTTCTGCCTTTCTCTCCTGCCCTGCAGAATGTAGTGACTACAACAGCCTAAATGTGCCACCACACAATCGACGGCACCAGGTGAGTAAGAAAACAAACTTTTAAATACATTTGCATACTTGCAGCTTATTTATTTTTGTCTAAAATTACCATTATATTACCCCACGAATTATAACATTTATTCCTTTTTGTTTGCATAATACATAATTTGTAGTTTCTCAAAACCACATTTTATCATTATAAACATTTTACAAAAAAACGACATTTTTCATTTATTAATCAATAATGATTGATTCTTGATTGATTCTTTTTTTTTATTTTTCGATTAATCTGCAAATTATTTCTCGAATCATCAAGTGGTCAATAAAATATCACGAAATACTGAACAGTGTAGATGCTTGTTTTGCCAGAGCAACATTCCAAAACTCAAAGCCATTCAACTTACTTTCTATAAGCCAAAGACACTTTACCAAATTAAGCAATTTAAACGCTGGTCCTTGAAAAGGTTTGATATTTTTTTGCTTAAAAATGACTTGAATTACGAGTCAGTTGTCAAAATGTTTGCTGATTCATTTTCTTTTGATTGGCTTCAATTAATTGATTCTTTGGCAGCAAAATGTGAGATACCATATGTCACAGATCTATTCATCCAGCTGAATTTCTTCTGACCAGAGTTAAACATTGGATGCGTGGGTTGTGTGTTCTTTCTGTGGTTTTAGCTTAAATCCCGGGATGTGGCAGGTCAGGCCTTGAGCTTCATTCAAGACCTGGTGGCTGCTCTGTTGAACTTCCACTCCTACACAGAACAGAGAGTACACATCTATCCCCTGGACTCCTCCATTGAGCCAATCTCCCCTCTTAACCAGAAGGTGAGGCGACCGCACACAAGAAATGTCACACAAATAACTGATTTACAAGAACACACACAATAAAAGACCGTGGCTGTGGTTGTACCTATAGAATGTATGGTAATCAGTGTAGAAACTTAAATGCATGATTTCTCTCTCTGCCTAGTTTTCTCAATATCTACATGAGAATGCAGCCTATGTGCGCCCCCTGGAGGACGGCTTTCTGCAGCTACACCAAAGCATCACAGAGGACACGGTCACAGTACTGGTGAGTGGTTTTTGGACAGGGACATTGTGTGGGCTTGTCGATGATGCATGCTTATAGCCAACCTTTTTTTTTTTTTCTTGAATTGAAGGAGACTGTGGTCAAGCTGAAGAGCTTCGCAGATAATTTCTCATCATACACCCACTTTCTGCAAAAGATTCTTCCCTACCAACTTAAAAGGTCAGCGCTGTGTCTGTTTATGTGTGTGTGACGGAGAGAAGAAGAAGAGGAGGGGAGGCTGTACTGATCTTCCTGTTCTCTTTTCAGCCTTGAAGAAGAGTGTAACGCACCTCTATGCACTGCTGCGCTTGTTGCGAAGAACCAGGAGTTGCAGAGTGACGTGAAGAGAGTAACTTCTGTATTTGAGAAGCTGCAGAGCTACATTAACCTTTTGGCCTTACCCAGTAGGTTAACATGGAAAATACATACCTTTATGTCAAAGACTAGTTCATACATTTTTTTTCCTCTTTCAAATATTTAAAAGTTCTTGTGGAAAGAACAGGTGCTGCTGTGAAGTGTGACAATATGCTTGTTTTACAAATGTGTGCAATGTGTCTCAGGTGTTCGGCAGGATGCCATGCCACAGAGCAGCACCTCAGCTGTCTTCACCCAGCTGGCTGCCTCCCTACACAGTCTTCACGACGCCATTAAAGGTGAGCAGCACCGTCAGCCATTTTTTTTTTTAAATCCAGAGCTATTCACAACCAGTGTGACACAGCACAGCGGTTCCCTCGCATAACCTTTCGCTGCTGTTTCCATTCATAAAAGTTGGGGGAAAAAAACATTTTGTTTTCACGACAATACCACCAGCTGAGTTTTTGAAGTGTAAATATCCTGCTTCTACAACAATGCGATGTGGAATGGCTGCATAATTTAATGCTCTCTGGCAGAGAAGAGTCACTTAGGTGCACAGCTGACACATTTAACGGAGTGGAAATAGGTTTCATGTAATGAGGCTCTTGATCTTGGCTCTTGTGGGGATAGTGATTGTGGACAAATATACACTAAAGACATGCCGTTTTACAGAATGAACACATCTGTAACACATCATTCGCACTTACTAAGGGAGCGTCGCAAAACAGCTGCCTCTTGATCACCTCAAAAGATGATTAAAAACATGTGTAGACGGTGAAGCTGACTCAAAGCCAACAGATGCTGTAAATGCTTCTCTTGCGGTTCTGTTTCCTCCCTGTCTAGAGATGTCAAAGCACTACAACCAGAAGGCTGGCTTAGAGCAGGAGCTCCCCACCATCACCCAGAAGCTCTGTACCACCACAGAGTGCCTGCTGGGATCTTTGGGCTCTCTGACCAGCAGCACCGGCAAGGTACGGCCAGCAGGGGGCAGCCAGCCGCCAGGTTTATTTTCCCCATGTCGTATGTTCAAACAACGTGTGGTATTTGCTAGCTGTGATGCGCGGCACCATAACTGTAAGTAGCAGTTAGATTTCACTGCAACTGGATCACGTTGGTAATTCTGTCACCACGGAACGACAGGACTCAGGTGGGCAACGGTTCAATGTTCAAAGATCGTCTCCAGCTCACAGTTTGCACAGCTGCTGCCCCGTTAGAGTAAAGGGATAAATGATTTCTCTTTGTGAATCAAGTGAAGCGTTGACTGAAGTGTGTCTGCTGCTGGGAGCCACAGTCCAGTGGGTTGCAGCGCTGAATGGAGAGGGGGCAGTGTGTGTGTGTGTGTGTCTCTGCGTGAGTGTGTGTGTGTCATTTTGAGAGCGATCATCTCTGCAGGCAAAAGCTAATTTTCTCAGACATTTCTCATCCTGGACACTTGGTGGTGAAATCATCTCTCTTCTCAAAACACGCTGGTTAATTTAAAGCTTAGCAGAATGCCGGGTATTTGAGACGTGTCGACATAATTTGTGTTTCTTTATCTAAGGAGGCTGCAAACATCTTTTATTTCAATGATACAAGACATTATGACACTGTTTTGTTGCAGATCGCCACTTTCTTCAGCAACAACTTGGACTTCTTCACATCATCAGGCTACAGTCCAAGAGGCAGCACAGGACCCCTCAACCCCTTGCAAGCAGAGAGCATGCTGGCCAACAAGAAGCAAGCTGCTGCCTATATACATGCTATCAAACAGGTTAGTGTATGCCTAAATCTGCTGATTGTTCCCGGGTCTGCAGTCGTGACAAAGTGCGACTGAGCCTTTCAGTTCAAGCCCCCAGACAGGAAAATTGGGCCATTATGAATACAAAGACTACATCCGTAACATCTATTAAAAATGTTTTTTTGTGAATATTTCATATATTTCTTCTGGTTTTTAGCTCTTCATATTTAAAAGTCATGTTTTGTTCCTGTGGTTTGTGACTCAGTTTCTTGTTTTTACTTCCACGGAAAGGACTTTGCTAAAGTTACTTTGAGGAACTTCACTAGTTATGAAAAAGGCTTAGTCCAATACTAACGACAAGACCATCAGTGACAACATTGGCTATTTTTATATAGTTATTTTTAATGTCTCATCGGGCCACCTGGTGGGATTCTGCAGAAAATCAGATTAAATCAGTTCTCTGGCAGCAACCAGTCTGCCAAATACGGGCCCACATTTGACGTCACAGCCGCCTCTGACCTGCAGTCGGGGCTCAGGTGGGAGGTGGAGAGCTCTATCCGGTAACGGTGGCTCCTCCTCTGACCAGGAACAGCTTCATGAGTCCCCGCTGGGGGCCAACAACGACACCACACTGTTGGAGGCCCAGTCTGCATTGCTGGGCCTGCTGGACAGAAGGGAGGCACAGGAAAACCACAACCGTAAAATGAGAGGTTTTCTGAATGGAATCCAGTGCTGCAGAAACACTACTGCTTTTGTCCACAGGGACCGCCAAAAGCAACACAAAATTAAAGTTCCCTGAAGAAGCTTTTTAGGAATATTGCTATACAAATAAATAGGAGATGTTTTTTTACTTAATAAATGAGCATTTTCCCATTATATGTGTTGTTTCTTCTTCCAGGCCAGGCCACAGTCTGTTCCGTACAGAGAAGCCCTGTCAAACCGTCGTATCCTCACCAGCTCCACGGAGAGCAGGGAAGGTCTCACTCAGCAGGTGTGTCTTTTGGCTCAAAATCTCTGTCTATCCCATTTCTGCTGGTCAGAATTGATTAATTAAAACATTCCTTACTCATAGAGTTCCTAATCATTATTTAAATGAGGATATGTGGATATGAACATACGAGTCAGTGTGTCAGCCAGATTTGGTTGCCCTAAAGGCAGTTATATAATAACCTGGAGGTAATGTCTGAAATGGTTTGTTGAGACTGCAGAACAGCAGCATCGATGTGAGTCTTATATCAGTGTTTTGGATGTGGTGTACGGTCTTTAGGGACAGGGTGTGAAGTACTGGCCTGTTCTGTGCTTGTTCAAAGTGTCTGTTTACTTTTTCTTTTGTAAATGTGCCCTTTGGTCGATATCAGCTTGCTCCAATTTGTCACTGGAGCACAAAGTTTGCTATTACAAGTACAAAGTCATAAAATTGATTTATAAAGATGGAGCTTATTGACCTTTTGACCCTGCAGGTTTTCTTTCTAAATACTGCTGCCCTTAAGCCTCTCCTAACCATGGCTCAGCCCTCATCCCATGAGCTCACTGTCCTCTCCTCTCCCCGGTGGACTCCTACAGGTGCAGCAGAGCCAGGAGAAGATTGCTCGGCTGGAGCAGGAGAAGGAGCACTGGCTGCTCGAGGCCCAGCTGGGGAAGGTGCGGTTGGAAAAGGAGAACCAGCGCATTGTGGATCTGGAAGCGCAGCTCGCAGCAGCTCAAGGGGGAAGTCCAAACTCACAACCAGCTGCAGCCAGCACGCTCCCGCCGAGCCACGAGGAAACAGAGAGGGAGCGGAAAGAGACTACTCTGTGCACCAGCCTGGTACGGTAACGGGTTTGGCCGCTCTCCTTGTTAGTTTTCGCTTGCAGAGAACATTCTCTGCCCATGGCTCTTGGGTCTGATTTGCTTGAACAACGGGAGTATTATCATTCCTATCTTATAGCTCCCACGCTTCACACGTTTTTGCTTAATAAAACTCAGACTTCCAATGTGCTGATGCGGCAGAATGGAAGAATACTGTTGTTTATGCAAGTCCGTGCACAGTGCGGTCACAATCCAGAGCAGTTTGACTCACTAGTCTCTGTACTACCTACGTATTAGCTTTCATTGTTCCCATCTGGCTAGCTTGTCCTAACATTGGTGGAGGCCTGTCTGTGCTTGAGGGGGATTTTATAAAATCCGATCTGTGATGAAGTTCCTGACATGTGTCTCTATTTTGTCTTGTCACCAGGTTGGCATGTTGTGCACAACGCCCACAGTTGATCTGGTGAGTTGTCATACATTTAACCAGTTGATTGAAATGTAGAGCTCCTAAAGAAAAGAAAATTTAAAATCCTAATACACCCCCGAGGGAAAAGCATCTCATCAAGTAGCATGTTGTGTCTGCGTTTGCAGGTGGGAGATGAGGAGTCCAGGGAGCAGCTGATAAAGACTCACTACATGGCCAGAGTGGGAGAGCTCACCTCCCAGCTCCAGATTTCAGACAGCAAAGCTGTGCACTTTCACTCTGAGGTGAAGCCCAAACTAAGCTCCTTCTCATAGCAAGGAACTGACCTTTTCATTGCACACATCCTCATTGCATTGCATGTCATCTGGGAAGAGATATGGAAACTCTTACGCCCAAATACATTTAGAGCAGAACATCCATTTGCCCTGCTCTCTCATGTGTACTATTTTTGTCTGCTTCTTTAATTTGCTTGAGAACAGAGAGCACCGAAACTGAACCCAGATTTAACCTTGTTTCTCTGTTCTTTCCTCTTGTGCTCTGGAAGTTTTTCCATTATAACCATAGTGTTGCCTTTTTTGCACTGAGAATCTGACACCTTGTATTTTTAGTATTACGGTGAGGCTTGATCTGAATGTAGATAAGTCTCAAAGTAACACCTGGTCACATTGTGATTAACCGGTATGCCAGTCATCCACATATTGTATCCTAGCAACAGGAACGCACCTGATCTTGGGTCAGTGCTTTCAGGTATTAAACTGTCACTTTTTTTTCAGCTTTGCATTTACTCTTGGAACTATCGTCCAAAAAAAAATACCCATTATTCAAAGAAATATCTCCTTTCATTTCAGCTTTTGAAAAAGATCTGTAAAGACATGCTTTCAAACTATCAGGGGACAGCAGCTGTTAACTTTTCTTTATCCCCCACCCAAATTTCTAGTGTCGAGCTTTGGCCAAGAGATTAGCCATTGCAGAAAAATCACGGGAGACTCTGAGCGAGGAGGTCAAACTGGCTAATCAGAACATCACACGCTTGCAGGTAAAATGTAGTCCCATTACCAAAAGCGCTTCCTGTCCAAGTATAGACATCAGCCTCCTCCCTACTCAGGAGACATTCTCACTGTAACTGTGGTGTCACTCATACAGGACGAGCTTGCTACAACAAAGAGGAGCTACGAAGACCAGCTCAGCATGATGAGCGACCACCTGTGTAGCATGAATGAGACGTTGAGCAAGCAGCGAGAGGAAATCGACACGCTCAAACTGGGCAGCAAGGTACAACACTTTTTATTCTTTTTATTTCAAGCACTTTGGTTTATTTCCAGATGTCACATGCCGTCAGTCTCCATGTAAATACATCTTAAAGCTCCATCGTTGAAGCGGAGTGAAAGAAAACATCCAGTGGCTTCAGGGTGGTGTGAAGGATCATTTCAGGTTTAGCAGTGAAATGTGACATAGTAAAGTTTCTGTCAGTTATGAGGTGAACTTGGAGGTTATTGGTGGGGTTGTGGTTGCCCGCTGGACCTGATGGGAAAAGCACCTGCTGGAACCATCTGAAGAAGTCGTTAAGTTAAGGCTGCAGGAATGGAGAGGCCCGTTTTATTAAGCGTGCGTGTTGCTGCTTGTGTGCACACAGATGGCTGCGTGTTGGGAAGCTGCAGGACGCAACATGTTAGTGAGTTAGGGGTGGTGATTTTCACTGGAAGGCCAGAGACGAGCCTCAGCATGAATTAAGAATTTGAAACAAAGCAAAAAAAATTTCTGAACTACCGACCTACTGCACTTAAACACAACACGGTACTTAAAAATGTTCCATCCCAGGAATTTACTTGATTTTTCATAATTCTTTTTGCTGAATTGATCTCATATTATTTCTTCTGTTTTTTTCAGGGAAATGCCAAAAAGAACAAAGGTCGCTAGAGCTGCCCTCTAAACTGGCTCCGTTTTGGCATGACAAAGGGCCCCCTTGAGAAAAGATCTGGTCTGTGGAGCCTCCCAGTAACATCCTGGTACCAACACTACCACTGTCACACAACCACAGGACGGCTACATGAGCCTCAGATCCCTCCACCGTCCGACAGTGGGAATACAAATGAACATGTGTGGAGGCTTGTTTGACTGAAGAAGCTTCTTTTTCCCCCCCCTTTTGTCCTTGTCACGGCACTAGTTATAACACATCATTTGCTAAAAATGCTTTCTGAAACTGTTCCGGAAGCGGCTGCTTGACCTTTTTTTGGCCAAAGCAGGATGGGAGAGAAACGGCTTTTCCCCAGAAGAGACGGAGGAAGATAAACAGCTGGAACAGTGGGTATTGCTCACTGAAGTCAAGACTTGAAGACCAAACCCTGTTGAGTCAGCGTGTGTGCGTTTCTTGCTTTTAACGTATGTGTGAGAGAAAATGAAACTGCTTTCTTACTGCTTATCTGTGGGAGAAGGAGAGCAGAGTAAATGTTGGTGTGGCTGTTTGTGTGCAGAGTGTCGTTTCATCATGTGACTATGGCACCAGGCTTTACAACATGCGAGTACTGTTTTACACTTTGATTTTTTTTTAAATATAAATCTATCTATCAAATTTGAGATTATTTGCGCAAGTTGTCCCGAGGGCCTCCACATACAGCATAATCACCCTTACAACACATGCATATATCACAAGCTTCTTGAAAGAAGGGCTTTAAAACCTGAATGAACAACTAACAAAGACACACTTGAATTCATTCCTCATTTTTGGGAACATTTCAGATCTTTGGGAGTGGAGAAAATACCAGAAGAAATGTCTCCCTTGACGCACTGATTGATTGTGTTTACCTAGACGAAAAGGGTAAGATGGACAAGTCTGAGCTCGTGAAATGTTGTCAGTCTGTCTCTGTGAAGTTACTCTATAAAAGTCGTTTTTATCACCAAAGTAAGCGTGGGTGTACACTCAGAAGCCTGGTGTGGCACAGCAGTCTAAATTCATGTTGTAATATGTATGGACAAAAAAGGGTTAATGTGAATACACACAATTGGAATCCTGATATAATTGTACTGTATAATTTCTAAAATATATATATATATATAAACAAAGGCATTTATTCAGAGTTTACACATTTTTATTTTCCACAGAATTTGGAATTTGGATCTGCAACTATTTTTTCCCTTCTTTTTCTTCTGTAAAGTCAGATTACTAGGAAGTGTCATAGAGGGGGTTGCCTATACTGCAACTGGTGATTAGACAACCCCAGTCATGGCAGAATGCAGTTAAAGTTTACAGTAAAAGAGAACCTCTTTGGCTTGTAGAGACATGAGGAAAAAGAAAAAGAAAAGCCCAGCACTGGTTATGAGCAGTTCATTCAGACCCTTATTTGCCAGTCTACACCTGCCAGCAAACCTTTTGATCATAAAGATTTGCCAACACCCCCCAAAACCAATTTAAAGAAATAATAATACTTGTATTCTCACAATGTAAGCTGTTCAAAAGCACATTCAATTATGTGAAACAAAAATAAAGAGCTTGTTCAACATTTAAATGCTTCATGTATTTAACATTCAACTGGTTCTAAGTGATCCTGTCTGACCTAACTTTTTGTGCAGAATTTCTGGGAGTTGGAGTGGATTTGGATTTAAAATGGCCTATAATTTAAAACAAAAAAACAAACAGCCGGTAACACACCCTAACCACTGGGAAATGAGGTAGCACCACTGAGCTGGACATATGAGAACTGGAAGATTACTGTTTGATGCAGTCATTTTATTTGGAAGGAAAACGCTGATGCTTTCATGCACTCCTGTTACACTACTTCAGAGGTCAAAGACGTTAATAACCGCCACTTATTTGTGCATTCAAGAGCTCTTGACCAGTAATAATGATAATAATTTGGTGGTTTTCATTTTTGGAATTCAAGAAGAACATAATAGAAATGTGTGGTGGTAGAAGATATCCTGCCAGTAATGGTGTATTTGTAAATCAAAGTAGGCAAAAGTGACAGAATTTGAAGTAGTTTCTCACAAATTACATTCCTAAAAAATACTTGTATGCTTTATTGTAACCCTTATTGTAGCTACTATATTTCCTTCCTTTTATTCAATACTTTGACTTACATGTAATGTTGATACACAGCCAACAAAACACCAACTAATTGGATTAAATTGAGCATTATTCACATGTCAAAACGGGCTTATTAACTGAAAACATGCACATCGCTTAGTTCCATCGTAAACAAAAGGCCTTATTTACCCTCAAGTCGAACGTTACACTCAAATCGCTGTGACGTGCGAACCTCATCTCCCGATTGCGACATTTCCTACGGCCGTGAACGCAGCGCCGCTCTGTTCATTCCTACAGTGTGTCCCGCTGTAGGACAGTCTGCGTGAACTCGGGAGGAGAAGCGCCGCGCTGTTGAAAAACTCCCAGGATTTACACTCTGCCATTTTGAGGAAAAACCCGGTCGACACCAATAGTACAGACGCGTCCGCTAAAACGGGAGTCATGAGCTGAATTTGGCCGAACTACTGCTGTGAATTTGTGAGTATTTCTCCCTTCTGGGTCGCGCTCAGCTCTGGTTTGCTTGTGTTCGCCGACTTTTTAAAAACGTACGTTAGACTTTTGTTGTCAGTCGTCGCTCGGCCGGCTGAGCGGACGGCGTGTGAGTGTGTTTTTGTGCTAACAAAGTGGAGTACGAGTGACAACTTCTACTCGGGCTTCGTGTCAACACACAAGCCGCAGAAGTGATCCCAGAAGTGGGCCTCTCTGGCCCGGGACACCGGGGGCCTGGCTCTGTTGTGGATGACAACATGCTGGTACTGTTTTCTTTCTCCAGCCGGAGTTGTTGTTATGGGCGACAACAAAAAAATGTATGTCGTCCAACTCCACGGCAGGCTTGAGTGGCGTTTACCGACCCCACACTGCAAGAATGCGGCTCGAACAATCAACAATAGAGTTTCAAGATGTGTTTGAGGATTTGTTTGCACATGTTGATGAAGTTTCATAAGGAATATTCATTTTGTTGTGCTGTCTTTTATTAGGAAACGATACTGTTTGGTCAGTTGTGAGCTTTGTAAAGTGGAATTACTGTTGCTACAAGTAGGGATGGGATGATGAACGGTTTTTTATCGCGTATCGGGATAAAATTACCGCGATAGGTGGAATCGTGGTGAATTTTCATCATGGGGATAATCGTAAATATCGTCATGAGTGACTTGAAAAAGCTGACATGTTCGCTATGATGATAGAGAAGTAAAAATAACAGCCCAATTTTAAAATAAAAATACAGGAAGTATCATGTATTTAAAAACCACTCGCATCTTGCCATTTTTAAAAATGTATTAATTGTTTATTTATGCAGAGAGACCATATGATTACCTCCATTTAAAATAATTTATTTTGCTCTAAAATTGATGTTCACTACATAAAAAAGTGTTCCCTCTGTGACTCAATACAAATATTTGTTTCTGAACATAATTCAAAGTGATGCCGGGTTGTTTAATGCTGGTTTTCAAAGAGTTTTAAGCATATTTTCATAATCGTGAATTATTTTAGGTCGGGATTATCGTGGCATGAAATTTTAAGGAAAAGTCACTAATGTGTGCTATAGTTACTAGTTAAAGTTTGTTAACATTTAACAAACCAAAGCCATCAGACCAAGTAATGCTATAGCAGCAAAACCCTGACTGTATTGAATTGTGTATTTGTGCATTTTATTGCTTGTGAATTCAGCTATTCCTTTGTAAAGGGACACATTTATTTTTGATCACTTCTTCTAAAAGTTACATAGTCTTGCTGCTTTGAAGGTGCTCTAAAATACAGATGAAATGCATGTTTTCCATTAAGTTATTTTTAGTTTATCCCTAAGTGTCTGGTATTAAAATGAATCACTCCTGATACAAACAGCAGAATAGTGGAAACGTACTTTTTGAAGCGCTTCAGCTGACGTCTCTGATTCATTCCTGCTTTTCTGGACTGTAAATAACTCCTCAATAAAAGCCCTGGAATGAATGCATATAATAAAGCTAACATAACATTGATGTGTTCAGTGTGTTTAAGGTGTGAGGAGATAAAAGCAGCGGCACCCACACCTTTCTCTTCTGCTTTGTTTGATGGGAGACGGCGCCAGTGTTGCCACTGGAAATGGGTCATCACTTTTTTTTTTCACCGTTGCACTAGATTACATAGTCATTGTGACCCCAACAGTAGTCCTCACCCGTCAAATGAAACAGGACAGTGTTTTCTTTTGCTTATCTGTTCTCAGGAAAACTCTCTATAAGGCTATGGTGTGAGTAAACAGGAATTATCCAGGGAATCCACCATGAACTTGTCTCATTTAGTCAGGAAGCATCTGTCTTCTAAGTTAAAGTTCAAATGTGTGCATTCTTTTTAATTCAGCAAAAACCACAATAGTTTCCTCTCAGTCATCAGTTGTCAGGCGACTTCCTGCTTCCTGTCAACAAGGGATTTGTCCTTTCTGTCGTGGGAGTCGATAGGAGAGGCGACATAACAGGGCCTGCATGGAAATGGACATTGATCTTGAAATAAATGACAGTTATGGTCACTGCAACTAAGATATTATATGAATTAGGTTCACACAATGTTTTGTTTCATATCCCTGTTGGTGAGTTTCAGCTTGTGATTGCTGTTCCTCTTTGTGGACATTCTGTGTGTTTGTTGACACATTATTCCAGACATTTTTTTAAAATTGTGCTTATATTTTGGTTTGTTATGGCGTTTTAGTGTTTCACTCATAGCCAAAGTGCTGACTGGCCTCTTTAAAAGCCGATGCGTGCATCTATATGAACAAATTCTGCTCCAGTAATTATAAATAAGTGGCTTCTAAGTTATTGTCCATGAGGTGTGTACATTATTTTGCCTTGCCCAGGTTTAGCAAGTGTAGTCATTTCTTTAAGTATAGTAATGATAAACCCGAGAAGAGGTCTAATGCAAGGGATCAGCCGCCTTTTTGTCTTAATTGCAGTGCTGCAGTTTAACTGAGAACAAACCATAACATTGTTTGCAAGAGAGACTTGAACAAGAAGTTGTTCTTTAGAATTACAATTTGTCTATTTGCATTTATTAACAGGTTTGTGAACTTGTGAGATTTCTTCCCCTCCCAGGCCTTGACGTGATAACAATGAAAAATGAGGTCAAACTTAAAAAGTAATTCCTCAGACTCCTTTTTATATATTTCTAACGTATTTAATTACTGTAAAAAACTGCTCTTAATCCCGCAGGCTCCTTCTTGGTTGCTGTTTTATGTTCGGCAGTGATAAACAACCAGACTTTATGAATGTCCAATATATTTTTGAAATTTTGATAAAAAAAAAAAAAATGACATTAAGATAATATTTGTTCACAGGGATAAAGCAGGCTGGTATTTCCTGTGTGCAAAGCTGCTTGTCCCCGAGGAATGTGGGGAATGTATTTACTTTGTCCTCTGTAGATTTAGCAGCGTCTCGTTTCTGTACTGCCTGCTGGAGGGCCCAGGAAGAGACGGCAGACTGGAAAATGACTCTGAAAGACTGCCGGTAACCCCCGCGGAGAGCTCGGTCTCCTCGGTGCCCGTCTCTTTTGAACCAAAGCTGAGGGATTCTATAAGTCGGGAGAGGCGGGATGAACTCATTGGATGTCTTTGTGCCTTTGTAAACATCCCCCTCATTAGAAAGATGTTCTCCAGTGTTTGACTGAAGAATTGTCAATGCGCTACCCTGAATCAGAACCCCCTACTTCCCTGTTTATTTATAGGCAGAAGAACTTGCCACTAGGATTTCTCCTTCATGCAAGTCGTGGCTGTGATGTTGAGGGGAGGAGGAAGGCTGTAATTGAGGCTTTCTGCTTTCAATTATTTTTTTTTTTGCAAGATTTTCGTGGTGAAACTAGGCTTCTACATGTTTTGAAAGCGGCTTCTTCTCTGTGGCCTGAGAGTCTGGTGTTGGTGAGAGCAGAGCACCAAAAAAGACACGCTGTGATTGACTGGCATGGAAATTAACAGCAAGATTATGTCAAAATTACAGTTCACTCTCTGCCTCATTGGCTAATTAGCCTGAACGGTGTTGTTGTTATTCCCACACTGTCCCAACATTTACTCCCTACATGGAAACGTGTTCTGCAGATCATTTGACCTGAAGCTTCGTACAGTTCAGCTGCTGTGCCACATTATACCTGCTTCTCACTGTCGACTTCATGCTGCTTAATGAGGCAGATTTTTTTTTGCCCGTCACGGCAAACTTTTCCCACACGCATTTTAGAGCAGGCTTGCGATGAATTATTTAAACTATGCTAATTTCAAAGCATGGTATCTCTAAAATCTCACATTTTAACGTATCAATTTGCAATACAAAGCCTTTTTTATCATCAGAAATGTTCCTTTTTCCTTTTCTCTGAATATTTCCTCCACCAGGAGCTTCTAAAACACTTTATATGTCACAATCCACTTTGTCAGATTGTGTGGATACAGATCATTTCCTGTTAAATCATTCTTGGTAAATGCACTGCATCAGGATGCCCAGAGGTGCTTTGAGCTAAATGCTAACGTCAGCCTGCCGATATGCTCACAATGACAATGCAAACACGCGGATGTGTAGCGGGTCAACATTTCAGTTTAGCGTGGTAATATTTGCTAATTAACACAGAGCACAGCTGAGGCTGAGGGGGATGTCATTAGATCTGCAGATATTTGGCCATAAACTAAAGTACTGGACAAACACAAAGATGGGCCTGGCAACGGGGGACCATGAATGTGTGTGATAATTCATGGCACTCCAACCAATAGTTGTTCAGGCATTTCAGTCTGGACCAAAGAGGCGACAGCCGGCCAGACATCGAACAGGTCTCAGTGCTCAAAATCTGAGTGTATCATTTCGGATTACAATGTGAAGAATGACAGTACTGATGTGTTGGCCCAGCCAGTGCATCACTCTATAAAGATTCTAACTCTACAGCCCCATAATAAAGTTATTGCCCTGACAACAAAGGCTGCAGCGCTGTATCATTTTCTGTAGTGCTTGCATAAATGATCCAAATAAAGAAAAGGGAAAAATGTAGTAGCTGGCATTTTGATGGATTTCCTACAAATGAATAAAGCTGCTTGGTGCTCTCTAAAAGACTGTTGACACTATTCTAATCACGTACTTGCAACACAGTTCAGTTCATAAATGTTTGTATGAAGGATTCAACAAAAAAAGGCTCTAATCTGTGGTGTCACTGAGAGAGAATCTCCTGCTGATTGTCTGACGCCGCATCCCAGAGTGCTTGCTTCAGCGTTTACAGCAGCAGAGCCTCAGTTAATTGTGGCGTTAACATAATTATGTAAACATGTTCCAGGTTTTCAAGGTCAGTCTCTCGTTACATTTTAATGGAGTACCTTAAGGAAATATGTTTTATTTATGTCTCCAGGTGCTCTCTCTTTCTCTCGCTCTTTTCTAGCTCAGAGAAATGGACCAACCTTTCATAGAAGTGATCTGTTAAGATGTGTTACCTCTGAGATTATATCTTTTTCTAAATGACTTCTCTCTAATGTTTCTTATTTGTTTTCTTGCAGAGGAGAGGGCCTCAGGGAGACACTTAACCCACCAAAGGAGGAATTGTTGATTTGATCCACCGGTCATCTCTTCAGCCATGTGCTCCACAAACCACTCGAACTGGGTGACGTTTGAAGATGACAACGCACTGCTTTCATCGCCTCAAAAGCCCTCACAGTCACCGGGAATCATCAAAGCATCAGTACCGCGTCCCAACGGTCTGAAATTAGTTCTTCCTCCCATCAGAGATACTTCGTGGAGCTTCAATAGCTCTCTAGAATCCCCGCAAAGTCACTCTGGTCTTAGTGGAAGTTCCTGTGTACCATGTAACACGCCCTTTTGCACTCCTGTGAGTGGGGTTCCTAGCAACGCGTCCCCATTTCACTCCAACACGTGGGATAAGAATGACTTCTTCCGGAGTCTGTCCAGCGCGTCCACCACCTCTGCTCCCTCTCCTGCACCCGAGGCCGTGCACCACACCTCAGATGGCCCAAACCCTTTCCTTTCTTTCAAGGGGAACTCAGGACACTATAACCCTTTCTGGGATGGATCTAAATACACCGCAGACGTGGACAGCTCCTCCTCGGACTCGGAAACAGACAAAAGCCTACCACGTTTCTTCATTCGGACCAAAGACGGCAGCGAGCCTCCGCGTGACCACCTCCAGAGCTCCTTCTCCTACGTTTGCGACAAACTGGAAGGCTTACGAGCAGAAACGGACCACGAAGCGGTGACGGAAAGAGACGGGGAGAGACGGTTAAGTTGCAAAAGTGAGGTGTTAAGCGAGGGTTCGTCTCAGTTTGTCCGCGGGGTCTATTTCGTAGCCAGAAGAGAGACGGCTGGTCTGTCATGCTCAGGATTCCTGAAAAGAAGAACCGCATGTCGTCACGACAGTGGGGGCCGATCTACCTGCGCTTGTTGCCGGGAGGAGTGCTGCAGATGTACTACGAGAAAGGGCTGGAGAAGCCGTTCAAGGAGTTCCAGCTTCTCCCCCAATGCAGGCCCTCGGATCTTAAACTGGAAAGCTATGGCGAGCCCCGCAAAGTGCTCTCGGTCAAGGTGGAGCACTTCTCCTACACGGAGAAGAAACGCTACCACCCCAAGCTGGAGGTCAGTCACGAGGCGGAGGCAGACGAGCTGCTCAAGTTTGGCTCCACAGTGCACGACGACATGGAGGACCTGGTCGTCTCCATGGAAGAGGAGATCTTCAAATTGTGCATGCACCACCAGCAGAGGCGGCACTACGAGGAGCAGGAGCTGTCCTTGCAGATCACTGATCACATCTGGATACAGCTGGATAAGTTTGGAGAAGTCGTGGCGCGGACAGCCTTCACCCAGATTCACTGTCTGGCTTTCCTCAACGGACTAGGGGATTGTTTTCTTGCCCTCAACGATCTGGGGCTGCTGGGCTTTGACGCCAGCTACGGGTCCGAGGACGACGGTGAAGTCTGGATGGAGATCGCAGACTGCCACTTCCACAAATGTGTGAATGAGACGGAATATCAGAGGTCGCGGCTGGTGAAGTTCTCACCTCCTGAGGCCTGCAGGGTGGAGCTGATGCGGTACAAGACGGCGTTTTTGGGTTGCACGGACATTCCCTTCTCGATCAAAGCCGTCGTCACAGTTCAAGGTGCCTATGTGGAGCTCCAGGCCTTTCTTAACATGTCGGCCGCCTTCCTTTCCACAGCGGGGGTGTCTGACACGTACCCACTCTGTGAGAATATAGTGATCCGTGTGCCAGTGCCGGGCGACTGGGTCAAAGTGACACAGACGGTGGCCTTGCTGCGGCAGAGGTCACTGAAGGCCCGAATGAACAGAAACGCCTGCTTGGGCGCCGTCGGCGCCGCCAACTCGCAGCCCGTCATGCAGGTGACAATCGGCACCGTCAAGTACGAGAATGTATATTCAGCCATCGTGTGGAGGATCGACAGACTGCCCGCCAAGAATACGGGTAATTAAATTCTGAGAGATTAAAATTCAGCATATCATTATTTCTAATTAGCTTCTTGTGCTCGTGCATCACATGTTTGCCGCTCAGTGGTGTGACACTCGAACTACAAGTGACCTTTGTTTGCTCCTTTGCAGCGGTGGATCATCCCCATTCCTTTTCCTGCAAGCTAGAGCTAGGATCTGATCAGGAGATCCCAAGTGACTGGTACCCCTTTGTCACGATGGAATGTGAAATCATGGGCGCGGTCGTGTCACAGACCGGGTGAAGTCGCTGGGCACTGCCAACGACATCCAGCCGCAGAAAAATGTGACCAGTTGGACGCGCTATCATTGTCAGGTGAGAGGTCATCAGATATCAGTGTGGTACTATCTTGGTCAGTGCATGAGAAAACAGTATCTTGTATCTTTTAATGCAAATTATCTCAGTTTTATTTACATATATATATATATATATATATATATATATTTTTTTTTTAGGTGGAGGTGGAGAAGAAATGGATTGAAACAGAATCCGAGAAGCAATCTGGCTGTATGACACAGTGATTGTCAAAGAAGCTCTGAAGAAGACGTTGATCCAAGACATTTGCCGGAATCCTCTTAACGGTGAAAAGGAACGGCAAAAAGAAATGAACAAAAACAAGGGTGATGAGGGACTTTCTGCTTATATCCGGTATCACATTCATCTAATTACACATAGTATAGTATTTCTCATGGAGGCTCCTTTTTGTATCCTTTAACTAAGACTGAATTAGTCTAGACGCAATAAACAATTTAACAAGGTCCTTTTGCCTAGCACTTTACATTTAATAGGGTTATTAACTGTACGACTACAGTTTCTATGAGTACTGTATATAAGCTTGCATTTGCATCGTCTGCACTGCCCTCCAGAATAATTGGGATAACCGGCTGCATGAGATAAACAGCTTAAGTAATGAGCAATATTCACAAAATTTGAGAGGGGGGGGAGGATTATCAGCAGATGTTTAGGGTCGGGCCTGTTTTGTGTCCTAAGTTCACGTTCTTCCAAATGTATTCGTTAAGCTATGAATCCTCCTGTGGCATTGGCATGGTGTCAGAACAAGTAAACTGCTAATGACCGACAAAACTGTGGAAAACGACGGTAGTGTTGCAATTATAGTTGCGCGAATACATTGGTTGGGAGGCGGGTCACATCATGCTGAGCCCATCAGAGCTTGTCTGAAGTGACCTGATCACTATTGTTAAGGTTAAACCGACAATTACGTAATTTTGCATTGGCACGAAAAAGCTACAAAATATTGTCATATTTGAAGGGGAATCGTCTTACTACAAAGTGCGTTTACAAAGTGAAACAACTGTTGCCAATATAATTTCATAAAGTAAGAAATGTGCTTTTGTTTTTCACATGAAATACAACTCATTACTTATGTTGCTTACCTCGAGTTGACCTTTGACTTATATACCAGGGTTGTATTCTGGAGGACTGTAATTTTATTTAAACAAATCAAATCTTTATTATGTGATCTTTCTGTCTCTGGGTTGTGAATAGGTTGGATATAAAGAAAAAAAGTGAGGTTTGATAGTGAACGACATGGCATTCAGTGATGAGTTTTATGTATGAGGTACCTGGCTAAAGCTGGATATTATGTACATCAACAGTAAACATTGAATTAAAGCTCAGAGTCTCATGGTACTTCTTCACAGATGTTCCTAAAACTTCCACAGACACTTGTAGAAGACAAACTACTGGAGAACTGCACACCGCAATGATATGTATTACTTGTTAACATGGGAGCCAAATAGTTCACCTTAAAAAAACTCAAATTAACTCGGTGCTGCCCATCGTCTCAGTTTCGTTGTTAGACATCCAGCAGTGAGTAATGACTGTCTGCTGCTGCTCAATAAATGACAGTGATTTGTGGGAAATTATTTTGTGCCGTGTTTCACAGTTGCAGTTTTTTGAATGCAATATTTTTCCAATATTATTTTGTATCACTCAACTCAAAATTATATTGATAACGAGAACAGGTTTTCAGTTTTGTCTGCCCTCCCATGTTGTTAATTATTTTTGATCACGATAGGGGGCAGTGTTTGTAAACAAAATCAACCATGGTTCCTAACATTTCATTCATTATTTTCAATCTTCAATTTTGAATTACCTAATAGTTTCTATCGCTGACTTTAAGTGTGGACTAGTAAAATGACTTAACATAGGTGATGTAACATTAGTCATATATGGGAATTAAGAGTAAGGAGTAGGTTTAGCGAAGTGACAGCCGGGTGCCTGTTGGTGTCATCGACGGCAGTCTCCACAGGGGCGGTGGATACTCTCGTGTTGCTTTTGAGCCACATCGCTCTCATCCTCATCAGAGGAGCCAACCTACAGTGTTGAAAGAGTGCCAGCATTACCAAACAGATGCTCGGAGGAAGTAGGGGTCACGGCCCCTGCTGCTGCTGCTACAAATCTATCCAGCAAGTGTTTTGTGAAGGGTGAAATACTTTAACTCCTGGCATTGTGCATTCTTGGGTTCAGACATCGTACTGAGCCCCCAGCACTGTGAAAATGTGCAAAAGTGCAACTTTGAGACTAACCAGTTGGACTGAGATATGTCTCTCAAAAAACACATGATGGAGATCAGCTTCTGACAACTAAACCACAGCATTAGGATGGATTTGAGTGTTCAATGCCATAAAATGTTTGGTTACCATGTAAATGCAAAATGAGGTACAGGGTTGTTTGGATGGTAAAATGAACGAGACACACAATGAGAAAGTCTAAACTTGTATCTTGCTTTAGCAACAGACATTGCAATTATATTAATTTGAATTATATGTCAATTCCTATATGGACATATAATATCATTACATTCTGAGACTCCTCATCCAAACTAGCAATGAGACCATAGGATTTTATCACAGAATTGAATGGAGAAAAAAAACCCCACAAAATTGATGGTGGAGAATTTCCTTTATTGGGATACAAGTGACTTTAAAAAATATCATGGTAGACAAGAAAATTGTTTCATTATTTTTATATATTTATACGATTTATGATGATTTAATTTAATGATTTGATTTTTTTTATTTTTTATTTTTGCTTAAAAGGATGTTCACAAATTGTTTTTAATCTGTGACGCAATAAAAATATTTGTTTAACAAAATGTTAAGTGGTACCAGTGTGTTTTAGTGTCATTTTAAGAATATTATACATTATTTTGACCGGTGATCATCACGACATGACATTCTCACATGTCTCATCTCTAATCCAAACAAACACGGAGGTCTCTGGTCCAATCACATCTCTCTGCGGAGCCTCATTACGCTCACCTGTGTGTCGTCGCTCTCTGTCAAGTTTGCAGTGTGCGGTCAAAAACAAACTGGCTTTATCCCCGAACTGTATGTATGTTTTGCTCGTACATTAGTGGTATAATGTTCCCAAAGTTCACTGTCACCGGACCGCCGATGTTTTTGACCTGAATCATGCTGACCAACACAGGCCCAGTGGTAAGAAAACCTGCTCTCTAGCTAGTTTAGCTACATGCTAACTACAAGGGAAACCAGCAGATGTCCTTAAGCTAGTTTAGCTACATGCTAAATACAAGCAAAACTAGCAAGACAGCCTTTAAACTAGTTTAGCTACATGCTAACTACAAGCATAACTGGCAAATCCGCCTATAAGCTAGTTTAGCTATATGCTAACTACTAGCAAAACTAGCAATTCTGCCTTTAACTAGTTTAGCTAAATGCTAACTACTAGCACATCTGCGGTTTAGCTCGTTTGCCTACATGCTAAATGCTAGCAAAACTTGGACATAGACTTGCATGTGACGTAGCCTAGTAAAGCGCCCCTGATAGCTCCATTTCTATTCAAATATATTCATTCAGAGCCTCATGCTATGTATGTTAATAGCTTAAATTGACTTGAATGCACAATGAACAGTATTGGAAACATTCTAAAAATAACAAATATTTTAACAATAAAGACCCCTGTTGTAGGGCTAAGTTATTGTTTTGTAACTGAAGGGTGTCTTCAGTATGTTGAGAAAATGGGTTACATACAGGTATACGGGTCTGTGGTTTCCAACAGTGGGCAACTTAGAAAAGACAGATGTTTGAATGGTATCTGGTATGTTGCTTGTCGAAACACAAATAAATCCCTTTATCCTCGCAAGCAGCTCAACATCGTCCTACTTGCTTTTTCTGTGAACTGCAGGCCAAGCTCTACTTGTCCATAATAGATGATGTGATTGAGAGTATGAGGGAGCTCTTCTTGGATGAAGGGCTTGAAGACCGAGTCCTGGAAGATTTAAGACATGTGAGTTATGCTCCACATAAAAAACAATAGATATAATGCTTATCGTGAATCAAGGTGTCAGTTGCAGCAAAGTTAGGCCATCTAGCGAGGAAGTATACACCACATTTGGAAGACAGACTGCTGTGTCTCCTTGCTGTGCAGCTTTGGGAGTCAAAGATGATGCAGTCAAAAGCAATGGAAGACTTCAGGAAAAATAACATCAACTCATCCAACTTTGTACTGCAGCTCCCCGCCAACTACAGTAGGACTGATCAAGAACTCGCAGGTAATGCAATGCTGCTTGACATAATTTGTGGTTTGGTTTCATGCTTGTGTGATTTTTTTTTTTTTTTTTTTTTTTTTTTTATCACTTGCTCTGCTTTTGATTTTTTGCTTTCAGCCTCAGTTGTGATCCCCGCAAGTCAGAATATCCACAGTTTCCCAATGAAGGCAAGTGTCATCAATATTTACAGTCCTGACTTGATGTGGATCTTTACATGAGGAGCACATGCAGGATCAATCTTGAAAGCAACTAAATATGATATTGTTCATTTAATTGTTTTAAACATTGTTTGAAATTCAGATTTATTCTTTTTGTAAATATCAGACTGCTAAATTCAAGAGGGAGGGAAATTAATTAGAGACCAAACTATTAAATACACAAAAAGATGAAGTGTTTTTTTCATTCACTAATTGAATTTGATCAACTTGAATAGATTTATTTGGATACAACAATTTTCTACCAGATGTGTTTGTAGAATTAAACCCACATAGAATTAGTTAAGATTGTTGTCATAGTTGAAGGCTTAATTACTATAAATGGCTATTATTCGCCTCCGTTAATTTCATTTGTCTGACACAACAGCTTAAAATGATGCCTGTGAGACAGACATTAATGAGGCCAAACACTATCCGACAATAATCTGCAGTGTTTAATTTACAAACCCAATATTCTGTAGAAGATGACTGTAAATGATTAATGTTTGATATGATGGATTCTATTTCCCTTTTATTGCAGAACAACTCGGAGATACTTCCTACTTTTTCCCTCCCTGCTGGCTTATCTTACCCTGTGCAGATACCAGCTGGAGTCACTCTGCAAACAGCCTCCGGTACTCCGTGATTTCACCTGTCCCGGGGCCTAAATCTGTTTTAGATTCTAGCGTGCACTAATTAACGTGTCACTATTCCCTTTTTGTCTTACTGAGGCCAACTTTACAAGGTCAATGTTCCTGTCGTGGTTACTCAGGCCCCAGCAGGTCAGCCACCTGTAGCCCGACCTGCACAGAAAGTCGGCGTTTGCAGAGAAGCTCCTGGCCCTCAGTCAGCTGCAGTCCCACCAAATACTAGTCATCCTCCTCAGGAGGCGGAGCCACCCTCTGTTACAGCTACTTCTGTCACACAGCCGCCACTTCCGAAGACCAATTTACCCCCCGGTCAGGAGAGCAGCCTCCCCCAGCAGCCACAATTACCTCTTACTGAGACCTCTCAGCCTCAGGGGGTCCACTCAGCCCAGACGCAGCCAGAGGTCACGCTGGAAGAGAATCAGCCGATTCCACAACCTGAACCCGTGAACCTCGGTGTGAGCGCCTCACCCCTCAGTCAGTTATTAGACTTCCAGATCAGCACCGAGGAGGCGTTGACACAGACGGCACAGTTAAAGACCAGAGACATCGATGACATCCTGAAAGAAGTGATTGAGGAGGAGAGAGAGAAGGCGGAAAGGGCAAGGAATCTAGCACCTGCAAAGACTGGCAACCAGTCTGGGCCTGTTCTTGGGGTAATTTGAAGGTCATTTTCTCTCTTTAAGCAGATAGCATGAAGAGAAATAGGAAAAGGCAAGTTGTTGAGGTGGAGAAGTCTATTGTTAAATGAACATTTTTGGAAATCGATCATTCACTTTTTTGCTGAGAATTAGATGAGATAAACCATCCTCATATTGGAGCACTAAATATGTAGTTGTAGCCATTTAGCTTACCTTATTGTAAAGACTGCAAACAGGAGGAAGCCTCGCTCTGTCCAAAGGTAACAAAGCTGCCGACCAGCTGCTCACTTATGCATGATAACACATCATTTCTTCTTTTTTTTTAATGGGGGTTTATCTGCCAAACTGTGTTTGCCCAGGAGTTTCCAGGTTTTCTGTTAAGGTAACAGATGCTGCTGGCTGAAGCTTTATATGAACTAGATTGAAGTGTATTTACCAAACTGTTGGAATGTTATTTAAAGGAAACTCAACCAGTGTTACAAAATGTGTTTTTAAATGATGTGTACCAGGTAGAGAGGGTCTATTGAAAGTTGTGTTTTATTGTGGGAAGCCTATGCTGCATTCGTTTTTCCTTCCATTTTTAATCCTGGCAAGTCCCTGAACTTTATGAACGTTCAATACTAAATTGTTGAAGTGACACAGTCCTCCAACATGAATCGCATTAAAATGTAAAATGCCCAGGTGCTGTAAAGCTTTGCTGTCAACTTAAAGTGTGCAATCAAAGAAAATACATTTCACCATAGCATGACTACATTTATCATGGCATTAACTGTTAGCTTTCTTTTTGCAACCCTCTGCTAAGCTGAACCTGGACTACAACTACAGCGAACTGTCGGACATCGTTCAGCTGGATGGTCCTGCAGGCAACTCCGACATGGAAGAGGAAGAGGGAGTGTCCTTGGAAGACAACGACTTCCTGGGCATAATAAACGCAGAGGCCATAAAGGCCCTGCAGGAAGGAGACGGAAGCAGTGACGGCAACAGCATCTCTTCCAGCAGTGACAGCGAGGGAGTCGATGAACTTGCTAATGTGGAGGAGGAGGTGAGAGCGAGCGGGTTGGATATACATTTAGTCACAGCTTCTTTTTTGCCACTGAAACAACTATGAAAATCTCCATTTGGTTTAGGATCCTTTGAACTCTGGTGATGACGTGATTGAGCAGGACATCCCGGATCTCTTTGACACTGACAACGTAATCGTTTGCCAATATGACAAAGTAAGAACATTTTGGCTCCATATTAGTCATTAATGTCCTCTCAAAAAAGCCCAGATCCAAATGTTGGCTACCAATTGTGTGTAAAATGTTCTTTCTATTGCAGATTCACCGCAGTAAGAACCGCTGGAAGTTTCATCTGAAAGATGGAGTGATGTGCTACGGAGGCAGGGACTACGTGTTTTCTAAAGCTGTTGGGGAAGCAGAGTGGTGATGGGCTTCTGTTCCGTTGAACACATCAGATAATCACGTTGAAAGAGGGGGAAATGATTTAAAAGAGAAAGATAATTGGTGCATTTAGACCTCTTGGTGGTGTAATTTGGCTCGCTGAGCAGGCAGTTAAAACACTGTGTGAAATCACTGATACATTTGTTTTTTTTTCATTATGTAATTATCAGAACAATACTGCAAGTCATTTACGGTATTTCGACCAATTACACGGCAATGTCTGTGAATCCATTCTAGTGAGACAAAGAGTATGAATTTATGTTGTTTAATCATTTGCTGAAGTTTTCTTTATTAGTGGAGCAAAACATTATTTGATCTGGAATGCGTTTTCTTTCTGTTGTGATCGTGTTGCTTTGAAGGTACCTAATGTGCTGTTTGATTTTCTGGAACTGGAATGGCTTGCCTTTTAATCAAATACGCTGAGCTGCATGTTCATGTTGCATTCAGTGAACCCTTTTCTTTGTGTAGCCCGTACAAAGCCAGCGTTGCCTTGTTGTCGTATTGTTTTTTCTAAAGACGGTTTTCTTTGTTTCTATTAAATCCCAACGACTACATACAAATTCACTGGGACATGACAGAATTAATTTATAAATGCCAGCATGGACACAAACATCCATTAATGTTTGACTGTGTTTTGGATAGACAGTCAAGCAGCTCCTCACAGCTGGAGGGAAAACACAAGGCCTGTGTGACGGCTCCGGCAACAACTCACAAAAAAGAAATCCTTGGAAAATGATTTTGACATTGCCAATGTTGTCCCAATTCCAGTGGCGTTATTTGCTGCAGGCCTCGGGTTTTCCTTTGTACAACATTGTTCATTTTCTTGTTTACCAGATTGAAATGTTCAAAATAGTGAAAATGGTGCTACTTTTATAGCACTAGCTCTCTATGTGGGAGTACAACTTGTCAATAAGAAGGGATGGAGGGTTGACATATGAAATCAGAAAAAAAACAACTTTTTAATACACAAAATGACATTGGACTTGCAAATTACTGGATACGTTTTGCAAATGATTCAATCAAAAGAAATGTAGTTGGGTTTGTTATAACTGGTAGACGAATGCGTCCCATGATGGGGAGGTCAGTTAGCAGCTTTCAGGGGTCACAAGCCGAAGTGTTTAAGAACCACTGCTTTATAGCACTTGGGTAGGAAACTGCAGAGCTGCTATATCAGATCTGAAAACTAAATGATTCAAATACGTCCATCCAGCATTTTATCAGATCTCCTAATGATTCCATGAATAAAGTCAACCATATTAGATACAAATTTAGCCCTAGAATGGACAGTGATTGAAAGGTGGCTTTATGGGGATACTTGACATAAAAAAATATGTTTAATATAAGCAATTGACCACAAAACCATGTCTATTAAAACGTCTTATTGTGACCAGCAGTACTATTTAACTTGAACTGAGTCTCTGTGGCTCCTCTGGCAAATAAACATTCTTCACATCCCCAAACACAATAACCCAATAGATGGTGCTAGAACTCATCTCTGAGGAGCTGGAACTAAGACTTCCATTTGACCACATTTAATTCATAACTCAAAACAGCAACATATGGACAGAATAATAAATATATACATTTCTACATATTGAATAGAACCGTCTCTTCTTGTAACATCTTTTATATATTTTGATCTTAATAACATAAATGAGCATCAGTGCCTTAGGAGAGCTCTGCAAATAAACTGGCCTGTTTTAAACGTTAACCTCCGTCCTCCATTGTCTTTCGATTTGAGGTCTTTTGGTCCTGAATGAAGAATTTCTCACTTTGTAAACTAGCCTGGATCTGATCTGACGCCTGCCATCTACAAAACTGAGAATCTCCTCACCTTCAACTAAATGTTGAAGAATTTAAATTAAAATATTGCTGATGATAAACATTCTCGGTGTGGCCGGTCATGTGGCCCCCTTGTTTAGAAAGCAGTCCTTCATCTTAATGTGGTAGGCGTAGAAGCTGAGCGAGTGAGTGTTCCTGTTGGACATCTTTTGGGTGTAGTTGACCTGCGAGGCCAGAGTCTGGGACCTATAGAAGTCGGCTTGGTGGCGGCGGCCGCAGCAGCGACTCAGCAGCAGGCGGGCGTCCTTTTTGAAAGCCCGTGTGAAGAGCGTGTACAGGAAGGGGTTGCAGAGGGAGTTGATGGGATAAAACAGGATGAGCAGGATCTTAGAGTGGGACACGGATATGAGGGGCATGCGCAGGGCCGCCGAGATGGCGAAGAAGGAGATGGGCGCCATGCACACGAAGTCTGTGAAAATGAGCACGGCCATGCGCTTGGCGAGCTTGGTGTCCCCGTGACGGGTCGGGTGCTCCGGGTTGCGGACGCTCATGTACATGCAAACGTAGCAGTAGCAGACGGCCAGGAAGGCGACGACGTTGAGAACGAGCACCGCCACCACGTACACCTGGGAGAGCAGCGTGTCGATGTCCATGGGCAGGCAGATGCTCACCTTGCTGTAGCTGCTGACCCCCACCAGGGGGAGCAGGGCGACCAGCACCGAGAAGGCCCAGCCCGCCGCCATTATGGCCGCCACGTGGTGCATCCGCAGCCTCTTGTTGACGTGCATGGCGTTGGTGATGGTGTGCCACCGCTCGAAACTGATGACGGTCAGAGTGTACACCGACAGCTCGCTGGAGAACACCGTCAAAAAGCCCGACACGCCACAGCCGGGCCCCGTCTGCCAGTCGGTGGCGTGGTTGTAGTACTCGTGGCGGGAGAGGTAGTCCATGAAGGCGATGAGCATCAGGTAGAGGCCCATGCACAGGTCGGCGAAGGCTAGGTTGCACATGAGGAAGCGGGAGACGCTCAGCTTCTGGTGGCTGATGAGCAGCATGGTCAGGACGGCCAGGTTGCCGGTGACGGCGAGCACCGTGATGATCCAGGTGAGGTAGCGCAGGAAGGCGAAACCCAGCAGGTCCTCGCACGGGTTAAAAGCATCGGGCTTCGGCGAGCACTTGACGAAGGGGCTGTTCAGACAATCGAATTCCAGGTCCGGATACTGAAAGTTGATGTCGTCGTAGAGATTGGCGCCATCCGCAGTAGGCTCTCTGGAGGAAACACATGACATCACAATGAAACCCAGCGCCATTGATGTATGGACTCTATAGGGAGGAGAGGGGTCAGAATAGGGCGGGATTACATTTTGTGTCTTCTTTTTTTCTTTGGGGATGGGGTTTTACAGAAGACGATTAGGGCCACATGATTTTTTTAATTTTAAGTCCTTGAACTAAAAAACTTGAATTTCTTCAACTTAATTTCTTCTTCTGTGGTTATTAAATTCCTGGGGGAGAGGTGGGTATAATTTAATTTGGCCTCTTTATTATCCTAATTAAAATATTTTTATTTCCTACAACGTTATGTCTGTTCCAACCTGTCAACATATTGATTTCACTTAAAAATAGTGGTTTTAAATGAGTGAGTGCTGCTAGCTTAAAGTGACGGCCTATTTTATTCTGTATTCATTGTATTTGTGTCGGAGATCAGGCATTACATTAAACATGGCGGTCCTGTTTCCATATGTGCTTATCAGAATAAACAGCAAGAGATCCCCGTGAAGTGACTTACATTTCAGTTTCACTGAGATCACAAAACTTTGTCAAGTTCTTCAAGGCACTTTCCCTTTAAAAAAAAAGAAGAAAAGGTTAGCACACAAAATGTCAATAAACTCACTGCTAATTACCAAACTGGCCATGCTATGGAGTCAGTGCACGGAGCGTTTGTTCTTCATGCAGATGTGAATGGATTCGCTAGATCTCTTGAGCAGTTGTTCGCTAACCTTTGTTTGCGCCGCCACGTGTGGAAGGCGCAGCAGTGGCTGGGGTAGGCCACTTCGGCCTCCAGCAGCTCGGCCAGGCTGTCCAGCGGCGGGAGGGTCTTCAGAGCGAAGGCAGAGGTGGTCTTCAGAAACCTCACCTGCTCTAATCCCGTCATGGGCAGGGAACTCAGCGCCGTGGAGGAAACGTCCCTGAATCACACGGAGACATAGTGAAGATTAGTGAAATATGCAGCATTTCAAACCCTGAGCCACTGAAGCAGCTTTAATCTTCCTCGTCTGTGATTTAAACACACGGAGGGTTACAAACCGCAAGGAGAACCATCATTTACTGTGTTGTTGAGGATGAGCATAAGAAAGGCAAATCTGTAAAGTTCTCGTGACTTCGGCAGCCGAGTGCTAATTCTAACGTTTACATATTCATCGAGGCCTTTCCAAAGCAATGCAATTACTGACACTTAAAGACCGAACGCATTGAAAGCAAAATCACATTCAGGAACGTTCTTCGCTCCCTCATTTGATTGCATAACTTGTAGCGTGGCATTCATTAAATCTGAAAATACCAAACGAAGGAAAGGAAGACCTTTGGGTTTTTTTCCCCGCATGTTGGTGAATAATGCCCACAAACGCTACTGTATGTCACAACAGAGATAAGAGGAAAAATTCATATCTATAACACAGAAGTTGCTTGCAATCAGAGACCTTGCTGGGCTATTTGGTCACCCATCAGTATTCAGCGAGCCCTGCCTTTCCTTGTTGGTTGTTTACACAGACTGTCTGTCACCGCTCTAATGTTTATACAATAAAATGATAAACATTGTTATGAATATTAATCATGCTTCGCCGGCCCAGTTCAAATATGGATCGCCATATTAAATTCTGTTGATTTCAACAACAAAAGATAGCTAATGTATGATTGTCCACATTCGTATATTTACTTTTGATTTAAACCTCTTATTTCTTATCGAATGCTTCAGTTTCAGTGTGGTGGAAAGCACTTTGACTCAAGTGCTTTTTTTAAGTTCATACTAGTATTTTTTTTTTTATACTTTATACGTTTAACTGTGAAAAGTCCACTACATTTATTTGACCGATATAGTTACTAGTCACCTTGCAGCTGATGGTTTTATATTCAATCAAATTATTCTCTAAAATATGATACGTTTTTATTAGCTTAAACTGCCCCAGTATAAACAGTATAAAGCATAAAATAATTCGGATTAGCTTCGCAAGTGACGAAGAACATCAAATTTACACATTAACACTAATTTCCTGTCATTTCTCTGCTGTATGCAAAAATTGCTTAAAAAAATGATTTAAAAAAAATATTCTTAAAGGGGTTAGTCTGCATAACTTTTGATGAAGTATTTGTCGTGAACATTTTGAATGCTTTTATGCTTTAATTCACTCTAATTTTAAAAGTTTAATAAATCTGTTTTACTCGCCATTAGCTACTAAGATAAAATAAATTTACCTTGAGCTGCTAAATGCCCACTTTGTTTATTAGCTGGTCTGTCTCTCCATCTGACTGAACGACACACTTCCAAATGGTGATTAAATACCAAAACAACGAGCTGATTCATGTTTAAGCTGACTTCCAGGAAACTGTCACATTGTGTTTGCTTGTGTTGGTTTTATGATTCGGTGAATTCTTGCTACTCACAGAGAACTGGGACCTGTGGCTCCTGCAAAGGCGTCTTCTTCAATGACACTGAGATACCTGTTGTCTGTCAAGATCCTACAAAAAAAAAGGCATACAAACAACAACTGTAACAGGCGTGACCTCCAGTCCAAACAGCACTTAAGCAGTTAACGCGCAATATAAAAGAACATTTAAGATGACACATTAATGGTCAACGAGGCCCCTCCAAGCGTTCTTTCTTCTGCTTTTAGTTCCCCCAGCTTGACGCTGAGGACGATGAGAATTACTTTAAGACTGCAGGGTGTCGGCACATATCTCGTCCCCATCAACATTCAGCAGGACGGGGCCGAGCGAGGAAACAACGGGGCATGCAATCTTTGTTTAGTCTTTCATAACGCTTGTTTATTGGGACGCTCAGTTTTCTTATGATTAGAAAAAGAAAAAAAAGCTTTAAATCTGAACACAGATGACTCAGCAGTAACACACCGTATCGGCCTGTTATGTGATTCCTTTATAAATATTGATAATCCAAAATGCTTACAGTGAGTTGAGCTTGGTTCCATTGAATGCGTGCGATTTGATCTCCTTGAAGCCGTTTCTAAACAGTTTCCTGTGAAGGACACGATATTTTACATTTATACACCCATCACCGAGGTCAGAGAAGCCCGACATCCTATTACACAAGCATATCGAGACACATCAATAAATGGGACAAGCTGTTGCCCTTAGCTCCGAATCCGGCACCTGTACTCACATGTCAACATACTCCTCCGTGATGCCCTGGAAGGAATTGGCGGGGATGGTGTCGATCCCCATGTTGTCCGCCATTTCTCTGCAACACGGAGGAGATAACATCCTGAATTAGCAAAATGATGCACATCCGCACACAGAAACAAGAGCAGCTTGGTGAACTGTGACCCAGTGGGAGAGGTTAGCGGCAGGGGGAGGGTGGCATCGTGAGTAAAACAAAAAAAACAGCTCAGGATGACCAACATGCAGTTTTGGAAACACCCAGAAAGGCAGTATTTTTAAGCAGCAGTACTTACAGGATAATGGTCGGCACCAGGGAGGAGACCGCTGAGAAGTCTGGGAAGTGTACGAGCCCCGTGTTGGAGATGCACCTGTGAAGACGAACAGCAGGGGACGATGATCGAGAGCAGGACATCATCAAGGTGCCCGCAACAACGGCACGGCTACGAGATATTTAAATACGGTTTATCACGGTGTGTGACCTTTAACGTCTTTCTTCACATTTAATTTGCAGCAATGGATGAATTAAAAAACATCTTCTCAAAATGCTGGATCCTACGATCCCCCACAATGCAACTCAACCCCCGTATTTCACTAGACCCTTCCTGCCTGTTATATGCTCTCATGCTTCAATCTTCATGACCCCAGTTTATCTGTCACATAACCCTAATACAGCCATAGTTTTTATTTAAAGCACTAATTAAAACTGAGCCTGTAAGATATGACAAAAAGCATGGTGGACAATAGTTGGCAGGATTGAGGTTAAAAGTCTCACAACATTTTAAATAAAGTCAAGTGAGTTGACACACATGGCTGCAGAGAAGCAGATTACAATGACACATTATAAATTTAAATAGGTGAATAATGATCAAATGAAGAGCAGAAGGACTTACAAATATACCAGCCTGGGGAGGTCAGTGAAGGCCCCTTTTTCAATCACACTCAGACTGTTGATGTTCTGCATTATGCTGTTGGAATAAAAAGTGAAGGAAAGCGTCAAAAATAGCTTTGACTAACAAAACCAACACAGAAAAGTCACGGATTAACCACGCCGTTTTGTAATTTACAGGCTGGTGAAATTTGAATGAACAACTGGTTCCATCGCGCGGGTTTGAATTTGACACACGAGGCAAAGCGTCACTTACATTTCAGCCAGGCTGGGGAGGGAGAGGAAGGCGTGTCTCTGGATCCGCGTGATGCTGTTGCTCTGGGAGATCTCGCTGTGGCACAAAGACACGGCTCCACATTAGTCAACAGATTAACGGGAGCCTGAAAGACAAATTACTCCTGAAATGTCTCGGATCGGGCTCGTGAAATGGCAGCAACACAAAGTTATGGATTTCCTCCCCTCATTTGCTGTTGGATGCACCTTGTTTTGGAAATAGGACGGAGGTGATTGATATCGGGATGCCAAGCCATGAGGGAAATATTAAATATTACTTCGAGGGCGCCTCGTGTTTGGAAAAGCTCCAAACATACATCGGGGATGCATCTGGGCCACGGAGACTAAGTGAAGATGCTTAAGTAGGAGGACTAAACAAAGACGTTCAGAGACAAGCAAAGTCAACAAGACTTCTTGATTCGTCCTTGAACACTTTGTTTTTTATTGTTTTGTTTTTTAAATGGAGGCACGCTCAGCCGCTCTCCATCTTCCTTTTTGCAATTACCGTTCTCTGCCACTCTCCTATAATCAGCCAACACTTTCCTCAGATCCAACGTCAACAGTTAAATGACTTCATCTGTACTTCTTACATTGTTTTTCCTTCGTGCCCTCCTCTGATTGCATTAAGTATAGTGTCATAATTACCACTTAGAGCTCACGGAAGCCTTTTTCACATCTAGATGAAGCTCAGTTTTACGTCACCAGTGACAAACCACACACGCACACTCATGTTATTACCTTGACACAGGTGTAAACTGGCTAGGGGGGTCACAGCTCCAGGACTGTGACCTCATTTCACCCAGAAAGGTCTCTTATCGCGTCAAACTACTTTGCAGATAGATTTGGACGTGACGTGTCGGTGCTGTAAGTATCTGAGTCTGATAAGACTCGTCCCTGAGGAAGCGGAGCAAACACACTCGACACAAAACCGTCTCAGAGTGATTTCACCACGGGACTAAACACACGCTATCTGCTCATCGAACTGGAAGGGATCTGTTAATGAAATGGTGAAAAAAACCCATTCAGGATCGTTCGGTGGCTTCGGGGGGATTTAAGTAGCTGTAAACATGATAAAGACGAGATCAGGAGTTGATGAAAATAGGTCAGATATGTATCAGATATACATCATTGGGCTGTGGGGTATCTTTGTACAGCTTTCTACTTTTGGAGAGATCATCTATAACAAAGAATAAATTCCATCTGGATACGGGTCATTCACTTTCACCCTCCGCCTCATTACTGAACGGGACAAATAGCTAGAGGGCAGCCTGCTGATCCACAGAATAAAATGTACCGCGAGGAAATAAATGGCATTCAGACGTTAATACTTCACAGGAAGTAAACTCCAGAGCAGTGAAATGCAAATATGTAAGGGAATAATGAACGGTCAAACACAAATGGCCTCTTTCCTCTGCTGCTATTACTTTACAAGCATCGTGACTTAATATAAGTCATTTTGGACATCCCTTTCATGTTTTAATTACATTTCTGAAAATTATTACATTTTCATTATCACTGCTAGAGAGAATTTAACATGAGACACTAGAACATTTGAGACGTTTTAAATAAATGGAAAAACTCTTCATTCTCTGGATTTTGATGAATAAAACACACATAATGTATGTGAGTAAAATAAACTCAATGATTTAAATTAAATACAGTAGAACTACACTTTATTCTGTTTCTTAAAGATGCATATTTGGATCATTTTTCTAATTCAACACTTTATCTACAGTGGTTTTGTTTGAACACAGAGACCAATAGGTGACATGGAAAGGATATTTTAATTAAATTTGGGGGTTAATTTGCCAAGGACTCATAAAATGCCCTTTATCAGTACATTCCATTCCCTCACATGACATGTTCCCAATAATACTACTATAAATCTACATTCAGGGTCAGTCAAATATATTTCAGGTAGAATTTTATGTCCAAATTCTGTCAAACGTCAAGAACATTTACTGTGTTAATGAGGTTGAATGCACAACTTATCGAATCCTTCCACTCAAGTTGGAAAATTATTAAATATAATAATGCAAAAACTTACATTACTCTGATGTTGATCAGCTCCTTGAAGGCATGAGTGGGGACTTCTTTCAGGGGCAGATGACTGAGTCTTCTGGAAGATTCAAAGTAAAGCTGTTAACACCACAATTAAACAGGGGAATAGAAGCATGTCTCTTCAGGTTATGCTTTAAAATGCATGAAATGAATAAACGTTTAAAGAAAAGTCCTATATATTAGTGACAGTATGGGGGAATAAAACAACTTAGTGAGAAGCCAGACACGGTGAGTCCTAAAGGAAAAGGAGGGGGAAGTCCATAAAGTAGCAGGAGGGCAGTGATGTGAAGTACCCAGAGGTTGAACATGAACTACCGGCACTGAAGCTGGAGAAAGTCGGGTTACTTACAGTCGAGACACGGACGCTGCTCCGGCCCGGGAGGCCAGCTGAGTGTCTCTGTTGCACTGGAGGTTGTCGGCGCCGCAGCGGCAGATGGCCGGGCAGGTAAACGCGCAGCAGGAGCGCGCATTCAGGACACCGGACAGAGCGACCAGGAGCCAGACCGCCCGGGGAGCCATGCGGGACACCGGGCCACTCACTGCGGGATCCAGAAATATATAAAAAAAAAAAAAAAATGATGGTGAAGCTCCTCAAAGTTGAGAATTAAAAAAAAAGAAGCAACTCTAACACGCCAGATCAAAGGTAAAAATCTAAATAATGTAACGGTCTTTTTTTTCTTCTTCCACCTGCGCTCTCAGTAGGATCTACTGCTGCCTTCAGGTGCTGTCGTAATTGCGAGCACGCTGCCCGTCTGGAAGATTCAACAAAGTGAAACTCGGGCGAAATGTTCTTTTGACAGCTGAGCTGGTGAGACGTGACGTTTGGTGGGCGGAGACACTGGTGTTAAAAGTGATGAGGGGGAGTCAAGATGTCACTCAAGTTTGTGTGTTAAAAATGTGTTTTCCAGGGGGGAAACGCATTTATAGTCGCTACCGACAAATGTAATTTTTCTTGTTAAATATTGTAGTTTTTGTCCTTCCAACAGCTTACTTTGCATATTAAAGTTAATTTTTTTGTTTACAAATGTCTTATAGGCCTACTGCATTTCATTAAGCTCCACCATTTAACATTATACTCCAACAAAAACAATGAATTCCCAACGAACAATTGAACGTTTTTTTCTTTCATCACATGCCATTAAGTACAGATTAATTTGAATTGTGTTACCTCTCAAAATACGGTTTGGCAAAGCTGAACTGGCACATGAAGCTCTCTATGATCGATTACACAATTTAAGCAATTGCAATAGTCTCAGTATAATATTTATACCCATATTTACTTTTGAATAGGCACCATTTTGAATGCAGGACTTACCTTGTAGTGCAAATTCTGTTATCAACTGTCCATTATCTCATTACCATTCTGTCGGTGCTCTGCTGGATATCAAGTCAGATAAAACACACGAATGCAGCAACTATTCACAAGAAGCAAGCAGACCTGGACCTTCCACTATAAATAGCCCTAAAGGAATCAACACAATATTTTTCCCTTTGCATTAAAGATAAAAAAGAAAAGGAAAATACCTCATTTTAATCCCTTAATGGTGTAGCCTCATGACAGAGATCAAACCTGATTTGAGAAAAAAAAAAAAGATGCTTCCCATCAAATTCTAAGCTGCTCCTGAAGCTGCAGCAGTATTTTCTCTTTATGACCCATGGCCTGCTCTGGAGCAAAAAGTGTTGACTCATTCAAATCCAAATATTAATCCAGAGGGGGAGAAACACTGAAAACTGTGACTTTCATGAAGAGTTGTTGGTATAAAGCAGTTCCTCAGTATAACAGATCACAACCCAAACTGCAAAGGAAATAATGTGAAAGAATGATTTTAGATTGTTGCGTAGTGTAGCTCGTGTCTGTGGACATTTCAAAGATGCTTAAACAGACAAACAGCTGAAAGCAGGTTGGCACATGTTGAACAAACAATCCTTTAATTTGAATTGGTTGAAATGGTCCTTTAATTTGGATTTGGGCAGTTTTCATGCTCCATTGAAACTAATGGTGCACGCCTGTCTGTCTGTGTGTGTGCAGCGAGTAACAACTGTATGAAGAGGAAGACGAGGCTCAGTCGGGATGCTTTTTGTTGTCGTTCTACTCGGGGGGAAAAAAAGACCCCTTAGCTAAATACGGCAACAATACAAATTCGACAGAAGTTTACAAGCAATTACGTTCGCTTTTACGACACTTTACATCACAGCAGACAGCCCATAAACGAGCCAAAGTCCCATTTACGCCAGTTTGTCAAACGAAAAAGCTCCGCGTCGCCACCGTCCTCAGCTGAATCTCCTCTTCTGTCGGGGACTCTGACCCCTTTTATAGCTTTCTCATACCGCTCTTCCACCCTGCCACCGTGACTCAGGACAACACACCTTCTTTTCACTGCTGCTGTGTAGCACCCACACACACACACTGCTGGTCACTGCTTATAAAGACACTGGCGTTCCCTGCCAGCCTCAGTGTCAAGTCCTAGTATGTTTAACCCTGTGGAAGAAAAAAGAAAAACACCCCCTCTGTGAATCAGCCCACGTCTCCATGCTAAACGCCACGCTGTGCATCACATCACACCACGAAGGTCATGCACAGCAGGGGGGGGGAGGGGCTTTCAAGAAAAAAACACGCGGACACAGCTCCCAAATTAGAGTGACATCACCTTAAAATATCATAATTGCTTGACAGCATGTGAAAATAATTGGTCACACCTGTTCCAACAGTCAATAGTTCCATTTGTGCGGCTCTACGAGCATTAGCTGCGCTTTAGCAGCTAGCCCTTTGCCTCGTGCTTTATTGGATTCATCAGCAACGGCTGGAACAGCTAATGCCGGATAATTCACTGTTCAATTGCAGTTTCCTGTAACGATGTGGTGGGATGGCTTTGGAAACGTTTCCACGGGGCCCCAAAAGGTCACATTTTTAAAGTAGTATAATGTGTGAAGACTCACATTTAAAGGCCCGGGCGATTTGCACTATAAAGAACGTTATTAATAGTTACAGGGTTTATTCACAGAAACTTAACCTTTGACCTCTGCATTTAAGAGCAGCGGGCCTGCTGTGAAGCCTCTCAGCTTGAGCTGGGGATTGAACCGCCAACCTTGTGGTTGAAGGACGATCCACTCTGAGCCACTGCCACGCTAATAAATGAAAATAAAGTCCAATAAACAACTTTAAATATTCTAATATGAAACAGGCCAACAGATTAGCTTGAGGCAGATGAGAATAATGCCTTCTAAAGCGGGGCAACCACACTGAACTCACTTCTTCAATAAAAGTGCTTGTTGAGGCTCCTTTTTTTTTGACTAACAAATGAAGAATACGTGGATAAAATGTTGAACATGAATGTTGAATAGCTGCTGCTTCTATCAGATGTCCACACATCTCCTGCTTGGTCCTATAGAAGAGCTAATTGTGCTGCAGTTTTCCTTGACTTTCACTGCAGATAGTGTGAAGATAGGTGACCACGCCCACCTCACGCTAGGCCACGCCCGCGCCGGACAAGGTGAGCGTCGCGTCGAGCAGCTCCTCCGGAAGCGATGCGTTCACGGGCCTGGGTATTCCGACCACAGTTCCAATTAAGGATCAACTATGGAGTGTGGTTATAGTCAAACATTGTACCTGGGCATATTGTGTAAAAAAATGTTGCATACGTCTTAATTAATGAGCACGCGAAGCGATACAGCCACGATGCTCGTTACCTGTACAGCTAACAAGCTAACATGCTAACATCCTGGCATTCCCGCGGACCTTCTGCCTTCAGCGAGGACTTTCTGCGGATTTAGACAGTTAATGCTTGATGTGACAGTCGAGCCTAGATTGTGGACCAGAGAGGCCAAGTGGACTGGTTCTACTGGACTAGAGGGGGTCCGAGTGGACTGGTTGGAGCAGACCGTGGAGGACTTCCCGGTGCCGTTCAGACATGTGAGTACAACAACCACACACTGCTGTAACTCCCCTGAGAAGGCAACAACCACTGGTTGCCAGCCGCCAGGCAACGCAGTTGCGTGCGCGCGCTACGTCACTGTAAACCATACAATTACAGTAAAAAGCTGCGCATGCGCAGTGTTTCTTTTACTGTAATATGTGTTGTAGTGTTTATCCTAAAAGACGTGTGAGGCGGTGTGGTGTCCAGAGCTCGATTTATTTCTTGGTTTCTGTCTTTTCTGGTTAATTCTTGTGAGGCTAGAATGAGGAAGGTATGCAGCTGCATATTAATAATTGATTTGATTGATTGATTGACTGTAGAGTGGCCAACTGTTGGTTTGAACATAAGGGGTCTTGTTGCTTCTAAGTGTTGTTCCACTTCTAAGTGTATACCATGACTTTAAATGTGTACTTTGTGGCTAAATATGTTATTTAACTTAAACAGTAGTATCTATCTATCTATCTCTTTTTACTTTTACATTTTGACTTGAGTGCGTTTTTAGTGGCAGTACTTTTTACTTGATTATACTATAATGTGGGCCAGCATACAGAGAAAAGCATCTGCAAACACTGGTAAAGTTGTAAACCTTTCACTTTCTTTGTTACTGTAATGTTGTCAGAGGTTGCTTTTCTTTAGGGACAAGGCTCTTCCTGCCTCTAGGTGAGAGCCTGTTGACCCGTCAGCCTCCCGCTGGTTATCACACACGGGGAGAGTCAAGGAACACAACACAAAACGACGTGACACATTTAGACACTGTGACTGTGTTCAACGTAACACAACAGAAATCAAATATAAATCAACACAGAGGCAAAATGAGACATCGCATGATAACGTGGAAAGTACAACAAAATAGCTCAGACTTCAGTAGAACACATTCTGAGTCAGCGCAGGCCAACAGTCATTACTGCGAGATGCAAGAAGAAGATGCAATTGGTGTCAAATGATGTTTTACTTGCTATTTCCATGGAAAAGTGACATTTTCAGGGAGTGAGTTCAAGAACGAACACACGTCAGTGTGGCATTCAGCGTAATTGGCAACTGGGGCACTGAGTGTGTTCTGAGAGTCCCTTTGTGTTATTCTTCACCCTAGCTGCAGTCGAGATCATCTCCTTTCCATCACCGTCGAACTGAACGCCCGCTTCTTTTTAAACAAACACAATTAAAACAACCCTGCAGTCCACTTTGGGTCAAATTAAAACCGCCGTTACATAACACTGCATTTCAATGCCTGAAGCCTTTTTAAGTATTTATGTAAATCCTGCCAATTTAAATTAAACACAAAAAAAGAAAATGAAGCATATCAGTGGGAAGTCACTCTGTCGCATTCACAGCTGTGTGACTTGTCACATCCAATCATATTCGTGCAGGTGCAAAGTGCGGCCATTACAACCTGACACTTCTCTCTATTATCTGCTAATTACGCTCAGTCCAACGCCATTTGCTGTTACCGCTCCCTTCGCCACCCCAACATCCTCCCTATGTGATAAGCTTCTTTGTTATTTTGCAATTGTTAATGTATGTTAATTAGTGGAGGATTAATTCTCTCAGCCTTGTAGTTTGAATACTGAGAGCTCCCTCAAAAAGCAGAAACTTTTCCACCAATAACTGTCAAATCCTTGATTCGTCTCTGAATGGAAACCCGAGCTCAAAGTCAAATGAATGAGCTCATGACAAAGGGTGCTAAATGTGAGATTCAGAGCTTTTCTGTTGCCTCCGCGGGGCTCTCAACATGGCAATAGCTGAGCCAGTGGCTTGCAGCTAACGGCGCTAAAAGTGCAAACAACGCTGTCAGAGCTAACAGTGTTTAGCTGAGGGAGTGTTTACCATGACAATGTCGTAATGCCGTCAGTTTGGATGGTGTAATCTTGTTTTTAAGGATTCTTTATGGTTTTAAATGGAGCGGCGCCACTTTATCTATTTCTCAGCTTATCTGTCCCCAGAACTAAAATACTGGCGACTGAGCCTTTGCAGCGCCTGCCCCTGTTCTCTGCAACGATTCATATAAAAACTTCCCAGACCATATAGACATTTAAATCCCTGCTGAAGACCCACCTGTTCTCATTGGAATTTGATTGATTTTAGAGTGTTTTCTTCTGTTCTTATTGTCGTTTACTTTGCATTTATCTGCATCGTATGCTTGTTCAGCACTAACTTTTGACTTATGAGCCCTTACGCCTGTATGAGAGCGGTGCAGAGGGCAGCTAGTGGTCATGCTCCTTTGCACTGCCATGCGTTAAAGGGCAAGTAAACAAAGCAAGGAGACACTCGGATCAATACGCGCAGAGGGAGAGTGACTTCATTCTCCGCTCAGGTAGACATTACACTATATCTTCATATAGCAAATAGTCGTTAATGCTCTAATGTTGCATCTTGATCTTATTTAATTGATGCACTCATCAGAACGTGAGCCTGTGACATATTTAATCCCACCTGAAACACCTGCTGGTGATGAATTGATTGACTAAGAGCGAGTCGGCATGTTTTCTCTGTTTCCTGTCATGTTAACAATGTCTGATATCGACAGAAATGTCCAACATGCTTGACTGTTGCTCGTTTGGAAAAGTAAATGCTGTGTAGAGTTAACCAATTAAACCAAAAAAAACCCTGAAAAAGTAAACTTTCTCCATTTTTAATAGCATGTAAGAATGGATTCGTGTTTAGGAAGCACTAGGAGGACCAGGATTATCGTCTTTGGTTTGAAAAACATAAAAAGAAATCAAGGATACAGTAAAGCCCAGGGTCACCACGGGAGTCTCGTATCACAAACAAGGAAGTGGCAGCCAAGGAGACTGAAAGAGCTACGAGAGTTCAACACGACGAGGCAGAGATAGCGACACAGACAGACACACACACGCACACACACACTGTACACTTGCACAGAGGACTTCCACTCACTAATCTATTAACTTAATCCACTCTGTTCATAAGAGGTTTTGTCTGTGAGTGCTGTGGATCTGGGATTCTTCCACTTGAGCGGGTTCTAATCATTTCCATATGCCCTCTAATCATTCTCCCTCACTCCCACTCATAATACGTTTTTGCAAAAAATGTGCGCCATGAGGCTGGCATGTTAATGAACGTGGGATAAACAAGCAACCAACAAACATGGGAGTTGTTATTATGAATTATTAGCTGGAATTTATGCAGTCCTGTTTTTAATGGCATATAACCTTGAGGCTTGCCCGCTCAATTCCCAATTACACACACACACACACACACACACACACACACACACACAATTTGACAGGGCGATGTTCCTGACAGCTTATCAGGGCAGGAATTCACTGGTCCTTGGACATCATCTGAAATGCACCTCCAAGATAACACATTAAGAGAGTTAACCTTCTCACAACCAGACAGGACACGACTCGCGCTCGCTGGAGAGTCACAACCTAAAAAGCTCATTTGAACAACAACACAACCCCCCTCCACCCCCGAAAAAAAGCTGATGCACTATTGTCTGTCCTACCACTGTTTGATGCACTTACTTTATCAATGGCTCCTGTTAGAAGTGGCTGTAGTTCTTCAGTTTGATCAACATATGTCACAGAGCACTTCTCTTTCATATCTGGGATTGAGCTCAGGAATCCCACTGTGAAAAGCCAGCTGGTCTTTGATCACTGATTCATTCTGATCCAGAGCTGAAGAATAATCAGTGTTGTGAAAAATGGGACGCGGGCCTGTTTACTGCCTCTGTGGAAGCCAGTGAGCTCAAATGATGAGTGTCCAGAGAGCTGGAGAGTAATGTGTGTGTGTGTTTTTTTTTTTTAGATTTGAATCCGTGTGTGTGAGATTTTTTGGTGAGGACTGAAAATATTTGGTTGTTTTAGGGTGAAGTGTGGTTAAAAGAGAGTCCCACTTCTCACGAATCAGGCAAATCATTTGGTCGACTCATTTTGATACCCATCCACTCATTATCCATCCATTCATGTTCATGATAGTTACCTAATACAGATGTCTAGAAATGGAAACAGACCCTTTTTTCTTCATGTATTTTAAAGTCTTTGGAGACTCCCATACCTGGTGCACAGTCTCTTTTTGATTGCCACCAATTAGCAATCACTTTTTTGTGTGATGGCTGGTCCGTCATGCGCCAAGTTCCTCGCCATCAGTTGTTAGAAAAGAGAAAAGATCTTAGGAAACTTTGCAGCCATTTAAATGTTTTTGTTTGTCAATGTCTCGACATTATCTCCAGCACAGTAGCTGAAATATGTTTACTACAGGCAGAACCGCTCACAATTTACACCCTTCATGCAATTCCAGCAGATTTCTTGGCCTGTACCAACATCAAAGCATCCGTTTCAGTGCCAGCTGGACTGCAACAGCAGCGGTGAGATTGGCTGCGTTTGTGTGTTAGAGAGTGGGCGACTTGGACTACGGCCCAGCACATTGGCATATTTGTTGCTCATAAAAACATCTTCACACACCTTTTTTCCCCTCCTTCTCTGGATGCTGTAACGCTTATCCAGAAGAAGAGGTGTAGTTGTCCACCGAGGACAGTTAGGGACAGACATGTCTGCTGCATGGGTGGCCACAGCGCTCCCCGTCACAGTTTGTTATACGGGACGTCTGAGGACGGCACTCTCTGTACCCGCCAGCACCATCTCAGCTCCGTGGGCGAGTCCGGCTCCTTGGACTTATTAGCAGAAAAGCAACGCTCTGCTTTCATTTGAGATTCTTGCACTGCAGTGTTCTCTATATATTTGTATTTGTCAAGCATATTCCTCATCGACATCTTGAGCCAAAAGGTGATGTGGATCGCACTAACATCTGCTGCTTTCCGTTGTCTGAGATATGATGCTATATTTGTCCACTATATGGATGATTTGGGTGCCATTAAGACGTGAACATCCCATCCCATGCAGGAACCGGCGGTAACTTCTGCCTCTGTGTGGAAAACGGCATCATGTGCATTTTTCAGAGGACAGCTGGTGTCACCCCATCAAGATACAGAAGCAGCTGGGACTCCTGGTGGCAACCAAATATGCTAATTAAAGATAGAAAATTTTGAAAGGCTACAATTTTAATGAGATGTGAATCATTATAGGACATTTAATAATCCCAGGGAAAACATTAAGCCAGCAAATCACAATTTTGGACAAAGCACTCAGTTGAGTGATCAGTTTCAAGCTGGTTGCGGCTAAAGGTTAATTACTGTTTGCTTGGCTGAAGCACTGTGGAAAAGGGATGCTTCGTGGTGCTTCATCAAAACACATTGCATGTTTCTGGTGTGATGCAGCAACTCCATGTTGTTTTCCTCACATATTTGTTTTATTTTTCAAAGTTTGAATGACAAATGAATTGCATCTTTACAGGATCATATCTTTAATTTCTCCATTATTCATGAGGGACTTCATACATTTCTGTGAGCGCGTCCATAAACCTGACTTTTTGCACAATAATAAGACAATAGTAGCCTCATTATTAAAGACTTATACAATTATTTGTCTTGTGGCATTGCTCAAGACTTCCAAAAACAAACTAAAGTTGTTAAAAATATGAGCTTTTTACACATAGAATAATGAGCCTGCACACCTACACAGGTGTTAACACATAATCAGACTGATTAGACCTGCAGGTTCACGATGGGCGGAGCTTGGTTGACACCGGGTCGAAGACTCCTTCAAATGCAGCCGAGCAATGATTCGGATGATCCGGCTGATGGATCCTTCACGGCCCAACCTATCCCGAGATTCATCGCGCGCCGGTGACGATTGCACTTTAATCAATAGGAGATGCGGCAGAAATACACTTTCGCTTGAAATATATCATGAGCCGATGGTGCCGGCGGTGAAGCGTGTCCTCCATCATAAGTTAAAATATAAAGAATGAAATATGATCTCTGGCTCTGTTTTAATCACATAACCATAGGCATCGCTTCTGTGCTCTTTCTTGTCAACTGCAGCTGGTTGCTAGACGACGAGGTGACGCAAACAGGAAATCCTCAAATCCTTGTAGGCTGCAGCCGCTTAATTGGGACACAGCTAATTTAAAAACACAAACAATGGATATAAGGGACATCCAGGGGGTTAAGACAAAGAAACCGCAACATCTTGGGGACTTGGTGGTGTTGTCATCCCCATCTCTTTCACTCCTTCTATTTCCAGTTCCTGTCGTAATTTACTGAACTACTAAAAGTGTGTCTAAAAGCCTCAACACATCTAGAAGAGAGAGAGAGATGTGAGTCAGTGACGGTCCATCCATGGCACACAATGAACAGAAACATCTGTGTGGGTAGACGATGCGCGTGCAAAGGGCTTTCAGAGAAAGTTTGTTTGAGAAAAAGAAATGATCGAGTAAAGAATAAATGAGTTTCTAACAAACAAGTAGTTTGTGGCTGAATTAAGGAATATTAAGCAGACGGCTAGATTCCAGTGTCTATTAGCATCCGACTCACTGCAAACGGATTGTTTTCTTAATGAATCATGTTTGGTTATTGACAAGCAGGCTAATAAACACCCCGGTGCGGCAGCTGATTACTCAGTTGGATCGATTAGGCTGATGATGTCCTAAACTGTCTGTGAGATTCCGCATTGACACATATTCAATAGGCTGAAAACATCCTGCCATGTCACGCTACAAGTTTAAATAATAAGCTTAATGATTAGGCTGAATTCCATTTAGCTGTTTCCAGGGCCCGTTTGAGATGCCTGCACAGACTGCAAGACCCAGGGCATGATGGGAAATGCCTGGCTGTCGTAGTCTTGACAACAAACACCACATTTAGTATAAAATGCACATTTTCTGTGTAATTCTAATATCTATTGTAGGCTGCGAGAAAGGCAGCTCCTCTGGATGCTCGGTTCCCTCCAGCTTCCAGTGTTTGTCCGTAAACCAGACTAATCACATCCCTGACTACTGAATGCACAGAGAATATTGATATGATATTGACCTTCTCCTCTAAAGCCTGGCAGAATAAGCCAACAAACATTCTGGTCAAAATGCAGATTCCCCAAAATCTAGCGGCCAAGTCAAGTTTTTGATTTATTTCCTTGCATGTCCTGCTAACTTCTTGTAAAGAAGATCTATTCAACACAACTAATACAGTGGCCTTTAACACAAAGAAGTCCGTCAATGAATACAACTGTACTCTCCTGGCACGAACAAGAATAAACCACCTTCACTTTACGGACCCCCGGATCTTGTTCTATTCATTCTCAGATGCTATTGAAAAGTAGCTTCTGCTCTGTTGAACATTCTTCTTTTATGGATGTTTCGAATAGCAGAGGTTGTTTTGCAGAGGATCTTATGTGATCAAAGGCAAACAGAATAATATATCATAATTATCGTGTACAAAGCAGGAGAGCCAATTTTGTTGACAACCCAACAATTTACTGGATGTCTTTCATCTGACGCCACATTTATTCACTTATTTTATTTTAATCCCATTATCTTGAAACGCTGTTTGAGTCCTTTTTGGGGGATAAAGTCTAGGCAGCGTATGTGATAATAAACCCTTTCAATCTTGAATCTTATATTTAATCACTTTTTTGCTAAAGCCTGTGGTCCATATAATATTGTAAATAGCCACATTTGCCAACAGTGGTGTTTTCTTTCTCCGTAGTGCGACACTGATGAGTCAGATGCAGAATTACTGGCCTGCAGTGACTCCTCATTTTCTGTCATTGTAAAAAAACAAAAGTCATCAACCTGCAGGAGTGGTCACGTGGGCGTCTCGTCTCTTTCTCTCTGCAGCGGGGCGGCCGCCGCCGCCGCCGCCACACAGCTGGGCCCGCCGGTGGTCAGCTACAGTTAAGTGGCTCGGGCAGCAATCAAGCAGCTGCAGAACAAACCGACACACGCAAACGAATGGAGGGCTGGCAGTCCCCCTGCTTCAAATTCACAGTCGGTTGCTGTAGAGTCATCCATCCAGCAAATCTGCCCCCCCCCCCTAATTAAGTTGAAAAGGGGGGAGTGTGAGGGTCATTAAACACTTATTTATTTGGCGAGCCACTGGTACAGAACGGCAATCGTATTCTTCTCACCGGCTCATATAATTGGTCTGAGCAGTGATAAGCTTAGCGCCATGTAGAGAGTGATGGGCGAGGGTGCTTGTGGGTGCTGTAAATTCTGCTTTGCCTGTGGCACACAAACTTTGATCATTACATCCTCAGCGGGGGAACGGTGCTGATGAATACCCGCGCTGACCTCAAAAGCGCCAAATGCGTTTTGGGAGCGGCCGCGCCGAAGCCGTCTCGTGCACACACACACATACTTTATTGCTGCCAATGAAAAGAGGATAGGAGTCCTGTGAGAAGCGTGATTACATCACAAAGTAGAAAAGGAAAAAAAAAAAGAGGAGAGGATTCAATTTGGGGAGAAGTGTATCACACGGGCAGAGTGGCCCTTGTGCTTGTCAGAGATTGGGAGCGAGGAGCGTTAATCACGGCACCCAGCCGGCACCTTCAGGGCTCCGGCTTCGGCTATTTGAGCATCCTGTGAGCTGAAATACAGTCGGTGTCACAGAAAAGGTCAATGACATTGTTAGGAGGCCCCGTGAGGACCCTGAACAGGTGCTCTTTATTTGACAAATATAAGACACCGTGCTCCGGGAGACTCTGTTCGGGAAAACAGTCAGCAAATCAGGTCGGAACATTCACACCAACCAGGTCGCAAATCATGACATTTATTGTCATTTTTGAGGAAGGCGATGTCGTAGAATTGGTTAGTGAAGCTTAAATGTGACTGCTAATTAATGAATTCATAGTGTGTTCTTATAAGACCTTTTATTAAACCTTTACTAAATGTCTTTATTTCTGTCATCTGTCCAAATTATATCGCACTTAAACTTTTTTCGGGGCTAATGAATGAAAGACATTAGTAAAAGCGTATTGTTTAGCCGCCTACTGTCTAATCTTTGGTACATCCTTTTTTTTTTTTAGACTTATCCTTAATTGCAAGCTGTTCTCCAATCACCTGCCAAGTATGCATCTTTTAATTACTTCTCTTTGCATTCTTTGTTTGTTGTAAAATGCTTTGTGCCGGGGACCATTATCAGATGCCATTTTGGATGATGACGTTTGGGAGCCCGGTAGCTCTGAGGGGTCCAACAAATCTGAGGCTTTGACAGATGAAGAAAAAACCCATAAAGCCGTTTGAAGTACTTGATGAAGGGCGAAATCTTTGGAGTCGTATGTAAACGTGGTTGCGACACAAACTTAAGGCAAAGTCATTAAAACAGTGATTTTCAAGGCACTCATAGACAGCTGTTATGGGATCAATATGCAGCCACGCCATGCGTTGATCATCGCCGTTGGTACAGTCGAGGAGCTGCCGGCAGTCACTTTTCCACGGAGCAGTCTGGAAGTGCTGCAATCAATCCTGATTGGGCGAGACACGGAGACGAGGGACGTCGGTACTTCTCATATTTAAGAGGGGTCAAGTGGCATTGATCGCTGGCTTTCCCACGGAGACACAGGCCTGTCATCGATAAGACGGATTAAGCTCTCAGTGCCAGCGCAAGTTTCTCCGCTGCCCGTCATATCCTCACATCCTGTCGGCCGCGGCCACTCTGACTCACTTTCCCACGAGCTTCCTTTGTGGGTCCACAAAGCATGAACTCACTGAACAAAGTATAGAAGTGGAGGCTGAGACAGTTTCAGTGGGAGGACTATATATAATATATAATATATATCTGATAAACCCACATGCTACCTGCCCAAGAGCAAACAGCGGACAGGCAAAGTTTAGTGAAGCGTTTAGCAGCTAGTCTCAGATGTGTCAAAACCCTGTAAAGGGAGAGTAAATCGTGTTTTTGAAATGACATAAAATGGACTTGAATGAATGTTAATGTTTCTCTGTATCTGCTGGACGTGCAAACAGGCGACTCCTTGCTAACATGCTAGCCATAGCACCCAAAATATGTTGCTCCTGATTGGCCATGAAATCAGTTATTGCTGCTGAGTCATGCTCAAAGAAATTCGTTTTTGTATGTGAATATATTATATTTTGGAGTTTATATATTCAGCAAAGTCATGCTAGTTTGTGAGTCTTGAAAATGCATTGCACTGCAAAAATAGTGCTGCTTTTATAAAGATCTGCTTCCTCTGCTTTATATAACTTTTTAACAATTGACTCCTCCAATTGAGAGCCACTACATAACGCTCCCCTTAAACCGAGTGGCTTATCATCTCTGCTTTAGAGCCGCTACGTCGCTGACTTGTTTAGAGGCTTTGCGACTCTTTAAAATCAAACACTCGCTGGTTTAATTGGCTTTTTTTCCCACGAGCGACGACTTTCTACAGCGCCGCCGTTCAGGAACGAACTGTGGAGAGGTGGGAATTGGTGTAGACAAAACCTTGAGCACTTGGATATGGATATGTGAATTCAGCAAACAGCTGCGCTGCCTCTCATGAAATACTGGCATAAGTCCAGACTCACAGTAAAACACTGTAGCCTCCAGAGCCTTCTCGCAGTCCTCTGTGTATTCTCATATTCATCCCGCTCAATTATATACAGTGCATAGACGGATTGAAACGCGAGGCTCTCAGGCCATCGTTTCTGATATTTGTATGATAAGAAATTAAGTCCTGAGAGAGACGTTTTGCTCCAGGTAGAGTTTTATCCAACAGGACATCCAATAACCCGGCTTTTAATGTGGAAACTGATCTGTTTCCTTTACATGGGGAGGTTTACACGGCGAACCAGGAAAGAAAGGAAAAAAAAAAACACAAAGAAGCTTTCATTTTAATAGCTTATAAATCCCCCCAATTAGTGCAGCAGCGAGCATGTGGAGGAGTCGGTGTTTAAGGGAAGGATATCTTTGCAGAAATCCGCCTTTCTCGCATAATCACCATGCGCTTTGCTCAAGCAGGAATTTAAAGTGGATTTCAGATTGGGCATTTTCATTCACGTATTTTTGTGTACGTGTTCTTGCTCTCTTTTGATGCAGATGTAAGTTGACTGAACGCATGATCGCACTGTTAGGTTTTGGATGAACAAAAGTTTTTCCACGTTTTATGGGGGATGAATTGCAGTTGAGGTCTTTTCTGCGGAGCATTAATTAGTGAGTTAGTCTACCACGCTTGCTGTTTCTGCTTCAACCTGCCACGATCAAGCTTTGGTCCATTTATCGCAACACCCCCCCCCTCTTTTAAAATAAATAAATAATACAAATCATATAGTGATGTTTACATCATGACCAGCAGATGTCAGAAGTGTTCCTCAAAACTTGTTCCTCTATGCACAGAGGTCCCACCATTGTCATCAAGCTGCTCGTTTCTTTGTGCATTTCACATGTAATGTTCAGTTCAGTCACAAAATGCAGGCACACTGCATCGGTTGGCTTTTGACAAGTGTAAAAAATGAATTTAAATGAAGAGATTTTCATTCTATCTCTCTCTCTCTCTCTCTCTCTGTGTGTGTGTGTGGCAATTTAGTAATAAATGGAGAATGGGTGCAGGACAAAGTGGGTGCAGCTAATATGAAGTACTCCAGCTGTGCACCAGATAGCGAGGCAGATGTGATGATGAATGGGCGATGGAGGAACAGTGCACACAGATGGACTGGACAGAAAGAGGAGAGGGCATGTGTTAGTGAATGAAGCGGGGAGGGAGTCTGACAGAGGCAGATAGACAAGCAGGCGGACGGACAAACAGACTGACAATCAGGGGGGTGGGGGGCAGGCTAGAGCGTACAAATAAACATGAGTACCTGTACTGTATGGATAATGACACGGCTTTAGAGATGAAAGCAGAAACAATGCAAATAGCCCTCACTCTCGGCAGTTACCATGACGACCAACCACCTGAACTTGGAGGTAAGTCCCGGGAGAGGTCTGGCAGGGAGGGTAGAAAGGAGGTGTGTGTGTGTGTGTCCTGCTTTCACAGTTTGCCAAGTCCTCTTGTATCTCCACACCGCACACAAGGCGTCCCAGTATTCTGCAACGGCGGCTCCACTGGGAAGCTCGATTTTACAAGCTGGGGGAAAAACAATAACTGGAAAATTCAATATCAAAACCTGCTCAGATTTTTTTTTCTTAATGTATAAATATTTGATTTATTAAAAGCTTCTTCCTATGTCGCTCCATGCCACACATGTAATGGAGTCTCTTTGATGTGGCTGAACTCGAGTTGCCCTAACCCAGAATATGATCAGGTAGCCGCTCTCAGCCCCTGACGGCCTGCATTTGGAAGGCTGTCCTAATGTTGTGGGTGATGGCGAATCCAGCAGAATTTCTCACTTCCAGGGAATTGGTTTACAACTACGGATTTTTTTTAAAATGGAAAACTCACAGTCAGCGTTGCACCAGAACAGCCTCTATCAGAAGGTGTACAGAGGCAGAAAATACTTTTCGTTTGGTTTTGTTTGCTGCCTTTGGACTCTGCGGCAGAAAATATTGAATTATTAAAAGATATAACAAAGCAAATAATATAACAGAAACCTACCAGAAACAAAGGGGACATTAAAGCCTATTCTAAATGTATATGTTTCATAAATTAAGTTATAAAATGAATGGCCCCTTCCCTCCTCTCTTATTCATGCACACACATCGACTATGCAAATGCATACAGTGAGTACAGCATCGCTGCTCTCTGCCAGCGGATCTCAAGCAAAATGAGAAATTTTCGGCAAGTCAATTCATTTCCAGGCTGCACCTATCGTTATGACGTTTTAATCACTCATTTCTTGCCAGTTATGGTTGAAGCCCCTGCCACTTTTGTGTGTGTGTGTGTGTGTGTGTGTGTGTGTGTGTTAGAGGGGCTATCGTGGCAAATGCAGCCAATTTTTGTCACAATCAGACCACAATTATGTGCGGGGACGCAGCCAAGCACAACATGGCCCGATGTCATTAACTTGCAGCCCACCTCGGACTGAAAGGGGCTGGGGGGGGGCTCGTCATTATTTTCTATTATTCTGAGAGAAACACAAATCCAAATGAGCACAGATAATGAAAACGTAACTAAGCTTGATGCCGTCGGTTTAGCCAGCTGTTTGACATTCAGCAGTTAAACCTTGCCGTAGTGAAAGGAGTGGGGGTCACTGGGATAATATTGCTTGAAGAATAACGTGAAATTTCATTAGGGTCTGCTAATGCCTCCCTGACATTAGTGATAAATCCTCGGCTGCTCGCTAATGGGTGCTAAGGAAGCGGATATCTACGGCCTGTGGTAACTGTACCATGTCCGATGGCGGGTCGTCGAGGGATTCGGCTTGAATTCAGAGAGCAACAGAAACATGTTGCTCTCCGCAGTGGGAGAGTCGGGCAGCATCGCCTTATCAGGAAACGAGATACTGAGGCAAGGAGACTTTCTCCGGGCTCTGTTCTTCCACTATGCATCCTCAACCGTGTAAAATTCATCCAAGAATCCAGTTTGAGCAAGAGAAGTGTTCATATATCCAACAATGATGTGACCAGGTTTGAATTGTACTGCCCTTAACTGGGATTCAAGTGGGGCTGTGTTGTACAGCAGCCTATTCATGACAGACATTTTGGAATTACGGATGAATATTTCATGGCCTGATGGATTGGGATCCAGGCCGAGAGGCTGTGGATACCGTTCATGCCATCACCCTGCCTTGATACGCCGCCTCCCCTTGAAATGTCAATGTGAAGTGATCTGAGATTTCCTGCAAAGGAAAACTAAGAAATCGAAACAAGGGAGAGGCAGAGTGATCGTCTTACCAATAAGTGCTGATACATATTTTAATCTAATGCATGTTTCAGAAGTCAAGGGCAGTGGCAGTCACGCTGTAAGGTGGAGGGAAGCGTCTAAGTCTGCTGTCTGAACTACTGGGACAGAAGTTCCTCTCCAGACCTGCACCGGCTGGGGCCAGATCTCACTCATATCGTGGTCTGAGGCCATCTGTCACCCGGCCGTCAGGGTTTTACCCCGCTTGTGACATCATTCCGATATCTTCCATATCGACTTCACAACCTGGAGCTGCTGTGGAGCTAGAAAATAAAAAATAAAACCAGCCTGCAGCTGAATGAAGGAGAAAATCACGGAGAGGCTTCTGAATTATTGGCTTAATTAGCTCTACGGGGAGTCCAGATTGAATGATTTGCCAGAGTGATGATACTAATGCACAGGTGGGAGGAGGCCAGCCAAGCATATATGCACCTGAAAAAGCCAGGGCTTTATATGGACATCTGCTGTGCGGGGTTCACGGAGCACCTGGCTTCCATGTAAGGAGGGCACAGGAGAATATTGTTATTCTTTTTGTAAAATTAATGGAGCATCGGTTTCTCAATGGGAAAATAAATGGAGCATTTGAATGCTGACCCAAGTTGGCCTGAAGTCAAGTGTTCGATGGTAAATGGGGGATTTAAATGCATCTTTGGTGATATCGTGTTTGTGTTTATACATTAAAACGCATTATCCTCATTATTACCATAATTAGTTATCCATATGATTTGATGTGGAGAGAGTTAGTGTGCTGGGAGGGCCTTAATGGATGGAAGATCATATTAAATCTCTCACCTTTTCAATAAAGACTTAAAATTACAGTAAACTGGGGGTTATGGAATGCCTACCCTGCTATGATTACACAAATATTTGATATGACTAAGTAAACGTTTTCTTTCAGATCCTGAAATAACTGAAATAATAATAATATATTTAAATAATTACATATGTGACAGTGAAGTAATGGGTTTAGATTTCAAGACTTTGTTTTTCATTTTTGATTGCAAATTTAAAACTGCAGGTCTGAGTCAAACTCCACCCACTGCATCATTTTTAAAGATTAATTTCACCACAGTGCGGTCGTATCATGGCAACGTTAAAAACGTTTCCAGCTGTTCCAAAGTTGACCTCAAGCAAATAAATAGTTTCCCCACAGACATCTCTTACGTATCACATTAATTACAGAATGAACGACAGGTATATCAACATGTAGCAGGCAAATTAACTTCTGTATAAAGGAAGTCAGCGTGTTGGAAGCCATCAATCAAACACATGATTGAAGACGGCATGTGACTTTGGAATAAAATCTGCATAATAGCACACAGTATCATATCATCATAATAATGACCAAATATATTTAACATTATGTTTTTCTTACATAATTTTAAATTTGTCCAAAAATACACATTTAATACAACATTTAATATGCAAATATGTTCATTGTTAAATTGTGACGTAGAAATGCTAATATAGATGAATCAATCTGTCATTATTTGAATGGCTTAGCATTGTATACATACATCATTACAAAGTACCTTTATACATGGTGCTATAAGCTGCACTACACATTATTATTGCCCTGTTTAATAAGCAACACAATGTTGTATGTAATAGGGGGTCCCTATCAGACGAGGGGTCTTTGGCCCGAAAAAACGTCTGGCCTAGAGGAACATGCATTCAAATGATCTATTATTTATTTATCACAAATATATTTCCCTTTATTTTTCCTTTACAAATCAGTAGTATAATGGCAATCTGTAGTCATAATTTACCACCTGTTTACTTTAAACTCAAAAGAATACTTAGAAATACTACAAAACCCCCATCTTTTAATGCCTACGGTATTTAATAACTCACAATAGCACAAGAACAATCAGTCATTATTTAATGAGTGAAAAGCAACAAGTGAAAACTTATAGCTGGTACACACACACCATTAGGCAGGAGAGGTCAGTGCTCCAAAGATGAATCATCTCCTATAGTTCTCTGATACACTCCACAACAAATATCTTTCATTGCACGGCGTCGAAGGGCAAGGTAACGTGTTTTTCCATTGTTGCTCGTCTCCGATGCGAGCGGCGGAAAGATCCACAGCAATCGTGGGGCTCATGCAGAGAAAGTATTCCCGACCTTGAGCAATAACTAAATGATTTATTTGGACCCGTGTAAATCTTTGATCCGGGCTGCCATGCAGGCTCTAACCTAACTAGATCCTCTCTGGGAGACGGCGTAGCGTTTTCCAGAAGTTTTTCTTCTTCTTCTGATGGAGACCGCAGCTTGTAGTCCGTAATAGGGAGATTTGTTTTGCTCTGATCGCTGCTCTCCTTTTTGAATTGAACAATTTTGAATAACTTTTCACCACCGCCACGGAAGAGCTGGACACCAACTGTTGCCATGTGAAGGCAGGTTATTTTCCGACTCATTAAACATCTTGATAACAGTAAACAAACGGTGGAATTTGAGGAGGCGCAGGCTTGCTAAGTTCTTTCATTAAAAGTTTTCTGGTACGGCTGGTCTGCATTACAGAAACGGATACCGTGTTATAATGAAGAAAAGAAGGGGATTAATTTCACTTCCTACACTCATCCTGCATCCTTTGTTGCGTGGTGAAACCATACTATTATGTCATTCTCAACATTTGAATCAGATGAGCACTACCACCTGAATCACGTTCCAAATGTATATAAATCTTAGGAATGGATGATAAACTGGATATAATGTAACACATGTAGCACAACGTAGCTAATCATCCACAAGGCTTCATGTAGCTAACTATATCTGTTTATTCACATAGCTAATGTCAGGACTGTTTCATTTCTAAAAAACATTTATTCACTACTTTTTATCTAATTAATAATATTTAAACCATTTATACAATATTACTATTTTCATCTGTTTAATTTTAGATAGATAGATAGATAGATAGATAGATAGATAGATAGATAGATAGATAGATACTTTATTGATCCCAAGGGAAATTCAAGGTTAACATCAAGTGGACTGTCTCACGACTCACGTAACTAGCGAATGATTAACGAGTCACGTGACTAGCTAGTAACTAACGAGTCACATGACTAGCGAGTGACGGGACAAAAAAGAAACGGCTATTGCCTGCAATAACGCAGGTCGGCGCAATCACGCTAAACGTGTGGTAGCGCCGACCGAGCTGCGTGATTTGACGCGTTACAGCGAGTAACAGCGAGTTGGTAGTTCATGTCGCAAACGCTAATGTTCGTATTTGAGGATTAAAGAGTTCCCACATCAGTTGGCAACATATACGGTCCGCTGGGAGGCCGACATTCACGTCTGATGTCCGGAGTTACATTTGCTTTCCAAATGGCACCACTTCCTGTCTCCTCGGAGAGAAAAGTGTTGGGTCAGATCCTAATTTAGACCAATTTAGGCCCCTAGCTGCCGGGGGAAGCACTGTCACGGCAAGATTGATTTTATCGCATCAGCCCTGAAGTGGGTTTGTGTCCCGGCGAACAAGGGGTGGTGTAGGGCCCGTCGGCCTCCGCCGGGATTCCAAATGGCTCTTACCATCTGCTGAAAAGCAGTCAATACATCCCAAAGCATCATGCAGGGTCTTCCCTATATTCTTCTCTGATTGACTCGAAAGGTCACAGGCAGCATCCAGAATAAGCAGCCAATCAACATGCATACCTTTACAGAATGCCAATATCTCATCAGTGCTTTAAAACGGTCGTCATGCCAACATTAGCTCTCATTTGCTTGAATAACCTGAGTGTTAAATCTTTGTTTTAAGGAAGACTGACTAGAGTATCCAATCACATGAAATAAAAAAGGCTTTAGAGGCACATATAATGCACACATTGACCAATATAAGTTAATACAACCACACAAATAAATAAATGGGACACAGACATCAAGTTTCTGACACATTAGGTATTAATTAGAGCTCTATATTCACTGAATAATCTCAAATCCTAGAAATAAAATGTGAATTGAGTGCTTTAGCTCTTGCAGTTCAGAATCCTTGACTTGGCAACCAGAATTTGACCCTGGAGTCCGTATCGATCGCTGATATTGATATCATCGATCCATCATGTAAGCATGAGCAACTTGCATCTCCGAATCAAAGAGAAGCTCATTATTACAAAGTCTCTCATACCGATCTCACAGAGACTCAGAACCCTTTTATGATCCCATATGGTGGATAACTGAAGCTCTGCCCTGTCTGGAAATTTTCACATGATCTGAAATCTATCAAAAATGCTTAGATTTCTTTGCTGCCTGTGCCAACAAAACAAAAAAAGAAGAGAGAAGTTGCATGCAGCAGTAAGAATGAATAAATGGGGGAGTTGTCGTTTAAATTCAGTCAAATCAGACAAAAGTACAAGTGATGTGATGAGAATCAAAATATATATGAGCATAAAACAGACAGGACGATAAAATGATAATGAAGGAAGTTGCAGAAATAATAAAACAAATGGAAAAAATATATAAAACCTTGCTCATAACAATATAGACATGAAACATAAAGCGTGAGCCAATATAAACCAATGACTGAGACAGTTTCACAGATGTGTTTTATTGACCGTGGGAGGATCAAAGTCAGACTTTGGGCTCCGTTACATAAGTGCAAAACTAAACTATATACATACATGCTGACAAAAGCTTTAGACATCGTCAGACAGTAGATGCCCAAAAGCAACAAGGCAAGATCAGTTCCCCATGACAAGGTGCACCGGTGACGCCAGAAGTCTGGGGCTCATCTCGTTCAGCCGAGCATGAAGGGTGCAAATATTAATAAAGCACCAGACACAGAGTGGGGAGAAAAAACAAAAACAGGCTGAGAGAATGCAAGGAATGATTTATAAGAGAGAATAGTTGGTAATGGTTTGGGGGTAAACAACAGTGTCCCTCCGGCCTGGTCTGCATTTCATACCACTGTGATGAAGCTGTCATAAGCATGCACCATTCTGGTAATATAATCCTCTGGGGGACGCTTAGTTTTAATTTGGATGTCAGAAGAAAATGATTGACTTTTATTGTTTGTTTGAGTGTGTGTGTGTGTGTGTGTGTGTGTGTGTCACTGACTGTCTATCTCCCTATACTTTCAGGATGAATATTTAATTTGCTTGTGTGGGAAAAAAAAAAAATTAATCTCCAAAATGTCAACTATTGAAAAATTGATAAACAGACCTGCTTTTAGATTGATGAAAATTAATTTTCTGCCCAAGCACAATGTTTTTTTTTTTTTTCCAAATTTTGTTTATTCTGTTTATTTCCCAGCGACAGTGCTTATTAATAAACATTACTGTAAATATGTCAGAATTAGTCGACGGCTAGTTTTTTGATCCAAAGCTCCCCGGACAGGTGTGACGTTCTTCTGTTCCGATTTTTTAAAAGGCAATGAGAGTGCATGAAAGACACTGGGAGCTTCACCATCACCGTTTGTGTTTAGTTGAAAATATTTCCGTCACTGCATATTCCTGAGGCGTAACATCTTTGTGCCCATTATTCAACCTACCTGACGTCCTTCCAAAATATATGCGTAAAGTTTTACGGCTCTTATATTGTTGCCTGCGGCTATGTTTGCTTTGGAAAAAGTTGATAAGCCCAAGGGCTGCAAAAAAAATTCTCAAATAGTTTATAAGCTCGAAAATTTCTGTTGAAATCAAATCCATTTTTAAAAGCAAACACTTTCAGAAATATGCAAATGTAAAATAAAAAAATCCACTCAGCAGCGCTTGCTGTTATCCACGTCACAACTGGATGTCACACATTCAAAAGTTTGTGATTAGAAAGGGTGATATCCGCAGATGGCGACAGACTTGACTTTAATTGATAGGGTGTAAAGGAAATAATATATAGACTCAGAGCGAAGCAGCTCAACAGGAGTCTGACGTTATTCCACCAGCTAGTCCCACAGTGATAAATAGATGTGGCGTGAAGTGTGTCATCATCAGAAGAGCCTTTATATCCTCTTGAACAACTGAGCGTTGTAAACAGCATTTCATTAAAACGGCTTATTTCTGTCTCTCAAATAAGAAAATCGATGCTCTTTGATATGAGCGCGTGCAGCAGGCCTAAACTGAACAGTATTTCACCGGATATGTGGAGAGCACAGTGAGAGCAAACAGAATTTTTCTCTTGGTGTAATCATGTGTGGACTGTGTCCTGGAAGACAAACAGAAGGAAACAGTGCCTCTTCACGGAGCCTTTAATGCCGTGTTATTAAAGCTTCCCTGGCAGGCTTAAATATCGACCGTGAGCGTGGACTCCTTCACAGGCCGCTGCACAGCCGTCCCGCCCCGCAAGTGCCATCAAATCAATCAGCCTTTCTAATTAACGCCATCCACATAGGGCCAGCGTCTTCCTGCGCCTCCGACGGCGTCCTGCGCGCCCTCGAACCCGGCTGCTTTTTCTTCCCGCTCGCAGCCTCTGACCTCACACTGTCCGTCCTCTCAGGGCGCTCGATGCCTCCCTTTGAACAGCTTTCAAAGGGATCCGAAATGGCTGTTTCCTCACCCTTTTATATTAAAGCAATTTATCAATTTTACATCGTAGAATTTTAGCATTTTGGAGCAGGGTGATAAATAAGGGCTTTGTAAGGATACAGAATGTCTGTGAGCTATTGTGGATAGACGACAAAGTGTCGCTTTGATGGCTGATAAAACGGGAAGCTCTGCGAGGAACAGCTGCTCAACAGAACACATCACACCCTGCCAGCAACTCTCTCCCCCCCCCTCTCTCTTTCTCCTTCTTGTTTTCTTAAAGGCTCGCTCTCCCCTCGCTGCTTCTGTCAGAGTCAGCGAGAGCTCCTCTTAGCGACGCCCCCAGGGTACGTGGAGGGGCTCCAGATGTGCTCCTCCAGAGCTGTGAACCGCAGCATCTCTGCAGCCCCCCCCCCCCCCCCCTCCGCATGCTGCACACCACTATTGTTCACTTCATTTACAACCCGTCCACATCTCAAATCCGCAAATCTGAAAAATCTAATTCTCTGGGTTCCAGCATTAATTGGAAAAAAAAAACTGTAATCAGATCAGCTGAATAAAGATGAGTGGCTTCAAGATGGGAGATATGGATGACGATCCACGTGGCATGAAGATGAAGAGGCTGCTTGAGATAACGGGGATGCGGGTCTGATCATGTGTGAGATGCTAATGTCCGTTTGGCTGCTCCAGCAGTTATCTAGGAACGGTTTTTACTCTGAAATTCCTCTCAGGACAAAAAGTTAGTCACAAAAAAAAAAAAGTTTAACCTCTGCAAAGTAAAAGTTACATTATAATGTTTTTGCAAATGTCACCAATTTAATAACTTAAGTTTGACTATTGATTGTTGCCATCCAAGATCATCAGTGTCGCCTGTGACCGGCGTGTTAATGCCTGCATGCAAACCAATTGATGATGATAAAAATATGATCAACTCCTTCTGAATCCATAAGATAAGCATGTGAGGCGACCCCTAAAATGTTGGTTTATTAATGTATTACGCCTGCAACTAAATACTTATTTACTTACCTAAAAATAAGCCAAAACTTGATGTTTAAATAAACCTAACTAAGTGCTTTTTTTGTGTTTTTGTTTTATTTAAATTTATTGGTTTATAAACCACAAGAAGATACGTGAACGTAATTGTGTTGATTATTAAGTCCCACACAACAACGTCTTGTCTTATCCAGCCAGCAGCCTCAAATTCAATCAAACTACAGCAAATCCTATTTTGAAAAATGATTAATGATGAATCGAATTAATCAATTGAAATGAATTTTTGGTCACTCAACTGACTGAAATCATTTTGGCTCTGAACTCGTAACGTACTGAATTTCAAATAGTCCCTCATGCTTGTTGAAAAAATGTAATCACATTACACAACACTGCTGGTCCATGTTCATTGGGAGTCTAAGGCAGATGAAATCTGTACAGATGAAGGAATGAGACCGGACCAGAATAACGACGGGACTGAATTTACAGTAAAATATCACACATTAGTTCTTTAGAAATGCCACTCAATTGCTCCGAACCCACTGCTGAGTCCGTGTGATGGCTTGTGACAATAATTTTCTCTCTTGCTTTCTCCTTGTTGTTACCATTTAGACTGTGACTTTGCCAAATTATCCTCACCTGCCAACATTTCAATGGGGATTAATGGAAACAGTGCCGAGTGCCAGCCAAATAGACTCACTGGGCTCCTACCCAAGATGTTCAAGTTCCATTACCCTCGGCAATATTTTTAAAGGCAACCCGCAGATGTTATGAAAGCATGTGCACATGGTTGATGGAAAACCAAAAAAAAAAAAAAAAAATCCAAACATTATTAATGTGGTTCAACCTGCACTTTTCAGAGGAAAACGCTGCATCTTAAAAAGATTCCTTCAACGCTGTGAGGAATTTGTCGAAGTCTTTGGAGATACAAAACTACACCATCACCTGGGGTTTGATTGCAAGATACTATAACTGGCTTGTTGGTAATTTAAGAGTTTATTTAATTGATGCTGGAGTCAGGGCAGATGTTGATGAATAATATTCCTACAGGGACGCCTGGAATTGAAAGTACAATATCTTAGAGCGCAGGCGATAATTAAAAAAACATCAGGATCCAGGAGCCGGGTATAACGAATAATCTCCAAATGTATTTTTAGCTGCTTTGTAGCTCATGTGTGTCCATTAAAAATGGATCAGAGAGTACCGCATTTTAGTATGCTTCATATCTTATGCACCTATTATCTTTTATTGACACCGTTGTGTTGGTTATTCTGTGCTGCGCCAACACACGATCCAACCTGAACTTCTCCCTTCAAAACCTGATAACATAATTATGATATCATGTTTATTTTCAACCTGGATGGACCTACCGATTACATTCAGTGATTCCAAACAAAGAAGCTGCAGGGGGACGCACTATATGGGTCACAAACACAAAACCTGCAGGATTTCACTTCAAATCCGTCTTTATATTAACCATGTAAATATATAGCATAGAAAAACATGCATTATTAAATTCCATGATGGTTTAACACTTCTCAGATTGGCAGTGCGACAGACATTTCCCATCCCTCTTCTTAGCGAGATACAATTTAGCAGTGCACATATGCATTATTCATTCTTAAAGCCACGTTCTCTGAGTGGATCATTTGGCCTGTGATCATGCCTTGCGGGGGAAGACTGTTTATTTTTTTATTGAAATAATCTCTCAGTAGGAGAAAAGTTGCCCATGTGAGAAATCAGATTTTTTCTGGCGTTGCACCAGAGTGAAGAGGAGGATCGAGAGGGAGAGAAGCGAGCGAGATTTCCTTTTGTTATACGCTCTCTGACAAGACAAACAGCCCTCATTGCGACGGCTGACAGCTAATTGCTGCCTCAAAACCACTTTACACTCATTATCCCGACTACCTGATCTTTTGCTGGCACTTGGTGCTGTATGTGATCCGTAACATGCAGGCTGCAACCTGCATTAGGTGTTTTTGCCTAGCAAGCTAATTTTACTCACTTCTGCCTGCACTCCCTTTCTACTTCCCTTGAAAATTTCGGTTTTAGGCCGATGCAATCTTATGTGTGTGTGTGTGTGTGCCTCGAGTGTGGGTGTAAACAATGTGCACTACATAGTTGCCATGCCTAATGTGCTTGTTAGCCATCTCGGACTCCCCTGAGGCGCGTGTCCCTATCCCAGGACTTATTCGTGGTACGGTTTTAACAAGCACTGTCGATGCGAGGCCATTGAGAGCTTGCAAGATTGCAGTCAATGGCAATTTCGTGTGCCACACAGAGTACAAATGAGCTCTGCAAATATTACCGGGGTCCTCAATCTATGTCAGTGGCAGCGGGAACGCTCAGGCTCCGTGGCCACAGGCTGCAGGTAGACACAATTTAACAGCCTTTATCTGCACTCTCCGTGTCGATCACCGGACAGAAATGTGTATTTTATTGTTTGATTGTAACATGAATAAAGCTCTTTTAGAACTAATGTCCTTCCACACATTTATGAGATAGTTCAGGGTCCAAGGTCCTTTAGACTCTGCCTGAAAAGAAATAGTTTGACATTTTGAGAAATGCATTAGTTGGATAATAAAACTCAACACATTCTCACACCAATGCGTGAAATAACGCAGCTTGGTCAGCGGCACAAAGCTTTAAACTATCACTCTCAACGAAACCTCCAGTGTCGGTAAACCAATTAACTTCCGTCTTCACAGGAAGTTAGATTGAGGGAACAAAATCAAAAAAACGACTCACGTGGCGAAGACTGAGGTAAAATATCGCTGTCATCCTGTTTGACGCTTACTAGTATTAATAACACTTAACTATGGATTTAAAAAATTGATTCAAATCTGCATCTCTGTTACTAACTCCACTCCTCTGGGGGGTTTTCTGGAAGTCTGGTTGTGTTTTCCTGCTTTGCAACTCCATTACCAGCCACCACGGACTACAGCTGCTTATATTACTACTAATATTACTACTACTACTGTATATATTACTCGAGATTTCTGCCTAAAGTCTGTTAAGGCTGTTTTTTCACTGTTCCTGGGTGAGGTTTGGACTCTGTAAACTCATGAGCGTGTTCTCGACCTGCTCTATGCGTACTTTCCTGTGATAAAGTTTTGATCTCGTTGGGTTTATGACACTATAAATAATATTGAATTGAATCGAAATCTTGGCAAGAAAGTAAAAAAGCGTAACCCAAAATGTCAAACTTTTCCTTTAAATGTTGAGACTTTGGAAAGTTTGAATCAAAAATGCTACTGCATAATAAATGATACGCATGCATGCAGCGATATCGGCGTGTTTACTCTTTGCTTGTATACATCTTAAGGCTCTGACCTTTAAGATGTCAGTTTTTTATTATTTATTTTTGAATTATTATACATCCGTAAAATTACTCCACCTGTATTACAGATATAAGGTCAGTATCAGGTTAAATAGGAGGAATTATTACTCTTTTTTGAAAGCAGAGCAACCCATTAAAAACATTTGCATAAATGAAGGAGCAGTAACTCTCAGAACACTGAGTGCACTTTTAGGTGAGTCTCGTTTCTTCAGATAAGTGCTTCAAAAAAGAACAGAAGTTCAAAGAGTAAACGTCTCTGAATGATAGTCCGTCTTTCCTCACGCCATTTAGGCAAATCCATAAGCAGATATATAAGGCTGCTAATGTGTGTGTGTCTCGGTTGCTCCCACTGTTCTCACCGCATGTCCAGAAATAACTTGCACCTTGTACGCTGCTGAATTATGGAGCTGGACATGGTTTTGGACTGGGAGCACTCCCAAACGAACCAATGTTCTCCCGCCTGGAATATGACAACCAAATGAGAGTGAGAAGTGCGAAGAGTACAAAATGTATCAAGGAGAATACGGAAAAAGAGGGCATGTGAAAGCCGGAGACCTCTTGAAGAAGAGGGGGCACGGAGAAAACCCGCTTCATGAATTAACAAACCCGTGGTAATGGAGTCCAAGGTCTCATTGCTATTTGTGATGGAGGCAGCCATGCATTCACTCCCCACTTATTAGGGAGGAATGGGGAGACAGTTCTTTTTGATTAATGCTCCCACATTTGTAAGGTTGCCGCAGAGTGGAGGAGACAAGCAGGGGAGGGAGGAGGAAGAAGAAGAAGAGGGAAGATAAGATTAACACAGGAGGGGAACAAAACATTATAAATCTATACCTAGAAACGGACTGACTCACTGCAGCAGGACAATCGCAAAGATTTAGCTACTGTCCAGATTAGCAACACAAGAGGCACAGCGAAGCTAAACAATGGCCATGACTCATAATGCTACTAAATATAACGGTGAAAAGCCAAGGTACACAAGCTTCCTGCCGAAGCACTGATCTACAGTATATACGCCGTATCCCTCCAGAAAGCATCGGCAGCCCGGGTAAATATGGAACTAAAGGAAGACGCCATATAAAGCTGCGATGCGTACGGTAGAAATGAAATCTTTAATCTGTTTTTTTATTTATTTCTCCTGTTGACTAATGCTCAAGCAGGATTGGTTACGTTGTGATGTCTGTGTAAAAGACCAGCACTCAAAATGTCTGTGGGACGGCTGGGTCACTTCCACGTCACCATGAAAAGACCCCTGACAGCCTTTATTACCTGTAATAGCTACAACCGCACTGCATTTCTATTCCTGGACCATTACAACCTCCAACATGACAAGAGACGAAGCGCTTATGTCTCATCTTAGTCCGCCTTTATTAATTTCAAGTGACTACACAGGCAGCTAGAGCGTTTGGAAGTTAGTTTTCATCCACATGTTCTGCTATTCTGGTCCAGACCTGTGGCTGAAGGAAAATACACCCACATCTGCATTCATGTCTCATATAGTCTTTGACCAGTTGTTATTATTGATCATAATGATAAAGGGATTCATTATTAGTCGGGGTTTGTGGTTTTTCAGTGATTACGTAGCAGGGTTTATCGATTGGTCGTCATTTTTAAATGCCATTTTTGTAATATATGATGTAATTTCATAAAATTATTGTTTTTTTATTTCAAATGACATTTGAGTTATTTATTCACATCCATTGTGCAAAGACTTAATTTTCTCTCATTAATCATAAGCTTATTAAAGCAGACAGCCCAAACATTTTGTCTGTCTGACTCTGTTAAAAAAGGTATTCATGCTTTGTAAATGCCATCGGGTCAAATCCAGTCTCTTCTTCTCATTGTTTTGCTGAAGAAAGCTTTTCTTCCTCGTTGTATTGATGGCCTCAACGTTAGCAGGTCACTTCCAATCCCATGACTTTGTGTCACAACAAAGCAGCACTCGAGTAAAAAGCATTTTTTGTGGTTGAAAGCTGAAGGTAAAGGTTAGAATTCATTCCTGATTGCGTTTAAAGAAGAAATGCAACTGAAACACAGTTTCAAAATAAGCTCTTGTTGTCTGTTTTGTTGCGTGGTGCATTTTTTTCTTTTCCCATTGAAGATACATAACCAAATGTAACTCGCGTAGATATCATCGGGTTGAGATTTTCACAGCCACAGAGGAGTTTGATGGAAGAATTTTATTCAGTGTGAGTCAAAAGAGCAGCTTCTTTATTGGTATAACATTGAGTTGTTGGTATATGTGTCTGTATTTTATTAAAATACCAACATCTACTTGCAAAAACACTCGACTTCCGTGACTGTGAACAACACATTGATTATTTGAAGGGAAGACGAGGTGTAGCAGCTATTCACGTGAATTCATTCATCCTGTTAGAGAAGTTTGTGATTTTTAAATTTAAACAGAAGCCGTTGGTAACACCTATGACCCTGGTTGTTGTTGTTGTCGATGCTGGATATACTCCAAAAATGGATGCAACATGGACAGTGGATGTAGGAGGTTCTGTTTTTGGTCGTATTGAGTGTCTGGAGAATAAAGACTCTGAAGACGAGGAGATTTAGGTCATGCAGATCCTCACTGCACTGCTGTTTGCATGTGGAAAGTATCATTTGGGGTCAAGGTGACCAATTTCTCATGTCACACTGGAGCAGAACAGTAAAGCGGAAATGTCAAGTTATGTATTAAAATGACAATATTTGGATTGTTTTACACAAACTGAGCCTTTATTTTATAAGGCCGGACGAATGTGGGGAACAAAAAACCCGACAGTAAGACAGTGTGAACATATGTGGGTGGATTTTTCCATAAAGGTGTGACGTTGTATTATCAGTGAAGGATGCTCACGCCGAAACAGATATCAGTGAAGGATACTTGCAGTCTATCTATGTGATGGAGTCCAGATAAAGCGGCTTCTCATTTGATTATCGGGTAACTCCCTCAACTATTAATTTAATTCTGTCACTGTTGCTGCTGGCAGTCAATATAATCAATGCAGTTGTCTTTTCTCCTGACCAGTTTTTTTTCTCCACGCAATCGCAGCAGTCAAGAAATGCTGTTTGACAGCCCAGTCATCATTTCTTTCATCCTGAAGGCTTTGGAGAACAAAGACGGACTGCTCTGCACTCCCGCACTTCAATGGTTGAATACATTTTTCCCTGCTTTTTTTGTGCCTTAAACACAACGCTCTCAGGAATTCTTTTGCTGTGTGTCTGTGTAAATTTGTAATGCCCTTCAAATTAAGAGCGTGGAGCTTTCCGTGTACACCATAATGAACATTTGGGCCAGCTCCGACAAAAACGCCCCGAAGGTAAAACAGTGGAAGTGAGACAAAGCTCTCCAACGCACAAAGGCTGCCAAATCTCGAGCTTTCATCCATCATGCAACAGTTTGGTATCCTCACCTCCCCTTACCACCTTTCTCCTTCAGATCAGCAGTTCAAACATTTCTCTCTCATGTCGTCGTCGACTGAGGAGCTGCGAAAAAGAAAGATCGGAGGGAGTTGTTGTTTTTCTTTCTTATTTTATTCTCTTCTAACTCCGTGGCCAGACCTCAAAAACCACTTTCAACAAGGAATACCTCCACCTCAGGTTACCATGGAAACTCTTCACTTAAAATAGACCCAGAGCAATGAAAGCTACGGGTAGAATATGCCTCCTTGATGTGGTTCAGGAAGATATATGGTTCTGGGTGTACCTGAAAACAGGTTAGCTGCTGGCTCTGTTTTACAGCATCCTTAAAGGGTTGTAGTGCTGCAAGATGCCACAATTGTGTTTCGATAGGTTAAAAAAAGCAATACGGCACGCATTCGCTGATGCAACATTCTGTTATGCAACTGGGTTTGTTTTTGTGGGATGTCGCTGATGGACTTGTTACAGCCGAATGATGAATAAGTGCCTGTTCCATTTGACACGTTTCAGTGTATTTACAGTTGATGGCAAGTGCCTGAGCAAGGTGTGTTTTTCATCCCGGCTGAATGAAGTCTCTACAGAGTCATGGTTTGACACCGATGACAGACGCCGCTTCCCTTCCAGGATTTACATATGCCGGGGCTGTGAAGATGCCTGGCGAGATAGTAGTGGGGTGTAAATCTCCTTTGTGGAAATGCCACTCCAGGGATGATTTTAAATCTGGTTTGTGCCGTGAGCTGTCGTATAAGTTTCAACCTTTATTGAACTATTAAATAAAGAAGAAGCTTGACACGACACATCCCACCGCATTTACTTTGTGAGTAACTGTATATATCTTAAGCCATCCAAAAATGTGCTTTTATTTATTTATTTATTTATTTATTTTTCGCACCTGCCAGAAATGTATTCAGGTTACAGCCCTGGATTTGTCTCAGTGAGCTGATTCACCAGCGGCTGCACAGCGCACCACCTGGTTGTGTTTACAAGATTTAGTGGTGACTCAGCGTTTAGTCCCGATATTTGGTAAAAACGACTCAGCCTTTTAACAATGAAACATTACAGGGGACCGAAATTTAAAGACACAAGAAGTGTCGGCGCATAAAACGCCCGCGATATTATTGGTTTCTAAAACGCACCAATATTTTTTCCACGGTTGTGAGAGCATTCTGACACTTTTATGCGGTTGGTGGCGCCACATTTTATTATGCTTTGAGAGGCATGAAGAAGGATAACACCCCAACATCCTTCACAACTTAGCAGTAAAGCTATTTACCACCTCCTCTACAGTATATTAATTGTATGTATATTACAGTATATTCCAAAAGCAGTACTTCATCTTTTGTTTTGCACCTCCGTGTTTCCTTACGGACATCCTTGTGTGCATAAATGTGTGTGTGTGTGTGTGTGTGTGTCCATTTGATTTAGCATGTTCCCCTTGAAATGATTCATAAATTGTCGATGTCTTTCTGTTGTTGATCCAATTATATGTGATTGACAGGAAGACAGACACGGGCTCAAGTGGGAAGGGGCCCTCGGGCTGTTTACTGATCTACATTAAGTTTGCTATTTCATAGGAAACAAAGAAAGCCGTAATTTGCCTATAATGAGGGGAAAAACAACACATAGCAGCAGGTACTTAAAAGGAGTTATTGAGACAAATATGAGGCACACACTGCTACGGTGCGAAATAAAGCCAAGACACCTTCTTGACTGTCAAAGTGGAGAATAAAAGAAAATTCAGCAGCCCCCAGAGATACAAACACAACAGATGCATGTAAAAATGAAAAAAAAAAAAAAAAAAAAACGTCCTGCAGAATATGACTATATAATGTGGGACGTTATCTATTCATGTGACATTTTTGAAATCATAATCAACCTGCGTTCAACACCTGTGAAAATAATTTACACCTGAGAGAGTGTTTCCGTATCATTCTCCATAATAACGACCAGATTGGCCAAACTTGCTGCCGTATGCTCCTGTTTGTCTGGAGAGTCTGATTCAGGTAAACAGAGGAATCCAGGCAGCTGTCAGTGTGCAAATGAAAGGATTTCCGTGCGACTGCGGTATCTGTAATTGGACAGTTAATTCATTAGCAGAAGTGTCTACCGTCACCTTTGTGCAGGTCAGAACCACCAGACTGAAGGACAGGGTGGAAGCTGAGGAGGGCCGATGGAGGTCGAGCCCTCTCTGTGGCCTTAATGCACTGGGGAGTTAGCAGAGATGGAGCCGTGCTCTTGGTAAACACATTAGCTGACTGTGACAGATGTGCTAGTCTTACGTCTATGAGCAGCCAGCAGTCGCATGGGTTATTGCAGTACATAGCTCAAAAAAAAAGATCTTAGCTTTTTTTGAATGCAGCATTTTGCCATACACCCGTGAAACCCTGGGCTCCGTTTCTTTGATTCTCCTATAAATTTACATCTCATGGAGATATGGGGGAAAAAAAGGAGCTTACATGTTAAAAGAATGAAATGATCTCAATCCTGGTCCTGTTAGAATAAACAAGGAAGGACCATTTTTCACTGACACAGTATGGAGCGATCCATTGAAGAGGAAAAAGAGATACTGGTATGGCTTTTCCATCAGCGGCTGCCTCACTAGTCTATAATGCAATGTATCCACAAGACATGTAAGATTTTTCAGCTTTAGTTGTTTTCTCTGTTTTTTCTTGCCTGGAAAGTCATCAATCATGAATATTGCTCTCTCTCCTCCTACGTATAAACACACACACACACACACACATACACTAAAAAGCTGGATGCTGCAGGTTCTGGTCAATTGAGCGTAATGTAAGTCACTAAAATATTTCACTACATACAAAACCTGCATCAAATGCATATTAATATTAACCAGATATTAGGGTTAATTTGTTCCATGCGTATGCGGGAGACTCCATCTAAGATCGAGTCACATCTAACGGTACATGTATTATTCCAGCTCATAGCCTGATCCCTGACCATGAAATGGACTCAGGAATGGTGATGAGAGGATTATGACAAATGATAGCTGTGGTTAACTATAATGAATATAGATTACCTATAATGAAAAAAATAAAACAGCCACAGATGATCACGAGTTGAATGTGGCACAAAAAAAAAAAAAAAAAAAAACTCCTGGTAGGTCATGTATTGATTGTGATACACAATGACAGTGACAAATGGTTTTCAAAGCAAATGTCACATTTGGTCTTTGCATAACTACGTAACTGGCATAAATTTCATTTCATACGATATTTATGTGGCCGTGTAGGCTGAGAGCAATCCAATAAGCAGGGGGATGCAGCCTTTTATTCTCTGATAACAGCAGAGTAAGTCAAGTCAAGTTTATTTGTGGCGCCCATGAATCACATTTACTGTCTCAAAGGGCCGTAGACCCCAGCTCTCTATGAAGAATTGGGAATGGATGCCAAAGATGGCTACTTCTGATGCTAACTAAGTAGAATTCAATGTGTGGCGCTTCTTTTTAGGAACAAGATGATGATGATGATGCAGCATTCAACCTGTTGGTGATGTAACAGCACTTAGCGTGCTTGCTGGGTGGTGCATTTAATGACTTATTAATTGAGGTAGATACAAACTTTTAACCATGTTGGGGTGCAGTGATGCTAACCAACCAAGGGGCGGTTTTAGTGATCTGTTGGCCTCAGAAGAAGACCAAAGTGAAGCTATTCTCGATTGTTTTGCTTATCGGAATCAGGCTTAACAAAGCATGCATTCAGACTTTTTACAAATGCATCATTATACAGCTATTTCGGCATCCCCTTTATCTGTTCCCAACAAAATCCAAGCAGAAAAAGTCTATTTTGGGTTCATGCCGCTGTAGTAAACCAGCCGAAGTGTGGCTTACTAGATGCATTACAGCGGGAAATGCAAGAGGAAAATTGTTGTTCATCATGGTCGAAGCACAACTTGCTCACAGACACGCTGAGTTTGAGAATGCCAACTGGCTCATTAGTAACGTCTAGGCTATCGTCACTCCTCAACATAGTCCGTGTATCTGTGTGTGTGTGTGTGTGTGTGTGTGTGAAAGTGTATAGTCATGACTAAAGGAGAGAAATGTCAGTGGCAGCGGCTTGTTTATTGACCTTGTCTTATCAACAGCATCCAGGTCAGGCAGAGGCAACCAAAACAGAGTTTATCAAAGATGTTCTTGTCTTACTTTTTGTCTGTTCGTGGTCGATGCAAAGTGGTAAACAAATGTGGAGGTAGTCGGCTTAACGGCTCTCAGCAGGAGACGAGTATACAAATGGCTGTAGGCACTCTCTCGGCCCGACACGCGAGGCTGCACAGCACTAACACTGCAAACCACATGCTAGCAACGGCTGAGAATACAAATTAAGCAGTTTGATTTAGCCAATAAATCCCATCAATCTCTGATTTTACGCTCACAGATTACTGCGGTATAGATGAGAAGGAGCTCAGCTGGCAGTCAGCTATGAGGTGGCAGTGCTCTCCGTTACACCACTTTTCCTCAATGCAAACATTACCAATGTTCGTTGGCCCGCACTTCCACTGCGGAGAGCCTCACTGGGAGGGTGAAAGTGAGAGTACACCCAGTATGAGATGGGGGACCTGATCCCGAGCTGGCCTCCTGACATATCTATTGTTTTATAACAGAGACACAGCTGCCAGGAATTGAACCCAGATCCCCGCTGTCGTGGTTGAGTGTTCTCCCTCTGTACCATCTGGACCCACCCCTGCCTCTCTTTCAAGCAGCTCCACGAAGCTCTTATCTGTCAGGCCTTCCAAACAATAGTGTGCATACGGGGTACGGCAGCCATCCAGGCGCATCCCGCTCCCCGTGTTTGTCGAGAGCAAGCAGGGAGGGCGAGAAGGGTTCTGCAACGAGAAGAAACATTTGTGTTTGGGATAATCATGCTTAAGTCAACTTCAAACACCAACAACCACCCATGACAGATTACACGAAATCTGTTTGCTGACATATTTACAGAGCAGCACTTGAAGGTTGAAGGGGTCACTCTTGGTTGATTTGAAATTTGACACACACCTGCACAAAACCTTGTTTACCTGTGATGGCGAAGAGGTTTGATTATAGCTCGAGTCAGTCACAAGGACACCTTGTTAAGGTGTCCAATTATAAACATATCAGAGTTTTAAACCAAATCATATAAACTCATGTGAAATGACTCGGAAGAGCGAGCAATTCCATAGAATGAGATCGACTGGAAACAGCTTCTTTTTTTTTTTTCTTCTCGTGGCTTTTCACTATCTCCCCTCCAGCGAGTTCAAAGGTGATCTTTGACGGGTTGGACAATTCATTTCACACTGACAGGTGGGATACAGTTAGTGATGGCCATCACTCAAGCTCCCATCAAACTGTCAGAGACGTTTCTTGATCAATCACCTCAACAGGAGGAGAAAACGGGTCCCTTGGCTATTTTAGAAGGTAAACAATGATCTGAGAACAGTACCTCCTTTTGAAATCTATGTGCTTTATCATTCAATATGCTTTCAAGTGCTATGATGATTGAACATTTTTTATTTATTTCCTAATCACACCCCTGTATTGGTTTATTTCATGATATAATAAAAGCAGATATATTTATGCCACTAATCGGTATCACATCTTTGACTGTTGTGTATCGTAAAACTATTTTGTACATCAATTTCCCATGACTCCTGAAATTAAGCTGAAATCCAAGTCCGTTAAAAGAACATGAGTGATTCTGCAAATGCCCCTTTGTGAGCACATCGGCATGCATTGTAAAATGACAGTAACAAGATAAATGCAAGGCATTCTCATTACTCCGGGGCTTTCACTCTTATAAATATGCATGACCTCTAATAGTCACAAACAGTGCAGATTAAAGAACAGAAATCATCCTTTCATTGTGTCTTGTAGCTTTTGGTGAGTTTCATTTCAGTCTCTTCAATTTCAGTTACTCTGCTTGTGTTATATGTGAAGACATGGGGGGGATAGAATATTTTCTTAAATTGGTAAAACATTTGTTTGTATGCAGATCCTAAATGCTTGGTATAAAGCATCCATTAATGCGAATGTTATTTAGTGTCAAACCAGTAATAAAAAAAAAAAATGCTTTACAGCGTAGAATTCCATCTGTTTTTATGATGCTGATGAGTGCTCTTGAAATATGCATGCACATGTACATGCACACACTTATGATCCATAGGGGTGCAAAACATGAATATGCTCACATTAATCTGCTCACACTGGGACAAACACATTCACACGAATACAAATAATCTACAAAACACAAAGCATCAAGTGCCTTTTATTGTTATTTATCACACTGAAATGCCGTAGTTACCTTTTTAAAACAGAAATCACTGGGCTTTTTTTGACCAAATCTTAAATGGACTATATTTGCATATATGTGTTTTAAGGCCTTTCTTAAAACATTTTATCCAGTGTGAGTCAAATACATTTTTTAAATTATTAGTTAAAAAAGCTGGACTAGGAAACATTCAAGGATGATGTTTGACCTTCCTCTCAAAGCATGCTGGGATACTGTAAGCTCCTAAATACGTCCAATTAATGAAATAATAAGTTAACCAAAAAATAATGAACGGAATAGCAACCCACGTAAAAATCACTCACTGAATTAATCTGCAGGTGATAAACTTGACAGGAATACAGAAGAAAAAAAGAAATTTCACCTTGCCTTGTTGGGCTGCCACTCTGCCTAACATCGGCGTTAATTAACTCTGAGTGTTAAAATCAACAGAGTGCCGGTGTTTATGCAAGATTAATGCAACACTCTAGTTATGAATGGTAGCCCTGGAGCATTATCAGCACTGGGAATGTACCTCCAACCTTCCAATCAACACTTGTCATCTCAAAGTGATGCTACAGTAAAAATCTACTCAGAGGGCTTTTGTATAGTATCTAAGTATCTCCCGACACTATTATCCTTCCAGCAGGAGAGCTGAGGCGGCAGCGAATCCTTGTATCTTTCAGCTTAAAGTCAACCATGACCGCAGGTCTACCAGGGGCACGGCTCTCATTCTAATGGTTCGTGGTCCTGAATACTGAGGAGCCAAAATGCAGGGTTTTTCATTCAGTCCTTAAACAAAAAGAAAGCATGTTGCACTCATACCTGTTGGCAGCTTCAGCAGCAGGGTTGGAAATAAAAAACTATAATCTTAACCTTAACCCACCCGGGGCATAGAGAGCCAGACCGATGGACACAGCGCGGTACCATTGATATAGTGTATACTTATAGCAAGAGTGAGGCCTGGGGGGTCGTCTTCTGTTGCCTCCTTTGGGTTAAAGTACTATCATTCATGGCCTCTTTGGCCAGGTGATAGATGCAGGCAACATGTGAAAGAAAAAAGTGTTGAACTGATATTTCCACTTTAAAAAAACGGGCAGGGCTGAGGTGTTTCAGGGATCCCAGGAGATGATAGGAAACCCCCTCTATCATTTAAATATCCAATCCAATCCACTTTATTTATATAGCACAATTTAAACAAACACAACAGTTTCCAAAGTGCTTCAAAATAAATACATTTCAACACAACAGAAGCGCAATAACAATGATGGACACAATATGATAGAATCAATATAAAATAAAATAAAATAAGATAAAACGCAAATAAAACCAGATAAAATCAGATAAAACTCAAATAAAATAATTAAAATAATTAAAACACAAATACAAATAAAGAAAATAAAAGGGTGCACTGCCCGCACAAGATAAAAATTAAATTAAATTAAATAAAAAAAAAGGTAAAAATATGACATAATATGACATTATGTAGTCGGATCTAAAGATTTTCTTAATGGATTGAGATGCTAAATATGGTCAAAGTCACAGCCTCCACACTGGTAAGGATGCTGGCTGAACAAAGTAGGATCTGCTGAAAACACAAAGCGGTTATATCCTGCAGAGGGGACACAGAGGACTCTCCAACATAGCCTTTTAACATCCAAGTCTATTTTTGGCACTTTCCTTGTTTCCAGAAATCCTAAACTTCTGCCTACCTGACAGCAGCTAAATAGAAAGTGAAAACAGGAATTCAAGCATTGTTTTTTCTGAAATGCACATATGTCAGGGAAAAAAACCCACAACAATCCTACTTACAGTTGCAAATGTATGGCAAAAATGCATTCTAGCATTGTGTGGTTAAGTATGTTATCTTTTGGGACATTTTAAATTAGGTTGGCCTGGAATAAATTGTCGTGGCGGCAAACACAATACCTTAGCCCCAAACAAATACACCAGACAAAGCTTCATTGCTGCAGAGTTGAATGAAAAGTCTCACCTCTCATGCATTAAATCTCATATTCTTGAAGGGATTGATGCTAACAATAGTTCACTAAGCCCAGCTTGTGGAACCCCTTTAGCCATAATTGCTTGTAGCAGCAACATTTTTATGGGCAAAAACAGCCGGCTATTGTGAAGAAGGGAATTAGAAAAGTGTCAAAATAAAATATTTACTTTGCTTGGCAGTCAAGGGGGTCCATGCAAACACGTAGCTTTGGATTTAGTGTAGTGTTTCCTGCATACCCCAATTTCAGCTCACGAGGCGTCGCCTTCAAATATGAGCTGCACCAATAATGATCACATTGGTGAAATATGTTTTATCGACTTGGTGGGGAAACCAGAAATACACATTGTCACATTGTTTAAATCACTAAGCGTTCACAGTTTTCCTGCGGAGGACAAAAAAGGAAGTATCTTTTGTTGTTGTTGTGATAAATTTGTACAGTTTCAAGCAGCAGAGGAGGGAAAGAGGTTTGAGATTTTGTGAGAGGGGATATGATTAAGTGGAGTCTGTGACTGATGGTGTGGAGTGAGAAAGTCCTTCCTGCACTGGAGAGCCGGCAGGGAGTGGAGTTTTAGTAAGAGAGGCAAAGCTCATGATGGTGGATGGAAAACAGAGGCTCAGAGGAAAAGAAGACTCTTAGACACCGAGGTTTTGAATTTATGAAGTTGTAGCAGGAAGCATTTACTGATTCGGGAATGTTGAAAACACAAGGGATGTTCAGACAGGATATTGTTCAACATTGGGTTATTTTGGTTTCATCACTGTAATTTGTTTACTTATTAAAAGTGCGTCTTTTGGGGCCACTTCTTGATAGATGACCTCATTCTGAAAAACTGTGCTCTCAAAAAGGTCTAAAAATGCCTAAATGTTGCGAGCACAGAAAGGATTTATGCTCTAAATCTATCCAGACCACTAACGTTAAGCAGATAACAATTACAGATACAGATTTTTTTTAAATTGTCATTTATTCATTACCATATCAACGTGACTCACCGTGGTGCTTCTAATCAATTACTGACCTTCTGGCATTCTCCTTGTTTTTAACTTATACGGTATTCTTCCTGTGTAACGGTCATGCATAATAGCTGACAGGGTTGGAAGACAAACGAGGAACAAACTTAATTAACGGGGGGTGCACTAAATTTTTAATCATCACAATGATCAGTGTTTCAGGTTTCCGGACCTCGAGCTTGCAGTTGAACTACACACTCGAAGGCATGCGGACATTTTTCAGTGAGACGGCCCGATATGAAATAAATTTGCAGGACCTAAATTGGTATTACTAATTATTATTAAAAAAAATATATTATTATTATTAAAAAAAAAAAGAAAAAGAGCAAGACTAAGAAGTCCATACCAGAACTTAAGCTAAATGCTAAAGTTAGCATGCTTTCTGTGAACATGCATGCTAACATTACTGTAGCTAATAAGCCTGAAACACAAAGTACAGCTGACGATGATGGGAATGACATTAGCATAAGGATCCTTCCTCTGAGGACCATGAATGTCTGAACTAAATTCCAGGCAAACAACCCAGTTATTGAGATCTTTTAGTCTGAACCAAAGTGGAGGGCCGACAAGCTGACAGGCCGTCACTGCCAATCTAGAGCCCCTTTAAGACGGCCTTTTCGTTGCAGGATTGTTCCGCCGTTATTCCGCCCCGTCGTCAGTCTAAACGCTCGCTGAGGCGGAAAGGTGTAACAGAACATTACGCCTCTGAGACGGCAATGGAGGTCGTCACAGAGCCGCATCAGAGGCGAGACGAGGCGATACGGCGTTCTATCTAAACACTCCGAACGCTCCTAGGTGGAAAAGACGTTAAGCAGTGAAGACGCGTTACCAGGGCGACATTCCGTCGGCCGATTTAACGAGCCCGTTATATGCTTCGACATGTTTATGATGCAGCAACTTCGCTTGCGGTTGAAGAGTCGTGTAAATGTGAGAAACGAGCAAAAGTTCACCCTTCACAGTTTTTTTTTATGCTAATCAGATTTCCGACGCTCATTGAACCACACACGGCCGGCGAGTCCATACACCAGGCGGCGGCCGCGCCGTGTGACCTCTCACTCGTTCTGCAATACCCGGGTGCCATCTAAATGCAGACAAACAGTTCTATGTAAACTCTCACGTTGGCGGCATATTTTGATTCCACCATTACGGAGGAATCGTCTGTCTAAATGGGGCTAAAGCGACACACTGTTATCTCTAAAATTCTCCATCTCAATTTGACTGTATGGCCCTATCATATCCCCATTTGGTGCCTGTACTTAAGTTATTAAAATGTTCATTAATCTCTCAATTCATCATAATCTTGTTGAATGAAATTGAAAGAGATAAATCGGCATCTAACAGGAGAGGAAAAATAAAAAGTGAAGTTAGTGTAAGCCGGTGTCATAGAGCAGTGACGTAGAACAAAGAACCGGCGGGCGCGGACCGCATAGAAAGTGTGTATGTGTAACGATGCTAACTGTTGTAATGAATAAATACCTAACAGCTGATGTATTATGTATGAAGCAATTTCTGCAGCTTTAGTGGAAACAGTTTTAAAAACGGGGGGAAAGAATGGTTTTCAGTTTTCGGTGTTGGAATACAAAACAAGGGACAGACATGAAGGGAGGCGCCATTGATCTCCTGCAGCTGTTACGTTCACAAATTAACTTGCCAATATTGCATTTCACTAATCACATTATGGAAGAATAACTTCGGTGCTTGCTGTAAACGCTTGTTGTTAATTGTGATAAATTCATTAGAGCGGTAGTTTAAATGGATGATTATTGAGCTATTTTATGTATTATTAAACACAGTAATAGTCTGCATTATTTCCAGCCAGAGGCAACTGTACCACTTTATTACATTCGCTTGCATATACTATCTCACTTAGACATCTCCAGTGTATCATAGCTGCAAAGGCTTCTTGCTCGACAAGCCGGGGACGGAGGAAAGATAACCGGTGCTATTCAGTGATGGTTTGGCTCTCTGTGTGCTTTGTTTCTTCAATGCATAACAAACATCCAGTTTGGTCTTTTTTTTTTTAAGGGATAATAATTCATGCATTCTGCACCATGTCTGAGAGCCTGGCATCAATAAAAAGGGCTGATCTGCAGTACAACGTGGGTGTTGCTTTCCACCACTGATAAAAGTCAACGTGTAACAAAGTGATGTGAAAATGCTTCTGTGTTTAACACAGACTCACCTTTCTACAAGCTAACACTTTTAGGTCAGAGGGAAATTGGGACAAGGTCCTGCAGGAATAACACCAAAAAACCCGACAATGAGTCACAAGTGGCTTTTGAATGGGGTTGAGATGTCTGATAAGATGTGTGGTTAACACATTTTGTTTTTTGATATGAAATATGTCGGTCCATACCCTCCTTGTGAATCTTGAAGCTTTTACATACATACAGGACAACTAAACATACTTTTACAGCCTCTTTATGTTTATGAGACCGCGGTGTAGATTGTTTATTGTTACATTTTTACTTCTGGCGTATGCTTCAAATATCATAAAAGTGATCATTTGTGATGATTATCTCGCTGACAAAGAAGTGTCAACTTGCTCTTTTGCTCTAATAATCCAAAATCCTGGCCGACGCAAATAGGCAATCCCTGCAGCACTCTATTGATCTTAGTGGTTGTTATGGTGACAACACATGCAGGTAGTCAAACTGTAAAAAGGACGGCATGGCGGGACTCGGGTTCATTCTCTCCGTAACGAGGCTGCAGCAGCACAAGTCGGATGAACGGGAAGGTCCGTTCTGTAATGAATCCCAAAACTCGCTGCGCCAAAACGACTCGTGACTGAGTTTAAAAGTCGCTGTTTGATGTTCCGATGTTTCCGAAGCTGCCGAACATCAGTGCAGTCTTTCAAACAGGGACACTGTGTAAATATTCTGGTACATTTGATAACGACGTCCAATAATGGCTGCTTTTTTATTATGTGACTGTCAAGTGATTTCAACGCCACACGAACACACCACAGTAGAAAAAGTAGTCGGCATTACGAGCACACAGTCGCCTGCAGCAGAGATTTGAATTTGAATTAAATGCAAAAAAATAAATAAAAATGCTAGCGTGATGCTCAAGCATGCATGGGTGAAAATGAGAAGAAAAATATTTCATTAAGGACACAAAACAATCAAGGACACAAAAATTCCTCAATTTCTTCCATGCATAATCCAACTCAAAAAACTAGTTGCTTGAATTTCTATTATAAAGTCTCCACCAACAAGAGAGTTTTTGAAAAACCCTGATGCTGGTAGAACCGTTACCATAGAGAAGTGCTTATTTCAGCACTCGTAGCCTCAAATAATGTCCTTTAGAGATAAGTCTCGTGGAGTAACTCACTGTTATAACATCTGACAGTAAAATAGCTTGAATCATCCACAGTTGGCACAGATTCATGGTCTCAGTCGTGCACACTTCACGCGGCTGAAGGCTGTCACTTCTGTGCTGTCCATACTGGAAATGCACAAACTGTAATTTGAGTGCAGTTTTAAAAAAATGGCCTCTGGAAACTCTAATTTCTCACTGTGCTCCTCGTGGCGACGAACATAAATCCCCGATCGAATGAATAAGTTGTAGCTTCAGTGCAAGCCCACGGATTCTAGCAACTCATTAATAAGTCTATACATTTTCAAGACGTCCCGAGGAAGCGACTAAACCCGCCTTTTTAAAGAAGAAGGAAGTCTGAACTAGTTGCTTTTCAGAACTTTTCAGAAGCAATTTGTACGGAAGTGATGCTAATTAACAGACCGACGCGGGATCATTAGAAAGACAGACAACAGAATCAAATGAAATGTCAACTCCTGTCATGCCCACGAGTCGCACGCGGTGACAAGTCGGGAGACAGCAGCCGAGGCACACATCTGTGAGTGAAATGAGAGCGCGGCTAAATGATTCACTAAGACAGACTCCGACTGCAAATTAATTGGGGTAGACTTGACAGCACAATACGAAAAAACATGTTAAAACAGAAACATCATTCAGATCAGACACACTTCACTACCGCTGTCAGCCGGCCGCCACACACACACAGGTGCACCCGGTGGAGTCAATTCTTGTTGTCTGGAGGACAATTTCAACCTCAAACCTACAAGGTATAAAATCCACGGGGGTCAAGGTCCATCCAACATTTATACATTAAAGCCACGCGATTATTCAGATGCGCGACTGTCGTCACACCTGTCATTATTCTGCTGAGAGTATATCTCGGCGGACCCGCTGCTGAATGATGTATCACCTGTCGACTTAGAAATCACCGACACTTCCATCACACACTCACCTTGGAACAGCGGAGCAGGGGCGCACAGGTGTGGTAACTTATAAGAATTCACGCCCCCCCCTTCCACTGTATCCTGGCAGAGTGCTGTCATGGCACCTGTCATCCCTAGTATGTCAAATTTCATTAGAGGAGGGATTCGCTGGACTGCTCGCCGCGCGGCAGGCAGCAGGTGGCTTGGGATACGAACATCAGCTGTCCCCTCGCCGTCCCCCCAATGGCCATCTGAACGCTCGATATCCGCTCTCTCCCTGCCGCTCTCACCCTTGTTTGACCTACCTGCTTTGCATAATAAGACCGCTGTCACCCCATTACATGCCACTGTCTTTTGTATCATCAGGCTTCAAAGGCCAGCACTGCTCATGACAGCGGCTCCTGTTTCCTCCTCATACATCCCTGGGCTAAAGAAGTATAATAAGAATTACATCAGCTCTTGTTTCCAGTTTCCACATGACTGCAACCTTTTAAAGAAATCCAGAAAAAAAACAGAAATAAGTAAAATGCTGTAAATATTTTGTGCCACCAGGCTTTGTTTTGGTTTGGGTGTAAATGTTATCATGAATCATTGTTATTACATCGCCTCAGTACCTATATATTCCTACAAGTTATGGTTTATAATATTCCTTTGCCATTTACCCTCATTTGAATTTAGACATAAAGTGAATACAAAACAATAAAGACGCCATCTGTTCACGCTGTACATTTACGAGGTGAATCTGGATGAAAGACATTAGAGTTTACAGGTTTTTCTCATGTATACGAGGCACAAAGGAGGGGCTTTACACATAATTTACAAGCAAAGATACACTTAAGATATCAACTGTTCAAAATGGTTCACGCTATCTTATGATTTAACAATAACTTCTCACAAGAGACAAAATAAAACAGGAATGGTCAAAATTGAAGCAGCAGAGGCCAAGATATCACTTTTTACCTCAATAGAGCTAGATTAAAATAAAACAATGGATCCTACATTTCCCATAATGCAACTCAATGGTCTATCATTGGACTGTTCATACACTAAAGTGCTTTCTTGAACTTAGACCTCAGTAGACAAAATATTCCCAACTTATTGATCATTCACTTATCTTTTTCTGCAGCTTTCAACTGCCACTCATGGTCTTCCTCAGATGGAGTTTTTTCACACAAAAACAGGGTATCAAGGGTGTATATTAAGATTAATGGTCATAAAAATACAAACTATATATCATGTGTTTTTGATTTATAGTCCTTGTGTTGTAGAAAAAAAAACACCTGGATGTAAAAGAGGTCACACTTTTTCTGCCGGCTAGCTGGTTGTATCATATTCTCAGAAAATCTAATGAATAGCGACTTTACTTTCATCCAATATGTGTCCCGGGAGGGGAAGGATAAAACGTTCTGTTTGGTAAGCATGTTGAAGTAACGGGGACAGAAACACATAAACGGAAGAAGACGGATTATTTCCGTACTTTGTCTCTGTCTCTCTTTCGGCTGGATGTCTGGTGCCGCTCTCTCTCTCTCTTCCCCGATGTTGCCGGAAACAAACCCCGCTATTGATTTCTACTTCTCTCCTACTGATTTCAGATAGAAATCTATATGCCCAAGTTCCTCATTTCTCCAAAGCGAAAGTGAGCACTCGTCTGATAAATGACAAAGATTGATGACAGGGACATTTTTTTTTTGTAGTTATTGAGAGAAAGGCTCGTCCCATAAATATTTAATACTGCCAAAGTCCTTCCGATGAATCAAAATCTGTGATGGAGTATCTTATTTCTTGCTTTGTTTCCTTTTTTGTGCAAAGTGGGCAGCTCAGCGGAGACCACCTGCCTACGCACTGCGCCTGAGCGCCGGGGCCACAGCTGCACTCGCTGCATATTTTTTGTGTGATTTGAAAAAGCAGTTGTGGATTACAGTCTGATTTAAATTCAGAAGAAGGGACATTAAATTTGTTCAGGGGCCGACCTCAAGGTCTTCCGCTGCTTCTTATTATTTACTACCTGCTCACTTTATCTGTCGGGCGGAGGCAGAGTTACAGCCCCCCCGACTCTAAGTGCTGCCCGGCCCCGGCGCTGTAAAGCACCGACTCTGACTAAGTCCTGGGCCCAAATATCTTCCATCACAGACGCTGGCATAAAACTGATTACAGTCGTTCACCTGAAGCTTCATAAAGCTGTTACAACACAGCTGACGGGGATGCTGAGGGGCGAATGAGCAGGACATTTGACGGTAAAAAGTTATGTTTGTCAGAGGTTAGGTTATAAAGACAAAGGCGTTGTTTTTAAAAAAGGAAATGGAAAAAAAAAAAAAGAAGTCCTGAAGCTCTTGATTTAACTGTTATGGCTGTTTTCCTCAAGTGGCCCATTTCTGTTGCATGTCCTTCAGAGCTTGACCTTGGCGCTGTACGTTGCAGGCTGGCTCCAGCTGTTCCAGCAGAGTTTATCTCGGGCCATAATTACCAATGACAGTGTCTCAGGGAGGAAGTTGTCTCCTTGACAGATAGACGGCAAAACACAGTTGACAGGACAATGGAGGACTGAAGCTGTTTTACAGCTGAGGAGAGAGAGAGAGAAAAAAAAAAAGAAGAAGAAAAGTTGAGATGTCATACCGGACCCAAACTCACTGTACTGAGCAGACGGAGGAGGCTGGGGGTTACAGCGAATGCAGCATGTGCATTCAAGAATATCCAGTCAGAAAAACCCAGAGGATTTGTCAAGGGATCCTAAATGTAGCTACGAGTACAAGCTGAGGTTTTAGACAGCTGCTGAGTCATCACATATGAGCGTGTGACGCAAGACTTCAACACTGAGAGGCTGCCATTCAGATCCCATCGACCACACCGAAGTAGCGGCCCTCTATTCTTATCTCCTTTTGTTATTCCACTAAATCCTACTGCAGGTCTGGCCCCGCCCAGAAGGCTTGAAATAAGCTTGACTCCATTACTAATGTCTCACGAGGGAGCTGCGTCTAAATCGATGGCGTCCTCTCGAGGGAGAATGCACAGATGATATTCGACATAAATCTCTGAAGAAACTTTACCACTCAGAGATTGCTTCCTTTCCTGGTAAATATCCAGCCAATCTCCACAATCAGAGTAGTTTTTCTACAATGTAAGCAGATTAGCAAAACTGGTGTGCATCAGCATATAATGTATGGAGGAAATGCAGATGTTCCTGCTTTCACGGGCTAATATCTCCTCTGGGCTTCTGCAGCAACTTTGTTTCTGTGATGAATAGATTCAGCTGTCTGTGGGATTCATTACTTGAACGGAACGCTTGTTTGAAACGGAGACTTTGTGCTTTGTTGGATGTGTCATATGCACACCAGCTCGGTTTCTCTCAGAGTTAACACTTTCTGTTTAATATCATTTTTGTGCCTTGTCGACTAAATCGGTTTTAAAGCCACGAGAAGAATGGTTCCCAAACCGGGGGGTTCGAGATCCGCTATGGGGTCCCAAGATAAATCTAAGGGGTCGCAACATAATTGAAGGCAGAACAAGAAAAATATATCTTGCATACAATTATGTAAATTCTTTCATTTATATTTTGCCGCATGGCTGTATGGCAGTATCGGTCGGTCAAGCCGCCGCTCCGGTCCACACTGTATATGTCTACATTCATGGTCTCCAGAAGATGATTTTCTGACCTCTCATTTTCCCTCCAGTTCCAGTTTAACAGTTGAATATCTTTTGAATAGAAAGTTAAAACTCAGATACTCAATCCATGTTGAATTATATACATTTTTGTGATCTTTTCATAGCAAATAAATAAAAAATGTATTTTGTTGAATACCGATGGTTTTTGACACGCAAAATACCTGCAAAACGAATGACGACAGAAACCAATTAGCATCAGCATGCTAACATGTCATTGTGAGCATGTTAGCATTTAGCTCACAGAGCTGCTAACACGCTTGTTGTGTTGTTGCACACATTATGGCCATAACCAGTGATTAAGGTAAATATTTAATTCATTTTAATGTGTCATGAGCCAAATAGTATCAGGGGCATATATGGGCAGTGTTTTAGGATGTCTATGAATAATAACTAAACATGGCAGAAGAGATTTTCATTTATATATTTACATTTAACAAATCTAAAAATGGAACTTTTATTTTATAGCCTATTCAAATATCACAGCACGTTGAATAGAATGACTCACTGATACACTTGCTGTCATTATATAATTTGCTGAGAAAATAATTAATGAAAAAGAGTTTGAATTTAATAATTTTTCTATGCTCACGACAAACTGACTTCTAAAAATATCTCATACTTGCCCTTTGAGAAATATCTTTCCTCGCTGGAGGTTTTTTTGGGCAAGAGTTTCACTTTCTTCCTTCTCCATTGGCTCATCCACAACTGACAGCTTTAGCTTCCATCAAACTAAAGCTCATCCTTTGATCCGTTGATATTTTCACATGATTTTAGGCATTTAATCTTTCATAACTGGGAAATGCCTCTTAATCAGGTTTCTGCTTGAAAGTTGTGTTAATTTGGGAGACATTATTTTATATCAAGCGAGGATACGTTTCAGTGAAGCTTACCGGCCTCCTGCGGGACGTGCTCGGGATATTTTCTGCTCGACGGCGCACAACGCCATTGTCTTATGTTTTTCCAATTTGACGAATAATGCAAAATTATACAAATCCTTTTTTTTTCTCTGTGTGTGTGTGCAGTGTTAAAATCCATCCCATTACAATACATTACTTTAAAGAATATGTAAAGTATTCAATATCGCTTTGCTTGGAAACTTTGGATTTTGACGACACCGATTCTGGGAGGAAAATTAGTCTTTTTTTACCATCAAACAGAGGTGACGTATTGTAATTGTGATGCTGTCATTGTATCTTGTACTGCTGGTATCTCATTCTGCTGGGAGCGTGATTGTGAAGAGGTGCATGCAGCTTTTTTACGAACATGTCCTGTTTATGCGTCATCACTTTTTACGCCCCTCAAAACCTGCACGTTTTATGCATCCTGCCCCAGAGAGCAGTAAGACACCCTGGCATACAGGAGGGGCTTTGGACTCACGTGCCACCTGTTTGTTACATGTAATAACTCCCAGAGGCTTTGGAGAGATGCCAGACACTTCCAGTCAAACGCCCACTGTATCATACAAGTATTAATAAAGCTGGTGATGTAGTGTTTCATATCAGCGGAAGGTAGTACGATTCCTGGGGCTAAAAGTCCCGGTGAGCCTGAGTGGCCACGTCGCTGTTGGTGTCCTTTTCACTCTCGTCACATTCTTTATTCATGTATACAACCTCCGAGTCCGAGTGGAGCTCTCGTCTTGGTGCTTTTCAAGGAGAAAAACAAACCAACTCATTCCCTACCTGTCAGGGATGAGAACGCTTGCCTATCTCTCCCCCGTGTCGAGTCTTTAACGCTTGTCAAGTTGCCGTGTAGAAAACCTCAGAGAGCACTTGTCAGAAATATGCGTCGCTAGACGCTGGAAATTGGGTTATTTGAATTTAGATTGCTCAACAAATATGAATCACACAATTTTAATTTATAGCACTGTGCAACTTGAATATTTGCATTGAAAATCTGAATCGCTTTATTTGAATGAGCCTCTTCCCTGTGTGAGATATTACAAACATCTCTGAGAAAACACCACCAGAACATTTGAGGGAGAAGCCTCGATCACATGCATTGATCACTGAATTAACCTGCCTGCTTCTCGAGTCATTCCTATGTTTAAAGCATCATAGTGCCCTACAGCCTTTGGCAAGGTGAATCCTAATGACAGTACAATGTGATTTTTTTTTTTTGTTAATTTAGATGCATGTGCTTTTACCTGCATTATGGTTCCCACCTTCATATGTCCTTTTAACTATTATTGAAATAGATTTGTGCAATCTTTAGTATAAAAATAACAACATGAAGGTAAACTAATTGTGCATATTCTGTTCTCATGAATTCCCTTTCCCCCCTATTGGGTCTAATAAGAGTGCCGTTCTGCTACAGTGCTTCTTTTAATGGTCAGCTGTGTGAAAACCCCTCGACCTTTACTGCACTTTGTTTTATCTGAACTAGCCTTGTTTGAAATAATCGTTTTCATCTTAACGTTGAGCTCTTTGTAACTGTAATTGATCTGTTTTTCATAATGAAGAGATTAATTGTGTTTTGATGAGCCAAAAGGACTTGAACTGCATGTGTCTTTTTAGAGCTGCAGGAAGTAGGTAATTGGTAGGAATATTGAGTTGTAGTCATCATTATTACCATAAAGATTTTGTGGATTTTTTCATGTGATGTGTCCCTACTCCCTAATGGGACTGAGTATAGTAACGCTCTGCAGGAAGCCCTTGGGAAGCCCTTGGGAAAGGGATTTGATTTATTTTGTTGTTTTGGAGGTTATGTATTTCTTTCTGTTAGTTCAAGTCACATTTTCTATTATTTAAAGCTTTAAACATTTCATTGTCATAAACATGATCTTCATGGTGCTAAACACGATATTCAGACATTTCCATTGCCTGCCTGCGGCAACGGCTGCTTGCAGCTAACAGTGCTAACAATGCAACAATGCTGTCGTTATGACCATGAGCTAGCCAGCTGGACATGCTAACATGCATGAGAAGCTCGGATAACAACACACACAGAGGGAGAGTCACTTCATTCTCTGCTCAGGTCGATATTACTGCACGATGTCTTTACATAGCAAATAGATGTTGGCTCCTTAAATAATGCTCTGAATGTCAGACAGAGAACCTTCAAGTTGGTAGGTTTAGATAATCGGTGTGTTCATGGTTTGGTATTTAGTATTAGATCAGTTAAATAAGCTATTTTCTTGTGAACTCCAGGCACGTCTCTCGCTCTTTTTTAGCTTGTGAATTATGGTTGCTTATCTGGAGTTAAACACATCTTCAATCAGGGACATAGCTGTGATTTTAAAAACCCGAGGTCGTAAGCAGGACCCCACTCACCTAAGACATTTTTGACTGCTCATCATCATCTTCTAGGGTCTCGTTCTTTTCTGGAACTTTTAAGGTAAAATGGAAAATAGTAAATTCCTTTCATTTTTATTATATCAATATCTCAGTCAAATCTATTAAAAACCCAACACCCAAACTCCTTCATGTCTAAAAACCTCCCAAATGAGCAGAAAATGGCTACCATTGAAAATACGACATCTGTGCCCTTAACGGTAGCCGTGGTAACTCGGTTAAACTCTTACTGGTGCAGGAGGAAATGCAGGAGGAAAAAAAATGTCATCGACCGAGTGATGAAGTCGGCAACTTGATCAGCATTTATCAAAAGCAGAGTATGTACAGCGCCTCTAACCACAACGACCGATGAGTACAGTGAGTAATGGCACTTGTGAAATGCCCTTGAGAAACGTATAATCCCCAATTCTTCTCACAGAGCTGCTGCAACAGTTGAAGACAGATTTCACAGGGCAGATCTCGGGGGTGCAGCTGAGTGGATATGAGTGCAGGTGGTGCAGAAAGAGAATACATGCTCAGTCAACTTTCCCTTTTAAAAAATACAGGCACAGAAGTAATAAATCCAAAGAGTTGTGCCGCATACTTAAGGAGCGTGTCGAGGGGGAGACGGTTGAGGAAAAAAAGAGATTCCGGTGTTCAGAGTTGGGCTGCGTCGTGCGAGCAGTTTAGCGGGGAGCTTCTCCCTCTCAGGTCTGACGCAGAGGTTCACACTGGCACTGCTGCTGTGTGCTTCAAATCCAGCCCGCCTCACCAAAACAAACAGAAATAATATCAGACGACTAAAACACAGCGTGCGGAGAAAATTGAAACAGGAACGCTGTGAAAAACGTTAAACATAGCGACGCCGCCAATAAAGATTCTGCAGAGCAGAATGAGAATTACTAAATGGAAGCCATTATCAACCTACTTCAATGTGATCTCAGCGTGCTTGTTTACAGTGCCGCTGCAAGGTATGACGTAGAATCCTTTAGTAGGTGGGGGGGAAACAACTCAGGGTTTTTCACTTTGTTTATTTAACTCCTCAAAAAACCACGGTTGGTTTGCGGCATCGTCTTCCCTCGCTGAGTGCCCCGACTTTGAATATTGCTTGTGGAAGAAACACATCATTTTGTGGAAACACGTTTTTTATCAACAGGTGAAATCTTCCCACAAAGAGTGCGAGTCTTCACCTTTAAGTTCAGACAAAACCAAGGTTGGAGTGTCTAAGCTATGTCAATGAATCAATAGAGCACCCTGTAATCTCTCTCTTGTTTGGTAACCAAGTCTCCTGGAAAGGAAGTAATGCCCTTTGAGCAGAGAGGATGGTGCAATCTCGGATCAAGGACGAAGTGTTTTCTACGGGGTATTTTGTGGAGGTTGTTATCAGCGCAGCGGGGGGAAGCTGTTGTGAGGGAGCAGAATGAGAGGGAGCCAGACAGAGGAAAGCAGACAGACATTAGGAATCATTTTCTCTGTTCATCAAGACACGCAGGAAACTCACGGTTATAAAAATATGGTTTAAAGACATGTTTGTTTGTTGTAGACATGTTTTTACAGCATTCAAGCGTTTTTCATCTCATTGTGTTGGTTTTCTGAACGTTCATGCTTTGCTTCACTCTAATCGCTCTCAGCCTTGTTTCCTCACATTATACCATCTTTCAAATGATCTGGCAGCCTGTCTGTTCCCATCAGCTAATTTATCATTCATTTTCTGTCTGGAGCAATGATGTTTTTCGATACTACCACTCGGTGGTCCCAAAAGCCAGAAGTTGTTTAAAATTCGACACATATGGGCTTCCAACCGTAATGGCACGTCAAACACTCTGATTTCCCCAATCATGTTCACCCGGTTAAAAAAGAAGAAGGAATTAATGAGGAAATAAATGAGCGAAGGGAACACATTCGGAAGCTCAGTGCTGTTCATGTGTGTTGAAGGTATTAGGTTTCATCTGTTTTTCCAGTAAGTCATTTTATTTCAATTTCTCACGTTATTTTAACAATTATTTGGTGATTAAACATCACATGTAACATCCTGGATAGGTTGCTTTGAGATGGATACACTTGTACCAACCAGCTTATTTGATTTTCGCCTCCTACTGCAGCCTTTGTCCCAGATTTGAGAGTTGATAGCTGTGGAAACAGTTATTTTCCATCGAGGTCGGCGACTTAATTGCATTTCATAGAAGAAATATAATCTTAAACTTGTTTGGTTCAATCATCAGGTGGCTGTGTCCACTGTTTTCTTGGGAGTTATTATGATCCTTTTTTTTCTCTCTGTGAACCTATTTTCCCCTCTAACTGTTTGGTCTACTTTTGCCTCAGTCAGTGATTTCCTGCGTTTCCCACAGTGACTTTCAATGGCCTCAAAGAAGGGACTTCTCTGTACAAAACAGGTTCAGAGAGCAATCACAAAGGCAATAGCTTTTTTTTTTTTCCAGTTGAGAAAAATAGGTAATACGAGGAGGGATCAATGTTGCAGTGTGCGGTGTGCCCGTTCGTTGAAAGAACAAACAGAGAAATTATTTGTGAAGAACTGCGAACGCCTCGACTCTAAACTGACTCGGGATTAGGACTGGGATTTCTGGTTTGCAGCCCGAGCTGAACTGTTTCGGCTGTCTGGTTCATGAAGTCTTTATAGCTCGGCTGCAATTACACATGGGCAGTAGATTTTTATTTCTTATTTTTCAGCTCATTCACCAGGAAAGGAATGTTGCCACTGTACGTATTTGTTTTTTTTCATTCGGGTGAGGAAGGAGTGGAAGTTTAAGGAGCGTCCGTTATTAAATGTTACGGGCGTAATGATGATGGATACAGGCATTTTACCCTGGAGATAAAATTTCATACAGTTACGTAAGAAACTCTGCAGTTGTTATTTATTCATGCTAATTATATCAACTTCTTTTTTTAAACTTGAACCAAGTCATTTTCGTTGCATTAATCATATGATACTGTGCGTTTCTGAAAGCGTGAAGCGGGGATGATGAACCGTAGTAACATCGACATGCATTGATCCTGTGGGTTGCAGAAAACACACAATGTCCAAAGTGTTTCTGGAGACTGAGGTGACTTAAGCATATAGGGGGGAAAAAAGAATGTGAAGGTTGTAGATTCAAGTACATTTGCGTGCTTCTATTATGAGCCACATAATAAAAGTGGGATCTTTACATTTCGCACATAATAGCGGTGTCCGTTTGAAGCAGTGCTATGTCCTTGAAAAAGAAAGCAACAGATTCAATAGATATCTGAGAGTGATAACACCTACTGAAGAAAGTCTACTATGAATCAAAAAATTGTATCAGTGTTACATTTCACATATTATCTGCAGAACAAAGCCAATGTGATTTTTGGTCCGTTTGAACACATTATCCCTTATTATAACTCCAGTGTTTTCCATAATCACACTGCATAATATGCATTTTTAAGTGTGATTTGACACTTGTCCTTGATCTATCTTATATTCCACATTAATCTAATAATAACTTCTTTCAAAATGATAACACAATGGAAATAAATATGATGGGTTGGCTCGTGAGTGACATTTTAACTATAATCACCTACAATAGGCTGGTAAATGAGTTTCTCTTTTTCAAGGACATAGCGTTGTTTCAAAAAGAAACTACTATTATGGACCAAATGTATATTGAATTACATTAAGCTTATCTTATTTACAATATTAGTGTTATCTACAGTAATTCAAATTGAGGCATCTCCCAGATAAATTAATTTCATATTTAGCAAATAGATTTATGATGGAACGACTTTATCTACGAGATGCCTCATTATACAGATACTTAGTGAAGCCGCAGAGAGATGAGTCAGTTTCATGTGTCCTCTGTCAACAATCAAACACTCATAATATTATTACATTTATACTCACACTGCAGAGATTATGGTAAATCTAGCAGATGCATCGCATCTTATTGTATGGAATCTGTAAAATACACATGTACAAAGACTCCATCCACTTGTAAACAGACAAAACCTGTGTTCTTAAAATCTATATTCCAAATGTGCCTGCCCATTTTCTTCAATCAGACTTTCTCTTGGCTCTTTGGGAATATTTGATTTTGTTTCTTGTCCGCCCTGCCTGTGGTCAGCTCAGCCTGCAATTGTCAACCCTCCAATCAACAGTCAATGATACACTTTAAGCTATCAATCAGGGGAAATTACGTGGTAATAACGTAGACTGAATGAGTATTTTAAAAGTTGTAATTTTCTGGTATAATAAAAAACAAACAAAACTTTTCTTACTTCAGAAAACAAAGAAAGTGGGAGAGTATGACTTCGTTATCTGGTATAATGGACTCAGATCATGGCTCTGTTACCACAATAATAACTTAAATCCAAAAAGAGAAGAAAAAACTTTAGTTATCTACTGCCATGTGTTTGCTAATTACACCTTCATTTCACCTCATTTCAGGTTAAATGAATACACAAGAACATTGCGTTTCTTGCAGTAAAATGTGAAGATACACATTTAGTCCAGTGACGTGTTGGCTGAATGATCTGAGAATATGATTACAGATTCCTTAGCGGGGTGATGCCCTGTTTCGCACCAAATTATTTGTTAATTTAAAATGAACCAGAAGAAACATTACAAAAGCAGCTATCACTTTTATGATACATTATGTTACAAGCCTGACAAATGTTTGGTTGTGCACTCTTTTTCAACATCAGTATCAGAAGATTGTATGCCAGCAGCAGTGGGTTTACTTCCGAGAGCGATCTGGAGCTAAAGATCGGCCCAATCGAAGTCAACTCCAGCCGGTAATGTTGCTGCCTCGAGTCTAATACGGGTCTTCTTTTATTTTGAAGACCTCATTGGAGGTCTTGCTATGTTCCACGCAGCCCACTTGGTCAGAAAGTGGTCTGAAATCCACTCCTGGGGTGAATGCATTCGCACATGTGACATGCCTTATTCCTCCCCTGCTGTTCAGGATGAGGAAAGAGCACAGTCGTTCCGGTAGGTCGTGGTCGCTGCTCTGCCCTGTGGTACATAGAATTGACTCAGTTAATTGGAGACTGATGAGTCTTCGGCCACCCTCTCGTGAAACGGTTCTTGCCGGGGGGTTCAGGAGTAATTTCCTGTTGATGCGTGCCGCCTCCCCGCAGTGCGTACTGCTATTGGTGCTCGAGGCCTTGGTCAGGCTGCTTCTGGGTCCTGAAATCAGTGGGATTTTGGGGATGGATTTTTTATCATGTGCCTGAAATAAGGTCACAAACAGAGTTTCATCTTCTTTTTTATTCAACATAAAATACGTTAGTGAATACTTGCAAACAAGTTGCTAAATCAGAATGTTGTTGGGATATTAAACTTCTTCAAACGGACTCATCCGTCAGCATTGTTGTGTTTGTACTCACACTAATGCGACGGCTGTGTTTAGCCATTACTTTTACTGGCGAATGCATTTACAAGTTTTACTTCAAAAGTAATATAAATGTGTTCATTTGTGTTGATTATCTTGCTGAACAAAATGTATAATTTTCGCACTAATCCAAATGGGAAAAATCAAAATGAGATTTTATGAATGGAACTAACTTCCTGTTTTGGCTACAAAAATACCTCGTCCAAGCAGCACTCTATTCCATATCATTCAGCATGTTGTACAGCAGTGTTATTAAATAAAGGCCTGTGCATTATATCACTGTGGAGTCCAAAGACATGTGCATGTATAGTAGAATTAAACCTCATCTGAATGCCAGATAGAAAAACAAAACCAGGTCAGTATGTGGGGGAAGCTGCTTGTGATCAATCTCACTATTCAAGCACACCTTTCCATCAGAGAACCAATATACGGATTTAATATAAGCATGCAGCTCATAGAAAACGTTCTCAACAGATGTCCTTTAGAAAACCCATTAACATTCAGGTCAGAGTCATAGCCATATCTGTTTTATTTTCCCCCTGAACCAAACGGAGATTCACAGCGGTGACAGCCCCTGTATGTGACACACAAAGGTTCACAGTCCGGGGGGTTCCTTCTCCCTTTTCTCCTTCCTGTCTCAATTCTTTGCCACTCTCCACATCGGAAAACAACGTTTCAAAATAGATCCTGCGCAAATTTGGCATCTCAATGCACACGAGTTGTGCCCTGAGATGTCATAGTACATTAACCCAATTTCAGTGGATTAAATCTTGCATCACTTCCACCCACACCCCACCAACCGAGGCCCCCCCCCATCCCCCCCTCGCCCTGTCAACAGTCATGCTCCATTTCATGGCTGCGGTGTTGGGGAGAATTCTCTGTCTGCTGCTCCAGCCAGGAAGATGAGACTGAAGGAGGACATGAGTAATAACAAAACCCCATATTTTCTCATTGCGAGGCAGCTTTAAAACTCACAGCACGAGTGCAGAGTGGGTATATCATTAAGCGTATCTGGGTCTTGTTCAAACCCCCAGGCAGTATAAATGAAACCTCTCCTAATGGTCCAGAGAACCATTTACAGCCAACAAAATACATTGTCTCTGTCAACTAAAGAGACATTTGAGTGTATCTATTGAGTCTATTCATTTTCTTCTGGCCATAACGTTGTTTCTCTACAAATGGACCTACAATAATACGATTCTTTTAAAGGATAATCATGGTTGTGGTTATGCTTGGCTCCGTTTTTTTCTGGATTTTTTCCACCGCACATCTTAAATTGGGTTCTTGAGGCTAAACGGCACCCGTTATTTCTTTCTTTTTTTTTAATTGCATGTCTTCCACCCCCTCCCAAAGGGGTCAAGTACATATTACCTCACTAACAACACACAGCGGGTATTTTTAAACTGCCGGGGTACATTTAATGAAATATTGACATTCCCCTCCTGATAGTGACGTACATTAGTTTAAGCTACTGATTCTGTGGTCGAGACGTATCAGTCGGCTGGCAGCTTGCCAGAATAACATAAAAATGCAAATGGGGCCAACAAAGTTTTCAGCACAAAACACTGCATCTTGAGAATAAACATTTGTTTTGCTTCTTGACTCTCTTAGACCTTTCTGAATCATGAAACTGTCCAACAGACAAAGAGTTCTGCGAGACTGAGAGGTCTGAGAGGAGAATCAAGCGGCAGCCTCGCACACAAACGCACTCTGTGATGTGTGTTCTCCGGAGTCAGCCAGGTATTCAAGAGCAACGCTCACAGAGTCATTATTGTTGCAGCATATACTTTCTTTTCTTTTTTTCCTTTTTTTAAATCTCAGTGGGCTTGACATCACCTCTCACTGCTCTGCCAGTCCCAGCGCCTCCTCGCCCAGGGAGGCTGTTTGACTCGCAGCACAGGATTATTCTTGACTCTTTTTGAAAAAAAAAAAAAAAACTCCTCAGCAGAACGGCTGAAGTATCGTAACTGTGGTTTAAAATATTGTCTTCTCTAGCAGGATTCTACACTCTGTTACTACTTACATTGTATTCTGATACAATGTGGAGCTGAATTGTTGAAATAGTTAGTCTGTGACATCCAAAATAACCCATATCACCGTTTTCTGATCTGCCACCTTTATAATAATAGCTCCTCAATACTGACTATACGTCACTTTGTAGCGACAAATGAAAATAATTATTGTCCAAGATTTTAAAGGTTGAGTAGGTGATTCATTTCAGAAACACTTTCTGTTATTTTACTTGAAATTCTTGTAACATACCGATAGCAATGAATACATTAAATGCTCTGACATTAAACATTTCTTTTCAAAAAATGTCATCTGTGGCCGTTTCAGGACAATCAAAAAGGTCAGGTCAGGGAAAATAATTGGATGGCCTGTCTGTCTGTCAATAGATAGACAGAGGTCTGAACAAAGGAGGCGGGACTTTTCCGGTTCTGTGATGCATTCAAAGTTAAAGTTTCTGTGTTTTTTTTCCCCAAATGACCTACTCTGCCTTTAAGTATCATTCAGATGTTTGTTTTGGTGGCCCACAACGTTACTGTTCTGGTTAGCATTCGTTTGGTTATCCAACTGATTTAGTTGCCTAGTTACAAACCACTTCTGAGGTTATCGGCGGTTATCAGGCTCATAGATGTGGATTAGAAGGGGCCTGATATACTGCTAGCGGGCTCAGAAGGACTTATCTTTTCACAGAGTTGATCACTGATACAAGCACAAGAAGACAATGAGGTGCCAGGTGTAATAGTCGGGGGCAGTTTCTACTGTAGATGGTACCCCACAATTTGTGAAACCCTTGCAAGTTGGTTAAGGTTAGTATTTGACCTTTAACAGTGAAGGTTTAGATAGATCGTAGGGCAGGAACTCTTTTTTTTGCAAGTTTTTGCAATTTCTTGTGCTGCAACACAGGGCTGCAGTCAGGTCAGGGGTGATGGATAGGTCATACAAACACTGGTCTTCACCCGGGAGAAATGTGTGAAAAAACAACAAAAATCATCATTTACTTATTTTTTATAGTACTTCTGTTACGGAACTTACACAGTACTTATTTTAACCAGAAAAACACAATCTTAAATTGTATTTTTTTCAATCCACAACATTCTGTTTCAATTTTGCAACATGTTAGGCACAGTTTGTCTGAAGCATTAGAAGTGTAATGAGCAGTTAACAACATTTTTGGAAACCCAACCATCCACACTGATCTCTTCCCCTCTTGAATGTTCTGCAAATGTACTCAGTTATATAAGGTGACTTCATTGAAATGCCAGAGGTATTTTAGCCGTAAGAAAACGATTGTAGAAAAAGGTTATTGGACTTCAATATGCATTGTCCTGTTTATTAAACACATAAGTTATTATTTATGTCTGTGAAAACAACCTAAATGTAATTTAATGCATGGAAACATACTTGAAAACCCCATTTTCATTATATAACAATGTAAAAAAAATATGCCATATCTTCATGCATCAATATTCCAATAATTCATTTTTCATTCCTTTCATCTGAATCACATCCCACAATTATCATATATACATGCATATTCGTTATTTATTTATTGAACAGCCCAAATACGAACATGGAAAGTTAAAAGATCATGTTATCTGGGGAGTGTTGCCAAAGGCAAAAAGATTGCATTTAACAACGGTGATAAGGATCAGATGTAGAGCGACTTTTTGTTTTCTTCATTACAGCAGGACGGCTGTTTGAATATCTTTTTGATAAGACACTGTAGAGACACACCTAATGTGATGACTGTGAGTTAAAGCAGCATGTTTACAAAATGAATAATTTGGTTATAAACTCCTCAGAGGGAAGGCACTCAGTGATTTATCCAGTGTTTGATGTCGGGGTGTCTTATAACAGATTTATGGTTGTGTTGTTGTATCTCCCCCCCATTTTTAAATTAACAGATGCATTATTTTGAACAGAATTTTCTATTTTGAAGTTGTTATAGATGCTATCAACTAATAGCTTCCCACTCCAAACTTCAAAAAAAAAAAAAAAGACCTGGAGAAGAATTTATATCCCAGTAAATTGGAAATCAACGAAGATTATTATGAATGTAATTGGTTGATTAAATTGCTCATTATAAGTGATGAGCACTAAGTGGCAATATTAATTTGACTCATGAATGCCACCTCGGTATAAACAACACAGAGACACAATGAGCCAGTCGCATCGGCGGAGCAGCCGGCGTTTCTTGGCGAGGAAACAAAACAGTGTTATCGTCGTCTTAATGGAGCTTTGTTTGTTTGAGTTTGGCACCATCAATATGTAAAACTGCAAAAGTTCACTTTTATATAGGATCCATTTCCCGCATGGAGTGACGTTATGCATCTCGCAGCCCTTCGCCCTAATGACGATGTTTCTGTGTTCGCATTCAGGGGGGTGGACGGGGACCTGAACACCACACAAACCTGCAAAAGAATGACACCTTTCTAAAGCCCAAGGCTTAATTTGTCAGCACCTCAATGACAATCTCAACACAAATTGAAAATTATATGCTTCATAAAGGCTGTGTTAATTGGAGGACTATTTTATTTGTATTTGCATACTACGATGTAGGTGTTCTTGTTACTGTATCCGGTGAAGCTTTGCTTTGTGATGATTGTGTCAAAAAGTAACTGGATTTGATTTGTCGTGGCTTTTCTGCAATTTCAATATGATCAATATTTTTTTGATCATATTCATCGAAGCCGACACTACGCTCCGATAGAACAATATAAATCATCCGCTTTTAGAAAAAAAAGCGCGCCTCTACGTGCACGTAGAGCCTGTTGTTTGTTTTGCAAAAATCGACAGAACCCGGATCATCTTGTCCAATCAGCACGCAGGGCTGTGTTCGTGCACACACAGAGCCCCTCCCCCCTCGGGTCGTACCACTATCACAGGGGGGCGGTGGAGGGAAGTAGCAACAAGCTTCCAATTCCTCGTTAAAAACCGAAAAGAGGAGGTCCAAAACAACCAAGGAAAAGAAAACACTGGTGGAAAAGAAGGAAAAAAAGAAAGATGGCGACGGTGCCCGTGATAAAACCAGAGTCAACATCGGACCCACGTTTCAAAGGTGGCGTGATCTAAGGGATTTCAAAGGGCAGGAAGTCAAGGGGAAGGAGCTCGGTGGTCGTGGGGGAGGAGCGTGAGAGTTGGAAACATTCAAAATCTGACAGAGTGACTTTAATTTCAGCAATGTTGGAAAATTCAAAAGGTTCTCAATGCAAATTATATGTGTACCCATCTTTTTAATCCACGTCTTTACCATGGATGCGAGAAATTAGAAAAAATGGGTTGCTAGTTTGAAGGAAATGACCAGTCCATTTTTAGTTGATTTTTTTTCCAACCAAGATTGCAAGATCTACTTGAATGACTGCAATGACCGCGACTGAGTTTTGCAAAACCTGCCGTTTCTGTTTGTTCGGTTTCCTGGGTGCCATTTTCTTTAGAACCCATAACTTTCAAAATGAACATCTCATCCCATCTCCTTAAGGACAGCTTTATTTCCTGTGCTCCAACACTGAGAGGCTCACACTCTGCCAGTCGAGGACTCAGACAATGTCAAGGGAACAAGAAGGTAAAAGAGGTTTCAGTTGATCTTTTTCATGCAAACGAACCCCGAGGAGAGTTTGCTGCATCCTGGGAGAACTTCCCGTGTATCTTCTCACCTCGGGGCTGTGGACTTCTTTAAAAAGAGAACTTCATCCCTGAACACTTTTTATGTACAATCTCAAGAATAATGCAGATCACTCAAAATACACTAGATTGAACGACTTAAATGTGGCGATAAGATGCTCTGAATTTTGCATTTAATACATTTTTAAAGAGCGAAATAATGTGTTAAAAAATACATTTTGTTCCCAAAGTTAAAGGATGTTATTATTATTTTATATTCTGTAGAGCTATATCAGTGTGAAAACCACAGGGATTATTGAGGGAGAGACAAGCGTGTTTGATTTATAGATGCTTTTAGTGACTTATTTTGTATTTATTCCAGGAGCAGGATCACACAGTGGACTCTTTATGAATATATGCACATTGTGCAATCTTTAATGGCCCAACTGATCTTTCTTGACATTATAAAAAAAGAAATGAAATATTGATGGTTGTGCAAAACTGCAACTGCAAAATACAAACCCGTGAATGCAGGGAGGGAGGACTGCTAGGAAGTGAGTAAACTATAAACTCCACATAAAACAGAAAAAGTTCTGTGAATTTAAAAAAATAAGGCTTTGCAAATGTTTTATGAGGATGTGAATTAATTCAACTTATTTGTTAGACCTCAAGGATGCACACATAGCATTTTGGGAAAACTGAATGTGAACATAACTTCTATCTGGTTACAAGAAACTCTCAAAAGTCTCACTAACATAAATTATATTGAGGAATGAGGAATACAATTACAGACACATTCTCTGCAGGGATATTATAACTTTTTTTAACTAAAAAAGCTGTGAATAGGCTGATCACTGAATCCTTCCAAGTGTGTGCTTTCAACAGTTACCCTTTGAATCCAGTTAAAGCCAGCAATGGCCTCGTGTGTTGTTACATGAGAACTTGATGAAAACTATAAATGCACCAGCCTCATGAAATCATGAAACCTTAAGGTGAATGACCGCCTTTCTGCACTGGAGGACACAATCTGCCAGAATAATGTATTTTAAAATAACTGTGCTGCCAATATCAATGAAATAAAATCCTTCTAGCTCTAACGCCAACAGGTAAAATCTATCCCTTTATAGCTGATTACTCCCATTACCCATTTAAAAACCTGCTCTGTGAGCGGCCCACTGCAAGGGAAAGGTACAAGACATTTTTTATGCAAAGTGCTATAAAAACTAAAAGCTATAAAAACCATAGACTTCATGCAAATATAGCTGAAAAAGAGAGGGACATGTTGCCCGCATGCTAAAATATGGTTATATTCTTCTACTTTTCATAATTTACTGCAATGTAGCAATGCTTATATAATGTGACACATCATTTCTAAAAATAATCATTATTAATTAAGATTGTAAGTCGCATCCTGTCAAAACAATCATTTTAACAGTGTAACAGATATTTTAACATTCCACATTTTAACAGATTATTAATTAGTGACCTGCAGATTTGTGGTATTTTATCTGCTGTCAAACAGAAAAATATAAGACCTTCAATTTTAAACTTAATTAACTATGATACACTACGTTTTTGTATAAAAAAATATCTGCCTCTTCGCTATTGCCGATAAAGCTCCACAGATTCAACCTTTACCCTGATTGTGAAGAAGCTTCTGGGGAGCTCTAGAGGTGATATAATCTATAAGAGTGGAGCAGCTACAGCCAACATGTCTGAACAGAAAGAGGGGAGTAACACCTACAGAAACCTTCAGACAGCAGAGTGCACATGGAAGCACATTACTGAACAAGACTATGAAAGAACATCGTGTCCATTTTAATGATGATGAACAGATGCCAAGAAATGTGCATCACCAAAACAAGTGTTGACATCTTAGAAGCTAATTAGAAGCAAACAAGACGAACAATAATTGGCATTCTACCCATAAAAGAAATAATGAAGCACTTTGTTGTTTAAATACAGATAAAATATAACACGACAATATGCTCGCACTTTAAAAGCGTAGGTTTAGGCTTGATGCAGTTAAAGCAGTGTCAGAAGTGGAAAAAGAATCAAGCGATGTCCGGCACTACAGGGAGGCTGTCAAACCAGACGAGATCAGCTGTTAAGTCATCAAAGACTATGAGGCAATGTGCAAAGACTGTTGCTCTCTCCCAGCTTTCCAAGCTGCAACGGGTTACCAGGCAACTCCAGCTCCCAGTTGGCCGAGGAACACGTTTCTGAACTCAATTTAAAACATTTTTTTATACAACTTGCTGCCTCTCTGTGTCTCCTCTTTGTCCTTATATCTGCCCTTATACCTTTCAGGAAATGCTCCAGGTGTTCTCCTCTCAAACAAAAAAATCCAGACAGTTTTTCACAAATAACTCTATCCTTTCTTCACACACTTTTTTCTGTTACCCCGAGAGCACTACATTTCATATCCATTTTTATTTGCTTGTTTTACATTCCCAGCAGCGGTCTACAGTTGTTTCTTAAACTAGACAGCCGTTCAGGAGGAAATAATGAACACCTCATATGAAATTCTACTTCTCACTCCTCTCTCATTAATGAAATATAGATTCTGTTCCTAATCCAGTCATCATAAACTAGTGCTGCTGTGTTGCTGAGTCTCACATCTTAATCATCAATGCCCTGATGGTGAATATATCTGAACAATCCACTCTGTTTTACAGCATCACAACCGAGTCAATTGGTTCCAAATCATAAAGTCCTTCGATGCAGGGAATGATATAGTCCCTCTGACTTCCAGTGATTGGATTTAGCAGTCCTTGACTCTACATTTTATTGGACGCTGGCGCTGATCTACAGAGTGATCAATAGCTAGAAAAAGACTGACCTTGCTGGAATCGTCCACCTTGGGATCACGTGAGGATGGAGCTGTTGATGTGTTGCGGCCCCCAGGTCAACGGTTAACAGGAAGGCATAAACTCCAATGGCAAATTCATAGGAAACGGTTGGTTTAATGCATGAATGAACAGGCAGCCGACCAGTGAGCCACAAGAAGACAAATCTCATATCGTGCCATCATACCATGCTTTGTAAGACGAATCATTTCTATAATAATTATAATACTTTCCTCCTTATTCAAGGGTGTTGAATAAACCCACTACCATTGGAGGCATGTAAGTGCACCCTTATGAAGAGTGACATTTGAGTTTGTTCTCACAAGGCCGTTCAAGTAGGGTAATGATTTGAAACCGTCTGTCTCCAGCAGTAAAGAATCGTTTTCATTAGAGAGAGAGCGAGAGGGGGAGAGAGAGTTGTTCATAATTGTTTTCATAAAAAAAATAAATCTGTCTTAATAAAATGAGAGCAGAGAAACAGCATGAAGGTCTGCCGTGGAAGAGAAAAGCAATTCTTTAGGCTGAGAACTTGATTCTGAGCAAAGTTTGACTGGTTATCGACGTCCATGTTTTGTGTACAATCTGCTGAAACAAATCTGTTGGCACAGATCATTGATAATGCATGAGTTTAGTAAGTACAGCGATTTAACATTCATACATCATTTACAATAAATAAATAAGTGAATAAGTTGTAAATAATGAAACAACTATTTTGTTATTAGGAGTTAAAGTTGATAGTCTAGCTAGCAGCCTCATGAGGCTATAATATTCATTGGGAAACAACAATGTTGGAGGGATGCTGGTCAGATCTTCACCAAAACCCTTTAAGCTCTACCTGAGGGTGGCGCTAAAGCTTACTTAATTAAAGTAAGTGTTGTGGTCAGACTCAGCGATTCTGAATCAGCTCTATGTTGGCAGACTCAAATAAAGAACGGCATGTTTAGTTTGTTCCAAATTAAAATCTTTGCCATTGTCTCTCCTCAAATATGGGGATGAATCCCAGGATGGTGGTTGCAATTTCTTTTTTTGGCCTCCTTCCACCAAAGGTATAAAATGTTGGCTTACAGCACGAGGTGCATCCAGCACAAGGCAGTGCTGAACAGCTTGGATGCAGTGTGCCGGGGTAAAGATAATGTGGCCATTTTAGCTTCCTCTTATTTTAACCTCCATTGGCTTTCTGTCTCCCCCACACACACAAACGTCCTGCAGGATTTGCTGTCTTGCATTATGCAAATGAGCTTAAGCCGAATGACATCGACATACATGCACAGCGCTGGCTTGTCTCATTGACATTACTTGCACCCTAACACTGTGAGGGTTTTGACTTTGTTTACTTAGAGGTTGCAAGGCTAGCATTAGCTATAATAGCTATAATAGCCAGCCCTTTGCCTGCAGCTAGTGTAGGCATTTTACTAATATGAGATTTCAGGTGAAAAATGCAAATGTGTTGTGATATAAAATGACCCTTTTTTTTCTGCAGAGCCATCAGAAACAGCTCCAAAAGCTGATGAGACACACAGAGTCTCCTTTGGATCAACCTTATTCCAAACCTGGACAGATGCCTGGATGCACTGCGCAACAAACATAGATAGATTTTTGTCAGGCAAGCAAGTCTAGGCTCCGAAATCTTTGGCAACCTTTACATGATGAGTCATCACTTCCATAGGCCAGTATAGAGATATAAAAAATCTCAAGCACAAGTGAGGAACGTTTGAGTAAAATCCCTCAATAAAGTCTGAGGTGCTACACTTGTAAATGTTTTAAAATGCTTTAAAACCTGTCTGAAGGGGGAAGGCGGCTATTCACTATATTACAGCACAGTGGAGGACAGCCTCACACATGGCAGCTCTCATAAAACATGAGGATTATTGGGGTCCCTCTCAGATGCAACCGGATGATAATGATACAAACACAATGTCAAGCCAGGTGGAAACGGATCTCTGACAACATAAGTACTTAACATCATGCATTGAATGTCAAAATCAATCATCGAGGCAGAAGTGACATGAAAGTAGATTTCACTTGTCAAACACATCACGCAATTTGCCGACTTCAGTAGTTCACTGTCGAGGACGGTTCCAGTGAGATCACATTCCCTGCATCCCCGTCCTGTTTAGAATTATCGCATCAACCGTAGATCGTGTTGTCATTTGTGCTAAAGTACTCGTGTTGTCATTCGTACTAAAATGAGCAGAGGTCCCTCTGCTCATTTTAGTACAATAAAGCACATCATCTGAAAACAGCCCACTTAAATATACATTATATAAGAACCACTAAAGATGAGGACACCAGTGTCATGTACATTTAGCTCTACTGTGGCTTGATAGGGTGCATGTTTAAGTTCCGTTATTGAAGTTCTTAAGTACACATCTATAGCAACATTTGTTGCCTGATATTGCACCCCCATGCAACATTGCTAAACTCAATTGCGTGCTTGTTGTTTTCAGATATGAGAACAAAAGTGATTTCTTCTGCTGTGTGGATTTGAACGGGAGTCAGTGAACCCAGGAGGGTAAAACTTGGATGTTCTTTAAACGGACCCGAGTGCAGAGATCACAAGAAATGCTGTTTTCTTTTCTATGGATTCAGCACCATGGACAGCGGTCGTGGCAAAACTAACTCAAAGGCCTCATGTTCAAAACAAGGCAGTAAATGACAAGGAAGGATGTTTTTGTAATGTAACATGCTTTGAGTGGTCGTAAAGATCAGAAAATCACCGTATATGAATGCGGGAATGTTTATTATCTATCTCTGAAATGTCACGTGTGCTTTCGGGGCGATGCATTTACCAGTCTCTCCAAGAGGGGTTTTAAATAGTCTATTTAGCTTAAGAAGTAAGAACACTTCATCCTTTAATCATGTACATCACAAACATTAAAAATGAACTGGAAATGTATATGGACAGAAAAATTAAAGTGGAAATACTCCAATTGCACATACATTGAATTTGTAGCCTCAGTACTTGAGTAAATGTATGTTCCACCTCTGCGGTCAGAAAGTGTTCCCAGCTTTCCTGCCCTCTTTGATGATCTGATCCTTGAGTGATTGCTCTCCCAGCTGTGAATCACAGTGTGAAGTGCGGATCACATCATATCATCTATGATATTATTTTTTTATTGAGGACTATTGAGCAGAGAAGTTTTCAAGGACAGATTGTGGACAACAAATAGTCAGGGATTACGATACACTTGTTCTATTGTCAGGAGTCACTGATAGGTTTGCAACTCTCCAGTAATGAACATCACTAATCGCTGTGTTGCTTAGCAACCTAATTTTGCACATGTGCAAAAAGCGAACCTAAGCAGACTCTAATGTGTATGTTTGATGGCCGCACCACCTCTGGTGTTTACACTGCTTACTCATCTGTGTTTGTTGCCTGGTGTCTTCTGTTTATTGTATAACACACATGAATCTATTTGATAACACATTCTCCTCCCTCCTTTTTCTATTTTTTTGTTGGTAATTTGTGTTGTTTTGTTCTTTTTCTCCTCGACGTAAACCTTTTCCACTACTATAGAGACTTGAGACCCATTATAAAGGTAAAGCCACCTCTCATCAACCTCCAAGCTTTTGTATGAGCCTACCTAAGTGAGAAAAGCTTATATACTTGTCCTTCTGACTAGGAAATCTGAAAGCTGATAGAGAGCAATTTGATGAGAAATACAGTGGAGAAGCACAAATGTATTTGCAACCAATGTCCACTTTCATACAAAAAATGAATTGATTATCGAGGAAGTCCATAAAGACTTGGAGGCATACACGCTGACGCATTGAAGACTACTAAAATGGCACTGCACATGAACTCAGAGTTCAAGAAAATCTAATTCTACTCTTAATGGAGTTTTGAGCAGAAACAGAAGCTCTTGATAACAGTGACTCCACTTCTATCAACCCTTGGGGGGAAAGCAGGTCGACAAGATGTGAGATGGATTCAACAAAAATAAAGCTACAATTTGATTGATATACTGTATTTATCTGAAGATCAGTGCATATCGTGGTGCATGTACTGTATGTTAAAAACAGAGCAGAAGAGGAGTGTAAGACTGAGCTAAGAGTCGCATCACGCAGAAATGGATCAGGTTGTAGATTACATGTTATTACAGCAGTGCTCTCTGCTGACTTTTTTTTTTTTTTATCCGGCTTGATAAATTAAGCCGAATGCGTTTTTTACTCCCACAGTGTGTTCAAACCACAAGCTGTGTAGTTGTCTGGAAAAACGGGTCATTGCCTTGATCACGAAAGCTTGTTCATGCTGTAATAGACCAGGATAAATGAAACTCACTTTAACGGCTTTCAAGCCATCATCTGCATTTTGGTAACGTTCTCTCGGAAGCGAGCTCCCCTCTCTTATTCATTACAGTAATCTACATTCCAGTCTTCTGGACTGGGGATGTAGATTGAACAGAAAAAAAAAAGGGTTCATTAAATCGCATTCTCAGATATTGGATCACATTTCTTCCATAAGCGGCTGAGCAGGGGAAAAAAAGGGGGGAAACGTAACCTGATTAACAAGTGTGATAACTCACAAAACATATGAAGAAAGAGACAGATAAATTGGAAGATGTAATTTCATCAGCTTCCCGGAAGATTATCACCTGAATATTCGATGGCCTCTCGTCTTTGTATCCAGAAGATATCCATTTTTAAAGTTTCCTCAACCTTGCATAGATTAATCTTCACCCTCTTTTTTATGATAATATGATAAAAATAGATTCAGCTCATTGGTTAATGCTGATGTGCGGTTTCCACTTTAGGTGGATAGTTTATACTTTTTAAATAGCTTGCTATATCCAGCACATTAATCCAAAGCTGTTACCTGCCTGTTCAGGAGTCTTTCCACACGTACTCTGTGGAAGTGGATTAAAGTGAGACCCACTGCAGCAGTGGCTGTAGCATTCACGCTTGCATTAGAGTGTTCCACGTCCTCTATAGTGTCCGTAGCTCCAATATTCTTTGCTCAAACAATATAATATCGTGGATAATCTTTTGCAGACATGTGATCAGATGTTGTTTGACTGAACTGTGTATATATATATATGTATATGTGTCCACCTGCACTGACTGATAAAGCCCTGGCACTGTAGTCAAGCCCACGGACAATTGTCCCTCTGTGGTCCTTTGGCGATATTTGTTGATTCACTGCACAAAGGGAATGTAGTATTGATCTACCAAGCTGTCTTACCTTCTACAGCTTAGACTGAAATGATGGGTTTTACTGATTGATGGCACAGCATGCTGCACCTCCCTTAAAGCTGGTATCCGTAACGTTGATATCCTTAATGTATCCAGCTGCATGGTGGTGTATTTGAAAACAAACTGATTTTCAGTAAATGAATGGCTTCTGACACAGCATTCTCCTAGTAGGCTGTCCTTTCATTTTTTCTTAAATCAGGAGCACTTATTTTATTATCAGAAGTGCCTCGTTGCAGCTGCTCAATGTGCCATCACCTGTACTGAAAAGTGAAGCCAAGTCAGAAGTGCCTTCAACCTGCATTCTCTCTGCTGGCCATCAGAGGGCGAGTCCTCTAATTGTAATAAGTCATGTGAAACAATGACAGTAATAATCAATCTTGTGATTGACATGTCGTCAGTAAACCGTTGCTACCAGCGTTACCGCATTACCAATGCAATCAATTAATTTAACGCTTAGCTGTAAAGGTTAATTTGAATTATGGAAGCTAACTTTGTAAACACCTTTGCACCAGAACCCACATTAAGCCAGATGCATAAGGTTGCCACTGGGGGCGCCGTGATCGTCAAATCTGCCTGTCCCTCCTCCAAATTCCAAATATGGTCACTTCCGCTCACTTTTGTGAAAGTTCCAAGATGGCAACGGCCAAAATGCAGAACTTTTTGGTTTCCAAATGACAATCCACATACCACAATGACTACGTCCACTTCTTAAAAAATGTTTATGTATTTTTTTTAATCACAATTTCATAAAAAGAAAGGAAAAAAGTAGTTTTGATTTATTTTGTTCTTTTGAATTTTTCTGTTTTCCTCATTTCAAAGCAACAATTTATTTCACTACTTCTAGAGATAAGTTGAGCTCATCATGAGTACAAGCTAATTAGGCTTCTGTCCCTCAGGAGACCTCAACGTTTACTGTCGGTGTAGAAGTACTAAGATGGGCTTATACTCATTAGAAGTAAAAGTCCTTCATTCATGTATTACCAGCAAATAGTAATTAAATTATCAAAAGTAAAAGTACTCGTTCTGCAGAAAATGTTATAATATAATACTATTATTATAGATTATATGCTCCATTTTTTTTTTAATATCTTTAATTTCAAAGTTTTTCCACTGTAGCTGGTGTAGCAGTATCTACTTTATTTATTTGTACCCATATCCAAGCAACCTTATTGCTTTATTTGTACTAAGCACAGCACTTTGTAAATGTCCTTACTTATCTCACCATGGTTTGGTAGATATTTAGAAAAACAGCAATAAAAAAACATCCATCACTGCCTTGAGGGAATCTACATATTGCCTCTATCTTGTCATCCACAATTCTGTCAGCACTGGCACTTTATCAGGACTCTGGGTATCCAGCTATGAAGACTATTTAAAAGTTAGAAACGGATGCTTCAACTGTGAGCAAAAAATTGCAATAATGGCAAAAATAATTCCATATTGCTGAAAAACGACTCATCCCTTCCTGCTCAATAACACATTTACATTGTCTTGCCTGCAAACAAGAAGTCAAGTTGTCTGTTTATTCCTCATATATAGTAATAATAATAAATAATAATAAAAAAAATTTTTTACATTTCATCCCTGCAACAACTTTAGAATACACCTGTTTAAATATATCCACAATTCAACAGAGACATGTTTAATTTAAAGGTTATATTTAGTTTTTTTGAAGATCAAAGTAGGACCAAATGTACTCCGATATGCCGATCACAGATATTAATAAGTAGGTGAGCATACTGCTGGAGGCCTTTTGTTCCTACTTGCACTCATGTGGTGACACTCATTAGTATAACTGTTGCATATTTAAGCAGCCAGCCTTGCACACGGCCAATTAAATGCTGAACACATTCTACTTTTCAGGTAAATATGTGCTCTGCTCTCGTGTCTTTAATTGCTTAAATGTTTTAAAAAGCACACCTGGCCTACGGAATACTGGGACCGAAAGGGCCCTTAAAGGCACTTATAAATACAGAGGACTAAAGGCAAAGTACTCCGACTATTAAAGACAGAGGAACCATACAAAAGAGAGATAAAAGTGCAGAATACCTCAGTAGGGAGATGCACTTTGTGCGCTTCCTTAACCATTAGCCCAGACACGGACTTTGATGCCATGGAGAAGACTTTGAGTGCAACACTCTCTAAATATATCCTGTCCACAAGCAAAAGAGTGCGACAGATAAAAAGAATTATCTTGATATGATGTGCTAAAATATTCACCACCGTAACACGGCTCCGTTCTTATCTCCGGCTTTTCTTGGCTCCGGTCTCGGCGTCAAAGGGTGAACCGCGTTCTCTAACAATCTCGTATTAAGCAGTTCTTTCTGGGCCCTTGGGCTTGCATCCAGGTCCCCCCAATAAACCTGTCAGAAACTTTTCCCTTGAAGCTGCACTGGGATTTCCTCACTGGCTTGTAAGTACTGCGTCCTTGAGTGTTACATTCTGAAGTCGGGGGAAAAACACAGTATTTGTAATATCATGTAAGAGCAGGCACATGTTTGTTTGAGCTACCAGTAACAAAAACAGTGTCTGAAGAATGAAAATTGGAAGGCAGTACCAGATAAATAAAAAAAAAAGACATTAAAGTGTTTGTTTTTTTTGTCAATAAAAACTAATGGAATTACATTTTCTTGTACTAATGTGTCCCTTAAGATGAAACCACAAGAAGCTAAACAGGACAAAAAAGAAAAGTACATTTCTTAAGAACGTCGTCACATTGCTGCTCATGACTGAACATAAGGCTTTCGCTGTGTGTAGAGGATGTTTTTGTTTGCAGACCGCATAAATTGATTCAAACAATTCTTGATTTTTTTCTGCCAATGTGCTGCTGCGATTTATTTATACCATTTCAGGAAGTGGAGTCACTTTTCAGGATGCTAGAGTCTCATTTTCCACGCGTTTCCCTCGCAGACTCACAACACACTATTTATTTTCGTTATTTTCTTGATCTTCTAGGGTATAAGCTACTCTAAGATTCAATTTAAATAAAGCACCAACACAAATAACCAGAAAACAACTTCTGAAAAATAAATACATTCAATGTAAGGTCAAATCAAATTTCCAAATAATGCCTAACTAACACAAACAAACACCTGAAATGTCAGAAACTCTATATATGTGCAAATACAGTAACTTTTGACTTTTTTCTGCCTTATTGTCGAGTATATCCTCATGTATCCAGTGATTCATTAGGATGCTGACACCTTGTGACCGCCTCAGATAAAAGATAAAGGGCTTTTAGAATGAGGCAGGTGAAAGCAAGAAGCGAGGAGTGAAAAGTCAGATGTCCTGTAGGTAAGAGGGGCAGGGAAGGAAGGATCATTTCTTTCTTCCCTTTAAGTTGTTGATGCCCGCTGCAAGAGTGAACATAATACCCAGGAATCTGCACCATCGATCGGACTCAGCCATCCTTTGAAGTCCTCGCTCCACTCATATAATATCAATGAAGCTGAAGTTAGAGGGTATGGACGTTATATTCAACCTGATTCTCTCCGCCCGTGTTTCTTTTTTCGTTCCGTAAGCTTATTTGGTTTCCACTTTGATGTTGCGGAGAAAGAGCTATTCCAGGACACGCGAGGGAATGCGGCGCTCAATCGTTCAGCCACCAGACTTTGTAAACGTGTGTGGTTTCAGGGAAGGATTGGACATTTATTAGCAAGAAACAGTGTGATCAATTAGTTAAATATTACTCACTGACAAAAACGGCTAATTACTCAATTGCAGCACAGCTCAATGGTTTTATTCTACTTAACACTATAAGAAATAGAAAGCGAGACATTGCGGTTTAACAAGCAGCCGGCCTACGTTTTGGAGGTATTTACCTAATCCTCTTTGTAGGACACAAGGTCAAAACGAGCTCCCTCCGTTGTGCCCGACGCGTCAAGCCTTACCCCACGTTGAGTTCATATCGGTTAGCTCATCCGGTATAGTTATGCAGCCGGTCATATCTGGTCTTCCAGGTTTCCTTTTGCCTTGAGGTCTTTTCTGACCACCAGCAGCGAGCTTACAGCTTGCAAGAAGAAGCAATCCCATCCTTTTACGGCGAAGGTGAGGGTTCACACAGCTCTCAACTTTGATTTACGAATGTAGGGATAGGTATGACATTTAGAACGCCAGCTAAGAAAAGTATTTAATAAGTCAAGTATGGAATGACTGGAGGACCAGTCACATTGGAAAGTTATATAAACCCTGTACATGTAAGACGGAGGACAAGACATTTGCAATGTATTCTGCAATGTACGCAGTGCAGTACTGCAAACACTGTTTATTAGCCACCTTCATCTGATGGAGTACAACACCAGAATGCTTAACTTTATTGGCATTTATTGACATGCTTATGTCATTTATCAATATGTTTTATTTGCATTTCAAGATGACTGGAGACAGCATAACTATCGACCTGCTATGTTTTTCAAATGAGTAACCTTGAATGTCTCCAAGGACCTGGATTGCATTTATTTATGGATGTCTATTTCCGCTTCCAGCCAGTTTCTCTTAGTTGGGAAGAAAAAAGGCTAACGGACACGGCACATTAAATGTGAGCATATTCATTAAGTTGTAATCAGTGCGTTTTAGGCTAAATTTAAACATGCTTTCCATTTTTGCTACGACACAAAGCTACAGTGTTCTCTCCATGGGCCATGTTCCCTTTGGCTTGATACCACCTGGAATGTGAAAGATGACCCAGTATCCATTTGCTTCTGTAGTGGCTCTGCCGCAACCGCTTTCCCCCGGAGTCAAGCAGCTATGAATAATGAGACGAAGCCCCATGCATTAATGTAACAGCGTGCCCCCTAAAGGAACGTGTGGTAGCAGGTGATTGTTCGCGGCCTCTGTGGGCCTGTCAGTAAACATGTGCCCCCTGTAGTGTGGGGCATTTTAGCGGGAGCAACCTCCCCTGCCCACACCCCTCACCCTGCATCCTGGGAAATTATGGATGAGTTTCTACCTAACCCCCAAAGCAGCATGTTGGCGTTCAGGCCACCTCTGGCTACAAGTGATTTATGAGCGCACATCAACATGAGCATTGCTTAGAATACAGTGACATTTAAAAAAGATGAAAGAGATGAGATGTGCATCATGGGTAATTGAACACATTTGGGTATTTGTACAGTGGAATTAAACATAGGCTGCTTATGTCTGCAGGCAAGACGCCGTTGACGCCTGAAATGACTGACAGATGTTATTTTCAACGTGCCGAACGCTGCTATTCACGCGTGCCTGCGAGTCAATATTTGCAAGAGGATCTCTCGATTTTTCAACTGATGTTTCAAATCCCTCCAACTAGCAGCTGCCCCATTTCATACAAGCATGGCTGAGCAAATAATTAGAATTAAAGTGCTCTGGCTGATTCCCATAAAATATGCCTGATCGGGCACTTAAAGACAGATAGTTGTGCGCTCACTGTGCTGGTGATGCATCAAAGAGCAGTCACGCTTTAATCCAATTCTAAAAACTTTCACAACATTCCAACTAGCTCTTTTATAACTTTAAGTTCACATTAAACCAATGACTCAAAACATACAGCAACTTTTAATGTAGACATTTATGACGTACTTTAGTTTGAATTCATTTATTATTATGATTTTATCAATATTCCCATAGAAGTAATTTAAACAATTGAAAAAAGCATCCTGAGTAAACTGATTAATACAGTAGTACATTTGGCGCAAACCACTCAGTCAGCACTTTACATTTACATATGTACAATATTGATCACGTTGCTGAGTACGAGCTCAAGCTTTACTGCTGCCTTGACTATGCGAATACAGCGAGCATTTAAAACTTTACTCCCATGTAACAGTGGAGCTCTTATTGCTCCATCGCTTGGGAGACAGACACATGGAGTCCCTCAGGGACGATATTTAAGTCTGTGTTATGGCATTTCAGCCTGCTGCAATAGCTTCCTGTGTAATTTCCAAGCCATAAAAGGCAGCACCGTCTCTGGACAGGTAATGGCGTTATTACACTTCCTGCATCGCATTATATTATTTTAAATGTGGAACAAGCGCTGGAGATACTGTGTACTGAGACATATTGCAACGGGTTAAGCACGTTGTGTACTAATTTATCTGTTGGAAATCACATAACAGGCCCTTCATTATAACTGGGAGACACATTCCAGTCTGGTGAAAAAAATAAATGCAAGTAAGTCCTTCTGGAGCTCTAAGATTCGCCATAAATAGGTACTTAATGGCTAACAGCTGCCATGGCATGCACTTCTGTTTTGCTTTATTATTTTGCATAGAGTGTGGAAACAGTCATTCATTACTTTTGCCTCCGAACAAGAAGGAGGCCTTTATCGAAACGGAGCTTTATTTTAGCGTCTTAGAAAAGAGCACATTTAAAGTATTACATACTTTAAATGAACCCAATTATCCACAATGTTGGCCTCACAATGACAGTCAGTGCCGGTGATGCTTGAAGCCTTTCTCTCATTTCTGGCTTGACTTGTTTGCCTCAACCTATAACAAGCTATTCTGAAGGAATGGCATTTTCATTTTCTCAGGTAAACTCGTTTTTCAGAAGAATACGTCTTACGTCCTGCGATTATCCATCATTACCACATTATCAAGCACATTCCCAAGAGAAATATAGTAGATCTAATTTAAGCATCACGCCCAACCTCAATGGGCGCTCTTATTAGACCAAAGGTTTTTTAAGATTTACTGCATGGGCTTCATTATTTGAACACTCTCTGTTGCTGTGGTTACTAGTTCAGAGAGAGAGATGCATATAAGATGGTGCTGGTACTTTTCCCTCAACATTACTGTATGGAGAGAAATCCAATCTTGATTTAAAAAAAAGACATTAGCTAAATATACTTAAAAAATGGCAGCGGAATAATCCTGAATCCTTGATGCACAAACTCTCACTAAAGATCCTTCCTAACATTCAACACCTCCATATTTCTTAATTAAATGTTATGAAACATCCATAAACACCATCTAATATAATTCATAAATATGAACTTGGAGAGGGGAGTTATCCACATGTCATAATTAGTGCATGCACAATATACTATACACACAACATGCTTGTATTCACAGACTATTTCCACATTTTGGGCGTATTTTTAGATTTGCTTCCTCAAGGGAAGCATCAGGCCTGTCATCCCAGTGCTGAAAATGTGTCACTATTCTCATTTTTCTTGGGCTGTGAGAGCAGGACTGAACAGCATGTAGGTGATCTTAGTTTCTGTATTTTTTCACAATGTACAATGTCCCTACAGCATGTTAACACTGTATTAAAAATGAGCATATTTGTTGTACATGAAGCATAAAGAAAAAAGGAGTTTTAAATACAATGGGGCTTTCATTTCATGCAAAAGTAAACAAAAGCAGGCCTCTCATCTCTGGACCGTGAATTTTGTCGACTGAAATGACGACTCTGGCTGGCAGATGTTATCTTCTGTAGCTGGCTAATTAACGTTTGGCAGAAGAAGAAATAAAAACAGTAGCAATGTTCTTGTGCTGCAGCGGAGAGCTTGTAAGCTCCAGTGGAGTATTATGAATAGAAGTGTAATTAAAATTGTATTCATTTTAACATAACCTCATGTGATGTTACCGAAAAGAAAATACACTTGGAAAGCAACACAGAGTTGAAATGTTTACTTTATTGTGAGTTTTCTCAGATACTGACAAGACAAAAAGCATTGAAGATGAGGTTGTCTGATCTCATACCAGTATGTGAAATAATCACCATCTCCTGACGGCGCGTTATCTCATGTTGGCACATAACGTGTTAAAATGACATGTCAGCACCAGAGTTAATATGCAACACCAAGAAAGAGGGGTCAAACACCACCAGTGTTCATGTTCCAAAGTGTTGTTTAGTCAATGTGTAGTGACATTCTTTTACTTAGTTTAGTAGTAATTATAAAGAATTGGTTTTGTTGTCGTTAAATTGCACTAAACTTTTAGTGACTTTAGCTGGAGTCTCTTGAGCGTAAATGTCCCCGAACCAAATAACGAGAAAGTCAACATTAATAAAATCTAGTATTGCAGCAAAGCATTGTAGCATACTGTAGTTACTATGCTGTACAAGTATTTCTTTTTACAGCAAAGTAATGTATGCTAGCTAATGATATGTTCTTTGACTGCTGCTAGCTCGCTGCTAGTAAGCTAGTTAGCAGGCATGCTAACATCTTCAGCTTGTGTCAGAGCAGATAAACAGAAAGCTTGACCCGTTCCTTACATGCTTGCTCTTGAAATAGCTAACAAGAAGACTTCTCTGCATAACAAGCATGGCATTATGTAGAGCCAGTGAATACCGACGCTGCTTTGGCACGTAGCCCACTGAAATACAACGCTAGAAAGCCTGCTGTGCGGTTGCTAAACTGGACGAGCATTAGTGAACGGTTCATTTTACACCCTGACATCTTTGTGTGTTTAACAACCAAGGTGCTGGTCGCGGATATGTTTATTCCTGATTTGTTTGTGCCTCTGCTTTTTCATGTGCATAAGTGCACATATGTTATGCGAGTGGGCTTTAGAGAGTGCGATGAAAAGTGGCCGTTGTCTCGCGTCGCGTAGCCTATATGCTTGGCACGGAGCCGCTTTGCTCAGCTGGTGGCTCGCAAGAGCCGGGAACACAGACTGCAATGGTACATTTGGGACAAAATGATACTGCGAGGCATTGTATCAATTAGATAGATGAATGACCGTGGGTTTTAATTAGAACACTGGGTACACAGTCTACTTCATTATTCAGTGGAACCAAACTAATTCTGCTACCCAACAGCAGTGTGGAGCCCCGGCTGCTCCATCAGCACTCTGCCTCTGATAAGAGCACTGGGGCTTTGAAAGGTGGTGACATAAAGAGGAATAATACGGTCTCATCAAGGGGGAGGAAGAGAATTCCTGAAAGGGCGCCATAAAACTGGGTAAAGTACGCCAAATACTGCAGTTTCTGTACGGCTAGGCACGTTTGTGATCTCTCCTCTCATTGTCCCGAATGATAGCAAACGTGGGGGACTTGGCTAATGTGTTGTGAAACCAACGGTGCACATCCCCTTGAACATTTATGAACTTAAGTCACCCCAGTTGAGGACAGAGAGCTCCTTTGGTTCTCTTTAAAAACGTGAGGCAAAGCATTGATTAATCACCTCCTGTACACTGAATATTCTATCCACAACAGCAGAATTTTATTAAAGTTGTCTCACAGCTGGTAGCGGGACTGTAATTTTACATAGAAATTGGCTTCGCCGATGACAGGGAATCCTGTGATGTGTTGGAGCCAGTGATCTTTGAAGTCCCACTCATGGTAAATTCATTTTGAGGACGCTGTGAGCGGCCAACAGCTCTGTCCTTCTCTAAAAACAGTCAAAACAGCGTTGACATTTGCTGGAAAAGTACGGTGAGGTTTGTTTTAAAAAAATCTGTTGCTCATACTGTATGAATATAAAATGGATTGCTCATGTGAACAAATCTATTAGTCACCAAGTTTTCCTCCTTTTGAAAAATATATTCTTTAAAAAAAAAATCTCTCGTTTCAGTGTCTAGTTTGTTTTTGTCATCCTTGATCAAATCCAATTATTAAAAACATTTCCACCCTGGCAGACTTTTCTCGTTGAAGCTATTTCAATCATAGCAGAGAAAAATTACTAATTATGACTACAGTGACTCTGGGGATGAGGGTGGTATATAGGTTTGGATAATAACTCCAATGTTATATTACCACGGGTGATTACAAAAACAACTTTCTCATATAGCAAAATGTTATTGCTGCTGATGAAATCATAATTTGCCATATAAATGCCTACATTATGGAGGAATAAGACTGCTGTATTGATATTTTTAATAAGTATGAACTGTGGTTTTCATCACATCTCATTCACGCCATGTCCGACCTGCGTCACGCATCACTGACTGCGTTTGCCTCCGACGTTACCCTCCATTACTGCCGTGTGATGCGTCCTTAAAAATTCCCTTTACTGTGGGGCAAACGTGCTCCTTTTCCTCTCTCTTCGCTGGAACATTAATTTGCATCACGATAACGGCTGTGCTGTAATAAAGAGCAGCATATGGTGCCCGGTCCGGTCTCTGGCATACCGCGCTGAGAAATACGCTTTTGCACCGTTCACCTCATTTTACAGACAAGTACTTTATTTAATATCAACAACAAGGTTAGATGACACTCTGGGTAATTAGTTGGGAGTCAGTTGATGGCTTTTTAATTGCTCAGCAATGCACCACTATGATGAGATGCAATAAGCGGGAGCCACTGTGTCCTCTTTGTGAACACGGCACTCGATTACAGTCTGGACGCCGCTGTATTGTAAATGTGACAGGATTGTTATGTTGCACAATACGGTGCAGAAGTACCTCCCCTTCTTTTACAGTTTCCTCCAGTGAGTCATGTCCACCAAACAGTTGTCAGCATTGTTGACATCCCCCCCCTCCCTCCCTCCTGTTTTGGCAAAAAATATAAAACATAGCAATGGGAAAATGCTGAGGCTGCACTTGCCGCTTACATTTTGTTCTCTCTCTCTCCCTCTCTATCTCTCTTTGTTTTTTTTTAACTAGCTGCAGTTGCCGTCTCGCTAAATTGCACAGTGACCCCAATCCCCCACCCCTGCAACACATAAATACACACACTCAAATGCACACACAAATTGCTGTCTTGTCCCAAAACAGCACTGAATGCCCAACTGATATAAACAAGTTAGTGCTGCACACGGGAGGCAATTTATCGCCGCTCCTCCGCAGTTATCCGCCTCTCCGAGGGAGAGATCAGAGGGATGTCGCGGATCCCAGCGAGTCCAGAGGTGAGGCTCCCAGGCCGATAAGGTTTCTCTCAGATCAAGTAATGTCACAGAAAGCCGTAGAGATGATGAGTCGAGGCTCCCCCTTCGCCCGCCGCACCGCGTGAACACAAATGTTTCACTGAAGATTGTTCAAACGACTCTCGTCGGACTTCCTGCGTTTCCTGGCAGCCATCCAGAGCGGATGATATCGGCACCTGTGCTGTACTAAAGTAAAAACAAATGACCCTGACAAGTGAAAACCGAATGTATCATAGGGATGTGAGGCCTGCGCTGCATTTACAATGATGTCTTTGTACTGTGGCTGTGACTTTCATGCAGCAGAAGAGGGAAACATGGGAAGTGTCCTTGAGCTGAAAACAAAGGTACAGTGAGACTCTCAGCAGAGCAACCAGCTCTGGAGCACGAGAGGAGTTTGGTGGCGATGGATCAGTGGCAAGGCTTACAGAAATTGGTGCAAAGATATTCATCTTTGGAAAAATTAAGGATAGAAAATAAGCAATTGGCCTTTTCGTCAAATAACTTCCCTCTTGCAGCATAAGTAGGCGGGATCATTTCTATTGCATCTGTTCGGTCAACCAATGCAAATGGAACATTAGCCCAATAATAAGAATAATGGACTGCTTTAAATGTCGAGAAATGAGAGCATTTTACGGAACAAATGTTGAATCTGAAATGTTTCTGAATGAAAACGCAGAGATAGTTGAGAAAGTGAAAAGAACAACAGCTGGCCGGGTCTGTCACCTATATATTTTGGACCAGACAGGAAGAGACATCTTGTTTCTATAACAGCGGCTGCCAAGTCAGAGCTATACAATATGCAAGTTTTCACTTTGAGGTGGGAGATGTATTGTTAGTACTGGCCTCCTCCTCCTCCGCTGGTCAAGTTCCTGCTTCCACACTTGTCACTCATCTTGATGAGCTGTCTACAATGAAACAGGCTGTAGCCCGGGGCTAATGTAACATCCAGGAAGCCACTGCAGGTGGAGAAGAAACCCACAACCAGCACCTTGTTTTCAAGACACACTGCCACATGTTTGGTTGTTGTGCTCCCAGTCATTTTCTAGGGCTAAAATGAAATCTAATCAATGAGAGATTGTTGATTTTCTGTCTTGTTGGAACTGCATACAAATGTGATCAGGTCAGCCACTCTAGTAAAACACGAAGATTATTAGAATATTCTTTTCCTTTTTGACAATAAATTGTGTGAGTGTTGTTGTCATCTTAATTATTCCAGAACTGTAGACACCTCAGCAGCAACATCTTGTTGCACGTCTTCTGAAATGTCTCTGTTTGTTCATAATAATAATAATCACAGTTGTTGTTATCATCACAAAAGGAGTTAAAATAGTCTCCATCCTCTTGTCGAAGTCAGTCCTGCACATTTCAGACCAGAGACTTTACACTGTGAGTGGTTTACATTTGTATAAGTGTATTAAAGTGTATTTTCAATATGATCAGTAAAGATAATAATCATTTAATAATTAAAAAAAAACATGTTTTATCACTTATCTGGCTCCAGCACTGTGATGGAGAGCAGCCTGAAGTGTCATAGCTAGTCTGGGGGTTGAAACATGGTACAGTTTGTACATAGATTGATATCTGTTCGGATCAAGCCGTCATCTTGCTCTTGCAGTTGTGCACTTGCCTGAGTCAGCCGATCCCACTATATAGTGCCATATGGAGCGGTTATTATTGGTATAGTATAGTCTCAGAAACCTACAGCACATCCATAGGAGAAATCCACCCACAGGACATCATAGTTACAGAGAAACCATGGTCGACAGCTACAGCACCGGCTGCAATCAAGCCATTCAAATGAAACAATGCCCAGAAAAGTGTCAAGACCAAATTCACACTTCACATCTAATTTGCATTCACTTTCAAATAATGTGATCACAAATAGATTCAGTTCCTGTATGCCTCGAGTTGATTTGAGTTGTTTTAATGATATACATTTTTTTAATTATCATAATTTTGTCTGGAACACAAATCAAATGCTGCGTTGAGTCACGTACCCCCCCACCCCACCCCCGTCGCTGTTCAAGCTAAATAGCAGTCGTAAAAATGTAGAGACTGTGTTTAAAGTCAATAACCTGGCAACCTTGTTTTCATAAAACAACACCCTGCTGCCGCTGCGGCTCACACAAGTGGAAAAGTCACTGTGCCATTAACTGATTGGTATGCTACGCTGCGGTTCTGTACATAGTGCACAGCTGACTGAAGCAAAGATGACTGCAGTCACACGAGGATGCTCTTGTGAACAGGGGAGGCCTTGCTATAATTGTGATGACTCAGTGCAATGTTGACAGCATGTCTGTGCGCCGCGCTGCTTATTTTAAAGACAGAGGAGAGCGCCAGCGTCCTTTTTAATCCACGGATAGAAAAAAAAGGGCCTCGCCTTTATGTTTTCAGGCAGTGATGACTCAATTATGAAGGCAACAACCGCAAGAATACACTTCCTTCCTAGATGAATAATACACTGTGACCTTGTCCATGACAATAAAAACGGGAAGGTTTTAGATTTCATTGGAACTCGTAGGCGCATTGACTGATCGTCCACTTTCCCCGCACCCTTTCCTCCCCGCCGCTCCCACGCTACGCAGCATCACATAACACCGTAACATTAACTCTTGTTAATAACGCAGCAGGGAAATTAGATCCTATACGTTTAAGCAGTATATTCTAATTGACAGTTCAATAAGCCCTGGTCCCCTCTGTTTCTGTCAAGCTGGACCAGCACCCAAAGGAGTTTACAATAATAGCTGTGGCAGATTTACCACTGCAGTAATATGAAGCAGTGGGTCTTTGATTTCACACAGATGTCAAACGCAGGCTTCTCAACTGGGAGTGCTGACCCGTGGATTTCGCTTTTCTAACCAATAACACTGTAGTTCATTAATTGCATGCTCTTTTCTAAATACTGCTAGGTTACGACCATACTGTAAATAAGAAGATGACGTCGTCATAATGATGTCACCCAGTTCATCCAGTTGAAGCGTGGCAGCGCCGCCATGGTAACCATGCACTAAAGCATATCATATTTATCGTCTGTTTGTCTCTAAATGAACATCAGGCTGTATTGAAGAAGACTTAGTGAACTCATGTTTACAATATTTACTGAGATTAGAAATCAAGTGAAAAGTAAGGGAATTTTCTTAGACTTTCATGCAATCGGATTTGTTTTTGCAACCAGAGGAGTCGCCCCCTGATGGCCAGCAAAGGGAATGCAACTTTAGGCACTTCAGAGAGGCTTCACTATCCTGAAACAGAGGTTACCGCCCGATTACAACTGTAGGTAGTAACTAGCAGGGCATGCTAACATTTGAAGCTCATGATCGAGCATGCAGACCATTTAATCCTGGCCGCTCCTGGTTCAGCGGATGGTCAATTAAAGCAGCAATGAACTCATCAAGGCCACTTTCTAAAACCTGAAAGGAAAGTAATGTTCTATTATTCTGCGCGCGTCATATTTGTTCGTTGAGTTTTCATTCATCGGGCATGATCAAGGGCTAACATGAAGACAGGAAGGTGACTCTCCATTGACACATCAAACAATAAACTCACTGCCTTTTTCCTAATCTTTCACTATTCCACATTATTACTCTGGAATACTGACCGAAGTAATGCTAAAACAAAGCCTCACGTCCGATTGATCCAAGGATATTAAATATTGATTTCAGCATTACGATGGATCCCAGAAGCAGAAAATAAATTTTATTTGAAAGAGCATATTTAATTCTGGGAACAAAGATTGTACCCGCTGGCACAAATCAATCAGATGCCTCATCATCCTCATCTTCATCACCACCAACAACACCACCACAACAAAGATAATGATCGGCTCCAACTCACAGGCAAAGAGAATGTGACTTGTGCTAATGAGATCCTTCCTCTTAGGCGATGATGAGGAGTCGGCTGACAGAGATGGAGTGCATGCTCCTCAGATAAGACAATATATGCAGGATGATTCTGTTCCCACTGTGACCTGTGCTGCTCATCCAAGTTCCCATGAAACATTAGAAATATTTAAAAGGAAATCTTCCGTCAGTTCCAACTGAAGGAAGACTTCACTGGTGGAAAGGAGGTTTGTGCATCACACAACTCCTTTAAGAAAACTCTTGGTTAACTTGGACAGAAGTGCAGAATCCTCGGCGTGTTTTATTCTGATGCATGAAAAGTCTGAGATATAAGCGTGATTTGAATAAAGCATTCTTCAGTTTAAAACAGTTGCTCCAACATGAGGATATAGGATTAAAGCTTAGCTTATTTATTTATTTATTAAATTACCCAAATCACTTTGCAGGTTGATAAATTAAGTCTGATCACATTCTCACCTGTGATATCTTAGTCTGGCTGTACAATATGTCACATTTATTCAACATCAGCCCTTTTTCTCTGCTTCTGGGAGCCATCCATAGAATAGCTTGAGGCTGCTATCAATGATGCATGGTCAAAATATGGAAAGTGTTAATTTTATTGAGTCATCTATGGTTTGTGATGTTTAATCATTTGTGGAGGTTTTTCTGATGAAAATCTCGAGTAAGATCACCTGCTGACTTACTGTCAAGCCTTTTATTGAACACATCTTTTTTGCTCTAGTGGTCGCATTTCAGTTTCTTTCTGAAAGTCTGCAGAATTCCGTTTCCTGTGTCGATCTGTCGAACTGATTCCAGGCACCGTAATACTGGTCGCTCCTCTACACTGTTTTTAAGTGGATGCTCTCAGTTGACAATATTGTCTTTCAGCTCGGTCTCGGCTCAGTTTAAGAGCTGGAGTGGGGATCCTGGTATCATATGAAACTAGATAACCATCTATTGGCACCAACCACGTTGTGCTTGTCAGGAAGGATGCTCGAAAGTTAGGCCCTCATTTTACCAAGGGGAAAACTATTTTCAGTTCAAATGTCAAAAGCATGGATTTACCTACAACGTTCTGCAAGGTATTGGTGTCATAATGCACCAATTTGGATTTTTTTTTTTTTCATGTTCTAAGCCAGCAGATTGATATTACATGTTTAGTTTAAAACTCATTAATCAAACAAATACAGAGCTCAGGTAAATATGTCTTCTGTCTTCCAGGTATATAATAGCAAATATAGACATAACTTCAGTCACACACAGCAAAATGAAAAGGGGATTTCTGAGAAGCAGGAGAAACATGGTTACAGCTCGACGGTCAATGTTTGCTGATGATGTTTGGTGATACAGTGTTTCTCCACAGCAGTTATTGTGGATTAAAATGTCCGAGCACTTTTTTTTAGCACATATTTATTTGACTCGAACCTTGTTGTGAAGCTACCTGAAAGGATTTGAGGGGTCTGCATACCAATGTGTAGGTATAAAGTCCCTGGATGCTGATACGGTATGCATAGAGGTGTAACGATTCATTCGATTAATCGATTGTCAGTCCTATAGATTCTACTTATTCAATCGGCTAATATAAATAAATAGAATGAATCGTTTTGGCTTCACCAATAATCGATATAAATGCATTTAATCGGATTAATCGTGATTCTTACTTATGATTAATGTTTTAATACGTTTAAGACACTCTCTCCCCTGCCAGCATGTAGTCTACTGAAAATCTTAAAAATAACCGAGCATATTTTAATTACATTTTTGTATTCAGCATAAAATATTATGCAGGTTTACTTTTTTATAGAATAAATGTGTTATTTTTTCACCTTTCAGAAGAATACAAATAGTCTCACTCGCATTATTGCATGTTTATTTAATGGATATAGAATTTTGGTTACAAGTTACTGAATTGAATCGTGGTTTACAGAATCGAATCGAATCGAATCAAATTGTTACAAAAAAAAAAATCGTCCTTGAATCGAATCGCCAACTACTGTATCGTTAATCGAATCGAATCGCTGTGAAGCCAAAGATTCACACCCCTAGGTATGCAGCCTAAATCCTCAGGTACTGTATGTCCTCAAACTTGTAGCCAAAGTAAGAAACTTCCTCTTTGTTTTATTCCCATGTCCTTAAAGTCATATGAAGCAAACTTCATATAACAGAGAAGAGGGGGGGGCTGTCACCTTGATGTTTCCACTGCAGTTTTTCATTGAAGCTGGTCTCAGAGGACAAGTGCTAAGGAAAACATCATTATGTGGGGAGAAATGTACCGGTAATAAACCCAAATGGCACTGAGAGGTGCAGTTGTCAACCATGATAAATGGCACCTTTGCATCCTGAATGTGTTTGGTGCCCTTGCCATGTTGACTTCCTCTCCCGAGGGCGAGCTCTAGACTGCTGGGTCTGGCCTGGAGCTCCAACCTTAACCCCTCCACACGGGGCTCAACGCTGACATGATGGCCAGGAATTCTGGCTCAGAATGCTTCGCTTATCGTCATTCCCGCTGCGGGTGATAATGTTTTGTTCATGGAACATAATCTTTCCTCAGAGAAGGATATCGTAACATTTAAAATGACTTAATGAATCAAAAGGCTTGATTTGTGGTAGCTGTTGCTTGTCTCTCATTTCCATTTTATTTTTTCCAAGTATACATGCAGCAGTAGGATGTAATTGTGTGCCTACTTGTTTTAATACATGGTGAGATAATACATTTACCACAGCCAGAGTCATTATACCAGTTTTAAATGAAAGTACACATCGTCCTATGATGATCTGAGATATCATTCATTTCATGCTAAATGAAGGGAGAATAAAAAGTTTAATGCTGCAATATTATCCCGACAAAATGGTAAATGCAAAACAATAGCAAAACCAAAATAATATCAAAGAATAAAAAAAAAAAGAAAAAAAGTCATTATAAAGAAAGTTTAATGTCTAAAATGTTTTAATGTAATTTTTTCCTTTCCCCATCTCTGTACTGTTTCAGGGCCGTTACAGCAAGTATGCCTCATAATCCTAGATATTTTCAGAATAGTTTCTGTCTCATACATTTTTCAAAATTGCATCAGAGGATAGGATAGGCTATCTGGCCGCATACTTTTTTATTCTTTGCACTTTTAAAGAACTTCAGTGTTCAATGTTATATTCATGTGTGCGGTGCTCATGTTTCTGTCCTTACCGCAACGCTGTGCTTGTCTGATCTCTAGCATTTCTTCTCCAGAAATAACCTGCACCCAGCCAAGTTTAGGTCACATTGACTTTAAATCAGTCTGCAGTCAATCCAACAGGATGCATACAAAACATTTGTGAAGTAGCTTCAAATTTCTCTCATTATTGGAATATGCAATTATTATTTTAAGAAAAAATGGCCGTGCAAATGAATGAAAGGATGAGAAAACATCATCGTGGATCTCTTACTGTAATTAAAACAGGACAGTGATTTTCAGTTGTGCAAAGCTGTTAGACAGGGAATGAACAACAGCCCCAATAACCATGGAATTATCTAGTAATCGATATAAAATAACAGCCTTAATTTCATCATTTAAAAACAGAGCGATACATTTTTTGTATCGTTAAAAAAAGCAGTTTCCAACCGCCCGTTACAGATAGCTAGATGTTGGGCTGAGATTGGGCAGGCCTCACTAAATGGGTGCTTACAGATGCATTGAGCCCACCGTTCTTAGATTGTGTGCCTGTAAGACGAATGCTTCTCAGACTAAACACTTTCCATTGTATGGACTCCCATTCATTTTCACCTGATTCGGAACATTAATACTAAATTGTATTTTCAGATCCGTGTGTAATTATATCTGCTTTAACCTGGTCAGTGAGGGTAGCTTCTATTAAGCGATGTTGATTCATAGCAGGCCAGTGTGGGGTTTCTGAACAAATGGGGAATAAATTAAATGGGAACTGATGTAGTCGGGTGTACTGCTGTGAAATAGAATCCACAAGACGTGTCTCAAGTTCGGGGAGAGGGCATGAAAACAGGAAAATGGATGATTATAGAAAAGGGGAATTACATTAGTGTGCCGAATTAAAGGGACGTCTGGTGTCCAGCTGAGATAGAAGCATGGAGCCTAAGTGAGAGAAGGGGGGAAATGGCATTTGATGAATGCAAAAGACGGGGACAAAGACGATGTGTGTGAAAGTGAGAGATGCAGGGGAGGAGGGATGAGAGGAGAGGATAAGCATGGGGCTAAAAATACCTCCCCACCCTAGGAGTTTTTTGTCTATTGGCGTAGACGATGTGTGCTGAAATAAAGCTGTGAGCTTGTTATTGTTATTTCATTATCCCCTGAGTTGTGTGTACAGCATATGCAGTGTAGCCCGGGAGGGGGGAGGATCGGGTGAGTTGCTGGCTACTGGAAAAGAAAGACTGTGCACAATCGCTCCACTGAGAGCAAATTAAGGAACGCAACGTTAAAAAAGATTATTTGGGATCTCTAATGCAATCAAAAAATAACAACAGTCTCGGTCCATTATCTGAAATTCAAATACTTGTAAAAAGACTTGTGGATGCAAAATGCATTCAACCTGTACGAACAAACCTATTTGTTTAGCATATAAACATACCCCAACCTGAGCACCTTTTCATTTTCTTTTCTCTTTTTGTCCTCGATTTTAGGGAGAAAGTGTAGCACACATTCGATCTGAGAGTCCTTCCTGCTGATGACGTGTGACGCTCCCTCCCAACATCCCAGAGGCAGAACATACATTAGGCATGATCGGCCCCGGCCTTGACGCACTGATGCAGAGATTTAGCTGTATTGTCTTGGAAGATGTGCTGGAAGGTATGCGAGGACGACATGACAGCATTTACTGTCGGTGGAGAGCTTTGCCAGGTTTGTTGTGAAGCGGGTGCATAAATTGGTCTGCTGTCAACATTTACAGGTGGTTAAAACACAGTGTGGCACCCAGGGAGAACATAATATTCTTTCTCCCCTGCTGTCAGATATTTTATTCACTTTACGAGAGCAGCTGTTAACTCCATTGTTTTCTGTTATATTCTAGCTTCTTAACCCGGGAAACACTCCTGGATGAATGCTCGCACATCGCTGCATGTTTTGGGGTTAACGTCCTGGGAATAGTGCGGGAAGCCACAGCCACGCTCTGTGAAGCTGTACTCAAGCTAAATGCTAACATCTGGATGCTGATTAGATGGTATGATGTCTTAATTTAGTTTGAATTACATTTTTAATTAGCATTAAATACAAAGTAGCTGATGATGGTAATGTCATGCAGGTATTTAGTCATAAACCAAAGGAGATAAAGGTATTAGACACACTGACATTTTGACCTGATGATGCTCTTGGGTACTAAAGTGATTGCAGTTGATCAGAGGAGGGACTTAAATGTTGAGAAACAACAGCCAGAACAAAAGTGGTGCAACGTCTGGCTGATGAGTGACCAGATACCAGATAATTCCATTATAGATCCCCACTGACATCAGAGAAAGTTTCTCCGTTCACTAACCATGCACACTTCCTTGTAATCCAACAGAGCGCGGCTAAGGAGACACACACAACAAACACTTCACCATCACGGGCCAGTAACACCGAAAGGGCACGGACCGAGAGGTGGAAGGACGGCGTGACGTCGCCAGACATCAAGCAAAGTGGGAAGCGGAAGGCTCAGATCGGTAACTCACCCTGACACGGAGAGACCATCGGTGGCCGAGAAGTTAAACGTGCCGTTGGCCGAGCCGTAACAGCATCGGCTCTCCGTAGCAACATAGCGGAGGCAGAGGACAAAGGTTCTGGGCAGGCTTTTCCAGTGCGAATTCAACAGAGGAAGGGCTGTGACATCGATTAACAAGGATTGGAATATACACATCTACGTCCTGCGGGTGGAGAAATGAAGATGCACTGTACTGTGACTCTTAATGAACTGACTACTAAGTGGCACACATGAAACGCTGCGGTGAAATCCCACCGCAAAAACATCTGCTGGATCATAGAATATTTACAACATTACAACACCAATTTACATCTGGAGTAGGGCAGTGTCGTTTCACCGGTAGGAGTTAGAACCGCACGCGGATGAAAAGCTTATCATGTGTTACATGTAAACAGCTGAAGAAGTAGACCACGGGGGTCTGCTTCAACGCACCGGGTAGCAGGATGTAGCTCAACCTACATGACTGTTTGCACAGCTGGACCTTCCCTGGACTCCAAGTTCAAGGCTGGTTTCCACAGACGGGAACCACTGTGGGTTAGCTGGAGTCTCCTGGTGTATTCTTCACAACACGTCAGCATGGAAGAAGGAGGGAGGACAGCTTTGAACGAGGGAACAGCAGCCTTTGATTAAGATGCTCTATGAAGAGGAAAAAATCCAGAAAGCAAAAATCTTCATGGCAAAACTGCTGTGGAAGCAACAATAATGTACAAACTACTTGAACTAACATCTTTTCTTATGTGATCCAAAAAATCTACTGACTATATATGGTTTACCTGTGCCCAAGGATTTTCCAGAGATTATTATATCTTTTAAATGAGTTGCATTTCCACGACATATTTTATTCTCCTCTCCTGGTTCCACTTTGTTTGATGAGATATTTATAATTGGATTTCTAATGATGCTCGGGGATTATTAGGCTGAGATATTTCGATGTCCCTCTTGTGCTCATCGTGCCTAACAAGCACTTCTATTATTATGTCATCAGTGAATCATAAGGATTTGACTGCTATATTGTATCTTTCCATATAGGACACTGCTCTTCTTTTATATTTCTTCACCTTTGTGATCATGGAGATAAAACGATTCCCAGGAAGACATCGGACAGTGGCAGAAATAATTAACCTTATAAAAAGTATAAATTATTATTTAGGTCTGCACACAGTCAGAGTACAAAAAACAAAAAGGATTTTGGCCTAAATAAAATTGCAGATGCTTTCTCATGCAAAACAATTTTTTTGTTATGGTAGCATTTTCACAACAAAAAGAAAGAGAGAACTTTTGAAATTGCATCCACACAGGCAGAAAATCATATTACTGTGTCTACAGCCTGAATGCTATCGGGGCAAGATCAGCATTGTGCCAAGTGTATTTATATATTTCTTAGGTCACTGTTCTCGGCGTTGTGTAGGCTGAATACACTATTGCTCATTCATTTCAAAGTTTAACCTGGCTGCACTTCGCTTTTGCTGCAACGCCATGTAAAATCAATCATCCAGCGTCACACTGCATTGGCCATTTATTTATGTATTTATGCAATTATGTGCTCACATACTTGTTATATTATTTAAATCATAGTATTGTTTACCCTGCGGTTGTCAACCAAGTGGTATAATCCTGTCTAATACATACGTGATATGTGATAGATGTATTCCTTAAAGGCCCTTATTTTTTCATACAGCTTCTTATTATAAGTGACGTAGTCCTGAAAACACTATATTCTACTATTTATTATTTCCCATGAGAATCATTTTTGGTCCGTGCCGTATGAAAAAGGTGATTTTCTGTGCAACATTTGAATCAGACCCCAATAAAACCTCATTCAGTGGTCCAGATAAGGTGATTATTTGAAAATTAAACTTTTAATAAATAATACTTCATGGCTGGTAATCATAAATGTGATTTTTTCTTGTTTGCCTGTTGTGTTATTAGTTGTGGATTCTTAAACATTGTTACATCTTCATGGACTTCTGGTATTGTATTTCATTTTCTCACCTGTACTGAGAGCACCACGCCAGCTATTTCAACATAGAGCTATTTTTAGTCTGAACGATCCCTGATGTGTTTCATTATATTCGCGAGCATCTAACAGGCTGAGGTGTCCTTGAGCGAATGTCAGCCAAATGAAATGATGAATTTCCATACGGAGATCAGTAAGAAATCACACATTAAACATTAGAGCGCTGCTTGAGCAGCTGATGAAGAGCTTTGACACTCGTGTGGACTCTCTTGAGTTACCATCTGTTTGCTGCGAGGAGTCTAATCCAGCTCATAGTCACACGTTTGTGCTTTTATTCCCTTTCCCACACTACTCCCACATCTAGAAATCAAAGACTTACTATAACAACGCAATGAAATATGTAAAGCTTCAGCTGAACTATAGATCTAACAAGAGCCACCCTTGTAGAGATTTACTGCGTATGTCGAGTGATGCTTCAATGTCAAGTACTGTGTCTGATCCTTGGCACGACTATCACCACGCTTTTCAGTGTTCTCAAAGTTCATTTAGCGAAGTATAGAGATGCCTCAGCCCATCGAGTGAATACAGTTTATCTAGACATAAAAACGAACACCAAGTCTGAATGGGTGTTTTAAATCGTATATACAGTGTTTGAAATAGGTTTACAAGCAAAGTTGCTCTTCAAAATGCCCTCAACATGCTGTCAAATGTAAAAAAAGAACATTATTTATTCCATTCAATTATTTCTATTTCTTTTTGCCAAAGTCAATATACAGACTTCAGACAATAACTTGTTGAGCCTGTCAAGAAACTTTAGAAACTACCACTGAAAATGTCTACATAGCAAGACTAATTATTATTCTAGAGTCTGTTCTTCTCACCTACTATGAATATATGCTTGAATGATTGTAAGAGTCAAAGCTACAAAAACAGATGGACTCAGTAAAAGAGTATGGATATTCATAGTGAGATCATATTGGAATATTGATATCACTTTGTCTTTGAGTAACTATCCGTAGAAAATGGTGTTGTTGAATTGCTGTCATGTGCCCCTTAACTTCTGCTAGCATCTTTGGCTGTTTGGGATAAATCAACAAAGGACCCAGCGGTTAAATTAAACCTGAATTATGCAAGGCAAAAAAATGAAAGGTTATTGTGAGAAGAAACAGGGTGTTTTATATTGCCTACTGTTATTATCAAAGGAATCAACCCCATCTGTGGACGAGCTCCTAGTGAAAGTGATGAACAACACCGGGAGGAAAGAAAAAAATAAGATGCAGATGTGCAGGAGAGACTTTATGCAAAAACATTATAGCTAACGAAAACTTTCCTTTTTACGCTTTAAAATGAAATGATGTTTTCTGGAACTAAAGACACATTACATGTAATTTATTTCTTTAGTTTTTAAGTAAAACTCGCAAAAGCTAAACAAAATACAATTAGTGTGAAAGTGTAGTTTAAGAAACAAATGTATTTATATAACAAAGCTGTGTGATACTGCAAGTTACTTTACATACTTTATGATTATGTTGATTTATTTTCTCTTGCTTGAATATGGTTTGTCAGAGTGATTAATCTCTGCGTGTGCAAAATGTTCAGCGTCTGTTTTATTAGTTCTATTAGTACATGATGCTGCTATTTCTGTCATTGCCTACCAACTGCTTAAATACTGTAATGTTGCTCTTATAAGAAGAATGATCTGATTTGATGTGGCAGAAATATGCTAATTATAGTGTTGTTTTTACTGGAATAATTCTGGACCATATTACACACAACATGCCATGTTGGTAGACATAAATAATAAGTGAAGGGACCCACGCTGGGCTTGCTGTGTGTAAATTACACATATTTGAGAGGTGTGAGTGCGTGCTGATGCCAAAGACTAAAGAACTAACAAACTCAGGACAAAGTCACAGCCGCTCTCCAAGAAGTTGCTACATAAAATAGTAATACAAATGTCATATAGTATGGAGTTAAAAACGTATATGCAAAATGAAATATAAAATGGAATTGTCATATTATGTCATATGTCATATGACATACTATAGTGTGCCATAAAAATATCACCACAATAAAATCGTTATAAGATTAAGTGTCATGTATAGGCAAAGAAATCTGAATGTTGTATAAGTATTCAAGAATATAGTATAGTATGTAATTTAAAAAGTCATTGTATAGTATGCAATAAAAATGTGTCATAAAAACTTAATTGTATAGTATGTTGTAAAAAATCTCATAGTATAATATCCCATAAGAAAATAATGAAGTGAAGGAAATAAAAATAGATAGAATGTCATAAACCTGTCATTGTCTAGTATGCCATTAAAAATAAAAACATGCTGTGTCTTAAAAAATCTTATGGCATTGTATGTCATAAAAATGTTTTAAAAAGTAAAGATCAATCAATTATATATGATTCACTAAATGTTCAATCTGTCATCAAAACTCCTGTTGTAGTAGCAGTTGTACTTGTAGCAGGTATTATAATAGTTGTATTTGATGTTGTGGTAGGAGTTGTAGAAGTGTTCTTGCAGATATGGTGGTAGTAAAAGTAATAGTAGTAGTAGTAGTAGTAGTAGAATTGACTTTAAAATACTACTGCTGGTTTACAATGCACTGAATGGTTTAGGACCAAAATACATTTCTGATCTTCTGCTTAGCTACGAACCATCCAGACCTTTCAGATCATCTGAGACAGGTCTGCTCTGTATCCCCAGAGTCCGAACCAAACATGGAGAGGCAGCCTTCAGTTTTTATGCACCACATATCTGGAACCAACTTCCAGAAAGCTGCAGGTCTGCTGCAAATCTCAGCTGTTTTAAATTAAGACTGAAGACTTTTCTGTTTGCCGCTGCCTTTAAGTAAACAATACTATCTGTGAACTTCTTATGCTGCACTGTATTTTCTATTCCTTGATATTCTTGTTTTTATTGTGTTTATTTTATATAATTATTATTAAATTTTAAACTTTATTTTATTGGCTGTTTTTTTTTCTCTATTGCTTTTCTGTAATGCATTTTAATTTTGCCTTTATTTTCTTTTAATTCTTCTATTTTTTCACTTGACATGTTATGATGTGAAGCACTTTGAGAATTCCTTGTGTATGAAATGTGCTATACAAATAAAGTTGCCTTGCCTTGCCTATAAGTAGGCACAGATTTATGTGAACGTTTTGCTAATTCTCATGTCATCGTTCTCTTCTTTTTTTGACAAGTGCAGAGTTTCCAGGACTAAACTAGGGATGATCGAGTTAAAACATAGTCATATTATACAATGTTGAAAAAAGTCATAAAAAAGTCACAGGCAGTCACAGTATATCATGTCGTAAAAAGTACAAATAAAATAATTTTTAAAAAGTCATGGTATAGCATGTCATAAAAAGTAAAAAAAAAAAAGTCACGGTATAGAATGTCGAAAAAAGTTTAAAAAAAGTCAATATAGCATGTCGAAAAAAAAGTAAAAAAAAGGTCAGTATAGCATGTAGAAAAAAGTTAAAAAAAAAAGTTGATATAGCATGTCGAAAAAAGTAAAAAAAAAGTCAGTATAGCATGTCGAAAAAAGTAAAAAAGAAAGTCAGTATAGCATGTCGAAAAAAGTAAAAAAAAAAGTCAGTATAGCATGTCGAAAAAAGTAAAAAGAAAAGTCAGTATAGCATGTCGAAAAAAGTAAAAAAAAAGTCAGTATAGCATGTCGAAAAAAGTAAAAAAAAAAGTCAGTATAGCATGTCGAGAAAAGTAAAAGAAAAAACAGTATAGCATGTCGAAAAAAAGACAGTATAGCATGTTGAAAAAAGTTTAAAAAAAGTCAGTATAGCATGTCGAAATAAGTAAAAAAAAAAAAGTCAGTATAGCATGTCGAAAAAAGTAAAAGAAAAAACAGTATAGCATGTCGAAAAAAAAGACAGTATAGCATGTTGAAAAAAGTTTAAAAAAAGTCAGTATAGCATGTCGAAATAAGTAAAAAAAAAAAGTCAGTATAGCATGTCGAAAAAAGTAAAAAAAAAAGTCAATATAGCATGTCGAAAAAAGTAAAAAAAAAAGTCAGTATAGCATGCCGAAAAAAGTAAAAAAAAAAGTCAGTATAGCATGTCGAAAAAAGTAAAAATAAAAGTCAGTATAGCATGTCGAAAAAAGTAAAAAAGAAAGTCAGTATAGCATGTCGAAAAAAGTTAAAAAAAAGTCAGTATAGCATGTCAAAAAAAGTAAAAAAAAAAGTCAGTATAGCATGTTGAAAAAGGTAAAAAGAAAAGTCAGTATAGCATGTCGAAAAAAGTAAAAAAAAAATAATTTTTAAAAAGTCATGGTATAGCATGTCATAAAAAGTAAAAAAAAAAAAAGTCACGGTATAGAATGTCGAAAAAAATTTAAAAAAAAGTAAATATAGCATGTCGAAAAAAAAGTAAAAAAAAGGTCAGTATAGCATGTAGAAAAAAGTAAAAAAAAAAAAGTCGATATAGCATGTCGAAAAAAGTAAAAAAAAAGTCAGTATAGCATGTCGAAAAAAGTAAAAAAGAAAGTCAGTATAGCATGTCGAAAAAAGTAAAAAAAAAAGTCAGTATAGCATGTCGAAAAAAGTAAAAAGAAAAGTCAGTATAGCATGTCGAAAAAAGTAAAAAAAAAGTCAGTATAGCATGTCGAAAAAAGTAAAAAAGAAAGTCAGTATAGCATGTCGAAAAAAGTAAAAAAAAAAGTCAGTATAGCATGTCGAAAAAAGTAAAAAGAAAAGTCAGTATAGCATGTCGAGAAAAGTAAAAAGAAAAGTCAGTATAGCATGTCGAAAAAAAAGACAGTATAGCATGTTGAAAAAAGTTTAAAAAAAGTCAGTATAGCATGTCGAAATAAGTAAAAAAAAAAAAGTCAGTATAGCATGTCGAAAAAAGTAAAAAAAAAAGTCAATATAGCATGTCGAAAAAAGTAAAAAAAAAAGTCAGTATAGCATGCCGAAAAAAGTAAAAAAAAAAATCAGTATAGCATGTTGAAAAAAGTAAAAAAAGTCAGCATAGTATGTCGAAAAAAGTAAAAAAAGTCAGCATAGCATGTCGAGAAAAGTAAAAAAAAGTCAGTATAGCATGTTGAAAAAAGTAAAAAAATCAGTATAGCATGTTGAAAAAAGTAAAAAAAGTCAGCATAGTATGTCGAAAAAAGTAAAAAAAGTCAGCATAGCATGTCGAGAAAAGTAAAAAAAAGTCAGTATAGCATGTCGAAAAAAGTAAAAAAAAAGTCAGTATAGCATGTCGAAAAAAGTAAAAAAGAAAGTCAGTATAGCATGTCGAAAAAAGTAAAAAAAAAGTCAGTATAGCATGTCAAAAAAAGTAAAAAAAAAAGTCAGTATAGCATGTTGAAAAAGGTAAAAAGAAAAGTCAGTATAGCATGTCGAAAAAAGTAAAAAAAAAGTCAGTATAGCATGTTGAAAAAAGTAAAAAAAGTCAGCATAGTATGTCGAAAAAAGTAAAAAAAAGTCAGCATAGCATGTCGAGAAAAGTAAAAAAAAGTCAGTATAGCATGTCGAAAAAAGTAAAAAAAAAGTCAGTATAGCATGTCGAAAAAAGTAAAAAAAAGTCAGTATAGCATGTCGAAAAAAAAGACAGTATAGCATGTTGAAAAAAGTTTTAAAAAAGTCAGTATAGCATGTTGAAAAAGGTAAAAAGAAAAGTCAGTATAGCATGTCGAGAAAAGTAAAAAGAAAAGTCAGTATAGCATGTCGAAAAAAAAGACAGTATAGCATGTTGAAAAAAGTTTAAAAAAAGTCAGTATAGCATGTCGAAATAAGTAAAAAAAAAAGTCAGTATAGCATGTCGAAAAAAGTAAAAAAAAAGTCAATATAGCATGTCGAAAAAAGTAAAAAAAAAAGTCAGTATAGCATGCCGAAAAAAGTAAAAAAAAAAATCAGTATAGCATGTTGAAAAAAGTAAAAAAAGTCAGTATAGCATGTCGAAATAAGTAAAAAAAAAAAGTCAGTATAGCATGTCGAAAAAAGTAAAAAAAAGTCAGTATAGCATGTCGAAAAAAGTAAAAAAAAAAGTCAGTATAGCATGTAGAAAAAAGTAAAAAAAATCATTATAGCATGTAGAAAAAAGTTAAAAAAAAAATCAGTATAGCATGTCGAAAAAAGTAAAAAAAAAAGTCAGTATAGCATGTCAAAAAAAGTAAAAAAAAAAGTCAGTATAGCATGTCAAAAAAAGTAAAAAAAAAAGTCAGTATAGCATGTTGAAAAAAGTAAAAAGAAAAGTCAGTATAGCATGTTGAAAAAAGTAAAAAAAAAAGTCAGTATAGCATGTCGAAAAAAGTTAAAAAATCAGTATAGCATGTTGAAAAAAGTAAAAAAAGTCAGCATAGTATGTCGAAAAAAGTAAAAAAAGTCAGCATAGCATGTCGAGAAAAGTAAAAAAAAGTCAGTATAGCATGTTGAAAAAAGTTTTAAAAAAGTCAGTATAGCATGTTGAAAAAAAAGTCAGTATAGCATGTAGAAAAAAGTAAAAAAAAAAGTCAGCATAGCATGTCGAGAAAAGTAAAAAAAATTCAGTATAGCATGTTGAAAAAAGTAAAAAAAAGTCAGTATAGCATGTCGAAAAAAGTAAAAAAAAAAGTCAGTATAGCATGTCGAAAAAAGTAAAAATAAAAGTCAGTATAGCATGTCGAAAAAAGTTAAAAAATCAGTATAGCATGTTGAAAAAAGTAAAAAAAAGTCAATATAGCACGTCGAAAAAAGTAACAAAAAAGTCAGTATAGCATGTCGAAAAAAGTAAAAAAGAAAGTCAGTATAGCATGTCGAAAAAAGTAAAAAAAAAAGTCAGTATAGCATGTCGAGAAAAGTAAAAAGAAAAGTCAGTATAGCATGTCGAAAAAAAGACAGTATAGCATGTTGAAAAAAGTTAAAAAAAAGTCAGTATAGCATGTCGAAATAAGTAAAAAAAAAAAAGTCAGTATAGCATGTCGAAAAAAGTAAAAAAAAAGTCAGTATAGCATGTCGAAAAAAGTAAAAAAAAAAGTCAGTATAGCATGTAGAAAAAAGTAAAAAAAAATCATTATAGCATGTAGAAAAAAGTAAAAAAAAAAATCAGTATAGCATGTCGAAAAAAGTAAAAAAAAAAGTCAGTATAGCATGTCAAAAAAAAGTAAAAAAAAAAGTCAGTATAGCATGTTGAAAAAAGTAAAAAGAAAAGTCAGTATAGCATGTCGAAAAAAGTAAAAAAAAAGTCAGTATAGCATGTCAAAAAAAGTTAAAAAATCAGTATAGCATGTTGAAAAAAGTAAAAAAAGTCAGCATAGTATGTCGAAAAAAGTAAAAAAAGTCAGCATAGCATGTCGAGAAAAGTAAAAAAAAGTCAGTATAGCATGTTGAAAAAAGTTTTAAAAAAGTCAGTATAGCATGTTGAAAAAAAAGTCAGTATAGCATGTAGAAAAAAGTAAAAAAAAAAGTCAGCATAGCATGTCGAGAAAAGTAAAAAAAATTCAGTATAGCATGTTGAAAAAAGTAAAAAAAAAGTCAGTATAGCATGTCGAAAAAAGTAAAAAAAGTCAGTACAGCATGTCGAAAAAAGGTAAAAAAAAAAAGTCAGTATAGCAGGTAGAAAAAAGTTTAATAGTTTTAGTATAGAGGTTAGATGTTATATAATTAGATGTTTTTACTACTTTTTTCATCGTGCTCTGTCTTTTTTCGACACACTAAAGTATAACTTAAAAAAATATGGACATACTATATCATAATTTTTTAAATCATGTTTTCAATGTACTAGAATTTGATTTTACAATACTTTACAATAATATGACTTTTTGCATTAATTTTTTCGACACACTGACATTTTCCCACATACTAGGCTATACTACAACTTTTCATAGTAGGCTATACTGACCCTTTTCGACATGCTATATACTATGACTTTCTAATTACTTTTTTTCAAAATGTTATACTCTGACCTTTTTTTTTTGACTTTGCCATACTATAATGACTTTTTAAATTTTTTTCAAAATACTATTCTAATACTATTTTTTTGACATGCCATACTATCACTTTTTGTTGACATGTCATACTATGACTTTTACTATCACTTTTTTGACATGCTTTGAACTATGACAACCTTGTATTTTAAAGACTGTAGCCTCCGGTTTTAAAATAAAAAGACATTTTGATATCCCTATTTTCACTGACGTTTAATATGATGCACCATCAGTGCAAACTTGTACCAACTCCACACAATAGGTCAAATATTACATGAGATTAAGTAGATGTCCTCCACAACCTTCACACCATCTCCAGAAGTGGTTTACTCTGCACGTCATTGCCTGTGGGCTGAATGACTTTATTGATTAATTAAATCACATTTGCTTTATATACCAAATCATGGTTGTTTTGTTCTATGTTGGAAAGGTGTATCTAGAAAAAGAAAAAAAGAAAAAATGAAAATCTCGTCGACTGCATGTTTCTAGGATACATTTTGTCAGACTCAATATATTTTATTCATTTGATTTTTCAAAACTAATTTTTAGAATTAATTTTAGATGGAGTACAAGAAGAGTTACAACAGAACATAAAACACCCCAATAAGAAACAAAAGAGGAGCAAACAAAGAGAATTTATAATCATCATTTATAGTTCATGGTCATTTTCCTCATACTCATTCCAAGTACAGGTCTCCGGAAAGCAGAATTGACTGACAGAATGACAGAACAAACACAGAACAGTTGAAATGGAGACTTATTTTGAGCTACTCTCCTGTGGTTTTGCATCAGCCCAAGCACACATTAGACAATCTTATAATACCACTTGGAAACAGACACAGCAAGTTAATTTATTTTTAATCAAGTTCATCATCCATTATCATCATCATCACCACTCATTTTCGCAGTCTTGTAAGTCTGGATTGAGGAGGAAGGCAGTGATTCTACCGGTATCCGTAAAAGAGAGCCACACAAGTTGTCATGCCACGCCTCTCCACCTATCAAGACCTTGTGCAGTTTTTGGGAATGGTTTGGCTACTACTGGTCCGGGATCCTCTATCTCGGGTTGGCGTTTGTATAAAAACTATATAGGAACACAGGTAAAAACAGGGGAGAATCAAATCATTGTCCAACTGAAAAAATGCAGATGTCTTCGTAAAATCTTCTATGTCTAGCAACACTTAATAACACTTATGTCTTCTTTTTGTCCTTTTTTTTTATTCCAAAAAAAATGGTTGAGGAGCAGTTATAGTTTGCATCATCTATACAACAGGCTATAAAACACCACTTTGTCACAGTCCAGAAAGCACATATAGATGTGGTTGTACTGTATATAAACATATGTACTGTAATAAGATAATTTTGCGTGCATGGCTCCCAAATGATCCCTTTTAGAGACATCCCCATGATTCTGAGGAAAGTCTCTCCTGTGAGTTCACACCTCCAGATTCTTTCTGGCACAGCGGACATATTCTTTTCAAACGTAGTCTTTCAAGAGAAACTGCCATCCGTTCTCATCTTTGCACTGCGGCTGCTCAGTCAGCCAGGCATTAGTCTCTGCTGGCCATCATAGCATCTTCAGTAAGTACTTTGGCTAATTCCTCAGACGTCCATCAGGGAATTTTTTTTTTTTCCTCTTCGACTGATTCCCCCCTTCCCCCTCTTCATCCGTAGTAAATGTTTGGCGTATTTATGTATGTATTTATTTATGCTGTGTGTCATTTTTCTCGAGAAAAAGTCTCAACAACACAAACACAGGCAATGTATATGAAAACAGTAAGTGTGTAATGCTGATTCTCCCTTTGCAAAGTGCATCCGCTCCTCTGTCTACTAGAAACAAGGGAGTTGGATGGCATAATCCAAGGGAACAAGTCACAGATGGGTTAATGTTGTTTGGTTGTCAGGTTAGATATGTTTTCGGCTCATTTTCATCAGGTCGCCAGAGACCTCTTCCATCAGACTCTTTCTGAACAGTAAATCTTTTCAGCTGTCTCGAGTGCTCGAGGCTAAAAGTTATGTTTTCATTTTTCGTATTTACTTCTCAGAGCATTGTCTTATAGGAAAAAATGACTAAGTAATGTTCATTTTGTTATTATACTGTACACACGTCGATGTCCTGATTTGTCTTTTCAATAAACCTTGAAGTTGGTCAGGCAAAGACCAAGGCTTTGACGATCACACGTAGTACTCCTTGTCCTTGTTCTTCTTACTCTTGCTGGAGGTTTTCGCGGTGTTCACGGGTTTCTCTTTCACGATGGTGCCGTTGGACTGCGCCGAGTTGCTGATATAGTTGCGACTCTCGTCCACGTGGTACGACCCTTCGTCTCTGTTCCGGTATTTGTACATGGCGTAGAGCAGGATGAGGATGCAGAGCGCCGCGGCCGCCACGATGCCCACCACCATCCCCGTTGTGCTGCTGGACTCCCGGAAGACCTCCGACGTGCCGGGGTAAACGTTGGACCCGGCGCCGGTGGGATTGGCTGCAAGGGAGATGGACATGTGATTACCACGAATGTACTCGGCTCACCGTCAACTACAATTACTACAACAGATGCAGTTCTTCTCTGTGCGTGTGGGTCAACATCACTGTTTAATGTTGACTGATGCAGACATGTTGGCGTGACAGGAGATGTAGGTTGATATGACGAATAGAAAAACATGCAGTGAAGCGACAAAACATCAATCTTTATTCGATGGAAAGCATTGGAGGGATTCTTTCTGTCTTTCCAACTTCAGTAAATCAATCCAAAAGAAGAACCTGAATCCCAAAGCCTTTAACTATCTTATTGGTATGCAAGGAGGTGAAATGACACACAAATACCCGAAAATGTGAGTTTTCTTTTAAAACTCTTCTTTTACATCCTCTGACAGTTAGAAAATCTACCACTGGCTCTAGATATTATGTTGAAATGCCATCCAGTCATTCCTGCAGCACCCTGAAGTAATGAGAGTATCTCTTAGAACTTTCAATAACGGTAGCGAGGGACTTTCTGTTCATTAACTATCAACTATATGCCGTATTACCTGTCCAATCTTCTGCCTAACAGCCTTTTAATTCCTGCATAACATTATTCTGACGATACTCACTGAAATATAATTGTTCGTCTACGGGAGCGCGAAGAAGGTGAGGCGCGGTAAGGATAAAGAGATTTAGGAAATTCAGAAGGGGAAAGCTGACAAGAAGACTAATGTGTTAATGACTCATAGAGAAAGCACGGTTAAGCTCACAGCTCATTACACGTTTTACAGCACAGTTATGAATGAACGGAGCACATCTCCATCATTCACTACATAGCCAGGCAGCATGACTGTATCACACAGTCTGTGAAAAATAAATCTTCCAAGAGAGAAACAATTCTTCAATTGACTCAGCAGATTTTTGCCAAAGGCTGTCCCCACTTCTGCTCTGAAACGGTGCCATTCAATGGAGCATATTCTGAGAATGCGTCAGCCCCCTGATATCATTCAGTCCTCCTGGCACATCTCGCTGCACGCTTTTGTACCAGTCATCATTTCTGCTTAAGCCCTCTTTGTTGCGTTTGTGAAACACTCAACACTAACATTTGGGAATGAAAGCGCTGCACTGCTGCCGGACTGAGGCTGGGTTCAGATCACAGTCGTGTTGATTTTTTTTTTTTTTTTATACTGGACAAACTAACAATAACAGCCGACACATGAAAAGTTGCCTGGACAGTTATGTTAAAGGTATTCAGCAAACTTTGCAGTGCTGCACTTTGCTGCTGCTCCTTGATCTCGGTCACAAAGTGCTGAAATGCTCCTTTACCCAAGTTAAAGATGAACCACATTGTTGCTCCCTGTAAATAACCTTTAGTGTTGTTTCCACCTTTATTCATCTCACAGGTACTTTCTTTCTCATGTGATTACATTTAATGTGAACACTGGAGATTTCATTTGGAAGGCAAAAGTGTGGTAGAAGGTGCAAATGCGGGGTAAAATGAGAATTTGTTAAAAGGGAATATTTCAAATGAAGGAATATGTCGGTTTTTGTGGGTTTTTTTTTAAACGGCACAAGGTTCTTCAGCTTTCAGTTAGTTATGAGTTTCATGAATATTATTAGAAGATAATAAGGCTGCAGTAGTATATGCTGTCAAGATATTAACGATGGGAATATTTTTACTTTAGTTTTCCTTCTTTTGCTCTTTTTTTCTATAACATTAAAGCTTTTGTGGCTCATCAGTTGAAAACCACCAATCAGCTGGGGATGCCGGACTCCCCAGTATACGTAATAACAATTTAATGAATGCTCATTATATATATCAAAACGTAGGGCAACAAGATGGGTGTACGAGCTCATGATCACCATCATGCAAACCTTATACATGTACATTAAAGTGACTACAATGTGAATCTGAATATCATGAATATTCATGTGAGCCACAAGACATCAGTCATCTCAGGAATTTAATTTTGCATAAACACTGACAGGTGTCAACGTCTCCCACGAAATGGGCTTTTATTCAAATTCATTTGACATGTCGTCCCTCATGTCCCGTTTTCCTGTCCCACTTTCTTTTTTTTTGAGAACATATTGGTTTTTTCAAAAATAATTGCATTCGTCTGCTTTGATATTGAACCAGCTTTAAAAAGAAATTTAACTTAAAAACAAGAACTATGACAATGTCTCTTCATTATTTCATCCTTTGATCTTGGCCAGTCAGAGTGATATTTCCACTTGAACAACTTTCTTCCTAAACTGGAACTCAGTATCTGGAGTAGGGAGCAAATCTCTGTATATCTCTCACATCAAAAGAGAAAGACATGGAAAACAAACTTTCCCTGCTACCTTTATTAGAGGGCAGTCCTCGTTCTCATCGGAAAAAAAGAAAAGAAAAGGTTCTTTCTCCCTGGACCGTGAAGGACAGCCAGAATTGATAATATAGTAGAGCACATCCCATCCTACACGCTACTTTTGTGGCAATTTCTCAATGTCGAAAAAACAAAACATAAACCTGAGACAGTTTTGGATTATTGTTGTTGACAGTTTGCCTGTCCTTCAGATTACTGCCAATACAACTAACTATTGCAACTTCAACTGACTGAACTTTCTGATTTAACATCACAGAAATCTGCATTTTGTTTTAGATTGTATGGATACATTTCTCTTGGCTTCCATTGCTTTCTTTGCAATACTATACTGTTAGCAGACTCTAAGCAATTCTAAATTGAGTAAATCTTTCATAGTGAACAAAAAATACCACTTTGAATTTTGTCGATGTTGCATCAATCTCTGAAGATATCGAGGGATAATCCTCTGGGGGGCTAGAGACTATATTTTTTGGGTTCTGGTCTGGCCGGCGGATATCCGGCCTAAGGCTTCCTTTTCTGTTTACAATCCTATTAGCAACTTGGGATCCGAGACAGGAGTTGAGAGAGTTTTCTCTCTCCACTCAGGCTGTTCACCTGCATTCAACTAAACCCTGCTCAAACCCGGTTGGTCGATACAGCATGGAGAGTCTGCTCTGCTTTAAACAGCTTTGAAATGAATGGAATGATTGTACTGCAGTTTCAACAGGATGCGGAAAATACACCTGAAGGTCTGATGCAGGCTTTTAAAACCGGTCAATAACACATTCCTGTAAATAAGGAGCAAACAATTTGTAAACGTTACACGTCCACATTTATGTCACGGTAATTACTGTTACTATTGTTATCATCCAGTGTTTATACAATATTGAACTTTTAATGTTCACCGAGAGCATGCTGCACTTTTGTGAATCGTTTCCGTCAATGAACAGGGAAGTGATTGCACATCAGCGTGGCCACTTCATATTTTGAAAGCCATCCAAGTTATAACACAGCGCTGCTTATGCCTCAGATAGCTCTCTCCCTCTCTTGTGTCTCACTCTGTGTTGATGGCCTCAGAGATAAAGTACTTCTCTGATTGCATTCATTCCTCCTCTTGAGCGATAGCTCCGCGTTCCTGGTTTGTGAATGGTGTAATATTAGCTAATGAACCACACAAATGGTCTATCCTCACTCAGATCACGCCGTACCTAGAGGGCACGAGCAAGCGTGAGCTGCAAAGGGCAAAAGTTCTCGAAGCTGTCTGCCAGGAGAGAAGACGCTGCTGCCGCTCGCCGTCGTGTTTTCCACCGCGGTTGGACCGATCAGTGGTCCCAAGTATGCTCCCGATGCCAGCAGACATTCAAGGGCAAGCGGAGAGCACCGCTGGTGGATTGAGTGTGACTGAGCGTTGCAACAGATTAGCTCTGCTTGTGACAAGCCCACTTATCCTTGCAGACAGGTGTGAAGAATGCTCTCCCCTTGTGGGCAAAAGCCACTGGTTGACACGGCCCAGGCCATTGTGCCGGCGTTATTGGTGAGTTACTTTCATATTTGCTATCTACCTTTGTTCGGGGTCAAAAAGTTGAAAGTGTAGATAAAGTAGCAGGTTGATGGAGCAGAGGTTTTTATACCAGACCACAGCTGGCTCCTACAGCAAGGTGACAGAGTTGGAAGGTTTCGGGAGGCGGCCGGCTTCAGCCCGCTACATCCGGAGTGAGTCATGTGAAAACATTACCATGGTGCACTGCTGCTCTTTCTGTGAGCTAACACCTCCAGATCTGGGCTTTGTTCTGCCGTCTTGCCTGGATCTGTTGATTGGCTCCCCACAGGCTGTTTGCAAGGAGATCGGGAGACCATCAATCTAATGGGCCGCTTTCTTTCTTTCATTATTGGAAAAGTAAAAAAAAAAAATCCTATACTATCCATTCATTTATTTTGACTTTGAACGTTTTTCACTAAATTCGAATTGTTTCCTGTAAAACCCAATTGAACTTCTTAACAAAGAAAGCTGAGTAGCGACCACTAGTTAAATCATTAACACTGCATTTAGCAGCGTGCTGAAACAGCTATGTTTTGTCCAGAAACATTAGCATTCATTACAGCTCATTAGCTTGCATTTACGCTCAGCAGTGTCTATCAAACGGCCACCTGATGGCACACGGAGATCTTTCCTTTCCCCATTAGATTAACTGATGCACCTGACGACGCGGCTCATTTGTTACCCATGACTCTGCACCCGGCCCCCTGATTTCCCTCCAGACGGAGTTCAAAGCAAAGTAATGTGGCGAACACGAGGCCTTCGAGAAAGCCTCATAAGACCTCAGTCAAAATGCATCTGCCTGTCTATTCATTAGCACTCCATCACCTCGGAATGAAGGCACATAAACTGAGAAAGAAATAGCGCCTGAAACAAGTGTTTAAAAATGATGGCAGCTCTTATACGCTCTATCCGAGCGTACCCAAGGGTAAAATTAGACATGGGGAAAATGACCTTAAAGTGGCGCCTTGCTGCACGCCGGCGTAGTGGGGGTGCAGCGGTGAAGCTATATAGGTAAGCTCAGGGGGGTTAACTTTTGAAGGATGGCAGTTGTGTAAAAGCTGCCAGAATAACTTTCTCCCCTCCGTCCCAGAGCGAGACTTACATTACAGAATCACATGGAGACCATCATGGAGTCCTTGCCGTCTTATCCACAAGGACAACAGTTAATGTTTCAGTCTTTTAGTCACAAATCATTTGCTTTTGCCAAGCCTTTTGCGGAGATCCGGTAAATAAAGAAGCGGAGATGATCTTATATATATATATGACCCTGCTCCATAAATGTTAGTGAAAAATATTAAATAGCCTTTCCAGGAATCCCATTTGCCATGCTTAGACACATGGAGGAGTGCAATGACATGAACACAGATTGGATTGGCTTCAATGTCCTAGATACTGCAGGGCCGATAGCATATTTTCAGCTTAATTCTACCTGGATTCCCCAGCACGGACGCACCAGTCCGCCTCTCGGAGATATTAGCATTGCCGCGATGGAGCTTGTCGTTTAAAAGCCTGTGAAACGCCTGATGTGATTTCCCCGTCTTCTTTTTCCCGCCACGTGCTCTCAAGGAGAGGACTGGGATCAGAGAATCCAGACTGTCAGGCGGGATTTGAATAAATGGTCCTCTTCAAAGACTATTTCTCCCCATTTGTATCCAGCGAGAGGGTTCATTTGTTTGGTAATTTGTAACCGGGTAAGCAGGTTGACGGGGGCAATGGATGAAAGACACCGTGTAGGGGGTTGTTTGGGATTTTTGGGGGGAGGTGTGTGTCAGGCTTGTTGAGAGGTAATTGAGCAACCACAACTACTTAGGCTATATTGAATAGATGGACTGGGTTTGGCCTTTCATTAGCTGGTGGTGGTACTGGGTCACAGGTTTAAGAAGGTAATTAAAGTTGATCTCGTGGTGCAGTTGACCAGCCTGAGCGGCGCATCACTCCTCTTTGAGAGCTTAAGAAGGTGTGGCTGTGCGATGCCTTCGGAGCAACCCCGGGCTAAGTCGGCATGCTCGGTGACACGTCGCTGTTATTCTGCCAGATTACTGTTACGCCATCTTCTCACTTCTCACATATCCAGCTCTAATCACAAGCTGTCAGAGCCTTCATATAGTCGGGGATCAGTCTGCAGACAGGTCACTGCATCAACTGCACCAGAGCCAAAACTCCTATTAAATCCCTCTTCCCTCTTTAATTATCCGAATGTCCTCGAGAAGTGATGCGAGCCATCCTGTACTTGTGACAGGCTGGCAGTGCGCTCGATGACAGCATGTATGTGTGAGTCTGAAGTGGCTCTGCTCACGCTGATGGCAGATGATGAACGTAGAGCTGAGTGAGCAAGCGAGAATGATTAAAAAAAGGTGTCTGAATGAGCCCAGTAAAAGGTATGGTACAGTTTAAGCCTTTACCCTGAGGGGCTCCACTTAAAGAGCAGAGATGAAAGGAGCTTACTCATCTTGAACCTCACAAGTCTCGAGTTCGTGTCTTGATTAGATTCCTTACAGCCGAGTTACAGGTTCTTAGGGTCTATATTTATTATATACAGTTGGCCTGTAGCTACATGGAGGTTTCTTTGCAGAACAAGCTGAATAGTGAATCTGAATTACAGACTTTTTGACACCAGCTGTTCTGCAAACTCTGTCTATGAAGCGTGAAGTTATTCGTTGTCAGTTATTCCGATATCTCTGCGAATTAAATCCAAAAAATCACATATTTTTTTGAATCAAACTACTCTCATTGTACTTGGAAATACACAGTTTATACTGAAGCATTTCATTCTGTGAAGTTCTTCTTTTATTAAAGAGTATTTACATCCTCAAAGAGAAATAACGACCAGCTCTATATGATAAACACTCTACTTCACTGGCTGAGAAAACGATAGTAAGTACTCAGATCAGAGGTCGAGATGGAGATGCAGTAAACGCAGCGTTTAAGTGCATATTTAGAAAGCATTTCACTGACTGGTCAGCAGTGAATGGCTGGGTGATATTTACAAGCCACGGCTTACTTATATCATTAACATAACTGACCTTTGGCGGGTCTTCTTTCCTTTCCTTGGGAAAGCAAAGTCTTTCATGCCCTACTTAGACGTATAAACCGACACATTGTGTTAGCATCACTGTCAGCACACCCAAAAGATGTGTGGTGGGAAAATAAAAATAATTGAAAATATAAATATGGTGGGATCAGTAAAGAGAAAGACTGACAGTGAGTGTGAAATCCTGTTTTCTCTCAGAACACACTTCATTTAAAATAGAATGTAGAAGGAAGACTTGGAGGGCATAATCCTCACTGAAAGAGTGCAGAAAAACAAAAAAGAAATGGCAGAATTCCATAAGATTGGCTGCATAAATTGGCGGCATATGCAATAATAATGTTATGTGATGTAATGTGTTTTTTAAAAAAAAAAAAGGGCATGCATGATGCTTGAAGGTCATCAGTGCTGTCTGACAGACACAAGCTCTGATAACATTCAATGGGCATCTTGTCTTCAGAGGGGCTTTTCATTTGCTAAACCATCTCTGCTGGCAGCAAAGAAAGGAAAGGACATGGACACACACACTCACACACACACACACACACACACACACACACACACACACACACTTCCAGCTGGGTATGATTGAATAACATATTAAATGTGGGCAGTGACCTCTTAAGCCAGAACAGTGTTCTTAATGTTTCATTAATCTCACCGCTACTTTTAAAACTATAATTTACTCTAATTCCACCCCTCTCCCTCCCTCCCTCCCGGCTGGGTGCATTCCAGTCACTGCCGTCAGGTTACAGCGAGTATTCATTTGCAGTTTGATTTATTGGTTTACGCTATGTATTGTTTCCCCGCCCATAAATTAAATCTATTAAAACAAATGTCAAACACATTAGTAGCTGCTACGGTCGTGTCACTGTAGAGCGCTTGAGGATAGAGGAAAAAGATGAAAGAGCATATAGAGAAGAGGAAACTAGTGATGATTAACCTTAACCTGCCTATGGGCAATCTGCAGCGGAGGGCTACTGGAGCGGAGGATAAAAGCAACCAGAGATTATTTGTGAAATGTAGAAGATGTGTATAACAGAACTCTCGCCGAGGCTGCTGGCGTGTACTTGCATTTGACAAGGAGCCAATTACTTTCATACGTGTTACATAATTAATGATGGCTCAAGGGCGGGAAAGGTGTAAACATATTGAAGATAAACCTCTGGCCGATGCCTCCGATGGTATATTGGGAATATCCTGCTCGTATAGAAATAGTGTGAAATAAAGCGCAAGAAAAACTTTGCTTTGGTTTTCCTTCATCGTGTTGTTTGGAGCATGATGCATGCTGGGGGTTTTGTTCTCCGGTAACACTTATGGGCGCCCAATTGTGGCGAGGTATGAAGAGTTAGAATAAAACAATTGAACATTTACTATCATGTCCTCGACACTACACTGCTCATTGTCTATAGTATGTGGAAATATAGAATTCAATCTATTTGGTTATTTTACACAACATACTATACGACACATTTTCAGGGTCGGATAAAAAGATGAATACTACTCTGTTATCTGTATGTTACATATGACGCTGTGACACCAGTTATCTTAGATAAGAACACAGAAACAGTAAACAGCAGCTGGAAACAGCTAGCTAGCTCATAATTGTGTACAGATTAAACAAACAAGATATAACGGATTAATTACTGAGCTTTAAAAGGTGCCGATTGAGGGATTCTGTTGCCAATTTAGCTGTTAACTAACTACTGTTGATTAACTGGCTGCTCGTTGTCACGTCATATTTAAGGTACGGACATGAAATAGGAATCTGTCTTCTTATTAAACTCTCTGCCACAAAGCAAATAAGCATGTCTCCAACTATGTGGAACTGTTCCTTTAACAGAAAACACTATTGATATGTTTAATATTCTATACATAAAGTGTGAGTCCAGATGAGCAAAACTAGACCATATGTACACTTGGACCCGTACTGTGAATGATTACATATCAAAAGACACGATCAAATAAAACTACATGAACTCTATATTTGTTATTCAACTCCTATGTTATTTTCCAACAAATCGGTGATTTAATTAGACTTATTTGAACAAAAATGGCGGCCCAGCAGCAGGAAGACTCGGGAGAAACACTGAACGATGAGGAACAAAGGCAGTTGCATGGTAACCTTGTATATGGGTCACTCTGCAGCAGCTGCCCTCCATCAACACCCTGCACGGAGCCAATGAAACCAAGTGGGCAGGTACGACACATCCGTTCCATCTGACCCCCTGCAGCTTCATTAACTTTCACCAGGAAAACCAGAGGTTGGTACATGAAAATCAGCACCGGCCGCCGTCCCTACAGACTGTTCATGGCTATTTTCACACAACTGAGCGATTTCCTCCAGATGATTGGCCAACACTTCAACCTGGCCTTTAAATGAACAATCTGTTTTTTCTGTGTGGGAAAACGCAGGATTCCTTTCAGCTAAATGTCAGGATGTATGGAGTATTTCTATAACATCACACTTGCCCTTAAAGGTACCCGAGGTCATTATGCAGAATATTTGCATATATCTTGTTATTATTCCGTCTGAGACGGTAAGGTGAGCTCGCATAAAGCTTCACGATACACAGCACAGAGACAGATGCCACACTGTGTGCCTGCAATCGTGGTAACAGTGACATTCAGCTGTCTCGGCCTCTGAGTATATGCACACACCCCAACCATTGCAGATCTCCCATTACAGATCAGATGTGTTGCAGCATCATAGGTCTGTGTACTCCTCAGTGGTTTTCTGAACCGGAGGGGGGTGGGCGGGGGGTGGGAATTCAATTTGCTGCAGTATGATCTAATCTGAGTCCTACCGGGTGATAAGCTCTGCTGGTACCGCTGGCTTTCCGTGGTTTTTCTGGGGGTAAGAGAAATAAAGCATGGCAATAAGTAAGTTTACCCGATTGATGTCAGTCAACGGCAGATAGCGCCTCCAGATGATACACGGGATGATCTAGGGCTGACCTTGGGCCACAGATAGCTCCCATAACAGCCTGCTTCAAAGCTCGCCTCTCCCCATCACTTATGCACCGGCATTGTCTCACCGTACACATGTGCTGTGGAGGTTTGGGAGAATCACAGATATCCCGGCAGCTTGTGCACATCTGGCCTCCCCGCTTTGGAGTCGCCAGACAGAACAGACTGTCAATGCGGCGCTTGAAGAACGACATATTATTGGCGTCATTAAAAGGGAGACGGCTGAACGGTAATGTGAGGAAGTGGTCCCTTTATCAGCGGCAGTGGATCCAGTTCTTTATGCGCGGAAAAGGCCGCCTCGCGACGCGGTGAGTGCTTGGCAGAGCGTGTGAATCGTTGTGAACGTAGATATTAATCAGGATACGGTGTTAGACAGCTGCCACCCTGGGAGCCCGCAGCTCCGGTGTCAAATCCCCTCCAGTGATCACAGGCGGAGAGGGGATACTTTGCTCGGGGAGTGCACGCGTCCCCGAGCATCACACGGTTCGCGACTGATGTTTTGGCAGATGCCCTTGTCAAAAAACATCATAATGCAAGCTGCTAGTGTGAATCGGTACGGATGGTGTTTGACAGAGGCGGCAGATGTACACTGGAAGTTACCTATTGTGATGCCGCCCCGACGGGAATATCACTCTAATGTGCAGTTATAGGAGTAGAGTCACTGTGGCCGGAGCTAATCTTGCGAATGGAACAGGAAGAGAGACGGACTAGAAAGTTGATAGTCTTGGCTGTGGGGCAGACATTAATTTAGTGGAGGTTTTATGACCACATACTGATCGATAGCACATCTAGATGGAGTGGGGGGCCTTGGGTCTGGACTTAATTGTACTCCCTGCGTCTCATCGCTTCACAATGCGTTTGGAAATCCTTCCATTCAAAGGTGGGAGGGCGGAGGAAAGGGTTGGAGTTAATTGGCTTCCGTGTGGGGCAAAGTAAGAGATTACAAGCTCGACGGCATTGGAGGGAACACGCAGATACACAATCCCAATTAGTTTTTTGAGTAAAGCTGTTAATAACGGCTTCCTTTCATTTAAATATACCATGGGGCCTGGAACTCACAAATATGACTAAAAGATAGACGTTTAGAGTTTATGAAGACAGATACCTGATACGTGCCAAACTCATTGACTCCAAGGGATTTCATGTGCAGCTAAAATGAACAAGAGTACACGGGAAACAACAGGAAGAGCTTCACTGCTCGCTGCAGAGCGTAATTAACAGCGGTGGGAACCTTGTGCAAAAATCAGCTTCCACAAACTCCTCTCTGGGTTTACCTCCGTGCGTCGGAGTCATGTGAGTCTGATAATTACAAGTGTGCGTTGTTCGCCCTTTCTGAGAACTCCTCAGTTAGCGAATTAGCAAAAGCCATCAGCTGACGCCGCCGAAAGAGGTGCACTGCTAACACGCGGCAATCACAGGTTCTTTGACACGTGAAAAAAAAACAAACCTTAAGCTAGTGTGGACTTTTAGTCACGCATGCAATTCTCAGAGACAAAGCTGATCTGATCGTGTTGCGTGAGTTAAATCTAAACCAAAGGATCCGTTTAAACCCAGAAGAGAAGGTTAATACCTTGAAACCAATCAGCCAATCACTTATGGTCCAAATAGTTTTGGGAAATGTGCTTATTATTATTATTATTATTATTATCTCTGTGCAGTCACTATGATTGTAGAACCAACAGTCACTTAGCTTAGCTTAGCATAAAGACTGAAAACAGATGGAAACAGCTAGCCTGGCACTATACATTATTATGAGGTAAATTAATGAGGGTTAGAGTTACGTTTTTACAGACCCAGGCAAGCTGGTCCGTTTGCAATCTTTAAGTTAAGCTGAGCTAACTGGCTGCTGCAGCTTCATATGTACTGGACTGTATGGGAGTGATGTCAGTCTCATCTACTACCTGGAAAGCAGATTTCTCTAAATGATGATGTATTACTTTAAGCGACTGTAGTTAAAAGCTTAACCCAGCTCCGATTCCACTCTAGCCTGAGGCTGCGCACATGAATACATACAAATATAATTGCCTTTTATAAGTTTTACTGCATTCATATCCGTTCCTGTACAATGAAATCTAAGAACCAGTAAAATCGTATTGTGTGGCAGGATGGAAGCTTCCCAGACAGACCTAATGGATCGCCTCCAGGCTTGCTGCATCATGCAGACGGTGGTAGCGAGGAAGAAGAGCAACTCTGCCCCTGAGAAGTGTTTGGAGCTCTAACTAGGACTTAATCACTGTGCGTTGGCCTGGAGTGTCTTGGTGGGGGTGGACTATGACACACACAGTGAGACACAGTGACACACCCAGAGAGAAGTAGAATAAAAAAGAGATGACTAACCTAACCCACCTGAGCTCGGCTCACAGGGATCAATGTCTTCGTCGTCGCTCGGACACTCGGCCGACGCCACCAGCAGGTCGTCGGTCGTCTGAAAAAGAGAGAGGGCACACAGAAAAGAGCGGTGAGGGCACGGGACGCTTAGCCGCGTCGACGGGGTGCGTCCCACTCGGAGCGGCGTTTCCACAGGCTTAGGTTAAGGAGAGCGAGGCAGATGAGATGCGGATCAAGACAGCCACACTGTTTGGCGGTTGGATTTATCTGTCAACACGGTCACACGCCGCCTGGCGCCGCGGCAGCAGCTGCTGCATCGCTTCCCAGGCAACGCTCTCCTCGCTAGAAATGAGATTTGATTATTGGGGAACGGCGGAGGATAAAGTTCACGGCACAATTTTCAACTCGCATGCTCGGTCTGTTGCCGCAGTGTGTGGCTTTGCATGGCCCCTCGGAAGGATGGTTAAGAGCCATCACAAAACACCTCTGACATTTAGAGGACAAGCAGCCATGAGAGCTTGGAAGGGGAAAAAAGAGATTGGAAAACAAAAGGGCAGAGACGCAAGAGGTTTAAATCAATATATTTTCCTCCCCATTTCCTTTAATGTGATTCAGTTATCTCTTTTAAGAAATGATCATTCAAAATAAACCACAATCATGGCACATGGTGTTAAGGGTGCTTCATTATTCTGCTGCCACTCTAACTCACTACTAGCCATTTTTTTGTCTGTCTTCTTCTCACACAACGCGATTCATTTTTATTTTTACCCTCCTGGAAAATGGGAAAGGGCAAACAAAAGACTAGAAAAAAGGTATACTGTAAAACATTATACTGCAATGTGCTTTTATAGTCTTGCTTCAGGCCATTTGATCAGCTCGGCGTTAAAGGTCATTTCATTTAAGCATGGCAGCCTCTTCAGGGCCAGGTTAGATTTTTCGGTTACGGAGCGCTGCTAAGCAGAATAACCTGCTGCTCTATATTTAGCCTTGCACCTCTACTTACCCTCTTTGTAGTAATATTTTTATTGACACTATTAACTGCATACCCATACCCCATGTGTCCTACTCTGGGATATGAGTGTATATATAGATAAAAAAATAAATAAAGTAGGCGTGAGAAATCCATTAGGCCCCAAAAATGAAGATGGACTTGGAGTTTTATTCAATTTGCGCCATATTTCACTGAAGTCTGACATGGGCATCAAAAACATATTCCTGAGTTGGATTAGTATTGACTCATCTTAAGGAAATTAAAGGTGATGTAATTTTGTTTAACATCCATTTGGCTGCATGTAATGCAATTTCATTGCGACTGTAACATCATTTCGACATTCTGAACACGGACCGACATCATCTTTACATAATAGACCTGGAAATGATAGATCAAACCCATTAGGGAGTCGTGGCGGAGGGCTGTTTTTGGGTGCATCTGTGCTGGGTGAGGCCCGGGGAAGCCGTCCAAATGTATATTTAATTTGCTGTGCATGAGGCTGATATACAGTGTTGGCCATCCAGATGGCAAAACCGCCGGATCCTGGAGTGCCACATCCATCACTTCAGCCTTGTGATTTGTTTTTCCTGGCGGGAGATCTTGACACTCTGCACTCACTGGCAGAGGAACGGGAATCAAGTAATCAATAATCCCTCTGTCTTCTTCCCACCTTACCACTCTCATTCTCTCTCTCTACCTCTTACACCCCCCCTCTCTATCTCCTTTTCAACTCTGTCCTTCAGATTTATTTGCGAGCAGAGACGAGGTAGCAATGTGATGTGGGTGTACTCGATGTAGGTTAACTCCCTTTAGAACAGCCTGAGTGGAGGTGTATGCCCGTTCATATTTTTATGCTTCCATCGCCTCATTGAGGTCAGGCCGCTTCAGCGTGTGGCCTTCGATTCTGAAATGCAATAATGGATATGAATAGTTGTTTATCTCCTACGCCAGAGAATCTTTGGTTTTTATAATTAAAGGTCCAGACATCAAACCCAGCCCTTTTATAAGATTAATGTTCAATTTAAAGCTATGACTCAAATTCTGTTTAACTTGTAAAAGACAGGGGGAAATAGTTTATGAAAGATATGACCTTTAAAAATCTACATTATTCAGACATACTGTAATAACTGAAAGGAACTGACATTGGAAATGTGCCATACCACCTTGATTGAGATTTCCAAATAACTGACAGGGAAGCATGATATATACTTTCATAACGCCGCCATAGGATAATGTCATTCCACCCTCCAAGGACAAAGGCTGTGTGTAGATCTGTGTTAGCCGTAGCTCCATTGTGCCTGTAAGCCACCTCCAAGTCCAATCCGTCAGTCTTATCAAAATATCAACCGCATGCGATTCTTTTAAATGAATCTCGCGCGTGAAGTGGATGTGAGCCTCCGAACCGACGCTTAAAAATGAATTGGCGTGTTACTGGGCGTCTCTCTGCCGGCTAGGATTAGTGTGTAGGTCAACATTTTGATGTGGTCATGACCTGCTTGAAATCCAATAACATTACCAATTCATGGTGTCCTCCGACGCTTGGCTTCTTTTTCACCCATGACAATTCAATGTGGGCTGTGTGAGGGGCTTACCATGCAATTTAGCCACTGTGATGAAAACTGACAGGTACCTCGGGTGGGATGTCTGGACATTTTTTGAGAAGAGAACACAGGACATGCATGTAGTGATTTTGCCATCTTATCTTACATTTTCTGGAAATACTGTTCGTGTTTGGGAGTTCATTAGCTCAGCAGATCCAGGTTTACTGAGGCGAGGAGCATCATGCCCACAGGAAAGATGCTCCGAAAGATAAACAAGATGTACCTGTAGTTTATTTTATGAAGGTACTTCAAAATGCTAAAAGCAGAAGGCTCTGGGCTCGCAAAGCATCATTAATCTGACGGTAAAGTGCTGAAGCCATGGTGAACCTAAAGCATGCTCATTTATCTGCCTGCTCAGAGCGGCAGAGAGCAAAGTCCTGCGAGACGTACCGAGAAAAACCTGGGGAGACAGGAGGGAGTACGAAACACACAGTAACGGGTGAAAAAAAAAAGATCCTGTAGGGAGAAACCGGCTTTTAGAGTTCATACAAAATGTATGAAACTCTTCATAGTTTCCAAGTACAGTGTCATTTCAAATACTTAAGTTGTCAGGGGAGTTTTATATACACAGACGAGAAAAGAAGAATAAATCTAAGCAGCCGCTGTAGTGGAGGAAACCCTATCGACTGACCTTGGCTCGTCCACTGATTGAACCATCAAAGGGGATGCGGACCAGGAAATTTCACCCTGACTCAGCCAAAGGCGCCCTGGTGCTTTCTTTAGCACTGTCATGCTGGATTTCGATCCCTGACGATTGATAATGGTCCTCCGTAATGAGATGTCCAGGCCAAGCCGTGCAAGTCTGCACGCGTGCTCCGCTTAGTCAGCAGTGTCATTCTGCTGGACACCAGGTTATCTACAGCTCTACAAACACTCATCTGCTCCCCGCTAATGCTCAGCGACACACCGGCCAATGCCACTCTCCAATAACCACTGTATGGAGTTGGTGGCTTTACTATAATGCACTACATTTGTACACTTCTCCCCCTGAAAGCGTGGTTTCCCCTCTTAATCCTGGCAGGAAGAGGAGGAGGAGGAGGAGGAGGAGGAGGAGGAGGAGGGGAGGGGCTGCTCTTCAGGGAGGATGCTGTGTGCTGGTAACCCGGTGCTCGAGAGCAAGAGACACCTTCTCTGTGATAACCTGTCGGCATGTCTCTACGGAGAGCCTTGGGTTTTCACATTGTTTTCTCCCTGGTCTAATTTGATGAATGCTCTCTGGCACACAACATGTCTCTTTGGAGACGAGCTGAAAGTCAGGAGGACACTGAAGGCGTCTGAAGGGTTTATCCCAAGCATGCCTCTGCTGTCCCGGTAATGTATTCCACTGAGGATGCTTGCTGTTTTCTTTTGCCTCTCTGCTTTTCTGTTTTTTTTTTATCCCTTGTAAGCCCTGTTACAAGCTCTTGTTTCACAAATTCCTCTCTCACTTGCTGATCGGTGACAATAATAAAATTGCTATATTTTTTTCATACTCAGTGTCTGTAATCTGCTGCTTATTAAGATCTGGCGTAAGCCACAATATTTTTTCACAATGCCAAAAAAATGCTGTGTTATTATCAGAAAGTTGCTGTGGGTTGATTGAAAAATCAAAGGGGAAAATGGCTTCGCTCCACACTATCACAGCACACATAACAGACCTCCCTGTCTGCTAAACCGCAAGCAAACTTCACCTCATAACTTCTTATCTTTGTCTGCATCTTTCATTTCCACGATCCATACGCTCATTCTGAACACCATCCAATAGATGTAAGCGTCCCACTGAATCAACGCTTCCCGCTGACTGTCACTGATGTCAGACAAGCGTCACAAAAGTCTCTAAGATTGTTCTGATAATTTTTTTCAAAATATTTTGTATAATCTTTTATTCTAATCAAACATTAAACGGTTTTAGAATCGTATTGTGTACGAAAACATGATTTCAGAATGTTAAGAAGACAAAAGCACAGTGTGCTTCCTGAAATATATCATTGCTTCATCAATAATGACGATGAGAAGATCGATTGAAAATATTAAGTGTTGGATAAAACTTTTCTACTCCGACAAGATTGTTCATACTGTTCTGGGTATTGGCCTCATATTTCTTTTATTTCCATTATCTAATGATCCCAGATAAATCACATCAAGGTTACACTGAGGGCTGCGTTTCAAGCCAATACCAAACACGGAGCTGAAAGTATTACTTTTATCTTGTCTGTAATTGCCAACAGCTCTGAATGCCAAAGCAGAGGAATCGCTATTGTGGATCTGTTCCTCAAACCGTGTGCCACAATCTCTCTTGCTGTCCCTGATTTACACCCGTATTGGCCCAGCAGTGTCCAGACCCGACCAGAGTTGTAGTCTGCACAGACTAATTGGGAGGAGTTTGTTGTGCTAAGCTTCACTCTTGCAGCAACACATCATTAGTGTGCCAGGGAGGGAGAGAGAGAGAGGAAGCGATGGGACGGCAGATAGAAACGGCTCATGGTTAGACACGGGATGAATTTACCCATGGCAGCTCTCACGCTGCAGCAGCAGCAGCAGCAGCAGCTCTTATCGGAACGCCTGATGACATCCAAGTATCTAACTTAGCACCCGGGAACTAGGTCGAAGTTGATGAATAATTTAGTCCCAGATGCTCAATAGATTCCATCTGAATAATGAAGGCGTGCAGGCCTCTAAGAGTGTGACTTGGGCTCAGTCTATTGCCTGGCCTTCAACCACACTCTTCCTGCTGCCGGTCTGTCAAGCTGTCAACATCGTGAACTCACACGGACAGACTTTAGTAATGGAAAACAATGGAATTACATTATCGCTATCGCAGCACAGCTACAGTGACATGCAGTGATGGATTTACACATTTATATATATGCGTGTGTGTATATATAGATATAGAATATTAGGTGTGTGTGTGTGAAAGCAGTATGAGATGATTTGAGCTCTGTGCTGCTGGAAGTAGCCATCAGCAGATGGGTACACTGTGGTCATAAAGGGACGGACATAGTGAGCAATAATCCTGGTAGGCTGTGGCGTTAAAACGATGCTCAATTGGAAGTAAGGGGTCCAAAGTGTGCCAAGAAAATGTCGCCCACACCATTACATCACCACCAGCAGCCTGACCCGTTGATACGAGGCAGGACGGATCCATGCTTTCATGTTGTTGACGCCAAATTCTGACCGTACCATCCGAACGGTGCAGCAGAAATGGAGGCAACGTTTTTCCAATCTTCTATTGTCCAATTTTGATGAGCCTGTGTGAATTGCAGCCTCGGTTTCCTGTTCTTAGCTGACATGAGCTGCTGCAGGCGCTCATCTGCTTCAAGGTTGGACGTGTTGTGCGTTCAGATTTGCTTTTTTTTCTGCAAAAACCTTGCTTCCAACGAGTGGTTATTTGAGTTACTGTTGCCTTTCTACCAGCTCGAACCAGTCCGGCCATTCTCCTCTGACCTCTGGCATCAACAAGGCAGAGAACTGCCGCTCACTGGATGTTTCTCCTTTTTTCTGGACCGTTCTCTGAACCCCAGAGAAAAATCCTAAGAGCAGCCCTTCTGGCAGCGACAACCATGTTGAACTTCAGCAGATCGTCTTGACCATGTCTACGTTCCTAAATACACAGAGTTGCTGCTATGTGATTGGCTGATATTTGAGTTAACAAGCAGGTGTATCTAATAAAGTGGATAACAAAGTGAGCGTATATTCATACTTTTCATGTTCAAACGTCTGTGATTGTCTGGGCTTTTTGAACAATTAAAGAAAAGCTCTGATGTGAGGCTTCATGGTGGCTCGACAGATTGCCAATGCAGCTGAATGAGTGCTGAACAACAGGGAACAAGCAGCTCGCTAAAAAAAAAAAAAAAAGACAGATATTCTCTGCTGTGCGCTCGCTGAAGAGGATTTACATCACATTCTGAAATTCTCCGTAAATGGATCAACAGAGCTTCAAAACAAGAACTGCCAAATGACATCAGGCAACAAACAAACCAAAAATATATGCAAAAGAGCACAACAACAACAACATCACCACCAGATGCTTCATTATTTCTTCCACAGAAATTAATTGTTGAGATGTTCCTGAGATATTGACAACCGAGTCTTTCACTGAGCATAAAAAATATAGTTTTCACAAGCATAAAAAAAGTCATCTGGCCGTCGCACAGTTTGACCCGTTTGAAAGTTAATATGTGCTCCTACTCTTTATAATGGAGATGGAAAATACAGGAGCAAATAATAAAAGAGATATCACCTGAAATAATAGGCACGGTTGAGATAAAGCTTTCAAAATCTATCTAGAAATTCTTCATATATTACATATAATATTGTCATTATATTTCCATAAACAATACCGTGCTCTCAACAACAATCCTGACTTTTATGACTCCATCAATTCATTCTAAGGAAGGTATAAACACAAGGTGATTAAACTAACCATAACCACCATCTTTATAATGAAAGCTGGCAGTAATTGCCCGAGGCATATGAGCAGTGCTTCCTGAGTGCTAGTATGCATTCCGTAGGTGTGATTCTACTCGAACACCTGATAATTCATACAACAAAAAAGAAGATGCTGGCATTTCTCAAAGGCAATTAACTCGGCGTAATTGGTATCTTCTCCTTTCTGTTTTGACTGCTTGTGTATGCCGTGGTGTGAAAAAAAAGAAACCCGGCCGCGGTGGACAGCTGTTTTCACTTGCCAAGTTATGAGAGACCGTCCCCTTTGGGAGAAAAGACTTTGCTTTATTTAAAACGAAGCAGCTGTTGCTGCAACTGGACCTCAGGCAGAGTATCAGAGTGTCATTAAAAAAAGAATGGTCAGAGGCTCTCCATCTCCCCTGGTACCCACATGTTTCTGTCCTGCCATACATCTTCCTCACGGCTCACGTCGCTACACCCCAGACGGTCTAACAAGGGGCTGGGAGGCAGCTTCACACACACCTGGTACACACACACACACACACACGGTGGAAACATACAATGCAACCACACATGGAAGAGTGGCAATGAAATTCAACTTCTGTTAGCAGCCTGGATTCAATCTGTCCACAAACAGTTGCTGCTAGTGTAACAGTGTGTTTTCACTTTTCTCCACAAAGGAATGGCTACAGTAAACCTGCAGATTTCTTGTCTAACAATGACAGAAAAAAAAACCAATAATCCTCGGGAAAGGTGAAAGATCAATTGTGAGCTTGGTGCATGTCTGGAAAAGCCGTTTTACATGATGGACGGTGCAAAGGGGACGTTGCTGTGTGAAGGTGCACTGCACAGGAAGATTTGGATTTCAGGTGAGCAGGAGCTGCTTCAGGAAGTACACGTGCCCGTAGCCCTCATTAAAAACGCCGTCCCTCTCTGGGACCCGGCAACACTGCTGTGCGAGGGCTCCTTTTAATGTGGCTGCTTCAAGGCACCGCAGCACCACTTTGTAGATGTTGTCTCAAGTTCCCCTCAGGAACCCGGTTCAACTCATTCTCCAGGAACAGTCGCCCGCTCGCCCTTAATGAAAATGCAACACTTAGCACCGTGTGATGGAGCCGGAGCGCCGAGGTAACCGGGGGAACGTTTTTTTCTCTCTCCCCGTGGCTGCGTGGGAGGAAACGCAGCCCGTTTCCCAGTCAAACTACCACCATGTCAGTCGCTGACTCAGACTGAGCCATGTGTGACTGCTGCCTAATTCACCGCCTCATACGACTCCAGACATTCTGTGCGACGAATGATAAGCAGTTGATATTTTGATTTCTAATTAAGCGGGGCCGCTTATTATTTATGACTTGGGAGACATAAATAATGTGCACACAATATGGGCGAGTGCCTGTAGTCACCTCGCGGTGCAGAAGGAGCGCACACTGAGCGGCTGCCACGCAGGATACAGCTTCAAGCAGATTACACAGGAGAAGGCTGGATGCCTTCTGCTAGCTACATGCTCTAAATGATAAAATCTTAATATGAAATTCATAACACTATCTGCCTCCATCTACCTCCTACGCTACCCCCTCTTGTTCTCTCACTTCTTCTCTTCTCTCTCTCTCCTCGCTGATGCATAAACACCGCTCCGTAGAGGTATATTACATGGTCGACTTTGTCCCTCCTCCTTATCCCTGCTTTCACACTTCTCCGATAAATGAAATCTGTCTGCATTGAAGCATTTTCCCCTCTGGATGCCCTGATATTTTCGTTATCTGAAATCGAATCTGGAGCTCTGTGCGCGTCTGTAGCTCGCCTTGGTAGTAATCTGGCCCGAGAGCAGAGAACTGCCCTGGAGGAATATCATACACTGAGGATAAACTGGGGAGTGAGGGAGGAATAACAATTACCGGAGAATGGTTTGTAATCACGGTGCCTTCTATCTAAATGCTAACATACAAACACTTGTCATTTTGGGGGAAGCTGTTTGGCTTCGATCCAAAGCGACGACGTAATTCTTCATTTTCTTCTTCCTTTTCTCCTCAAAATCTAAAAATAGATGACAGATCTAAGCATGCGTCTGTGTGTTTTTGAGAAAGGGAGCGCGTGAGAGGGAGAGATATCCAGCTCGGCCACAAATCACTGTCTTCCTGACTCTACCTGCTTCTTGACATGCAGTCCCAGTCCCTCATCAGGTGACAGCAACAAATTTGTCATCTTAATATAGATGCCATCACTGCGGAGATGAATGTACGCGGGGCCTAATTCCCACGTGTAACGCTTGCAAAAAAAAAAAAAAAAAAAAAACATGACATGAGGAGAGAGGAAGAGAAGCTTTGCCCTCCAACAGCAGAGCGGGTCGCCTGTATCTCCCACAGAGCGCCGTCGTAATCAGATTCCTGTCCTGCAGGTCTGGATGTGTCATTCACAAAGGGCCGAGTGTTGGAAAGGCGTCAGCGATGCTCTCGTTCCGGAGAGACAAAGCAAAGACGCAGTCAGACAAGTCAGGTCACAACTCATGAAAAAAAAGATCTTAATAATGGAAAGCCTAAACTGGCTTTATGGAGACTCTTAAGCAAAATTGATTTATTCATTACAAATCCATCCTTTGTTTTAATGCCAGTTTTGTGTTTTGGACTGGACCTTCTTTTTTATTATGTATCAATTATTTTTTGACTTGTCGTTGGACTTTCCAACACATTCTATCTATCTATCTATCTATCTATCTATCTATCTATCTATCTATCTATCTATCTATCTATCTATCTATCTATCTATCTATCTATCTATCTATCTATCAGTGGTGTGAATCTTTGGCTTCACTTCGATTCGATTAACGATACAGTAGTTGGCGATTCGATTCAAGGACGATTTTTTTTTGTTGTTGTAACGATTCGATTTGATCCGATTCTGTAAACCACGATTCGATTCAGTAACTTGTAACCAAAATTCTATATCCATGAAATAAACATGCAATAATGCAAGTGAGACTATTTGTATTCTTCTGAAAGGTGAAAAATAACATATTTATTCTACAAAAAAGTAGTCCTACAAAAATGTAATTAATTAATAATTAAACATTGCTCGGTTATTTTGAACATTATTCAATAGACTACATGCTGGCAGGGGAGAGAGTGTCTTAAACGTATTAAAATATTAACCATAAGTAAGAATCACGATTCATCCGATTAAATGCATTTATATCGATTATTGGTGAAGCCAAAACGATTAATTCTATTTATTTATTTTAGCAGATCGATTTAGTAGAATCTATAGGACTGACAATCCTATCTATCTATCTATCTATCTATCTATCTATCTATCTATCTATCTATCTATCTATCTATCTATCTATCTATCTATATCTATATATATATCCATCCATGCATGTATATTAAAGTCCAATTTATTTATTTTTCTTTTAAACTTGTTGATATACATACATATATAAATTTATACATGATGTCCAACTATTCAAACACATTTGTGGCTTGATTGAGTTACATTTCCTCCCCAAGGCCATTCCTCCATTCACTCTCTTCTCTTGTCCATTTGCCAAACAATGCTTCATTCGTGTGTTGCATGTTGATGCCCTTATTTCATTTCTGTAGCTCCTGGCATTTGTTTTCACCTTAATTGAATCCAAGTGGTAATGATGCTGACTCTCATTATCCTCCCTTTCATCCTTAAATACCTTTAGAGCACTAGATCTGACGTTCAACATCAGTATATGGTCGCTCCATAAACAGAGCCAGCCATCTTACCTTGTGTACAGTATGATCTTAATCTAAAGCTCTTAGTAGCTGTAGACTAAATCACCACGCTGGTATGAAACTCTAGATAGAGACAATTAGATAGAAGAACATAGATTTAAGACTCAAGTCATGGTCTTCTAGTTTATTGATGTTCTGTTGCAACAAATACATTTTCTCCAACTGACGGATAGATTATGGGTTTTATCTGAACATAAAACGAGACTCTGATTTCTGTTGTGGGGAGAACTAAAAAGATAAATTTGGCTGGCATCGGTTGTATCGTCGTCATAAAACAGGAGCTTTTCGCTGCATGAGCCAGTTTAGGCCTGACACTTTCCACCAGCTTTTGAGAAAAAAAATGATTTTAAAAGTGTAAACGAGCTCAACGAGCAGTTGGCACGCAGCTCGTGAAAAGTGTGAATCTTGCAGGTGGGAGCGATCCGTAGGACAAATTATAACTTATGTTCAACAGTTGGAGGACGAGGACTATTTTGTGTTTTTCTACAAATCATACTGTAACAGCAAATGTCCCGGGAGACAACAATATGGTCTATAACGCAAGCTCTAAAGCTGTCAATGTCAGTATCTCCTCCACCCACAATCCAACACTTTAGAAAACAGAGACAACATTCACAGTGCGTAGGTTTCATTTTTGTCATCTTAACAGACTTGGAGGGACAATCTGTAATCCTCCGTGATGCTGCCAGTAGTATGGAACCTACACAAACAAAGATGCTTCTTTGTTGATTATCTCAATAATGGCAGTGTGTCTGAAGTACTTGGCTGTAACAATTTCAGGCGCCTAAAATAAGCAAAGGGGGAAAATGCATCCTGGGAGACTCAGCAGGCTAATTTTCAGATTACATTCCTCTACTGCTAACTATTAAACAATGCAAACATTCATCAAACCCATGTCAACGCGTGCTGGCATGTATGTGTTCACCACTGCCAAGGTGGAGTGGATCGGCGAGTCGCATGTGTACGACACAGTGTTGAAGGGCAGCGTCTGTAATGGCCCCCGGTGAGGGCTGAGATGATGGATATGGTCTGTCGCTGGGAGTGAACGCCGCGGGCCGGAGGCCACCGCGGGTCCACGCCGTTGCCTCCTTTGCCATCTGTCAGCACTGGGTGGGCACAAAGCCATGACTGGGGGCCCGGGGCGGCACACACCAGGACCACCTTCAACAACACGCACATCACTTTAGGGACAAGGTGGGGAGGTCAGCAAGACAAGTGCTGCGACGGAGAGAGCCATCCATCTACAAAACGCTGTTTTTACTCTGATCTAATGATTGTTTCACATGCAACCACTGGTTTTTAATTTTCTTCAGGATATACGGTGACACCAGGCCTTTTCATAACTGAATATATGAGGATAAATACAATAAAAGCAGAAAAAAAAAATCAATAGTGCATTTGTCAGTGAAGCAAGCCGTTTAATAGCCAATGGTCTTCTTTTCCCCCTCGAGCTTATAGCATCTCAATAGCATGGTGGTCAATCCCGTACATCTGCATTGCAGGGGAAATCCTATCCCGAGGATGTTTTCTTTCTGTGAATAATTGAAGGCATCACAACCTCACAGGGCACTAAACACTCCAGTCTACAAGAGAGTCAGGTCTCCTGAATGAGATGAGACTCATCCAACAACATGGAACGTTTCCGTAGTAACCTCTCGGTTCGCTGCGACTGTGTGTGAATCAGTGAAGAGGTAGAAATGTGAATAAAAACGTACGTCTGGTTCTCATCTTACAGTGAGATCTGTGTCGAGATGAGTTGAGGAAATCGGTTCCATTACTTTTCATTATGACAAGTTATTTCTTTTAAAGCTCCAGTGTGATGGATTTAGGGGGCTGTAGCGGCATACAGTGAGTACTTATGAGGGCATAGTCATGTGACACTAAGAATTCTTGTGTTTTCGTAACTTTAGAATAAGAATGTGTCATCCACTAAAGGAGGAAGTCAAAATAAAGAGACCATAAGGAAACGAGGAATAGTTTGATATTTATTTTGGTCCTTTGCAAAGCCACGATCTAATTCTAATAGGACATGTTGGGCTGAATTTCATTTACCATCATCTGAGGTTGCCGGCGGTCAAATTGCATATGATTTACCTTAAACAGCCTGCAATCTTTCCTCTGTCTCTGACTTTCAACAAAAAGCAATAAAAACCATCTTTCATGAAATGCAGCAGTGAGAATGGTGTGTACTCTATCTAGCGATCACATGGCTGACATCGGCACAAACACAGATGGGTACGACTCCTAAAGCCATTAAAAATGAACAAACAGAGTCAACCTATGCTTTTTTACTCTGCAATAAAATGAGCATTAACTTTGAGCGTAACTGGCAGCTATTCTGTTTCTCTTGTTTAATGTTTGCATTTCTTCCATTTGTTCATGAGAAAAGTTTTGACAAACGCTACAATCAAAAACAACTAGTTGTGAGCAGTCCGTGTGCATAAAATACTTTGGTGAAACTTAAATGAAATGGAAGGAAACGGACGACCGTCTCGGTGTTGAAGGAGAAAGATTAAAAAAAGAAGCTAATCTTGCACAATAAGAAAGGTGGTTGCTACCTGCCACTAGGGGGCCATCCAGAGGGTTCGTGAACATCAACAGCCCACATCTGTGAAATCATACGTTTAACATTATGTAATGTAGAATAGAAAATATTTATGGAATAAACCTGTATAGATTTATATCAGTAGATGATACAATTTACCGATGTTTCAAAAAAAAAAAAATCCTGAACCTAAATTGGCCGCTGCTCAAAGGTTTAACTAAAGTAAAGTTAAGGGCACTCTGGGGAAAAAGAAGTTATGCATTAGCCTATGCAAACTATTGGAAAGTGCCTACCAAGTTCAATTACATTTCCCAGTAATGATTGGGGAGCAGTGGTACTCCACATTTCCAGTAAGTAGTGAGGCAGCACAACCAATTGCTCATTCACTATATTTTATCTATTTTTGAAGAAAGGAAAGTTTGGAGGAAGATTGCGCCACTTGTCTATCTTTGGATTCAGGAGAGAATGGAGGCGCTGCCGGGTTTGACGGTATGGAGTCGGCAGCTGCCGGTTGATCCTCCAGGGCAGTGCCATGTCCCGAGGGACACACCTGACTGGAGAGCTGGTCGACGGGCGTCTCTTTTTGCTCAAATTCTGTCAATCCAGAATAATTCAGAAGTAAATATAAGAGAAAATGTTATGCAGTCAAGATTAGCTTTTCAAAGCTAGTCAAATAGTTTATATTCACTATACCAACAGGTAGAACAGCTTGTTCTTCAGGGATTGTTCTTTCTTTGGATGATGATTTGAGATATTTGGTGGACTTATATTCAAATCTATCCTAAAGGTGCAATGTTAAGATATAACAGCAGATCTCAAAGGTCTACAACTAAATGAAGACTCATATAATGCAGCAGAGTTAAAGAAGCTGTACTGCATGTGTTCAGTTGCCTGAGCAGTGCTTAATACCCACGCTAAGTCTCCGGTCTGAGTATTGATGCATGCAGGATTAGTATTAAAGCTAGGCTGTGCAGACTTATTGCAGCCGTAGCTTGTAAAACAATAATCCCTGCTGGTATCAAGACAATCACAACAAGGTCTAAAGGTAGCAGCAGATACAATAAAGAGACATAGTGCGCGGATGATTATAAAAGAAAAGAAGCTGCAGACTGAGCACTTATTGGATACTAAGTTGCAGAAGATTTTTCACCACGAGATTACGGTGACACTAAGTTTATTATAGTGTGTCGGAGCCAGCCAGCGAGGAGGCTGCGCGCTGCTCTGAAGGTGTAGCAGTGCAGCATGTCAAATCTTCGATTATCCCTGTGAATTATAGAGGCCAGGTTTCTGCCCCTCGTCTCAGGGCCCAAGACAAACAGAGCCACTACAAGCCAGTTCAGCCGGAACTCAACCATGTGCTGTGAGTGCAAATGAAAATGGCCCACGCAATGTGTTTTGAATGTTCCTCACTTCCCCTGAACGACCATTACGCCCACCTCACCCCAGGTTAATTCAGAAATAGAGAGGCCAATTGGCTATTTGGTGGTAATGATGTGACATAGTGGCCGTCCGTTCTCCCTAGGGACAGACTATAATCTGCATTTCTGGTATTTCAGCAACAAGCTCCGAAACAGAAATTGCCCCCTGTGGGGAAAAAAAGTTATTAAAGAAAAATGGGAAAATAAGGTAAAATATTATGCTATCTTTAATAACTACCGTACCATGTTGGCCTGAATGCAAGAGGGTGTTTCTAATATGTTTGAAAAAGTTAGAGTTGAGTTTATATTTTTAATTATTTTGCCAGCACCATTAACAGACGCAATATTAATATATCCAGTACTTTGGTTTGGGATCACATACATACAAACCAATGACAATCTGAGTTTTATTTTGTCAATTTAAAATGCAGGCATCAGCATGTAAGCATTGTAAATGCTCCAATCTCACAGAGCTGGTTTTATGGTATGGTTTTATAACCATATGCTTAGAAGAGGCAACATCAACTTATACTCCTGTTTTTCTATACCATTTTCTAACATCAAAAGGGAGGAAATAAGTAATAAAAAGTCAAACTGTCGTATTAAAAACTACTGAAAAAAATCATAATGGAGAAAAATGATGGCTTGAAAATGAACTGAAACAACTGCTGCAGTGTTTCTGCTGCAAAGAGTCAAATGTCAAGTCATTTAATCGTTCCTGATTACATAAAACAGAACTAGCAATTAACGTGTCAATATTAACAAAGCAGATAATAACTATAAATACTGACTGACTGATGAAAAACTTCAATATCAACATACAGCGTTTTTCTCTTGGACTTGTCTGTCCTTGAGTCTCTCCATGATGCTTGAGCCAATACCAACTTTTAGAGGCTGTTCCTGCAGACAGCTTGGCTGCTGGATGGCAGCATCACACTCCGGCCGCTTGTGAGATTGATATACTGTATGTGTACTGGCCAGGGTTGATAATACAGAGCGGTGCAGGTGAGGATCCATCACTGTCAAGAGCTCTCAATGGCTCTTCCAGATAGCAGGCTTTCGACTCTTTTTTTCTTTTTTTTTTTTGCAGGGAGGGTAACGGCTACATAGGCTGCTATCTCTTAGCCTTGACTGGTGTTGATTAAGCATCATCTGGTGTTAAATGTTATCTTCCTACAGTTTCCTTCAACTGTCCATCAGCAATCCAAAAAAGCTGCAACACACACCCATGTATTTCACTGAAATGATATCCCGCACATTTGCAGTTAACTTTACATCCATGTCTTCCCAACATGTCATCACCCCCCCCCCCCCCCCCCTGTGAGCAGTAATTTTATAAAAAAAAAATATATATATATATTGCAAGAAGAAATAGTGCCAACAAAGCATATTGCTAGACAAGAGAAACAAGTAGCACTTCCTAGTGCATGTTTGCAATAGCTGGTCTTTTGTTTGTGAATGCAAACACAAGTGCATTATGGTTTAATTGGATGTGACCAGGCACCGCTACAGGGAGCGGACAATTCATTAAGACATAACAGTCAGGCCCATGTAGTAAGCCATTTTCCCCACGGAGAGCAGGAAGCACACAGCAGAAAGAAAGACACTCCAGACAACATGTGACTCTTAAAGAGTCAAGTGTAGAATCTCTTAAGTCAGGAAACCCGAAGATATGATCAAAATGAAGGGAACATCAAGGCCTGTGCCTATTTCCTCTGTAATCTGTATTTGAGTGGTTTGTACCTCCTGGAATGAATCCAGTATCCCTTAAGCAAAGGGGGAATTCTAATAACTATTACAATAACAATTCTGACTCATCAGTTGTTTCCCATGGTGCATTTCTTTCGTGATTACACCAGCGAGCTCTAAGATGATAATATTCTTTGTTAATAAAGCGTGAGTGGACACCCAGTGATTTGAGGAGAATGACATTAATGTAATGCTACCCATAAGCCAAGGCCCACAGTATTTAATAATAGCATAACCCCAGCTGAGCATTTAGAGAACTTTTTGATAGGGCACCTGAGAGGCCAGAGTCCCCCACAGACCCTTCAACAGCATTACACTAATGATGATTAGCACTGACTCTACCCTCTAGGAGATAAGTGGGATACTGCAAGAAGACATACCCTCAATCTACAGAGCCAGTGTCACTGAATGATGTCATTGTGCTGGCATTTTGACCATGTGTGCACTACAAGACGGCTGCAAACTTATTTTCTTATTAAAGGCATCAACAGCTATCAGAGACCAGGGATTACGTGTACTCATAAGCAAACTGATTGCAAAGGTTATTGCATCAAGCTCTGTTTCATTTAGTATCCTCTCATCGTTGCAATCCTGTAGACAGCAGTCAGCAGACAATCTCTTAAAGAGACAGTGAAGCCTGAAATATGTTTCCCACCTCTGTTGGCTTATCTCTGGTTTTCCGTCAAACATATGCAAATAACCAAACATCCCTTTATTTTCTCTATCTATAAAAGCTCCAGCACTCAGTGGCATTCACATATGCATCACATGTTTTGAGGGTGCAGCGAGTTAACCATGCCCTTCATGGAAAACTGCACTTGAACAGAAGCTTGTGGGTTTTAGCTAGCAATATCAGGGGTGTATATTCACAAGAGCAACGCATTGTTGATGGATGCCAACAATCTTCTACAGCTCTGTGGATTCAAAAAGCTAAAAGTGAAGGATTTGATCCAATCCCTCTTGGAATTTGGCAAATCCACATAAGTGGTGAAGTTGAGGAGTCTCCTGTGCCTCCTGAAGGAAATGTGTAGAAAATGTGTGGTCCACTGACATAAAAAAATATGATTATAGGCACTTTAAATGTTGATATTGAAAGTAATAGGCACTTGCAATAAGTGAGTTTGACTGGATTTATGTGTGTCTAGTAACACCAAAGTGCCTTGACAATTACCTCTCATTGTTAGCAAGGCCTTTAAAAGGTCTCAGATGTATTTTTCTTATTATTTTGGATCCAATTGCCGTCATTACCGGCCCCTTCTACATTTTCTGGGGCACCACTTTTAACGAGCTTCAACGGTTACAGTGTGTTACTGCCCCCGCCAGTGTTAGTGTTGGCCATCTCCACCGGGGGAGCCAGCCGTATTAAAAATGTACATGTCCCAGTAATGTGAGGCTCTCAGGACATAAAAGCTTTCACTGAACTGCGTTCGCCATCAGAGTGGAGACAGAACAGCTGGACAATGATTAAAACGCTGACTATTCAAGGGTAAGAACAGTGAATGCACCGTCTCTTTTTACAGAGGCCAGACACGGCGTCTTTCTAAGTGTAGTGTCCTGAGACGGCGATGTCCTACCGCTAGTGCTCTCCATGGGAAGGTCGTCAGGTTGAATCAGGCTGAATGCATTGACATCTCCCAATGCACACGTTCCTGCATGCCTCATTCATCTCCCCACCTACATCACGGCGCATCTCTCTAATCCGATGACCTTTCTTTCTGTATGAATGCATTAGATAACAGCTAAACCAACAGTTAGTCTTGACTATTCTCTGCTTTTCAAGCTTTTATACGCCACTTTAAAGGTGAGCTTGCAACAGAATTTTACAGTACAATGTCTGTGAATGAATTTCGCCAGAAGTCATTACGGTATTGCCATTAACCTGCCCTGAAGCCTCGCTGATACAAAACCCACATTTAAAGCAATAGGCACAAGTAGACTCCCCACAAAAAGGATCTGGTATATAGTTAGCTGAACACATGATTGCAACAAGGTAAACTGTTATTGATTAAACTATTCAATCGGCATCTGCTTAGCATTAATGTCACATATCCAAACATCGAACTGTATCTAAAGCAGAAAATGTGCTGTGTGCATATCTCTGTAATACACTGCATTTTTAAATTGTCATCGTCATTAATATCAATTTACTTCCCTCCATGAAAAGGCCCGGAAAAAACTGGGCATCCATCTTATCAAGCCTGTTCCTTTCTGCCAATCTTTTTTGTCTCCTTGGTGGCAATTTATAACACCGCATGGCGCTGGGATATAATTACACTCTATTGTGTGATATTTCGCCTGCATTACATGCTCCTGCAACGGTTCAGGAACCATGCTGAGTCTGAGAGAAAACCATTTCGCCGGATCAATATTTATGATTGTATTATTTGTCAGCATCTTATACAACCGGTTGGAATGCTCGGAGAGAGGGGGGGAGCCGAGGACGGCCACTGATGTGGGGTCCTTCCTGAAGTCTAGAGCAAACTATCTGTGGGAGTTTGTCATTTCATAATATGAGCCGGAGCTCAAACAGCCCTCTAAATTGAAAGAAACACTTGACATTTTGCTTTGAATAGAGTTGATCTTTCTAAAAAAAGCTCCATATAAAAGCTTAAGGTTGACTTCAAAAAATACATCAACATTCCAGCCTTTTTTATGCTTTCATTTTATCCAGAAGCAATCATTTGAAAAATAAATATTTCAATGGTTTTACTTCTGAACAATGGAACTTATCAACACTTAGAAGGCACTGAAAAGTTTTTTCCCCTCAAGTCCTTGATACAGCCTGAGACATGTGTGCATTCACGTCTGTCTCAGTGAAACTGTGAAGGGAGGAAAAAAGGATATCAAATGAAATGATTTTGATTGTGTGTATAATTCTCCCCTCCTGAGATGTTTTAATATCCCTTTATCCAATCTGCTTAATCCAAAATGAGTTAAATCCAAAATGATTTTAAACTATATTTATAAAAGCTGATTAAGCCCTGATTAAAGGGTCATTTAAATGTACGACTATGCTTGATTTCAGCTATTATGTATGCTTTCCCTACAAATGACTCACTGAATATTGGAAATTCTGACACACATTTTAACTTTGCATGTCTTCTTTCTGCACGAAAACGTCTCAGCATCGTCTTCGCAGCTTCGTCTCCAGAACATTTAAAGCGTGTTTTCGTATCAATGAGGTTGCGTTTTGATTTGTTTGTACAGGCTGGAAACGTCCCGCGGGCCCCGAAGCGTCTGTTTTTGTTTTGTACCAACAACACATGGCACAGCAGCCTACATTCTGAACTATTCTCTTTGTTGTGATAGAAAACACAGAAACCATTTTTTTCCCTTTGTGACCTAAATGAGTCAATATCATCTTCTGTGCAGTAATCAGGTATTCCTAGATCGTAATGAAGATCTGTCAGCATGTTTGTTTAAGCTCATTTCCCAGTAGAAGCAACGTAAATCTCTTAAATTCATTAAAACATTTTGAAAAACGGAATTAGTTAGTTACACTAATTATTTTTTAGGAAGTCGATTCTTATAAGCACACGTACATTTCTAAATGGCATAAAAGTCATTATTTATAGTGTTTTCTGTTCCTTGGCAAGTATGATGGGCCGGCCCTATCGTGTGATCGGGCATACGTTTTGTGTTGCTCACACATTGTGACATCGGGGAAGTAATATGCTCCTGCAGACGCCTCGCCGCTCATACAGGACAGATAAAGATGATGTAGGACCCCTGTGATGGTTATCACTCTAATACACACCGGCACACAGTGGCACATGGGATTGCACGGGGGAGGAACGATCTACAGCAAGGTCTGTGGTGCTGCTCCCAGTGGTGAAACAATGCACTTATTTTCCTTCGGTTTCTAGGTCAGAAGACTCGAGGAGAAGACAGACTCGGCACAGTTAAGTGAGGCGAACGCTCGACTATTTAAGAGCATAATGACTGAATGTATCGCTTTAATCCGTCATGTGCTTAACGCCACGCTGTGCATTGTGAGTATTTCAAACGCGTATCAAGTTGAGACAATAATGAAATGAGTGAAAGTCACTTAGAAAAGCCATTTAAAGCGGATCTTACCTGCTGAGGCTCTCGCGGCGTCGTCTGTTTGACTCGCCTGCTGGACGCCGTGGTGGTGGTGATCTCCATGATGGACGTGGACGTCTCGGAGCGATTGGCCGTGGTGCTCGACTGCGGTGTGATGGAGGAGGGCGACTCCCCCACGAGCCGCACGCTGCCCGTGATTTTAATGTTGGCATCCCCCTCCGCGGCCATGTTGAACACCTTCAAGCCATTATAGTAGAGGCCCGAAAGCTGGCCCTGAAACGATCGACTCCGGTCTTTCTCCACGGCCCCGATCTGTATAGTGGTTTGGCTGTTGAAGATCGTAAGCTGCCGCCCTGTGGGAAAACAATGTTACATATATACAAGAATGTTGGACTGTGGACTCAGCCACTTTTACTGAACAGGAACAAAAAACATAACAGAAAGACAGATTATTTGCCCAGTGGCTAATGAGACCAATAAATTACAGGATGTAGAGGCAAAACCTTGTAATTTATTGCAGAAAATATGATGAGATGTCAATAAAAATAAAGTAAAAAGAAAGAGAAATCAAAACACAGGATTTGGAAAATCAATGCAGCTTTGCTAAAAGGGCAGACTAACCTAAACTACCAATTAAATCAGAAGTAGTAAGGTTATTGGAAGGCAATAGATTTAACAGCCTGTTGAAGAAATATAAAATAGCTATAGAATTTTATTTGCAGCAAATTGCCTGGGAATTAAGGTAATGTGTCTGCAATGATATATTTCTTTATGACTTTCCTATGCTATCTTGCACCTTTCCTTCAAACCTGATGATAAGGTGATGGTGAGATTCACATGGCAACCATGAAAGAAAAAGAAAATTATCTCAAATAGCTACAGGCTGTAAGAATTGGACTTTTCTTGAGCGCAATCTCACAGGAAGCAGGACACACATCAGGAAATGTGAAACTATTCATCCTTTTTAGCAAAAGCAACCAAGGGAAATTAACTCAGAACGGATATGGACTCATGGAAAACCTAAAAATATTTTATGACAGCACTTTCATAAAGGCGAAAACAGAAAACAAACAAACAGAACATAAAAATGATAGGGCTCATTTCACATTGAAAGTGAAAAATAAGAATTGGGTATCGAACTATAAAAAACAAAGCATGCACTCAGTTTGTTTTATATTACAGTTCCTTGATCTAATGCCCTATACATATTTACAATGTCTGTTAAAGGGACTCAGAATTCTGAAGCCAATTCATATTGCTCTCTATTTATCATTGCTAACAGTTTAGTCAGAATAGATCAAATGACACCAAGTACTGTACTGTACTTTAAATCGTTCAAAAGTGTTTCAAATAACACTTCTAATGAATGACTAAACAAGAACGTTTAAATGTATCATTTAGATGTTTACAGCAAAATGCTAGAGTAATTTATAGACATTTTAACATGCTGATATTACTTCAGTAAGTGGATTTAAATTCATATTTACAGTCCCTTTAACCTTAAGTTGACAATAAACACGTATTAAAACAGCTGACATCTATAAAATAAATACATTATTATGAAAAGTATGAAACACTACAAACTAAATTTAACTGTTCAAATCATTTTATGTTTAACGTTTTACTGAACATTTATTTTTTAAGGTTTATTATTTACAAAATATTGCTACAACTGGTTATGATCAAATTATTTTATTTGAAATTTTAATCAGTGATTTTACCTTTGTCGAGTAGCCATTCGTCAACTACTCGACCAAGTCGGAATGGGATTCGCTGTCTAGCAATCGCCAGGCGTTCGTTATCATTGTTGCCTTTAAAGTTTAAAGAGACATTTCAGTGGTTACAATCTGTAGGGTCAAAGGTTAAAGGTTCATACTTAATGCTGAAGCTGTACAACTGCAAACCGTTTTTTTATATATTTAAAAAAGTTTTGAATATTTAAAAAAAACAATATTTACTGAAACATTTTATTTTATTTTAGCCAACAAATTAGGCCTATATTAATTGAAAATAAGTGGACCAGCACGCAAATGTTTCATCTAGGTTAATAGACCTATGTTATCAACCAACCCACATCACATATTTATACACTTCCATTACAAAATCTTTACTCACAAATTCCCATCCCCGTTGTCTTTTTAACTGGCTTTTAAACTAGTTATATCCATCCTCAAAAATAACATCATTTAAATTTATTGTTGAATGGTTTAAAGGACAATTTAACTTTAACATATTACAAATGCCCACCCCATTTATACATAGCCTAATTGACAATAAATACTCATTAACAGTATACATTCAGAGTATCTGGTCAGAGAGAAATCAGAAGACAATGTCAAAGGAGGCACATACACAGTCAAATCTTCAATAAGACGGCTTTGACAAAAGTTATGAGTCAAAAGGAAGGAAATCCAAATATTGCAAATTTTACTGACATCTGGGTCAATGGAAGCGGTTTTCCGACGTATTCGGAAAAAGAGCCAAAGTCAGGAGACAGAAGGAGCTCCTACAGAAAAACTCCACTCTGAGATTGGAGGGGCACTTCGGCATTAATGAGGGCAAACTCTGCATCACCCTTTTGTCAAGGCCAATAACCTCTCCAGAACAGAAGACTTTCAGCAAAGTGGCACTGTCTCACAGAGCTTTCCCCCCGGTATTGTCTGCAGAGATTGAATTCAGTCAGCTCCATTCTTCCGGCAGATTGACAATGTTTGTCCCATCAACTATATTAATTCAGTTCTGGCAGATAAAAGATCCGGTCGCTCACAATGATTCGGCGGAGAATAGCTTGGGAGGGGAAAGAGTTGTGGAGACATGAAGGGAAAAGGAGGCAACTTTGTAACAGATGCACAGTTTGGTCTGATGAAAGGTCTTAGAGGTAAGAAGGCGCATAAAAAAAGAAGACATTTTTTAATCGCATCAGCTTGAATTACTGTAGGGGATCAGCTACCAGAAAAGGGTTTAAAGCTTGTCTACACAGCTAAAGGAATTTGGCTGCGGTTGATTGTGCCCGGTTGGAGCACAAAGGCTTGTGAAGGAGATTTAGTGGAAACACTTCTCCCTCAACATCGACGCAGACGGATACATTCAGAATTACACAGAAAAGAAAGTCACACAGGGACACTGTGTATATTATTTGATTTGGATCTCGGAATGTTATTTAGCGAGACACATTTCTGAAGCATGGCCCAGGTTATCTGATGCGACGCCGCACATTCGGGACACGTACTGAACCTATTTTTCCACATTTCTATACTTAATCAGGCCACTTTAAATGGAGCACCTTGCTTGATGCTCATGAGAGTGCAACGCAAAACTCAGCGTTTAAAAGAAACCTCCACACGGAAGTCGTCCTCAACACAAATTTGTCCAGAGTTTTTTGAAATGACATGTAAAAGTACTTCCTCTCAGTCTGACAACGACGAGGTTGGTGGCGTTCTGTGCGTTCTCATCAAATCCCAAGAAGAGACAGGAAAATAACAGTGCGTTTGTCCTCCACACAAATCTGAAGACTAAATGATTTCCTCACAAAATTGGGCACTGTGGGTTTTTAGCAAACATCACTCAAACATGACAAAAAAGTGCATTCATTGGGGCCTATTTTCATCTGCAGATTAATACAGTGAGTGCTTTAGTGAGTATTTACGCCGGCGTCTGTGGGATCGATTAAAATAAGTCAATTAAACCGCGGAGCAGTACAGTTCATGGTAATGAAGGAATGTGTCAGCCGGTGCAACGGTGTAGCTGATTGACGCGTCTTTAATCGTTTCCACACAACAACTGAGCTCCGCGGCCTGCAAGTGTAAATCGCAAACAGGCTGTAGATCCTCGTCGGTACAATTCATTGCTGTTTCTTGCTCATTTCCTGGGATTTGTTAACAAGAAGAACAATCAGCAGTTCAGCAAACCAAAAACTTCTATGGTTGCGCAGCATCATCGAAACGTAGAATTACTGAAAATTATATTTAATGTATTCTTTGGCTCGAAAGTCCCTAAGCTTCCTCCAGGTAGGTGGATGTGAAACACACGAGCCTCCAGTTGCTTTCAGCTTATGTAACGTCTAGCGTTCTGCCTGCTGCTGAACACACACTGCGTTTCCCTTTCTGCAAAGCTCCAGGAGCTCTGCACCACCTAATTCTCCTCAGCACCGCGCGGGAAGCATCGCACGCAAACAAATGAATACACAAAACAAGCGCACGCACAGCTATACTTCTTTATATTTGGAATATGTTGAATGAATAATCCATTAATTGCTGTTGTCGTGGAGCTTTCGTGGGCTTTTTAATTCCCGTCACCTCCGTTCGTCAGTCACGGGGCGTTAGTTCTGTCACCTCCCTGTTTCCTGCTGCTGTGGAGAGGTCAGCATCCGACTGGGCTCTGGAGAACAGTTAGCCTACAGCTGTTGGGAGGACGGCGAGGACGACGAAGAAGCACTTCCCCTCATTTATTCATTTTGAATTTATATGGATTTCATCACACGCATGCTTGCTTGGTTCCTTGACAGCCTGGATGTATCTCCATCTTTTGCATTTCTCTACATGCTGCTATCAACATGACAATTTGAACCACCAAGAGAAAGACAAACGGACAGGTGCACACACACAGCGAACACACGCTTTTCCTCGCACGGGGCGCAGCGGTGCCCAAATCCTCCACGTTTGTGCAAAACCATGCTCCGTTTTCAAAGGCGGCGGCGCTTTATCCGCTCGGCTCTGCACCCCGCGGTACGCCGAGTCTATCGCTAAGTCTATGCTTACGCCGAGGTTAATTAAGTGTGGATATAATCAAGGTCTGATCATGTATTGATCCCCACTGTGGGACACCGGAGTGTTAAACAATGCTATCCCCTGGGCTTTGATGCAGCGGCAGAGCCCATTCATCCTGCCTGCAGGCGGAGCCTGTGACTGCTGCTGAGTGGTGATTTGGTGTGGTGCGGGACGGCCGGGCTTATCTCCTCCGCCAGACAGCAGCGATTCGGCTGAGCCGTCCCAACTGACCCGCTTTGCCCTCACTCACTTGTTTTCTTTTTTGTTAATAAAGTGGTCAGATAAGGTGGGGGCTTTATCTCATTACAAGCCCTTGGACACTCGCCACATTAAATGAACAAATATGCAAATGCTTCCTCTGTTCATGGAGCCGGGAGAATTAAAGAAGGAGGAACCTACACAAATCTCACTATTATTTTTATGATTCTGTTCCCCTTTTCTCCCCCTCTACTCTGGCTGTGGCAGCCATTGCACCATTTTTTTTTTAAATGCATGCTCAGTGATGACTGCTTGCACAATAGGCTGAATAGGCTCATGTATAGAAGAGAGATGAAACCAGAGCAGATAGGACAGAGCCCTGTTGGATGAAGCAAACCCTCCTCCCCTGATATCCAGAAAATCAGACTCCACACCGCAAGGTGGAAAAAGCAGGACAGAGGGCGCCATCGACGGCGGGGGATGGACAGATAGGGTAAAAAGGACAGAGAAAGAGAAATGAGAGCTGAGGGGAATGAAGGGAGAGACAGAGAGCTCTGTAAGTGCACCACGCTCTGATAACAGTAAAAGAATAAGGCCGGGGACTTCTCCATTATCTATGTTCATTGGGTGCTCTGATAGGATGCTGCCCTGCAGCCTGCGGGCCTTGCCTCGCCATTGTGATGGTATTACTTCCATGGCCAAGACTCGGGGAAGAGAGGCTGAGTTTTTTGTTCCTGCCCAGCCTTTTGTGTGTGGTACGGCATGAAAGCAGGGCGAGATTAAAGGAAAAGGGGACCTAGCTACAACAAATACAAGGCTAGATATGTGTTTTGCATTTTAGATTCTAATAATTGTGCTAAAGACTTTTAATGGCCCATAAGTATACAGCGGTACGAGACTCTTTTTAATGAGATTACGATGGCACCAATGCAGGCCCCGGTGAAGCAATTATTTCCTCGCTTTGAGAACGATTGCTCCCTCCCATATAATCTCCTCCTCTCCGTCATTCTCACTCTCCAGCCATCATTTTTATCTTTGCTGTCTCCTGTTATTATAATCGCTGTTGTTCTGTGAGTGGCCTAAGAGTGGCTGAGGGCTGCTATTATGAGTGCGTTAGAGGCAAACATGGATACTAATCAAACTACAGGCGAGCTGAGAGAATAATGGCTCTGTGTGCTGGGGGTGAGAGGAGGAACTGCGCAGTAATTGTGATTGGATGTAATTAGTCTGCAACGGGCCTAATAAGGTAGCTGGACTTGGCGTTGTCACTGATGCATGATTGGTGGTGATGAGATTGGTCACTTTGCCCCCGCGGCAAATGTAACTCAGCATTTATCATACAAGGGATTTATCCTACATCATTATCTCGCTCCTAAATCTCACAATACATTGACCAAGATTTCAAAACACAGAGATTTCTGCGCCCTCACAATATGTTAATCACGAATATTAAAATATACTGCAGTGCTTTTTCATTGCCAGGCAATGGATCGCCCAATTAATTATTAACCTTAAAAGCTACTTCATGTAAGTGATTTTACTGATAACAAAGTGGTTAATTTTCTATTGAGCCGAAGCGAAGCCCATCAGATTTCCCTCTGCAGTATTAAACGCTTCAATAAGTGACACTTAAAATCCCATCGACGACAGGGTCGCTTCTTTGTGTATAAACCAAAAGGCGCGTGTACCAACTTCCTATCTAGGCTACGCGCGGCACATTTGCAAGTATCATTGGCGTCCCGGGGACCGGGGGTATTTGTTGTTTGAAGATTGAGATCGCAGCATCCAGACATTTAACCCCGCTGTGCATTCTGCCATGTCCACAACATGTCAAAAGCCATTAGCTTCCCTTTTCCACCTGAGGCGAGCAGCGGGGATTGAGTCCATGTCGTAAAAACCTTCTTTCATTTGGATGAATGCACTGGTCATTGCTAAAAAGGTCAGCAAACATTATGCAAAAAGGGGGACAGACAGGTTGTCTCCCGTTTTGTCCTGCTGCCCGGTCGTTATTATGCACGCTCACAGTCTAACACATGTTTGGGATTTGGGGGGCTGCAGGTCTTTCCTCTCGTGGACTGAGCATTACCACACAGTCACACTCCTTTAGAACTCTATAGGTTTTGTCAAAGCCTTTAAGCAGTTAAAAAGTTAACAGTTTCAACAACACAAGCAGAGAGCCATCATACTACTAACATCTTGACATTCTACAGAAACATACCAGTGTTGCTGAGTTGTTTTCCATTCCGACAGCAGATTACCTCATTTTTTCCCCACTAAAAAAAATCTCCACTCTCCAGAGACAAAATTTAAGTAAGAAAAAAAAGAAAAAAAAAGAGTGCCAGTGCAAATATTCCTGTCATATAAACTAGAACTTATAACATATATTCAACTTTTTTCAATTACTAAATAGTCATTACACAGGCCAGTAATAAGGGAATTAATCTCCTTTAGTCATGTAAAAGAAAGTGCTACATGAATGAAAATAATAAGAATTAGTAGTACTGATTGCAAAGAAAATAATTACAGCTTCATTTCTGTCCATGAGTAATTGTGGTGTCTGCAGTGAAAATGAATCACGTGTAAGTGCACCATCAGTGGTAAACGTATCCGATCATCCGGTATCTAATTTTGAGTGAGCAACAGATTAAATCCGGCATTCATTTCGTTTGACCGTCTTATTACGTCTGTCTGTCCCGTTTCCTTCATTCAATCAATCTTTCCGTATTGGCAGAGGAATAAATATTGCACTGGCACACAATTACCTGCCACGGTAAAAGTGGTAATTTGTCTATAAACAGTCTATTGATTGGCTGTATTGTGAGCATAAACTGTAGGTGGATTGTTTATGTATATGGGGAATATAATGCAGATGTGCAGACAGGGTGGGTGGTTGACCTTTACTACGGCTTATATTTGAGACTATGGGAGCGCTTGAGTGCAATCCATTTACATCGAGCGGGGCTGTTTGACAGCAATGTACAGCGATCATCATCGACATGAGAAAAAAACTCAACAACACTTGTATAATCGGTAACGGCTGCTGGAAACAGAAAAATAAAAAGCAATTAAAGCACATGCCAAGTCAACTCAAAACATCCTAACAGACGAGGCTTTACTAGTTGTAGCTGCTTAATCATAAACACGTAATTGAAGGCAGAGTGGGTGACTCACCTGTGGGGTAGCGCTCAATGACTGGCAGGTCATCCACCTGAAGAGTGGCATTACCCCCACTCCTCGTAAACTTCACTATATGGTACTTTCCGTCATTTACAAACTTTGACGTCTCCTCTATATTAATGTCATCTGTTCCGACATTAAACACAACGGCGATGTTTCCTTTTTCCTGAAAAAGACAAGAACACAGGAAAGAAAAGCTCTTAGTGACATCAAACAATGCTGTTTAAGTGTGCTCAGTGTTGCCAAGGGACTGAAGGGAAATAATGGATTCCTTTGGCTGATTTTTGGGACAGCGGAGGAGGCTCCTCAGTGATTGAGGGTTATTTCTTGAGCACGTCATTAGGCATAATCCTATAGCAGGTGCAACCTTCACTTCATTCTGCATCGTGACAAAGCAGAATGGCTGTAAAATAAAATGTCTCAGAACTGGTGATGTGTCATATCAAGTGCCAGTGATATCTCTTAGTCCCATAAAGAACAGCTGGAACATTTCGTAAACAAGTCAAATGTGTTCTACTGTGTGATTTGTTAGCTATATGATATATATTCTCCTTTAAAATAGTTTGAGTCTGGAATGATTGTTTGTGCTTTTTGTTATAATCGCAAAATTATTATTAAAAAGAAATCAGTTCAGCATGGCAACACCAAATAAGTATTAGACATTCTCATAATACATCCATAACCATTTATAAATATTTTGATTTGATAATTTATAAACAGAGGAAACAACTATTCTAGAGAGGTTTTGCCTGTGTTGATGATAAAATTTTAATTTCTGGTAAGAGTATAAAAGGCAATGGTGATTTATTACAATATAACAGCATCTAAATGGAATAACTATTCAATTTTACAAACTTTTCCCCCCACAAACTATGTTTGTATACAGCAGCTTTTTCGGCCAATGGGGTCCACTAGATTCTCAACAAACTGCATGGCTGTTTTGTTATGTTTAATAACAATTAGCTGTTTTAATGTGACCAGAAAGGCGGTTAAATTGTGCACTTTTGACTCTTATTAACGAGAAAATGGGATGAAATTGTACATGATTAGAGTGGCTTTTGTTCTCCATGGTGTTGCTGTGGTCCTATGGCGTTCACATCTGTCACCCCCTACAGTCACATATATAGAGGCATATGCTCTCATTTTTTGCTGTGTGTGATATTATAGCTAATGCAGTAAAACATGCTGGGATGACCACGAGGCAGATTACTGTATGGATCATCGTCATGGATTGGCAGCCATACTTTATATATGCTATTGAATGTGGTATGAAAAAAACAGAAAAATAAACATTTTAACAGCAATGTATACTGTCCATTTAGCCCTTTATTGTTTTCATGACACTAGTTCGATAAATTATATAGTTAGTGGTTAAGAGTATCCCCTCGAGCTCCAGTACTCAATGTTACTGTTATGGGCTTTTGTGTGATGCTGCCATCTGCTTCTTTAAAAGTGCAATCTATTTTTATTTCATCTTTGCTTCAGCCATTCATCCATCTCACACACAGACACAAACACACAATCTTCTCTGCCACCTTTTCAGAGAATGCTGTACACACCCTTACCATCAATTTAAAAAAAACAACAACAAAAAACAATGCAGCTTCGGAGCTTGCCGAGAGGATATCACTGAATCTGAGCAGTTTGTGCGAGACTGAATGGTCAAACTGCAGCGTAACGCCGTTCATTACCCGGAGAGTGTAAAAACATAGGCACGGAAACATTAAGAGAGTGTCTTAAAAAAGGAGGTTTGAACCCAGCTTAGCCTCAGTCTCCCGGGTTCACGTGCTATGGGTATCTGCTTTAATAACCTCCTTCAACGGTAAATGATCGCAGTTCCTGAATCACGCCGCTTAATGCGGCTAAGACGCTGGCGCAGCCTCGCTCTCTCTGCTTATGAGCCGCAGTGAAAGGAGCATCTGGTTGGAGGCTCAAACTACTGTAGCAGCGCAGCACTCTGCATGTCATTATCCAGTCAGCACCACCGATACTACACTACATCTCCATCTCGCTCGCAGACTCTCCCATATGCAAACAGACACACACACACCCACACACACACACACACACACACCCCACACACACACCCACAGAGCCTCCGTTCCCTTTAAAGTGCAGAATGAGTCGAGCATGTCTCAAGAGCCAGAAGCTAAAGTGCAATTAAAACCATTTGTAATGTGTCACACTACGTTACCAAAACTAGGACAATTGTATGCTTTGTAATGTAATTCCAACAGATTATATAATCTGATGCATTTAAACTACAGCAACCAACATCATTTACTGATTCCTTGTGGGCATTAACACAAAAAAAAGAAAAGCAGATGGCAACAGTGAGAGCCGATCACATCAGGTTGTCTGAACTGAATGGGCGAGCAGAAGATCCGTGGACGCCGGTGTCGTAGTGAAACTCATGTGAAGGGATTCGCCCTCTTGTCTGGAAACCCTTCAGCGGGATCCAGCAGCTCCTCAGGCGGACTAAATGCAGTAAGAGGCGGCGGATACCACAAGCATATATTCTAATATGTAACCCAAGTCCAAAATCTATGATTCCAACAGGGAATCTTCTTTCAAGGACTACCACATACTGAGCACATTAAGTCAAAACTTTTTAGTACCATTGCGCCTGGAAAAAAAAGCTGGAAGAGACAGGAAAAAAAAAAGAAAAAAGAAAAGGTTTAGTGGAGGGACCAACCCAATTAAAATCCTGCTTTTAATAGCCTCCTTCAATTGACTTTTAATGTTCCCCATGGTCTCGTTAATAAATTTACTGCATTTAGTCACAAACTGCCAACTCAAATTTCCATAGCATAAAAAGAAAAGCCTATTTCACAGTCTTGAAAGAGATGCAGAGGTAGATAAAAGCGGGTGACAGACAAAGGACAAAAAGCAAACCGTTTAGGAAGTCAGATACCAGATGAAAGATAAGAGCTAAATCTTCAGGCTGAGGGAAACACAAAGTTACATCTCGGTCATGCTTAAAGCCCCGTGTTTCTCCCAGATTAACGTGATTAACTCTGGCTGTTATTGCCTCTTGCCCTCTGAGATAGGCCTGGTTTTTGCTTTTAATTCCAATATCCCCCCCCAAATTATAATCCAATCCATTTTAGCATTTCTTGAAATTCGATCTACTTAGACATGTCTTTTCTCACTGAGAGGAGCCTAATCCCGGAGCTCTAATAGAGTGCAGACTTATGTAAGGGAGTGATTGATAGCTGCTTACATAAAACCAATCCAGTACACCCTGTACAATTTTAGGGCTGCTCACTTTGGAAGTGCTGCTCCCCCTCAGGCTGCCCCTGTGGGAGCGTACTGTCCATACCACACCCGAAGAGCTCAGCCCTGCCTGACACTCCGCACGCTGCCTTGATTAATTGCTCATCAAGCTGCAATAGAGTTTAATTAACTGATGAAGTTGATCCACCATTCTCCTCTAATCTGCTCTTTTTTTTATGCTTCTCATCCTTGCAGCTGGAGGGTGGAGTAGCTGCCGCAATACTCAGGGTGTCACTTTCTCGTTAAAACTCCCCATCTGTCCTCATTATACGACCATAGATACTTGTTTTACTAGCTATAAAGCTGCAAAACAGCCTCCGCAGACCAAGTGCTTTTTTTCCCCCTGTAATTATTAGCAGCACTGAGTAGCATGATTTTTTTCTTCTTCTTCCAATCTGTCAACAAAACCACATCTGAACAAATATGTTCAAGTCGGAGAGCATTCCCTTAATGGCAGCTTAGGTTGTAACACGAGAGAAAATGTACTTCATAACAGCAGCATAAATAATAAATCAATTAATAAATAAACCATTGCGTCTTTATGTTTTTTGTTTAAATGATATGGTATGTTCATAAGCTGCTTGAGGCTGAAACAAACCCGAGTGTAGAAGAGACACCGAGTTGAAATGAGCCACAGTGGAGCGAGCATATTTCTCCAGCCCACGTAGAGGAGACGGAAAAGGACAAGACAAAAACAAAAACCAAAAAAGGAAGTGAGAAGTGCTATTAGAGATTGTGTCGAAACCTCCTCTCCAGTCTTTGCAAAGAAAAAAAAAAATAAATAAAAAATGAGCACCACTGTGTAGGCTGTAATGCTTTGCTTGTTTATGAGTCATTCGTGTTGACAACCATTGTGTACCCGTCACATTTCATATCTCACCAGCCCGACGCCACGGGACGGTAACACGTATCCCTCCGGTGTACGTGTCTGTGGGGGGGGTCCGTCGGCAGGAGGAGGAGGACCTCCGTCATCCCTCTGTGTGTGCGTTACATGTTGAGGGGGTATTACGCTCTCGCTGTAGAAGCTAAATATCTTAATGTAGCTCGGGTCGGCAGACTGCTCCGTTCACCTTATCTTTTAATTACCTCTGACAGTGTTCCGCTTCTCCTTTTTTTTTTTTTTAGCAAAGCTTAGTTAATAAAATTACAGACGTAATGGAATAATTAGAAGAACCCCCGACACCCCCCCAGCAGCATGTGGTCCATCAACTGTACATTATGCCGTAATTCATCTCCGACCTGCAATTATGGGTTGGCAAACACGTTTATGCAGCCGCTCAGAAATAGTGAATTCAAAACAAACCGAAGGGCAGGAGAGAAGGACTTCTGAGGGGTTGAAGAGAATCAAATTTCACCCTCAGAAAAGGAGCACCACGCGATACATTAAGTCCCTAATATCCCGAGCAGCTTAATCGCGTTATGGACTGTGACAAAACTACAGTATATCGTCCTTATAAGGAACCATTTCATTTCACACTAGTGGAAAAAGAGTCCTTTTGACTAACAATACAAAAATGTATACATGCAGTACTTACATATACTGTGTCACAAAACAAAACTCTCCGATACACACTTTCCCCAGAGTTCCCAGCTTTTTTCCCAGGTTCGTTATCGCCGTCTGACATTTAGATGCCATCACGTTGATGAACGCGGCCGTGTTTCGGCAAACGCGTTAACATTCCATTGTTGCACGCGCAGGTGAGCAACAAGCCCCTTAAACAGACAGACCTTGACATCAACTGGGCACATAAAATTGATTTACAAGCATGTGGAGGATACTGTATACCTTTCAACATCTTTATCAGCCCTTAAATCAGCTGTAAAATGTTGGATGTTTGACCATGTGGTTTACTTCCCTACTGAAGCGCCATTCAGGATATTACTCGGCACTATTTGATATTAAACCCGACGTCAGAGTCGGATCGGCGAGGCTTGTTTTACAAGGGCATAACTGCCAGGACGAGCTACTGCTTCTCTTTGTTACCGGCACTATTTACTGTGAGAGCACTCAGAGACATTACTTACAAAACTACGTCCACGGACAAAGTTGTTCAAACAGGTTTCCCATCCCCGTTCATTTTGGCTGTATCGCCTCAAAGCGTTTCCATTGTGGCGAGGTATAAGGGTGCTTCATGGGACCTCGGCTGGTTTCAAAATCAAGTCCGCCGGCTAAAGTGCCTAATTACCTGTGAAGTTGGCTTGAAATTGTTTCCATTGCTAGGAGTCTCCTTTAAGTAGTTTTCTGTAGGCAAGCTTCATCAAATACATCAAGTTAATAAATCATCAAGTCAGCCGCAGCGACAGTTTAAAGGAGGGCGCTAACAGGAGGCACACTCCCACGGCAGCGTTAGAACATAAAAACATTCATTTACGCTCAGGTATAATGCAGCAGCACCTTCTTTGTGGGGTATTGTAGAGAAAACATACGTCACCAGAGTGTTCTTACAGGAGGATTAGAATAAAAACACAATGTTCTCCTCATTAGCGATACAGCAGCACTGGAGTTCATGAGTTCATCTTCGGTTGAAAGTGACAGTAATGGGAGCTGGACAGTGGTACTTTGGAAAAGGCACCGCTCTTTTTTTCTTTTCTTTTTCATTCTTCCTGAAATGACATTTTGCTGTCCGTCTACGCCTTTTCTCTGGCTGCGTCTTTGGCCCGCCTGTGACACATTCCATCAAGAGAGGTCAACAGATATCTGAAATTTCGTTCTCTCCCTCTTCTGTCTCGCTCAAAGAAATCAATTCAGGTTTCAGGTGATTCTCCTGTCCGTCCACTTGTGACAGCTGGCTCACAGTCGGGGTGAGTTGACCTTCGTCTCTGTCCTCTCTGCCAGGACTTCCTGCGTCCCCCCTGAGCATACTGAAGGGCCAGCTCACTCCATCTCTACGATTCATATGGCTTTCTGGCTTAAAAAAAAAAAATCAGCTATAATGGTTATGGTCTCCTACACCCTACTATAGCCCTGACTGCACATTATGTGGATACCATAGCATATTATTACTGCTATTATTACCGCTATTATTACTTCTATCCATACAGTAAAGACTTCCATCCATCCATCCATCCATCCATCCATCCATCCATCCATCCGTCTCATCCATCCGCTTATCCTGTATTCAGGGTCGCGGGGGGTCGATCCCAGCTATCATTGGGCGAAGGCATGGTACACCCTGGACAGGTCGCCAGTCTATCACAGGGCATAGAGACAGACAACCTGTGGGAGGAAGCCGCAGAACCCGGAGAGAACCCACGCTTACACGGGGAGAACATGCAAACTCCACACAGAAGGAACCCGAACCCGGGAATCGAACCCTCTACCCACTACACCACCGTGCAGCCCACAGTACAGACCTGCATAGTATATTTACCAGACTCTATCACTGCTGTCACCTCTACCTACCCTGTAAATCGCATGTTCATACTCTGAAATATGTAAATACTCTATAATTGCATCTCTGGTTAGATACTAACCTGCACTTCACTGTCTGCGTACTGTAAACAATGACAATAAAGTTGAATTTAATCCAAGTATGAAATGGAAAAGGCCGAGGTAGAGCTGGGGACATATGCCTGAAGGCAGGGGACGTATGCTATGACTGGCCCCGGGACTCCCAACATGATAGGGATCCACATCGGGACATCGGGTTGCGTCTGCTCAGATTATCTCCAGCAGGAGGAGAGAAACAGCTGAGTTATTCCTGCGCGTCAGAATGTATACTTTACATTTACGCCGACGGCCCGTTCTGTTCCTTTGTTTCGGTGAGATCACTTCTCATTAATATGCAGTTCTCTCTCGTTCTACTGAAATCTGCTCCGCTGTGTTTTCCCACCGTATCGGCTCCTCGTGGAATTACGTGACAGGTTCTCTAATCTTGTGAAAAGGTGTCACACACATTTCACCCCAGCGATGCCGAATAACAATCTTAACACCGCTCACATAAATGATGTCACGATTCTATAATTATGGCATTGTGTTTTTCAATTTAGAAACGTGTAATTATTTGGGTGACTGATATAACAATTAATTCATAACACGCAAAATGTGTCATCCTGGCGGGCATAGAAGATTCATCAATGGATTTGAGGTCATAAATCTGTAAATATGAGCATAATAGGGCATAACGGAGTAGAACCACGGCCTACTTTCTTGAAGAGCAGACATTCTTTCTGGCATTTAAACTCTCAAAACGGCTCTCAGCTTCCTCACAGCTCCACTTTTGGCTCAGTTTGAGATAAAAAAAAAAAAAGAACGTCTAGAACTAATGCAAGCAGCACAACTCCAGGCTCTCCTTGCAACACATCAGTCATACTGGTGGACTAAAATAAATGGACTCACGCTATGAAATAAGAACTTTTAAATCACTATATGTATAGTTTATTATGGGAAGGCACTGCTTGTTTTTTTTTAACTGCAGCACAGAAGTGTAACAAATTCATGGATGACATTTGAACGGAATAATATGGTGATAAAGTGATATAGTGGTTAAAGCAGAAAACATTTTTCATAAGAATGTGGATCGACTTTGCAACTTTAGAGCATTTTATAGTAGTGTTTCACAATCAAATGAAGACAAATATACAAATATGTATTTAAATACTTCTGGATGGACATGTTAGCATAAAATCAATTCTCCTGCAGTTTCACAATAAAAGCCTTCCTTTGTAACACCTTGCTGTTTATAGGGCAGCTACGTGGCTTTTATTATGAAGACATTTCAGGCCCATTGAATATGCAGAAGTATTTCAGTTACTTATTTATTAATGTGTTCCTCAGTACAAGCTGGCTTCAATCTACATGTGTCTGTTGTTGGGAGATCCATTAAATTATTACATGAGAGAAACGTAAATTGCATCTCGTTGTAAGAGGTTTACTGCGGGAGTTAATAACAACACAACGATTGCAGCAATAGTAGTGTTTTCACCACATGCCAGAGGACTAAAGTGACAGGGAACACATACATTGGCATTCAGACAGGTCTGTTATCTTTTTCTGTAACCCGTTGTGCATTCATGTCCATAATCATCCACATAAAGAGATGGCCAAGATGTTTCTTAAGTGCAAAGGAACGCGTTGCACAATATTTCCTCATTTGTTGGCCTTTTGCAACTCTAATTCCAATTATTTACTCTCAAGCTCTCAATGGAAATACATGAATTCACTCATCAGGAGCTGTATAGCTTTTATATTATGGCCTGAGTAAGAATCTTGAATTAAGAGGATTTATTGAACAACATACAATAAATGAGTGATATTTTCAGATACTTTCTGCCTTCCCTGCCTCCAGTGTTGTTCAGTGAGGACGGAACATGGGATTCACTATTGGGGTCAGAAGTGGAAAAGGTTTGAGAAGGTTTCACCACATCACAGCAAAGCTGCACACCACTCTGCTTCTAAAAGAACCGTTTCATCCAAACCTCAAAATTCTGGATGTTCCCCATGATACTCCATTTCTACCTCTGCAACTAAAATAGCCACGTGTTTTTTTGAAGAGGAAGAAGGAAAGTTTCTTCGGGTAAAAATAACACGGACCTGTGAATCAACACCACAGCCCCCATACTGTAGATCCACGTTCTACTTTAGGCACTTCTAAAAAAAGGATGTTGGATTTAGAGCAGTGGGTGTCTTCCACAGTCTTGAGAAACCACCAATAATTTGAAAATTAACGCAGTGTTGCATTTGGCACCAGGAGCGAGAAACTACCGCCTCTTACATGTTACTGCCTCTAATTTCTAGGAAAGTACGTAAAAGAAATAGGCTGTCATTCCATAACTTGGCGCTGTTTGTCGTGTAGGGACATTTATGAGAGTGAGTCATTTGTCAGCTTTTCATATTCAATAGAATAATTTCCCGGCCCCTTGCTGCTGCTAAGAAAATCACAAACGATTTGCTATTCATTGGGCGAACTGTCTGTAAACACAATCTGTAGCTGCAACAAACAAAAGGATTAGTAATAGAGGTTTGGGGTTATTAAGGTTGTTGCTATTGTGAGGGAAGGTAGAAATGCAGTTATGGCAATTGTCATAAGTGTAGCACTCACAAGAGAAACGTATCCTTAGTGTAATTCTGCATACTGAATATCTGCTGTTTGGCCAATGTTCAAACTCAGAATTTAGATGGAGAGCAACAGCGCCGACGCCATCTCATAATGAAAAACATGATGGACATGTGCTGTAAAAACAAGAGCCATTAACTAGTTCCTAGATGTCCACAGCTGCAACGGCCAAATGGCACACCCTGCAAGTTACCCAGAGGAAGAACAGAAATACATTACCAAACACCCATAAATGTACATTGCCAATGGCTGCCATTTAACTGGGTTTATGTGTTGGGGAGCCTTTCTTCCTTTAAGACAACGCTGGAGTACTTGTTTCTAATACTTCCACAGAACTGGGAGAGTGCCAAGCTTTAAAATTGCCACCATCAATCAAGAGGTTTTCAAGGATGCAACAAGCAATTTCATGGATGACTTTTTTCAACTTCTCCGACATTATTCCCCATCAGCCCCATCTATTCGTTCCTTTTATTCAGCCCCACTTTCTCTTTGATTCCAACGCCGGAGACAAAAGGAGTCCCTCAGTGCCTCCTCACTTATTCATGTCCGCTTACTTCTATGTCTTTTAATGTTAACTTAGCTCAAACTGATTTTCCTATTCCCACACCGAATCGGTTCATCTCCGAAGAGGAATACATTAAAAGATGTGGAACAAGAGGTGTTAAGTTATGACAAGGTCTATGCTTTACTGGAACCTCAGAGGAATGAACCTCGCCCTAGATTTAGAGATAATGGAGGACTATGGTTGCTTTCACAACATTTTACAAATGTCATTCTGCACCATTGTATCTGCTCTCAGGCCCCGTTTTCATTTTTGGCAGATGAAGGGTGTCGGTGAGTGTCGGGCAGCTGGGAAGATACAGTTGCTGTGTTTGTGATCCAGAATCAAGCCTCTCCTTTGGCCCGCAAGTCGAGTATCCTTTACAGCAAATGGGCGAGGTGAAATCTAATCATTTTACCCCAATCAATCAAAAGGAATGGATGTGATATGAATTCTTAAAAGCTGAGCTGAATGTGCATCTTTGAAAGAAAATCATAGCATGAAAAAATCCCCAGCAAAAAGCACAGTGTTTAAAGAGGAAAACGAGTACCTTAATATTGATTCCTGGTTACAGAAAAAAAAAGAAAGAACACATCCATATTTTTAGTCTCCCACATGTACTATTTGGCCACAATAAAAATCATTTAACAGCAGCAGTCAGACACACAGTCCTACTTCATAGTTCGTAACAAGAAAGGGATTTCCTACAAACCAAAAAAAAGGTGAAAATGTGTGAGTTCTTTGGTTTATGGGACATTTACTCATATTTTTCTCTCCGAACATATCTTCTCCAAACAGGAGGAAGCTGATACTCACACAGAACGCCCTAAAGAAAAGTGGGATCATTGTCTTTATCGCCAGGTCCAGCAGCTATCTGTGAGTGAAACTGACCTGTGTCCCTGTGCCGATGGGTGCTTTGATAAAGTGCAGGCGATTGTTAGGCTAAAATGGAGCTACCTTAATAGAATCAGGAGTATTAGAGAATAAATTGGGTCTTAATCTCTTTTTTATGTGCCCCTTAGCCATGTAATTTCTGTTAAGGCTGCTGAGTATACAGCTGAGTGATGACTAAAGACAGCAATGGTTTTCTCAGTTAGAGCAAGCTGGTCGAGCGTAAATTAATGACTTGCTGCAATCACAGGACCTCAGTTCAATCTGTTTTAATGGGGACATGTTATACTCATTTTCAGGTCCATACTGGTACTTTATACTAGCTAACACGTACTAACATGAGACACATTGATTTTCTCATGCCGTCTGTCTGAACACACCTGTATTCACGCCTTCTCTGTAAACACCCTTCCCCCCAAAAAAACCCAGTCGGTATCGCTAGCAAGGCAAATATGGCGTTCCTTTTTCAAATGTAGTTTTCAAGCTATGGTTGCATTTACTCAGATGGGGGGTGGTGTATTCTAATGAGCCTGCATGCGACATAGGAACGGGAGCCAAATCTGATTAATACAACAACATTAGCATAAATATCCTATTTCTAGGGATAAAAAGTAAATAAGTTTAACTTCGAATTCTTTCTTGTTGGTTTTCACAAGCGGAAAGCACAACCTTCAACACCTGCCAGCTTCCTCCTTCCTTAAAATGCATCTCTCTCCTCGGCCCTGTGGCAGGCTGACATTACGGTGCCGAAGAAAATACCTGTGAGGGCCACAGAGCTAGGTGACAAGTCTAGCCAGGGGCCGTCATTATGAGCCAACTGAGCCATGAACCCAAATACATTTTCATTAAGTGGCAGTGTTTTTCTTTTTCCATTCTCCAAATGAACACATTCCCACTGCAATCATCAGCATCCCTTTAACATGGATCTCAATCGTCTAAATCAACGATGAGGCGGCATAGCGGTACGTGCATCCCCAGCCGCGTCCAACCCACTCCATTTCAGGATTGTGTACAATTATTCTCACTTGTCATTTATTGTGGGTGCAGTAAGGAACACCTGCTCGGGGATAAACGGGGTGGGGTGAAATCCTACGGATGGAAACGCTGACAGCGGTGAAGACGGCCTCTCTGGAAGGTGGCGACAGGTCGACGTCGAGTGACAGATATTTGGATGTATGTCATGTCTGTTGCGCTGACCAGGCACTTTCATCTGAGCTCAGTCTGCTGTGATGCAGACTCGTTTCTGCCTCCCTTCCCTTCCTATGTTCACATGCTGCATTGTGTAGCACATGCAGGTCTAGCTGAACGGCTCCCCCCAGATACGTGGCCGTCCGAGCCACCGTCTCATTCGTCTTCATGGTCCACGTGATTATTTGATATTCATCAATTGATTATCATTAGAGGGACTGAACTTTGGAACTCTGCACCCCGTAGCGATTGAATGGTCACCTAAATGAGGTATCGACACATTTTAAAAGTTGTATAATGAGGACGCCAATTACATCTGCTCTAACGAGACCAAATTGATTAAGGCAGCCTCTTGGGTTGCATCAACAAGCAAATTGATGGAAGAAAAGTGTGTGATCCTCGGGGATGCAGTCATTTATCATTTATTTCGGAGATTATTTAGCACCTTCTAATGAGAGGATGTCACCTCGCCAGAGGCTTTGTGTGCATATCAACGTCTCTTTTCACCCCCATTCTGTAATTAATTATCTTAGATTTTGACCCAAATCCAGTTTTTTATCCGTTAGTCTGGGACCGGCAGCCTGTTTTCTGAACTGTGGTCGTTTGTTTTCTGGGCTGCCGGTTACGGCACATGAAAGGAGCTGCTTCCTGCTGGTGGTGAAACTAGAACAGAGCAGTCAGGTGTTACAACATCACACCTTCAAAACGGTCAGAAACGAAGCCCAGTGCTTTTTGATTGGGCCGCTCCAGAAGTTGGGGCCAGGATATAGAAGAAAGGTAATTTGCCGATACCCTCCCCACCCACCCAAAGGTAACCTAGATTCTGCATGCAGGGTCATTTCTCCTCCCAGTCCGGAGATAGGTAACACAGTTCTGCCTGCTGATAGTTCTGGCTTGGTTCGAACTCTCCTCTGTGCTTGCTGAAGCCGCTAACCGCAGAGTACCACCCAGACCTCCAGATAGTAACTAGTCCAGCCTCATTGACGTCAGCAAACTATCCAGACCTTATACAGCTAGTAATTAGTTATATAGACCTTTAGCAGCAGCCAAAGTAAAAACATCTCTCAAAATGCAGTGGTCAGTCCGTAACACAGAAATAAAGTGGTTAGTAATTAAGTATATTAGTAAATTCTCTTTTCAATTGAGAGTCACAAGAGTAGCCTTGATCCATACAATTTCCATCTCCGTTTCATCATGAATATGTAAACTGCAGCTACTTTTTCGGGTAAAACAGGATCTGTAGGGGCCAAGGCACTGTGATGAAGACTTGTGTCAGGCCAAGTGAGCTGGAACTGATGGTGCACATAATTAATGGTCTGAAATAGACTGAGAATTAGTGCTGGGCTGGGATGTTAATTGACTATGATACTTGGGCTGGTGCCTCTCAGCCTGAGGCTCTTACTCCTTTCCCCCTGCTTTGCTCTCTCACATCGCTTCGATTTTCGCTGTGTCCTATTTCTTCCTCGCTTTGCTTTCTCCCGATTTGCGCCTCCTACTCAATTCCCCTCTTCCTTTTTTCAATCTCATTTTCCATGTTCCTTATCCTTCCCTTGTCAGTCTCTCTTACCTTGAAGGTATCTGGGGATTCAAAAACAGAGAGGGAAAGACATGTGACACACACTCCTCATGTTGAAGCAGCCACCTACACAAACGTTGCAAGCCTCAGTTGTTTCATACGGGACAGAGGAGTCTCTGTAAGGATGCCAGGGTGGTACCACTAATAGGACTGCCACACACACACATACACACACACACATGCTTTGTACAGCATCCTTTTCCATAATGCATCTGCTCAAAGAGATGACCTGTGCAACTCTGGTGAGCAAGAGTGTGGGAAAGGTCGTGTTTGTATTTGATAAATATGCAACAAGGTCATAAATAAGCTAGTCCAGCACTTTCTGGAACCCCCAATTTCCCTGACAGATTTTTGAACTTTGCATGATGCATTACTGTGACAGGTGGGACATGCAAATTATGTTTTTATTCACATCAAAGCAGAAAACAAGCAACAAACAAACACCACTATTTATTTGGATATATCCAATTTCTAAATTTCTTTCTCGGGTCTCGCACTACAAATAACACCACCAGTGTAGAGACATATTCCAGAAATTAACTATTGCAATTTTCAGAGCGTTTGGAGGTCTGGTCATTAAGAAAAAAAACAACATCAGCTAGTGCTGGGCGGTATACCGGTTCATACCGAATACCGGTGTTTTTTTTGTTTATGATATGAATTTTTCATATACCCCAATACCGGTGAGTGTGTAGCATATGAACGTCGGGAACGCAGAGCGGCGGAACGTCGTGCCGCCGGACATTGTTTGAGAGGGGGCTGTTTAGCAGCTGCACCAAACAAGCAGCATATGAGAGCACAGCCTGTGTTGAGCGTACGATGCGGTGAAAAAATGCATAAACACGGCGAAACTTTCCTTTTTTTTTGCCGAAACTCTCGCCGAAAGTTCCGAACGAGCAAGCAATGAAACAGAAGAACTTGTGCCGAAAAGAGGAGCCGTGTCTGTTGTTTGGAAATTCTTCGGCTTTAAAAAATCCGATGTCGAACAAACAACAATATTCTGCAAATGCTGTCGAGTTAAAGTTGTAGCCGCAGTTGGCACTGCGGGAGAAAAGACGAGTCAAATGTCACTCAAAGATGCGTTTGCTAGGGGGACTGCCTACGATAAGAAAAGCAAACTGTGGAACTATTTATTTTTTCTATTTATTTGGTTCAATATTATTTATGGATGTTGCCTTAATTTATGTTCAGTGGATAAAGAAGTCTTCATTTTGCAGTTACAGGAGACGTATTGTTTACATTGTGTAGCCAGTTGGTTTACAAAAGATGTTTTTTCAAGTTGCAAAACACAATAAAGGGTTCTGTATTTTGACTGCAACAGTCATGCATTCTGATTCCTTCACATCGTTAATACTAGTTTGGACATCAATGTTTTTCTACAATATTAGCTCCTCATGACAGTAAAATATGTCATGCCAAACTAATTTACTGCAGTAATTATTCTCTAAATTATTAGAGATAGAATATATGAGGTTAACACCCAGTCGTGCTTGAAAAAAAAAATACCGTCAAATACCGTGAAACCGATATCATTTTGAAAAATACCGTGATATACATTTTTGGTCATACCGCCCAGCACTAACATCAGCAGAGGTTGAGATACTCTAAATGTAGTCCGTAGTATGGCTCAAAACCCCTGGATCCTACATCCCCCATCATGCAATGCGTTAGCATCTTTCATTAGACTATCCCTGCCTGGTAAAATCAATACTTCTTTTAAACTTCAGTTAAAAATAAGTGAAATCAGAATTAAAAAAAAGATTATATGTTATGATATAAACAGTGCTGAGACTGCTAACGATAATGATTCAATGATAATGGAGCGATTCCAAAATCATCCTCACTGTCACACCCAAACTAAACATACAACCCGGTCGAGGAACTTCAGTTTTGATAATAAAAAAAAAAATCAGACGCTGCCAAAAACGTCTGGCCCGTCATTAATCTCCTGTGCCTGACTCCCAGGGAGTGACTGGTGATAGAGAGGAGAAGCAGAAGATAGAGCAGAAATGAATGACTGGAGTGAACAAAAAATTAGAGAGAAAAAGAAGACACATGAAAGCAAGGCTGGACAGATGATTACAGGGAAGAGAGAAGGCAGCAAAGTATAGAGAAGGTGGACTTGGATGGGAGCTAAAGAGAAAGGGATTCAAGGTAACGAGGAGCTGGTCTGAAGGGAATCGGCTGGACTGAAGGTATACGCTCGCCTCGCCGCTCCATCGGAGATTACATCGTGTCCACATGCCTCGTTGTCCACGGGCAGATAGCAATCACTGTCATCCCAATACATCCCCCATCACAAGCCATTACTCTCTCTTAGCCACAGATTCCTGCTTCCTGGCTCTACACGTTGCCTCGGTGATGAACCTTCAGACATCACGCTGTCGCGGAGGTCTCGCCTGCCACTCCACATGAGCATTACCTCCCGTATTACTAAGTAGGCTTTTTCTTCTTCTTTTTTTTTGCGTAGGCAGGTCGTTGCTGAAGCAGCTGCTGGCCAGAGCAAGGGAAGACGGCCATTGATTTGTAACGCTGAAGGACAGGCTGAGGTTGGAGGCCTGAGGTTGTGGGGCTCAGCCTGCACCGGCTGTCAGGGTTTAAAGGCTGCTGGAGTTCTGAGACAGCGCAGCGTACAGAGGCATTTATCATCAGCAAGGTAACTGGCTTCTCTGAAAGCAACTCAGCCGCAAAATGAACAGCTGCCACGGCTGCTCTCACACAGACCCCACCGTTTTTTCTGCCTTTCACCAGCCTAAGTTCCCGACAACAGGAAACAAGTCAGACATATTGTCATTCAAATACATAACTGTTCACAAAGGGACTTATTTGTCTGAGTGGAAATGACATGTTGAATTGGAGGGCTTCTAAACTGCACAGTGTATGCAGGAAGGAAACAAAAACACACTTCTGCAATCTGGTATGCATGCGTTCTGTGTTTGGACCTTTCACAATTTCCGGCTTTATGGAAATCTGTCTCTCTGACAGCGTATCCCTGACAAAAAAACAATTTAAAGATAAACTGAAAAAGCTGCCAAAATAAGATGAGTCATCTCATCTTTTTTTTAAATAATATGACGCCCCTACGCTGCCTCGCCCAGATATGCACAATCCATGACATGAGATCAACAAGGCTAACAGCTCTTGTCGAAACATAAACCACTGAAACCCTGTTCTTTACACCTATCCAATTTACACCCATCGGCTATGTGGCTGGTATTTGAATTGCCTTTCTAGAAAGAGACCACACTCTCATTTCATTTAAACGTGTAAATGCATTCCCGCTTGAGAATATGTGATATGAAAAAAAAAAAAAGGTGTTTTGTAAAATATGCAGGTGTTCCCGTAATCAAGTATTCGGTGGAAACATAATCCTGTTTTTAAGTGGATGCCGAGTGTCTGCAATGTTATGGCTGTGTAATATAAAGAGGAATGCATACTAATATGTGTTCTATGATACTTGAAAAATTGTATATACAGTGTGTCACACACTCCCCACATTTCCACGTGTACTGGAGAATATTTTAGCTATGCAGGGCTTGTTCGTTTTTAATCACTAATAGAGCCTCCTACAGATTGCTCTTGAATCTTTATCACAAAGGCATTAGAGAAGTGTGTCCCTCGAATAAATCAGGTGTTCTTAACCAGATGCCTGTTCTATTACCACAGGGGAGAGGCGTTTGTGTGTGTGTGTTATTTGTGCATTAAATGACCTCCCTTGTAAAACAATAATTAAAATCCCCATATGGATATAGAGTGTATTTAACACCTGCACTTAAAAAACATGTATGTTTAGGATGGCAGCGCCCTTCCTTAGAACAATTCATTTCACCTCCCTGATTCACTGCCATTCTACCGTGGCTTTGATTTCCATCTATGTCCAGCTCACGGTTTCCATATCTCCATCTTATTGAAGCTCAAACAGAATGTGGACCCATTTCCCTGTGCAGCGCAAAGTGTTGGGGAGGGCTGCAGATTAAAAAGCCTTCCCCTGGGTGTGCTCACCAGGCTGTTCAGCGCTGCTCGCCAGGGAGATTCACTACATACATTCTCTTTTATGGCCCTTTCCTTATTCATCATAACACAGCTTCAATTTTATTAACTTCTCCAGCCAAGCATACATCTTTGCCTGGGCCATCGGTCATTTCCTCTCTATTTCTATCCGTACAGCACCCATCTCCACCCGGTTCCCCCGTGATGCTCGTATGCACGTGTACACAAGACCCACACCGTTATCTGCTCACATGTATACAGATTCAACACTGGGGAAGGCTGAATAAATGGACGCATTTCTTTCAATCCGGACTGGTCTTTATCTTCCTGTTGGGTAAGTGTTGTTCTCCAGCTGTGGCTTGCCTCGACACTGTCTCTGGCCCAGCTGGCCTCCTGTATAAAATATGCCGAAGTGGAAATACAGCCATGACGCTAAACATTATTTTATGTAAAAATGGAAAGGACTGAATACTGTGAATATTGAGCAAAAGTATTGAACGATGAAATGCTGAAGAAGACTGCAGTCTGACTGAGCAAAGCCATTATTCCAGTCTTTTTAAATGTTAATCAATGCATTTACCGTGCACCTTCACTTAATGTACAGCTAAACAAAAACAATCATTGCATTGTTTTAATGTTGAGCAATACATGCATCGATAACGTGTAGTAGACTGTATATTTAGAAGCAGAGCGAGGATGCAGGATTCATTTGTCCCAGAGACCATGCGGGTTAAGAAAAATGCATTAACTAACATTCACACACAAGGGCATCCATTCAATTGCATTCAATGTCATGAAAGGGAGCAACGTATTTGTCATGGATGTGGTGACTTATGCATATACACATTTTTTGGGAGGTTCCAATCTTAAGGACACAATAGAGTCCCAATGTCCTATTTCATAGCATTACATGGTATAAAACATCCGACTTCACACGGTTAACAGATTTGAGATCTATTTTTAGTGCCTTTTCTGTCCTTTCCCGAGGCTGTGGAACTGCTATACCAGACGCTGCAAGAAAGGCAAATTTCACCGGTCACAGTCTTCTCTGCCATAAGAAACGGGCATATGTCCTTGAACTCAACAGGGAGGCAGCGTGACAAGACCAGTAAAACTACTGTGATGACTTGAGCTGAGCGTACCAACGCTGCGCTAAGAAAAAGCTAAAGTGGAAAAGTGGATGCAACGGATCCCACCGCCGACTCACGGGGAAGTTGACGGCGTGAGGGTCCATCTCAGCGTGATACGCTTTGATGGAGGAGCTTTAGCCCATATTGTATCATGAAATCTGAAGTTTCTCAGAGTGAAGAAAATGGGCAGCCTTTCATGCCTGGGGTATACAGTTTACCGTTAACTGCGAAAGGCAAGTGCTCTATCTATGTTTGTACTTTACCCTTTTTAGCCATGGGACTAAATTATTCAGTATTGCAACCCTATAGCAAGACAACTGGAAACCCACTGTACATGAGACAAGACGTGACAGACGGTGTGTCAGAGTTGCTATTCATAGTACTATGGATGGTGCAGTATGATTGTCACTAGCCAAGATGGTCTTTAACTGCAAATGGTGATACATATAGTCCGTATGCCTCTGCATTATTCCATATTCTTTAGAAAATAAATCTTCCTGTAGAAGTGGCGGTGCATGCATACGCTGCTAGCTCCCATGAATTTCACTACTTTTTTTGTTGTAAGTTGTTGTCTTTTTGTGTTTATTACTGGAGCCAGCAAACAGTCATCAGCATGGGGAAAGGAAGTGTGCGGGGGGGATTTAGTGCAGCGGACCTTGAGAGAATGAACGCCCGCGGCCGACCACCCAGCAAGACCTGACGGTCCAAACACCACCGAAAGCAGAGGCGACTGCCCCAGGAGAGAGGCGAGATGAAAGCTAAGACGACCCAGCTAGGACCTAAAGCTACTCCACCACCCCGCCCACTCCTGGCTGCCACATGTTCGGACGCAGGGAAATAAGATGGATGAAATAAGACTCCAGGCTAAGCCAGCGACGGGAGGTGGGTGACTGTTGTGCCCACGTCTTTACAGAGACCTGGATCCACGGTGGCATCCTGGATCAAGCTGCACTTGACAGGTAGGCCTCGGGACAGAAAGCAGGACTCCAGTGGAGGTGGTGGACTCTGTGTTTACATCAATGATGTCTTGCTGCTCAAATATATTAAAAGTGTATGGACAATGTTTCTCTAAAATCAAATATTTAATGTTATGTTGCCCGCCAAAGGATCAGAGAATTATCTTTGTTGCTTTCTTTTGTCTTGCATTTCTAGTGGCTAACTCATTATGCATTCCTTGTATGTTAGCAACACTATAGAAACCACCAACTATTATATTATTATTGGTGCTTTATTGTATTCGTAGTCAGCTTGGCTAAGTACCAGAACATATGTGTACAATCCTGCACTGACCTCCGTGTGATAAAATGCAAAACTCATTATGTGTTCACGGTTTATTAACATTTAGTTTAATGTAACGGGTTTCATGTTACACGCTTGTATATTCATGTACCTGAATTCATTCATTCAAATGATGAGGTCGCCCTACCTATGTTGAGTAAACATGCATGAAATATTGAACAGCACAGAAGTACTGTAGCCTGAAATAGAATATTAGCTCTAATGTCTTTTATTCACTGTTCCCTCATCTTAAATCGCTGTAATTGAAAATGTTTTGCATTCCATAAAACAGGTTATTTCACAATACTTCACTCATGGAGCATGGAGTGTTATGCACGGTAAATATTTAGTATCCAAGCTGTGCCAGTTGGTCAGTCAACCTTTTTGATCCAAACTGAAACACTCTCAAAAGCGATCAAAAGTACTGCCAAGTGATTTGGTAGAGACATTCACTGCAGAATGAGAATGGATGTTAATGGTAACTACGGATGGATCGCCATGAAACATTCATGGCATTCATGTCTCCCTCAGGAGGACTTGGAATTACTTAGGTTTTACTTTTACTTTTCATCGAGTCTACATTTCAATTTGTCCAATACTTTGGTGCATGATGACATTCTTCAAAACTACCGCCGTTCCCACAAGCCTCAAATGTATTTTATGTCAATTCTAAGGAGCCAAAACTCTAGCATGTTCGCATTGTCATTTTAAGCAGAGGACAGATATTCTCACCTACTGAGACTACACACAACACACTTTAGGTGTCGGACCCAAATTCCAAAGAAATCGTGGCATTTAGCAGCACCTGAAGAGAAACACAACATGCCAAGTATCACGCTCTGCTTCTCATTAAACATTCATGAGTTGCCCTCAGCCATCTCTCCCCCCCCAAAAAAGGATTCTACACAAAGACACATTCATCATCAAAGTGCTGTCCAGATCATAATGAGAAAAGCCAAAACGGAGGAGAAACTGTCGTCTCCAGTTGTCCGATCCCCACCATATGCTGCGGCTCCTGTCGACATACTCGCTGCTTAAGAGAGAGCCAATTTATTCCCCCAGAAGGATGGACCACTTGTGACATTTGGCAATGGAGCATCAGACATCTCATCCAGCTGTTCCAGACACAGGCGCACACAAAAAAACACGCACACACACACAAATAGGAGGTGGTAGAGGTGGCGTGGTTACAGCAGAAGCTTTGATAGGCTAAGTAGGCTGACTAACAATCGTGGTGACCCTTATATAACCACCATTAGCCACCTATGCAGTGTTGGCAGCAGACACACACACACACACACACACACACAGCCAAAACTGTTGTGTTCCAATAACCCATTGTAGTAATTCTTCAAATAAACATTGCCATTTCCGCCATCCTCAGTGATATTGCATTTTGGTTGAATGGCCGCTGCAGTATTTACCAAACAGCACCCATCGCCGGAACAAATCCAGTTTTTCTCCATAATATAATACCAGTCCGGATTTCCCGATGGTGATTGCCTCGAATTTAAACTATTTATATCGTAAACAGGAGATATCATCATGTAACAATCTCCAGTTATATTGCTTTTCTGTGGAAATGAATGCACAGCATGAGTAGCAGGAAGCGCAAGCGTCTCCGATTCTAGCATGTGCACAACTAAATGTCCTGCCCAGTGCACCTTCAAGCATGTAGGAGAGTTAGTATGGGGGTGGGGGTGGGGTAGTGGGGTGCAATGCCCTCATGGAGGGGGTTACAGGGCTAAAAATGAGCACGGAATCTGGGAACAGGGCTGTATGAATAATACAAATGGGATGGTCATGCCAGGCCTCCTGCATGCAAGTCTAATAAAATGCTTTCATTAGCCGAGCCATCCAGGTGTAACGTGGCCATTGACGGCTGGATACCCAAGTAGATAGAGAGCGCTGGAGCCTTGTTATGGTGGGAGCGAATCCAAGCCCGCTCTACCAAACATTAATCGGTGTGATGGCTCAATAGACTCTTTATGTCTCTGTGTGTATCTGTGCATGTATTGGGTGCACTAGAGAAAGGGAGGAAGGGGCGAGTATGTGTGTGGCACACTTGATTTGCACAGACTCGCATCGCCGTCACGGGGGGGGGGGGGGGGGGTTTGGGGCGCTGAAGGCGGCTCCGCACACACATGTGCTCAGATTTCCATACTTAGCTCCAGGGCGCCTCTGATGTGATGTAATCACTTTATCACGGTAATGGAAATTGGATTTAATTTTCGCTTTTCGGCGGCGGCGGAGGCGCGTTCGGTTCGCCCCTCACTTCAGCTTGGAGGGCAAAACTGACGGTAACTGATTCCTCGCCGACTGCCCCTCATCCAGCCCATAAACACAGATCTTATTTGTAGAGGCGGTGAAATTGTTTAATTAAAAACAATAATTCACTACAGGTCGTTATGTGCTGCTAATTAAGCCGAGTTGACGGAGCAAGGTGTGTGGCGGGGTGGCAGTTACGGGAGATATATTGCTTTGTAGTCATTACGGTGATAATGCGGAGGGCATGTAGGAGTCAGTAATCTTATTTGTGCCTCGGCGAGGACGCCGCGTAAAGATTTATGCAGAGATGAAACACACCTGGACTGCTGGTGGACAGTGGCCGGGTCCGTCTACCACTCCCAAAATGATATGGTTCCCCAGAATATTTCACACAAGAAGCTCTGCGGCCACTTTAACACTGAAACTGGCTGTATAAAAAAAAAACCTCACAGCTCTCCTTCTCTCTCTCACATTTCTACTACTTTCAGCCTCAACAAAGAGAAGTGCAATTTTGTAAATCCGCCCAGCAGATCAAAGTGCCACCATGTTCTAATGGCTGCCACCCACCCACCAGTCTCTCCCGTGGAAGAGCACCATCAGCAGAGTGTGTCTAAGAACAGCCAAGACAGCCTGATTAATCTTCTAATAGTTCCAGGGAGAGATGAAGACGGATAGGGGAGACGCAGCGGCGGAGAAAGTTGAGACTGAAGCCGGCGCGTTACACCGTACGTTCCGGCGGAAGGACGTGAAAGGAAGACGAGGGACGGGGAAGGCTGATGAGAATGGCATACGTTTTGTCTTTGTTGTGACTCTTACACGTTTTTCAGCGTTTGAAATGATGAGGCTCCTCTGTAAGATGGCTGCCTCGCCTCAGCACCGTCTCCTGCCCTCCCGCCTCCCTCGCCTCTCTTTGACAAACTCCTCGGTCTGCCTGACAAGATGGTAATCACTATGAAACGGGCTCCATAAATAAGTGAAATAAAGATCAAAATATGAGATAAAAGGGACGTTCAGTTTGGAAAATGGACACGTCTGCCCGTGGAGGGTGTCATCTGTCAGACGTTTGGGGGGGGGAATCAGAAGGCGGGCAAATTGAAAGAAATGCGAGTGCATGCTAAGACTGACAATAGCACAATTCACTGGGAGATCGGGCCACCGCCTGAGTTTGGGCCAGAGGAGAGTTAAATCAATTCCATTTACCTGAGTGAAGCAACATGTGATCTGAGCTTTACTTTGACACAACAAGCCGAACACCTTTTCAGATTAAAACAGATGTTTTGTCAGGACAATTAACACACATGAGAGAATATCACATATGCAAGGGCCTAAGGCGATACGTGAAAATATACACACCTTCAAAAACACGATGGCGTGAATGTGGGAAACAACAAACTACTCTGGAAGCAGGCTGGCATGTTATACAAGTATTTCCCCTTTGCTGGTGCTTATGTTAATAAATATGATTATATTGGACATTTCTACAACAGCAATTATGCTTGTTTATACAACTCCCATCATCATAATCATTGTTTGTGTTGGATGTTGATGTTAATATACTGGAGAGATTTGACAGCGGAGACTTTGATCTGACATCAGGCTCCTCCTCTGGCTCCCTGTGCTCTGAGATTATGACACAAGTAGGAATTTGATTGGCTGAAATTAAAGGCTACATCATCTACCAGGTAGCCCTTTTTTGAATGGTGCCGTAGTTCCTGCTGGGTCTGACACCCGGCAGAACTTATTGGACAAGCTGCCCACGTTTTTAAAGCTCGGAAGCTGAGCAATTACATAACCGTGATGTGGGAGTTCCATAACAATAAAAACACAACATAACTGTCCTTGTAATCATTTTTGGTTAAAGTCAGCGTGGTACCGGTGCATGATTGAGTTTAATGTTTGGTGAAGGTTTAGGTGATTCATCAAAAAGCCAGAATAGATTGCCGTTTTTCCATTATGACCACACACTCACTGTTTGGAACAGAGCCACGGGACCGCCGATACAGCTGATACAGTAAAATCATTTTTCTCCCCCGTTTACAGCAAATTTCATAATTCTGAGCACTGCTCACTTCTTCCGCCAATTATCGCTAAACTCTCACAGTCAGCGGTACCACCTGGGCTAGAAAAACATCATGAATATTATTTCCTGTAAGTACGACATCAGTCAGAAAACATTCGCAGCGTGAGTGCAGCAGAGTTTTAGCGGAAACTTGTGATGAAAACGCACGCTTGGCTTTTGAGTCCCAAATCAAGCTTTAGGGTTGAGTTGTTTCCTGTCCCATCCAAGGCAGGAGTTTAGAGCATTGTATTGAAAGCTCCCTGCGCCTGATAAACAGGAGAACTGCTATGAGTGAATGTCGGCTTTTCAGATTGTCTATGACAGCGTCTGTCTTCATTCGGTGCTCTTAAATTGGCTTTGGAACCGATTGGAAATGGTTCTTTTATTATACACCTCCCATAACTCCCCCTCTCATCAAAGCCGGGCCATCTTTCATCTGGAAGATGACGTTTCCATTAGGGTCTGCCAACCTCTTACTGCTGCTCTGTGAGTTGTGGTGCCGGGGGAGAGCGTTGTTAACCAACACAACAACAACAGCAGCATCTGAGCGGCCGGAGCGTGCATACGGCTCGGTCGTGGCAAGCAGTTCATCAGAAGACTGCTCACCCACAACATACAGCACAGCGGGCGCATGGACACACATGCTGTCTCTATCTCTCTCGCCCTCTTTTCTGTCTCTCTTACATGCGAACACGGGAAAATCATAGATCTGACAAAGTTAGACAACAGACACGCAGAAAAAAAGAAAAAAAAAACAGGACTCGGCCAAAGGGAGTGTGCCTGTCAGCTCTTCCTCACCAGTTCCAGCGCTTCATCAAAGGTACGAGGGGCCCGTGAGGTTCAGCTGCCAATCTGGCAACACTTTCAGTCCCCAAAACACAGAAGTGGGGGATGTTTCAAAGACTGAAGCCTGGTAGCTCCCTGCACGTTACCGTCTTCATCAACTCCGTCTCTAGACGCGTCTCACATTCAATCAGGCCTCGCTTTTTAGAAATCGAGGGAAAGCTTCAACTGCAAGGGCAGTTTCTGCTCCTCGCCACGTTTGGGAGAATGCGTGTTGACCAGGTCCGGTGACATTGCTGGTGGTAATGAGGACATGGCTGTGCGTGGCGTGTGCGAGTCGATAGAGACATACGCTCTGGTCCCACTCTGGGAGTTTTAATTAGATCTCCATTATCAGACTGTCTGTCCACATTGGCCTGAACAGCTATACTGTTTGGATTCATTATACATCATCAGTCTAAGTGATCGCTAAAGAGCTGCATTGTCTCCGTGCCTGATGCAAGGTTAATATTGATGCCTCATATTGGTAAAACTGAAATGACATTCCTTCCTCTGGTCTTGTTTTTCTCCCATGCCATTTCCTTTCTCTGCCGCTCTTTTATTCATGTCTTGAGGTAGAGCTGGGCTAAAAGAGCATTTCAGCCATCATGATCTCATCAGGCCCAACTCCTTGACCTTTTGCACTTTGCTGTAAATGTCAGCTTTCTTTATGAGGACGAATTTATTGTACAATTCACACTCACTGACGCCCACAAGTGTGTTCACAACGCACGTGCGTGTGCACACCCTGATCTGTCCTTCACAGCTAACTATAACTCTGATTCCGAGGAGTCTGTTGGAAATTCATGGTGCTTGGCGCTGGCGGGCAGCGTGAGAGCGGCCGGCTGCCCGCCGTCCTCAACAGAACCACCGCAGATAAATCAAGATTTCATGGGGACCCAAATGGCTTCTTGCAGACCTGCCAGGCTTCACTGAAGGCCTGTCCAGTAATTGTAGTCGTTGACTGTATAAGACTTAAAGAAGTACCCATTATCGGAATGGTGAAGTGTAGTAAAGTCCTTCCATATCCTTTTTGCCTACTACTGTGCACTATCCTGTGAATCAAAATGAGCCAACAATGTGCCGTAAAAGACCTGTGGTTTATAACGGGGAAGCGACGGGGCCAGGCTGGCAAGCGCTACTCCCGTGATGATAAATGTCGTGCATTAGACCGGTCTGGACCTCTGTGTCCACGCTGGCCTGCAACTCCGCCTAGTGGAGCACACAGTGCTGAGGAGAGAGGGAGGACGAAGCAGGTATAACAAGCCGTTCCTCAACACTGCCGGTTTAATCTTCTTGTCACTCTCGCTGTTGACTGTTAAATAGCCTATTGGAATAAAACGCAATGAAAAAGTCATGTCAGTGGAGCAGGAATGCCGCTCACCCCCGGCGGCGGGTGTCTGCACGGACTCAGACTTTTCATGCATGCCTGGCTATCTCCTTAAAAAAAAGATGAAAAGGGGGGAAAAAAAGTCACATATGCAGAACAACTTTCAACTGTGAGGACACAGACACACACTAATACATGCATAATGTAGTTCATCCGAGTGCCACAGAGGAAACAACGAATGGCCACAGAGGTTCTGAGGAGCAGGATGTACCTGACAAGCTGTCAGTAGTTCCCCGACACACAGAAACAGTACACAGGAGTGGGACGGATAGGAACCCATGTGTGCATGAATGCTCGTGTCCTCTCTCAGACTTAATCCAACCACCTCCCTCATTTCATCTTATCCCCTTCATCCCCCTGTGCCCACATCAGGCTTTTCCTTTAATGAAATGTTTGGGTCCTTACACACTCCTTACTCTTTATCTTTTCAGCTCCATCTTTCCTCTTCCTACCCCCACCTCAACTTATCTTCCGTCTTTCCCTCCTCCATTGTCTTTGGGTCTTTATCGGTCATCTTGCAGCGAAAGGTAATAAAAGGCCAACATAGTGAGGGAGCCTTGCTCCGCTTTGTCATGCCGCTGTCTTGCACCCTCCTTTTTGTCTTGTATTTTTTTTGTTTGTGGCAGCGGACCTTATCGGAGAGATGGCCGTGGGATAATCCCTTTGTGGTTCTTTGTGTTGAAATAATACGACAGGCTGATACGGCCTTGTCGGTGAGTAGTTCAATGCTGCTTCTCTCCTCCCACCACTGCCTTTCCCTCTTCCCAGGGTGTGCTAGGAAGTCCCCAGAGGGGCTGAGAGTTATCAAACCTTTCTGTCAGGTTCCACCTTTGATAAAATGCCAACCCAGCCTCTTTGTCACATGCAATTAGGCGCTAGCGTTCGTTTACGCCGACACTTTAGAACACTTTCATGTTTGCATGTCTTACAAGATGAAATGGGTGTTTCCACACCACCAGGTCTGCAACTGCCTTGGCTGAACCTTTAACTACAGCATCCACTTTTCTTTTTAATTGTATTTTGTGGGACTTTTGTTCACAGGCTGATGCCAAAAGTCATAAAAACCAAAAACATTGACAGATATAATGAAGCACCACACTTAAGTTCCGGACAGACACGAAAACTTTTCACCGCCATCTATTTTACTACTGATGGAGTCACAAGTTCCTGGCTCACGCCATCACTTTGTCTCTAATCTACAGCACCTATTAAGATTTCATGAAGTGGTAATGATTATACAATTACTTCCAGCTTGGAAAAACCATAATAATGGCCACGGAGACCCAGGTTTGTGAGTTTACGGAGTGGATGTTTATGGATTAAAAAGCAAACACACACAGACTGTCTGACTGGCTGGCCGGACATCGATTTGTGTTGCTATTGACTAAAGGGTGGTGGGCAACACTGGCGCTCAACAGCAGTTACATTTTCATATAAATAACAGCGGTTATCTGGCTTGTAATTGCCCCAGAATGTATTACATGGGTGAATGGGGATGGGGTATTGATTACAATGCAAAGGCCCCATTTTAAAGACTTCAGAGAGTGATACAGCACTTTAATGACATGTACTTATCTTAAACTAACCATAATAAGCATATTTACATCCTATTGGACTGTCCTTTATTGCTTACATGTCTCTTAATATAATTAAGGTGTGTTACTCGCAGGATCATTTGTTTTTGTTTGCTTCAGTCGTGCCAGGGAAGAGGAGGGGCGTACCTCGATCTCGACACCACTAATGTTTCAACAATTATGGCTGAAATAACCACTGTTGCTAATTTTACATGTTGTGAAGGCCCAGATATGCCAGGTAACCAGATGCTGTCCTGTCTGAGTTTATCACCCAGAGGTGTAATGATGTAAATATCATTAAGCTGAAATACTTTCTACACTTCGGTTGGTTTACTATAGAGCAGGTGTGAACACCAAATAAACAATTTTGTTGTGATTTAATGGCAATAAACTGAAAAAAAGATGCTGACGTAACTACATGATGACAATTTGACAACAGTCCGAAATTATGGTTTGTTAGATCTTTCTGCAAGACGATAAGAACATCACTTTTAAAATGCTTATATTTTGAATGGAGTTTGGATGGAATTGATGAATTTGCATCTTAGATTTCACTTTGTATGCAGGGACAAAAAAAGTGCATATTGTAAACATGCATAACCCTCAGCTCCACACTTATCGCTGATGATGTTTAGGCTTTGTAGCTAAGCAGACATTATAATGCTTCAGTGGTGAAGAAAGATTAAAACTTTGACTTGAGTGATACGCTCAGCCGGGATCCAGCAGAGACATCGAATTCCCACAACAATTTTCTCTCTTTTATAGCGGCTCCTTGTCAGACACGAGGCTATTTCACAAAATGCACTGGTGAATTAAAGAGTTAAGGTGAAGCAGATACTTCAAGCATAACTGATTTATTAGGGCAAGTGAAGGAAGGAGACGAAGAGAAGAAAATGAATTAGGCCTCACATGCACTTTTAATTACTGTTGTCAAGGTGTTTGCGTCGTCCTTCTGGGGAAAGCAAACCAAGCCATCACTCATACAAACAACTCAGAAGACCCTGCAGAATGAGCCATAAAGTTTAACACCTCGTCCATGGTGTAACATTTACTGCAACATAAACAAAAGGAAGCCTTCTTCTGTGACACATCTCCACGGAGATAAGGTGCGCTGCATGGTTGATAAACTGAGCAGAATGAGGCCACTGATCCAGGGGTGCTCTTCTCACCTCCTGTGCTTACCGGAGGGATGGAAGAGGACAAAGGAACAACGCGGGCCTGTCTGTTTGATCTGCCTGTATGAGCTGCGCTGCACATGTAGGCTGCTGACACGTCAGCGGCTGTTTGCTCTTGCACAGGCAGCACTGCTGGCCTTCCATGTGCAGCACTTATTATAGCAGAGGGGCAGAGAAATATTTTCATGCACAATGTGCACACACACACACACCCTTTCCCTTTGATGAGGCTGTAGAATAAGCTATCTATGACCAGAGGCTCTGCTAGAGTGCTTGGCTGCAATGTAAGTCTGTTGTAGCTGAGAGACAAGATTCTGTCCAGACAGTCCGCCCTAAAAGCAATAACGATGAAGAAAATACATACGGGTTTTGCAATATTTAACTCAAATGTCAAGCGCTGCTCTTTGTAGACGTGGACTTAAAATCCCGGCGTTCCTGAGCCGGACCTGAGTAATATTGACTGGTAGCTATGGAGGATATCGGGAGGGTCGCTAAATCCATTATTCATAAACAGGGGACAAGAAGGGGGTTGAGTGTTTCTGCTGATGATGTGGTTTGCTCGTCCAGAAGCCAGGAGACGTTTTAAAAGAGGATATAGTTCCCCATCTCACCGATCCCAGTCAAGATTGGTTTCAGTTGTGCTGACTTCCGTGCGTCCACGCGATACGACTCGCCTCTCCAATCCGTAGCTTCCTGCTGCTCGTTTACTCTTAATCTTTTATGAGAGTGTGTGGTTTTAGGGTGAAAGCAAACTGTAACAATACAGCAATCATTGTCTTGTTCCTGGCAGACCCATAGGGCAAGACGGCGTCTTCAGTAAAACAAAACAAAACAATGGAAAAATGAAAGAAAGAAAGAAGAAAAAAATTGTTTTCTCTCCTCGCGATTTCAGTTTAACTGAGCAAGACCACAAGCGGCGCACCCCCGACTCGCCCACTGTGTCACACGACCAAAGATGTTTCCACAGCAGCACATAATTAAAAACAGCATGCGTGTATGTGTATTATATTTTAAACAGGCGTCAATGAAAAGCACAAGGGGGCTGGAGATGAGAGCAGTGCAGCAGTGAAAAAGGTAATTAAGTTGACCAGAACAAGGCGAGCCAACTGTTTAATATTTCATGCAGCTCCACACCAAAGCCGTCAACAACGGGGCACCAACAACAATTATGGCATAATTAGATGGTTTTCCTTTGTTGGGGATATGTTTAAGTAATTGTATAAGTAATTTCAGACCGGCCCACTCCAAACTGACTTTGCTTCAACCCTAAACACCAGAGGGCACCAGTGGTAGAATGTGTGAAACTATAGACAAACATACTTTTACACTGGTTGGAAATCCTGATGTTGGAGTTTTCAGGAAATACACTTCCCTCCATGACATTTTGAACTCAAAAATAAGAACCATACTGCTGCTATTGTGCCTATTTCTCCATTTCTCAGAAGACAGAACAATTTTCGGACATATCTATGGAAACAGCTGTTTAGCTTCAAGCCTCTGGGTGTGTTTCCCATGGCAGCTGTTAACTGACAGCTTGCTTTTAAAATGTTTATCTCAAATGGAAGCCAGCAAGCTAGACTGAAAGAGTCAGGGAGTACAAGTTAAGCGTATTAGCCGTCTTCTTACAAAGCAACAGCAATGACACCGACTAATAGACATTTCGTTCATGGTATTTGAACACCTGCTAAGTGCGGCTAACATCAATCTGGGGACCCGTCGACTATCGGTATCTGGGTTCTGGTGTAACCGGGGATATTCCAAGCCGAGAAACGAACGGAATCCAGAACGTTTCCAATGTCACAATCTAGTCTCATTCTTTATATGAACGCAGAATCTGCTAATAGAGGTGAAGCTAACGTTAGCTGTTGTTCTTTAATGCGTAGTTAGCTCAGTAACAAATCTACATTTTTAGTCCAAACCAAAAATGTATGCCTCCTGAATAATACTAATGTATGTGGTGCTGCAAAACAAAACAAATTAAGAAACAATAATAATAAAAAGCACACAAGTAAAAACAAACACAAAGGAGATTAACCAACTGATTTCAACATCTGAAGCATGTTTATCCCTAATATTACATCCATCTGTTGAAACTCGTCATGGCAAAAAATAAATAAAACATTTAAAAGTGACAAAATAATATTTTATAGTGATTCGAGGGAACATGTGCATGTGCCATATGCATTAGCTGGGAGAAGCGCTACTTCGGCTCACTGCAATGGAGCGAGAAAGAGTGAGACTATTTTTATCCCACCCCGAGGGCTGGGGCAGCTGTGTCAAAAGTCAACAACTATGGTGACTCCATGCTGCGACGCTCCAGTCCCAAACGCACAGACGTACTGAGATGATATAGTTTTCAATTATTTATGAAATTGAATTAAAACAACATTCATATAATTACTGGTGGGAAAAGTGAAAGAGGCTGTTTTATGTACAGGATCAAACAGGATCTAGGGAGGGAGGGGCTGAGCTAATACGAACTGAATTCATCCTTCCAACTGTAATAACAAATAGAATGTGGATGCTCTTAACCTTGTAACCCAGAAGAAAAGTGAACATGCCCGACGGTGTAGCATTAACGATGAAATCGAATTTGCCCCATGTTAGCCATGGCAATATTGCTCCGTATGAGGCAAGCCCATAATGTATTGATGTACAGCTTTGAGAATGACAAGCTGTACTCACTGTGATTTGTTACACTAATAAAAGTGAAGACACATTATTGTCCTGCCCTCTCAAATACACATACGCACACATCTTCCACTCGCTTGTTCCCTCTCTCCAAACACACACACACACACACACACACACCCGCACACTCTCATTCCTTTTCATGGACCACTTGGCTTTGTAGTGGCAAAGAGCTTGAACAAATTGAGAAATGATTGGAATTGAAAGATGAGTAATGGTGATTCTAGCGCTGTCCCTTTCTCAATATGGAGATGATGAGATCTGATTCTTTGAGGTCAGGTGCATCATCCGAGCTGAATGGCTGCCCCTGTCTATGACTAAAAGAGGTAGGAGGCCGTTCACACGCACGTACGAGGCTTTATGCCACAATCGGTCACGGCTGACAGGAAATCAATGCCGTATTCACCGGTGCCGTATTACTACTTTTCATCGCCATCGCAAATTCTCTATGTTAACCGTATTGAGATACAGTGATACGTTAAGGTAGCTCCAGACTGTCATCCTGTCTCCTCCCTTCTAATGTTTGTGTGACTGAATCAACACTGAGGGACTAAATGAAGTCAACGAGCCCCCCCCCCCCATCCATGCCTTTCACTGCTATCTGCTCATCATAGACAGCTATTAACTCATTAGCCTAGCTTTGCCACAAACGGCACTGCAGACTGCCAAACATACTGACAAGCAAATGGCAGTTCTGGTTTCACTGGCATCTGGTTGTGAATGTGTCAGGGTTGGCAAACGCAGGGTGGTTTGTTAATGGGCATGCAGCTTTGATTATTAGCATTCCGTCTTTGATTAATTGATCCCTCAAATGGAGTATAAGGCAAAGTCATTAGATGCTTCAGAAGTGAAAGGCTGAATAAAGCAAGAAAAACAAAAATGTTTGAAAAAGAAAAACTACACTCCAGCGCCTCCCCATTCGTAGTATTCTACTGATGATTCTCAAATTACACGCTCTGTTGCTTTTATACCTTTTGACACAAGGTTGGCAGCTCCTGGCTGTCTTAAGTCATCGTCCCAGTCAGCCGGGGGAACTCCAGAAGTAAGAGTGACTCGTGTCAGCGCAGACCGTGGAAAGCCAAATCACTTGTGAGATGCATGTGTTTACTCCTAGCCTCTGTTCATTAGAGCGTGACGGTTCGATGATGAATAATGTCATGGGGAACAAATCTGTGTTTGTTTATTTAATACCAAAGTGCCACAGAGCACATGTATAGCAGTCCTGCTGTCATTTTTTCTTTTTCATGTTTCATTTTTTTTAGCATGTATTTACCAGGATCCTCATTTGGTCTGGCTTTTATTTTCTTCCACCTGGATTAACAAGCAGGATTACGTTTTCAGCAAAGCTGTGACATTGCAATTAGCAAGATATAACATGCTATCTAGTTTCAAATCTGTTCGAAATGCATATCATCCCCATGGTACTGAATTCCCCGTCCTAAACCGGGATCGTTACCATAGAAACAGCTAATGAAATAATGTGGGAAAAAAAGTGGGTTTCCCAACTGTGAAGTGAAAAAACTGCTCAAACACAATAACAGCCAATGAATTATTTAAAAATGTGCAGCTGAAGACGGAATTAAACACTTAATCACCGCCCACATGGATTAACATCACCGTGGATGCATTTATTTTCCATTAATCGAAAGATGACGCATTTCAACAATAATACTGTACATGCCAGTCGCTGGAGAGGTATGCTAATAACTTGACCAAACAAGCAACTCGGGGAAAGCTGCAAAGCGGTGAACCCTGGAGGTGTTTGCAGGTCTGTTCTATGTTCGCGTGCAGAGCGAGCGTGAGAGCTAATTACTGGGTCCGAAAGCTGAGCAGGATGAGAATAAGATCTCGTCCCCGGACACATGCTTTAATAGGCGTATGGGGGATAGCGTGACACTGGTTCTCGTGACACCTGCAGCTCCTCTCCCAGGTAACGATCTCACCTGTAGCATCGAATCAGACTGCTCAGTAATCACTGAATGGAGTGTGCATAATCGCAACTCCAAAACTAAAGTGAACTCCAAAAATACATCGATGACGACATCTTCTTACTTGAGAATGGAGATGCCCAGACCTGGTAGACTCCTTTTTCCTTTTCTCAAGCCAGTTTACATGATGAATAGTGTAGAAAGCAAGGGTTGAAACTGCAATTAAAGGTGTCTTCCATCAGAAGAAACCCTCCTTTCTAGGAGTCAGCTAAAGGAGGACCGAGGGGAGCGATGCTTCGCCGGAGAAGTCATTATTTCCCCACCATCCTCTCTGCTCTATGGAATACATTAACTTCACAGTGTCGCCGTCTTAGCCACAGTGCCTTCATTGCTTGTTTTTTTTTTTTAAAGGGGTGCATGCAATTAGAAGAAGGGAAAGAAGAAAGTGCTTGGAAGAGTCCCCGACCCCCACACAGCGATTGAGTACCAGCACAAAACAAGCTCAGTGGGCCTCTCGGGGCCCTGCCTGAGACTGAGGAGAGCCTCTGATAGTCACTGTCACCGCTGCTCATTGACAACAAAACAAGGAGGAAAACAACTGCAAAGCCTCCATTTCACTGAATAAATGGCTTCCTAAAAATGTATAGATGGATTTCCAATAACAGACGGCTGTCCTCGTTTGTGGAGGAAAAATAAAGGATGCTTCCTTTGTGGGGGATAAAACACCTTAACGGCTTTAAAGTGAATCCACCTCTACTTTATTATTCGGAAATTCTACAGACATGGCACGGTGAAACATATTAGCATGTTTAACTGCGACACCCGCATCGTATCGACTTTGTTCCGATTCTTCCCCTGTATGGATTACCATGCTGCAAACACCAAGGATCATTACATCCATAATTCCCTGTTCTGCATAATGTCATTGTGAATATTTCCCTGGATTTGACTTTCAGCTACAGTGCAATTAATTATATACAGATTACTTTGATACTTTCCCAGGGCATACTACCGTGCAAAGACGAGTCTTATTTCCACATGGGATACGTGTCCAAGTAGCCTCATGAATATGCGTCACCTTCATAGAGAACCCCCGTAATTGGAGAAATGGCGGAGGCATGATTAGGGATCCAGTCCTCCTTCCATGTGCGCTACAGTAATGAGCCTGAGGAAAGTGATTGTCGTACATTTGATGGTTCGCTGACTTCACAGTCATTGTCTTTATCTGCGATAGAAAAAGGAGAGGCGGGGGAAGGATCGCAATTCCTTTGAGGTGCATTTAAATCATAGTCCCCACATATTACTCAGAATATTCCCTCTTGAGAGTGTGAGCTGAGATGGCGTCCTTCAAGCCCCGCTGGGTTTCCTGTCATCATGAAATGGGAGCAGGAGATTAGGGGGGGTGAGGGATGTAGAGGATGGAATGGGAGGGGGGTAAATACTGAAATCTGGTCCAATCCCATCTCATACAGCTGAAGATACACTCCTCCGAATATATTTCTGCTCAGAGCCGAGGTAACTGGAAGGAATGAGGGGAATACCGTTGGGAAGCAGCCTTAATAAATTGTTTGCAAAGTGTGCATCTTGGAATAAACTAACAATTCCAAAATTGGCATATACATAGTTAATAAAGGAGATTATACTTATTCAATCTGTATGCTTATTTTTACTTTGGATTGCCCAAGGTGAGTGGAACTGACCCAATACAATGTTATAGAAAAATAGGCCAGAGCCATTATATGTAATGTTATTTCTCACCACAGTGTGAGCCACTAAGGGTACAATTCAAACAGATAGGGACTTTTTGCAGGTGACTGGCTGAGTGCCGCTATTCCTGCATAAAAAAAAAAACACATCAACGTGGCACATTTTGCACAGCTCATTGTGTTTAATGGAGTGCTGTAAAACACGTCCTTTCCAGTGTAATTAATGAGACAGCCGTGTGAAACATGTATCTAAAGGGTTTGCATCATCAGTTTTCCAATTTCATAATATTATTGTGATTTCATTTTCTGCTATTCTTCCATTTGGCTGCATCGCAAAGCTCAGAAAATATCCCTCATGACAATTAAATGTCACAACCAATTATATTTTGCTGAAATACTCCTTTTATAAACACATTTTAAACACAATGACAATTTCATCAGCCATTCCTTTTATGTTAGTGCAAATATTTCAATCAAATATTTTTAATGCTGTCTTTTATTGATAACATTTGGCAAAGCTCTTTCTAATGCACAGAATGCAAATAACAATACACTTCCATCCGGCGTTTTTCTGCGAGTATAACAGCCCCGTTGCTCATTTTAAATAACGAGATGAATGAAAATCAAGAGCATGGCCGGCGTTTATATTTCTCTTCTGTGCTTCCTCTCACGCTTCTCTCGTTTTCTAATGAAATGCAACATTTCACAAAGCCCCCAGATTAAGGTGCAGAAATAAATAAATAAGAAGACGCATTCAGAATGACTGCTGATGCAAGAGGAGAGGGGATTCTCGCAGCACATTTCCCTCGCTGTAGGAACATGCCTTATCAACATTTCGCCCCTGTAAAATGTCAATGGAATGCTGCACATTTCATCAACAGGGCTACACGGGCCTCTGCTGTAAGCTGCGTGATCTCCCGGCCCTGTTAGACCATGTGCGTTTCCCCTCTCTCACCTCTCCTGTCTGCATAGTTCATGTCTCTTAACCTCTAACGTTCATCGTGAGTCCACGGTGAAGCTAAAAAGCTGGCATACAGCCTGAGACTGTCTTCTGCCCCGTGTCTTTCCTCAGCAAACGTCTACTCGTGTGTTAGCGCTAGCGTAGACAGAGTCATAACAATGCATGCCGGAAATATCTTCTAAGACGTTCACATGGCACGGCTTTCCAGTCAGTGTGCAGTGCAGCGGCTCCAAGCAACAGTTTTTCGAGGAATTCACCTTTACCTCTGGTCTCGAGGGCCTGAACTAATTAGCGACATGATATTTAAATCAAATGCAAAAGTGGGGGAAATGTTCAGCAATAAGTTAGCAAGTGTGCGTGATGTACAAGCAAGTGAGGACATTTGTATGTATTAATTCAGCACTGCGCTGGGATGAGCTACCTAGCAAAGCCCTGTTGTGCCATTTAATTTAAAAAGGCGCCCCGTCTATGCAAATCGCCGGAGAGGACATTTTTCATCACTCACATGAAAATAGCATATAAAGGAAATCTCGGCCCGTTTCATCCCCGTTCAGGTGTTTGGTGCAGGTGGATAGGAGCCCAGAAAGCAGCAGAACACACAAGGATCTCAGTGGATCATTTTGAACATCAGAGAGAGCACATCAGTGCTTTTACACACATATTCCAATTTATGTCCTTTTGTACATCTTGTTTGTGTCCCTGCGTGGCATCTGGTGATGCATGATGTGCTTGAAAAAGCTTGTATCTGTTTAAACTCCTGGCTTAAAACTAGGGGCTAAAAATCACTTGGCGCCAAGGTTTGGGCAGATAAAAAGACGTGGCACAAAAAGCGAACCCACGGCGAGCGAGTGCGGAGGTGTCTCATGAGAAGAACATCGGGGCTGCTGTGAGTCCTCTGGACAGCCCTTCTTATGTCACTGTGTGCTTACTGTATGTGTGCGTATCGGTGTGTGGGCAGCTGCCGTTGAGGCAAACTTCAACACCGATTTCATGTTTGTCAGTGTGCTGATCTGTAGCTTTGTGTACGTGCAATGTTCCTGCATGCTCCTGGCCAGTGTTGCTACGTGAGGGCGGGACATATGTGAACGTGCAACAGCTCATGTGCATGCACGTATTAATGTTTAGGATAGACAATTAACAGAATGAATACATCTGACATTTCTATAGTTCAATGTGAAACTTTTAAATGTGAAACTGTGTGAAATGATCTGTAACAAAATGTAACAAATGTGTTAAAAAAAAGTGTAAAATAAAGAGCACATGCAGGATAAACATGTTTAGGCTGATAAGCACTTAGTTTGGTGTTATATTCATCCATCCATACATCCATCCATCCATTTTCTACCGCTTATCCTGTATTTAGGGTCACGGGGGGGCTGGAGCCGATCCCAGCTGTCAGTGGGCGAAGGCACAGGACGCCAGTCTATCACAGGGCAAACACGTAGAGACAAACAACCATTCATGCTCACATTCACACCTACGGGCAATTTAGAGTCATCAATGAACCTATCCCCATCCTGCATGTCTTTGGACTGTGGGAGGAAGCCGGAGAACCCGGAGAGAACCCACGCTCACACGGGGAGAACATGCAAACTCCACACAGAAGGAACCCGGGCCGACCCGGGGATCGAACCCGGGACCCTCTTTCTGTGAGGCGAGAGTGCTACCCACTACAGCCGTGTTATATTCAACATGTTGTTATTGATGTGTCATGATTCAGGTTGAGCACCTCACCTCTCTCTCTTGTTTCTATCACGTTACTGTGACAAGTCGATGGGGACTCTCACTGTGTCTCAAAGGTGTTGTCAACGAATAAAGGAAACATAAACAGGCAAAAAGCCACCAGGCAGCACCCAGCAGTGCACATGCTGAATAAACATGGATGTGCAGACAACATCCAGCCTCACTCTTCCTACTGGACATACTATTTTTAATTGGTTGTGGAATATTTAAAGTGAAGGGATTTTATGTTCATGCTTTTTTTTTTTTTTTTACTGTGCCATTTATGTGCTATGGCCAGTTATATTTAGCAGCTCCTCTAAACGTTTAACTGCAGGCCAGCAGTTACATCAGAATAATTATATAGAAACCCATAAATGTGTTTTCCATTTTCCGTATGTGAACTTAAACAGAATAATGCATTAACAAGCACATGAAAAGGAAACGGTTAAATCCTACTTATCATATGCTAAAAGATGCCATTTGTATATTTCCACTGAGTTTTATTCTAGCCAGCAGGGGGGCCGTAGTCCCTAAAGCACCCTACTTCCCAGGCTAATGAGTATAGCTGTTGGTACGAGGGTGCTAGCGGGCGGAAGGTCATGTGATAGCCAGAAAAATGATGTCCATGCGCATTGTATGGAACCAACCCTTATTACTGCACCATTTCCTCAATCCCTGCTGCACACACACACACACACACACACACACACGTAAACATACTGATGGTCAATGGAAGTATGCAATTTTGTTTTGAGCCCCATTTCAAAGCATTGGGAAAAGAAAGCACAATACAGAATAGTGAGAAACTGATGGAGAAAATGTGTTTTAGCTGCTTTATCCTAATGCACTGGGTGTAGTTTGGTGTAATGCACATTAGCAAGCTGATAATGAACTGGTTCTTGACTTACGATGTGGAGCATCAGGAAGTCTCCGAGACCAGAGGAGCTGTCCACCCTCACCAGGACAGCATCCTTCAGGTGCGTGCTGAAGCCGATGGCTAGCCGGTCTGCCCTCGTGCTGGGACGTTCATTCGGCGGCCACATGTACGTGATCAGTCCACCATCTCGTCCAAATATGTACGTCGTTCCCGCTGGAGAAAGAACAGGAGGGAAGAGCAAACATATGAAGTTAAGCGTGTCAACACCAAAAATACATTGTTATTAACGCAGCAAAGGCGGCATCAGCGGCGTGTGTACACAGCAGCGTTCCGTTGTGCTGAGTAATGACTTTGCAAAGCACTGAGCAACAGATCACTCTTGAACAGCTCTTAGCCCCGTCTGAGGGTTTAAGTACACTTGTGTCAATTCATGAAAAGGGTGGGGGGGGTGGGACTCTGTGGAAATGAGGGAGGCAGGTACTGGTGCCACTTTCCTCATAACGCTGCACAATCACTCAGCTTTACTGCCACTGGCTGCTTCTCCTCCGGCGAGTGGTGTCCCAGGTAACCGGCATGCCAAAGTGGGGCTCCTCCCTGTTTCCCGCGCTTCATTAGCAGCCTCAAAGGCAGACACGGGCGGCAGCATTATTGACTCACTGGTCCAAGTGTGCACCCCTTGCGACCTCCAAACCAGCTACATCCTGCCTCGCTGCATTAGCTCGTTGTCTAGCAGCCGTATGAAAGGTCTGAACGCGACCTGGAAGATGGAAGAGTGGTTCTAATTACGTCGCTATTCAGCGTCACGGCATTATGCCAGTGACCTAGTCAAATTGACAGTTGGGAATAACTACGTCTCGGCTAATGAAGGAAGCGGTCTATTAAAAGTGGGAGCGTGTTCCGGTACGACGCCACAGTGTCAGGTTTTGATGCTTGCCAGCCATCCATTCCTTCATCATCTCAGAGCTGTCAGAGTTGTCTCGATCAAATAAGTGCCTACTCTCCCCAATTAGAAACCTTCATTAGGGTAGCGTTTCGATTCATTTCAGCCAGGACGTAGAAAAGTGCGCTTGGGGAAGAAACGTGTGTAAATGTGTGTGTGCAATCGTGAATGAATGAGTGTATGATTGGGAAATAAATGCCTGTGAGAAGGGCTGCAAAATAAATGCAGCTGTGAGATTAGCATAAAAACAGCTATCTTCATGAAAAATTAGACAAGGAGCTCTGCTAGAGTGATATGCATTCACGTGTGTGTGTGTGTGTGTGTGTGTGTGTGTGTGTGTGTGTGCGTGTGTGTGTGTGTGAGTGAGGAGGCGAAACAGCGAGAGCGAGCGTGTTAATATTCATAGGGACAGGGAGTTAAACAGCCTGAGCCTGAACAATAGATTATAAATCATTCTGACTGTAATTCCAATATTTTCTTGTAAACCAGTTCACGAGGATATAAAACTATCGATATATTCTGCATTCATTTATATATTTGGGTTTTCTCCCCCTTTGGCTTTCCGTCGCAGCACAGTGATTAAAGCGCGTCACTCGGCTCTCAAGTTGCTTTTCCAATTCCACTCCCTCATTTGAGTCAATACGCCCTGTCAACCATTAGCTAAAACGGATTGCATCATTAATTAACAATAATGTGATTAACCAATGATGTAGGGACGTACAGATCTATGGCGGGATTTATTGTTTTCATAAAGCATAACTCGCGTTTGTGAATCGTAATGAAATAACACTGTAAGCATTCGTGTTCGCCCCTAATGGATAAAGCGTTATGAAGCCTGATGACTTCTGCACAGGAAAAGACATTATGTGTAATATATTTTGCGAGGCAGGCATCATTTCTTTTTCATGAGGTCTGGCGGGCCGCTGCTGAAAAGCCTCCCCGTTCCGCTAACGCATATCTGATTTTGGCCCCTTTCAATGAGCGATCTCCAATTCATGTAGCTGGTGCTGGACTGTTGTCACTGTCTCCGACTTTCACCCCCCCAAGCCACCAAACACTTGCTCCATGCTCCAGCTTATTATAATTAAGCTCTTTTAAACCATGTCAGTGTGGGAACTCACTGGGCCCTTAAGCGTCCATTTCCCCCTACTGTCTATTCACACGATTTGACACCCACTTTATTCCACTGACAGCGTATTTACTGTTGGTGACCTAAAAAGAAAAAGAAAAAAAAAAAAACACTCAAATATAAAAGATTGCTCATTTCAGTGGACTGGTATGCAGATCTGGCTCATGAACCCTTAAGCCAAATGGATAAACAGCAAGACCCTCATGTCAAGGCACCAAAGGTCGACTAGACTAACGACTCGGTGACAAGTAATTACATAAACGGCTCCAAAGCAGATCCAGAGAGTGAAGATAATAAGGTTGCCGATATGTGGCAAAGCAGTCTCAAATCCATACGAGCATGTAAGACCGGCGGAAGAGTCCTTGAGGGACGGTTGAGGATTAAGATACATGGAGGGAACACGGCTAATGCACACCTACACAGTAGTGCAGTGGCGTGAAATCCGCAGACACGTGCCTGCGTAACTCCAGTGGTGGGAGTAATTATGCACTGGCTAGATATTTGTTATTTGTGGGCTCTCCTGGGACGCCGGGCCCCGATATGGATCTGTTGTAGTCATTAGATACAGTCACGTCCTGGAAATACTTGGCTGTTTGTTGTCTCTTTAATTTGACAAGAGTTTCAGCTTAGTTCCTATCCATCGACCGTATGAAAGGGAAAAAATAGCAGAAAAGAAATAATAGAACATGATCAAGGTCCAATGACGGGCATTTGAGATAGAAAGCGTAGCACTACTCAACATCAGATCGACGGAACAGAATGTACATTCAGCTTTTCTTGCTCCATTTGTATCGCCTACAGTCATATGGATTTCCCCCAGAAAGGTCACAGTGTGGAAAGCGAGAGGTTTTGTGGTAGTTCTTCAAGACCACTCCAGATGATCAGACCTCCAGGATGAACTCCTCAACCACGAGGCTCCCGTGTTAAAGGATAATGAATGAATCTGTCCTACATCGAGAGCTGGCTGCTCTCTGCTGTGTCTGTTAACATCAAGGAAGATAAACATTGGCAGATCAAACACTCTGCTTTCATTAAAAATGTAGCACCATCCCAGGAGTTCCCCCAGCATTTGGCCAAAGAGGTGTGTGGGATAGTAAGAGTGTAGGAAAGAGAGCGTGGCCTGTGTGTGAGAGCCCTCTTGGCACCGACTTCACAATGTCCATCTCTGCCGGAGTAGAGCATATAGCATAACAACTCCGCGGTGTCAGGTGAAGAGGCGTATAGGTGTGAGCAGAGGGAGGGCGATCTGGTTCCGTGCCCCCGGTGTAGCCGTTGTGCTGGTTAGGACACACAAATCAAGCAGCCTGCTTGTCTCTGCTGCTCGGCTAAGGTCAGACCCGCAGACCGTCTTTCCTCTGACCTCCAACACCACCATCATAACGAGCCTCATATTACCACCTCTGCCGAGAAACTGGGGAGGAATCCAATCATAATTACATAGTTGTGATGGAAATATGAAAAGGGGAGATGACATTATGGATCTGCTTTCCGTCAGCACCTAGCACTTGCGTTCCCCTCCTTCTGCTGCCAAGGATTCCCGTAATGACTGGTGTGCAAAAATAGATTAGCAGAGATGTGGCATATAGAATCTCCTTTTTTTTTCTTCTTTCCGTGCTTCTTGTGAATGAATTACCAACGTGATATACCTCTTTTTCCACCCAATCATCTCTTGTCTCTATATATTGTAAATATTGATGTGAACACAGTGTTTTGCAGGTTTACTTTGCACTTTCATGTATTTATATGGAACGTGAACTTAATAAGGACATCATCTGTGTGATCTTTGATGCACGTTAAACTCCTTTGTAATAAGTTGCACTGACAAGAATGGAGCATCCCCAAAGCATTTAAAAAGGACCAAGCTATATTAAGCACAACATCATTTGGGTTTATCTTTGGTCTGTGCCCCTCCCCCATGGGAGGAGTACAATTAAAAGAAGCTTAATGATGCCTATTGGATTACTATTTCAGTTTCCAGAGAAATCATTACCACGATTTATGAGGACACTATTGTCCAATAAAGCACTATTGGTATCTGGTGAAGGAGCTACCTCCGATCAATGCTCCTGAAGATTTAGTGCCATGAGGGAAATTGTTAGTCAACTTGATCAATGTTTTCCCTTCCCCCCCGATCCAACTTTCTCACCATATTTTAGCTTTTGGGGCAATTAAATGGTCTAGTAGTTGAGGAGATGAGGTGGTAAATAGATTGTGGGGTTATGAGTGAAACCTTTTCAAACTCACATCTTTTTTTAGCTGCGTTCTCCAACTTTGCAGCGATTACAAAGCTGTGAATTACAGAGAGTCAAATAGGGGCACAGTTCACATAGCCTGGTGAATAATTAAATGATACATCACACCAGATGTTCCAAAATAATGGTGCCAATACAGTGTTATCGGCATCTATCTAATAAAGGGATTTTCCTCCTCAGGCGTCTTTGCCAGACAAAAATACATCAAATAGTATTCAAACCTCTTGTGACATGAACCTGAAATAATAATGGAAGAATGAAAGAAACTAAACATAACATGATTTGATTATTCAAATGCCAATAGAGCTGAAATCAAATGTGTCTTGCAGTTATTTCAACAGGCACATAGCAGGACAAAGAGATCTCAGCTTTTCTGTCAAGGACATTTTAAATGCATGTTTTGTGGATTATGTTAGTGAATTATTGCGGCTCTGGATCCAAAGTCACTTCAAGCCATTTTAAATACATTTTCAAATGAACACTATCTTAAGTAACTGTTTCTGCACATCTTTTTGTGGTAGCGGCTGTTCCCACTACACTGTAAGCATACAGTTAGTTCCTGACACGATCGCTGCTGCTGCTGTTGCCACAAATGTAAAACATCTCTCCTGCACACCACAGAATGCTTCCCAGAAAAAAGGACGGTGAGGAGGACTCTGCGCTCCTGTCGGTGCACGGTGAGGCTTTGTGCTGGCGAGGTGACATTACTGTCAGGGTTTTTTTCTTCTCTGTGCCAGTTTGGTGTTCTGGCAACATGCTGTGAACTTAACTGCTCCAAAGAAGGGGGGAGAGAGGAACTGTGGTATTAACGATCACCTGGGATTTTGGCTTGTCTCGTTCACCTTTCCGAGTCCGGCTCCAAAGGGTTGCGGTGCACTGCAGTGGCGTCCAGTGCTACTTAACCAAATGTGTGCATGCTCAAGAGCTTATAAAGCATGTGGATATGTAGGCCAATTTGACTTTGATGCAATTCCCTTAGGCAGGAAGGAAATATCTTGATTTTTTTCACGTATATCCACATGTGGCTATACAATGAACGAGGAGCAGGTTGGGGGATGCACCTCTCCCAATGCAAACTAGTGTCACAGAACCTTCCCATTCATTTGGCAAAGAAGCTCTTTGTACCAGAACAGCACAATAGGCTAATACTTTATCTCCTCCCAAGCTAATTAACTTTAACGTGTCATCTACTTGCTCCTGGCAGTTCTGCACCTTTTTGCTCAAGGACACGAGAGAGCTTTTTTTTTTGTGATACAGTAGATCCTTTCTGCACCGAGTTGTCAAAGGGAACTGCTTTGACTGGTGATGAAAATCCCACATCTACTCATGATGTATTCTGCAACACATGCACTGTGAACATCTTGTCATGGCAAAAGTTACTTCCCACACCCGGCACCATGTGTCCACTGACCTACAAAAAGAGAGCCCCCGGTATTTGGAATAGCAAATGTAAGAGTTCTCGGTAAAAGAGGTCAAATAAAGAGGGAATTATTTTAATGTAAAATGTCACAAAGTGTTATTTTTCCATTTTAAAAGGTATTCTATTAGATGAAGTCTAGTCCCAAACTTGGAGCTTCTGTTACCCGTCCTCACCTTCTAGTCATTCAGGCATTATGTCATACTTTAACCTTTGTCTGAAACAGTAGAATTTGAGTGTTTTCAGGTTGGTTCTAGAGTAGGCTTTTACAGTGGGAAAGTGGTTTTTGTTGTACTTTGGATTAGGAGCCAATAAATGGACACTAAATGGAAAATGGGTCTTTTGTACTCTTGTCATTGTAAATTGGTACATTTTCAGTCTGGCGCTTTTGTCTTTCTTAACTATGTCATTAAACAAGAGTCATCATTTTAAAACCACCATAAAAGCCTTTATTATTACAATAATGATGAGTTTTTAAATGTTTTCCCCTGGACTTTCACAGATATTTTAAAAACAGATGAAAAAAAAAAAAAAAAAAACCTTCCAGCCAGATGTGAATTCATTAGCAGGAACCAAATGCTTGGACATGTGAGGCTGATTAGACGCTCGTCACCTTTGACTGGCAGCCTCGGTGTGTGGGATTAATTAAGTACAGTGAACAAGAGCCGTGACTATATGAGCTGAGAGCAATTGTTCCGGTTGTTTGGAGTCTGCAGTTAAAGCCCAGCCTCTGGTCGTCCGAGCCGTGGGCACCAATGAAGAAAATGTGGTTGGACAATGAGAAGTGGAAAGTGAAGTATAGCGGATAAAGCCAGATCCCTGTGGCCAACCTCAAAACCCCCTCACCCAATCTCTATTTTTTCTATCTGCTCATTGGTCCACTGCAGTACAGCGAGGTCCTTTCAACAATTTAAACATTGCTCTCAAGCTTTACTCCTGGTGAAAAAAAAAGCCATTCTCTACCTTCAGTGTTGTGTGAGCAGCCTTTTGGGAGACTAAAAAGGCTATGGATTGTTGACGCGTCTTAATCCTGTCTCTGCACAAACAACTGCCTTCCTTATAATGGGATAGGCAGTTAGAACGGAACCGGTAGGCATGAGAAAAGGTTTCATCACAGGTTGAGTCTGGAACAATCCTGTACAACATTCGACTGCAGCACAGAATTTTTAATGTGACTGCTTGCACTATATGTGCGGAGCGAGGATTCCCTCAACAGGATTAACACACAGGATAACTATTGTGGAAGCGTTTCATAAATCTCGGGAATCTCGACCATCGAGTGGAAATTGAGCAATTTTGCCAGCTAGCCTATAACTTCTGCAGATCTGTCATGAAACTAACACACAACATAAAACACTGCATACTGCACATTCTGCTTTGCCCCTTCCACATTTCTCTCTCTCTCTCTTTTTTTAAGTGATAAATCCTCCCTTCAGTCTTTATCAGACGGCTGGAGCTGAGCTATTCTCTTTGCAGTCAGCAGAAAGCAGAGTGGACAGAGGTACTAAATCAACCAGGAGCGCAGACTGCCTGCTTACTTTACGTTGGCTTCATAAGTCTGGGCATATTGGCACATATACAGCACAGTCGATATATACTTTTACAGTTCATTGCACAAGGACTTAATCTTCACCACCGTCCGATAGACTATCCAGTTATATTATTTATATATATATATATATATATATATATATATATATATATATATGTATATACACGGCATGTGTTTTTAATGCATGTCAATGATGGTTAAGTTATCGATGACAATACATGTAAATGTCATGCGTTACTAAAGCAAACGTGGATAAAAAAATACAGCTACCTTCAAAAAAGGGAAGAATTTAAAGTCCTCCCTGAGTCTATAAGCTAGACTTGGCAAATATTCTAATAAGCCCATTTCCACAGTATTGTTTGAAGAATATCCAGTGACCTATGAGCCTTAAGCTTCTCCTAATGAAGACAATCCTAAAGCAGCATTTCTGCATAGGGCAGCTGACAGTGTCCAACCTGCCTTCATAAGCTGCAGAGGATTAATCCCCCCCCCCCCCCCTTGCTAATTTGATGTAATTAAATTAAGTGGAGACTAAAAGTGGGGCATTGCCGCTTGCCCCCATGATTGGTCATCCGTATTAGAGGGTATAAGATGCCGCCTGCAAAATTATAGGAGCAACAAAACCTAATAAAATCAGGGAGAGAAAACACAGGAGCACTCAAGTCAGACCTCAAGGCTGGTACAGTACAAAATGACCACATCAGGGAGGAAGGAGGGGGGGACGAGAGGAAGAGAGGCAAGAGAAGGGAGAGATAAAGATTTGCAATAGAAAAATTGTTGATTAGAAAAGTAGTTTCATGTTTTTTTTTCCTCCGAAGGGACCAAGGGCAGAAACACATTTTATACTTTCTCAACCTTCACTGTATATTTTCTAAATTCCTATTTTCAGAGAGCATCTTCCTGAAAACCTCGTCTTTGCTGACCTTCAGTGGTTCATCCTATCGCGTCACCTTGAAGTGATGTACAGGACGACTTCACGTCTCCGTGACAACACCGTTGGGTGTGGTTACAGGCACAACACTACACACGTCTGGCAACACCCAACCAGAGGTCAGAGGTTGGGATAAAAAACGGCATATCGGCCTGGTGTTAAAGCCCCGAGGAAGGCAAACACATGATTGGCTCTTAATTATGCAATTAGCGATTGAATGTGTATATAGTAAACACCTAAGAAGTCTGAGAACATAGCCTTTGACACAGCTCTAATCCTTCCCTGTTGGCATGGCTAAGCAAGGACATTAATTATGTAATAAATGTCTGCTCAATCATGTTTAAGAGCAGAAGTATTGATGTTTCCATCTCGCCAAGCTGACTTTAAAACACTTCCAATGGTCTCCCCCATGGGAAACAGTGCATTGCTTTAAACTAAAAACTACATTGAGATTTGAAATGAATCTGACATGGTTTGAAAGATGTTAAACCTTAACACTAAATGACCCAATTTGATAAATAGCATAGCAAATATGAAACTACTCCAGTATAGATCAATAAAAAGACAAATACGGGTTTTTACAGATCAATCTAACGTCCACATACTGGTTATTGATTATTGATAAGAAGTTCTGCATAGTAAAGCTAATGCCAATAATACGTGTGACCATAAATGGTGACCCCATTGTATTTTTGAAAGCTCTCGACTGAAGATAGTGACCGTATAGTTAACCCCTTGCGTCACAGAATGGGAAGGGTGACAGATGTTTGGCACATCGAAACAACAGCTAACACAAATTGGGACCCATAACAAAACCTTATTGGAGTATGTGATGAAATATGATAAAAAACAGCACCATCACCCCAACGGAGTCTTAAAAAAGCAGCTCCCTGGTTTGTACATGTCTGTCACATGTGCATATGTCCTGCCTCCTTTGTGGATGCACTGAATTGAATTTGAATGTCTGAAGTGGCAATATAGCTGGGTGACAGAATTTGGTGTAAGATTGGGACTCAAGAAATCTGCCCCCCCCCCCCCCCCCCCATTACACCATTGCAGTACTTCACAGTATTTCATCCTCACACTGCTCCGAGGAGATAAGCCCTCACCTCATCATGACGGGGCCCCCGGGTAGCCATACCAACTACGCTCACTCTTCATGGCAGGACACCATCAATTCATGGTTGAGGTAAAGTTGTGCCCCCTGGCCTGGTAATATAACGCCATGAATGCTCAGTCGACCAGTGTCACTCACACCCTTCTGCCCCCCTCCCCTGCCATGCTCACTTCCCCTAAGCCCTGAGTGATGCATGAGCCCCTGCCTTGTGGAGCAGAATGGCCCATCCAGGCAGAGCTGACAAGCCCCACTGTCTTAATGGGGCAATACACCAAACGGGCCCTTTGTTACCCTGACCAGCTGCATATCTGCCTCCCCAGCCAACCGCCTTGGCTCTGATAGAGGTGTCTCACAGTATCGACAGCTTCTAATTTACTCTCTCATCATCACTTGCCTCATTTGCTTCTCAGACTCAATGCTCCCTTTCTCTCAATTCGGGTCAGCCATTTTGTTTGCCAGCAATTTGTTGATTGGATTTTTCTGCATCCAGTGTTTAATTTGCGTGCCAGCGAACACACATATCAAAGTTGGACTTAAAGAAATCGAGCATCAGTCAATCCTCTGCTTTTTTTCTCTCAGTTCGCAGTTAAAAGCCTCTTTGACTGATTGCGTGCCATCAGACATCAGTGCATTATTTAGTTTCTGTGCGTAGCATCTAGCAAACATCACAGCCTCCAAATGGTCTCTAGAAGCTGTTGTCTTCTCTATTAGGGAGCCAACAGATGTGGAGTATGACTGCAGTTCTAATTACCGAAAAAGACAAGTGTGAGGGATAATTACACAGTGGAAGCGAGGCAGAAAACAGAGTCCAGGGCCAGAGATCTGATCTGAGACAAGAGACGACTCTGGCTGCCCGTCGCCATATGCAGCCCAACCTGCATCAGCACAAACACTGCTCTCGCAGGGAAGCTGCTCTTGGATCAGACGGAGCTACTGTGCCACACCGAGCACACACCTACGTTAACACTATTCATAAAAGCAAATGCTAAAGCGGTCTATACTATTCCTGTGTGATTACCGAACGCATGTGCTGCACTAGGACTTTCTTTGATGTGTATTCACACATCCATATATCAACCTAAAGACCGCGCCGCCGTCTCTCTTCGTTATTAACAAATCACTGTTTAGCTCAAGGCCAGGTACATGTGCAGTAGGTAGCTCAAAAGCGGAGCAACACTTCAAAGACTTGCAGACACTGTTTGACACACGCATATAGGAGGCACTGCACAATATGTGCAGTATTCATTTTACATAAACTGGTAAATGGTAGCATGTACCATGAGCTCACAGACAAAAAAATACCTGATATAGTGTTATATATGTTTCATGTTATCACACCATTTTATTTTTACCATTTATTCCTTTGCAAGGTGTACCCAGGAGACAACGAGCAGGCCTTGGCTTTAATTGGAGGATTAAACATCTGCTTTGCTTTTTGCTGAGTAGCCTCACTTTAAAGGAAAGCCTCTACTAAGTGGTGAGATATTATTTCATTTGCTGCATATCTTATAGAAATGAAGCAATACAGTTGATGGAATACGAGTAAAGCAGCAGAAATAAACATTGCATGTGTACATAGGTGTACCAGAGGGAGTTTTGTCATGCAGCATAACTACTGCCTTTTGCAATTTATATACAGCTCTGCCTCCCCCTTATCAACAACCAGTGTGCTGTAGGAACACCATAACAGAGCAGTGCTGTCCTTTATCTCCCACCGATGCCATGTATCTACCCACAAATAAATAGAAAGGAGAGAAAAAAAAAAGAAATCTGTGTGGGTATGCATTGTATTTCTACACTATGTTGCAAAATGTATGCTAATATTAGCTTGCACTTAGGTAGGCGTGTTTTTATCAGCCCATGCCAGAAGGCCTGAGGCTCTAAGAGATGGAACGAGCAATGAGGAAGGTGAAATCCCACACAATCCTATTAGAGTGGATTAGGGGGTAGCTTTCTTTCTCTTGCCACTCTGCTGCAGGTGAGCAATTGTAAATTGCAAAAAAAAGAATAGTTATGACATGGTTGGTTTTTATTGAGGCCTTCTATTGTAACAAGGAAGCCATTCATTTTTTTTTTTTAAACATTACATTTTCATCAATAATCCAACATAACATGATATTAAAGTGGTTGGGTAATGATTTGTAAGCTAAAGGAAATTAGAACACTGTCAATCAAACCACCCACGTAGGAGAGCTAAAGGATGGATCTTTTTTTCTCTACCAAAAACAGACATGTGGAATTTAAGAAGAGGCTCATTATCGATCAGATGATCAATGGCAATCATACAGTTCCGTCTTCTGCGAGCTGGCTGCCACAGAAACCCTTCCCCTCTGGCCTCCCTTGTGGTTGAGGTTATCAGGCTGTAAAGGCTGAGAGATTTCAGACTTCATCTTCTGTTTTTTTCCCCTCTGACCTTTCCCAGAACCCAATTAGACCATCACTAGGGGAGTTATAACTGTAGTCTTGGAATTACTGTACACTCCAGACAATTTTATTTTTAAATCCTTTAAGTGCATGTATTTTTTTTTTTTTTTATCATTTACAGCCAATTTTCAATTCTATCTCACCAATTATATGTTACATTATATGAATTAAACTTTTCCCATGTGAAAATCTGCATTTAACTTCCACATTCTCACTCTGGTGACAGTGATTCAGAGATGATCTGCAAGTGTTGATTGTTGTCCATGCAGTGAGCTTGTGTGCATTTGTGAGTAAATGTGCATGTGTGTGTGTGTGTGTGTGTGTGTGTGTGTGTGTGTGTGTACAGGCTTGAATTGTACAGAGAGATAGCTGCTGCATCATCATGATGACAGAGAATGAGGCTTCTCCAGGGTGACTGAACTCAATTCGGATTAGATAAATAAAAAAAAAAGTGAGATTTGGCATTCTTTATCTCCACTTTATTTATTTCAATTGATCTATTTCTCCCCCCTTCCTTGTGCTGTTCCCCTGGGAATTGGAGAGGCATTTATTGAGTCAATCAGCATGGAGTGTGGAGAAACAGTTAAACTCTTTCATTAGCATGTTTAACACGCTGACCTTTGCTACAGATGCGTCACTCCTCAACGATTCCAGTCTTCCTTCCAGTTAATGCTGGATGCAGAAATCCAGCAGTGGTTCAAACACTCACAGTTATTGTTGAAGCAATCCTACTTTACCTATTTATAATGCTTCCCTGTACATACATTCTCACACTCCTCTCAGTGTCACACTATTTTACATGCACTTCTGATTTCTTTTTCTACCCTTTTCACAAACGCACAAATCGTTGACATATCCAAGTTCTGCTAGCCAATTCAAATACGCACATCGACATCGTACACTGGAGAGTGGAGCCGTTTACTGTGATACTTTCCCTCCCACTTCTGTGCAAGATGACAGGTTTTCTTTATCCCACTTGTTAGTCGAATGGAGGCAACGTAAGCAGCGAACATTCACCGGGCAACTTCTTATTTGAGGTAACTTTCAAAAAATATCTTGAAAAAGGAAAGCCAGAGGTGTAAAGAGACAGACGGAGGGGACGAACAAGAAAGAGGGAGATGGCAGAGAAGACGACGCTGCGGAGGATGATTCACTCGGTGCCTTTTGGGTAAAAAGCTCTCTGACTCAAAACTCATCCAGGACCGATGCATGTTGAGTCTAAGGAGGGGGCTTTTTTCCCTTCTCTCTTTCTCCTAAGTCTCTAATCCGAAACCAGACACATTACTCAGTTGACCCCTCGCTGCACAGTCAGGTCTCATTTCCCTTTCTGCCATCCTTCGCCTGGTCACCACCGAAACCACACAGACCACTGCGGGCGCAAAAGGCTGCCCACTCGGTCTGCTTGGATGGACTCTGGAGACCGACCGGGGGGGCTGGGAGTCGGGTGTTAGGCAGAGTGGTCGGGAAGAGACAAAGTACAGAGGGGAGGGAGGAAGGAAGATGCAAGCATGTTAAAGACCTAAAGTGCAAACAAATTAGAAAAAAAGGGGTGTTTGTGTTCTCACACATCAGAGAGAGAGAGAGGGAAAGAGAGAGAGAGAGAGAGAGAGAGAGAGAGGGAGGAAAATGAAACGACTGCAGTCTTCACTCTCATTCGCGGGTCAATAACTGCCTCTGCTCCCTCTAGAGCAGAGGAACATGTACTCAGATCCTTATCAGGGCAGCTATCATCTCTGCTGCCTCACAGAAGCAAAGATACTGTCATCCTCACACTATCGCAGAATGACATCAGCTCAGAGACATGGGAGTAATTATATTACACAAGCCCACAACACACCGGCAGCGAACATCAGAGAATACCCGCCTCTCCTCTCCCTCATTCTTTTAGCTCCCTTCTTTTTTTCTATCCACACTTTCTCCACCTCCGTTGTTCTTCATCCCGTCTCCTTTCTTTCCCATTTCTTCCATCCGCCCTCCTCTTCGCCCGCTCATCTGTTCCCTGCAGCAGTGGTAGCACAGACCAGCACCATCTCTAATCCAGTCTACCATTAGCTCTGAAGGTGGAGAGCTTTAAAAATGATTATAATCACTTAAATTGCTTTGCTGACTTCGATCAAACCACCGGGTTTTGAATACAAAAACTGTGTGTGCAGCGGTTGACGGAGCAGGTTTTGGGGAAGGTGTGTGTGTGTGTGTGTGGGGGGGGGGGGGGCATCTCTTGAGACATGTTAAGTAGATCACATAATCATCATGGATCCGGAGGTTGACTCTGGGCCTGTTTAACATATGTGCTATGACTCAGAGAATGAAACCCATAGCGTAGTCTGAGAAAAAGTGAGGCAGGGGGGATGCTGTATATTTTGCGCAGGGAGTTGCAGATCACTATCGTCTGCATTTACCAACGGGAGTTAGGAGCGCATAATCCACAGAAATCCACAGAGTCTGCTTTCCCATTACACACCGGGATGCATTGCTTAAACTCGAAAACACTTTTCCTGTTGATCAGATCATCTCATCTATCCAGTCTCAACGATTAATAACAGCGGGAACAGAAGAGAAGATGATAGCCTAGTTATCCTGCATATCGAGTATCGTATCCATCTCTGGGAACGAAGACTATCACCTCTGGGAGTCTGTTGGTGATGAATGGTATGTCTGCTCCTCAGAGTTGATACTGTCTGAACCTCATTACTGCTAGCCCTAAACAAACAATGCATCACACTCCAACTCAATTTCATACATCCTGACCATGGTAATTTTCTTCTTCTTTCCACATAAATCAATGACAGACATACCAGTTCAATACAAAATGAAATAAAGCGTGGTTTCTGTCGCTGAATGCTGATGTTTATAAAGAGAGAGAGCAATGTGCGTTTCCCTATGCGTGCTTGGATGTGGGAGAAGATTTGGAAGCATGTGATGGATGCCCTCCCCCCCATTGTGCCAGCCGGAGTTGTGCTGCTAATTTAGCGACACACAAACTGAAATAGTGCATTTTCATGAAATGGAGGCAATTTCCATATAGAACTAAATGTCACCACTCTGTTAGCTTTGTTTGGTCTAATCACTTGAGACAATGTTAAATGCACTGTGACAATAATAGGATTAGATTTTAACATTGGCGGTGACACCAATGTTTGGGGGGAGCAGAGACAGGAACAATCTAATATAGCATAAGGCTAGTTTCTGTTGTTACAAACACAAAGCAAAAAAAGCTAATGTTAAAAAAAAAACACAGAATCAAACCAGAGGGGCTTCGGCTCTTGCGTTTGCAAATTAAGACTGAAAATAAATGAGCAGTGTTTAATTGCTGCAGTGAACAGACACTCCATGTAAGAAACAAGCCCCTTGGAAATCAAACCAATCGCAGCACAGCGAAGACAACAGCGCTGGGGCTTCTACGACAGCGGGCTGTGTCCTGCAGCCAGGTACCATGTTGAACAGCATGCCTCCCATTTTGCATTTGTGCACCCTCCGAGCGCTGATCAACCATAAATGTAATCACGTTACCCCCCCCTCTCTCTCTCTCATAATAGCAGCACGGTGGAGGCAGCATCACTCACTATGATATTAAGTTGTGGAATGTGCCTGAAAGCACACACGTGCCCCCGGGGTCCCGAGGGGGAGCAGGAGGCGAGCTGAGCATTGTCCGCTGCAGACAGGTCACGGCAGAGTGGCCTAATTGCCTCTCTTGTTGTCTCAGTAGGCCGGCAAACCTCCCATCTCCCTCATCATCACTGAGGAGCTCTGACTCCCTTGTTCATACAGGTCTAACTCTGCCCAGTGATCCAGGCTCCGGTTTTAGTTTCTGAGCTGTTTCTATGTTCTTAAAAAAAAAAAAAGTGCTGCTCTGCAATGGTGTAATCCCAACTTGTACTGCTAAACTTGAATATTAAAGAATCCAGAACATTGCAGGAGAGATACTTATACATTATTAAGCCAGTGTACTCAGTGGAATCCAGGGTACCTCAGCATTACGTCAGTGTTACACCAGTAGTGGTTACGTCACTCAAAAATGCTTGGGCAGTATGATGACAAAAAAAAGAGTATTTTGTCTTTTATGTGCCTCAATTTAAAGATTAGCGTCGCTCACAACTTGAGGTGAAATTCACACGGAGAAACATGCAATTACGACAAAGAAGTGGGGGAGAAAAAGAAAACTGCAGCGTTTCTAAAGTCATTCTCGCACATACTGTATTGTGGAGAGCATGCTGCAGTCTACCATGAATACTTGGGTGAGGTTATATAATTCCTCATTGTTGAGATTCATTCTATTCTCTTTTGGATCCTCACTTAATGCCAGTGTTTCGAACCTCCTTGCCAAACAGGGGAAAGAGGCCTGATCCACCCTCCATGCTGGGCAGAGGCCAGGAGCGGCTCGACGCCCTGCAGAGCTGGAGCAACATATCTTTGTCTCCTCCAAACACCCAGGGGCAACATGGAGCGCTACAGCGTTCTAATCCTGTCTAATCTGGACACAGTGGAGCATCTGGAGATAGGGATATGGCTAATCTCAGACATAGAGACAGAGGGCACTTTGCTGAGACAAATAAAATAGGGGGACGGATGTAAGCTAGACTTGCTGTCTTGGAAAAGGGAATATTATATCTTATAAAAACAATTCAATCATATCGGCAAAATATACAAGAGTGAAAGAAGATTTCAAGAAGTTAATGAGAATGATGAAATAAAAATAATTTTAAAAAAAGCTCAATTTACTTTGCATGCAGAAATTGTATTGATGGTGAGACAAGGAAATACTTACTGTGCCCTGCTCTAAGGGATGCAGGTGATCTGTGGATGGCAATAGGCACAATATGGTGACGCTTGTTTCCATGGGAGAGGTGAATGTGGTGGAGACTCTCCACAGCACCTGGTTCTGACCCTGCCACAAAGCCCAGGGCCAAGGCTGTGATCCACAAGGCCAGGTGGGTGAGTGAAGATGAATTCCGGTTTAAGGGCTCTGGTACGGGTCTCAGGGGAGAAAACTGGGTCCTCCAGCCTTCGAACATCTTCCCTGAGTGGCCAGATGAGGCTTCAGATCAAGGTGGAACTTCGGTGCGCCTTACAGCCCCATACTTCTCACCTTGTCAAATTTCACTACGCCGAGAGCCACTTGCACAAATCCACAGAGAAAGGCGGAAAAAAAAGAGCAAAAGGAATACACCGCACAAAATGTCGGTTGAGGGATAAAAAAAAACCTCTTACTGTTCTCCAGTGAGTTAGAAAATCCGTGGCAGCGCCCAGGAAGGTAAAGAGGTATAATAAATCATCATACAGAAACAATCAAAAACATTCACTCAAGAAATCAGGGCAACCTCAAACAGCAATGGAGAAATCCCAGCTTGCTCCAATTCCCAGAGTTCCCTTATTCTCTCTTTCTCCTTCTCCTTCTGTTAAGCCTTCACAAAATCATCTTCCCACCAAAAGCTGTTAATATTCCAAAAATGCAACTGCCGGGGAAAAAAATAACTTCAGAAGAGAATGAAGGCACCTGTGCAAAGTGAATTTCTTCAGATAATCAAGACGAACATTCTGACTTTCCCTCCTTTTCCTCCTCCAGTGGTCTCAAAGGATGTCCAGAGGAATGGGACCATAGTTAAAATCCGCGTCTCATTTGCATGTGTCTGACAGCTGCAGCAGCGCGCAGCAGAGACGGCGTGATTGCACCTGTAAGTTGTGCGAAGTAGCGCACCCGTTCCCCATCCAGAGATCCCTGCTCTCAATGAGATCGAGCGATAGCAACGGCAATACCTGGGAGAGCAGCCCTGGGCGGGAGCACACACTCATACACAGGCAGCATCGGCAGCGCCGTTCCAGAAGATGTGCGCAAGAGGAAGAGGGGAGAGAGGAGGAGGAGGAGGAGAAGGAGGAGGAGGACAGAGGGGAGGGGGAGACTCGACAGCCAGCCAGGAAGCAGGAGGGAGAGTGGCTATGCAAATGGGCAGCATTCACATAGCGAATCACTGGAGCCTGAGTGCATTACAGAGGAAGAGCCTATTTAGGCAGAATAGCAGGAATTGAAGCTATGTCCCCCAGCCCCGATTCCTTTCACATCCTCCCCCTTCTCTGCCGGTTCAGTCTTTTTCATCCACTCTCCTGTGTGGACATTCATGAGCAGTAAAAAGGAAGAAAGAGAATGCGGGACCTGCTAGAATATATTTTCTATTCCTACTTCTATTCCTTTTCTTTCATTCCCCGGGTCCCTTCTCCTTCTATCTTTTCCATTCCTCTCTGTGCATTTGGGGAAGTTGTATGAAAATAGTCCTGAGGATATAAAAAATTGATGCCAAGCAGTCCAACCAAATCCGAGCCCCTCCATCGCCCAGCAAAACTGTTTCATATAGGATCTGAACCGGACTCTGCACTCTGTCCCCAGCAAAGATCTTTAAAGAGTGATGATGCTGCAGCTCACAAAAGCCAACTCTCTCTCTCTCTTTCACAAACATATGAACACACAAACACACACACACACACACACACACACACACACGTAAACAATGCATGCACAGTGCTCGAGCTGGCAGTCGAGCGCTGTCCACAGAGAGGGTGCTGAATCTGGGCAAGTCTGCCTCGCCTGCTAATAAAAGACCATTCCTCACAGGAGGGGGGGATGCTGATCGCAGACTCAGCGTGCAGCGCCGGGTTACGGGAATGTAGAGAACATGTGGACATAAAAGCCCTGCTGATAAACACAATCCGGTTCAGCTGGGAAGTGTGCTCTGTGTTCAGAGTTCAGGACTGGAGAGCACAAGGCTCAGCTGCAGTGTGCCTGCCTATGTTTGCACACCGGACATTCGACATCCTCCCCTTCAAAATGCAGTGTTCTAAGCTAGAGGAAAAAAAAAAAAAAAAAAACTAAGCACTGCTGAGCTGATCTTTACGGTTTACAGGGAATACACAGGCATTTCATGCCCAAAGAAAGCCAACTTAGCTAGTGTGACAGAGGGGATCATGTGTCCTTCTCCACTCGCTGTTCACACGAAGACAATGGAAGACACTTTCAGGAAAGGAAGAACCAGTTAAATTAACATTAATGACCAACATTTGGGTTCACGTTTTAGCGTGGTTGCTGAAATCTGAATTCAAATATGGAAAAAAAAAAGAAGAAAAAAAAAAAAAAAACAGAAACTGTATTGTTATAAGAAGAGCATAACCGGCGAGATAAATATAATCTGCCATCTGGCAGGAGGACAGTTGAGGATACCTCATATTTCTCTGTTGTATCTGGTATTGTTTTCCTACGTAGTAGAAAAATGCGATTGAAGTAGAAAACAGATGCTGCACACATTAGGCAACTGTGCTGTTCTCACCTTGTAAAATCTCAATAACTTGGTGCAGCCACCTGGTGCTAAAAAGTCAGCAGCATGGAACCACTGCTCTGTTCTCATTTGCAATGGTGAAAAGGAATGCTCCTGCTGAATGTGTTTACACTTTTATAATTATCAGCAGTGCAATCTGCATAATTACACCTAATAAGGCAATCTATCAGGGCTGTTTGTCAAGGACAACAACCTGACTTACTATGTCCTCAACAGCAAACTTTTACAGGAAAACAAAATGAGATCTTAATGTGTAAGAGTTGCTATTCAGCTAAGTAGAAGTGTGATGTGTGCACACTGTCACCTTATTTTAAAGTCTGCACTGGGTATTTAGTGGGAAGGCTGTGTTGGTATGCAGCAACAGCAGTTAATGACATCAGCAGCAAGGTGATACCTTTATCAGGTTTATCATTAGTTACTAGTTCATTTGTGCCCCCAAGTGGCGGAACTGTAAATTGCTGCAACAAAGGTCTGTTTATCACAAAGCCAGCAGCTGAAGTTTGAAATGTTCATTACGACATTAAGATTAATAGCATTCAAAAAGTTTCATTATAAAACAATTGCTAGAAGCCTCATCTCTGCATCATATTACTCCAGATATTCAAACATTAAAAGCAGACCAGTTGTGTTTGAATACGTCATTCTCATTGTAATAAATACTAATAAGATCCCCTCTACTAAAATACCAGTAAGCCTTCAGCAGGTTGCCCTTTGCTCTGATCATTTCCCGTGACAAATCTGCTAACTGAAGTATGAGAAGCAAGAACAACAAAGGACGTGCAAGCGGCTTTAGGGGAAAACATTCACAACTTAATTCCGTCTGCCTGCACAAAAGCAAACACCTGGGACCACAACCTAAACTCATTTCAGCACAGTTACAGATATCATCTGCTTTACCCAGATGATTGTAGTGAGATGGCCACAAAATGAGAAAATCCTCTCCCACAACTACACAGCTAAACTTTCACCGTTAAAGTTTTTATTTATGTTTTTGTAACTCTTGTTTGACTTCCTGTTCGTGAGATGTCTTCTTGACAGCCAAAAACAGCTTTTCTTTGTTTCCATGTAAGACCTAAAGGATTGTGCAAGTCTCTGATGCATGTGATGCCTTGAACACATCCCCCCCTTTTGGATCTATATCCTCCTATTTTTGTTTCTTTTGAAGGTAAGACACGTAAAGTAAAGTGAAACAGAGTTATTCAAAAAGCAGAAGGAGGAACAAAAAGCGTGCCTGACACTTTGAAATTGGTCTTGGGTGTAATAGTCCCTTGGAGAGCAAGGATAGAATAAAAAGAGTAGTCCCTAGTAGTTAGTCACTTAAGACTCCAACCACAGTGCACCTCGCTGATGAGATGATTTTTAGAGGACCGGAGGAATAGTGGAGGGGAAGCAGCAAATGGGTGGTCTAAGAGTGCCTGACCCAACTGGAGCAAGAGCCTTTAAATCATTTTAAGGGCCATCAGGCGACACTTTATCTCACATGGAGAGACCCCTTTAGAGGGGCACTTGGAAGCACTTTGAAAGCAAGAGCCACTAGGTTTGCTGTACACATTAAAAAAAAAAAAAAAATACAACTACCGACGTGTTGTTTAAATGAACACAATCTGCATAATGCTGAAGGCGCCAGGATTACAGCACTGTTTTCTAATTAGGTGCAGTTTAGTGCGTCAGATACCACTGTCGGCTCAGAGCAGATCAGGCATGCAGGCCAAGTCATGCATGAACCGGGTATACCTGTTGTGTGCTCGAGTGACACATCTGTGTCAGGCACAGCAGCATATGGGTCTCTACAAACCAGATTGTTTGGAGGCCTTTATCTCTGGGGTAAACTGTAGTCAACATGATGTAATGAAAGGGAAAGGGATTCCTGTTACCAAGTCACCTGATCTGAAATGTTCATCGGAGGAGGAGGAGGAGGGAGGAGGAAAAGAAGAAAATTAATAAAAGAAGTGGAAGCAGGAGGAGAAGGATGAGGAGAAAACGGGTGAGGTGAAGGAGAAGAAAAAGAAGAGGAAGCAGAAGGAGGAGAAGCATGAGGAAGAAAAAGAGGGACGACAAGGCAAATGAGGATGAGGAGTAGAAGATGAAGCAGGAGAAGAAAACAGAAGGATGAGTAGGAAAAGAAGGAGGAGGAGAGAGGGAAAGGAAGAAGCAGAATGAGCAGAATAAGGAGGACAGGGAGAATGAGGACGAGGAAACAAAAAGAAGGACCAGAAGAAGAAAAAGGAGGACTATTCAAATGTCTGTATTGATGCACATGATCCAGTCAATGGAACGAGCAACCGTCGGAGCCACATTACATACTGTGTCATCCTTTCGTCACAAAGACGTAGGTATTCAACGCTGTTACTGTCATTCATTGACACAATGTTAAACCTGAGCTCTAAGTATCGTGTGAACATCAAACGTGTCATTACTCATTCAAACATGCTTTGCAATCGCTACAGAGAGACAGACGGGCACACAGTGCACTGATGCTAATGCGTGCAAGTGTACGGAAATAGAAACGGAGTGCTGTCTTAGTCATACCAAGATGTGACATGATGAGAACAGACAGATACAGGGAGGCAACGCTCAATACAAACACACAAGCTGTACAGTATTTCAACACAGAGGGCGGCCGGAGTGTTAATGCAGTTTGTGTTGGCGGAGGGGGGGATGTTACATCAGAGTGACTGTCCGCCAGATTACGTTACCGTGTCAGTCAGAGTGGGTGAGGTGAATTCTGACCTCAGTGGATCAAAAAGGCACCGACTTGCTGGCTTCCAATTCATCAGCACCTCAGCATCCATGGCCGGCTCTCGTACTGCAGAGCCGTAGTCAAGACTCCCCTCGACATTAAGTGATTAGCTCTCTATGCCTCTGCATGTGCTGCTACCGCACAGCCAACGGTTAAATTCATGTGCTTTAAGCTAAGAATAAAGAGGTAGGGCTACATACATTACACCAATCAAGCTGAGAAATTGGACCACTAATAGGAAATAATGCAAAATTAGTGTTGTAAAATCAAATCCGCAAATGGTACTGCGTGGTGGTGTAATGGAATGACTTCATTTTCACTCGGAGCAAAACAAAGAAACAAAAGCTCCACATCAATCCTCATTCCTCCTTTCTCTAATTTCGTCTCAAATTACTTTGGCATGATTATTAATTTAATGGAGCTACTAAATGAAGTACAAAAAAAACGAAAAGCCCATTTAAAAACACTCTTGATGCCATTAATGCCGAAGGTTATTGGGTTTGATTTAAGTATTTACATACTGCAGCACTTTTATTGTGGTGTCTTGGTTTCAGGGAGTGGGACGACTGTGTTTTGTACAGAAATAAAATATTAAGTAAATATGCAGCTGTAAGCTCTCAAAGATAATGCAGAATTTGCTCTGCACATTTATCATCATAAAAGTACAGTGACATAGCTTTAGTCAAATAATGATACCGTCTTATTTTCTCTTGTTTAGCATAAGCACACAGATACAAACAATCACACAGCTTTCCTTCCATTACCAGGGCTCTAGCAGACGCAAACTATATACGGGATATTAACAGATGGATTTTTTTTAATTGCACATTGAGCCGTTTGTCTGCTGGCGAAGGATGCTTTGGAATATGTCTGGCTGGAGATTTTTTTTTTTTCTCCTAATGCATAAACGATTCCACAATAGTGTTATTCATTTCCATAAATCCATTTAAATGCACAATAAGATCAAGCGGAAGGAAAATAACATTCAAAAATCCTTGAACCTGAGCGCGAATAAAGTGTGTATGTGTGTGTGTGTACAGGCATACATACTGTGTGTCAGTGAGTGGGTGTGTGCATGTGAGACGATGTGTCTGGGAACGCATAAACCAAATCCTAACTGTCAGTGAGAGAGATAGGGGTCACAGGTCGGCAGCTTTCCGGAGGCTTTCTCTCTATCTCCTCTGACAGTTACCACGATGCAACGGGCCACCGGGGCACCGCTCCAGTCTCTGTCTCTCCGTCTTTCCTAAAATCGGTCCAAAGTAGATCAGTTCCTTTCCCAGAGTGCTTCCTCCTGAACAGGTCAAGGACAGACGGTGTCTCCCGCCAGGAGTGCAAAGCTTCGTTGTTAATGAACCACTCTTCCCCCGCTCCAGCTAACTGGGACAACAAAGGGATTTAATGGAGAAATGTTTGTTTTTTTTCTGAATTTTTAAAAGTACTTAAAACAAACGGTTTTCACTCTTCTCAAAAGCATCTTGACTCCTTTTGAATGAAGTTCATTCTTTTTGGAATAAAACAACAAAAAGGATGAAAAAAACAAAAACAAAAAAACACTCTTTGGAGAGGCAAACTGCAGTACACTCATTTCATTCTGGTTGTGAAAACATCATCAGAAATATAGCTGTTAAAAATAAAAAGGCATTCTGCAGCCAGTAGTCAGATCGGTAGTCAAGCGGGGATCCTATTACATGGAGTCATGTAATGAAAGCATACACTTCATATACAAAGTTGAATCAATGGGCAATACTACAGCTGCTGCTCTGTTTTTCCATTGTTCCTCATTCAAAGTGCACTTCAATCTCCATTGATGCCACGCATACACATCACCGCGTATTTTTCCGTCCCGTCTCCGTTTTGAATCATTCCAGTAACATGAAATCATGAAGAGAGATGAGTCGGGTGAATGAGATTCCAGAGACTAATAAGGGGGTTCTATGGTCTCTGGTGGCTTCTACCTTTATGACACACAACGCGGAAGCTGTACTTTACACAGGCTCCGCACTCAAAGCCGCTCTATTAGAAATGCACGCCGCTGCAGATCGGGAAATATTGTGGCGCTGCGTTGAAAGAGAGGGTAAAGCTGTGCCAAATGAGGACTAGTGGAGGGGAGCAGCAGATGGGTGGTCTAAGAGTGTCTCACCCAACTGGAGCGGGGCCTTTATATTGGTTATCTCATATGGAGACACCCTTTAGAGGGGGACGGGAACTTGGATTCACTTTGAAAGCAAGAGCCACTATGAGGTTAATGTTAACATCACAAGAAAATACAACTACCAAGGTGTTATGTAAATGAGCACAATCAACATAATTGCTGAAGGTCCAACTGTTTGGCTTCCGTAGACGAATCAAAGCTGAGGTGGCTGAAACCTCTGGACACATTCTAACATATGGGAGCAAGCTAAAGATGAGCAGCTGAACAATGTCCGCTGGGTGAGTTTTGGAGAAAAAAAGAATGTGGAGTGACTGTAGATAAAATTAAAAGGGGGAAATGTTATTTCAAAGTCAAAATACCGCTTTGAAAAGCTGATGGTATTGGTAACAGAAGCTTTAGGAGCTGGGTCAGTCTCACCCATTCCCAGGGCGGATTTCTTCTCAGCTGGCTGGTCATGCCGAAAAAGAACAAGATGAAACACCTCCTGAATTGTAATTGAAGGTTCAGAGTCATCTTCGGAGTGCTTTTTGACTCCGGTTCAAAAAGTGTTGCGGAGGAGGAGGCGTCATGAGCAAAGGCTGCCTGATGTGGCGCCACTGTCCTCCGTGACATCAAAAGCTTTCAGACATCAGAGGGGACCAACATGCAGTCCCATCAGCCAGCAGGGTTTTAGACATTGGTGGTGACCCGCATAATTTGCCAGGTAGATGTAAAAGGCTGTAAGGGGATCTGGCACCATGGTGGGTGTTGTTGTGTTGTTGTTTCGGCAGTGTAACTAGACAAATTTGCCAAAAAGTACATGCAAAGTGAATGGCGCCGTTTCACAGTGACGAGTAAGCAGATGTTCCTCACCTATTGAATCCAAACTGAAGTCTGGTAAACATTCACAACGCACATTGAAAATGCACCCCGACATAACATATGGTAACACTAATTTCATTTAGTTAAAAAAATACTTTGCTGGAGCCTAGAAGAGTTGTGGGGACAAGACAAACAAAGCATCAGACAAAATCCAGTAGAAAGTGAAGCAGGAAGTCACCACTGCTGAGCCTCGCAGGGTATGCAGAGCCATTCATGCCTAAGTGAAGGCTTGGTATATGAATGGCCAGCGGCCTGAAGCACAGAGAGCATGCAATATATTAGTCAAAAGTGTGTCACATACAGAATGAGTGAGGCAGCGTGACTACAGTTGTCTGCATACACCATCACTGAAATTGGATCCGTTCTGGAGGCTGTTAGTGAGCCCCCCAACCCCAAACAGCCCGTCCAAAAATGTTCAAGCCTATTAAGCACGTTTCCTCTCTAGATCACTCATTCAGGACAGCGTCATTGCTGTGACTGACTTTGGCTAGTCCACACCAAATGACTTTGGCCCTCATTTTACACTCACCAACAGTGTTTGGAGCTCCCTGACAAAAGCCCCGGATTAGAGGTAAATCCGTGTTAGCTCAGCGCTGGAGTACCGGTGCTCAATTATTAACGACTGTTGTGTTGATTAGCTCTGATGCAATTGGTTCTTTTAGCTGTATGTTTAATGTTTTGGTGTCATCTATCATCACACTACAGTGCACATCTCCTCCTCACTCTGTGTCGGGATAGAGTGGCGAAGTCCCGCCCCTTCCACTAGACTCCCATGGGACCTCTGAGATCGTAAAAAAAGTATGGGTCTCAATGCAGATGATGTAATTATTTGCTAGTCCCAGTCGTTTGTGGATTTAAATTATAATTTTTCACATCAAGAGTTGACCGTTTATCGTGCAATTGTACAGTTTAAGGCTGTAAAGAAAACACAATGAGAAAGACTACATGTCGCGTATGTTACATCACTGGATCAAACTGACGGATATCATCGCACCAAGAGCAGCAACGAGCTGTAGTTCACAAAGCGGCCTCACACAAAACCTACCATTATGAAACTTCTTTGCGATAAATCTTTTTTTTTTTTGCATGAAAAATTATCTTTAAAAACCACAAACAACTTATGTTAAATTCATGGCACAATTCAAACGGGACCAGAAAATAATGTTGATCTAGCCATAGGAATACATGCATCAGAAATTCACATTGAGGTCCCATGTACCGGAAATAGAAAGGCTCGACTTCGCCACTCTATTGAGGGCCTCCAAGTAAACACACAGAGAGAAGCAGAAGCCACGGTCTAGACAGTGAAGTGAACCAAGGAGTATCAACAAGAGTAGTATCGATAGAATCCTAACACCCATCACCCTGCTTCGTGCATGTGTTATTATGACAAAACGTCATTTGGAGACCTGATTGCTCTTGGTGAAATACCCAACAACTTGAAGACGACCGAATAAAAGACGTGCAGGTTGTGTTGTGCAAGCGGAACAGCCATCTGACGACCTATAAAGTCATGTAGTGTGCACTTGTCTTAAGACAGCCTTTGTTCTCTCGGTCTCCAACCTGGCTCACTCAGGATGTGAGGGGATTCGAGTAGAGCCACACACTCTCCTTAATGGGTAAAAACTTTCAAAACTAGAGTTCAAGGACGACTCAGACAGTTACGTTCTGTTGACCTCTACACGATGGAGAAAGAGAGGAGCGTTGGCAATGTCTAAGCCCTCCGTGCATGTTATTAATAACACTCAGAGCACACGGCTATGCTCAGAAATACAAAACAGTTGTTTGTTTGCTATGGAGACTGGAAAGTGAAGCAGAGGCTCTTTCACTTGCTTCGGGACCACATTCCACACATGTATCTAGATGCTCCTGGAGGCAGAGCATTGCGTCAACTGTGTTATTTGGTTAAAAAAAAAGTGCTTAGGGGTAGAAAAGGTTTATCTATCAGGCTGATTCCTTCACCAGGTCTCTAGTGAATGTGGAAATTAGTTGGCTTACACACCAACCAACAGAAACCAACCAACAGAAAAAACAATGCAATGGATAAATACTACTAAATTTTTATGTAAAACAGGATGTTTAGCAGTGTATTTCCTTGAGCTTCTTTGAGGCCAAATTGTACAACGGTGGAAAGCTTGTCAAATTTCTTCTCCAATTCTGGCGAAGTAGGTGACAAATTCTCACAACCGTTTGAGCAAGTGCCTTAAAATGATATTAATTTACATTGCATGCACCCTACCTTAAGGAAGCGGTTGTTTTAACACACATCGTGATGTCTACTGAAGTAATTAATTTACATTGCATGCACCCTACCTTAAAGAAGTGGTTGTTATAACCCACATCGTGATGTCTACTGAAGTTATTGATTTGGGGACTAAACCTCACCGAACCGTTACCATGGCACTGGGCACTAACAAATGATTTAGTCGATAGCAGCAGCAGATCAGAAAATCCTAAAAAAGGAGGTGGACATACTACGCATTTCTTGCATCATTTGAAAGATTCATTGACATTTAGGTATTCTCTCTGATGTGTGTAGATGCACGCATTTTATTGGCCAAAACAGCGTTCTACCAGACCGAGTTACATTGATCTGTTAAACTAGTAGAATTGCAACTTTTGAGCCACTGATGGACCTGCAACAGGACACCCCCGTGGAGCCGACACCCTGTTCTCACTGAAATGGAAAAGAAGCCTGCTGCAGTGCCACTGTTGATGATGCTCATCGTGCTAAACTTTAACATCAACAGCAGTGCTGCAGCATGTCCGCTCCTGAAATGTTTTCTTTTTCTTCCTTTGTCTCCATTTAGAGGCAAAAAGAAGTGCAGACCCAGTTAAGCAACTTGGATTGCACAATTCATTAATCAGGCTCATTGTGTGGAATGTTGTCAATATGTCAATTCCTCAGCAGGTGATGGGTGCAGCGGAATCCCGTTTGACTAACTCTAGATCACACAGCTGCAGCTCGCGAGCACACCAACCTCTTGCTCCACATGTCACTGAGGACATAATAGGTTTTCCATTAAGCCAATAATGACAGAAACCCACAAGAGCACTTAAGACTCACCTGGACCTAAAGAAATGATCTCACCAAGCAGGTGGGTTGCTGAAGTATAGGTGGCAGTATGCTTTTGACTCTTTTGTCCACCTCGGCACATGCTGTTACTGTAACGTTAATTCTAATCTTGGGCCTGTCAAAGGGGTGAACATGCATTCCTAGTTCTGTATTCACAAATAAAATCACAGTAGTTTGAAAGTACATGGATTTCTATATTTAGTTTGTAATTGCAGAACAATTAACTGGTTCTCCTTTCATTGGAATTCTTTCCTTTTCTTACAGCGAGTTTTGATTACAGTGTCCATCAGCATCTCATCTTGAAGTGAAAATCTTTTTTTTTTCTTCAATTATATGACTTCCGACTGTGAAACCATTCTCAGAATGTCAACAGAAGCAATCAAAAGTTTTTAAATAGTTAAGTACCAGCAAGCAATCTTGTTTTTTTTTTTTTTTTTTTGGGGGGGGGGGGCACAGTTCTCCTGTGTCACATTCAATAGCCTGGGGGGATATTCACAGTGTCAGTGTATCACCCAGTAGGGTAGTTTAGAAGATACTCCGTCTTCTAGTCAACACTTTAATTAGTATTGTGTTGTGGAGAAACAACAGCTCCTTATTTCCTGTCAACATCCCCCTCCGGGCTACCAATTAATAAAAAAACACCTCAAAGATTAGGTTCTCACCACTGCACCGCAATAAGTTCTAGATGAGATTCTGATTACAGCAGAGATCACAATGAAGACAACCAAATGGGCGTATTGCTAGCGCTCAACTCCAATCTGAAAGCATACTGTTCATTGACACAGAAAAAAGGCTCATTTGGGGAATGCACAAGAAGTGCTCTCCCCAACGGAGCTTGTATTGTTGAAGAAACGCCAGCGCTCCGCCACACCATATGAACAGCAGCACAGCTATAAAGCAATCACATGTCAGACACTGCTGCTCCTCCATACTGTACGAATGCCACGGTGCCAGCATGGAGCCACATCACATAATAAGCAAGTGCCTGAGCCTCCCCACAGCTGTATTCTGTGTTCTACCATCAGTCAAATGAACGTTCAAGTCATGGGCGTGTGTGCGTAAGTCAAATTCATGAGGATTCAGTATTCCATCAAGCCATCTAAACCGTCTTAGCGATTGCACACCACTTCCTGCTGAGATGGAACTGCTTGGGCAAAGTTACAGACATGTTACAGCATCCACCGTGAAAGGAGAGGAGACCTGGTTTCCATGCCAACAGGATTTACCCACATATGGCCACTATTTCCTGGCACAGAAACCCATTTAAATTTAGACACTCAATCAGTAGTGGAAATTATTGAAAGATAATGAGGGCAGACAGTGACCACTTGTATTGAGTTGGAAGTGGAGGATAAGTGAAAGTAAATGAGGGGCAACAAGAGGATGTGACAATAAAGCCTGATTCAATATCTCAGAAATGATAAATAATAAGCAAGACTACAACTCTTTGAAACTTTTGCCGTAGGTGACTGGGCTTTTTCAGTTTGAAGTCTGGAGCTCTGGTATTCCCCCTCTTGTGGGCTAACACCTTCTAAATGCCAAAAAGCATGAGAGTTCTCACAGTGCAATATGAATATATAGACATAGATAAAGAATCATTACCCATTGATAACATGGAATGGCCATTTGATTGTACAACTTTACATTGGACGCGCTGTAATTCGGTAAGCGTGTGTGCACATTTGGGGGAATGGTTGAAGCTGGCTGAAGTGCTTCAGTGTGTACACACCACTGTTCAAACAGCCAATCACTGATCTGAGATCGACAGGAAGACAAATATTAGTAAGAGACAGCAGACAGTCACAGTCAACTCTCAAGTCTGATTTTGATAACATCAACTGAAATTCGTTTAACAGAAATTGCAATAACATTCGATCCTCTGAATTTGTCACAGAATCTGACAGGAGCCGACCACTTTACAACATGAACCTTTCTTTCTTTCTCATGCTACAGTCAGATAGATTAAAGTATCAAACCACATTACAATGCACTAGAATACAGGAAATGACATTCGGCTGTGATAACAGGTGGTTATATATTTATGAACACTATCTATCACTATTAGGGATGGTATAGTATGAAAATTTAACCTCACGGTTATTGTGCCCAAAATGATCACGGTTTTGGGTATTATCGCGGTATTTTTAGGTGTGTTCAAAATGTTCAGAAAGTACTGATAGGCCTACACAGTGTTTATTATATGTCAATAATCTAGGCAAAACCTTATTAAAAGTGCAACTCTTAACATCAAACAAGGGTTCAGCATTTAAACAGCTTATTTGTCAGGAACATTTCCAGTAGTGCAGGTTTATATACAAATCCAAACATTCAAGCTAAGAAAAATATGTAAACAAATCAAAGAAACTCCACTTATTATATAGTTGTTTTCTTCATCATTAAAATTAAAATGTAGAACTGTACACATGAGCATTTGAAAGTAAACCTTAAAAATAAGACGAAAAGTGCATTATGCATTTAAAATAGCCACTATAAACAAATTACAAAAATAACTACTACAATCATGTGCGATGAGGTGCATAAGCAGACTCTTTTTTGAATGCTTGCTCAAGTGTCTGTGTCACTGATGAACCAATAGCGGTACTTGGTTGCCTTACTGCATATCCTCTCTGTAAAAAAGAAAAGGGATAGCCATGTCATTATTGTTATTAATTATTATTAGGCTACAATTGATATCAATGTACATACGATTTTGCCTATAGCTGGTGTTGTTGCTTAATCAAAAGAAAATGATTCGTTAGATATTCATAATCTTACAGGGCAACTGATCATGTTTCGTGTTCTCAAAGAGACGTGCTTCAGACCGTCACCACGTAACTTGGTAAATCAAAGATATCCAACTTTGCTTGTTATCCTTTGCTAGTGGTCCGTCTAGCTCCTTGGCTAGCAGCTAAGCTTAAGAAAAAGTGTCACGATGAGTGCCACACTCCACCACTGAATTAACATGTGGATTTTAGGTAGAATGCTTCTGCTACCATGTCATTCATTTCAGCAAAGGTTAATGACATTGCTGATTAAAAGCATGCCTTTCCTTCCCTTAGCAGTGTTAAGTAATGTTTCGCTATCTCATTGTGAATGGAAATTTAGCCTAGCCGTTTATCTTAGAATATTAGCTGCTAAATGCATTGTCACTGGCGCTGGGCGCTGCATTCAGGCTTCTGTTAACATTAGAACTACTGACAAGTTAACACGTTAGACTGACAGATCATTGCATTCTTGAAGTCACACCATGAATGCACACCATGCATTCAGCAAAAACATTAACGTTAACTTGCCTTGCATGATTCCCGAGCGCTGTCCTCTCCTCCTTCCGGCCTATATCCAGTAGAAAGTTGTTGTAGTAGTTGTTGTTGTTGATACACGCGCAGGCTACACACTGCGCCTGCGTGGTAACTTCAGGCGACTTAGATGGAGCTGGGAGAGATTAAGCACACGGTTTCCACACCGCGCTAATCCACTGAGATAATAATTGTATTTGAAATGAAAACGGTAATTATACCGTAATATATAATAAGGTTAGTTAACATCATATGAGGGGCTTATTACCTATTAATTAAGGTTTATTACAGAGATCTTGATATAAAGAGTTTGAAAAAATATTTATTTATTTTGTCTAAAACATTTATATCAATTGAGGGTGGAGTCACACAAACAAACAAAAATCACTGTGTGACATCACTCCATTCCATCTATTGCATTCCATTTCATGTATTCCATCTTCATTCCTTCAGTGATGACATCACCGCTTGATTCTTTTTACATTCCATTCTTCGTTTGATGTCCATTCTGATGACCTCACACAGTGACATCACAGGATGAAAGGCAGTGAGTCTATATATATAAATAGGTACAGGTACTGGACAAATACATCCTTTATTTGTGGTGTTGCAGTCCGATCGAGAGATACAATCTAATACAGATACAATCTACTACAAAACCATGCAGAAGCAAGGGAAGAAGGACGACCAGCTGAGTGAACATTTTGAGACGGAGGAGGAGAAGCAAGCTAGGCGCCTCAAAAGTCGGAAGTATGAAATCCTCCTTGCAAAGTTCCGGGTAAAAAAGGCTGCACAAAAAGCAACCAGGGGATGGAGACTGAAGACCGGGAGAAGGTGAACGTCCAACTAATGGACGAGAGAGACAAGCTGCAGGCAAAGTTCCAAAAGGACCTGGTCCAGTCCCAGCAGAGCTGGTTCACATGCATCAGCCTGCTGGACACAAAAGTCCAACAGCTGGAGGACGAGAAAAGGGAACTGGAGGACAAGTTCCAAAAGGACCTGGCCAAGGCCCAGCAGAGCTCAAAGACGAGCATCTGCCTGCTGGAGACAAAAGTCCAACAGCTGCAGGACGAGAACAGGGAACTGGTGGACAAGTTCCAAAAGGACCTGTCCGAGTCCCAGCAGCGCTCAAAGACAAGCATCAGCCTGCTGGACACAAAAGTCCAAAAGATGCAGGACGAGAAAAAGGTACTGCAGGATAAGTTCCAAAAGGACTTGGCCAAGTCCCAGCAGATCTCAAAGACAAGCATCAGCCTGCTGGACACAAAAGTCCAAAAGATGCAGGACGAGAAATGGGAACTGCAGGACAAGTTCCAAAAGGACCTGGCCGAGTCCCAGCAGAGCTCAAAGACAAGCATCAGCCTGCTGGAAACAAAAGTCCAAAAGATGCAGGATGAGAAAAAGGAACTCGAGGACAAGTTCCAAAAGGAGATGGCTTTGCAGATGGTAAATAAGGTTACGGAGCTGGCCAAGAGCGAAGTGTTGGCCACAAAGCTACGAGAGGTGGAGGAGGAGAACAAACACCTGGTCCAGACAATGCAGGGCTTGGAGACAAAGGTCCAACAGATGTCCGTTCATGTCAAATCAATGGAGGACAAGCTCATAAAGGAGCTGGGCAACGAAGCACAGAGATGTGAGACTAGAGTCCAAGAGGTCCAGAAGGACAACAGGGACCTGGAAAAGCTCTGTCTGAAGCTGAAGAAGAAGAGGACCTCTCCTCTAGCCTTTCTCTGCAGGACAAAGATACAGGACGAGCAGGCAGAACTGCAGAAGATGAAGGACAAGATGCATGAGAAGGAGAAGAAGAAGGAAGCCAAGCGGGAGAAGGAGGAGAAAAAACGTGAGGAGAAGCAGAATAAGGGTTTCTTGAGCTTCATGCACCGAAAAAACAGGCGTGACGGTCACGAAAAGGTGGAGGAGGCTGCTGATTACTCAGCTTAGGTTGGACAACAGAAGCCCCCCCCCCCCCCTGAAAGGGTTTTTCTCCTCAACCCATCTACCTCACCACCACCTCCCTCCCCTCTGTCCTTCCTCAACGTAAAAGGGTTTTCTCCTGGTGCTCAGGTTTTCCCAAAATATACACAGTACATATTAGTATATATATGTGTAAAAAAACACCCTTCATCCATACACCTCACCTCCATCTCCCTCCCCTCTGTCCTTCCTCACCTGCTGAGGGGAGAAGGGCTGCTTTATGCCACACAGGTCGCTTACGGCTCTGACGGTCATCATTTAGCATCAGATTATGAAAAATATGAAAAATATCAAAAATGTATTACCCTCATTGTGACAGAACGGGTACAAAGGGCTCTCAAGCATTTCAACCTGTTCACTTGTTCGTTTGACGAACTACGCACAAAAACCTTGCACACTGAGTCCGATGCATTTTTGAATACATATTTGTTGCGAAAACGGAGTCATCCAGCAGTTAGCATGATAGTTGCGCAGCTTCATTCATTCATTTTCTTTTTTCAATAATGAGATGCTCACATCATTGTCATCACTGCTGGATGATTCTGTTTATTTTCAATGATGAACCTGAACAGCAACTGCAGTATGTTCCCGATCCCAAACTGCTCAGCGATCGCTCGCCACAATCTGTCCTGTATCGCCGCTTCAAAGCAGCCCTTCTCACCTTTTTTCATTAATTTTTTCGCCAAACTAAAGACATTTTTTTTAATTAGATATTAAAAGCTACATATCTTAAGGCACAATGGGTGTTCAAAGCTAGACAAGCTTTCAATACACACACACACACACACACACACACACAGCGAAGACCAAATATTTTCAGACCCATAGATTTGTTTGGCTGAGCTGCATTGAAAGGAGGGCCACATCCAGGGCAAAGAGAACATTACTTCCATGTGACAGCAGACCGTTTACTCCAGTGCCTCATATCCCCTTGGCCTCACTACTGGACTGAGTGTCCCCTCGTATTGATCGAAACCAAACTAAGTGGTCTGATCGTTGCATGCCACCACAAAGGACGGGGACAAAACTGTTTGCTGAACTTCCTGCATGTTAAATCTGGAGGACACGAATGTACAGAAACACAAGTGCCCTATTTTGATTGAAAGGGCAATTTTCTGAACAAGCCGAAGATTTACACAAGACTAAACTGGGGCAAGTCATTGTTCGCCTAATTTCTGAATGATATCTGCAGAATCCTAGCAACATTGAACATGGTGCATTGATACTTTAAAATGAAATACTTTTATTGAGTGATCCGCCACTCTGCAGATTGATGGTTTTCATTTTTTTTTACTTCCTTAGATTCTTCGAGTCTTTTTAAAATATTTATTTGAATTCTGGCTTTTGTGAACTGATGCAACAAATGTATCAGTGTATGTGTTCCTCTGTGTTAGAGTAGCTGTCACATGAAGAGGGGCAACATGACAGAAATAAAATCATTTTTATCTCTTCTGTATGTGCTTAATAAAAACCAGACCCCAGTCTACTGCAGATCGTGGAGTAGATACCGAGCCTGGGGCCCAGACGGACTATTCTCAAGGTACAAAGACAAGAGTGAGCATTGACTCAGACACATTAGAAATCAAGAGAGAAGGGCTCGTCTTTGCCCCTTGGGCAGAGACAATGGAGACTAGACCTACATTACCTCCATTGTTGATACAATATTGACATGGCACTAATAGCTCTGCCTATAAGACTGAGCGGAAGAGCAATCAGGCGAGTCAAAAATTGCGTGGAGGCCAGACATGCCCCTCGCCGAAGACACTCCACGACCCACTTTAGCTTAACAGCAAACGCCATCCTGTTTGTCTCGTCTCTTACACTCACCACTGCCGGAAAACTCCCCCAGGAGGTCTAGACTGGAGTCTAAGTCCCACAAACGCACACATGCCAAGTCAGCGTCTGAATGAAAACTAGACCAGACACCAGTGGACATTACAGAGAAGTCAAACTGTAATAACAGAGCAAACGGCAATATCAACTCATACCAAACATTTAAAAGACAATGCTGGTAACGTTCTGCTTAACACCTTTCAAAACCATCATAGTTCAATTCACAGGCATGATGAGCTGACAGAGATTCATCTTGGCCAGCTTGGCTTGTATTTCTTTTTTTCTCCACTAGTTTCACCGACTCTAGGTATCCAGTGGGGATAATTGGTTCTAAAAATACAACTCTAAAGACACTGTGTCCACAGTTCATTCAACACAAAAAAAAAAAAATCCTGGAACATCACTGGGATGGAGTGTTTGGGAGATGATGAAGAGCAGATCTGAAGATTGTTTTTATATCTATGTCATCATCCCACCAATCATTTGGAACTGAAAGGTGCAGCACTGTTCTGAAAACTTGCAATACTTTTATCATCACACAGTCACAGCACAGCCAAGAAGTGGTGGATTGCTCTGAAAGCCAGGGCAGAGTGTATGTGGCTTCATTTCATGCTCATTGTAGACTGTTGATGAAATGTATACGTATTTTCAAAAAGCATTAGCATGCAATGAAACTGCAAAAAAAGCTTTGAAGGGCTGGTAAGTCCCATTACATTCTGGAAACGAAATGCATAATGTCATTCTCTATTTTATTATGTGAACTTAAGGTGCATAAATAAGAAACTAGTCACTCCATGATCTCATTGATGTTTTAGTGTTGTGTCTTGTGTAAGCAATCACAAAAAAACTTTAAAGCATTCGTTTCATAGCATTAACTGCAAATCACTGTCACATACTGATTTCTTTTTTGTTGCACTACATTAAACTGAATTTTATAACAGTGAATTTACACTGCGTACAACCATCAATACACTTTATTCCGCTCAAATTGATTTACGTTTTGGATTTGAACGAGCTGAGTGATGGGATGGTAATTCTCCTATTAGACATAATATTCGTCCCCTTATGATTTGTGAGTGACGGTCTTACAATGCATCCCGACTATGAATGTTGTGGGGCCCGGAGCTGAGGAATGAGGTTTTTCTACTCGTGAGAAGGCAGAGTACACACCAGAGAAATATGTGGAAATGCAGCAAGCTCCCCTCATGTAAGTTGCTTTCTCAGAGAGCCATTGCTCTGTTATAAATTGCCTGCATTTCAGCTTATGCAAATGCATGTGGTAAAAAGTGATATTTTCCTCAGAGGCGCTTCTCTCGTTTCTTTGCCGCTCCACCATCTCCTCTATCCCCATGACAATCCATCAACACAGATAAACCCCAACATCTCCAGCCTCATTTTTCCCACTCATAGAATTTCCTTGGCAGAGTTAGGATGTTTTGCACCACTATTCTTAAGCGTAGTTCAGTTCATCCGTAGTGAAAGAGATTTCCTGGAAAGTATGTTTTTTGTAGTAACATATCATATCCCTTGGGCCCACACACTGATCCATCCTATTGTTTCGTCAGGTCAGTAGGAATAATGAGACGAGCTGACGTTACTACACTCAGCAGGTAGAGCACTTTTTCCCGGCTATAATATACGCGCACGTGTCCTGTGAGCCGCTCGGCTCCCAGTGCTATAAATGAGCTGGCCTTGCTCGGGATGAATATGTATGACTTTAATGCACACAGAGGTTCACGTGGAGTTCGCCATCAAAAAATATCCCTCAGCACCTCCAGCGCCACCCTACTGCGATGTTGATCCAAACACGGTCGGAGGAATAAAAGGGAGAGCAAAACGAGCAGGAGAGGGATAGGATAAAGGACAGGTTGCTCTCGAGCGAATATCTCATGGACAGGAGAATCCTTTTGGCGTTATCATGGGCGGCAGATATGTTCACTGTACAAGGCTACATGGGAATCTATTAACACTTTGTGTTGATGACAAAAGACGGGGTCTTATCAAGCTGGTAGAAGTGACACAGAATGCATTAGCATTTATTGTGCTCTCTCCTCGCTCTTTCGTGCTCCCTCCAGTGTGCCCACTCTGTTCTTTTTCTCTTTAATGCAGTTCATCACGTTGCCCATTCACCCCTTACTGTGTGAACTGCTGCAGAAGAAAATAATGACCAAAAGAGAGAAAAAAAAAAATCCCCTGTGCATGTTTTGCATAAAGAAGTAGCACATTTTCAGAAAGGAGGAGCAGTCATTACCCTAGTTCTCTCAAAAGCTAAACATTAATGAGCAGAGAGCCCCTTAAACAAAACACTTATCTAACCGTCTATAAGACAGATTAATATCATAGAACTTTTAAATTATACAATGTGGTTCAAAGTATGTTTAAATCTTCATGGTGTATTTGAGGTTTAAATTGGTCAATGCAATACTCAACAGAATCCCTTCTGGTTAAAATTCTAATAAATTATGAATGCGTTTTCGGTAAGTATAATTTATTTTGTTAGTTTTGTAGTTGATGTTTTATTTAGCGGAACACAATGTCTGCTGCTCCCTCTAGTGGTACATCCCTCAAACTTTAATGATCTTTCATTGAACTGTCAGCCAGATGTCACAAATGTAAAAGTTCCTGCCCTGCAGACTCTGAACAGCTCTCGACACCCTCAGCGATGACTCAAAAACAGAACTACTGGGAAATAAGTTGGGTCAAAATGCATTCTAGTTGCCAGAGTCACAGTGCACAAGGCGGCGTGGGCCTTAACGGAGTTCAATTGGAGGTTTGACAAAGCAAGCATGTCTCATTCTGGCAAACAACGTGTTTCACAAGGACACAAATATAGCACACAGACAAGAAACAATAATGAGCTGGAACAGAAAGATGGTGTGAAAGCACAGGATAAAAATGGCCCTGCTGTTGAAGCTAAAACCAACTTTAAAACGTCTGACACCAAGATTTTCCTGGACGTGTTTAATGAGCTTAACAGAAGGCAAAATTCTGCATCCAATACTTTGAGGTGCATATGAGGCATGTTTCTTTCGTGTGATTTGTTTTAACCCATCATCTGTTATTTTGGAGGGACAACATAAAGTATACCAGAAGCGACATTTTCTTTCTACTAATAAACAAACTATTCAGACTTTGAGTGTTAAGAACCAGGAAGTGGAATCCTACCATCATTGCACAGTGGTCCTCCGAACGTAGTCATGCTGCAGTCGCAGCTGAAGCCCTCCCACTGCTGGAGACACACACCCTGGTTGGCACACGAGTCCTCTTGGCACGTGGTGCTGGGGCCTGAATACGGAGACAAATGGCAACTTGGTGACTTTTATAATAACCAGCAGCGGAGTCTGCAGATTGATTGTGCATTGGAAATTAAATGTCAAACAAAATATAGGAACAATAGGCTTCTGCAAATGGAAGAATACACGGAACAAACATGAATATGCTATGCAAACACTAACAACTGAGTACTAGCCATATTGTATATTTCTTCTATAACAACGTCTTCAGATTTGCCTGCCCAGAACCCTCGATGTATTCAACTATACACACAATGAAAACCTCACGAATGTACAAAAAACAGGATTCAAAAAAGAGAACGTTTTAAAATGACTTCAACGCTTTGACGAAACTGTCAGTCGAGATTTCAATATTTTATTTTACATTATATATTGAAGAACAGCTGAGTTCAGAATATTAAAAGGAACGGCATACTTTAGACCGCAGTGGCACATTTTCAACCTCGTGTCTAGTTTTGATGTAGTTATTCTTACACCACCCCAGTAAAAACGCAGCACACACTGTAATATGCAGTCCAAACTGTCACGCGTCACTGACCACCTGTGCAGATGGTTAGTGCAATCAGAGAACACCATGTTATTACCAGCTGTGAAGGGGGTCATAGCACAATGATGCTCGGTTCCGAAGCGGTGGGGGTCTGGGCTATCCATGTGCTTTTAAATAGCGACGTAATTGTGCTTCCAGATGTGTTTGCAGTCAAAGTGTTTGTGCATTGATTATCTCTGATCATTCCATCAGCGTATCAGTCAGTCAGCCGTAAAGAGACGACTGTACAGATGGTATCGTCTGTTTGTGTGACAGTGATGCCGAGTTATTTCAGTTAATGGAGAAATGTTAGTGGAATGGCAAGGGTTAGTATGGATGACTGTTGATATTAAAACCTATTTTAATTATGAGAAATGTGGGGGTTTCAGACTAGTTACAATTGTGGCCACCTTTATTTGTCAATTATTATTATAATTGTCAATGTCTGGATATTTGAACTGTATTTATGACAAATGAACATCATATAATCTGAATTACCAGCATGGAACACAGCTCACTTTTTCGATAGTTTAGTCATAAAAATGATTAAGTGCATATTTATTTAGTTTGTTTTTTTACTCGTTTTACTTGTGGGATTTGAAAGCTACTGAATACAGACATACATTACAAAATTGACCTCTAAATATTCTATTTTCTGAATAAAGTGCAGCCACAGTAACCACAGCTCAGCCTCTGAGTAGCTATGGTAACTGCTTCATAGTTTGAAGTGTTTGCTGCAGCTCTCTCAGTGGAAAAACATGCAGAAACTAAAATCATTTGGAGTGTACTTGATTGAACTGTAAATCAAGATATTTCTGGAAACCATTTGAATGCATGTCAACTATAATAGCATCTGACTACATGCTATACTTTCACCACTGTGTTAAAAAATAATTTAAAATATAATGAAGTGTCTCATGTGTCACCACTGTGATGGGGGCTTGGGTTGACTTGGCTTGGGAGTCAAGGAAACAATGAGACAACAGATCTGTAATGGTGTACTTATGTCACATCACATCAGATTTTCTATTGACTTACAATCATATTTTTTTCAGAGGAGACCCCATTTCTGTAATGCTTTCTAATGTATGTGCATGAAGTAGAGAATATTTGAATTGAAAATGTTCATTTTAATTATAAAATCAATAAATATAATGTTGTTAAATTGTTATTTATATTGAAATGCTGAATTGACTGAAATTAGTGGCTTCTGGTAGTATTGGTTTAAACCGTTAAATCTGCCTGCTGCTCCATGTAACCTACAAAGTGGTAATAGAGTGCTAGAGACTACAGGAATATGGCATTGGTAAACATGGGACCTGTAACAACAATCATTAATTTCATGTGGAACATGAAAATTACTGAAACATGAAAACAACTGAAGTTTAATAAAGTAAACCTTGTTTAAAAAAAAAGGGAAATTCATGCAGGAGAAAATGTTATTATTAGAAGTCATGCAAACATATCTCTTACATGTACAGTATGTAAAAGAACCATGTTATGTCCAATAAAGACGACATACAATATTTGAGTGCAAATCAAACCGCGAGCCCCATAGACTACGATACAAGATGGTGATGATGCTTGTATTCCTATGGGACCGAAGCCCATTCCATACTACAGGTTGGTGGATTCAAATCAGGTAGATATCTTGTTCAGGGAGTGGAGAGTGTGGAGGTGAGAGTCCGTGGAGAGGTGGGGGAGGGGGGGCAGAGGGATTGCAGATGCAAAGGGAGGAAGGACATCAGACTCTGTATCAAACAGACGAAGCTATCTACCTTGCAAGTCAGCTTTCATCAATGCAACTTTTGTCAGCAAAATAATAGGAAAGGAAAAGGCAAAGTATACCAGCTGTTAGTAAAGGACCAAGATGTCAGAGATGGAGTAATAGAGACACAGGAGAGCTGAGAATGAGGCTAACGTCTGTCAAAGAGGAGCCAGAGGAGACAAATCGCATTGTATAATATAGAAGGGGTTAAGCCGCACTTTAATACCAACTATTTTGAAAATCATCAGAAGAAAAAAACATGCAATCGGTCGGGAAGTAGGTAAGCTTTGTCCATTACATTCAGTGAATAATAAAAAACGGGATATTGTCACTTGGTCCCTGCTGTAGTAAAATACAGAATACCATCAGCAACTTTATACTACCTTCTGACTCCTTGAGGACAATTCAATAAATGTGTTATAATAGAAGCCATTTTCGTTTGAGAGCGACCGTGATACAGTGTGGGGCAAAAAGAAAACAGCAAGCCTGACCGACCTGCAGAGGGCGCTGAATTTAATTACATTTATAATGTCCAAACACGGAATGATCAGAAGTTGCGCTCCAATAGAAAATTAATTTAAGTGAGTGATGTTGAAAAATAAATCAAATATTGTCTCTGGATGTGGCGCACACATTAGACTGGGCAAATGATATTCATGCATGCAACAAAGGCTTCATACATAATTCAAAAGGGATTGCTTCTGGCAAACTCTCAGATCCAGCGAGCATGCATAGAGCAAAACAGAATGGGGATAAAATGGGAAATAACACTGGCAGTACAAATATGGCAGAGAATAATCAGATTATGGCTAAGTGAAACAGAAATGATTGCCTGTGGAGGAGTGTCAGAGCTTGATGCATTCTAACAGAATGCTAACACACTTTATGGATGTTAAATTATGTGCCACAGGTTGGCAGTGTGGGTGTGCTTCAAAGCGTCATGTGTGTCCCCGTCGGAAATGTATGAGAATGACAGAACTGAGCAGCAATTCAGCGCTGCATGGTGTCGCAATGCCCCTTTAGGATATTGTTGTGACAATGAGCGCAAACCAAAGTAATTAAAGAGGTTTATCAAATTGAATATCTCTCTGTTTTAATAACCAAACCAATACAATTCAAAGTTTCGTATAGAATGTAGTGAACTCCAGAGACAAAGACAAACAAAGTTTTCCTCGCCTACTTTGAGAGGACTCACCTTCACATCCTCTCTCTATCTGTCCCACGCAGTCCAGAGCATCGGACATCAGGTCTGGGAGCCGCCCGTTCAGATCCACCGATGCCAGACAACCTTGAAAACCCTCCTTGGCATGCACCAGTTTGGGCAGCTCCTTGAACATCTCCTTAGCCACCCCACCGATGTAAAGGTTACCTGTGCAGAAATAGGACAATACTGACCCCTAGTGGAAACAAAACATGCTACCACACTTACCAATATTATGCTGGTTATAGTTCAGTAGCAAGCATTTCAAAGTAAAATCTAAAGAGGGTCACTATAATTGTAATTGAGGTCAGACTTCATTTTTTTTCTGAATAATGATCAGAACCTTTAATGATAATATAATTTATTTCTATGTGAAAAGTGTAAGAAGTTAATAATCAGCCTTTTATTTAAAAATTACATTTTATTGGAAAATAATTCAATAAAGGTATGAATAAAAAATAATATTATGCTTTCTACAATATCATTATCATGATTTTACTAATAACTGAAACTTACTGTAAGGCACTAATTATGCCAATATATTTTCAGTGTTTTTATCTTGTTAACAATTCTTTCAAATACATTTTATCAGATGAATGCTGAGCACAAATGGTCTTTCCTGTGAATTCCCAGCTACATGCACACAGCGTTAGTGTTGGCTATTGAACAGATGGGGAGTTTTTTCTGCTCGAGGGTACTTCAGTGGTGGTAATGAGTGAGGGCCAAGCATTACCTTTCCCCTCCAGCCCTGCAGGCTTTATCCCGCTGGTGCAACCTTTCAGTCACAGACCTGCTTCCCTCACCTCTAGGCCACTGCTGCCCCAATTTAATGAAACCCCAAAACATACATTTATAAATCCACCACGCCTACGCACCCTTTAGGTCCAGGTTTTTGGCTCCTGTGGTCGTCTGCGTTGTGACCTTGGTGTCAATCTTGACAGTGTGGAGGTTGTTGGTGTCCCTCGAGATGATGACATTGTGCCAGTGGTTGTCGTTCAGGGGCTTGTTTGAGTTGCCTTTGATCAAGTGGGCTCCATTTCCCAGGTCAGACACATAGTGCAGGTAACTGGAACCAGATATTTGACAACATGGGTCCATGCAACCACAGACAGGAGTAGAAGGACATCAAATCATGGCATTATGAAAAAGGCTTTGTGGGTGTTTCCAAATTCTACGTGTATTCAAGTCCATTTAGAGCATTTACCCACATATGTGGTATCAATTGCTTCAGACAAAATGCATCAGTTTTCAATGAAATCAAAAAGTACAACAATTAAAAGTGTAATAAACCTCTGAAAACTGGAGCAAGGCTGTGCACGTTGGCTGCTGTGTGCCTGTGCGCTCAAATGTGCAGATATGAGAGTATCGGAAAGTGCAGCTGTGTGAAAAAGAGCTAAATAATTGGCAGGTTGCAGCATGAACAAAAGGTTGTGGGCTGAGCCGAACAAATTGGTTTTGAATTATTTGGTTAACAGGCAATTACGATTTGCACGCCCATTTTAATTAAAATATATGACTTTAATGTTTAGCACATTGAATAATACCTTAACTCCAGGCATTACTTAAGAGAAGGTCATTCTATAGCTGCATTCCAGCAATAAGAAATGTGCCCTTGTGTAGCTGATTCCCTTTTATGTCGGGTGTTCGTCGTGCCTTCATGAAGATTAAAAAGAACAGTAATAGCCGACAGCTCTTTCAGTAAATATTCTGGCACAGAGGTGATAAGAAAAGAATTTGAATTCCTACGGTAATGGCACATAAAGCTGTCATGAATTATATTATGTTGGAAACTGTCACACACTGGAGTAAGGAAGAGCTGAAAACCCGTAATCCATTCATATGGAGATTCTTACATAAACAAATATCTTTCTACACTAATATAAAACTAATTCAATGTAGTTTGAAGCATCACTGCTCTCTACACCTGATGGCAGGTTGCACTGTCCTACAAATTAAGTAATGTGAAGAGCTGTGTCGTTACTGTAGCACGAGAAGCTACAAGAGATCCAGCCACGCAAAATCAAACTCCATTTACACATTCCCTAAAAAACATCGGAGTACGTGCAACATTATTGCTTAACAAGATTTATCACGGAAGGGCTGCGCAAAACACCAGAGTCCTGCATCAAAAAGACTGTCAATTTAGTAAAATAGGAACTAAATATCTTAAATATCTAAAAACACTTTGCATCCACTCACCCTTTAACCAGCTCCACCACGATGAAGTCGTTTCCATCCCCGCTGTTGAAGAGGATGAGGCCGTCGGAGGAGGTGGTTTTGAACTGAAAGAAAAGGTGCATGGAGTAGTAGGCCTGCAGAGTGGTGAGGGTCACGTAGCTGGAGCGTGACTTGAAGGTGACGGGGTCGGCGATGATGTTCTTGAAGCCGATCATGGCGTTGAGCTCGCAGTAATCTATGTCACCGTTTTTACAGAGGTCTATGTAGGCCATGCCGTTGAAGGCGAGGCTTTGGAGGTGGCCGATGAAGTTGGACGGCACCATGGACATGAAGCGCTTCTCCGTCACAATGCCCGTCTCAATGTTGTGGAACTCCAGCTGGGTGTGGTCACCTGCCATTTGACCTTTGATCGGCAGAGGGAGGAGAGAGGGAGAGGGGATGTTATTGGGGGTTTACAACAATTAATGGAGTGTTGACAAAGGGTCAGCTACAAAGCCACTGATAATGACAGTAACACCTTATGATGTGAAAGAAATCTTATATTAGAAGAAAAAGAAATAGCAAAGGAGAATGATTTCGAGTTTTGCACGGACACAAAAAAAAGTCTAGACTAGTGTCTCTACTAAATTAGTTATGAATTTTTGGTATTTTGAGGTTGTATATTATGCAAATCAGTGTTGCAAAATGTTCTATGCAGACAATTACAAAATGTAACAGTACAAACCGTATTTATAAAAAAAAAACGTTTTCCCTGCAAAGCTACAAAACTTAAATGTGTATAACTCTCCCACGATGACAAAGTCAGCTCACTGTGGCTTATTATCAAATGTTGTTGGAAAATAATTGTGTTAGAACATGTTTTTTTAACATTTCCTGATGAATATGAAATAACATAGGGAGAGCATCAATTAGGCAATAACAAAAACAATGAATACTCAAAGCGGTTAAGTTTACAGGAGAAAAAACAGGATTGTGAGAGAAGAGCAGAGGTTGAGAAGTACCTTCCACAGGCTGCAGATCATCTACGGTCAGTTTCAAACTCTTGCCCCTCCTGAACACACGTACTGTGTGCCACTCATTATCATTCAGATTCTGACCAGCAAAAATAGTCTCTGGCCCTTTGCCTGCAGGACAGTCCAAACAACGGTTAACACACGTGCACGCATACAGTACAGAGCACAAACATTATAGACAGGCTGAGAGAAAGAGACGGGGAGATCGAAAGATGGGCAAAGTGGATGAGTTTAAGTAGTTTGACGGAGGCAGACAACATTAAAGTAAACATGGTTAATGATGCATTAAAAACGCATCATTCTAACTTGAATTTGCTGTCCTGATCGCACCATTAGATAGGGCATCAAATCTCTGAATTCTCACTGAACACCATTTTCCTCAAACCGAGTGGAGGGAGGCGGTAATCAGGATGTCACAACATTATTACCAACACTGACTGTTCTGCAGGAAATGTACAGAGTCTAAACAAACAGGGGATAATTAGGTGTTTTATTACACCTGGTCCCTCATTCCTGACATTTCACTGTTCCTATGATGCCACTTGGTGGCAGTATACAACTACCAAAAGGCTACGACGGAGCAATGCACTAAGCAACGGAGCATCACTCTCCATCTTGTTTACCTACGCCAGTGCAACCCAGCATTTGATTTCTGTCATGTCCACCACATGACATGAAATAGTGGAATTGAATGAAGACTTGCATAATGGAAGCAGCGTCCTTGGTGGTGAAAAGAACCCATTAAATGCAAAACACAAGACAAGAGAGTGTCCCTGGAAATCCAGAAATACAAAAACAGGAAATACAGAATGTGATTCGTATCAGCACCCTTGAAAATAAATGGGTGTTTTGGAAAAGGAGCAGGATGCTGATATTGTAAGTTATACTTGATAGATTGCACAAATTCTTTTTAGGTTTGATGCACTCTCATTAAATCCATAAATAATGCCAAAAAAAACATTCAACTGATTAAAATCCAACTAACAATAATATTTAACACCTCTGAATCCTTCCTCCTCCACTGACTGCTGAAACCAGCAAATTAATATTGCATAAAGTGTGCCACTGCTAGCGGGCAGCAATGGAGATGTCACACAGAATTACAGTGCCAAAAACCCAAGGAGAGATAATCAAATTTAGAATCACGGAAAAATCCGAGCAACTGCACCAAATCTCTGATCTCGTGAGCAGAAAGAAAAAAAATGAGAAATTCAAACATTGTACAATTGGGGAAACATGTTTTCATTTCTTTTTTTTCCAACCAGCCTTCGTCTTAAAGCATCTTTAAATTGCCAAATAGCTCTTATGTTCCCCTGCTGTGCACATAACCAAACAGGCCAATGAGGAGCAGCCACTGTGACGGTATTAAAATCCCCAGGCGTCGCATACCTTGCCCACTGTGGGGGGAATTTCTCATAGGTGCCATCTTCATGCCCCTGCACCCATTTATGGCTATTTATTTCCCTCCTTTTCTGCAATCTTCAAAGCCCCGATGCAATGTGTATGCAAATCTGAGGGTGCCAAAGCACTGGGACATACTCAATCTCAGAGGCACAGTTCTGCTTTGTAAGCACTAAACACCGGGACAGGATTGAAACCAGACGACTGGCGAGGGATTAAGGAGGAGAGATGTGAAATAATGGGACGGAGTTGGACTTGAAAGCATGCTCGATCTTTGCCTTCCATCGTCCTGTCCTTGTTGGGCTCCAAGGAGGAAAGAAAGGAAAGTGGAGGAGAGGTTAAGCCCAGCATTCACTACTGTAGGGCCTGTGATTACGCCTGTGGTGCAGTCTGTGGTCCAAACCGCCAGCTGCTGGCCAGACACTGAGGTCCTTTGGTCCACTGTCCCGTGTCCAGCCCTCTCTAGTGCCCTCGCTCATGGTGATCTATCTGCAGTGATGGATCTACAGTGATCTCACGACGCCTCATTGACTTCAGGCCCAAGGGACTAGTGGAGATGGGTGGCACAGGGCAGCATGAGAAGATGCGATTATCCAGTCAATCAGCTCTGGCTGGCTGGATGACAGGCCGGAGCTGCCCCGCCACTGTGACTCACCCAGGTGGGGGGAAAGAGGGACCCGCTGACCAAGCAGCAGGCCACCGCTGCTGCTGGATTACAGTCAGCACGGACATCAAAGCCAGCACGCGTGGCAAGCAAAGCTTTATCTAGGCTATGATGCTCGGAAACCTGCTTGTCCAATCAATGCCTTCCTGAATGAAAAGCCCTTGTTTAAGCAAGCAGAGGTTAAACAGTGTTAGAACAATAAACGATGACAATCAATACCATCCTGCCGTTTCTGGCCATTTAAGTTCATTTGTTCTATAAACAGGCTGCTCTACATAGTTTAAAAGTTGCCATCCCTGTACTGAGAGTATTTTTAGCAATAACTCCATATTGGCCGCGTTAACTACCTGCTGGCTTGACAGGAAAGTCCCTCAGCACGCTGGAACTTTTGGGGGATGTCAGTGTTTTCCCCCAGCATTTCATTTAAGCAGCTAATGTTTGTTACAAGGACCTTCTGGGCCAACAAACCAGCCTCTTTATCAAACTAATTCTGTGCAACCATAAAGAACATCCCCATAATTGCTCATTAATTTCAAGCACTTCACTGTTCTCTCCCTTCACTGGCTGTTCAAGTTTGTACTGCAGAAAACATAGTTTAGTTTCAATTTAATTGGTATTGTAATTTTTATTTTGGCTGACTGCGGTGCTTATCCTATATTTACAATTAAATTAAATGTGTCTGCTGAGCAGGCAGAAGGTATGGACATGTGTTTCCCCCTTTGCATCATCTCCTTTAAATCACCCTCTGATGCATGATTTCTAACATGCACATGCACACATAATATCCAAGTAAAAGAATCTCCCGCAGCTCTTTCACACAAAATAAGTTAAAAACCGAAAGAGCTATGCATGGAAAAGATCAATTATGTGAGAAAAAACTGCCTTGAGATGTTGCCGAAGGTCATGGGAAAGAATAAATTACATGAAGTTACGCTCTTCGCTGTGACACTGTAAATTGCGATTATCCTGCAGTTCAAGTTAATGAATAATAGAAGACCAGAATGTCAGCCTGAAAAAAGAGCCAATCTATCACGAGATATTTTTAGGTCATATTTTTAGTTTGTTGTCACTCAGTGCCTGTTAACAGTGTTTAAGTCGAAGTGGCAGTGTTTTCTTCAGACAGCTCCGGGCAGCCCCAGGGAGCCGAGGTCTCTAATTGACAGTGATGTGTTCTTTGAGTCGGTGCTGAAATTCTCCATCCAACAAGCTGACCGGAGCTGCAGCGCCTGACAAGACACATTCATTAACACAGGAAAAAAAAAAAAAAAGAGGACAAAAATAATAACCTAGAAAATCTGAATTAAATGCTAACTCTTCATAAGTGTAAATGCCTTGGCTTGACACAGTTCTTTTCAAGAACTTCAATTAAACATCTTCCTATGACACAATTAGGTCTGGGTCTATTGAATTTTCCGTTTCATGCTTTTTTTCTCTCTTTGACTTCAACATTAGCTTAGCTAGATATTAAATGTTGATGACCTCAAAATCTCTCTCTGATTATTTTTACGGAGAATAAAAGGGACAAAAAAAAATACACACTGTCAGCATAAAATTGCTTAAATGCAGAAACAGACTGCATGGATATTTTGCAATTTCTAGGCTACTAACACAGACTGCATTACACATTACACTACACGGTTCAAAGCTAGTTTCTAAAGCAATGCTTGAATGTACTGAACACCTTAAAGATGTGGATTTTGTGGATTTAGAGCTCTTTGCCTTCAGTCAGTACTTCAATCCATTCTACATTTATCCTGCCTCAATCGATTTTAGCAAAGCTGTGCATGCAACTTAAAGGAATTGAAAAAAAAAAATAGTAGAGAAAAATGGAGCTAAAAATGGAAAGAAAAGTAAATCAGTCAAATGTACTACAACAGCTAGCGGAGTGCATGTTTGCACATATTATGCCTTCACACTATCCCCATAAACCAAGAATGACCTTTTAACGCATTAGAGAGGGGAATTAGAGCTTAGAGCTTTGTATTTGCATACACAAACAAGGGATGCAATCCAAGATGCATGAACAACGCTGTTTAGCATTTAGAAAGGTGTTAAGAAGGGCTGGCTCACAGAAGCATGTCTAGAGGTCACATCATGTGATTCCGTGTGGAGGCATTTAGTTGTGCAAGTCTCCGCTTCTCATCAGGCGATGACCTTCAAATACTGTAACACTTCACCCACAAAGAGTTCGCGCTTCCAGAGAGGACCGTCTGTCCCGATGTACGGCTGTGCGACGCCCGGCACTGAATTATGAAGCTTACACTATCTCATTTCTCTTGGCATTTTCCTGATATCGAGAGTGTGTCCGTCACTTCGGAATCATTAAACAGGAAGAAGGCACTCGTATTATGACTCCAGAGGTGTAATTATTAATTCATCACTGTTCCTGAATAATAAATGTCAGGGATATTTACCTCCCAAAATATTGCAATGTAACCTCATTGTTGAAACACACACACTCACACACACACACACACACACACACACACACACACACAGATATCCACCATGAATCCCACAACAAGATCTATTCTCTCTCCTTCCCTCTTCATCCCTTTCTTTCTGCTCCGTGAGGCAGGTTAATGAGAATAATAAAATCACACTCTGTATTTCCTCAGTGCCTGAATGGCCTCATCAATTCACAACTGGCACGAAAGACTCAAGTAGAAAAACTGAATTGTGGAGGAGGAAGGGGGGGGGGACAGGGAAATCATGCATGTCTAAAATACCTTAAATTCCAAAGCATGCTTTTTTATCTCGACCTGAGTGAAAAGGTTTGTTAATCAGTAGAAACTGAGAGTGTAGAATCACAGCTGACTGCCATATTTGGATTCCATTAATTCAAGCCTCCCTCCATCTCCTCCCCACTGCTCATCGTTCTCCTGGACAGATGATGCACACAACACCGCCAGGCATGTCTTATACACCCGCAGAATGATTGAATGGAACATCTACGTCCATGCAAGGTGCACGGCAGATATAATTCAGTGCACTGATTGCAATCCCACTGGCATAGCTTTGGGGATGTTTTAATGGCAGGGTCACGTTATGGCTGCAGAGAATAAATCCTAAACATGGCTACGGAACAACACTTATATAGAGAATAACACATTAATGCCCAGAAACAGGAAGAGTAAGAGAGTATGATGAGAAAAAGAAGAAGAAAGGTGAACAGTAACTTACTGGAGGTACAGTTAATCCTGATACAATCTAGATGGGGAAGAATAGATGAGAGATAAATTCATCTTTCAACGTTACAGCTGCAGACATCATTAAAGCATACAGTCCACCCCTCTGGGGACACACACACGGACCCTGTCCGTCCTCTGATGCTCTCACCCATGGCCCCGAGCTGCAGTGAGCTGGTAAAAGCACTGCAGTGGATTTGTGCCAGAGGAGCACGCTTTACAGGAATACGTGTCCTAGCGATGTAGAACAGAAAATCACAAGAGCCGAGGTTTAGTTACGCAACGTTGTTTGTGTTGCTTTGTTTCCCATGTAGCCAAACAAAAACAGGTTTTACGTGTTCTAATTAACAGGATGGGATCGTCTATACAGTATGAAAGCATCAGATTTGGGCCAGGGTCAGACAGGACCAGGAGGAAGCTATTCCATTTTATGCCATTTTATACCTCACCACAGCTTAGAGGCAAATATTGTAATTCTATACTCCAATACATTAATCAGACTGCTATAGTCCTTGGTTTGCACATTTTAACAACTTTTTACATAAAAGAAGAAGCATATGGTGATTATAAAATATGGTGCTCTGTTACAGTATAGATTTTAATACCTAACAATATATGAAGTGCATAAAATGAGAACCAGCTCAACCAGCATAAAAATGCTGCTCGCATGTTAATGCATCAGTGATAACCATCCTATCACTTTAAGTAGGGGCCCTTATGCATAATGACATAATGATACACATTTTGCTGATAACAGTACTCTTACATGAAGTGACATTTTGAAGGCCAAACCATACAAATATATTTCATAAAGGAGGAAGAATATATCTCCAAGTTAAGCACTAGTTGACATTACAGTCAAAATAAAATGACTAATCTTGTAACGCAACGTAATGTCATACTGACCTCCTCTATTTCTGTATCTCTTTTTTTACCTCTGTTTCTTAGCTCATGTCGTGCTCGGACAAAGGTGACCCAGATCGAACCCCCCTCCCCTCCTTCCCACTTGGCCCTGCCTGTCGTGTGTCGTCAACCACAGCAGAAAAGTGGTCGCAAACAGCCAGAGACCAACACTGGCCTACCCTAACAGGGAATGCTCTGCTTTGTTTAAAAGGACGGACGGGGAAGACAGGCTTGAAGGGCTGATGGCCGGGGACAATCCAAAGGAAAACAAAAAAACAACTCGTTTTCATGAGAGGGCATCTTTTTTGTAGTCGCGATGATCTGACTTGTCAGCCCTGTCAGTGTGTGGCGCTGTTGTCTTCCCGCGGTGGGACACAAGCTTCCTTGTGGTTGACAGCAGACACAGACGGTCTACTTTGTATGCACCGCTAAACGGCTCCGCTTAGGCAGCCCATTTCTGTTTAGCCAGTGGAAAGGAGAAATAGATGGCTATCATTTGTGCGGCATTGCTCTGTTTGAGAGATATCAAACTTTTCACAGGCATCATTGGATTCTTTCCTGAGCCAATAAGCACACACACTCAGAGGGTTTTTTTTTTTTTTTCATTTTGTCCTCAATTTGCTTTCTGCTGCAGGCGGAGGCATGTCTCGCCTTGTGCTCATTTCAAGACACAAGTTGCCGATTTATGGGCAATCAGGTGCATACGAGGTGCACAAATGATCGCAGGGCTTTTTTTAGGCCACATCTCACAACAAAGGACTGTATCATATATATATAAAAGGTAACCACTAGATGAGAGTTGTGGTATTATAAACATTCTCATCTTCTGAAGAATCATTATTAGCCTCCTCTTAGTCTGAACTGAACAACACCAGGAAAGAATACAGCAATGTGTGCAGCGTAAGGGCAATGAACATGTATGGATGTTGATGTGAGGTCAGCTGATGGGGCGGGCAGCGAGCATTCCCTGCTGGGCAACGGCAGCTGTGTGCTCAACTGGCAGTGAGCGGAGAGCCGCAGACTCTTTCCATTGAAAGGCTTTATACCTTCACCTTCTATTCAAAATATGTACATGGAGAGAGAGTGTGTGTGTGTGTGTGTGTGTGTGTGTGTGTTTGTGTGTACGACACGTGACTTTGGTGCTGCAGACGGCACATGTCCGAGGCGTTACCTAAATTGACGGTCAGGCGGACGCGGCCGCTCTCCAGCTCCAGACGCAGGGTGTCGGTAGAGTCCCGAGACGTGGTGGCTATTAGGATGCCGTAGGCTCGCTGGGAGCGGAAGCGCAGGGACACGTCCTCGGCTTCTGTGTGCATCACCACTGGCAGCTGGACCTTCATAAACTTACTGCCGTCGTAGCTGAGGACGGTCGCCTCTGCAGAGAGAATGAGGAGAACAAGATGAGCTGAAGTGGAGAGCGGCAACTTTATGGTAAACCGACGATGGGGGCCGTCGGGTCGGCTGTCAGCGAAGTCCTTTGTGGATGAAATTTACAGGTTTGACTTTCGATCTTGATGTAAGACCTACATTAGCGGTGGAGTTATTAAACACATATAAAAATAGAGCGCTGTGATTCGAAGGTCACCACCGACACAGTGAGAAGCCTGTTATGTGCCTTTTGGACTAATGCAGATTCTACTACTGCTTTGCGGTGAGTAAGCCCAGCATCATGCACTGACTGTATCGTGTCCATTCATAGATGAACACTTTAACAATGAGGTTGGAAACTAGAAGCTTCCGGAAGTGTCTCTGGGTGATGCGTTTCACAGACGGTGCGTATCACTGACGTCGGACATCCGGCTTGGGTGTTATTACGGTGTACCAGGCTATTTAGAAATCCCAATGCTATGATTTTCAACACTCACAAATACAGAGGCTGTGTGCTCTATGATGCTCTACTGATATGATGTGTTGTAGTGCACAGTATGCAAAAGCAGAGATCTCTGAAATATAACAGCAGGCAGTTCAGCTCAGATGCTTAGTGTTGCCATCTTTGGTTGATTTAAAGAGCTTGCTGTTTATGGTGGTGGTTTTTGTTAATTTTGCATTAAAAAAACAAACAAACGTGAATCAACGAGACATATAAAGGCAATTTCCTTTTACTCTGATGCTCCGTTGACTCAACGCATGCAGTCACATACAATCATATACCGTCATATACCGTAAACCCCCTGATATAAGGAAGGGTATGGAAAACAGATACCACCCAATCCTATTGGACATCCCTAGTCATTCTGACTGCAGATGAATCCAACAACCAGGTACTAATATTACAAAAAAATGTAAAATGTATTAACACACTGTGTTTAAAGACTTGTCACAAGTCTAGCATCACATTCAGCTGACAGATATAAACTCCCTCCAAAGTCTGAGTCCTGTCCAGTCCTGTCTGCAGAGACACGCTAGGACAGTAGTCATACATCATGACAAACAGATACAAATCTTATATAAGTGTTGTATCTGCAATGTTATAGTGGCGAACAACAAAAAGGACAAACTGATATTGATTGATGAAACAAAAAGAAAAACATAAATGGCAAGAGAATTGCAATAGTCCGCGGACCTCCAATATCGAGCCTCTGCTCAGGGTGACTGCATTTATTCAAAGCATTAGGCAGCCGCCTGGAGAAATGCAGGGGAGATTGTTTAACGCTGGCAGGGGGTTGTAACAGCATTTCCAGTAGTGTAACTAAACCATAACCCAATAACAAAGCCATTACTGCAACTGCAGCGCCGACACAGATAGAAGCCACGTTGGAGGGACCGGAGACGGAGAGCGGCGGGGGCGATAGGGTACCAATGTACACACACCACCTCATCACTACTTCCTCGTCACACAGAGCCAATGTCACATCCATCCCCTGAGACGACTCTCCGTCACATTCCTCACCCAAATCCAATTTCTCCACGCCCTCCTGGGGTATGCTGCAGATGACAGGGGCGTGTGACAAACGAGTTCTCACTGCTAAACTGTCTTCTTCCTGCCAGGCAGCTAAAGCAAAGAGCTGCATTTAGGCAGCGTTAGCAGATGCCAGCGAAAAATGAATAAAAAATGGAGCGTGCCGCTAATACTTGAAATATGTTTGTCACTGCAATATTAGCTCGCACTTAGACCACATGAGAGCATTTTCTAGTGGAAGCATGAGTCGTATTTGATGTACTCTCAATATGTAACTATGCCTAATACTGTACACACACAAATAAACAGCGAGTGTCTGTTGTTCAGGTGTATGTTTACTCTGGGAAGATGGGACATGAAAATCATTACAGCTACACAATGAGTGACAGATCTGAGTGCTGCGCCGTATAAGATTCCTGCTCCCACCTAAATCCTTCCCCCTTTAAATGCCTCCGTGTGAAATCGGATCAGTTACACTTGTGAAAATATGCTCAAGGTAAAAAAGGCAGACATGAAAACAAATGGCCACGAAGAAACAAGATGAGAAGAAAAGTATTGATGTGATGTACCTAGTGCAACATCTTGGATAAATAAAGAATCATCCGGATTTTTTCTTTTTCACCCCGAATAGATCAAATTAATCACAACTGGAGTAAATACTGCATTTCATCCGAGATGTCACCTCTGCTGAAATTCATAAGAGAGGTTGTCAAAAATGGCATAAATAAGCAAAGTCCAAATAGATATGAAAATATGGAGAATGACATGTGAGGGAATCATTACCTAATGCAAAGTGAGCACCTGTCAAAAATGCAATCCTGGACGCCCAGTCATTTTTAATGGCACTCCCATGTCTAATATCATAATAAATTGAGAGGACTGAGAGTGGAGCTTCCGTCTGTGCCGACCCAACAGGAGGCTGTCAGGGGGGGAGATGGAGCATACCAAAGCATTCATTCCCCGCCTTGAAAAAACACGATACAAACATTGTTCTCTGATTTTCACCACAAATCATGGAAGGATTGTGGTTAAGGGAGAGAAGTAACAAATTAGGCTGTTCTGCTAAGAAGGGGGGAGTAATGGCAGCCAGGCACACAGTCCTTCTTCCATCCTTCCCCCAAGGAGAACAGCCTCTGCAGGAAGGGAGAGCTGTCAGCGGCATGTCACAGGATTGTGATGTCCCACAGTATCAGGGCGCCAGGCCCAATCCAATTCACAACTTGCCAGAAAACACCTGCCAAAGGCTTTTGGAAAATGTTTTCATGGCTCTGAGATATCATAAATAATTCAAAGCTGCTCATGTCTTCTTCACCGTAGCCCTCTTTGAGCATCTTAGTACACAAAATCCAAATAACAGACTCACTATTATTAAATCTATGAAAACAACCTGCCAGGCTGAGTGAAACTATTCTCACAGAAAGAAGCAGCACTATCATCGACAAATATTCACATAAACATCTGCTACCCTGTGATCTCGGGGAAACTTTGTTCACGGCTGCAAAACGAGAGCAAAGATGAAAAATGAAAATGGACCAGTGTGTGCGTTCGGGGCGGTGGAATCTGCAACTTCAGCTTGTGCGACAGCCAAAGATGTTGAAGAATTAAGTATGAAATGAGACCATTAATGGAGAATTACAACTAAGTTTAGTGATTAAGAAATTAATCTCCAGTCTTTGGTCTTCGCTGCGCTATCAAAGTCTCTCAACAAGAGCTATTATAAGAAACCAGACATCAGAAGGTGTAATATACTGCTGAAAATAAAGACTGAGAGACACCATGAATGTTCCTTTCAGGTCTATATATGGAAAACAAATGTGATCGTCTCCTTGCCAAATGTCTATTCCACAAAACATGCTTATATTCCCAGAAAATCAGGCCCCAGTACTCTTAGTCACAATTTCCAATGTTTTTCAACCGATTCTCTGCGCATCTGTACATCGCCTAAGGCATGAGACGACCAGTTCTCTCTCTAATTTGTGACTATGCTCAAGTGTGGTGAATGGTGACTAACACACAGCATGTTGTCAAAAGGGCATGGCTAAAATGCGCTTTTATTGCTAAAACTCAGCCGTGTTCTCCTTTGAGGGAATTTCACAATTATGCAATAACATTCTGCACCTCTTGGCTTTAGCTTCAGGCCAGTGGCAAATGGCTTTATGCTCTGAAAAGCAACAAACATGCTCAAACAATCTGTTTTTCCATGGAACAGATACAACATGTTTCTGTAAGTCATTGTCACTTAACATTGATTTTCTAAACGTTTCTTCATCGCCTCAGTTTTAAAGTAATTCCGACACCACCGTTGTTATGGTAACATGACGTTACACAGTGCGTCATCCATTGTCGGTATTCAGCTGTTTCTGTTTACTTTAACGACCATGTATGACTGAGAAAATCGCTTGAATTAACTCGGAGCTAAATTGTTTCAATTATTTACCCAAACTGATGCAAAAATAGTACATTTGATTATCTTAACTGCATATTACTCCAGTGATTAATACATCCATTGTATAACTATTTTAAGTCAAATACTGATTCTATTTGGGTTGATCAATTAGTTGTATTGCACTGGAATTATAACATTTTTTTAATTCAGTTGTTAGAATCAATTTAAGAAATCATGAGACCCCTGTTGATCCCCACCCTCAATAGTCTGACTAATTTAAATAATTATTATATTTTCTATTCAGGTTGGAGATATTGCCATTTTCAGTAATTAAGTTTTGGAGCTCAACATCAGCCACGTATTACCGATCCTTGCAATGATATATTCCAATATAATGGAGCTTCACGTTAATGATGTATTCCAAAATAAATGACCTGCAGAGTGGGACTACTGAATTCAACAAGGAAGATATTAAGCTCACTCTTGGTGAGAAGATACAAGCAGGACAAAGCGCTGTGCGAAGCCTCTGTTCACGTGCAAACGTCAGCATGTGTGTGTAACATGTATGGCGTACAGTGAGTATATAGTGTATCGACCCGTGTATTGATCTTCAGCATCTCTCTGTATTCATCGCTGGTATCTGTAAGCAAACATCCATCTGCAGCCACAGTTCATGTCACGTAATGCAGGTGCTGTCAGCGTTGGTATCCAGCATGTCATATCTCGTTAGGGAGAACGTGCATCTGCTGCAACGCACCTACTACACCATCTGGGAGGCTGCCTTAGCCCCACACTGCAAGACTAATATTTGGGCTAATTAGCAACTGGAGGAACAATGTAGAGGAAGGCATTTGGGATGCAAGGGGGAAAATTGCTTTGTCTGCTTAATTAAAACCTCTCAAAATAGGGCGAATAGCTCCGTGCTTCTCTTTTCCGAAGCTCCACCTCCTGTTCCTTCCACTCGTTGTCGTTCTCCTCCTCCTCCGCCATATGCAGTAGCTGTATTTTGCCACCGGGTGGTACAACATGCATGGATAAGTGAGAGCCGGGGTAATTCTTTTGACAGCTCCTCGGCCTGCTGGTGCCTGCTTCATCCTACCAGCGCAGAGGCAATCTGGAGCCATCAAAACAGCTGGCAACACGCCACGGCCCCATCCTCCATACCACTGCTCCCACTCACACTCTCGCAGATGTGAGTCTCGTGGATCGGAGGCAGCCAGAAACCAAGAGAGTTGAACATGGGAGACGAGACAGCAGATACTTGAGTGTTAGCAGGGAGGAGAGGGGGGGGGTCACGGTGGCAGAGACCTTCGTAACATGCAGGATTCACTTTCTGTCAAGCGGTTTGAAAAGCAGAGCTGCATGCCTTCTGCTTTTGTTTTTCCACTCAAAAAAAAAAAAAGCAATTGAATGCAAGAAGACTCTCCACATAAGTCATTATCCTACTGAAGTGAAACGATCTGTATCCCATGCCCACTCCACCTCCCTCGTGTACTATGCCCTAATTCCTGTCAACTCATTAGCTAGAATGGAAGTGCACGTGTGGAGAATGAGAGCCAAGCCTAACTGACACATTCATCAGAGATGGAGGAGATTCACTCACGATCTCTTTCCTGTTCTCTTTTAGTATTTTCACTGAAATGATACAGAATGAATATCCCGTCTTCACCGCATCCACAAGACTTGTCATGTCATAAGATGTTCGTGACTGCATTTAATAACAGAAAATATGAAATCTTTCCGGCATTGTGCTTTTGTATTATGTTGCTTTCATTCTGACTCAGCAGATTTCTATCAGCTGTATCATTAGCGTCTCAGCCAGACATGTTCTACAACCCCAACAGGATATTTAGGCAACACCATTTTACAAGGTGAGTGACTTGAACACAGTGGAGGAGAGTGAGCATATGTACAGATGACACAGAACTGCGTGGGTTGTGTTACATTCCAACTGGAGTTAATTTTCTCCCCGATGAGAGAACCTGGTCCTGCTGTCGTTCCCGTGCAGATGCATCACGCCGTGATAACGATGTCACATACTTGGGGCTCGTTTTGACATTTGCCTTGATTACGCATATGTTAACTACCTTTTTGTTTTTTGCTCATTTGCTGCTATTGCTCCGTTGAGACTTTATGATGAAAACACTATACGTACTGCTGCAACATATGGGTTTTACTACTTGAGTGTAATCATGGCTTTAGGGACTTACAATGATATATTAAACATTGTATTTGTCCAGGACAATATTGGTATTGATATGATATTCATTATAAATTCACTATATACAGTCGCTTCATGCACTTAATTATTATTAACTGAATACAAAATAAACACATCATTAAGCCACTCATTTGTGAGTGAGTTATAAAATATAATTACTGAATAATACTGTTAAGCCCCAATAGATTTTATTACAACAAACTCCTGGGCTCTTTATATAAGTTAATATTGCAAATCTCTTTAGTGGATGAACAATACATCCAACATATTGATTCACTTAGGCTGATTATGTAAATAAGCTTGAAATTTCCAATTTTAATCAAGAAATAATTGCCTCGGAGCAGACCATGCCAGTGAATGGCGTTGCTTCCTCACAAAGCTGGTTGCCGTTTTTAATCCGGCAAAGTTTCGTTTAAAGAGGCCAAAGGGCAAAGGTCAAAAAGGCCAACAAGCTAAAGCTGAGCAGAAAGAAAAGCAGAAACATGTTGAGCTTCGCATTAGTCGACACTTATTTTTCCATGACTGGTTCTAATTCTCAGCTACATGACAGATACAGTAAAAATAATCTGCAGTAGAGTGCTAAAACGGGATTGTCTAGACAATCTCAGGGGCAACTTCAAGCAAATGCATCTCTTACTGTAAACAGATAAACAAATATTGGTTACAACGGCTTAACCTATAACTCTATAACCCTAGTGAGGATCCTGAGATGTTATTTCATTTCAAGCACCTATAAAGCTGCGCTTTCCGTGCGATAAACTACTGCAGAGTCAGGTTTACGTCCGCTCCAGCTGCAAGAGTTCACTCTGTGACACTCACTTCTCCCATTTCTCTTCTGTGGAGGGGAGAGGGATAAGTATTCTGCACCAGGTCTGGTCATGAGCGAGTGGTTTGATGAGCCAAATGGTTAGCAGAAGACAGCCAATTTACAGGGTGGGGTGCATGGCGGACGTGACCAGCGGGGTCTCAGTGGTGCATCAGTCATCTGTCACTCAACGTAGTCCAACATCAGGCAGTCGACGCTCAACGTTCGCCGACTCATTCTGCACGCCTCTCTGTGGCTGTCTCCACATGCACTATTTCTTTCCCTGTCTTGTTTACTTTCAGCTTGCTGTTTGAGAGCGGCTGATGTTCAACCATGTTCAGCCTAGATAAAAGGACCACCTGCAGGCTTTTGTCAGTGATGCTGTTCAACCTGAACTTGAAAGGAGGTCCCATTCAGACAATGAATACTAAATCTAAAGACTGTATAATTAAAATAAGTCCATTGCTGGTTGTCTTTGATGTCATTTGCGGTAAATCCACATTGTTTATTCAGTGCCTACCTCAAGACGATACGTAGTGAGGGAGAAGTGTGTCACTGTGTAGCATCGTCAACATTTCACAAATCCCGGTGATGTCGAAAAAAGAAATGAGACAAAAACAAAGTCCTACCTCTTTCACAAGAGCGTCCCAGGTATCCGGTCCCGGAGCAGTCACACACGTAGCGGTTCCAGCCCTCTCTACAGACCCCATTGTTTTGACAGGGGTTGCTCAGACACTGTTTAGGAGGCTCCTTAGAGCAGGAGGGCTTCACCCCCGCAGCCTTCTGGACCTCGGCCAGCCGCCGGACATCCTTACTCTGTCCGTCAATGAATAGATCCCGGATGCAGCCCACGTAGCCATAGTTGAGAAGTGCTGTCCACACCTCAGTGGGGAACACTAGCCCCATTTTGTTCTCTGGCAGACCCCCGAGGTAGAGATTGTCATCCAAGTCCAGGATCTCACTTTCTCCAGGGGCTGTGTAGGCAGTACGGAGGGTGTTGATAGAGATGGTACCTGGAAAACAAAACAAAACCAATGGGATGGGTTTCTTTTTTCCCATTTTGAACAACTCTTAACTTATTCACGAGATGGATTACAGCACCTATTGGTGACTGGAGATGCTGGAAAACACTATGTGCCCTGCAGTAAGACAAAGATGCAGAGAGGACCCACTTAAAGATGGTTTGATGAAGATATTAGCTTAATTGGTGCTATCCATGTGGACAAGGTCAGGACTTTCTTCATTTAGAAAGACTGATGAGTGTTGATAAGACACATTAATCATGGGACAGCTAGTCTATTAGTAGCCTAATCTAGGACCCCAAAGAGTATCCTCTCCATTTTCCTCTGATTTCCCATAATAAATCTCCTTTATCTATACAGCAGTGGTCATAAAAAAGAAAGGAGAAGAAAAATCATTGCCCCCTCTATCACTTCAGCCAACCAAACAAATAAAAAAAAAAAAAACATCATCGCCATCTTTTTGAACTTGATTAACGGACTGCAGGCTGTTTTTTTTTCACCTCGTCTCTCCTTCTGTTTGCCTCTAAACCTGCAATGAGAGTTTGTGTGTTTCCCCACCATGATTTATCGCTCTCATTCAGGTTTAATTCTCGATCTGGAGCACGGTAAACAACAGCGGACATGACTGGACTGTAAAGCTGTGGAAAGGAAGGCCTTACTGTGGGACTCAGACCGGGTGATTAATTTGTATATGGATCTGTTAGTCTCAGTGCAGGAGCCATTGTGGATCTTTAATTAATGGTGGCTGCCTCCACTGGCCGCGTCCTCGCCCAGTAATCTATATACCGCGCTGCCGAGGAGCCACACAGGCCACTGCCTGGGGACGAGTGTCCGAGAAATAATAGGCTAAGGATACTCAAAAATAGAATTGCCATAAAGTCATAATTTGCATTTTGAGTGGCAGATGCATGCCGTGGCAGATATGAAGGAGCTATTAGTTGATTCCCTCAGGCTAAATGGCAGAGTGCTAACTGCTTGTATGTGGAAGAAGAGCGCAGCTTTTAAGTTACTTTTCTAGTCAAAGTGTTTATGTTGGGAAACAAGCCCTAAGCCACACATGAATTTTCAGCGGGGCTGCCTGGCACATTCTAGAGACACATTAGACATTAAATGGGGCCTTTCACATTTCATTACAGCTACCATTAGCATGCATGAATGTACATATCACAATTAATTCTACATAAGATAAATATCTGTACGTTTCTTTTAACTAAAAAGCACAATTTCATTGTTTTTCATCTTTTAAATCTGAAAAAGGCTGCAAAGAAAAAATAAATAAATAATAACAATAATAATAATAATGTTGGTTATGTAAGTTCTTTATAGCCAAGGTGAGCAAGCCATCTTGCAAAAGTGCTTGAGAGAGACAGCGAAGGACCTAGTGCACAATGATTAACCTGGTCCCACTAACATGTTCCAGCTCTTTTCTCGGGGTCTTGGCCCCGGCATCTGTTCCAGCACTTTCCTTCCGCCACCCACTGCCCCCGCTCACTCCAGCCACAGCTGCTGTGACTTCCAAGCTTTGCACACTTGGCAGGGGCCACCCGTCATGCAGCCAGAACAGCTCCCTTCAGGTTATCGCTAACGAGCTCAGTACATCAAACTCATTAGCGAGGAAACTTTTCTCGGAGTAGAGCAGGTGTCCTGCTGAAGAATGAGCATCATGTGGTCAGCATGAATCGTGATGGAGGTATCTCCACCACAGTTATGTCACATTCCACCATATGGAAGGTAGTATCTTTGTAACACTACTCTGTGAAGTATAGATCTACAAAGTGAGAGATAATTAGGATACTTTAAATTCCATAAATCTTATTACGGTCATTAACAGCAAACAAGGATGCCGGAAGTCAACAATAAGCATGTCTGCCTAGATGGATGCAAATAGGAGGCAAGAGCAGGATGTCAACATCTTTCAGGCATCTGCTCAGAGTGCTCTGCTCACTTGTCACAGTCCTGTAAGGAAGCGTGTAAACACAGTCAAGCTATGTTAAATCAGAAGGCACTATACAATCCCATGGGGACACATGCCATCGCCATGCTAGCAGCATGGGACGCATATCACACATTACAGGACGGCCTATGTTTGGAACAGTGTGCATAGCCAGGAGGGGAAGGGGATGTGTCTCGGCAAAACGCTAGCGAGCACAAAAGAGGAGGAGATGGATACGGAACAAGATGGGGACACGGAGATAAAGGCGTCTGTGGAGAAGATGAGGGAGGGATATATGATGACAGATAAGGAAGCAGACGAGGGAATGGCGGCGGCAAATAATTTCTTGAGAAGCAAGTACAGGATGTACAGTTTAGGAGGGTTGATCAAAATGATGATGCAAGCAGTAAATGAGGATGGATAATGATGGGGAAGCTCAGCATTCCAGCCAACTTTAAAACCCTTTGACCACATTTCTGTCCACCCCTCTCTTTCTCTACGGCCTGAGCAGTAAGTGGTACTCCATCACTAAACCTGAAGGCATGGGTCCAAGGAGATCTCTCTCGTACTTTCTGCATCAGCAGCCAGGCTCAACTTGGCATGATGTCCCCTAACCCCACTCACACATCCCCAAAACATGTTAGACAGGGGATTACTACAATCCAGTTAGGGCGATACGGCCAAATCTCTCTATGTGATTGGATTCTCTGTAGAGGGAGCGAAGCTGGCGAGTGGGCTGTGGGGACGGGAGGGGGTCGAGTTGTCTATATGTGCGCGTATGTGCACGTGTCCGTCCGTGTACTGTACGTGCGTGCATGTCTATGTGTAAAATAGTGTTTGTGCCCTGGCAGGAAGTGGGGCTTCAACAGAGCCATGTCCGTGTAATGTCTCTGATGAGAGGCTCGTGGCACTCGTGGCCTAGAAGCCCTCGCTTAAAAGCAGAATGTCTCTTAGCGTCTCTAATGCATTGAGGTTAGAAGATGCTGTCTGAGAGCGAGAGTACATTTACAGGGTTGCTTCCTGCAGGAAGAGCTGGCTAAACTAAATAGGGCAGGGATCATTATCCGCCATCGTCACGGCTGCAGGAAGTGTTGCCAGTAGAGGAACTGACTGCAGATAATTACGCCCGACTGTCGAGTTACACTTTTGTTTCATGTGATGTGCTTGGTGGTGTGTATTAATAAAACATCTGAAACACAGATGAAACGGCGTACCATATGTTTCGTGACTCACCCTCTCAGGGGACAAGTGTGTTCTTTTCTTAAAAGTTTAAAATTACCTTAATTCCATCAATTATTAAAAAGGGGAGTGAGCATAATAGCCTACAAGAGCCAAGAAAGCATTATATACGTTGGAGGTATTTGATGGAGAATCACATGTGGATTATAAAAACTGAATGATATGTTGACAGGGATTGATTATGTTCGGCCAGGCTCCCATAAAGGTAATAAATTGGTAACAGCACAGCATACATTTCTCAATCGAATGATGTTTTTACAATTTTTAAAATCTATGTCCACAAATGAACAATTTCTTTATTTCAGGAATCAACTCCCCTGTGACCCAAATATCAATATATAGCAATAACTCATGGGGGGAAAAGTCTGCATTTAGAAAGCTGTTATCAAAGTTTTTATATCTCTCAATTTACACAAATCTGCTATTTAATCCTGTGGGAAAGGAAAAGGCATGAGGCCTTTTCAGTATAAAAAGATTCTGAAAAAATCATAATGCTTTCATTTGTGGTGCTGTGCACACATCATTACACACTGCAAACAATAGTGCTTTGTGCAGTTCATGGATATCTCCAGATGTGAGATTTTAGATTTAGGAGGACTGCATACTTGCAGAGTTTAATGGGATTACATTTAAAAGGGTGGGCAAATAAAACGGTGCTGGTAAAACTGCTCAGTAACTTTAAACAGTGTGCCAGTGCACTGTGCGGTACTCCAACCATTTTGTTACTCCTCTCACATGAAGTCGTCATATTACAGAGACCCTTGTATGTCCCCTTTACACTCCAGCTTGCAACTGTTGACGCCTCAGACTTGAGGAGAGGAAGAAAAGTTATTCTGAAATGTCATTAGTGCACAGCTCAGCACAGCACTGTGCAGTAACTGTCTCAGTCCTGGGAGAGACCACCTCCTGTTTCCATGGAAACATAGGCAGAGTAGACAGCGAGAACAGCGAGCTCCACCAACAGAAAAAGATGTTCAATAGCTTTTGTGTGTTGACGAGTGGGGGTGGATGATGGGAGGTTAATCGACAGATAATAAACACAATCTCATTTAGACAGTGTTTCCTATAGTTAGATGTACCATAACTAAATATTGTTTTTCTTCCACACCTATTGTAAATTAAGAATCCAAACACTCGGTACTGTTTATCACTGTAAATGACTGTATTCAGCTGCCTCAATCGGAATATTGGAGATGAATGTCTGTCTAGGAAAGCCCTCGATGATTAATGCAGCCAAGTAAGAAAAAGAAAAACATGAATGGGCTCTACAAATATCCTAACAATGTGTACAGCTCAATTTAGACCACAGCCCAGTATTGCTTTGAGGGGTAATGAAACAGTTAATCTAATTTCCACCTCTTGAGATGGAGTGGAAAACATGGTCAAGGGGTATATCTAATTTGCAGCATGACATTGCAGGGCCTTGGCTCTAAGCACACACTAACAAATTGCTGCTTAGATAAGCAAATCAACAGGGACCAGAGGAGAGCAACCCGGGGCTTAGAGGACACAACGGGAGAGAGGGCAAAGTCATTTTGTGGCAAATATGTCTCTGGTATCACAATATATGACACATAGGTCCCGCAATCTGCCATCAAGACTTTTTTTTTCTCCATTAAATGTCTAGGAATGTTTAAAACATGCATCCACTGGAAATAAATCTCTTATTTTCTGCGGGGATGTAGTGTCAGCCTTGGTGTGGTAATGGATATGTTCTTTCACAGCAAACTTAACTGTGACCCTGGAGTAGCTTTTTTTGGTGCAGTTAAATAATTAATGGGGATGGTGCACAGAAAACCTGGTCCTCGAGGTCGCTGCTGAATGTACATGGCACGTACGAATCTATCCTACTCATTGAGATTCAGACAAGATCATTATCACTCGTATCCAAACGTTTATGTATTCAGTGATCTAACTAAAAAACAACAACAAAAACCCAGTGGAAAAGGTCTTCAGCATTTTTGTCTCACGTTTTGTCTATTTCCATGTGTAGACTGAATATACTGGCCTCTCAGGTCCACCACAGATGTAGCGACAAGAGCTCAATCTCCTGTTACACGCTCCTTATCTAAAGATAGAAAGTTACCTGATCTCCCATCTCGCTGGAAGTCCACATGGTACCACTCGCCGTCATTGACTTTCTTATTGACTGCCTTGGTCTTTGTGGTTCCCGAGCCCATGTCCAGCAGCAGGTACAGGTGGCCATCCAGCATCTCGATGGCAAAGAAATCCACCTTGAGCGCCTGGGGATTCTTGGAACCCTTCGGCTGCTGCTTGGGCTTGCCGTGGCTGAAAAGGAGAAGGCCGTTGGGCTCGGTGGTCCGGAAGTCGAAGGAGATGGAGCCCGTCTTCTTCGCGTTCCACTTGTTCAGGATGATGAACGACTCTGGCGTCTCGAACGTGATCGGATCCAGAGTGGCCACATTCTCGCACTTGAAGGCCACGGTGCCGTGGACTTTCATCTTGGGATCGCCCTGCTTGGCCATCCTGGACAGCTCCAGTCTCACATCGTTGTTTTTGTACACTACCTGAATTGGGAGGAGAGTAACACAGTCAATTCTACAGTCAGACATACAGTAGCATGTCTCACCTCACGAGGTGAAAGATTTACTTTCATAGTAATTATTGCGTGTAATTTATTTCCAAAAATGAATGAGCTGCGTGTGTAAAACGGCTGTTTTCCATGTGACATTTCCGCGTCGCCGGACGGTCTGTCACAAGACTCGCTCGTCCTTGTCTCGCTGCACCTATGCGTGAGGAACTGTGTTTGCGTGGCACTAAATGTCACTCGCATCACCCCGCTCTCTTTGCTCCCCGTTTGAAGCCTTCAAAACACGTGCATAGTGTACTCCGGCTGGGCCAAGTGTAGACAGTTGAGACATCATTGTGATTTTTAGCTTCAGTGGCAGCTAAAGGAAGAGACAGCCTGAATTTAAAAATGGTGATACTGGTCGGAGAAAATTAGTCTCGTCGGGTTAGCATCTCCTGGGATTGTGCGCGGAAAAAGTGAGACGGAGAGTGATAAATCTCAACTGCTGCTTTGATTGCAGGTGTGGAGTAAAATGCTGATTAAGGCCCCTGTTGCAGCCTGTGATTACAATAAAAGTGGGCAGATGATGGATATTCCTCTCTAAGGCAAATTAAAAAAAATGACTGCATGAGCACACGCGTTGCAACAGTGCATTATTTTCAAAAGTGATGAAGTCGACCTGACTCACAGGTTTTATGCAGAAATCCCAGTTTATATTCTCACACACTGTAAACCAGACAGGGTTTGGCATCTGAGTGCTTCACTAAATGAAGTGCGTTAGTGCCGTGACCTTTGAGATGCCAAGTGCTGAAGAGCTAAGACGCACAAGTGACAGACAGTAGTAGTCCGCTACAAAAACACGAACCGCAATGTCATTAAAATACCAATTAACCACAGATGAGATATGGTACTGCGAAAATATCAACTGACCAATTTGCCAACTTGATCATTTGTAATTACCGCTGTTTGTTTCAGTAATCAACTCCATTTGTGTGTGTGAAACGCATCTATAATCTCCTGTCTTGTGGTTATATAAAGGCAGCATAACGGGCATACTAAATTCTGTTCTCAACACTGTAGACTTGAGAAGGAAATCTTTTACTGATCGCACCATCCCTCTCAAGACGCAGCAGCGGCTATAATGTGTGTAGGGGGACTCTGTAAGCTGCACTGTGTGCAAATCAAAAAGAAATACTACTGTAATTGGCAAGTCTTGTGAAAAAAGAAACTTAGACAGCTATAACTTTGTCATTATCCAATCTCCATAATGAAAGAGTGTCTTGAATAAGTGCAGCTGTAATAGCATGAGTCCCTCTGTCTAGTTACGTCTAATTTCCATACGAGAAAGTAATTAACATTTTGGTGAATGTCAAAACATTTTCATTAAAACATCAGTCTGTCACGATTTCTCAAAATTACTTCTCTAGAAAAACACTCACACACGCATCTGAAGTGTTTTAATTAGGGATGCACCGTTACAGACTTTGGATATCGGTCTGCTACTGACTCGCATAGCTGGACGGAGGATCGGATACCTTTATTTTAACAAATACCAATTACGATTACGTTTGTGCGTTTATTTCTTACATTTTGTTTGACAAAGTTAGGAAAGCAATGTTTAGCCTAATGTTACCTCACATACAAATAATCAGTCACTTCCACACAGTGAAGCCTACAGCTTATCAATTAAACACCAGAATCTGATCAGTACCTAGTATGAGCCAAATCCTAGTCATTGCTATCAGGAGTGAAAAAGTGGTGCAGCCTGAGTTTTAATATGATGTGTCAAATGGCATACTAAGCAAATATTATGAAGACAACAAGACGACTTTAAAGTGGCGATCTCAAAGATCTTCATTTAATATCACCATCACCAAAGGAGTTATACAATGGTGATTGAGCCAATAGCCCACTGACAAAAGTATTGTATATATTTGCAGTGTTATGAATCTGCTCTCTGTGGCTACTTTTTGATATATTCTCACACACAAATGTGTCACAATTCTTAAAAACCTTGAGTTAGTTAACCCTGAGATGAGGGAAACTCTGGTTTTTCGGTTTCACAAAGCCAGTTCAGCATAAATCTGAGTCAGTTACCCGGGTAACATGCTCCGTGAAACTAACCTGCTCGCTAGCAGGTTTGCTTCAAAAAACCCTGAGTTTCTCCCTACATGTCTCCGCCTTTTTCCTCAATCTGAATCAACTCTGAAAAATTGTGCCGTCCTTTCATCGTCAACCTAATCGATACGGAAATAAAAGTGATTCTAGCAGCTTTGCGTCGGGAGAGGATTTTGATTACCTTTCCTTTCAATCACATTAGATATTATCTAAACAATATTCTCCGACATTTTCAACATTTCATATCGTGGACATAATCCGCAACCAGATTCTTTGCGGAGAAAGTACATTTCTGTGTTGAAATACCTGCTTATATTTACTGTTTAATATGTGAAATATGATTAAAATCATATGTATTTGTCAACGTATTTGCGCAATATTCTTATGCTTAATTTTCAACTAAAGCCACTTTCTTTCTGTGCCTGGGGGGATTACACCCCATGAAAATGATGATTTATTCATTGCACTACTTTGTGATGTACAGGAATTGAACCTCTGTCGCCTGCACCATAGGCAGCGTTGCTAACCGTTACACCACAATGTCGTTCTGCAAAGTTGAAAATGAACACGTATTACCTTTAGATCAATAGACTGTTTCATTCAGTTATACACATTAGATCGGGCAGTAATTGTCTGCCACGCCAACTATCGCTACTTTGCTGCAGTTACGTTGCTCCGCTTTCTCAGGATGAGCTAATTTTCTACATAAACACTCGGTAATATCTAATAATGCTCTCCCGGTTGCCATGGTGAATCGTAGTATCGGAGCTCCATTGATGATGGCTTTGTAGAGTCAGCAGGCACGCGCGTAACTCAGAGTTTACATACTCAGAGTTGACTGAACTAATTAAAATCCGCTGTTCTGAAACCGAAAACTCAGAGTTGCCCATCTCAGAGTTGGTCAACTCAGAGTTCAGGGTTAGGTTCAGAGTTTGTTGAACCTGCTTTGTGAAACGGGCCCCACATTACTAACCTCGAAGCACAATTTAAAAATCAACCTTTAAACACAAAGCTGTCAATAGCATGTAAGACAGACTAAGCCCTGGAAGAGCAGAGTCAGTGATCTCTTCCACGCTGCTCTAGCACCACTAATTGGTAGATAAGGTTATCCAGTGAGAGACAGCACGCATGTGCATTTTACATAACAAAAAGAGTTCTAGTGGTTAATCTATATCGCTTTCAACGGGACAAATCAAATGGGTTACAGCTGTGGAAAACACTGTCCGTGAGTTGATCTGCTATCATGCTAAGCGTTCACCTGAAAACGGGGACACATCCGATGGGATTGCATTTGCATGGAGCATTATGTTTATCAGTGAGTCAGATCTACTGTGTCTAACTGCTCAGGTAGATGGAGCTCATAGCGGCGCATTGGAATTAGGTAAGCTCAAGCTTAGTCTCATGTAAATGCTGAGTGTATCAGAGTGCATTTAACTGCACAAGAGAAAAAGAAAAAAGGGAAACAAAATGGCAGGCTTTTATTCCCACATCTCTATTTCCTATCTATCTCTATGTTTTTTTTAGCAAAGATATAGACATTAAACAGTCAAATTGTATGTTTTAAAGATTTCACAGATGTAGAAGCGGAATAAGAGGGGTAAAGACTGCTGACACGAGATGGAATTTAAAAGGGGTAAAGAAATAAAAGATAATATCTCTGCCAGCTGGATCTTAGTTATGTGGAACAGACTCGGCCTGTAAACCCAAATGTATTCTTTGTAGTCAAGACAAAGGACACCTTTCAGAGTCAAAGGAGCTTTGGTCTGAGCTACAACTGGTGCTGCTCTAGTAGTGCTGCACTAATTTGTCATCAAGCTAGGGCTGTGACAACTGAGCAATTACTGCACCACCGTTTGTTTTGCCATCAGAACCAACAGGCAGGCGCGGCGACTCAGACTGCAATCTGATCACGAACGCTGCAACAAGCCACCTCGAAACTTACCATCAATCAGGGCCCACAGCACATGCTGTTAAAGCCGCTCTCATATGTTATCATGACGTGCACGGAGAGAGGACATACGGGAGAGGACGTCTGTACATGCAACAGGCAATAAAAATGTCCCTTTTCACCAATTAAAAGCCAATTATATTTAATTAACTTTGGACTAAATAACACATAATAAATTATCCTCGCAAAAAATACTGTATAAGATGTGCTATTCTGTATGTCTCACATCTCTGTGGAACAATCACAGCCATGCAGAATATCTTTAAGTTTTTCAGCAATTAAAGCCATTGAGCTCAGGATAGTAAGAACAGCTACTGTGGTCAGACTGACCAAGAGCAGTGAGGGCAGCTCTCTGTGGTGGATGACCATGCTAAGGGTGCACCAATCCCAATCCTTATGTCACTACAACTACAGCACCTCAGAGACATGCAGTTAAGTACGATTCTCCCCTTCAAAAACCAAACCTCTAATGAGCTGTACGTGCCATGTGGACATGTGGTCCATGCCCTGCCTGCTCATTAAAGATGAGCTTCCTCAGACCTGAAGAACAACCTGCGCCTCTGGTGAAAAAATGTAGGACACCACGGGAGTACGAGAAGGAAGAAGAAGAAGAATGACAAACAAGGGAAAGGGGTGGACCGGCTTTTGAAATTAGATGAAAAATGGATGGATCATTTCGCAGTACTTTGGAGATCTGCCTGCTGGATATCTTTGTGCATCCCCAGTGGCTCTTGGAATAAATGCTTTAGGTCAAAAACCCTCTAAACCAGCAAACATAAAAAAAAAACACTACTGCACAGCTTAAAAGTGAAAAGGAAATACTTTGGAGGAGGCATTACCTCTTCCTCTATTACTTCTATGAATAAAAGATAGACTATACATACGTCTACAGTAGAATATTAGAACATACAAGTAAAGGGGCGAATGACAAATAACATCCTGTAAGTTATGACCCTGATTCAAAGGGCGCATTACGTCATATACTGAATATGAACACACCACCTGACAGCATTTAATGGTGATGAACTTGCACATTACTGTTACATTTGTAGCATAAGTTAAAGTTGTATAAATAAAGACAGAAAAATTCTGTGTTCTCTGATAATATCAGTAAGGTAGCCGATGCACATCCCCCAGTGGAAGAATAGTGCGCTTTTAAGTGTGTCAGTTGGCTGACTGCTCATGAAAATTCACCTGCCTCATCTCAGGATCACTGCTCCTCTTTGAAGTGCACCTGACGGAGCTGTATGAAGCCGCCGGTAAATTCCAGTCAGACAGCTCATGTGCGGCCGTGTGGTACGGCCGATACCTCGAAGTGAGTGTGTGCGTGTGTGTGTATAACATTATGAGTGCACTGAGGGGGCGGTAGAGACAAAACAAAGTTTGCGTGCGGAAAAAGAGGAGAAACAAACTAAAGCAAAGTGTAAAGGATGAGACGGGGTCAGTGTGTGGGTGGAGTGGCCTGTTTGGAGTCCTGGGGTGAAGCCAGTCATATCCGTACACCCACCAGCCTCAGAGTGCACACAGAAGTGGTGTTTACCTCCTTGAGGCAGCCCATGAAGTTGTTGCTAACTGGAGATCCAGGCAGGTCAGCGGTGCTAGGACTCCCTCCAACATAGAAAAAGTCGTCAGAGCCTAGCATGGTGTAGTCTTCTTGTGTGTATCCTGTGGTGGTCAGAATCCCATCCACGGATATTGTTACCTAGACAACAAAGCACAGGGAAAAGGACACGCTATACTCAGACAGCCTATATACTGCAATGTTATTGCCTTTGCTTTCGGTTGTCTGAGAGACTTTCCTATGTTTTTAAACCCATTTTCATGTCTGTTTTCATTGTCTTTTTTTCTTGTTTTGGATTTTTATTTTGTCCAGTTTGATTAGTTCGAAAGCTGCAAGCCTTCCAAAGAGTGCTGTTCTAGTTAGTGTGTTAGTGAAGTGCCCATACTACAGTGTTAGTATTGCCCCGACTGCAACTTAAAAGTACTTTAGCAGACACAAAAATGGTGTTAGTAGAATGCCATCTAGGTTAGTTAAACTACGTATTCCATATTAGTACGTCCAGCAGTTCTACAAAAGAAAACAGAAAGTGCTACTAGGTTAGAGAGGGAGCACACATGCTATGAAAAGGACAATCAACTTTTTAGTATAGGACAATGACTGAGGATACTAAAGGAAAAAAAATAGCATGCATGCATTTTCTTTTTGATTGTAAGCATACAAAAAGAAAACTCTTGACTGGGACACTGAGAATCAGTATCTGGCACTTGCCGCAGTGTCAGATACATGCAAAAGCTGATGGACACTGCGAAAGCACGAAGAGAAATAAGAACGCACAAGAGAAGTACCAATGACAAACACAGATCCACTGTCACGTTCATGTTGACAAATGGGCAGAGTGACATTTGCAACACATAGTCAGAGTGCATGCCATGCAAAGTGAATGGGGGGATACAACTGGCTGAGCCAAAGAGCATTAGGCCAGCCAGACAGGAGAGGGTCTTCATTATTAACCACAGCTTGATGCAAAAGGCTGGAAATGATGCTCCTAAAAAGGTGGATCAAACAGAATTGGACAGGAAACAAGTGAAATAAAGAGGGCGGAAACCAATGAATGAACTGAGAAAATTAAAAAGGTATCGAAAAAGTAAGCAGAAGAGTACCAACCGCAATTTCCCTTTTTTTGTAAATGACGTCTACAGTTAAAAAAAAGAAAGAAAGGAAACACACGGCAAACCCAAACTAAGAAACAATTAGAATGATATCTACCGAACAATGTAGTTTGTTTACCATAGCGTGTCCAATGCCTGAGTGCTTTGTGGAAAAGGGGGGAGAAAGGAAATTAAAAACTGTGAACAGAATAACGATTGTTACTCAAATAATATATGATGGTCAATACTGTTAGTACATTGTTAAACGGCAAAAAACCCATACTGGTTAGTAGAATGACACATTCCATGAATGATGTTAGTTTGTTTCCAAAGCATGTTAGTAACGTAGAGGTAAAAAGGGCAAAATAAGTTCAACAAGAAAAAAGCAGACCAAGGAAATAACAATAATGCTCCCGAAGAGGAGCCGGAGCTTGACCGGCGACTCCCTAAGCTCCTCATGGTGTTTTTGCACCATGTTCTGTAGGCGACCAGACCGCTGAGTAGCAGGTAAACTCCCTGACCCAAGTCCTGACAAAAGGTTATGACTGACAGACATCAAATGGTTCATTAGAAAGAATGCCTAAAGCACATCAGTTGACCCTCTTTCAGTTCAAGACCATCTTAAAGCTTTGAATCTTTTGTCGGTACTAGCATTTGCGTTCTTTTGTACATGGTTTTAGGCTGGAGACCAATCCAGTGGATCAGACTCTCTGGCGCTCATACAATACTGTACCTCCGTTTGGTCTTATTGATGAACTTTAGGATCACTTTACTGCAATGAGACAAAGCAAAGAAGACCCTGACACAGAATGAGGAGGGATGGCAGTTTTGACTCCCCCCGGAGAGCATGCACTCAATACGCTTGGTTTTCTTTCATAATTTGAATGCGGTGAATGTTCAAGCTACCCAAAGCTTTAGGTTTGCCAATAATCAATTGGCCGATTATGCAAAAGCAACAGATTTGGTACTGTGGTGAAGACAAATGTTTCCCACCAAATGAGCAGAAACAAATCTAGAGATTGTTGTCTTAACAATGCGTTTGAAAAGCTTTGCGTTTCTGTCTTTATCTAATCAGATATTTGATCATTTATGTGGATTAAAATAATCAGTTTGAACAGCAAGAAATATGTGCCGTTCTATTCACCTCAGGCTGCTTCATCTAAAGAATAATCCTTGAAAATTGAACATGTTTTGAAGGCCTCATATGGCAACTAAAAACATATTTGCATCCACTGATCTTCAGCATGTAAAATATGCTGACTTTAATTCACCTAGGTAATGTTAAGGGGTGAGTCCCCAAAGGGGGGGGATTGTATTCATATGACTGAGTAAAGCCAGCACTAGAAGAGGACTTCATGCTGCCCCAGGAAACAGATGCTGTACCTAGAGGTGCAGCTGGACTCTGGATACAAAGTCTGTAAAGCAAGATGAACAGTGATTGTGGACAGTACACTAAACAGGGGTAAAAGGTCACTGGCTTAGCTGTTATACAACACATCAGACACATGTTGCAGTGGTTTGTGCCCCTGGGGTCAGATCCCAAATGTCACTTTGCACAATGGACTCAGTCTTCCACCCGTGGCCAATCAGCCCCTGGGGTACTGTAGGAAAGCCTGTGTCCTGTTGTAACGGACCAGTTGGGCAGAGTGAGTCATGTCACATTAACATGCTGTAAATGGAAGCAGTGATCAAGCTCTTGTTAAGAGTTGGCAGCTTTTAGACAGCAGGGTTGTGAAATGCCAACCAGCAACAGACTCATTGGTGGCTTTCATCAATTGACATGGGGGAGCGGTTGTCATTGTCTAGAGCCACGAAAAAACATGTTGATCAGCAGCCTCAGTGAGGCTTTGGATGGGTCACGGGTACAGAAGTCTGGCGCTGTTGGCGTCCAAGGGTGGTCTTCCCAAGATGCAATATGTTCTTATAGGCAAAAGGCTCTGCTTTATACCTTTTCTTCATTCCATCCGATTCCTCTGCTCTGAGTGAGAATCAGGCAAGAGCCAAATCTGGCCAGTCCTCCATGTTTGAGCAACATTGCCACATGCAATTGGACACCTTTGTATTCATATGACTGAGTTAAGCCAGCACTAGAAGAGGACTTCATGCTGCCCCAGGAAACAGATGCTGTACCTAGAGGTGCAGCTGGACTCTGGGTCCCAAGTCTGTAAACCCAGATGAACAGTGATTGTGGACATGATACAGTACACTAAACAGGGGTAAAAGGTCACTGGCTTAGCTGTTATACAACACATCAGACACATGTTGCAGTGGTTTGTGCCCCTGGGGTCAGATCCCAAATGTCACATTGCACAATGGACTCAGTCTTCCACCCGTGGCCAATCAGCCCCTGGGGTACTGTAGGAAAGCCTGTGTCCTGTTGTAACGGACCAGTTGGGCAGAGTGAGTCATGTCACATTAACATGCTGTAAATGGAAGCAGTGATCGAGCTCTTGTTTAGAGTTGGCAGCTTTTAGACAGCAGGGTTGCGAAATGCCAACTAGCAACAGACTCATTGGTGGCTTTCATCAATTGACATGGGGGAGCGGTTGTCATTGTCTAGAGCCACGAAAAATATGTTGATCAGCAGCCTCAGTGAGGCTTTGGATGGGTCACGGGTACAGAAGTCTAGCGCTGTTGTCGTCCAAGGGTGGTCTGCCCAAAATGCAATATGATCTTATAGGCCAAAGGCTCTGCTTTACACCTTTTCTTCATTCCATCCGATTCCTCTGCTCTGAGTGAGAATCAGGCAAGAGCCAAATCTGGCCAGTCCTCCATGTTTGAGCAACATTGCCACATGCAATTGGCACCATTAGTAGGAGGTTGAATGAACCACCCTGCGGCGTTTCAGGACATAAGTAGCACAAGCTGCTCCTAGAGAAGTCTAACGCACAAGAAATCTGCCTCGATTCACTTTATAGTCTCTTAAGAGTTAATAATGCAAAGGTAAATTTATTTATGCTTATATAATGTTCATAGTATTTTCCAAAGTTTGCTTTCAAATGCTTCTCCCAAAATAATCCCTCATCAATGTCATCAACTGCCAAACAACTGTACTAACATCCATTTTAAACATTTTGTTAAAAACGGTGTTGTTAAAAATATTTAAATTTCACTTGAATACTGAAAACTGTGATAATTGTAGTTGCTTTTAAGGGTAAATAAGTGGCTCCTCTTTTCTCCATCGAACTGTAACTTAATAGAATCTTCATTCACATTTGGATGTCTCTGCTCACTTGTGGTCCTGTTTTATCTCCACCACACACCGCCATGATTCGATTTAGCAATCCGATTACAACGTCTGGGAAAAAAACAATATATTGTATGATGGTAATGATTAAAGTGCATTTGTTTTGATTCATTTACTGGGTCTCTGCATCACCCTCTGTACTGTTACCTGACGTAGATTCCTTGTTACTTTGACATCATGCCAATCATTGTCATTAAATTTCCCATTGACTGGCTCCACAAGAGCTTCAAAGGCTCCAGACCCCAAATTAATGACGAGTGAGACAGCCCCATTTTTCAGTGCCAGGTTGACGTAATCAGCTGATTTGCCCGTGTGCAGCATCAGTCCGTTCCTCTGCAGGGTTTTGAATGACAATGTGATTTCGTCACTGCTGCTTTGAATCGGGTTCAAGGACAAGTCGTAGCAGAAGAACTCGGATCCTTTGAAGGTGGCGACGTACTCTTCTTTTCCTGCAGAGACAAAGAAAGAGAAATAGGTTTCATTAATATCGCCGCCTCTCGGGTGTCTGTTGGGGAGCTGAATGTCTGAAAGATGCTGGATTAATAATGAACTCAATGAAACTGGAGAGTGGTGGCAAGCTGAAGTACACTCAGAGCTTTCAATAACCAGCTAGTACCTACCTTAGCCAGAGAACATAATGTTTAGATAGAAGCACTGCTTTATCCATTATACAGTATTTCCCACATATAATACATTTAAACAGGAAGTACATGTGCAGAACTACTGCCATTTCTTTATATGTCACACTAGATAGAGGTCTACCTAGTACCCAATGATATAAAACATTACAGCACTGATATTACTGTATTTACTTGGTGATGTGTACCGGTTCTCTTTTCTCTGATGGGCAACGACAAGCACTCACTGCTACTTCAACACCCTTGCAGCTGCCCTACATGTCAATCGTGCACATGCACATACAATATTCACAAACCCACTTCTGCAACGAACGCCTACAGAATTTGTTGTGGATAATTCACAACAGTCTCATGAGACGATTGTAGAACAGAAACTCCACATTCACACGCGATAATTAGACCCGCCTGCATAAAACAATGATGTGAAAGCACTCTACAAGCACATTACATAAAAACATATCCTGTAGCATATTTAAATCAATTACTCGATGTGAGATCACACACTGAAATTCAAGTCATCAAAACAATATGAATCCATGGTTGTACACAATGTAAAGCCTCTAAATTAACACAGGACACAGGCTCAACAAAAAAACTGAGATATTGCTTCATGATTTCACGGATAAAACGGACTCCAGTAAATTCATTATTTGATGAATTGATATCTATATGCGATTTGGAAAACCAAAGGGAATTAAGGGATTCACTTGTGTTAGTGTTGCCTTTGTGTTGACAATATGTCAGGAAATCTGTAAAATATGTGAAAAAAACAACGTAAATCATTGTTATATTCCAAATACTGATGACATTTGAATAGAGACTAGATATGTGGGCAATAGGCATGGGACAAAAAATAAAATTGCAATTCAAAATATTATTTTTGATTTGATAATCATCAAAATGTGCTTAAAACCCTTAAAATGGCACTAAAAGATTCTGGTATCACTTTTCATTTAGTTATAAAGTTTAGTATTGCATCACTGATAAGACATCCTTTTTATTGAACATCCTTTTTAGAGATAAACAGTCAAATAATCTTGAATAAGAATCAAAGGTCTCTGCATAAAGAAGAATTAATACATTATTTTTTTAAATGATGGTACTTTTTTTTTTTTTTTAAATCAGGCTCTATTTTTCATTACAATGATAGCAATCTATACAGTTTTCGAAGTCACCTGATGATATTTACGATTATGCCAACAAGGGAAATTCCCCACGTTTATTGTGTGTGTTTTTAATCGCGGTATAATCCTATATGGTCCCATCCCTTGTGGATAACAGTCTGAATTCATTTTTATTTCTTACATCAATATCAATATCTCCACAATTCTACAAATCAATATATACAGTATAACGGTTGATTAGTTTAGTGTGTGTCCAGTTTCCTGACCAACAATCTCCCAGAAAACAGCAGGAAACATCCATGTGACAGATTCGTACGGACTCCTCCCACCAGGAGAAAGATTAGTTCAGTTAAGTGTTTCTCAGTACACTCAAGCAGGTCGGCACTCGGCCATCCTCAGATATGACAGGGGGCTTGACAAAGCAAAAACAACCTTGAGAAAAACCTTAACACTGTCAGCGTGAGATAAAAAACAAAGCTACGCGAGTGTCAGAGGGTGATGCATGTGAACACCCATTAGAAAACGTTTAAAAACGTGTTTAGACAGATAACAGGCCATTAAAGCCACTAGCAGAAAATAAACCACCAAAACACAAATGGACCAAAGCATTCAATTATCATAAATGAGGGAGCGCCGCACATTTATATATGCTTGCCAAACAAACACGGACACGCATTCAAAATACACTCATTCACACATGCTTAGAGCAGCATTCAGGCATAGACACAACAACACAACTAAAAGGGGCTGCTGTCCACAACAATTTGTCACCTCATTGATTCCCCCTTAAAGGCACTATAGTGCACCTCTGGGAGAACTGCAAGGGCCCCGTAATTGAAGTTGGCTGGATCTCACCACTCTTTGGTCATTCCCTCAATGTCTGAACTCCCTATCAGTGAAAATGAGAGACCTCTACCCTCTTCACTAAATCCACCCATCCCCGGGTCCACAAGCTCAGTGACCACATAACAAATAGAGCCAATAGTTTAGGGTCATTCTCATCTCTCGCTCTCGACACACATCCCCACGCCTGCACTTCAGTTAATTCCCCTAACCAATGGAGAATGAATTGTGTGAGTACAACAGGGGTGTTGTTGGGAATTTACAACACTTGGGGCTCGGCCCAGAGGCAGTTTCAGGGCGAGGGGCATACATCTCCTTTGAGAACCATATTTCCGTTCAACACTAGCAGTCTGGTGCACTGTGATAGGTTTATTTATTTATTTTACCATCAGCCTGAAAGAAATAAAAATACTATTTTATTGTATCTTAAACTCAAAATCCAATATTTTTCTCTGACCTGGAAAACAAAATCTGCCACATGCTTACATCAGCTAGTAGCAACCAATTTCAAGCAATAACATCATGACAACCAACCAGCTAATCTTTTGAACGATCACATTAAATTCCTACCAACTTTATGATGGCTGCTTTTCCTGTTTCACTCGGAAATATGTCACGGAATGGAAGCTAGATCTTATACTCAACATATATAGAACTATGAAAGAGGATTGCTCCAATAATTAACAAACATGCGCACATTCATAAAGACACAAGGGGCATTTTGAAATGATGTCGGCTCTGGCAAAGCATGACTTGTCAAGCTTTAGCTTTTGGAGCCCATTTCACCATAAAGCTGTCAGCCAAGTCAAGTGTCAGGCCAAGCTCGCACTAAAACTTCCATCTGGCCTCTGATGGTAGTCGGCTCCCAAGTACACAGCTGGCATCTTTTAGCCATCTTTCCATATTTGCTAAACAAGCCACCCTTTTATGCAAACTACATTTCTTAATATGGGGTAAAGTGCTTGGGAGGAAAAGACCCTGCATTTGTCTTTTGCTCTCACTCTCTTCTATTTTTTAAGCCTAGGCCTAAATAAAGCTGCATTAAATCTTCTTGACAACCGGGGGAAACAGACTTCATAATACATTTACAACAATGAGCCTTTATACTAAACATCAGCTGCTATTCTGCAGTTCTTACGGCTAACAAGCAAACAAGTATCTGCTAAACCTCCAGTAGATTTTTGAAACCTTTGAAGCTCTCGATCTCACTACCGTTAAAATTCAAAGCCAGTATCCACTGGTGATTTACACAGGGAAAAAAAAGAAATCTGGGTCTCTTTCTAAATGTTTGACTTTCTCGAATGATGCATTCATCAATATTTTATATGAACAATGTTTAAACTTATGTGTAACATAAGAGTTGAAGCACTTGTGATGAACCCACCAAGAACCACAAAGCTGCAAACTCCTTAAAATAAACACATGGCATTTGAGAGGTGAAAGCAGCTGAAAGAGAGGCTGTATCAAATTATACAAATTACAGAAAAATACTGCTCAAATGTAATTTATACGATAAAATATGTTCCCTTTTCTTCTCAAATGAAGTATGACGGTGACTGGCAGCAGTCCTACCAAAAACACGAAAGCATGACACATGAAGACAGCTGGATACGATGCTTGCATGCCAGATTTAAAAGCAGGGTCAGCTAAAGTAGTGAATATTGAATCTCACATTTAAAACTCCAGGCCTGACAATTTGAATTGACAATTATATTCTCTTTATATATGCTGAAAAGAGATAACGTCATCCAACAGAATCCACCTGATTATACTACTATACGCAAAGAGTGTCATGAGACAGTGCGTCATTTATGAGCAGGCCAACGTCACCGGTGAGCAGTACACAAGATCATCTCATTCAGACAAAGGGCCATGACAGAGAGCGCAACCTGCAGTGTTAGAATTTAGCGTGCGTCACTCAGATGTATCATGTCTCTGCAGAAAAAAATGCTGTTGTCGTGTTCTCCTGGGTATTTGGGCATGTCCCACTTGTCTCTCTGGGCTGTCCTGTGATCTACAGTCAATCAAACTACATCAAGCTGCCGGCACCTTAATGCCCTTGAGTCATGACACCAAATGTGAACATGGATAAGAGCCAGCTCCTTTCGTCTTTGTAGAGAGAACACAGCACAGAAAAGGCATGAGCTCCAAGGGAAAGGCCATAAATAGACACATAGGTAAAAACTTGTCACAGCTCTTGCTTGTTGTACAAAAACAGAACATTGGTGCCTTCACCGACAGCCAATTTACAAGTTGTAAAATGTACCATTACCAGAAATAGAAAGGATTTATCCAAATATCTAAAATAAATACAACTGGGTTCGACGCTGATTTCCCCATAATCTCTTTGGCATTTAGGATTTGTCCTCTGCCATATAAAAGAATTGTTAATCAATAGCATTGAATTGTTAGTGCTATTAAGGATCCTCATTCTCTATCACATTATAGCACATCTATCTGTGGTGGGGGTGCAGAACTAACTACCCACATGATGGAAGTAATGCAATTATTCGGCGCTCAAATTAAATTAGTGTGAAGAAAAAACACTAGGTATACCTCGCTGCAAAAATAGAAAAGGCTGCAGTATCATCTAACACTCGGTTAAGTGAGAAGCTGAGTGTGCAGATCATTCAAATCATTCATTTCTTATGAAGCAACAAGGTGCCATGGGAAGGAGCGTACATTCAACAGTGCCAGCATGTGACCGTGCGACCGGGAGGCTCCTCATCAGTCACTACGACTCTGACACTAATCTGGCATCTGCTAATCTATGGCTGCTTTTTTTTTTCAAATTAACTTGCACCCAGGGGAGCACACTGCCTGTCAACATCAAATCACAAACTAAAGGTCAAATGGTGGGAAATGGCACCTTTATTTATCAGCTCAAATACAAACATAGAATTGTTCTATATGCATTTTTCAATTTAACTTAAACTGTTTTTTTTTTCTTCAAAAAAGTCAGTGAATATAACTGACAAAAATACAATTGTCCTCCAGTGTCAAAGACAGAACACAGGATGGCATATAACAAACAAGACCGATGGCTATTTTAAGGGGAGTTTTGAGCGCAGGGTATTATAAGCATCGCACGCAATTATGTTGCCCATCTCCAGTGGTGTTGTCTTGTTCATGACAGTCCTCAACATTAACTGTGACTACATCATGGAGCTCTACATCGCCCTTTCCCTGACAGAGATCTCACCAACACCCACCTTCCTCGCTTCCTTCCTCACCACTAGAAATATCCCTCTTCATCTCTCAGTAACAAGCTCAAGTAAAAAGACCTTGTTGTGCCACGCTCAGTTTTCAAAGGTTCAACAGAAGTTCACAGTTCTGGGGGGAAAAAAGCAAAAAAAAAAGCAAAAAAAAAAAGAAGAAGAAAGAAGCACTTCCAAAAGTAACACCTGTGGATTTTTAAGGACTCAAATGTGCCATAAATAAAATTGGACGCTTAAGCCATGCATTGCAGAGACCAAAGTTGTTTAATCGTCTGTGGCAGGGCTCGGTGACTGACAATGTATTTCACTCTGTTCCCATTCACTCTCTGTTCCCTTGTTTGACTGGCAGCCTATTAAGATGATACAGAAGTTAGTGTCTGGCAGCCTATTAAAATGATAGGAAGTTAGCGTCATGAAGCCGGGTCTAAGCCTCTTACGTTATGACAGAGAGGAGAGTTTCTGAAGTGCTACATTCTTTGAGAACATATTTTATTACATGATTATCACACCATTCAAAAGACTTAATAAAATGTCTTAAACTGCTCCCTGCTCGCAAGTTAGACACTCCCAATACATTGATATTGTATTTCACATCAATTCTTGTTTTGTTTCCCCCCCCGTGTCTACAAAAACATCTAAATCTCCGTGAAGCCGATTGTGTTGACGGAGCAAGGAGAACGGGCGAGAAAGCCTGAATTAGATCCGTAAAACATAACCAGGCGTTTCAAACGAGTCAGCATGCGTGGATGTGTCTGAGCTTACACATACTAAATTCTGTCAGACGCCATACTGCGCCAGCTTAACGTACAGTGTCATTTAGATTCACAGCTTGAAGGGCGTCTTGCTGCGCTCAGAGAAAGTCCCCTCCCCTGATGTCAGTCTGCAGAAACACTTGGTCCGTGGTAAATTTACCCGTAATTGGCCTCGACATTCAGCTCGTCACCATGTATGGAAGCAGCCATCGATTAGACGCTCATTAGAACACGCACGGCTTGTAGTCTGCAAACTCACTGTCATTCAAGGTATGCAAATGTGTGTGCACTGATGAATAAGACTGTAGTGGAAAAAACTGTCTGGAATGTTTTATGATATATCATTAAAATGCATAATAATTAAGTGTATACATGATAAAGCAGGTGTATCAATGGTCACTTGGCAGTCAGCTGCAAAATATGCATTTTTTAAGAGTTAATACTAATGTCACAATAATTTATTTATTTTATTCTTTTTTTTTTACAGTTGAATAGTGGATTACGACTTCTCTCATACTCTAGTGTACAATTCCAGAAAATAACTGCCAGTTAAGTGACTTGTCAAATAGAGTCCAGAAGTTTCTAAACAAATAAGTGAATACAACAAACAAAAACACCTTCTTAGAGTGTGGAAAATAAAAGCAGAATACAAATGAGAGGCCAGTCATTGTAAGGGGCTGAATGGATGCATAGCAGCACTGCCACAAGGTGAATCAGTGAGCCTCCTCATTTATCAAAGCAGGGAAGCAATTAAGAGAAAACAGCCGCCTCAGCATTTCATCGAACAGATATGACTGTGGATGCACTATCAACACGGGGCTTATCAACCGCTTGTACCAACTGATTGAATGCAAACACAAACACGCAACAGACTTAATTGAGACATGATTGAAATGCAGAGTGACGTAGATGCACGTAAGAATCTACGTCACTCTGCTGCAAGCTAACGCTGCTGATTGTAAAGGGGGCCTTGTTAATATTGGCCAGCAGTAGCCTCACTAAATGGATCAACAAGTGTCTATTAGAGAACTCAATATGTATGAAACTACATCCTCGTGTGACTAAAAGTACTTATAGTTGCACAAAACAAAAATAAAAAGGCAGAAACGCCCGTTTTGATACTTAATGGCACTCACAAAAACAACTCCTGAGCAGCTTCCGGTCCAACGTCAATAGCCGCTAGCTAGCATTAGCAATAGCCAACACCTTGCTAGCGAAGCATCCCTGTTTTAGCTGATTCAACTTCTAAAAAATATACAGTTAAACATACTTACAGGCGATGCATTAAAAAAGACGTACGGACTGATGAATACACACTTGTCAGCACACCACAGTGGTAATAGGCTCTAAATATTTCTTAGGACAAATGTCTAATACAAGTAACGTAGGGACAGGGCTAAACCTGAGAATTAGCCCCCCCTGGTGGCCAGGAGTCGAAACTGTTAGTAGCAGGTACAATTATTAGGCTTTGTATTGTAAGATTAAACTTCAATGTTTCCTAAAGCTTTCAGTACTCATAAGTTGTTTTTCCCCCCATTCTTTTTCATTATTAAACATTTTATTTAAAGACGTTTTATCACATTAAGAGATTTGGACAAAATAATGGAACTGCCTACAACTCCATAGAAAGACTGCAGTAAGAAGTAGTAATATTTTTGCCTTCACAACAGCTTAAATCCTCATTGGATTTCTGTCATGCCTCATCCTGAACCATTTCTAGTGAGAAATTGAACCATACTTCAAGAAGAGAAGCCTGCAGGTTTTTGAGGGACAAGAAGTTGGAAATATATTTCACGTTCTGCTTTGCAGAACCTCCCTAAACCGACCGATTCACGCCGAATTTATTCCTGAAGCCGCTGAATTGTTGTGTATGGCGGTGTTGTGACATTGTCATCTAAGAATATGGCAAAAACGCAAGAGAAAACTCCTTGGACCCACAATGTGAATTTGGTCGTGTCAATAAGCTCCAAATTCCCTGATTATTCATGCGGGGCAAACACCACACCAAATTATTTCCATGCAGTTGCTGCCAACAGCATCACAAATAGCATTGTGTTGAACAGCTGGCGACAGGGATCAGGTAAGGAATCCTTTTACTTTCTCCGGACATTCATCCAGATGCAGTAAAAGGGAGGTGGGACGCCTCATTAGACCATTTTCTGCTTACTCAGTGTTCCATGTGTCAATATGTTGGACATAAGAGCAGGGCAACATGAAGATATACGTATCCTAACAGCAATCGGGACAGAGATGGTGATGATTTGGATGTTTGATGATGCCAATTATTTTTGACATGCATTTTTTTGTGAAATGCAAATTGGGTGACATACATCTGGGACAATAAGGCACAATATACCCTACAAAATGTAAAGTACTTATATGAGTATGTAAAATGGGACAATATTTTTTGCCGAGATTCCACAGCTCACGTCTTTCGCTTTCTCTCCCTCCCCCTCTCTCTATCGCTCTCCCTTCCAATTATATACATGTATCAATTCATATTAAGACAAATTACTAAATTACTGCTGCAATTTTACTGTGGAGTGGAGCTTAACAAAGTAAAAAAATAAATATGTGTTTGCCAGACTGTTCATTACAGCAAAAGATCCGTGTTTACAGCAACTGCTGGCACTGAGCCAGAATGAAGGTCAGAGCTACATCCTGTTATTTATAGCCACCGTCTTTATCAACATTTCTCTCGAATAACGTATGATAATGGGATTCATATAGCATGTCAACCCTAATGTGACATCATGCTGATGCATACTATAAGTTCCTCAACAACATGGGGGGGGGGGGGTCGACGGCCTTTCAGTGGTGGACAGAAGCCAATAACATCCAATAAAACGGAGCTCTAACAAAGACCCCGAACAGTCATTTTCAAACGTGTCAGCCAGATCACACGCAGTCGGCGCCTGCTCACTCTAATTGGCAGCGTCTCAATCAGGTGCGTCGGCGGCGTTCCTGTGGGAACGGCTCCCACAAGGACATAAAACCACCTCGTCCGCAGCTGTAATGGCACCGCCGCTTTGAGCCGCACACCTGTGCACATATTCAAGCAAGCATGAAAACAAACACATGACAGACAATGGAGCTGATGTGGATGCGCTCAACAATAACGCACACACACACACAACAAAGACAGTCTTGTTCTGACGGATAAACGAGTTGCATTTCTAAAAATGCCGCTAACTCCTGCGGCGTCGACCAAAAAGGTGTTAAAGACAAAAGGAGGTATTGTGTGCAGACTTGCTCGCCACATGAATGTGCGTGCCAGAGAAAATATTTCATCTGATTCCCACTGACCACCAATAATATGTCATCGCATCCTCACACGATGCTTTCAAGATATTTTATAACACACACAACAAGCAAGGTGCTTCTACATGAGTCACAATATCACAATCATGCAAAAACAAAATAGGATAGAAGGTGGTGTGTGTGTCTGCGTGTGTGTGTGTAGGCTTTAAATACTCCCTTGAAAGGGTTCTATGAACATCACCAGAGTGTTTTCTGAGAAAAGTGGAGAAGGCTTCTTCTTTAAAAAAACGACTGAAGATTCCTGAGATCAAATATACAGTACGTCTGAGATAAAAACAGGAAGACATTTATAGTTGGCAGCTGGGGCCATTAAACCCGATCTGTGCGTCCCCCACCAACATGAACATTGGAGTGGAGTGGGTTTAACAAATAACTCCTCCAAAAGCAGCATCTTGAGGACTTAATGGCCCCGGCAGTAGACAAGGGAGTCAATCTCTTGACGATATAGAGGAGAATGTTTTTAGCCGATGCACGGGTGAGAAAAGGTAGCCGAGTCTCTAAACACTTAGAAATAGGAAGTCGACTAAATCAAACAGGGCATCAAAATAAGAGGAGATGAAAATCGCTCTCTGATGGACAGCTGACAGAAGACAGAGGTGCATGTGAATACGCAAAGAAAATACTGTATCAATACACAAACTAAGCAGCACACTTCCAGCTGCAAGGCTCTCATTTGCTCGCGGCCCATTACAGAATCACAACAGCATTATGGTGAAGAGGGAGTGTAATGTGCTGAATACTAATCTGCAAAGCCCAATCCATTTCTACAGACTAAATCCAGCGGATAATAATGTAAGCCTTGGGGAGGAGGGGGGGGGAGGGATCAATATCCTCATCAAAAGAGAAGCATTTTGATATTAATGTACACAGTAGTAACGGCTTCACTTAACTAAACGCATATTTAAAGAGGGGGATCTATAAACATTTTTCCTCCTATAGGAAAATCAGATGAACCCATCAACTTTAATTCATCATACCTGATGATTATATTTCAGTGGTTGTTTGCTAACAGAACACCAATGAACTGCATGAACAGGTGCGTAGTAACATTTCATAGCAGCTTCCTGTCTGGAGCCGTATTTGAAATGTGCTCGCGGCAATAACTCTCCGCCATAAGCATCTTAACAAGCTGCTCAATTTGGATGTACCCTTGTCAAGGTTGCCAGAGCCGACCTGAAGCGCACACTGCAGAGGTTACCGTCCACTTTTGATTACCGGAGCAGGGGAGGGCGGGGGCAGTGTCTCACTGTAAAGGACTGGCATTTGGCAGATGTCTAATTTGGTCCTTCTACATGGAGACATTCCTCACACAAGAGCAAAGTCAAGAGGCGCCGAGGCGTGTCATTGCACAGAAATAATTCACGTGCTAATTACAATGCCGGCGCGTCTGGGGGATGATTTCTGTGCAGGGCGGCCTCTTGTCTCTCCCCGGCTCTCGGCTCCGAGATCCACTCCCTCCGTCTGACACAGCATGAATGCTTGATAGCGAGCAGACACCCAGACACGTCGGCAGAGACACGTTCTTATCCTGATCCCCGCTGCTCATCCCTCACTGGCCAGACCAACGCATGCATCAACTTAAGTATCAAGCTGCAGAGCTTCAGTGCGTCCTTGTTTGGGATTGTTTATCATTGCAAGCCAGTAACTTCACTTAACTATTATCTGCCGCTCGGATGGTTTGAATAATTGTCGTTGCTCATTTTGATTCCACTCGTGCTCGGCGACAAAACTCATTTTATGTTTTGTGTATATTTAGTTTGAGCCTCGGACAGAAGGTGGCGTTATCTTTCTATGTGATATGGAATGACAACATGAATTCATTCTGAAAAACAGAAAGAAAGAACACAAAGATAGAGGGAACCAGTTTCAAAAGTGTACCACTATCATGAGTGGGGGAAAAAAAAACATACTGCAATATGTAATGTGAGGATTTACAGTACAGCTGCATCGTATGCCAGCAGCACTCAGACCTCAATAAAAGTGAAACTACTTAATCAACTGTGGCGGAAACACTTACTGTGTATTTTATGAGCTGCCAAAAAATAATTAAAGCATATCATTTAGAGAGACATCATCATCTGTGGGTCACTGCTGTAACCTTCATTTCAAAGAAGTTGAGAGCATGAATAGATCAGAGCCATGTTTTGTCATGTAAAAGCATTTAGTATAAATAATAACTCACATTTCACTTTCAGGAACAGCCAGAACAAATACCAGCAAAGGAACCATTCAATTATTTACTGAGTGACAATGTATAGAAGTGAAAATGAAGGTGAAACATTTGTGCTTTTAGAACTATTCATTTGAATTCATATCCAACTGACAATTTTGGGGGTAATAGTTTAACTCTGAAAGGAATCCTTTAAATGTGCTGTAGTTTTCTGAGGACACGGCGTCTCCATGGCTGCAACTTCCAAGCATCATGTCTTCCAGGGGCAGAGATATACGCTTTTGATCTTTCAGTTCCAAAGTCAACACAATGAGATCAAATTGTTCATTCATGCCTTTCATACTCTGACACTAGCAAAGTGGCCTGCCTGTCAGGACCAGTTCTTTCAGGTGCAGTGAGGTGAACTTGAGATAAATGTATCCTGAATCCAAAACCAAATCTTCCCAGCACATCACCTCCCGCTCTTTCTTACTCCAACAAGAAAGCAGGGGAACAAAGAGCCCGCAGTTTGGTGTTCACCACTTTTCTTTTCTTTTCTTTTCTTTTTAAAGTTGTGTTTTGTTGTCAGATTTATAGTGGTCACTCAACAGAGGTTTGCCAATAGCCTACTATGTGTGTTAACTCCCCTGCAGTGAAAGAACGGTGGGCCGAGCACCATCGTTGCATGTTTGAAAACGCGCTCCAATGAACAAAACGCTGCAGGATGGCGAGGCTTGACAGAATCCCAGCATCACCTCGCTGAGCTGCCGGGCAAGGTCAACAACACCAGAGTGGGGTTTTCTGTTTCTCGTTGGCCAAAGGATGGCACTTCTCCCCTCCTCCATTATTATATTCACAACACTTCCACTTGTGCTAATGCATTCACACGAACTAGCTGACAAAAAAAACAGCATCCGTGCAATTATTTTCCTTTCACGTCGGGCTGGGTAGCAGCTGTCCCGAACACTTCCTGCAGATATGGGCTATGTGAAGTCGCATAAACACACACCGAGGAATTTCCTCAGGACCCTACATTGTGCGTTTAACGGCAACGGCAGTGCCTTTTCTCTCTCCCAAGTTGCCCGTCGCAATGCCAGCGTCGCACTGAGGGATATTTGAGCAAGGAGAGACGATACTCTTCCTCCAAGCTACGAGTGAGATCACACTTCTCCTTAGCGGCGGAGAACCAGAGGCACAAGTGTTTGCAGTGAGCCACACTCTCGGTGGCAATGGAGATGAAAACCAGGTAAAAGCAGGAGAGGAGCTTTCATCGAGGCGCTGCACTTCAAACACTTAAAACACCTCTCTAAAGTTGTTTCTAAAAATAAAGGCTACAACCCACCGGTCTCGCTTAACAAGTGATCGGAAATGATGGTGCCGCTTTAACGGCCTCACATCAAATAGCTTTAATGAAATCCAGTTGAGAAAGAAGATAAACAAATATATGGACTAATTAAACAGCCCTGAGAGGGAAAGTTTTTCAGTCCGCCTAATCAGATCGTTCTAATTACATCGACGCTGCTGTCCTCACTGGGGTTTGCGTTGTCACCCCTCCTTCCACGTCCATCGCCGTAGCGATTGGTAGTGGCAGGACCACCCCACAACACCTTTCTCTGCAGTAGGAGATTGTCCGCCTGGCAAAGATGCTGACCTATGGAGGGAAAATTACTCACATTGTGGGTGTTAGTGTTTCAGCGGCGCAATGGCCCTGCTGACACGAGACCAAGGTCATTTCATAATGGCTTGTCCAGCTGCCACTCTGCCGTCAACGGGCCTGAGTGATGAAGGGGAGTGCAGCCAGTTATGGTGACAGGAGTCAAGGCTACGACGAGCTTGATAAAGATCAGCCTCTATCAGGAGTGAAAACGGCAAACAAAGAGGGATAGAAAAAAAGATGATCCAGCATTTTGCCCCCTAAGCCTTCAAAGCGGTGACAAATAGATCTACTTTGTAGCTGGGCGTCTGCGAGCCGCTCTGTTTTGCATTCTCCTCGGGGCTGGAGCCGGCGTGCCACAGGAATAAATGCATGTGATCGGTGCGAACAGTCATCACGGTGCAGCAATACCCTGAAAAGTATTGACTGTGCTACAGCTCTTTTCTCAGGTCGCTGTCAATCCTGGCAGTCCTATGAATTGATCAGTAGGGGCTCACATCCATCAGAGTGACTCACCCACAGCAGACGTGATGATTTGTTCTATCCGCTGGGCTGGAGAAGATGGAAATTTGTGGTTTAATCTGTATTTCTTTCCTATTTCTTGTATAACATCCTTATATCCATATGCCGTATATACAAAATTGATCTGACTCTAGCAATGTGTGACCTTTTATCCTCTGACCTTTTAACCTCTACATCTCTTCATCCATGTGTATGACCAGAGGTAACTGTTGGTTTCAGGTGTTTTTGGAAGAAGGTTTGATAATTCATTATCATGAATTAAAATTCGTTGTTTTGCTGATTTGCCTTTGTCTTGTTTCCACACAGTGCATTTGGCCACCATAGTAGTAGTAGTAGTAGTAGTAGTAGTAGTAGTAGTAGTAGTAGTAAGCAGCTAAATAGTCCAATGAAGTGGGAAGATAAGAAACACAAGAATAAATCTCTTTCTGTATTTCAAAGGTTATTTTTACAGCACACAACAGCATACTTATGCAGCAGCTTAATGCTCTCTAACAATAGATCTCACTTTCAATATCGCAGCAACTTAATGTAGCCATTTGCTGAGTAGTAAAAAGATTGTTTTCAAAAGGATTTCCCTCATGAATCAAATAAAGAGATATAATCTCAATGGAAACAAATAGTAGAATTCCTTAACTGTATTATAGTACTGTAAAGGGTACAATGAATATGTAGGGAGTTATCTTATTGCTTCTGAAGAAAATCTTTTTTTTCCCTCCTTATATAATAAAAGTGCTAATGTTAAATCCATTCATGAAAAGACTTTGGTTTTATTTAACTCCACAAGAACTCAAATTGTAGTTGTGTTGTGTAGTTCTGAACCATTTTGACATGTCGTACATTTATTGTGGGAGGATGGGAGGGGGTTGAGGGGAGCTGCAAAAAAACAATAAGCCAAAAAAAAAAAAAAAACAGTTATTTGCTGTTAGTCACAGGATACTCTGTTTCCAGCTGGTGCATGTGTATTTTCTGTTTACTTTGCAATCATACAGCGTGATCGTGGAAGAGACTGCGGACTTAATGGGATTTCCTTGTTTCAGCTGTTTAAAGACAAAGGATTTATTCACTACATGCATAGCCTAATTCCATTTTATTCCGTCTGCTGTAACAAATGAATACACAAAATATGACATACAGTACGCAAAACATCCTACAAATTGCACGGAAGACACGTGCATGTGTGTGTGTGTGTGTGTCTGAGATTCTATGCCTCTGCTGATGCCTCTCACGAGGGAAGGAATCCATTTCCACAACATGGCACAATAAAAGCCCAGAAAATTTACGAATTAATTAAAAGAACAGGGCTGCGTTTCCCGCTCCTCTGAAGTGAGCTCCAGAGACCGGTGAAACGGCCCTAACAAGGGTCCCAGCATGTGCTTCTTGATGCCTCTTCACGAAATACATACGAGACAAAGAGGGGACATGGGACATGGGGCGGACTTTCCAGCAGGGATCATTTTAGTTCTTAAACTGTGCTACTCCCCCGCTCAGCAGAGAACACTGTCACTGTGGTCTACATGCATTCTGCTTTTCTCCTCAAAAGTAAGTATGTAATTCAACCTGCTCCGTAGTATCAAAATGTCAGATAAACACTTGGTGCCACCAGCTTACGTGGCAGATTCAGTCAGCTTTCTGGCAGTGGGGGCGGTAAAATGAAAGGATCGTGCTTCGTGTGCTACTTTTCTAGAGAGTCTTTCTGTAGGAGGGGGGGGGGGGGGAGGGGGCATCGCCCTGGGTGCCTGAGCCTTTTACCTATCTGCCGCATCCAGCCACCTGCCATGGAAATCACGGCTGTTTCCGCCATATGCCTCAATGTTCTGCCAAGCCCGCTCCGGTCTGTTCCGCCGTGAGCAAATTTCATTATGGGATGGCTGGGAGAACGCAGAGCCGCTCATTAAGGCTATCAGCGTGGCACGTCACCGTTTGTAACACGGAGGATGCAGGAGGTTGAATACCCACGAGCGCATGGAGATCGCTCAACAACTTTAGTAATTGTGTAACTTTTGTTCAGGAGTTAGGGTGTGATAACCTTTGGTCTTCTTCTCAGATCCAGACGGAGGTCGTGCTGAGGATTTAGGGTTAGGGTTAGGTCACCCTTTATTCGACTTTAGACATGAAAGAGCCTGTGAGTTGTGTGAAAATTGGATTATAGAGGAATTTCTATAGTGTAAACTAAAATGATATCACAGGTCATGTCAAAGACCCAATCAAAAGTTTAGCCAATAGACTATATATAAGGATGTAGATTTATGGACTACGGTTTTCAAGCCTTGAGTTCAAAGTTTTGGCTGTCGCCATCTTGGATTTTGGCTGTCGCCACCTAAACAGTGAATGGAAGTGACCATATTTGGACTGCAGAGGAGCGTGGTAGCAACGGTAGCAACGGTAGCAACGCCTTGGTAGCGACCTGTCAATCCTGAGGTAGCCACACCCTAAAGCATACACTTTTGCACCTGTTTTACTCTAAATGGGAGCATAATTCACTATATGAACACCATGCTGTATTAAAGAAGACTTGAAGAAGAGGTTGATGCCTGATTTGACCATTGTTCTGAAATCTTTGCACAATATATATTAATATGCAATTATGTACCTTTCGAAAGAGGATTCAACACATCCTCATACTACTGAAAAGATTAATTAAAGCAATAAAAAATTCCTCCTTGCTCAGGTGAATAACTACCCTCAAATAACAGCAAACGCCTACAGAAACAAAACCGCTTGATGCTATTGTTAAATAACTCACTGAGACAAAATAAAGGATATTAATTCAATTCTGATCTGCGTTAATCGCGTGTAAACACAGTGACTCAGCGACACATGCTGTTTTGGCTTTTAAATGACAATCCTAATCTGCGGCGGTGTATGTGGAGCTAAGCAGCTAATACCCTCCTGGCCGCCTTTTTCTGGCACACAGAGGGCTTTAATAAGACAGAGCTGATCCACGACAAGATAAGGCATCCTCCACTATCACCCATGAGCCAGTCTTGCGTTGCCATGAGCCAGTGGCAGTGGTCCACTAACATGGTCAGCGCATAGCCAGATGGAGCCGAGCCACGGGGATCAAACGGCGAGTTCTGCCATCCTGCCAGCTAACACTCACCACCCTCTGACATTTCACCGCCGCCCCGATCTCCATCTCCTCACTCTACCCTTGAAGAAGAAATGAGTTCACTTTGCTCAGGTATTAGAGTCGTGGGGGGGAGTTGATCATGAGCACCGCAAAACAATAATAGCTTATCGTCCTGCCTGTCTTTTGCATTGTTTACCCACGATTGTTTCCTAATTTGTGTCCTCATGCGAGAAGGCCAATCTGTGGCCTGAGTGTCGGAGAGGCAGAGTTTAGCCTCACTGTGCTTTAACGTGATGTTCACTCAGCCATGCCGGTGCCATGCACCCAGAGCCATCACAGTGCATTAAGCCCTGGATGCTGCCTGGCATTGTCTCACTGGACTGCAACCGCAGACTGCTTCGAGTCCTGAGGGTTCGTGGGCCTCAAGCTGGCTGAGGAAAGGGAAGTCAGGGTCAACCAACGTGGAAAATGATTTTGTAAAAAAAATAGAGGGGCAGAAAGAAACGAGGAGAGTTTCTTGGCAAAGAGACAAACCTGCAGTTTCGGCCTTTTGACTGACTGGTTTAATAGATGAAGCGTGTGAGTGATGCATGTTGAGAAGTGAATCCCTCACCTCTCTATAAACGTTTGTCAGAGATGGACGAGCTACAATGTTCACCGATCAATATAGTTAGTTATGTACCGGCTTCAACTGTCAATAAGCCTGTGCTTTTAAGGCGCATCAGTGGTGAATTCTTACTGCGTTTCTGCGGTGAGAATAAACAACACGGTTGGGTTGGAGACAAAACACAAAACCACGATTTGTGGACAACGTTTTACATTTAACAACTTAATCAGCGGAGCAGAGTTTGGCAGATCCCGGGCCTGTGCTGGACCAACGCTGGTGACAGATTAAAAGGTGGTTGAATGTGGCATGGCCTCTGGTCATTAACAGGAATCCACTGCAGGCTCACATTACTAATACTGCACCCTGGTGTTGCCCAGGAATTACAAAAGAGCAAGCTAAACATATCAAATGTAAATACAGAAAATATGGGATGGCTGAAATTGAATAGCCAGCCAGATTCAAATTATTGTGTTCAGTAAATTCAAAGCTTAAAATCATTCAGAAAACTGTCTGCTCAGACTTTATGAGAGCAAACACCAGCACCTTTTCTTCAACCACAAAAATCCAACGTTCTGCACTCGCATTGAACCTGGGCCAATCCAACAATGTGGATGAGAGCGCAATCACAATGGAAGTGCTGCGTTTTACAGACAATCACAAACAGTGAAAGTGTTGACAACTGTTTCCCTCCAGGAACCTCCGGCGAACAGCAGTAGCAGTAATCACAGAGGGGGCATGATGGGTTGGCACTCAGGCACGATGAAGGGCATGACTTCACATCCAAATGACCCACACCAGTAGTTATCAGCTCTGCACTGTTAGAGAGCCAATCTACACTGACGTCTGCCCTCATTTACCACGATGCTTACGGAGATTAAAATAGCCAAGCAGCTTCAACAAATTTAGAGAGCCAAAGGGACACAAAGCTAGGGGCGGCAATAATTTGTGGAAACTCTGCTGTCGTTGTTGTCTCTTTGCCGGTCCTTTATTCGAAAGCCAAGACTGTCCTTCTCCCGTGACCCCAGGGTGGCACTCTGTCAGGCAGGACCGACACCAAACCAATGTCTAATGGCTCCTAAGCCGTAAGTATGGCCCCAGAGTTGACAGTCTGGATCTACAGTTCTCCATTACCTTGATTCATTCTGCCACAAAAGGAGTGACTCTGCAATGTATTGTGGTCAACTTAAGGAGGAGATTTCAGAGGGATCCACAGATTTGCCCCGGTGAATTGCAAAGTGGCTGAGGCCAATCTTCCCTAATTACCATCACCAGGTCTGCTCCAACAACCTGTTACAATAGAGCACCAGAAGAGGCTCTCGGGTGGATATTGGAGTTAAAAAAAAGGCTTTTATAAGAGGCTCAGATAATTTAAAGTGCATTTCAGCACTTATGGACATTTCCTAGTGGGTCCCCTTACTGATAATCTAATTGTCCTTTCTTTGCGCTGGGCTGGTGTTCACATATTCCTGGAGGACAATAATTGAAATATGGGGCAAGAGTGGGTCAGTTCAGCGGCTGGTCTACCGGAAGGATGCTAATGCCTTTCAGCAACATCAAACATGCAAAGTGAGAGACGGGGTTGATAAATATTTCACTGTTTTCCCCCTGAGATGCTTATCTTACACATTTTTGCCATTACGACTCTACTTCCTGAGAGTACATCTGTTTGTGCCTGCAGCTGTGAAGATCCTGAGCATTTCCAAAAAGATCTCAAGATCAACAACAAACTAACAGATTTTCAAAATAAATAATTGAAAAAGTAAAGTAGTATGCATATACTGATACCAGCAGAGTAGAGTGTGAATAAATCACACGCCAAGCAGAGTATTAGAATAATATTGAAAATATGTGAATTTTTGAAAATTTGAATTTTCTACTTTTATGTCAATTAAAAGTAAACTGGAACATAACAAATAGAGAATCAAAGTAGTTTGTATTTGTTGCATTTGACTGGTTGACAAAAAAGGAAACCTAATATCACACTAGAGCTGTCAGAGCTGTCAAAATTGGCCAAGAATTATTTTTCAAATATCTGTTCTTAAAAAACGCATTGGTTTAAAGTATTCAAATCAATTTTCACGCATTATGTCCATCACTGTCTGTGAGTAAGCCAGCACAACCGGTTTCTATTCATTTATTTCGCTCGCTTTGAAAGCACTGTAATGGATGACTCCAATGTAAAGCCATCTGCCTCATTATTAGATGGTCGAAGCAAATCATGTATGAGGAAGAAGGTCTGCCTTAGGAGGGTGGGTGGGGACACACTGGACTTTGACTCAGGAGACCGCTGTCCTTGTCCCCTGAGAGTAGCAGTTTTTTTAAGCCAAACCACAATGTTTTCCTCAGCGTGAGTGCTTTTGTTGCATAAATAACAGAACAAACTAAGTAAACCCACCTTGGAAGTTTAGTTTCATAAGAGACATATAAGAGCATATAACCAGAAAGCGACGTCCCAAACTGATGCTAGAGGGGTACTTAAAGCCTCGTTTGTAAGCAGAGGGCCTCTGACCGAGCAGATGAGTTGTGAGTGAGAATGTGTTGGCTACGCTCAACTGATGGGAGCGTCATTCACTCTGCAGGTATTTTGGTCATAAAGCAAAGTGGTATCTCGGAAAAAAATTGAATTTTTGACCTTATGATGGGTCGGATGAAAGATGGGGAGATAAAAGTTATTCAAATCCTTTCTGAGGGGAACATAACTGTCTACACCAAATTTAATGCCGATTCATCCAACAGTTGCGGAGACATTTCCCCACAACCACAAATATTAACCTCATACTACATAAACAACTTACTACTTCGTCTGGCACTGAACATTTCCATTATACTGAGCATAAATCGTGTGCCGCATCACTTCTGGGGAGATCATGGTGCTTCAAAATATGTCAGTAACTCCATATCATTACAGGAGAATAAAACAACAGGATGCTGAGTGTCATGCCGTCTTTGCTGCGCATGGTTGTCTGTGAGTCGCTCCCACTGTTTATTTACAAAGACGTGTCATTAGATTACACCACCGAATATGCAGCTTTAGAGAGTCAATCTTTCTCATTGTTCTTCCGCTCGTAAAACACGGGCTGCTGTTGCAGTGGTGGCCAATTAAAGTGCAGATTAACGTTGTTGACATAGTATTTATTTATACAGGGTAGTGGGTGCCCGAGAAAAAGAGATGCACTCCGTGATGTTGTGCCAGGCAGTGGGACTTCATTACTACTCACAGAAGCAGCAGAGAATAATGCAATGTGCTGACATTGAGGCCTTGCTCTTGTGACAAAAGTTATCGGTTAGTGTAATGTAAAAGGCAATGCTCTGGGGGGCTAATGAAAATGTGATGGACACTTCTACCCCTTCTGCCTCCCTTTTCTTTCTGTGGCTTCAGCTCCAAGGTCACCTGTCTGAGCCTTGGCCCTAGTTTCTCAATCCCTTCCCAGCTTAGCATGCAGACCATCCCAGAAGCCCTGCAGACCACAGCTCACTGTCACGACAGCGAGCTGCGCAGCAGGGCAGGCCAGCAGCTATAAAAACAGGATGTTGTAGAGCGAGGGATGGAGACGGGGGCAAGGGGTAACGGCAGGCGATAAAGCAAGAATGGTGAGTATCGTAGCTCAGAGGGTATCCAACACCTGAGTGTGTGCTGACATCATCAGACAGCGCCTGGGATTTTCTCGATGATACATTGAGGAAATATGCCCTCATGTCATACACTGCTTCTCGTGGCTAAAACAAACAGCTGTGATGTCAAAAGGCTGCTGATGTACTGTAGAACAATGTGCAGCGCTGTGCAGCCAGAGGCTATCTAATACTAGTACATCACACATCATTGACAACTAATCAGAGTGAAATACAACCATCAGTAAAAGTAGTATAATTTATTTGGGCAAGCCTACTAAAAATACTGAGAAAAAATAATAATATATATGCAACCAAGTGTAATTTAATTCCTTGGACGGCGGACGGTTCACTTTTACAGCTCCGATGCAGAAAGAGGACGGCCTCCCCCCACTGCCCCGCATCTGGTCACGCTGCCTTATAGTTTGTCACAGACCTCAATTGCAGATAGTAAATGAAGCCATAAATTTGATGGAAGTCCATAAACAGGGCTTTTAAATTTGCATGCTGGTCTTCCTCTCCGCTGAATAATGACAGGGAGCACTTTAACACTGGTAAGATTCAGGCAGATACCCTTTTTGGTATTTATTTCCCAATTTCCTCTCATATCATCAGTCTGCATCGCATCACTTCCTTAGCACGTTCAATAATTTCAGAAAATGGCCTGGCCGCGATGCAATCTTATACCGGGGCTTAAAAGGTGCATGTTTGTGTGTGTGTGTGTGTGTGTCAGCACGTCTGAGCCTCAGCAAAAGACCTTGTGAAACAAAATGGCTGCAATGAATAAAGAGTGAGTGGGGTTTATGAATAAATAGAGGTAGATCACTTGTAGACCGGAGTGATGGACAGATAGATGAAGCGTTGCCTGCTGAGATGGGGAGCTGATTTGCACTCTGTATCCCTTCAATCCCTCTGTCTGTGGGGGAAAGTGCCGTCTCAGCGTGTTGCTGGCAGGCGGAGGCAGCGGGGGGAGTATCCACGCCCACTCACCCAAAGCACCCTCCTGGCTGGCCTGTCCCTTACTGTCTGTCACAAGCGCCATGCAGAGGGTTCCAGCAGCCAGCAGCCCCGCTTAACATCCTGCACATCTAACATATTGCATTTGAAATCTTTGCTGTCATGTTTTGTAATTTGCATCGGTGTTACATCATAGTTATGCTCCCTTATGAGGAAAAAGTGCTCCACGCTCCGTGCAAACTTCATTGATATGAGTATTAACCCGGATTATTTTCCTTTTCACTAATTAAATTGCTATTTTACAAGTGGCAGCAGATAGAAAGTCTTGTTTTCACTCTTGTCCAGGATGCTTGACTGAAGCTCATACTGTATATGTAAAATCTCCAAATGACATCAGGGTAACACAGTTTAAGGACCATTTTCACGTTCCCACCCCATCACCATGAGTGTGTTTCCTTTGATTACATTAAAGGTCACCTGTCATGTGTAATCTGTTTCCCATCTTCATCTATCCAGACTGGAGGGAGTCTCTATGTCTGTCCTTTGATTTTCCTGACAGCCGTTCGTCCGATCGACTTCACACTTGGTTGCTGCGTGTTGCCGAGGACCGCGGTGGAAGCGCGGTGTTGGAGTGTGAAGCTGTTTAGGATGATCGGTTCTCAGGAGAGCTGCGAGCAGCGATGCCAGAGGCCAAGAAATCGACAGAACAGCCACTGCACGCTTAAAGCAGCATGATTACTGACCATGTGTGCTATTAGTGCTATGGAGCATTGTTGTTGTGAGTGGGGTTCCTGTTTTGTCTGTATATAATGCATGCTGGCCAGGCAGCGACCTCCGGTTCTCAAAACTGAAGTGCCAGTGTGAAGTGCCTTGAAATTTTTTTTTTATTATTGCAAATGGCTAGCAGGGGGCGACTCCTCTGGTTGCAATAAGAAACATCTGATTTTGTAGAAATCTATAGGAAAATGACCCTATATCTAATGTTTTAACCCACTACCTCAATTGCAAATTTCTTGTTATTGTCTTCTTCAAACGAGACGCCGAGTTCATGCGTGACTCTCAGTCGAATGAGTCTGTGGTTGCCTGTAGCAACAGCAGCTGTATAAAACACAAACAGAACATTCTGGTGTCCTTGTAAAAGCCCTCAATCAATATTAAAAACATACTCATCTGTGATTATTATCTATGCCAACCGTTAGCGTATGTTAGTCTACTACAAGCACCCACGGACGGATTCGGCTGAAAGCCAACCTGTCGTAATGAATAGAAATGGAGTCCGCCGGTGGAATATCCATTCTGACAACAGGACATGCAACAAGCAGACATTTTGATGCCGATAACGGTTTTGATTCGATGTTTAAAGCTTGCCAACTTGTTTGGACGGCTGGGACAAAAATGCCACCTCCGTTGCCAACATGCTGATGCATATTTTGGATCTTTATGTTGTACTATTTTGGGACAGCAAAAGCATTTTTCACATCTGATCCACATGATAATTTTGTTTTAATCTCTTGAGCATCTTTCAAGTCATATCATATCATTTTAACTAGTAGTTCAATAGAACGCAAATATCACAACCTCGACAAATGACCGATAATCACACTGTAAAGTAAAATAAACAGCTCTCCTGATGTACAGGTACATAACAAGAGACTGTCAAGGAAATTGATTTAAAAAAAAGAGAAGAAACACATGAATAAGTGTGACATTACACTGGAAAAAAAGAAATGGCTTGAGGAGGCAGAGACAATTAAAAAGCAGGGAGGATACTCGGCACCCTGTCCATGATTAAGCTAATGGACTGCCAAAGACACTGAGATCTCAAGCCTCATTTGTCCGCTCCAAATACGATTAAATGATCAAATGTGTAATTATTGCATTGCCACTTGTTGCTCAAAGTCGCCTCTGCGTTTGATCTCCGTCCAGCCACACAGAAACGAGATCAGTGGGACTTCACCTCCTACACTGTATGCATGTCTGTCGCTGACTCACCTTTGTAAGTACACTTGTCATTTATGAAATCATGCCCGAGTTACGGCCCCTGCAGAGTTGAGTTAAGTTCTAACGAATAGCCGAGTGCTGGAGGAGGGCAGTTTCATCCTTGAGTCACAAGGAAGGCTAAATAAACTAATTAAAAATATTGCTGGGAGCGTGCTGTGTTCAAGGGGAATGGGTTTGAGCTTAATGAGTGGCTTAACATCAGGAAACAGAGCCAGAGGCACAAACACACAGAAGCCCTGTGACAAAGCTTGTGTGACTTGCCGCATCACCTTTGCTATTTAAGTCCCTGTCCGTTTGTGTGTGTGTGTGTGTGTGTGTGTGTGTGTGTGTGTGTGTGTGGGCGAAGGAGAAGGAGTGTGTATCCGTCCTGTGGTGAAGTCGGGGTGGACGGTTGGCTGCTCTAATCACAATGCGAAGGAGTCTCTAGGTGACTGGTACATCAATCTGACATGGCTCCTCAGGCAGCTGAGAGGAGACAAGGCCCCGCCAACTAGTGCCATGCCATGTGATTCATTATGCCAGTGGGCAAAAGAAAGAACCTCGCTGCATGGCAAAACTGACACCTGAAGAGGAGGTTAAAAGGAAGGAAGGCGTGGAGAGTGGGGGGAGGGGGGGATGTAAAAATGTGAAGAAAAGCAGCTGAAATTAATTGAATCCTACAGTTAGTTCTCTGCGGAGGCCCTTGTTACTGAAGGATCACTGCTGTGTTTGTCCTCCACAATATGACAAGGACGGTGTAACCCCGCGGTGTACTGTAAGTTGCCATGGTGTTACTGTAACGGCACCGCGGTACACAAAGAGCGACCCGGCACAAAGGCCTATAGGTTAGCCTCGTACATGGGAGTGGTGAATGAAAACAAAACAGTCATTTCAATCATTGTGTGGCTGAAAGGCCGCCGTGGTGTTGTGAAGTGTTTAGAAAGTGAGCTATTATAGAATGTTAGCTCATTCTCCCTTAATACGGCGTAATAGGTTTATTACACCTCTTTTAGTGAGTCAGTGTTATATAACATTGTTCTTTAAATGGTCAAGCCTGAATGGAAGATAATAATGTCAAAGTGAGCACTTTATACTCATTTAGTATGAATCCTTTAATGGAAGCTACTCAGGCTAAAACCCCCTCATTTCCAGCAAGAAGCAAGTCATTCTATAAAAATGGAGGGTTGTATCCATCTGGCATGTGAGTCACTCGCCATCCATTTAGTTTGCACACATTTATGTCAAAACAAGGCTATGGACCCCAACCTAAAAACGCAAGTAAAAAAACACACTACAGCTCATTTTCCACTGCTGGAACTTTGGCCAGACGTGGCATCAAAGACAGCAACTGACCTCGTTTCATAGCAACATCTGTTCAGCTACGAGTCGTAACGTTACAGAAAATCAGAGCCGAGTTGCTACTGGAAATATCCTCATGTTCATCAGCACCCTCCGGGAGCCTGGGTGGGATTCTGGACCACAAGCATATTCTTATTCTTATACTTCTGGTGCTGCGAATCTCTCTTTCTGAGACTCATTTAATATGCATCTCAATGCAGACTCAATAATTCAGAGCACCTTTAATATATTTGAGGCACTCAGTTTAATGTGATTCAATCCGGACCCGCAATGCAATTTGTTTCAGTTCGACTTCAAATATGGTTCTGTTTGGAGGATCCCTCCAGAATATATGAATCTAAGACTCTTCCCAAACACAGAGGCTCTGCTGCATGTGTTGCTTTTGTTTGAGATGTTGTGATTCCTTTAAAACTGACTTTAATCCACCACATCCTGCATCACAACCGTAATAATAGCGCACCGAGAGAATCCAGAGAAGCACATAAACATCAATTTTGAAAAAATGTGAAACTCTCAACTGAATTTTCAAACATTCTCATACATTTCTTCAGTATTTTATCCAGCAGAGAAGATGCTTATCGGGTGGACTGCACATTGTTTTATATTTAAAATAATTCGATGATAATTCCCCTCGGTCAAACTTCTCCATCGGACCGCTTGGCCTCATGCCGTCTCACCTGCAGACCCCAGCTCCTAAAGAAGATCCCCGTCCTTGTTTGCTCAGTGTGATGCTCGGCTCTGTTTCCAGAGAGGAGCAAACAGACTCGACAGCAAACAGAGCGAACAGTTCATAATCACGTCACATGCCGGTGCGATCTACTGTCTATCAAAGCGATAGAGTGGCAAAACCAACGCGCCGTAAAAATGTTAAGTTCCGTGGTGATAAAAATGAAATATAGCCAGACAAAAGAGGGAATTATGTGCTTACTCCTGCGAGAACACATACAGGTTGTCTTTTCAAAGTGTCTCAAGTGAATTGGGTTTTTTTTTCCCTTCTCATTCACATTACAGTACTCAATTAAAGTATAAATAAATAAATAAATAATTAAAAACAACACAGAGAAATGTGGCACTTATATTCTACCTCACATCTGTCTCCAGAGGATTAAGAAATTGTCTCATATCCTTCCCGTAGACACCTGCTGCTGCCCTGCAGGGCTAATGTCACCTTCATCTTCTACATAATTGTGTGTGTTTCAGCAGCTGTCCCGTCACACTGACGAGCATCGTGTCACACACACACACTCACATGCATGCATGCATATTCTCTCCCTTTGTCCCCCTTCTGTTCTTATTAGCCCTCAGGCTCTGTCCTATCCCGGTGTCATCGGTGGACTGCACCTGCAACATGCCATCATACACCAACAGCATCTACAAGCATTGAAGGAGTCTGAATTATTCATCGTATAATTTAAATACACATGATACCACTGTTTTAACATCTCACAGCTCTTTTTCTTGTTAAGGACCGTGCCTCTCAGCGACCGCTCCCTCCAAAGAATATCAAGAGTGTTTTGTCTCCAAGATGGCATACATTGATCACGTGTTGTCAGACGGGAATGTTTCCCATGTTTAATGTGTTTATCCTACCAGTGTCTTGCGGTGAGTAATTCTAGCCTATCACGGTTGAAGGTTAACCTCTGTGGACGTCAACCTTTATATGTTTTATGGCAAAGTGAAAAATATCTCAAACATTGAATTTAAAATACTTGTTATTATTATTCTACTTTTTGCCTGGACCTTATTTTCTTTATTTTTACGGTTGTGATGATTAATTGAGGTCCGGTTTGACAGAAAATACCTTTAATTTGAAGGCAGAGCTGCCCTGCAACACACGCTCAAGGCCAAAGCACGGTGAAAGCTGAGAGCATATCGTTCAGCAACACTGATATCAGACCTGAACCTGCCTACATCCTATTTTCTAGTGTAAAATGCCACCCTTCGATATGGTCAAAAAGCGACTTTAAACAGACGCACCAGCAGAATCCAAGACGCAGATCTGTGAAACTGTGGCCACTATTTTCATGGATTGATGACCCCCATGGATAAAGAGGTGCAATCGCTACCAGTCATTTCATTCATGCAATAAATCCTGTTATTCGCCTTTCACTTAGCTGCTCCTGGCTGGAATTAAGAGGAGGATCACCAGATTCAGGGAGACAGGTTAGCAGGGCAGGTGGTTAGATTACAAAGCAACTTAATAAAGCAAAAAACAAATGCTGTCCTGTTTTTTATCCTTTTTTTATTATTCCTAATGCCATCAGATTAAAGGTTACAAAAAAATATCTGTGATAACCTAATATCATAGAGATGTTTTTTTCTTTCTAAATTGATCAACACTAATGCAGAATCACAAATATAGAAAATATTTAGATCTCAGAGGTTGACCTGCAGTGATGCAGTGGTTTTGCAACAGGATGAAACAACTGAACATCTCATGTTCTGCACATTTCCAAAAGCCTATTGGGAAAACTATTTACATATTCCCATGCTCATAAACAACGGCCTGGGGGGCAAAACCCTGCCGGGGTTACATCATCGCTAGTAAACAATTCTACCTCGGCGATGTTGTTTTCCTACAGCCTCGGCACGCTACTGTCCATAACCCATGACTCCCTATACTATATAAGGTATATATTCCATACGAATTGTTTTGAAGTCTTTAAATCCATCATTTCTAACCCTCCACATCTCCTGAGCGAGATAGCAGGTTGTTTTCCTCTTCAGCTCTTTATTTTCCCTCATTTTCATTTCCCCTCCTCTCTGCCACTTCACCGCTGCCTCTGTATTTCTACGTCTCATTCTCGTATCATGCAGCTCTATTGCTGTGCTCTCTACCGGAGCTCAGTGATCACTACATTCCCTCCTGCTTCTACGTTAGTTTGTAGATCCTAAAAAGCAACATGGGGTTTTCCTGCCTCCATATAGTATTTACTATCATCGACTCCTTCTGCAACCCGACTGCACCTATGGGATGATCGTGACAGCGGTAGCGTACGCATCCGAAGGCTGTGAGATATTGCACACTGAGGCTACGCCTGTTTAATATTGAGCGCTACACAGTGTGTGGCGAGAAGTTTTTCTCTGCATAAGTTTTATGGCTGTTCACAGGTGGAGGATGATGATTGCTTCATTTAAAGTCTTAATTATGCTTTACAGGCTCGGAATAATAACAGAAGCATTAGTGGACCTGGACCAAGGTCTAACAAGGCTGCAGTGAAAATAACCTTAAGGAAAAGAACTGACTGAACCTTAGAAGACAACTAAAATTCAAACTATCTCTACAGAAAAAAACAAGAAAAAGACGAATGGATAACCTTTCAATGATTAAATTGATTGCATACATTTTTAAACAGTCTCAATTTCTGTACTTGCCTGATTACATTATAAATTATCTATTCATATATCTGTCATAACATCAAGATACCAGGTTGCATAACCAAGACTGATAAAGGTGAGACGCTGTTTGCATACAAAATACTAAAAGTATCAAGCTGCATGCCAGGTGTTACAGCTTTTTGCATGGTAATTCATTTTTACAGCGCGGTTTGCACAGCGATATAACGTTTCATGTGCAAGGGGGATGAAAAAAAAAATCCTGAAAAAGCTGTTGTGTACTTTTCACATTATCCAATTAGTTCTCTTTATTCTGGTAAATCGCGAGCCAATACCAGGTCTGAAAAATGTTGAAATATTTATGTGTGGGATTAGTATTGTAAATTCAGTGATGTGTTTATCCTGAGGATTATTATTATCATCCTTATTATTTTCCTCACACAGACAATGAGTGTGCTGGATTTATACCAGGGTTTGCTTAGTCAATGACCTGGGTCAAGGTAGGAATTTAACTTACTTTGTCTTTTCTTGTATTTGTTGACTTAAATATATAAATATTAAGTATCTAAACCCTGTTTAAAACCCTCTTTATTGTGCCGTGAGTAGTAGTAGAAGTATTTTCTCTGCTGTCTTGATGAATAACCCACACACTCCATGGTTTCAACATTTCGCTTTCCATTCTCTCTTCCAACCATTTGCAGTTTGGGAGACGTGGTGCCGGTGTGTCCGACGTCTCCGTAATTGGCAAATTAATTGGGGTCACCTATTGAAGAAGACCTGTCTCTATGGCAACATTTCTGTCATGTTTAGAGTCTGGAACGTTTTCAGAGAGTACACAAGTCAAGTGAGCAACATCGACTAAACACAGAAACAGGGTTTTTTTTTAAATTATTATTTCTCAGTGCTGCAAACATGTCAAACCAATGTGGGCTATTGGAGTCGTGCAGACAACACCTTACTGAAGCTGTAGCCAGCAAACAAGAAAAAGAAGCCTCGTGTGTAAAGTGAGGGTCAATAAAAAGCACTGAACTGCCTGTAGTATTGGATTTCTCATACAGAGGAGGGTGTCAGCGGGGAGCTTTTAAAACACAATGCCTAATGCTACAAGGGGTCGTTGTAACGAAGGATGAGGAGCAGACTGTCAATCACTGGAGTCAAACGGCTGACATTTGTGAAAATGATCATTATGTGGGATAGTGGAGCCTACACACAAGCATATGCTTCACAGCATTAGATGAGCAACCCTTCGCACAGAGTATTAAGTGGATATTAATTTTCCCAAGGGTGCTCATTAATGATCCAATTCCCCATCTCCTGATCCTCAAGGACCTGGCAGGATTCCTAAGTCCATACAATGCACATGCAATGTCATTCACCTGCCTAAGATACACATGTGGAGGTAAAAAAAGAAGAAAAAAAAGAAGAAATGCCATAAACACAGTTGGTGCATTCGATTAAAACAAAAGAAATCAATATAGCATAGATTTTTCATGATAATAAAAACTGATACGAAATTAAAAGAGAGCCGACAAGTGACATTTTTCTCAATATTACCATCTCACATGTGAGACAACTGTGCAGCTGGGAATAGGAACAAACAACAATATACTAAATATAATAAAATAGCACTTGCTGAGCTTAAAATATTCTACATTAGTTAGAAAATGATTCAACATTACTGTTTAAATGTCAAACAACTTCATAAAATCATTTTTGTGTTTTAAACTGCTCTCGGCAGATTCCCACTTCAGTTCAACAAGTCAAAATGTATTTCAACCAAAGTTATTTGTTTCTCTCCGCTCTTCACTGCACACATTACCTGAAGTACTTCAATAACCTCTCATTGCTTTATTCAAAAGGATCGCAATGATTAATAGCATGCTCTTGAACGCAGCTCAACCTCCCTTGTGAGCGCTAATCTATTGCCAATATCAGATATATTTCATCCTTTATCAATCTGTTGAATCAGCTGTCATTCAGTGTGTTCCTGGCAACGGGCCGAGCTGATTGGCATGCAGTTGACTAGGTGGATTGTCAGGCACATGCCCTGCACTGGTGAGCCATAGTCGGAGAGTCATTAACACTCAACAAGCACGGTGCAGCCCCAGGGCACCCTGCTCTCTGACAGTAATGCATTCTAATCTTGTCAGCCCATTGAGAGCTTCAGCTACATTACAGATAACAGGAGCCGAATCAAACACCGCTGTCTGTCAACATCTCAGATCAATCAGGAGCTAAAAGTCTGTGGGGCAGCCATGCGTGCACTTAGGCCAAACACCATTAATCCGAGTCGAAGAATCAGACTTCAGAATCGTGGGACAAGTCTGTCAAGTGCTGAGAAGAAGAAAAAAAGAATCAGTGCTGTCTCTACTTCTAGTCACAAACGCATGCGATGTCCCAAAAGTGATTTAAATTAATGTCCTTCTTTTGCACATCCGCTCTGCACAGAAGGAAGCTGGTATATTTTATTCAGAGGAGTGTGTGTGTTAGTGAGGCTCCAGACAGTGGTGAGAGCAGGGGCACGGAGTGGAGCTGAGGCGGGTTTATTTTAAGGGTTCTGGCTGTGCATTATTCAGCAATCCGCGTGGCAGAGAGTCAGACATGTCAGGCTCACCTTCTCCAGCATCATTCCTCCCTCTTTAATAAATAAAATAGCATTCCCGTTCAGTCCTAATTAAGCAGCACAAGCTCAAGCTATTAGTAGGTAATGATTACTTGGAGAAAAAAAGAGGCAATGATCTCGATAAGCACTAACCCTTCAACCAAGCTGTTTGGATTTTTAGTGGGCTTTTTAGCTGAACAAGGGTCTGACGCATTACTGCAGTATGTGGAGCAACTCCCCAAACACGAGGAATAAATGCTTTGTAAAACAAAAAAACAAAAAAAACACTGATTGAAATAGATATTAGCCATGACTTCCTGTCTGCTTCCGCTGCATGATGTACATGTGAAGTGTTTCAGGTAAATTCTATCCGTCTGTTTCCATCACTTTACATTTCCAGTCATCCTGTATACATAAAGCGATACTTCAGACCATTAAGTAGATTCATTATTCATAAGGAGATTATTACTTTGCTGGTTCACTTCCCATAATTGTCCTGATATTTTTTCCCCAGTGATCCACGGGTACAGGAAGTGCACGGGAGGGAGGATAAACATCATAAATAATCCAAAAGATGTCATCAACGCAGACATGGCTCAGAATACGAAGATGTCCCATGGCAGACAAGAGACACTGACCACACAATACATAATGTGTGCCATAGCCACACAAACTATTGATCAGAGATAATACACTTGAAAGAGATTTTGAAACAGTAATTCATTACATTTCTTTAAGCCCTTTATTCTCTCCAAAAGCCTAAAATATATATGCAATCCATCAAAAACAGAACTGAATAGAAACATAGTGCAGGACTACTGAAAGTGAATTTTCAGTGAATACCACTCTTACAAAGTTGCAAATTACAAATCAGAGAACTATGTGTTCAATTTAAGCCTGGCTAGGAATCCAACAATTTTACGCTTTGTTCATTTTCGTCTTGCGATGCCAACAATTGGAAGGAAAAGTTCTCAAGAACACTTTACATCAGACTGCTGACTGTTCTCTCCCCACTGGGACATCAACATGACCTCTTACAACACCCGAATGGAAAAAACACACCACTTACTGAGCTGTCTTTGTTTCAGATTTTCATTCCGGCTTTTCTAAAAACATTTCCTATAAACTGATAACCACTAAAATCTGTTCACAAATACAGGTTTCATGTTGCTGTTTGAATCCTGAAGTCTTAAAGGGGAACTCCAGATTTTACACACCAAAGTAGAAGTACGTGTCAATCACAAGGTAGCCCCGCCCTAAAGCATACCCTGCTGTATTGTCTATTTGACTCTAAATGACCATAATTTATAAGAAAGAAGACTTCAAACTCAACTCATATTTACAATGTTTGCTGAAATAATAAATCAAGTGAGTCGCCCCCTGATGGCCAGTAGAGAGAACGCAAGTTTAAGGCACTTCAGCATCTGCTTCACTTTTCTGAACCGGAGGATGCTGCCTGGGTTACAACATGAGTCTCACAGACTGTCAGTAGCAGTAATAAGATGTTTCTGTTTATTAAAGAAATAAATTAAATCTTGTCTGCAGCTTTGGTGGAGACATGTTCATTTGCCTCAAATGAAGATGCATCTGTGTTGAATCTTAAAAGTGATAAACATTCAGGTTTAGGCTTCCACTTTCATCACATATATGTATGTACAAAGTTATTTCAGCTTTTTAAAAACAGGTCTATATAAAGATCAGTTGAACTGAATTATATTCACTGATTATGGTGATATTTAATACATTTTTAAACAGTTAGATGAATATGATGAAAGAAGCTTTTACCAGCTAGAGAGAAGAACACAGTGAATATGTTTTGTGTTGAAAGAAGCATTTAGCGAACAAACCCAAAAGTTAAAAAAAGGAAAATCTAAGTGTCTCTGTGGAGTATGTGGCTCTGTCTCCCCGACGGTTTGTCCATTTAGAAATGTCATCGGCTCCGGGACTCCCCGGGATGCCGCCTAAAAGCTTTACTACAATGGTCTTCCCCTTTTACAGGCTGGGCTGGCAGCTAGATAGTGCTGGGTTTTTGTGTACCTGTGGTTACCAAGAGAGTCTGCGAGCAGAAGTCTTTAAACCAAGGCGAGGATATGAGTTGGCGACAGCCCTGGGGAAGGCTATACGGCGCAACGCAGATAAGAGCTTCTCACCGCAGCACAGAAGACGAAAAAGTCAAAACAGCACTCAAAGATGAGGACATGACTGAGTCACTGATGTGAAGTGGATGTGGTGTTATTATATTCATCCATTATTTATATTTTTAAACAGGATATCTTAAAAACTAGTCACCAGCTTGTCATGAAGCCTCTGACTGCTCCCACTGTCATCAGGTCAAAACTTCCCTGGGACCACCACATGGGTTCATGATATTATAATGTGTGTGGATTGTTGAGGCTCCAGATGATGACTTTTAATTGTTTCTTATGACCCTGTTGATTTTTACTCAGATGAGCCAAAGGAACTTTATCCAACCAAAATAATTCTATCAGGCACTATCCTATAGTGTCACTTCCAGGTGGCAAAAATCATGACTTTGCACAGATTATTTCCTCAAAGATTTGGGAGCACATCGTGCTCCAAACTGGACACAGCTGTTTCATTCTAACAACCCAATGGAGGCTCTCTGAATAGCAAAAAATCATTATTGCTTCAGTTCAGGATGACTTCCACAGAAAGAAGGACTAATTGTGCCCTCCATGTAGTGACGCAGACTGTAATGGCTGTACAGCCCATCTGATTTTCATGTAGGTGGCTGGAGTTCTTGTTCTGTCACAGACCTGCAATTCATTATTTTGCATAACTAGACTTCTCTAACCTTAACTTAGTGTTTTAGTTGCCTATGAACTGGACCTTATTATAGTGTATTTGAACATGCTCTTCCCCTAACCCTTAAAGTGACTTTAATTGACATATTCTATAATAATGTATCAAATGAAAATGTGAAAAACAATTTGACAATGGGAAAGGGGTTGCTTGTCACAGTGAACCTACAGAGAATTATCACCTGAATCTGCAGCTCTCCTCGGCTTCACAGAGCTTTATATTGAGTTTCACCTGCAGCAGGCAGCTGTTTTCTGACAATAAATCAGTTATTGCAGGTTTAACTGCATGGTGGTTGCCATGCGTAGGTATTGTATAAAGCAACGTATATCCAGCCCTTTTTTTTTTTTTTTACTTTTTAAAAATGTCCTCTATTGACATTCTTGTCAATCAGCTGACTGCTTTAAAGCTAGAGATGCATTAAAAGACACTCACATCCTCCACACTTTGTAACTGACACTCATCACTTAAACACCTCCACATACAACTGCATAATGAGACATTGCTTAAATCAAGAAGCCCCATAATTAATACCAGTTGGTGCTCCATATGTATACCTCCAGGAGGATGCTCGACGATGTTACAGCAAAGTTGTAATTATGCCATTTTGTAGCAGCAACACTGGCTTCTATATTGAATGTAGCCCTCAGGCCCGCGCTGGATGTGGAGAGGAGACATGGTATCTCAAGGTAAAAAGCACAAACTTCAGGGTTGCTACTGTATGTAGCTCATTAGATGGAGTTCCTCAGGGGACCGACTTGGGATAGGATCCACGCCGGTGCCTTTGTTACCGCAGGGCAGGCGAGTCACCAGGGAGGGGGAGACAACAGGGATCACAGGAAACAAACAGCGCAGCCAATCAGGACGCTCTCTGAATTGCAGTACATGCTCCCGTATTCAACTGACACGGCTGAAAGATGGTCTTCCTCACTCTCCTAATGTATGTCATTAGTGCAGAAACCATAGAGAGGTAGAAGAGGGCTCAGTGGAATCAAAGCAAAAACAACATGACGTGTAATATATACAAAAAACAGACCGTTCAATAATAGAAAACAATTCAGGTTTTCTATATTTAAGATGAAAACTGCCCATAATTTCTGGTCTGGAATTGTAGACAATAAAACAATACAAATAATACAATAATTAAAGAATGTGTTTGTTTTTTAAGCATATTAGTTTAACTTGCAGACCAATCAACAGTCCAGGCCACACACAATAATGAATTAAAGCCATTTCTGACCCTTACATTTTTAATGGCCAATCGATCAAACTGGACAGAAAGTGTATATAAATGAAAATGTAAAGCACTGAATTAGAGAGTATTGAGAGCATGCCCAGCTAAGCTGTAAATTATCAAGACATGGTGCTTAATGGCAGACGTGGCTCCCAGGGTCACCCTTTATTAAGGTTGGGTCCTCATAAATCTATTCCATATGGAGTGCTCATTGTCACCGCTCGCTAGGAGACCTTTGTAGGGAGGGGGGGTGCAATGCAGAGTCCCGCAAATCTCTAAAATAACGAGAAGGCAGAACTGTCAGGGGCATTGGCTCATAGAAAAAAAAATGAAGTAAAAGGAACACATCGGGAAATGTCAAAACTCCCCAGTGGGATACAGCAACACTTCCAAGGAGATGTGGATCACAGTGTTCGTGTCACACGGAGTCCTAGACCCTCGGACAATGTGGGAAATCTCTTTAATGTCTCTCTAAACAGATAAAAATAGAATATATCTTTTGATATCAATGTCACGCTGCAAAAAGGGCCACGAGACGGCTTAATGTGCTGTAAAAGCGACAACGCTCCGGAGTCAAATCAGAGGACCACTGGTTCATTTCACGCTTGTTTGGAACGCGATAAGAGCATTATAGCGAACACCAACAATGTATTTGATGACGACAAAGAAAATGTTTTAAAAAAAAAATGTTTAGACATTTTGAATGGCAACAAGACAACAAGATACAGATCTTTAAAAGACACTTTAAACACCAGCGGAGGGAGAATATTTTTAGGTCCACAGGGCCCGATTTATGAGCTGTATCTCTTTTATTGCGGCTCTATCTGAGGACACTGATGGTTGGCATTGGAATTTATTGAGTCAGGATTGACCTCCTGATACTTGGCGGATGTTTTATGGGTCACCAATATGGGTCGCAGGTCATGAATTACTACCAAACAAGCCCACATCAATGAATTGCTATCCATCTGGGGACACGGAAACAAAGTAAAATCACCTCAATGCCTTAGATGTTTGCATGACTCATGGCCTGTTTTCAGAGAAGGCCTGTTTAACGGCTGTCAAAAAATATGCTTACAGTGCCCAAACATGAGTTTAGCTGAATGGTACTTTAAAGCTGCATTCGTCAATAATTTTTTATGAACAACTGATCGTATCAAGGGCCTCTATTAGTGATAGAAATTATCACCTGACGCTGTAGCTCCCCTCAGCTCGACGGAATATTTTAGCAACTTTCATCCCATTGTTCTTTTTTTAGTAGCGAACGACTTTACTGTTTTTGGTTCGCTCTCATTGGACTCAAGTAAGTAACAGCAGGCAACGGATTTTAGGGAGAAACTTGGATGAGCCCACTCTGACCACCCGACACCAAACAGCTGAGATAGCAAAGCTAACTACTTGATGACGGACACTGAGCTTTTAACATCTAAAGAACCAGATAGTCCCCCCTCAAGAGTTGGTGGAGACCAAAAACAGAGCAAAACAGTAACTGTTTTCACATGTTACTGCTGTAAACCGCACATCCCAGGAGCACCTTCAAAACCTGAGCCATAGTTGTTCATCAAAATAATTGTTTCATCTTGAAAGAAAAACCCATCTACTGTGAAGAAGATCCTCATTTAGAGGAAATCATGAACAGAAATGTTTCAGCCTTTCAGAATTGGAAAACGAAAATTGTATTGAGGCTAGTGGAGCAGAAGCTAGTTTCAAAATGGTGAGGGACTTAGTGCTCTATATACCAACATGATTAGGAATGATTGATAAAAGGTTTGTGCCCAAACAGTATCCTTTACTCTAACCACAAAAAAGTGTCAAATCCATCCAACAATCTGCTCCGATTCTACCAGTCAAAAAGCTATTTATGCAGTGTTATCACCGTTTCCAGCAAACCATCCATGGCCCATTTATTGTATCTACTACAACTATTTTCTGTACCTCAATACAAGCCCATGCTCTATTAATTCTCACATTGGCAGGACTTCAGGATCACTGCTTCCTACGGTGAATATCAAGGTCTCAGACAAACAAAACAAGAAGATGTACGAAGTGCTCTAAATATGATACTGACATTCAGCAGCAAAGTGCTCCGTGGATAACTTCTTCCAGATTTAGCCCGTTCAAGATGTCACATTATTGTGTTTTTTTTATTCACTGTAATCTACGGTTTGAAGACATGTGATATCTACAAGTCTAGCAGGCATCAGCCCTCACACCACACTCCTACATGAAGTGATACTTCTGTTTGCATTTCAAGCAATCCGATCTCTATTATCTCTCTACAGTCCCTTACATCCGGCACATAGAAGTTATGTCACTCTCGTGTGCAAGCGGCATGATTTATTTATGCGAGTGTCTCTCTGGAGAATTAGCTGTTACTCTCTTCCTCCATCAGTAAATGCAATCTCACCACAATATGGCCGCGGTAATTTGTCTTTATTTAAGTCCCTTATTTGCTTTCTCAGCCACTCCTGTGTGGGTCATTCACTTGCAGCGTGCCAAAAGCTATATATATATATATCCATATATATCCATATATAAGCAGGTAAATCACATTACCAGTGGCTGACTTTTTGTTTAGTTTGGAGTATTAATAATGCTTTCAAGCAAAACACTTAAATATGGTTCAAAATATATAATACCACAAAATAAATGTATGCATATTGTTGCTTGATATAAAAATTTAAAGAGCCTTATAATATAAAAATACAATTTGAAATAATTTTCTTGAATCTACAACCAGTTTGAAAATAATAGCAATGTTTTCCCCCTCTATTAGTAAGTCAAAGGAAATGTATTTTCCAGCCATTAAGCGGAGTTGCTTCCTGTGCTTATATGCTGACAATGTTGCTTAGCCCTCTAATATAAATTCACTTGAGTAGCTGCAGCCTGTGTAGGTGTAGTTCTGTTCCTGCTGCGGTCTGACCTAGCGGTGAAGACTGGGCTTCTGACTTGAGGCGCTACATCTCCGGACTAATTACAGTGAGGGTTGCCAAGCAACTGCAGCAATTGGGGCCTTGCGGGTCCAGGGGTGGCCCAGTGGTCCAACCAGCACTAGTCAGGTCTGTGATGGATGTTCATCTGCCCCCGGTGACCTTCTGGCCCTCCGACTTAGACGGAGCATCCGTGCTCCATGCAGCCTGCTGGACACCGTGAGCGATAACACAACGGAATATATGAATTTGCTGGCTGACGGAGCACGAACTGTTCCAGATGTATTGAATTTCAACACATATACGTGGGACTTTGTTGAGAGTTTGCTTTTAGTTTAACTCCCTTATTAATGTTGCAACGATCTGCACCAACATAAAACAACATTTCTGATGATGTTTTCTCTCCTACACGCTATCGTTCCACACACTTGCGTCGCTGTCCCGTGTTTAGCCTCCTCGCATGGCAATTACGAGGCTGTTTTGTCTTCACATGACAGCATAGACAGATTCAACGCATGCCACCCCTCCTTCCCCCGTGCCCTCCTGTTCCTGTCTTATTGTCTCATCCCCCGGTGAGTTATGTCTCGCGCTGAGAGGCAGACAGCGGTCCCAAGACCTCCTCCTCGTAATTACCATCCTTGTTTTTACCACAGGGATGCCAACCAGCTAATTACTGCGGAATAATCACATGTTTGTCGAGACCCCTGCAATCCTGAGTGCGCAAACTGTGCGTCTCTTGTCAGATTGTCTCGCACACATGGACGCACGCAGCCCGTCTCCCGCACTCTCAGCGATATCACAGATATTCTTCTGTTCACAAAGAAAGGTGGTCATCTCTGCAAATTATTCTTTAGTGGTTGTAAATGATGAAACATGAGATATTCAGCGGAGGTCAATAGTGTTGCCAGACAGTCTTGCACTATTGGAAGTAAAAAGCACAATAAGCATCTATTATATGCGGAGTGTGCCGAATACGTTTGAGGTAAGCCCGGCTTTTGTGGAGTGTTTTGTGTTCTCCGGTGGGTGTAATGGCTGAAGATGCTATCTTCAAATGGCCAAACACACATACACACACACACACACACACACACACACACACACACACACAGACGTGAAGTGCATGCTTGACCTTTTTGCTGTGAAAAGCATCGCACACACTGCCGTGCATAATTAGTGAAGTGGTTTTCAACACTTATAGTATGTGAGTGTGGCAAAATTAATTTCCCTGACAGACACCAAAAGCTATATATATATCTGTGTGTGTGTGTGTGTGTGTGTGTGTGTGTGTGTGCTACTACATATGTACTGTATGTATTTTATAAATATATAAATATGCAGCTCCTTAATAATTGATTTAATAATGAATTTAGTTATGTCAAGATAAGGAATGTGTACTAAAAGCTCCGTTTGTTCATGAGCTTTGTATATTTCATCCTGAGCTTTTGCATCTCTCTTTGAATGTTTGCAAAGGAGCCATGTGAAAAAAAAATTATAAAATTGCATCACATAAACTGATATTCACACTGACTTCTCTGGCTGGAGGGCGTCCATTGTGTTTTACCAAAACAGGCTGTAAATTCTTACAAGGAACACGCCAATGTTACAGTTGTTGTTGATCCTGCTGGGGCGATCTTCCAGTGGAACCACGCAGCCTTGTTTCCAAGTCAGGGCAACAACGTTTAGGAGCTAACTCAGTTCAGGCAAACGGGTGAGGCAGTAAGCTAACCAGAAAACTGTTTAATGCACCACTGCTGAAGATCAACAGTGAACGACAGAGCACACAAAGTGGTCTTAAGTTGGCCACGTTGATGTTGCATCATTTTAACATGTGAGTACCCATAAGAATGTGGCTTTTTAAATATGCAAAAACTAAAGTATACATCAGAAATAACAGCACCTCCATTTCATTCTACAACTTAGTCGCATATCACATTCTGAACCAGTAAGGAAACTTGCGAAAAACATGCTGCAAAAAAGTCGTGAAAAGTCTAATTAACACAGTAACACTCACATTGATACCACCTCTAGAACATTTCTTTCTTGCATTAAATCACTTATCTTTGAAGCGAATACAAGCAGTTATTATCATTGGCTCTTTCTTGCTTATTCTCTATCAGAAACACACCCTATCATAATACATCATAATGTGACATCAGCTATGTTTAAGAGAGTCGCTGTGAGTAAAAAGGGGAAAACGTATCAAACAATCAAGATCAAAACGCAGCTACTAACCCAAATCAGCGAGAGGCACACACACTCTCACAGAAGAATAAACAGACACATCCTATAAAATCACCAAAACATTGTCACATTGGCAGTAAATGAAAGATCCCAACACTCACAGTGATAAGTTGATGGAAAAAATACGTTTCTGGTATTTGTTCATTCATTCAAATGATCAGTGATGAAATACACGGAGCGGTGATGACATCCAACGGGCAATTTACGTGTCAAACCGTGCCAATTTAGCACTTATGGGCTGATACTGAACACCTGCATGCATCGACTTTGAAGATGCAGCCTATTTTCCTTAAGTACTGGAAAGTTGTTACGTGGAGAGAAACATGAAAGGCAGCGCCCGAGTTCTAAAGTCTGTCCAAGGCTATCGAGGTAACAGTTGAAGGCGGTTGTGTCCTCTCTTTAGGTGGGTCACAACTACACAGTTCTGGCCTCCACACAACACACAGTTCTCCAGTCAGCTGTGAGGTCCCCATTATTTATATTATACCGTCATACAGCAGGGCCTGGTGCAACGCTGGTGACACTGCAAACTAGGACAAACAAGCAGCGCTGGATGGAACGGTGGGTGTTCTCACATCCTCAAGACCCCCTTCCTCTGTTGATCTGCCACTTTAACCAATTATTCCCTGTATTCTCGTTAGTCTTTTGTCCCCACCCTGTCCCCAGTGACCCTCCCTCCCCTCAAACCCCCACCCATGGCTCGCCTCGCTCTCTTCTGACCTCCTTCTGAGGGACTGTGGTCCTTGCAGTCCACACGTCTGGTCATTAATAACACTCTCTGCTCTGTTTTTCCTGCCAAACAGAGCAGTGCTTTGCTGTCATCCTGACACAAATTAATTCCCCTTATTTATCTTCTGGCGCCAAGGCCGGCATAGGCGGAATAACTGTTTATGGGGGGAAAAAAGGACAAAGAATTATAGATGGGGTGTTCTTGATGACAGGGCCATTTGTTTCTCAAATAAGACTCAAGATTAAGTCAACAATCATTTTGATAACAGAAATCCTTTGTCAGCTTTCTTCTTTTTAATCCCCAACTGAGCGAGTTGTTTGGGGTAATTGTGTTTTATTCCCATATATGCTATAATGGATGTGTGTATTGTGTGTTTACATTACATGAATTGTCGAAGTGTCCTTAAGAATATTACAACATTGTTCAAAGTGACACTTTCCTGATGAGTAACCTGCATTTTGTATTCAAAATGTGTTTTTAGAGGGTGTGCTATGGTTGAAAGCTCTGTAAAAAGCAAATAAGTGGACCTTGAGTCCGATACAGACCAGAAGTACTAAAAGCTGCAGTGGGATTGCCAAAATCTAACGCGCTTGCATTTCAACAGGACCATCTCCATGACAACCAAGAAGGGCTATCTGCCGATGAACACCATGTTATATGGTCGAAAGCCTCGGAAAGAGCTATTAATCGGATATCTGGTCCCGTAAGTGACTCACGTAAGTCGCTAGTCACATGACTTGTTTGCCACTTAGTGACGTTAGTGAAGTAAACATCAACCATGCTCTTTTCCTAAACTTAACAAGTTTTACGAACAATTTTTCTGTGAAGACAGAAGTTTAAAGACACGTATATTGGCGTACCGTCACTGACACGTACAGAACCGACGCTAGAGCGTTACAAAGAGTGAGAATGTTTTGTACCTGCAGTATCTTAAGCCCACAGTCTCATATATATGGCTGGACTCAATAGACACAGCAGACCTGAATGTCTCTCTTTTTGCTATAAACCCCTAAGTGAAATGTTAATAACGCTAAATGTCAATATAAATGATTACTACAGTCAGGCCAAACAAGCCCCGTTCCTTAGGAATCCTGCTGCACATTGGTTGTGACACAAATCACAGTGTGGACTACCATCCACCTCGGTGTATATATGGCTCCCACAGGAGCAGGAGCACCAGCATCTCCTCATTCAAATCTAAGCTGCTCCAGCTCCTCTGACAGTGAGAAATGGATTTAATAGCCAGAGAACAGCTTGTCAGCAGTCTAAAAAAACACAATGTTAAGAGACTTAAAAAAACAAAAACCCTCATCCCTGGATCCCCACGGTATTACAGGGAGGGATATTTGAAATATTGGAAAATACCTATGTCAACATTGAGTTTTCTTTCTCTGTAATGTATATGATTCATTGTCTATTCACTGTGAAGCCCGCGTGCGTAGATGAATTACACGTATAATGAGAGAGAGCACCCGTAATGTATAATAAATTAAAGCCCGTGTTTGATTGGATCTTTTGCGGTTGCTGTTGTGTTATACTGCTGCTAATTACTCTGCAGTGCCAAACACGTAATGAAATGACTCACTGAAGTGGCATTTGATTATATTTTAAAAAGCTGACGGGATGACAATGACTGTGCCTTGCCAACATTTTCCAGCTACGCGTACTGTACCTCTAAAATAAGCACACGGTTGCACGGAACAAAGCAGTTGCGCAATCGAAAGGCACACAAAGAGGAGACGAGGCAGACGAGCCCAACATCCTGCCCTTCAGAGATGTATACTTCACTTTTCAATTTCCCAGAGCGGTATCTTCATAGATAATACAATATTTTCTTTCTTCCTTCCCAGGGAGTGCTTGGAGTGGTGTGAAATAATTTCACTGATAACGTTCCTCGAGGTGCACTCGAGGCTCGTGCATCGCAATACCTGCACACGGAGAACTTTTGGGGAGGGAGAGGGGAAAAAAAACCCCGATCGGAAGTGCATCAGCTTTATCACTGCTTTAGCAGACTGGAGAACAAACAGCATTCAAAGGATGTTGTAGCTTTGTTATCAGGCACTTCATGTCGCAGTGCACCGCAATACTCTTCATCAGAACGGCGTTAAAATGAGGCAACGTGAGGAAGGTAGGTCTGTGGTTATCTGGCTGTTGTCTCTCCGGGGGAACGGCAGGCAGCTCAGGGGCGTGTTGTGATATTTCACACTTAATGATGTGCAAGGCATCCTCAGCTCTTATCTCCGGGCCTATTTCAGTCACTGACACAGCCTCTAAATTACACAGCAAATGGAGCTCCAGCACTGTTAAACGCTTCATACACTGTTTCCTTACAATCACAATACTCAAGTTCATACAAATATCTTCTTGACAGAAGATTGTCTTCCTCTACTATACGTTGTTTTTTGTTTGAACCATCAAGATCAAAATCGAATCACTTCATTTTGCGTTTGCGTCCAAATTTGAATTAATTCTTTCTAGACTTTGGTGAGCTATTGCATTCATAAGAATGGAACGGACGGACGATCTAAAAACATAATAATATTCAATCAATGTTTTGGCCGTTTGGGGAGCTTCTTTTGACCCAGTCATGTGAACTTCATATTCAATTTACATGCACTTGATTTTAAGTGAAAACGTAAATCAAACGGCTATGCGGCCCGATTATGGCCACATTTTTGTTTAATGAATCAGGAAACAATACCATATGCAGAGCAGTGTTAATCCCTAATGGCTGAGTCATGAGTTGTTGTTGCATAAAATGTCATTCAGTTTGGAAGTCAAATGAAAAATCTCTTGAATTATTTAATGTCATAATTCTCTACAAATTGGGGCAGTGTACAGTTTTCAGAATTAACTAAAAGAACATTACCTTCCCCTTATATCATATATTTGTTTTATTGGATTTGCTTATTCTACTTAATTTCTGGTAAAAATGTGTTTGTTTTAAAGTCACTGTTGAACTTCAGATATCAGCGAGTCAGACCCAGAATATGAAATCATATGAATATGATTTTCTGAACATTTGCTGCTCTCAAGGGGACGACTTTGTTGAGCTCTGATTTTTAATTTCCTGTGGGTGAAGTGACCATTTTCAATGCCAGAATTTAATTTCAACAAGTAAGGAAAAATGTGTGTGATCTCAATCACGGTTGAAATAAGCCCTTCTAGCACACCTCCACATTGTGATGCTGCCTGATAAAATCTATTTTTATGAAAAATCTCAGCTTTACTTTCAAAAGAAAAATGCTGGCAAGACTTCTTCAATGAATCACAATACACTTCCTGACAATGCCACAAAAACATTTCCAGCAGAGCTAAGAAGGATGATTTATAATAAAAGAGCAAATATGTTAAACATCAGTGTACACTCAAGACTCCAAAATTACTCAGAGATTGATCGTTGCATGTCCCACACTAATCTCGGTGGAGGCTGATGTCATCCACAAATGCTGTTTTACTCAGCAGGATCAATGTGCTGCAAAGGCCAACTCTGGTGCTATTCTGTCAAATTATGTGCTCGCTGCTTTAGAGGGAAATCTGCCCCAATCCCACAAGCTCAATTTTATAAAACCCGAGGATAAACAACAGCTGACTGCGAACAAAAATGAAAATGTACGATCCAGGTTGGATCGACTCCGCCGGCCAGTTTAATTCTCGGGAGCCTTGCTTTGCAGCACATTCATGGGAACATGAACATTTTGACAACTCCCCGGCGACCTTCACCTAGAAGTTATGGCCTCGGCAGCGCCTTCTGAAAGCAATATATTTACAGTTCATTATGGCGTTCCCTAAAGGCAACACAGAGTTTATCAAGCACTAATAATACCAAATCCTGTCAAACACAGAAAGAAGCTCCTGCATAACCACTCCAATGTTATTATGTCCTTTTCTTTTAAGATTTTAGATTAATGATTATTATTAATGAGTAAGAATTGAAAAAGAGATAATATTGTTTAAACGTGAATAAAAAGGCTTATTCTATCAGTAAGATTCTAGGAAAGACAGTGTAACTCTAGGTTAAAATATCTTTCAAGTTCCAACTCATTTGCTTGACATTATATTGTCGTTTGTGTTGTGATGTTATCATTCTTTGTAAGATTACCACTCCTCCAGTAGCTCGATTGTAGGGAAAGTTATCACTGAGGCTGGTGCAAAACACACCTGTTATGGTGATTAAGACGAGGAGGATTCATGATAGATTAGGAAAACACCAGAGGGAATAACCACGGATGGAACAATCAGTTTCATCAGTAATTCATTAGAGGTGCGAATGCCACTGGAGAGAAGAGATGTGGATGATAAATTGGCATTTTTATCTAATGGAGTTATTAATACTGTGATACATATTTAACTGCATGAGGCGGTACTGCAATTATTAGCTGTGAATCATCAGCATTATCAGGCATGCCATGACTTACACCAAATGCTACGATTCAATTTCTTACTCTGGTTTTTAGTTGATTATTTGCAACGTGATGTTATTTTGATTAGTAATTTTTGTCACCGTGCTCTTGTGAACTTCCTTTAACAATTAAACTGAGAACAGAAATATCGCTGCCAGTGTGTTGGTACTCCAAGTTGGAGTTGGAAGTTGGATCTCAACCATAAGTCAAAAAACTAGAGTGCACCGATGACTAGAAACGCATTGATACAGCAGCTATGGCTCAAGTGGGGTCATATAATCTCCCTCCGTCTTTCATTGGCTCGTTCTCTCTCTCTGAGGATGTGTGGGCGACGCACAAGTGATCTGAATCTCAGGAGCGGCGAAGAAAAAGCCACGGCAGGAAATGAAAGAGGAGGGCAAACGAATAACAGAGAGACGGTTGAGTCTGCTGCATCTGAAGTGAAAACATGACTTCACAGCAGAATAGCAGAAATAGCCACTAACAAAGGGGGATGGTTGGATGAAACCACGCGGATCTCTGGTCCATGGATTGCTCATTTTCATGACACTTTTTTTCATGTGACAAAACAACTTAATTACGACGATGAAATTGAGCAACATATCATATAATGGTTCCATGATTTCTTCCTATGAAGGCACCTTGAACGCCTGTGCGGCATGCACCGGACTTTCTTCAATGTAACATAGATGCTAAGAGAACATGGAGCGTGTTAAGTGTATGAAGACAACCCTCTCCCACAAAACAACTAAGATATTTTACTTAAACCTAACTAAATTATTTTGTTGCCAAAACATAAGGAATTGCTTTCATTTTAATTTCATCTCAAAAGTCACCTCCCTCCTGCTAAAAATATGAGCACACTACACTACACTATTATGATTGATAGCAGGCCATTTTTTGTCCATTAAAATGCATAACACCTTTAAACTGAGCAACAACAAAATGTGTCTTCCAAGTGGCATAAATATGGTAGTCTGCTTATAATTAAACAAGGGACAGGAGCAATTTGTTAAACAAAGATGAGCTACTCAAAAATAGAGGTTAATGAGATGCCACTTCACTGGGATAGAGGAAAGTGTTGCCTTGTGCTGCTCAATATGCGTTTATGCTACTTTTTCTCTATTAATATGATACTCCTACTTATTTTCAACACGTACAAAATAAATATTTATAATACACATATATATAGGGGTTGCAAGTCTCCTTGTAAAGAATGGTTCAGTCCCTCGGGACGTGTTGGTCTTGAGCGTAATGACTCTCACTGCAGACCTCCTGAGACAAATTTCCACTGACCCCCATGGATTTTCCAGGGCACACTCGATTGGAAATGGACTATTCAATTTCCCACAGGGAGCCTTGCCATTTCTACGCTATGCATCATTGAAAAGGCATCCCCGTTCGGGTTTGGTCGGTCGTGAAAGAAAATGTTCTCAGAATGTTATATTAACGGTGCAGGAACTCTCAGGTCCAAATTATACATTTGTTTATCATATTTGTTCATTTAAGTCCACCACTGAGATTAATAAAATGCAGCATTGTTCAGTTATTCTTTCAAATTTAAAGCTATGGAGAGAAATGAGTGTCGATATGTGGAGAAATGCAAGGTTCATGGTAACATTTAAAAGTGTTTAAAGTGTAAGTCAATTATGGCGATCACAAAAGCAACATTCCATCATTTTTACAACATATTCAAAAATATATTCGACATATTTACAAATTGGTGTTTACTAGTCTGCATTCTAAAAAGATATGCATGTTAATGTTTGTATTCTTATGCATAAGCAGGTGTGGATTTGATTCCATTGTGTGTGCAGACTCAATGACGATCCATAGGTGGATGTTTGGGTCGGGGGCTTATATAACACCTAAACACACCATTGAAGGACAATAGAATGGTGTTTGCTTGTTGGGGGGAAAAAATGCATTTACAATCTCCATGGTTTGTTTAAAAATCATCACGTGTGATGATTTTTAATTTGTGTATCATGAAGAAGACATTTGTCTCGGCTGCACCGACCCACATTTCTCTCCACATTTAGCAGTAAACAGTATAATGCCACCATGAAAATAGTCACGGGAGGGACGAATGAATACGTTGTGTTGTGCGAGAGATTCCATATAAATTAGTCAAACCGTATCCCCTTTCTCCAACATGTCTGGAAAGTAACACGTGGCAGACGTTATAATGGGAGAAGATGAATGGAAGCCTAATTGGCGGAGTTTCAGGAGCAGGTCCACACCTCAACAGCGCCAACTTCCGCATCTCTATAAATAGCCACCTGACCCTCTCCTCCGCTTCGCTCTCGTATTCTGCGCCCCTCCCCCCCACCCCATTTCTCTTCCCATTAATTCTTTCTATTCTCTCCTTCGTAGGTCCACTGGGGGGTCCGTCGCTGCCCGGGAGCGGCGGCGGATTCTCTACAAGAATCCCCACAACGCACTTAAACGCTCAAGAACCAAGATCTTCGACACTTCATTCGCTTTGTCATAATAATAAATTCTTAAACGCATCTTGTTGACGGTGTGGTCCTTGCTAGTGAATGGACCATTAAAGATGGTGGAAATAACAATCTCTTTGAAGGCAGCTAAGCCACTGGCTTGCTCTCATAAATCACCCACACAAAGCAGCGCTGCCATACGTCGCTCTGTAAACATGTATTGTGCACATTTAAAAAAAATATATAAAAAAATCTCATCTCATAACACGTACGTGAAAGGATAAATATGATTGCATATACAGCACATCATAACAACACCTGACAAAAGCTCCTTCAGCGGTGGCCAGTGAAATGGCCACATGATCTAAACGCTGCACTATAAACAAACCAACATGCAAAGGATGCATTTCACAGTCCGCAGCCGAAGCATGGGTTTCTCCTTTTTATCTATTTTCTGCTAAGATCCATCCGCTCCCATCTGCGGGGCCAAGAAATAGAGTTTTTCATCACTGCAGTCTCACACTGGCATCGACCGGCGATATTGATCTGGAGCAGATCTCCTTCCATTCTCCCTACCTGGGGAGCCAGATGAGCCTTGTTCATATTGATCCATCCTTTTCTTCCCCCCTACCTTCTCCTTCACCTTTCCTTAGGTTGGGAAAATATATATACGCCTGTCATCTTTTATAATAAATATTCTTTGGGAAAGGCATTGATAACTATTAATCCACAGCCTGATGCTGTGATTTTGTTATCATTGATGATGTAGACGGGCAGGGATGCTGTTGAAACCTGCCTTCAGCCTAAGGAAGGCTGTCTGTTATGACAGTTCAGAGAAGTTAGTGACGGCACACTAGCGTTTATCTGATTCAAGATGCTGCTGATGAAGCTGAGACTGGCACAAAGAGGCAAAACATGTCTATCAGAGAGTCAGGCAGGCAGGTCTGATGTATGAAAATACATGTTTGCTCGTAACAAACCTAATTTGCTCCACAAAGAAAACACTCAAACAACTCCAGGCAACAGGCGGAATGAGTGTTTGTCCCCTCCCCCTTCCCTTCATTACTATATTTTCCCTCTGTCTTTGTTATAATCACTTGGCTCTGCTTTATAATCCCACTTTATCACACGTATTCTTTCCATATAATACCCAGTTATCCCTTTCTCTGCCCATTTCCTTGTGCTCATTCTGTGAATGTCTCTTTCTGTCTGCTTTAAGTCCTTTACTCTTTTTGTGTGTCTTCCTGCCTCCCCCTCAGGAGCAGAATCTGTGGTAATGTACTAATCTGTGGTGCTTTATAGTGCGGTCTTGCCAATCTGCCACGTCAAGATACACAAATCTCACTCCAGGCAATTACAGTCCCTTTTTCTCCCGCTCTGCGAAGGAGTCTCTTTTATGCATCTCTGTGAAAACTGCCTCTGTGACCCATCGAGTACAATTACCTTGTTTGTAACAAACACTGATGGCCCTGGGGTGGTGTGTGAAGCAGGTGAGCTAAGCAGTGCAGGCATGAAAGAGCTAAATTGGTATGTAAGTAAGCTTGAAGGAGGAAGAATTCAGTTTGCATGGGATGTTATAATGTTGGTTTGGACAGCCAGCAAGGAAGGCAGTCCTTTATCAAGCTGACTGCATACGAAATCAATATGGCTACACTGGGCAATCCAAATGGCTTAACTGTTTTGATACTTTATAGAAGTATCATGGATAGAAATAGTACTTGAATATAAAAAGTGCAAGTACTCAGAAAAGTAAAAAGTAGCTCAGTTAAAATGTATTCTGAATACACTTTAATGCATTACACTAAAGGCAAAAGAGAGCTGGTCTATGATTATGATAAAATGGTAATTTTATGACAGAACTAATACATTTAGGCCCTATTTAGCTCCAAAATAAAGTGTATTAACAACATCAGGCTGTCCCTGGCTGTGAACTGCACCACCGAGCCCTTATGTCCAAACCAACAATAAATTCCAGTCTGTTCATAAAACTCATTAGCGATTATAAATATATAGCCAACTCCCTCATTAGAGCCTTACAACCTGACATCATTGCACTACTTAAATTAAATAGCCTTCCTTTTTTTTTATATACACCACGTATGCAACTAGCACACATGATTGTTGTTGTCCTCCTCTGTACTGTGATGTACTACAATCAATAGGTAGTTGTACTGAGCTGTCTGAACGGCATTCTGCCAGACCTGTTCCCTGCAAAGTCCACTTCAATCTGCTCTGGGTTCATCTTCTGTGCTAATTCATTCTCTCCTCCCACCATCAGTTCATTAAATGCCTGTATGCTGTCGAAAGAAATCACACACATTTGACATGATGTAGGCCTATAGCAGATTATATATTTAAATCATATGTGTCTCAGAATAATTTGTGAATTTCGAGAAAACTATTTGTTTTGTTTTCAACAGCAGCTGAATACTTTACAAGCACTGTGTGTGTTTAGGAAGTAAAGACAGCAGATTGACAGAAGTAGCAGCGCTTGTTGTTCACCTGCTTATCCACATTGTTGGGATAAAACTGAACACCATGAAACATCATGTCTGTCATCTTAATTGGGAGATTTTTTTTTTTTTTTCAAGAAATGTCAAACTCACAGCACTCAGTATCACACAGTCAACTGCAGCAGAAGTTAACGTTTGCCATCAGTAGGCAAAATTAAACAGTTTTGGAAAGGCAGCCAACATGGTTTAAAAAAACAACCTGCATTTCAGTGCTGGGCACAAACACGCTGACGCTGGAACAATTTAGATTAAATTCATGAGAAAACTTGAACGGCACTCAGAGTCTGCAGGCAATGGTGCATTCACGTGCTCCTTGGATTGTGCCATTTTCCAAGTAGTGGAAGTTGTGCTCCTGATATCAGTGTGTTCATGAGCTTTAAGTCATTATGTGAAAAAACAGCTTGGATGCTACAAAGATGATATGTTTTAATTTATGGCTTAAACAACTCTTTTTTGAGTCCTTGTGCCAACTTGAGGGTGCGTTCATGTGAATTTTCCTGGTCGGAAAAAGCTGCACAAATACACTTACTCGTGTTAATGAAAGCAACCTTTAATGCAAGTAGAAACAAATAGATTAACCAAGGCAAATAACCTCCTTGATGCAGGTACCAATATGTTGACTTAACGTTAGCAGATGTGTTTTCTTGTTGGAAATGCGATTGTGACGGGTTGTTGTTTGGGGGTTTGCAGTGGAAACGCAGCTGGGTCGTGCAGTAAATCAGCGATTGATTAAAGTATAGATTTTAGATTTCTTTTATATGCCAAGACGCAATAAAGTTAGTCTTTCCCATAACCCAAAGAGTTATCATCCTTAATTTGCTTACACAGTAATCAAGTAACAGAAACGTTTCCAAAGATTTGAAAAATATAACTGCAATGATGCCCTATGCCAGTGCTTATCTCAAATACACACCAAAGCACATATTTCAACTTTGCAGTAATGTCATCATCAGTTACTCTGACTGATGGTCTCACTTCTGATTTAAATGAAAGTTTGATGTCATGAAGGAATGAAAGCCATCGACCTCTCCTTCTGTAGAGAGGCCGGGGGGCTTTGGCCTCAACAGATGATTCAAATGAAAGAATTTGAGTGTAGAGAATCAGTTTGGTCAAACAGCTTAGTGCTCAAAGAGACTCTCCGGGAGGTATGGCGAGGAGACAGTGAGGAAACGGGGCCTCAAAATCACCTGTGACCAAACCACAACCTTCACAAGGAGAATGAGCTGATAGCTCTGGGCAGAAGGTCACCAAACTGTAAATGGAACAGCTATACATGTGTCAGGGGGTATCCAGTCAATATGTTTAGGCATAGGGCATCATTGCATGATTCTTGGGTACATGTTGGAAAGTGATGGATATCATTCTTTAATGAAACTTATCAGGTTGTAATTTCCTCTTACCCTCAACATTATTTTGATAAGTCAAAAATGTTCCACGAGGTTCTAAAAATCAGTCAGTGTATTGGAGGTGTGCATCACTAATCACTATTACACTTGGCAACACCATTTATTCATCACACTTTCCCCCCCTCACTCTAGCATTCATCATGTTTCTCACAAACTGCTGTGAGAGAACATGAGTAATTATACGTGAGAACGTTTCGATAGAATATCATTGGTGTTGACTCAATGCACTTTAATGTTTATGTGGGAGTCTACCAATTCTGTTTGGATGTAGCACCAATGTCATGACTGAGGTCTTTATCACACTACATGACTTTAGCCCTGATTTTCCATCCCCAGAAGTGTCCAAAGACGCTAGCAGAGAGTCTCGCTGGCGTGTTTTGGATACCAGACCAGATTCCTCCCGGTGAAAGATCTTGTAGTATGTGACCTCCCCTGTTGGACCCTGAATGCCGGCAGCTAATGAGGGTTTTAATGTGGATAAAAATGTAAATCAGTATTTGTATTATTTTTTTAAATGTCAATCATAGGGATTTACAGTTATTTAAGTTGTTTACCTGCTTTCTTTTGAGCTAAGGAATTTAGGTCAACAGGAATATTTGCTTAAGCTTGCAAAATAAAGGTCTGCTGAAACACTTCTTGAGGACTTTTCAGCAAAATTCTGAGCAAAAAAAAAAATATAGCTGCTGAGACTTAAAACCTGGAACTGAGCAAAGCTGTGACACTGGCGAGATAATGCCATGGTAAACATTTTCCTCCACCTCCATGTTTATAACTGCTTGGTGAGTTTCTTTCTTCTTGTTTGAATGTGACAGAAATTGCAAGGTAACATAAATATAAGGGCAGCTCCAGGGCTTTCTCTAAGCACTCAACTTTACTTCACTCGTGTTGTGAAAGCTTTGCCTGCTGCGGGAGACAGGCTATATGTAGGATGTCTTCTTTACAGTGGTTTATCTCCTTTATAGTGGTGAATCCACTTCTGGGTTAACAAGACACCTCCTTTGGCCATCAAAAGTAATGGCCAACTAATCTCGGACCGAAAAAACATTTCATTTTGCAATATCATATTTTTACAATCCCTTTCTGTGCGAGCGCTGCTGATTTGTATGCAATATGAGATTAAGTCAGGCTCTTACATTAAATTGGGAGTTTTCAGACCAGCTGGTGGTGGTGTTACCCATATGCCAAGACCCGGAGATAAACCCAATTTAGTTTTTGTTGAAAAATCTGAGTCAGCTCCTCAAACAGCACTCCCGCTGGCATTTTAAATAATGAGAGTCCGGATGACCATTTACTGTAGGTGTTATTTTCTCATACCATCCAGGAGAACCAAGAGCACCGGAAATAAGCACTACTACTATGATTTGAAGACGTTTTTTTTTTTAATCTGAAAATACATCTACCTCACAGATTTCTTTAAAAATAATGGACTGCCACCACAGATATGCTTTATGGTTCAAAGCTGAGAAATTAAAATCCCAGAGGTGTCAGTGGAGCCGAACGTATTTCACTGGCACTCTTCAAGGTTTCATGTGAAGTTTAAGAGGCAGCATCTGTTGTTGATTCAACGCACACCACATGGTATTGTGTTACCTGTCAGATAAAGAAGACACAAAGTCTTGACAAGTTGCACTCTTGACATGCTATTGCACACCTTCTAAAAGTACTTGTTACGTTTTCATTGCAAAGAGGTGAGTGCGCTTCAGACAGGCTGTTTGGTTACAGCTATCATCCGGAAAAAACACACAAGGCTGCTCATATTTTACTACGAGCCATTGTAAGGAAGATCATCTCTAGAGTAAACTGTAAACTATCTCCAAGAAAACAAATACAAATAATGATTTGAGATTTCAGAACACCACTAAGGACCAAAGAGAGAGAGAGAGAGAAAGAGAGAGAAAGAGATTCCAATGCATACTTAAGGCAAACCTTTTTTATCTCACCACCACCGTCACCAATATAATACACACACATCCCTTTTGAGCTAAAAATAACACTGAATGAATACCTTTTTTGAGAATTCCCATTGCTTGTCATAATAGTCATTGTTTCTGACTGACATGCACCTGTTGTGTCAGATGTGTAAAAGGGTATGCCCCCATACCCTCACACATTTCACCTTTCATCTCACGAACCTGCCAACCCAACTGTAAATCAACGAGGGAAATAAAACCTGACGCCTACACGAACAGCGTGGAACCAGACATTATTTCTACTGCTGGCCACTGCGCTGTCAACATAGACTGTATATGGATCCATTGGTTCGTGGACTACAGTCTTGAAGCCTCTAATTGGGCATTTTGGCAGTCTCCATCATGGTTTTTGGCTGTTGACATATTGGCTTACTAAATGAACATCATGCTGTATGAAGGGAACTTGAAACTAGCAATTGAGACCATAAACTCATGTAACGATGTGTACTGAGATAATACATCAAGTGAGAAGTAGGGTCATTTTCTCAGATATGCAATCAGACTTATTTTTGCAACCCAAGCAGTCGCCCCCTGCTGGCCATTAGAAAGAAAGCAATTGGCTTTACTTTACTCCAGATGCGGAGGTTTCTGCCGGGAAAGCACGCCATGGTGAATTGTAATTTCATCACTAAACACGTATTACAACACATCCCTTTGGGTTTCTATGATCATTTGAAAACCTATGACAATTTTGTTTCATTGCTTTAAAGTTATACGTGAGACTTGGATACAAATTTTTGCAGCACAGCCGATGTGGCCTTCTCTTTGGCCACACAATTGACTTCTCTTTTCAAGCCCAGTATAATCCATTCAAACATGTTACTTAAAATAATCACTGAGGCTTTAACTGATTTCATGTTACTTTATACGTAACTGAAAATATTCAAAATGAACATACAGTAAACTGTCAGCATTGCTACTGTGACTTAAGAGTTATGCAGATAGTCAAACTTTGCATAATTCGAGACACTAACGCATCTTACTGAGCTTGTTTTGTAAGTAAACGTGTACTTTAAAATCGCACAGACAGCATGTCAGGTGAAGCTTTTCCAATGTCTTTCAGTGACCTCAACACACTCCTACAGCACTTACTCACTGAGCTGTGCTGAATCTCAGCTTTACTTACTCTACCCGTCTGTGCTATAAGGAAAATAAATATATACACATCTAATTTCAAGATGCTTTTTCTTCAGTTTTAAATTCAACAGGGCCTTAGAATCTAGCTACATAGATCCGTATCTGTCTTGCATGTGATTCAATCATCCTACAGCATGAAATGCACTAATTCCAATATACTGTTACATGCTTCTCCGTGCTTTCCTGACATAGCTGGGCCGGCTGTGTGTGCTTTTAGAGCATGTCAGTGTGCAGCCGCTGGCTAGCTCGTGGCCGTCCCTCTGCACTGCTTTCACACAGCAGATCACGCCTCGTCCTGACGTTGTCGTGAGAGTGCAGCACTTACCCTCCGGTTCCCCGTCAGGTAAGCACTGTTAGCTCTGTCAGCATTATTGCCGTAATTTCAGCTGTTAGCACCATTAGCTGCGAGATGTCATCGCCATTTTGAAAGCCACTGAGGGGCAATCGAAATGCTCTCAATCTCGTATAAAGCACATTTAAGTTACTATTTGATCGCATCTGTCAGACAACGTCGTGAGGCAATCTTTAATGGCTAAGGTTTATCAGCACCCTCTATAATAAAAAGAAAGGGGATAGTGCCATTTAGACATCAATTTAATTCAACACAGCACAGGGTATATAGGGTATAAGTGACTTCTTTAGAATGTGAACGCAATTACATTAGAAAGTCTCCTAATTTAGAAATGCCCAAGTAGTACCTGTAAGCCTGCACAGCCTGCAGTTCCTCTTAAGCTGCACATGGCAGTTTATTGTGATGACAGCAATTAAATACCCAGTGATTCTGTGTGCCAGCGGTATTATGACTTATCCTACTGCATGCCCTGCTTTCTAGAGCTGGATGGAAACAAGGTTTTAGGAAAAGCAGCTGAAAGCAGCACACAGAAAGCAGCCCATCCTCCAGGGACCAGCCATGAAACAGAGGATAAACCATACAAGTAGTTAACATGACACAGGAGGACCTAAGGGGGGGCTGACATAAGACACAATATTTTCACAAGCTTAAAACAGACCATGAATAGAGGCACTGTCCTCGCTGGTGGATTTAATACTCAAGTGGGGATGTGTATTTGTGACCACACAGTACATAACTGGACTGACTAGGTTTCACACTGTACACAGGGGACATCTAACAATGGCCCAAATTAGAAGCAGTGTGCTACGTGTGTCAGATTTGTGCCTCATCAGCGTTCTCTCAATCTCTCCCTGTGGCTTCCCTTCTGCCACTAAGCTGGTTGTTTGGTGTGGTGTTGTAAAAACCTGTGGGTTTCAGATGAAGCCACATAAGGTGCACTAAAAACGCCAGCATCAAGTGTGTATTAGGGGTATAAAAGAGGTTTAATAGTCAACATTTCACTACTCAAACAATTACCAAGTGAAGTCATTCGACTAGATTATATCAAATTTGTAGCACATACATGTACGTGCAATTAATAAATGGCATTTGTATTGACAGAATACCAAATACCAAGACCTTTTAATATAGTTTTTCTACATAAGTAGGTCAACGACACCTAGTCTATAAGTCCAAGGCTTGTGCAAGACTTGATGGCTGCAAAAAATGTCCTGTTTTGAAACCACCCACAGTGGGGATTTTCTAATTGAATCAAATGTTCAAGCTGAAATTACATTTGGTGTGTGTATGTCAAGTATGTGTGCAATGAAAAGCCAGCTGCTATGTGAAAATGACACTTACCTTAGGAGATGAAAAAATCAAACTCGACATTCTATAATGGAGAATGTTTTCATGTGTGTGTGTGTGTGTGTGTGTGTGTGTGTGTGTGTGTGTGTGTGAGAGAGAGAATGTTATTCATGTATTTATCATCCCAGCTTTGACTTCAAGTAGCAGAATATCTGACATGACAGATCCTGTTAAAACAGCATACAGTAAAGCCTCACACGGTGCGCCCACAGGGCAGTTTGTAGACTTACCTGTTCAGATGGTGCTTCATAAGTATATGATAAGCGATAGCATGACATCATATTTTCAAATCCGTATATTATTTGTGAAACTAAAAGCAATAACAGTAAATGTCAAAGCAAAAACAAGAGCAAGCTAAATCAAGGTATTCCAGATTTCCAATGAAAGCACCCGAAGGTCGTAGTGTTGATCACTACCACCCACACACACACAATGACTTGCTAAATTTGGTTTTACTTCAGAAACTAACTTGGAAGAATCAAAGGTTTACCTGGAATGCTCAGTAGGGACCTTAGTAGCCAAACTTCCCCTCTCTGCCCTAAGGAGGAGAGTCAAATGGCAAAGATCAGAAGTCCACTTACCCCACAGGGAGAAGAGGTGAGGATCACAGCCAGGTTGGGAGGCCCACAACACTATGATCAAGCCTCACCCAGCAACCCCAAAACCCCGTTATTTGAACAAAAAGAGTGTAGTTACCCCTGGATGGTGGTGGTGGTGGTGTACTGGAACTAGGACAGCAACGATTGTGTTCATATGCCCACGTGAGTCTCATTTATGATTCCCATGCATCAAGCAGAAACGAAACAAGGTGACAAAGCTTGAATGTGTGAATGCAAAGGGAAATCGGCACCTACCTTGTAAAGCTTTCATTAATAGTAAGAAAGCATTTTTTTTTGAAAAGGCCAATGACTTTATATACTGCATTTAGCACTGAGTATATAATGCCACAAACACTGCTGTCATAGTTTCATGAGTTCAGAGGATTAAAAGGGCAATACCTTTACTTTTACCTATGAGATTTGATGAAATGTTCCATGAAGAAAGCAGATTCCAGACAAAAAGGGAGAACAAAAGGGAGAGGGGACACCAATAAGTGTCGTGGTCAAGTCGGGAAAAAAAGGACAGACGGCAGGAGAACGAAGCTGGATGGCGACACATTTGTGCAAATCAAAGAGGAAAGAAAAAGAAAGGAAAGTGGGAGAGAGAAGGACAACACTTCACATCCCTGCTCTGCTGCATGATAAGGATATGCAGCAGGCACACAAATGGATGGATGAAGATAGAACGGACTGATCGTCCGTGAATGACAGATGAGGATTAGCTCAAAAGTTCCGTTGGCTATTTTTCCACCACCATGCATTATATTCTAATAACGTTAATGTAAATGCCCCTTTTTCTCTAACCACATCATCATAAAACATCAGAATCCTACAGTGCATGTGAATAATTAAAAGGAAAGGAAATATGGAGAGAAACGACACGGCAACCCAGCAGAGTGGGGAGTAGAAAGCCAAATGAGCTTGAAAAAAGGGCCATACGGAGAGAGAGACAGAAAAAAAACTCACTGGGAGAATAAAAACCAACTAGGTCATTCAAAATAAGTGACATGGCAGCCCATATATGAAGCTTCAAGCCGAGTATCGCACAAGAGTTATGCACACACACGCACACACACAACCAACCACACACACACACACACGTCTGAGCACAATGGGAGCAGGAGGGACAATGGAGGAATGATGGGAATAAAGGAACAGAGCTCATACCTTGGTCGCCCATCATCAGGTGTGCCAGACCTTAAAGGAAAACAAGAGCACAGTCAGCAGAGAACAAGGGATCATGGGAAGCTGTGTGACACACACACACACAGGCATCTCTTTCAGAGCAGATGTCTGTGTTACTTGAGGAGTGTTGGGATAGGGAAGAGTGGGACGGAGAGAAGGGGGGAGGGGGTGCACAGACAGGGCGAGCGCGATGAGCATTTAGTCAACCGAAGCAGGTTGCGATGCATCATCAGCCACTTACGAGTCATCATTCTGAAATCTGATTGATCTGATTGGACATCGCTTGGTCACTGTGCCATTTTCAGTAGCACGTAGTACAAATATTTCACCTACAATTAACAAGCGATCAATGTCTCTAACATTTGAATGCAGCACAGTTAACTAATTTAACCTGTCGAAGGCATACTTGGGTCATTTGATTTGGCTGATTGGACATCGCTTGGTCACTGTGCCATTTTCAGTAGCACGTAGTACAAATTGTTTAAATTAACAAATAATGTCTCTAACATTTGAATGGCACAGTTAACTAATTTAACCGTGAACAACAGGGTCTTTGTTTGGCTGGTGGAACCGTTTCCTCTCCAGAGTTCTTCTGGCATTCAGGTGACATGCCATAATGTTGCAATTTAACTCCAACATTTCCAACAACACTTGAAAGGCCTTTGCTATTGTTGAATCGCCCGCTAAAGCAGCTTGGCAAATGCATGTTGTTCTAGGAAGGGGCTTTATATTAGCTGCCAACAGCAGTAATTCCAGTGCTTTCCTTCAGCGAGCTTTTCTGCCTGCTATACAGAGCACATTGTCATTACCCTGCTGTTTGAAAATATGGGTGATCTCGAACTAACAACGATTCCAGATGGAATCCTCCTTCAATTTTGCTTATAAAGAAGAATATAGAGTGAAATTCTCTATATAAGTGGTTAATGTCTCTGTCACCTTTCAAGACAATATACTTACAAGACACTTCTCATAATCAACAAAATAAAAACTGCATATATTTTAAATTGACAGAGAAACCTTTCTGATCAGAGCAGCTTATAAAGGCACTTACCACGAAACAACGCCAAACCTTTTTAAATTAATTTATTAATACCGATTTAAGTCTATATTGGTGTGTTTTTAATACCTTTGATTAGTGGTATAATTATATAAATAATTTATGTTGAGCGAAGCCTGATGTGGGTCTCTGAGTCCAAATCCCTGCTCTTTGTTTTTGCTTGTTTTCTTTTTATTTAATTGAGGCAATCAAACAGAGCCCTGAATTACACCTGGGATAAAAACAGGTGAAGGGAAGAATTCATATTTAACCAGTTGATAGCCAGGAGTATTTCAAGTCTACTACCAAGAAGTTAGTAAACCTCCTTCAAATATTAATTTAGGTATTTGTTTAATCATATACATAACATAATGAATAGCAGTAAGGTGTAAAAATAAAAACAAACAAAACCCAATGAAAATCCGATGAATGAGACTTACCACTCCAGCAATATAATTTCCAGTAAAATAATATTTGCTTACAATATAGCAAGAATGGTAAACCAATGGTTAAAATACCCACCTTCAGTATAGTTGTCTTCTGGAAGCACGGACAGGCAAAGAGAAAGAGAGGAAGACATTCATTAAGCAGCATGCAGACTAGTACTGGCCGTTGCATGTCGTAACCATGCAAGGCATTTAACATCACATGCAAGTGAACAATTAAAACTCCTGCAGAGGAAACACCGATCTATGCATAGGCCTTTCATTTTGTCGCCCACCCTTTGTTGCTCATATGCTGACCTGGGATACAGGACAGAGCTTTAACTGAATGAGCGCCTCTGAATATTTGATATAACCTTGAAGAACTAAACTCTTTGTTGGCAGCAGATAAAAAAAACTGGCATCGCTGCTAAAAGATTGAAGAACCAGTATTGATCACGAGGCGTAAGGGGATAAACATCTAGAGGCACGAGGCCTAGTTCATCCTGTTGCGTAAGGCTCGTTAAATTGTTTATTTCTTTTACTTTTTTCTTTTTTTAACATGATGGACTGTAACTTTTGGTAACAACAACAATTTAATTCAACAGACTCAATGGAGTCTGTGTGCAGTGTTTTGTTGGGTTGGTTTCATAAATGAAAAGCTGCTCCACACCACATGTGATGAAATGCAGTGCAAGAGAAAAGCACCCAAATAAATAGACTTGGCTGTGGAATAGCAATGCTTTTAAGGTTTCAGATTGGGCGGTGGGGTCTCGTGACTGGAACTCTATTCGGTTGATTTGGTCGCCGTACTGAAAGCAATGACCAGTGTGCACAAATTGGCAATGCAAAAAGGAGATTGCCTCCCCAAATGAAATTGCCCTAACATTGATTTTGGCAACCAAAGTGAGGTGTGAGGAGGTGAGAGAACCGCCGTGTAAAATCTGTCACTCCAATAAAGGAGTGCAAGAGAAGAATTACACACTGGTAAAGTAATAGCAAACAGGTGAGGTGATCATGCTACCAGTGAGAGGAAAAATAAATAGGCTTTGAGGAAAAACATGCAAAGCTAGTGAAATGAGAGCGTGTCAGGGCACAACTGCCTACAAAAAGAACAAAAAAAAAAGTCATTCAGCAGTTCTATTTGCCGTTGAGTGCTTCTGATTTGCCAGGAGACTGATTCCATATTTATCATCAAATATATCAAATATTATAAATCAGAACAGTAGAAATGCATGAAATGGTATCAAATTAACATTTGCTGATACTTGTTATGATTTCTCAATATGCAATCTTGAGCTGAAATCATGAAGACAGTAGCATGCAATGTCTAATAAATATTTGTACAACAACAAAAAAGGATCCTTTTATCTTATCAATTCAATTACTGTTACCATGCAACTAATTGGGCAAAAAAAGCAAAGCCCAATTTGCTCTACAAAACATACTCCTACCTCTGTAAAAGGGTTTCTTGCCCAGACTCAATCGGATTTTTTTGACCCAAAACTTACCATGACCACTGGTTCCCCTTCCAAAATCACAGATCATGCACAAGAAACAATCCAAATCATTTTGTGAACAAATTACAATGAAACCATTTCTCTTGACATAGCAAATTCTGTTCAATTCCGTGTAAAATTTGGTTTTGCATACATTTTGCAATAGCTGTCACAGAATGTGAAGAAGGCCTACTATGGCATTTAAAGTACTGCCTCATTTATCCACACCCCTGTAGAATGGGATGGGCTTTGTATGCACTCTTTTTTTTTTTTTTTAATTAAAAGTGAGATGTGCACAGAAACTCATGTAAATTTATCCTAGCTAAAATGTGTGCAGCTATATGCATCATGAGGATCATATTTCATGATTTCAGTTTGGACATCTACAGCATATAAATGAGATTGTGTTGTGTGAAAGAAACTCAAATAGGTGCACTTTGTTCACAAAAAGTAAGCTTGATGATGAAAAGCACACTGCTGAAAATGCATTCTGACGAGGCAAGCATGAAGCTGGCAGTTGCAAAGAGGCCACATGAGAAGTGAAAAAGCAAAAGAATCACAACCGTTTGCTGATGTCAAGTCTCCAAAGACCGACGCTGACATTTGCCACGAGACCGTAAGTATAATTCTTCCCACTGCATTTTTATTCCAAGAGTGGTCTGTTTATCTTAATATTTTATGTTTGTTATTATAAGGTGATGATGCAATTAATATTGATTTATAGGGATTCCCTTCCTCTTATTATCGGTTATCAAAACCAAATTAAAATCAGATTTAGAGGTATTCATTTATCCTAATTACAGCAGCATGCAGTATAGTATCCTTACATGAGATCTGATCCGAGCACGTTCTCCACACACACGATAAATGCTGACGGGAGAAACAGCATGTTTCTAATTGTGATACTGTATTTAAGAAAACAATGTCAAAATAGGATTTGTTGTTGTGTCCAGTGTTCTGAAGAGAAGAAGCTTTCCCTCTGACAGCAGTGTCACCTGACATGGGCCATTAAAACAAGCCTCCTATCACACACACACACACACACACACACACAAACACACACACACACACACAGACTTTCTTTCACAAATGTACCCAGCTGGTTGCATCCTAATCCAGAGACGTAAATCCATTTAATCCCCTTGACAAAGTGATCCCAGTGCTATTGTGCTGGTAACACTACACCAAAATGCACTCAACTGTCTATCAGACGATCTGCATCTCTGATGGTCTTGTGCTGTTGATCATGCACATGGTGTTTAGCTCATGGAAAGTAATTACATTACTATTCAAGTCGATGCCAAACCAAATCAAGCATCCGGTATATGACAGCAGACAAGAAAAATACATATCAAGGGTGGTAAATATATCTATGAATCGATTCTATTTGTCTATTTGCCTCCTGCAGACATGATTCTGACACCTCAACACAACATCGACACTGACTGTTGACTGTTAGCTCGAAACTGTGACAGCCGATGAACGTCAAAGTGACAGTTCGTAGAAAGCTACAATCCACTGTGACTCCAACACATTTCTCAATCCAACTCGTCACATTCCGATGTTTCGTCAGACCCATTGGGGTCACTTTCTAACGCACTGGATAGCCAATCACAGTAAACATGTGGTTAAAGTTGTTAATTCAAACAAAAACACTTAAGTTAAAGCAACAAAACAACATGGTTGGGTTTAAAATAGCTATGTAAACGAATTAAAACGATGTCACATGTATGGACAAACATCTAACCCAATTTAACTCAACAACACTTTGGGACGCAAACACCGGTCTCCTGGTTGAATGTCCTGTATTTGTTTGGCCCACCCACCATGTGTGTGTTTTTTTTTTATTTGTCATAACACTCGCAGAGCATTTTCTCTGAACGTTTAATAATATCGCAGATGGGTTTACATTGTATTTACTTGAAAGGCTGGTGCATCTCATTCAAATGCAAAGGGTCACTCGTGCGTCGGTATCAGATGCCGAAGGCGTGACAAAGCGTCAGGATTTGACACCCTGGGAATGAGAACGGGCTGATTATATTGTACAAAGCTACCATCAGGGAGCTCGACACAATATCATTAAAACATCTATGTCTATACTGCAGTGTCTGTGAATGCAGCGGGCTGATGAGATGTGGCAAGAACATGGGAGACGCTACATTTTGCATAAAGGAACGTGTGTCACATTCACTACACACAACATCCAGCATTAGAAATAATTCTGCTTTTTCTCCGCCATTTGACAAGAACATGCTGTTTGCCCGAATCAACCTTTGTCATCCCCCCTTAATGTCATCTGCATTGCAGCGTTAAAGGTTCGGTGGAGCTCGTTGCCTCTATGATTGCCTTGTCTCAGCTGGTTCTACAGAATAATCTCAGAATACAAGAGGTATTTACTTCAACCTCTTAACAAGTGCTCCAAAAATCCAATGGTCACTGCCCTTGAACTTTTTTTTAAAATTATATTCTTGATTCTGATGTCTTCTGAAAGGAAACTCTTTGGAGTTAATTATCAAAAAAAAGTCAAAATATACATGTGTAAGTGATACTGAGCCAAATTTACGGAAGCACACATGCCTATTTTTCTTGGCAAGAAAGTAAGAAGCTTGATCTTGAAAGGGTTTTCACTGATATAATGATGAAGCTTTGTGCCGTCTAATCATGTATATTCTCTTTAGTACGTTTATTAAGGACTAAACTGCATGTGTAATCATAGCCAATTTTCAATAATAACTTTAAATTAAAATAATATTTCTGCAGACTCTTCTAGAGAGCCTAATTGTGTGTGTGTGCATGTGTTTGTGTGTGTGTGTGTGTGTGTGTGTGTGTGTGTGTGTGTGTGTAATGCAGTAGCTCTTAAACAAATGGCCTCATTCTCTCCTAGAAAGTTGTGTATTTAAAAAAATCTGAAAGTCAGACTCTACCTTAAATTTTTTAAAAGAACTGTTACACCAAAAACTGCCTGCGTGTTCATTCGGGGAAACATTATTTATTCTCTCTCGCAGCATTATAGTTATTTAGAAGACTGGTTGGACAGGAGGTGAGAGATTAACTTTAATAGGGGCATGTTGTATAATATGTAAAATGTAATAACAGTGAATGAAGTTATATGTTAAATGATGATCATGAATTATTAAGCGACTGACACTTCCTAATGCAAGCAGTTCAATCCCATCTTAAATAGCCTCAAACTGAAGCAGTTTATCATGCCAGCGTTGCTTTGAAAAAGTAGGTCAGCTACTACCATGTTTTATTTTGAAACAGCTGAAAATCTAATTGCAAAAACACTTGCGTAGTGTCTTTGGATATCCCTTTAAAGGTGTTGCAGCAGAGAAATGTACAAGAAACTGCTTGAAAATGTTTAAGTGGCAGCATGCTATGTCACCCCCCCCCGCCGAGTCCCCCACACATGATCTCATTTCCAAATCCATACACTATATTTATTAGATAACACCTGGTGTCACTGCTGTTTGTGATTGTGGTTTTTAAATTACGTTCTTATTCCACATTTGTCAGTTGTGTCTAAATGGAGAATACAACCGTGGCAAGCAGACAGGCACACACACACATACACACACTCACACAGTTGGAAACTGGTATTAGGATGCAGTAAATCCCTCACTACTGTTGTGAAGCTAATTTCTGATTCACGATTGACAAATGCATCTAAATCGACATGCATTTTTTCTGGGATCCTCCTCATTATCCTATACTCATCAGATACTGCTGCAGTTCCAATAATGCAACTCAATAGTGTCTTTAGATGATGTCATGGTTACCCCCCTAAATACCCCCCATACACAAACACTTTTCTGTAGTGTTATTAATCGGGGGGTACAAATGTCACTACCATACATGCAATAAAAAAGAGAACAGGAGGCATTGAATCCATTGCCAACCCATTAGACAGTTGTAAATTTGAAAAAATCATAGCAGGAAGTCTGCTCTAAAATCCTTTGTCACAGTGGCGCTTTAAGGGAAACTGTAAAGGGACAAATGCCTCATAGCAAAGGTCAGAGCTACCAGAGGATCGATTTGTTGTTAAATTACAAATTTGACCAAATCAAGAGTAATGAGAAGAAGTGGGGTCTCATTTCTTAGTACCACAGACTAAACCTAATGCATCTATCTCACAGGGGAGTGTTAGTGGCATTACACAGCATACCCTCTCCCTCATTATCCTCCTCAAGCAACAGTAAAGAGTGCAGAGAGAGAGGAAATGGGCAGAGTGACCAGCCACTCAGATGGAAATTGATAGCTCCCACAGCAGCACGATTTCTACACTCACCAGCTGAGTCGGTCAACAGTGCAATCTTCACCTTTTTTGTGAGGTCATCCCAGTGACACTGTAGCTCTTAAAAATGGGACAGTGTCTCGTAACTTGGGTAGGGTTTCATATTTTGGCAGAATGTCAACTGGTGTACAAAGACTTTGTCATTTCAGCGTAATAAGTTAGTATTTTCTAGTACTTAGCAGATACTTCTCTACATGAAAACTGATTACAAACTTAATCAAATGATAGATGGACATTTGGGGAAAGATGCTTATTTGCTTTATGGCGGTAAAAAGATCGCTCTTGTGTCTCTCCATTCAATAAGGCTGCAGCTAACTAACAGTAAGCTTAACACTAGAAACCGTCAGAAACACCTCGCTGACTGTCTAAAAAAACTAAAATGTGTGTGGTAGGCAGATATTGTTACCTTTGGATGGAGCCAAGCTAGTGGTTTCCAGTGCTACGCTACGCTACACTATGCTGACTGACTGCTGGCTTCATATTGAACACACATATGTGGGATTGGTCACAAATTTATCATTTTCTCTGCCAAAAAGATCATAAGAGCATTTTGCAAAACGAAACTACTACCACCGAGATGCTAAATTCTGAATTCAGGTAGTCACAGCTAACAGTGGTCACAGCTAACGGTGGTCACAGCTAACAGTGGTCACAGCTAACGGTTGTAACAGCTAACGGTTGTCACAGCTAATGGTTGTCACAGCTAACAGTGGTCACAGCTAACAGTGGTCACAGCTAACAGTGGTCACAGCTAACGGTGGCCACAGCTAATGGTGGTCACAGCTAACAGTGGTCACACCTAACGGTGGTCACAGCTAATGGTGGTCACAGCTAACAGTGGTCACACCTAACGGTGGTCACAGCTAATGGTGGTCACAGCTAACAGTGGACACAGCTAACAGTGGTCACAGCTAATGGTGGTCACAGCTAACAGTGGCCACAGCTAATGGTGGTCACAGCACTAACAGAGCATAGCAACATAGCTGACAGAGCTAACAGTACTTACCCGGAGGCTACACTGCCATGACGATGCCATTAGTCAGGAAGGTGTAACTGCAGTGCATAGTGGCAGCTGTGAGCTAGCCAGTGGGGTAGGCCCACACTCACATGTACTAGCATGCTCTAAATGGCACACACGGCTATGTTGATGCTCTGAATGTCATGTAGAGCAGTTGTTCCCAAAGACTGGGTTGGGACACAGTTGGTCCCAGGGGATTTTAATAAGCATTTATATCTGCAGTACACCTTTGAGTCACACAAGAGAGTCTGAATGTTATTATTAATGTATTCATAAGTGTTCATTGTTCATAATATTGTTAAAATAATTATAATTGCAGCCTACTTATAACACTGAATCGATAAAATTGCGATAGAAATGTTTGTCTAAGCACATTTCTTTGACATATTCTTTCTTCATTTTTAGAATGGAAACACTGGTGGAAACAGACTTGATAAAATATATATTTTTAAATATTACTAACTTAATATACTCACACAGTGTTTGCGTTTGATTTAATTAATCTTATTACGCAGCTAAGACAAGGTTCTCAGGACAGATGGCTCGTGGACAATGTAGTCCAATCCCGACATTTCTCAAGGGACTGCCCAAACACAGAGGATTGTGGGAGCAGATGTGCTGAAGACCTTGCCATTCTTTCACATCTTGTGGGTCGGAATGATCCAACAGGATAATCAGAGCAGCTTATACAGTAGTTTTTAATAACCTTTATCCCAGGATTGAAAATATCTAGGATAGTATTACAGATGTGGAGTAAATCTTTGTGCGATGCAGTGTCTGTTAAACTCTTGACTATAAGGCCTGGCAGGGAAACTAAGATGTCGACTAAGAATCAGTGTAAACTTCATTTGTAAGTATGGGCTCAGCTTATTTGTAACTTATTGTAGCAGAAATCACAGCTTTGTGTTGAAGCAAGCACCTTTTCTAGCTAAATACGCTCAGCAGTTGCTTAAGGAAACTCTAGTTGTGTCTCTCACTGTTGACGTGTGACAAATCCCTATCTGAGAGCAGCTCTTCAGCGAAAGAAGGGAAGAAAAAAACGTATTAATAAAACACACCGAGCATTAAATGCAGCTAAGCTCTAAGTACTGTGAACAGTGATCCCCTTCCCATTATAAATGACAAAAGATACAGATTCTTAAAAAAAGAAAAAGAAATGTCCTTTGTGAAAATGCTAGCAATGGTTTCTGAATCTGATCAACAACAAAAAAAATCTACATTAAGGGTAAAGAAATATGTACTGCAAGAGAGAGCACTCTAAAATAACCTACACTACTGCAATAGTCAAGTTGGGTTTATTTGTGCTCTTCCAGTCACAAAGGGCTTCAAAGTCACATAAGATGTTCCTGAAAAGTGATTTGTCTTCGCTCCACCATTAGCGCGACAGCTTTCAAATTATGGCGGTGCACTTTCGACTGGTTTTAAGTATTTCAGACGACTCTCATGAAGGATGACACCAAACCAGCGGCATCAAAGGCAACTTATGTTCAAAGTGAAAATGTCGTCTACAGCCGTGAATTTAAAGAGGCACATTTTCGCCTGTATGCAGCTTTTATTCTGTATCTCTGTATTATAGGGGAGATCAGACCGTTCAGATTGCATAAAACATTCGGCAATTATTCATAGCGAGAGACGTTTCCGTACAAAACACAGGCATGAATAAGGACGTCATATATGATAAACAAACAAGAATAATGGATTCAAAAGCGCAATTCTGCCCGATGCAGACGTGCATACAGGACATCACTTCGTGGCAGTGGTTAAGAGATAACAGGATTCGATCAATGAATTATGCATCTGAAGATATTCTCTAAACTCCACCTGCCAGCAAACATGCTTCAATAAGATAGCACACTCAATAGCCCAGTTTAAAACAAGCGTGTGTGCGCGTGGCTGCAGGGACGTGTTTATTTGTGCTGGGGGATGAATCCCACTAAAGGAGGAGTTTGGTGTCAAAGAATTTCACAAACACCCTTTGACAGTCAGGAGCGGTTGTATTTAAACAGGCAAAAATCCTCCGGGAAAATCCCTCTAATCTTTTGATCCCAATATCTGTCTTTGGACTCAGAGACAGCAGTATACTATTAATCTGCTTTTGTCTGGGTGAGGCTGCAGGAGGCTTCTAGGCAGAATGACACTTCCGGAGAGACAGTGAGACCACATGGTTTTGTGCTATGATGACAGACATGCCTGAAAAGGGAGCGCTCGTTCTAAGTAAGAATTTGTCTTAAAGCCAGGTGGTCAAAAAATGATATGTCATTCACATAAAGCCATAAATCGCCTAAAAAACATGCCAAATATCACACACACATTCACACACACACACACACACACACACACACACACACACACACACACACACACACACACACAGTCAGTTATGCTTACACCGACGAACACCCCTCCCTATTGGCTTGCACATTGTTGCCTGCTGCTTGTGTCAATGTATTTGCCTAAATTGTTGATTAGTTTATATTTATTATGTTATGTCCGTTGGTTATGGTCCTGAGAAACCATATAGATGGAATGACAGTCATATCTGACCCACAGAGGTGTGCAAGAATCACTGCTCTTGTATGTAAGTTGGCCCAAAGTCCAAAATTATAAAATGCATCCTGTGGCCACAAGATATATTTCCAACTGTTGTAATCTTTAAAACACATTGATTTAACTTTTATAGTTGTTAAATAGACCATTAATTTGTTTTCCCCCCAGCCACTTAGGTTGAATTTTCCTTCAGGATACAACTTGGAACAAAATAGCCTAAATGCAATATTAAAGCTGCTGTAATCAATAATGTATTCAAGAAAACTGCATCAAATTTCCCTTAGGAGTTGGTGGAGACCAAAATTGAGCTACCATAAAAGGGGAGTTAATACTAGGCTGATGTTTTAGTCAGAGACATGACTCCAGAAGAATGGGAATTGGACCTCCTCCTCCTCCTCCTCCATATACCAAGTGGTGTTATGGCAGGTGGTAAGTCACTGGTGTGACAGATAATGTAAAACACCAACTCAAATGTAATGAAAGGGTTTTCAAAGTCGTCACGTTTCAAATTCTACTGGCAGGACATTTTACTCGGTAATCCCATTGCCACGGATTAAAAATCAATTTGTGTAAAACAGACCCAGTGAGGGAACCAGTGTCATCAAAAACATTAAAAGGGACCAAAACCCATCATAAAAATGCTTTTACATATGTACATGTAAATGTGTAACTAAAAATTAACTTTAGTAAAACTTTACCAATAAGCGTAACCACACTAGCTGATGCTTATGATCCAAATGTGAAAAATAGGTGTGATATATTTTCCTTTACTGTAGGCTACAGTCGTACTTGGTCCCCTGTCATCATGCATTAGCAGCTTTATCAAGAGGTTTAAGTCTTCTGACTGACAGTCCTTCAATGAGGAACATCAGTTTGGAAAAACCTCTAACTTAATCTTTACAAGGCCTTAAAAGCTATGCCCTCACTAAAGTGCAAAGCAATCACAGTTATTTTCACCATGCAGTCAATGTGAGTTATCCTTTAAATAACATAATGCACGAAATGAAAAATAAAATGCTGTACACTCTTTAGATCTGCCCTACTTTTTTAACTTGGGCTGATTTATGTTTAGCTAATGTAGGATGAAATAAACATCGTTCCATTTTATCAGGACAAAATAATTTATCTAATGAGAAAAGGGAGGACAGATTCTGGGAACTTACTGGCCATAGAACAGTGCATTTAAATAATTGTTTTACCGATCAAAGGGATTTATGTGTGCGTGTGTGAGGTCGAGCAATGTGTAAGCTTGCGGTTGGATGGTGGGGGACTTGACAGGTCTGGTGGCAAATCCTGTGATCCTTCCATCTGATCAAAGCGATACGACAGCTTTTAAATGATTTAATGGAAAGGTAAATGTCAAACTCCAATGTACTTTGGAGGTTAATCAATGTATGGCCATTAGGTAAACGTATGAGAAGACATACCTGTATTACTACTTCTAGATTGTTCATGGTTAGATTTGATTTCTACTGATGAATACAGATTCTGACTGGGATGAGATTATTGATTTAGGCTGGAACAATAGCTAATCGTTAATTTAAATGATTGCTCTGTTCAAATTCCCCATGCTCAGACATTTGTCGTAGAAGTTGTTGTTGCTTGCCTCCCCCATTCAGCTCAGGATGAGCAACCGGCGGTACCACATTACCTTGAGGTGGGGAAATAAAATATCTGAACTTGCTAGAATAATGTATTAGCTGGCAAAGTTGGGTGGATTCTTTCATCCAAAGTGAGTTAAGGTACCATGAGTTCATACAATTTCAGCATGGATGGCTCCGATGGGAATTGAATCTCTTCGTCTTGCTATGTGGCAGAAATGAGCTATTAAGAGCTACCAGTCTTTCCTCATCGCAGGTAATATTACTGCGTTTTATATAGTCTGGTGTCTGAAATGTAAAATACAGTTGATGTAAAGAGTTCAGCATGAACTAACAGTCTAACAGTCGTTTAGCTCAAACAAATGACATGTCAAAAAATCTCATTGTTAACTCCAGTTCTTTTGTGCTATTTAGACTTGGAAGGCTAAAGAAAGGGCTTCGTGTGGTTTTCTTTTCTTTTTGCAGGCAGACAAACAGAGGGCTACGGTACATCAAGGTCAGACATTCATTTGTATTTGAATACATGTGGCTAGATTTAAATCTGCATGAATCCATATTTTTGTATTAACAACGGATCAAATGAACAAGCACGATGTGAGAGGGGCTGCTCGTGGTGACAAATCCACAGAGAACTGTAACCCAAGTAACGGAGCTTTATAGCACCTTTTCGGCTCACTGTTTTGGTTTTACAACCCACAGCTTTAACGGTGCAGTTCAGTCTGACCGCTTTCATCAACATCATTTCCAACTACACGGGTCAGCTGTTCTCAGCACTTTGATAAACAGCTTGTATGACACCTGCCCAACATCAAACAGCGACTAAGCATTTAGGAAACTAAAGAACTGGTTTCCCCCAAAGAGTTGGTGGAGACCAAAACAGAGCTACAAAAAGAGTGAATATTGTCATGAAATTCATTGGGCAATCCAACTTTAAATAAATGCTAATATCGCGTTGTGTTGACGTGTTCGCCATAACAACTGAATATGATAAATTTGTAGAAAAAAGTTATCAGTGTTGTTTTTTACTTTTTTTTCTATTACAGCTTTTTGTCAAGAAAACCTCCGCTATTGCCTAAACCTAAATTCTGGTGAAGAAAACATTAATTTTAAAGGACATATATGCAACAAGTGTATATATCATGGTAGTGAGACTTGATAACTTATCATTTGTCATATTCTTTTACCTAATTCTCTCAACTTTTCTTTTTAATACAAAAGAAAAATACAATTTAACAATTCTGTGGTTTAAGAATCCGTTGTGAATGTGACCTAGACTTTCCTTGGGATCTTTTTTAAGAATGATTGGTGAATGAGGCCCGCTGACTATCATGACGCGTCTCTACTGACATATTGCCAGTTTGTCTTTGAGGCTTCTGTTGTGTAATCTTTTGGATGTAATTACTTCAGTTCAGTAACCTCTAGTCCCTCTTCCATGCTTCGAGGTGTTTATTCAGGCAAGGTACATATAATAAGCGAGCAGATGTACAACTTTCATTAAAGACATTCAGGTTGCTGCTCTTTTTTTGAGTGGTTTTCTCACCCACCATTTTGGAGCTTGCAAAATGAGCGCACTTGGGAGACCTACTAAATCTGGGAAAAGTGACTCCTTTGTCACTGTCACTGCAGCACCTAAAATTAGGCTGAACTGTGCATTTTTCAGGGTTTCAAGTCGAAGTGTTTTGTGGTATTTTAGTTGGTAAAGCTGGTAGGGGATGCTTACTTTATCATGAATATGTTCGTTTGAGATTTATATACCATTTATTTATCCCATCAAACCTCAAGCCACTAAGATAGTGCATGAGACGACCAACTCCTCTATTATGTGTGAATATAGACACGCAACATGGAAAGAGATTAGACCATATTTTTAATTTGCGTTATCATAATGTAGCTTTCATCTTCACGAACTACAATGGCTCTGGTCCCCACTGTCATGGTATATTCATTACATTGACCTCTTTAAACAATAACTGCTCATCCTTAGTGCAGCGCAAAGGCAATATCTTTTACATCATTCATTCTAACACTGCAATAACATAACCAATTAGTTCTTTCACAGCCATAAAACTATTAACATCAGTAGCCACCCTGGTGTGAGAGTGATGATCTTTTCCCGCAATTTCTTGACTAACAGCACATACTAATTTTTTTTGTTCAAAGTATTATTTCATTTAGAGCCCCTCATAAAAATAGACCGGGACACTGAAGTATTAAACATTATAGGTCAACAGCTTGCTGATATTAAGTGTCACATCATTATTTTATCTTTTAGAACCAGTGTTGTTGTCATTCAAACAATATTCAAATAATTATTTTTGCAAATGTTTTTTATTTCGAGGTAATATAATTTTATATTTATATATTGTATCAAATGTTTGGAATTCTAAAGCTAATTTGCTTTGAACCAACTCTTCTCAGGCAAATCCTAGTAGGTTGGAAATGAGTTCAGTGAGAAGACAGAACACTGAGTTATACTTTATAATTTAATCTTTACACTTGAAAATGAATATGCTTAATTCCCAGAATGTGTGTTAAGGATATTTCATCAGATATGACTTTAACGTACAAAATTCTTTATTAAAACACAGTCGGCTATAATCGTCTGGATAATAACCCGTTGTTAAGTTATTAACATCCACAACAGATTGTTGATTGTGCAATTTGTTTTAAGAATCATCAGAAATGCATTGCATTTGTTTCCTAGAACATCACAGATTTCCTGAGAGGGAACTCTCATCAGGCTCATTGGCATATGGAAAAAGATGGCTGCCATAAAATTAATGACAGTGAACAACACTACCTTTTCTTCAGCTTAGAGCAAAGTAGGCCAAATAAGCTGTTGTGCAGTATAATACACTCCTAAATGCAGTGGTGAGACAAATAACTAAAGTGTAATCAACTAAATGTACCAATGTCAAAAACAAACCAAGTGACATGTTGGCATGAGAGAGGCTTCTCCAGGCAGTGTTTGCCCAATTACCTTAAAACAAAAACACTTTATGAGGTGGTGAAATGCAATTTTCAGTAATATCCACAATGGAATAAAGCATGTTGGTGCAATAAATAATGACACTATTATAGTAAAAGGCTTATGATTATAGAATGTACTCGAAAAAGAGCAAGAAAGAGAACAATAACAGTGTCTGGGTGGCATGTCCAAGCATATTTACTGCCACAGTTAATTTTTTATCTAAATTTATTCCGGGTGCTTTGATGCAATGCAGCCCTGCTATTTCTCACTGATGTGCAGTGGTTTAAATAAAGAAATACTTAATGTAGCCTAACGCTGAGAGCCTGTTAGTGAACTGCAGCAACAATCATTCATCCTGTCAGTGCATGGGGTTAGTAAAAGACCTGATATTCCCTCCCTGTATGAACACGGTCAAGAAAACATGAAGCCAGCAGAAAAATAAAACATAGCCTACACCGTGGACATTCTAATTAGTGGTATTTCACATTTGCCTCAATGACTAATGACAATCAGCTGGCCTAATGAGCTTATTGTTAATAAAAGATTATGTGCTTGGATAAAGATACACAAGCATTTCCAATGAAATGCAAATTGTGGCCTATATATTTTATACTACAAGAGTCCATTGAGGACTTGAAAAAACTGGATAAATACATTTTTTTTTAAATAACACACACACACACACACACACACACACACACACCCCCCTCACTGACACTGGGCCTGACCAACAAACGTGGTCCTCCCCAGCACAGCAGTGAACTGCCAACCTGTGGGAGGCTCTGTACCCAACGCCCTGAATGCTGATACACACTCATTACAAACAGGACTCAGAAATTAACGAGCTCCTGATATTATGATCAAAATATTTGGCCTCGACAGAGTGACACTAATCTCAAATATCTCAAAGAACCTCGTGTTCTCTTTTCGTATCAATTAGCCTTGTATCCAGCTCTTTTATCCTCCTGCATTACACAGCTGATTGTTTTATCTGCTGTGATTAATACTTCGGTTGGGGCCGAAGGAAGTCCATCATACAGCTAAAGTGTGTTTTTAGAAAATGATATGATAACGACAGATCATAATGTATCAAGTTTAAAGTGGCACTGTATTAAAAACCACAATGTTAGCAACTGATACAAGCCAGTTAAAATGTAAGTTTTCCTTCTGTTGCCAATGAAGCAAATCTATTGGCCGCTTTAAATACAGGTACGAAGTCAAGGACATGATGCATGTTTACACCATCGGACTGGTAGATGATTACCCCTGCTCTTGTGTTTGAGGTAAGCCATTGGAGATGATGTTTCATAGGTCAACCAATCCCCATGGACCTGTTTTAGAAGAATGGAAAACACCTTTGGGGATGGAGAACACCTGCACGTTTTGCTAATGAGGCCTTGCAGGAGATTCGCTCATTACAAACAACCTTATTGCAGATCGAAAGACACGTCGTAAGACTAAAACAAATCAGAATAGAGGAGGGGGAATGCATTACTTTAGGACTGATTGTCATCACCTTCGGGTGCTCGAGTTTGTTTAAATCAGCCCACGTTGTGGCTGACTGGCAGGGCTACAGAGGACACGTTGTACTGACTGGATGTCTGAACTGAATCCAGATGTCTTACCTTCACTGCAGTCCTTTCCTTGGAAGCCCGTCCGAGAGCAGTCACACATTGGTGCGTTGTTAATTAGACTGCAGACTCCTCCATTTAAGCACATGTTGGCCGAGCCGCAGAGGTCCTTTGTGACCCCCTCGCTGTTGATCGTGACAGACTCCGTGTTGTTGACCTTTATGTCGGTTAACCATCCAGCGAAAGGTAGCTGATCCTTGACTGCAGCGGATGTGAGTCGCAACGCCACGGATCGTAACTCCGGTGGTATTCCACCAACAAACAAATTGCTGAAAACAGTCATATCCCGTCTTTTAGACTTCACCTCCACCCACTTGGTCTCATTGTCCACCTTTAGGGTCGTGTTCTTAAAGTTTCTCCTTATCGTGACTGCGTGCCACTGGCTGTCATTGACCGCCGTGTCGGATACGACCGTCGCGGGCTCGGCGCAGAAGATCGAGAAGCGAAGGCTGAGTTTACCGTTGACTATGAGAAGCTCTAGAAAGTCACAAAATCCCTCATCGTCGAAGTAAACTAGCAGCCCGTGGGAACTCTTGGTTTTCATATTGAAGCTCATTTCACTTTCGCAACATGCGTTCCACACTGGGAATCTAGCCCACTGGCCCTCAGCACCTGTAAATTCTAGACAAGTGCCTATTTCTACAAAGCAACAAATGAGCAGCCCGACCCATATGACATGGGCACCATGTGACTTTTGTAAAACCATCATGTGATCACAAAATCCTTGCAGGTGGACAAGGAATTTATTTATTAGAACCTTTGCTAAAGCAAGAACTATATTGGGTCGACTGTGAGAGAGTAGACTGGCATATAAGTGTGAACTGATGCATTGTAAAACAAAACAGCTAAATGTTATAAGATATTTGCGTAGCAACGGGCTTGGCCAACATTTCCTGATGCAAATACCATTACCTCACTGTCCATGCAGGCCACCGGCCAAACCTCTCACTGTTGGCGCCCAAATAGTTTGAACTGTTTGAAGGTCCTCTCTGCCATGGCTATTTAGAGCAAAGTGACAGGATTCAAATATCCATTGGGCACACTCGATCTAATTTCTGTAATTATGGAAGAGTCCCTTCTGGTGCCAGTTAGTGTGTGCACGGTTTCACTTGAGCTGAAATGGCAGCTTTAATCTTCACGTTCATGCCAGCATTCTTTGGCGGGGGAACTGGAAGCCTTGCTCGGGGCTTTTCACCCTGCATCCTCGGTAGCAACGATAGAAAATGCCATATGGAAACACGTTGGCTGATAAGCTCAGCAAAAAAAAAAAAAAAAAAAAGAAGAAAAAAAGCAGTGTGTCTCTCAGAGCGGTCCTCCGTCCCAAAGCTCTGCAAAAGAAAAGCAAATTTAATATCAGCATTTTCACCGTATCCGTTTCCAAATCCACTTTGGCTAAAGCCCCTAATCAAAAGTCAGAGTTAATACTATGATTAAGGCGGAAGCACAGCCAATCAAGTGCTTGTATCCAGAGAGGCCTTTGATGCAACAAACATGAGATGCATCAATAGATGAATATCACCAGGGCTTTCCAGGAAGCACAGCAGCACTGGACAGTCGGTAACACTGAATCCACGCATGACTTTTATTGTCTTTTAACACGCAGTTCTTGAAGACATGCAGATTTAAAAAACGTGCACATAATCATGAGAATAAAACCTCAGTAAATAAGGTTATAGCCTGCATCAATAATCGCAACCAGATGTTCGCACGTCTAAAATCAGTTCCTGCGGAGAGAATCACACCAAAGTAAAAAAAAAAAAAAAAAAAAAATGGGAAGCACATATTTAGAACTGTCGTTATTTCTTTTAGGAATGTCACTTCATACTCGTTCGAACTTCTGTGGCCATTATCAGCAGCATTCCGATATGCAGTCGGCTATCCGCTGCTCCGTCCTCTCTAGAAGACCTAACATTTGAAAAAGTGCGTCATTTGATTCACAATGGTTGGTCTGTGTGAGACGAACGAGTCGGGCTGCAACTGGGTCTCAGTCAGAACCCCAAAATGTGTTCTCCGTGAGATTTGCCTCGTCGCTGTTTTTCGGACAATGAAAACGATTTTGCTTTTTCCTCTCCTCTCTCCCTTCCAAACACCAAACGCGCTGTTGTTGAATTTGAAAAAAAAAAGAAGAAGAAGAAAAAAAAAAAAGAGGGCAACCTGATTTTCGCAATTAGTTTGCATTATAAAGCGGGATAGATCGGGGTTTACTTGGCACTTTAAACTGAAACATCTACAGAAACAAGCATATGGGACGAAGACCATCAGGGATCATCATCATCATCATGCTTCACAATGTATTTGGTCATCCTCAGCAGAATGTTGCGTTTCGCAGGCTATTTTTATGCCGAAACGGGACATCATCTCATCAATAATATGCCCCATACCTTCGCATCTCCCCCCGGATGACAGCTGTACGGGCTGCATTATAATTAGACTATATTATATGCTTATATATGTCGTTTACAAATATAAAATCCTTTGCAAAAAAGAACAAGATGAGACGTTATATATATATTGTTTTACCTTATTGCGCGTACACCATCTACTTCTACGGGACCCTAAATAGTTGTCACGAGAAAAGAAAAGGAGAAAAAGAAAAAACCTGCACGGGCTGAGTTCCTGTAAACCGCGTCTGTCCGTATATGATCGGTCTGTTTGAGAGCGTGTACCTCACATCCACTCTGGCGAAACCTTCACATCAAGATCTGCTTTCAAGTGAATCGCAGCGTCGGAGAGAGAGAGAGAGAGAGAGAGAGAGAGAGAGAGAGAGAGAGAGAGAGAGAGAGAGAGAGAGAGAGAGAGAGAGAGAGATCCACTTTCACTCTAACTCCACAAAAAAAAGGCTTAGTGGCAAAAAAAGAAATTACCTTAAATATTCCGTCCTCCAAGTTCGTTTCCCCGATTTAAAAACTAAAAATAAAGCGCAACTTAACAGAAAAATGAAAACGCCGGATCAGTCTGGTAGAGCCGGACGACAAAAAAAAAAAAAAAATCCAGTTATCTTTGTGGAAGAGAAGGTGCAATCTGGTTTCCCTGTTGAGCTTATCCAGCGACTGTCAGGAGCCACAGACGGAGCGTATCACGTGTCTCCCAATGATGTCTGCCGGGGAGGGGCTGAATGCAGCACCTTGGACAGCGCCTCTGCCTCCACGCGCGTCCATCCAGCGTTGATGGCAAGCAGGCAACTTTGGGCCATAAAGCGTGTAAAACTGCTGTGATTGATTAATTGACGCAGGGAAGCTGTCAGAGACGGTTTAGGTGGAGCACTTTTTTTTTTTTTTTTTTGGCTTTATAGCAAACTACCACATATAGTCCAATAGGTGATGTGTGTATTATCTGGAGGGGGAAACAAATCAATTCTGTTAAATTATTGCCACCAATCAGACCGACATTGGAGAAAACAGAAAATGAAAACAGCCAACCAAGGGTTGTCAGTTTAGGGGCTATTATGACATCCAGCTGAATGATTAAATACTCATTTGTGTTAAATGTCCCCCTTTAGTGCTATTCTTCATGCAAGTTTATGGTACATGTATATTAATTACATTCTCCAGCATCTCTAAACAGGTTCTGTATTTCCTCATAGCATATACTGTTTTTTTTTTTAGTGTTTATTGTTATTTATCTAAAATGCATGAATGCATAATTGCTCTCACAGTGAAATCTGCTGCGTTAATCCAATAAGCACTATTACGAGTTCCAGTCATGGATGTCCTCAATCAATTTAATTAGTGCAAAATACTCCGCTGCTAGTTGCGTATACATAAATATTCCACTTCCTGTCAGTAACTTCTTTAAGGTTGAAACAATTAACACGCTGCGGATAAATGTCGAGAATGTGGCATTGCCATGGCGACCCTCAGGCCTGTGTGTAAAAGCTGGGCATACGAACAAGTAAGGAGCACTAGTTCGGTGCTAGCATGTAGTTACAGATATATTTGCTTTCTTCAACTTATTTTAAAGAAACTTACAGAGTCCAGTAGTGAGCCTTGCTCTTCTATTCTGCTTTTTGTCAGATCCATGCAGTCAGACATGCACATTTGTCAATGGTTGCTTTAAAAATATTGTAAAAATTAAAAATAAAATGCTCACTTAAAAATTGCACCTAGTTTTGAATGCCTGGTTAAGTATGATACACTATACAGATAGAGTTAACTGTAATTTAGATTTGTACAGTTTTTTGTTGTTGCTGTTTTATTTATTTGTCACATGATGCCTTTTAAAATTGCTATGTTTTGTATTATTTACCTTTTTTATACTTACATTTTGACATTGTTTGGTATGTGGACAGCAAATAAAGACTTTCATTGTACAGGCAAACCTTTTTTTTTACTGTGCATATGATAATAAACACTTTGAATCTTGAATCTTGACATTGGGTATAATGAAGACTGGCATTATTATTATTTTTTTACACTTATCTGTTCAGAGTCTATTATGCCACTAATCAGCAATTTGACATGCACATTATTAATCTGTCCGAGTTTTATCCATGTTACAAGTGAGCCCTGCACCAGAATGTGTAGACTCGTGTCTGGTGCAATTGTGGTGCAATCAGTCTTTCACTTCTGTGGTGGAAAGCTGCCTCGCATGTGTCATGTGACTAACCTGACACATCACTCCAACAGGAAGCTGGGTGAGAAGATTGCATTTTTGGTCAGGTCCCTTTTTATCTGATTTCCCGTTAAGAATGTTTTGGCACTGTTTCTATGTATGCACTTAACAGAGCTGAGTGTTTTATACGTGAATATTGATGGCGCTCGGTGGTGTTGGGAACAGATATTATATTTAGTTGGAAGAAAATGAATGTTTAACCGCTAACAAACAGGATTTGTCTTTTCGAGGTCTCAGAGTTTTAAGAAAACACATTTTTTTTTTCAAATATTTGAGGTTACAGAGTTGCTTGTGTGACAGATTGAGGTGAATGGAGAGTGCATTCAAGATTAATAGAGGTCTGAGCTTTCCGAGTTCATACTGGGGCAAGATAAGGCAGCTTTGTGTTCATACATTAGCAATCTGTCACCCTTCCAAGGAATCCAAGTTTAATAATCAAACATTACACCCAATCAAATCTCATAAGTTACTCATTAACAATCATTTAAGATGGTAAATTGTACTGAGTTGTTCTTCTTCTGCTGTGGCTGCTTCTCTTCTTAAATGTGACTGGCTCTCAGAAACCATGCATATATAAATATAGATTTCTTATCAACTCCCACATACTAATATGTGTGAACTTCTGGACCGTGGATGCAATTCTCTCATGAGCCCTAAAGTGAGCAGACTGAGCAAAGGACATTGACTCCATCCTTTCAGCCAAACAGTTTTAGAATCTATTTGACCAAATCAACTATGACTTGTTTGACCTTTTGTGGTTTGCAAAACAAGTGGCTCCTCCTCCAGTCTCGTTGCAGAGCAGACTTAACACAGAGACTATTCATCTCTCATCGAGCACCGAGTAAATCAGCCAAATATATTCAGCAAATCTTACAGTAGACTCATATTTAACACAAAAAGAACTTAACTTTCTAAATATTAAAATGTTCACATAATGGGCTCTTGGGAGAGCAGATGAATGTCTTTTGACCACCGTGAAGGTATGACGTCGTCTCTCAAGGCCTTGTTCACAACCACATGACCTTCAACTCTGCTGTAGTTTTATTGTGGTGCAACTAGATTGCTAACCAAGTTCACAAAAAACACTCGAGCTAACTTTTAAATGTTTCCAGCTGACTCATTCTAACACAAGAACCATGCAGATTTTGTCTTCAATAAACACATGGCTACATACGTACATACGTAAAAGTGCTTAAAGACTGAGGGTAAAGCTACTTGACATCATCCATGTGGAAGAAAGAAACATCATAATAAATCAAATGTAATAAACTTGAGTGGCAGCTTAGCGCAGAGAAATGTGTTCTTTATTGAGGTATGCTTCAATTTGTACTTTTAAGAGGACATGGTTTTAGAATTAAGACTAATGTCAGTCTCACAGTCAGTTGTCAGTTTCATGTTAATAATATTCTCAACATGTCAGATAGCACTAATGTAGGCTACAGGCACAGTGTTTATCTGGCTGCCAAGGTAAACCTGCATGTCTTGAGGAAAATACATTGTGTTGAAAAAACAGATGAACCTTGATATTATTGAACTGTTTGTTGGACTGGTCAGCGGATCTCCTAAAGGGCCAGAAGAACATATATAGCCTACTGTAAGCAATATTCTCCCAGGCTAATTTAAGAAACTGTATATTTACTCATAGTACTTCTCCTGCACAAGGACATTACTTTCCTCTTGGGTGGTGGTTTTCTGGCAGAAAAATTACTCTCCTTCAGGTTGACACCACCTCAGTTTGAGGCTAATTTTAACAACTCAAGCTCTTGTATTTTACTTTCACAGATAGTTATTTTCACACGTGCTATAATTCTTTTCAGTATGTGTCTGACATTTGGATATACACCTTCAAATGCAATCAGTACAACTGTTTGCTCTCCTTTAATTAAACGTTAAATAAGGTTTACTAATGAATTCATTTTTATTCTGTTTCGTCTCATGGAGCCGCAGTTGTTTTCTGCAGCTTTGTGAAATGCCTTTAAGTGACAAAATGGAAATCAAATATTATGGATTTACCTTTTTGTTTTTTAGAAACACATTTAATGAGGCTTTGGTCTGTGCAGAGTATAAATCACATAGTTTCTTTTAAAACATTTGATTAAAATATGTGATGTGAGTGTTACTTTGGGTAACCGGACAATAGTTAAATGCAATAGGCATAATAGTTACTTTTACTTTTGTTCAATACAATTTCTGAGTCACATTTCATTTGAACATTTGCAATCCAGTTAGTCTTCCCCTCAGAGTTATTTTGACCTTAAAGCCATGAAAGATATTCTCATTCACAGTGGGGCACGCTGGGCAAGGATACATTCAATAAAAACACACAAATTGTCTCTTTTGGTGAACGTGTCCACCTTACACGTGTCCTTGTCCCTCTAAAGTAGCCACATTTTTTCCATAAGACTTTCACCACTCACCAGCTGGGACCATATCTCTCCCTATTGAAAGCATCTGTATCCCCCTAGATTAAAGCTGATTGGATTTAGAAATCTGTATCATTACAGTTATTAGATTAGGAGAGAGGGAAAAGGACATTGCAACTCTGAATTTCATTTCAGTGAAATTAATGAAACGTAGGATTGTGAACCACAAAGGGCTGGTCATATGTCCAGCCTGAATGAGCTTACTGATTGTATTGACTCATACATAATGACCCTACTGAAGATGCATGAGAAAAGCATTAACATGGCAACAAAAATGTGATTAAAACCAGGATTTCAAAGCCTGAGCAAACAGTCTGGAACAAATTGCTTCACTCCATATTGACATGAGACCCAGGGATGTTTGAATCAATTGACTTTTGAACCTACACACTTTTTTCACAGTTTTTGCATGTATTTATTTTGTACAATATGTTTCCATTGTGTCTCTACATGTCAGCCCTGTGATAGACTGGCATCCTGTCCAGGGTGTACCCTGCCTTCGCCCAATGACAGCTGGGATCGGCTCCAGCCCCCCCACGACCCTGAATACAGGATAAGCGGTAGAAAATGGATGGATGGATGGATGTTTCCATTGTATTTCAATTAGCATTGCGTTATATTTCCAAAGTATAGAAACAGTGTGAACTCCATGTCTATTCAGAATCCCCTGTTCTTATTTACAGTAGGTTGGCTGACACACTACCATGGCATTTGCAGAGTAACCTTTTGTGTTTATAATGAACAAAAGTGATGCTATATTTCCCATATAAGAACCCATAATGTGACCTGCAACCAAAAGGCAGCATCGACTTGGTTTCCCCACTTAGTTAGCTGGACTTTTTAGCTGTACTTTTTAGACTTGTTGTCCCCTGGGTCAGCACAGTAAACACGGCTTGCTATTGGTCAACGTTGTAAAGTCATGGGTCAAAGTTCAACAAAAGGGAATGGATAGAAATAACAGGGAAATGTTGCCATTTAAAATGCAGGATGCAACCAGACCATTAGTCACCAAATCAACTCTTTCCATTGTTTGAAAGAAGCCTACACTTGGGGGCTTTGAATGAATCCATGTTGTCAGTTCAGAATAGGAACAGAATAGGAGTCCTACTAAACTGAGATCTGAGGTGAATATACTGGTGTGAAGGCGTCAAGTATCTCTTCTCTGACTCTGGGATCAATGAACCAGAGTTTCTTGTGTCGATCATCTTTTACCTACCTCTTCCATATTTGTCTGGGGTGCATCCTTCCCCTTGACCTTGCTTCCTACCCCAAGTGAACACAGGACCCAGCATTATACTTTCATCCTTGTTTTTAATCTTCATACCAGTCCACTGGTCCAGCAGCTTCCTGACAAACTGAAAAAACCTCCACCTGAAAGATTGGGTCAGTAGATCACGCAAGATCATCTCAGGCAGTACAGTGCTCCTGCATTCATGGAAGAGGAAAGATTGATTTCCCTCTTGCAGGTCTTCATCTAGTCGTATCTGCACTATTCATGAGATCTTCAGTCTGTATTGCCTTGGGAGATCTTATAACTCTGTGTAAATAAACATGCAAGCAACTGTTTACCCGTAATATCTGTCTGTGTGTGCGCAAGGATGTGTGTAATTCCTGCACATTTCTGATGAATAATGGATTTGAACAAGAGTCCTCAAAGGTATTAAGGCAAACCTTGACCTTGGTCGTATCAGAAAATGTGCTTCAATCCTCACTGAAGCATGCAGCATCATTACTTACTTTCCATATCTTGTTCCATCACGAGCAGCCATGACAGAATTAATCACACACCAAGTCTAGGTGGAATTCTTTGAGTTGCGTTTACAAATCAGAAAACCAATGCTTTATTCAACTATAACTAGCTTGCTTTCTTACACAATGCATCGGCGTCATGTCATCTTTCTGTGACCTTGACAACGTCTAAACAATCTCCTTCCATACAAAGATTTGCATCTCTATAGGTTTGATTCAATCTCAGTTTATTTCAGACTTTGCTGAACTGTGAGCCTTGTGCAACAGCTAAACTTTGCAAAGTTCATGAGATCAGTGTGTGCAGAAAAAGAGAGTTACAAAGGAGCAGCCCTATCATTGGCGAGTATCTGTAAAGCATATGATAATGTGGAATAATATTCATTGGAGTGCAAGCTGGTGTGAAATGGCCTGATAAAATGAGAATGTTGACACACCTGCTGATCACAAATAGTAATCCCAGCATTTTTATGGCACTTTCTTTGCCTTATCGTTTGGGATTGTCAATGCTATTGCCATAGAAAAGGATTTTTACTGAATACAGGCTCAACACTCCCAAAATAGCAAGAAAGTAAGGGACAAAGGCACACACACACACACACAATGAATATATTACAAATAAAATATGGATTTTAAAAGGAAAATACACCATTTTTCAACATTATCCATTCGAGTAAAGGATGTAGTGTAAAATCCACATGCAGTTCTTGTCAATGTCTTTCTTTTGTCTCTGCAAGATCTGTTGTTGTTCTTCCTTCATCCAGTGATGTGACAGTGATGTTGTTGCTGGCAAGGAAAAAACTACAGAGTGCTACTTTAGCTTTGGTAGCTGCAGGGTGCAACGCGAAACCTTCCTTGTTCTTCTCTTTGCTTGTGTAATGTTTCCATCAGTGAAAATAGCATCCCAAATATGAGTACAGCGGATGTTATGGATGATGATTTTCACAGTGTGCATTTTATAGGAGAAACCCCCTCCATCGAATCGCCACCTTAACACAGTGAAGGGGTTTGTGCGACCCTGGAAGCTGGGTCGTCAGGGGCAATAGCTCCCCGGCAGGGTCTCCAAAGGCAATGTGATTGCAGGAGAAGGTCAGATTAAGATTGATTACCTCATACGAAAAAAGGTAACCTTAGGCCACCTTCTGGAGCCAGATCTGGCGAACATCTAGTTGCTGGGCTTTAGCCGCTCTCTGGGTTCACCACTTACAGGGAGGTGTTTGGGGAGACTATGGATAAGGAGTTTTGGTTGGCCTCAAGGAAGGTCTGGCAAACCAACATGGAAAACAGGGCTGGTCTCAGTCTGTGTTCAGCAGGGGAGCAGTACCACAGACATGGGCTTGGGATGTTGTCGAGGGGTAGAATTTGAGGAACTCCTGAACTTAACACGTCCTCTATGGAAGACTCAGGGGAAGACCCACCCATATTCCTGGCAGAGGTAGTGAAAAAGCTCCTGGAGGGTGGATGAAATGAGATGAGATTGTGAATGCTCTGGACATTCTTGGCTCACACGACTCTTCTTTGTCTCGTGGAGGAAGGGACACTGCATGCAGAGTGGAAATGGAATCGTTCTGCTGTAATGAGCATGGGCGGGTTCTGTTTGGATGCTGTCGCTGACGAAAGAGCCCGTGTGTGTGTGTTACTATGCATGAAAGACTTCCTCCTCACTGGGACAGAGGTGTGCTGGAAACTTTCTTCAGGACCCCGAAGATAAAATGGACATGACATCCAAGAGCAGGGCAATTTTAGGATGGTTTTTGTCATTGTATATTCATGACTTAATGGTCTCCCTCTGAAGAAGAAGTTAGAGCTGCCAACGAGTCACTGCTCCCCCGGCAGCTGGCAGCACGCACAGAGAGAGAGAGAGAGAGAGAGAGAGAGAGGAGGAAAAATGGCGTCTATTCTTTAAATAAATAATAGATATAATATATAGTAATATTAATATTATTAACATTATTATTATGATAATATCATGAATAATAGAAACTGATTGTGGTTTTGCTGAGTTTTATTTTATTTTTGTTTAATTGTGTGTTTTATTATGCATATATAGCCTACATCCGTGTGAATTTATTTATATTACATAAACACCACATACATTTCACATAAACTCTCTCAGAGGAAGAGTCATTCCATTCCATTCAATAGTTCATTCAATACACAAATCACAAGGGAACACACATTGTTCATTGAGTGAACTCAGAGCAGCTCATTTATGAGAATAATCGAATGGCTATGAGTCACAGTCGCTGTCAGCTTCAAGTCACCAGGATTTCTCTTTTGCATTCTGCGAGTGCAGCGGGATGTGCGTGCGCGCCACCTTCTGCTTTCATGTGTCTGACGTTTGCATGGTAATTGCCCACCGTGACGCCAATTTAGAATATTCAGAAACATTTTCCAAAACATAAGGTGAATAATATGATGATTAAAACAGGAACACACATACTGGGTAACCACAGGATGTGACTTCTTATACTCTAAAGCAGGTTATCAGCTCTCTAGAAATGATACATTTGACTTCCTTGTTCATATAAATGTACTTTAGTCTCCTCGTCACCCGTCTTGTTCTGCTGTCTTTTTCCAAACATAAGAGTCTAGAGGTTTTTTTTTAATACATGATTGATTTGAATGATCACATCCTTGAGATTTTCAAAACAATGTGTTAAAAGCCGCCTGCTGTCACTGCGATTCAAAAATGGGCTCGTCTGCGGCGCTGCGACTGGAGCGCGGTGATAAAGGGACGACCAGACAGACACAGTCTGAACAAGTGATTAATGGCCGCTGTGCTCTATTGTTCTTGTGCTTAAAGATTTCTTGTCTTTCACTTCATTAAACAGTTAGATCAAGTGGTTTTTCACCAGCGAGCTGTTTTGAAATGCACACTGTTGGAGCGATGCCCGCTGTCTAAACGTGTATGACACCGTGGCTGAGGAAAAGACATAAATCTGGGAGTAAATGAAATGAATGTATGGTGGTAATCCAATACTAAAAGGATTTGTACTTCCAGCTGGTTGGTTGTGTTCTGATAAACTGTGGAATGATTTGCACCATGCAGGATGGGGATGTCCCAGTGCTTTTCTCAATATCGCTGAGATAAACTCGCCAGCAAACCGCCGTGATACTATATAAGGAAATAGCCGTGGTGATTGAAGGGAAGAACTGACTCATTTAGCCTTTCAGCGTTTCACGGACATCAGGTTTTTCATGCAGAACAAAGTATCAGTGAAGCGTTCACTCAAGTGGGTCGCCGGTCCACCATGGATCTTCTCAGGGGCAGTGCAGCAAGGCTGAGAGAGCGTTCATCTGGTGACCATGAAACTGGCTCATCAACACCTTGTCGATCTTGTTCTGTCGTTCCCACAATAGCACTTAACTCACTCGGGATGCATCCAAGAGCATTCTGTAGTCCTGGTTGTGTTAGCGTTGCAGTCTTGGCGTTGCAAAAAACGTTCATGCTAGATCTTTAACTAATAAAATAAGGATCACATAACATGTCATACGTTCTTGTGTTGTGCAGAAAGGTGATTGAAAATGGACTATAATAGCTCATGTTTTGGTTCTGGTTCCAGGCTTTTAACACTATGGTATGCGGCCATACGAGTCCACGGTTCCAGCAGGGATCATCCATCGCAGTAAGAGTGTGTATGATGAGGGGAAACACTACAGGGCAGCAGAGTGTTTGTCTCAGCTCAGGATGCTGTCACAGACCGAGACAGAAAGCAGGTTAATGGCTTCCTGGCAGCACTGGGATGGACTCTAAAAGTGCTTATGCAGGTAAAACTACGTAACACTTACCTGGAAACTTAACCGGTCAGGCTTGTTTAAGCTTCCAGAAACACTGTCTTGTTGCAACACGTTTATTTCGATGTCTCTCTCTTCACAATATAATCAATTATCCCAACAATAACCAGTGATTTGTTTTCATGGCAAGTGTTTACGTTTAGAGCAAGTGCAAGTGTTTTTCTTTCACAGTCCTTACTGCTGAGAGTTCATTCTCTGAGCTCAAGATACTTTATGGTATAAACAATGTGAGCATCAGAAAAACAAATTAAAGCTATGTGGACACACACATAACAAAAACAGTGTAGGAAGGTGCTGGACCAAAAACAAGACAGCAATGAAAAAATAAATAAAGGTCTGATAGTATTCTGCTGGAAATGTCACTTGTGGATGTGCTAATGAATTGCAATTAAGGTAGCTACAGTGTGCAGACCTTTATTTATATTTTCAGATCAAGCAAGACGGTATTTGCTTTGGTCTCCCAAATGTGGCAAAAACACAGCCAAGCCTCTTACTCTGCTTTTCCTTTTGCCGGCCAGTAAAACACTCACTAATGATGTAGTAGAAGTATGTAGAAACCATGGTAGACCTTTAACTATTTTAACCTCAGTTAGTAAATCTCAGGAGAGAAGAGTTGTCAAAATGACATCACTCCTATGAGTTTGCCCATCCAAAGAGAGGGCTCAAGCTAAGCTTATCAATGTATTCCGACACTGAACCCTCCTTCAACTCGTCTCGTCTCTTTTAACTAACGAACAAGTCAAGCAGCTAAAAATGCAGACAGTATATTCCAGAAATTGAAATAGCATAATAATTTGCCTCAAAGATTAAAGGAAGAAGTAATTTCAAAATGCAGCACTTACTTGCACTCCGAGCCCAGGAAGGAGCTTTACAATTAAAAGTGTTAAACAGCTGCAAGGTAAAGGCTGGTTGCTTCCACATGTCTGCTCGTGACAGGAAGAAAAATCAGCCGATTCACGGCCATCTTACTCCGCCGTCCCTTCTTCGGGGAAAGGGGAGAGGATCGCCTCATTCAGTGGTTTCGTCAAACTGCCATCCAGCGCCCAGGAACACACTTCATTAACCACTCCTATGGCAGAGGATGGTGGCTTTTCCAGACGGCAAGCACAAATCTGAAGTCTTCGAAAGACCACAATGCATTACACTGAAAAGGGTTGTCACTCCTGCCCAGGTTCATTTCATTCTAAGTGTGAGCTTGAGTCAATCAAAGGAAATGAGTTGAGAAACCGTGGCTATTATTTATCAGTTCATCCGCTGAGGTTATTTCACCACCCGTCCACACGTTACACATTATAGGGAAGGTGGATGAGGGAGGAAATAGATTTGGCTTGGGAACTATGCACTTATTAAGCAGGCGTACGAGTAGTTGAAGGTAATATATGTTGTTCGTTTATGGAAATTGACCCTGATGATAGAACCACCGGTAAGAACAGAATCCTCCTGTGGCAAGAATGAGCAAGTTAATAGAAAGGAGATGTGTTGCATTCGCTAATTTTCTTGTCGTATGAATGTGTGTGAGTAGATTATAATGCCTCAATTTGGAGTTTTAATATGTGACCAAAAATGCAATAAAAAGCAAGCAAGATCTGTCCGTCAGTCTATGGGTGTGTCCTTTGCCCTTCACCATCTTCACACTTAGCAGATGTATTGCTGGGGAACCAATGTTTAATTTGATGACATGTTCAATATTAATAAACTCTAACCGATCACTCAATGAGCTGGCACTGCACCAGTAAAGTAAAGAAGCAAAATCAATGTTCCGGCTCACATCCAAGTCATGCAACACTTTACTTTAAAAAGCTGTTTTTAGTTTTTGGCATCTTATTTTTGTCACTAATGACACACTACTATTAATATTTATTCAATATAAATATTAAAGGTCATATTGATAACATTTTTATTCAAACAACTAATTTAAAAATATAATACATCCACAGAGCTTTTAGAAAGGTGCAGAATCAAAGTATCACTTCTTGTGACAAAATGTTTTTATGTTGAATGTTGAATGAAAATGAATGTTTTGTTTACCTCTGTAGATGTGTGACATGTGGCTGCGGCTTCTATCCAGACTTGTGAGCCAATAGAATAACGATGTTTGTATCTCTGCGTAGTCAGGGGTCAAGAGTCTTTGGGGTTGCCAGTTAATGTGGAAGAATTGGGAAAATGGCTGAGTTTGACGGTAAGCTGGCGGCATCGGTACATTTTCAGTAAATGTATTAGCTACATGTTGCAAATTCATACCAGGAAAGATTCATCACTTGACATGACTGAGTCTGTCTGAGTGGATGCTATCAATGTTGTCAAGCACCTTAAACAATATTTTTATCAGGTCACTAAAAGTATCAGCTCAATCTGATTCATGCCTGAGTCCCGTATGCAGATGAGTGTACCTGTCCAATATCTCATAGTCATCCCCCTTTTGTCATGTGAGCAGATTGGAGCCGGCCACTTGAATAATGGAGGTATTATGTACACCAACACATGTACACCAATGGGGCGTGCTATCTCATTTGTATGGTCATTATTCACAGTAATTTCTATGATCCTCCACAGCATCCTCAATTAAATGATTATTCATTCATTTATTTTTCAATTATTCACTGGCACTGTCTTTTTGCTGCCAATTATTGCCGTGCTATCTGGCATTTCTAGGGGGGAGCAAGCGGGTGGGATTTTTAATGATTTCTGCAGAGACCCACTCTTTTGAGTCTTTCATAACACGCACCTTGCATTAAATGCACATGCAACCTCAGCATCGTGGCTCCGTATGTTTCCTCCTCATGGCATTAATGTTTGATGTAAACATACAGCACAATGAGTGGATAATTCTTCTCTCAGCGTGGACTTAATGGCACAAACCTTCTTTGGCATGCATGTAATGGCAAGCGGGCGCTATTCTTACAAAGAGGGGAAACGAGTGCAATAAAAGCAAAGCCACAATTTATGCTCCGCCGTTACGCCCACAGCACAAGTAAGCATTTAAGTCAATCAGGGTACGCGGACCGTAGCTCCTCTTTATTCATGCCAAGTACACACTTTATTCTCTTTCAGCTCCGCACTCCACCAAGTCGTTCCAGTGTCTCACAGCCTGTGCTTGTTTCTTATTATTCATTTTTTTTCCGGGATTGTATGCAATCTATCATTCTCTGATAGGTCATTCTCAAGTATATGAGAACATGGAGCTTTAATGCTATGGTTGAAAATGACATGAATCCGTAACCATCAAATGGTTTGCTGCTAGACTGACTCAATGTTTCAGCATACCTAGTGATCTAACGAGCAACAGCTGCATTAAACGGAGCACAATGTGGTCAAAATGATAACTGGTTATTGTGCACATTGTGTGCACGACTCATATTTTCGTGGTATTGGATGTGTTTTCTGATACACCAGCATGTTGTCACAGATTTCAGATCAGGAAAGGATTACCTCCGCTCTTCCATTATCTGATGACTGGATGCACAGACTTGAAACCTGAAGAAACCTGCTTAGGAGCCAAATGTATTAATTGAATTACGTCTCCTCTGTTCGAGAGTCTGCATTTAGAATGCATCTGTAGGAAAAGGGAGGGCTTTCACTGATAGAGTTGAAAATGTTAATTTGATCTCACTCATTTCATTCTCTGACCATATCTATAAAATTGATGAAGACTTTAAAGAGCGACTATACGTCTCTTAAAATATTTAATTTCCCATTACTCTAAGACTCACTCCGGCAGTAATGAGGGTCTCCCGAGCAGCAGGCTGGAGGAGCTTGCCCATGTGATGAACAGATATATAGGATGTCTCCACATCGAATGACAATGAGAACAATTGGCACCCTATAGTGGTTTTAAGATTACGCAGACGCGGCTGTCAGCGAAGACTGATCAGAGATGGATATGGACGAGAAACCCTCTAGAAAACATATAAAACCATACAAATAGGTGCACTCGGCTCCTTGTGAGACAGTCAGACTAGAATAGGATGCCTTTATTGTGTCATTGCATATTGAATGAGATTTGTTGTGTGCCTCCTAAACATTCACACACACACACACACACACACACACACACACACACACACACACACACATGCACGCGTGGACACACAGACTCTAGAAACCACATTCTGCATCCGATCCAGACACAAGGTTAGAAAAGATTACATTCCTGAAGCATCATAAAGGATAGGTCTGATGAAGTGATGTTCTATTTGTATTATATATATATAACGTCAACAAATCCCATTAAAAAGACCAATAAAACAACAATAAATGGTGCTCCTAAGTTTTATCTGTGCAGCCAAAGCTGATACAACAGATTCCTCTGTGCCTTAGAGCTCCATTGTTGTCCAAAAACTAAACTCAACTTCACAAAAAGCACATCAGTGAGCCACACTGCTGCACATTGGTATATTTCTTCATTACCACGAGCACACACTTTACACTTTATTTTCAGTTCATCCCATATACACCATGCTGCTGCAGTGTATGCTCACTAGAGCACTTCATGTGGACCAAAACTAACAGTTCAGCATTTTATACACAAATTGAATACACTCTTTTACTTTCTTTAGCGCTTGAGATCGACACTCTCGAGGTCCTCGCCCCAGCTACCGCTGCTCCACGCCGGCGCTCCTCCATGCCGGTGCTGCTCCACGCCGGCGCTGCTCCACGCCGGCGCTGCTCCACCCAGGTCAGTGAGCGATCTCCGCCATGTTTAATTTAAGCCCAAACGTGATGTTTTTCCTAAAGCGTACCCGAAAGATACTTCAAACTGTAATAAATTAGTTTGAAAGTCCTGCTCAGCAAGATTTGGGTGTCTTGAGTTGTCTTCCCCCAAAAATTCACATTCTACTCTGAGTTTTGCTAAAAAGCATTTCATGGAAATTCTTAAATTATGTCATATATTTCTAACCGGTTTGTAAAGATTGATGTTTTCTGTAGAAATAAAGCACCTGTATATAATATTTCCTGATATTTTCAAAATTATAATTTACATAAATCAACTTCTAAAATCAGTGATAAACTGATGGCAGTCAAAGAAATCAGTTCTGAAATGTTTTTTTGCAAAACAATATCAATGGAAAAAGCATCAAATAAACTACGATCTGTGAATACAGCGAGTAGCTTCTCCTGAAGCCCAAAGTGTTTTTCAATGAATCCTTAATCGTTCCTGTAGGTAGAAATGTCATGTAGCCAAGGTTCCCCTTCATCTTTCCATCTCAGCTGGGAGATATCCTCATTTAGCTAAATTAGCTCAAGTCAAGCTTGGCTTTAATGTTCAGACACTAATGACATTCCAAGGTTAAAGTGAGGAGTCAACCATTGATTTGTACTGTCTGTCTTCAACGTCTTTAATGAGAATGAAAACCCGGGCTTCTGCACGAGGCCACATGATGGAGAGGAGAGGGCCAACAGCGGGGGAGAAAGAAAGAAAAATCCAATCCTATAATTCGACCTTGATTTGATCAATAGAAAGCCTGCTAGCTTTTACACTGTAACATTAAGATTGTCATTATATAGCAGGTGTGAGAGGGTAGGCTGACATTTCACAGAAGATGATAATAAATCAGGGACAAACTACCAGACAATGTAAGGGCATGTTGTTCATTAACGGCTGCCCTCTCAACAACGACATGAAGTGTAAGAAGAATCAAAGCAGAGTGGCCAGAAAAGGACAAACTGTGTGTGTGTGTGTGAGACACAGAAAAGAGAGAGCGAGGGGGAGGGAGGAATGCAGATAGTCTGTTTTTACCTAGCCATCTTTTAGTAGGAGGCAACACAGAGGTTTTGCTAGTGATGAAGTAGGCTGAGATAAGCACTGCGTAGGATTATTCAATCAATCACCTGTCATCATATCTTCACGCAGCTTGTCTAAGGAGACGCAGGAAGTAGTCGGTGCCTCAAGGGATAAGAGCAGAAAAATAATGTGACTGGGTCACTCCAGCTGCAAGGTATCCCCACAAGCATTGTGTGGGAGAACATAATTATGGGGACGGGGACACTTTAAATAACTGTTACACTTATGTAACTCCAATAACATTATTCCAAATTTTAAGTATTAAAGCATTTTTTCTGTCTTAATACAATTTTAATAGCACACATTATATCTACTGCATTCAAAGTGGAGACAGAAACGAGGCAACCTAATATGTCATCCATGATTGATAACTTCTAAAAGCATGCCGAGAGTACATCAGGCGAAAACAGATATTAAATCCTGTCCAGGCACAGGGTTTTTATTATTTAATTTTTAATGCAGGTATCCGTAGCATAAAAAAAAAATCACTTTTCACGTCCACAACACGTGATCTTAATGTAAACAAAAGACATAAATGGAGCTTTGGGACCTGCTATCAATCCTGAATGAATTAACTGATCTTCAATGTATGGACAGATACTGGACACACATTCTGTACATTTAAATGAATTACTTAGACATTTTGGAAAATGTGCTTACCTGCTTGCTTGCTGAGAAGATATACAGCCCATCAGTCATGAGAGTTGTATAAATCTTCTACAAAGCGAAAAAGGGTAATTCCCCAAACTATTCCTTTAAATCATGAATGCTTTGTGATGCTGTGTATGGTGTGTTTCCATCAATAATGTTTGTAAACATATTCATGCATTTTTCATCTTGACAGTGTATTTCAAACATTCTAGTTCCGTTTCTCACAACCTCGGCTCCTTCCTCCGCCTAGCCTGCAGCTACTCTGCCCCTCCTCATGTCTTCTCATTTCTCTAACCGACTATAAAACAGTCTTAATGTAATACTGATGTCTATATGCAAGTAAACACATCATCCACAAGGTTGGCTATTTCTATGCAGTTTGGCTTAATCACATTTAGGGATTGAGACGTCCTCCAAGATGGCTCGAAGTAGAGTGAGTCATTGCAGGAGTGGCAGGTATGTGAGAGTCAGGAGACCAGCTGCCTATAGACCTGGTCCAGCTTCCACCACGTCACCAGATTGTGGTCTGCATTCAGCCACGCCTCCAGGCTTTTCTGATCCTTGCGATTGTTCCGTCAGGATAACTGATCCCGTTCCCCCCCGTGCCTGTAGTAAACCTCTGCTGAGTCCATCCTCTGCATCCAGACTTCCTGCCTCCCTCACTGGTGTTCGCTTACCAGCCTTCGTCCATCTCCCCTCAGCGTCACCGGTCTGCCCCTCATCAGCTTCAGCCTCTCACCTTGGTCACCCCCATCCCCGGCTCAGCTCCTCAACCCCCCCATTCAGCCAGGCTCACATTACCAGCCCCCCAAAAATAAAGCCATCTTCTACTAACTCTACATCCTGTCTCTTTGTTTTGCCCTTGGGTTCACCAGTGTTGCTGTAACAATATGTGAATATACCTGTCAAATGTGACAGATTGGGTGTTTAATTGGGTGAATCAGGGGAGGCAACAAAGTGGGTAAAAATGTTCTGCTGTGGTAATATTAAAGAACGTTATTCCTGTCTGGAACACTACTGAATAAATTAAGGGGTTCACAGCATTGCTGCCAGTAGAGTATTATTGATGGAGGCATTAAGGGACATCTTTGGTTTCTTACTTTGAATCATCAATTTGTGCATTATAGGGTTATAAAACGATGTTGTTTTCTTGTAGTTTATCGTCTCACTGATATGAATTATTATTCGACTGTATCTGTGCGATCTCTCTCCTCTTTCATTCTAAATAAAATCAGCTTTGGCACTACACCATCTTTCATCGCACAGCAGAGATAACAGATTACAAATGCTATGTCTGGTTACAATAAAGATAAAAGAGAGCGCCAGATAATATTCGAGAAAAGGTATGAATTTTGACGTGTGAAGGTTGAATCCTACAGGTAGATAATGTGTATATTCAAGATACTGCACTGTGATATATTGATAACCAAAAAGAAAAGAAGAAAAAAAATAAAGGTCACCGGGCAAGCTTAAAGCGAACACCATGTGATCCACTTACTTTGCCATGTATGATTTAGGGAGGAGTGTCCTTTCAGACTGCTGCGCGTCCCACGGATCCACTTATTTATTCTTACCGCAGAGCCTTCTGGTCAAAATGTCAGGGGGCTCCAGTGACTCATTGGGTGGAAGACTTTAAAAGTAAATTGAATTCAAAAAGTGTAAAAAAAATCTATTATTGCTGAATAAAGTACAGCATCATCCAGGCATTGACTTCAATGGCATTTCAATAGAGGATTGGTCGCAATAAGTTACAACACTTGGTGGAAAGAATTAATGTCAGACTGCAGCCATTTTCACTGATGATCTTTACATCATCTTTTTTTTTTTTTAAAGGGAGCTGTTGGGCACCGGAGGAGTCCTATTGATCCTTGGTTTCATTGATTTCCTCTCTTTTTTCTGTCAGCGGCAAAGCAAAGGGATGGGAGGTGCAGTAGCTGTGAGAAGGCCTCCCTTTGAATAAGAATTGTGAAGAACTGGGAACCAGGGTGAGGTGCTGCATGAACAATAACGGCTGGTGCAGATTCTCGCCGCACCCAGGACTTGGTGTGCTAAGGGGCTCCCACTGCAGATGTGCTCCCGACACATTACAACAGGTGAATTGGCAACACTTAATGGGACCACGAAATTATTGGATTCCTGTCGACTCGATGTGAGACACAAAGAGACATGCTGGCTCTGTCTAAAAGCTCACTTAAAAGCTTCCTCAATTCCCGTCCTTACAGTATGCACGTAATGTGAACAAGTCTGCACCGGGTCCCAAGATGGAGATATCAATGGATGGCGTTCTACAATTTAGTGCTTTAAAGGGTTCACATTTAGATAAGAAGGAAAGAGAGTTTGACAGTGGGATGATGACAGGAAATGAGAGGAGAGAGAGAGAGATGGGGAATGACATGCAACAAAATGTCAAACAAACTAGAGACAATGTGGTTCGTGATCAGAAGCTTGATCTTTACAAAAGCATAATGCAAGCCATATTGCTCTACCTTGTTCTTTATTATAGGAGCCACGTTCAACACAAAGAAACTGGTCCAAAATCTGCTACTCACACCAGCAAATGAGACTGATCAACCCATCAATCAACACTTTACTGCCGTCTGGTTGGAGAAGCTGGACATTAAATGATGTCATTATTATTATTATAAAAGCTTGTTGGCTGGGAGCTGAGATACTGGAAAGTACATGAATGTATAAATAAGTATATCTGTTAGTGTTGTACTGGCAGTGAAAACACGTCTCCCGCTGGCACAATAAATCTAAATCTTTAGCTTATTTCTAAAGCTTGATTTCTACTCTGTATCTTTGAACTTTTCATGAACACAAAACTATTCTTTGTTTCTCCCTGTGGCTATTGTTCTTATCTTTTTTTGGGCCATATTTCTGTCATTTTATAGGCTGGTGCCCTTGAGTTTGTGTCAAATTGATGTCTAGTTTGCTTCAGTACTGGATGTTTTTAACCCACAAAAAGACCCATTTTATGTAAGATTACATGTATAACCTGTTCTTTTGTTGTTGTGCTATTTTGTTTTGCTCTCTGTTTTGGGAAATTGTAATTACAAAACATAAAGAGGCTGCCTGTCAACTCCTACTAGAACATTTCTTGTCCAAGAGCTGCAGACTCTAAATATACTTAGCATAATTCATTTCCAAATAGGCATATTAGTCGCTTCCTTTGACATAACCATTGGAGTTAGAAAGTAGAGCTTGGATTTAATGGGTTTGGTATTTTGCCCGGACACCAAACCCATTAAATATGAGTTGAGTGGCAGTGTTCCTGTAGACTATCTGCTCATCCTCGTTGACTCCAGAGAAGTGAAGAAAAGTTTGATGTAACATTATCTTTACATTCATGTGTAGCAGGCAGCAGGCTATATCCAATGTAGCAGAAGTGAAAACATCCAATGCACCTCTATGGCTGTGGACAATATGTGTGTTTTCAAAGTTTGTTTTTATTCAATGTTTCATATTCCCAAAATGCACAAAATTTGAAAAAGCAACCCATGGGGTCCCCAACAATACACCTGCCAAGTAGATCTTGTTCGTGGTTCTCCAGATATTCAAACAACACACAGACAGACAGACAGACAGAAAGACAGACAGACATCCATCCTTGTTTAGAGATGGATGTACATTCACCTGACCTAAATGTGTGTTTTCTATTTTGGGGTTGTAACAAACTGGCAATGACTTGGCCATTGTGGAAGATGAGAAATGAAATGATTTAACAAGTCTCACTGTTTTCTGAGTTAAAACACTGGTGCAACAAATTGCAAATATAGCAACAAAGAGGCAGAAAAGATAGTGTTGAAATGCTTGCATTTGTTGGAAGCATTACTTCCTGAGCTTGAAGGGAATGACTCAAACTCTGTAACACAGAGTTTTGACAGCGTGAGTTATCTCTTCCCCATGGCTAATCTTCAGTGGTGGCTGGCTGAGGTTAGAGCGATGTCTAGGCTAAGGTGCTGGGGAACAGTCCGGGTGAAAGGCTACGCTGTAATTTATTCCCTCAGCTGTCTGGACTCTACGTGTAGGAACGACTACACACTGTTTCCTCCTGTCAGACTCTGCACTCGGGGGACCTTTTCCCCAAGCATTTGAACTGAATAAGCAAACCACGAGTGAGTCATTTTATTGATATGTGTTTTGTTTAGTCTTACCAAAGTTCAACCTGACTGTGAACCCACGCCAACTGCAGAGATTGTTCACGAAGCACACAGGGTTCTTCAGTTTATTGTTTTCATTTATTGTCCAAAGTTTATTTGAACAAAGACAGACAATTACATAGAGACAATTATCAAATGCAATGTGTCACAGCATTCATACTGCACTCTTAACTCTTCAAATATCAACAATTTGTCAGTGGATTGATCAATGCGCTAGCTAACCCTCTAGCGTTAGCTTTCGATATCCATTTCCCTTACATGCACTGGGCCCTTTCACTCTCATCTTCACAGGGAGTCGGTTCAGTCAACAACACCATTTAGTTCAATGTGATCACTGAGTGACATGACCAACAACATGACTCTGGTGACGAAACTTCCCCACGGGACTCGAACACTGCTCTCCTGGATGAGAGTCCTGTGTTTGTTTGACCCATCTGCCACCACTCTTGCAGACCCTGAGAGGCGTCGCACAGACTTTATGCAACGTCATGTGCTCTGACCATCTACCAATGCAAACTTGCGAGGTGAAAGTCCTGTACTTGTTTGTAGCCATGAAAGGGGGCCTCTGTGTGTCTCTTTACAATGCTGACGGGCCGTGACTAAACATTTGTGTGATGAAGGAGTGAATATAATCGTCTTTAGGCGCATGGTGGTGAATTCATCCATTTCAATTCCAGCACTAGCTGGCACATCAAAAGTTCCTTTCTCTTTATTTCTGATGGCCTCAATAGAACCATCTGAGTAGCCGTCAATGGAAATAGTTTGGAAAGAGACAAGCGCTTTCAAAAAATACCTGGCAGTTGATTGGAATAAACCATCTGTCAATCAAACACTTGCAGCCTTGGCAAAGAGCGAAAACATCTTAAATAAAAAAGAAAAGCCTTCAGTGCCATTCTTTGCTCTTATATGAATGCAGAAATAATACCCAGTTCTGATTTAACTGGTGCTATTGCAGCATCTACACAATCCTCAGGCCATTGTCGTCTCTGGGAAGTCTGGCACTCACCTAAGCCCTGCCTACAGTAGCTCCTCACAGGAAACCAGTTGGTCCATGCACCATGGCTTCCCAGACACAATTCCATTACTTGAAGCCTGATGATATAGATTTTTGTGTGATACATGATCCCGCAATTCTCGCATTACCATGAGAATCCAGCTGCTGCACACGGTAAAATAGACCAGCCAGTTTGCAATTGGCAAGTCGTTGAAATGACCTGATAAAGAAATCATTAAATGCATGTGTGAATTATCCGCTGTCCAAGATGATAAGGATCCCTACTTTGAGTTTTTATTCTGTGGTTTTATGAAGCCACATCAGTATCAATTGTCTCAATGAACAAGACAGATGTAGTGAAACCAACTCCACATCCTTCCTAATGATAATTTACAAAGCAGTCAGTGCATAAATCTACGTTTCGTGTTTAAACATATTTTTGATTCATTAACATGAGAACAAAATTCACATCAAACTAAAAGGCCTCTTGTAATTGGTTATCTTATTGTTTGGGGTGAGCAATTTAGCATAATTTCTATTTCCACGGTATTAATCACAGCAGGATGGCATGTTTCCTCAGTGGTTAGTCTCACAGCATGAATGCGTCGGGTCTGAAGACAACCAGGGCCGATTGGGACCCTTCTGTGTACAATTTGCATGTCCCTTTTCTCTGGGTGCTCTCGTATCTTCCCACTGTTCAGTCATGCAGGCCAGGTGATTTGAATGCTCCAAATTGCCTGTAGTATTATGTTTATTTATGCCCCCCTTATACAATCCTCCAAAGGAGTAAGAGTATAGGAAATGGATGGATAATTACACTAGTGCAAAAATAGTCATGCAATATTCAACATTTGGTTGAGTTTATATGGGGAATCTATGAGTTTAATTTTTAAACAGGAATTTTTTTGGTATTCAAACTTGCATGTTAACGACTGCAATTACATCCAAGTTGAAATTCTGCTTGTGCTTCCACCTAGCTCTCCCTGCAGTGCAGTTATGGTGTTTGGAATTGATGACGTCATCATGTTAAAGAAAATGTCCTGTCCAGCCATTTTCCACAGCTTCTGCCACCATTCCTCAGTCACCTGCAAACGCACCTGTCACTCCTTTATAACCATAATTAGCCACTCATTATATATACAGTACCTGCTCACTTATCTTAGCTAATTTGCCAAATTGTCTACTCAGCCTTCGTGGTCGAGCCTTAGTCAGTAAACGTCATTTTAGCCTCTGCTTTGCATCCTAAATAATCTCAACACTGGTAAGACAATACATTCAGTCTAGCATAACTGGTATCTTAACCTTTCTTATCAGCTGACATCAGTTTGCCTTAGTATGACAAAATAGCATCATCCCAAATGGAGACAATAGTAACACCCACAGCACAAACCTATTGGGACAAAGTTACAGCAATCACAGAGCAGGCCAGCCATGAAGGTCATATGATTAACAGTTAGATTACTTTTGGTTGTTTGTGTCTACTGATATGAAATGTGATTCTTAATTTATTGCCATCGGTGATGCTTCCATTAACCCATCCACATCTTAAAATCCCTGGTGGGGCGGCGGGTGTGGAATTGTTAAGCATCGCAAGATTACCGAGGTGATAGGACGGTCTCTGGTGCAATCTAATGAGGCTGTGTTTGTTTACCTCTTCCTCTACACTGCTTTCAGTGGAATGTGCCAGCATTTGCGCGACATGAATGCCAGTGTTTTGATAAAGGTCAATGAGAGTGAGACAAGGCTGCTGAAGTTTGCCTTCTTTAATTAGCTCTGGCTTTGTGCTCACTGCTCATCTCGTAGCGGCGGCACACCCGTGTTCAGCTCTCAAGACGTGGCCAGAACGAAGATGGGGCAGAGAGAGGGGCCAAATGAGAACGGAGCAGTGAATCACTGGGATGAGACGCTTGAATTACTCCGGCTAAAAATAGACAAAAAATAGACATTGATGAATTTGGGGCGATATGATCAGGGAGGCAACCTGTTAAAAGTGGATTATTTCTAATCATTGTCGTACTTAGTGTTTGACCACTTTACCCAGAGGATTACTAACTGAAACAATTGCTTTTTTCGTGTAGAATTACAATTCCAAGAGCTGCTGGGAATATGCCTGTATGTAAGTGAGCATATTCTAGTTGTTACCCAGACACACAGCCGACTGATGATTAGATCTCCAAATGAAAAAGCTTCGTGGCCGTTCATTCTTCCCTCTCATCTATAGGCAGCCACAGCAGGAAGAACTGAGAAAAGGTCAGATATTTGTCACAGTCATTAAGTAGGAGTTATTTCATATTGCTCAGGTTGCATACCTTATACCCCTTACTCTCTCTATATATATGTATGTACAGTATATATATATATATATATATATATATATATATATATATATATACATACATGCATACAACTGCTCAAAAAATTTAATGGAACATGTAAATCACAGATCAGATCTTGACGAACAAATTATTCAAGTTTTGTTGAGAACAAAATGACGAAACAAAGGTCAATGGAAACCCCAATCACCAAACGATTGTGGGATGTATTCAAAATCACACCGAAAACCAAAGGCAAACATTTAAATGACAGGCTCATCCAACAGCAACTCCTAATGTGACTCACTACTGTGTTTGGCGCCCATATGCCTGTATGGACTCAACGTCTGGGCTGCTCCTGTTGAGTCGGCCGATGGTGTCCTTTGGGATTCCCTCCCAGACCTGGATCAGAGAATCAGTGAGCTCCTGGACAGTCCGTGGCGGTACTTGGCGGCGTCAGATGCACCATACATAACGTCCCATCGGTACTCAATTGGATTTATGTCAGAGGAACGTGAGGGCAAGTATATGGCATCAATGCCTTCATCATCCAGGAAATGATTACACACCACATGAAGCCGGGCTGGTCCCTGAAGTTAAACTGACTTGTGAACTTAAGTGTTCCCTTATTTTTTTGAGCAGTGTACACATATGGTAAAGTACCATGAGTAGTATTGAAAACACAAAAAACCCCACCATTATTATTATCTGCACTACTGGAACCACACATCAAAAAGAAGACCACCAATCTCTGCGATCCAATTGGCCCTGAACAGCGGCAGGCAGTATATCATTCTGTCCTTCACCTCGGCATCTTTACATTCTTTAGACGGTTTGTCATACAGCGCCTGGCTTTGAGTGACGAGGAGAATGAGCTGGGGTCCGTTTCACAAAGCAGGTTTAGTGAAAACCTTGAGTTAGTTAACCCTGAGATGAGGGAAACTCTGGTTTTTCTGTTTCACAAAGCCAGTTCAGCATAAATCTGAGTCAGTTACCCGGGTAACATACTCCGTGAAACTAACCTGCTCGCTAGCAGGTTTGCTTCAACAAACCCTGAGTTTCTCCCTACATGTCTCCGCCTTTTTCCGGAATCTTAACCAACTCTGAAGAAATGTGCCGTCCTTTCATCGTCAGCCTAATCGATACGGAAATAAAAGTGATTCTAGCAGCTTTGCGTCGGGAGAGGATTTTGATTACCTTTCCTTTCAATCACATTAGATATTATCTAAACAATATTCTCCGACATTTTCAACATTTCATATCGCGGACATAATCCGCAACCAGATTCTTTGCGGAGGTAGTGTTTTTGCGAACGGGAGATTTATGAAATGTTTAAGTACATTCCTGTGTTGAAATACCTGCTTATATTTACTGTTTAATATGTGAAATATGATTAAAATCATATGCCTTAGTCAACGTATTTGTGCAATATTCTTATGCTTAATTTTCAACTGAAGCCACTTTCTTTCTGTGCCTGGGGGGGATTATACCCAATAAAAACAATAATTTGTGTTGCGCTACTTTGTGATTTACGGGGATTGAACCGCTGTCGCCAGCACTGTGGGCAGCGTTGCTAACCATTACACCACCGTGATGCTGTGCAACTCTGAAAATAAACAATTTTTACCTTGAGATCAATAGACTGTTTCATTCAGTTATACACATTAGATCGGGCAGTAATTGTCTGCCACGCCAACTATCACTACTTTGCTGCAGTTACGTTGCTCCGCTTTCTCAGGATGAGCTCGTTTTCTACATAAACACTCGGTAATATCTTATGACGCTCTCCCCGTTGCCATGGAGAATCGTAGTATCGGAGCTCCATTGATGATGGCTTTGTAGAGTCGGCAGGCACGCGCGTAACTCAGAGTTTACATACTCAGAGTTGAGTGAACTAATTCAAAACCGCTGTTCTGAAACCGAAAACTCAGAGTTTCCCATCTCAGAGTTGTTCAACTCAGAGTTCAGGGTTAGGTTCAGAGTTTTTTGAACCTGCTTTGTGAAACGGGCCCCTGGTCCGTTGAACTGTTGGGTGTATGCAGGCTATACGGTGGCTCTGAGTGGTCAAACTCTCTAAACGCTTTTTGACAGATGCAGTGCTATTCCCGTCAACTTCTTTGGAGTCGGTGTGCAAACGTGATCGACACAACCCAAGGTCGTATTTATGTTTTAACGTAAAACAATTTCAAACAAAACAACTTCATGTGGATGAAGTTGCTATGGCAACACATGAACCAAGGACGATAATACAAATTGAGAATCATTCAGTCCACATTAAGCTGGACTAAATAAGCTGAAACAAATTTATGTTCCTCAATATGTGTGTGTATCTATGAGTGGTATTTTAGTGATGCACGCCAGCGTCTACAAATATAACAGTAACACATTGTAGGTGGTGCATTGTAACCAGTTCACAAAACATTTTGAAAATCTCCAAGATGCACAACATCCTCATGCCAACAACGATGACTCAAAGCTACCAGTCTTTCTGCCTTAGTGGAACAAAGTTCTTGTTGTGTGGTAATTTTCAATACTTGTTATTTCTTGAGAACGCCTGAACTCCCTGCAACCCAAATGTATCAAATTACACCTCCTCACTTTGTAAAGGTTCCTGTTTGAAATGATGGTTATTGAAATTCTGTCTTACAATAAAGGTCATTCACAGTTAATGAGGAGTGCAAGATTGAACCACATACCAGTTCCATTGTAGGAATGAAAGCAACATGTTGAGTTGACTCAATGTTACCTCTATTTGTTTTTATGGGACAAAATACCGAATAGAAATTTAGAACAAAACCTTGCAGGCCGTTGGATTGCCTACTGGGAATACAACTGTAGGGAATTGTAAAGTATCGTACCAGAATAAATATGCCATCAATTCGTTCTTCTTTTCCTATAGGGACAACACAATGTGCTGCAAAGCACTGTCATCTGTGAACATGTTTTGTATTATTTTTAAGGCCCTTCTGCAGGCATTCAAATGTAGTAGTAGCCACAAATGCAATAATGCATTGCATTGCAAAATTATTACTCTATGTATATGATATTTGCCCCTCTAAAATAAACCTGAAATGAAATTAATCCTTATTTGTAAGACGATCGATACTCCCATCTGCATCTACTTGTGTCTTTTAAGAATCTGGGTGAACTCAAAATGTTTGGAGATGTTTCCCAATTAACTGCCTAATGAAATACTCATCCTGCATATTTAGTTTGCATAAATCCTGCCTGGAAGATGCACTTGGAGGACGCCATGCTTTTATCCATCCATGATGCAGAGCGTAACCATTATTCTTTGTTATTTTATCTCATTGATATCAACATGATTAAACAAAATGACCCGTAAAAAGGAGTGAAGAGTCAACCTGAGAAATCAGCCCATGCATGCTCGGTGAACTGCAGCTGACTGCTTTAAGCTTGTCAGCATTACAGTGTTGCAAAACAACAGGCTGTATAAACACACATAACATCAAAAGTAAATCAGCATGTTTGTGTTCAACCATTTTCATAACAACAACTTGGAGCAACTTGGACCCCTCCTCCCAAACACACACACACACACACACACATTTTTTTCCCCAGTATTTGTTCTGCCCTGGGGTAAAGCGTAATGCACTTCCTCTGTTTATGCAGCATGGAGTCCACCATGGGAATAGACAAGCTTGGCTCTAATGTCGGCAAAAAGTCAAGATGATCACTGTGTGCTCGTGGAAGTATGAGAAGGGTCCACTGAAGAGAGCTAAGAGGGTCCTCACGCTGCCTGCTGGGTACTTTCGCTCTCTCCTGTATCGATCAAGCTGTCCACCATGTAATTAGGCCTCGGTGAAAGAGGAGGGAGAGAAATAGAAAATAGGAGGGGGGAGTCCGGAGTTCCGGCACACAAAGGCCATTTTTGTATGTCGTGTCAATAAAGGAAGAAAGGAAAACAAGCTAAGATCAGATACCAGAGGATCTGTCACAAAACCTCAATATTCTTTAGCCCCTTGTCCATCTGTAGCCATGTGGGTGAAATGATTGAAGAAGAAACAAATGAGTTTGGTGAATAGGGCAGCGAGAAGGGCGGAAAGTAAAATGTCACTGAGCTGTTGATCGACTGCTCAGTTCAGTCCTTTATGTCCTTCTGTTTCCACGCTGCTAGGTGACAAAGCATGATCATATTTATTGGTAGTTGGGGGAACAACACTTAACTTTTTATGTGTTTCAAAATAATAAATAATCTCAATTATCCTAATTTTGGTTTTAAAGTTCAAAACACATCGAGGCTTACATGTTGATTGATACCAGACTCATATCTGTCATTCGGAAACTGGAGCCATCAACGGTTAGCTTAGCATAGCATTTAGACTGGAGACAGCTAACCTGGCGCTGTCCAAATTTTCACTTTTACTCTTTTTGTATAGCTCAAGGTCACCAATCAGAAAGCTTCAACGTTTTGATTGGCTAGCAGCGTTCACCTGTTCCAGTATGCTAAGCTAAGCTAAACAGCTAGCTCCAGCTTAATATGGACAAACACGAAAGTGGTAAATTACTCACCCGACTCTTGGCAGGAAAGCAAATAAGCATATTTCCAACTAACACTGCATGTTTAAAAGACTATTAATTATTAATGAAACACCTGGTTCATGTGCTTAATAACAAAAATGTGATTTTTGTCTACACGATGACCAAACAATATGTAAATGAAAGCAAAGTCGAGCAGTGTGATTATTACTGATGAATTTCTCAATGAACCAACATCAATATTTGGTTTATTTTTAGACTGTCATGTTTTTGCAGGATATGACCTTGCCATTCCTGTTTCATGAGAACGTTCGCTCCGCTCTCGGCTACTTGTTTCTCTATTTCCTCCGCTCCCCTCGGAGCAGGACATTTTATGTGCGAAAAGCTTTGCCGTTTCCCCCGACACTGTCCACTACATGCAATCGCTGGGAATACATCCCTGCAGTGCAAATTTCACTTAGTGAATTCCTTGAGGTTAGCAGACATGTTTTCTCACACTATACACTCAATAGTTGAGGGAGAGATGACTCTGTCTGGAGAGATATGTGGCAGAACCGTTGCAAAGATTGCATGTTTGTTGCAAATGTGTAAAGCAACCATTTCCTGTTCATTTAATCTGATTGATATATGTTAATCTATCTTGTATCTTTGACTTTTGGGTTTATTTATACCTGTGATCTTTACACAGCATCTCTTTTGCATAGTTTTATGTTTGCTGTTTCAGTACTGAGGCAACTTTCTCCCATTGTTGCCTAGCAAGGAGCCCGAGAAGACAGACCTACCATTTTGTGTTATCTTAGTCAGGCATTTCATTCTGTTGACACAAAGGCCTAAGCGAGTGGAGCTAAGAGCAACTGACAAACAAGTCTCCAACAAAACCCATCCAAGTATATCCCACATTTAAATGTACTTACCGAAACACAATTACACGACAGTGATGGCTAATTTATACCAAGTTAGCCAAAACAAAAGCGGCGCATTTTCCAATACTGGTGGCGATGGCTTATTAAACAACACTTTAATCATACGGCTTCTTTATTCGGTTCGGCGTTATTCTGCTTAACATTCAGCGATGCTGATTTGGTCACACTAATTATAACTGGCGTCTCAGCCGTGAAATGTCTAAAGAGACACCCTGCAGGCAAAAAATGTCATGTTTGGATAATCAACATCAAAGTGTGACTGCTTCCATTTTGTATACATGATGGTGAGATCCTCATAAGCAGTGATTTAATCCTGTTGTAACTTGGCTTATCATTGAGCAATTAGTTAGCAACCCGGGACTGGTGTAAGCTTACTAGAAAATATTTAAAGGCGGGAAGGTGAAAAAGTGACAAAGCAGTGGAAGCAGGTGATTCACTGCATTCTACAACTCTACAACAGATCCTCATTCAGCTCAAAACGTTTTGAATGAGATCAGAAGATCAGGACTTCAGAGTTCTTGTCTCCCTTTAATTCACTTATTATCTCAGTAAAATTATACACAAGTACTTTTACTTGAGTACACTATTTTTGTACTCTCTTCATCCCATAGTGAGACTCTATGAATCCAGTGAATCCAGTTACACAAAGATGTTTCTATTGGCACAAAATAAAGAGGCTACCACAGGTACGGTTAGGTAACTCTAACCCTAACCCTGTCAATGAAACATGCATTTAAGGTTCCATTCCATCCTTTAAGCAGGTTATTAGACTATATTAATTTACAATGAAAATAATTTAATGAAACATGAAAGCATCCTAGGATAAGAAAATCACGATTATGATCAAACATATGAATGTGGAATCCTCTTAAACATATTCATGTAAGTCACTTGCTATGATCAGACCAGTCACTCATTCAGCATTCCCAAAGAAAATGTAACGATCTTCACTGCTAATAATATGTTTGATGAAGAGAGAGGAACTAAAGTTGAGTACAGTGATCCAAAGAGACTGCATTCGGGGGGGAATGGTTGGTGCTGTGTAGAGTATAGACTATATAGCTTGCATTGGCTAACATACACAAAGAGCTTCAGGGGAGAATTGATCAAGGCTAATTAGCCTAAATTTGAAATACTGAGGAGGTACAAGGGCTCTTGAGGAATAGAAAAGAGAGAGCGTTGCCTGTGAAGAATCCCTGGATGCCTGAACATACTGTAGATCTGGGGCCAGCTCGGAGGTTGGACTCTCTCTCCTAATGAAACGCCTAATTAGGTGTAAGATGTAAATAAAAGACAATCTATAAACCACAGTTTAAGAAACATATATTTCAAATTCAAGGTTAAAAAAAGACTGTCTCAAAGATTGTACCATAATGCCTTTAGATCTGTTATTAGGTTACATCAGATCTGTGTGGAGCGATGATTGGATTTTCAGGAGAGCACAAGCTTTAGTGGTCGTTGAAGTCAAATGCTTCAATTACGGCATTGTCTATTCACTACATCTGTTTCCAATGTATTGACGTTTTCACTCTTTATGTGCAAATTGAAAAATGCTCATTGAAACAGATGGATGGTGACGCATGTCTGTGTGCCTGTCTCAGATTTTGTCACCCAAGGGGTGCAGAAGATAGTCTCTAGTTACCTCTACCGACGACATCGAAATAGATTGTGCCTTAAATGTAATAAAGGCAGTTATTTGTGTGAAGTTTGGTGCAATATCAGATTATCGCGGTTATATAATTTTTGTCGTTTTCACATTCATGTGCTTTTGGGAAAGTCCAAATCTGGGACTCCAGACTTGGCTGTTGCATGGAATCGCATTAACATGATACGTTGCCGGAAAATCAAATGGATAACAAAAAAACAAACAAAAAAAACAATAAAATCTGGGGTATGCCAAATACACACAGCAAGATTGCCAGTTTAGTTGGCATCTTGTACATTTCATCATAATTGCATTGCTCCAAATGGCCCTACTTGCATGAGGTGGGAAGAATGGCACAGCTCTGGCTGTGTTTATGCAAATCAGGTGGCACCATTTTTTATCTATTTTGGCATGAAATTGCACAAGCATTTCTGCCCACTGAGACAAAGTGAAGCCAAAACAGTTGTGTGTTTAGTTTAGTATATACAATTATGCAGTTTATAATATTCCATTTCATATCTACTGTAACTATAAAGCAAGGAATCGCTCTCTGTCTGCTAGTTTGTCCTACACATATCTGGAAAACCATTCATCAGCTCTACTTCACGCTTGGCGGGAGTCTTGCTGGGGAACCATTGACATGGTGTTGAAATTGGTGCAATTTGAACACGTGACACATCCAATATTAATACAATTTGAATAACCAAGTGAACAGCCCTGCAGGAAACGGCTTCAGGACTCTGGAAAGTCTGCAGCTAGTCTTTACAGGCCACAGCTGATCCACTGTGGTTCACTTTTGCTGTTTGATGCTGGATATGTTAACGTAATGTTAATGTTGTTCTGAAACGGTTCTTCCCTTGAAACATCTTTTCTGCCAACTACACCCTGACCAGCACAAAACATGGTAACACAACAACAACTTTTATTGAGGTAAAATACAGCGATGTGCCTTCAGTATCCGACTTGCCAAACAACAGCCTTGTAAAGGAATTGCTACATTTCAAATAATTGTTATCCGCCTCTAAAAGTCCAACTTATCAAAAAAGATGCAGCTCCGTACAACCACAATGCCGTTTTAGTATCATTGCATGATGAGAAAAAAGTGGTTTGCCATTAGCTTGTTCAAGGACGTTTATCATTGACGGTGGCAGGGACGGGGAGGCAACCGCCGTGGAGTGGAGCCCTCACACAAATATTTGATTTCCAGCCCAGGGTGCTTGTTCTTCTCACATACACTCTAAACTGTGTCAGAGTGGGTGCGACTGTAAGCCGCTGAGTTTCTCACCCAATCCAGCTGTGCAGATTTCTCCTTCAAGTCAAAGGAAGTAAGCATTTAAAGCACCAATCAAGTTAGCCAAATGTTGACTTTACTGGAGATCTTTCCACTTCCTCACTGGAGAGGAAAGCATCCACGGTGAGGTGGAATCCTTGTCTGCAAATGCCCTTTCCCACAGCTCTGCTTTACTCCCTTCTTTCTTGCTTTCTTTTTCATCCTTGCCCTGCAGACACACATTCACGTCATTCAGTTTGTTGACTACATCTGCCAGATATCAGAACTTTTGCTCGTCAGTCTAGGGAGATGGTGCTCTGGCAGAAAGGTGTGCACTTCAGATCGTAATTCCAACAGCCTGTTGCGTATTCTCCCGAGAGAGAGGCGGTGCACGCCTGTGTGTTATTGCAGTTCAGTCAGACTACTCACGTTTGAAATGTTTATCGTAGCAGCAGAACATAGCGTTTGGCGTTGTGGCTCAGGCCTCATCACTCCGCAGATATGATTACATAGAGATGAAGGGGTATTGATGAGTAAATACCTTAAACCCCCTCCGGAGCCTACAGGTGGATGCTGGGGGAGTTGGAAGGGTTGAAAGAAGGCAGGCAGCAATACTGACAAAGGGGGGGATGGGAAATATTGTAGATTTAATGGACCGCCCATTAGGGAGGATGTGAATGGAAAAAGACTATTAGAGTATGAGGTATTTTCACGTCTAAAGATGGTGAAACAGTTGTGATTTATGTGGTTTTGACTTGAAGTTTATTACTTTGACGCTGTCATTCAAAACGGCGTGCAACACCAGTATATCCCTGTGTATGACAGCGAGTCAACTGCACTTCAGCGTTTCCATTTTATTATCGTGCCACGCGTGTCAATACAGACACTGTGCTGGATTTCCAGTTCAGACCGTTTTTCACAGCATCAAAAGATGACCTCCACATCAGAAACGTCCTCTCCCGTTGTTATCCCCTCTAAACTCTCGCAGGAAAGTATATGTTCACAAAAGCTGTCGGTATCAGTGTTACTGACACCAATACACCCAGGCCTTTCCACTGAAATCTGTCGATCTATTGAGCTGGAATGAAAACAACTTAGCAAATACTTGTTTTAAACAAGTATATGCTTGTTTTAAACCGGATGTTTGCTGTTGCTATGACAACAAGTGAAAGCTACAGCTAGTATTTGCTCCAACTGCCCGAACAATAAACAATGGTCCATATAAAATTAACCAACAACAGCCATCACCATAAGGACCATCGCAAAGCGTGGTCACACGTTGTGATGTAATAATTACAAAAATATTTAAGGCATTCATGGGATTTTAGCTAGCATAAATGCCGGTTGTTAGCATTGTAATAAAGTAGAAAAATTTTAGACTTTTAAAGAGCAAATTTGCTACTTTATTAAGTCACAAATTTGCTGGTTATAAAGTAGGAAATGTCAGATTTTTTTTCTCTGGATATCTCTCTCAGCTCCATTTAAGTTTAATCGTTAATGAAAATAAGAATTTATATTTATATTTTTTATTGAACTCATTGTAGTGGAATTATTTCTAGAACCATGCATTACTGAATTTTTTTTATTAAGATTGTGAACCTGCGGAAATGAGTTTAACACGCCACACCCTCCAAAGTGTCCAAACGTATGTGCAGACATTTACAGACTGTGATTTTAAATTTGAAAATCATATGTCATGTCCTTCTTTATTCTGTGTCCCGTTGCAGCAACGTGGAATCGTGCTCTTCTGTAATTCCTTCTCATCATTAAATGCCACCCTGCTTTGTTTAGACAGCCAAACGTGTCTCCAACACAAATGGCATGTTGATGTTTTAGTTTTTAAAATATTGCTATTTTCAGCTTCAAACATCCGCCTGCAGAGCTGGTTTCAGCAGCGACAGCAATGACACGTTTACGGACTCTGTGGGCGATCACAAAGGTCTTAATTCCCTGAAAATTGCCTTGCAATAAACCTCGTTGTCTATTATTGCTAAATGCTTATCTAAAGAAAAAGAAGGAGAGCTATGGTGTCACGGTAATTTGTTTCATGTAGAAATGCTCACTTTTAATGATTACTGTCCAGTGCAGTCCACAAATCTTCTCCCCTAAGCAGCTATGGGAGAGTGACAACGAGGTCACCTAATCTTCTTCTCTATGCGTCACACAAGGGACATCTGTGGAGCTAATGAAGCCACATGAGAATGAAGGAATGTGCCTGCAGAAAACATACACTTTTCCACAAACAGGAGGATAACTGCACAAAAAGAATATCACAGGCAGAACACACTCAGAAATATGAGCTATTTTGGGATGTTTGGAAGTAGTTTTGCTCTGTTGGATGATGTGCTAGCTGTGATTTACAGTCTGTAATATAACACAGAGACAATAAAGGGCTCTGCGAAAATGCTGGGAAATCATTTCGTCCAAAAAGTTTAAACTGAATTCCAGAAGCTAGCCAAGCAGCCAAACATGACTCCCTATACGTTTTCCTCATGTTGGAGTTTCTATTTTGGGGGTGACAGGATGGTCTTTAAGTCTGTATTATGACTTGTTTTTCTATTATCTCAAGGGAGATTAAAAAAGAAATGGAGCATGATCAGTTTTACTAAATGCTGTGGGGTTTAAAAAGGACAGAAACTAGATTTTGGATCGGACAGCAGTAGAAACAACAAAAACCACAGGCACAGGTTTAAGGGAAAAAACTAATTTGGTTCTGGCAGAACAAGAAATTGGTGACAAGACACAAAATTGTTTTATTTAGGCTCAATTATATCCACTGGTTAACTCTGTGCACTTGAAATGAACCCTTAAAAGCTAGTGCACCGTTTTTGAGTGTGAGGATTTCTGTGCGAGAAAAATGAAAATACAATTTCCAATAAGTCATCAGAAAAAAAAAAAGGGAAATGGTGGCATCAGGCAACCCTAATACACCTATATTTCATATATTTTGAAACCATACTGTGCGCTGAAAGTGATATGTTCACCTCTAAACATTCTTCCTGCAATATGCTGCACTGCCCATGGGATGTAAACAAATGAGAAAATAATGAAAATGCAATGGGCTGGGCTCTTATGCTGGAACCAGGTAATGAAGATAAAGAGTAACGCTCTGTATAATGTGCAAGAAGAACAGATAGGAAACAAAGTGCGAGACAGGAATGAGTCAGTGATGGTGAGCAGAGCTCCGTGCAGCCTCCAGCAAAAATAAGACGAGGATTAGCTGCTTTTCACTCATGAGTCATCAGGCCTCAATGGTATTACCAGTCATTATGGTATTCTTAAATTGATTTCACCTGGCTTGATGCTTGTTAAAACACAAATCAATGACTGACGATCACTGTGAGATGAAGTCATTGAATAATTGCCTGATATTTGAATAATGCTTGACAAGGACGGCTTGTTTCCTGGTCTAATGGTGAAATTAAAGTTGGATAACCATCGTTCAGATAGAGCTCGTTATTGACCTGTTCTAAGCTTGCTGTGTTATTTGCCAATTTTACCCGCATTAGATAGCAGATGTGTAAGGGGGATTGTCTCTAGTATCAACACTCAACTTTATGGTTCCTTGCTTATATAAAAATCTACTGTGTGTTTCTGTCCGTTTAGATGGGATGTATCTCCATTGAAAAAAGGAAACAATCATAAAAGATAAGCAATGTGTGTTATTAATGGTGCAGTCTATTTTCTTTCCTGTCGCACACGCTTTTCTAATTGTTGAGCTTTTGCAAACAAATATCGAACATTTCATTACTTTACACTGTTCAAGTCTATTAAAAATGATGTATGCAAATGTTTTACCACTGTCTTCACCACACAGCAGTACGGCGATAATGTGATTCAAATGTTTTCTCAGGAAGAATGAAATCACAACTAACTTTATTTTATGTTTTGAGGAGCTCTCTGGAGAATCTATTAGCAACCGAAATCACAAGCCAGAGGGCACAAATTCAGGCATAGAAATAACATATCTGTGAACCATGAGCCTCTATATGTTCTATAACACACCCTGTTTGAGACATGAAGAAACTGATGCCAGGAGCAAGTTAAAGAAGGAAAAACCAGCCACACCTGTGCAACAGCTGCACGTTTATTGCCGACACCCAAGAAGTGTTAAAAAAATGTTGTCACAATTGGTAATAGTGTAATCACAAACAAACTTACGGAGGCATATCGTCACAAGTGAACTCTCACGGGGATTTGACATCATTCATCTTTCCGATATAGAAGTCATGTACAATTCAAAGCAGTTTCTCCTTCAATAATGCATACTGACATTTAAATGTACATTTTTCGGCCCAGGGGAACAAATTACAGACTCATGCTCTCACACATGCTCAGCGTGACATTGTGACATTGAAGTGAAGCTCTGACTGAGGGATTGCATAATTGGTATAATAAATTATGGAGATGATCTCAGCCAGATCTACTGTATATTCACATTATGTTTGCAATAAAGACATCGCAGGCACACATTCCCTGGGTTGATTGAGTGTCATGAACCAATCAGGATGTGTCAGAGGCGCAGCTAAATTGCAACAACCTGACTGGTGTGTTGGCCAAACTGTACTGGGAAAGCAAATTCATTAGTAACACGTTGCACATGGTTTATGAAGCTGTTTCCATAAGAAGAAATAATGTACATTTAGTTTCCACATTTTTAAAACAGATCTTAAAAACGTACCTTTTTGGAGCAAAGGGAAGCAAATAAACGAGAGATAAATTACAGAATTCTCATGATGTTTATGTTTTATATCTTTACAGTCAGCGGAGTGAAGAGGGTGTGAAGGTCATCGTGGTCGATGAGTGTACTGTATAATACCAGTGCTTGCTTTTGACAATCGTGGCCCAGGTTTGCTAATAGTGCTAAAAATGTTGACATTTTTATTCGCCATGACCGATATCTTTCTCCAACGTAAACCCAGCCGTTGACCTTCCCCTCATTTAATTGCATTTAAGAGCAGAAACTGCCAGAGTATCTAATTATGTTTTACGAAAGATATGCTGAAGTTAAACATTTGACTACACAACATCTATTCAAAGTATTTATTTACAGTAGCGATTGGTGTTTGAAACTCAAAATAATAATTTTATATATATTCTGTATATTTTCCTTAGAAAACTGCGTTGGGTGTTAAAAGAATGACCTGTTCTAGCTAAAAAACTCCCTGATACACACCACATTATAAATGTGACCTGATCGTTGCATATTCAGCTACTGGCCAGGAAATTCGGAGGAGGGAATGTGAATGAGAAAAGGCCTCTCTTCTCTCTGCAGTAACTGTCAAGGTGCCTTTTAAGCCCCTTAATTAAGTGACCTACGATAAAGACTTGTGGCGGTGGTATTAGTGGAAAAGTGAAGGTGATTACCCCAAGGAAACCAAAACAGACTGTCCACTACAACTTTGTTCAGCTAATTTACACTCTTTCAAATAAAGCATTTTTATTACCGAGCACAGTGGCAATAAAACAAACAGGAGAGAAGCAGCTAGGGAACGGTTTAAGCAGGGACTGACAAATGTGGTTTCACAGGACATTTGCTACCTATGATTGTAAATGAATTACCTGTACATTTTTGTAGAAATAGGTTAACACTTTATAATAGTGCAGCAAAGAAAGGGATCTTTATTCTTAATCTTGAGAGACAAACGGCTGGCTATCGGATCTTCATGTTCACCTCTAATACTTTCAAGTGCCCTAATTACTATTCCTGCTATTGTGCCTGAATTCACCGCTGTGTACACTTAACTGAAGCAAGTAATTATAATAAGGACCTGAACTCAGCATCATCACCAGAGGAGGTGATACAGTAATTACTATTCGAGCGCCTCCATGTAGTCCATCCATCTCCAAGCTGATAATCTGATGATTTCCCCTGGATAGCATTTTAATAAAACCAGCGTATATCATTTTTTCAGAACAATCATGGGCCTTTATGACCATATTCCTACACTAACAACAGCCAAAATAATGTGGCCGTTTCTCTCTATGATAGCATGAGTGGGACATCTCGCTGTGGGATACGCTCCTGCATAAAGTCAGGAGACATAATAAAAAATACATAAAATCAACATGGTCATCGTTTGGCCCAACAAGTGGCTTCAAAATACAGACTCCATGATTCTGGAGGAATTCTTAGAATTTCTTGAGATTTTCCCTCAAAACTGTAGGATAAGATTTCATACAAAATCTAGTCATTGCATTTCTTTTGTAAGTCTTTTGTCAGTCTTTTAAGTTCAATTAAAGGCTTTCACCCATGGGAGAACAAACCAATAGAAATTAGATGTAGTTTTATATCATAATTGCATCTGGAACAACACTACCAACTGTGACAACATTTGGGACGCAAAGTCAACTCTGTCAAGAGCAGATTGTAAAAGAGGAGTTTTAGAAAAGCTTCAGGCTTAAATATAAAAATAATTTTAAAAAAAACCTACCTGTAGGGACCAGGATGAAAGAGATGTGGATCTCTGTCCTATAGTCATGTGGTTCACCGGATATGCAGAGAGAAGAAAGCATCAGCCAAACCTCTTTGTCTTTGAGACCCTTTTAAAGGATGAAAAGCCTCCATGCAAAGTGGGGAAAAACCCAGAAAAAACATCCATACAAGGTAAGTTGAGCTTTCATTCCCTCTACAAAAAAAAAATATATATATATATATATATATACTACCAAAGATAAAACTTCCTAAAGGGGAGCTTTGAAGCTCACCCATCATATGGACCACAACTACAACAGTAGAAGAGAAACAGCAAAAAAAAAAACTAAAATGGGATGAAGAAAAACACAAACCACATACTCCAACACTGCTCGGCTGTTTCTGATTCCTTCAGGGCAGCGTGTCTAGTGTGGTCTCCAGGTGTAAGTCAAATTACACATCTGCTAAACTCTGCAAGAAGTCAAAACAAAGAACATTCTCAAAAGTGTGAAAAAAGCCTGATCCTCACAGCCGCAAACCTGCAGGCCCTTTAGGAAATGCCCTGAAAAGGAGAACAGACATGATACTCAAAAAAGAGATGGGAGCCAACTTTGTGAAAGACTTTACCCTGAAAGATGAGTTGTTTAAAAGTTTTTGGAACTTTCTGAGATTCTAAAGAATGTCATTCTCAACTCACTGTAAGGAAAAAGCATAGCTCACAAATTGAGTCATCTCTTGCTTTTCAAATAATATTTGGTTTCATCCGTTTCATCTTCTGACCAGTGTTTTAAGCCTATTTCTGGAAATGCTGTTGACAACGGCAAGTATTCCAATTTTCAATAGAGACGCACAACAGATAGGCAATCGTGCATTTATCACGGGAGACAAATTGGTGAAACAGAGATAATCCGGTAAGGAGCTGTGGGTTTGAAGCTGAAGTTTCCGGTCACAAACAACCCCACGCTTCTTTCATCACGTCCAGGAATGTGAGTTTGTGGACGTCTACTGTGACTTAATTGATTCGCAATATCAAATTATAGATTCTTTGGAAGTCTGCGGTCTTACAAGTGTCTTTCTTTTCTCTTACTCTTCAAAAGTCCCACAGTGTGAGAAAGGATAGTTAAGGCAATGAAATGAGGAGAGGGTCACCTTCAGAGCTTGTCTAATCCTTTAGTTCATCTATCCCAAATCTAATTCACTTTAAATTAAAGATAAGCAAAAGTTTCTCCCAATTAACTTCAAATCCATGGTTAATGGGCGATGGAGTGGGAGCATCGTTGGAGCATTTAAAGGTGCAGTATGTAGGATTTGACGGCATCTACCAGTGAGGCTGTACATCGACAATTATTTGAAACCAATTCTTAATTTCAGGTGATTTAACACTAAAGAAAACATTTCTGCCAATAGTGCTACACACCGGTCTTTTAAGATCATATACTTTCTGCGGTAGCTACCTAGACTGCTAATGAGATAGAAATAGATCTGCTAATTAATCTAAGGTGAATGTTACTGAGAGGGTAGTACAGAAAATTACCAAATACTTTATATGCAAAACGTTATGCTCTAAAGTGTCAACATGTTTGAATGTATTGTATTGTATTATTATATATGTTGCATTATTATAAAGCATAACAACCTCTGTTCTTCTTAATTACTGTTGTGATTGCAGGAATAAGTAATAAGTAAATGTATGAAATGTGTGATGTCATATTGTTTGACTTTTAGTGAAACTGAAACAATGTAAGTTAATTCTTTAAATTACAAAATAATTGCATGCATAATAATAATAATAATAATAATAAAAACATGGGTTTAACGTTTTGGGTTAACACAGTTATAACCCATTGATTGAAGTTTGGCTGAGAACATTTTGTCAGTCTGCTGCAGAAGCCCTAGCAAAGGTGTTAGGAGTGGAGGATGTGAAAATGAAAAAAAAAAGGGGAAAAGCTGAGCATGGAGGGGTAATATTTCACGGTCCTGTTTTGTCTGGTGGCAGTTATCAGCAGCTGCCAGTCTGATAATTGCTGCTTGAGGCCCAGTGCTACTACTTCAAGTCGGCACTGACAGCCCAATCCAAGCTCTCAGCCATGGGAGCCGCTGCCTGCTGCTATGTAGCTGTTGGGGTAACACGGCTTTTTGTTTGATATCATAGCACAGTTGCCTGTGTCAAGTGCTTACTTCAAGTTGTCTTGTGAAGTTTGTCTTATTCGAGGGACTCAAAGTGTATACATGCAGTATATATACCGAAAGGCATATGAGTTCACAACATCGACAGCAGCCATTGTGATAGTGGCATCAGCAGGTATACATGTAGGTACTTGAGGGTGCCAAATTCATCTATGTGTACATAAAAATACCATTAGAATAAGAAACAATGACTTTGAAATCATCATTCATTTTCATCAGAGTACTGTTTAACTTCGCTATCAGTTAAACAGTTAAAATAACTATTGGAAATGAGCAGCTCGTCACATACGGGGAAAAATAGCTGGTGCACTTTAAAGGTCAGCCCACACAAAGTGCACTTCGAAGCTAACCCCTTCACTTTAATCATCAGCTGTCTGACAACCAAGACACAGGAACGTAGCTTGAAGGGTCTCGAACAGTTGTAGCATTATTCACCGACGAGCAAACTGTATACACACTGCATTCACAGCTGTTAAATTACGGATAATCATCACACACACAACAATGAATGCTATCTCCTCCCCGTTAGGTGAACCGAAGACTGCCTGATGGATTCAACCTTTTGTGCATGAGGTTATCGTTGCAGCTGGGCGACTTATAAGGTAAATAGTAGTATCAGGTGCGGTTGTACCGGTATTGGACCCCTTATCTGATACTGGTATTGGTGCGTCCCTAGTTTTGGAGTTGCCGGCCTACAGTTTCAGTCTGGTCATTTGTAAAGCGTGAAACAAGCCAACAGTGCAGGGACGTGTGAAGAAATATTAAGGAGGAATAGATTGCCAAGGAGGGCAAGAGAAAAACGACAGGAATTTCCTTTGATTTAAGAGCTGGCATTCCTCTTGGAAGAGTTGTGGCTGTGTTGTGTACAATCAACACGCTCTGTCACTTAGCCACCAGATAACTGATGTTCCACTCCCCTCATAACCAGAAGCTATCAGTCTGGAACTTCTGCTTGTATCTTTTCTGTCGTCTCTCAAGTAAATTACTGCTCAGCAGCTCCAGATAGCTTGATGTTCCTCCTCTGCCCTCCGTCTCCCGCTCTCCTTTGCCCTTCGTTGCTCTCTTTTCTTTATGATTTAATTTCATCTGCAGATGGTGCACGCAAATTAGGACACTAACTCGCCACACATTTCAGCAGTAGGTGTGACATCAGAGTCAGTATTGTAATTTAAATGTTATTTCGTTTAGCCCTTCTGGTCTGTCAGTTGTCTCCTTTGCTTAAGAGATCATTATAGCAGATTTAATACCGAAAACTTTAAAAGGCACGATGGGACCACATATCTCTCTTCCTTTATAAAATGCATGATCTTGGGATGTACAAGTTAATACATTCATAGTTGAATGCATAGACTGTATAATGATGGATGATGACAGCCCTGCAGAAGTTAAAACCAAAACATATTTCCACATGGATCGCCCCCTAGAGGCTGGCTGCAGTATGGGTCATAATACCTGACCCGAATGGGACATGGGCCAAACTAAAAAAGCACTGGTCAAATAAAATGTACCTGAAAATTCTTTCCGTCATTTTATGTAGCTCTTCGCGCTGCTATTGTAGAGTGTACATTTTTGCAATACGTTTGGTTTTTAATTAGTTATTTGACGCTATAAAAATCTATCTACCTGCACTGTAATTAACCCAATATGTCTCTGCCCAGTTTTTATGGGTTCCTGCTGGCTGCAGCTTCATATTCACCCCATCAATTGTCTCATCCAACGCTCCTGCAAGTAAGCAACCACGTTGGGGTGTTTTTCCTTCACTGAGAAGGCACAATGTGATAGTCTGTGTCTTGCATGCTGGTTTCATTATAGCTTCCTAACAAGTGTCGAGGTCTTGTTAGTGGGGAACCTTTGAGTGATGTGGAAACTCCGGTTAGAACAGCGTGCATGAATATAAAACAACTTTTGGCTCAACTGCCTAAATGTGTATATGCAGCATTTTGCACCTGAGATGAGCCCTATCATGAAAAAGCAGACAAGGAAATTAATAAGGAGGTTATTTTTAGCCCATTTAGGTCATCGTTTAGGTTCAGATTAAACCTGAGGTCATTAAATACACATGGCCTCGGCCTCTTCCAAACTGCTGTGCCTAGAACACAGGAGGTGTTAGCTAGAGGTGATAAAACTGCACCGTCCTGCTCTCATCAGAGACAGCTCGGCCAGAAATAGAAAGCTCTACTGGAATTAATTACACCAAGTGTCACCAAATGGCTGTAGATTAAGAAGAAGACGACTCATCTCGCAGGGCATAACGTGAAAATCGTAATAATTAGTCCCACGGGAAAAGATCCATTAAAATAAAAGAGCGGGGGAACATACAGTACTTTTAGCTGTAAATTAAACTATATGGCTGCATGTGTCTAAATAGTGTTGGGCATTTGTAGGGATTTTATAAATCAATACGAGTTTCTTTTTTTCTGTTGCAGCTGTTGAATTATTGAGGTTGAAGCTCCTTTTTTTTTTTTTTTTTTTTTGCAGTGAAGAAGCCACAGCTGAGTTGTTTCATTTTAATCACACTCAGGATCAAAAGTCTCAGCCCTTGAATTCTCCTGGGTTGATTATTAAATTCCACAGTCATGAATGATCTTCCCGTTGTAAACTTTAGGATTTAAAAAAAAAAAGGTGCCACTAAATGAACTTCAGCTTTTCAGAGCTGAAGTTTAAATACATAATCATATATATCCATACATTCCTGTAAGAACTCTTCTTGTCAACATTACAGTAGAAACACATATAAAGTACACTATTCTCACTGTGAAAATGTAATGGGGACAAAAACCAAGTTGGCTTAACAGAACAGAATGATGGGAAAATCTAAATGTCAGTTCATTAGGATGATAAACCCTCTCACAGGAGTGCTATATAAACAGTGAAGCAGCTTGCAGCCTCTTTACAGATCGCTCTGTCGCAATTGAAGTCTGCCATGGTGCACCCTGGTGCTCAAAGTGCCAATTTAGGCACAGTCCTGGGCAGACCTGGAGACAGATACTGTGTCTGGAGTACCATAGCAGACCATTACAATCACTAGGCTCTGCTTCAGTTATGTGTCAGAGCAACTTAAAAATAAATAAATAAACGGTGAGATTGTTGATGTCATCGCATCGACTGTTAACATTTTCTCTGAGGTTAAATGTCACCTCACTTGTATTTTCTTGAACATGAAAATAAAACTATTCATTCAAAGCAGAGCAGTCGTACTATTAATTTCATAACCCCCCATATCTCTAGTCTACATCAGCTGTTGGATATAAAGACTGCGGCAGTGATATGGCACTTGTCCTTGCTGTGAAAAGATCCATCTGCAGGTATGTCTGTCTGCATCACAGGCCTCCTCTCACTCATGTCTCTCCTCCGCTCCCCAGACGAGCGAAAGCACCTCATTTACTCAGGCTTCAAAGACATTGCCTTTTCTCCCATATGATTTCACTTCCCAGAGGGGGGTCTGTCTTTCCCTTTAAATCCCAACCAAACAGCCTTTGATGGCATCTTTGTGTATTACATGAGTCAACCGCATTCCGCTAAGGAAAGATATGCACGCTCTATAGTACCAGCCATGATATAAAATGAGAGAGAAGTCAAACTTGGCACCATTCAAGTCCTCGTGACAATAAATGGATTCCTTTGCGCAGTTTTTGGCTGAATTATGTGTTACGCGTATTGAAATGTCAGAGATCAGCTCTTACGAAACTTCTCAGTGTGAACCTTCAACCCAAAGGAAGAAAAATGAATGCACAACTTGATATTTGCCATAAATGATAAAGTATGACACCTATTGAGTATATGCAATGTTCTAACATCCAAAACCACTGCAGTCTTGAAGAGTGAGGATTCTTTAATGGATTGACACAGTTGGTTAAATAAAACGATTATTTTATCGTATTTTCCGAAGATGGAATGGTGATTGCGTATTATTGACCACTGAAGCTGAAGCATTTAGCATTATTGATATGCAGCGGCAAGCGTCACACTTGACTGGGGTTGTCTTCCCACCGGGGAGATGAAGTGTGGGTGCAAATGCAAAGCAAACAAAGACACACTGAAGCTCGTCAGTTTTCAACAATGACGCACACACCCTTGGGAGTTGCTGTCTTCGTCACTATTTTTTTTTCCCCCTTGTATTTTTAATCCATTAAAGATGATTTTGGATGACTAACAGCAGAGCGTTTCATTGATCCAAAAGGAGTTGTTTAAAAATAATTGTGATAAAATATTGAGTTTACAGAAAAGCAGTGTGGAATGGGAATCTGCAGGGCTGGGCTTTATGTGTGAATAGTTTGGGTTGTGTGGAAGCCGGAATTGGTGAATACATATTTTTCAACAAAGTATGATTGATATATTTCTAGACAAAAATCCTGATGACAATAATTTGGAAAAGAACGCCGTTCTCAAAGATAGTCTTCGGGCCCTAAGGGACAATATAGAGAAATTACCTCCATTATATGCATACTGATTTCCCCTTTATGCTCTGACAGTCACATAAGCTTCCTTTTTAAAATGATATGTGATTTAATAGTGCCACGCTGATGCTTCCTGCACGCAGTGCTGTCTAGATTTCCCATTAATCAACTGCTGTGATGACCACGTGATGCGTAGACATATTATGATGGAGTACCTCACCTAAACTAGTCAATATTCTTGGTATTTGTTGCAATACTGACAGCATACTGACAGCATGTACAATTACTGCTTCGGCACCCTTGGAAAATTATATTAGGGAGAAGACAGAACGAACCATTCTCAGCCGTCAAACAACAAGAACATTTAACACTTTATCCTGCGCTTGTAAATCTCTGCAGATGATATTAAAGACAAAATAAAGCATTGCAACAACCAACACTGGATAATTAAGGGGAAAGAATGAACGAGAGTTTTATGGAAATTAGCTTTGCTCATGTGTGACAAATTGACTGGAAACACAAACTGAGGCCAAGTGTGAGAATAAATGCATATATGACTTCAACCTGCAGGTTTCTAATGGATAGCCTAACAAGTACTTATTCACCAGACTGGCTTTAATTGAATTCACAAGAATTTCATTTGAATATGAACCTAATCCTCTCTCCTTCAACTTCTTTTCACTTATTTACCAGGACTTGCTGTTTCCTTTACTCAAAACCTGTTTTGTCAAACTCAGCGTGTGCTTTCACAAAAAAAAAAAAAAATATCCCGAGGATAGGACATTTTTCTTTTAATGGCCCGGAGAAATGAATCTATACTTTTTGTTTCCTCCAGAATCAACAAACAGCGTGTCACTTCAGCTGTTCCCATGCAAACACCGATATATTACCCGTCTAACGTCTCTCTTCAGCGGCTCCCTTATGTAAACATAATTGATGGTAAGTCCTATGTCTGACGTTCAAGGCATTAGACGATGTTGTGGCCGACTTATTCTCCATAGCTAACGTGAACCCCCCCCCCCTCGGAGGGTGCAGAACTCTTCGTCAGTCCTCACGTCGAAAAGAAAACAGCTGGATATAGAGTCTTTCCCTTCAACAAGCCTCCCGGTGAAGTCAGCCTCTTGCCACTTTCAGGGAATCAGACACTGACTTCTTAAATCCCAACAAAAAAAAAAACAGTTAATCCAGCACAGTTTACAGCCGACCTCAACTCCCGTCTCACTAGCCGTTTCTTTCTCTTTATATATTTATCGTATACTTTCCACCAGTCATTCAGTGACTGTTTCTGCTGAGTGCCCTGATATTACCTGGTTTTCTCATATCCACTTACGCACATCTCATGTTTTAGTGTCCTTGTTTTTTCATCTGCTGTTGTGGCTACTGCTTTTGTGCGAAGCACTCTGTGTCACTCGAGTCTGTTAAAAGCCCTCTATAAATAAACTCAAGCTAACTTGAACAATCCAGTTATTAATGTATCCACAAAGTCTCAAAAAAGTCATTTAATTTTTAAGAGTGCATAACAAGCTTCCAACCTTTTGTAAATTAGTCATTATCTCCCAAAGACATAATAATTGTGGCAAAACTGATGGTAAAACAAGAACCAAGAAAACCTACAATGTAACATTCAGTGAATAACGAGTGGCGATGCAAATTGTTACATGATATCAATGCTTAGAAATGGTTATTATTTATTTGGCTCAAGATAACTCTACACATTCTTTACAAATTGGCTAGACGAAAAGAAATAATCATATTTTTAGATGCAAAAATGTCTTAATATACTGCAGATACATTTGAACAATAAGCTACATGTTTAAGCTTCAAGATTCATTGCATTTAACTGCAAAAGTCACAGTGAAGAAGGGAGCCTGTAGTGTGAGTGGTTACAATGTGTTTATCCATTGATGGTGACTATAAATCCATCCATCCATCCATCCATCCATCCACATATCTACCTATCCATCCATCCGTCCGTCCATCCATCCATCCATCCATCCATCCATCCATCAGTCCGTCCATCCATCCATCCATCCATCCATCCATCCATCCACCTATCTACCTATCTATCCATTCATCCATGCATCTACCTATCCATCCATCCATCCATCCATCCACCTATCTACCTATCCATCCATCCATCCATTCATCTACCTATCCATCCATCCATCCATCCATCCATCCATCCACCTATCTACCTATCTATCCATTCATCCATGCATCTACCTATCCATCCATCCATCCATCCATCCACCTATCTACCTATCCATCCATCCATCCATTCATCTACCTATCCATCCATCCATCCATCCATCCATCCACGCATCCATGCATCCACACATCCATGCATCCATGCATCCATCTATCCATCCATCCATCCATCCATCCATCCACCCACATCCATCCATCCATCCATCCATCCACCCATCCATGCATCCATCCATGCATCCATCCATCCATCCATCCATCCATCCATGCATCCATCCATCCATCCATCCATCCATGCATCCATCCATCCATCCATCCATCCATCCACCCACATCCATCCATCCATCCATCCGTCCATCCATCCATGCATCCATCCATCCATCCATCCACCCACATCCATCCATCCATCCATCCATCCATCCATCCATCCATCCATGCATCCATCCATCCATGCATCCATCCATCCATCCATCCATCCACCCACATCCATCCATCCACCCACATCCATCCATCCATGCATCCATCCGTCCATCCATCCATCCATCCATCCATCCACCCATCCATCCATCCATGCATCCATGCATCCATCCATCCATCCATCCATCCATCCACCCATCCATCCATCCATGCATCCATCCATCCATGCATCCATCCATCCATCCATCCATTCACCCACCCATCCATCCATCCATCCATCCACATCCATCCATCCATCCATCCTTGTCTACTGCCTCCATTAGGGGCACGGACCCCACCAAATACTTTGGATCTGGACTTCATCCACTTCCAGCCAGTGGAAGATAATGAATCTCGCAGACATACAAGAGGCAGTTTGTTTTTAAGTTCTGCTTTAATCACATTATTCAGCAATTACGGACCATACGCCCTCTTAACTGGTGATTTACTGTCAGAACTACATTTCTTAATGATGTCATACTCCAGTAAATGTCAAACCACATTTTAATGTAATCATTTCAAGGAGCGCAGATTGAAAAACAAGCATGATCCACTGTTGAAGGAAAATGGACTGTGGAAAAGGATGGAGCTGAAAGGGACGAGGACTTGAGCTGCGTATTTATACGGCTTGCTGGGCAGCTCTACTCAGAATTCTCCTCCTGTAGAGGTTAGCTCACACCTTTCTTCAAAGGTTTAATGCAGCCATGCAAACAGACCGAGTCTCTGATTCAACACTGCAGTTGTTAGGATCCTGCATGAAGCCCTGACCTTTATAGATAAAATGTTTTAGAATTAACTGTAAGTGCTTATATTTCTAATAGATTCCCAGCTTTATCATTTGGGAATCTGAGGGATTAATTAAATATAGACAATCAAGTTGACCAGCCTATGGTTTTATGAAAATAGGACTATAAATATACAAGAGCTAATCAGAGAACAATACATGGGTGATGCTGAAAGCTGATTGGTGGTAGCCAACCAAAGATTATTATTTAAATGATTGCAATAATGCCAATCCAAATACTTCCAGTCACAGCAGATGGCTCACAAAAGCCAAAAAAGTATTTTTTATTCATCAAATTATTTAAAATGGTGTTTGCCAAATGGAAGCTAATGTCCCCGGAGGTTTTAACCCGTTTGCCTTAAATCATTCATGCATACTATAAGTTGAGTGTTCATTTATTATGGCCTCCATTTTTACCCCCTTGCAAGTTGACTTTGCAGTCTGATCGGCTCCCAGTGGAGCTCAGACTTCGCCGGTGACATCAGGGAAAGGGGAACTCCCTGCTTTTCATACCCTCGAGCTGTGTTGTGTCAGTGGGCACATCAGAGCCGTCACTCACAAGGCGCACCAGAGCGTAAACTGGTAAGACATATCACTGTTCCCTCGCTGACAACTGATTGAGTATGCACCTCCTCCAAGTCCTTGCATGCACCATAAACCACAATGGTCGTCATTAATTGTATAACCTTTCGTTTCCGCACTTTTTTTATTTATTTATTCCGAACATATTTTCTCTTGAGTCAAAAGGAATCCTTTGGTCTCTGAAATCCTCCCAGGCCATTTCTTTTACTGCATGCACAGCTATTGCTGCAGTCACATGACTGTGTGACACCTTCGTCATCGTCCGTCCCCCCCCCCCCAGCTTGGGACTGATGGTTTTTCTCAGTGTGCTTTCCATCGCCTCCATCTTGGCTTGATATTAATGGCTGCTCGATTCTGCCTTTTTCCTAGCGCACACACCCTCTCAATCTCCTGTCCATTATTGATGTTGTTCCCTTCTGCTATCATTCTGTCTAAACCCCACCCAACCCTATTACTGCCACATATAGCACCATCCATCGACTGTTGTATTTAAGTATTCCTGCTGGAGCGACAAACAATTTCAATGCACATATCAAGGCGCAGGTGGCCTCTGTGATGCTTATTCAGTGTGAAATACCCGACGGTACGCTCTTCCACAAGGACAGAATTATCTCCATGAAAGCTTCTTTATTGCAAGATGGACTTCAATGAAACTGTGTGGATGTTTTTTCGTGTGTGTGTGTGTGTGTGTGTGTGTGAAGTTCAATCCACCAAACGAGCCCCTTGGTGTAATTTCTTCCAAAGACTGGCATCCACACCGTGGCTTCAGCGTCGGTTTATTGGAGCTCTGATTTAAGTCCGATAACAGTTATTCTCTCCTCATCATGCCAGTTTCAATTAAGTCATAATTACTTTTCTCCCTGCCAGGTAAAATATGACCATGCATGTTGATAAAAGATAACCCTGCCAGTTGTTTCAGAATTTCTATTAAACACACTCCAGAGCCCATTTATTGTTCGTAATTCAAGGATAAAAAGCATAAGGATTACAATAATGTGACATCTGTGGAATTGTATTTCTCTTTTTTTACCCCACAATTATCTATACTATACTAAAATATGTATCTATTTAAGATGGAAATTCAGTCAGGAAAACAGCAGGAGATCCATATTTCCATTTCGCTGGTTTCCATTCCTAGTAGAAGGCTCGATGATATTGTGAAAGGCCGCTGGCTCGGACTTACCAGAATGTGAACTCTCGCTTCACAGTAGGAGACGCACAATCGCCAGCAGCAGCGTGGTGAACAGGGCAAACAGGATGCTACCATTGATAAAAAAACCTCTGTGAAGAGGTAAAGAATGAGCCAACCTTCCAACTGCACATTTCATTTAAGTAAAAGAGATGATGATGAGACGGCTCCTTTGCTATTAAAGACCAATGGTGACAATAAATCCAAACAAGAGAAAATAAGAGACCAAACGTAGTTTTTAAAAATAAAACCTTCCCCAAAATCTCTCTTTAACTTCATCCCCTTCTCTTCCTCTCTCTTTATCGCTGTCTCAAACACACACGGCATGCTGATGCAGCACATTTGTCATTGTTCAGTCCGGTAGTCTTATAATGTATAAAGTTGGAGGTTTTGGTGGTTGATAAATGCACATTGTTGCATGAGACACAGTGGATTGGCTCTCTTAAGCCAGGCGGGGGCTTTGAAGACTCAACTAATCATTAATTGAATTGTGTCCATCCCAACAAAGCTGCATTGTAAATATTTCAACCTGTGTTTTACTTGATTACTGACTGGATTGAGTGAAATATGATCTGATGAAAAAAAAACATGTGATTTGACACAATACTAAATTAATAAATAGCTGACCAAAATGTAGGTAGAAAACATTTGAAGATTAAAACTCAACAAAAACTTTTAAGGATAAAAATGTGAAACTAATCTCTTTATTGAAACTAGCTGCCAAAATGAACACTGCATCTAACTTTCTGCCAAAAAGCATATTTTGAAAAAGAAAATTAAAAAACTATTACTTTAAGCAAAGAATTGTTGACATAATAACTTAAACCATCGACTTTTCATATGGAGTGTGTTTTGTTTTTATACAAAAATCTATCGGGATCTTATGAGTTCAGGAGTTTTGGCCCCACGAGAGATTCAAATGTTCTCTGCCTTCGTTCATTACATGGTGGCATAAAGAAACATAAATGTTGACCTGAAGTTCTTTTGAGAAATAGTTTCCTCGTTCCCTACGGGTCTGACAGTTAAAAAGAAGCTCTCACACTCCCCGGCTCAAACTAAGGTCATTAAAAAGTGCTGCCTTTGCTCTTAGCTTAAGGGCAGGAAAACTGCAGCATTATTTTGGAAAGACGACTGTGAGACCAAAACTGTTTTTTATTTAGTTGTTTTTAATCTGCCATGTGAGTTTGGCTCTTTTCAAACTTCCAAATACATTCATCACAGATGTACCACATTTTCAAATCAGTGGACCATTTATAATAACAATTCCTGCTCCCACATTATTGCTTCATGGTCTATTTTCTTCAAGGGCATCAAATTATCAAACAAGTAGCCTCTACCCGCCTTCGACAACTCATGTTTTATATGTCTGCTATTATTGTGCACTTACAGAATCACATCATTTAATTAAGTAATCAGGCATATGGCATTACATAAGATATGGCCTAGTGCTTCCCTGAGGAGACCATTTAAGTCTAACTTTACTAGATTACTAGTTAATGGTAAATAAATATACATTTCTCATTATTTTTACTTCATTATAGAGATTGATAGAGCAAAATAATGAGGTTTGGTTCTCTAGTTTGATTACGTTACTCTGACGTTATTCATTCGTTTTGATGATATCTTAATTTGGTGGAGATTTATTGTGTCGTACCATAACCGAGTGCTTAAATGCAGCCTGTGAATCAGGTGGTGACATATGGGAAAGCACTACAAGCTATGCTTAAAGATTCTTGACTAAACTCATATACATTTGCCCTATTCCAAACAGCCATTCACACAGCGTCTCTCACTTTCGCCGCATCTGTGCAATCTGATGACGGAGAAAGGTCTTTTTTATTGATATGGAGCATCGCGTGTCCTCCTTTCCTTGGGGAAGAGTTGGCATAGGCCTGTGTGACTCATTAATCTGTTAGATTGGAACAGTCAGAACATCTGAAAGCCATGTCCCCTTCTCCCGCAGTGTGATTCCTTTGATGAAACAGCTTCTCGGGATCCAGAGGGGCCAAGAGAGGCTATAACTTATGTTTTCAATTACAAGGATATTCCATTTCACAAGTTGCACATTGCATGCTGCATCTCTCTGTGCTATTTGCATCAACATCATCTCGTTTCATTTGTCAATATCAGACGCGGATCTACAGGGAGACTTAGATTCGCTACATCCACCACTTCAAGTTTGCAGCCTCTTATCAGGCTCTGACTTAAAAATATGAAGTAACATAGTCATTTTGGGGCTTTTGTATGGATTATTCCCAATATTTAATCATTAGGAAGGATTAACCCATATGTAGGGTTTCTCAGTGTAATGGAAGCCTGGTGGGCTGCCGGGCCCAAATTGATTCCCCACTGGGCTCAAGCATCAAGAACATTTTTTTCAGAATTTTTTAATTTTTTAAATAAAATGTGTTAGAAGTAGCATGTAGGGACATGCACCCCTGAATCCCATAAACCTGCCATGTCAACTTTCCGAGCAAGCAAGAAAGTAGTCTTGTTACTCACTGGTGCAGCAATGAGCAAGTTAGCCCTTGGCTCGTATTTGTTGGAACCGCCAATTAAAATGGTCAAACCTCGTCAAACCTAGGTCAGTGCCTGACCTTTACTCATCTGTTAGCCCTAGTCTGGTTGCAGCTGGAGACATTGCCCTTTCAAACAATTATATGTCTTTTAATATTAGAATAAAATAAAATAAAATGTAATAAGATGTTTGCAATGATACATTTGGAGAGTGCATGGCATTTGTGGTCCAACTCCAAACTAATCCTTTACCGGATGTTCATTAATGAAATTCTCTGTGGAGGAGTCCAGGCTATAAGGTTTATCACAAGACATACAGTAGCCTGTCTGAAAAAGAAGCTCATTGATTAGTTCTGGCTTTTTGCCATTTGGGCCAGTCAGCTAAAAATGTACCAATGGGCACAAACAGCAACCGTCTCATATTTCTCTCAAGTGCTCTTGTCTGCTGAGATGCATGAGCCCAATTTGCATGTTTCCACTGTCCGAGGACGAGATGTTGGCCGAAGAGGCGTACGCAAGGAAGCTTGACATTAACAACCGATGCCCGATATGCGGAGAACGCTGCCAGGGTAGTTTCTCTGAGCCCATTCCTGGAGCCGGTTCTGTGAGTTTTATGAGCTCTTCCAAAATGTTCTTGCAGGCTTCACTCAAAATCTTTTAACAGGCGCCAGTAATGTCTTTCAATTTCAAGCCCCCTCTGCTGCTACTTTATATAATTCAGTAGTCTGCTATAGTTCCCCTATGCTGTCATAAAGCATTAAGTCATCCATCAGCTTCTCACATTGTTACAGGACGGTCATCCCATTGGAATTCCAGACAGCTTGGACGTGACGCTATAATTGGGAGCCCGGCATGAAAGTCATGACATGGTACCTGAGGACTGAAGGAAGTGAGGCCGTAGTAGCTGGATTAGCAACCACAGGAGATTGAGAAGTGGTGACTGGACTTTGACCCTTGACATTAAGCTACCGGATAAAAGAAGAGAGTGCGCAAACCTACTCTTCTAGGTATGATGGGTGGCAGGAAGCTGCTGAACCGTGCTGGTAAGTTCAGCCATTCTCTCAGCCTCTGTGCGCTTAAATCTCTCTTCCACCCGAGCAGTGTCACTCAGCTCTGAGCGTTATGTCTCTGCTGGGTCCTTTTATGCCTGATTGCTGCTGTACGCCCGTGACACTGGCTCAAGTACAGAGAAGGCAGTCGTTGGCAGTATTTCAAAAAGGTTAACTAACAACTTTCAAAAAAACAGAAAGAAGAAGAAGCGAGGAAAAGGGAAGAAAGTAACAAACCTCGATTCATTCTCCAGGAAGAAACTGGCAAACACCCAACAGGAAATTAACCGCATTTACTTTAAGGCATGTTACTAGGAAGGTATAGTCAGAGCAGAAAAGAATTCACTACATAACATTACTTACATGTCAAGCCACATAAACAAACACTGTAAATGGTCTGAACGTTTGCCAAGTGTGGCAACAGGGTGTGACTTTTTCCCCTCAATGTGTCCAATATTGTTAATTAAAAGAAATGTTTGATATTTGCTGTGCAGCGTGAAAGCAAAGCAGCTTTGACGTCTTCGCCTTTGGGCGGTAGTTGTCTGGCAGTATGCGCTTGCATCTTGCTCTCTCATATCTAATATATTTGATCTATTGCAAAAGGCTGCAATGCATTTTAGACGATCAACTAAGACTACAGAGGGGCCATGTCTCAACAGAAATGAGGTTGAAAGGCCCGTTCAAATGCACACTAGTATGCTGTGTGCAGTCAGAGCAGACCAGAGTTGTGCAGCTGTGTATACTAATGCCACTGACTTTCCCAAATAAGTGGAGGAAAGGCCCGGGCGGATCCGAATTCTTACTCTTGCTTTCTTGCTGGATTCATGTCATGTTGAAGACCATCGGCGTCTCTGAGGATTCGCACTCGCCCTTTGGCCACCCTACACGCATCCTTGCAGATGTTTTTCTACATCCCTATAAATATAGAATAAGAGTGCATTAAAGATTTTTCACAGCACCGCAGGGCAGTCTGCAAATAAATCATTAACTCATTTCACAGGGAGCAAAAGCAGATCCCCATATTTGCAGAGAGGTCTATCTATTCTAATGTGATAGAGAAGAGTAATAGCCCATGTTGAGCAACTAGCATCACTGCTATTATCCTTCAGGTTCATTCATAAACCTGCTCAAGCATCAGTTTAATGGCCTTGAGTCTTCCCCTCAACACCGTTCAGGCATTATGCATCACCTATATTTCTTTTTTTAAAACACTTAGTAACGAGTCTGCAGCATATGCCATTCTCATACGCTCTGAGTATTGTTTTGATGGAAGTGATGATGTGGAAGTAATTTGTTGTTGGAGAGGAGATTAGACTTTCCCTGTTTGACAGGTGAATCAGTGTGGACTCAGTGCAACCCTCCACCCTCCTGCACCATCTTCACTCACCAAACCATCTTCATTTTTAGTATTTACCATTTATCTTCAGTCTGTCTATGGATTCCCGACAAGTCCATTAAGCAAGAGACACCTTAATGGCTCTCCGCTGATGATGGAGAATCCCTTGTCTGATGAGAAAGGTGAAAAAGACTAAAAGTGTAACATCACTTTGACCTTTGGCTCTATATTCAGTCACGGAGATGGGTGGGTACGGTGGATTGGCCTCATCATTCTCCTGAATCCCCGGACTGTCAGAGACTGGCCGACCGAAGTTTGAAAAAGATTTCATGTTGTCCTGCTTAATAATATTATGTTTACTGCTGTAAGAGACAACAGATCACATAGTTGAATGTGATTGGTCAAGTCTTTCCTATACTCTACTTGTTGTCGAATCATGTCTACTTTTTGTTGATACAAACTTCTATCACTCAGCCGTTTCAGAATAATAGACGGTGCTGTTTGTTTTGCTGAGCTAGATAGAGAGAGTGATGCTGTTACTTATCCCCCTTGCTTTTCCTGCTTTTGGTCCTAATTTCATTATCCACATCGTAGCAACACAGACAGAATGGAAACGATAGAAAGGGACAGTCGACAGGAGAGGGATTTGCATGCCGAAAACAGCTGTTTAGCGCTTCCCTCAGCTGATGTTAGAGAATTGTTCATATACGAAATATATCTATCCATCTGATAGTTCTCATGTGAATTTTTTGATTTCAAAACGAAGGCCTAGACTTTGATTTCGAAAGAGCCATGTTTTATTTATGAATGTTCCTTTATTTCATTACCACATTTTCCCATCACTGGGACCGTGAGTTTGGCAGACGAATGCGGCTCCCTCGATCAAATCGTTGATAGCGGGCTATTCGGGGTCAGAACACAATCTCTTTGTGGAATTGTTGGTCATATCCAGTTCCCCATCCTCCCGTCACCCTGACAGTGAGCTGCACTGGCTTACCCAAAGTTATTTTCCAAGATGTAATAAAAAAAAAAAAAACGCTGCTACGGGGAGAAAAGGTGACACAACGAAGCTTGAGTAAAGCCCACGAATGAGGACGGGAAAGTAAAGGTGGAGACGATAGAACAAAAGTGAAAGAGGAGCACGGGGGACTAGGAAAAAAAGAAAACAAAAGGAGAAAGCTGCATATGGACAAAAGGAGGCCTATAGTGGCTCGGCTAGCAGGAGCCAAGTGCCACGGCTGAGTACTCTCCACTAAAGATAACAACATCACCCCAGCTAGATTACAGGCCCCAGTGATGGGCTGTAGGCCCAGGCAGAGATTAACACTGACGTTCGGGTCTTTCTGGGACCTCGTCCCAGCGCTAACACTTACAGAATGAGACCTCTACAGGAGCACACAATTGAAGCCAGGCCGCCTGTCCAATGAAGACTAAATGATCAGGTAATCTGGTTTACACGGTGGCTAAATAGCAAAGAGCTCCATCGTGGTTGATAGTTGCCAAAGGTTACCCCTGCTGCGCCCTGTTCTAATATGGAACTGTGGAGATAAAAAGAATCGGTTAAGCTCAAAGTTTTTCATTTTGTACCAGCACATTTCTTTGTTACCTTTCAAAAATCAAACAGTAGCCACAATTGCACACACGCCCTTTGCAACAATATCATACATTTGAAAAAGAATATTTTCATGTTGCTTCAAAACCATACTCAATAATTAAGCTGTTCCACATAGAGCTCCCCCTAGAGGCCTGGAGGTCTTCTGCTGTGTTAATTGGATATGCAGCGTTTTTCTGTTGCATTTGTGAAGGGCCTTGCATGTTTTTGACATCATTTCTGTATTTGCAAAGTGTTCATTGTTCATTTATTTGGCTTTGTGACGACCCTCTCTCTGTCTGACGGACAGTCTGCTTAGCAGGTATTGGAGGAAGGCGTGGCAGAAGGTAATCAGTGGAATGGCAACACCTGTACCAGTGGTGTCTCTCTTTTAAAAACTCTCTTGGAGCTCGGTGGCTGGTTCTCTCTCCTCCCTGAGACACCCGATAAGTTTTTGTTTGATATTATGGTTCGTATTTCTGCACCACATTACACTTTCCCACTCATACACTGCTGAATTGACTCCACATTGGTTTAAGTTTTCTTCTTATGATTATTATTATTAAATTGGTCAAGGCAGTGCAACCGGTTTGTGACAGCTTTCCGCAGCACATTTTCTCATTAGCATCACGTTTCCTTTGTTGTATTTGTTTTGGATATCCGTATGCGTGCCACGGTAAATATTGGCCTAAATCCCATCTTATTTATGTGCAAAGAAAAAAAAAGTCATATTTCCAGCAAAGGGTTGTCACAAACACACATTTTAAATGACTATAGATCGTTGTAAAGCCGGATACAATATATAAAACATGGTTAAAGAAAAGCTCAGTGAAGTATATCAAAAGAAAATGAAGCAGAAGGTTATCTCACCTGCATTACGTTATGTTAAATGTGTCATAGATTTCCATCTCGGATCTATCTCGGTGTGTGTGTGTGTGTGTGTGTGTGTGTGTGTTGGATCTGCCTCATGAAAATGATCCATTTCAAATGCCAGGTAATATCTCAACCACAGGGGTAAGTGAACACAGCGTAACTGTAGTGGTATCAACTACATTACACCCCTCTGAACCCCCCCCAGCACAACAAGCCCAGCTGAAGAGCTGACCTGAAACACATTACCTAAGTAATGGTGCAGCCATAACTGATTGCAGTGCTCGTTGGCAGGCACTCCACATTCGGCACTGCGCCGTCACACAGAACCCCGCCACCGTTAAAGTTAAGTATGCACTGTCATCACGTGGTTGACGACTCGGATGGGATCCGATTCAAGATGACAAGAGATAGCATTTAAGTTTTAGTGTGGGCTCCTACCAAAGGGATGAATCACATTATGTTATAGTAGCCATGTTACACACACACACACACGCACATGCAATGTATTCATAAAGCAGATCCTGGTGACGGAATCGTTCATCCCACATTAATCATCATCAACTAACAATAAATAAGCCTCTCTTCTAGAAAATCAAGTTTTAGTGTGAATTTAGAGGAAATGCAACTGCTGTGTGTATGACGCTCATTGGCTCCATTGTTTCCAGTTGAAAGAGTGTGACTTTCTATAAGGGAGAGAAGTGATATTGAATGTGTGGTGGAAGGTGAGGCATACAAAACTCAGAATACTGAGACTGGAGTTTGAACACTATACTTTTAAATTTAGGCTGCTCAAACATTTAATTTAGGTTGTGGTTTCATTGTGAGTTACCTTAGAATAAACATGTGGAATCATGCTTTAGGAGTGGATAGTAAACAGAGTAAACTGATGAAATGCATTGAGTGTTTGTGGATGTAGTCATTCTGAACATATTAGGCAGTTTCCTTTTTATGTTGATTTGTGATACACAATCTTCACAGTGCTTACTGATGAACTAGTTAGTGGACTGAGTTGTTAATGCTCCAGAAGCAACAATGGAAACACAAAATAATAAAAACGGGCAGTGAAATGATAATGATTGTGAGGGCGTTTCCCACCATGTGTTGGGCGAGGCTACAGGTTGGGGTTACCCAGTCATCTCAATCATAACATGCACAAACATAAAGACCAATTCCAATTTTTTCCAGAAACAATTTCACCCCCAGCTGTCACCGAACATTTCCAAGCTAATATCTGAACAAATGCATCTCCATCTCATGAGTGTTTCGGCAGTGAGCTAAACCATGCTAGAGTTCAAATGTTCAATACTACTGACACACGACATTTCCAGACACTGGATAGATACTTTAAATATTTAATGCGTTCAAATTGGAGGCATGCATGGAAATGAAATCATGAATACACTTATCTTAAACTCAAATCTGGTTAGCCTTAGATCAACAAGCGTGACCCACTGGGAGTGAACAAGGTGTGTGTGGGGGGGCCTCGGCTCACGTGGATAACCACAAAATTCAATTTTTTTGTGTGCAGAATGCAAGGTTCAGTACTTGTTGTCTATTGCTTGTGATGTTGGTTGTGGCAGTGCTGCTGTGTGAGCGTCTGAGTATGTGCCTGGCTTCCAGAATGGGTTCGCTTCTGTGTGCATGGCAGTGTCTGTGGATTGGCTGTGAGGGGGAAAAAAAGTCAGCAGACAGTGACTGAAACGCCTCTCCTCTGAGAATATAGTAGCTAATAGCAATCCCAGTCCTTGAGTTTTGAGGTTATCCCATTCAATCACTCGTCTACACTTCAGCAGACACAGTACTGGGCTGCGAAGACACCACTGTAGCCTCCTGTGGAATGACAATAGCATCTGATACTACTGAATGGAACTTGCACTGAGCAGTTTGTTGCAGTTAAAAACCATAAGAAATAATCCTGCTGAGTATTATTAATTAAAGAAATGTGTGTTTTAAGGCGTAAAACGTTCACATAAGTCATTCTAACAAAAAAAAACAAAAAACAGAATGAGACAGCTATGTGGAGAGCAGGCTGTAACGTTGGGCCATCTGTGCTTTGTGCCGAAGGGAGACTTTTCCTATTCACACTGCTGTGATTTCTGCTGCATCCCAGCCCAAGGTGACTGACACTTACACAGTGGCCGTGCGGCTTGCTCAGAGAGCCATAGCTTAGTTTCTGACAGTAGGCACAAAGGTTTTGACAGAACATGACCCCATTGAGAATATAATGCCAGGCTTGCACCAGGGAATTTGCTATATATATATATATATATATATATATATATATAGCAAATTCCATATATATAGTACTTTGAGCCTTTAAGGAAACCAGGTATATCCCTGAGTCACTCATCAGCAAGCTGGAAGCTGCTTTTCTACGATAGTAAGCTAGGCTAACTAGCATTCTCTGCTGAAAGTGGAAGCTAGTGCTAATGCTGCTAATATTACCCCTGATTACTACGACATGTTGGTTTGTGTTCATATTATTTGAACACCTGTGATCAATACAGCGTTTGTTATAGCTGTCCATCCTTCACATGTCCAAATATGGTGATGCAAAAAGACCAAGATGTCAAAACTCACAGTGGGATAGATCTTTTATCTTTAGCACTTCAACACGTTTGATTTTAATTATGACAGTCACAGTTTTTACTCAAGATAAAGATTTTTTTTAATAAGAGGGTAAAATAACAGCAAAAAAACAAAAGGAAACAATAAAAAACAAAGTAATTCCTGTTTCAGTTTGATTTTCAGGATATTTTTGAAAACACATTTTCAAAAGAACCCAGTCTGTTAAATATTTCATTACATTTCTCTTGATGTATCCATCTTTCCTTCCCCTCGTGGACGTCGTATACCTCTCCTGATGATCTTTCTGTTGGCCTTCCAGTACGACTGAGCTGCTGCTATTGTGAGGTTTTATGAGCTTTGCGTGACGGCTCTCCTCTAGCCCTCTCTCTCTCTCTCTCTCTCTGTACCTGCCTGATTCTAACACTGCTTGACACTTCTGCTGATGCATAATTCAGCGAGGAACTAATTACCCTGGCAGCTGGTACAAAGAAATTTCCTCCCTGCCCTACTGTTGCAGCAGCTCCTCATACTTTGTCAACAGAGGATATCCTGCTTCAAGGCGCAGTACCACAAAGTGCAAAGTAAACCACATCCCTCTTAACACTCTTTGCATGAAACCAAAGTTACTTTCAGGATTATCTGGATGAATACTTTTTGAATGATCAGCTGACTCTCTCCTTGCCTGATTGTATCGCACATGAAGAGGACGATAAATCACACCAAACAGAGAGAATATCTGCACCGATGTTTTTTGATTGCTGTTTGAGTTTCTATAAAAGCTTAATATTGCATCTGTGTGTTTTCAAACAGATGTAGCGCCGCTTGACGAACATATGAGGAAATTAACCATGATGGTTATGGTGATACTTAGCAACAATGTATTAATGATTGATGATGATCACACCTTGTCTGCTCCCTTGAATTATTAAAAATACCGAAATTGTTGAACATAGAGGAAGAGGCTCCTGCAGCAGATCTCTGCTATCACAAAACATTAGTACTTGTACACCGGATTTAAGAGTACAATTCTTTAGGGATGGAATATGGGCCAAGGATTTTCAAGTTTGTGTATTTCTTCGTAGCCACAACACATCCTCAAGCCAGAAGACCCCCCGGAGCTAATGCCACAGCAGTTATAACTGAAAGGTTCACAGTCTTTATAATCAGGCAGCTCATTTGGATATGCATCAGTCATGCTCCAGGCAAATGTTAGCACTTCTCTTCCTTTCTGTGAAAATGCATCATTTTGGTTTAACATTCAAATTAGGTTGTTCATTCAAAACACAAACAAAGCCAAACACATTTTAAAGCTCTTCTTTTTTGTTTAGAAGAAATTAAAATTGTATTTTCATTATATTACTGCACTACTAATTGTTAAATAACCACATTCTCGTAAATGAGTAAATAAATACTCATGTATATATCGATTACATATGTCTCTAGAGAGGAAGTGTGACATATATTATTTTTTAATGCACCATTGAATTAATGCATGATGTGGTAAATAGCAGTCGGGATATGCAATGAGTGTGAATGCATTTCACTGATGTGAGCTTGATGGATAACTTATTCAAATGTTGAAACAGTGCTGCCTGAAGATTCTTCATCACTCCCCCAACGATTGTGCTGCAGCACTGCCCTCTCCCAATAGTAAAAACTGTCCGTTTGTAGGCTTAATACAAATGGAGAGTATATAAGTCATTAGAAGCTATTAAGAATCCAGACATGCTTCAATTTATTATCTGAAAATGAAATGACTGTGAAGGTTGAGGTTTCTGTCTCATACTAATTCTCTATTTCTTCCCTATCAAAGCGCACCAATATGTTGACCATACTTACATGTGCAAATATAATCTAATATGATCACTCTATATAGAAATAATATAGATAGAGTGAGTTGTGTAGAAGAAAATGTGTTACCTTACGATTCTTATTTGTATCTCATATAATGTTCCTTTCTCTCTAAACATCAAATGTCCTGCTGAGCTGTTTTTCTATTGTGTTAACCCTTGCCGTCTTGATGAAAAGACTCTTTGATCTTTCCCTCTTCCTGAACTGTCTCCGTAACATTTGTCTCACATACATTGATCAAGGCCCGATGTGTGACTCCTGTAGTGACATCGTCTAGCTCGAGAACAGTCACACCTTGTAGACATCCACAGATGTCTCTTCCTCTGCAGAGAGACATGTGTTGATTCAATACAAATCCACTCATGACGCCTTCCCTTTTGTTCTCCCGAATGTTCTGCATAAATCCAACTCGGCCAGGCCATTCGGGAGACTGGATCTTCATGGATACACTGTGAATTTCTTTTCTCCACTGTCAGTGATTAAACCTCATTTGAACCAGCCACAGAATTGGACCTGAGAAGTTTTTCTTCCACAGTTGAAAGTGACTTTTCTCTTCATCTGAAATTGATATTGTGTTGATGCGTATGTGCATGCGGCCCTGATGACACAACAATGTGACTTGAAGGTTTATGTGGGTTCCAGTACTATACGGCAACCACAATCCTGGATCACCCACACCTGGATCTCAATCAGTACATGGATCTGTATAAACCAGAGATCTTCCCCTCTAAGCCCTTGAGCTGTCTGTTGCTGGTGCTGCTTTCCTTGTCGTGGTTGAGTGACTGGTGAACTGTTTTCTTAGTCAGCATCTCTGTTAATCCTTGATCCTTGGTCTTTGTTAGTCTCGTTGACTTTATTCAGGAAACGTTGAAGAGTTATGCTGCTATTTATCTTTTTGCTTCTCCTCTTTTGTGGCTAGTTGGGTAATTAGTATTGTATTTTTGTTTGATTTAGTGGAAAAATATTTTCTTGTCTGTGTGGGTTTGTTATTTTGGTTTCTGAGACCCTGGCAGTTTATTCTCTTCTATTTCTGCAAACGTGTTTTCTCTCTTAATCATCTTCATATAAATAAATGTCAATCAGTATTAGTATGAATATAAAATAGACCTTGCCAGAAATAAGAGCCGGTATCACATTAAAGGCAATGTTGCTATCAAAATCTTGATGAATAAGCAAAACAGTCACAGGAGGAATAGACAAATAAAAAAGGCAGGCCGAAGACCAAGAAGTGAGAGAGGATGATGAGTGCTTGATAACAGTCTGAGAACAGATGGGCGTGCAAAGGCTTATGGTTGACTTTGGAGGTTAATTGTTTATTTGCTCCAGTGGCCATAGTCTGTTTAGATTATTGTTATCAGAAGGGATTGAAAAATTCAGCGGCCGAGGCCTTTAAGAGCCCCGGCTATCTGTAGACTGAGCATATTGCACAATCTTCAAATATAAAAAGGATTGATGCCATGAGAGACGCGGTGTGATACTTTGAGCCACCACAGGCATTCACAAGTGTGACATGGAAGGAGTGTGATGCTTTCATTTTTGGCATCAAAAATTAGACTGGGTTTAGACCCAGAGGCCGGGAGCCGTGATGTGACGAGAGTGACAGTTGACAGTTTGTCGAGCGTGTGGGTTTAGCTTGCCTTTACAAAGTGTCCAGAAACGTTTACAGCAGTCGAGATGGAAGAAGATGATGTCCGACCTGGTTGTGAAGATTTCAGACATTCATAACTCCTGCATAATAATTATGTTGCTCGTTAGCGGTGCGAGGAACACCTTAATTACTTGTTTTAAACATCCCCTATTCTGTGATGATGCTGTGTCTAAATGAATACTTTTCTCTGCTGGTAAACATGTCAGAAGTGTGTCATGCTGTCAAAAGATCCTCACATTGTTTGAGTCGTGGTGTTATTTCAACGCATACCTGCTTGTTGCGTAAGATTTATCGAGTAACACGCTGCTACTCCAATCGTGTGCATTGAAATGGAGTCATAGTAGCTTTGGCAGCTGAGCCGGGCTCATAACTCTGCATGACAGTGTCACGTTTTGAGCGGATCACTAGAATCCAATTAATCTTGGTTATATCCACATAAAGCCCTCCTGCTATTTCATCTAATGAAGCCAGGCAGCCTCCTTGTTTCCTACATACCCTGCGCTGTGTTCTCATGACAACAGGATCCCCGTGCAAGTGTGCCAACTGCTTTTGTTCCTGTTAGGTGCGGTGCGTTTCAGTCGTGCTCTCGTCGTGCTCTCAAAGCCTTGCAATTGCAGAGCGAGTGATGAAAACAATCCACATGTCATGCTATTTCCCACGTTTGCCACGTTATTACCGTGGACGCTCCAGGCGCATGGAGGTGAATCTTGATTTTGTTTATGCTAAAACAAACAGAGAACCCTGGTGAAACCTCCCAACTATGAGTCATAATTGCAGATGATTGGGGTTATCCTCGATACCATAAGTGTTTCCAAATTGCCAAAGTGTCTCGTTTGAGATGAAAGGGGTTTAAACGCACTTTATATACTCTCTTTCCTCCGGATGAAAGCTTAGTAAACAAAAGAACATTAAGCTCATCTTGTGCGCTCCATGTGTCTGCTGGACCAGATTAGCCAGATCCCTGCCTCTCAGCAGAAGATGGGCCCAGATGCAGAGCTTCTCGTTCTTAAAGAGTGAGTTAAGAGGCAACACATTGTTTGACAAGGACACAAAAAATGAAAGCCTTCAAGAGAACAAGGTCATTTCCACAAGTGAAATTGACACACCCAGGCAGACCTTACAAATGAAGCTCTCTATCAGCTTCTTTGATATTACTGCAACCCATCCCTCAGGGCTTTTTGACACATACACTGTCTGATAGGACGGGCTGTTAGCTAATAAATCTTAGGAATAAGGAATTTGTTTGAGTCTGCCTCTGAAAAGTTTTCCTTCCAAAGTGAAAGTGGACATTTTCTTCAGCACCATTGACAGAGCATTGGCAGTTCTGCATGAGCTGTTTATGAAGCCCACTCTGCCTCTGTGGAGTGAAAGCTTTTACAGGGACATATCCACTCCATTAAGGCATGACCATGACATCCCTGAAGGACACACAGGCACAGTCAACTTGCTTCTGCTGCTTTTTTGGCGTCTCCTCTCTTGCTCTCGATCACATTCTGTACCATTGTCTTTGTTTGTGTTCCGAATGCTGAAAAAAAAAACCGACATCTCGGGTTGTTCAGCTTTTATGAAGCTGCTTTTATGAAGCTGAACAATTAAGAAACATGTATGCGGGCCCCGTCATGATGTCACTCTGCATCTCATCAGCATCAGTGCTGCAGAGCTCCACCATGCATGCAACCCCTCTGCCATACATAATTCAAGATCACATCCACCATCCATCCGACTGTCCCTCACTTGTACTATCCGTTGCGATAATCCACCCTCATTCAAACTTCATCCTCTCTCATGGCCTTTTTCCCTGTAGTCGCACACAAGCCTAAGCTTCGCACTGTCAGCTTAAAGCAGGATCACACAGGGCTGTCATCGTGAAGATGTGATCAAAGCGTCTCGCCCAGACGCATCGAGCCAATAGCATACCTTCGGTGTGACTTTACAGTGAAAGAACCCCAGAACAGCAGGGGAATGCCAAATCCTACTCATTCATAATACAGTGGATGGCCTCTCAACATTTACCAGGCTGCTGATCTTCTAGGACAGCCGGAGAAGGAGGGAAAAAGGTTAGGACGGGAATAAATAATGCAACCCATGGCAATATTAACAAAATGCTCCCTCTATATGTTCGAACAGAACTATATGTTCTAGGAGACTTAAGAGCCTGTATGACATAAATCACTGTGCTTAAGCTTGGATTGTGTAGTGCCTAATGTCCAGGAGTACATATATGAGACATACAAGGGCTAATTCGAGTAGGAGAACCTGAGTGCTGGGTCGTGTCAAACATGTGGAGGCTGGGAAATTATTTGTGCAAATTGCACCCTATAAAAAGGAAAACTAATAAAGGGGAGCTTAGCGAAGCAAGCACCATTTTACAGTACACTACACCTTGAGACAGTGACAGAGAGAGCTCAAGAGGGTAGCGCTAGGCAACTGTATTGTCAATGGATGGCCCCGACTTCCTCACTTCATCATTTATCTTTACTATTTGTCTTTTTAAGTAGAGAACACCTTACTCCTGCAGCCTGAAAGCAACCCACAATGCATCCACATGCAGGACTCTGTGCCGTATTCTCCTTTTAATACCAATGGTGGAAAAGGTTCACATTTTTACCTTGCGTACCTGTTTCTGCATGTCGTATTCAAGCTTACACTCACACTTGGCAGCACCTTGTTACAGAACCTGGACACTAGCAGTTACTCATCATAGGAATGCTATGGGGAAAGATATGTGGAACAATTTTGGCGGATCCCCACAAACATCCATATTCAGACCTTGGAATCATAGAAAGCTAAAATGTATGTGCATGTGTTTACATGCAAACAGAAACCTTGACTTGGCCATTCACTTGGAGCTCTGCCTCTATAACTAACACCGGTTGATTAATGGGGGCACCCAGTCTTGCCCGAGGAGGAGATAAGCAGCCTATCGCTGCTCCAAAGCCTTTCTACATGACCTTGAGAGAGCACTGTACATGGAAATAGACCTAGGGCTGCTATTAGCTCAGCCCTCTCACATTTGGCCCGGCTCTAGTGTCGAAAAAACGACTGCCTGCTTAAATTCACATTTCAGCCTCGAGAGCCAAGAGTCAAGTAATGACAACGGAGACGAACTGTATGTAACTCAAACATGAGTGTTAAATACACAAGCAGATGGGTTCATACAACACACAAAAGAACCAGTTAAAAGTGCTTATTGCCAGAATAATACACAAACCCTGTTGCTGGGCATTACTTCTGCCCCTTAGCATGCCAACTGCACAGCATGTGTCGATGACGTGAATGAACACGCACATTTGAATGACTTAGTACATGCAGAAAGACGTGGACAGAAAAAGGATTTGATATTTTGATTGAACTCGCCCTTTATGCTATGCCTGAATATCACGGGCTCCAGTGTACCTTGACATGACTGGGATTTGATTTTAAAAAGCGTCTGACTGTGATTGTGATTGCAGCGGAGCAGAATATTGCGATTGCATTGTTATTCAGCTGTCTTATACGCTGAAGGTTTGCCATGCACCCTGGCAGTGCTCTGTTGGCTCCCAACAGCAGAGTGACTGAAAGGTCATCCTGTCTGTTCATCTCACTGCATGAAAGAACATCAGCAGCGTAATATCACGTGAACAAGCTGTGCTTTTCCACAACACACACACACACACACACACTATAAGGCATGTAAGATAAGACTTAAGTGTTCTAAATGTTAGTCTACACAATCTGAACAGCTGAACCAGTGCGTTACCATACCGATATAACAAGATAAGATCTGAGAATATTCCTCCTGTTGCTGTAACATGCACTGAAGGAAAGACGATAGATTTCTTTTTTATTTGATAAGCAGTGTGTGATGTTTTCATTCCCTCTGACAGCTAAACGTGGCTTGGTATTAAGAAATGCAGTCAGTTCACACATGCATTTCGATCAAAGTGTCAGCATGTAACCTTTCAAACACAAAACCAGATGTGTCATTTTTATGCCGCAGACAAAGAGCCCTCGCTCACTGCGAGATCCACCGTTTGCTACACGTGGGAGGGAGGTTTAAAATAAAGAAGATATTCATATATTTATTATACTTCTGTCAAAACATGTGGATTTTGTTAAGACTGACAATAAAAGCCCAATGCACAGCGCAATCAGAAGGTATTAGGAAAGTGACGCATCTTTGTTGTTTTATCCTCCAGAAAATTGGATTATAAATTAAATTATTATGAGGATAAACCTGACTTTCATCTTTGATTTCAGGTTTACAACTGCCTTAGTTTAACAATAATCACTCATGTATCACTGGTAAAACCCTTTAAAGCAGACACATTTAAGACAAGAGAAAGTCATTTCATACATCTTAAATACAGTCATCATATCTGATTGGCTGTAAATCCAGCCAGACTTCCCTGGTGATGCTCTACCAGGACTGGTTTTTAAACTACACCGTTTTTTTGTTTGATTTTGTCTTCCAGTCTGGTGTTCAGCGAGGGGAACATATTTTCATGCTATCGAGAACATTTCTCTGTGTTTGACCTTAAACACTTCTTTCATCACCTTGTCTGTACATTTGGGATCATTGTCTTACTGCATTGCCTTAAAATTGGATGATGATGTCGAAGGGGGAAAAGGCTGCAGTTTCTACACCGGTGACCATATTTTCGATTTGAGCAATGTCAAACAACCTGAGGTGAAGCTGTTTTATGAGACGTATGACTCATCAGTCCTGATAAGCCGTTGTACAATGAACAGCAGCGAAATGTCAGATACTTCACTGAGTGTAGTACCTGATACCAAACAACACAACCCTAGCATGGTTTGTTTTAAGTTTGAGTACATTATTAGAGTGCACAAAATAATACTCCCAGATGATTTCATTGTATTAAACAAAAAAAATATCTAGAGTTTATAAAAACTTTACTACTACTTGCAGTAGCTGCTCCATTGAAATCTATTAACATCACAAATTACATTAATCTTAATATCCAGACTATATTTCTTGTATGATGAATATTGAAATGTGTAGAAAACCAAGGATATTGATGTTTGTTCTTAGGCAGTAAAGAACAGTACAGAAGAAGCACATCAACCCTGAGAATAAATTGCCCATATACACTCTCCAATTGCTCCTGACAAATTCCAAGAATAATGCAGCGACATCACAGTAAACCATTTACAGTTGAAGATTGGCTGATTCGCCCTGACAGAATCGAATTGCCAGCAGAAAAGTCTCTGACTGTAACCATGCTCCTGTTACTTAGTTAAGGAGCGTCTTGTTTCTTCTTCTTTTTTTTTTTTTTTTGCTCACCCAAACAGAGCTCTTGACTGGCAGTGAATCCGCTCAGCCTCAGCCTCCGGAGACAACCCGTTACTTTTAATTACAGCGGCTTGGTATGGGCTGAGTATGAATATATATTGGTCGTTAAATAAGGACAGAATGTCCTGCAAAAAAAGTGATTTGTTTACAAGTTTACAGAATTGCATACATATGAACTCGCAGGAAAAAGTCTGTATTTCGTAGGCAGAACTTCCCGCTTCGTTCAGAAGGAATGGTGGAATTATTAGTCAATCTAACTCTCTGTTCTTTGCATCCATTTGAACATTAATTACCCTAATGAGTCAGAATTTAGGCGCAAATAATATAATTTCTGTCTTTCCGTCAGAACCTCAGTGATGCTGTTATCAGAGCCTCGGCCAGCTGGCAAAGGGAGGACAGAGATGTCTGTGTCTACGGCGCGGTCCATGGCGAGGAGGGAAGGGGATGAAAAGGGAAGGGGGAGTCGGTCAGAGACACCTCCACTCTGCCTCGGGCGATGCCCTCAGCTCTGTTCTGATGCCCCCCTATGCTGTCAGACTTCTGCAACTATCACATGCATTTCTAATTTCTACTGATTCCCTCTCTGATATTCTTTCTCAAGTTAAATTTTGGGTAATGTGGACATATTGCGCAGCATTCTACGGGACACTGTATGTAATCTAATTGGCTCTTAATTCTGCTCTGTTGTAACTTGAGTCATGGTCATCATTTCTGTTTGTTTCATTGCCGAGATAAAAACATAAGCAAAGAACAACATTTTATCCAGGTTATCTAGGTTAATTTGGAGGTAGAACACCTCAAATGTGTGCAAACATTGTGTTTTCAAAACTAGGACAAGTTTAGAAAGTAATTCCATCCAGGACGTCGGCCTGTGAACTGTGATGTTTGCTCTCTGTTCCTCTTTGTTTATTCTTCAGAGTAAGCTCGGGGTTGGGGGGTTTGTTTTTTGTTTTTATTCGAAAAAGAAATGTATGATAATCCAATGTTTTGATGACCAAAACTACAAACTACAAAAAAAAAAAAAACACATTCATTCAATAATATGACTTCCTGGCCTGCACCGTGTATTGAGAACACAGTGTGAAGTGTGTGAATATGTTGTAACCCGAAAAAAAAACAATCCATCAAAAAAATGAACAAGTCTGGAGACTCCATCTCTTCCCCTAATAATAGATTTGAATAATTCTCCTGTGGAATTTTAAGTACCATCGATTTTAAATACGACTTTATGCCAAACAGTTCATTAAGCCCCTGCAGCCTTCCTGCCCAACTGTATAAAATCTATCAGTTGTCTTAGCTTGTTAACCTCTCACTGAACACACACATTTCCAAAGTGATGTCGCTGCCGGATGAATGATAGCTAATTTGAGCCACTTTGGAATTTACACTTCATCAGCAGTGGCCGACTTCAGCAGCCAGCAAATGTGTTAAGAAAATATCAGCTAGCTCATACGACTAACAAGTCAGGAAAAAGTGTGAATGAACTCGACTAGACTCAGATAGTGGGCAGACTGCAGAGCCTCTCTGCCGTGCTCTGTGGGGAGACCGTGGCAGGTGCTTGATAGAGCTAATTAAGGCGGACAAATAATTTATATGAAATTATTGGGGATGACATGTTTCCCTGTCTCTCCCCAAATAAATGACATTCTCATTAACAGGAACATGATTTATTCCTACTGATTAGGAACGTAAAAGCAGAAGTTGCTTGAGTGTTGTAAACACTACCTTTCTTAGACTTCCTGTCAATCAGCTTGTTGCTGAGCGGCGCTCCCCAGACCTGCACAACATCAGAGGAGACATACTTGTTTGTGCGCTTGCATCTGTTGGTGCTGCTACAGGGTGCTGGATGCGGAATATTAACTAATGTTTTGGTATCGTTTCAGACATCAATTACTGATCATCTGTGCTAATGAGCTTCAGTTTCCTTCTGCTGAGAGCGTGTGGCATCACAGGTGTGACGAAAGGAGGAATTGATTGTATAACTCAGATATCTGTATATTTTTGCCTGAATCAATATGATTAAAGCAAAAAATGTGCCCTTTTTCTACATGTGCTCTGAAAGCATTATACTGCATAACTCTTGGTGCATTGATATTCTGGCCAAAGATACTTTCAAGGTGTGTTTATTCACAACACAGGTCTCTGAATTCCCTGGCATTGCTTTGGCAGCTACTTTAGCATGAATTCATAATGCACAAAGGGACAACAGAGTCGATTTCGTCATTGTTTCATTTTCCCTTGTGTTCTGTCAAACATCAAACAAAAGCATTTTCTATTATATTTCACTTGACAGTAGGCTTGAGTCTTTCCTATAGACTTAATGTATTGGCATTGCTTTCTCCCACGTGTCATCTTCCCACAGCTTTGATGGATCGCTCCTCTTGGTAAACGACCAAGTGCATCAAGGAGCAAAGAGAGGCGAGAGATTGAACACGGTGGGAGGAGCTGATTACCTCTAATCTATCTCTTCCCTTGGAGTGAGGGGGCACCATTTCCCAAAGGCCCCTTAGACCCCTTTATTCTCAATGCTATAGAAAACAGGCATGTTCTCCAAACGCTGTCCAATGATGGTGCTGGGTAATGTATGTAAACTCACCGTGACTGGAGCTTCCATGCTAGAAATGTGGAGTTTGCAAGTCGCAGGAATGATGCCAGAAAGAAAACTCCCTATGGTGGAAAAGCAAAGACAGCATGAGCTCTGGAGATACGGCTAATAATATAGCAGAGCTAAACAACAAGAACAACACACAGTTTTAACACCAGATGAGGGAGGGAGTGTGTACCAGCTGGTTTGATGATCTTCATTTATTTAATTGCATAAATGCAATTTTGTTTTTCATGCAAAACCTCATGTTTACAATCGTTGATAATAAAAGTAATTAAGTGCTGCTAAACTCCACACAAATAGAAATCAGATTGTTTGGATGTCTACATTTGAATCCAATCCAAATCCTACCCATCGTTATCCCAGTGATTATTTCACAGATAAACCTAGTAACCCACGCCCTGTGAGAAAAAAAAGAATGATCCATAAGATCCGTCTTCCTTCAAACGGCTGTAACTCCTCATCTAAGACGGTCTGACAGACCTTAAATCCTGAGAGTCCAATACATATGAACATTCAAACACCTTCCAGCAGTCACTCATATCACTCTGAATACCATGCTTAGAAATTAGGCTCCACTGAATAATAGCATTATACCGACGTGCAGTCAAAAAGTTTTTTTTATGGGTGAGAACTAACGCACTGCATTACCATTACAAAAAAACAATTCTACAGAACACTCGCGATAGATTTATATAAACTGCATGAATAATCATATTACCTCCAGAGAGACGGAAGACCTTCCTCCAATGCTGTTCAAGTGATTTAAGTGAGCAGCGGTCCCTTTATCCTCACCGTGGTATGAGTACACCAGAGAGGGAATAATGTCCCTGCTTGTTTACAGGTTTTATTCATATATATTGTAGCAGCTATTACCTACTTTAAAACTCGACATTTTCAAACCGATTTCCACCACATTTGGATACATGCTGTATCTGAAGTGACAGGATTTTTGCCTCACTGCAAAAGAAAAATTAAACAAAAGTGAATGATGTAATATAAAAAATCTCAACACAAACCCTGACAGTTTCACTTTTTGTCTCTCAAAGTTTCCATTAGTGGTGATTAGTGGGAGAATGGACCAATAAATGCCGCCCTCTCTTCATGAGGTCCCAGTAAGGGTCTGACCTGTTTATTGCTTTCACTGCGGCTCTGTCTGCAATGCCTAGCGGTGTTATCCGTCTCTCAGCCTGCATCCTGCACCCACTCACCTATTTTCCTAATGATCGCCTCCCCTGAAGCACTAACTCCCATCGGAGGGAGGTGGAAGTGTGATCTGCCTCTCTGCTGTTTAATTTTTTTTTCTCTCTCTCGCTTCCTGATTTACAATTTTCACCTGCTCTACATACGTCTATATGCAAAGTGTCTCCATAGACTTCCTTTATGCTACATTGCACAAATGCACAGATGTCTCTGAGGAAACCCTTTTTTTGTTTGACAGTGTCATCTTATTGATTTGTGTGTCTCTCATTCTCGTTCATTGACTCTCTTCTTTTGCTCTTCTTTTGTGAATTTTACCCTCTGTGGTGGTGAGTCAATGTGACTCGTGGTTCCTACGTGATGTCCTTCTGTGGCGAGGTGAGAGGCAAAGCCCGGAGTTGGCAGCGGTGCTGTTTGTCTGAGATGCTTTAGATTTGAAGCTTTATCTACACTATGTGGTTGTAGCTGTGAACCCAAACGCACCAGGATTGCTACAGTCACAGTATAATTAAGCATTTCTTTTTGTCTCACATCAATTTAATGAACATTACACTCTCAGTTACAGAGAAGAATCTGTAAAGCCTAATGGTTAAATTAAAGATAGAACCGTTGGAACTTTTTCCTGCAAGTATACTGAAACTTTAATCACAGTTAAAAGCATAATTACTCCTGCGTGTGTCACACCATCCACGGTGTGTTGCTTTCATTCTTGTACATTTCACATCAGAGTTAAAGCTGGGTTGTTTTGTTTTATTCAGCCAGCACTCAGGTGCAGTGTACCTTACATTTTTGGTTCAGTGATTTGCCGATTTGTGAAGAGGCTGAGCAAGCGAAAAGCCGGCAATTGTCACACCACGGTCACCACGATGAAAAATGGGGAATGCATCACTGATAATTTGCTTTATTTTTTACTGCTTGAATGGGACAGTGATCTCGGGGAAACAGCAATGTAGAAGAGTTTTGTGTAAAATAAAGCGGAGTTGGAAGATGGTGGCTGAGGAGTTGGATCCCAGTCAGTTTTTCAGCACAATATGCCCAAGAAGCCATCAAGATTCCTGCTTTTGCTTAATTTTCTATGGGTTTTGTAGTTTCTTTAGTAGTCATCTATTTCTGGAGTCACATAGAAGAAGTGTGGGCTATTATCAGAGGCTATAACTAAAATTGTAAATTTGTTCAAGCTATAAGAGTTTATGACTTTTACACGAAACGTATCACATATGGTTCGAAGTGCAAAACAGTTGGTGAGCATTAAGACACCGATTCCACACTGCTGAAGAGGAAAGGCTATTGTAAACAGTATGCAGCAGTAATGGTGACTTTGATTTGTACACAACAGATGTTCATGCCTCGAACAGTCCCTTGATTATTTGTCCAACACTCGCACACGTCCGTACTCCAGAGGCTACGAGGCGCGGCTATGAAGCCACAAAAAGCTTCAGCTAAATAAACATCACGGTGAATGTCAACCTGACTTTCTCTCAAACCCGTTTACTCTCCGAGTTTGGGATTCAGTGTGACATTTGCATGATTTGTAGCATGTTATTCTTACACTGATACTTTGGTACGGTGCTCAACCGCAAAATGTGAGAGGGGGAAAAAAAAGATTACAATTGTTATGAATATGATTCAGTCTCTGCTTGATAACTCTTCGAATTCTTCATGGGGTTCATCATAGGGTTGGTATAACATTGCCTCACATTTAAATGCTGATGCAATCACAGCAGGGTTCCAAACATACAAAAAAGACCCCATCTCAGATCCTGTATGAAGCTACAGTCCATCTTTGCAGCTTCAATGCTGTGTAATTGGGATCAGTCTTCAAAAAGCACCCATTGGGGGCTCCAGACATGAAGAAGCACGCGGTCTGGGTTTGACCGGGGGTTGGTGGGGTGACAGATCCCCTGATCAAACCCTCTTTTAACCTCAAAAAGGGGCTATGAAGGGTGACCACGGGGGTGTCAGCGCTGAGCTCTTGACCGCTGCCTTTGGAAGGCCGTTGTTATGGGATACAGGCCAGCAGAGTGCAATCTGCTCCAAAGGCACATCTTACACACACTCTGCCTTGCTGATGACCTGGTTTAAAGGCTGCCTTCCACTGTTTTTTCAACCTGGTTGAATGCGTGTTTTCCTTAACCCAATTTGGCTCCGCAGTGTAAGACACAGAGAGGCTAATGACTAGCATAAGCTGCAGGCCAAATGGACCATATTAATGCTGTCTTTGCATTTAAAGGGACAAACACATCTTTGGATTTTAAATTGTATTGTCTCACAGGGACAGAACAAAAAAATATGAATTTGGTTAAAAAAAACAAACCTACCAGAAACATAAATATTAAAATATATCTCCAACTGCTGAAAAATAAAAATGAAATCTATATTTGGATCTTTGTGGCATGAAAAATGGCGATGATTGTGAGATACAATACATTATAAACCTTGACAGAAGCTCATCATGATGTAGGTGGTTGCTGATTGCAAAGCAAAAGACTCCTTTTTTTTCTTTTTTGCAGCTTCCCAGGATACAAACCAGCACAGATATATGTTTCTATAGGGAAGTAGTGAGTAAAAAAATGATCATACAGAAAGCCATTAGATGTTAGATTAGTTGACATGCCAGTAAGTTATTTTAGCGATGAGATGAATTCATTTCACGTATGATCACATTGCTAATCATATTTATTTAATGTCTGAAAGGAACTTCCTATAATATCCATAAATATAACTTCAAGTAAAGCAAGTGACAGAGTCTATTGTGAATTTAGAATTTCACGATCAGTCTGCCTATTTCCTAAACCTTATTTTGGGGAAATACACTTCTTGCAAATGAGTTATAGCCTGCTCTCATTCCATTTAATACTGAAGCTTGGGTAGTGGCCCGAGGCATCATGATACCAATGCACACGGCACCCTAGAGTCTGTATGAGATGCTCCAGGCTTTCAATTATCTCCAACATAAACCCATCCGTTCCAGTATTAGATGGTCATAGCAACCGGTGTAGCAAGAGGTCCTCTAAGGGCAGATGGCAAGGGTGGTGGATGGGTCAGCTAACACCGGACCTTGCTCAGGGCCAGAAGTTTTAACCAAAACGTTCTGTCTCGTCATGGTCTGTGGGCACTGAGAGAGATGGCATTATATCCGTGGCTCATGTTACAGCCGTACTCATTTTAAGCCAAACCATGATGTTTTTTCTCATCCTAACTTTGCCGCCTAAATGGCTGTTTCACAATGCTAACCATGCAGGAACCTTCAGCGTTAAGATTCCACACAAAGGAACTGCCCCTTTGCATCTTTATGGTAATGTGATTATAGAGAAATGATCAAACGTAGGGATGAGATCACATTGTGCATTAAATGAGAAGAACTACACCACTCATATTCTTTATGCCTGGTGCCAGGAGATTGTTAGCTTAGCTTAGCACTAGAACATTTTTGAATGGATTAAACCAACAAGATATGTTAATTAGTGAGCTTTCAAGGTTCTGGCTGGGTTTTTTTTTTTTTTTTTTTTTTTACCTGTATCCAGTTTTAATGCTGATTCAAGCTAGCCACCCCCTTGAGCTTCATATTTGCCATGAACAGACATGGGAGTGGTATTGATCTCCATGAGTGATAATTAATCAGAATCTGTCACTACATAATGTGTTTAATCAATTATCAGGACATAACAGGTCATTTTGGCTGCCTGTAAAACATTTGTCTATTCATGCAGGTCAATAGATCTGAGTTAGATCAGCAGAAGTTAAACATAAATAGTGTCTTCCGTGTCCTTCCTCAGCACACAGTGGGCCTCTGGAGAAGGTGATCGTCTGGTTGCTCTCTCTCAGCTGTCATGAGAAAAGCATCGCGGGTGCTGCTTTCGCTGCCTCCAGACTCCAGGCAGGGCATGCTGCCACCAAGTTGATAAAGTGAGCCATTTTGCACACAGGCAAGATTACTCTCAAGGACAGAGATTAAAGTGGCTTCTGTTTGAGTTGCAACCTCCCCAACACACAGGCACACGGAGAGAGAGAGGGAGAAAAGCACCAACGTGTGCATTGATACTGATACCCTTTAGAATCCATTGCTTGCACAGTGATCACAGCAAAAGAGCATACACATTTACAGCTCCAATGTGTGTAACCAATAGTTTACAGGGTGAAAACAAGCCTTGCATTAAGGTAGTTATTTGTAGAGACCTTCTCTTTTATTGTACGGAAAACCCCTCAGTTACAAGGAATTAAGCACCACACGTTGCAGCAGTTAGTGTGCTCTGAGAGGATAATTTACTTTTATTGCAACATGGGTCTTATTTTAATTTCTTCGACTGCATCTATCACTGAAGTGTCAAGAAACACAAGGAGTATAATGATGAGACGGATCATAAACAAGCACACACTTTAGCTAGATGATCTAAACCACTTTATTTGAAGGTAAAATCACCCTCAAAATTGTGCTCTTTCATGTCAGAGGAAAACTGCACACTACAGCAAGTGCAGGAAGATCAAAGTTAAACCAAGATCGTGTGTGAACTGGGTGTCATCACTTTTGGTATTAACAAAGGTTACGGTATTGTAACCCTAGGGCAAAGGTGTATCCATATAGTGGGCTGTAAGGGTAAAACTCTCCCCAACATCAAGCAGCATTTGCCCACTGAAAAAAACAGAATTCAGACTGGCTGGACTCGAGCCAGTCTCTAGTTGCTAGAGGATAGTCATCAAAGTCCCCTATCTCTTTGTAAGCAAGGCCTTCACAGCTGAGAAGTAATGGTAGTGGTGAAGTAGTAAGCAACTGAACTGGCTAGAGCCATGGCCTTACCTTGCAGGGATCACAAAGACAAGCAGCAGACACCTTGCACACCACATTCCTCAGGACATCAGAAAGCCTGGGGACATATAGGTGTATGGTTCCCAGCTGTTCACTGAATCTGATGGGGGTTATATTCCCCATACCATGCCAATGCACAAACTCTGTAAAGCAGGTGGAGACAATAAGGATCAAGTTGCCATTGCAGTCTCCACAAAGCAGCAAGAAACTGGGAGGAACTGACCGTGCTATTAGTTCACACACTCTCTGAGGTCAGTGCAAGAAGCAAAGCTGCCTTGAATGACAACATCTTCAGGGAAGAGCACACCAGAGGCTCAAAGGGATCCTTCACCAAGCCCACCAATGCCAGTTCCCGCTGCAGGGAAGACGCACACATCCCCAGGCTTTTGTCTCCTGACCCCCTGCAAGAACCCGTTCACAACAGTGTGGCCAAAGACGGTCTGTCACCAAGCCCTTGTGGCAGGCAGAAATAGTTGCTGCATACACTTTAACGGTGACATAAGACAGCCCTCCATCCATCAAACACTGCAAAAAGCAGAGAGTAGACCCAGCTGCACAGGACAGGGGATCTAGCCTCCTTCGCTCCCACCAGCGTTGGAATCCTCACTGGTGATCCTGCTCTTGTTGCCTGGATTGTCTGCACAAGCTGCACAGACATGACTCTACACCCAAAAGTTAGCTTAGCTGAGCATGGAAGGCTGAAAGTAGGGGTAAACAGCTGGCGCTGTGCTGAAGTTGACAAAATCCACCTCATCACCTCTAAATCTCACTAATTAACATGATGTATGCCATACAAGCTTCAAATGTGCTTATGGGTGTTAAAATCTGGCAGTTTGCCCTCTCTTGCTCTTGTGTCTGGTGTTTTTTCCTTTCCTTCTCCGTCTGTTTGTTTATCACCAGGGCGTGGCCCTAAGTGTCCCCCTTCAACTTGTGGCCTGGAGTTCCTGCCTGTCACTCTGCACAGCTGCAGGCAATCATCTAATCCACTTGTCTGATCTCCGTCGTACATAAACCAGGCTCCTCTCTCCAGTCTTCCTCGGATCCGTCCGATTTCCGTCGGTTCACTCAAGTGGTAGTACATTTTATTAGTCTCCTGGGCTCCAGAGCCCATCGTTCGTGGAAACATCTAGGTGTAACAGTAGGCAGATTTTCCTACCTTTTGCATGGATTCAGTCTAGCTGTAACCACGATTTATGCTAAGCTAACAGGCTACCGACTACAGCTTCATATTGAATGGACACATTTCTTGTATTTAACACTCTACAAGAAAGCAATTATTTCCGTGAATGTATTTCCCAATGTGTTAGTGCAATTCATTGTCTGCACATAATATATGCAGTATATTTCATTAGCTTTGGTACCATTAGCAAATGAACATGCAGAGAGCAAGACACACTTTGGACGTGACAAGCCTTCCTACAAATGTAATACTTTGTACTACGAAATCCGAATAACTCTTGAAAACTTTTCAACATTCTTTATATCTGCAATCAAACTACATGATGCTGAAATTCTAAATTCAGTGCATGACATGCATATGTTGCCTGTAGTTCAAGCTTCTTAGAGAGCGCCAACTCAACAACTTAAATTTCCTTCAGCCCAGAGTTAACAATTATACACAATTATACACTCTTCAAAGACTTGCCCCCTCTTCTTGGCTGGTACTTATCAGAGCAGAAAGCCTTAATTAACTCATGGCTGGCTGATGTTCTGCACATATTGGTAGAGTTTAAATTATCTTGCATTGTTAAATATGTAAACAGCTGGCGACTAGGCATGTTAACATATTCTGAGAATTAGAGGGAAGAACTGCTGGACTTTTCAAAATAAATAAATTATGTGTTGAATTTATTAGATTTTTCATATTTTAGATCCAGATTAGAACATTTTCAGTCACACAGAAGTGAAAAACCCACATAACTTTATTTCAAATTCAAGTGGAGGTTTATGAAATATTGTCCACTGAAGGGGCATCTCTATGAAACGCTTTCCTAAACAATTCCCTAGTTTTTCTTCTCCCTCTCAGTTTGTTTTGACAGGAAACAGTTCAAGACGCCAAAGCCTACTGACATATCATAATGTATGAGATATTGATCTCCATAAAGTAAACTCATATCTGGAGTGGTTCGCCAATTGTCTGTATTTTTATTGGCTTGAAATTTAGCAAAGTAATTATGGAGTTTTTGCCATCCTCCAGCACATTGGAGCGTCTTAAAGCGTTTGCCCAGTGGAGTGTCGGATCCATTCAGTGCATTCTATTCAAATCTTGAATTGGATGATTCCGGTAAGAATCCCCTTGCCATTACTTCAGAATTTCAAAGGACTCCAGCACTCTTCATCTGCAATTCTGAAAAAGAGATATTTAAATCAGTTTGTCACATATATATTTTAAAATATAAAGAAAAAAATTCCTCCTCAAAAACTGAAGTTATGTGACCTTTTGTCAAAACTAAAACATCAATGGCAGGGAAATTGAATTAGGGGCTCTCACATTTACCAAAGTCTTCCTGATGCTCATCAAATGTCATCGCTGCTAAAGAGGTCACCTTGTACCAAAATAACACTCTGTGCTCATTCCCTCTAAAAGAAGGAAGATTTAGCCATGCATAATTGAGGGTTGAACCATATGCTTCAGTCTGAGTTCAAGACAGGGCCAGTCTGACATTTCTGAGTGAACAATGATTTGTTTTAATATGCACGCAAAATGTTGGCGAGCATTAAACACAACACGTATAACCAGAACAAACTTTCACTGTATAGATTATGTGATAAGAGTTTGTTTGTGTAGATGGTCTGTGTTTGCATAAGGGATTATATTTGACTTTTGTTTCCATTTGGCTATTTTCTTTTTCACAGACGAAATCTGCAATTTCCACACAAAGGATTTGCCCTCATTGGAGCGCTATTGTTTTGTATCTAACATTAGAATGTTGACATTCAGACCTATTATAGCTGTCAAAAGTTTGAGTGATTGCTAATGAGTCTGATATGGTCCACCTTTGTAGCAGTGCTTGTAACTGTGATTAACTTGAAAGCAAAATACCATTTAGATAAAGTTTGCATGGCAATGTTATTTTGTCTACCCCTTGTATTTCTGCAGAAAAACAAAATCATAATGCATAGTGACAGATTGAGAAGGTATTTTTAAGCATTCAATCATCATCATCAAATCCTCAGCAATAACCTTAACATTCAGTGAATGGGTGTCCAATCATCAATATTAATTTAGTCGGGTCATCAAGTTTCATCAGGAGAAATCATTTATTTTCCTTATTCTTCAATTGTCTGGAAACATTTGTGTTTGAAACTTTATATTAAACATCAACAGCACAGATCCAAGCCCTGGTGTGGGTTTCTGGGTCCTGCTGAGAACAGTAATTTATATGCAAATCCATTCCATTCCATTTATTCATTATACTATATAAACTAAGCATGTTTTTCAGGTAGGCCTATTATATGATAATATGTGATTTACTTCATCATTTAGTAGGTTATTTGTATGACAAAGTCTATGTGAGCCAAACTCTCTTCGTATACAAATGTCTTTTAGCGTCAACTATTTACAGCTGTGGCTTTAAGGCTTCTTTGCATTTTGATAGCAAACTAACCAAAACAAGGTCTTTCAAAGTATAGCGGCTGGGGGAGAATATCACAGTTTCTCTCCCCTCAGGACAAAGTGTCTCTTGTGGAAACCTGTTCTGTTCTGTTCTGGTGGGTAAGTGATAGAAAAACATTTTGAGGCCTTTTAAGAATTTGAGTGGGTATCTCATAATGTGTTTGTTGCTCAAGGGGTATATTGCTTATTAAAGACATGAATATTTATTTGGAATATACATGCATCTATCAACAACATTCAGGTTGTTTTGGGCTTCCGGAAAATAATTGGATTAGTAAGAAACCTCAGCAACTCTTTCTATTCTTGACATGCAATGCAGTACGTGTCCTTTTAAATTGATCATTTAATATATATATATATATATATATATATATGATAAACCAACAGATCACCCTAATATGACTGAGGGAACAAATATAGACGTCAGGAGATGTCATTTGAAACATTGTAATTTTTATTGGTAGAGCTTTGTGTTTATGAGTCAAATAGTGTCCTTTTTCTTTAAAACCCATGCACGCATATTAATTACATTTCTTAAGGCTAATATGTTCTTAGTTTGTGGAAACTTTGAACAAACTTGAGTAAATTGTGTATTTCTAGGACGGCGTATTAGGGCGAAGCTGAGAGAGGTGGGCCATATTCTGAGAAATAAAGTAGGAAATTTGTTACTTTATAAAGTCATAGATTTGCTACTGTATTACAATGCTAACAACCGGCATTTATGCAAGCTAACTTCCCATGAATGTACGCATTTATTGTTCTAATTTATACATCACAACATGTGACAACGCCTTGTTAAGGTCCTTAGGGGGATGGCTGTTGATGGTTATTGTTTTGTTTTTTATGTGGGCCAAATTGTCATTTTATGGGTGTTTATTGATTAGGTGGTTGGGCTAAGATGCTAGCGGTAGTTTTTTTAAGTAGCAAATTTGCTACTTTAAAAAGGGGTACATTGTGGTTACATTCATGTGTACATTCATGGGAAGTTAGCTTGTATGAATGCAGGTTGTTACCATCGAATGAAAGTCACAAATTTGCGACTTTATAATCCAGCAAAATTCTTTTTTTTCTCAGAATATTACCAACCTCTCTCAGCTCCGTTTTCTTTAAACTTAAACTGTCAGATTTACGACGACAATGATGGTCTGAGTGATGTCGATGGATGCTGCAACCATAACATCCAATGAGCCGAAGGCTTAGACTGTTGATCCGTGTGCAAGATGCTGGTCTAAGTCTGAGAAAATATTTAAATTATATTTCCACAAACTACTTTTTAATGCTCTCAGTCAATGTGCTGTTGTATTGGTGTCATTCAGAATGCATAAATATTCTCCTTTTCAAAATCACTGGTGATTAAATGAACTCACCTCCAGGTGCAAGACAGGCGCATCAACAAAAAAAGAATTTAAATAGCAAGGTCATCTAGAGATGATTCTGGAAGGAAAGTACCCTGCAATGCACTGTCACAAAGATGGATGTGGTTCATTTACTATTCAGTCAGGTCCATTTAAAATGCTATATCATGGAGAACACTTTTCCATTAGTAATATAGACATAAAATTAGAGCAAGCCCATGTGACCCATACTGCTAAGTGAACTGCAGAATATGTTAAAGTAACCATCATCTGTGATATACTGTATAATAACATACCTGAGTATTTTTTATATTCACATATATGTTGGCATTGCTGCAAAACATCTGCAACAGATGATTAGCAAATGTGCAGTCTGTTACAGATTTCGAGCATGACTGCTTCAAATGCTGACAAACGATGCGCCTTTTTAATGAAGCTCTACGTAAGGGGAGATGTATTATATTGCAAAAGTGATACAAATATGTATAAACACAGATGAAAAAGGTGCTCATGGGAGACGAATCCATTTTGGATTGTTTTCTTTTACATATATTTTGTGTTTGGTTGTTAAAAACGGAAGAATTATGCGCTGAGTTCATCTGTGACCAAATAAATTAGCATTCCTCAGTTTACTTCAGTAAAACAGACATCTGTGTTCTTTGTTAAACTTTAAGCAGATCAAAAGCATTTTAGAAGATTACAGATTAAGAACTTCCCTAGAATAAATGCTGCATTTTAATACACTTGCATTTGCTTTTTACTTCTACTCCACTACCTTAACAGGAAATATTGTACATTTTAGTACTTTTATTTATAATGCATCAATCATGTGTAATTGCCAGTTAAATTAGTTAAGTAGTTAAATGAATATGTATACAAGAAATAACCATGATGAGCTTCTTTAACAAAGCATTGTTCAGGTTTAAAATACCCTTTTTGGCTTGTGGTCTCTTGTAGATGACATAAAGTTTCAAAAAGTTATGCCCATATAAGTAAAATGATTCAATCTTTCACACAAAAAAAAAGAAAATATTTGGGAAAATTCTCATAAATGAATACAGTTTTGTGCGCAATTAGTCATCTCACGTCCCCTGAGATTTTATAGTGACTTATTAGGTGGCCAGACCCATAGTTTGGGAACCACAGGACCAACCTACCTAATTAACTTTAATTAACCACTTAGAACAGCCTAAAAATAAATGACACATTGATGAGCAACAATTTGATAATGTCATATAATAATATGACATTTTACTGAGAGTGAGTACAATGTATAAAGTATTTTAACATTGCTGTATTTGTCCTTTGAAGGACAACTTCAACCACTGTGCTTCCATAGAAAGTGACATAACATCAATACAAAGGAAGAAGAATACATCAAATCAAGTCAGATTTTTTCACAAAACAAATGGCATGCAGCAGTATTTTATTCCTGTGTCATATGAGGAGATTTAATATTGTCTCTCAGGCATTGTTGTAGCTTTTTCCTGACCAACAGATCAACTGTGAAAATCAAAAAGTGAAATTAGGTTACAGACATTTTAGCTGCTATGGACTGGATGCACACCGTCACACAACAGCACCTCAACACTGCCAAACCTTCAAACTAGGACACATACATCACAATGTGCTGAATTTGAACTACTCATTTTTACCATCAGACACATCAAACATGCATAAATTACAGCACTGTATGCATGTCATGACTGAAACGGTTGATATTTCTATCCAGCAGTGATCCCATCTTCAAAGCTGTCACCTATGGTTTTAATCTCCTGAATGGGCAAAAGGGGTTACATCAACATCTTACTGCAAAAAAAAAAAGGGACCTTGAAACTGTCCATGTTGCCTCCCATATAATTCTATGCAGCCTCTCAATCAAAAGAAGCTCTTTTTGCATTCAGGTCTCAGTGTACGAATAATCAAAGATCCCAAAGGATGTGCAGGGTCAGTACAAACCCAGGCACAGGCGTGGAAAATAAAAGTTATGGAAATGTGGCCAAGTTCTGAGGAGGAGACGTAATGCCCACATGGAATTCAGTGCAGCGTGTAGCCTCGACTGAAATCCATGTGGACAAAGGGACGCTCTGTCTCTTTCTACATGTGTTCAAAAAGGAATATATCTCATCACATGAAAGCTTAATCCACCAGCGATCCTTCCACGGCATAGTTTTAATTATCGGTTGTCCGCTTCAGTGGGAAATCGCCACCTTCCTGTTCATGTCAAAACAGTGCTGATGATGAAGTCCACGGGGGTCAGTCATCACAGCCACATTCAGGCGGCCGACATGAAACCTTTAAGCAGCCGATAAAGCCCTAAATACAGTTATCCATTCTTGGGTTTATAATAACCTACATGCTCACACAGGGGTCATTGCAGTTCTCCCTGTTCCAACGTTATCGCTTAATTACATTAACAATATCTAGAGGAAATTCTTTGCCGGCTCTTTTTTTATTTATTTTTTTAGTTAAGCCTGTGTGGAGCATTTAAAGGAGAATCTTGCTGGCTGAAGTGGAGGAATAAGACAGGGGAGGGGAGGGGGGAAGGTAGGAGGTATATGCCTTTAGGAAAGGGAGCAAGGTCCACAGTGTTTTACCTTCAGCAGCATTTATGTAACAGCACTGATGATTCAGGGCTGGGTATTTTGGTGCTGGGTGAGGTAGCCTACTATTGCCTGGTGTTAACATTGTGACATCTAGTGGCAACTATTGATGGACAGAGGAGCAAACTTCAGTCCTTTGTGGCTTTGAAAGCAAACTCAATGCAAAAATGACGTAAGGACACGCATATCCCGTGTGCTAATCAGGTGGTGAAAATGCAGGGTTTTTACCTTGCTGTGTGTGTGTGTGTGTGTGTGTGTGTGTGTGTGTGTGTGCGTGTGTGAGTGTGCATGCATGCATCCTTTTGGCAAGAGAGGGGAGGGGGCTATTTGCTGGAGATTAGCTGTGTGAAGGATAAGAAGATTAAAACTGTCTTTGAATCACCATCAAATTAACCATCCGCTAAACGAATTAAGAGCAAATTGCTGTCTATACACCTCCACCTGATAGAGCCCATACAATGCACACTAACTTCATCATCGGACAATTAGAGCTCCCAGAGGCCATAGCATATTTTATAACCACGTGCAGTTAAGTTGTGTATTTTCATGCAATTGTTTGTGCGCTCTTCCTATGCACAAACGGACTTCCCTTAAACACAACAGCTCATCTGCACAATGAGGAGTGAAAAATAGAAGGGTCCTCCAGGGGTCGTTTTTATGAGAGCACCATCATTATTCACTATTTTTTTTTAAAGGGCTTAAAGGATGCCAGTTCCCAAAGGATACACTCGTGGAGATGTTTTGTTTTAATCACAAAAGCAAGCAGTTAAAATTTATGAGGGAGGGAGAAAAAAAACGGAATAATTAACACTTAAATGCACTGACGGGCTTGTGTTATGGCCTCATAATCTGCTCTTCTCCTGGCATCTCCCCAGATTTATGGAGACATTTCTGTTCTTCGCCACTGCCAGACAGTGATGTCACACCACACCAACTTCACGTCAGATTTAAACTGTTCGTATAGTTCACCCTATTTACTCCGTCTGCTTTTGAGACAGCAATGAAAAGAAGCCCTACGGTTTTGAAACTAATTTTAAGAAACATTTCCACATTTATGGATTGTGTGTTTAATTGGCTTTCTTGCAAAGAGGTAGGTGAGGGGATCGATTCCACTCTTGTGCTAAATAAGGAGCTCCAGCCAGCAGCTGGTTAGCTTTGAATAAAGATGCATAAATGTACTGGATGTTAATAGCAGCACATCATCAGCAAATCCTCGGTTGTACTAACAAAACGGATACAGACATCATGGATGCACAGTATTGAGTTGTGTCCAAAATCACTCACTCATTAATTTCTAAGTAGAGGACTATATAGTGAGCTGATATGGAAAATGGAAAAAAAACATCCCTGGGTAATTTTCTTTGCGCCATTACTGACATCACTGCTGTCGCACAATTACAAAGTGCCATATTAATGGCGCCTGGTGGACCTTCCATGATCATTCCATGATTCATTATCGCGCTACAACTCATTTGTTCGTCTCAATATTGCCACTCCGTCTCCTCTCATCTCATTTTTCCTTCTATGGGTAGTGATGAATTGTGGGATACTTTCAGTCCAGTATATAGGGTGTAATAATTCTCAGTAAACATTCGGACAGCACTGGGAACTCACTATACACTATCTTAGCAGCCACAGTATTTGTGTACACCTGAACTAGCTGCTTAAGAGCCACACTTGAGAAAACAAACACCTTGCTTTCATGGTCAAACCAGCCATGCCGATAAAGGGCCAGGTCCTGTCTATCATCAGCCTCCTCCAATGTAAGAGCCAGCAGAAGCAGCTCGTAACTCCTCTGTAAATTTCTCTGGCTTTAACTCACACAGGTTTCTAAGCAATTCAGAGCCACGGGAATCATGCTCAGCTTTGTTGAGCTTGCCAGTCACACTTTTAGCTTGTAGTTGTAAACACAGCGTTACATCCATTAAAGAACTGTGTGTTTGCCAGGAGGGACAGCATTACAACGCGGGCGATGATTAGAGATCAAGGATGAGATTGGTCCTCTGTTGAATGTTCTTGATGTGACATGCAAGCTATCTTTAAATATGCAGTTCAAAACGAGCCAAATCATGTGATGCCTCGGCAACGCTGTTCGCCAGGGGATCCGTGACTGGTATTCCCTCATGTCCATCGTGTTTGAGAGCGAAGACAGACAGGAAAGATGAAGGGGAGGGGGGAGTCAGGTCGTGTGCAATGCTCACCTTTCCACAGATTAAGTCAGACTTTCTAATTAATATCCAGAAATATAACAAAGGAAAAGTGGAGACAATTAAAGCAGTGGTAGGCTTTCCTCACCTCTCTTCCTGGCAGTGAAGAGGTGACCCTCTAAACCCTCCTCCAGGCAGGGATCCAGGGACAGCACAAGGTTGGATGGCCTTACAATATTAAGAGTATCTCAGAGAAACCACAGGAAGACAGCAGGCTTCCATTTTGTAGGTCGCAGGTCAACATGGGCCTAAATAGTCTTGATTTTTAATTTGGAGTTGCCATAGCCTTTGGCGTATCACATTGTGTACATAAAGGTAATTTAAAAAAAGGGTAGAGCAGTTTAAATGTCTTTCTTCTCCATTACAGCCACAGATGACAGTACAACTATTGTGAATAACTTACCTATTGTATATTGAATAATTACAGGGTGCAAACTGGGTAGCAAATAGGCTCAACTTTCTTCCACCAGGGTCAAACTATGTGGCATTTTCACATAGTTTCAAACAAAAATGTTAATATACCCTGTAACTAAACTGTAATTATGGTTAAATTGAGTGAAAGGGGAACACTTTATTTTAAAGCACACATACCCCGGAGTTACACTGATTACCAAAACTTATCAGTCCATTACCTTATAATTCATGATGCATCCCTCAGCATAATGACATAATAAATGTAATGTTTTATTCCACAGCAACAACAATAAAAACAATTAAAAATGTTAATAGTAGCCTATGTTAATAAATGCATTATTAAGATTTGATGTCTGGCATTGAAAGAATTTAGTATGTCACATGCAGAGTTGGGACAAATTGACCGGGAGGGTCCTGATCCAGAATCACGCTGGGGGAGGAGGATGGAAGAGATCACACTGTAGAGTGGGAGTTTCCTCGTTAGCAGGAGGCGTCTGTACAGTATGGGAACATTAGGTGGCCTGGGGGTACCAGCCACGGAGAGAGCGCCTCAGCCGGAGAGTAAGATCTTCTCTTTGCCCTGACAATCAGAACTGACACCTGCTTTCTGCAGGGAAACACTGCACAGCAGACCCACCAACGACATCAACGAGGGCAACAGAGCACTGGGAGAGACAGGAGAAGATGTGAACACCCAAAACCTTTGTTATTATTTTATTTGCATATTTTAAATGTACTCAAAATCCTACGAGACCGGAGATCCAACTAGATATTGATGAACTGACTTAAATGGGTGTTAATACTCCAGATCAGAACATCACCTTCAATTGATACAGAAGGGAAAAGTCACATTGAGAAAACAAAACCATTCAAATAAACATGAGTCTTCTCGTCCTTGGTTTTCCTGTTCATTTCCTATAACACTGTACAATCCACATAGCATCTCCAGTGAAAAGAACTTTTTCCATTCTATGTTAACTACTACCATCTCTGTGAGTGGTGGCAAATATAGTGGGAGTATTTATTTGGTCACAGTTGGGTTGGGAACACAATCTAGTTTACAAAGAACCCTTTTCTATATCGACAGAATTTTCATTACATCAAAATGCGTCATCATTTTATGCTTTTAGTTGCTTAAGAGCAGAATCAGGCTTCTACAGAGAAATCAGGACTGAGTGGGGGAAGTCACTTTTCTACCTCGGCGGTCCTACTTAAATGAGGAAAAATTAGCCTTGGGAAAAATGCCTCAGCAGCCTAAAAACTTAGATAATACTTTTGAGAGTAACATCTATCACCTTCACTTTCCCTCCACATTTCTTTTTGTCAGATTGACAGAAAAGGGTCTTTAGTGTGTAGAATCTTTAGAGGATCATTCGTATGGTTCTGTTTTAAAAAAGAAATTAAAAAAAGAGATTAAGCACAATGACAGATATGGTAATCTATTATAAAGCAAAACAAATCAACAGTCAGAGTTTTATGAATAACATTAAAATACATAATACAAACAGATATGCTTGAATATTCACAGCTTTGGTTAAAATGCTAAGCAAAACCTTTTATTCAATCGAATCAAATACTTTGAATGCAGGAATTAAATTAAAAAACAGGGGGAAAGGAATACGTGCTGATTAAATATGCTAACAAATAATGATTTAACATGGATTCTTTGCTCAAAACCACTTTGGGTGATGGAAAATATGCTGTGTGAAAGTTAAACTGTGAAAGTGCATGCAACAGCTTTTGTTAAAATGTTGACAGATGCTCTCAGGTACTCTAAGCACCTCCTATTCCTCTTGGTGTCGGATATGGATGAGACCACAGACACCAACTGTCACAATGTCAGCCAGTTCAGAGTCCCACGTTTCCTTGTCTGCTTTTTTCCTCTGCCATGTACTAACTCTCCTGTCGCTCCAGATCAGACCACTCGCACCTGCCCTGCCGTAACCCCTGTGTTCCCGCCATTCCCCATCACCTGACCTTCCCCGCCCATGTGCACACCTGTTCCCGCTTCCCTTTCAGACCAGTAGCATATATGCCAAATGACTTCCATTCATTCCAATGTCTGATTTTAACATTTGCCTGTATTTGACCTCAATGAAAACTTGATTTAACTTTACTTATTTTACCAGCCTCTGGTCTCAGAGTCTTAAAACCTGTTCAAACCTGGTTTACGGTAGCGATACATAAATTATCATAGTAATTATACTATAATTAATGAAAATCAGCTCTGAAGTTGACCAACTGTGAATTTAAAATAAATATTATGTGTGGTGCAGAGAAACACATTAATTAAACTTGCTAATGGTAAGAGAATGCATGAATGTTTCAGTATCTTCCTGAGGTATATATATATATATATATATATATATATATAGAGAGAGAGAGAGAGAGAGAGAGAGAGAGAGAGAGAGAGAGAGAGAGAGAGAGAGAGAGAGAGAGAGAGAGAGAGCGAGCGAGAGAGAGAGAGAGAGAGAGAGAGAGAGAGAGAGAGAGAGAGACTTCATATTTATGATAGTCACGACACACATCCCCTATATTTGCCAGTGGCAGCACGTGAAAGCTGTACAGCAGAGGTCCCAGGATGGTGCTTTGGGGTACCTCAAATGTTAATTTTATGTTAGCCAAGGGAGAGACTCCAAGGAAGATAGCAGTCTCTGCCAGAAAGACAGGACCTAAACTATCAACATCTCTGCTAAGAAACTCTTGAATAGTTGTTTTGTTTTGAATGGTTGGAGATCAAGCAAACAGAGATTGCAGTACTTGCATTGTATGTTCATAATAAAAACATTTCTATATTGACTTTGCAGGCAGTTACTTTAGTTTAAACCCATTCTGACTATTGTACTTTGTACTTCTGTAATTAGTTACACATAGCATTCAGAATGATCAGATTATCAATTTGATTATCAATATAATTTTGTGAAATAAGATCATCAGTTATTTTCTATTTACATTAAAAGTTTACTTTTCTATTTTATGGAAATTACTACATATCTACTTGGTTGGATTTCACTAAAGAGTGTGTACTGCAGGTCAGGAATAGCACCCTTGGCCATCGGTGCAGCCAAACTACTTTCACATAAATCTATAGAAAAAGATTACTGCCTGAGAGGAAATGGCATTTCTTATACCACTCACAGTTATCATTTTTTTCTTTTCCACCTCACTCTATTATCTTTCCCCCCAGAGCCTTTACCAGAGAGATTCATTGCCTTATATCTACATAGCCTGGCAGCTGTGCAAATAATATGTGAATGATCTCAAAACCATTACTAACCTCCGTGTCACTTTGTTTGTCTTTAATGACCCAGTCAACCTCTCTAACGCTATACAAAGACAAGTATGTATCAGTTACCCTGTAATATAATTTGGGGCCAGTTCTAGAAATTTGTCAACCTCTAAAAAGCATCATCACTGACGTACGAAGTGCTTCCTGTCAGCGTGGTGATAATGTCAAAGCAAACTGGGCAATCATTGGTGATAATAGCAACTTTAAACTTTTCAGAGTAGCAAGGCGGGTTTTTTTATTTTATTTGGGACATTACAAAATTCAAAGTCACCAGGCTTTTAATAAATTCCTCTCTTCACTAGTTATCATTCCGTTTTTAGAGTTTATTTAAAGATTTCACTGATGACATTTGAGGCACTAAATCATGGGCTGACTCTGATCTCGATTGCAGATTTGATGGTCCCCTGAGAGCTTCAGATCTTTAGACGAGGTTTTGTGATCGTTTTGCATCTTGTTTCACGATTTAAGGTGACAGGGTTCCTCGGCTCTGGAACTTCCTCCCTGGGAATCAAAGGTTTGCACACTAAGTAATATCTGTTTGTTCTTCATTGCACAGCTTTGCTGAAAATTTGATTCTGATTGGTCAAACACAACATTCTATTATCTCTTTATGGCGGACCGCTGCTATGAATAACAGACTGTTGCTATGGACACAGTTCTGATGTCTGCACACAGAGTGAGTTAATCAAATTATGAATCTATTTAATTAGTAGACATATATAAGCAGGATTGACATCATTGGGAAATAATGTAGTCCTGCTCAGCATCTTACATTATCTTTATATTAAATTACTTCAAAAAAGGGACTTTAATTAACGTTTGTTATTAATTCAGTTTAATAAGTCTTCATTACATTTACATTTACATTTAGGTCATTTAGCAGACGCTTTTGTCCAAAGCGACTTACAATAAGTACATTTGTCAAAAGAAGGAAACAAAGAAACCACGACGTATCATTGCCGATAAAGTAAGAGCTAAAAATAGAACAAGTGTTAGGTCCTCATCTGAGTAAAGTAGTACTTCAAGAGCAACAGTGCTAAGATCAGAGTGCTATAAGTTTTTTTTTTTTTTTTTTTTTTTGGGGGGGGGGTGTCGAGGGAGGGTGCTAGTGGGTCATGCTATGTATAGTCAAGGTGAAGTCTGAACAGGTGAGTCTTGAGCCTTTTTCGGAAGATGGCAAATGACTCTGCTGTCCTGACATTGGTCGGGAGTTCGTTCCACCACTGAGGCGCCAGAACAGAGAAGAGTCTGGACTTTGCTGAGCGACATTTGCTTGATTTCAGCGATGGTGGTACCAGCCGGCCAGCTGAAGTAGAAGAGCGAAGTGCTCGCTTCGGGGCATGAGGTTTGACCAGTGTTTGAAGGTAGAAGGGTGCCGTTCCATTGATGGCCCTGAAGGCCAGTGTCATCGTCTTGAATTGGATGCGTGCTGCAACAGGGAGCCAGTGGAGGTCACGGAGGAGGGGGGTCACGTGGGAGAATTTGGGTAGATTGAAGATAAGGCGTGCTGCGGCATTCTGGATACGCTGTAATGGTTTAATCGCAGAGGCCGGGAGTCCGGCCAGGAGAGAGTTGCAGTAGTCAAGGCGGGAGATGACCAGTGCTTGGACCAAGAGCTGCGTTGCATCCTTTGTGAGGAGGGTCCGAATCCTGCGGATATTGTAGAGGGCGAATCTGCAGGATCGGGCCACAGCAGTGATGTTGGGGGTGCAGGATAGTTGGTCATCGAGGATTACACCCAGGTTCCTCGCAGTTGAGGAAGGTAATACTGTGATGCCCTCGACAGTGACCGACAGGTCCATGCGAGGGCAGTCTTTCCCTGGGATGAAGAGGAGTTCGGTTTTGTTCAGGTTGAGCTTGAGGTGATGTGCAGTTGTCCAGACAGAGATGTCAGCCAGACAGTTTGAGATGCGAGTTGCAATGTGAGCGTCAGAGGACGGGGGAAAAGAGAGGAACAGCTGGGTGTCATCTGCGTAGCAATGGTAGGAGAATCCATGCGATGTGATAACAGAACCTAGTGATCTGGTGTATAGTGAGAACAGAAGCGGTCCTAATACTGAGCCTTGAGGGACGCCCGTGTCCAGAGAGCAGGGTTTGGACATAGAGCCATTCCATGTGACCTGGAAGGTGCGGTTTGTCAGGTATGATGTAAACCAGGCGAGAGCAGAGTCAGTTATGCCAAGTTCAGCCAGAGTGGAGAGGAGGATTTGGTGGTTGACTGTGTCGAATGCAGCAGATAGGTCGAGGAGAATGAGAACGGAGGAGTGGGACGAGGCTCTGGCGTCTCGCAGGGACTCGGTCACTGTGAGGAGGGCCGTCTCAGTGGAGTGAGCAGTCCTGAATCCTGATTGATTAGGGTCTAGGAGGTTTTTCCGCAAGAGATAGGATGACAGTTGGTTGTAGGAGGCACGTTCCAAGGTTTTAGAGAGGAATGAAAGAAGAGATACAGGTCTGTAGCTTTGAATGTCAGTAGCGTCTAGGGTGGGTTTTTTAAGGAGAGGCTTCACGATAGCGGTCTTAAAATCCGCTGGAATGACACCTGAGGTGAGGGAGGAGTTGATCAGGGTGGTGAGGAATGGCAAGATGTCGTGTGAGATGTCCTGGAGAAGAGAGGAGGGAATCGGGTCAAGGGAGCAGGTGGTGGCGCGGTTAGATGTAACAAGTGCGTGGACGTCCTCAGAGGTGAGGGGGCTAAAGCTGGTAAGACCATCCGAGTTGAGAGTTGGGGGAGATGTCTTCTGGGAGGGAATAGGCGTGAATGAGGAGCTGATGTCATGTACTTTCTTGGTAAAGTAAGTTGCAAAGTCATCGGCAGTAAGGGAGGAAGGGGGGGTAGGGGCAGGAGGGGTGAGGAGGGAAGAGAACACGGAGAAGAGTTTCCTGGGGTTGGAGGCAGAAGAGTTGATCTTAGCCAGGTAGAAGGCAGATTTGGCTGCCGAAACAGTTGAGGTGAAGTCAGAGAGGAGGAGGTGGTAGTGAGCAAGGTCCTCGTGATGTCCCGATTTCTTCCATTTTCTCTCTGACGCTCGCAACAATGATCTGTTGGTTCGCAGAGGTTCAGACAGCCAGGGAGGGGCGGGAGATGATCGCGCCGGTCGTGAGATTGGGGGACAGAGAGTGTCCAAAGAAGAGGAGAGTGAGGACATCAGGATAGAGGAGGCTTCCTCAGTAGACATTAAGGAGAACTGTTCCGAGGATGGGAGCGAGGAGATAATAGTTGAGGAGAGAGCGGAGGGTGTGAGGGATTTCAGGTTGCGGCGGCTGGTGACCATTCGAGGCGTAGAGTGGAGGGATGAGGTGGGCTTCATGGGGATGGAGAAAGACACAAAGTGGTGGTCGGACACGGTGAGCGGGGTAACAGAGAGTACCGAGATGTCACAGGATCTTGTGAAGACAAGGTCAAGTTGGTTCCCGGCCCGGTGAGTTGGTGGAGAGGGGGACAGTGTAAGGTCAAAAGCGGAAAAGAAGTCTATGAATTCAGATGAATGCAGCTTTCCCGGGTGGATGTTGAAGTCACCGAGGACGACGAGTGGTGTGCCATCATCAGGGGAGCAGCTCAGGAGGGCATCCATCTCATCCAAAAAGTCACCAAGAGGACCGGGTGGGCGATAGATCACTATGATGTTGAGTTTGAGAGGAAGCGTGACAGAGACGGCGTGAAATTCAAGCGTAGATCGGGGTAGGTGGTCGAGAGGAAGGACCTGGTAGGACCATGTGGGTGAGATGAGGAGCCCAGTTCCTCCTCCTCGCCCTGTTCGTCTTGGGGAGTGTGAAAACGAGTAGGCAGTTGAAAGGGCAGCTGGAGTGGCAGTGTTTTCTGGGGTGATCCAGGTCTCCGTGAGGGCCAGGAAGTGGAGAGTCTGCAGGGAGGCATAGGCTGAGATGGTGTCCGCCTTCTTGACTGCAGACTGGCAGTTCCAAAGCCCTCCTAGTACTTCAAGTTCCTTACCGGTGGAGAGTGGTGGGTAGCAGAGATTGGATGGGTTACAGCCTCGAGTGAAGGGACTTCGGTGAAATCTTCTCCAGTGCGATGTCCTGACTGGGATAAGACACATGGCTGCGAGGGGTTGAGATGTTATACCTACCTCAATGGGCTTCCTCGATGGACTCCCACAGATAGACTCCCTGTGTCTTTGTTCAGATGTCTTGACTCCCACAGATAGACTCCCTGTGTCTTTGTTCAGATGTCTTGACTCCCACAGATAGACTCCCTGTGTCTTTGTTCAGATGTCTTCGTTCTGATGGCCCGACGCTGCAGCTGACGCTGAAGTGACAGCCTTTTAAGTGCTCAATTTACCGCAAGTACTGACTGTCACTCCTTCCCTCTAATCAAGTCTATTCACTACAGGTGAGCTGGCTCAAAAACAAGCTGATTGCTCACTTAGCACAGACAGCTTCACAAGAATTTCAACAACAAGCTATCAATACTAGACTAAATGTTACCACTAGCTTTACTCACACAATGCCTAAACTCAAATCTACAATTAGTTTCTGACTTACCAACAAGAGACAAAGCAGCTTCCTTCCTTTCTCCAGACAAAATGTGGTTTGAAGAGAGTTACTGCTGTCCCTTAAGTTCTGACTGTGGCTCCTCCTTCCCTCTAATCAAGTCTATTCACTACAGGTGAGCTGGCTCAAAAACAAGCTGATTGCTCACTTAGCACAGACAGCTTCACAAGAATTTCAACAACAAGCTATCAATACTAGACTAAATGTTACCACTAGCTTTACTCACACAATGCCTAAACTCAAATCTACAATTAGTTTCTGACTTACCAACAAGAGACAAAGCAGCTTCCTTCCTTTCTCCAGACAAAATGTTAGTCATTAGTCTTTACACTCTAGTTAGTCTATCTTATTGTATTACATTTTTGTGCTTTTAGTTGTCTTTGATGCCTTTATGGCCACGTACACATACAATAGGTATAGATACAATAGGTAATCATATTACGGTAGAAAAGGATAAGTAGAGGACAACGGATGGAGGAGTCATGCGGTGAACCAGATGACGTTCGTCCACACAAACAGTCTGAATATGATAATTCATGGAAATACTTGAGGCATATACATTAAAAACACCTCTAGTACATTTCAAGGGCATGTTCTGGAAGAATTAAAAGAACTGACGATACGGTATGCTGAAATGTAGTCCTTTCAAAGTAAAAAAACGTTATGTTTTGTTTTTCCAGTTTTTGAAATTGTACTCTGATATTGTACATTTACTCCAAACAACCCACTGGTGTTTTCCCCATTGATTATGTGGAATATAATGGTGATAAAGAGTTATAAACATGTAATGGCCTCTTGAATGAAGAGGATTGTTTCCTGGAGTATGGGATGGAAGATTACTGGGTGACCTCCTGTCCAGGTCATAAGTAATCAACGGCATTCGCAACAATCAAACTGCTACCGCTGTGATTGATGCCGATGACAACAGGTCACACGTCAATGCTAATTTGTCCAGTTAAATTTCCTAATGAACCCTTGAATGAATTAGCCTAAATTAGCATTGATGAATTAACCATCAGCGATGTGGAACTGGAGGTTTAAAGTATATAAAAATGATCTACAGAGACTGTTCACCCGCATGGATACTGCAGGTATTAGATACACTCATGAAGTCTGCAAAACCAGAAGAATACACAGATTAAAAAAAAACAGATTCTATTAAACGCCTCACACAGTCACATTGGTGTCCTTTTGTGGCAAAACAAACAGTTATTTAAATAGCAGTCATTAATCACAGTTGGGTTCCCAGGGAGAGACGGAGCATACTGGCCCGGCTCTCGGGTGGTTATCCCGAGCACCTTGAGGGAACCATTCTTTGCAGCTTCCAGATGCTTAGTTCTGCTCCATTTCACATCTCTCCAAGTTTTTGATCAAGCCTCAACTTCATTACACTCTTGTGTATGATTTTTGAAGAGCCATGAAAAGTGAAGCTTCCAGCCCTGCATTCATGCACTCTACCAATTTCCCTTTTTTTTCTTCTCTCCCTTTTCCTTCACGATTTTGTGCAACAAGAATCTAAGATTTTTCACTGAATTAATGCCATTATGGTTATTATAGCTTTACAGGGCAGTCATGTGCAATGACATCGTGCCTGTCATTAGTTTCTGTTTCAAGAAAATGCACAATGTGTTAGCAGGTGTCTCGGTTTCTTCATTGTGGCTCTGATCACATTTGAGGTGTGGCGAGTGACAGAAGTATGGATTGCCTGGTTGCTCGAGCAATTTCTCTGTAGCACATAATTGCACTATATTGATGCAAAAAGATCTTTCAATTCCACAGTTGGCTGAGGAAAATGGGGCACTCTGCTCTTTGTGAGCCATGACATTCTCTGAGGAACAGCCTGCCCTGCTTTGCGTATGTATGTGTGGCAAAGGCTGAATTTAGTATTGTGTAGAGAAGATCCATGTTTCCATTTTTGATGAGGTAGAGCATGTTCCATTTAACTTCCACATTGAAACAGAGGTTGCTGTACGTCAAAGCCACGGTGAGATGAAATATCCAGGGTAAACATCAATCGTCGCAGCATTATAGTAGAGTAACAAATGTTAGGAGCCGCTCACCTGTTACAAGAAGAAAGATCAGATGATATGTTTGGAGAAATGACAGGCACTCTAAACTGACTTGCACAAAACAAGTGGGTGAAAAGAATTTTTTGGAAATCCCAGAACTGCAAGAACCGTGCATCAATTATTTGCATTTTTAAAATTTGGGGAAATGATGAACATGTTAAGTTGCATTTAGACGTGCTACTGTTTTCACACGCTTTAGCTCCCTTTTACGTAATGTCTCTGCTTTGAATGGATAACATGTTTGTTTAACAGAGGCAGCTCCCCAGCTGCGTTAATGGATATTGCTTCTAATGAAACACGGTAATTACTTTCGTCATGTTACATTTAGTAGTTCATGTCAATAATGGTCATCTCACTGGGACGTATCGAGGAAATGACACCTTCACGCGGTTTCCGTATACTTTCATGGCAAATTAGTGCGTAAATTATCGTAATGTTCGAGGACTTTGCCTCACGGCGATCCATACCAGCGTTGAGGCGTGCTGCTGTTTGAAGTGGCCGTGACACAAATGGAGAAATAGTGATTGGATTCCATCCGACATTCCGGCACGCTGCACCAAAGAAAGGAAGAGCAGTTAGCAGGAGCACAGTTTGATGATGCTGAGACTTTTAAATATGTTGTGCATATTTTCTGAACACTTCATTGTGTAGATTCCATAAGTTACGATTGCCCTGAGCTGTGAGAGCCACATGCGATCAGCAGTCATTGCGAGCAGCTGCTCTAAGCCATATGGCCCTTTGAGCTGTGGAGGGAGAATTCCCGAGTCCTCATTAAACAGCTCATGGACCATTGGCCCAAAGACCTGACTGCTTCTCTGATGGTCTGCATTATCTCTGATATATTCCCATAAAGTGGCGGCTGCAGTGCCATCCCGTTTTAAGGAAATGGCTAACGATATTTTATTTTTCTTGCGCGCCCGCTGCCTAAAGAGTGTTGTAACATCAGCTGCAGTAATCCACATGCTTTTGTCTCACAGGCTACATACTCTTTGAACCAGCCATCTTGGTTGTGATTGTTTGGGATGCAGAGGAATATCTGCAGACAGGGCTGAAAAACCAATGCTAACTCTTCCGCATATTTTTCAGATAGAAAAAATAACAAATGATAATGTTTTTATTGAACATGGAGCAATGGCGACGCTCTTGAGATAAGAATATTTTTTCCCGCTTTATTTATTTGTCATGTTTTGTGCTTTTGTAGCAGCCTTATCTCAGCCTGACTTGTTTATTAATTAAATTAGTTTTGTCATTTATTTTATTTTTAATGAATTTTTAACTCGTGGAAGTGACCATTTTCATTATAATATGTAATGTGTTTATAGAGTTGCAATGTGATCGACGTATATCCACAGCAGAATATACAGTCATGTCAGGTATAGTGCTGTGTTTACTCCACCACGGGATATAGAAATGAATTATTAATGAAACACATTCTTAATGTTATATTTGAGAGCATTGTGTCACAACAGTAGAGAGAATAAATTATTTTTATTTCAAGTAGGGATGTCAGTTTTTTAATATCTAAGATGTCTGTTAAACAGTAATTGCATTGATAAAAGAAATTAGGGATTTCTACATTAGAAGAAAGAAGACATCAAACTGGGCCAAATGTAATTCATTTGTCAAGAATGAATTGTTACAAAACAAATTGCAACCCCAGTTTCCATCAGTGTTATTTCCGTTTAGCACATGTTCGTCTAATTTAGATTTTTGTGTCCTTGGAGCAATTGCCTTTCTTTCTCAGAGTGTTGAGCACAAACATGATTTATCGGGAGCTCATTGATATTCAGCGGCATGTTGACCAGTGAAGTGACAACGCATAACAATGAGTGCAATTAAGTTTCCGTGTTGCCGGTAATCAAACTGAGAGTGTTGCATCCCCCTTGAATGTTTAGGACCTGGTGACCAGACACAAATTATGTGTATGTTTATGAAATGCTGTAGGTTACTTTGTTTGTTCTATTGGTTGTTTTTATGAATGACATTGTGAACCTGGTTAATAGTACAGAAATTAACTGTGTATTTAAAAAAAAAAAAAAAACGAGGCCATACCTGCGAGACTCAACAACTTTCAAATGCCTATTTACGCTGCTCATTCAACCAAAGTAACATGAGATTATAGCTAATGTAAACTATTAATGATAATTGCTAATATTGATTAGCCATTACTTAGTGGAGTAGAGCCAAGGTCTTGATTTATTGGAGGAATGAAATGGCCATGAAGGGCAAACTTTTGCCACACAAGAAATGAAAATGAAAAATTCCTCAAATGAGCTGCATTTAGAATGAAATACTCATTATGTGATGATTTATAAGTGATTTGAAAAGTTTATTTGATATCATGACTCATCACATTTTAGGCTCAATATTCACAGAAATAAAAACATATCGTGTCTTACACTCACTAATTAACAAATGGAGTATTGTGTGCCAAACTTGTTCCCAGAAATGTTTACCAGGATTTTTATTTTCAACAAAATATGACTATTTGACAAATAAAAACTCAGAAACAGGAGAAAACAGGAGAACAACCAGCCAATCAGCAACAGCAGAACCATCTTTACCGAAGTTTGTTACGTTGCTGAATTCCTGCAAAGACATAATTAGGATGTCATTATCTAATTAACCCTAATCATCTATTCAAGTGAGCAAACAACTGCCCTGAGACCAAAAATCTTTAATAGGCACAGGCACTTTTTTCCCTTCTCAACACTCCGTCAATGACTGTGGTTGTTATATAACTCTTGATGTCAAACTTCACAAAGCGTACTTATATGTCAGCCCTGTCTATTAACAGCATGTCTATGGAAATATTACTGCAAAGGTCATTGCCTGGAGGAGCGTCGAGACAGAGGGGAGAGAAATGTGCGTGAAATAGCTGTGGCTAGTTGCATTGCTGGCAGAGCTCCCTGCTTTGCTTGCCATTTAAAAGCCTGCGAGCTTGGCTGATAATCCCTGTCAAAGGAGTGGGTCTGATCCCTGAGCTTAAGCCGCTATTGATTCCCTGTTTTATTGTTCTTTGATTTCCATTTTAGTTATTTAACAAGCAGATGATGGATTGGTGACCTTCAGCTCTGCCCTGTCTGGCCTCTCTCTCGTTTCCTAAACCCCTGTTTGTCCGTCCTGACCAGGATTGTTTTCCCTTCTATTTTTCTTCTCAGCAGGCGTTTGAACTCTTCTGTTTTTCCATCGCTCTACTTAAAGCACCAATTTCAAAAGTTAATATTGCTGGCTTCTTTGTAAAAAAAAATACTCATGAATGTGCCCGGCTGAAATGTTGTGAATTGCACAGCATCCAAACGAGAAAGCAGCATGAATAGTAGAAATGAAATGAAGGTGATAAGAGATGTTTCATGCATCGATAGTCTCCACTATGATAGTGAGCTCAGGGGTGCAGGGGCCTAATCCGTTGGATTTTAGGAGTGTGATGGAGAAGATTAGACGGTTCTTTTTTCCCCTCAACTCTTCCCCATACTTGTTATTCCCCTCTTGTTTTCTCCGAGCTTATTATGATGTCAGAAAGATTGATTTGTTTTAATATACTAAAGAGGATGGAGAAAATGAGCACAGCGTAGCAACATGGAAGCTACATGAACAGAAATAAACCTACTTTCTGTATTCTACACCAACCAGAGGCAACTTTTTTTAAAAATAACAAGTGAACATACAACACACAGCACGCTGCACGCTCGGGATGAAACAGTAATGAAATCATAATCTGACTGATTTTGTTTGATTCTGATTCATGTTTACACAGAGAGAATTATGCATAAGACTACATCGGAGAGACAACTTAGAACACATTAAAGGCAGCTGTGCACGAGTTTCCCAGAACATGTATGGCATATTCATTAAGACGGATTCATGAATAAATTATTCAAGCTGCCATTTCAAAATAAAAGCCTCTGTAGAGGCTTTGATTCTCCTGAAGGAAAGGTGCTGTGTGTAGGGGATCTTGGGTTTACAGCTAGGAGGGGGGAAGCCACGGGTAGAGGTGTAGAGGAGACATGTTGCAACGTTTCCTTCAAAAAAGCCTGCAGCAAAGCACAGCAGATACAGAATATCATATATTAAACATAAATGGGCTGTCAATGTTTTCCTCCTGCAACTCCCAAATGTACAGTCATGTGTCATGTATTGTGTGTCATGTCTCAATCAAACACCACTCGCTGACACCTCGCCGGATTTTGCCTGCAGATACTGACATCATTTGGTTCCTAACGCTACAGCCGGTTTGCCAGATTTTTTTTTTTTTTTGCAACCGAAATGAAAACATCTCATAATTCTTTGGGTGACCCTGCCATCAGCCTCCCCTGTCAACATCCTACTGCTACACACCTCATTGCCTCCCCATGGGAGCAGCAGCAGGGCAGTCTCTGTCACATTTGATTACGGCCTTGAAGGCAAAGACCAACAACATAATAGCCTTATCAGTAACAGATGATTGAGATCTTCAAAGGGGCCCGGCTCTGCCTCTGCGCCGGCTCATCTCGACTGGCCGGGGACGCCGACTGATCAAAGGCCTCCAGTACACGGCGGTGCAGCAGCTCTCACAGTCCACGGCTTATAACCAGTCAGCTACTGACGCTGATCGCGCATTGACACTGACAGGTGTCACATCTTTGCTTCCTGGGTGGTGCATTCTGCCTACTGATCAGGCGGAGTCTTTTGTTATGTGATCTAAAATGCCCTTTGTGTCGAATAAAAGTGGAGAGAATTTCGGAAATGAAGGTGTAAATGTTTGTATCTTTATATCTCCCGACCACGGTAACGATCAAGGCAGAGAGTGAAGCATTTTTCTTTCATTTTTAAGTGTTTTAGTCACTCAACAATATCTGTATTCTTTGACATATTGAGGGGGGGCACAGTATGTTTACATAATCAACAATGATTTGCTGTAATGGGCTGGCAACCTGTCAACGGGGGCTTTCCTTCCTTCTGCCAAATGCACACTGGGATTGACTCCATTCCATGACCAATAATAACAAGCAAAGTAATTATCAGGTAAAGAGTGAATACATGAATACATGAATGAGTAATGAACTGCAACAGAGTAATTAAAATGATTCGCACCACTGCGGTTTAAAACACTGTTTAAAGACATTGATTTTTTTTTTTTTTATAATTGGAAGGACGTCCATTTAGTGGAAGTTGAAAGATGAACATGTTGGCTGTCGAGTTTGAAGCTGGAAACTTTGAGATGGGGCAATGATGTTATAATATCACTGGTGGAAAACTGATCAGAGATATACAGGTTCTTTACAGGTTTCAGCTGCAGGTCTCTCACACTTCTATTATGTATTTTTTGATGGGGGTGGGGGTGGGGGGGACTTATTCATTGGTTAAAGTTTTACCATGCTTTTTCAAAACGGACTATGACTATGATTAGGTCGATGTGATCTGTAAGTTTTCCTGACATTTCACTGGAGTTTGATCTCTTTGATCCTTTTATCTAATTGCATCTAATTATTTTCTCCAGGGACATCCCTCAAGGCTTCAACTTTAGCCTCAACTTTTGTTTCTTCTGTTCTCTTAACCAATAAGTGGCAGCCCTGTCAAAGCTTTCTTGCTCCTGGTTGCACATCAAAGAATGTGTTTATGCTAGTTTCAGATGTGAGAAGATGGGACTTCAATCAATTTTCATGTACTTTCAATAGCGTAGGAGCATTTCCCTACTGCTGATTTATTAACTAACGAATGTCACTGAATATTTCACCTGAGAATCCCCAAGAATATTAAAAGCAACATAAGTTGTGTCTTGTTCACTAAATCAAGTACTTAAAGGGCCAGTGTGAAGGATTTGGCAGCTCGTGGTGAAGTTGCAGATTGCAACCAACTGAAACTTCTCATGTTTGTGTTTAGGAGAACAACATGCTTTGGCACCATTGCGAAAAAAACATGAATGGTTTGGTTTAACATAGTGCATCTGCTTGATAGAAGATACTGTATAAAAACCCGACAATTCTTATTTTGAGATGATTTTTCACTTAGTAATATAATGATCCATTTCTGCCATGAAGTTAGCTCTAAATCCTACACACTGGCCCTTGAAATGATATGAAACTGACAAGAGTTGTACTGTATATTGCACATTGATTCACTCTAGAGTGAAATGATCTCTTAAATAAAACTTGGCACTCTAAGCGCTGAAATGTGTAGGTCACGTGTCAATTTGATATGCGAGCAAAGGAGTAGATTTGAAGATGAGGATGACATTCCTCCGAGGACGGGTCCAAACATTTGTTTAACGAATGAAGCTCCTATACTCATGGTGTCTTTTCAATCTGTTGCAAAGCATTGTTGGCACAGTTCAGATGATTCCGGATTATCTTGATACGGCTGCTAGATTTGTCATTTGATTGCCTGCCTAGTGCACCCTGTAATCCCTGTAATCTGCTGAAAATGAAATCCATTTATATTTAATTAGAAAACGAGCATCAGTGTCAGAATCTGGCGGTCGCATGTAACGTTCACTTTTCCCGACATGTCCTTATTACGCTTCGCAGCACATGCAGCCCTTGTGTTTGCTCTGTGCAGCCCGCACTCCTGCAACTTTCTCCTTGCAAAAGCTGGTCTTTGCCAGTGGCTCCATCTCTCTGTGTCACTACACTTGAAAGACATAAAGGTTAGCAGTGCACAAGTTTGCATCCAAAAAGACAAGTCCGGAGATCTGCAGCTGCTCTTCTTATCTGTACATTTACACGATCTCTTTGTACCATCACAGACAGAGCAGAACTTTGCTTATTTACATATTGGCATATAGCTGGAAGAGGTTATTATTTGACATTAAAATCTATACCCAAAAATTCACATTACAGGATGTCAGTTGTCATTTTACTTTAATCATACTAGCAATTTCAAATAGCAATTGGGGCATTAAACAGAAACAAAAGGGAGAACTCATCATTATTCTATAAGCAAGGTAATGATAAAATACAAGAAATAGAACAAACACTGGAGGACATGGTTAACGCAACTTAGTAGATAACCAGTAATCAATGGTAAAGCATGCTTTGATATGGATTTGCTGTAGCTCTTAATTTCAATCAATACATCAGAGTGTTTTACAAGTGACTGTCAAGCTGGTTACAAGTTTAATTATGAGAGAATATTAATGAATATATGGATTATATATATATATATATATATATATATATATATATATATATATATATATATATATATATATATATATATAGGGTTTGGATTCCTTCTGTGTGGTTTTTCTCCGGGTACTCTGGTTTTCTCCCACAGTCCAAAAACATGCAGGATCGGTTCATTGATGACTATAAATATAGTTGATAAACTATAAATAGGTGTGAATGTAAGGGTAAATGGTTGTCTGTCTCTACATGTCAGCCCTGTGATAGACTGGTATCCTGTCCAGGTGAACCCTGCCTTCACCTAATGTCAGCTGGGATCAGCTCCAGCCCCCCTGCGACCCTGAATACAGGATAAACGTGATGGATGATGGATGGATATACACACACATATTGTCTACAGAGGTCATTTGTCACTAAAATCAATTCCTGGTGTCTGAAACCACCAGAAACCTAAAGTAAACCTCACATTTAGCCAAATACTCTTCTTTAAAGTCTCAGCTATAATTTGATGCTGTCTGGTTGTCATGCGGACCTTCAAGCACCCGCCGCCCCCTCCCATCACCCAGCCCTCTCTTCAACAGTCATCGCACACGTCAGAGCAGCGCTGATCTGAAGCTGTGAAAAGCAGTTATTGCTCTTCCATTGCCTGTGCGTCACTGGGGAATTTCCAAGTCTCAAATAACAAAATACAAGAGCCGATTGGGGCCCCCTGAGAGCCCGTCAGACAGTGAACATTAAGGTTATGCTAATTGCATTGAGCCAAGCCTTCCGTTCAAATTGAATTAATCTTGATCCGTTGTTGTTTGTCTCTCCGTTGTTTACGATTGCTGTTCGCATTCAGCGCCACCACATTGTTCCTTTTTAATCAGTTTCATTTGCACATTGAGAGAACGAGAATCAATGTTTATGTGGGCATCTGTCCGTGCAACACGTTTATACAAGAATGATTTTGTTGATAAGGAATTCATGGATAAGCTATACCTTTGAATCTGTTGTTCGTCTGTGCTCATACATTTGAGCCCCAGTATTTGCTGTAGTATTTGCTGTAGTATTTCCTGCGTCAGCGGTGGGTGCATGGCTTGCTGGCTGCAGGGGAGCAGCACGCTGGCCCATCGCAGTCTTGTTAACTGCGAGTCTTCTGCTGCCCCTGTCTGCTCCTGAAACCTTGATCCAAACAGATGTGCCATGCTAAAGTGGCTGCATTAGACAAGCCTGCGGATAGCATTTCCCTCATTCCTGTTGAAGCCTATTTCCTCAACCTGAACACTATAACTACCAGGAAAAAGCTAAGGTCTGGATTTAATAATGCAGAGCTTTTTTGCCAAAAATCTGAAAGCTCAAACCTGTATGCATGATATATTGGCATCTTCTACGCATCAATATGTTTAAAAGAGTAATAACTGCTTTTTTTGCCACTTGGGGACAGAGGAAACAAATTGTGACCAACTCCTGAGGGAAATACTAACTTTTTTACAGCTGTAGCCAAAAACAGGCAATGTGAGTGGTGAGAATGAACCAAAACAGTACTGTTACGAGCTGCATAAATCAGTTTTCATCATGAGCAACCCTTTAACATTAGCATCATTTGATACAGATTTATTGGTTTTAGCCACTTCATCAGTTTTGAAGATGTAACACTGTTATTACTCTCACTTTCTAATAGCAGCATTAGTTGCATCTTTTCACATTATAATGCTGTAAAGACAATGTTGAACATTTTGGGAAATAATATCCTTCAAACAACAAATCAGACCAATCAATATCAGACCATATTTCAGCTTAGTTTCAGCTTAGTTTTGTCCATTAATTACTTATCTATATTTAAATCCTCCTTCAACACTTTCACTGCAAAGCTGGTGTCTTTAAATTCTGGATTTAATTGCATGTAAAGGTTTTTTGGAAGTCCGTCGCGGAGGACTTGCCTGCCCATATATTAGAGTATAACTTTCTTGAAATGAGGAAAAAACTAAAACTTCACTGGTAGTAATTGGACTTTTACCACTCCTGCACGATAACATAACTTTTCATTTATATTACTAATTTTGAAATTTCATCTCATACAATTTGCATAAAGCAGTCACATTTACCCTTTTAAATGGTTCCCGACTTAATTATAAACTTTCTCTTTAGTATTCAAATGGAACTCCAACTTATGTAGAATTTTAAGTGTGTTTTGACAAAAGTTACAGTGTGGTGTGTTTTTTTAAATAGATATTTTTAGTCTGACTTCATATGACCTTTGACCTTGCAATCTAGCTGTTATGACTAAGAACTGGGTATTTGATTGCATTTGAAGTATATGCAAGATGATGCAGACCTCCATCTAACTGTAATCCTGGAAAAAAGACCCAATCCATCTGGGTGTTGCATGTTGCATAAGGTGCGTGATGCAGCATTGTTTCTCATTAGTATCCAGCGTGTTAAGATGCCAACTGACAGCAGTCCTGGGGGATAGCTTTGTGCTGCTCCCTTATTTATGTGCCCAGCGCAACTCAGGAACGTCTCATCCTACATGCTCTCCACATCCCCCATCTTTGTACATTAAGCTCAACCTCAGGAGCACCGCTGGCAATGCAGAGGTTGGGTATATTTGTCTACCCACTCAGAGAGGCGAGGAGGAGGTCGGGGAAGGTTCTCAGACATTTCAGTTTTTATGTAAATGTAATTCATGACATGCAGAAACATTTGTTTGAAGTTGTCTAAAAATAAAAGCAGATGATATTTGAGCAACACGTAAGTCTGCTTCCGTGGACGTGAACAAATTTAAAGTGCATTAATCGTAAAAAGGCTTTGGTCTCCTTAGGAGGGATGTTCCCAAACAGCTGGGTGGGATCTGTTGCTGCTTGTTGTGCCGCTGGATGCTTGTATGTGATTGGTGAAGATCATGTCTGGAGGTCGGTAGGCTTCATGGAGAGGCCAACAGAAAAGGATTTCACCTTCATTTCTTGCATTACCTTTGGCTGGACCAAGCTATATGTTGGCGTCAGTTGGTGTTAGCAATCACTGTTTCCTGTAATTCCTCTTTCAATGCTGTATTACAAATTATCCTAAAAATATTCCACTGTTCCTTGTGGCTGTTGTATCAGCTACGCAGCCGACAGGTGATTATACATGCTCTATGTCAGCCTCAGGTCCATGGTATGGTAATTCCAGATGTCATGCATATACAACGGTTTACTCATTCCGCTCTGCAAGCAACAGACGATACCAGAGATTTCAACTGTGAGGGGTTGTCTCAGAATGATGTATCCGCCGAGACCCACCTGAATCCTACTTATCATAAAACACGGAGGGTATTATCACAAACCATAACAGGCAATGTCAACATGTAGGAAAACCCTGCTGCTTACCAATAAACACATAGTTGCATGCCAGATGTGTTGCATGCATCATGTGGATAACTACAGTGTGTACAGGGAAAAACAATAAATCAAGGGTTAACCAGATTGCTTGTGATGCTAGTAGCTAAGTATGGGAGGTGTGCTTCTTGGAACATTGGTCATTTTCAATCCGCTACCCATAATCAATAATAAATCCCCAAATACAACCAACAAATCATAACATAAGACGCAGTCAGCTCTACCAGAAATAAAGAGCACGTTTGACCAACTATTTTTTGTTAAGGCTTTAAGACAGACAGGTATTTGATTGATATCCTCTGTGAGACAGGTCAGATTTCTGGTTCCTCGACGCTGCTCGTTGATCATTCGACGCGGTGCTACTCGCCATCCGGATGCTCCATGTTGAGACCATCGACACTGCTGATGCTGCAGTAAGGAGCTCTGATACTGCCAGTGCTGCTCACTATCCCTCTAAGCAGAGCGGCTGATTGTGCTCGCTCTGTAATTCACTCAATTTAGCGACTGTCGGAGGGCCCTCCACTCACCATTTACTCTTCTTGGACTTTTAGAGACCCACTGTTGCAAGATAAATGTAACTACAAACAGTCGACTATGGCTCATTAAAGTTTAATGGAAGCCCATTTTACATTATGGTGTCCACATATGTAGTAAAATAGCATTTCCATAAGGTTAGTTTTCAATTAAAATAATCAAGTGTCCTGATAGAATTAAAGAGCGAGCCTTGCTTAAATAAAGTAAAAATGCTGGTAATGTGTTTGTGTCCTAATTGTGACACCCACATGATAACAAATAAGCATTTGGGATGTTGAGTCTATTCTTTGCGGACTCCTCCTGTGCGTTGCCGTAGGGCCTGTGTCTGGATCTGACAGGGAGGTCCTAAGTTTATGTGGCGTGGCACCAGGGCAGACACACACCATTACTCTGAAGCCCCAGGTTCACGCATGAACATCACACACAGTCCTCATCCTGCCTACGCCACTGATGGCCTCCTGGCTTGCCGAAGAGAGGGGGCCGTCCCGCTTTCCTAGCCTCATTGATTCTGGAGGGTCTCCATCAATTAACTCTGATAGACTTTCAACTCCACTGAACCCAGAGCAGCGGCTATTTGCGAAAGCAGAAGAGTCACCCCTACCTGAGAAATTAGCCCAACAAAGGCTCCTTTACATGAATGTAGAGAGACACTATAAGCACATACTAACCACGGGCAGCAGTAGGGCCCTACATTTGATCTCACATAAATCACAATCTGCAAATACAAAGGAGATAGGCCCAAACAATACAAATGTATATTTAAGTTGCTGAGAGCTATTTATTTCAATTTTTTCAAATGACTGTTCTGCCTGGAGGGAAGACTAGTGAGTATTCAGTTCACTGACTCTACTCGTTTGAAATCAACGTGAACGTAAACATCATGTTTCAATGCCCACATTCTGCCGCGTTGTGTTTCTCAGCTTGTAAATGTGTTTGCGAGTCGGTTTGTGTTCGGGGCTGATGTTTGCTATCACCTGCAGTGCTTGGTAACAGGATGCAACGTAGATTTTGACACTTCGCCTCAAGTAATTACTCAATACACATACCCTAATTATTGCTCATTTACATACACGCTATGTACATAAGTGATTATTAGGCCAATATTAATTTACGCCCCACTGACAACATTAACTATGTAATACGTTGGAGTAAGGTTCCTGATAAATGGTGATTTTTAGGTTATTAACTACTTGTTTTTATCATTTGAAGCTTAACAGTTTATTGAGAATTGATACAAAACAATATTATAAACTTTATTGTCCACTTTTTGACAGCAAGATTGGTTTATCACATTGTTACCCATGATGTAATGTGGGCAATTTATTATTCATTTATGATGTTAATTTGTCCTTTTGTCTTTTGATGTGTCAGAATTCTTTAATTCATGATTTGTGATTTCCTTAATTGTGTTCACTTTTTGATGAGTAGTTGCATTAGGATGGATGATTTATGGTTTTGAAAAAGTCTAAAAGCAACAATGACGTGATTGTTGGATCATGCTTTAAAAACAGTGAAGTCTTTGTATAAATGCCTTAAATAGCATATTCATCTGTGTGAGTTACCTCCATTATAGTCCAAAAAGCAAATTAATGAGCTACACTGAGTGACAAGTTCCGTAATTGCCACAAACTGTAGTTTATCTTGAGGCATCCTGCTGCTGTACATATTCATTGGTGCACCAAATATCTAACAATCCGCAGCTGAAAATAAACAGCAACAAAATGTCCTATTTACTCCTGTTCATAGTGACAATAGACAACACTTTAACTTTTCTGCCACTAGCGTTTCCAAGTAGTATTATTGTTGTTGGTACCACTGTTGCAAAGACAACTATCTTTCTGTTTTCCTCACTACAACACATCTGACACACTGCAATCTGTTTTCCACAGTATTTGGTGTTTTATCGTCCACCATTTCCCCTACTGGGGATAATAACTGTAAGGAACTTAAATTGAAACTCTTTGATAACTGAGGATAGACACCGATAGCTACCAGGGAAAACAAAAACACTATCCTCTTCCTGTGTTGGTCATGCTATTGCTGAAGCGCTCCTTTTGCCGTTAATTGAGCCTCCTTCCTGTTCGATTTCACCTGGAGGTACAGAATTGCACAATAAAAGGTTTATAAGGAACCATTCTAAATGCAGACGGTGTCATTATTCCATTGTGGAATCAACATGTACTTAATAATGCAAAAAAACGCGTCTATTGCCACTTGAGGTAACATTTGCTAAGAGTGTGCGGAGCTGTATTATTTTTGCCTTATAAACATTTATATTTGAACCATTTTTTAAAGATTCATTGGGTTTGGGTCAGAGTGGCAAAGACAGGGAAAGAAAGGAAGGATTGAGAACAAATTTGTAGAAATTTATGAAAATGATATGCCTGACTTGTACTTAAGGATGCATGAACGACGAGCTAGTATTTATGAACAAACGAAATAGGCACAGTTAGTGAGTGGATTATAAATATTGGTAAACAAATTAGATCAGGGTTGAGCTGAATGGTGGTATTTATGCTGCACTTGGAATTGAGCTCTACCTAAGACACTCTACCTAAGTGTCTAAGTAACAGTAAAGGAACAACACAGTCTCACTGAGGTGAGACCAGACTGAGAAAAAACAAAAACAATTAGCATACCAGCAGGAGGATGATTCATATCTGGCTCTAAAAGCACCACTATGTGACCAAAACAATAGAAAGCATTATGCATTGCAGTGCAACCTATTCTCACACCTAACTTTTGTTAGATGAATGTATTAATGCATGAATTATTTGTATTATCTGTTAAAATATGTTATATAAGATAAGTATTATTGACCTTTAAACTCTGCTAGCAGAATGGGTGAATGAAACGTGTCTTTCTACACATACTTATAATAATATATGAATTAAATGGACGTACTTCCCTGTTCTGTATACAGTATATCCTCCACGGTTCAACAGTTGGGGCTGTCGTCACTGACGTAGCAGGCAGACACGGGGAGTGATGGGTTATTCATGTGTAAACAAACATGGCATGTTTGCTCAAGGGCAATCTTTTGAGAAAAAAAAAGTGTCGTTCTGGATTGCAGCAACCGTAGATGACACATTCATTCCCCTGGCAGCGGCAGGCAGCGGCTACATTTTGGTGCGCCTACATTCAGAGGGATCCCTGTCGTTTCTCTGCTTCATGTAGTCGAGTGCAGGCAGCGCTTGTGTGCTCGAAATGAGTTAGGCTGGAGGCTAAACCAGCAGCTTACCAACAACTCACCAAAGCCTTTTCTGACGGTTACGGTTCAGATGAAGAAGCTCGTTTCCCCCCCTGGTGAGCTGAGGCAGGAGAAAAGAGAGCAGGCGATCAAATAGGCATCGATCGGGTCTGCTGCTCCCGGAGCCCAGTGGAACGGAGCCTGCCTCTTCTCCGACCGTTCCCCAACACCGAGCCTCCCCTGAGAACAAAAGAGCCCTGAGGGCCTCCAAATTTTCACACCAGCATTCTTGAACCTTTCTCAAATTGATCATTGGTTTTATTACACTTCGTACGTTTGTCTTCGTTTGGGTCTGGAAATGGGTAAATTGCCAAACGGCCACTGATCAGCAGGATAGGAATGAATGAGTCACTATGCAAAGTCAGCAAACAGCCTAACATTTCATCACATTTTCTATATATGAATACAAATGCTCTCACACTTTTCGGATGGTATGTGATTTTCTTTTACATCCGTCTTCCATCCTTTATGCTAGTTTTCTCTGTTAGTGAAGATAGAACAGCAGTAGCCTAATTACTAAAAGGAAAACAGGGCGAGGACTAGACGGACAAAGCATCAAAGGAACACATTCCCACTTGTCAAACCCAGTCACTGGGTCAGTGTACCTCGGCATCGGAGATCAAGGCGATCCCCTCTTGTGTTACGTTTTGAGCGTATCAGGAAAGTCTGTCAATTTACGCATAGTGTCTTTTCAAAATAAACCTGTCTTTACAGGAAGTTAGGTTTGGCAACGAAACCACTTTGTTGGGTTTAGGAAGAGTCTTGTCATGTGATTATCGACTCACAAGGGACTGGAGACACTCACAGAATTAAGAGAGACATGAACACCGGTCTCCTGAATGAAAGTCCTTTGTTTGTTTGACAATGTCAGAGTTTACAATGGAGGCAGGTGAACGCCCGGTGTGTCGCATACAGCCACTAAAGGGAGCCTCCATGTATAGAGTTCCAATGCCGGGTCCGGCTCAAGGCGATTCCTGTTGTTATTGAACTCTGCAAATTCTTAATTCAAACAAATCATTACACATTAAATATTGATCTCTATTTCATCTAACATTTAAGTATTTCAAGCATGTTCTTTTTTTTCACATTTGATCAAAACATAGTGATTAATTCATAAGTATAATATGGAATTTTGACATACTGGTGATTTATCTTTCTGAATATTTAATTGTATACTTGTTTGTTTGTGTTGTGTTTATTTTTCACTTTTCCTCGTTCTTTTACCTTGTTGTTCAGCCTGTTTCCCAACATTTTTGAGTCTTCTCACGACCCTGATTGTGCGCTTGCTTACTGTGTTTGTAGGTTAGAGAGTGAGAACAGCTTTTGGAGTTGATGCTTTGTGAACATTTCTTGCAGCACTGTGACTTTCTGCCTCAGCTGCACGGTGATACCAGAGAGTGACGAAGACTGCTAGTGTTTGGGAGCTTTGATCCTGGCAGGTTTTCAGCAAAACAACAGTGTTTTTCCAAGTAGCTGCATCTCGAAAAGTTTCCACATTTTCAGTGGAGCATCTTCATCTTCTACTAATATGGTTAAGTATGAAAATTGTAACACTTCCTACAATATCTGTCCTCAACCTGCCAGCAAATTGGCTGATGAGGCCTGTCGAGGGGAAGTTAAATTGTCATTCTGTGTATTTTGCACATCAACGATGACTAAACATTTACTTTAGATCCTTCCTTGCTGCTTTTTATATACAGTTATACAAATACATGACACCGATCTTCACCTATAAGGATGTGAACCTTTCAGTCATTTCCAGAATCCTCTCAGCCATGAACCACTTCCCTTTTTTTAAATAATAAATTACCTACCACACAATAGTTTTCACATTATGCAGTAAAGACATTATTTTAAATGTGCAGCCCCTGAAGTCTTTGATTCATATTTCCACATATGACGCTGGATAAACTTTTTTTTTAATTATTATTATTATTATCACTGATTCTGCCAGTGAAAAAGCACACTCCTAGCTGTTAGGGTTAGGTTGGGGTTAAACTGCGCTGGCACACAAGGACATTGTGAAAATAAAAAATCTGGACTGAACTCCCACTTCCTGTTTTATTTTGTTTTTTCCAGGTTTTGTTCATGGACTCCAGCTTCACTTCCTCCCCCACTGCTCCCACCACACCTGCACCTCATCACCAATCAGGAGACTATAAATACACCTGCTCACACATCACTTCCCACTTAGAGTGTCTCAGTACTGCACCTCAAGCTTTCCAGCCTTCTCTCCTCTTGTAGTGTCTCGTGTTTGACTGTTACCTGTTTTTTCCCAGGACTTCTTGTGTCTTAAGTTCTGCTGCCCTTTTCTGTTTTTTTTTTTTTTTTTTTTACTTTTTGCTTGTCTTTGGATTTACTGATTTATTTTGCCTTGTGACCTCTGTTAAATCTGAGACTTTGAGTTTTGCCTGACTCCTGCATGTGAGTCTTAGTCCAGTCATCACATATATCCTGCAAAAATGTGTTTATTTAAAATAGTATACTGTTATTTCTCTTGACAATTACAAAGAGAAACTAGTTTCCTGTTTTGTTCATGTTTTTCTCTTATGAATCAAACTTTTAATGGTTTTCTGGTTACCGTGTTTTGATGTATTCCCTCATGCACATATTCTGCAACTTCATAAATTTGCTGCAAACAAAGTCCATTATTTTATTATCTTACACTATCATATAAATGAAATACTTGCATCACTAAAACTTTGAGCTGGAAAGTTTTCAAAGAAAGCTCTTCTCATATGAAAGACATCATAAAATATAACTAATGGAGAACCTACTCCTCGTAGGAATGTTTTTTTTTCCTGCATTCTGTCGACTTTGATTTTAATTCTTCTATCTGACTTATGTCTTCCTCATTCAATAAGACATTGTAAAAGCAATAAGAGCCATATCCCATATGATAAGCCTGTACCATATACAGCCCTTTATGACAGTCCCCCTGATTTTGGTCAGTGATCTGCTTGTTACATTCTCTGATAAAGTTATCAAAATGTTATCAAAATGAAAAGCACAGTTAAAGAAACTGGACAAGGATTTACAGCCCATGTGTTAGCTATTAAAATAGCTTGTTTTATGAACACATATTCATAGTTTCATTAAAGGCCACATTTGAAACAGATGTAATTTACTGTGTATGTTTACATAAAACAATAGGTGCCACCGATACTGAGAGAGACAAAGTAACAAGGTTATAATCCAGAAAAACAAAGCTGCATTATTTATGAAACTGTTCACAGAAATAAAAGTCTGTTTATTGTTTAGCAGGCATTTTCATGGATCTTCTGGTGTGTGTGTTTTTTTCTTCTCTTCTCTCCACAGTGGTTCATATTTCCCCTTGCTGCCTTTACTAAAAAGTAAAGATGCTACATGTTTAAAAGAAACATTTTTGACAGGATTTTTTTCAAAGTGAGGTTTAGCCCTTAAATGAACTTGTTCAGAAAGTTAGCCTCATCGTGTATTCTTTGTGTAAAGTCGACACGCTGACCGAAGCCATTACACCCATCGAGATGTTTGGCTCTTCTGTAGGAAATCTGTTTTCAAAGCAGCTGAGATGGAAATTAAAATAAATATTATTGGTCCTGTTTTCAGGCATTCCTTTTGTTATACATTCCACATACATCATCTACAGTGGCCTTTCTGACATTTCTGGAGACGGATCTTTAACACAATACTTTTATTGGAGGTTAATTATAAGACTTTTGCCTTGGTTTGCTTTTACATTTCCTTGATCTTGGAATGGACCTCTCAAATCGCCACAGAGTCGACACTTGACTTGTGGTCTGCTGTCTCGGAGACTTCACCTCATCATGAGGAACCCAGCGACACTTCCACTGCTTTCAAACACGCCTGATTTTCTCAAAGCCATAAAAACACGCTTGTAGTTGGGTCACCTTTTGAACCGAGTCTGAGACAAGAATAGGGCAGCATCCAACACACACACACACACACACACACACACAGGTTTATATTATTGATGCAATAGAAGTCATGAAACGAGCTTCAGGGGGAATAAAAATGACAGAGAGAGAGAAATGTTGAGATGGTTTTGTTGATATATCAGTTGCAGTTGCAGCCTGCAGTGATATTACAATAGTTTGAAAGTTCAAATCCAAGTTAATCACAACACAAATCACAAACTCCCTGCCATCTGTTTACTTTTACAATTAGACTGAGGACATGTAATATTATTTATTCTCTGATTATTCCTTAAAAATTCTGTTTTTAGCATTTCAGTGAACTATGTTGCTCTCTAGATACAGTAATTGGGTAGTGCGCTCACTTTGTCTCTTGTTGTTGCCCCACAGTGACTTCTCACATGATTTTTTTTTTTTTAACATCTTCATTAAAACATCTTGTACATAATCCTAATGTTTGGCTGCTCTAAAAGACTCTGTATTCTCTTTCTTTAGCTGTCAGTGGCCATTCAGTCTTCTGGCTGTCAGAATTTTTCCTTCCATCAGATATTATAGAAGTGTAATTTGACAGCGAGGTCAAATGTCAAAAGAAATGATTTCTCTTAAGATAAAGCACCCTACTGATCTACCAGGGGACATCTCAGTGAGATGCTGAATCACTGACTCCTTCACTCACACATCACTGGGAGGAAAGAAAAAAAACTTCACCTAGAATGAACCAATTGCCTCATTTAATACAGAGGGGCACCACCTAAGGAACATATTAAGTGAGACACATTCCTTTGTCTTGAGTTTTGTAAGGTGTTTAATTCTCCACACTAATGGAGACATTTGTCACAATGAGCGTTCCCCTCAGCTTGATGATAGAGATGTTGACTCTCTCCACAGTAGTGATACTAAAGTCGTTAAAGCCTTGGGTGCAAATGAACGTCTATATTGTGGAGATGATAATCAACATGGCTCTCCCTCTCCTCATCATGTTCCCTTTTGCAGTCGATGTTAACAGCCCAAGTAAGAAGTGCAAGAAGGAAACAACGTGTTGTTTTGATGAAGCAGGTTCTTGCTGTGGTGTGAACATGAACTTCCCCTGTCTACTGTAAAGCTGAATTTATACCTCTGCGTCAGTAGCATATAGTACAACTACAAAAAACTACACAATGTTGCTACAGCAACCACGTTATTGGTCAACTTGGGGCTGCTTGTGTTTTGTCCTACAAGTCTCCCATGTCGGTGTAAAATGTTAATGACGAAGACGACATGAAGCAAGATTTATTGTGTGTACGGTAAATTGGAAGTATTTAAACTTGCATTAAGTCTAGAAAATGACTACTTCTTACTCTATTTATTATCTCAGTTAACATGAGTTTATGGTCTCAAACACTAGTTTCAAGTCTTCTCCAATACAGCATGATGTCCATTTAGTAAATAATGGTCCCATTTAGAGTATAGAAGATAAAGCAGAGGTTTTGGTTACCCTGATATTGATCTGGGAGTTGTCTGTGTTTTTGTCTAAAATTCATGTGATATTTGAAAACAGTAATATAAGCGTTTTTGTTTTACAGCCTTTCACACAGTATAAAATGTTGAAACGAGACCAGTGAATTCTCCCTATGCTCCTGTGACAGGTTGGTGTGTTTATGCTACTATACTGATGTCTCATTAATGCTGATGTTGGAGATGGATAATAAAGAAGGTACGAGGAGACGGCTCAGACAAAAGGAGAGAGGGATTTTCCAGAGAGAGGGTGCGTTGCTCGTAGAATTTACACTTCTGTTCAAATAATATTTATTATTTATTCACCCTTGAAAGTCAGAGCCCAATTCAATACAAAGAAAGAGCCCTTTTTTTCCTCTGTTTTTTTTGCAGGTGTGACTGCACCGGCATATCTTATTCATTGAAGTCCCTCTTGTTTTGCTTTGTCTTCAGCTGTTCATGGAGAACAGAGCTTCCTTTGTCCTGGTGGGTCGCTGGAGGTTTTCATACATAAAGCCTTTTGTGCTGCACGCCGCTTAAGAGAATTACAGTGTGTGACTCTTTATACACATGAACAGCACTAAAAGCCCTGCACAGTGTGTCCCCGTCCACACAGGCTGACCACAGGAGGCGGCTACAACAATGCATGAAGTCAATGTTTTTCTTTTTGTTGCAACACCTGTAACAAAGGGAACATATACATTGTATGCAGTTGTTATAAATATTCTTCACTGTACCTTTTTTTGCATATAAATCACCACCACCCCATCATTTAGATACCCCTGTGGATAAAGATAGATTTCCTACATTGCTGTAAACAACCACACCTGCAGCTCCATACCGAGATCACCTGTGCTTCATTAGACATGTATGTGCTCACGGATGTTGTGGATATCCTCATCTCTTGGAGAAACAAGTGAGCGAGCTGCCATTTTTTTTTTTTTTTTTTTCGCAAGCCGCAGCTTCTACGTGTCGGGATTTTCCACCGACAGTTGCTTTCATGTTGCTGACACTTGCTTAGGCTCGGTATAACTGCAATCAAATTAGCACATCAGAAAACTATCCTTGGGCTCTTGAAAAAGCTCACTAAAAGCGTTCCTGGGTGTATTTAACAATTATTTTTTTAATTCTAGGCTTCGGTGGGTTTTCAACATGCAGATGTTTCTAATAAGATACTTACTCATCATATAAAACGTGAAAACAGATCAACTCAATACGCATACTGTGGTGCAGCACTTGTTTATAATTCACTGCATCATATCAATATAGAATCTGAACACCTGAATTAATTAATTTAAGGCTTGTTTTTGCTGTAATCCTCTGTAAACTGCTTTTATATTGAACAGGTAAATCAGCTCTTAGGTCTTCATTTCGGCAGGCTGGTGTGTCAGAAAAGGAGTACAAGTTAAAGAACTTAAGATTGGACACTTGTGAAACCTTAAATCATTTTGCTATTGCAGTAATTTTGTACCATAAAAATCATACAGTAAATTATTGTTGGCATTCCTGTGTAATTAAGGGCACGAAAACATGATACAGGAGCACTAAGTTCTCACATTTACATGCAGAAAATGATGATAGTACTCTACTTATCCATCTGGTTGTTATATTAGGATGATATGTATGTCCTTATTTAAATATGTAATCAATTTTGCAGCCAAAACAAATGTTTTATTCTTTCTTCATTGACACAAATGTGTGGGGGGGACTCCATTTATCCTTAAAACTATAAAGTAGAATATTCTAAACCTTATCAGTACTAAGAACCTTCATATTGTTAAGTATGCAGTGATTTATCTCCGACAACCTGGATTCATCCCAAGGTCACCTCTGTTAGCCTCTAATACATTCCCTTGTCGTCGAGGTTGTGCTTGGAGTGGATGTTTTTTCACAATGTCCCTTTTAGTCAATTGTTCCGATTTTGACTTTGCATTCTCCTCGTACGAGCAGCACACTATTATGAAGAGATTAAATTCCTGGGACTTTTGCAGCCAGCCGCCGGACTGACAACTCCAGCCAGAAAAGAATCCTTTCATCACCTTTTTGGCTTCACTTTGATGGCAGCTATTAAAGTAGACTTGAAGACAGCTTCTCTCTCTGCAAAGCTGCCAACTGTGAGCTAATGCTACTTAGCCAAGACATGACGCTGTGCCTGCATCTTCTCAGCCAAACATTGTCATGTTCTCTACTTGGTGAAAGAGTAACCACTGGTGTGTTTTTGTGAACGATCAGTGGTTTCACTGGAAAATAGGCTGTAAAAACATAAGCAGTCCAGTTGAGACTGTAGCTTACTGTCCAAAAACGCGACACACAAAAAAAGTTGCACCTGCAAGGAGGCGGGATGGTTTTATATGCAAGGCAACAAACCCATAAGAGATTTCCATTCGCCACAGTATTAGCAGCTATAAGACGCAATTTGCATCCCTTTCACCGACTGTGAAGAAGGCTTGTTCGTTGGCCGAGGAGCCGAGAGAGGCAACGTGCCACATTTGCAGTTGGCAAAGTAAAGAGTGTCAGACCACTGTCGGTGGCCTTGGAGGAGGCAGCTGTCTTCCAGTCACTCGGGGAACAAAAGTTCCTTCCAGATGTTCAGGCGCTCAGAGCCCCATCTGAGCTAAAGAAATTTGAATATGAATTGTGGGAAATGGGCTGTAGTTGTTGGTAAGTCGGTTAATTTCACTAATTGTCCCATTTCAAGCGTTTCCTTTTGATTTTCAAATTGCTGTATTGAAGACATTTTAAATTCAGCTGCACGGTGTTAGCTTGATGAATTCATATTTATGCGGTTCTGTGCTTGCACTGATCTCTGTTCGCTTTGAATAACGTATCAAATCAACGTCATACAAAACAGTATTTGATTTACGCAGACAACAGTTTAACACAGGAGGGGCTTTTATGGGCGCTTTGCAGAGCACAGTCGTCGACATACACAACAACAGCCAGGATGCATACATGCAGTGTAATTACTTAACTGTTAATTGGATTGAGGCTCATTATGTTGTTAGATTCACTCTGATTTTACACTGTGAACGTCTGAAAAGTCTATATCCTTGAGTACAGGAGGAAAAGATTCATCCATCCATCGTCTACCATTTATCCTGTATTCAGGGTCGCGGGGGGGCTGGAGCCAATCTCAGCTGTCATTGGGCAAAGGCAGGGTTCACCTGGACAGGTAAGCAGTTCATCACAGGGCGACATAAAGAGAAAGACAACCATTCACACTCACATTCACACCCACAGGCAATTTAATGTCATCAATTGACATACAAAGAATTTATTTGACATTGAAATACTTTAATACATTTCTGTATGTAATCAATTTGCAGTGTGTGCAAGATAATTTAAATTGCTTGTTTTGTAACCTTAAACACTTCCCCCCAACCTACATCATACTTTCCTATAAAGCCCTTTAACAGCCTGCGGAATGAGCACAAACTATGGCGTGGAGCCATAGGTTATCTGCGTGGGTGGTGACTGTAACAGAGACAAAAAAACATACTGTAAGAGAGCAAGAGAGCAGAAATGTTTCTTGTAATTGAGCTTGGGCTTTGAAATGAAACATAACATTGCTCGTGGCTACATAACATTACGGTTTACTCGTTGTGGCTACTCTCTGAATGCAATAATCTCTTCTCCTTTAACGATGGGTTCCTGCCTGTAGTTAAAAACATATTATATGTTATATTATATATGGACAGTATCTTGCACGGCATTTGGATGCTCATGCTCAGAGAAAAGAATGAGGAAACTTAACCAACAAACTGCAAAACAAGAGCAAAAAATGGCCCTCGATTCTTTACACTAATGCTTAAAATGACTATTTCCAGCCCTGGTTGTATATAATAGACTTTGAGGATAATGAGAGAAGACTTTGCATCAGTAAATTGTACATTTTTACAATATGTTTACATAATGATGGGTGAATCATGAGCTAAAAGTATCCGCCCAGCAGGTCATCTGTCAGGCTTGCTGACAGTACCAGCTGGCCCATTCTGGCTGCCAGGGGTGCAGGCAGGTTAGAGGGTGGGCCTCCCACAATCACGGTCCTCTCTTTTCTATATCGGGGAATGGAAACGCAGCCAAGTCTCAAGTCGTGTGCTGTCCTCCAGAACAACAGCATAATTGATTCAACCAAACAACAGACGGGAAGGAGGAGCAGATTGCCCACGCAGCCATTCATGTCCAGCACATTACTGCGGCTCCCGAGTTCGAAGTGGGTCAAGGATGAAATATCAGAATCACCAAGGCTACTAGATCAAAGGTGCACAAGGGTGTGTATTGGTGTGTGCCAGGGGAAATATGTTGGTCAGTGAAAATTATGAAAGTGTAGGGATGATAAAAAAAAATGTAAAGCCGCTTGATCATTACTGGCAGGCAAAATATGAGTGTTTATGTGTTTTACATGATTGATATCTGTAAATATTTCCTCAAATAGTCCCTACTAACAACATGTGTGACACCAACAGCAGGACTCAAAAATATGAGTGCATGACCTAAACAAAGTTCACTGTTCAAGGAGAAACAGGTCAGAGAGAAAAATAACTTTAACAAGATAAAAAAAAAAAAAATACATTAAAACAAAAGTGGACAAAGCTTTTCTCTACTCCAGTGAGACTCCAGGGTGGTCAAAAACGATTTAATAAAAAATTGGGAATTTAATTTACTTCTTTATACGCTTTAGGCTACTTCATTTGATTTTAAATAAAAACTTGGGGAAACTTGCCTTTTCACTTTTGGTTGGTTGAGAAAGATACAAAGAGAAAATCGATACCACTAAACGGCAACCTCCGGGGCCCAGAAATGGAGCCAACGCGGAAGTGCCAAAAGCTACAGTTCCTCAAATGGGGCTCACTTGAGGCTCGAAAAGCAAGTCACTCCCCATAGACCCCCCCGTGTTAAAATCCCCCAAATTTACATCAGTAGAAAACATGTTTACAGCCTGGTACAAAAAACGGTTTTGGTCTCTACAGCCAATATCCCCATGCATGACAACTGAACTCTTCATTTTCATTTTTATTGCAAATATCATAAAAACAAAATGCTGTGTGATTAATTCTACATCGGGCATCCTGCTGGCTGAATCTCATTCTCGTCTCTCCTTGACCTCATGGCGTTTTCCATCAAGGAAAAGATGTTAGAACATATTTTATTTTACTTTTTGAATGCAGTCACAAAATCCCCTCTAAGGAAGCTCTGAAGCCCTGAACCCTCAAGGACTTAACTGACGTCACCTGGTTTAAATATTTTTTTTTATTCTACCTTTTTTCTCACCTAATTTGAACATTATCCAGGCTAATTGTTGAATATTTACTAGTTCTGTTAAAAGAGCATCAGTGAGCAGAATTACAATAGGTGGTTGATTAATAAAACAGGTGTAATACAGCCTCAGCTTGCATTCCTCTGATTTCATGATTTCATGTATCATCTTCCTTAATGTTTCTGTGTAAATCTAATATGCTAGCCTGAACAACCACAGCCATCCTATTTGTTTACCTATTATTTTATGCCTCCAGGCTTTCCCTGGTAATCAGTTAACCTTGCAACGCTATGAACTATGGGTAATTCCCTCAGGCAAAATCTGTGGAAATGCAGACTTACAGAAGTGGACATAAAAGGCTCAACGTGTTTTCGACAGTCACTCACATTTGTGCATTTAGTACAGAGCTGGAGCTTTGAGGTTACTAGCTTAGCTTAGCATATGTATGCTAAGCTAAGCTAGTAACCTCTGTTAACCCCTGTTTCCAGTCTTTAAAGACTGGAAACAGGGGTTAACAGCCAGCTCATTATAAGTCTTTATGCTGAGCTCAGTTAATCATCTCCTGGCTCCTTCTTGGAAATACATTTTAAATTGTCATATCACTATTAACCAACTATGTTATCACAGCAGATTTATCTGTTTCAATGGCTATGGGCAAAAATGGCGGTGGTGGGTATATACGTTTCTCGGTGATATGCAAAAAGATGACTTTCCTCACACAGACATTACGTTTCATTGTAATGAGCAAAGAAGGTTAAACTAAAACCCTTTCAAGGCAAAATTACATCTTAAAAGCAGCAGTCACAGCCAAATCCAACACCTTGAAGGAGGGCATGATTAAGTGCGTCCCATACGAAGACTGTAATTTTCCAAGATAATTATCCGCCGTGAGACACTTTCTGGAAGATTTAAGGGCTGACAATTAACTTTGTGATGTAATGACTCCCTTCATTGGCTTTAGTATCTGAGGATCCTCTCAGTAGATCATTTTTAGAAATAGAGTAATCGTGTCAAGCACTTTCTAGGTAAAAAAAAAAAAAAAAAAACACCGGCAAGTGGAATCTGTGAGCCGATTTGGGAGGCTGGAGTTTATCTTGGCAGCGCACCTCATGCATCCCAGCAGCGCTGAGGGTGAGAAGCCAAGCAGTCAGCTGTGAGGGGAGCCCAGGTAAAAAAAAAATGCATCATTAATTTATCCCAGTTTACATTGTGGCAGAGAGTTCAAAGCTTGCTTTTTTGTTTCTCCGCGTGTGTCCTCCCGTTTTCCCCTCTGGCCTGAACCAGCTTGGCCTTTTTTGGACACCGGAGGCAGGTGAAGTAGCGGGTCAGGACAGAAGAGAAAGCAGCATGGATCCTGCCAGTCACACGGGGGCCCAGAAGACGGAGTGGCCCGGCCCTGCAGGACCAACTGGCAGATGGCTGCCTCGGGATAATGACCAGGTGACATCTGCAGAGTGAACAAGCCATCATGCTAACAGACTCACCTTGACCCACCGGGGGAAGCCAAGCTGCCCATTCCCAACCTCCTCCTCCAGCAACTCCCTTAGGTCACACCCACAAACCGAGTGGAACAGAAGTTTATCGATTTCCAAGTTTCTCAACTCCCCGGGAAAAAAAAGAGGTGTGAGAAAGTCCTTAAAAAAACATTAACAGATTTTATGTGGGTGTTTGAATCGAGTCTTCTTTTATTCACTAGAGATTCAGTTTTTTTTCTTCTTTTTTTTTTGTCTGTGATTCTAACCAAAACTCATTAACACCAAAATGTTGTCACATGCAAACCAGACTCGGAATAACATCTGGAATAAGATCATGCAAAAATAAAAACCACAGTTTTTTTTTTATTTTCTCACAATGTTGCTATTGACAAGCTACTGTGAAATGGCAAGTTTTGTTCCGTGTCTAAAGACTAACTCAAACACATTGACTATGTGATGCTGTGCACAAAGGTCATCTTTTGACAGAGCTGAGATCAGGAAAAGGTCAGACTCTTTGTGCCATTTGGGAAAGAGGCAATGTGATACCAACCTGCCAATATAATTTCAGCAGTCTTTTTCATGTGTTCACACCATGCGTTGTTTACCAAGTAGTTTACTGTGACGGCATGACTGCTGGCAAACTGATCCTAGGGATGCAGTAAGCATAACGGCTGGAAAGAAAAGAGGTGCCGTGTTAAATGAAACAGATTTGAAAATGTCATTGCAGCTGCAACACTAAGTGAAAATGAAACATTTATGTGTTTTGTGTTCTGTGTTTTGTGTTTGTTGAACAAAAAATCGAGAAAGTCAGAAAGTAAATAAATGCTGCACATGGTGAGACAGAAATTTGATTCACCAACGCTGTTTGGAGCTCCTAGTGGGAGACCTTGAATACCTCACATATCTACAAACACAGTGGAACAGGACTGTATTATTTTTTATTTTTACTTTTTTACAAAGCCAGATGCACCTGGATGAATCTGAAAAACAGAGAAAGATGTGCATTATGGAAATGTGTTTTGTCTACTTGTTATTTTTCAGGGTACGAACCTCAATTTTAAATCAATGAGAGTCACTCTCTCAACTTGCAGTAGATATAAAGAACAAAGTTTAATAGAGGAGAATTCTCTGCATACTAAGTAGAATGATTAGTTATTGGCTACATAATTTTGTGACATGCATACAAATGAAACGAAATAAAAAAAAACAAGTATTTGGGTTTGTCCACATAGCTTGAGAATCGTTAATTCGACTTGGGGGTTTATTGCTGTTTAATAATTTGTCATATGTGTTCAATAATTGTGTCCTCTGTACAATCAATGATGCCCAAAAAATAATGACTGGTCGTCGTTTTAGTTGATTAATTTAACCAAATCCAATTGAGCCCGAGGCATTATGCGTCTCTTCTCATGTGACCTCTTTCCAGCCAATCATGCTTGATTTAGGCTGGGATGTTGACGGCTGCTCGATGCTCGTTTTGGAGAGAGTTTGCACAAGAGATTAGAGAGAGATTCAATTAGTTTAGTTTATGGCCGTAACCAGTGGCACCGGAACGAGTTTGAAAGTGGGGGTGCAACAAAAAAAAGGAGAAAAAAAAGCTGGTTTTGGGCTGGGTTGGCTAAATGTTCCGATCCAATCCCTCCAAACGTCAGCATTTGAAACTACAAGCAGACAAGACGCTTGTTGCCCTGAGCATTTCAGGTATGGAGCATTGGCTGAGCATGACATCATGACCAAGAGGCCAGACTAGAGCAGACGTAATTAAAGCTACAGCACTGTAAATAAATCTAGTTCACGCTGCAATCACTGCAATGCCCTGCCGTGGTCAACAACTACGCATTTTTTTTTCTTTTTTTTGTGAAAAGTGTGGGTGCGGTCGCATCCTCTGCACCGGTGCTTCCTGGCCTTAACTGTTTCCATGCAGAATATAGTTTTAGTGTAACCAGTAACATTTCCCTGTCAGGAAAATGTAGCACTAAAATGTTTTCCTCTGAAGTAGAAGTGCACAGTAAGTAAGTAGTGCATGGTTGAGCTTTTGGAGGCCTTTTGTACATTATTTCAGGGTGCAATGAATAGTAATTGTTGAATATTATTCATATCTGAACATCATAATAAAACTATAGCTGTTTTGAACCCCCAGTTTGAATTCTAACCTACTATACTATTGCTTTTGCTTGTTTTTTCTCAGTTGTCATTTATTAGTCTGGTGTAGTGAATGCTTTATCAGCGAAGTAAGCAGACTGTGAACTCATGAATAACTGGGAAGAAGCCATCACCTATCCCACACATATCTTAGCCAATCAAACCCATTTGAGGCCCAAATTGGTGCAAAAGAGATCTTGTGACTGCATTCAAATGATGATGGATTGTGTAGGGTTTCTTTGCATCAATAACGCCAGAGCAGCCAGCCGAATATAAATGACTTAGTAAATGCAGTACATACTGTATCTCTAATAAGCAAGAGAAAGGATTGGAATGGGTTGATTACCAGCAGCGACGGCGTGGAGCCGGAATGAGTGATGTGGTGTTCGGGAACGACCCAAATCTTTTGAACGGCTCTTCGGTACGAACAAAGGGCACCGAGTCGTATCAGCTGGTGTGAATCATGTCTATCATTTGGATGTTGTTATTTTATTATGGTTTTAGTTTTGTACAAGTTAGATTCATATTGCTCTTCTGTCCATCCTGCTGGGAGAGGAGTAGCGATACTGGGCTATATAAATAAAACTGACTTGAATTGAAAAAATGGAATTGAACAGCTAGGATACTGCTTGTGCAGTAATTTACATTTTGTGGTGGGTCCATCTCCTATGACTAGAAAAATAGAAAAAATGATCAGAAAGGAACAGAGCGTCAAGAGCCCATTACTGGCATTGTTTTGATCCGTCAGATCTGTCGCTTACCTTGTAGTAAGTATGCCATTCAATCTCAAACTGTGAAGAACCATTAAATTACTTTGAATCTCAAAGTCTAGTTTCTATAAACTCTCCTGGATTATGCACACTGCCTGGGATGCATTTCCAAGTTTCCCACTTTCTGTCGCTGCTCATAGACAAAACATACTTCTGAGGTTTGAATCCGAGCGTGCAGCGTCTCAAAAGTTGAAACGGCTTAAAGTCTCAGACAATGCCAGACGCGTTTACACAAACTTCCATGGTCACCTTTGAGAATGGTCATGGACGGAGAGTGGTTCTTTTATTTAGGAACATGTAACTGGAGAGCGTTCTGGATGGAAAAACCAGACTGTAAATACAAGTTTGTATTCATGTAAGGATTGGGTGAACCCCTGAACACGCAAACACACATCCAAGTAACACAACTTCACGTTGGCCTTTGGTTAATTCTGTATTAATGTAATTGTGGGCTCTGTGCAATTACGATGCCTTCAGGGACTCTGGGATGTTGTGTCTGCACTAACCCCTCTTTGATATTCCCGTTTAAGAGCTGAGCCTCAATCACACACAAATACAGTGAGGACGAACCCTGTAAATATCTGGAGTCTATCCAGCTCCATCCAAACAAAAATACTCTCTCATTACCATCTCTGCAGGGATGTGGAGTGCAGCACTCTGATCCACTAGCACGGTTTAACTCCATTCCTTTCATGTTTCGCCGACTTGGTGTTTTGCTTCTTCGCATCGCGTATCTGCGAGGAGCTGCTTACAAGACTCGCTTAGCCAATAACACGGTGCTTCACTTTCGACAAACGTGCAACAGGTGCAGGAGCGACAACCATGCAGAAGAGAGGAGGAGTTTCCTCAAGCGTGCTTTAAAACGAATGTGCGTAAGCACGTCATGGTCTCTGACACCTCGGTCCTTAAACTGGTGAACACAACCACCGGTTTGTTGAAGATTATTCAAAATCAGTTTGAGCCTTTTGATGTTTTCATCGCTTTCAACAAAAAAAGGGGTTAGAAAAAAAGGGCATGTTGTATTGTTAATGTGTGCAGCATAAATATGAACCATAATTGATTAATTAACTGAGTCTAAAGGGAAATGTTTGGGGGGGCACAGAAAGCTTTAATTACGTCTGCTCTAGTCTGGCCTCTTGGTCATGATGTCATGCTCAGCCAGTCGGACACTTTGCCTGCAAACCAGGTCCAGGAAAAGGGTTATCCTACGACCAACGAGGCTACGACACTGAAGCTCAGTTCAGTTATTTGCATCACCACCACTCTTACCTTACAAATCGCTGTGCATTACTGTTTTACACTACCTTCGTTTGTATTTGTTCTTGAAACTTGTGTGTGGAGGACGACAGTCGACAGATCTACAGATACAGTAGCCTTATGTATACACCGGTAGTTTAATCTATGACAATGTTTTAGAAACTCGAGTAAAAAGTTGATTTCCCCTATGATATTTGATACTATAGGAAAGTTCCCGTGACGAATGATGGATTCAGAAGGAGTTGCTCGAGCATGTCTCTGCCTCGTTCTCTGGTGTTCACTCAACAAATGGCACTTTTGCACACCATCGTCCTACCTGGTGGATGAAACGTTAAGATCATTAGTAAAAGCTCAATTCAATAAGAAGGCTTGGTTATAACATTTCAGTCTGTGTGTGGGTGTGTGCCCTACGTAGGAAACTGTTGATGTTGTTTATGAACCTCACAAGCTACTCATTTTTTTCTCTCTCTCCCTGTCAAGTCTATTTATCTTCTAACTTTAGGCTACATGTTGTCAGCTGCATCACCACGGCAACCTGGATAGCATCAGAGCCCTCTTTGTTCTTCCCTTAATTAATTAATCTGATTCTAAGACCTTTTAAGCAGCATGTCCTATGTAGCTACATCGCTTCATAGCATAGAAAAAATTCAAAACTGGATAGTAACACTGTGATTGGACGGTCAGTTTTTGGGGGAGTGGTTTCGTGAAAATTCGTTTGATGCTGTTGTTATTTACACCTGTGCTGGGCATTTTAAAGCAATCTGCTGTGAAAAAGATTTATTCCCCCTTTTTTAACAGTTTCACTCTACATTTTACCCACAAGTAACGTGTATCTATAATACCTCTGAACCCCTCTGGAGGGCTCCACCCCACTTCCCCAGTTCAGGAACCATAAGCCAGGTCAATGGTGTGTAGTATCAAGGGTTGATTGAACAGGCAGTGTAGTGAATTTACACGTCACCGTGGAATTTACTGGCGAGTCGTGTCTGGAAGTTGACACAGGTTATATAACAATTATTTCTGGGGTTTTTTATGCAGTTACAGTGCAACCAGATTATATTCTGGACACCCACAGTACAGATAGTGTGCAAGCCTTCGCACTGTGCAAATCCGTCACTCAAATCAATATTGAATCTTATTAACAAAATCCAGCACAAGTGACAATATTGATCCGCTTGACGTCTAACATGATTACTTACTTAGAAACACATACGTGTATTTTTGTGTGACAGCTGAGGGGATACCGTAATCTCGATCAAGACCTTCAAATGCCAACATTAATTTCTCTCTGCTCCCCTTCGGAATGATGTTATTATGGTGGGGGAGATGACAGTTGTATCAATTATGCATAAGAGGAGGGTGTGTGAAAGGTATCTATGCAAATCAAGTTCACCCCGTGGATGGCAGTGAAATAAATGAAAATGCTTATTTGCAGACAAGAAGTGGAAGAGACACGTTAGAATTTTTGACTCGTTTTGGCGGGTTCTGTCTCGACTAGCAAATCTTTTTAGGTCTCCAGAATCTTAAATACAGTTGATTCATAAAAACAGACAAATATGTTTAAGTGTGTTCTGTCCGCTTTGGAAAAATAGTAAAGCAAAGTAGAGGGATGACGTCATGTCTGTGTGATAAATATGTAGCCAGTATGAGCCAGTTAGCTTAGCTTAGCATAAACTTGGGGGGGGGGGAATAAGGCGAGTTTGGCTCCGTCCAAAGGTGAAATAATGTGCCTACCAGCTCCCATAAAGCTCAGTAAATAACACTGGATCTCGTTTAATACAGCCGGTTAATACAACAGGCTAGCTGTTTCCACTCGTTGTGCTAAGCTAAGCTAACTGCAGGTTTACGTCTTTATATTTAAAGTGTTGTGGCTCTATGTTTTGGCAAGATGAGTGAAATAAGTGTCGGCCCATTTTCCAAAATGTCGGGCGTTTCTTTTAATCATTTTTATTTTCATTGATTTTGATGCATCAAAATTCAATGAAAATAACAGTTACCATGAAAATTAAAATGTATACATACAGTCATCATCAACACATACATTACATATGGGCACAAGTGTACAAATATAAATATTAACATCCACATGTCGTGTGTAGTAGAGAGTATGTGAGAAGCTGTATGTAGGGGGGGATGGATGATCCAGTGGGATGTTCTCTCACTTGTACCCTTCCCTGTTCCTCCATATCCCTTTCTCCTCCTAATCCTCTCACTCTTTGTCTCAAAATCTCTGTTAAAATCTCTCTCTCTCTCTCTCTGTCTCTCTCTCTCACACACACACACACACTTCCTGTGCTGCATATTCTCACATCAACAGCTCCACCAACAGGTGGAGGAAAAAAAAGACCCGTCTCAGGTTTCTGCTCCACCAGTTCGAGGAGCTCCCCCGACAGTGAAATGCAACAGCACACATCTTCAAGGCCCATGCTTTAAATTTCCTGCTAAACTGAGAGCTGTTTCCATGTGAACTGTTCAGATGGGGCGACATATTTATTGTCATTCAGCACACAGCAGTGCTGAATCAACACAGTCACAGGATGAAAGATTAAGGACACTGCACACTGGCACAAAGCTGCTACTCTCTGTATATAATTCACCGACATAATATCCAGGAGATGCTCTGTAAGTCAGCTCCTCAAAGGGATCTATTGTACTTGTGTGTGTGTGTGTGTGTGTGTGTGTGTGTGTGTGTGTGTGTGTGTGTGTGTCAGCCATTTATTACTCAGAGATTAGTCCGATTCTGAGATTGAACTCAGGACCAAAAAAAAACTAAATTCACATGTGGCCCTACACCTCAAAGCAATATGAATCATATGAATGTATTATAAAACTAAATCTTAGAGGCTTTAAACACACAGTTGCCATAGGTGGACATTTTACGTATACACAGCTTTTTGAAGATAAAGGCCCGACGCTTCACGCATTATGAATCAAAGTTGAGCTGGTCTCATGACGCCTCAACCAATCATATGTCTTTGATTCACCTTGTTCCATTCTGTCTAAAAAAAAAAATGCTGTTAGCTAGATCCCATTGCTGGTAGTCGTATGACCAACGTGCACACTTGTCGTTGAGAGGTGCTAAACTCGACTCAGTGTGCAAATTTCTGAGTTTACGAGTCGCTTGAGTCGGTATCCATAGAAATAGAGTATTGGTCTGCTCTTTCCTGCTATCAAGTTTCCCCAGTGGCGAATCTGAGTAAAACTTTCCCTGATCTATAGTAGTGAATCTGAGTCTGAAGTCCTCCCTAATCTACTCATTGGTTCACACAATGACGGGAGTTCTAGTGATCCACAGCAGCGAATCGTCTGCTGCTTCGCCACAGCGGAGGTTGACACTGAGTGATTAACTGAGCTAGGATGGGTCGGGATCTCTTATTCCTACAGTCTGTACTGATTTCAGTCAGTCCCCGCGGCAAACACTGAACCACCTCCTCTTGTCTGTGATAACTCATGGCAGCTACTACTAGGGGTCAGCTGCGGTGTGTTAAAATGTGATTTTACAGGTTATAGAGGGAGTAGCGAGTGAAACAATCGATCATTATAATTTGTAGTGCCTGGTGTTAGCAGCAAGTGATCCGGGAGAATGGAGACAGCAGATCCGACCCTCCCGGATCCTTGAACATTAGAGGGAGTGGGTGGGTGAGTCTTTTCTCACCCCTATTGTTGCCATTGTCGTGTTGCTCCTGCGTCATGCCATTGGAGAGCTGAACGCAGTAGAGAACGCCAATGAGTGTTGGGCATCAGGTTGTTGCTTAATTTCAGTGGCTCCTAATGAAAAGCAGTAGTTCAGCAGTAGGAAAACTATAACAAAGATATAAAACACCATGTTTTGTCTCACGGTAACAATTATTTGTCTATTTGGCATCATTTGTCTTGTTTATTCGCCCCAAAACAGCCAAAGATGTTAGCAATAAACACAGCAGCAACATGTGTACTCATGTCTTCCTCCATAGCGCTTTATAAAACAGCTGTTTCTGCTGAGTTACATACACAACTGGAGTCACTTTGAAATGAACATTTAAAACAAAAAAAAAACAGCAGTTCAACAATGCCATTTTCTATGTCTCGCTGACTTGTAGACATTTATTAAGCGATGTCAAACTTCTTTTTTGTAATGTTATGTTAGTTAACTTAATATAGGTTGTCGTCACTCACATTTAAATCAAATTTGTAGTCGCTTCTATTTTGTGTGTATACAATTGAGGGAAAACTGTAACTTGCCTTTTTTATCCAGGAATTTCACCATAGACACAAATTTCATATTGCAATAATTTCATCGGTTATAGGCTCAATAACCCTTTTTTTAACAGTCCTGGCCAAGACAGGCAGCAGCACAGATTTGGTAACAGACAATCATTTAAAAACAACAGAGAACATACAAATAGAGCCACAGTTAAAACATTATCAAACAAAGCATGTGTTACCTCATTCAACAATAGATAAATACGTAACAGACATGTATTTAAATCAACATCTTCTAGATTGACCCTTTAATTCAACAGTTTCTCCCAGTTCTCGTTTAAAGACCAGCGTCGAATATTTTTGCTTTGCAGGTTTCACGCTCTCGTGCAATACCCGCTATCGCCGCCAGAGGGCGCTGCTGTAATTTAAGCCGTAAAAACCAAGGCGGAACACGACGTGGCAAGTAAACGGTTCACTTCCTGTATTTTGCGCCGTATTGACATCCGTGTCGCGCAGCCTTATCTTACGTCTGTCAGAACCGGAGCTGCTCGGACTTTGTGGGCGCTTTTGAGTCGTCGTTCGCTGCGAGTTGAGACGGCTGTTAGCTTACATGAGGAGCGGCCTGTAGGAGCTCAGCAGCCGGACAGGAGAGATGATGGACGGGCTGCTGATGGTGTTTCTCGGGGGCTTCCTGGAGGTCTGCAGCGGCGTCTCGACAAACAGAGGCGGGTATCCCTCCTTTACGGATGAAGTCCCCTTCAAAATCACCTGGCCGGGCGCCGAATTCACGCTGGTACGTCTCCTCTTTTTTTAAGGGGAACCCGTTAATCATAAGAGGATGGAGGGACGTGACTGTCAACTGAGCAGCTGCGTTGTGTCATCCATGATGCTAATGTAACGGACGTTTATCTGTGGGTTTCAGCCGGCTTCAGGGGTCCTTTACAAGGAAGATGACTTTGTCATCATGACAACAACGGAGAAGGAGAAGTATAAGTGTCTCCTGCCTTCCCTGGCATCCGGAGACGATGTAAGCAAAAGCATTTCTTCTCTTCACATCACTTTGCAGAGATGTTTAGGGGGGTGGTCTACAGATGTTTTTAAACAAAACCTCAAAATATGTCTTTTTTTTAAATGTCTTTTATAGGTTTTACCTTGATACTTTAAATAATTGTTTTAATTGCATTCATTTTTATTGTTTTACCTGCTCTGTAGCACTATGAGATTGCTAAAATAGAAAGTGCAATACAAATAAAATGTATTTATTATTATTAGATGTGCACCATCTTCAATGTATAGACTGGCCCATATCTTCTGTTACACTTTGTCATTTGTGTGTCTTTGGCCATCTATTATATCATGTCTGTGCTGATATGCATGTTAAAAAGAAACAATAGGGCAAGCAACAGTTATTATCGTTTGATCAGGCAGGTTTTTAAACAAGAGCCGGTCATTTGAGAGTGGCAACAAACGTCAACACTCTTAACGCAGCTTGTTTGGTGTCTCTTGTGTCTTTAGGATGATGATAAGGAGTACGGAGGGCCCAGTCCAGGTGAACTGCTGGAACCGCTGTTCAAACGGAGCAGCTGCTCCTACAGAGTGAGACGTTTTTCTTAGTTTCATCTCATTTCCCTGCTGGTATCTGTGGCGACACCGAAACCGTGTTCAGCAAAGCATGACCGAAACTTTTTTTTTTCCTGCTGTGATGAATTATACAAATCTAAACTTGCCCTTGCCTTATCCGACAGATTGAGTCGTACTGGACGTATGAAGTATGCCACGGGAAGCATATAAGACAGTATCATGAAGAGAAGGAGACCGGCCAGGTCGGTGTGTTGAGAGGGTGAAATAATTGTCAGATGACACGAATTGGAAGCCAGCACTTAGTCCAGTATGTACTGTGTGTGTGTTTCTACAGAAAATTAGTGTTCAAGAGTACTTTCTAGGGAATATGGCACAGAGCAGCCAGTCACCAGAGACAGGTGAATGTGATTTTTATGGTATTACTATTTTTAATACTTATTATTTATTGTGCTCAGCTAAATCATTATTTTATTTCAGATAAAGCTGAGGAGGCAGACGATGTCAAATCAGCAGCTGACATTGAAGTAAGAATAATATTTATGAAAATGCGCTAACCAACCACATTTACCCGAGTTCAAGTCTCACATTTTGTCATCTTCTCTGTTGACCCTTTCCCCCGGTGTCCAGGTACCCACGAAGAACATAGAAGGTCAGCTGACTCCCTTCTTCTCCTTGGAGATGGGTAATGGGACTCCCTGTGTGCTGAAACAGAACGAGGCTCGCTCCTCGTCCGTGCTGTACGTCTGTCATCCAGAGGCCAAGCATGAGATCTTGTCGGTCGCTGAGGTCACTACCTGTGAATATGAGGTTGTGGTGTTGACGCCGCTGCTTTGCGCACATCCGAAATACAGGTAGATCTCTCAACATGGTCCCGTATTCCCATGGGAGTAGAATTATGTGTATGTCCTGTGGGTCAGTGTTTTGACCAAAAATCCCTTGCAGGTTCAAGTCCTCCCCTGTGAACGCCATCTTCTGCCAGGCCCTGGCCGGCTCCCCTTTGCAGCCTCAGCGGCTCACCCAGATGGACAAGGAGCAAGAGGAGCAGCTTAAACCGCCTTTCAGCGCCACCGCCGAGACCAGAGAGGTGGAACATGCACGATAATGACCGAGGGGGGGGAAAGCTGGGGACCACCTGATTAATTTCTGTCTTTGACATGTTACAGGAGGACACGTCACCAGTGAGAGAGGAGGCCTTCACTTCCACTCACAAACCGATGACGGTCGGAGGGCAGTCTCAGGTCACCGTCGGCACCACTCACATCTCTCGTTTGACGGACGACCAGCTAATCAAGGAGTTCCTCAGTGGCTCCTACTGTCTGCATGGGGTGAGGCATCTTCCACATATATCACCTGAGCAGTGTTTAATTAACCATTCGGTGACATATAATCATCTAAATGTGTGTGTTTCAGGGGGTAGGGTGGTGGAAATATGAATTCTGTTACGGAAAGCATGTCCATCAGTACCACGAGGTAAAGGTCCCTACTTGCTACTGTGTGTCTGAATGGATACTAATGTACTTCTAGTATCTGTCTAACCTGTTTAAATGAAGGGCTGCAACCAAAAAATTATTTTCATTATGCATCAATTTGCCAATTATCTACTCAATTAATCATTTGGTCGACAACATGTTGAAAAATAGGTTTCCTTATTGCAGTCCAATACCTAAAGATATGCAGTTTATTAGTATGTAAGAGAAATAAAAGTAGCAAATAGAAAAAATTTTAATGCATAAGTGGCTTATTTTCATTGAGTATGAGATTGTTATGTTGAACTTGTACAGCGATGAAAGTGTTGTTTGGTGCTCCAGGATAAAGAGCAAGGGAAGAACACCGTGGTGGTGGGGAACTGGAATGCCATGGAGCACACAGAGTGGGCCAAGAAGAACGTGGCCCGATCCTACCAGCTCAGAGATGATGGACTGCAGAAAGTCAAGTAGGCCATTCATATTTTTGAAAACCTAACCGGGATCCAAATTAAACCAAGATTGTTGTTGATTCGTATCATATTCTCTGCTTCTTGACAGGTTGGTTTCCCACTATTATGGCCACGGGGATGTGTGCGATCTGACAGGGAAGCCCAGGCAGGTCATTGTCAAGCTGAAGTGAGTCAACAGTGGTGGGCGGGGGAGGAACCGCAGTACCGGTTCAGTGTCACTGCCCTGCATCACAAACATGAGTAAGAATGGAACCAGATGTTTTCCTGGTTGATTCACTCGTCTCGTTTCTCTCCGTCAGATGTAAGGAGTCCGAGTCTCCCCATGCCGTCACCGTCTACATGCTGGAGCCGCAGACTTGTCAGTACATCCTCGGGGTAAGTAACCCTCGCAGTCACTGAAACACAAACGCATGCTTGCATTTTTTTGTGCGAGAACAAAGTGAGAAGAAGCTAGAAAATTCCATTTGCACAGTGTGTACCGGCCATGAAGTACATCAAACATTAAATTATGTTTTAGGATCTATGTATTTGGATCATGTCTGATATTCTTTTGAGAAAGTAGTTCTCCACTCTATCCCTAGGGTTAGAAAATGCAGGTTAAAGCTTTGCAAATGCAGCATTTTACAGCAATTTGTGTCAAATCGGATTAATTTTATTCATCCCCACCAAAGTTATCTCTCAAATCTACAACGCAACATGATCAGCGCTTGATTGGTGTTGACTGATTAATCAGCGGTCAGCTTTTTCTGCTCCAAACTATCATTGTTTTGTCTCTAAACATCCATTTTCAGTCGACCACCAGTTCTAATATCTTGGCTGTGTGCAGATAAAATATGACTGGCACCATATTCAGTGGTGATTGATATTTATCTAATTTTATCCCCCCCAAGGTTGAGTCTCCGGTCATATGCAGGATTCTTGACACTGCTGATGAACATGGACTACTGTCAATCTCCAGCTAAACTATCAAAGACCATATGATGGCAACAGCGCATGAAGGACAGAAGGAGAGGAGAGGAGAAATTTCAAGAGAGAGGACACTTATCATGAAACAGAAGCCTGTATGGAGGAAGAAATGCCCACGACACTGCGCTAAAAGCCCAATATGGAGGTTAAACTGTGGTTAAACTTGACCCTGAGGCTGGACTTGACGTAGCCTGTAGGAGAAGGGCCTCGGCCCTTGCCCCGATCTGTGCAACGCTACATCGGTGATCCAGCAGGCTATCTCAGACTTTGTGAAAACGCAGTGAATCGGTAGCGACGCCTCACTCCACAAGGCAGTGGATTTATTGCCTGTACTCCATATCTACGCTTCACTGTGTGTTGATTAATTGCCGGCAAAGGAGTGATGAATCAGGGGATTCACAATCATCAGAGGAATCGGATCATTCGCGGTGGTTTTATTGTCTTTGAAGTTTATTTGTGAGTGTGTGTGATATGAAAATATTAGCTGCTTGACTGTGGAAATTTGTACTTGTACTGTAAAGGGGAGGGGGAGGGGCTAAAGCACACGTGCAAGCAGTGAGAATGGGTATTGTGTTGAATTACAGGATGAGTGTAACTTATGCATTAGAGGGTGCTGTGGAATAGCAACAAACAGTGAATGCTTGATTAAAATTTCCTTTAAGTTTGTTGGATGTACCGAATGTCTGTGGGTTCCTGTAAGAGGTATTCTGTGGTTTTATCAAGATGCACACTGGGATCCTGATCACTGCTGTATCACAGGGATACGAACCAATGCATTTGCAGCAAAGAAGAATAAAACTAAGACATGAAACCTCATTTATGGTGTTGCATTACTGCACAGGGGGAAGAATTGACTGAGACGCAAGGACACTGGAAATAAATGTATTTTCTTAATAAGTATATATGGATGTTAGTTGCCATCGCCTTTCCAAAAATAGTGTTTTCATTTTGTGTTTTTCTTGTTAGTCATTAAGTGACCTAATTTCTTTAAACTTACTATTTGACTGAGCCATGAGAAGCACATGCAAAATGATAAGTCTGTTATTTCCCTCCTGGAAAGAACAAAGTGTGATCCTCCTTTTGTAGGACATTCAGTGGATTAAATTGCGTTGTTACACTCAAGGCCACCAGAGGGTGCTGACGCTAAGCATATAGAATATTCTCCACTGGAGCTGTAAACAAAGAATTAGTGCAATTTAAGGTACATTTTACACTGAGGTGTAAAAAAAAAAACAGTTGACACTGCAGTTTGTATTCCTAAACGCAGTCATTTGAGTTAACACAAGCAGACTGTCGGCTACCAGGTCAACACTCAATGGGATGTGGATAACTATAATAGTGTTAGTTCTGAGACATAAAATTGTTTATGAGTTATCATCCCTTTTATATATAAATATTATTAACCTCAGCACAAGTGTCCAACCCTAGCAGAAATGAGGCCTAATATATTATCAAGCAACAAGCATTATAATCAGTTCATTAGCCATTGACACGGTCACACATAATACAACTAGAGCTGCAACTAATAATTATTTTCACGAGTGATTAATCTTTCAGTTTTTTATTAATTCATCGTTTTGTCTAAAAAAATATTATTAATTATATTAAATACCGAAAAATGCCCATTATTTTTTACAACAGCCCACAGTGAGTCTTCAAATGTACCAAAAAAAATTATGATATTAAATTTACGATCACAATTAAAAGCACTAAATACTCTACTATTTGAAAGTCATTCATTTTCTGTCAATGGTCTTACCGAGCCAGCATTTTAGCTCTATACTTTAAAAAAGTGAAAACAGATCCACTGAACTTGCCAAACATTTATTGTGTTGAAAAGTGTATGAGGTTCACAAATACATTTCTCTTAAGAAGCAAAAAGTTCATCAAAGTGCAACCACATGCCATGGACAGCCATGTGGGCCTGTACGGCGTTTCACAGCAGCCCGACACTACAGCAGCATGTCTGGGTGCTCAGCAGCTCCAGCCAGAGAGAGGAGTCCTGTGGCTGAAATGAAAACCTTCAGAGTCTCGGGGTTCTAACGGCACATGCGTGCGCAACACAGATTCATGTGAGAATGCAATATCTGTTCAAAGAAAAAACAAGATTCAATAACAGCGAATACCTTTTTTTGGAGCAGAAACCTTCATTCCAAATCTATTGCTTGATTTTAGTTTCATGGCAAGGCTTATAATACTGGTTCATTCAGTTTTGCACTCGAGAAAACTCAATGTGTATTTTCAATGTAGAAGAGAACAAAAGGTAAATACAGTTTCCGAATACATAAAATGGGCTGTTTATCATCTTCCTCTTTGATTCACATTTGATTAAAAGCCATGGCGAGATCGTCCAAACCTTTATTTTCTGTATAGCAGCTCTTTGATTAGACCGAGGGGATGGGAATCTGGTGCACTGAGGTGCTTTCAAAGTCTTGCAGTGCGTCTTGGTGAGTGTGGTAGTGCATGGCTACGTAAGACTTGGCGAAGGCAAACGTCTGAGAGCTGACGGGCTGCAGGCTGGTCGGGGAGCTGGGCCCTGCAGAGGGACTGCTGTTGTATATACTGTAGTAGGGCTCAATGCGGGTGTTGATAGGTGTAGAGGTACTCGGGGGTCGAGGTTTGCGTGCACCTGTTGCCCTTGGACTGCCGCCACAATCCCTGGAGTGACTGGGCCCGCAAGCCTGGTCTACCAGCCTCCTATGTGGCTTGGGGGACAGCACGTAGGCCGAGTTGGTCTCGTGATGGGAGGATTTATTGCGGTTGACTTCCAGGCTGCCCTTTCCCATGGCGTGCAGGCGAGTCTTTTGCTTGCAACAGAGAAAGCCCAGCGCCGCCCACTGAATGCACCATAGCACCCGGCGGCGGAGGCCCGCACTGTTGCGCGAGTACACGAAGGGGTTGATGCCCGACTTAAGGAAAATGAGCACAAAGCCGCACAGTTCAAACTGGTAATGTGCAAAGTTGCTTTCTGGTGACAAGACGTCCTGCGCCAGTGAAACTCCCATTGGCAAGCAGCAAAGCAGCACAGAGAACACTATGACGACACAGGTGACCACGGCCTTAGAGTCTTTGGCTGTGGCCAGGTTGACCGTAGACACCAGCTGGCAGCAGGTGGCCCCTTGGGCGGCCCCCGGAACCAGAGGCTGGCTGGTCTTGTTGACGTAAGAGTGTGTCTGAACTTTCTGCAGATTGTTGTAAGTCTGGTTGCGGTACAGAGACGGGTCTTGAACAGCACACTGCATGCTCTCGAAGCCCGCGGCGATGAGAGGCGGCGGGGGCAGAGGGCATGTCGCATCCACAGTGATGACGGGACACTTCCTCACTTGTGCGTTCTTCCTCAGCGTCCGAGCGATCATCAGATAGGACACGGACACCACGGCGACGCAGAAGGCAAAGTCTGCCAGGTAGACGTACAACACCACCCTGGCCTGCCCGCCTCCCAGGCCAAAGTGGGGCAGGCAGGGTCCGTTTCTACGCGGGTACGCTCGCATGGTGAGGAGGGCCGCCATGGTGAAGCTGGACGTCCACAGCAGGGCGGTGAGGGCCAGCGTGCAGGGGAAGGAGGCGGTGCGGTTGGGCTGCTGCCCCAAAACCATGCGCAGCCTGTGCAACGCGATGACGGCGACCGTCTCCAGCGACATGATGATGAAGCCCGAGCTGGTCAGGTGGAAGGCGAAGCAGAAGCTCTTTGACACGCCCTCCCCGCCACCTGCGTCCAGGAAGAGCACCAGTGCAAACATGGGAGCGGTCACGCAGCAGATGAACAAGTCGCAGAAGGACAGGTTGAGGATCATGAAGTCAAAGTTGGTGCGGAACTTGCGAAACACCGGGTCAAAGAAGGACAGGAACACCACGAGGTTGCCGTAGGAGCCCAGGCAGAAGATGAAGATGAGGAGGAGGGAGCAAAAGGTCAAGGTGGCGGTGTGGATCACGGCCCAGCTCGATGGCGTCTGCGTGCCCAGGGTGCCATTGAAGTTGTGATGTCTTGGCACATCCACGAAGTCTGATGGCGCAACAGTGGTGTTCATTGTATTATTAACAATTTAGAGGGATCCCACAGTCATCAATTTCAGCATGATTCATCTGTATGGAAGGAGTGTACCACGGTCACAGTATGCTGCTCGTGCCATTGCTGCCACCTTGGTTGAGTGCTACAAAAGGACACAAAGTCATGTGTTAGCCATATTGTGCACATCACCTTCATTACATGCATGACTGATGAAAGGGAGCAACGCACAGTCATTGAGTTTAAATACATACATTTTGAATAGGAAGCTGTGATACACACGTTAGACACAATCTATATGCACCTTTGCATTTGGCCAATTATACCTTCACTCCCCCCTCTCCTCCCAACACACACACACACACACACACACACACACACACACACGCACGGCGTCTGCTGAAATCCACAGGAAATGTGTGTACATCACTGTTCTCCTATTTAATCTCGACTTCCCGCCGTCAAACGACGTAAATCACAAATAGGGTGAGAAAATAGAACCTACCATCGGTGATCGATCGTGCGTCCATCATCACTTGATACAGCCCATCTTCATTTTAAAGCAATATCTAGGAAGTGAACGCACCGCGGCATTGGAGAGAGAGAAAAAAAACGTATTTCAACGATAGATTACGTAAAACAGAGCGTTAATATAAAATACGTGTCCTTACATGTCTGTGGTTTTTTAACGCGTATACGGCGCAAATAAATGACAGCATATTCGTTTTCTTGGCGACGTATCCATTCTTTTACTGGAGCGGCGGCCAATGGACGTGCACTGAAAAACGAGTATGAAGTCACTGCCTACGTATCTGGGCATGAGCATGAGCACTGCATTCAAGTAGTCCATCTGGAAGATCTCTCTCTTCTCGCTGCTCCCCATCCAGAATCATCTCACGGCGAGAAATACCGCTTCACACCGTGTTTCACTACACAAGTCACAAGATATGAAAGTGGCCGTTACATCATATTTTAACACGTCACATAAAATCACTGCAGCAAACCCTCCATCACGGCAACATACGTTACTGTAGTCTTTACGCAAAAAAAAAATGGTGTCACCCATATTTAAAATGTTTTTTTTTAATTTCATATAAGAGGTTTGGTGTGATACATTCGCAAGCAAACAAATAGTTTTAATTCCCTTGTTTTCCCGCTTTTCACTGCCGTCCTTGGGAACAGCAGCTCAACAACGTCGTTGCTAGGCGACACGCGCAGTGACGATCCAGTGTGCAAGGGCAGTCATCACGGGTCATGGAGGACTAAGATAGCTCTCAACAAGTTTCTATTCATGTGGTTTGACTTCCTGAAAAAATGATTTGTAAAGAGAAAAAACGTCCGTTTCCTGTAGATGCAGTGAAGCATAATTATAAGTATGTTTTTATGATAAGCATTAGTTAAAAAAGAACTATTAAAGTGGAATGATTTGGTGTTGCTATGTTTACTATATATGAAAATATTGACACAATTCAAATTGAGTTTTTGTTACAAACAATTTATTGACATCTCATTCAATAAGCAAACAGTACATCTAAAAAAAAAAAAATCACTGCAGTTTTGGCACTACACTATTATACATAAGTGAGGTACTAAATGTGTCAATGCTTGGAGTGATTTCAAGTCATCAGAGAAAAATGAACTAGAATCTCAGTAGGTTTTAGAAAAAAAAAAAAAGGTAAATTATATCATGGGTAAGAGGCAAGAGGTCACAATCATGGACAGGCGGTTTGGTTATTTTTGAGACACATGAATATTAATAATGAAACGGCTCTCAGGTCCTCACAGCAAACGCATCACACAGAACAGCAGTGGGGAGCTTGCCCTCTCCCTTTCTTTGCAAGAGTAGACGACAAAAGGCTCCATTGCTAAAAGCTCAGCCATCTACGTTATCTCAGAAATACCTTCTATGAAAGAAAAAACAATGTTTAAAACTTAGCACTTCAAAAAAAAAAAGTCAAATAAATAAATAAATATGTTTGTGCATATTTGCTATACCATGATATACACATGCATGATGCATATAATCATATATAGAGCAAACGGCCACCCAAACATTGTGTGTTACAGGTTTATTTGTAATGTAAAGAGACAACTGTTCAGTACTAAGTTCTCTGTGGTTGAAACAGACCCTTCACTATTCGGAGATAGCAAAGAGAATGTCCTACACCGGACATCGTGTTGGCTCAGAGTTGATACTTCGGATAGAATCCTGAGAAATGTGTGGGACACTGACAGATTTCTTCACGCATCCCATTAACGCGCACACGCATACACCCGTGCACATGCACACAAACAAAGAAGAAATAAAATCTGTACAGAAATGTTACAAACTGCAGGTCATTCATCCCTGCTATGATTGATCCTTAAATATTAAGTATAGTAGAAATGTAAATGAGCTAAATACATGAATGCACAACTTTTTCAATGCTCCCGTGTGCCACAGCTCGGTTGCTTGGTGTGACACTCTTCTTCCGGGGTGATGCTGTGTCGTTCATCAGTCAACATCTGCAGCCTCCCCCGATGCAGAGTGGTATCTGTACAGTCTGGGGTTGTCCCACACTAAGTGAATCAAAAACAAACATGACTGTAAAACGTTGAAGAGTTTTCTTTTATTCCTATAAAATTATGACTTTGATAACGATACCTTTTTTGATACTTGAATGAAAATCTCAATAATTGACAATCACACATTCAGAAAAATATATTTACCAGGTTTTAGGCATAGTAACACGGGGAGACCAGCAGGTCAGTCAGAACCAGCAGCTGGTCATCTGTGAACTGCTGCTTATGTTGCTGCCAGTTGTCATGGTGAGTCCGTCGGAAGTTTGACAGAGTTTTCTTCACAGTCATCTAGAAGGCCACAAACACAACTTATTGATACTTTTTCATCTCTTATTTCATTAAAAAAAAAACCCCACTGCAACATCATCATGTAATAAGTTGGTGATTAAACATACCTCAATGGGTTGTGTGTCATTCAGGTGAGCACTCAGGTCCATCAACAGCTGAGGCATCCAGGTGGGCACATCATACGGACTGGAGAGAATACAAGCACTCAGCCCAAGAACACCTGCATGGCGCCGCACCAGGTCTGCAAAAACACAACAGGAGGGATTCCATTAGAATGACTGAGAACAGCATATTGGCTGTGTAATCACATATTCTACGCAGGTTCCTTACCAGCGGAGGGTATAGTGTCCACTATAGAGCCCAGATCCCTCTTCCTCTTCTTAGGCAAGCAAGTCTTGCAGAGTGCCTCAAAATGTGCCTGCATGGGGGCGTCCATGGACAGGAAATTGCACTGGAGGAAGCCGCTGAGTGTCGTGGCGGCCAATTCTCTTACCTTGATAACAGAAGGCAGAAAGAGGATACGGGAAGTTTAAGTTCAAAGTGTTTTAATGTACATGGATGTTATAGCTGAATAGCCTGGACGTTGCTGGGAGTAATTAACACAGTAATGTCCTCAAAGCAACAAGGAAGCACCTGACAATTTAAGGCAAACATTGCTTGACTCATACGGTCACAGGTGCTCTAAAAGTTAATCCTAATTCTGGCATATTCTAACTAGTTTAGCATCTCTGACAGGTGTTTTTACTGGTCATATTAACACACTTACCAACAACGTCTTCCTGCACTTTATAAGACATAACACAGCAACAGTGTCATTAGGCAGGGTGTTCCACTAGTGTGTACACTGGCCAGCTGGATGGAAATAGCAGTCAGCTGGGGACTGGGGGTGGACATGTGTGTGGGGATGCTGCTCTAAAAAGTGAGCTGAAATAGTCCATTGCACATTTCAGGTCTTTATTTTCTCTGTGGAATGCTAAGCGAGGGTAAAATGCAGGTCTTTGAGGAGCGTTCATTTTTTTTCTCTTAAAGAGAAAGGTAGTTTCCTCAACTTAAGCCTGGTGTTTTGTGTGACATAGGATCCTTATCATATTTGTGTATGCCACACTTTGGCATAGAGCAGACATAGAGTGTGTCATGGTTGAGGCTTTTGACAAAGAACATAACAGCAGGTGGTGGGCGTTAGTGTTCAGCAATGATAGGAAGCCAATTGTAATAAAATAAAAGAAGGTGTCACTGTATGCATAAAATTGTGTCCTGGCAACGGTGTCTGCTAATGACATTCTGTGAACATATGTATGTCTAATACAGGTGATCCTGAAGAAATGAGAGGAATGAAAGTGTCTTCTAGCTCAGGCCTAAAAAACAGGCTTAGGTTAGTTTAAGAGGCCAAATAAAAATGGCTACTTCCATCCATCCCCCACTTCTCCTTTGTCTCTATTCCATCCCTCTCCTTCTCCTTCAATCCGAACGTTATCTCCATAGCAACAGATTACTGCAGCCTGTGGTTTCCATAGCAACAGCTAGAGAACTAGCTGGGTGGGGGGGGCTTGAATGGAGAGCCAGGAGGACTGTGCTGAATCACTACAGCGAAGCTGAAGACAGTGAGACTGCCTGCTAGCATAATACAAGCATGTACTGGCTATTGTCTCATTATATAATCAGTTCGTTCCTCTTCCAAACTTCCAGTGGCTGTTATGCCAGAATGATGACATGTTTCAGCTCTACATATTTAATGCTTTTAATTTAAAAAACAGTTGTGAATGAAAGATTGTTTTTACCTCCAGCTGCTCATCCTCCAGCAGGCGTATCACCAGTGCCCGGACGTCATTCACTGCTCTCTGGTCACTCATGAAGGTGAACAGGTTGTAAAAAACCATAATCTGGAGGTATGTGAGCACCGTGTAGCGAGCGTGCCAGGAGCTGCTGCCAGCAATCTGCACCAGACAACAATAAAACCCATCCCACATCAATAACAGATCCTGAGCATTTCATTTCACAAGAGGAACTGACCAAGTCGTCCATTTAGGTTTTCTGTAATGGAGCTCCTCTTTTGGGAATGTGGCTCATTTTGAAAATGTATATGGTATCAAATGGGTAACAACAGTTATCTCATGTTTTGTGTGTGGCATACAGCTTGGAACTGTTCCGTTTGTAATCACTAGTCAATCATCAATTTGCATATGATTTTTGTTGATTCTAGGAAAAGGGAGGTGAAGACACACACCCGTGTCTACATCAATGGAGGTGGAGCAAGTGAACAGTTTTAACATCCTGGGACTCAGCATCACAAAGCAAACTTAGAAAGGCAAAAATCCCTGTGCCAAGCTTGTTAACTTTTATAGAGAATCAATAGAAAGCATCCTAACTGGACACATTACAAACTGGCATGGGATGTGCATGGCCCAGGACAGGAGGGCTTTACAGCAGATGATTAAAACTGCCCAGATCATCATCGGCACCCATTTACCGAGCATCAGTGATATTAGGGAGGAAAGGAGTCTGCAAGGAGCCCCATATTAAAAGACAATACAGCCACAGCCTGTTCACCCTGCTGCCATCTGGCAATCATTACAGAAGTATCAGCTGCCATGACACAAGACTTCAGGGCAGAGCTTCTTTCCTCAGGCTGCGAGTATCCTAAATTCATCCTCCACCATATAATATAGTGTTTTTGCATGTATTTTTCTTATATAGCAAAATGGGACTATATAATGCACTTCGTTGCAGAACCCTGTTGTACAATGCAATAAATGAACCTTGTAACCTTATTCTCCAGCAGGGAGCTGCACACTACTGCATTGGCATATATGCAAGAGATTCATTGAAGAACCAACATTCAAAAATCTCATTCAGCTTCCTTTGAATTTCATCCTTTTGCTTATCAACCTCATAAGTTATGAGACATGAGGGTGTGCACAAAGCCCAGGCATGTGTGATGCAGGTGAAAAGTGGAATAACAGCCATGGCTGCCAGATGACTCACCTTTTGCAGGGCACTGAGGACCATGGGGATCTGTTCTGTGTAAAGGAGTCCCTGAGACATCAGAGACAGACAGGTTTTTGCATCCCTCTTCAGTTCATCGTAACTGTCATCATTCTCAACTGGAGCAATCTGCAACACAGGACAGAGATAGGTTAACAGGAAGAAAGGCATAATTTTAAGTCCCGGTGTGGTGTATACAGGAAGCGTCCAAACATTTCAAGTGCATAGCATCGCAGCTTGCAGGTTTAAAGCTATGCATTAATGAGTGCTTCACCTTGAAGAGCAGGGGAAGCAACCGTAGTTGTTCTGGGACAGCAGTGGAGAAGGATCGACCAGCACTTGCAATCAGCCACTTCAGCACTGCAGACATTTGAAAACTTGTGGGTGTTTGACAAAAATAGATTCATTTTCTGCTTAAAATGTTTCAAACATTCCTACAATAACCAGTATTTATTGTGACATCATTCAGAGTGACAGTGATGGATCGTTGACCCACCAGTTTTGAGTAGCTTGATGGCTTGCGTCCTCTCATCCTGCACTCCCACCTCATTCTCCTCAACCACGTGGTTTTGGATCTCCTCATCGCCCTCGGTAAGAGGCTTCAGCTGCAACAGAATTCGCTCTGTGAAGTCCGCGATGCGTGGGGAGGTAGTTGGCTGGGTGTATGGCAGGTTGACGTCAATCATGAAGATGTACGTGAGCACACTGGAAGGAAACCAAATCAGAGAGGATAAGGCGGGGAGGTTTTGAAACGGCAATGACCGATTCATGTTCGCTAGGAGGAACTCACCTGCCAATGCGCTCCCGTACATTCTTGTAGACCTGCGTGAGTTTAGGCTCCAGGTATTGCAGCAACCTGTGGAGGAGCTCTGGAACACGCCACTCCTGCTGAGCTAGGCCCCCCTGCAGCACGTAGAGGCGGCTGGAAAGGAAAAGCAACACAACCATCACAGTTTGTCCGTTACATCAACAACTGCTTCAGGCAGCAAGCTTTCTACTCACCAGGCATCAACAAAGGAGCCCCCCTCTCCGTTGACTGGAGACTCCATTAGCATCTCAAACAGCCAGTAGAGCTTGCGTGGATCTCTACTCTCCTGTATGACACAAAAAAGCCGTACGAAAGGAAGGATGAGTGACAAAACTTTAATGAATTGAAGGGTAAACACACAATGGATATTATGAGCAAAATCTTACACAGGCTGTGGCAATGCAGGTGCCCCAGTCTGCATACGTCTCTACTGTGATATTGGACAGGGCAGTACGGAGCAGTGGACACAACAACTCCCAAAGGTTCTCAACCTGTAAAACAGCACAAGTGAATGTGTTGGTTTAAGTTATATAAATTCAAATGACTTTTCCAATGTGTCTCTAGCCATCTTACTAAGTGAGAGTTGCAATTCCGTACCTTTGAGTAGCTCCAGTGCTTGCAGCCTCTGATCAGTCCAGAGATAATCTCCGCAACACAACGCTGCTTGCTCTCATGGGAGTCGGCCACTAGGCGCTCCATGTGTGGCCGCAGCACGGGAAGAAAGGCATCGCTGAAGTTGCGGAACAATCCCTGCAGAGAACAGGAGAAGGGAAAAAATTAATTAGAATTGGCTGACTTCAGTTGCTGTCTGCATTTCACACGACTCTAAAAAAAAAAAAAAACCTCACCTTGAACAAACAGAACCTGCGAGGGCTGAACTTGTCCTTGCCCTTACGGTCCTCAAGAGAGAGGAACTCGATGAACTGGTTGATGAATACTGGGTCTGAGAAGTGGTCGAAGATGATCTGTTCCCGCTGTTTGGAAGAATGTGAAAATGTTTACTCCATGCAGTGAACATTACATCACATTATTTGTTATATATTTTTTCTATGAGATAGTAGATGATTGTGTACAAACCTCAGTCATTTCCTCTCTGGTCAGGTTCTGTTTGGGCTGTTCCTCCGGTGGTGCATACATCATCAATTTTCTAGAGAACAATAATGAGGTGATGGTAAATAAAAACAAGGAGAAAGATATTGTCTGACAAATAACGATGTAGATGTGTTGAAAGAGAAACCTTGGCCAGCAGTAGTATCCCCAGTGGGTCTTTTCCACAAACACACAGGCATCCCAGTCCTGCTGTGTGCGTGGCAGGTTGCTACCGTTATACTGGAGCCACTGGTTGTCTACACGGTCCCCTGCTGAAATACCACTTAGCTCCTTCCCTCCACCTAGCAAAGATGAGTTTTAGAAACTATAATTACAAACACAAAAACGTTAATACACAAGATCAACAGACAAACAAAACTTTATGATGCTTACAAAGTTCAGAGGGGCTGACGGGGACTTTCTTATGCGGTCTCTTTATCTGTTTCATTATCCCTGCCACAGCGGATATCGCCACCTAATGGAGAAAGTAAGACATTTCAATCAAAGTGCCCACAGGAAAGACTAGAATTAATACACACACTGCAGAAGGACAACAATGCTACCACATGTCTCATCATTTGTGTATGCCGCACCTTCCGAACATAGAGAGAGTCATGGTTGAGGCTTTTGACAAAGAACGTGACAGCAGGTGGTGGGAGTTGGTGGTCATCTCTGAGCAGCAATGACAGGAAGCCGATTGCAATTTGTTCGAACTTCCAAGGCCTGGAATGTTTAACAAAGCAGGGGTTACAGACTGACAAATACATATAAATGGGATTTCATGACGTAAATATGACATAAACCTACATGTTTCTGTTATTGAGGAAGTCCAGCAGATCGCCAATGAGCTGTTTGTATTTCCTAGAAAAAGGTAGAAGAATATTAGTATTTGCACCCGTTGTGTTCATGAACTGATCGATCACATTACTGTTGTATGCTGAGTCAGCACATAATCTTAACAGATCGGTAATGTGTCTTAATACTTTTAAGTGTTATATTATTCTGTGGGGCTGTGTTTTTCCTGTGCTGTTGTCCCTTTTTTCCCCGCTAGTGGCTCTGCCCAGGTGAGCTGAATCTCACAACGAGGTGCACCTGGCCTGGGAGGAAGTACTTAAGCTGCAGTGCCAGTAGCAGGAGAAGAAGCCTCTGGTGCAGACACTGCTGGTCTTGCTGCCGCTTAGCTGAGGATTGTTGCCGTGTGTTGTTGTAGTCTGCATGTTATTCAATCTGGTGGATTTGATTGTTTTAAACAGTGGCTTTTTGTAATTCTTTGGGGTCTGTGATGGATTGTTGTTTGACTCAAAGGGCTTCCCAAGGGTCGGGCATAACAGGCCAAAAGAGGATGATGTGAACTGGAGATGTTGTTAGTTGGTGCGGTGAAGATTATTTATCTTGTTCCTGATGTGAACTTACTCAACAGACTCGGAGTTCTTGAGCTCCTGCCTCCTCAAACCCTCCACTGCTTCTTCCTCTGAAGGAACAGGCTCCTTGGGAACAGGATTTCCAGCAATCATGAGTTGTTTGGCCACAGCACAGCACTCACCAGGGATCTAAAGGGATCAAAAAGATAAAGCACAGTATCAGACATAATCCGTCCCAATGTGTGGGAGAGAGAATTTAACTTAAAGCCTTTGCTCCCAATAGGAGGGAGTGGTCCGTTAAACTCGGAAAGAGAGAAGATAGCTGTGAGGAGCCACAAACTCTCCACTATGACCATGTTTTCTTTGCAGCTTTGCTTGGTTTAAGAACAGAGTGGGGATGGGAATTAAACAGACCTCAAACATCAGAGGCCGTACAGAGAACAAGGTGTCAGTTTTAGAGTCGAGTTTCTTTTGTTAAAGTGTTCTTCTTACAGAGAAGTCGATGCCAATGGTCTCATACTGGCGATGGATTTTGTCTGCAAGGTCATCGAAGAGCCGCACAATGGAGGGCTTCTCTAGAGACATGGCTGAGCTGAGGCCGGAGCGTACAATGGCAGGCCAAGTCAGAGCAATGCACTCCCAGTCGTGCAAATTTGCCAGGCACACTCCACTGTGATTCCCCAGGAGACAGTACAAGGCACCCTGGGGACAAACGCAGAATTTTAATGAGTACATATGAAAATGTAATGCCTGAAAATGTTTCTATGTTGTCGAGCACGACAGAGATTTCAGAGACGGTCATACTTTGAACTGCTGCTGTGTGACACTGCTGTTGTCCGGGTTGAGGAATTCTAGGACATGGGGAATCAGATCTCTGCAGCAGAAATTGTAGGTTCCCAGTGCAGTGTACAACACATTTTGAGCTCTGCTGCGTACCTAAAATGTAATTAAAAAAAAAGTTATTTTATTCATTTCTTTAGGTGTATCAAGAACATTAGTCGAATGGATCTTTGATTCATGATGTGCAATGGCTAACCAAAGCTAACAACTTGATATAATGTTGCTAATGCATTGTTGAGTGTCCTGAACTCACTTGACTGTAGGTGCTTGTGGAAAGTCTCAACAGATCTCTCATCAGCTCCTGGTGAATGCTCCTGTACTGACATCCTTCCGCTGTCAGCTTTCGAAGCTGATAAAACAACAAGATTCAAAGTTCAGAGCTTAAAAAAAAAAAAAACAATGATACCCAATCAATTCATTTCTCTATTAAGGACTTACCTCATGCTGGAGCATGACTCTGTCTATTAACAGAGCTCTGATGTGCTGCTTTCTGCCATGAAGCTGCAAATACAACAGCAAGTCAAGATACACTTCAAACATAGGATGCAATATCCTTATCACAACTACAAAAGTGATGAATGTACAATAAAATGTTATATTTCTCACTCTGTTTTCCATCGATTTCTTTACAAGGTTGAAGCTCTTCCAGCGGGAGTCAAACTCATGTTTGTGAGAACCTTTGAAGTGCAACAGGTCGCTGATAATCTGAAAGGTATCACAGACAAAAATAGTGCCTCAATAAATTGATTGTGGTGAATTTCCTTTATTGGGATGTATTTATTCTTTATATATGCAGGGGTAACATATGATCATCTTATTTAAGATTATTAAGAAATGCTGGCAGGGGGCTGGCTAAGCTCAACAGATCAAATTTACAAATTCACAGCCAGGCTACCTTGATGATGGAGAAAAGAGACTTGGTGTCATCTTCAGAGTGCTCCAGGATGTAATCTGCAAGAAGAGGTAAAGGGACTCAGATGGCAGGACAGAGATACAGCATACTGTGGATTTGCATATTAAGATTAATGTACAACTACAACTTGGTTAGGGATGTTGCTGTAGAACAACATAAGGGCACAAGCCTCGGAGAGATTATAACTTAGTGAACACTTACGCAGCAGCTTTCGCATCACTCTACAGACAGCATCTCTGTAGTTCTCTCTGGACTCATCTGCAGGAAGAGATAACATTATAGTGTCAGATTACACTCCAACAAACCCTATGACATACATACATTTTGGGCAAAACTGTAAGCATCCAACAGTTGTTAAAAAATGATTTGCGTACCATACTCCACTCCAGTGTAGAGCGTGGTCTCATCTAGGTTCACCATACTATGGACCCTGGAGGGAAAAGCCAATTTGAACAGAAGTTAACCACTTATAATTTTAAATGGAGTCTGAAAAGTAACATTTTCCAACAGTTTGTTTCTTGGTCAGGACAGAGTTTAGTAAACAAATGCAACTACTCACAGTTCAGGGATGGCTTCTCCTTTCAGCGGAGGCATCAGACTCCCAGCTCCTAGGAGGCAGTGTTGAATAATGGTCAGGCTCTGTAGGACGTCATCTCTGAAAAACATAAAATCAACATGTATCATAGCAGAAATCAGAATCATTTATGTAGGGAGCACAGGTGACCGTTTACTTCCTCCATACCTGCTCATGTCCTGTTCTCCCTGTGCAAATCTCTGAAGACGCTGAAGTTCAGGCTGGAGGATCAGGTCCAGTAGATAAAAAGCAAAGGCGGTCTCTTCAACACTGGGCACATGCCACCGGATATCCAAATTCCACAGGTCCCCAGGACGACCCCAATCCTGCGTGGGATAAAGACAATGAGCAAAACCTTTGCCTTTTATGCTTTGTGTGTGGTAATACATCAAACAATGTAACTTGTCAGTTGGGGAGACAGCATGAATGCAATCTGCAGAAGTAAAAAGCTAACGTTACGACATTAATTAAAGACCACTTAAACATGGATTCAACATATAACACAATCCCCCCTTTAACTTGCACTGCTGCAGGAAACGCTGGTTACCCCAAGTGACATCTAATCTCTTGTTATTCAGAAGACAGTAATGCAGCAACGTGATCTACTATCCATGCCTCTGTCAAGGAAGCGACTTAATGGGATCAAAGTACGGGCTGTCCGACTGACTGTCCAAAGAGAGGATCGGCCATTTAATCAAACCAGGTCACAGTGAGTGTCACAGAGTTGTATGGCAGGTTTAAGTACAAGTGTGTCTCCCTGCAACGATCTCTCACTGGTTTGTGGGGGATGATCAGAGAAGTAAGCTGTAAACATTATTAACAGTGGGATACAGTAATACTATCGTTGGGTACAAGTTTAAGTATGTTTATGTAGAGCCAATCAATATTAGTACCTTGATGGGCAAGTAGTCACTGATTGGTTGGTGGAAGCCTCCTGGCATACTGCAGTACTCTGTGGGGTAGGTGAGGGCTGAGGAGCGAAGGATGTGGTGCAGCATGTTGCAAGCTAGAGTGTAGCCCTGCTTACACTTGAGGTGGAGTGTCAACTCCAAAATCTGGACCAGGTCAGATCGATAGGGCAGGACCTTGTCCCCATCCACTCGGGTCACCTGAAGTGGAATGGCAAAGAGGAAAAAATATAATAATAGTACAAAATTATAGATAGGAGGTAATGGTACAGCAACTTTGGGGTTAAGAAAGTCAATCCTGGGTGATCTAAAGCACCTCAGACAGCAGCTGGAGATTCCACAAGAACTCCTTGTCAAGCTCCTCGTCATTCAATACTTCCTCATCTGTTAAAAAAAAAAAAGACGTCAAGCAAATGATAAATTCTCATGGAAGAAACCATGTGTCATGCCTTTGAAAGTCTCCGCTTATAGAAGTTCTCATTCCTGTGTGGGGAACACTTACTGACAGCGATTTGGTTTATGGCATTGCAGCAGTGTGGCACAAAAACCTTTAGTGACTCTGCAGGGTGACACTGAAAACAGAAGCACAGCAAGGATTAAGATAGTAAAGTAATAAACTACAAGTAGTTGATGCCTTTGGGCCCATATGAAGAGGTCTCACCTTGGAAGCAGCTCTGCACATGTCAGCCACCATTCTCCCAGATACACGCGTCTCAAAGATGTTGGTGGTTGCAAAGTTGAACACTTTTTCCAAAGCAACCTGTTAAAACAATGGAATAAATGTGTTATACTGTATATATAACTGATGGACTGAAAAATGGAAATGAGGCAAAAGTCTTAACCTTGAAGATGTCCAGTGAGCACTGTGTGAGGATGGTGCTGAAGGTGGAAGACAAGCCAAGCTCTACCAGACTCTCCAAATGAGTCATTTTCTCCGTTTCCGTTTCCTCGCGAGTTTGTTCCAGAGTACTGCTGTCTATCAAGGCAAAGCATCTGTGCAGATAACAAAAAAAGAAGTTCAGAAATAATTTCACTCTGACATGAAACTCCTGTGGCAAAATAAGTGTTTCGTATCTTCTTGGGTCGGGAACAATTCATATTTGTATTAAAAAAAAACCTGTTTTACAGAAGAAAAAAAAAGAAGAGTACGCATGGAAATGCATTTTTGACCTATATTTTAGTGTAGATGTGTTGATATATTGACTAAAAGATCATATGTGTTACTGAAACCAACTGCTGCTGATAAATTACTTGTCTTTTAATGTTCTTCATCAAAACTCCACGTACCTGTCCATGAACTGAAGCACAAAGTCTTCAAATTCAGCTGAGGCTGAGCACATCTCTCTCTCCACCTGGAAGCACAACAAATATTAAGAAGCTATACGCAAGGATCATTTAACATCTCGCATTTATTTATTGACAAGGCGAGTAAAAAAATGATAGTGATTCACCTCTGTCAAGTCAGTTCTTTCATGTAGGGCAGACGAACAGTCCACCAAAGGCACAAGCGTCACAAACGTAGCAATAAATTGGAATGTGATCTGTGGGGACAGGATGGTTTCAGATTTAAGACGTTAAACAAAAAACCACCAGAAATACAGTGCTATTAAAAAAAAAAAAGGCATGAATAACACTGGAGCGCACCATGCACTTGCTGAAGTCATTAGGGTCAACGCCTGGCAACGCCCTCATGAGCAGGGGCAGCATGTGAGTGGGCCCCTCAGGAAAACGCTGGCCACCTGACACGAGGCTCCGTGCCACACCAATCATGCAGCTCAGAGTGGCTGTCAGCTGGTGGGGCTCGGTTAGAGTCTCCAGAGCAGGGTAGGTCCTATGGTTGGAGACGGAGAACAATTAGCCCTTTGTGTTCATTTCCATATGTGGCCTTGTCTCTTGCCCAAAGCAGAAAGCTAGCAACAGTGCACCACAATCTTAAGAAGCAGGAAGATTTGTCCTTGAGATTCTCTAGTTTAGTACGGACTTACTTCTCGAGCACGGGGGGAATGACGAGCTCAGGCCTCATTAGGGCTAGGTTTTGCAGTGCCTGGGCTGCATCAAGACTGCCCGTCTTGCTGAACATGGCCAGCAGCACTGGCTGCATCATGCTTTCCACAAAGTTTGTGATATCCTCCTCTGTGAGCTTGTGACTGTCTGGTATTGGCGTCAGCCATGTGGGCTTTCTGTAGCGCTCTCGGTGTAGCCGCCGTACCACACTGGATGGGAGGCGTTGGAGCAGCCTCATGAGCTTCATCTGGACATGAGGACAGAGGGACAGAAAGACAGATACATGACAAAGGGGTGACACGAAGAAGCACAGTGTACCTCAGTCTGGACAAATGGCAGGGGGAGTATGGAGTATCATGGAGACACAGATGATATAACAGACATACAAACACAAACCAATACACTGTGAACACATCTTTGTCTACTTCAAGTGATGGGATTCAGTACAGTCAAATCACTCAAGTTTAATTAATGAAATGTCATCAGGCAAAGAAGAGAACTTATATTGCGAAAGGCTCTGAAGAGACATGAACAATACATCATGAACCCACTTCAGTGGCACTCATTACTCTTGGCTGATTGCAAAACACTGTTTACATGTAATAAAACCACAGCTAAATGGATGACCCTCACGTGTATCCAAGCAACAGCTTAGAATACACACAAACTCATCCCCCTGCCAAAAATAAAGGTTTGTGTATTAGGACACGTTGCTGCCTGGGGTGCTTCAAATCTAGTAGAGTGGGATCCTCAAAAAAGAAAGGCATTTGGCCCGGTTCCCAGTGACCTTTTAATAGCATTGCAGCCATCTCACTCACATGTCCTTGTTATTTCTGAAGTTGATGGAGAGATTCAGGAAGCTTCCTAAACAAAATGATGACAAGTGACTATGCACTCTGTCATTGTGCTGCTGCCCAGTGCCATGGTATGCTGTATTAACATGGAAATATAGTTGCAAATGACGTATCTCAGCGCATTGCTAGCAGTCAAACTATCATGACTGAGTTTTCAGGGGCTTTAAAAATCAATTTTCCTATACTATCAGCTATTTTATACCATGTATTTACTAAAGAAAAGATGTCTGACCACTTGATCCTATTGCGTCACTTAAAAAAAAAAGTTGTTGACACTGAGCTGTCTGACTGTCTAATGTTATGGTTTCTTCTCATACACAAACATCCAAATGAAGAAAGCAGTGACTCACCAACCAGCGGCCATGGTTTGACGGGTGGAAGAAGGATGTAATGCTGTTGAAAAGGCCACTGAGCTGTTCTTGAGCTTGCTTGCTGGGTCCTCCCTGAAATTAACACATTAAGGGTCAATTTGACAATGAGCTTTACACTAACCGTGGCTCCATTTATTGACCAAACACATCATTTATGAACAATGAACTAACCAGGAGGGATGAGACCCAAAGCACCACATGGCTGATGTCATAGGCATTTGTGACGTATCGTGGTACCATCATCTGACTGGTGCCCACAGGGAGATTCAAACTCCTCAAAATCCTTGTGAAAATCTGAAATGCGAAAATCAATTAGGGTCAAATATCCATGTCTGATTACATTGATGTGGACGTATGTGTTGCAAACTAGATAAAAAGTAAATTACATTAAATAAACCGTAACAGGTCAGGAGTATATGTTTATATTTATCAGTAACTCATGCTAGCGCTGTCAAAAAGCATGGATAAAAACAGTCACTCAGTTGAAATGCATTCATGATGCACATGACTTCCCATCAGTGACTAAGAGCAAGAGCAACAAGGGAACTTGATAGTTTGCTTCTCTGACAAGCACACCATGAGCCCAAATCATAAAGGTCAGGCCACACATGACAGCATGTGCCACAAAACTCAAAACAAAAAATGACCCACTAAACTGAATCTTGGGAAGAAAAAAAGCAACAAACCTTAGGGATGTAAGGGTCCCAATCAATGTAGCCAATGTTGTCATTGGCCAAGCGAGCAAAAAGATTGACCAGATGCTGCAAATAAGAGGGAAAACGTGTTAGACTGGGTAGACTGAAATACTGACTATTGTAAATTCAGACGTCTTACAAACAAATTACTTACAACTTCCCAGCTTGGAAGATTTTGCACAGACAACCATAATGTGATCAACTCATCGAACCACAACCTGCCAGACAAACAAATAGTTTTAAAAGCAGACGAAAACAATACTAAGTACATACATGTGGCATTTAATGGGCAAACGCCAAAAGGGGAGTTTAGTCAAAGTAGGTTGAGTAGTGGGGGAAGACAGGGAATGGCAAGGCTAAATGTCATTTTTTTTTTTAATGATGCTCAATAATGCAGCTTCTTCTTATTTACACGTCTGGCTAGTTTAATATGTACACCCTTGTCAAACAAGTTGCCAGCCCTGAGCGTCTTGGAAGCCATGACCTCTGAGTCAGGAACCTCTGGCTTGATAGATGGCTGAAACAGTTGCTTGTCATTCATTTCTCGCTTCAGAAACCTTGCTATTCTTTACCGAATCTCACAGCTAACGAGCTGAAATGTCTTCAGACTGGAAACGTTTTGGATTTCAACCATATTTCGGAGACGATGGGTTTCTTACTTGAACCCCTTGTTGTGCAGCTCAGGAGGCATAGTCGTTGGTAGAAACAGCTCAAAGTAGCTGATTGCTCTTTGCATGGTGACATCAAAGGGACAGAGGAGTGGTCTCCATTCATCCAGCATCTCCTGAGTAGCAGAATCTGAAAAGTATCTGTATGAACAGAGAGAATAGCAATACGTTTCTGTAAAATTAAGATAATGACAGGTGACGACAAGAATGTTATGAATATCATTCAGCAGAAGAGCTATATATGTGGACACTCGGAGCATCCTAGCCAGCAGAGCAGCTTAGAGCACCACAAAGATGCACAAGTCTCTTAGGTCCCAAAAGAATCACATACTCACACACCTGAACACATACACACACACACAAGATGCTGAAGACAAGCAGACTTCCCTTCAACTTTAGGAAAAACCTACACTACATTCATATAAAGTAAAAATAATACGGCAGTATGTGGTAGACATACATAAAGCATACAACATACTTCATTCTGAGTTTCCATTCTGTATGAGCAAGCAGCTAGTGAAATATCAATGTTGGAGTGCAATGTAAACGTGAGATTACAACTCATACACCTGGTTCATTTTTAGCTGTTAGGTGTAAGCCCTGTGGTTCCACTGGGCTCAAAGTCCCATATGGGGATTTTCATGGTTCATAATGCGCTTGTGTAAACTCTATTTCAGGCTATTTCAGGTCACACAGCCTCCTCAGTGAGTCCTCTTCCATTCGGGGCTTTGGAAATAAGTGTCACTTCCAACCAAGGCTACTTCCCTCTGCCTCACCGCTGATCTACAGCATCTCAGCAGCTGAACACAAATCACTCTCCCTTCTCGCAGACAGGAAACTCTCACACAAGACGGAATTAGATGAGATAATAGGATTAACTGCCTAAGTGCAAACTGAGGGACGAGTCCTAGAAATCTGCACGCGCACAACCAAGGCGAAAACAATCAGGGACCTGCTGGTGACCGCAAAGCTTTGGTAGGAGGAAGCAATCCATCAAAGTCTACAATATCAGCTTTACATTTTCAGTCTACAATTATAAAATGTCTTGTCAACTTACTAAATCAATATTGATACAATCAATGCCTTTTCAGGTGATATTCCTCTAATTTTGAAAATCTTATCAATACCCTGCATGCGCCCAAATTTATAGAGACAATTGCTTAACAGAAATGATTGAGGTGTACTTACGGTCTGCAGCATTTCACAAGTGTTTTCAACACACCTTCCACAGAGCTGTAAAAGAAACAAAATGAAAGAGGAATGTAATGGTATGTCAAAAAAACCACTGAAACCCTAATTTTGAATAATCTTCACACCAATGCAATTTGAATTTTAATGCATGCAGACATAAACCTCTTTACACGCCTGGTTAGTTTAGGGTGAACAAGAAAATCTTAGGATCAGACCTGTATGTAGTGAGGAAATTGGAATAAAACATAATTAATGATCTAATCGATTCACTGAAAATAAATCTACTCATCTTTGCCAATAATGGTTAATATTTCCGTCAGCCCTAATGCCAAAATATGGATTTATATAGTTCTGCTACCGGTTTATTCACAGCTGGTCACTTTGAATTCAATCACTGCATCAACACTTTGTTGTTAGAGGTGGTTTGGGATTTATGACCAAAAATAACACGTCTTACACATCACAAACTCCTGACATGATAATCTTCACACATGAAAGTGCAAACGCAGGAGTGTGGTCACAACAGTATTGAAAGCTCGGGACCGATATAACCACAGCTTCTGAGCTCCCCTCCCACAATCCCACCGATCTGCTCGCATGCAAGCTCAAGCCATGCCTTGTTGGAAATGCCCTGCCAATCCCACTCAATAAATGGTCACTTATCTCCATGAGTCAAGTCTTCCTGTTGCTGACATATTCCACATTTAATACTTTAACAACAGCTGAATTATGGGTGACACTCAACTGCAGCTATATAAATGCATGGGTCAAGCCCAGTGTTTAGCACTGTAAGCCCACAACACACAGGCCACAGACCAGGGTCAACCCGATGCACTGCGAATCCAACAACCACAAGAACTGGTCGGACCGAGCGTCCTGTTACAAAGTGCTCATACACTCGGGCAGAAGGAACCCCCAAACTACCCTATATGACCTTTGTATCCGAGTTGAAGTGAACCCTCACGTTCACCCCAACACATTCCAGGAGGGAAGGAAACGTGACAAGAGCTTGCACCCCTCTATGGCTCCTGAAAATGCTGTGTAGTCGTGTAAGTAGTGACAAGTAACAGCAAAAACTCCCCTGAATATGGGCCAAAATATAGATAATTGTTGTGAAATCATCATTACCGTCATTAATGCCACCGCTTAGTGTATGGAGTAATAAATGTTCAAGAAAAATCCTAAACTCTATTATTTCCTAATATGGTCACCAATGCTGCCACATAATCCACTATAGAAAGAAAGAAACTACAGCCTATCGTCACACACTCGTGGTTGATTTCGGGATAGGAGAAGGGTAAAAATAATATGTTAGCTGCAGTGCGACAGTCTCCAATATGAGTGAAATGTTAACATTGCTTAAATCTGGATTTCTTTTTCTTCACAATGTGGGGTGTCCAGTTTTTATTTTCACATGCAATGTAGAAAAATAATAAAAAAGGAAAACAAGTGCCTCAAATGATGATTTCAAAGTAAAACACAAAGAGAAGTATTGTCCTTACCACCTCTGAACCAATTTTATCATTATGAGTTTAGAGGATGAACGAGGCCGTGGAGAACTGAATGTGAAAGGAGACAAAGGCATAAAGAACACATTCAGCACATGACAAAGTGCCAATATCTCAAAATACTAACATCACCTTATACAACTTATTATATCATCAGAGTATCATGTTTTATTTGCATTAGTATAGTTTTGAAAGAGGTGAGCTGGTTATCAGCCAAAGCAGCTTGCTTTCATCAGCTGTAACGTAGAAGTGATGTGCTAGCAAGGCATTTAGGTGATAAACGCACAATGTTCCCATAGCACCATAAAAGAGCACCTCGCACTGCTTGCTACTTCATAGGGAATTTCTAAGGGTTGGAAAGGGTAAAGCAGCAACTTTAAACCAGTTCTAAAAAGGATGTGCTAAGAGGGAAAGGGACATTGTTTCTTGTAAAAACGTACAGTTATGAAAGGTATGTGGCATACAAAATGTTCCTCTTGTTCTCAAACATCTAATCCAACTACAACAAAATTAGACTTTATTCAAACTACTGAAACCCATAACCAAAGACCAATCAAAGTTCTAACAAAATTGGCTTATGTCAAAGCACAGAGTGACCAGGTTAACAAATATCAATTAGACTCTTAAAACACTATAGTTGCTATTAGATAAAATATTTGAAGTCATTGTTTGTGGATTAATTACATATAAACATTTGTCAAAATTGTAACAGGGCTAATTTTAATAATTAGACGCTAAATTGGATGGGCCTTTGTGTGTTACACTAAAAGCAATCTGGACAATTAGAAAATGCTCAGCAATGTATTGCTTAGTGTAAGCACAACAAAGTAGTAATGCCTGTTTCTGTTCAGTTCCAATTTGAAATAAAATAGCACCCACTGCATCGTTTCGTTTTCAGTGATTTCAGTCTTACCCATATCAACATAAGCCTTTCCAGGGAATCCAGTCATTTAATACATTCCGTTTTCAACATAAGGAAATACAGACATGCCAAAATGATTGTTCTGTTTCCTACAGTATTTTTCTTTAATAACTCCTTAACTATCATTGAATCTGAGAAATTGTATTTGCAAGAGGAAAAAACACATTCCAGAGTTTCTGCCAGAGGTTAATGACTGACGGTGTAAGTCGAGGAAAGAAAACCACCAAATGTGTACAATTTAAATGTAGTGAATGCACCTTCCTCATTGGATATGTCCATAGCACTTCTAAATGATATGATTAAGCATGCTTCTAAAAAGGGATTAATATCAACAGCAACGTAAAGAACAGAAGCATACTTGGGAAACCAGTTGAGGCCCAGATGCTCTGTCTTGGAGAAAAGAATCCTGTCATGCAGGTCATACAGTGGTCTCCAGCTCAACTCAAGGTCCTCCCTTGACAGTAGTTCCCTTTTCCTGTTAGATGAATCAGACATGGAGATAGGTGAGAATAAACACACAGTTCATCATCATTACCCTACGAAAAAACAAATCTAATTTAATATAGGATTTGCAGGATTATCCAGCATCTAATTTAGCACTCAGGGCTGCCTTTTACTGTGAATTTAAAGTGCTGAGTCATTGTGTGTTTAACATTTGCAAGTTGTTGTAGAACAGATGGGGCCCATTCTTACTTGAGAAGGTTGATAAGAAGCCTTGCTAGGCCCTGCATCATGCTGATCTCCAGTTTGGGTATGGTCACTAGCTCGTAGAGCAACTTGATGAACAGCACATGGTCTTCTTTGCTGAACTTTCGCCCATACAGTCTCATGTACCTAAATTAAAAAGTACAGATTTAGGGAAACACTCCAGTTACAACATGCATGATACGCAGTCAGAGCCCCTGTGAGCAGCATAAACAACAAACTATGAAGGTGCTTACATTCTCTCATGTGTAAAAAAAATAAAATTATAACAAACGCAGACATCCAAATTTGAAAAGCAAACATAGGATATGTATTAATAACACAACTAAAGCTGAATAAGCTTTGTTGGGACCGTTGAAATTGACTATTCATTTTTTGTATCACTGTAAAAATGCCAAAATACCAGTGAACAGAATCTGGGTCATCCCCACAGTAAACTTTCCATCTCTCTGAGCCGGCAGTGACTCACTCTTGGACAGAGCAAAGCGCCAGCATTGGGGACTGAAACGGATTAAAGACAGCCCAGCAACCAAGTACAAGTAAATTAAACAGCACTTTAGGTAATCCACTGTCATATTGACCATATTTTTGCCGCCGCAATGTGACTCATTACTAAATAGTGTAACAGAAAGATTAATGCAAAAGCGGGCATCATAAAAAAAACTATGATTTACTTTCTTTCCTAAAGTTACAATGTCTGTTCATCAGTAAACTGTCAAAATATAGACATAAATAATGAACTGCATTTCATAAACTTTGTGGAAACGAGAAGTTCATGAAGCAACATCACAGGAAACTCATAAATCCCACAAAAAAAAAGTGTTATTTATATATTGACCTATGATTTGAATTGCCACCTGACTTGCTGATTCAAAAAAGAAAATGTTTAAGCCACACAGCACAACTATAACGACAATGGCCTTCCATTGTGCTGCACTGCCGGGGTCAGGTTGTGTATTTGACACCCAGATTATGAAACCCAGACCGAACCTAATCAAACACACTGAGCAGTTTGTGCTTTCAAGGCATAAACAGCTAACATTAGCCAACACGTAACGTTAACCCACGACGGGTACCGGGTTATAAAGCAACACTGTGTGTCATGTTACAGCTACAAGAACAAGCTGTTAGCCTACCATTACCAAACAGTATGTTGCCCAACGGCCAAATACGTAAAATAGACAAGAGACGTGTTGCACAATACGTTACGCAAAAGTGCGGTTACTTCAAACAATATTCATGATTGAAAACATTATGAAGTGAGCAACAACTGTTAACGTTGATGTGGTGATGCCAAAGATTAGCTGACGTTACTTACGTGGAAAGTTTCCTTGTCCAAAACAGCACGCCGGGCCATAACTCTCTGAGCTGCACAGCTCGGCATAAGTTTCCTTTGATTTTACACAAAATCTCGTTAGATTCTTCATCTAGCCTATCCGCGTACGGCAGAAGTTTGTTGTATACGATGTCTTTCTGGGGAACAAACCCCAAAGTGTCAGACTGCGCTCTCTTCATATTACAAATTCCAACCGGCTAGCTTCACAACGCTAGCAACCGTTACTCGGCTTAATCCCGTCCGGGTCCTCGGTGCACGTTGTTATGCTATTTGGCTAATATAACGGCTAGCAATTTACCCAGCTAGCTACCTTCTATGATTAATCGTTAAGGTTGTTGTGGCCCACACTGTGACTAAAGTTACAAGATTCACAAGTTGCTGACACGCTAGCTAGCCATCTAGCTAAAGTTAAGTTAGCTTCCTTTACAAGAAAACATCAACTATAATGTCATATTTTTCAAATATTAAGGCTAACGGAATAACGCGAAAATGTACCGAGAGCGCGCCGGCCCTGGAATTCCTCTCTTCTAGCTAACGTAATCCTAAAAACCTGACAACCAGCTAACGGTCTAGCTAAAGTTAGCCCTGTACTACAAAAGCACAGTCATATCCCAAGGACTGTCAACGTCGACTGATTCATCCAACTACGGCAAAGCAGACGGCAGACGGAACGCAGCTACAAGCTACACAATACACCGTCATATCCGCTAGCTGCTGGGAGAACTACATTTCCCAGGATTCCCCTCTCCATTCATGCTTTTTATAACTGTTTATCTTTTAGCCACTCCAACAGGGTGACTTGAAATCCACTAAAGACCTCGTGTCCTCTGATGTCTTGTCTACTACAGGGACGTTAATCCGTTACCGAGATTAATTAGGCATGACTACCAGTTGCCAAAATTAATCACAAAACACAAATCCTTAGGCTAGATACGCGCGCAGGCAACATGATTTACATACATATTCAAATACAACTTTATTATGATAGTATAATGAATACACACCTCAGAGTCTGAAGCCATAATGGCATCATCTCATAGGCTTAGAGATGTGTTTTACATTATTTGTATTTTTTTTTTTATTCATTCAATCATTTATTTGGGTATAGCGATTTAATCAAATCTTATTGAACATTTACTTTTTTTAATAACTTTTTTTGTAATTGCCATTACATGATCAGTACTTCACACAGGTACCATAACCAAAGAGGTGGTCTGTAATCGCCATCTTGTGGTTGAACGCAGAGGTACACGAGACTCCAAGAGCTAATGGGAAAGATGTCCCACTCCGCCCCTACTTCCAAGTACTACATTACTCAAAAACGCCGGTCAAATACGACCAGAAAAGTGTCGCGGTCCGATATTTTAAAATAACAGAAGTGTTGACGATGAGAGGCATTGTATGTTTCCTCACTACGGTAAGTATCTTTATTTGTGTGTGTGTGACGCGTCGCGTTTTATAGACAATCTTTTGTAACGGAAATTAGTGTAGTGTTGGTGTCCTAGCAACCCGCAACATTTGTCCATTTGACAACTGTAAACTTCTCAGTCGGACAAACAACTTCTCCCGTTAACGTTAGCCCCAGCATAACTCAACTTTATTGTAACTGTTGACGAGACAAAAAAGTAACGTTGCCGCACGTAGTTAAAATGACTCCTCGGAATTAATTAGCGTTATCGTTATTTCTGTTGTGTAGCAAAGGAAGGCGCAAAGATGGTGATTGAAAAGCTCAGTTTAAACTGTGACAGACTTCTGTCGCACCGACAACTCGCATGTTGTCTCTCTCATTGTGGCGTACCAATGCGTGGCAAAGACGTGCTGATTTACAACCAAATGGACCTACAGCAGAAGGTTTGTTTTAAATTTGTGGGCACATAACGCATAAGTGTTTATTTTATCAAGGTGTCATTAGCTAACATTAGCTAGTTAGGCTACACTCTAATTGAAGGGCCATGTTTTGATGTTTTCATTGTAATGTCGTTGTGTTTTTAAGATGAAGAAAGCCAATATTAATCGTTTAATGACTTATTCACAGGAGTCACAGATAAGAAATAATTTTTTATAAGGTATTGTGTATTTTACCTAAGTCTAAATGTTTGTCCACAGCCCCTGCTGCTAACCGGCCACCAGCGTGAGATCAGTGCCATGACCTTTGGGAGACTAAGCCGACCTGTTCTCCTCTGCTCTGCCTGTGCTAACTATGTCATTGTCTGGGATATTGCACTGTGCCAGAAGAAAGCACGGGAGGGTGAGAAGTACTTGTGTACTACTGTGTGTGTGTGTGTGTGTGTGTGTGTGTGTGTGTGTGTGTGTGAGTGTGTGTGTGTAAAGACGTGCAATGTTGTTTAATTGGTTCTAAACTCAATATTTTCCTTTTATTATTATTATATCATATGCTGTACTGTAAGTATACACAGCTTCCTGTTGAAAATCTTAACAAGGCTGCCATCTAGTGTTATATTACCAGATTGCTCACTCACACTTACCATGGTCACAAACTTCATTTTCTTTGTATATAAACACACAAATTGATTTGTTTGCAGGCAAAGTTGCAGCTGGAACAGTTATCGGGACGTTACTGGGTGACGTCGTCCATCTTTCATTCTGTTTCTCTGATGAACGAGTGGCTGCATGCGGCGGAGCAGTTGTATACATTCTCAGCGCAAAGGTACAAGATGCTGCACATTTTCACAGTTTCCCTTGGGACACGTAACACTTGCTTTATACATTTGGGCTCATGGGTTGGCTCAATGGGTCATTTTTCATTTCTCACATATGAATGCTGTACTTTGTTGTATTTCACTGTGATTTATTGGATCAAGACACCTATTCAAAGATATGTGATATTGTTTCTTTGTGATGGTTTAGTAGCCATCACAGGTCACCACTTTATCTTATGCCAGTTGCGTTGTTGTTTTTCACATCAGAGACATGAAGTGATCTCTACCTTGACCAGCCACCTCGGACCTGTAACCTCAGTAGAGTTCTGTCCCTGGAATAAAGACATTCTTGTCACCACGTCAGAGGACCGCACTTTTAAGGTACTGAATTAATTAATTTTGTACTGCAAATGATACAGTCAAAAATGATCACACTTTTTTTTTTGGTTATACCAAATAGTACACATACTGTAATTTAGTTTTTATAACTAGAAAGTATGTTTCCATGTTTCTTCTCAGGTGTGGAATTTAAAAAATGAAGCTGTTTGTTACCAGTCTTTTGTGCTTTCAGGTATGATATCACATTACTATTACAAATCTTGTTCGAGCAAAATAATTTCTCTGTCCACAACATCAGTCATTCATTTGGCATTCATGCATAAAGGCCTGGGTCCCTCCATTAACCTTGAACTGCACAGGTGATGGAATTGCTCTAACTCTCAATCTATCTAAAATCAGTTAGGTTCAGTTTATCTGTTAGTAAATAATAATATAATAAACAACTTTACAAGAAACTATTTAAATATAAAATAGCATGTTTTCTATAGTGTCTGCTGTAAATGAGTCAGGGCTTGCACAATTATTGAAAATATCATATTCTTTGCCACCGTACCTAATGTAAATTATTAAATTCTTCAGCCTCTCCACTGCTCAGTGTGTTCTTCTTGGAGGAGAGCAGGCAACTTATCACTGGCTCAACTGATGGGCAGGTTAGAGACTCAGGCACACGGCCATTAACAGCTCATAATCACTATCAGAGGATGACTCTCCTCAAGCTGTGTAACACACCTGTGTCTTTTTTGGTTTAGCTGTGGTGCTTCTCCCTCCCTGATGACCACAAGTGTCACCTGGTGACCAAAATGGACCTTCAGAAGATGGAAAAAAGACATAAAATGCACCAGGAGACTGTGGGTGAACAAGCAGGTGATGTTACTGATGTGTGAATGACAGATAATATCTAGTTCTGGATTTGTGATGAAATGCTTTTGCATTAACCCTTTGACTATTTTGACATTTTCTTGCAGAGTATGCAGAATCATCAGATGAAGTGGAGATAACAAAACCTGTCCTCAGGATGGCTTCATGTAACTCAATCATTGACACAAGTAGTGAGCATAAAAAGTAAGTAAGTCTTCATAGCATGCATAAACGGACCAACGACTGCAGTATAGGGGCCGACTTTCTCAGGCAGGGCAGAGTTTGGTCAGCTGCCCTGTTCAGGATGGCTGCATGTATTTGAGTAGACAAATCCTGCTTGGCTAACTAGGCTTATGCAAACAACGCTATGCAAATTTTCCATGGGCGAATGCAAGCTTGTGATTGGTGGAGAGTAAAGATTCCAGTAAAGGGCTGCGCTAACTAGGGTTACTATATTGTAACCTGAGTTACAAGGTCAAATCACATGGTCCAAGGTGGACTTGATATTGTCAGCATAGATATCAGGCTCAGAAATTATTAATGGACCTTGATATGTGACTAAACTACAAGAACTGTATTACTTCCATCCTAATGTTGAAGCAAGACATGATACTGTCAACACTGCTGTCATTCTCAATAACTCAATGTGTTCTTATTTTCACAAGGTTAAAATTACAAAAGCAATACAAACAAAGTTGTCATGCAAAGACCAGCTGCTACTTTGCCATTTCTGGCAGTAACACTACATAGATGTCATGCTGTCACAAAAGTTTGGGAAAAAAAATCCTTAACCGAACGCCTGCTTGTTGCACGTGTGCACACAGTCACAGAGAACGTCACAGGAAACTTTTCAGGATCATAGCATAAACTGCTTCAGGCTGTTAAAACATTTGATGTTATGACAGGAAGCAGGTACTTAAAAATCACAGACATAACTCTCTGTGTACTTTGTGGTACACTGGAATGTAATGGACGTTGATTCCTTATTGCCCGAAGCAAAGCATATGATCTCAGAGAAGTATCTATATGATCTTTACTTTTGAACTTAAACAGATGCTTTAGCATAAACTTCATCAACTGCGTGATGTCTGTCAGAAACCACTGTTTTCCTGGCTTCCATTTTATGGGCTTTAATGAATAAAACAATTTGCTCAGGTATACCCTGGTGGTCAAATAAAAGAAAAAGAAAACATTGTGGCTAACAGCAATGAGCGCTTCTCCACGAACGAACAATTTGAATGGTGCAATAATGGCAGAAAAAAATCCAGACATGATGGCTTTAATTGTCTCCATCCTGTACAGAAGCACATGCTCAGCATGAAAATAATGACACACTAAAATGTAAAATTGATATTATAGTCTCAGCATGGAGCTCAGTGCAGGAAGTGGATGAAAAGCTCAGCTTCCTCTCCTTTCTCTGCTGTGTGGCAGTATTTTCCATCCTCCTGGGTGTACATAGTTTAGACTACATGTAGTGAAAGGAAACTTGAATAAAACCTCTAGTCCTATGGTGTGCATGGCTTGGCACTCCCTCACATCGGTATGTTTTTCTTTAGTATGTGGTTACATTGTCTTTCCCCAAATTATCTGGAAAAAAAATGCTTTTCAGGGAAATCCTGTAATGCTGTTTTTCCATACTTTTCTGTGTGGGCTTCTACAGGGACAACAGCTGGTTATATATTGGAAGCACTTATGGCCTATATGTGGTGGATCTGGCCACCTCAGAACTCCTAACAGCACTATATTTCATAGGTAGGCTGGTGGTGTGTCTTCTCCAATTGCTACTGCACTGCTGTGATATTTTTGCATCATATTGCATCATTACTCCACTTTAGCAGAAATAACATTATCTTAATTTTTCAGAAAGATTGATTGATTTAAAAAACGAAAGGTAATTAACTGACACCAAACTCATGATTGATGTTCATTCGTCTAGATTACCCCGACGTGAGTATCTCCATGGCTGGGTCGTGGTCAATCTCTCCAGGGTGGGATAATTCTGTGAGTAATTCCAACAATATCTTGATATAATAATATAATATTCAGCATTAATTCCTTCTCAAATTCCTTGTCACACAGATGTTGTTTGTAGTGAGCTCTTTGTTTACCCCATGTGTGGTCGTGTTGGAGTTACGTCTGCGTGACCTAAGGAGGACCTGGGCTTGTTTTGATCAAGTCTTTTCTGTGTTCATGAGGTAAAGCTGGAGTAAAAGGCAAATATTTAGTGATGCTACATTGTTATATATTGAAACGTTGACTCCCTAAAGGATTGTCCTTTTTGCTCGCTCCTTTCAATATAGAGATCAAAGTAACAAATCAGCTCTGTTCGTGAAAAGTCGGTATCTATCTCAGTTTTGTTATCAAAGGACTACCTGCTAAGTACCATAGTATGTATCTCAGCTGCTTGTATTGTAAATAATATTCAGTTATTCTGTCATTTGTATATTCACTGGCACTGGTACATTTCATGAACAGAATAGATGCAATTAAGAGAACTACTGCTTTTCTGTCGCTCACGTAATCATTTGGTTCCAGCCTGGAACTGCTCCGTTCTGCTCCGCTCAATGAATTACTAAATTCTGTGAACATGTTTTATACGTCTCAGCATTTAAATCTGTATGGGTTAATAAAGCTGTACATACTGAATGTACAAAATTAATCCAGAAAATCATACGTATTACAAATCATTTAGATTGTGCTCCTGGGAAGGAATAACAATCATCAGGTTTTACCTGTACCTCCATAAATTATTGTTTAGTGAAATCCAGCACCAATAAACACTGATAATTTCATCAACTTTATGTGTTTTTCTGCTGTAACAAATTTGCAATTTAGTTTAGAGTTGCAGCACAATAATGTTCGCTTGTTAAAGTTTGCAAAACGGTACAGTTGTATACTTTTGTTACTCCCTCCCAGACAGTGGTCACTTAAGCTCACCAGCAACAGGACATATACATAAGTGTAGTGCGTTGATTTAGCGGGCCTTTTCCCAGTAAAGCCCTCTGAGTCTGACATTTCCATATTAACGTGGCAAATTATAACCATTCTCACCATCATTATTTTTCATGAGTCAAAATCATGGTACTGAGAATTAGACGGACTAATAATCCACAATGCTGGAAAATGCTTTGCTCTATCATTTCCAGGAACTCTTTCCCTCCATTTCACTCTTCCTTTTTTTTTTTTTTGCAGCTCCCCGCCGCTGCGTGCATCTCCACTGAATGCCGAGTTAAAAAAGAAGGAGCCTGAGCATCCGAAAAAGAAAGGTCAGCGTCTGAACACTCACTCCCTTCTCACTTAGGATCATGCACATAAAATATAAACGGAGCTGCTGCTGTTTGATGACTCTGGGTTTTAAAAGTGTGACCCATTTTATAGTTCACTCCGTGTCTGACTCTTGTCTGTTTTGCTTGGACACAGATGGTTCTCTTAAATTGTACTTATTGTGGGTTTATAGAAAGTGTGTTTGGCTGTTACAAGCGCAACTGAGAACGTCCTCATTATCTGTAAAAATGGAGAATGGAAAATGTCCATGCTTTGCATTGCGGGCAGTGTTGATGTGGCATCCATGATTAAATTCCCCTCCAGTTTTCATGTGCCACATAAGAAGATGCTTAAATTTATGCGACAGTGATGACAATACCCACACATTCTCTTTATTTAGATGTATGTACGTTTGCTTCGCGCAGTAGTGGATTCCTCGGTAAAATGAGCCTTTTTGTGGTTCTTTGGTGTATTATTAGGATCTGGCTGCCTGGAACTATTCTACTGGAGACCTACAGTACAGAATACTGTGGTTTACATGTTGCTCTTACAGAGAGTTACTGCAGAGAAAGCCAGTGTTAGCTGGACTCCCACAGCTGGAGTGAAGGGAGCCTCCAGTGCCAGACTATGTAGGGGATCTTCAGGGGAGTCCAGAGGTGCTGCATGACTGCAGAGTGAGACCAAAATCTGCAAACATTTACTGGCTGGTGCAACCGACCATGCTGCCCCCATGCATCTCTATATTCTTAGTGTGTCTGCAGGATTCCAAGTTACACCATAAACCGTTGCAACTGCTGGAAAAGAAAATGTTTTTCCGTTGTAAGTCTGGTGCAGCTTTTTCAGAAGAACTGTGAGTGCAGATTAGATATCTGTTGTCACGTTCCACCGCCACATTACATAATCCTGAAGTGAACCAGGACTCTTGGCTTTTTTGAGATGATGATAATCAGCTGCCATTACTTTTTGCATGATGTCACTTGTGTGAAGTGAAATGCCGGGAACTCAGTTGGTTTATAGTTAGGCTAAAAAGGGACTACTAAAGCGGCAGTTTACCTCGAATTGCATGTTCAGAACTGAATGTATCTTAGTTTTGTGATCAAAACTGTAAATATAAACATACAGAAGAAATTTATCCACTAACATTTCAATGTTTTTCATTGTGAGAATGTAACTGTCGAAAAATCACCTGAATGACTGCTATTGTGGTGAGTATATTTTACACATAGCTTCCCCCCCAGTATGCTACACACATGTTCCACATGGCCAGGATATTCTTCAGGTGCTCCATAGTTTCTAGTGCTGTCAGACCCTTCGTGTGGCTCCATAGTTGTAATTCCTGTCAGTCGTCAGTTGCTGTGCCTCCGATACCCCCTTACTTCTACTTGCTCTATTCTTGCCCCTTTCTCCTACTGTTTGACCCACTTTTTACAGGTCAGTTAGGCAATAATTCATACCAGAGACTCTGGTTACAGTCAAAATAATATCTTGGATACCTGATACTGTTTATACATTTTTAGAAGCTTGACGTATTTACTTTTCTTGGGCGACATTCAACAGTGAACTCAGAGGGAGGTCTGAGTTTTCCCATCTTCTGTTTTCTGACTGAGAACAAGAGTTGGTGGGGTTTTTTTTTAGAATAAACTCCAAGGCTGGACTCAGCCTTGTCCCTTTGAATGCAGACAACCCAAATGTTATAATGACTCAATGTCACTTCTTAAATTCACAGAATCCAAAAAAGTGGTTCATGGTTTTAGTCTTACCTGTAACTTTAATAATTTGTTGCTCTTTTATTTGCTGCAATATAAACTAAACATGAGCCAGAGTGATACATTTCAATAATATTTTCCCCTTGTAATGGTTAATACAGTTGAGGCAAAGTCTTACATAATGTGTATTGTAAAAAGAGCACATAGCAAACCGCTGTGATTTTATGACTCGACTTGGAAATTTGTCTGAAATGCTTCAAATAGCGTCTAGTGTAAAGTCAGCTTAAATTGTAAGATTTTTACTGCACCATAAAACTAAATGACCATTACATATCAACAGGGGGTTAATAGGGCTTTTGAGCAATGCCAAGTGATTTTGCCAGATATTTAAATATCTGGCCTTAAATTTCCTGCATGTAATCTGTTTTGGATCAAAAGCTACTTCCAGTACCCCACCTCAGATGATGGAATAGAGGAAGGTGTTACATTTTACTTTGCTTTGCTCATTGATACAATACAGCACCAATTTGACCCAAGATAAACACAAGTTAATGAAAACATTTACATTTGTTTTGCAAACACCTGGAACAATGAAGATACCTTCATGAGAACTCACATTTTACTTCAAATTCTAAGAAAAGGGGAACAAAGTCGTTCAGAGTGTACTTAACAGGAGAAAATAATTCTAGCCAAAACTGGAGTGAACTTTGGCACTGCTGATCAAAGATGAAGAACACTCTCAGATAAGAGACGGTTGAAAAGAGATCCATATGTGCTTTTTTCATTCTGACTGTTTGGTTTCACTTGTATTATTAAATTTAGTATTTTATTGGCAATGAGTCTACATTGAGTTGTCCAAGAGCCTAATAAGGACAACTGTCTACCTCGCACTCCCACACTAAGTAAATGATTCACAGTCGGGTTTAGCTGTTCAGTGTTACATTTAATTAAAATTACTGACATGTGGTATGTCTATTAGTAACTTGATATAAAGTTATTAACATAGGTTTGCTTCTAGTTATCAACACACATCTGGGATTCTTTGATCTGGTTTCTTTTTCTCCTCTTTTCTTTGGCTTTTGACACCATGTAGGGTGTTGATTTTATGATTTTATGTGTATACGTGCATATTTTTATCTTGTGCGGCCAGTGCATTTTATTATTTATTCTAGTGTCTATTTATTGTGTTTTATCTTATTGTGCAGCACTTTGGAAAACCTTGTGTTTTTTAAGATCTTGCTATATAAATAATGTGGATTGGATTCTAAAATATTTGAAGAATGGTAAAATATAAGAAATAAGATACTGCTGTAAACACATCTGTGTGACCGGATTGGACTAGAGTACCAATACATCTGTTATTAAGTTCATGTTCAATAGCAAGGAATTATTGTCCCTGGAAAAAAAGCAGTGGCAGTGGAAAATATGTAATTTCATTGAAATAAATTTGAGAGGTGTATCTTAAGAGGTCAAACACACAATGGTCTTGTCAAGATTTACTTACTTTTGTTTTATTTATTGATGAACTGGAAAAGTGCTGGAAAAATATATATGCTTGGGTGATAAACTAGTGTTGAGTTGGAGTCAATGCTGTAAACCAAATCAGTGTATTTTTTCTGATGCAATTTAATTCCTATATTGCCACTCTGAGATGATGTGACTTTTTCATGCTTTGCCTGTATTTGACAGGAGAACAGTTTCTGGAAAGCCTCACACTTTTTAATGGTCGTGGAAAAAGTGAGCTCATTGTAATATAGTAAAGGCACTGACAGCAAACAGGGAGCAGAATGAACCATCCCACAGTTTGTGGCTGATGCACTTAATGCACACAGCATGTGAGGCACCCAATAATATTGTGTCTTCCTTTTCTAGTGTAATCAATGTAGAGCGACTACAGCACAATGAGAAGTTATTGTAATGAGTAGAAATATGTTTTTCATTCTCTTTTTGACTCGTATTTTAACTCTTTTTCTTTTTTGGGGCATATTGAACATATTGTAGATAATTTATACTAATGAATGTACTTGTATGTGTCAGTTTTGTTTAATGGAATATATATATATTTTTTTTTACAAAGGAGGAATAAAGGAGCAGCCTCTGGTTTTACACTCAAAAGTGAAGTCATCTGGATACACCAGTGCCCCAAGGTAGGTTCAGGGTAAACACCAACTGTGTTCTGAATTCAAGTGAGAGGAGGATTGAAATAAAACATATCCAATGAACCATAACCTAAAAATACCGGACATCAAACATTACATGAATATGTAGTTTTTCCTTTTTTTTCCTTTTCAGAAATGTTATGTTTTCACCTAAAACAAATATCCAGAAGAACTCCTCTTCTAAAAAGGCTCACAAAAATACGTAAGCTGTCCCATCATTTAAAATACAATGTTGAAAACGTTTTCAAATATTATCGTTGATATGAAGACTGAACTTATTTTTTGTCATTTAGAGGTTTATTCCTCCGCGATTATCCAACAGACAGTGCAGCACCTACTGTTCCACACATTGACCTAAGCATTGTCAACAAGCCAATCCACTGCCTTCAGTATTCAGGTGAGACACTTTAGCGGCTGCAATGCTGGCACTGATGGATGGATGGATATTTAAATGATTCCTGGATCATGATTATGTCTGTGTAAAGGTTTAACTACTTGAAATTTATTTGAGTCCTCAGTTAGTCAGAACCGTCCCATGATCATGTGTCAGGACTAGGATGGTCCTCCATGATAATCCAACATGAGGACATTAAATCAAGGCGCCTGTTTTATCAGCAGTAACAGAGTTTACTTTGAAGCATTACCCAGCAAGCAGAGAAGTGTCCTGGAAGGGTGAATTAGGTTAAATCAATGATTTATGAAGTATGATTGGTCATAAGTTAAGATCAGTTTGTTGTTTTTGTTAGATTATTATATTACAGGATACATTTTCCCTTTTCAGTCACAACACTGTGTTCTTATTTTTGTAATAATAAATCGGCTGTTGATTGAAAAATCCTACTAAAATGATTCCACGTTTCCTTGTCTCTCCCAGGTGATGGAAAACAAATCCTATGTGGTCTTGGCGACAGCTCAGTGTTACTGTTCAAGTCGTCCCTTACTGGCAATCCGACTGTCTACGCAGGTGCATGAAGTGGTCATGAGTATCCAACATCTTCTGGGTTACATAGTATCTGCCCTCGGTCACCGCAGTGTTGTTGTCAGCAGTACCGCACTGTTTGTGTTTCTTTACAAAAAAAAGAAGGATTCTTTTTATGTAATATTCATGATATTTTGGATGATAGAGCTTTATTATTTGACTCCTCATAAATCATGCTCACATTTTAGAGCCATCCAAGGTTCAGATTTAAGCCCAGAAGACAACAAGGATGATAATGTTAAGAAGTTCATCCTTCCATTAAAAATAATCCCTATTCGGTATATTTCTGATTAACATACTTTGAAATGGATCAGTGTCTTAAGATAAAACACAAATATACATTTACTCAGCTGCTAACGTCAAAATTGTAGATACAAAGTTCTCTTTTACCAGAGAAAGTGTGGTTGGGTTATATTCCAACGCAAGAATTTGGTACATAGGTCCAGACACTAAAACCTAGGTTATGATAGAAAAAGAAAAATTAAAAAATGGCATGTCTTTTGAGACCAAATTTGAACCAATTAAATTTTTCACTATGTTACACATTATGTACAATTTTAATCTTACTAAGAGCAGTCAAGTCTGTCTGCCACCCAGCAATTCTATGAAGTAAACTAAACGCAGCCAGAAAGAAAGGATATCCATAAATGTTGAGCATCTGTTTCACACTTGATGGCTCAAGGACACAGTCTCCACAAGGGGGCGGCAGAGATAAGATGACAGACGTTAAGGTGACCAGTAGGTCACCATGTGCCTCTTTTCTTCACCCTGCCCGACTCTCTGAACTGCACCATAAAAGTAAATGATGCAGCCACAAGCAGTTTCAAGGTTAATTTCAAACCTCTCTCTCTTTTTTTTTTATCAGGGCATGACAAGCCAGTGAGCAGTGTGAGCTGGAGCCTCAACAGACAGTGGTGCCTCAGTGCATCCGAAGACCAGTCACTCCGAATCTGGACCCATGGCAGCTCAGAGCCAGCCATTATCATGGTACACATACACTAATACAAACGTATACCTATGTATTTTTTTAACATGTTCATGTATTTCATTCAGTGCCTATCACCCTGATCGTAACCACTACAAACACAACCTTAAGTCCTTATCAAACACTCCCTAATTCAAGTCCTAACCAGCAAAGAAATCTGTGAAATGAGGACCAGCCAGAGTGACCTCATATTGCAAAAATGTCCTCACTGTGAAGGTCTAAAACTAAAATTGGTGTAGAAGTGTAACACTATAACTACAGACACATGCTGTTCACATTTTTCAATCTCCTGTCTTCGAAAGGCAACTAGGAAGGATTTTGTCCGTGATTGCAGTGTTGTAAATGAGGCAACAATGACACACTCGAATGATAGTTAAACGGTTGTTGCTACCGTAGCCACCCGGTTCTCATTTGTTTTTCTCAAGAACATACAAGTAAAGTGTCTCAGGTTTGGATCGTGTGATAAAGTTACGTATGGTATAAAGAGAGGCGTAGTGTGTACAGGCTGATGGCAAAATTATCTCTCTTTTTTTTTGTCTGTAACAGAGGGATTTCTGTGTAATGCTCAAAGCATATCTTTGTCATATTGATTTGAAACGTGCTTAATTCACCTTTTCCTTCCAAAAATAATATCTTCACAGAATTGAAAACAAAATGAATTGGGCTGATGAAATGTGTATGTTCCTTGGCTCAGAGATAGTGACTTTGTCATTCAAAGCTTCTGCTGGCCTCTACATCCAAAACTCTGATCATCCACAGACCCTCCCTACTTCATTGGGTATCACATTTAATGGGACAGTCACAAGTATGTTTACTTTCCACGCCAAGTGCAAACACAATCTGGGGTCTCCCCATAGCTTTGCTCCACTCAGTGAGATTGTTTTGGGCTTGGCTAGGTCTGTAGCCTTTGACTGCTTGGTGTTCTTGTGAAAGAACTTGGCAACAAATGCAAGTCTTTTCAGGGCTGAGAGTCCTGTCGGGGTGAGCCAGAATTACAAATCGCTTTGCGCAGTTATACTTGAAAGCTTTAGAAAGAAATAACCGCAAATGACTACATAGTACTCTTAAAATGTATTGTCATTGGAATCCTTAAGAGGTCATGTAGTTGGTAGAACATCTATTAACCTCGACAGAGAAAACGATTTGACGGGACAGCCCATCTGTTCACATCTTATACTTTATACTTTGAAAACACTGTTATTTGCTCTATAGGAGAGTTCATTCCCTCCTTTATTGGAACGGACTTTCTTCAAATCCCTTTTTCCACATGGTGTGAAGAACTTCTCTATTAACTTAAAGAGGCAAACATGAGGAGATGTGTTAACATATTAGAGCAAACATTCACCTTTCACATTTACACACAAGTGTATTTTTGTGGGTTTGATGGGATGACACAAACAGTATGTGCAGATTATCTCTCCTTTATTAATTAGGTTATATTTTATTATTAATGCTTTTTCTTGCATCATGAATGTCTCAGTAATCTCAAGGGAATATCTTGATTTCCCTCCTTTAGGGTGAAAGTATGTTCTCCAAACCCATTAGAAGTCCTCAGTTTTATTACCTCGACAAATTCCTGCTTCTGGCATCTGGACCCTCTCTATATCTGCACCTGTATAATGTGGACATCACACGTGACAGTATCAAAAGGTAATTATAAGGGATTATTACAGAGAACCGTTCATCAGGTATACTTGATGGTGATGCATAAACTACCTACGGGTTTTGAATTGCTTTTACGTATGCATGTCGTTTATTAGACCAATATAAAATGTTTTACAGTGTTCAATTCAAAGAATCACTGATATTACTAGTCTGTGGACAAATCCTCTTTTGCTGTCAAAGCTGAATCTCAGTTTTTCACACAATTGAAAGCCATATGACTCTTGGTAGGGCATGGTACTGGCCTGCTCGAGAAGTATCATAATGTAAAAATAAATCTACTTGTGTTACACAATCACAATGGAATACGCTCAAACCTCAAAGCTGCACATTTTGACTACACTCTTGTTGGCCTGACAAATTGCTGGTTAAGTGCTTTTCTCAAGAGAACATTAACATTACTTGCAGGGTAATAAGGGCATTTTTCAGAGATTCAAACCAATCATCTGGTGCTTTCCACTCTTATTATAAGTATGATTACAATGGAACTATATATATTGCAACAGCATTGAAATGCAGGATTGATCTTTCTTGAGACTTCCATGTAGGAATCCATGTCGGCTTTGTAGCTTTAGTTAGCTGTGTTACTGATTTGTTGAGGGTTTGGCTTTATTTAGCTGCTACCACAGACCTCACACTGTTGACACTCATTACCACCTTAACTACTTTAAGCTGTCAGGGCTTATTTTGGAGGCCAAGGAAATGGCAATTAAGTGCCTCCATACTTTGTTTTAGCAGTGTATGTTATGTTTATTTCTTGTGTTTCTTCTCAGATATCAGCAACGGAGTGTCGTCAAATTGGTGAGATCCTTTACTACCACATCAGCAACGGACATCACAACCTTGTCTGCAATCAATGATTTCTTCTCTTGTATCCTTTTTCTTGTTACTATTGTTGTTGAGGAAGGAAGTCTTATAGTTAAGACTGCACGAATGCCATGGAGGGCAAAGTGAACGTGTGTTGCCTCAGGGCTTCCACTGCCAGCCTTACGTGTAAATCATTTAGGTGTCTTAAATGTGTTTAGGATTGTCTGCATTCCAGCCCCTTGTTAGGGTTTACAATGCATTTACTTTCCAGTAAATCCACTAAAGTGAGCTGCAATGTGATGAGTGAGATCCTGTCGGGAATTATTTTGCTATACAGTGATTAAAGTCAAATAAACCCCTTTTTTTTATTTGAAGTCTAGATTTTTTATGTAAATAATTACTTTGCATATAATTGAAAACCCCAGAAGTAAAAAAGTACATTTATAGTGTAAATAGATAACCACACTAGAATCCATGTGTTAAACTGAATTAATGCATAGGAATTACTTTATGAAAATTAATTAATCACATTTTATTTTGATCATTTTATTTAAAATATATGCTCTCTTTAGACTTCTAGATTGTCTAAATAATGATCATAAATGACTATTTAGTAGGCTAAATACAGCAATCTGCAAACATTTAAAAGCAACATACTTTGTCCCTCAGATAGAAGCTGTCTTAAAGAGAACAAACCAGCTATCTACTCAGCTCAGCACTATCTACTAGTGCTGGCTTATGGAAAATAATAGGGGGGGTTTTTTGTCCTAGAAAAGTGATTTTAACACTTCACATCCTAAACCCTTACATACGTCACATGAGCAGGCCTATAATTTGTAAATAGTACATTTCTAAACTTTTCTTAAAACCTGGCTCAGACATCGTTCTGGTGTGTGGTTCAGATCGGTCGATTCAAGTGTTTGACATGAACAAGGGTACAGTTGCCTCAGTGGTGCCGGACGCCCACAGCAGAGCCGTCCACTGCATCACACAGAACAAGGTGAGACCATTCAAATGTTCCAGACTGCCCAAATAGGAATTTTAAAGTTCTATCTATTGTAGTATCTTTATTATATTTGTGAACACATCCACATATTACAATTGTCTAATCCAAAAAGCAGATCATCTATCTTACTGATGACAGAATATGGGAGGTTATATATGGTGAAAACGTGTCAGACTTTGTTTGTAGTTTGACTAACATTTACAATAACCTCTAGCCTTTGTTGAAATGATAGTCATATCTCATCACTCCACAGCCCAACTGACATTTAGCTTGGCATAAATTGATAGTATGAACCCCAGCTTCCGTCTTACTCTTGAAGGGTCTGCTATTTGGCAGATGTTTCAGTCTTACATAAGACTTCTGAGTGCTGGGCGAGTTACATAAGGCACAGATCATCTTTGAGGGACTAAAAGTGTTCATGGTGTGAATAAAGAAGGTCATGGTTTAAAAAAAAAAAGTCTAAATAACCAAACGTTTCCATGACAGACAGCAAGATGAATGATAGGGATGATGGCTAGTCTTGTCTGAGTGTTTAAATGTAAATCCCTTGTGTATCAGGATTAAGACTGCCATAGGAAATGGCAGGCGAATATTCCATGCTGAATGCTGGCCTTGAAATAATGCTGTTCCATGATGCAGTCCGGGTTTATATGGCCTTACTCCCACATCACTGTCTTGGACCAATGTGGGCCCAATTTGCTGAAGACAGCTTGGGCCTGTATCCATATTCGTTATAGCGCCATAAAGAATTCTGCATTGCAGAAAATGATATAAAATTCAGTAATAAATTAATGCATGTAGGTCTCATATTATTTACACTTCTGTGCAGCTAGCTACCATATGACTTTATATGGAGAGGAACAATGTCCTTGTTTCCATATATAGTCATGATAATGTTTGCCAGGTTTGTAATAGTAACAAAGCCATTCATTTCCATCATAAGAATATGGAAATCATATAGATGCTTATATAACTTATTGGCATACAGAAAAGTGTTTATTTGTGCGAGAGAGAGGCTTGTACCCAGTGACCCTGTGGTATTGACTATCTGTGTGGTGACCTGTGCATACTTGACACTCAAGGCCAGCCTGGATTAGCTGGACACACTGAAGCTAGTGGCATGGATTAAATGCATCAACCCATTCAACTGCGATGCACTGTTACACACAGCTGACCATACTCCTCCGACCCAGAGGTGCCTGTTCTTTGTCACGCCAGCTATTGTGTGCCATGCACCATGGAAAACCTGCCCTGTGTTGTTTCAGCTGGGGCTATTGCGTCAATGTGCGGTCCTCTGCCTGAGTGCCCGGGGGCCTTTGGATGCTGTAGGGTTAATACCTACAGATCAGAGGGATTGCCCCTGCCTGGAGACTGCACACATAACATCAGTCTTCCCTCCCCTCTTGCGTTCTTGTCCCGAGGTGGACCAAACATCAGGAGCTGCAGCATGTGAAGCAGCTCTCTGCCTACTTCAAATTTCCATGGCCTCTTCTGCAAAAATTCACCTGGAACTCATCAGAGCAGAGGACTTCTCGGAAAATGGAAGTGGAAATGCCCTCTCAGACTCCCATTCTCACACTCTTAATGGAAATCTAAACAAGAAAACTCCCTGACCACCTCCCCCTAACACACACACACACACACACACACACACACTCTCCACTGTATCTCCGATAACTTGGTGTGAAAGCCATACATGGAAGATGGAATTCATGTATATGTGCAGTAGGAATTCTAGCTGCAGCTTATCTCAGTGTCTTGCATAAAAGATGGGAAATGACACAGAGACAAATTAACGAGACATTTGTTCTTCCGTTCCAGTGGAGTGAAGAATGGAGCTACCTGTAATAACACTGAAAACTGTTTGCCAATGCTGGATATTCAGTGACAAACATATAGAATTAGTCAATAAGAGAAGCTGATTTACAACTTATTGTCTTTTTTTGTTGTTTTTGTACGTATTTCACAGGGCTCCATGTTCAGCACACAAGCTCCAGATTCATACAACCTCTTCCTCACCAGCGCAGTCACGGACGGTGTGAAGATTTGGGACCTCCGTACACTGAGGTTGGTTTCAATATAGCCTATCTAGGGGCTATTTGTTTTCAATGCACCTTTTATTGTGAAAATCATGCTTGTTCAGTGCAATTAGTGGCTTGGACCGTATATTTACTTTTACTAAAACCTCTGAGCACAACATTTGTTTTGAGCTGGCTTTACAGTCTAAATGTCTACTGAGGCTACACTCACTGACTGAAGGGTTGCTTTTCCAAATGTTCTGTGGACATTAAGGAAGAAACCAATATACCCCCCCTTCTAGTATTACATTATATCCCAATTATATCAAACATTGTTTCTTAAACCAACATTCCTCAGTTCATGATTGAATCTGCAATTGTGCAATTTCCAAAGGACATAGCTGAGAATATTTGTCTTTGCTCCTAATAAGGCAGACAATTCAAAAAGGCTCTCTTGGGTTTAAAAATATTCTTTTTGGCTCAGTAGAAGGCATTTTTGAGTATTTAATTATTTCATGCCTGAGACTGCTTTCATGTTTAACTCCTCACCTCAGACGTAAATCCAAACCGTATTTCTATCTGATTGATTTTTCTTCCTGGTTTCGAGGTCTGGTTCTTAGAGCTGTCATCAAGCACCCCCCCAGCAGATGCAGTTCCTCTGAAGTGACACGTGGATGTATGAAAACATTATGTAGCAGTATATTTGTTTTCAATTTGTCAATTAGAAAAGTTCATTTGAGTTCCCTCTTTGGTAAAAACCTACGTTTTTGTAGCGACTACTCCTCACAGGAAGAGTTACAGCTCCCCTAAATTAATTTATTTTTATTCGGGGCTTCTGCTTGTGGAAGTATTTTGCGTCAGTCCTAGATTTTATCTTCACCAGATTCTCCTCATGATTTAATGACACAATATAAAAAAACAATGAGTCAAACTTACATAAGCTGCTCAAGTAACTGCTCCTCGAGACAATTGGATTATTTTATTCAGTGTAGCTTTTTCTTCTCACAGGAACAGCTTTGAGCGACCATTTCATATGCAAGGGAAGAAAGTTGTGAAAAAACAAATGATACTGGCATTGTACTAACAAAAACTCCTGATAAATTAAATGAATAAAATATTTGCGTAACTGCCGCAGGGGTCTCCATCCTTTTTTTCCTCTGAGAGCTAATTTGACCAAATAAAAGTGACCGAGAACATGGCCAGAAACTGGAACAAAAGTGGGGTTAATATTCCGTCTTCAATCAAACTAGACAACTTCCAGAAAAACCACAATGGGAAATGTACATTTCACTCAGTGGAAACTTGGGAAACTCAATCTTAGCTCTGTCACATGAGAATCCCCAGCACTTCGTGCTCCTTCCTTTTCAGACAGAAGCATAAACATGCATGAAACGCATGTGTATCCTGCAAAGATTGAATGAGGGTAATGGTTTATGAAAGCAACACTTAAAGAAAGAGTTTCATAAGCAGATACCAATTCTAAACATAAGTCAGATGTTTCTCTTTAGTCCAGTGATGTATTCCCTTTAAATCTGGTGGAATGTCCATCCTCTGATGAATTGATGTTGTGACTAAATAGATAAATTATATTAAATAATATCAAATAGTACAAGAAAAAAAGCAGCTTTGTGGTGATTTTCTCTGACACTTAAATTAGTCGAAATATATTGGCTGCAGATAAAGAGCTATGATTATCCTGCTGATTACCTTGATGACTGACACTGAATACCCAGGTGGAGTCAGGAACCGTATCGGCTCCCACTCAAGAGGATCAGACTCGCCGATGCAGTCTGTGTTAGTCATCAGGAAAATGCCGAATAGTCATCACTCACACAAACAGTGTGTGTGTGTGTAGGGGGGGGGGGGGATTCAGCCAAGCATCCCCGCTCCTCAAGTCAATGTATTAGATCAACATTCTGACCTAGAAAATAGATAAGTGTTTATTTTAACTTGTTAAACTGCTTCTTATCAGTGCTCTAGTGACGGATTGTGTCAGACTGTGCTCCAGACTTGAATGTCAAGACGTACTGATGGGGATTTAGAATCAGATACGTCTTATAAATTATTCTATTCATCAAAATAAGAGTTTTTTGGGCTTTTTTTTTTTTTTTACTATTTTTTGCACGATTATAGCTCTCACACAGGAGATAATACAACCCTGTTGGAAGTATGGAATATATTCTGTATATTTCAGGACTAATTACCTGGACAAATTGCAAATTATTTACAGAATTAAATTGTTCTAAACACTAAAAAACATTCAGTTTTCAGTATCTTCCTGTAAAAGGCTTTGCACTATTCAATCATCTTCACAGAAGGCTTTGGTTTGCTCTGCCTCCATTCCCCTTCAGTCCCATCCAGCATTATAAGCTTCATAAAGTTAGTTTTTATTGCATGGTTATATTTAACTTGCTCACTGTACTGGGGTATATCAAATGTCTTTGTGATCACCATTGAATATGACCTACTTTTAGACCAGCTTAATAGCATTTGCATGTGAATGTCAAAGACATGCTGTCACCATATCCTGTCAAAGCCCCGCCAACATGCCAGCCCTAGCAACACGCGAGAGCCTAGCTCAGCTAGCTGTTAGTGGCATTGTAAAGTCATTACATGCTGCTGCAAAGCAAAAGAAATGGCGCAGATGTTGCACGAGGGGGCCGTTCGTCATCTACTACCTTCTCTTTCCTGTGTTTTGTTTGAGTCGCGCTCGACTTCTTGTCCTTGGCTCGTTCAAATGTTTGTAAAACATGGGGGTGGCATTCTGCTGCGTTGTTATTCCTGCCAGAGTTTACTTTATTATTATAGACTTTGGGTTCTCATAAAATGCCATTTAAATTTATTTTTTTTAATTCAGGGTAAAATCATTTCTAATGGATTATATATATTATACATCAGGTTGGTCATCTTATTAATATCTCACCACTGTGATCATCTCCTCAGGTGTGTACGGCGTTATGAGAACCATCTAAATCGCTGCCATCCGTGCACTTCAGCCATCTCACCATGTGGCCAGTTCATTGCCTCGGGCTCTGAGGACAACTGTGTAAGTTGTGATACTTTGTCTTTCCTATGTGAGACGGGCATTATTTGGTGATGGTTGCTGTAATAATTAGTCTTTTTCTTCATTTTTGTTAAATTGAATGGGATGATAAGGTAAGTAATTAAGGGCCTGCCAATCAAAGCCACCTATAAACTGTTTTATGAGTTAGAGCGGTGATGAATCTGCCATTGAGAAAGCAACAAAATATAGCAGCTTGAAATATTTTCACAAAATTTTGACAATACCATATGAAAAGCGGTATGTAAATTGAGTTGTAGTTCACCAGTGTATTCTAACTATAATAAATCCTTTTAGATATACTTGTTATTTAATGCCTCACTCGACCGTGTAAAGCAGAATGCAAGCTGGAAAACCACATCATACCTTTTATGAGTCTCACCTCCATTTAAGGTGAGAGCTGTTTGTGCTTGATTTTTATTAGAACTCAAGCCTTTTTCCATAGAAGTCAAATTCAACGTTCATGTTGAATCAGAACCGTTGAATTGCTTTTCCAGACTACACCTTATACTTGCTTTCAGGAAGTTTTCTGACGTCTGCCTCCCTTTTCCTTATCCATCTCTCTTTTCTTCTGGTGTGTGTGCTTGTTGAAAGCAGCGGAATAATATATACCGCTGGTTATTATTAATTATGGGGACTCAGCACAGCAAGGACATTTGAGAGCATCTCTTTCGAGAACGGACATTTCCAACGCTTCTTGGAAATCGGGAGAGTATATGGTAGTAAGCTAAACCGTATTTATTTGTAGCTGCTCTGAGACTTCCTTAAGCCAGACACATTTGTACTTGTCTTAATATATCAAAAAGCAATCACGGAAAAAGAGAACCTGAATACTTTAAAAAGACTCCCTAGATCATATTACACATTTTCCAAAAAACAGGAGGCCAAAAACAATCTAAGTGGAATATGATTTTGGTGTGGTCAATATTAACCTTTTGTGTGTGTTCAGTATTGCCCCTGCTCTCCACTTCAGTTACAGTTGATTTAAACTGATACATCTCAGGATCCATGTCATATATAAGCATTCTTGAAAGAACTACTTTATTCCAAATATCTAATTCCCCGTTAGGCACTACACACGTCATATGCCTTAGACAGGAGACACTCTTCCCATGGACCATTTGACAGAGCTCACTTGAAGCGTTTTTCAGGGAAACGTAATCTAAAACAGCTGCAGGAATCTGATGAGTCGTCGTCTGGTAACAAACATCCCCACATCTGTTTTTATCTCTGCTCATGGCACCGGAGCAAACGAATGCGTCTTGAAAACTCACTGATTGTATTAGATGATAAAAAAAAACTATGCTAACAAGCTGATAACACACTAAATGGCTATTCTATGATTTCAATTTGAAGTGTTGATTCTACGATGTCGACACAAGTGGTGTGCAAATGTCTTCTTGTACACCCAAGACTAAGTGTAGAAACCTTGTTATCCATCCATCCATCGTTTACCGCTTTTCCTGTATTCAGAGTCGCTTGGGGGCTGGAGCCGATCCCAGCTGTCATTGGGCGAAGGCAGGGTACACCTGGACAGGTCGCCAGTCCATCACAGGGCCGACATGTAGAGACAGACAACCATTCACGCTCACATTCACACCTACGGGCAATTTAGATTAATCAATTAACCTATCCTATCCATGTTTTATATTGATCTGATACATAGCGGAAATAGCCAACAGCAGCAATAAAACTTTCAGGCAATCTCCCTCCAGCCATCTTATTTAGTTTTTTGGAGTGAGCAAGTGAAGCAAGCAACAGGAATAAATAGAAACATGATGTCCGACAAAAGTTCATCAGTGCTGCTTCGCCCACGCCCAGTTATGAGACAGCATCACAGGCATAATGTGCAAAAATAAATTGAATCAATATTCAAACATTTTTGGCCCATTATAACAGCCCTATTCGACACCCAGCCCCAGATTTTGTCTCTCCTGAGTCATTTGGTTTAGTCCTGATTCTGCCAGCAAATTAAACTTTTCCTTAAAAGTCAAATCCACAATCTCTTCACATCTCCTTCCATTGACTTGTATGTAATCGTACCACATTTAATATATGCATCGTGTTCAGTCTGAACACACTTCTGTATTGCATGTATATTGAGCTTCACTGCGTACTATAAATCACTGCTTGGTTGCAGTTCATACCTGCTTTTGTTCATGTAGTCTATCTGATTCATTTCAGGCATACATATATGACATCCGCAGTAGCAGCTACCTCCACAAACTTCAAAAACACTCAGACACAGTGCTCAGTGTGACCTTCAACCCTGCCACACCCGAGGTAAGACCCTGGCTTTGGTTGTTGTCTTTGTTGTTCTTCCTTTCTTTCTTTTCTCTTACTCCTCTGCCATGAATTTAATGCCCAATCATTATAAATAGACATATACCTGTACATCCCAGTAAGCTTTAGTGAATGTCTTACTTTTACTTTCAATTACTGACATCAGATATCAGATGGTTTAAGTCAAACCAGAGATTTTTTATACTTTACAGATGTAGACCCGCATCAACACTCCAGGGATAAGTGTTAATGTGTGTTTACCCTCCTCTCTCTCCTGATTATTTATACACATCAGTTTAAACGTTTAGCAAGCATCAAGCAACTGAAACATGTACGAAAGAAAATTTTGAAATGCAGAGATAAGAGGTCACTGTAAATAACGTGTCAGTCAGGGATTATGGTGCCTTCAGTCCAAGCAAATGCTTCACCTCTTTCGTATTATTTTATTTGAATTCTTCTTAGGCTCGGGATATGTCATAATTAACAAATAGAAATACTGGTTTGACAGTTACATTTACATAATTTTTCCCTAATATTCTATGGAGTCATTTCGTTACGCTGGCCTGCCCCATCTCTACTTGTTCTGAACTCCAAGTGTGTGTACGTTTACAAGTGCTTGTAATGAAGGAATGATATCCTCAGGCTGAGGTCACATACTGTAGCAGTGTTTATTTGAGACCATCCCAAAGTTCAGGATGGGTTTATACTGAAGCTACTAAACACAAAAAATGGAAACAACAAAGTGTTATTCTAAATTTTAACCTTAAGGACTGTGTGTACCGTTTACATTTAAAATAAATATCCCCCAAATCACTCTGTGGAATTAACCAGTGATGGCTAGTTTATAGTCCAATCAGATAATGAATACTGCTCTATCATGCCATAACCCTGTAGGATGTAGTGACTGCACTGTTCTGATCCAGGTCTATGACTGGCTGCCTGCAGGGTTGTTCCAGCCTGTGATTGGCTGCATAGTTCCACAGTCAACAAAAGATGTATACAGGGCTGTGCTTGTTGAGTCCAGGTGCTGCTTTCCAACTTTTCTGTTTGTACCATTTCTAACTGGATCCATTGTATTTTAATATTGTGCCATTTCTGTTTCACTCCATCGAAAAGCATGCAGCACAATTCAATATGGGTGGCACTATGATGCCAAATGTAGAAATGATTTAAATGGTTCAGTGTGTGATCTCCTCAATTAGTTTTCTTTGCTTGGCCTACTATCAATCTAAATTGGTAGATATCCATAGAAATTCAGGAACTGTAGGTTCTCGCCAAGGAACACAACACAAAAGACATTTTTCTATCTTGAAAAGTCATTACAGGAAAATAAGAAATCTAAGTTTACAGCACTACTTTATACCAACATCCTTTCAAAATCTCCAGGGCTTTTCCCACAGAGCAACATTGTCTTTGGAAATATTTTATTGTCCACTTAATGATTTTCCTTTTGGAACTGTTCAAAGCAAATGGATTTGAAAAAGGGGTATTTTAAAATATAATATTGCAACCTCTGCTTAATGTCTCATGATACTTTATATTGACTGTCTTTTTGGACTTGAGGCACATGTTTTAAATCTATTTAACTCCATTCAGATAAACTTTGCAGTGCAATGACATTCAGATTTCCAAGTTTAAAAGTGGAAAGTTTGATCCGTTGCCATTTACTGGTGAATCACAGTAATCTGCATCATTTGGAGACACACTTCATCATTCAGAGCATGCTCACTCCCCATCAGCCCTCCTAAACATTGTGTTTTGTTTGATTTGAGGACGTGGGCGAGCAGAAACACTAAAAAAACAAGAAGGTTGGCACTATTGAATGGACCTTTATTGTATTCTCATCCACATGAGTCAGGCAATTGATTAACATTTTGGAACATTTTCTGACTATATTTTTGGAAAATGTTTAATTAAGTTAAAATAATAAAAACCTTCAGTCTAATATATTTTCTTTTCATGCAAATTGTATAGATGAGATCCTTTTCACGAGATCATCTCATATTGGCCATCACTCTCAGATTTGTGTCACCAACCATCTCACATTTCATGAACCTGCCAAGATTTCCCCAGATTGAAGTCGTAAAATTCACAAACGTGTGGAAAATGTGGAGGGCTCCAGAGGGTCTACAGCTAAATAGAGAGCCATCGTAGGTTTAACCACTTTGAAAAATCAAAGCATGATAAAAGTTATGTTCCTAAAATAGGATTTATGATGTGATGACACATATTGACCGTGTGAAAGTTGTTGAATCATAAAATTATGTACTTAGAGGTACAATACAGTACCAGGGCTTTGTGTGTGAGTAGAATTTTAGTGTTTTTTAAATATTCTTTTACTATTTATTCAGGCCTTATATTTACTTTGGCAATGTCGTTGTCTCATTAACATTTTAACAATAGTTGGTCTTGAAATGAACTTGCTTTGTCATACTAACCCATAACTAGTAATGCTGTTTATTCAATAAACTGTTTGCTCTAGTGTTCCTCAAGATATATTCTGATGCAATAAGCACACACCTGCACAGTCATGTGCATTCACCACTGCACAGCTACTTTTCTCTCTGTCTGCACGAAGCGAAAGGGCTGTTCTTGATCAGTCACTGAAATCAACATTCCTATGACTACCTCTGAAATTCTAAGCAAATTGACATAAAACGGTCTGAAATTGAAAGATTCACCTGTGAAATTAATTTCAGGGCAGTTTTACAAAACAATCCCAGCCTGTGGTCTACAACTGTATCACCAAGTATTCATTAGTGTAGAGAGCTTGCTCAGTTGTCATGGAGATGGATCTGTTGACATGTGCACTCAGCAAATCCCGTGATTCCATCCATAGCACTTCTACTCAGTTCATCCATCATTCTTCAGCTTAGTCTTTACATTGGTAATAGCAATCTAATGGAACAATCTCAACTCATCGTATATTTACTGGCATTTTTCAAAATAGTTTTTTATTTCTTTGCATGCAGATGGTTTGCGTTAAAACAGAAATCTACTTTTTACCCATTATATCTATATCTGAAACTCCCACCAAATACATTTTGTTTTACTTTGAACAATTGAATACATTACATTAGCATTGTTATTTGTATTATAATGGATAGCTTCAATGACTCATTGTAACTGTAGATGCAGGAGAATGCTAATACTGTTATTTACATTTTTCAAACATTTGGCACCTTCAAAGTTGACGTATGAATAAAATCAATGAATCAACAACCGATGACAAACGGTGCAGGTTTCAGGATTTGCTTTTTCCTTTACTTGGCCAGTTTAAGAAGTCTGGGAACATGTCTGGTCAGTCTCTAACTGAGACCAAGACCATGTGACACCATAATAGTAACATCACTGTATTTCCTGAGCGTGACCTTTTCTCCTTACCAAGACATGAAAAATATACTGGCAAAATGTGCCCCCAACCTATGATTTTTTTAGCCACATTTGAGGGCCAGATGTTCTCCATACTTACTGCTGTGAGAACCCTTCAATGCAAGGCACAGACAGATAATGCAATGCATATTTTCCACACATTTTTCACTTATGTTTTCCACTGTAATGCTTAAAAGACCATCAAGCAGGCAGCTCTACCTCTGGGGTTTATTCCCTCAGGTTTATTCCTGTACTTGAGTCTGTAATGAAAGATCCCAACGTTTACTGTCTCTTCACTTTGTTGTCTTGTAAAATCCTGTGGGATTTCACATGGCATACCTCTGTAAAGTTTTGTAGGCTCTCCTGAGCTGGACCTAGATGTGCTACTAGCACAGTATTTTCACACTGCCTATTTGAGTGATTTAGTGTCTGCTGGTTCAACACATGAGGATGTTCTCTTTTACATTTATTTCCAGATTAGTTGGTGAAGGCAAAATAAGCCATGTCCAATTTGAGTAGCACCTGGAAATGAGGCAGTGGTGACCGTATATGTTGTTTCTTTCTCCAATGATTTTAGAAAGGCTCGTAAGTAAAGGCAAAAAGAAAAATGCTGTAGCCAGAGGCGAATTAACAGTGATTTCAGAAAAACGGGTTACTAGGTCAGACTAGAAAAATAGACCATGTGGCTCTGCTCTATTTGGGTTATCCAGATTTCTGTCCTGTCTCATCCCGAGCTGTCAAAAGCTCCTATTACATTGTTCCACATCAGCAGTTGAAGAGACTTTGTAGTATTTGCCAAGTCAGCTTATTAGAGAAGTGGATTTCTTTCAATGGACAATATGTCCTCTCTTACTCCTTGTTTTGTTCAGTAGACTGCTTTGAATTATGACAAAACTTTATTTTTTCTGAATAAAAATATGGCTGAAATAACAAAAACATCAAATTCAAAAACAAAGTATCTTTTTGTTTTGGTTTAAAGGTAATTTGATGATTGATGCAGATCGCGTGCAAGAAGTGTTCTCAATTCTCCATTTTTAATAGTATACATCAGGACAGAATGTGAAAGAAACAAAATCCTGTACTCTTTTAGTGTTTGTTTTTATTTCAACAATGGGATCAGAATGAAATAAGAGCTATTAAATTGTGTTTTCATTTTCCGTCGGTTTCAGATTTAGTGAAATGCTTCTCAACTCTTCCCCTCAAATACTTTAGACCTCATTTGCACCTCATGTGTCGGAGTTGGCACAGGACTGTGAGCTTACTGGCACATAAATTAACCATCTCTAAAAGTTAATATGATCTATCTTCCCAACTAGAATAGCCAGCTATGAGTGAATCATCTCACTCCATGTATCATCTTTGTTCTTTGCAGGCAGGTATAACATACAGCTGGCATTACACAAGGCATTTTTACTGTATCTTTTCATATGTGGCCATTTGTCATTTTAAAGGCTGTCCACACTCCTTAGTCCTTTTCTATTTCATTTTTTTTCTCTTCATTTCCTTTTTGTCTGACCCAAAAGAGCTAATTGCTTCCATCGTACTGTAGTGGCCAGACAGCAAATACAGAGGTGGACTCTGCGGTCTACTCCAGAATCTCACATCAGAGTGAGACACAGACTGAGCTGAGACAGCCTCTCAACTGGAGTGTGTTCAACACAGCTGAAGGACAATGGACAGGAAGTGAGGACTGAGGAGTTATGACCAGTTACAAAGTTGAGAGGCAGGGTATCAAATCCTTTTACATGTAGTCAACAGCATGTTTTCCACTGGCCATGATTAGTGTTGGACTTTCTCTGCCTGAATACCCAAAATATGAGGGACAGTGTGACAAAGCTTTTTAAAATCATTGCGATATGCGACACGCCTAGCAGTCCAACTCTGTCACATTGAAATAATAACGTGTTCTGTGTCAGCCTCAATAAACATTTGGTATTCTTTGTATTTTATGGCGTTTTCTGCATTTTTCTTCAAGAAAGAAATTCCACATGCAGCTTCTGGAGTCTGATCGTACCTGTGTTTATCTGCAGTCTGTAACATTCACGCAGATGGCCTGTCCAGGTCCTCATGATTGAGATCTAACTGTGTATGTTACCACTGTGACCACCAATGCAATCATCGCAACAGACTATATATTTCTTTTACTGACAGTTCATGTACTTGTAAGCTCTTTAAACATGTGACCCGAGTGACCGTCTGCTCCTTTTCCCATCTCTCATGTGGATCTTCCTTCCCATCTCAGCATGTACAGTACAGAACATCCTGGTATACTGGCATGTGTGAAGTCTGCACTCTACAACTGATGAATTACTTCCTTTTGGAAGGAAAAACACATCACTCATATCTTCACAGCCCCGACTTTGTCACCAGTTTCTGCAGACAGACATTTTCTGTTTTCCACAATGCCAATATTTGACACACAGTGTTCACTTCTGGGATTCCAACCCAGATTTCATTCTAAACCGTGATTTTTATCTCTGCTTTGAACTAGTGATTTGTGCTCTTTTTTCCGTGGTATCGAGCCAGCATGCCTGATAATAATTTAGATTATGTAACATGCATGACCTGGCAAATTCTTAATCTGATTTATTTTCCCCCGCGTTCCCTTAAATTTTAACTCTGAGATTTTGATAAACTTAACAGGAAAACAAATAAACAGAAAGATCATAAAAGTTTTTGTAATGCATGACGCATGATTATTAAAGATCGGAGGTTGACAAATAAATCTTCAAACTGCGTTTCCAAGAAGTGGGATGTCGAGGAAAGACGAATGACTCACTTGTGATGGCCCAGCATGTCCCCATGTTGCAGGTCTGCAGTGAATCAGCTCGCGTGTAGTTTTGACTTCTGACCCTGAAGGTCGTCCAAAACTCTCAGTCTGCGTCAGCTTAACTTGCTTCAGCCTCACTGAACAAAGGTTGAAGGTTGCAGATATGGAATGTGACTGATTACAGATGTTTGCTGCAAGCTTATGGCGTTAAAATTCCATTGATGTTGTTATCGCCGTTTTATAAAATCTGTGATTTAGCTACATTACAGAGAAGTGGAATGCCTAGCTGATTTCACAGTCTAATGGTTTTGAATGGCAGTTATGAAGCGAACTGTGGTTGCTTATGGACTTGGTCTCTGACCCTCTTTAAGTTTTAAGTAGTTATTTTAGCAGCCTGGGGGCAGGACTCAGACAGCTTGGCTATTGTTGATTAAGGTCATTGAGCAGGAGGTCATGGAGAAAGAAGACTTCTTGAAAATAGAAGAGCTAGTGAAATGAGCTGTCAAGCTTTTTGTTTCGTTGGAGAGCCTCAAACATTTAAAGTACAACACAGACTTATATAGGTGTAATGTGTTTGTGCTTACTTGGCTGCCCTTTTTCCAGACATCCTCTTGTGTCTGGACTCCACACTTACACACACCTGCAAATATTCTGTTTGTGTGACATATCAACATTCATCCGTCAAAGGAAGATTAAATCCGACCCAGTCTTTTGTATATTTGAGTCATCCTCAGACCGACAGACCTCAGATATTGTGACTCCTTTTCCCAGCACAGGCATCTGCTTGCTGGTAAAAGATGATTTCTCCTCATAAAACAGCCTTAGTACACAGGAAAAAATGTTGGACTATTGTTTTATAAAATAAATACTTGGCAAACCGTCTTTTTCCAAGATTCAGCGGTTAGTATACTTCAAATAGATACTTTGCCTTTTATAACCACCTACAAATCTCTGAAATCACCATGAATGACACTGATGATCCACAGCAGATCTCAACATTCACCAAAGAATTCCCTTTAGTTTGTAACTTATTTGGTTGTTTTCACTTATTTCTTCATGTGGGATCATGGAGTCATTTGAGACTTTAAGTGGGACAAATAAGCTTCGCTTTAGTATGAATTTGATTTGAAATGGTTTGTCATACCACCTGGTCTTACATGCTTGGGGGAAAAAGGAAAATAGAGCCATTTGTGAACAACCGTCTTGAATGAATCCATCATGTTATATACCGTCATTAGTATTTTCTACTTTGAGCAGATGCAGATATGCATGGTGAGCCTCATTCTGAACCCCAAATGGAGGGTTTGCTATTGTTATTGCTGCTGATTGGCTGTCAGATTGTTATGATGATGCTCCCTCACCCTCATCTGCTCTACTGGCTGATAGAAACATATGAGATAATCCTCCTTTCTTGCTAAGAAATATAGTGATGAAGTGATTATGTGTGCTTGTCTCTGTACCACATCCACATGTTGGTTTGTGTGTGTGTGTGTGTGTGCACGTGTTTGTTTAAATGGCTGTACAGGGTGTGGGTTGATGTTAGCTTATTGATATGTGGGGCCTTATTAATGTGTAAACAGTGACTCATCATGACGAGCAATGACTGGAACCTCAAGATTAAACAAAGTTGTATAACAAAGTTCAGGCCTGAAGTCTTCATGTCCTTTTAGATATACGGAAGGTAATGAAAATCAAGAATTTCTACGAGAACCACAGGATCTTGACTTTGGCAATGCTAATCTTCTTTAAGGAAGCAGGTGTGCTGTTATGCAACTCGGAGAGTGGTAAAAACGAGAGTCTGAGTTCCTGGAAATTTCCAAGGTTACAAAAATGTAACCCTAGTGGTATAATCAACCAACATGAAAAGGGCTGGCTGGCGAGAAGGGGGCTTTTATTTTGAAAAACTAGGTGTATCCCCCAGAAAACGATCTGGTTGCATACTGCGAGAGTTGGGGTCTGTTATTATGAAAAACAATCCTCATCCTGTTGGATTAAAGTTAATCCGTGGGGCTTCTAGTTTTTAGTTTTTTAAACAGCCATGTCCTGAGTTACCTTCTGGGGATTTTCTTTGGAAAGAACTAGCTCCATCACTAGTCTCATGTTAACATGAGAGTTAGGGCCTTTGATTTTGAAAACGAAGGATCATCCTGAGCATCCTGTTAACATACAGCTATTCAGATTCTGTGTGTGTGCATGTGTGTTGTATTAAAGTGCAAGTTGCCTACAGTTAGATATAACATTTTGTATGAAGACTGAAAATTGTGGAAATTAGGGTTAAAAAGTAATGTTTGAAAAGATTTTAAACCTCCTCTCTGTCTTAACTGTTGGCTCCACCACTCGGAACATTCCATCCAATACACACCAACACACTAATGCACCAAATATGTGAGAGAGGCATTTTTACTGAGCTGCAAATAATTTTAATGCCTTAAAAGGTTTTAAAGGTTTGGTGTTTAAATAGCAGCCTGAAACTATGAAAGATGTTGAACGTTTTAAAGTTTGAATAGAGTTTGTATAAATTAGTAAGTAGTGGTTAGAAGAACGTCAACTAACTTTAAACTAAATGTAAAGACAGAGAACTTGAACAGTACACTGTACAATAAGTCAGGACTAAAGATGGAAACACCGCAAATTTCCGTTCCCATCTTAAAACTCATCATCCAACAAATTCTGCCACTGACTTGTCCACTTCATGGCCACGTGCGTGTATTGCTGCATATGAATTTCCATACAGAGTTGTCTCTCTTCACCTTTGGTTTGGACGATACCTTCGTATACAGTTTGGGACATTGAACCCTCCTCCTCACCGTTGCGTTGTCATGCTTGGCCTCAGCTCTCTGTGGTGACGGTGGTTCCCAGGAGATCATGCTGGTCCTTCCTTAGGAGCACAGTTCCAGCCACACATGTTGAGAGCTTACAGCAGAGAGATCGTAAGGCCCACGGTGGTTGCAACTCCGTGGATCAGATTAATCATTTGGCCAATGCTACGGTCCAAAATGTCAGTGAGGCGAAGGGATGGGCTTCTGGACTTATTTGTGTAGACAGGTCCTGATTGGCCACCTTTGCTTCTGCAAATTTGCTTGTGATTGGAGGAGACCCATAGAGACCAGTAAAGACCAATAAAAGTTGAATCTAATATATATTTTTTCTCTGTCTCTCCTAGCTGCTTACTGGGACCCTGGATGGGAAGCTGAGACTGTTTCAGTCCAGCAGTGGGGCCCATCTGTCTCATGACACCACTGCAGCTGTGCATAGTGTCCCCAACATGACTATGTAATTACAGCAGGCTGCTGCAGAGGCCATGCAGGTTTCATTAAAGCAGTTCAAACCCCCTCGCTCGGAGTTTTACTTAAGAAGGAAGTAAGAGTTTTGTTTTTTAGTTGTTGGTTTTGTTTCTTTGTTTTAAGTGCCTCTTGTGTATCTTTAATCACATTCATTTAATCGCAGTATTGTCATAAGATGATGTGATACGTACTCAATTACAGACAATTACAGCTTAATTTGCCAAAAATGAATTATATCAGCAGTTATTCCCACCCATCCATTCCCATTCTGGATGATCGAGCATCAGGTTTTCTTTCTTTAGCATGTGGAACAGATGTACTTCTGTATCACTGGCTGGGACCATTACTTAACAGATCAAGTACACAGAGCTATGACATCAACTGGGTGCAACCTTTTTGGCTGCCAGACACACAGATGCTACGACTGTTCATAATGACACGCCCGTCCACGTTGTTTGAGCTGTACATTTACTCTTCTCACCCATAATAGCAACAAAATGTCAGCAACAACTGACATCAACTATTCAACTGTAATAGACCAGAATAAAAAAATTAAGAGTCTGGCACTGTGCAATGTAGGATTTAAAGGGCTTTTGTTATAAATAAATTGTTACATAATACTTAGATGCCTCTGGAAATCTGTCTGTTCTCTACTAATTATGTGGTTCTGTTACTTTGTTTTGTTTGTATTGGGAAAATATGTCTGTGTGTCTTTTAGTCATTTAAAATTACTTTCAGAAAACGGGTATTTAAAACAAAAAAACAAGTGTTTATTTGAGTTTTATTTTAAAATACATAAAATCGAATGTAAATGCATGGTGTTTCCCTGCTTCTCATTCAATTAATGATCTCATTAAACATTGTAAACATGAGTTTATTATCTCAGTTCCTAATCTCAAACTTTCATGGATTTGGCTTGAAATCCATAGTCAACAAACCACAATGTAGTGACTCCATGTGTCACGTTAACAATAAAAAAGTTTATATGCACGACCAAATGACCAATTACCATTACCAATTGATAACAGAGACTACATCATACTTGCTTTTCGATGTTTTATCTTCTTAGTTTCGCAAGTATAATCCCACAGTTAATAACAAATTAATATATCGCAAGGACATTTCACTGGCAACCACTTCATTTTTTTTATTTTCTTTAAAGAGATTGGGGCGTGACTTTTTTCAGGGCCAGTAAAAATATCTCCTACTATTTCCCACTATGCTTCCATTATTGCTGCCGACACGTTCTAACCCACAGCTGTCTTTAGAGAGGCTGAAGGAAAATCTTACCTATCTGCAATGGAATGAAATTTCAGGCTTCACTCACCCCCCATCCATTAGGAAAAGATATTGCATTTGACGCATTATCTGATGCTGACGCTGAAGAATGATAATTCCACCGAAAGGCCGTCTGAACTCCCTCAGACAGAGGTGAATTTTCTGAAGACTGCTCATCTCTGTCTTGTCCCCTATCCAATATCCTGCGTTTGATTTATTTGGAGTCGTTTTGGACTGCGTGCTTTAATTGATACCAAGCAGACTGCCTGTAGAGGTTGGTCTCTGCACCAACTGCCTCAGCTAGGTCGGATGAAATATGGCTTTGAAGTTGTGCGATATCTGCTGCCAGGGTTGTTATCACAAAAAGTGATGTTACACAAGAAAGCTGAGCTAAAGCTGCGTAGGATTTATGAGGTGGTGCCTATTCTTAAGTCATATACCATGTTATGCATGCATGCATGTATGTATGCATGCATGTGTTTTTGTGCCTCAAAACTAGATTTGTATTGGCAAGGTTGAATCTGCCCTGTCACGGTGAGCTTTAGTGTTCCTGCAAGCAGAAGAGACATTCTACTGGAACAAAACATAATAAATTGTCTTTGGAGTGAATTTATGTGGCCATGTTTTTTTTTCCTCTCCATTTTAATGTGCTGGAACGTGTGTGTGTGTGTGTGTGTGTGTGTGTGTTCGTTCTTGAATGAATTAACCTACTTCACTAAGATTCAGTAAGCACATATATTGTGAACGTGCAAATTCCTTGTCTGTGTGAGCTTTTTGGTTCACTCCCTGCATTGATCTCACCAGTAAAAAATGACGTGTTTATACTTGAAAATAAAAGGATTTCAAGGCTAGCCGCGCCCGTACGTCATAACGCGACCCGGTCCAAAGTTTGATCTCTCGCAAAACTTTGTCATTCGATTTGACAGGGAGAACTTCGTCTGCCTCCAACTTTGCAAAGAACTAGGACACCATAGATGTGTCGGCACTGAACAGAGCAGGGTGTCATGTTGGGGGTGGGGGGGTGGGGGGATACAGTGCAGAACTCCTTCATTCTGGACCTCAGCAGCATCTACAACTGAAATATCGTCAAAACATGCCTTCACCATCGCCTGTGAAGTGTTTTGGTTGTCCACTGGCTCTCTGGTCTGTCGCCTGAGCTTTGGATGCTTCACTCTCCCTCCTACTTAAAATAAAGAAAACCAAGATATACTTCATGAGGCACATGCATTTTAACGATCCCCAAAAGACCTCTGCGGATCTCCGCTCTTTTGTTTTCATGAACTCGGTTCAACCCGTTGTCAAGGGAGGAGTATATTTGTGCACATCTCAAAATCTGCTGTCATATAGCTGTGACTCATGCAAGTGTTACGTACAAAGCATATAATGTTAATTTAATGGATATAAGAGTGAGAAGATTTGACACGGGGAATGTTTTTTGTGCTTTGGTTTCATTGCTTACTGGTAGATCACAACAGTGATCCGGCTAATAGGCAGCCTACTTGTGTGACGTGTGCCTCCACTCTGCAATGGTAACAGCTCAGAGGGCTTGATGAAGGATCCCTTCTAGCCTCTGGAGAGCTTCTGAAAGCTCATCTTCTGAAGACAAATGTGCTACTTGCACTGACCTCTGCTAAGGGAGTATGTGAACCAACTGTTCTGTTGGTGCATCCCAGTGGCTTGATGCTTGGTGGTGACCACTGCGTGGCCCTCCATGGCCCCTATCCAAGATGAGCGGTGGATTTGCCAGATCCTTGCACTGTCATTGCAAGTGTGGCAATGACCAGAGGAATATGGTGTGCAAGGTGACGACTGCAAGGTTAGGCCACTCACCTACAATATCATTAACTTTGTTTGAGCACAGAAATAATTAACTCATTTTAGTGTATCGATGTTTATCAATTTGTATTCGTAAATGAAAGCTAAATGACCACTGGATATGAAAACATCCTGCCTCTGCATGTGTAATATTTTACCTCTTGTTACGATTGGCATTTCTTTAACAGCTCAAGTGTTAGTCGGCCTGTGTTTCTCCTTATGTGGTCAACGAATTGCACAGTGATATTTTTGGCTTAAATGATACAGCACATGTCCCTTTTGTTCGCTTACTCTTACAGTAACTCTTTCTGACTACAGTATACAAGGTGGCTGTAAAGGATGAACAAAGATGGTAAACTGTTAGCTTGACGAGTAAAAGACGGGTGAAATATCCAGATGCATCCACACAGGAAGAGCCAGACAGGGAAATAAGTGTCTTTGTACTTGACTCTGTCCCGAGCTGTTCTGGGCTGCTGTGTGCAGACAACAACGGAAATACAGATTAGTAGCAGATGGTATCATCCAGGGTCCAAGGCATAAACATTTGAATGTTTAACACTTAGATAAATCAACATAAGACCGCCACGGAGTAAGCTGGAAAAATGGGGAAACCAGGAGCATGTTGACTTGAGGTGCCAGACCGCTGAGCGAGACTGGGGGCCAGGAACCCCGCAGAGCTTCTGAAATACCTTCAAATGGGAACCTTTTAAGAGCAATCTTGATCTTTTGGTAATTGAAAAATAAAATACAATAATCGGTGTGCGTCATAAAATCCTGTCTATCTTCAGCAAATGACAAAAAGTAAATATTGGAGGAGAGGATATTCCAAGTTTTTATGAGTCAAAGAACCTCTTTGGTAACTGCATAGTTTAACTTCAAGGTCTTATTCAGACAAATCGTCCGCTCCATTAAGCCAAGGTGGGATGAGATGATAGTTTGTCATCCGAGTATAAACCATCACGTCACTGCACATTTCTCAGTTTCATTAACTCGCCCCATCAACCTAAACTCCAACCTCTCACTGACACTAAGATAGCATTCTCACATCCACCTCTACCATTAGCAAATTCTTTTGTTTTACGACTAAATTTATTCCCCTCAAAGTGGCAACTTTATGTTTTCCTCTCTAATCACGTTTAACCACGCTGGAGAATTAACCGCACATGTGGTCGCGTTGAGCGCCTGTGATTGGTACGCATGTCTCTGCCTGCAGCGTGTTAATCTTTCTGCCATCAATTTGAGATGTTACTATCGTTACGTAAAAACGTAGGTTATGAATCTTTTACTTTTTGCAATAAAGCGTGCAAACAAAAGAAGCTTTGAAGAGGGTGATGTGATCCGAGTTGTTCCTCAAGTTAACGGTGTTGGCGGCGTTTTAAAACATATCAAAGTGAGCAATATAACAGCCTAAATATATCACTTGTCATTCTTGTACTTCTTAGTTTTCAGGTTGCGTGGTTGCCAACCAACCATGGCAATCACCTGCCTGACTCCGTTAAATGTGAGGGGTAACTTCAGGTTGTGGTATTAGTCTATTTCTCATTGTGCCAGGTTTTCATACCCTCAAATGAACTCCAGTTCAGCGGCGAGGAAAGTGTCTCAAAATCCAATTTGCTTCGGCACCCAACGCGCTGGATGTTGCGCGGACGTGGACAAATGTTATTCCTTTCACCTTGGCTGCATCACACTCATTTACACTGAGTGCTTAAAACCACTCATTGTACAGAGCGGAGCTGGATGCCAGCTACAAAACCTGGAGTTAATAACGGGCAGGAAATTCTCCTCTGGAACATTTGGTATTCTTCAACATATTCCTGCTGACTGCACCTTTCCTCGCTGTGTTTTCAATGACTGTGTGCTTGTATCAAAGACCTTGAAGACAAGGCAGTCCTTTATTGTCCTCAACTCGACAGTCTGTTAAAATAATATCAATATGCTATTGTTGCTTGGATTCATGTTCTGAAGTGACCATCAATATCACTAAAGGATAATACTGGTGCACTGTAAAAAAAGACTAGTTGACTCAACTTAACTAAGTCAAGTCATCTTGTTGCCTTGACTGAGTTAATTTGAGTAGTGTCAAGTTTATTACACTTCAAAACACGAGTTGATGCAACATGTAGTCTTGTTGACTCAACTTCCTGTATCAAGTTAGTTGGACTACAAAATATTATTTGAGATAACTTTAAGAGATGTTGGTTGAATGTATTTTATCAAGTTGCTACAAATGCAAATCAAGTTGGCTCAACATGAAATACATAATTGATACAACAAGCAGTTTGTTGACTCAACTTTCTGTATCAAGTTATGTGGACTTGAAAACATGACAACATATTTTTCTTCTCATCAACAAATCCCAAGATGAATTGATCTCTTTTGTTTTGATTTTTCCCGTCATATATTGTGAAGTAGGGTGCACAATTAGGTATGTGATCTAAAACGGTAAAAAAAAAAAGCATTTTTGATTGTGGCCTCAGAGTGGAGGCAGCAGCATGTTGATATATGACATCCCCCATAATGCAGAACCGAGAGGAGAAACGCTCCAGCGATCCTCGTTCTACACTGGGGGGGAAACTGCGTTTGTCTCTGCACTAAAGGCCAATCTTCTGTCATACTTCGCTAACATCGCTATGTGATATTTAAATGTGATTTTCCCATCAAGCCAGATGCCAAGATTTATTCTGTGACTCTCAATGTGAAAAGCAGTCGGAGGACTTAGTGGTCTCAGCGAGGACTCGAACAGCAGCGTTCTGAATTAGCTGCAGCTGTCGGATCCACCTTTTTTGAGATACCTGTAAAGACAGGATTATAGAAGCCTTCTGCAGATAAATGCATGGACGCATTTTCAACATCACAACATGTAATTCTTGAAATATTCTTCAGGTGATGGTAGGCTGATTTTGAAATTGTCCTAATATGGGAGAGGTGAGGGGGGGTGACCTGGTTGGGGTTTGGGGGAGAGAAGAAGAATGAATGAATGTAAATGCTCACAGGTGGTAGTTGGCATGTGTGGTGGAGAATCCTAACTCCTGGCTCTGATATCCCACATGTTTTAAATTCTCTACAGGTGGGCGGCTTAGTGGATCTTTTTTTTGGTGGGTGGTGTCGTAGATTCCTCTTGTCCTTTTGCGGTGGGAGAAGATGTTTGGAGTGAATAATTTTACTCCCGACTTGTAATGGCAACATCCACTGGAAAGCTGCGGTTGAAATGGTCAATAACGTGTACTGAATGGAAGTCGAGTTCGAAGCCAGGTGTTCAGATCCAACAGTCTACTCAATCTTTCAACTCCTCTTGTGACAGGTGGTAAATGGCCACTGATAAACACAGCAGTATTTAAGGAACCAGGTGTGTATAATAGATCAATAAAGGCTCATTTCAGTACTTCGGATTGTTGTTTCGGAGCGTCACTGTCCTCTATGTGCAGGAGAGGGCTTTTTCATGATTGCATGTGCAGCCAGAAAATGTGGGGTTCAGTCCATCATGGCATTTTATTGAGCGCTGAACACATCTCATAATGCTCCTTGATCACCATAATGAACGCCTATTAAAATTGAATGCCTTCCAGAATGTAGGTCCAAACAGGAGCTGGCCAGTAGCCAGGTGGTTTTTCATAGCTGAAGTTGTGCATCATCCGTTGGTTACGTCAATGCTGACCAGTGGATTGGATCGTGTGAACGTCTGGCTGTTTCCTCGGCAGCATTTCTCTCCAGAAGCTGAGGAGTAAGATATGTCTTTGTATTGAAGTTAAAACCACTGATTACTAATGTCTCAGAAAACACTGAGCCCACAGTTAATAGCAGAGGGTTGAGCTGAGGTTAGGGTGTCAGTTGTGCCTACACTTAGCTTACTAGTCAAATATTCAAAGCGTTTTGCAATAGAAGCAGAATTGTGACTGCAATGGTGTTTCTATATTAATCCTTAAAACCTTTCTTGAACCGTGATAACAGATTGTAAGAAATGTAGTGATTTAGGGGAGAAAGGATTTTAAATACGGTGAAGATGCTGGATTATGGTGTAAAATAAACTTTTCATTAATTTATTTTTTGCCCTCTTGATGGCAGCGCAACAAGACTGTTAACTCAACATTTTCACCTTATGAAGTAAATAAGCCGAACACATTAGCAAACAGTTGCTTATTTCCAAAGCTAGCACTCACAGAGCAACAATAGCATGACACTTTAGGTCAGGGAGTACAATAATTACTCCCAATTTTTTGCTCTTCACCAACTCCTCAGGAGGAGTTTTTGATGTCATGCATGAAAGTCATTATTTATAAAATCTTGATTTGCAAAGTAATTGAAACTATAACTGTCAAATAAATGTAGTAAGATTTTTATTATGTTCCTCTGAAACATAGTGAAGTACATCTATAAAACAGAGAAAATTGACCTTTTTTTCTCCACCACTGGTGCAGGGGTTTGATGTGAAATAGATGTTATACTTTAATATAGTTATTAACTTGAGCATGAACTTGTTTGGTTCAGTTTGTCAGCAGTGGAGCTTCAGCTATGCTGCAGCACCTTCTGTGCCCAGGGACCCAAGGCCAGAGCTCCTCCTCCTCCTCCTCTTCCTCCTCCTCCTCTCTCTACACTGAAGAGCTCTCACTCTCACTTTGTACTCTCTCTCTCTCTCTCACACAACACTGTTCATGGTGCCGGCTTTCTCTGTCTATACACATCACTCTTTCTCCAGGTTCATACTTGGACATGTGAGCCCAGATTTCCCCCGGTTCTCCTATTAGACATTGGCTCAACATATAACAGAGTGCTTGACCAAAACTGTACACATCTCATCAGCACAAGGAGGGAACACGGGAATCTGGAAGTCATTACCAAATAATATCACCCAGGAAATATTCCGATGTGGTGAATTTACTAATCATGGATCAACAAATCCCACTCACATAGGTCACCATATATAAACTGTTGAGGGAAGAACAAGTCAAACACTGGTTATCTCACTTTGATGTCACGCCGGGCTATTTTTATATGGACTGGAATTAGATGATTTTAGAGCAAGCAGGTGGTTTCCTTGAAGCAAATGCTGTTTTTTTTTTTTGCAAGTTGCTCTTCACACTAGACTCGGTCGAGAATATGACGCAGTTCTTATGCCGTTATAATGCACACCTTGCTGATGCTGGTGCTTGATGACAGTGAAAGTTACCTTCTCATTAATCTTAGTTTGTTGAAAGTGGAGGATGAATAGTGTGCAATAGTTTGGACATTCTTGAAGGCAGAAATTCAACCTGGAAGTCCCGCAGAGTCGCGACTTTAATGATTAATAGTGTGTACGGATCGGCTCGAGTGTTTTCCATGGTTTCTTGCCCTTCTGTCTTCTCAATTGCTTCACAAAACCTATGAGAACAATTCGTGGAGATCTGTTCTGTGAAATGACGCCCGTGGAGTGACTCAAATGTTGTATTCACATAGCATAAAAAGAACATCGAATGCAGGAGTGGATATACATTTGATGTTTTGGTATGACAAACCATTTTGGTGGACAAAATCCCTGGTATTATTTTACTATTTCTGCTGAAGGACTGTCTCTGTTTTCCATATGTTCCTGCAGTCCAGAGGCTTTGATTGACGGTCGCCCTGATGTGGCTCCATACATCAGCCATGAACAATAAACTGTCACCAGGTCAAATGAATGCACGTGATAGGACGACACATCTTGTTTAAAACCTGCAGAGAGAAAATAAGCCAGAGCGTTTGAAGAGTGTTTAAATTGAGGGAAGAGACTGTGACCGTGAATCAGGGACTGTGAAATTTAAGTGACCTGTGTTTTGCGAAGGAAACCCTGTAATTTCTGAGAGTGAAAATTGCTATTGTGAGAACTGTTGAGGAAACCGTCGGAGAGGCCAATCTTTCTTTTTTTAGGCAGCATCCCTGAACAATTGTCTGCAGCCACAATGGTGCTTTTAGTTCAATACAAATGACAATGCTGTCATGCTGATATTTAGCAGGAAGCAGGTGTTTATCCAATAGGTGTTGAGGGTCTTCACTTAAAACCACAAAACACAGCCTCCCCCAAATATTGCATGGTTCGTTCCCTGAACTATAAGCTTTAAACACTTTGAAAGACCCAGTAACAAACTGGAAGCTACCAATAATAAATGCACCTCTAGAGTGCAGCTAAATGGGGAGTGGAAGAGTCACATTGGCTTTGGAGTAGAAGTGATTAATTTAATACCATTGCTTTCCAACTATAAGGTACTATAGTAAGTGAGGAGCACAGTGGATGAGTAATGAGGGCTGTAATACCCCAAATATAAGCTGCAGCTCTCTCCATATTTAAATGTAGGCCTATAATGTATATTTTGGTACAATTTCCATGCAAACGGAGCTGTCATTCCAATTGGGAGATTATACAATGACATTTTACAACGCCAGCTATATGGGCCAAATTTGTTTCATTAGCATTACACCAACTTTTGGCGTGATCGCCTTAAATGAGCTATTTGAAGTAAATCTCAACTTAAAAAGTCCAACCTCTGTATTTCCATCATTCCCAGAACTATTGTTTTTTTTTTTAACATAGGAATGTGAGATTTGCATGTTACATGTGTCACTCTCTCCAGTTGTCAGTACTTTAAACATTTCAGGTGCCAGATTTCCTCTTTGGAGGAAACACTGAACCCATTCTTTTGGTTAAAAACACATAAACCCGCCACGGTGAAGTCACAGCTTGGAGACGAGAGCTGGAAACTATAGTTGTTTATCAACCTAACAGACATCCATCATCTTAAATTGATGACTCATCCAGATCGTTGTTGTTCGCAGCATTGAAAGAGGAGTCCATTTTTACTGCGTGGATCTCTGCTGGATGCTCAGCATTAGAGCGGATGTTGGTCCAAATGCCCCACAAAGTATTTTTCCTTTTTTAATATCTTAAAAGTGATGGAAACCTGGACTGCAGAAATTGTGTTCTGTTCTGAGATATGAGAGCAGCGTGTTCTTGACTCTCTCTTCGTGGAACAGTTTAGTGTAAACAGGTCTGTCTGCTATCTTTTATTCAAACTATTATTTGACTTGACTATGACATGATGACAAAAAATACTTTTATATAATTAAAACCCAGCTTGAGAAACAATAACTGACAGCTGCATGTTTTTAATGTTCATCTTCTCCACCCCTCACAGTTTGAATCTGAGAGCAGAATGCTTTTATCACCAGTGAGCATCATCACATTCTTCTCTGTCTAACCAACCGTTCACTACTGTTTCTGATTCCTGTCAATCGCCCCATTTGGTAAGAAACTGTCTCTTCTTCAACCCTATTTTTCCCCCCCTCTCTGAATGGAATGCACGTTTCCAATTGACGCAAACCATCCCCGAGACGTTTCCTAACTGCTAAACAAAGGCCTGCCCACATCCAGAGCTCTGATCCCTCCGCAGGGCTCCGAGAATGAGACGTCAGCTTTTCTTTCCCTGACACCGCAGAGGGAAGCCTTGGCAAAAAAAAAAAAAAAAAAACTGAAAATCTCCAGGCACAAGACACTGCTTGCCAGCAAAGCAAAAGCATCCAAAGTATCTATTCTGTTGGTCAGTCGTGTTCCTTGTTGTGTCTCACATTGCAGACATAACTTGGAGTCTCAGTTTGATCTATTGATGTTCTGCCCATTTTGAATTATGAGACTCTTTTAGTCAAATATATTTACATGCATGTGAGTTGTTGCTTTAAAAACAACCAATTTAGGAGTCTAATCTCTGAATGGATTATTATTCTGCTGTTTTTTTTTAGGTGCACATGCAGCTCATTTTTCTCAACTTTGTCCCTCCAATGTAAATCAGCCCACTCCCCCTATCTCTCTCCCCCAGTGAAAGTGAATTAGCTCCAGACTCAGTAGGTGGCTTTGATAGGGGGGGGGGGGGGGGGGGCATCACGGTGCGAGAGTGGGGCGCGCAGAAGAAAATTACGCCATCGGAAGATAATGATGTAACTCTGTCTCTTAACAACCGGCTGCAAACGGTTCATACCCAGCAGGGTTTGATTGACAGGCGCTCTATATAAGAGGAGGGAGGTCGGCGCCTCAGTCACTCTTGTGCCTGAAGTCCTGCAGACTGGATGTAGAGAACCAAAGTGGACGTTACGCTTTTTACGCACGAGGTGTACGGGAGTATACTTATCTCTCATTTAATCATCGGCTTTTTATTCCGATTTTTTTATTTTGTTGTTGTCGGATATCTGAATTTAAGAGGATAAAGTCTGCATTCGTGAGGTAAGTTCCACGGACAGACTGTGTTTGAACTTTTCTGTGTGGAGTTTAACAGCGCCGCACGTTAAGTAATTCATTACCTGTTGACTGCAAACACTTAAAGAGCATTAAGGGATTAACGGGCTACGACGGACTCTGCATGTGATGCTGTAAACGCTGAATGGTGGCTGAATAACCGGATTGTCGCTTCATTATCTCGCTTTTCACTGAGAGGTTCAAGTGCAAAGTCAACAGTTGAGATGCATTCAGGGTGTCGGGGGAAAAGAGTGACACAAATATGTTTGTTGTTGTTTTTTTAAAGGAGATATGATAATCAGGAGGAGTCTCTTCTTGCTGCTCTTATTTAATTTCCTCCACGCATTACCTCAAGGTAAGTGGAAAACTTGTAAATGACTTTAATGCTGACTAATGATTAAAACATTATAATACAACTCATTTATAAGACTATAAGTTATTATAATTGTTATTATTATTATTGGAAGTAACTCAATGCGAGAAGACCCACTAACTTGAGGTGCCATCATTTATGCCAGTTACATCATTTTAACATTTTGCTATTTGTTTATTTGCCATTTTCCCTTTGTCTTAAAATGAGCTATTCTATTTTTGAACATTTTTTTTCCCTCTGGTCTGATTTGTAGATGGTGAACAAGAGGACGAGACATCATTCGACCTGTTTGAAATCAGCCAAATCACTCGCAAGACTCTGGGGGCCAAACAGTTCCGGGGCCAAAACTCCGATGCCCCTGCTTACCGCTTCATCCGCTTCGACCACATTCCCCCAGTGAGCCCCCCCATATTAAAACAAATACTCCGTCAGATCCAAAACAATGAGGGCTTTGTGTTTGTGGCCAGCATGCGGCAGGACCGTGCCTCGCGGGGTACCCTGATTGGTCTGGAGGACCCCGATGGCCGGCGGCAGTTTGAGATCGTGTCCAACGGACGTGCCAACTCCCTGGACCTGGTATACTGGGTGGACGGCTCCCAGAACGTGGTTTCCTTCGAGGACGTGGACCTGTCCGACTCACAGTGGAAGAATATCACCCTTCACGTTCATGGGGAAAATGCAAACCTGTTTGTGGGCTGCAGCCTGATCGACAGCTTCATCCTGGACGAGCCTTTTTACGAGCACCTGCAGGCTGAGGGAAGCCGCATGTATGTTGCAAAAGGATCCATCCGGGAGAACCACTTCAGGGTAAGAGGGCTTACTGGCAGACAAGCATCTCCCAGGATCTGGAAACTTAACGTCTCTCTCTCTCTCTCTACGTCAGTGTTTTTGTTGCCTCTTATAAGTTAAAAGAAACCGTGATCTTAACTGAACTAAGAAAAGTTCACTTTTAACGACGTTCTCCAGAAGGAGCTTACTCCCCCTTCAAAGTGTGGCAGAGTGGCTGAGTGTTACCCTGGTCTCCCTCGGTGGAGGCGACTCCAAATTTAGACTCTAAATTGCCGCTTGTGTGTAAAATTGACTGTGACAAGATCGAGTGAATGTGTCGTCTGCATGCTTGAAAAGGGAGTAATTGGGTATAGGTAAAGCATATGTCTTAAATGTTCTAACATAGCCAAAATATGTAATAGAAACCCATATTATCTTATCTAAACAGGGCCTTCTGCAGAATGTGCGTTTTGTATTCGACACCACAGTGGAAGACGTCCTGCTGAGCAGAGACTGCGAGGTCCCCAAACAAGGTAAGGACTGCTTTTCTTGTGGTCACTTTTTTTTAAACCAGTGGCGGCAACTGTTTCTATTTATGTGTTTTTTCATAGGCCAAAATAATTATATTTGCTCAGTGTTCAGGACTGATACCTTGCAGATGTGAGTGGGGAAACTACTTTCATATCCTCCGAAGCATGGTATCTGTGTTTTGTGTCAACCGCGGCAGTTTTCCAGACCAAACAGTTCTCAGTTGACTCCCTGATTTTTTGCCAAATTTTTGGTGCTTTTAAAAAAAAAAAAAAAAAAAAAAAAAAAGTGGGTCAAGACATTTGTAGATTTGATATGTGGCAAGAGCTCCCAGCATTACTTCACATTTACGGAAACAACCGCGTTGATGCAGTGGCTAGGGGTCAAGCAGTGTGTGCGTGGTGAACGAAAGGAGATACAGATGCTTACATTTATTTCCATTGGCAGTGGACTCGGGATAATGCCCTGGGAAAGAAAATAGAAAAGAGAAAGTGAATGCTGTACTGCGGAGTGGGGAGCTTCCACTTCCAGCTGCACACACAAACACACACACACACACACACACACACACACACACACACATGAAGTCACGAATTGGCTGATTGAGTTGCTTTTTTCAGCTGAAGCTTTGCTCGCATGAGGAAAAGTACCTTGTGATCCTCAGCGGGGCTCACACAAAGAACTCCAAAAGAATACAGATATTGAGGTAATATTCACGTGATCATCCTTTACAAAAAAGCTTAAGGGTCACCAGACCTGGAAACAGCTGTCCACTGTGACAAAGCTCATTTCCGTGCGGCTCTGTTTGTGCGTGACAGAGCGGTTGTTGAGTTTCCGTCGCCACAGGCAGTGTTGAAGTTCCAGCTGAATTAGTTTATTTGTTTGTATAAATGCCACCAGGACCTGCAGGGTTTCTGCATGCTAGCTGGTCGAAGTTCTGCCCAATTCGAATGCCAAAAAGTCACTCATAAACCCACACAACCCACGCTCATAAAAACATGTCATGTTGGACATTAATGAGCAGTATTAAAACTACCCGAGTTTTTATATTTTTAATCCTTTCCTCTGTCTGATTTGAAAAAAAATAAAAGAATGTCTATCAGGGAGAGAAGTATGCGTGAATAAATTTCACAGACGAGTTTGCGTGCGTTCACACGCGGCGTGAAACCCTCCTGGGATTTGAATGAATCCAGCAGACTGAAAGGGGAAAGAAAACACAGCGCTGGCTGCAGTGGGACGTCGTTGGGCAATTTGGACGACGTCCTTGATTTAGAGTCCCCCGGTCTCCCATTAATCTTCGCCAATTTACATAGCAAGCGGTTGCAAGTTGCAGATATGTGCTTTTGGCTGAGCGACAGGCACTCCGTGGAAGCTTTGACGTGTGCTGTCTGTTTTTTTCGGCATCGCACCTCCATAAAACTCGTCGTGATAAGTTGTGGTTTGAGATGCAGATTGGGGGAAAAAACAAGGGATTGTGCATTTTGATGACAACTCCATCCCACAAAAAGATGCCCTGTCATGCTGCGTGATTGTTTTTTTGTCTGTCTATACTGAATAAAGATCCCAGCTGGCAGACACATTACTCTGGCCTCAGGCAGCGCTTCCTGCTCCAGATTTTCAGATTGTGCAAAGCAGACTTTTTTTTTTTGCCCTTCAGACAACGCCGGGGTTTTAAGATTGCACTCCCTTTCACATCTTGCACTAAAAGGAGGCGAGTTTCTAGTGTTAGTAATGGGAGAGGGTATCGGATCAGATGTTAGGGGGGAACCGTGAGCTTCACTGGCTCCTTGTAAATCCATCTGTGTGGTCACTCCGGTCTGTTAAGTTCATATTGGAAGTGTCCACTTCTCTAGTCGGTTGTGGAGCTTTCTCATCACTCCAGGAACACCCAGCTTCCTGCCATATACCCCCCCCCCCCCCTCCTGTCCTCACTCAGCCGACCCTGCTGTCCTCTATGGTGGAAAGATTTACCGTCACAATTTCAAACGGATACATCCGTCAAATCAAACACACACCCAATGACTGAACATCTGTTTTTGGGGGTACACGATAAACATTGTAATCACCGCAATGTTGTGATCTCTTTGCCGGCTACACAAAAACAGGAAATGCTCCGTATCCCTGATCAAAGTCCTTGTCATATCTCTCAAATATGTTTTCCATCACCGGTGTTGCTCGCTTGCTCATTCACCCTTGATGTCTCTCTTTTTCTTTTCTTTTTTTTTGCTCTCTCCAGATGATGTCAATATTGTAAGCGAGAGCACAGAAGTTATGGATGTGAGTCCTTCCATCACGACCAACATTATCGGACAGAAGACGGACGACGGGGGCGCAGATATGTGCGAGCGCTCCTGCGAAGAGCTCAGCACCATGTTCCAGGAGCTCAACGGCCTCCGTCGTCGTCGTCAGCAACCTGATTGATGGCTTGCAAAAAGTGGTAAGCAGTAGAAGTGACATAATGTAAATCACGGTGTTTATTTTAATACAAGCTGCTGCTTATTCTGCCGTGCTTTACAGCCCAATTTCAGTGATGAATGTGAAATTGTAATACTCTGTTTTCGTGTGAGGAAAGAAAGACAAAAAAAACATTTCAGAGAAAATTGACATTTGAGGAAAACAGTTGATCTAATCCTCAGTATGGCAGCCAGGACGTTAGCTGTTTGAATTAGGTTACTAGGTAACCTACATTGGTTTTAAAGCAAACAGTAAGTAGCCGCAGGACTGTTTATAGAGTCGCCTGTGATGGCTGAACCCGCTTGACTCCTGCTATCTGTGACGGCGGGAGTCAGACAGATTTTATGACATGTTACATGTGGATATAGGAAGTGTTCCCCTGGCAGCTATGGGGTCCAGTCTAATGTCTGGCTGTGTTTAAACAGCCCATGTGTTTCCTCTGGGAGCCTCCCAGCAATAAGAGTCTGGGCATGAACCTTGGGAAAAAAAAAAAAAAAAAAAAAAAACGACGGATGGGATGAGAAGGGTCCCTGAGGCTCTTCCAGACCGAGTGGTGTCTTAGATTCTAGTGCTGCTCACAGCTGCCTCCCTTTTACAACGGGAGGATGCACACACACACACACACACACACACACACACACACAAACCTTTGGCAGTAGTTTATCGACTGACAGCTCTCGAGTGTTCAGGAGTCCGGCCAGAGATCCCCTGGTCTCCAATTGGGTTGGAGGTTACAATGTGCATAAGGATGCAACACTTTTTTCAATGGGATTTATTTTCCTAGAAACGTTATTGATATGAAGCACATTTTGAAATTGATATTCTCTTGTTAATACAATGGAATCTTTTTTTCTTGTGTGGGTGTTCACGGAACCGGAGAGGGATGATAGGTTCATATAATTAATCACAAGAGGCCATACTTGGCCCTTTTATTATTACAATATGCGTAGTGTTTGCTAATCTTACTTCTATATGAGTAATATTTAAGTGAGAAACCACACTTCTGTCAGACCTGGGGAGGTGTGTACCATTCCTCTTCACACCTGGTGGAAAGTAACCTCACATGTGCTCTGTTAATAGAATCAGCTTGTCAGCAGGTGTAAAGCTTCACACTGAGTGTGTCCTAATCATTTCTGACTGATCCCGTCTCTGACTGCAAATCTGTCCGTTGTTGTATGTTAAGACAGAGGAGAACACAGTCATGAAGGAGGCCCTTGGGAGGATGAAGAACACTAAAGAGAAAAACATGTGCTGGCAGGACGGCCGCCTGTTCGACGATAAGGAAGACTGGGTTGTGGACAGCTGCACCAAGTGTACCTGCCAGGTACTGGCAATAAAATGTGGGGAACGTTGGACGGTTGAACCGCGGATACCAATGATCCTGATGTGTGTCTAATGTTCACGGCAGGAGTCCAAGATCGTGTGTCACCAGATCACCTGCCCCCCCGTGGCCTGCGCCAGCCCGACGTTTGTCGACGGCGAGTGCTGCCCCGTGTGCATGCGTAAGTAGTCTGAGCCTCATAATGTGCCCAAACGCAATTCTAAACACATGCAGTTTAATGCATGCATGCTGTTTTTTGAGTGCCGTCAGAAGAATATTCTTTGCATATTAAATGTAATACCGCAGCGCTGTTGCAGCAACTTTTTCTTTGTGAGCAACTCACATATTTATTGGTCGAAATGGTTTCTGTGGGTTTTTCAGATGAGGTCATGTAATAAACAGGATAAACACAGTGCAGTCAAGACCCTTTGCTGGAGTTTTTGTTCAAACATTGAGGTTTGAGAGAGCGAAAAAAGAAAAAGAAATAAAACTTTGTTTTACGTCTTCCAGCGAGCGACAGCGAGGATGGCTGGTCCCCCTGGTCCGAGTGGACCGAGTGCACAGTCACATGCGGGACAGGGACTCAACAGAGGGGTCGGTCATGTGACGCGACCAGCAACCCCTGCACCGGACCTTCCATCCAGACCCGCAAGTGTAGCCTGGGCAAATGCGACAGCCGTGGTGAGGATCATTTGTGCTGTGATATTATGCATCTGCCGTCACAAATAATGGAAAACAAACAGCGGCACGACATTTGGGAGGGAGGAACGTGACGGAGCTGTTAAATATGCGATGTGAGTGCAAAAGGCCGAGTTCACGCCTCCATAAATTCTGTTGAAAAGGATTCCGTCTGAGTGAGGCTGAATGCCAGTGAAGAGTCGTATCGCATGGCTGGCTTGCAGGGTGTGCCTCGTCACGTTTAAATCAGAACAAACGATTGGCTGGGAGCGTTTTCCACAGTGCAATGATTCAACAAAATATAAAATATTAATCAGATGCACCGTAAATATGGCAGATGCCGAAACCGATGCATGATGTGTTTTTGATAAACAGTGGGATCAGCGTGTGTTATTGCTTGCAGCTAACATTACACTGCGTCTGTCTGAGTGACTGAATCAGTCAAACTACTGCAGGATAATTTACCTACAATGACATAAATACTGGCGCACGCATCTTAGAACATCTTTGAAAGTGAGCCACCGTCGCCGGCATCGCATAATGTTTACTTGTAGAAAATGTGGGGGCAATTTCTCCTTTGCTTTTTTGCAAATTATACATGTCTGTAACTATTTGACTTTGAGTGGAAATCCAGAGGATAATACGTGACATGTGTTGTTGGTGATCTCCGCCTGATACGTTTGATGTTTGATACCCAGTTCGTCAGGACGGAGGGTGGAGTCTGTGGTCGCCGTGGTCGTCCTGCTCGGTGACCTGCGGAGAAGGGCAGATCACCAGGATACGACACTGCAACGCTCCCGTGCCACAACTGGGGGGTAAAGACTGCGAGGGGAGTGGGAGAGAGACCCAGCGCTGCACCGCCAAACCCTGTCCCAGTAAGTAGTCCAGGGCGTCTCCATTACAGCAGCGTCCGTGTGGAATAACCAGACTTCTTTGTGCCTCACGGCTCCCCCGAGGCAACATTCCCCATGTGTTTTGGACTGGCCTCCTGTCTGTTCTTTCAGGAAATGTTGACTCACATCAGCTCAGTATGTTTTCTATTGAAAGATTAAATTCCAGGCTTCTGACTGCTTTTTCAAATTTCAGACTTTAAATGAGTTTGGGGAATAAAATGCTTTATGTAAAAAAAGAAAAAATAACTACTGACCATCTATCTCTGTATCTTTTTAGTTGATGGCGGTTGGGGTCCTTGGTCTCCATGGGCAACCTGTTCAGCAACATGTGGAGGGGGAGTCAAAAGTCGGGCGCGTGTGTGCAACAGCCCTCAACCCCAGTATGGCGGCAAGAATTGTATCGGGGAGGCCAACAACAGTGACAGCTGCAACAGAAACGACTGTCCTATTGGTGAGCGCCAGCGTTTTTAGCCATGCAAGCGACAAACTATGGGGATGGCAATGGTGGTCAGTTTATTGCTAATAAGCTAATCTTAACGTGCTAACAAATGTTAGGTTATCGCTAACATTCCTCCTCAGAGTAAGTAACAGGTAACAAGTTGAGATAAAAAGCAGAAACAAGTTAAAGTTGAGTTGTTTGGAAACCATGCAGATGTGTCCAGCAACCATTTCAGTTTGTTTGTACCCATTTTTTGTCATCTAAATGCCTTACAGACGGCTGCCTGTCCAACCCATGCTTCGGGGGAGTGGACTGCAACAGCTCTCCAGATGGATCCTGGGAGTGCGGCCCATGCCCTGCTGGTTTCCGTGGAAATGGCACCCACTGTGGAGACATCAATGAAGTACGAGTTGCTGTTTTCCATACGTGCATGAACCAGATGTGTGTTTAAGTGTACATTCCTGTAATTACCTGTCTGTGTTTTTTACTGATACGTTTCATTCCCTCCTCCAGTGTGACATGGTGTCTGACGTTTGCTTCAAAGTGGGAGGAACGCAGCGCTGCGTCAACACCGACCCGGTTTCCACTGCATGCCTTGTCCCAAGCGCTACAAGGGCACCCAGCCTTTTGGTATGGGTGTGGAGGCTGCCAAGAAGAACAAGCAGGTGAGTTAACTGATAAGTGATAGGGTGCCATTCAAACAGGGGTGGCCTTTTGAGAAGATAGAACAGTAAAGTGAAGATAAAATATGTGCATTTAGCTCCAGGCTAGGTTTTCAAACCGCAGCTGTGTGGATTGTCGTATGTCAGATCCAGATTTCTGAATGATGGAAGCAACAGCTCGGGTGATATATAAGCCTTATTATTGCGGTGAGGGTGTTTACACGGCCAACATATATGAATGTAACTCACCTTGCTCCATGGTTAGCAAGCAGAAGGAGGGGAAGGAGAGTTGGGCAACCCTTAACAAATAACACATGTTCTACATCTCTGCTACCAGCGGCAGATCGTTTCACTGTATTTTTTTTACTGTATATGTTGAACGGATCAGTGCTTTTATTCTCTTTTCCTTAACTTTGGCTCGACCCACAACATCAGCTCAGTTTTTCCACTCCTGTCACAACTGCTATATTGGAGCCGTACGACATGTCACGCAATGTATGTCACATTCATTATTTGATGAGAACACAATGTTCTGCTCCCTCGTGATCACTAAATTCACAGACTCCCTTAAAAAAAACTTGCCACACTGACCAACCCTTGCATAAAATCCCACGTTGACCATTTTTGTCGTGGCCTCTGCAGCTGCTCGTCTTTGATACGATGCCCCAATTTCCCTAATTGATTTGGGGAAAAGGGAATTGTCTCATCGCTGGCATTCAGAGGGCTCCATTTCACAGTTTTGATCAAAGGCTTCTTCTTGCTGTCACTCTCTATGAGCTCATGGAGTGGCATCCAAGCTACAGTTATGTTCATCCTCTGGTAATAAGGTATGAAGCAATAAGTGGGCCCAGGGCATCGGCCATTAACCCTTTACTGTGATTTGGAGTAGCCCTCAGTTTGGAAAAACCTTCCAAAAAAGGAGAAGTGGTAAAAAAAAAAGTACAAATATTTTTGTTTCGTTTAGGTGTGTGAGCCGGAGAACCCGTGCAGGGACAAGACGCACAACTGCCACAAATATGCCGAATGCATCTACATCAGCCACTTCAGTGACCCGATGTACAAGTGCGAGTGCAGGACCGGTTACGCTGGAGACGGCTTCATCTGTGGAGAAGACTCCGACTTGGATGGCTGGCCCAATCAGAACCTCGTGTGCGGCGCCAACGCCACATATCACTGCAAGAAGGTATTTTTATTGAACTCCAGAATCAAGTTGTCATGCAGCCAGTGACTAAAAAACAGGTTTTGTATCTGTAAAAATGTCCCATTGCTATTTCAGGATAACTGCCCAAGCCTTCCCAACTCTGGACAAGAAGACTTTGACAGGGACGGACAAGGAGACGCTTGTGACAAGGACGATGACAACGATGGAATTCTGGATGAAAGGGTACGGGAGTTTTTTATTCTGTAATCAGATTGACGTTATACTCATGAGACTGGAATAATTCCCTAACAACGACTCTGTACTTTCCCTCACAGGACAACTGCCCCCTCCTGTTCAACCCCCGCCAGTTTGACTTCGACAAGGATGAAGTAGGCGACCGCTGTGACAACTGTCCTTATGAACACAACCCAGCTCAAATAGACACGGACAACAACAGAGAAGGGGACGCTTGTGCGATAGATATAGATGGAGATGGTAAAACAGCTGAGTTTAAATAAGATAAAGGACTTTCATTAGTAAGTTTTATATTTAAACATGTAATTGTCATCAACTGCCCTTTTCCCACAGAGATTTTGAATGAGAACGACAACTGCCCCTACGTGTACAACACTGAGCAGAAGGACACGGACATGGATGGAGTCGGTGACCAGTGTGACAACTGCCCACTGTTGCACAACCCCGAACAGGTACAGCAACGCACTGCATATCACACACGCTGCGGTACACCAGCCGGTAGAGGAAGTGTTCATCTGTCTCTGTATTAATCCCACAGACCGACGTGGACAACGACCTGGTCGGAGATCAGTGTGACAACAACCAGGACATCGATGAAGACGGCCACCAGAACAACCTTGACAACTGTCCCTATGTGGCCAACGCCAACCAGGCCGACCACGACAAGGACGGCAAAGGGGACGCGTGTGACTATGACGACGACGACGATGGCATCCCCGACGACAGGGACAACTGCAGGCTGACGCCCAACGAAGACCAGCTGGACTCTGATGGTGAGGATGTAACATTAACAGGGTGTTCAAGGTCAAATAGTCCTTTGACTATTTGACCCTGTGTGTTGCACGCTGTGTGCTTTTGATGTAGCAGGAATGGCGGTACAAAGGGGTTGGATATGTTCCTACTTAACCACAAATGGCTTGTTTTAATATTTGCCTCAGTCAAAGGAAGCTATCTTAATTAAATTTTCTTTTTCGGTTATTTTGAAAAAGTTAAGATTCCAGGGCCCTAAAATGAGGCGTCCGTTTTTTTGTCATTATGTAAAATTGAAAACAGATTGTGAGCTCAACACGACATTGGAAACAGCAAAATAATCTCCATATTAATTAATGAATCAATGACCATTGAATTAATCTAAGACCAGTTTATGACACCTGCTGGCACGCTTTAAGTGAATGTATAGTTTGCTGTGATTTGCTGGCATTGCTCAGTGATGTGCAAGCTTCAGTATGCCTTCCTCCCACATGTTTCCACAGTTAGCAATTAGCTCCCATGCAGCAGGTGTGAAATCCGGTGGCTGGGAAAGAGTCAACGACCGGGTCTGCACGGGTGATGTCATCCTGCATGACTTCAGTGAGCCGCCCAGGAGGGCACGCACGCTAGGCTGTGAAGTTCTTTTATTTCCTTTAGGCTTTGCTGGTGATTAATCTTCAGTACCCAATTTTAGGGTTACCTGGAGTTTGTACAGCTGTCCGTAACTGGAACCAGACCAGGAGGAGACACGGGGCCCTCGACACCGACGCTTTCACAGCTCGTCAGATAGTGTTTATTTGATGGGATCGTTTTAGCCTCTTGTGCAATAACAAAGACGATGACAGAAAGCAGCTAGCTTCTTCCACACTGTGGCCTTCATTAGTCACTGGCGTCCTTTCCACTGTGAGCTCCTGGACTGCAGTCTGGCTCTAATAATCTTCAGACTTCAGATGGTTTCCGAGTATCAGTGGAAGTTGTCACAGCATGAAAAGATGGCTGATTTGCCTTAGCAGACTTGGCGAACGCATTAAAGACAATTCCCTTGGAGGAACTGTTATTTTTGCCCATTCATCTTTAATATTAACTTGGAAACGCTCCTCAGTTTTATTTTATTATGATACTCACGTTAGCAGGTGTGGAGATTTTTCCAATCTCTGGAAAAAAAGTTAAAAAATTTAATTACGTCAACCCAGTTTAAATCATGTGTTTTTTAAACAGGCGATGGAAGAGGGGACGCCTGCAAAGATGACTTTGACAATGACAACATCCCAGACATCCTCGATGTGTGTCCGGAGAACAACGCCATCAGTGTCACAGACTTCAGAAAGTTCCAGATGGTCCACTTGGATCCTAAGGGAACCACTCAAATAGATCCCAACTGGGTGGTCAGACATCAGGGCAAAGAGCTGGTTCAGACCGCCAACTCGGACCCCGGCATTGCCGTAGGTGAGCAGCATGAATGGGTTTACTCTCCAACAAGGTAGGAATGATATGATAGGAATGAACGGAGCCCTGAGAGTCTGCGTCCCGGTTTTTTTCTTCCACGCCACAGGTTTTGATGAGTTCAACGCCGTGGACTTCAGTGGGACGATGTACGTGAACACGGACAGAGATGACGACTATGCGGGCTTCGTGTTCGGCTACCAGTCGAGTGGGCGCTTTTACGTAGTGATGTGGAAGCAGATCACGCAGACCTACTGGGAGGACAAGCCCTCCAGGGCCTTCGGCATCTCTGGCGTTTCGCTCAAGGTCGTCAACTCGACGACGGGCACCGGAGAAAACCTCAGGAATGCTCTGTGGCACACAGGCAACACTCCCGGACAGGTGGGCGGCAGTCTGAACGCCATTTGGTCACTTTGAAATACCGAAGCAGTTTAATGTGACGTTAACTCTTTCACGCAGGTGCGGACTCTGTGGCATGACCCCAAAAAACATCGGCTGGAAGGATTACACTGCTTACAGGTGGCATCTCATCCACAGACCGAAGACTGGTTTTATAAGGTAAAAACGAAGCGGGCCAGAAGATTTTCTCTCTCACTGAGGGGCGACTTTGATTGCAGCACTCCAAAGAGCAACAGTATATTATTAGTATATAATCCCAACAAACTAACGAGTTCATGTCTGTCCCGGATCCTGCAGGGTTGTGGTCTACGAAGGTAAACAGATCATGGCCGACTCGGGACCAGTTTATGACAAGACGTTTGCCGGAGGAAGGTTAGGCTTGTTCGTCTTCTCGCAAGAGCTGGTTTTCTTCTCCGACCTCAAGTATGAGTGCAGAGGTTAGTACAAACACTTTGATTACCACTAAGTTCTTAACCACACATGTTTCTGTTTTATTATAGAAATAATGATGTGTGTGCATGGATGATGTAAAAAAAACACAAAAAAAAACAGAAACTTTGAAAACCACCATCACTTACACCAACAGTGTCACAGATACAAAATCAATAATCAAGATAATTTTGGACCAAAGCATTTGCTGATAAAAGCAATCAATATATGTTTAGAATAGAAATCAACGAAGAATTTGTTTCGATTTGTTTGATTGCTGTTTTTGGCCAGTTGAAATAAATGATTCACAACCGTCGGATATCGCGATCAGAGCCAAGAAAAATGCACTGAATGGTTATATTTCAACCGTCACAATTAAATGACCTGTAAATATTAGCATTGAAGAGGATTCTCACTGTAATATCCACATTAGTCTGTTGTTTGGGAGTTGTTCACGATGAGTTAATTCCTTTGTGTTCGAGCTGGTTTATGATTACGGTAAGAAGATCAGAAAGTGGGGGAGAAAACCTTCCCCATCTTTGAAAAATGTGGGTAAAGTCTTTTTAAAACGTCTTTTTTCAAACTCAGATAAGCCGGAGTTGCCAACAGTGTTCACAAGGTAATGATGAGAGGGGTTTTATGTTGTGTTGCTTGAAGCAAAAACCATTTCACGCCATGTTTGTGCTTGTCAGCTTGCCCACGTACAATGCACCGGATGCATTGTGAAAGACCTTGTGCGTTGCTCCAAGGACTGCTTATCAGTGGAAAATGAGTCTGCAGCTTGTTTTACAATCACAGCCACAGTTCATGAAGACGCTTGTGTTGTTGCTGCAGCAGTCTGGCACATCCACTGTGTGAATCTCGCCGAGTTTCCTAGTTTTGATTATGAATGTAATGGAAGCTTTTTTCCCCCCTCAATCTTTCCACAGATAACTGAATCAAGTCTGATAGAAAGAAAGGAGGCAAAAGACAAGAATCTGTCAAAGCAAACATCACGTCATCACTAAATCCATTTCCACGTAAATGAGACTTTCCGTACTTCTCCACGCTTTGCCTTAACCCATCCATTGGAGAGGAAACCGTGGCCGATTTCAGTTTTTCCTGTCGCCTTAAACATTTCTCAGAAAAAGAAAAACTGATGGCGATGATTCTTTTTGATTTTTTTTTGTTTTTTTAAAGCAGATTATCTAATTATAACTAGTGTGCCTATGTCTACATTTTAAAGGATTCATTGTACAACCACTTACATGCTGTATGTGCTCTCCTACAGTTTCTTGTAACTTGTAAGTGACTTGGCTGTTTGCTATCTTTAATACTTTTTTATCCGTTTGGGACTATGAGGCTCATTCGTGGCTAATAACACAGTGTCTAAAGATAAACTGTAACCAAAAAACAAACTAATTTAGCTGTCTCTAAGTCCATTACTGTTTCTCCTCATTAGTTTCATCCTGAATATTAAGGAGAACAATTTAAATACACCATTTTAGTAAATGCCAAAGATGTTTATACTAAGTCTGTATTATAATTCCTTTTTTGTAAATTATTTATGCTCCGCTTGTTTTGTTCGTTTTGCATTTTTTGCTAGAGTTTGTAAATAATTATTTATTTGTTTACACTGACAAAACGCATAATTGTATATCACAAACATCAAGATAACAAATTATAGTATTGCAAGATTTTACGTGTTCTCATGCATTTCCTTGTTAGTTTTTCAAATCTTTCACTTAAAGCTTCGGAGACGATGGAAATCAGCTGCTTTTAAGTAATCACATGAATAAATCAATACAGCAGGTGTTTTTTGAATGTGATAGCAGAGGAAGTTGATTCTGGTCATGTGTGTGGGTTACAAAAGAAAAGCCAACTAAACTATCCAGACAGGACCTCGCTGGTCGAAACACTTTATCTGTAACACGTCTACAAAAATAAAAAATAAAGTAGATCAGAGTTTTAACATCAGTCTTGAAGGTTGTTAAATAAATAGAATTGCAGTTTAGGTAGCTGATGCTTGACATCAACAGCTGATAGTCTGAGTCTGTGTGCGATGAGGTCATGAGGATCAAATACAGTGATGATATTTTATATAAATTCCTTTTTTCATTCATATGTTACGTCACATTATCACTGATGGATGTTAAAAATTGTGACAGTGTTGGTTGAATCCAGATGAAGGCCTCTAAAAACAAAGTGTGACTGTGTGACTGTATATCTGTGTGGATCGGGGACGTATTAGTCCACAACCTTGTTGTCGTTAGTCTGTACAGCAGCCGTGTTCGCTGTTTGGTCTCCATCTTGTTCATTTTGTTGAGTTTGCGATGCACAAAATGTAAATTTCTTTTTGTATACTTTGTGTTGTTAGATATACATTTTCTACGAACATTAGTGTCGGATTGTTCTGTTTGGTGAATAAATCTCTTGTACACCGTTTTGTTGATTATATACATGAGGACTGACAGTTATCCCATTATTATTATTACTGTCATAATGAAATAATGCTGTTTAACCAACATTACACTAGCCAAATGCATTTTTTAAGGATAAATTGAGTGTCTGTTTGTATTTTTTATTGTCAACAAATTCCATGAAAATACCAAATCCATGTGTGTCTTACAGCCTTGTAATACTTTCTGACTTCCTTATTGTGTATCTTGTTCTCAGCTGTAAACTCATTTGTTCCTACTGAAGATGTAAATCTTATAGTTTCTTTTTTTATGTTATTTTGGAAAGGGTTTGAGGTGCGGCTGGGAATTGTAGTGTTTAGCAAGTGGTACTCAAACAGGAGTAATTTACACATTTGTTTGGGACTATTTCCAGTGGTGGATTAATACACGTTTGGTACCTTAGTCTGTATTGACAACAACAGGATGGTATTTGTTGGATTGACTTAAAACTAACTACAGTACACACATTCATGATAATAAAGGAAGATGTCACCCATTACAACTGTGATTTGTTTTTTTAATAACTCATATGGTACAGAGGAATAAGATATATCAGGCTTTAAAAACTCATACAGTACTTCATTCAATTCATTGAAGATTTGACGTCTTTTGTAGAACTTGGTGACAATGAAAAACAATCTCATCTCATGCAAAAACATAAATTTTCCATCCATCGTTTAGTTGTAACTCTACAGCCCTCACTGCTGACCTTTGTTCATCTCGCTGACACGACTGTTATAGCACGGAAATATTTGTGAGAACATAAACTGTTGAATATCTACACAAACAAAATGTACAGTGGAAAAAGCTCCATTATTGTAAGATTTATTCTATTTTATGAAAGTGGGGAAAAATGTTTACTTCAATTTAACGAAAGATGTGCTGAAATATATAGTTAAATTAATTTTTTTCATATTTTCTTTGACTATTTCTTGTCTTGTCCTGATAATTTATCATGCTCACCAGGTTTGTCTGATCCCCGTCTGGGTTGTGAGGATATGAACAGTCAATCTCGACTTAAAATAAGGTCAACGTCCCACCACAACAACTCAAGTTCCATGAATATCCACCATAGTCTGAAAAAATGTGGAAAATCTGCACCAGCTCAGCAGAGGTCTTTCTAATAATGTACCATCGAGTTTCACAGAATCTCCTGGTTAAGAGAGATACATTGGTCTGTGGTTTTGCTGCAGACCATCTGTCTCACGGCGTGGAAACCAGGCAGTGAAGGGGTTAAGTTAGTGACGGTGAGGCCAGGAAAAAAATGCGCTATTAGGGAAAATGGGGAAGTCAAAACCTTGCTCTTGCTCTGTGGCAGATTTGGGTTGAGGCTCTTGGAATAGTCCACGTGGCACACACCAAAGACTGGCTATATGGGTCTGGCACTGGCGGCTGGTTTCGAGCCCAGAGCACGTTCCAGGGTGGTTCGTGCAAGTTTGCCAGAGGATGTCAATGTGTGACACAGTAAACCAGCATTTTCTGCTGAGGCGAATATTCAGCAACCAGCATGCATTTTTAAAAGGAACGATAACCTCAAATAAACTGTCTGAAATTAACTGAAATAGCATCAAGACAAGTTCACTTTGACTTTGGTGTCACAAGGTGAACGAGTTACAGATCAGATAGTTACGTGTTGATAGGTGTTTGTCTTGGATGTGGGCCTGAGGTTGTGGAGCCCGGCACCAGATTGTCAGTTTTAACAGCACAGAGAGACACACAGAAGCTGAGGGCCGATGGGGAAGCCTCTTCAAATTCAAATACAAGTGTAAGAGGAGATCTGCACTGGATGTTCCCCTTCAGTCTCAGAGGTGTGAAATACCAGCTTGCACTTCCATAAAGTCCAACAACTCCCTGTGAGTTCAGTGGAGTGCCCCCTTCAAATCAGCAAATGAGACCACAACCTATGCCTGAACTCCAGCCACCCAGTCCGGTGCATCAACGGAAACATGTTTTCCATCAAAGCAATAGGAAGCATGCAGTCTTTTTCTGGTTCCATGAATCCATGTAAAGTCAGCGTTCAGTGTCCCCTCTGGCACCTTTGATGTGTGAACCTGCTGAGAAAAGTTACCAAGGGCAAGTGGGCTAGCGAAGAAGCAGGTCTGTCATTTGGAATAAAGTAAGACATTTATTTCAGGGCATGAGTTCCTCCAGTCATTGGAAAACTATTCACGGTCCTTCTCTGCCAACCTTTGGGGGCGCAAACTCATTGCTCCCAGAAAACAGAGGTGCCATAAGTGTTGGGCTGCAAGTTGAAGTCCTGCAGCACCGGGGCTCCAAGCTGTCTGCATGCACCCGGCTTCTTGATATTACTCATGGGTTTGAGATGCTGCAAGAGTCAAGAACCGAGACGTAAAGGGCATTTTTAGGTGGAAAAGAGAGAGTTTTCCCATGTAGCCGTAATTACACGTTTGGTCATTTGCTGAAATCCAGGGCAGAAAAGGGCACTTATCTTTAGGAAAACCAAATGAAACGGCATGGTATACAAGTATAAACCTCAGAAAAAGTCCACTGTGTCAGAGTGAGGCTTGTTTCCACTTAGGTCCTGATGGCACCGGTGTGAAACCGGGAACAGATGCATTGGGTCTCATTAAATCAGGTTGTGAAGTCTTGGCCTGGCAGTAACCTTGCACAAAACAAAGCCAGACAGTGCAGATAGCTGCAGGCTTCTAAAGTCTGATGTATTGGTCTTGCAATAATAAACTCACATCAAATACAGCCCTCATATCTTTTTGGAAAGCGGAGTTAATCAAGATATTCTTTACTTCCCTTTGCTGTGAGATAAATCTCCTTGTTTTTTTTGCTTTTTAAGATATTATCTAAGAATGCAAATGTCCATGAAATTGTTGAATATGTGGGAAGCTGTGTTGGCCGATTCTGGAGCAAAACCAACACAACAGGAGGTCATGCATCACCAAAGATGCTTTAATCTTGGGCTGGATGACTGGATAACTTCTTAAAATAACTAGCCAGATGGTAAAAAAAATCCCCAGAAAAGCGGAATGGTGAATCCCCGCTTGATAAGACAACTGTCTGGGTCGCGTGAAGGTCAAACTGAACCATTCTGAAATGAGGAATTAACTCAGTTTGCTGTAACATACAGCAAAAAAACTGCCTCTGAATGAGAGTTGAAATGCAAGTATCAGTGACAGACTCATAAGTAGCAGCTGGGAACCAGGCGTGTGCTCTGCCATGCCCAGGGATGGGTGCTGCGGCGCGGGCCGTCCGCAGGAGGCATGCGGAGGAGTGTCGAGGCTTTTGGCACACGTGAACACTTTTACACAGTCCAGAAATCACGTTGTGCACCACCTGCAGCTGAAACAACAGCGAAGCCCAATGTGCATGTGGATGATGGGTTTCACCTCTTTTATCCACCTCTCTTTGTTTATAACCTGCAAAATAATTTGGTTAGCGAACACATTGCCAGACTCTACGCTGATTCTCGTGGCTCCCCTCGAACAAGGACATGCTTTGAGAACCAATGCATTTAGACAACCAGTAAAAAAATACATAAAGGGAGTTGTCACTTCCAGGGTAAAGAGCAGATTCCTCTACATAGAGGGGGTGATGTTGACAGGAGGTTATACCACAGAGGGTTGGATCCTCTCCATAGGAGGATTGCCATCACTGGATTGACTCTATAGGCTGCAAGAAAACATGAAGTCTGATGCTTACACAGCATTTGTTTCTATTGTTGTGTATATGTTGTGTGTATTTTGTATATTCATTTTGATGCTTCGTGACCTTAGTTGACTTTCTCAAATCCAACTGATTTGTTCTGCATTAACACTAATGTAGTGGCGCTCCTTGAACCTACATTCACTAACCGCTCGCCTTTATAACGTAGACTGTGGACACAGTCATCGTGACAACACCCACTGGTTTGTGGACTACGGTTTTTAAAACCTCGAGTTCAGCCGTCACCATCTTGGATTTTGGTCGTTGCCATGTTGGCATTTTTTGCAACCAGTTAACGGTAGTGACCATATTTAGACAGGGGAGAAGAGACGGGTGGATCTGACCAACACAAGTGGCACCGTTACTCCATCTGGCTTCTGGTGTGTAGCTGTTAAATAGTGTTAAAGTCATCTTAGTGGCTTATTTGCATTGGTACAACCTGTTAATCACAAGGTAGCCACGCCCTAAAGCAGACCCTACTATATGTTCTATTTGACTTCATTTGCTAAATGAACATCATGCTGGACTGAAGAAGACTTAAAACTAGCGATTGAGACCATAAACTCACGTTTACAATGTTTACTGAGGTAATAAATCAAGAGAGAAGTATTGGCTTCACTTTTCAGAACTGTTTATAAAAAATCTGTTTGCACAGATTTGTGTATTTTATTTATAATAAAATATTACACAATTTTTTATTTGACTTCAACAATGTTTTATTGTCAGTTCATTATCTCTTCATACATCAAGTGCAGATGCTCCACATTTATAAAACTTTTTATAACGTTCATTCCAGTACACACAACACAAATATTTAAAACAGATAAGAAATCTAGTAAAAAAATACCAAAGAAAGTTAGTCCAGGCAAGTTATAAAATGTATAAATTAATAAATTCATCCCCTTATATCTGTGTATAAGTAATCCAGTGTATGGAAGTGTATGTACACCAGTTAGTGTGTTAGATTCCGTGGAAGGAGGCCTAGCGGATCAACTCGGCAGGAGACGAAAGCAGTGCCGTGTCTGCTCTTTATGAGCATGACTACAATGCTACAAGCTCCCCTCCCTTTCTTCACCAGTGGAAACAAGTGATCACACCATATCCTTTTACATCTCTGATGGCTTTTTCAGCCATGTTGCGCTCTGCTGTAATGGAACATCCACTCCATGAAAATACACATGGCAAGCTGTTTGAAGATATCAGCCATTCTCTCCCGTCTTTCCTTCAAAAAAAAAAAAAAAAGAAATCGCATCACAGAACTGCAGGAAAATCTGACTGAGTTTTCCACTCTTTGTGCCAAAACAGTTTCTTTTAATAATATTTAAAGATATGTTAAAATTAAAATAGAATTTTGTTTCCTACACATTATGTAATATTCTCTAACTAAAACCTACATCTTTAAACTGGTGATTGGTGTACTTTGAATTCAAAGACAAACATGTATATTCACCATATGTTATAGCTTAATAAAAAAAATTTAAAAAAATAAAAATTTAAATTTAAAATTCTAATGATTTTTTAAGGAAATTAGGCGATAATAAATACATTTTTTAAAAAAACTTCAGAAATGTAATCAGTTTAGCCTTTAAGTGAAACAGACAGCAATTAAATGAATGTTAACATTTCCTACGCGTTCAGCTTTCTTGCTGATTGATTGAAGTTGACTCATCTCAAAAGTGAGAAAATCAGAAATTGTTGCAGCTTTCAACATACATAATTCATCTCAAAGAATATGTAGTCTTTGACTGCAAGTGCTGCCGTGCCAACACGCACCGCCTCCTAAACTAATGATATAGCTGGATATCCGGGCTGGTTGTTCACAGGCTTCACTTCTGGAAGCGGCTTGTTGGCTGCACACGTGTTCAAAAGCACAGCTGCTGCCGTTGTGCAAGTCAACGTCAGAATGACCGTGATGAAAATCTTTGGAGGCAATTCCCTCACTACCAACCAGGTGGAATAGTCTTCACAAGCTGGAAAACACATGATGGCCTTTTTATGCTTGTTGGAGCAGAGAAAATGACCCCGATTACCTCGGTAATTCAGTAAAAAAGACCTCAGTAAAAGTCATACTCACTGTATCTGATTACTGATTATTATTATGCCACTTTTGATCTGAATGCTTTTATTTTAAGTTTATGCTTTGTTTTAAAATATGTTTCATGTCTTTTTTGCTGCAATTTTTCTTTTTTACAGGTTTCCCACATCAAATTATAAGGTAATTTTATGTCAATGTCGTGTTCACAGCATGTTTCTGCTGCCCCCTAGTGGCTAGAAAAGCATTGTAGTTAATGCAGGTTTCAGCATGTGTCAGTCACAGCTTCTCTCTTCACATAAATGTAGATTTAGGCAAAATAATTATATTCTATGTCAGTTTCTCTCCCCATAATGCAACGGGTTTGTGCATCACATATATGCCAAGACGCCATGGAGCACTGACCAAGCTGTATTTGTGACGCCTTGGCATTGAGAACAGGTTGACGTACCTTAAAGAAAAGCTGTGTTTTGGCGCCCTCTCTGGTTGAAAATGTAAATCCTGTTTTACCTGTTGACCCACAGCCAGTATCATCCATGAGAGTGTGTGGGTGTGGTCACACGTTGCTTTGTTGCATCTGTAACAGCAATGACGTCACAGCGCCCTGGAGTATGTTTGAGAAAATAACGGTGTTTCCTGTTTACATAGCAGATGCTAAGCAACAGCATTCATTTAAAATTTCACTCATAATGAAAAATGCCCAAAGCAATGTGAATTTTCCATACTGGAAAACAAAGAAACATCTCTTAAACCATTCAACAATCACACGTCACTATAGTTTCTGTTTCTTGAATGTATAATTTCAACACAATAGTGTCAATTTGCACAATATTTTTAACACAGAGAAACTTCTCCCGCTCCTTCATTGTCTTTTGCATCGCTGCAACTCACACATTTTGCACAGAAACAATGACAACGAACACTCACACTGAGAGCACAGACTACAGCTCCCACACATGTGCCGTGACCAACATCCACAGTTCTGCACACGTGACCTCCTGTCGATTACCCTTCTTATCCCCGACCACTCAAATCCAGATTCTGACATCTGCCAGAGGAGGCAAGAGTAAAAGTTGAAGAAGAGGACATGGGACGCGTAACCGTGCTGTATTTTAATCTTCTTCACCTTGGCGATGGCGTTACATCAAATAACTTCACTCAGGCCAACTCTTTTTGGCACTCAAGTCGGGGCCTCACGCGTGGGCCCCCGAGCGCAGCGGAGCAGGTGTCTCCAGAAAACCTCCCAGTGTTTCACTGACAGTCGGATGTGTCGGTGGGGCCCGAGGTTACTTCGCCTGATGGACGAGGCCGGGGAGTCCTGAGAGGAACAGACACCGCGTACATCAGGATCTCATTACTGGCTCACTTGCACATATACACCATGTCAGATAAAGTTTAGGCCACTATGTTGCCACTTTTTCTAATTTGCTCCCCTTTTTTTTTTCCATGTCCAAGAGGCATGCATTCAGAAACTCTAAAGCACATTATATCCTCTCATATTCCAACTCATCCAAAATGACTGATTTAGTGCCTTATTTAGTAACGCTCTCAGAACTCCTGAATGGATGCAGCTTTTACCCGGTCGGAGTTCTTCCTCATTTATTAAGACCATTTGCACAAATGGAGTCACAGTTTTCCAACATATGTTGCCGACTGGTCACATCACTTAATTGTGCAGCTGCATGTTGTGCTCTAAACACGGCTTTATTCTCTTCTCCACTCCCTCAAAGCAGTTTTTAGTGTTGGGAACAAAGGCTTTCTCCCAGTGAGACCCAACATGTTGGACGTTGGGAAATATATATTGTCTTAAAGGGTTGCGTTGAGGGGTTGAATGAGTGTTAATTTCTTTCGAATAGAAGGAGTGAAAGCCAGCGGTCATAGTCTATTGATGCAGAATGGCTCATAAATCACACTTACACAGTGATTTCACTTAATCCTCAGTGCATTCTTCATACTGCATGCTCATCCAAAATCGCCCGTGTGTTGCCGAGCCAAAAGTCTACTTCTTCCTTGGCCAAAGCTGTTGGCTTTGGCCCGCTGCATCAACCTGATTCAGTCTTAACTGAAAAATGTCAGCCGCAGCCACAGATTTTTATAAGTGCATGTGATTCTTTTCTTTTTATTTAACCATGAAATAAAAAAAGCATCATCTATTAAGAATTTGCTCTGTGCTTCTAATAGGGTGAGAGAGATTAAAGCGGATGTTTTGGTGCTGAGTTGGCCAGCGTTCCCAAATGCCAAAGAAGCATGTCGTCCAGCTTCATTACATCTGGTCTTCAGTTTCTCTTTTTTTATTTTCTCTATGCTCTACTTTAACAGTGCATGATAAATAAGAATAAGAGAATGCCATCAAATCTGTCAAAAGCCGTGCTCAAACTCCCGACATGACTCTCGTGTGGTATCCGATTGCCTGCTGCAGCAATGAAGGGCCCTGGAAGGGCAACTTTCACGGGACCACATAACTCACTTAATGAAAGCTGACATTTCTTGGAAAAGGGTACGTTCTTGCGGTGAGGTCCCCCCCCCACACACACACATCTTTAAATCCAGTAACCTCATATCAACAACACTTTTCCACTAAAGAGCCAGTGAAATGTGAATGAGACGCCCTCCTTCCTGGCTGCCCACATCGGGTACGAGGCGCACTGATGGCTCGTCGTTTCACTTCAACAACCAATTTTCAAGACGTATGTTTTCGCTGTGATTTTACATTTTTCCATTTAGCACTAATTCTCATGTACTTGCCTCGTGCACAGTCGGGCTGTTTATATGTCATACAGTGTTTCAGCTTGGGCAGTTCTTACAGTACACGTGTAACAGATTCCATGCATCTATATATTGATAGTGGTTTTTACATTTAGGCTACCAAACTGTTCGTGCTTGTGCAATAACATGTTTTCTTAAAAACAAAGACACACAGTCAAAGCCCCCCTCAACTCAGAAATTGCTATTTTTTTACTTCCCGTACTGTTTGACCTTCAGGAGGAGGAACTTTTCTCTGCACTCGACTGAAATCGGAGTTAAACACACCATGCAAAAGCATTATTTATGTGACTAATCACAAATTGCTCAGAAAACAATCGTGGTCAAATATGAACTGTGATGTGGAAACTTGAACACTCTGTGATGGATGAAACATCGAGCACCCAGGATTTAATGTTACTGAGCAAAAACAAAGAATCGAGCTTGAATAAAGTAAATGCTTTACGTTGTGGAGTATCACAACAATTTTACTAGTAGATTTCATTGCAGATAATCCTTAAATGCAGTCAATGCTTTATTTATTTGCTATCAGCATTGAACTTGACCAAATAAAAAGATTCCAATGTGTAATGAAACCCATGAAACGTGCATGAAATTGAGTGGGACATACATGGATGCTGACATTGGCGACTCCGTAAAGGTGCTGTGGGATTTCAAATAGCTAACACGTGTATTTAAACTGTGTTGTTCGGCCAGCAGCGATTCGTCACTTCTGAAGCTACAAAGCGACTTGCACTTACTAAACTCCCTGAACATTATTCCCTCGAGCCCCTTTACAGTCTTTTCCTTTGGTATTCCAACATTAAGGGCTTGCTGAGCTACTTTACTGTATGTTTGGAGCTCTGCAGACAGGCGTGTTCTCTCTTCAAGGTTATTTCCTCGTAAAGGATATGAGTGCTGAAGCATTATGGGACCTATAAAACGAGATCCAACCCCCCAAAGGTGGATCGGTCACAGGACCCCCATTAACCTAATTTCAGGGGTCTCTGAGTTGCAACGTGCCAAATCAAACAGTTTGATTTGGCACGAAGGTCACATAAAATACCAAAATGTGTTTTTTGCAAACAAAATAGAAAATAAACAGCCACAATAAAACGTCACACAGATGTATAATTTATAGTATATGTGCCTCAGGGAAATGCATTCTGTTTTTTCCTCATCCAAAGGAGTTGTACTCAAACTATCTTTATTTATTTCCATTGGAACGTTCAAGAGGAAATTGTTTGATGTATTTTTTGGTCAAAATAATGGGTTGAAACGTAATGAGTTCACCTATCTTACATTAATCTGAGGAATAGTGATCTGAGGAACATCTATATAAATCAGTGTTTCCATGAGCCTACTCATACGCATGGAATATTAACTGTGGAAAAACCTGTGTGATCCCTGTGCTTGACTCACTTTAATATGATTTTTTTTGCCTGCAAAGTCAATATTTTATCGTTTTATGGTTATTAATAACCAGACTGTAGCTATTTTTGTACAGTGTTTAATTTAAATGAACACTTTCTTCCTTCTTCTAAATACCTACTCCAGAATGCTGACTGACTGCATTCATTTTGGGGTCAACTGAATCACTTTTTCCCTTCTGCACATACAATGTTTTACCAGCAGGGGGTGCTGTCCACCAGGACGCAGCACTGTTCACCAGTTTTCTGTCATTTGTCGCCGTGTTAAACAGGGGAAAGCTACTCAAACTCAAAAATCAAACAAGGAAGTGACTTTGTTGCCTAGGCAACAGCTTTTATTGTCCATAATGATAGTTTGTTACATTCATGAAGAATCTGCACCATAAATGTGAATCAAGAGTTGCTGTTAGATTTTTGTGCCTGTAACCCAGAGCAACAATGTACACACAACAGCACACATGACAAACAACACCGATTCTGACAAGGCCACTGCGCATGTGTACCACTCCCTGTTTGACAGCATCGTGCATGGGCAGAAAAACAGACAGAGGTCTCACTCAATCCCAGTTTCTGGCACCGAGAAACGTATTGAGAGATTACGTTCATGGCGCCCTATTAACATTTATTTTTTTAAGTATGTATTTATTTATTTATTTATTTGCACACATATAAAATACATCAAAAAAAAAAAAAAAAAAAACATAAAGGGTAGGAGAGGTCAAGAAGTCCTATAGAAGTTTTAGACATGGGACCAATCACCTCTTAAGACACAAATAAAACAACTAAGCAAATTGAGTTACAAAAATCTCAAAGCGAAATTAAGTATAAACACAAACACAACAACCTATACACGTATTCATACACATACACATATGATAGAAAGAATGACATTATCAGATAGATAAACGGATAAAAGTTTTACGTCGGCAAAATCCCCCAAAAAACTCTTAAAGCATTAAATCTCTTCTCAGATTTAATGCTTGAGTGGATGATTGTAAAAACGGTCTCCATGGTTACAGAGATGCTACAGAGATGCCACCCCTCCTACACACACACAAATGCATTATTTGCGAAAGGAACGCCCAGAGCCTCTCAAATTTCTATTTGTCCCCGCCACTTAAAAAATAGACGATCTTTGTGTCCAGAGTTTCTCGGAGGAAGTGGAGTCTGCAGTCACGGGCCCCGCCGCGGCCCACAGGTGGGTGTGGTGCCTGGTGCGGGGGAAGTTCCCGAGTCTCGAGTGGTGGGACCGACTGGTGAGCGCACGTGTGTGTCTCAGGCAACCTGGACTAAACATCTGAAGAACGTTAACTCCATGATTGGTGATTATTTGTTTCTGTATTTATCATTCAGCATCTCTGAAAGGTCTGTCAAGGTAAATGTCAAGAAGTGTAAGTGTGTGTGTGTGTGTGTTATTTAAGTGTGTTACAGGTGAGTTATACAGTGACCTTTATCAAACGTTTGTTGAAACAATGTTTGTGCTGTTTTGTTTTTTTGCATTTCATTTTACATTTCATCCACCCTTCACTGAAACGCTGCTTGGAGATTTAAAGTGATGTTGGGACTGTATTTTACTGTGTGTGTGTGTGTGTGTGTGTGTGTGTGTGTGTGTGTATTAATATAACCTTATAAACTGCTACTCCTTATTACAGCATGATTGGTCTGACCTTTCAGTGCACATATTTCATCCTATAACTCGAGAGCATGCAAATAAATTGATATTGCCTCGACTTTTCTGAAAAGCTGTAACACAACAAACATCATGGGTTGAACAGTTGATACAATGTCCCCTGTAGAGGTCACTGTCAGGAGCAGAGGTTTGCAGTGTGATTGGCCATTTATGTACAGTCCAACTGAAAGGCTCCATTCAGCCGATGGAACGAGAAAAGTCCCGTCAAAGGAAACCTTTATGTCAGAGTGGGCTGAGCGCTGTGAACAGTTGCTGTCACAGCCTGGGGCAAAGCGAGCCGATATCTCTGTCTGACGGAGCTGAATGATGACATGTGTTGGATGTGTCGCATGAGGAAGTGGTTTAATGCTTTAACTCCTGCAACTTTTTTACAGAACGATGGGCCTCCTGCAGCTCCTGAAGTCCCAGTTCTTGTGCCATCTGATCATCTGCTATGTGTTCCTGGCCAGCGGCCTCATCGTCAACCTGTTGCAGATCTGTACTCTACCTCTGTGGCTGGTCAGTAAGCAGCTGGCCCGCAGGATCAACATCAGACTGGGCTACTGCGTCAGCAGCCGTGAGTACCGCTACTCTCTGCCAGTTAGGGGACGCCGGATTTAAATGATGTTGAATGCATGCAGTGAAATCATCACTTTACAAATCTTTGTTCTCCTAAAATTGACTCTTTTTTTGCATCATTGTGTCCTACTGGTCCTCAGAGTTGGTAGTTCTCCTGGAGTGGTGGTCTGGGACCGAATGCACGCTCTACACAGACCCGAAGGGTTGTCCGCTGTATGGAAATGAGAATGCAATTGTGATTCTTAATCACAGTCATGAGATCGACTTTCTGTGTGGCTGGTCCTTCTGTGACAGATTTGGAGTTCTTGGGGTAAGATAAAGTTTTGATTTGTATGAGGTACATGTCCATAGTTGCTGTATTACCTACAGTAGATGGTAGTAAGGCAGTAAAAACCAGTAAAACTATTCAAAATATACCTTTTTTTTTTTACTAAAAAGTGTTACAGGTAATATCTGACGGTGTTTAAGTTCCTTACAACCAAACTTTAAAAATGTCATCCTTTTTCCAGAGCTCAAAAGTGTTAGCCAAAAAGGAGTTGAGCTATGTGCCCATTATTGGCTGGATGTGGTACTTCCTGGAGATAGTTTTCTGCAAGCGGAAGTGGGAGGAGGACAGAAGGACGGTGGCTCAGAGTCTTCAGAACCTGCGGGATTACCCAGCAAACTTCTGGGTATGTTTTTCACCCTCCGGCTGAACGATTGTGTTGGTTTTGCAGAGATATTTTGAATAATGCCGTTAATATTCAATCGTATTCCCGGGGGGTAGTTCTTGCTCTTTTGTGAAGGAACACGCTTCACGCCGAAGAAGCACCAGATCAGCATGCAGGTGGCGGAGAGCAAAGGGTTACCCAAACTCAAGTATCATCTTCTGCCCCGGACAAAGGGATTCTGGGTAACTGTCCAAAACCTCAGAGGAACCGGTGAGTGTTCATCATTATTGATGAAGTGTTTAAATGTGTGAGTTGTACAGTTAACTGTTTTTTTTTTTCCTTTCTCGTGCAGCTGCAGCGATTTATGATTCCACACTGAACTTCAGAAACAACGACGTGCCAACCTTGCTTGGAATTCTCAATGGGAAGAGATATCACGGAGATTTATACGTGAGGTACAAAGAACGGTTCCAATACATTGCATTTCCCGTTTACTGGCGTGATCATTAACTATCATTGTTATACGGCGAGATCTGACTTCCCCTCTTCTTCGCAGGAGAATCCCCCTAGAGTCGGTCCCAGAAGATGAGGCGGAGTGTGCTGCTTGGCTCCACAAACTCTACCAGGAAAAGGTGAGTGTGTTGAAGGAGGAGGAACGATTTATACTGTTTCAGCTCCTTCCACTTTCTAGGCATTGACAGCAACATTTGCATCGATGTTTTTCCACAGGATAGCTTTCAGGAGCAATACACACAAACGGGGCGTTTCCCTGGCCCCGTGGTGAGCCCCCCAAGCCGACCCTGGGCCTTGATCAACTGGCTTTTCTGGGCTTGCTTGCTCCTCTACCCGTTAGGCCTGCTCCTCGCTCAACTCATCAGCTCCGGGTCCATGCTGACCATCTTAGCCTCCGTGGCTCTTTGTTCTGCAGGTGAGTTTCATGCGTTCATGCATCCTGAAACGGGTATTCATGGTCCTTCCCCTCAATTTAACCAGATCCCGTTTGTCCACTCCATAAAGCAGCGGATTTGACAACTCAAATGTAAGTCCCCTTTTTTTTGGGAAGTGAGAGCATGCCGCTAACAGCATTCAGGCATGTGCTCACAAAGCTAAAAAACTATCCACATGAATAGGTTCACTGAGGGATTTAAATGGAGAAATGATTTCACGTTTTAGTTTCCACAATAAATAAATGCTCATATTTGTGTTTGAGGGCAAAATCACACATTTTAAGCGGCCAAATCTTTTATTTAAGTGTTGATTTTGTCGAGACATTGGTCACTTACCCTTAGCTTTCAATCTCAAAGTGACACACTAATAACTACTTTCTGATCCTGAAGTATACTTTCATATAATATTCTAAATGCACCCTTTCTGAATCTCACAGCTTCGCTTGGAGTGCGCTGGATGATTGGCCAGACTGAGATCGACAAAGGCTCAAACTATGGGAATAAGGATGTAACTCAAAACAATAAATAAAGACTCCCGACGTACCCAGAGCTGCTTCTTACAGTTACGCGTCTGCAAGCTGCTGGCAGCAGAACACCGGTCCAACAGGACTGGTCCAACAGGACTGGTCGAACAAGTGCAAACCTGTTTTCAAACCACAATGCAGACAGCGTTGTCTCAACTCTGCTGCCCGTCAAAATATGGACGTTTGTTAAACTGGACTGTGCTGGACGACCTTCTTTGGTAAACTAACGATAAGAACGTGAAGATAAAATATGGCTTCAACACAATCACCTCAAGTCAGAGTGGAAATATTTGAATACAGACAAGACCAACAGTTTCACTGCTATCAGGAATTCAAATTCAACAACGTGTGCAATGGACTGCCTTGTTGATTGTAATGTAAAGAATAAATGGTATTTTCCACATTGGAAGAAAATACACATTTTAATAAAATAACAAAAAAAACACTGGTTTATTAATATCGTTTGTTTCTTTGAGGGGCAGAAGTGGTGCTTTGGATCACAGTGTGTGTTCGCCTTATTCCTCAGCAAAGGCAATGATAAATACATGTCAAATACATGTACAAATCCTGCATCCTTGCCAGTTGACAAGTGGTAAATAATGTATTATGGAATGTATTAGAACATTTGGAAAGCAGGAATGCTTTCAAATAGCAACCCTGAATACAGGATAAGCGGTAGACGATGGATGGATGGAAAGTTTTTTATCAATGTGAGATGGCCATTTTATTTCCAATATCTTTGTTATTGCTCATTTTTATATTTTAGCTATTTAAAAAAATCCTGCATTTTTTGTCTGATTTCATTTCAGTTATTTTGGTATTTTGTAGCCACTTCACCTTCAGGAAAATATATATTCCTTCAGGAAAATATATAGATATATATATATATATATATATATATATATATATATATATATTATATATATAATATTATATATATATATATATTATATATATATATATATATATATATATATATATATATATATATATATAATATATATATATATATATATATAATATATATATATATATATTATATATATAATATTATATATATATATATATATATATATATATATATATATATATATATATTATATATATAATATTATATATATATATATATAATATATATATATATATATATTATATATATAATATTATATATATATATATATATGGTCTTGACATCTACATTGTTGTGAGAGCAGATATTCAGAGCTCTGAAAATTAAATGAATCGAAGCAAAGCTAATAAGGAAGTCGCCCTAACTGTCAACTAAAGTGTCCTTATTTGCACAGCTGTTCATCTGTAAGCTTCTGACAACAGAATACTAATCACAAGTCTCTAATATTTCTTTTAACGCGATACTTCAGGAGCTCAAGCTGCCAGATCCTGACACTGAACAGGGCCAGACAATTTAGAATAACACTGCGTAACATGATATTATGCCTCAGAATGAAAATATTTCAATAGTTAAAAAATGCACGATCATCTCAAAATTAAACTCCTACCAATGTAGCAGTAAAGTATTACTAATAATAAATTCATTTTCACATTGGAAGCACACAAACACTTTCCTTTAAAAAACAAAACGATTGGTTTATTAATATTGTTTGTACATAGCAAACACTGTAAGAGCAGCAGAGGACCAGAAGTTGTGGTGTGTGTGTGTGTGTGTGTGTGTGTGTGTGTGTGTGTGTGTGTGTGTGTGTGTGTGAGTGTGTGTCAGTGTCTGGTTGTGTGGATGTTTCGTGTTCAGCAGCAGGGAGGGAGAGCAGGCCCAGTTTCTCCTCTTCGTTGGCTACGCTCCAGTCACATGAACAGCTCTTTAGCGGCAACCAATAGGCTTGAACGTTGCTCCAACTTGACATTTAACTCCTCAGCAAAGGCAAAGAAAAATACATTAGAAAAAAAAAAAAAATCCTTCCTAGTGCCTGCGCTTGCCAAATGACAAGTGATAAATTAATTTGAATATTTGGATGGTATTCATTTCATAAAAAGGTAAACCAGCATCTCCTTCCATTCAGTGAGACGCACGTTTTTCAGCCTCAAAGGGCGAATTCCTCCCTCCTCTACTCAACTGCCCCTTGGGTAAACAGTTTAAAAGTGCCATAGATTTTGCCCCCTGCCCCACCCATCCCCTCCCATTTGTTTAAAAAAAAAAAAAAAAAAAGTATTCCTCAATGCCTTTTGAGAGATCTCTTCACCAGTGATAACAACAAATGTGGCAATAGTTACGTTAACTTTACAATATTGTTTATACAAGAATGAAAGCCAATCCTATTCTTACAGTATGTACAGTCCCACCCCTGCCCCTCCCCCACAGTCCATGGGTACATAAAGACAACCCTATGCTCCAGGTCCAGTTGTCCTCTGAAATGATATTGTATTAGTTCCTCAGTTTAGCTCCATGTGCCTTCAGCGGTAACTTCCTCTTCTCCACGTCCACAGTTCTTTTTTTGTCTTTTGTCAACAGCATGTACAGTAGTGCTCTCATTTGTAAACGTAAAAGCCGCAGAGAAGGGTCCGGTCACTCTTCATCCGTACAAACCTGAAACAGATAAGAGATAAAAAAAAGCTGTAACGGGAACTTTGGACGAGCAGATTACCCATCGCTGAAATGACATAACAGAAAAATGGACTCCAGAGCAGCATCTCACCTTGACAAACGGGTGGTCCAACAGCATGCTAGCTGTCCAGCGGCGTTTGGGTTCACTCTCCAGACAGTGACCAAGGTAGTCCTTCCCCTCTGTGCTCAGCTTCTCTGGGATGGGGGGTTTATGGCCCATGCCCACTTTGTACATGATCTGGAAGTTGTGCTCATACTCGTGCCAGGGCCTCTGCAGGTTGAGATAAAAGGTAAGACAATAATATGTCAAGTATTTCAACCCGTCTTACTGAGAAAAAGGTAGGCGTGGCTTTTAAAGATCCACAACTAATGCAAAACACAAAACACTCCTTACCTTTCCTGTCACCATCTCAATGAGAACGCAGCCCAAACTCCAGATGTCTGCTGCTCGCCCGTGACCTTCGCCCTTTGCTCTGGTGATGACTTCAGGTGCCATGTATGCTGATCAACAAAATAAATTATTAAACATTGGAATGTAAGTATGTCTGTGATATGATATGTGGGTTTGTGAAATATATTTGTGTATACATCCATGTGATCAATGGGAAACATGTAAAAACACACACCATACATACGCCTTAAAGTAAGGACCTTTGTATCCTGTACAAGTTACAGAAAGGGCGACACCCAACCAACTATGCAAGGACACACATCAGCACGTGGGTGGACATGCATTTGGAAAGGGTGGGAATGAAGTATCAAGCCACAGTGACCCCTTGTGGTGGCATCCAGACACAACATACTGGTATAATGTCTTACCTGCTGTTCCCAGTGTGCTGTTCACCTCCCCTGGCATGGTGTGAGTGTTGTTCCTTAACTTGACCGAGCAGCCAAAGTCACCCAGCTTAATCAGGCCCGATGATGTCAAAAAGATGTTGGCTCCTGAAAAAAAAACACAAAAAAACAGAATCAACGGTGGGTAAATTGATGCAGAGTTCACTCAGAGTGTCCTGCATTTATAGAAACTGTGAGAAAGAGCACCACTGACCCTTGATATCGCGGTGGACAATGCCGTGTTCGTGGAGGACGTTGATGGCTGTAGTGATCTGTTTACTGTAGAGCCTGATGACGTGTTCCTGCAGCCCCAGTCTGGACACCTCCTCCAGAGTGCCCTCGTCACAGTACTCCATGAAGATGTACATCTCCTCCTATGGGTGAGCGCATGAACATTCAGACCAGACTGCCTCAGAACGTACCGTGTGATGCCTGGACCGGCAGAAACGTGCGATTCTTACCCGATGGAGCTCGACTCCAAAGTATCGCACCAGGTTTGGGTGTTTAATGCCTTCGAATATTTTCAGCTCATCTGCGGTCTCCTTGATTGTTTTGTGATCGTTTGGCTGGAATCGAATCTGGTTTAAGGAATGAATAAAAATATAAATATAACCGCTTCCTGCACATCTTATTAAAAGTGAATTAATCTTGTTGAAGCACATATATACCTCCTTCATGGCCATTAGTTCACCAGTGTCGACGTTAATGCAGGTGTACACCTTCCCATACTGGCCCTCACCTGTTACACACACACAAATGTTACAGCACCTCCAGGACGCGCTTACATAACACGCATCACAACAAAAAGGTAGCCGTACCGATCTTGTTGCCCCTCTGCCACTTGAAGGTCACCTTCCTGAGCCCAACGTGCATGACGTTGTCGTAGGACTTGGGTGTGTGACACACTTGGCCGATGATGTTGCGCTGCTTCATCACAGCGTAGCGTTTGTCCTCAAACTTGCGGATGGACCGGCGGACGGCCTCCATGGGGCTTTGCCGCGCTGCGGTGTCTGAGATGGGAGACAGGGAATGGGATTTATTGCTTTCAGTTGTAGGTTTTAGTTAATCCAACATGTCTGGACGTTATCAGCCTCACCCTTGGACTGGCTGATAAAGGTGCGGAGCTCCCAGCTTCGACGAGCCGCGATGTTAGGGTCTCCCTTGGGATAAGTGGGCTCTGGAGAAAGAAATCACAAGTTAACCAATCAGAAAGAGTCCATCCATCGGTCTGTCATCTTCCGCTTATCCGAGGGTCGGTTCGAGGCAGTCCAGGCGTCCCTCTCCCCAGCAACACTCGCCAGCTCCTCCTGGGGGATCCCCAGGCGCTCCCAGCCCAGCCGGGTTATATAATCCCTATAATCAGAAAGAGTGATACGCACAATACGGATCGAACTGAATGCACCCACCCTCTCTGTCCTCCGTGGGGCTGGAGTGGCGGCTCAGAGATTTGAAATGCAACTCTGCTGCAACCGACGACAGACGGTCATTCTCATGGAAACTGGATCCCCTGCAAGAACATGGACGAAATCACGTCACGCTGTGGTTCAATCAACTTACCGATTCAGAGTTTCTCTTTGTTTATGTCCAGATTAAAATACACAGAGTGCCAACACTGCACTTTCATTTTGTTCTCAAAATATCCGAGTATGCTCTTGATGAAATTCCATGCACTAAGCAAGTCCTTTATGTTTAATTTACTTTGGAAAAGTGAGTTAAGTGTTAAAGTACAGGCCACGGCTTCCTAAAAGCACCATAATGATATGGGACCCATTGACTTGCAAAGGAAAAGACTTCAACTTGAGATGCTTTTGTTCCCAGACTTGTGCTTAAAATACAAATTACATAAATACTATAAACTATAAACAAATCAAACCAATCAAATACGAGGCAGAAGAGAAGCGAGTTGAGCTGATTGTCAGTATACTTTTTGAAACGGTTCAGCATGCTTCAGTCATTACACAGCTTAAACACACTTGGAAGTTAGATCTCTAGAATGCATGTTCTGATTTGAAAAGCACACACAAATAGGCCAAATATCTATCGGCGGTGAATCACCAGCATCAAAGCAAGATTGATGTTAATAGCACTAAAAAGCAGAATATCTCATAGCCCAGTCTTTCATTGATGTAGTGGGTTTAATTCTCACACCATGCACAACAATCACCATCTCTTCCTTTGATGATTAGTAAGACTTGTGTAAAGCCATTTAACTGTTTATCTGACATTTAGAGGGGCTTATAAAAGCTCGCTCAGCACGTTTAAGAATGAAAATACTGCTTATTAAATCCATTCGGAGGTTTATTTTTGTAGCTTACATCATTTCCATTCATATTATTTAGATATCTCTTCTGGCATGTTGTTGAAGTTGTAGCAAGTCTACAATCATAGCTGTACAGCCACGCTGTAAATGCAGCATCAATGCATTCAAATCCAGTTTTTGTAAAATTATTTTCAATTAAAATCACATCAAGGGAAATGCCTCGTTATTTAATTAAATAAAATTGTTCCTGTAGTCCAAAAAAACTAAAAAAAAAAAAAAAAACTTCTCTAAGACTACAAAAGACTGATGCTTAATTTAAATTGCCTGGAAATGCTCAATTTAGAGAAAGGGGGACAATTAATCTAATATCCGTCCACATATCCAAATTTAAAGTGCTTGTTTAGATGCAATCAGGCGGCTAAAAGCAGGAAAGCAGCTCCCAATAAAACATATCAGTCAGAAATACAAAGCTAATTATGGAATAAAATGAAGTATCATTTTAAAAATTGCTATTATAAGTTCAGTGCTCCATTCTTTCGCTGCTAAAGGGCCGGTGAATTCTTCCTGCAACACCCCGGTTCATACTGGACGGGGAAGAGCCACGAAGCATGCAAGCAGTAGCCTGGCTGTTCACCAGACGTGCTGTTTTCTGTCTGACAGCCTGCTTCTATGTCTCTGTGCTGTGTGTGTTTTTGTTTCTGCTCGTCTCCCTCGCTGTGCGTTTGGACACTGATAAATGTGTGGAATATGTAATTCAAAAACTACAATCACAAACAGCAGTGACATTAGGCTAGATCTAATAAATATAGTGGATGCTTTTTAAAATCAGATCATGAAACCCAGGAGAACAGCAGGGAGAGAGGGGATGCATATATATTATTATAAGAATGAGATCCTTTGTATCATAAATAATATGTAATTTGTATTAAATTACAGCCCAATTGGTTTACATGGGAGCTGAAAAATCATGGCGCTTCCATGCCCAGTGTGAACCCGGCGTACTCTCCAGAAGCCTTATGAAGTATTTTTTAAAAGCACTGATGGCTATCTGAGGCCGTTTAGTGACAGCAGTTTCTACCAGGTGACTTGGGGACAAGACTACCTGACGTCATTGGGGCTGCTGCTGGGTGCTTTGGTGTGGCCGTGTTCCCCCGGGCCCTGAGGGACCGGGCGAGGGCCGTTGGGGAACAGCTGGTTCCGCAGGTCACAGGGGAGACTTCGAGAGCTGTGTGGTGAAAAAACAAACTGAGGAGCTCTGCCTTGGGTGAGTAAGGCGGCTTGAGTGGGATGTGTGTGGAAATGTTTGTGTGTGTGTGTGACTGGGTGGCTGGTTGAGGGACAGACGCACACACTCACTCACTCACTCACTACACAAATAAAAAGAACAAAACAATTCCACTGACATAAACGTACAAAACACAAAGAAGCTTGCATCACACACCAGTTGAACAACTACAGAGCAAAAACATCAAGTAGGCACACAAAGCAAGGGTGATGAAGCATGAGGGGCCATGCAAACAAAACACACAGAAAGAGTATTAAAACGCAGTAAGCACACAGATTCTTGTAAAAACTTGAACCGCAGCCACCTACCTGAAACCTTCAGCGTTCGGGATGAACAGATTGGGGTTGGGTGGGTCACTATGGCAGCGAGGGACCTTTACAGGACGAGGGCTATTCCTGGGAGCTGAAAGGAAAAAAACAGTGCTTTATTTAGTCATGCCTACCACAAAAGGAAACCTTGTTTGTAGTGGGTGAGAAATCTACAATGCACTCAGAAATAACATCAATTCTGCTGTAGGAGGGCAAAGTACTCATGATTTTAACAACAGCAGCGTTCAGCTTTCTATCACATGAAAGCCACTGTGTTGTGAAAGACTAGAGCCCGACCCATAAAGGATTTTGAAGGCCGATACGGATACAAATGTTTTTTTTTTTCAGAAACGCATAATAAAACATTAACAGATTAGTTATTTGTAGTTATTTATGAGTCTTCACTAAAATAACATGATAATGCAGATTAAGATTTTTTTATTGTCACAACGGAACATAGGAACATCAAAATATATTATAGTTCTGATTAATAAAATGTATAAAAATACAAACTTAAGATATAAAACTTAAAGTCCTTTGAAAAAAAAACACAATAACAACAACCAAACACAAAGTTACCAGGATTAAAAGACTTGGTAAGCTTCATAAATATAACTTCGAACAAGACTGGAGACAAATTCTGTTAAGTTCTATAAAGGTGTTTCGTCCACTTTGATTTCAGACCGTTGTTCTAGTGCCGGTTTTTTGCCTCCGTATCTCAAGGTCTTTTGCATGAAGAACTAACTTTTGCACCATTACTTTTCCATAAACACTACTTTTGATTTGCAATAAATCACAGTAACAAGGCTGTGAAATTCTGCAGCCTGCCTGGTTTTGACCATTTATAATATTATTATAATATATTTCCGTTGTTATTTAATCCAGAATTGTTTGCTAAGAAAACATCCTCTTTTTCAGTAACACCCTACTTCACAGTCATAATAGTGCGTGTTCACACCTGCCCAGAGCAACACTGGTTTTCCTCTGGATGGCCACTGAGCAGCAGCATGGAGTTTCTCCAAGAAGTCGGCGTAAACAGTGAGGTTACTCAGACACATGCTTCTTTGCTATGTTACGGATTGCTATTTCGCTGCCGTTGTGTCTGCTCTGTGTAACGGCCCATCCCCCATATTATAAACTTGTAACAGAATGTAAACAGTGAAATAGATTCTCCAGATATGGGAGTCAGCGTCTCATCACTGAGGAGCATCTTACCGATGTACAGGCCGGTAACTGGGCTGTGAGGTTTTCCAATCACATGTCCAATACATTCATTCATCAAAGCTTGTAAATTCTGCAGAAAGAGACATCATTTCACAGTCAGTGGATAACAAATACATCATATTCAAAGCATTATTGTTGGGCTTTTTTCATTTTTAGAAAACAACAAAGAGAAAAAAACATGCAATTTTACCAGGAAGTCATCCTCTGGTAATGCTGATATGAAGGCAGGTTCGATAGCTTGAAGAAAATCAAAACCCTGAGTCGCCCACCTGTAGGTTAAAGAGGGCATTATATTAGCCAGTGTGCTGATACATACTCCCACGATCAGTATTTCATCATTCAAGTCATCATCAAAACTTTAAAGTGGATTTACAAATATGGATTATTAAGATTTAAAAAGCAGATTCATTATGGAAGAGGTTTCATCCTTAAGGATTTGTTCTAAGTAGCTCATTGTTAACAAAGATGAGAACTGACTGTTAAGTGTGCCTATTTCTGTTTGCATATTTGTCTGAATATTTTAAAAATTGGTCTCTGTTATGTCTCCAAAATGTCACCATTTCAGAGGAATTCCACAAAATAACCCAAAGGCTTCCGTCAGTAAAATGTCACCATGGTAGCTTGTTATGGCTCAAAGTAAAAGCCCTTGACAAAGAGGGCTAAAAGAAATGTAATTCCAGACATAACTCTTACACACAAGATAAATATATGGTTTTACATGTATAGTAGTCCAGCTGGGCAAAAGAAAACATGCCCAACTATTCTGAACTTGTACTGTAAGAAACCAAAACAGCATTTCTAAGTCTGTGGTTTGTTTAAGCTGATAGTAAGCTTTTATAGTAGGACGGCTTATTGATTAGTGATGTTGATGCCCAACCAGAGGGCAAGAAGCATCCCTGAGTAACACACTCAAACCCTTAAATGCTGCCTCGGGAACCCCACACACTAGCTGGCAAACCCTGCGCACAACCAGGGGGCAAAAAGAACATACAGAATGTCTTCACGATGTACATGAGTGCTGAACTGATAGAAGGTCGTACCTGGGCTTGGTGCCTCTGCCACTCTCACATTTGGTCAGGACATAGGTCATCCATTTGCGGGCAAAAGTTATGTAGCGTTCCCCGATCCTCTGCCTGAACTCCCCTGACATCAGGCGCACCACCTCCTTGTGGTACTGAAAATATCAAAAAAACAAACCATATTTATACAAATATATACACGTCCCCCATCTGATGATGTCACAGTTAATTTGATCCTTATAAAGCTTTATAGTGTCACCAATAGCATTAAATGTGTAGCATCTCAAGAATGTGCTTCTTTGAAGATATCCACTGTGTTCAAGTTACCTCAAAGGCAAAATTGTAGCCCTGTATCATCGCCTCCCTGTAGTACTGATGCAGAGTGGCTGACTCGGACTCCTCCACCTCTGCCTCGAACTCCGTGGTGAACATGTACTCCACTCGGTCGATGGCAATGTTGATCTTAATGCATAGTTGTAGAGCTTCATCCTGTGGTGGGAGAAGAACGTTTTACCATGTTTTATTATTACCTTCAAGTAATCAAGAGTTCAAGTTCAAGAGTCTGCAGAAAAAAGTCTAAGTGATAGAAAGAAAACATTGACAACATAAGACTGATGATTGTGAGACGTGACATGTGGTGTTGTGGCTCTGAGTGTAACAGATATGATGGCTTACTGACTTCCCTTTTGAGAATTACTTCTAAGATCTGACATCAGAGTGGCCTGGTATGTTTTTTGGGTTATCTTATTAAAAGCGGAAATCCAGGCTTAAGTAGGACACCGACATGCACCTCTCAACACAAAATAAAAGAAGCTTTTTAAACAGGTTAGAAACATAGCGTGTGGTTATGAAAGTACCTTGAGCTCCTCCAGAGCACTGGCGATGAGTGGCTGACTAGAAGTCTGCTCCCTGCTAAGAGTGAGCACATCCTCCATGGATTGCTGAAAGGCCTTTCGCTGGGCAACCAGATGAGCTGACTGCACGACTATCAAGAGCATGTTCTCCACCTGAAACCAGTGGGACAGCTTGTAAACACTGGAGACACACATACACAGAGGTGGAATTAGGAAATGTCACATACCTTCATAGCTCTTAAGGTGTCAACCGTTTCCATCTGGGGGACCAGTTTGAGCAGCTCTCCGTCCCACTGAGCCCAGTCAGAATCAGCGGTGGAGTCCCCGGTTCCGTGTTTACTCATGAGCAGGTAGGCATCGTCCTCTGCAATTTCATCCGGCTCTTTGGAGCAGTCTTTGCCAACGGCAGCATTGAGAAGCTGCAGGATGAGGGGCCGCTGGTCCATCAAGCCACAGGGGACAAAAACCTGCAACTCCTCCAAGCCTGGAATCTGAACCTGGGTAGAGAAGAAGGAGTTAGAATGGGTACATAAACGACCTCAGAACAGAAAGGAAGGGAACAGAAACGCGTCAACTTAACAGAAAAGCAAATGCACCTTGACATAGTTTCCCTTCTTCAGCGCCTCCAGGAGACAAGTCACCCCATTAGTGAAAGTGAAAACAGCAGCAACCTCCAAGTCCTGCATAGAGGGAATCAAACAAAATGTGTGTCAGAACACACAGTCCTAGAAAACAGGGTCACAGATAAACTGCAGAGTCAGTTCTGTTGTGGCTTTCTATTTCAAGGGAGGGAAAATTCTTCACTGTCGTCTCTCACCTTGCGAAGCATTTTGGCGAAGCCCAGAGCCTTGGACGCTCGCTCCCTGGCCTCGTGGAACAGCTCTTTAAGTGACCGACTAGTCTCGATAACTGACCGCCTTAAATAATTAAAAAGGTTCAAGGATTTAAAACACCTAAAATATGAATACGCTGACTGACACGACAATCAAATAATTATGTCATCCCCGTCACCTGATCTCATCTGAGGCGGTGCTGTCATCCGCACATTCCCAGAATTCATTACCACTCTTTTGCAGGCCAACATCAAGGAACTCCCCAGTGGATTTAAGCAGCATCCCAGCAATATCACTGCAAAGAGCAGAATACTCATCAGTTTCACATGAATCATCATTAACTTTCCTAAAAAATTATAGGGATACATTTTTTTAATAGACAGGCGTCCATATGAAGTTTCGATTTGGTGTGCAGGGACATGACTGACCAGAAAAGCTTCCCAGACTGGGCCTCCCCTCCTCGGATGTAAGGAGTGATGACCTTAGCGAAATTCCACTCCTCCTCTAACAGGTTCTTTAAGCTGTGAGAGGCCTGAGGCAGCTGCTGCAACATCTGGATCCAACTGTGCATGTAGTCAAAGTAGACCTACAGAAAAGGCGACAAATATTGTAAAGAAACACACCTTAAATCAATGATTTTATACTTGGAAGACACGAAGTAGAGAAGGGAGAAAGGTTGGGAGTCTTACCACGAGCATCTTGTGAAGGTCCTCCTCAAACTCATCAATATTGGCATTGGTCTGCAAGCCCTGAGCATCAGTGACCACGCCACGCAGCATGAACTGATAATACTGCTTCATCAGAAGCCCACCTTTAAGAACCTCCTTACACTCACGCACCAACTGTAGAGTACAAACAACACATTGAGATTAGCACTTATATGTGAAATACCAGTGATGTATTACTGGCTAGTAAAATGGAAATACACAGTTTCCTACAAGAATTGGGAGAGTGGCAACCAATCATCCCATCAAATGGAAAGAATAATGTCCACCTGACAGTTTTGTGGCCTTATGGCCTATTTGTCTTATTTGAGAAAAGCATGCAATGGGACTAAGATATACATCAGTTATACTGGTGTAGCATGAATAGAAGAGTCACTTAAAAACTCTAAATTCTAACGCTAAAGTGAGTGTTTCAGCAGCTGCTTGCCTGTTTGATACTGAGCAGTGAGGGCTCTCCGGCAGGCCTCTGTTCAAGTCGCAGTTTAAGGCATTCATGAATGACATTGAGAAGGACTCTGCACAGCACAAGGAATGCTGGCCGGAAAGATGGGAGGTCCATGTCCAGCAGATCCTCCCAGGAAACCTGGTCTGCTCCGAGCTCTGGATGAGCCGCACCGCTGCAGGACCCGTGGCGGGACAGCTCTGGCAGGTAATCACTGTACAGCATGGGGTCTGGGAAGTCTGAAAACTGCAGGTGGACGATAACATGAGTCGACAGCTCGCTTCACAATTAAGTCAAAGTAGTATTTTTTATCTTATTTTGCTATTTAATAAATGATATCATGGCGTGAGCCGTCATTGCTGCCTAGTCTTTGGGACATTGTTTAAATACCAAAAACCAAGAAAGATACCCAGATGAGGTATCCATAGAAACACATTTTTTAACAATACTCTCCTCTTCTCCTCCTTTTTTCTTTTACTAGCTTGTGTTTACGCATCCGCTGTTGTTTCTCTGCTTCTTGAAAGCTCCAAATGCAAATGTATCCTCAAGTGCCTCATTAAGTTACTAACATTTACCCTACAAATATTAAAATGAGCTGCTTGACTGATTTTTCTCTCCACTTTACAGCAATCCCAGACAGCAGACTAACACATTTAAAACCATGCACTGTGTGATAAATAAACTTTGAATTCCCGTTTGATGATTCAATGAATACTACTATTACCTAGGCAATAGTATGCCTGTTTCTATTTAGACCGTTACACGCTTCAGGCTGTATCACTGTTTTAATAAACCTGAAAGCTTGCTTTAAAAGAGTGCAGTGGATGATATTGGATGCTGATTTATTTTCTACAGATAAATGATACAACACTGGCGGCTGCCAGATTCCTATTTTGTGAAATCATTGGGCTTTAGGTGCCTTTATTGATGTTGATGATCTCAATATTGATAAAAAAATAATCGTGATTATCATTTTTGCCATAGTCATGCATCACCGATTTGAGTGTGAGAGAACAAATGAACAAGCAAAGAGTGACTTGCTGGATTCATTAATTGATCTGTGATGGACATGACAGCTGCACTACTGCTTTGGTTAATTTTCTTTTTTTAACAGCAACTTTAGCCTTTTCAATCATGATTATTGAGGATAAAAAAAATTACAGTAATCATTTAGTGTGCAGTTTAAGAAACCAAAGCCTTACTTCAAGTGCAGGAGTGTGGCGGAGCAGCGCTGCTCTGGACCTCTGAAGAGAGCGGTCCATCAGTTTGTGCAGTCGGAGGATCAGTTTACGCAGTCCCATCTGTTTCAGAGCTTTATCCACAAACGGTCTGTAGATGGCTGTAGGGCAGAACACTCCTCCTGCAATCGAGTCCACACTCCCCGCAGCAGCAGTTGGGAGAAACTCCTCTTCTGACAACAACCGGGCAAATTTAGGAGTCAGGGAGGGAGACAGCTCTCCCTCTGCTACGGGTCCCAATAGACCCTCCACCTCAGCATCCCTGTCCTCTCCATCGCTTTCAGCTGTAAAAGTGGCCGTCGAGTCATCCTCCTCGTCTTCCTCATTCTCCTCTTCCTCATTGCCACGCGAGCAGCGAGGTGAGGGGATCTCAAAGACAGGCCACCCGATACGGGATAGATCGTGGAGGCCCAGAACAGTAGCCATAACGCGCAGCTTCTGGTTGAGGTCCTGGGTGATATTGAGCCACAGACAGAGCGCCTGCACCCTGCCCTGGAAGTCCCGTGCTGCATACTTTTCATAGTCCTTCTGCAGGGCCTGCAAAGACGGGTACAACGCTTCCACAGACTCCAGCAACTCAATAACACGCTTGACCTGCTCAAACGCGAGCCGCTGGCGCTGAAGGTGCTCCCTGCAGTCAGCGCCAGAGCCCAGAGGCTCTGCTGCATTCATCTCTGGTGAGGGGTAGGCACTAAAGCCCCAGGGATCTACTCCACAGTGGTTGCTCTCTGCTACAGCAGGCTCCTCTCCAGAGATTAGATCTGAGACGGACTGATAGTCCACCAGAATTGTTTGAGACCCAGAACACTGGGCACCTCTCAGGCTGACGTAGTTGACCTTAAAGTGCAACACCTCATTGATGATGTCAGGGATGGCCTGGCGGGCCGTGAAAAGAAAGAGGTCTTGATCGCCAGTGGAGCGCCGTGCATGCCAAGCCTGCAGCTCCAACCAAATGACCTCGTTGTTGTGACCCATGAAGGCCATGTTCTCCAGGCCTCTCTGCTCCTTCTCCTTCCTCTTGGAGGACATAGATGTGAGCTTGAGCAGCAGCCGCAGAGTTTCAAAGAACTTGAGGCGGTCCGCGGGACAGTCTGTCCTTGAGGTCTGGCGATGAGTCCTCGCTATATGAGGCATAGACACGGGGAGTTTGCAACTGCTGCAGCCCAAGCTCAAGTAATGCTTCCTGGGGTCCATGCTGAGGGCACCAAAAGGGCTCGACTTTGAGAGTGGATCCAGCATGAAGGAGCCTTCAAAAGTCTTCTTGTGGTCTCTCTCCGTGGAACGCAATGTGGCCCTCTGCTTCTTGCCGTGCTTGTAGCTGTGCTCCTCAGGGGTGTCGGCTGGCCTGGGACTCTCTCTCGGAAGAGGTGGCATAAGGTCCACTGAAATAAACACAGAAAATAAAGATTCCCATTGAGTACAAACCAACAACTTCCACATATAGTTCAGTTGAATAGATTGATTAACTTACTCTTGCTGGGAGACCGACCAGTACTCCTCCCCTGGCTGTTTCGCTGATGTTTCCCAGACATGCGTTTCATCTGGCGGGAGGTATACGGAGGCGTTGTGCCATACAGAGCTTCCTCTTCCTCGCTGGGAGAGTCCCAGGGTTCGTCCACCTCAGAGTTCGGTTGGGTTGCATCGTCCACTGGCTTGGCCTGCCTTTAAACACAGAGACACAAAAAAAATATCAACATGGGATTGCTTTGCATCAATAAGCACCGTTACCTGGTGATGTTAACAGCAATTAATGGTTATGAAATGATTTCAATCATATCCCAACGAAACCCAGGAAATGTGTGTGGAAGGTCACACATTTCTGGGTTGTTTGTACCCATAACACAGCGTGCAGCAAGCCTCCTCTAACGCCACAGCAAACAGGTTACTAAACTGCAACTAGACTGAATGTCTGCTGCTACCTGCAGCAGACTGACGAGTTGTCTGTCCTCTGGAGCCTGACTGGCTGCCTCCCAAACGTACAGCAGCAATGCTCTGTGCATGACCACGGGCGTCCAGATGCAGGATAATAAGCTGTCGGATCTCTGCTGGCACCCTCTCTTAGTCTAGGTAAACATAATGGCTCAACCACAGAGGGAGAAATAGTAACCCTCATTAACACTGTCTGCTAAGCCACCAACCATGTTGCACAAGTCACGATTTCGCGGAGACTCACTCCCCCAAAGTGTGTAGAAGCTGTTAGACGAATAGGTGCTAATACGAAGCGCATGCCACTTTCATGTGTTTAAAGCGAAACTAATGAAGATATGAACATAGTGGTTGCTTAACAACATTATGACTGCAAATTCCCGATAATGAAAGACTACAGCAGAAAATGATGCATCTAGTTCTGCAGAAAGGAAACACTATAATGACTGTAAACACTTCCTTCTGGTAAAAAAAAAAAAAAGAGAAAAGAGGGAGTGCACGCAGCGCCTTTCCAGATTACAATGTCAGAGCTTTGTTCCCTAATGCCTTTCTGAGGGGTTTTTAACAGGATTAGAGAGAAAGGTTGGAAGGTCTGACCCCTGCCTACAAAAACAAAAAAAAAAAGAAGAAGAGGAGGGGCATGAAAACAGGCCTTCTATTTGCTGGTCGCCATGTGTCCCTCCATCGATCATCTGACTGAAAGGCATTCCCCAACACGCGCCTGTGCAGACGGAGTTGAAAGGGGGCACGCTCTCGCTGGGGGAGTGGGTGTGAGTGTTAGGGGAATTCGGCTAATCTGGAAATCACTTGCTTAAGCTTTTCAGGGGGGCCACATAGAAAGAGAGTCCTGACTTCTATAACCCATCTGCCTCGCTGCAGAATCCGTCCCTATGCACACGCACACAGAGAGTCCCCTGGGAGCAGCTGTGGAACTACAGGCGAGGCACGCAGACACCTGCTGCAAGTCCGCCGCCTTCAAATGCACCAAGAGTCCAGATGCAATAAAGACATCACGGATGAAACATACTGCAATAACACAACCATCTTAACCGGGGACAGTCTTGAAATTACAGAATAACTCTTGAGTGAAAAGGAACACTGGTGCCTTTATGAGTGAATTGTATGGGGAACTGTGATGGGGCTTGTTCTGCAGTAGCAGGACACGACAGTGATCTTTTCAGTATGCAGGCACAAGAAGGCACAGTAAGCAATCGTGTGTTGCAATCAGGCATTCAACAACAACAACAGACAAATTGCTGTGCATTTGCGACGCAAAAGAATTTGAGACAGGTATCAGGGCGCTGCATAAAGAACGCACAGCTATGCAGTCGTCATCCTACTGTGTCAATCAAAAGTATGATCAGATTGTGCACACATTTGTAAACATTGCAAAGCATGCACGGGTGGCGTCAGAGGACAGAAATAGTACATGCATGTGAGAGGGAACGGGACCAAGTTTTAAAAAAAGCACTTCTTTACACAGAACAGCATGACTAAATCACTCAGGAATGAAAGCGGAACCAATGACGCCATCACTGCCAGTTGTTTGTTGGTTGCCATGAGATTAGGGATGCACGATAATTATCGGACCGATAATTATCGGCCCGATAATAGGAATTATGACGTCATCCCGATAAATCCGATACAATTATTAATACCTCCGATAATCCGACGATAGGATGTGTGTGTTTAAACAGTGCTACGGGTGGATTGGGATGAGGGACGTTAGTTTTTTTCTAGGCGCCTCCGTTTAGCATGTGATGTGGTTACTGTGGTATCACAGGTTTCGGAGGAGGGAGTTAATCCACAAATCGAGCGCTCCTTCTCACGCCAGGTTCACACTGCACGCGGAAGCGCCGCGGCGCAGCGCGCCGCCGACAATCGCGAGCGATCCGCGCACCCGTTCAGACCAGACGCGTATTTCTCCGCGGCGGTCGACAAGCGCTTCTGCTCAGCTGTTGTTCATTCAGAGCTATTTTTTCCATTAAACCCATAAAATTAATACGCCATGTTTCTGTAACTAAGAAGTTTGTACACTTCTTGTCCGTAGAGCGCGAGAGAGAGAGAGAGAGCGCGAGAGAGAGAGAGAGAGAGGGACACACACACAGACAGAGAGTGTGTATGGTATAGACAGTAGTAGTGCAGATATACCGTTGAAATACACATATTTGTTTATCTATTATCTATATTTTATATATATATATATATATATTATATATTATATATATATATATATATATATATATTATATATATTGTCATTTTATTGAAGAGTCAAAACTGTTCTTGGCTTTCTTTTGTTCATAGTATTAATTATCATGTCACTGTGATACATCTGGTATGGTGTTTGGTAAAAGGCAAAGCTATGCTAAATCTACCTAAGCTTAGTCATTAGTGTTTTTTACCTGAATTTGATCTGAATATACATTCAAAAACGAATAACAATATTATCGGTTATCGGTATCGGTATCGGTCCCGAGGAGCAGAAAGTTATCGATATCGGTATCGGCTTCAAAAAATCAATATCGTGCATCCCTACATGAGATACATCGAGCACAGATTGTGCCGCTGCAGTAAAATTCCTCTTTTGAATTCCTTGGTTTTTCCCTATAACCCACTCGCAGGCTGCACAGAGAAAAGGCCTGCATGCTCGGCTGCAGTTAACCATAGCAGCAGCACTATGGTCTTCAAGCTGTCCCTGCCTGGCTGCCACCAGTGAATTATCACTGCAGATGGTGTCTGGCTGGACTCAATGGCTCATCTGATGGCTCATTGGGGGTCCAATAAAGGCCGGTGGAATGCTGCAGCCCCTGGGCAGAAACACTGAGTGAATAATAAACAGCACAAAATTGAGTCTTTTCTGTATGGCGACTGAAGCAGCGATACGAAGGGCTGCCAGAGTCAGGGGGGCCTGACCTTTGACACCGACCATCCACACTATTGTACCAGGAAGGGGCACGCTATTGTATAGTTGTGACACGTGGCCCGTGAGGCCCACAGCTGAATAGCAAACAGCTGGTTAGTGAGCACACTTGCTCACAATGGCCAAACTGATGGGGATTTTCACAGAGAGGAAAAGGAGGAGAAGGAGGCCATGGTTTTGTAAGAGCACGCTCTATACCAATTAGGTCACGCTGGCACGACTGATGCTCTTCAAGCTAAATCCAGACTTTGATTACCCCCCACCACCTGTAAAAAGGATGCGTCTGCTTGCTACTAATTTCAGCCCAGGGTTAACTAGTGAGGCAATACGACTATAAACCCCTACAGCAGAGTATGCAGCCTTCAGCTCTGTTTATCCCTCAAGAACTGGCTGATCTGATACAGAATTTGAACCAGAGGCTCACAGAATTTAGACAATGAACACAACGTACTTGACCCCACCCTTTTCTGGAACAGTGTGTGACATTGCCTGGAAGGGACTTCCAAACCTATCCTGCGTGCAACTGTGCAAAGCATACAGTGCTTGCAAAAAGGCACGACACTATATGCAAACAGACACTTTAATTCATAAGAAGCGGAAAGGCAGCGCATTTCTAAAAAACGCCGCTGTGCTTACTGTCTGGCCTTATAAATCACTTGACACAAGGGAGCGTCCTCCGTCTTAGAGAAGGCATTGACCTTGCAGTACCAGTAGAAGCTCATGCCACAAATCACAACATGTCACATGATGTAATGCATCTAAATGTAGACACTGATTGCAGAGCGTGGGCGGTGGCATGAGGTAAACGGTGTAATGACATGTTTTTCACCTAATACCACTTGCATCATAAACGCTGTGCAGGCAGCATTCTGCTCCACCTACCAAATGCAATCTGAAACCATAGAGAGTCATGAGCAACACCTTTGGCAGTTTCAGCCCCCGCATTTTAGATTCTTGCGTTCGTGCACGTCACAAATGCCTAATCAAATTGATGAGCGTGACGTTAAGCATTACTTAATCTTTCCTTTCCTTCTCTAGGATGACGACGACGTTACCACCTTGAAGCGCATAAGTGACATCAACTGCCATCATTTTATTAGCTACAAAGATCCTTTTGTTCGGAAGGAAATGACACACGAGTGTGACAGAATGTGAGAACGCTAATTTCTGTAGAAGCAGGTGTGGGAATGGGCAGAGACAGGATGCAGTTGGGAAATGCGAGAGGATGGTCCATCTGTATTCCACAGCCTGTGCTCCCGGCAAATGCAGGCATTAATGAGCTTTTGCCCATGAGCGTCTCCGGGGCTCCAGGCAGCTATCCACTGTGCTCTGTTCACCACATCCTGAAATCTCTGGAATGCCTGTGAGCCACAATGTCTTCAGACTGACTTTGAGAACAAGACATTAGTGATAAAGGCCCTCTGTACTTCGCTAGTTGATAGCACTCAACTTGCCGAGCAAGCACATAACTCATCTTTCTCACAATATTTGTCCGTTGGAACCGACCTCACACATTCAGTGTTTAAGTATATATTTACGAAGGTGGATAGAGGGATCGGTCTCTAACAAAGGCTAAAAGACAGAACGCGTTTTCATCTCGTGAGAGCTGCCATTTCAGCGACTCTTCCACGAGCTGCCGTGTAACCTCCATTGTTTGCAATGGTCCACATTTTGTATGTTTTTACATCCATTACAACAAAAAAATGGTAACTCACACAAATTCCGATTGGCATAATAACTCCAGAGCATACTTTACCTTTCACCCCAAAACTTTGTGCACGCGCAAAACATGGGTAAAAACATGAGAATGAGTCTTTCTTCCAACTTGTGACATAGTTCCTGCAGTGGCATGAGTCAGTATTTTTTTTTTCACCCTTCTTCTTCTTTATGCAACAATGCCGGGACAGCAATTACTTTCATAAGGACCAGTATTGTGCAATCAAGAAGAGCTTTGTGTGGGTCCACTTCGGACAAGAGTGGCCACAAGAGTGCAAGGGAATAACAACTGCCTAGTACTACATCATTACTGAAATAGTGAAGACTGTTTGCTGAAAACCGGGATTACAGCAACGGTCAGCGGGGCTGATCCAACATGATAAATGCCCACAAAAGCCACTGCAGACAAGAAGACTGCATGTTTGAAGAGAGGCAAAAGACACAAGAGCAGATCCCTTTAAGGCGCCTGCGGCATTTCGATCAGGGGGGATACGCGCATATGACCCGTTTGGTCTGCACGTATGCATTCCCCTTAAATGCATCGCATACATTTGCACCAAAACACCCACACCTTTACAATTAAAATACACATTTTTAAAAGAAATCAAATGCACCGAGCGTACACTGCACATAACCAACGAGCCCATATCATGATTCAGCAGTGTTGCTCGACGATTAACAATAACAGTGGAGCAACATGCTAGCCGAAAGCCAGCGAAGTTTAGTGCTTCGGCGTTAATAGTGAAATGCATGCTCCGGCACACTCAAACAATCGACGACACACTCTCAAGACCACCTCACCAACCCCACACATTTGCAAAAACAACCATGTTTCCAGCTTCAGCTTCGGTCACTTTCTGTTAGTGAACTTGCGAGCGAACAAAAGTGACAAGCGACAGCTAATAGTAGACGTTAGCTAGCTTCCTCCCCTGACATGTTGCACTCTTTACAGCGGTTGGTAATTGTTCGTACCTTATCATTTGACGAGCATTTTTTGCCTTTCTCTCGGCGAGCGAAACAAAAAAAAAATCACACAGGACGATAACGACCGCAGCGGAGTGCGCCTTAAAAAAAATGTTGCTGCGGGAAAAAAAAAAGTTTGCAACTCCTGTGTGTTGCAGTCGCTGCACGCGTACCACTATTTGGCAGGAAGGTGATTTCACAGCGATGCGCAAGCGCCCCTCGCGGTGTCGCGCTCGGCTCACTATTTGGCAAGCGTGAAGTCCTGATGGTGTAATGTCTGTTCAACAAAAATTCGCATACCTGCTGAGCTTGTTACGATCCGGAGGCTCCATGGCGAAGCAGTGGCTCCTTGTTCCTACCCGTGCATGGACTAAACCATGTCTGAGCGATGTCGGACCGGCTTTGCACCGTTGAATAGTTGCAAGAGAGGCGGATTTGTGTCTCTTTGGACCACTTTCTATCCGCCGGCACAGTTGACTCTCGCTTGTGCGTATGCCGTCGCCATCTTTCCAACGTTCATTGAGGAGGAGTGCCACAGTCTTGCATTACTACGGCAACCCGGATAGGTCATTTGCGGTCATTAACTACCACAGGAGCCAGGCGCTTGTTTTTAACCTCAAAGAGGACAGTCAGTTATCATATGATCACCTCTTGACTTGTGTGATGAATTATCATAATGTTAATCACAAAAAAAAAAAAACTATATACTGCAAATGAGTGTTTTGGATAATTTCTGTTAATTATTCAACCTAGTTTATAGTTGTCAGTGAGGGAAAATGAGGACTTCAACTTCAACACTGCTGTTTTCAATTCAACTACAGTACTGAGAACCCAAAGCAACATGATGTCAGGGGCCCCATTGTCATGTCCATGTCTAATGTATGATGAGCACACTGCCAGCTTTATCTGCTAGTAGCTGCTGAGCCCCTATGACCCTCCTCTTTTGCAACCTTCTGTCAATTGTATGTAGTATATACATGCTGTAACATTACAGCAGACCATGCATTTCTGGTTCTGGGGCCCCCTGGTGGACTGTGTGACTGTTGCACACTTAATTGTTGAAAGTGCTGTGGCTACGAAAGTGTTTGCATTTATAAATATGTAACAAGATATTTTACATATTTGTAAATATGATATGATGACACCAGAGGTGGGTGTGACAACGTTTCACTTTTACTCCCTGCATTTTAAAAAAATCTGTTCTTTCTTCTTCTTTCATCAAAAAAAGGCTTCTTAATTTGGCTTTAATGCATTTGAGGGGAATTATTGATTATTTTTTTCGTATTAATATGACATGAGATTCACTTAGCCTTGGAAAAAACAAAAGCCAGTAGGAATGTCCTTCAGGGATACTTTTATTTTGTACTTTTAGTACATGTTTGTTCAACGTGACACTTTCAGTCACAGGCTTTTTTAACACAAATATTTGTACTTCTACTTAAGACTAGAATTACTGATCTGTTGTTTGTACTGACACAAATGCTCAGAGCACAAATTGCTTTAAAAAAGCGACTAGAACACATGTTTTCTCTGGAAACAGTTTTGATGAGTAATACAGGAATCCTAAAGAGGTACTCATGCTGGAGTATGAGTTTGATTGGTTGGAAAGGGGGTCAAAAGTTTAGGTCAATAGCTTTAAAATCCTTTAAAAACACAAAACAACGTTGTCTCACATCCTGCAACAACAGGAGTTTATGTAACCCTGATTTTGATAATGCCTTTGATAGTAATTTGACTTATACACAGAGACCCAAGATTACACTGATACAAATATTTGTTTTAATTCAGTTGTCAAAATGAGACAGGGAATATTTCAATTAGAGTTAATATGAACTAGAATTTAATTATATGAGTTATAATAATATATAATATAATTAACGTTTATCTTTAGTGGTTGCTGCAGCTTTCATGTGCTTCACGTGAAGACTTGCTTTGTGAGCGCTAAAACAACCCTGTGTATAAACGACTATAAAAAAAACAATTATTTTGGGGGTAATTTCTATATTAAGTTGCTATTGTGCATTTCTAAATAATGTCTGCACTCCCTAAATGTTACATAGAGTTCAAAGTGGCCAAAATTCTTGCTGCATGATGGAGTCCCTAACCCTTACCCTAACTCTGCGCCCTTTTCCTCTGCCCCTTGATCCCTACAGACACGCTTTGCCTAGATATTGAACCCTGGCCTCTGGGATCAGGGAGCAGAGCTTAACCAGCCACACCACCAGGGTTTGGGTTAGGGTATAAGCAAAAATATATAAGCAAAAAGGTCAAAATTGGTGTGAGGGTTGGGGTTAGGGTTGAGGTTAGGTTTGGGTTAGGTCTGGGTTGGGGTTAGGGTTGGGGTTAGGTTTGGGTTAGGGTTAGGTCTGGGTTGGGGTTAGGGTTGGGGTTTGGGTTAGGTCTGGGTTGGGGTTAGGGTTGGGGTTTGGGTTAGGTTGGGGTTAGGTTTGGGTTAGGGTTGAAGTTCAGGTCGGGGCTGGGGTTCGAGTTGGAGTAAGGTTCAGGCTTGGGGTTAAGGTTAATTCCTTTTTTTTAGGTTTTAGGGTTAGGGTATATATATATATATATATATAATATATATATATGATATACTTTAAAATCAACCTTTATTATTTAAAGCCAATAAATGATGATGTCCGACACACTGATTTATTTGGGGGGGTAAAAGTGTTGCTGTATACCCCTCTGGGACTGGGTAGTTTCGCCTCTGCTCGCTGTACTCAACATGCTAATATTCTGGGTATCGATGGCGTGTCATCTCCACTCTCTCTTATCACTACATCCTTGATTACGAAACAACAGGCGAGGAGACAACATAACATCACATAGTTCTGACGTTTTCACTTGCTTTGAATTGATATGTAAAGTCTTCAAAAAAAAAAAAAAAAATACTCCAGACTACCAGACAGTCGGTGTTCTGTGGAGGAGAGAAGAGGAAACTCTCACGTCACACGGCCTTTGTCGCCGCCACATCATTTGCTGCCTTCAGGGGTCATCTGCAGCTCGGAAACAAGAGAACTACTACGTCCGGGAGCGTTTAACTGAGCGTTTTACGGGGCTGCGGGTGATTTTATAACAGTAAAGCGAAGGGTTTGAAGCCCATTTGTCACACCTAGACAACCAGAACCTCGCAAGTGGACCAACTCTCACACGGATGATCTCTGCGTCCGGAGTCCAATTAGGCTACAGCTGTTGTCAGTAATACAGTAGTGACGTTTTCGACTGTACGTGAACGCCTCAACTGCCACAGCAGGTTTCGCGGAGGGGGAGGAAGAGAATCCTTACATGAGCTTTGTCTGTAACAACATTCCTCTCTTTTTGGGGCTGTATCTTTGGTAAAAGGGTGAGGCGGTTAAATAAATAACGTAAGTTGTATTTATTTAAACCCGTAACGCGATAACACGAGGTGATACCTCCTGAAAATGCTTCAGTCTCTAGCCAGCAATTCGTGTGTGCGCTTGATGCAGAGTCACAAATCGACGTGGTATTTCGTGTCGCTGGTCTTGGGGTACGTCCTCTATCTGGTCTTCGGCGCGGTCGTCTTCTCCTCGGTTGAGCTGCCGTACGAAGACCTCCTACGCCAGGAGCTGAGGGCCGTCAAAAAACAGTTCCTCCAGGAGAACGAGTGCCTATCCGAGGAGCGCCTGGAGCGCTTTCTAAAAAAAGCCCTGGACGCCAGTAATTATGGGGTTTCCATTCTCAACAACGCCTCGGCGAACTGGAACTGGGACTTCACGTCGGCGATGTTTTTCGCGAGCACGGTGCTGTCCACCACAGGTACGTTTGTTGGGTTCCCGCCGGCGGGGTCGCTATGGTGATGCAGCCCACCAGGTGCGCATCATCGGAGACGTTTTCCTTATGTTTTGTTTTACCTTGAATGGCACCTGAGCCACTACTAACCCACCCCAAACAAACAAACTACAACTATGGCATCCTGGTAGTGGAAACTAATGATGTGGGATATAATTATAACTTATCAGGCCATGACGCTCTTTGTATTTATAACTTGTTATTTATGTACCTCCTTTCATAAACATCACTGCATTAATTCCTGCAAATAAATCCACAGTATACCTGCTGTATTGCAGACAGAAGCTGCCCTGTATCCAGTGTTAAGGACAGAAACCCCCACACTTCCAAACATTCATATTCTAGGCAACGCCTTTAAACAAATAGCATGCTTTTCGTCTGTTTGTTATCTATTGCTCAAAAGAGCACGTCTTGCAGATGTTTGTCAGTGAGAATACCTGGAGAACTTTAGTCTGACTGCATGGCAGCAGATAACTCGGCTGTTTCGACATAATTGTGCTGATACTGTGTACAGTTTCTTCCGGCTGCATACAACTTCTCGACTAAACAGAGACTTAACAGATCTGTGAATCAGATAGAGCACCTTTTCTCTCTCTCTTCAGTCTTAAACTATTGTTAACCACAATGGTACTTTCACAATGTGATCTTCATTTTTCCCCCACCACCGACTAACTATATATAAATGAAACACCTGCTGTTGGTTATTTTTGGATATTTCCATTACCTTTGAGTTACGACAGACATACAAAATACTAAATTAGACAACGTGAAAGCATTACCTTTAATTCATACCAGACGAAAAGGGGACAGAATCCAATGTTAAGCATTATTAGAAACATTTGCAATATTTTGACTTTTGACCTTAAACCCCAAAGTACATTGCTCGCTTTCTGTCGCTGCTATCGTAAAAGAGGAAGTGTGGTTTTGGAACGCTGTATATGATGTATGATATAGATGAAGCAGATGTTTTACAAGATAAAGGTGTGAGCTTTATGAAGGTATCTATTGTGCAAATGACAAAATGTGGTAAGACAATGTAACATAGCATGCACCATGCAAGTGAGCAACTCTGCCAGGTGCAAAACACAATTTCATTGTCATCTTCAGGAATTCACTTAAGACAATGTCACACACACTAGAATTCAATATAAGTGTGTGAAAATCTTCTCCATCGGTTCATGAAATCCCTGCAGGCAGCAGGACTGATAAGTCCAGAGTCTCTGAAGCGCCTCACATGCTCGTTCACTATATTGCCAGAAAAACAACACCAGGCTGCTTCAGTATAACCATGCACACGTTGAACTGGTGGGTTTTAACGCAAAATCCTGCTTTTTATGAAGGAGATGTTGTTAATAGCTCAAATTAATTCAAAATACGAATCACACCAGACGGCTATATCAATGAATTTTACAAAACATTTAAAAAGATAGTGGCACCCTTGCTGCTAAAAGCCTACCATTATGCATTGCAATCTGGAATCCTGGCACCCTCTTGGAGGGAAGCGACAATAGTTGTAATACATAAAGAAGGAAAGGATCCTACCAAATGTGAATCATATAGGCCAATATCCTTGTTGAATACAGACCTACGTATATTAACATCCATATTAGCAAGGCGTGTTAATAAAATTATAACAAACATTATTCATCCAGATCAAACTGGGTTTATCATTGGAAGATATTACGCCGACAATATTAGAAGACTGTTAAATTTGATGACCCATTCAGAGACTAAAGGGAAGGAAGCAATGCTACTATCACTAGATGCCCAGAAAGCGTTCGACAGAGTATCCTGGCAATACCTTTTTCAAACATTGAAACGGTTCCAATTTGGCCCTAAATTCATTCAGTGGATACGAATCTTGTATTCCAATCCACAAGCTGCTGTGTTAGTGAACGGGTTTCTATCAGACCGATTTGCCTTGGAGCGAGGATGTAGGCAGGGATGTTCTCTTTCGCCTTTATTGTTTGATTTAAGTATCGAACCATTAGCACAGCTTATAAGGGATGATAATAACATAAAGGGACTGTCAATAAATGGAGAACAACATAAATTATCATTATACGCAGATGACGTGCTCCTGTATCTCGCTGAACCTTACAATAACAATCCTTGTTTAAGGAGTGACCTATTTCTTAAACTCTTGTCAGGTACATTTCATGAGAACATGTTCGTTTTTACAGCAACACCTGAATCCAATTAAGCCCAAGTCTCCTTGCCTGAAATGGCCTAAATGGAACAATTCCTTGTTCATTTTCCCCCATTGTTAAAAACTCTTTTTACTTGAATTACTGACTCTAGGCAATATTTTAGGAATCTGTTAAAAGGTCGCTTCCTTTCCATGGCAGGTGCTCGAGGACAAAATTCACAAACACAGGAACAGGCTGATTTCCATGAACCTGTTTTTATTCATTTTTTTGTGACTTGTTTCATTTCCTGCAGGATATGGTCACACAGCCCCACTGTCCGATGGCGGGAAGGCCTTCTGCATCATCTACTCAGTGATCGGCATCCCCTTCACCCTCCTCTTACTCACCGCGGTGGTGCAAAGGATCATGGTGTTCAGCACGCGAAGGCCGATCATGTACATCCATATGCGCTGGGGTCTGCCGAAGCCACTGGTGGCCATCGTCCACGCCACTCTGCTCACCACGGTGGCGGCCTTCAGCTTCCTCCGATGCGGACCAAATTCAGAGCTGGAGGACAACTGGAACTTCTGGGAACCTTCTATGCTGCTTAACAATCTCAGCACCAACCACTGGGTGACTACGTACCCGGAGAGGCCCCTAATCAGAAGTTCAGGGAGCTCTACAAAGTGGGCATCACAGGTGAGTTCTGATGATACGTCTTCCTATTCATTTCCATGCGTATGAGGCTTTGTACTGGTATGTGAATCATTGTAAATACATCATTATAAACCCCAATGACGAGACTTTGTAAAACGACTAAGGTTCTTGCCTGCATTTCAGGATCATAAACTAAAATCCTGCCTACCATAATTGAAGATAGCTGTTTGCTTTGTTTGCACTGCAGACGATGCGGTAAACCTAATTTACACAACACTATGTAACATGTAGTATAGTGTATAAAAACTTCATTATTAAACAATGTGGCAGAATACATGTTGTAATTATTTACTGATTTGCGGATGGAACATATGTAAGGAACATTACACCTGGAATCTAACAACCAGCAGGAATATGTGGGTTTTTAGTAGATAACCTATGTAAAAAATGTGTTGCGTTATTAAATGGTAAACACATGCTTAAAAATGAATAATAAACAGATTGGACTCGGGTATGACGATGGATTATATTGAGCTTCACCCTGACTCACAGGTAAACTGTTTAAGACTTAGTGAGTTTTTATTTATTGCACTTAAAAGTTTTAGTAAGAGTTAAAAGGAGATAAGATTGGTAATGCTTCCTACCTGACTGATCAATTAGGAATTATATTGCTATTAAATGCTATTGACTTTAAAATAGGCTGCTATTAAAAAACAAAACAAAAAATAAATTAGCTACTGCAGGATATTGTCATTAGAGGTTAGGCATAACCTGTTCAATCCATGTCATGGAAAATCGGACTACGTGAAGCATATATTCTGCAAACATCTAAACAATGCATAGCTCAATAGAAAGCCTGCCTTGACGTACTAATGCAGTAAAAGACTATGTTTTTTGATGTCACAAAAAAACTGTTGTCATCCTTTTTCCATTCTGTTTCAAGGCCTTTTACATAATCAGTCAGGTAACAGAGCATAGTGCAGCGCAGGAGATAAATGGAGCCACGGCCTAATGGAGAGGCATTGATTGCATCTAGTGGGTGACTGTGCAGCTTTCTCTCTGCACCACTATCACGGCTTATAGTGACAAGAACTTTTTTTAAATGCCAAATTCAATTTGATCCCAATTTTGGCCTGACAGGCTGTGGGCGTGCATGAATGTCACTCCTGTGAAGTGTCGCCTGCATGCATGCGTGTGTGCGTGGGTGTGTTGTAAGCGCCACCCAGAGAGACGTCATTCAGTAGGAACAGTCAGTCTGTAGGAGGAGAGAAGGCTGTCACACAAATAACACCAGACACATTGATACAACTGTTATCTGTGAAGAAGTACGTCAGTGTCGGAAGTGACTTTACTATGAAATGATGGACAATTTTGTTTGCTGGAGTCTTGATTTTGGCCAGTGCCTTTGATGATAAGCAATCACTGGTTTTGTGATTTGCATATTCTATGTACATACAGTAAATTCTGCCCTCGTATTTGAGTCCAAAGAAAAGGAATTTCAATTGTGTTTTAAACAGTTGCTGGTCCAGACACAACAGCTTCATCAACATGCTAGTTATAGTGCTGTAATACTCCTACTCCTACTACTCTGTCAGTAGTATGAAGTGGTGCTTATACAGTAGGGTTTATATACACTGGTCTAGATGTACCTTAGGTTGCTAGGGAGTTTCAGTGGGATTTTTCATATTAGATGCTACTAAAGCCTGCAGCCAGTCAGTTCAAGATTTTAGTGCAGTCACTGATCAAAAACATTGACATTTAAACTGTGAATTTACAGCAATGTTTCTCCTCCTAGCTCACCATTCAACAAAGAGTTAACAGGCATTCCACAAAGCAGGCACTCTGTTGTCAACATGGTGAGGTAGCCACTGCCCTCTTGTGTCACTGCATACAAACAACAGTTTTTAGGACAGTCATGAAGAAATGCATTACTTGTGTTTTTCCAATTGAGTGATTAACAGAAATCATAAAAAAGTGAAAATTTACAGTAAGAAAAAAGAGACTAAGTAGTATAAATTGTATAAAAACGTACTGATTTCTCATCAGTGTTTAAGAAAATGCAGGGATAATCTGTTTTTTAGATGCAGATATTTAACTGTGCTACTCTTCTTTCTTGCCTGTGTGTTTGTCTCGCCAGTCTATCTGATCCTGGGTCTGATAGTCATGCTGGTGGTGCTGGAGACCCTCTGTGAGCTGCAGCAACTGAAGCAACTGAGGAAGATGTTCTACCTGAAGAAGGAGAAGCCGCAGGACCGCCTCGCAATTTTGGAGCACGACCACCTGTCCTTCACCACGGTGTCCAGCAGAGCCACGACTTACAGGGAGGGCAAAGCCCAGTCCTTTCTTAGCATCCAATCCCAGCTGACTTCTCCCAATGACGAGCCCATGACCCAGTAAACATGGCCAGAAAAAAAACCCATCTAAAGCAGGATGAAAATATAAAAGTAGGGGGTAATACATGGCAGACCGCAAGTAAATAGAATGAGTAGATCATGAAGTCTCTGCTGTAGGCATTCTGCAAATTTTAGTTGTAAAACTAGTTGAGACAATACAAACCAAGCAAACCGTCTCCTTTATGAAACTACAATACTGGCAGTATAGTGCTATGCAGGAGAGATTCAATTTATGCACATTAATAAAAGGGAAAATTAATATTTTAACTGAAACAGTAAAGACAGTAATTAAAAAAAAACAACCTGCTGTATTTATAACTCACAGGAGATAATCTCCTTTATGAGCCGTACTATTTATTGCATATTTAGGAACTTTTTATAACATAATTGGCCTCTTAAATCTAGCTGAAATATAGGACAATTATCTAAAATACAACATATGAGTCTTATAAATAGAGACGCTTGACCAGTATGTGGACTGTACATAATCAGGTTAATATTTTGTTAATACAGATAGTCATCTAGAATTTACATTCCTATTAAAGATGAGTCAAAGTGGAGCCAAAACATAAGAACAACTCAAGTCATCCTTTGAGTTTCGAATGGTTTTATGCTTTATGCGCCGGCAACAGCCGTAGCCAGAGGCATTATGTTTTTGGGTTGTCCGTCCATCTGCCCATCCGTCCGTTCCAGACTTCCGTTCCATTCCCGTGAACGCCATATCTCAGGAAAGCCTGAAGGGGATTTCTTCGAATTTAGCACAAATGTCCACTTCTCCTCCTCCTGAAAGCATCGTTAAAGTATGCCATTTTTTGAATATGAAGAATGCAAAACAATAGGCTTTGTTTAAATAACTGCCAAGAAGAAACAATTCACTCTGCACGTAAGAACGTAGATTTACAGTCTATGTTTTGTAGCATTTTTGGCTCATCTTTATGGAGGTGTTAACTGTTCTCTTTGGACTCGTCACACATTTCATTGTGAAGGATAGTATTTGTCTGCAGGTATATGTATCTTCTCAACACGTTGGCGTAATATTTCAAAGTTGTCCATGTGTGATGACAAGCACTATAATTTATTCATGTGTCCGAATGTGTGTGCGTGATTGTTTGAAAAGGGAAGGTTAGCCTAGCGTGAAAAGGGAACCACAGATTGCGTTTTACTGTCGATAAAGAGCTCTGTGCTGAAGGCAGGCAGAGAAACAGGAAAAAGAAATTGATGTAAATGTTCGATGATTGCTCCAAGCCAGAAAAGGGCAACTATTTTACTGTATTTACATAATTTGAATGTAGAAATGTATATTTTTGACATGAACGTTCACAACATTTTAGTTGTATATTGACAAAAGTAATTACTGTACTTGAATTGGTGCATCGGGAAAACTTACTTGAAATTTAATTCAAGCAGCAGGAGTGCAGCTAAAACATCCCAGTTCTAATAATCAACCAGTTTTTAAATCCGCTTTTCAACCAAAGATAACTTTCCATAATTGGAATTGAAACCAGTGCATATACATACACCTCCAGTTTGTATGAGATTGACATTGCACTCCTCTGTGTATTTTTAAAAAGATGTTTGTATCAGGAAGAATGAATATTTGAAAGAAGCACTTAAATTCATGCCATTATCCACCCTGTAATATTCTGTTTGTGCAAATAGACACCCACATGTACAGTGTAGCTTTTTTTTAGTACATGCAATAGAAAGACGTGCATTTCTTATGAATTTTAACTATGTCTCAGTCTCCGTTTGGAGCTGAAGTTCTGACCTCATCTTTCTCTTCGACATCGCCGCATCAAGACACAGTCGCAACCTTTTTATGAAGTCTTGAATGTAATGTTTTTTACGCCGTTTGTTACAGTGAGATCCGAGGGCCCGACTCGAGTGTAGCAGTGCTCCTCGCTGCCCTGCTGGCTCTGCTAGCGGCGGTGAGATTATTTGAAACCGTGTGTACAGGTGAGCTGTGGCAAGGTGCCGTGACCGCTTGCAAAATGAGCTTCGAGTGTGTCATCACCTGAGTTCCCCACTGATCTTTAGTATTGTATTTTATAGATCAGTGCAGTTCTTTCATTCTTTTTTTTTATTCCACCAGTCGGCCTTTGTGTAAACTGTGAAGCATAGAAACTGTCCGTATTGTCTGCTGAGAAAAAGGGGAATTTGAAGTTTGCTAAGCAGGGGTTTCTCTTGATGTTTCACCGTTTTGTAGGTGCATTAAATAGATCCATGTCATGCTTTTACCCTTCAGCGTTGCCGTTTTCAGCATTTTTTATCATGCACATACCATTTGTCTGGAGGGTGAGGGCTGTCGGGTAAAGCAGTTCTGTTCAGGGAGTAAACATTGTGTGAAGGATTACAAATGGAAGCACACTGACATTATTTATTTGTGTTAACAAAAGCAACACATTTGGAAAAAAAAATGAGAATGGCAGGTTTCTGTACGTATCTCTTCAGTCGTTGGTTTTGTGCACCTGTGAGTGTTGTAGCGTTACAATGCTGATATTGTAATACAGAACTGCCGCGAAGCGCCGAGTTCTTCTGTAAAATTCATTTTAGCGTTAGAAGTGAATCCATGAACTGTAAAATATTAGTGTCTTAAATAAAGTGTTGGTTGAATCAGACTTATTTGTTTGTCTTTTTCCCTCTGCTGCACTACATGCTCTATGTTGATGGAAACTAGCTGTTCTGACGGACTCCCTCCAGCAACACATTTGTATTTACCATTAAAGTGTTCTTCAAATGAATACATTAAAGGGTGAGAGGGTTTGTGTGTTTTCCACACACAGAGGAGCAGAACGAATGACAATGGGTGTTATTATCCGTTGGGTCTTGGGTAGCATTTTTAAAAGAAATATTGTTGGTTAAATGATACTTTAAAACACTGTTTTAATCATTTATTTCATCTCTGAATGAGAAATGGAGGTGTGAACACCATCATTGTCTCCATCATAGAAGAGCTGTAATTGGAGGTGAGCAAGAGGCTCACGTAGCGTGTGATGAGCAGGAAAGGCTTTCTTATTTAAGCATGAAGTGCAATGATTTGCACATCAGACTCATAATATATGGTATTTCATAAAAAAGAACATTAGCTGTTGAAGGACACTCATTTATGAAGAGAAGTTGCATAGACAGTATATATTAGTGGCTTTGTTATTACTGTAGGTGTGTAGGTATATGCAGTAATCCACCTGTAATTAACAGGCATTCCACAAAGCACACACTCTGTTGTCAACATGGTGAGGTCGCCACTGCCCTCTTGTGTCACTGCATATAAACAACAGTTTTTAGGACAATCATGAAGAAATCCATTACTTGTGTTTTTCCAATTGAGTGATTAACAGAAATCATAAAAAAGTGAAAATTTACAGTAAGAAAAAAGAGACTAAGTAGTATAAATTGTATAAAAACGTACTGATTTCTCATCAGTGTTTAAGAAAATGCAGGGATAATCTGTTTTTTAGATGCAGATATTTAACTGTGCTACTCTTCTTTCTTGCCTGTGTGTTTGTCTCGCCAGTCTATCTGATCCTGGGTCTGATAGTCATGCTGGTGGTGCTGGAGACCCTCTGTGAGCTGCAGCAACTGAAGCAACTGAGGAAGATGTTCTACCTGAAGAAGGAGAAGCCGCAGGACCGCCTCGCAATTTTGGAGCACGACCACCTGTCCTTCACCACGGTGTCCAGCAGAGCCACGACTTACAGGGAGGGCAAAGCCCAGTCCTTTCTTAGCATCCAATCCCAGCTGACTTCTCCCAATGACGAGCCCATGACCCAGTAAACATGGCCAGAAAAAAAAACCCATCTAAAGCAGGATGAAAATATAAAAGTAGGGGGTAATACATGGCAGACCGCAAGTAAATAGAATGAGTAGATCATGAAGTCTCTGCTGTAGGCATTCTGCAAATTTTAGTTGTAAAACTAGTTGAGACAATACAAACCAAGCAAACCGTCTCCTTTATGAAACTACAATACTGGCAGTATAGTGCTATGCAGGAGAGATTCAATTTATGCACATTAATAAAAGGGAAAATTAATATTTTAACTGAAACAGTAAAGACAGTAATTAAAAAAAAACAACCTGCTGTATTTATAACTCACAGGAGATAATCTCCTTTATGAGCCGTACTATTTATTGCATATTTAGGAACTTTTTATAACATAATTGGCCTCTTAAATCTAGCTGAAATATAGGACAATTATCTAAAATACAACATATGAGTCTTATAAATAGAGACGCTTGACCAGTATGTGGACTGTACATAATCAGGTTAATATTTTGTTAATACAGATAGTCATCTAGAATTTACATTCCTATTAAAGATGAGTCAAAGTGGAGCCAAAACATAAGAACAACTCAAGTCATCCTTTGAGTTTCGAATGGTTTTATGCTTTATGCGCCGGCAACAGCCGTAGCCAGAGGCATTATGTTTTTGGGTTGTCCGTCCATCTGCCCATCCGTCCGTTCCAGACTTCCGTTCCATTCCCGTGAACGCCATATCTCAGGAAAGCCTGAAGGGGATTTCTTCGAATTTAGCACAAATGTCCACTTCTCCTCCTCCTGAAAGCATCGTTAAAGTATGCCATTTTTTGAATATGAAGAATGCAAAACAATAGGCTTTGTTTAAATAACTGCCAAGAAGAAACAATTCACTCTGCACGTAAGAACGTAGATTTACAGTCTATGTTTTGTAGCATTTTTGGCTCATCTTTATGGAGGTGTTAACTGTTCTCTTTGGACTCGTCACACATTTCATTGTGAAGGATAGTATTTGTCTGCAGGTATATGTATCTTCTCAACACGTTGGCGTAATATTTCAAAGTTGTCCATGTGTGATGACAAGCACTATAATTTATTCATGTGTCCGAATGTGTGTGCGTGATTGTTTGAAAAGGGAAGGTTAGCCTAGCGTGAAAAGGGAACCACAGATTGCGTTTTACTGTCGATAAAGAGCTCTGTGCTGAAGGCAGGCAGAGAAACAGGAAAAAGAAATTGATGTAAATGTTCGATGATTGCTCCAAGCCAGAAAAGGGCAACTATTTTACTGTATTTACATAATTTGAATGTAGAAATGTATATTTTTGACATGAACGTTCACAACATTTTAGTTGTATATTGACAAAAGTAATTACTGTACTTGAATTGGTGCATCGGGAAAACTTACTTGAAATTTAATTCAAGCAGCAGGAGTGCAGCTAAAACATCCCAGTTCTAATAATCAACCAGTTTTTAAATCCGCTTTTCAACCAAAGATAACTTTCCATAATTGGAATTGAAACCAGTGCATATACATACACCTCCAGTTTGTATGAGATTGACATTGCACTCCTCTGTGTATTTTTAAAAAAAAAAAAAAAAAAAAAAAAAAAAAAAAAAAAAAAAAAAAAAAACCCCCCCCCCCCCCCCCCCCCCCCCCCCCCCCGTTTGTTACAGTGAGATCCGAGGGCCCGACTCGAGTGTAGCAGTGCTCCTCGCTGCCCTGCTGGCTCTGCTAGCGGCGGTGAGATTATTTGAAACCGTGTGTACAGGTGAGCTGTGGCAAGGTGCCGTGACCGCTTGCAAAATGAGCTTCGAGTGTGTCATCACCTGAGTTCCCCACTGATCTTTAGTATTGTATTTTATAGATCAGTGCAGTTCTTTCATTCTTTTTTTTTATTCCACCAGTCGGCCTTTGTGTAAACTGTGAAGCATAGAAACTGTCCGTATTGTCTGCTGAGAAAAAGGGGAATTTGAAGTTTGCTAAGCAGGGGTTTCTCTTGATGTTTCACCGTTTTGTAGGTGCATTAAATAGATCCATGTCATGCTTTTACCCTTCAGCGTTGCCGTTTTCAGCATTTTTTATCATGCACATACCATTTGTCTGGAGGGTGAGGGCTGTCGGGTAAAGCAGTTCTGTTCAGGGAGTAAACATTGTGTGAAGGATTACAAATGGAAGCACACTGACATTATTTATTTGTGTTAACAAAAGCAACACATTTGGAAAAAAAAATGAGAATGGCAGGTTTCTGTACGTATCTCTTCAGTCGTTGGTTTTGTGCACCTGTGAGTGTTGTAGCGTTACAATGCTGATATTGTAATACAGAACTGCCGCGAAGCGCCGAGTTCTTCTGTAAAATTCATTTTAGCGTTAGAAGTGAATCCATGAACTGTAAAATATTAGTGTCTTAAATAAAGTGTTGGTTGAATCAGACTTATTTGTTTGTCTTTTTCCTCTGCTGCACTACATGCTCTATGTTGATGGAAACTAGCTGTTCTGACGGACTCCCTCCAGCAACACATTTGTATTTACCATTAAAGTGTTCTTCAAATGAATACATTAAAGGGTGAGAGGGTTTGTGTGTTTTCCACACACAGAGGAGCAGAACGAATGACAATGGGTGTTATTATCCGTTGGGTTTTGGGTAGCATTTTTAAAAGAAATATTGTTGGTTAAATTATACTTTAAAACACTGTTTTAATCATTTATTTCATCTCTGAATGAGAAATGGAGGTGTGAACACCATCATTGTCTCCATCATAGAAGAGCTGTAATTGGAGGTGAGCAAGAGGCTCACGTAGCGTGTGATGAGCAGGAAAGGCTTTCTTATTTAAGCATGAAGTGCAATGATTTGCACATCAGACTCATAATATATGGTATTTCATAAAAAAGAACATTAGCTGTTGAAGGACACTCATTTATGAAGAGAAGTTGCATAGACAGTATATATTAGTGGCTTTGTTATTACTGTAGGTGTGTAGGTATATGCAGTAATCCACCTGTAATTAATCCCAGTACTACAGAATACATGGTATTGTGTTGCCACTGGCAGCTTATGTCTCTCTGAGGGGAGAACATTTAATTATGATAAGAGGGCTGAAAGAAAATAAACACTTTTATTTTATTCAGAAGCTGTAATTCTTAAGCCAGCATCTGTGTTATCAAATCGAGCTACCTGAATAAAGATGAGGGGGAGGAAGCTCAGCAAATACTTATCGGATGTATGTTATAAGAAAACTATTACCTGGGAGCGCACACTGTAATATAAAATAACTATTGAGATTCAGAGAGGGAGCCAGTTTGAGTACAAATCTGTCATATTCAGAATCAGAACTGCTCCCTGCTTTGAAGTACACAACCATCACATTTACGATGCATACAAAAGAAAACAGCTCCTCATTTAAATGCATGTGATACAGCAGAAAAACCTGAAACAGTGTTGTTTGGAAAGGCTACTATCCACACCCTTATGATTTATTCATAGCAACGGTTCCAAACCTCTGTGAAAATTGCATTATTTATTTCTAAATTAACATTGTTCGTTAAATTATTGAATATGAACATAATCAAACACATAAACAGTAGCTATTAAAAAATGGAGCTTTATCATTCTGGCGTGCAGGTGGTGTTAAAGGTCATGTCCATCAAAGGTCACCCCAAAATGTTGAACTCAGTGAAACACTGCCTGTCCCTGTTACGTCCAATCACAATGGAAGGAAGGGCGGGACAAGCCTAACCAAAAGATGTGATCAAACATGTTTTATATGAGTATGTGTCAGTCTTATTGTGTGTTAGGCTATTGTTTTTATTGTTTCCCTGTGGATTTATGATGCCCTCGCTGAGATCTTTCCCTGCACACAAGATCTCATTAGCCACATAAACTGGCAGGTCTGTCCTCTCTCCTATACGTGCTTCATACACCTCAAGAGCCACAGAAAATACTCCACCATGTGCCGAACATTGTTCCTGACAAATTGTTACAGCAATTTCTTGACTTGGCTGTAGGTTTTGACATTGATATTTCTATATTTGCATGTCTGCTGCTGCTCTCACTTTCCTTTGCAGCAGGTGGCGCCTGTTCGGAAATCGTGCCCCTTTGTGGAGAATCTGTAGCCTGGTTGATGTGAATACATGAGTATGGGGGGTTGGGGGGGGTTGGGGAGTGAATTACAGGCCTGCATGAAAACAAAATGTTTTCAATGCCAGGAGGAGAGAGGAACCTCTTGGAATTATTTGTGTCAGCACAAGCAATGTCTGCAGTCACCCATGAAGAAGGAGAAGAACATCGCATTTATCCACCAACCTTTTTCTTGTCTTTACCTTTATTTTCCCGTTTAATTTGCTCCCGCGCACGAACACTTACGTACAACCCAACTGTGAGTCGAGGCAGCCGGGCTGTCAGTCACGAGTGTATCAGGGCAGAACAGGACTATCCCCTGAAGTCCCGTCGCTACACTCCACCGGACTGAAATGTACCCACAGGTCCTTGTCATTAATATTGCTATTTGATCTTTTTATGCATCATTCATACGCACACAGGAAAACTACCTGAGCCTGAGCTGTGAAGATAAAAAGATCTCAACCTGATGTTTAAATCCTGCAACCGGAATGATTTTCATGTCCGCCCTGAAGGTGAGAAACGCATCGTTACACTGAATTGAAGTGTCTCCTTTATGGAATCCGCCTTCGGTTACATTAATGTAGAAATAATGCATGTGTTTCGGCTCGTTGTGCATGTGCAACCAACACCCACTCCAGCAAAACCCCCCAGAGTAAGAGGCACTGCAGCAAAATGTGTTATTTGTGACATTTCATCGGTCAGGTTTAACAACGAGCCCAGTGTTGCAACTTTGGCGCCGAATATGCTAGTGGTCCGGGGACTCAGGGTCATACAGGACGGGGGGTGGGTTGGGCTGGGCTGGACTGAGGCAATGACTGGCATCTACCCTATAGCACTGCTTTCCGGTGGTGGAGCAACTCTATTTATATCCTGACACACACACACACTGGGACTATGGGAATGCATGAGGCCTCAAGCACAAACATTCCCCATCGCCAACTCTATAACTGCTTTCCTTTGCTACTGCAAACAGAATGCTTTCATTTCACTAGACTTAAGGGGGTGTTTATGATATTTTCTAAATTAGTAGTGTGGATTTGCATGAATTAATATAACCCAAGCAATGATTAAAATGAAAATGGAATTGTGCATTTTAGGTTTGTGTTAAAAGTCATACTTTCTTGGCATAAAAAGCTATATATGCAAACACTTAGTAGGACATCCATACTGCCCTAGTTAACCCTGCCTTGAATGTATAAGAGGTGAGACAAAGTGACAGGAAGAGCTGGGAGGGAGCGGAGGAGAGAGGGAGGGGGGAATGGATGCTGCAGCATCGCTCTTGCAACCAGTCTGCAGTGAAAGCTCCAGCGCTGCAGTGTGAACTCCCTTCATGTTTCATACAAAGAAGGCACAAGGTGCTGAATTATAAACATGAATAAATAAAAAAAGGGTAATAAAATAAAATAAATATCCGTATTCTGCTGTTCTCAGTAGTTCTGACTTCTGACGAAAGCCACCACAGGTCGAAACATCATTAGTGATGCTGAAACATATAAAGCAACTCTTGGTGAAGCAACAGCATGATGCACTTCATCACCCCATTAAAGTTATCAGATGGGAGTATGATATCCAGCTGTGAAAGTGCTGACAAAATGTCCACTAATTGGACGACAGAAAGCAAATAACCGTGTGGTTTTTGACCAACGCAATTTGTATCAAATCACAAGCACGCAAAAGAAAAAAAAAATACTGACAATCATGACGCTGACGCTATAGGAGCGCCTTCGAAATAACCTCAAAAATGGCCCGGTTCCAGAGATCTTGTCCCCGTGAAGCCTTCACACCCAACAACTCACCGGAAAATAATTGGTTATAAATATTCAGAAGAAGCAATCACTTGTTTCAAGTGGCGAATGTCAGAGAAGCCTCAGGACTTGGAGAAGCATGGTGCCGAGTTTTCTCCTCACCAACATGGGGTGACCAATTACTCCAAATCCCTTTTGGCAAATTGGGGGGGAAAAATATGCAGCACAGATATAAGACATATAAAGCAGGAGGATAACAGGGGAGTTTCATTCTAACAAAGGAATACTCCTTTAATGCGACATGTATATATATGGGAAATGAACAAAAAAGCTTGTTCCATTGCATTTGTTCAATTAAAAATGTATTTTTAACAATATGTGTGAATGTTTAATGGTTGAAAGTGGAGTGTTTCAACTGGAGGGACCCCAGTTTAGTCACTGATTACATGTATAAGTTGTATATAAGCAGTTTATCGTCTATGTTTTAATGAAAAACATTTACAAAAAGGCATTCTGTGTGAACTATTATGAAGCTGGAAAGCCTCTTTGAAGTCCCATTTACCTGCTGTTCCAGAGCTGTCTTTCAATATTAATAGCAACACAGTGGAGAAGGGTCTGTGCGTGGATACTTCCAGAACTTTAATCATATATTTTTATCTTGTTGTCATTTGTCAGCAAAACTAAAAAGGGAACATCTAAGAATGGAAATCAGGGCAGTTATGTCTGGCCAGACAAGACGACGGAAGATGCCAGTTTTTTTTTATTTTTTTGTTCTTCTTCTTCCCACTGGGGCCGTTTGCCTCGGCAGCTAACTGGTTCACAGTGTTGACATATAATAGCATCAGCGGGTCCTCTTACTCCTCTCTTCCACAGAGATTCTGGCTCCCTTCCAGCTGTGTGTCAACCTTACCAATAATGGCAACGGAATAACAAATACACCCTAAAGAAAGCACAGAGACCCTTGGGGCTAAAGGGTGCCGATTTCATAAAGGTTATGTTTCCTCCTGGCTGAAATCAGATTTCAGCAACAGAGGAATAGACGCATCTCTCTGGATTAGAATAACAAACTGCTCCTCGCATCGGCATATGCAAGAATGAAAGTCACTCATTAAATGCTGAGCTGAGATATAAAAATGTTTATTTAAATTAAAGTACTTGAATGCATTCACAGTGATGATTGTTTTACTGGCTTGGAGTTTCACTAGCATTGGCCAATCAGCTGTGGCCTGTCGTACTGTTTCCAGGCTGAAAGCTGCATTAAATATTAATGGTGAGAAAAGAGAAGTTTGACATCATACTTATTTAAAAACACATGAGCGTAAGAGAAAATTATGGGAATTAGGTTTATAACACACCTGCTTTTGTTTCTGACTAAACACTGAAGCATACACGTTCTTGAGAATAGAGAAAGGAGCTGAAGGGGAGGTTATAATGAAGGATAGGGACATCTCGATCCCACGCTTTGACTGTTTTTTTGCCATGACTACAATTACCATAAGTAGCCTGGAACCATTGCATTTCAAATTCCCTCTACGTTCTAGAAATATATGACCCATCATATGTTGAGGGTTTTTTTTTTGTTTTTTTTTTACAATGTCAAATAGGTGCAAATAATAATATGAATGATGTCAGAATTCTATTTTGCTGTTTTATTTTCAGGGTGCATGCTGGCTCATCATCACACTGTCACGACTAAGTGACACTCAGTCATGACACTGAATAGAACATCGCTCAAGTTATGTCTTCTATGACAAAGGTCTACTGACAAGTCACTACAAAGAGTATTTCTATGCCCTTTATCAGGACGACAGGCTGCTAATGTTACCATCAAGATATGTTTTCTCATCATTAAATAACATAATTCATCCATATAGTCAAAACAAGTATTTTATTTTAGATGCCTTATGATTGTTATAATAAAATAAACATGCCTTTGTTATATAACATCATTGCCAATAGTATGCCAGTGAGTCAGCATGCACCAAAGTCATAAACATATTACTGCGACACTGTGTTTGACAGGTCGTCATATCTGCTGTGAGAAAAGTCTACAGATCTTTCATCACAACAGCAATTTTGACGTGTCATAACAGTAAAAGTACAGGTGTAACAGCATCAGTAATGGCTCCATTCTATTAAGTACACCGCATGCTGACTCACTGGGTGACACGCAATGGAACCGAATCATTGTTAACCTCATTAGTTACGCCACCAGCACTTTTTTCCAAATCTAAATGTTTGCTTTGATCAAAGAAACCATTAGACCTGTATTTCTGGAAACGAGCTGCTCATTAGAGAACTTGAAAGGCTGGCTGGAGAGTTAATGTTTTCGCCAATTATCTTGTGAATCATCTCTACTGCATTTTCTATTTCTCAGCCTCGAGTATTGACTCTCACTTCATGTTTGAATGTGTCAGCACTACTTCCATATCTGCTGTTTAGATAGTGATGGGGCTGTGTCGGGGAGAGGGTGTCCACACTGTTTAGTTTGAGTAAAAGCAGAAGGTCGAACAGTGAGAATTGATTCGGCTTTGGCTGAGCTGTGAAGTTGAGAGGTGCATTATCCAAGATGAACCCGATCCTCTTCCCTGAGACTGCCAAAGGGAGGTGTTGACCCAACGATTGATGACTAGACTCGACTTTTCTTTTCTTTTTTTGCTCGAGTAAGCACACAAACACACACACACACACACTGTTTGAAATGTGAAGGCCGTAGCTGGTCATTGATCGATGCAAAACCCGTCTATATATATATATATATATATATATATATATAAAAAAACAAAAAGACAGTCACCCTTCTTGTGCTGAAATCCGCAGTCAGCAGCTCACACAATGCCGACAGAATGCAGCCAGCGGACCTCGGGCATGGGACCTTTGGGCAACACTATCCCAATCACACAAGGTAGAACTCCTCTCTTTCTCATTGTTAAAACTGCATGCACTTCTTAGGTTCATCTACGGACAGATGCACATCTAAACTTTGCTAAATTTAATGCAAAATGAGCATGAAATGTAGGTCATGTTAAGCTCCATCGGTTGACGGTCATGGTTCTTTTTTTTTTAACAACACAACAGCTACTACCTGTTATTGTTGCACACTTCACAAGATCAAGGCAAATACACTTAATGGTTTTCATTTCCGAGAAGTTATAATCACCACCAGTGATCATAATGAACCCATCACTGGAAGCATCGCTCTGATTGAATGTAATCAATTATATCCCGGTAATTGTCTCTGATTGGGTGCAATTGCACAGAAACAACATGTCCACTGCTACATTTCTACCTCTGTTCCCCTAGACCTCTATAATACACCTTGCTATCATCTTAAAAATGCTGGTGGACTCTTTAGGTAAAGTAGACTATGAATAATAGAACAAAGGGGGACGCAATGGCCTGTGAATTATTGAAAAATCTATAGTTGCTGCAAAAAAAAGCTTGTTTTCTAACAGCAACGGTGTGTTGCACACCTGTGCAGTCAGTCCATCTTTCTGTGATATTCTGCGCGATGATGGTGGAAAATCCATTCTCATCCGTGCAGCACAGCTACCTGATATGAAATGTTACAAAAACAACTAGAAATAGCAGGAATAATTGACATGTTTGGGGCATAAGCAGGAGTTTTATTGTTTCACAGTTGCCAATATCTTGCAGACAACTGTACCTCTGCCTCACATTCCCATTCCCTTTTTTTTTTTTTTACCTTAATAGTCTTTTGAATACCACCCAGAATACCTGTTACGAGCTGCTATTGGCTCCATCAGATTAAAAATAAGACTTCAAACTTCAAAGTGAGGTTATGTGTGTGGGTTTATTTATTTATTTATTTCATCTTGAGCCTGGGAGACTCGCTGTGTCTGAATGTGACCGTTTGAGGGGAGAGGACCAGAAAGAGCTCATTTGCAAGGATTGGACTCATTTAGATCAGCTGTAAAGAAGAGAGCTGATATGTGCAGATTGAGATTTTAATCCCACCAGAGATCTTTGTGGCGTCTAGAAAGACAGAAATAAAGCATAAATATTGGAAGTCTTGGGTGCATTTATTTGTATGACCTACTGGCAGTGACGTCAGATACCCCAGGTTAAAAATGATTGCATTTGGTACAAATTCGTCAGTTTTACAAGAAATTCTAATTCCAGTGCATCCAGTAGATGGCGCTGTTGCAGCGCCTGCAGGACGCGGCAGCATCCAGAGCACACAGCGCACCCTGTTCATGTTGGAACAGAGTCTACTGAAGTATCCAGGCAGGCAGATATATATGTGAGGGGGTGAGGAGGAGCAGGACGGCGGTACTGGTCTCCGTCAGCCTCGATGAGGATTTAGATGCACAGTAGCTGCCCCGCTTAGTGGCCTTAAGGATGTACGGGGACGGAGAGGGCACTGTGTGGGACCGGGTCGGACGGCCCCACCGGGACTGCATGTGCTACCTTGGACCTCCTACTTTGATGCCGATGTAAGACATTTGAACTTTTCTGTTTGTGAAGCCGTTGTGAGACAGTGAGACAGGTCCAACACCTGTTGATCCCATAGGTGTATTGATTGATTACATCGACTTTACGGGGCAGAGGTGTTAGGCTATAATATCAGGACAGATTTAGAGTGTGAATTTGACGGACGTCATACATTTATTTTTATTATTATTAATTTTTTGCTGATAGTAATTGTTGGGAATCAGATTGGGGGGTTGGAGGACATGAAGTCCTGTTTTGTTCTCACATGTTGACGGCTTGATAACAGCTGAGAGGCTGACAGGTCACCACTGTGACACTTTTCTCAGGTGTATTTTACTGCTTCCTTTTATCCCACCTGCTGGACACATCCATCTTTTTTTATTATTTATCTCAGCCATGATGAAATGATGTTAAGCCTTTACTGCACGCAGTTTGTGCTCCAGTGATGTGCAGTCATCGAGTAATCACTCGTGATCGATTCATTCCTTGTAAGTAGCCTATAATCGGAGCTGCATAGTAAGCTATACACAACAGTAGCAGGAGCAGTCACCTCCGCTTAGCGTCGTCCGCGGTGCTTGTTGTGCAGGACTCAGTGAAGGATGATGATTTACAAGAGAGGAGCTGCAGGGGCCCTGAACGCCACTCTCGCCCCGCTTTAGCCAATGAGAACTCTTGTCTTATCGGGTCACAATCAAGTGTCCACAGGCTGCCGTCCCGCCGTTTGTGTCTTCTAACCCCACTTTGTTTCGCTCTCTTCCCCCAGCGGGATGCGCAAGTCTCCCGACGTGAGCCCCAGACGGCTTTCGGACATCAGCCCTCAGCTCAGACAGCTCAAGTACCTGGTGGTGGACGAGGCCATCAAGGAGGACCTCAAGTCGTCGCGCTCGGTCGAGGACATCAACAGCGCGTCCATAGAGGAGCGGATCCTGCGCATCACCGGCTACTATGGATACCAGCCTTGGAGCGCCAGCTACAAGAGTGAGTCAGTGTGCATGCTGGAGCTGTTGTTAACCCCTGTGACTGCTGTTAGTGGCCCCAAGACACAAGTAGTTTTCATGCACGGTTGGCCCCCCAAACTAGGCTATTAGTCCTGGTCAAATCTTGTTTGTGCTGTTTTGGGAGTCCTTCCAAAAGCTAGATGAAAACACTGATTCAGGTGATCTTTTAACTACAGGGAAGCATTTACTGTCAGAGTTGTGAGGATGATGAAAACCACCCTGTTTTATTTGGGTTTTTTTTTACCAACCAGAGGCCAATTTGGACATTTTGGGGCCCTGAATCCCAACCTTCCATCTTCTCATCCTTTACATGAACAAGAATTTGTTATTCAAATAAGACAATAACGCTATACAGATGTTGCACATCATCATTATTTTCCAGTGAATTTAAATTTGCACACTCTGAGAATGAGTTGCTGAAGCATCACTGTTGCTGATGGTTGCTGCAGACAGTGCTCTTTTTTCTTCATGTTTGTTGAGGTTGGAGCCAGACAGTTTGCTCAGAGCAGTTGATTCTTTGAAGAAAAGAAAAAAGTTGTCATTACAGCTGTTATTTCCCCTCACTCATTTCCTTTCTCTGCATCATCTCTGTTAGACGATGGATTACAGTCTCCCTTGGCTTGCTCCGTCTTCATCTATCTTTCCATTTTCTATCAATCTTGTGTTCATTTTTTTCGTCAGCAGGATTTTGTTGGTTGATGACCCTAAGCCGGTAGCCGGTGGAGCGTTTTTTGTAAATTTCATATGAGAAACTGCAATATTAAACAGCTGCGAGGCTACTTTAGAATTCATAGGCCTATACCTAACAACTGAACACTGCAGACTTCACAAGACAGCTGCTGTTCACGTCTGAATATGTCTCCGACTGGCGTTGTGTCAAGGGACGGGATAGTCAAGTAATGTGGAATATACTACAAATATTTTATGAGAGATGCATTATTGCATATTGAGAAGTTTTCTTTTGATATTTAATGTAAACAGTGATGAGTTGCCGTCTTGTTTAGTCTGCTTCGTTTTTTTTAAACCCCCAGTCCTAAACAATCTTTTGTATGTGCCGGTACTTTATACACTTCCTTTTGTTTGAAAATGATTCAAGGAAGTCGTTATCTTCCGATTCAACTGCCTAATTATAAGAGCCGTTGTGGAACAGACAGGGTGACAAGAATTACAGTGCTCGTTAGAGGACTTGTGTTTTTAAATCCCAAACTGAATGGGTGTTATGAGAAGTGGCCACTTGTATATGGGTAAAATTACAAAAACGCAATCACCATATTGAGAACGGGAATGTCCCTCTGAATAAGCAGACACTACTTTAGTCATGTGGTGTAGTTTGCCCCTTAAAAACCACTTGGTTCAGGGCAATCACACCGCGAATGTAAGATTTCATGATGAGCTGCGCTGTTGCGTCAGACATAATCTTGCTTGCGCGGCCATCGAGGGAAAATGTTGGGTTCATTCAGCTCGTTTCCGTTTCTAAAGTAAAATATTCCAAATCCCCACATTTGCCTTCTGGATTCCCGTAGATGCAGAACAGAATCGACACGCACGACCCGGCTACTCAGGACTCACTGAAAACTAGAAAGCAGTGACTAATGGCTGAAGAGTGGGAGGCTGAGCACTTCTCAGTGCAGTGTTTGTTTCATTAACCGCAAACCTTTCCAAACTGGCACATGTGCTTTTGCACAGCAGAAAGCAGAGTGAGGGTGAAAGTGGGGCAAGTAGTAAGCCGTGACTCTGAGGATGGAAATTGGCCGTGTGACTCTCTAATCTGAATAGGAGACTGCAGGCCTCACAAACATGCAGAGGTGCTGTAAAAGTCCTCTTAACACACAACTGAGTGTGTAACAGAGGCAAATGCAACATGAAAATTTGGCTCGGATGAGTAAACTTGGATATAAGTGAATTCTTGTCTCAGACTTACAGACAGTGTGACACCACAGCCTGTATAAGAAGTCACCCACTGCTTTGTGTTTGGCATTTTGGCGGTTGCCATCACATGAACCCTGCCTAGAGGAAAACACTCTTACTTCTCTTTGAAAATGGTCGTAGATGGAGGGATTGATGTCTGTATCAAAGAAAAGGTCACTGGTGACTACAGAAAGGTTATTGGAGAGAAAGAATATATATTGAACGTAGAAAAACACTTTTAACTCATTGTTGTTTTAAGATGTGGTATCCCTCTATGTTTTTTTCTATTTCCCATTTCATTTGTTCCAATTTTCCATCTGTTTGAACTACGTTTTTGAATCCTCGAGTCGGCATTTTGGAGGTCGCCATCTTGGTTTTTTGTAAGTAGAAGTGACACGAGAGTGTGGAGCCCGAACACAGACATTTTTATACGCCTAAAATGTTACATCTAACAGAAATACCTTACATGGATTAAAAACACACTTTGAAAGGATTCAAAGACAACAGACCGGACATCTCCGTGGTAACGTGTCAATCAAAAGGTAGCCACGCCCTAAAACAATCTATTTCACTCTATATGGGACCATACTTTACAAAATGAATGTCATGCTGTATTAAAGAAGCCTTGAAACCAGCCATTGAGACCATACAGTAATTAATAGGTAATAAATCAAGTGAGACGTAAGGCACTTCTGCATTGGCTTCACTTTTCAGAACCAGAGGTTGCCGCATGAAACATATTTCATAAAATGTTACTTTTGTTTTCTCATTGATATCCTGCTTTTGATCAAAGTAGCGACTCAGAGCAAAGACACGTACACTTTCACAAGTTAGCTTTGAAATAAAGCGGCAGATCAATGGTACCATCAGTGCTGCAGAAATCCTGACATATCTAATGTATGCCCATTCAACACGGAGGATTACTTCTGCTGAATTCAAACAAAATGTCATCTTTTAAAACCAACTCGTGTCATGATTATTAAAATGTAAATGAACGCTCTCTTCTCTTCACAGACCAATTAGAGTTTTGACTGAACAGAAATTTAATTTGATATCGCTGCTGCAGGTAATCTGCTTTAGAGATATAAGGGAACTCTTTGCAGGAAAAGCAGATAGTGAAGACCTTATTTTAAACTCAGTGTGTCATCACTTTCCCCATTGCATGAGGATTCCTCCTCAGGACATAAGACACAGCTTAAACTACACCATCTTGAGTTAATATATTGGGGCAACTTGTTCTATTTTATTTAATTTTCCTTTCAGTCATCCTACTGGGTCATTTTTTGTAGTTTTCAGGCCGAAAATCTTGTTTTACTTCAGAGACAGAATTGGAGTTCTCTAGGATGAGACCTTTCCTCTGCCTGGGAAATAATAATCCCTCAAGGTTTGTGAAGTTCCACTGAGAACTAAAGCATTTGTCTGACAAACACACTTCTTTTACTAATTTACTGGCTCTATCTATCACAAATGTAACGTCCCCTCCGGTGCAGATCTAGAGCTTCAAGAGGCATGAAACGAGGTTGGTTTCTATTTTGAGCTCAGGGTTTTTTTTTTGGCGTGGTGAGATACACCAGTGGAGCAGGTTGGAGAGAGTCTATATGCTGATGTACACATTCACTGGCAGTAGCAGGCCAGCTGGAAGGGTTGGCCAAGGTATGGGCCGGCTGCAATAATGACACCTTTCAACTCGGCTGGAGTTGCGGGGAGAGATGGGAATAGTTATGCAGCTGCTTACGGATAAATCCAGCTCGCATACATACTTGATTGTAAATCATAGTCAGAGAACAAGAGGTTTTTTCTAAGAATCTCCATTTACAGCCTTGTCCATCAGTTAAACCTGCAGTTTTTCCCCTCAACAAAAATAGACCGGCTGGAAGTTGCACTGTGAGTGAAGGCTACAGCTCAAGCTTTTTCCTCACATTGCTGTTCTGCTATCACTGATTCTCTCTTTGAAGTATAATCCACTGCTGAATAGGCACTCTCAAAGGATCTCTGGGACATCAGTCAAATCACAAACTCAAATATCAGTCCCAGGCAGTCTTTAAAAATAGCCGTGCCAGTATTTACACAGTGGTTTGTAAATGGTGCGTAATAGCCGAAATGTAATTTGAGTCTTTAATTTGTCAAGTTCATTGATTCAGAAAACTTGTTTCATCCTTTTGTTCTCCGAGTTCATGATGTGTATTCGACTGAAAGCGAAACCTCTCCATCCTTAATCAAGATCCTCCGACTCTCTCCCGTATTCATGCCAAGCCACTGCACGCACAGAACAGGCACACGTCTCGCCACAAAGGCTGATGTTCAGTCGAGTGTGCGAGATCGTCTTCCTATGTAAACAGAGGCGGCGTTACAGAATGTGCACATGTTCACATTGCAGTCATCCACGAAGCAAAACGAAACGGAGACAAAAACAGCAGAGCATTTACATAAACAGTCCATTACCTCGCAGGGTTGCATCCCTATCATGTCATTCTTTTGTTATGCATTCATTTTTTAAAACACTGCTTCATATTTAAGTGATAAACAATACACAAAAAAACTAAACTAAAAGAAAAATCCCCCGAGGACTCGAGCATCATGATATATTTAATATTTGATGTAAATGGTTTATATGGCCATATGGGATGATTTAGACAGTTCTTCTCCACTGTTTATGCATTGATAACGGTGAAGTCTCACCAAAGGAACGGAGGAATTGGGTCTGCAGGAGTATGAATACTGAACTGCACTCGCTCTCAATCGACCACAAAGGGACTGCAAGTCAGCAATGAAAGGATGGAGGACACAGTTAAGTGCAAGAGACATTTCTGACTGTGGCTTTTGGGCTCATCCTGATTCAAACAGTTAAGTACCAAGCATATTGACTCAGGTCTGGAATTGAACATAAATGAGGTTGGAATGTCTTTAAAAACACATTAAGAACGGTTACTAGAAAAGAAATCATAGGAATTTCTGACCCACTTCTTACATTTCCCCACTCTGTTTCAAAAACACCGTTTGAGCTGAACATTTCTAGTGTTCCACCCAAGTGGAGCGAGCAGGGCTCCTCTGAACAAGCCTTTTTTTTTACCATCTCCAGCACAGTAGAAGCAGCTTCTGTTGCGTAACATCACATCTATAATTGATAAGGATGCATAGATCATCAGAAACCTGCTCACAAAGTCCTGCTTGTGCCCCCCTCCCCCTCTTAGTCTCTTGTCTCTTTCAGCAGCTCAACTTTGCTCTCAGTGTCGTCCAAATTGGTAGAGATCGACCACGGATAGAGCGGCGGATGCAGGGGTGGTCACACTTCCTTGTAATGAAAATCCTGCCAGTTTAATGACAAATCCTGTCCCGCTGTGCTCCCTTTCTCCACCTCGCTCCTTTTATCCGCCGTTAATTAGGAGTTGTGAAGTGACGACTCCTACCTCAGCGTAATTAATCCACGGTCTGCTGTGGCCATACATAGCACGTCTTTGTCGTCGTTGGCCACATAAGAGCAGTGCTCGGGAACAGAGGGAGCAAAGTGTAAATGGGGTTGATGGGAGAGTATTGATAGCAGCTTCTAGAGCTGATACACACAAACCTTCACCGACTGCCATGAAGTAGTTTAAGGGGCCGTCCAGACAAACAAAGCAAACTTTTTTTCTCCGTTTTAACTTGGCGTCGCGTCCAGACGAATCCACTGAAAACGACTCAGCGCGCTGTAGTACATATTCCAGGCCCTTATACGCCGCTGTTTCTGCTACAAAAATGCAGAGCTTGACCGGATGTTTGCCATTGCGATGGCAACACGTGAGAGTTACGGCTAATCTCCGCCCGACCACCCGATCAATAAACACCCATAAGATGACAATTTGGCCCGTATAAATAAAACCAACAATAAGCATCAACAGCCGTCACCCTAAGGACCTTGACGAGGCGTTGTCACACGTTGGGATGGATTAATTAGACAAATAAATGCCTAAATTCATGGGAAGATAGCTAGCGGTTGTTTGTTAGCATCGTAATAAAGTAGCATATCTGCGACTTTTTCCCCGGAATATCGCCCCCCTCTCTTGGCTCCGTTTTTTTTCATACAGCGGCCCTACGCCGTCATACAGACGAGGGCCGTTTCTCAATATGCGTTCTTCTCTGTACTTCTGTTCTTGTGGACTTGAGAAACGTCATCAGCGTCGGACCGAGTACTGTTCCAATTCAAAGTTCGCATCTGGCCAAGTACGGTCAAATACCCCGGATGTGTTCTTGCCCCGCCCATTTCACCGGGGATGCATCGGAGGAGACTTGTGTGGACTTTGGGCAGTTACGTATCCCAGAATGCATTTCAATAAAGCAATGGCGGAGGAGAAGACGCACAAAAGTTAACGTTAGAAGTTTTGAAATGCTACTGTTTTGGGGTGAATAAATGTTTTTATGTATTTTTGCGGGAATGTCATTTTTACAACTTCAAATCGGTGCTGTGGGTGATTTATTACTGTAGCACGTAGTTTTTATTCCAACGTTTTCGCCGCTAACGGCTATCACGGCTAGCTACCTTGCTAGCCGCTAGCAAGTTGGCCCAGGCACTTAGCATTACTGCTACCCCGCTGATGACTGCCTTGTCCCGGCGTGACAAGGCAGCAAACATCATATTATATCCTCATATAATATATAATAAAATATACAAATGAAACGGAGTTGTTTTTTATAGTGTTTATTTTATTTTAACCAGTGAAAATAACCGGAAGTTGAACGCCGTCAACCGGCAAAAACGATGACGTCATCAAGTACGTTCCTGTTCCAAATGCAGAAAAAACACCGTCCTCCCGTCCTCCCGTACCCCGGGAGTTCGTTCTTCCAACTGAACTCCGCAAGTCTAGACTCCCGGAGTTCACGAGTTCGAACTTGGCGTACTGGGTATTGAGAAACGGCCCAGCAGAATATCTGCTACGAGCACGGAGGCCGCCTTTGTTGTTGTTGTTACGAGACGTTGCGGGGAAGAAGTCAGGCTCGAGGGTCGAGGGGCGGGCAGATGACGTCAGCATATTCGTTTTCGCCGTCCACACGAAAAACAAACACGAAACGGAGCGGTGTCGTTTTTTTCTTTTCCACCCTGAGAGCTGGTTTCAAAAAAGTGCGTTTTCGTGTGGACAGGCCCTAAATCTTGCTTACTTTAAGACTTTAAACATGTTTTTGTGTCCACTTGTTCAGCTTAAAGCAGTTAGTGCAGATGTCATCACTATGACAGAAAAGAAAAAGGTCCAAAAAGAAAGAACACTGTAAGAAATATTGAAAAGAATAAGAAACAAAGTCACCTCTATCTATATCCCAGTCCTGAGACGTGTAGTTTCAACTGATCTAAAACGTTGGGCACCTCCATCGTATCCTTGTGCCTCTTATATTTGCCAGAGCAATCCTCCCGGCACTCGCCACTTCAAATTTTCAATCACATCAGGGCTCTCTGCAAAATATAAGCTGCCTTTACCTTCTCTGCTAGATTTGCATATGCCATTTCAACTTAAGCTCCTTGCATTGACACTTTCATATTAGCAGAGCAGTATGCAGGGTGCATGACCTGCTCACTGCGGAGATGCTTCACAATCCAACACTAAACAACACTATTCAGTGAATAATACAGTAAAAGCTGTTTCATTAGAGAACTGTAGCAGCAGCAAGAAAACAAAAGACAGTAGAGGAACACAAGTGGGTCGATTAGTTTGTTTCATTTTGTTCATTTGTTTGTTTGATCTGTAAAAATGTTGGCTAAATTGTTCACCTAAAAAACTTTAGAAAAGGTGATAATTTGTTAGTGTTCCATTAACAGTTATTCCTCCTGCTAAAAATAGTCCTTTGATGCGAGTTTCTTCAGGGTTAACGTCAGCATTAGTGTACGGATGAGGAAGTAATTCTTCAATTGTTGAATCATGCTTGTTTGAAACACATTTTTAGAAGTCACAACCGATTATGATACAACTGATGCAATGAGAGTGAAAGTTATTATTCTACTTGATTTGTTGTTGCAGATTTGTGACTTCTTGATAGAGGATTACAACGTTTTCTATGATCAGGTTCTGCACTCGAATCAATATAAGAAAAGCAAATTATTGAGAAGTAATCCTTTAAGTCAAACGTAAAATTCATAGAAAGCAGGTCTAGTTTCAGCTCATTTGAAGAATGCAAGGATGATTTCTCTAGACTGCAGTGTGGTTTCATACTGTAGCTGTTTTTATGTACAACAGGCAAACCACTGACCCACTGACTGACTGCTGTGTTGCACCACACAGCATCACTTTACTGTACCAGCAGGCTTTACATGCAAGGATTACATACGGTCCAGATACAAGACTTTGCTGGTAGCAAAGATGCACAAGTCCACAGTCTCACATATTTCACCCTTCAGCAGCTCTGCAACTATGTTTGCTTTTCAAGTGTGCCTGATTTCCCACAGATCGGTTACATAAAAGGCAAATGTAGATGGAAATGAAAAATATTAAAGTGTGGTTTGATTCTCTCCTCAGATCCCTTTTTTGATGATGTGCTATTATTATCATCACTTCTTCCCTGCAGACATTCAACATCTGCTCAAACCGCCTTCTTATTTTGTGCAGTTTGTCTGTTTTGGTTTGTCTGACAGGCGTTTCCTCATTTACTGTGTCTACTTGAACGCAGTGCTGCAACCTCATCGATCACCCCATTTGGTCCATGCTCCTGAACGTAATGTATTCCAGTCCGATCCTCTCTGCCTTTGTTTAGCTCTTCTATTTGTCTTGGTGGTCACTTTAGTTCTCAAGGTAAAAGCAGGAGGGAAACAATTTATTTGATTTGCAAATCTTGAGATTTATGTGGAAAGGTTTTCTGTTCTGAAAGGCAAAGGAGAAGCAGGAGCAGCGAAGCACGGCATGTGAGGAATAGCTCTGGTAAACAAACTCATTTAGTTCAGCATTTACATACTAATAAGTCAGTATTAATGATGTAAATTTGAAAGATGTTGCAGCCCGCTTATTTTCAGCCCATTGTTTAATATGATGCACGCTTTACGATTAAGCATTTTTCAAGAATTGATCACTGTGGTCCTATTAATCATATAGAAGTGCTGTTTTCTTGTATGTTGGTTGGAAAAGAGTGTGTTGTGGTGGAGGAGGGGCTCTGGTTGTGATGGTGCAGCCTGGGGCCAACCAGCAGGTGGACAACAGTACAGTTAGGCCTCAGTAAGCCTCACACCAAGCGTCTATGCTGACACTGTGCTTAACTCTTCATGGCAAAGCGGCTTCAAAGCCTGGAATTGAAGGACTAGTTCGATCTTTGTTTCCTAACTGGTTGCTATAGGCAAGGGAGACACCGAGCTGGAGAAATAGTCCAGCACATAACTTCCCATGAAACCCCACACTTTGGTTTTCGTACGGATTAAACAAACGAGATGTAAAATGTTCATTTGTGTGAGCTTTAAGATGCAGGTAAGCTTTGAACACACTCGCCCTTTCCCCCGGTTTTCGTCTGCTTGACATCAGCTTCATGTTCTCTGCACAGATTTGCTGCTGATGACGTACACACAAGCTACTGTAAATGTGTGACAGCGAGTTACTTATTAAGAGCCACACAAAGTCTGAACAGATCTGTCAGGGGAAAAAAAATAGGGTCTCAGGGACTCAGAAGAGCAACAACAAAGAAGACCAACTATGCATCTATTTCTAGACGATAGAGACCCCCACACTGCCTCTGTAGTGTGAAAGGCGAGCTAATTGGTGTGTCTTGCATGAGAAGAACCATCACTGGTGACTATTTGACAGCTGATCCCGTTTGTGTGAAATTGTTCAAAGGGGAATAATCCTCACTGAAGACTGCATACACTCACTAACTTTAATCTTTCCGGAAAGATGTTATTTTTTTTGTTTTTTATTCTACTGGTTGGATGATTTAATTAATATAGATAGAAATTTGGACAACAACGAGCTGATTATGAGGAAGCAGCTGGTAAACTGAAATAGATAACATTGTATTAAAAATGTTGCATCAGAATGACATTCGTAAGTAGTACTCTCTCATTCTCTCATTCCATCTCATGGATTATTGGTGCGCTCCGAGGAGTATCACTAATGACGAGATGATGAGATTGTAAGCAGTTGACTTCCTTTGGAGTCCAAAAAGCCCTGAGCAAACGCATCTGACCATCTCTCCGAGTCCTCACTGCATGGAGGGATTCATAAATAGTGAACAGCAGCACAGTAGGCCCGGAGAACTCCCCAGATGACGAGTTTCCATGCGTCCCGCCTGTCGTAGATCTAAAGTGCTTTAAAGTCTTGTTGCAGTACATTGCAAACCGTTCAAGACGATGAGTAGGACATGACTTGAAAGATATTTCTTGTTCCCCCGCTCGTGTACTCCTTCAAAGCTTCTGTCAGGAGAAACGTTTTTGAGCAAGATACCGCATACTTTGTCTTTGCAACCATCAACAAAAGAAAAAAAGCTATTAGTGAGCAATAAATCCTAAAAATGGAAATAATTGTCTATAAAAGGGAATAGTAGGGGGGAAATGCCTGTTCCCATTTGTTGGAGTGACATGTTTAGAAGTTGAAAAGTGCAACAAGGTAAGATGTACGTGAGCAGCTTTATAAGTCTAAATGCTGCATGCTAAAATGCTATAGTGATAATGTTAGCATGCAAACATTTGCTCAATAAGTGTAAATCAGTAAAACACTATTAATCAGGTATCAAAACCTTAGAACTTAAATAATTAATTGATTATTAAAACGGTTCATGATCACATAAAACACGATTCATCATTGTGTTCACGTAAAAAGCATGAAAAATTTCTGACAGATTTGCCTTAATGCAAAGTTTGGTTTCCCAGCTACGTTTCTTCATCCACCTGAGTAGAGGATAAAAAAGTCCCTCCACATGTTGCATTTATGACATCTGAAAGTTTCAGTGTCTTCACGCACACCCAGAATATTTTCCGAAAATGAGAATTTAAGTACTAAATCAAGAGGTCTGTGATGGGGCTGGTCGCTGTGAGAGCCAAGGGAGCGAGTCCTCCCCATGCATGTCACTATAAGTCATTATTATAAACCCCAAGCCCCCAGTGTACAAAGTATTCAATGTGGGGTCAGGAAATCAGGCAATTAAGGGAGCTGTGGACATGGATGAGAGCCGACAGTCAATGGAGGAGTGCAGAAGGAGCTGGGGAGGCTTGAACCTCGTCTCCCCCTCAGGGGTCTGACTGGTCCACATCCCTCAGCCCACTGCATGTACTGAACAACCACTTAATCACAATACTTATTCAAATCAAGCCAATGCACAAGCCCCCATTTGCCCGAGTACTTACTATGCACAATCAGTCCACACTTAAAGGATAGCACTTTGACAGCAATTGAATCAAGGTTTGAAAAGCTTCCACTGGCTGCCAAAAGACTGCTTTTTGATCAATAATTAATATGGTCACAATGATGATATATTACCATAGATACAAGTATAATTAATTGCATTACAACAGGTCATTGAGTTAATTATACTCTAAATAATAGTTAACTATTGCTCACAGCTTCTTAAGTTGCTAAATACAAAATCAGGAGAACTTCAATTGTCTCTCAACGGCTCTCAACATGGCGGCAGCTGATCCGGCGGCTCACAGCTAACAGTGCTAACAGCGCTTGAAGTGCATTCTATGGGAAAAGTGTTCATCGCAAGGGGGAACCAGAGAGTTGTGCTACGTTTCCACAATGACACCATCAGTCAGGGCGTTATCAGCTGTAACCACAGTATGAGCGCAGTGCAGAGGGACGGGACCAAACAGGAACATACCTACCACTCTTTAGTAAGTAGTCCCCTTTATAGGCTAATTTTCTATCTTGTTCAATTGGTGCAAAGGTACTGCAACACAGACAGTACAACTCTCAGACGCAGAGTGCCTCTTTCCTTTTCCTCGCAGTGAATTTGGGGGTAATTACTGAGGAGAATGGAGCATGATTTCAGGTGACATTTGTCACCCATGCTGCTTACTCCACACTTATAATGAGGAGTCTTCTCTGTAATGGGAAGCCGTCTCATTGGAATGATAAATTGCCTCAGTTTGGTAATTCCATCACCTGCTGATAAAGGAAATAGCTTTCCCATAAACCCTAACACAAGCACAAAGCCGGGCATTTACAGGCTTGGGAACGCAAGGGCATCAAGTTCTATTTTCGTCCATCACTGATGGCTCACTTTTTGCCTCGGTGCTTTCACTGTTTGCGGTTGGACTGAGAAGTGGAGACGGAGGAGAGAGAGAGAGAGTGAATTTTACACTGCCGACATGCACATATACACACACCTGCCCGTGGCCTTTTGAAGGGCCTCCAAACACCTGCTGCTGTAAAGTGGATAGAAAGATAGCTTCTCTGGTGATCACAAACCAGTTTGATCAGGGTTGAAAGCGACCCGGCTGGACTCGGCATCCAATCTGAACACTTCAAAGACAAAAACTGACGGGTCTGAAGCTCCGAATTAATTTCGTTTTTCAATTCGGCCATCAATAAACACACCACTCCTCCCTCGTGAGAAAGACTTTTATATTGTTACTGCTGCGATTGCCAACTGTATTTAACCGCTAGTTCCTTTCCTGGGTTTTCATCCTATTCCCTAGCTTTGAATTAATAACCACAAAAGGCAGTCCTATGACCAATTCTTGTCAGTGTGCCAGTGTCAATTACGTTCAAACAAAAATGATTCATATCACCGAATCTCTGCATAATTGAGGTGTAGAGTCTCAGGTGTATTATTTTATTGTTATCCGCCTGTCTCATTTGTGCACCGGATGTTCTCAGTCCTGTCAGCAGTCTCCATGGCAACGTCTGTAACAAAGATGGAGATTAGTTGAATCCCTCAATTTAAGGTTCCGTGTCGCTGGCAGGGAGACAGTTAGGCTGCGTGGAAGGTGGCAACAGGTCCTTTCGTTTACAACATCCGCAGCAGGATTCAGGCTCAGATAATGTTATTTTTCATTTGTTGTTTAGGCGCTTTAATGATTAATGAGGAATGTTAGAGGTTTGATCCTGTGTGGCCGTGTTGAAGCATCCTACAGCAGCATAAATAACTCCTCTCTCTCTCTCCTTCAGCAGCCCTTTTATCAGCAGTAACACACAGGCGTCCAAACTAAGAACATGGGGAAAGAAGAATTTTCTGCCCGAGGGATCAGTAAAAGTATATCATAAATTCAGGGAAGAAAAGAAATTCAGCCGAGCCTTGTTGCCGATTGCTATTCATGTTAATTAAACTGCCAGGATGTGAAATAACCTGCAATGCACCAGTACATGAAAGCTGCCTCATACTGTAATATATTCCAGCATATCCCCTATATGCCTCAAACATACAGTGTATATAATATATTCATATTGTCATTGGTTTTAAATTGGAGACACAAAAACAAAATAAAAGGACAAACAAGACAGTAAAAAAAAAAAACAAGAATGTGTCGAGTGGAGGGAGTCTATTGGGGGGAAACAATCTCAAAAAATAGGAGTGAGTGCCTCACAGTGTGACAGCGATCTAACAATACCCTCAGAACGGGCAGCAGAGGGAGGCGAAGGTGAGAAGTGATCACAAAGACCCGCCATGCTGTTTTTTTTTTACCTTGTGTGTACTATAGTGGTGTTTTCATCTAAAATCTTACAGCGTATGTAAATTATTATCTCTCATTCATTTAAGCGTACTACACAGGTGTGTATGTGGGTCATTTCATCACCTTTCTTCTCTGCACTGCTGGGTGGCAGTTTGATTTCTTGGTCACTTTTCATCCAAACCCTCAGCAGGTGTCTTTGTGTCAAATTACATATGGTCACATTGCCCCCTACAGGCAAAACGGAGGCTCTGCAAGGTCAGGATACTGTCCCCCACAGGTGTCATATCAAAACAGCATATAGGATTGCATTATTATTATTTTCTTTTCGATCATACACTCATTTTAAAACACAGAAACATGATATGTATATAAAATCTTGAGGCTGTATATATAAACTTTTGTCATAACTGCAAGAGTGTATTTTCTTCTCATGAAGACTATTGAAAAAATGAAAAAAATACGGTTGAACTTCAAGTTCCCTGGCTCGGGTAATAGCCTCATATAAATGCAGAGTGATGGAGGGAAGCTTTTGGATGCTGTCCTATAATTACAGCAATTTAGAACAATTTGAATTATGTTAAGCGCAGGCAGATAAGTGCAGTTTAAAGACGAGCCGCTTCAGCAAGTACAGGCTGTTTTTCTGTTTCCGATCCACCGACGGCTCTGAATGTTAAAAGCGCTGCGGTGGTGGCGTGGACTCCTAAACATGTAAATCAAATACCGGGCAGGTGACAAATGAAAATCTAATTTACTTTGCAGTACGGTGCAGACATTCTACATTTGAACTGAACTTGAACATTTAGGGTTCGTACCTTCCAAGTAAAAAAAACATGAAATAGTCATACTGTAGTTTGACAACAGAGGGAGCCATCACCATTTATGGAAGAGAACATTTCCCTGTGGGCTATAATGATCTCCTACTGAAACAGCAGCAGCAGCCAGCCGCTCAGTGTCTTTGTTCTTGGAGTGAGTAGGAGTTAAGTAAGCTCCTCCAGGATAATTTGACGAGTACAACCAGACAAAAGATTGAATCACCATGGCCCACTTCATTAGTGGTTCAACCCTCAAAACAAGTGTCATTTCCTGCCGCCGTTGTGAGGAAGATGTTAGACTGAGAGGCTTTTTTGACCAGAAGGTTGGCAGTTTGATTCCCCATACAAACTGGATAAAACTATGTGTTACTGAGCAACTTCCAAGTGTGAATGTGCATAACTGTCCAGCCGAAGAGAGTTTGGCTCCTGTTTAAATTTCCCCTTTGCATTCGATCAATCTCATATCTGCCCACACACGTCCCGTGGTGTCCCGGGCCTTCTTCTGGACCACGGCCTCTCTACGCCTGCCTGCACATCTGCACCACAAATTAAAATTTTACATATCACATGTTGTGGCTCTGAAACAACCTTAATTGGAAAGTAGAAATGTGCTGCCAGGGGCTGATTCCTCTAGTGGGATGTAAATTTAATGGAGACTCTCTCTCTTCCTGATTAGGCGTGGGCCACCGGGGTGGAGTGTGATTATAAGGGCTATCATTTGGTATTACAACTTGACAGCATTAAATAGATGCTGCCGGACTTTATTAGATGTGGTTGTAATTAAGAGGAAGTTCCACATTAGTTAATTTAAAGCAGTGATTCTTTCTGTCGTTCGCATGGACAGTTCTGTGTTTTGTGAGTAAATTGTTATATGCTCTCTAACTTATATATTCTATTAAACAAGTTCCTAAAAACTTCAATGAAAGATCAGTTATTAGTCCTTTCCTTATCCAGGATTCACATTTTCATTATTTCACGACATTTTATAGAGCAATTTGGCAATCTATAAATTGAAAGTCATATAGATTAACCAATAAATCCTGTTTCTTCAATGCAATGTTGGTCAACCAACCACTGCAGCAACACTAGAAAGTCTGATGAAGCAAATGTCAATGTTTACATCACATCAAATTTAATTTCATGCTACTCTCATCAAGGAGTGGATTTATATTACAATAATGCACAATGGTATTAGTTTAGCCCCAGACAATAAGGGATGAATTAAGGATCATACTGACTTTAACGTGGGGATATCTGCCCAGCCTACAGTATATGTTCATGTTTTATCATTATGGTATCAGTCACTCGCAGCCTTTTTTTGAGTGTCAGCTTAAACTTGTATAGCAGAGATCAATGCCAGTGTGGGCCACCATGTAGCTCTGTAATGTAACTAAAATGGGGACTATGTTTTGGCAACTGTTTTCTCCCTCCCACACCTCAATGGAACCCGCCAAGGCCATTAATCCAATAAACTGCAGCAGGATGCAGTACCTTGACAGCCGCCTGCCTCCACACATGAGCTGTGTCTGCTCTGAAGATGTATTGGCCCCTTGGAGAGGGAAAGTTAATTTGACTTGACCTTTCTTATACTTGAAACAAGCTGTTATTTAGGAGTCCATGCCACCCCCCCCCCCCCCCCCCCCCCCCCTTCTCCCCAGCAGTTGTTATTAAGTGTGAGGACAGGGCATTGAGACAGACTCCTCTTCAGTTCCGTAATGAACCCTCGGCTCTGGTGTTTACAGTCCCAGTACCTGTTTCCAATGCTAAGAAGGAGCCAGGAGGGATCTGGACTGCAACAGTGTGAAGGCTCGATGCGTCAGAGAGGATTAAAAAAAAAAAAAAGAATCCTCATGCACTGAAATCCTCTCTTCAGTTTACAAAAGAGAATGCTGCCAATATTTCCATATGAATATTAATTACTGCCTCATTATTATTCATTGTAATATTAATATTAATTGGCCTATTTCATTTTTTTGTGTACATATTAAACTCATCTGCTTGGCTCATAATGCAAAACTTGATTATGTCTGATGAAAGTTTTCAAAACTTCTCACTCAAAACCACGAATCAACATTTTGTTTGTATATGAGGAAAGGTCAGGGGATCGTCAAAGTCAGCAGGAAATATTCCCCAGACAACTAATGTCTGCAGAAATGTTATTCATAGTTCGATGCTGAGCTATTTCACTGGAAAAGGGGAAATTTGGATCTGGCAGGAGGAACTACAGGAAAGGTAAGAGGATTACTGAAGTCGTAATCCTCTGGAAACCACGAATGTCTGCACCAAATGTAATGGTGGTTAATCCATTAGTTGGGTAAACATACTAAAAAGTGACCAACAATGCCATCTCTGGAGGAAGACAGTTAGCATAGCTAATAGCATGATTTTAACATTTCTTAATCTCAGCTGAGTCACATTAAGGAGTTAGTTATTGATGTTAGAAGAGAGATCGATTTGTCTTAAATCCAGATTTGCTGTGTCATTGGATAGGAAGTGCCAATAACAACTATGTTAATGTGTTGGCAAAGAGGCAACTACAACAGCGCCAACAGTATCTACAAACAGCTGTTGTACACAGATTAAGACGGACACATTTACTCACAGTGGCACTATTGCTTAATTTAGATCAGACGGCAGGAAATAATTTACTCTCACACATTTTAGTCGATCATCTTTCACTATAAAGTGATCGGTGCTGTCTGATTTGCAGCTGATTTTATTCAGAGTCAATAAAATAGATTTCAGACTACCTAATTTTCCTTGTTTCCCTCCGTCTCTGTAGGATGACAGTAAACAGCTGATTTGTAAATGCGAAACTGGTGAATCAATTATGTATCAGGACTATTGAGGCTCCATCTCTGGATGAAGTTAGTTTTCGAGAATTAGAGCACATTCTTACTCCTAAACTCGGTTTTTCAATGTTTATCCAACCTAATGTTTCCTCTTGCATCACTAGAAGATCAAAACTTTCAAAGATCCAGTACAATATCTCTATGAGATGGATCGGGACAACATTGTGTTCATATTTCCCAGAGGATAAATTTGTCTTTGATTTGTCTTGTTTATCATTTCATGTGAACGAACCATATTCCCAATTTCTACATCCTACATCATCATGGTTCCCCTCCATCCTCAATATGTCATAAACCATTCGAAACCCATATCATTACTTTAACAACGTTTCCATATAACACATTTTCTGAGCAATATCAAGTCATTACTCAGCTTCACAGTAATTTCTTGTTATAGTTTTTTCTTGTTTTTTGCTGAAGCTACAGATATTTCCCCTAATGTGTTTCTTTCCTCTATAGCCAGCTCAGTGTTTTCCATAGGTACCTGACATTGTTTCGAATGACATATCCCATAATGTTCCTGTACTCCCAGAAAGGCTTATGAAGCATTTCCACGTTTGATTGATTTGACCATCAGGGGGAACATTAAAGCAGCCCTGATGGTGCAGTTCAGGATAGTTTGACCTGGAAAATGGCGTCTGTATCTTCTCTCATTATTCAGCATGAATAAACCTTCAAGAAAAAGCATCTCTTCGGAGCGCACTGGTACATCCCACTGTGCACCAGAGAATAATCGCCTCTCGTCCCAGATCTGCTTCTCTAAGTCTCCGGCTAGAAATGTGGATCCGAAAGGTTGTGCTTATGCAGCAACCCCTTTTACACTTCTTTATTGCTCACACACACTTATCCCTTTACATGTAGTGAATGTTGGAAAGACAGTTGTCATGCGGCTTCTCAAGGCATGAACTGGTTTGATCCTCCTCCGTGTTGGCAGATAAAAGTCTATGAGTCACCGACTGGGATCTTTTAATGATCCCACCCGCTCCACCTGCCTGTCTTTTCTATCAATAATAGCATGTGCACTCCGACTGAATATTGTTCTTTCCAACATTAGTACCTTGAGACAGCTGGCAGCTGCAGCACCCAAATGGTACTCCAAAAAATGTGACGTGTTCACCGTGACACACAATATAATTCCTAGGTGACATGTTTCTAATGTTTATCCATCAAACATCCTGTGCTGCTCTTTTAGAGTGAGTTCTTTCACTTCATCAATTACCTCCCATCCACTGTTCCTGACGCGTTCACTCCTCAAACCCAAACACGGGAGTGGGAAGCGATGGAAAACAGCAGAGAGTCCAGGGGATCTGGTTGCTGAGGGATGCCAGAGTGGGTCTGGGCAGAGGGTTCTTTAGAGCTTCCTGTCCTAGTTAGGCAGGGCTGGAGTGTGAGGTAGAGTCTAAGCAGTGAATTATTCAGTGCAGCTTTCTTTCGGCATGCTCACACTCAGCGGCTTTTACACACATGCAGAGCCACTGCAGGCGCCCTCGTATACATGTCTTTAAAGTCATGGTGGGATCACAGGGACGGCAGAGGCGTTCGCAGATCAATACTCTGCAGTTCAATTTGCACCACTGACAGCGATCTGCTTTCCTCTGATGGATTGTCTGCATATGAAGCAGTAAAACACAAGTGACTTGCAGAATGACATAAAAACAGTATACAGAAAGGATGTCAGGCACAGTTGCTGTTGACCAGCTGCTCCCACAAAGACAACTCTCTGTTTAAAAGTATTATAAAACTCCATCAAATCGTCACTTCAGGTTTCAACACCGATGCCTGCTGTTGTTAGAAAGATTTAACAGACAAGAGGCACTGAACAAGGTTTTCAGCACCTCGTGAATGCGCGTGAAAATGGAACCTGCTTCCACATTTCCAGAACAATTTGAACTGTGATGACTTTGGAAAATTCAAACGCAGGTCATATAAAGGGGAAAGTGAAATCTGTCAAGACTTTGACCCAAGTCAGACCCAGTGAGTCAGCTGAGGTTTAGGTCTCAATCACTTAACACCACAACAGCTAACAGCTACGGTACTAATGTTGAGTTAAAGCGCAGCAATAATCAAGGTTGTGTATTTTTGCCCAGTCATCACTTTTGTATTGATGTCATTAGAAAAGTGCGCATTTCTGCCATCACTTCAGTCCATCAATTCAGTCACACAGCTGCTCGCCAACTAATTTTTCATTACCGCAGCAATCCCCGACCTCATGTAGCCTAATATAAAAACGTATTACGCAGCGCAGATTTGAAATTTGGGAGAGGAAAGGACTGGTGTCGGATCAGTACACGGAGCTTATCATTGTCACTGACAATTAGACTAAACACACAAACCAAATACACAAAATTAATGTTGCTCTGACTTCCCATATTTTATTATGCTGATGAAAATGTTAAGAGAATGACATTGTGAGGTAAATCTACCCAATGACCTTCATTCAATTTTAATACTTTTTTGGTATTTTTAAAATTGGTCAAAGTCAACTTTGTTTGAGGGCTTGGAGGTCTGACCTGTCAGAGTCTAGTATAATGCATGATCGAGCAGGTACATATCCAGGTGACTCGCACTATCCTACCAGAGAGCAGATGGCTGATCCAGTAAACGTAGATCCGGGTTGTTGGAAACCAAGCTGGGAGGCTCACCATCGACTCACTGGGTCTTCTTCACTGCATCAATAAAACATCTGACCTGCATTCACAAACGAGCTCACAGTCAGAGTCCTGAATTCCTTCAGATTTCATAAATGTTCCTCTCAAGTTGTACAACATCGTACTAGATCGTAACAAGATCAAAGTAAGCGCTGTCTGAAAGCAAACACTCAACTTATTGAAATGTACTTGTTTCTCTCGTTTAGATTTCAAATCTGCAAATGATAGTAGAATTACCATATAATGACATATTAAAATATGAAAATATAATTCAGCTTAGACAATATTTTGAATAAGTAGGCTAATAGAAACATATCTGAAGCATTGCAAATATAAATATTATTTTTTGTTTGAAATACCATACTGGTTTCGCCAAAACAATATTTTTTTTCCGTAGTAACAGTAAAGCAAAGTTGACTATGTGTTTGATAAATCACTTAATTACCTCACGAATAACGTAAAGTGATTTATTTTTTAGTAGCATGGTGAATATTACTAAGACATAAAATACATAGCCTACAAATACATTTCCCTTCAGACACTTGCTAGTCACAAACAACTGCAAATATGCTAGAACATGCTAAATGGAGAAAAAAAACTGTATTGCTAACATAAAACAAAACTAGGTAAGATCTTAGCTAATTTTGTTTTATGTTAGCAATAAAGTTTTTTTGAAGTGAGAAGCTAATGCTAGCTTACCGAGGCTGGTGTCTTCTGCTGGGAAACCGTTTCACTGATCTCTTGTGTGAGGCTTCCGGTTGTTACACGTAACTCGGAGGAAAACCGTCGCGGACTTCCTGCGTCGTGCTCGCGACGCGAACTGCAAAACTTCCGGTTATGTTTGTTAAACACTGCTAAACTTCCGGTTAATTGTATTAAGGGCGGGAACGGGTGAAAAAAAAAGTTTTTTCACAATTGTCGTGTCTAATTTTTTTTAAAGCTTCATCATAAAACGTCCAGTAGTTAATAATTGAAAAAAAAATATGTTTTAAAATATAACTATTTTAAAATATTTTATTCAGCTGGTTTAAAAAAACAATATCAGTGAAAAATATCACTTAGCTATCAAACAGTTCGAATGAAATTCACTTGAAACTACGCCTGTATGCCACACAGTGTTACCATCATATATAGTCCATTTATAGTTTGCCTACACGGCGCAGTCCAGGAGGGACCAGCACCGCCACGGGGGTCTGGGGGAGGACAGCTGTGGGCGCATCTGCCTCGGGACAGGGTGGAGGTGGGAGTTTACCGCGATGCTGTAGGCTGTAGGGGAGTGGGGGGGGGGGGGGGGGGGGGGGGTGATGGATGTGTGACGTTGGCGAATTGCAGCAATTGCCGAATTGTACGTGAGGAGAGACCAGCACGGGGCGCGCTGGATACAGCAGATTTGAGGAGGGAGAGCAAGTGGAGGAAGGGGGTGGGGGGGACACGACAGAGGTAGAGAGAGAGAGAGAGAGAGAGAGAGAGAGAGAGAGAGAGAGAGAGAGAGAGAGAGAGAGAGAGAGAGAGAGAGAGAGAGAGAGAGAGAAACATCACCCAGAGGGAGTTGGATGGATTCGAGGGGACAGAGAGCAGGAGGCTCTAGAAACATCAAGGGTCCCATCAAGTGGTCTGGTGTCTGCACCAAATCAGCTTCAGGGATGTAGTCGAAGCGGTTTGGAGCTCAGCCCATCCGAGCTCATCATCATGAAGAAACACTCCGCCAGGGTTGCCCCGCTGTCCGCCTGCAACAGTCCGGTGCTCACCCTCACCAAAGTGGAAGGTAAGGGGAGTTCATATCCATTTAGCCCGCATGCAACACCCCAACCTGGGGCTGGTGCGTGTGTGCGCGCACGTGTATGTGCGCGCGCGCGTGTCTATCAGGCAGCCTGTTATGTCTTTTCAACAGAATACTCTTTAGAAGCATCCCTCTGCTGATCTGATGGAGAGGATTCCTGCTGAAGCCTGGATCTCATTCCAGACACGGTTCAACTTTAGGAAATCTCGCAGCCAGCGGGATAAAACAAGCGCGGGAATCAATCACGCGCGCAACTTAACCCTTAAATCTGACGCTGCAACATTTACGCAAACAATTTCATATCGGTCCGCATCCTAATTCATTCTCTGCATAAAAGTCGCCAAATGCACTCGGGATTAAATCCCATTTTTATTAAGATTATTTCCATCATCGTGTGATGTTGCTGAAAAAAAAGATCCCAAATGGAGCCGGAAAGAGCCCTGCTTCGTCCGATTTACTGTTATTGACGCATTGATTTTTTTGTTGGAATTAAGCCCGACTCGTGCCTGCCTCTGATGAGCACTGTGCTAAATGTACTGGTCCATAGGGAGGATCTTAAGTTGTTATTGCAGCAGGGATTCCCCCCACACACACGCTCCACCCTCCACCCATCACCGACTGCAAGAGTCACACAGCTAAAATACCAGAGCATCACGTCAGAGCAGCTGGGCCACCAGCCCGTCAGGAGACCACGTTAATGGTTATCTGCAGGATGTGGATCTTATTGGGACTCTCTTGTCTGAGAGAGCTCCTCTGTTCTGCAGGAGCACATTTAGAGCATGAGGGACAACTCCTCTGTGACTCCTTCTTTGTGCATGTGTGTGTGTGTGCATGTGTGTTCTAGCATCTTGAACAAGTACAATGTCATTCATAGTCCTCTCCACGACCGAACCCACTCCTTTGCACGTCACGCTCGTGCAAAGGAGTGGGTTTATGCATTCTTTAATCCAGCCTTCAGCACAGAGGACTCGTGAACGTCTCCGTGTTTCGGCGTGAGCACACAGTCAACATCGAATTGACTGCTGATTTCACAGCATTCTAGCTGCTCGCATCCGAGTTAATCCCTCGTACATTCCCATCTCTCAGGCGCCCTAAAGAAGAAGGGGGAAAAAATAAGGCTTAAATTGAATTAACATATAATTTGTCTAAACATGCATTCTTTGCAAACATTTTTTTTAACTACTTTCATTATTGTATTTTTGCATGATTGAAACATGCATGGAAGTAGACTTAGGAGGTTGTGATGACTTGCATATATAATTTCTGTTTGATTGGCTTTATGTTACGCTTCTGGTGTCCGCGCTTTGTGCAGTGCAGTAAAGTCGTGCTTGACTAAACACTGGCGACACTTGGAGGTAGTTTGCCAAAACGTAAGCTAACGAATGGTGTTTTTCAAGTTATATTTAATAGGAAACATAAATACTTGTGATATTGTTCATGCTGCTTTCTGGGCGTCAAACGTTGAGCTACACGGCTTGTCGACTCAGACCTGTCACCGAAGCTTAACTCTCCCGTTGTTTGTAGTTCACAGTTTTATCAGTGTGAAAACATATGAAAATACTTTATTATTCATCATTTATGACTCAACCATCTGCCGGAATATGAATGATTAAGTTTCATGTGGGCATTGCAGATATGAAATGAACTAGACGCTGTTGAGCATTCACTCACTGTACGGCATCCTGGATGAACCTCGGAATAATCAACTCTTCTAATCGTATTAGTGTGAATGTCAGCTCGAAATATGTTTTTTTTTTTTCAGAATAGCTGCGATGGCAGGCTGTTATTTTGACAAGCTTCTATATACAGAATTAAAAAGAGCTGTGCCGGGGATAGAGAACAGGGATTGTAAATGTGTGTGTTGGGGGTGATACCGTATTGTAAATTGTTGAAGGGAGTCAAAGCTGTGGAGTTTATGATGTGGATGTTCGGCTCCTCGTTTCAGCAGCTTGCTTTGAAGGAGGAGGGAATCGCAGGGGGCCACAGCGGATCAACACACAGCTCCGCTGCTTATGTAACCCCAGCACCAAAAACCTCTCGTCTCCTCACTAACAACCTGCGCCCGTCTGTCACACAGTTTGTTTTTTGCTGTACTCTTTGTATTTCTTCTTTTTTTTTACGTGTCCAGTTGACATCCAGAGTCCCGCGGAGTATTAGTGTGTCGATGTGCAGTCTTTTAAGCAACAAGTCAAACACCGAGGCGATTACATAGTCGGCTGCAAAGAAATCCGAGGTGGGGGTTTTAAACAAGATATTCTATTTTTTCTACATTTGGCATCATCAACCTCTCTTTAGGAACTATCAAGGCAGCTGCAGTGCTGCTTGGCGCTTTGAGGGATAGGTGAAACCTCCACCAATCAATTTTGACAACCGATTTAGAGGTCCAATCTCGGGGGAAGTAACAAAACAATCTATCACCCCTCAGCACATCGTGGAATCATCCTATGTTCTTTTAATGATTGAAGTTTTGTAGCCAAAGTCCATCTTTTGCTGTCTCCCACAGCCACAGGTTTGATGTATTGTCCTCGTCTGCAGCATTCACCTCTTCCCATGTGTGTTCTTGTTACAAATCAACCCCGACCAACGCCCATGGATGATAATTATTGATTTCTCTTCAAATGTGTTCCTCGGGGAATGTCTGTGTTGTGTCATCAGAGGCCGGGCTGAGAGACGTTCATAAACGTCCCTTTAATCTCCGTAATTTCATTAGACGCTTAGAAACAGAACAGGCGTCTTGGGGAAAGCCATTCAGTGTGCATATTTCACCAGCTGGTATTATGAGCGCACTGAAGTTTCCTCCAGAGCCTCACGTATCAATCGATTGGTGGCAAATTATAACTGCTCACACACAGAAGTAGAGGTGTAAATGTGCACATGAACTCATCTAACATTACATTGGCTCTTCGGATATTTCCCAGTGAGAGGGACTATGTTTTTATTGCGGTCCAGCAGTTTGCTTTATTGTGTCTCCTTCAAGAATTCAAATTCATCTTTAGAAATTTAGCAAAAGCATTAGACTTGTTGCTTTGTGTTGATATTGCTTTAAGTGATGGATGTAAAGTCGGTCCATTTGTCCTGTCTGCCTTGCTCGTTGTGCATGAGTCATCGTCATCTTAATAAAATACATGTATTTAGCATTTATCACGAGAAAGTGGGATTACTAATTTGGGGCGAATGGGAGCACAAAACACTGAATCACCATCGATGCTGAACACAAAACTAAGAGGACGTTCCTTCAAGGACCTAAATAGAATCTTGCATCGCTCGTTTGCATTTGTCCTATTTGTATGTAAATGTCCACTCGGGCCTGCGTGAAGAGCAAAAAAACCTCCGTATGGAGATTACAATAAAGGTCAAACAGACGATGCGTGCGTACTGAACATGCATCTGCGTTGTTTAAAGATCAGCAGCAGCAGCAGCTATGGATTTTTACAGTTTCAAGCTCCTTAAAATGTGACGTCTCACTTTGATGTAATAGGAGTTGACTGAGGCATTCAGAGGAGTATTGCTTATAAACTCATTTTTAAAAGCAAGTGAAACTGGTCTTTTGGACGCTTGATAAGTGTGCAATGAATACACAAAGAGAGGGCTTTTTATTTCAGCTCGAGGCCAAGCTTTTGCTCCGGTTTATGTAATGCGGAGCGTGTGTGCAGACAAAGCCGCCCGTCTCATTGTATCATAGCTTTCCCTGAATAGATGGATTGATGTTTAGTGCTAAATTGATTCATTGTGTACATTCATTTGAGGTTTGCCGACCACAAATTCCTCGCTGGATATAGCTCATTTGTGTTTCATACGGTGAATGCCTTCTGTAACATCATCTTTTTCTTCAGCAAAATCCTCTGCAGAAAAATGTGTAAAGAGGAAAGCACTAAGCTGTAATCCTAAATTGAGTTGATCCGAGAGCTTTCTTCAGGGTGCGAGTGCGGCTGCCTTTCCTCTCTGAATGTCTAAAGCAGCCAGTTGACCAGGTGGTGCGGTTGTGGTGGACGACTGTGGCTAATTATTACAAAGCTGGAATAAAAAAACATTTCCATCCCTGCGGCATTTGTTGTAATTGCGACCAGCCCGGAGAAAAGTGTCAGCAAAAACGCACTCATCTGTGAAAACGACTTCGATGGCAGTTCAATCCAATCAAATCTTGTTTGATAAAGTTTCATTTTCTCTTCATGCCATTAAAAAAAATCAATCTATGAGGGGTCGTTTCACAGCCGTGACGTTGCGGACATGTTGCATCTGAAAAGTCTGGTTTATGTAAGTCTGATAGACTTCATGCGAGTGCGTCTGAGGAGTGAAACTGCTGCTCGTGTGTGTGTGTGTGTAGCTACACCTGCGGTGGTTGCACTATCCATTACTTCAACAGGGGCGCTGCGGCCAATCTTTTAAATATTGATTTGTCACGGAAAGTGCTGGGACTCTTGCCAGTGTGTTGAATTGCAGCTCCATCACGCTATAGTCACTGTTGTAAGGGACTGCATTGGAAGAGGGAGGGATGCCTCACACCGTTGGGCAGTGTACCCCGCTGCCACATATAGCCATTATAATCGCTCTGCTGTAACACACAGAAACACACACAGAAACACACTCTGCTTGCACCGGTGTTCCATCGTGTCACTAACCGATGAGGCTTCAGAGAGCCGCAGCGTTGACCCGCATGGTAGCATCTGTTGAACCAGCTGGGCGGGTCGCGCCACCGACAAACAACAAGTCTGGGAGGAAGTCGCACCGTCGTCCTCTGAGGTCGATGGTCGGGGGGGGAGATAAAGGAGAGCAGGATCGCTAACAGTCGTCCCGCCCTTGTCTGCCCTCCCGGGCCTTTGTTCCCTCGGCTCATGTGGTCCCACCTATCAGCTCGGTCCGAGTGGCGGGGTGTGTTCGCCGCCTGACTCTCTGTGGCGTTATTGAGCAAGACAGGCTTGTCAGATGAGCCTGCCCTGGTGTGTTGAACGGCCTCTGACTGTCAGCTCGGCCCGACCAAGCTGTCACAGACGAGTATCACAGACTCCTACTGTCTGTCAAGACTTAGAGATTACAAAGACAGTGACTGCTGCCTGTCTGTCTCTCTGGAAGGTGACATTTGGAGTTTAAAGTTCAAACGACTTCCTTTTTAAACAGTACGGCTTTGACATGTCAGAACCCCATTGGTCAACATGGGATTGAAGGATTTATTTGAATTAAGAGCACTGATTGATGTTGAGTGACAGCTGTCTTTAGATCTTACATTTGCGCAAAGAAGCACCTCATTTAAAAAAGAAATTCTAACCAATGGTTGGTGTTGTTTTAGAGACTGACAGAACAAGTAAGTTGCAGCAGTCGATTCATATTCACCACCAAGCAGAGACCCAAGAGACGGTAAGACAAGGAGAAGATCTCCTCTGAAGTGTGTATCGGTGATTGATTTGTTTACCCTCTTGAATCACTGAGGCAGAGCGCTGCAGTACACTCACACTCCCACGGAGGTGTCGCCAAACAGACAGATAGACAAACCACTCTTATTCTTACTTCGATGTCTTCAACTTGAGGTCTCGCCGACAGTTGCTCGGCCGCCCCGGCGGACCAGCACGAGCCCGAGGCTGTTGACGCAGCCGCCTGCCAGGATCTCCGTTGCGGAGGGAGTGGTGGTCGGCGTGGGCGGTGACCCGCTCCGGAGCGGGGACGTCGTCGGGGCCTTCTCGGCCTGTCATGGCCAGGCTCCGTGAAGTATAAGAGCAGGCAGGCAGGGCTCTGCTGGCACGTTTTGGGATTTGCAGCTATCAGCAGGAGAGATCTGCACTGCAGAGTCTGCAGGGGGAGGGAGGAGGAGAGCGTGAGTGGGAATGAGGCTGGTCGGGAAGCATGGAAGCACGCGTCGAGATGGGAGAGAAACTGGAAAACTGTCCCCGATAAATCTCAACACCAATCGGACGCCATCGACCCTACTGGAAGTAGGACGTCAATACTCCCGCTATGAGGTGCTCAGTGTACTAAAACACTAGCAGCGGACAAATGAGCATGTAACATACGGATTGATTTACTGTGCCTTTAGTGGTAAAGAGGCTGATTCTTCAACAGATATTCACACAGCTGGAGAGATGTCACACAGAGCAAGTGGGTTTTACTCCTAAAATGTTAATTAAGGGGAATTACTGTAAGCTTCACTTTGAGGAAGACCCAGCAGGGCTGAAATATGATCCTATTCTATCTATAAATGCTTTGTATGATCACTTAATCTACCCTTGACACCACCTTTACCTCGTGTATCGATTTCCATGAGATAAATATGCCGTAATTCCGCCGAGTGAAGACGGATGCATTTGAGGAGGAGGAGAAGAGACGTACATACAGCTGTCAGAGTGGATCCAAAGCTGCTGCTACAAGGATGCCAAACGCTTTCCTCCTGTCTCCAGTGATTTCACAGATGCCTGTTAGGTTCAGTTAAGCACATTTGGACATAGAATGTGTTGAATGAGTGGAGATATTTTCATCTCACGTTGAATCAAGCGTCAATCTGTAAATACACCTAATCTAAATCTGGTTTAGTGTGGAAAAGGCTGAGATTAGTAATGAGATATTAAAAAAACAAAAACAAATTTTTTTTTTTTTTTTTACTGCAGTCGTGTCTGACCTTGAGATTTGATTAAAAAAAGATGAGGTTAAGAGCTTTCAGTTAATCATTTAGCGGTTACAGTCGGACACTCTTTCTGGGTGTTTCAGTCATGCTAATAATGGCATCAGATGTCATTAGTGGAGCAGCCTTTCCATCTTACTCTACTGACCCAGCTCCCCATGCTGAGTGCAGCAATGCTCCATATTGTCCATTGCCAGCAGTCAAGGTTGATACAGTGTCAGTAGTCACCGTCTCAAGAAACAAGTGCTTTACCATCAAGTCTGTGGGTTAGAAATTAATATATATTGATAAATCGTATAAGCTTGAATACATAATTTATGAAGCTGCGTTTCTTTTAAAATAGAGAAGGTATTCTGAGTATTACAGTCACAGTTTTATCGTGTCAAGTCACAAAGTGTGGTCACATGTGCCAGAGCTGGAAATGCTTAGCTGGGCCCCGGTTCCACTCTGGTGTGTGTGTGTGTGTGTGTGTGTGTGTGTGTGTGTGTGTGTGTATGTGGGGGGGTGACTGGCTTGGCCCATCGCTGCATTTGGAAGATTAAACTGTGCTGCAGTATGGAGCATCGGCCAGAGCCACGGGATGTGGGACGGAGGCCCAGGAAGGACAAAAAAACGGGCGGCGTAAACAAGACATGACCTTCAGAGCAAGACAGACAGGCTTGGAGCTTAGAATAGAGAAACTTAATTCTCACCCAGTTGCACAAGACATCCACGTGCAGCTGTCTCTCTTTTTTTTTCTTTTTTTGGTCTTTGCTGATCCATCATTTCATCGCGGGGACAAACAATGATCTTGAATCATCTTTCATGCTGACAAATTTGCCTCAGAGCTGTAGAGAAGTTTTTTTTTGGTGGCTTTTGTTCAGAATGCCCAAATAATGCAGCACCATTTCATCTTAATTGCATCACGTATTCCCAGCAGATAAACCGAAATAAGAACCTCTTGTGTATTCACCAGAGAGCCCGGGGAAGCCTCCTGCATTAGCATGGGAGGCGATAGTCATCGGGAATGTTAATTTGTGACCACCTGGCAAGGTCAGGGGTTCAAGCTTTCAGGAGGAATGCGGCGTTTCAGCGGCCGTGATGGATGCACTCGTATTAAGCTCTTGTGTAAAATATACAGCGAACCTCTTATGTGAGATGATAGGAGTCCTCTTGACTGATCACATTAACATGAAGGCAGACAGAGTCATCAGCGCGAGGTACGTGGCTATAAACTAACACGGGACAACTTAAATCAGACGAGTTCAGTGTCACGTCGATGCCGTACAATAATACTTTTCACGGTGTGACCCCCAACTTCTGTTAGATTTATGTCATCCTTGTGAAGAGCGTCCTCTTTTCCCACTCAGCAGCGCAGATGAATTGGAGAAAGTGTCTGTGTGGCACATCATTACCTCCGGGAAGCGCCATTAGGGAGATCCCTCAGTTTTAACTTGTTGGAAGGCAGGAGGCTACACAAGATGTATGGTGCATGCGATACAACCGTTCGCCTCACTTCCCTGCTCCCGCTGTTTGTCCTCTGTGGTGAAAGTACGGGCTCTCTCCGAATACAAATAAAAGCATTTATTAGGGCTTGACTACAGGGGCGTATTAGGGCCCCAAAAAAGGGAAAAAAACGAGTTGAGAGAGGTGACATTGCAAATTTGCAAGTTCATAAATAAAACCATCAACAGCCATCACAACGAGGCGTTGTCACAGGTTGTGATGTATTAATAAGAAAAATAAATGCGTACATTCATGGGAAGTTAACATCGTAAATATATGACTTTATAAACTCGCAAATTTGCCCCTTTTTTTTTTCTTGGAATATTGCCCCCTTCTGTCGGCTGCGTTATTTCTGCCCTAATATGCCGTCATACTTGATGGAAGATAGAGTTGATGTTCTACGTCTCTGTTAGCCAAGATTAGTTAATGTATCATCATTACACAATGTCACCTAGAGATAAAAGGAGGCCGAGTGAAGGAAGATCTGCTGTGTGAGTATATATTGTAAAGTTGAGCTTCTTAGCTTGTATGCTTCCACACCGCAGCTATGACTGAACGGTTTAGAGGAGACAACAAGCAAGTGAGTTCAGTGGCCCGAGGTAACCACGCGACCTTGGTAAAGTGAATCAGCTTTGAAGCACACAGTGGGTGTGAGTGGGACAGCAAAAAACAGCACATCAACCTCAATTCACACTTAATTGAAGAAATACGGAGACTATCAGCTTCTGACGGGAGCAATAGCAAAGTTAAGCGGTGCTGTTTGTGCCTTCGGGCAAACACACACACACACACACACACACACACACACGTGTCATTGTAACTCGCGAGGTGGAGAGGAGGTCGCCTCGGATTGGATATCAGATCTGCCCTCTTTTGTCCTCTGTTCGGCTGCAGCCTGTCACACTTGATCACCACATTTTGAACTCAGATGTCTGATTGATTACCTTCAAGTTCAATTAAACGGTGAAAGAAGCTATCTTTAGCCGGAAAACGACGGCAAGACATGTTTGACCTGGAGTCATTCACGCAGAGAGGAGAGTCTCCTCTAAGATCTTAGTCCGGATTTACAGGAGATGAACAAATAATGACTTATCATTAAATGTATAATGCTATAATGCTATATTTTTCTTTTTAGTTAAAATGTGCTTGAATCAGAATGGTTTAATGATTAACTCTAAAGCAAAATCCTCCTAAGCTGTAGAAATATTGAAACACAAATATTCCTGATCATAGAACAAATTTGCAGAATCAGTGTTCAGCTGTGTGCTTACATGTATGTGTGTTCCTCTGCAGGAGAAGACCGAGCCAGGGAGAACGTGGTGGGCACCACAGACGCACAGTCGGCCGGCGGTGCAGTCGGAGCGGAGTCCGGCGCCAACAAACGGAAGATCCAGTGCTGCATCAGAGTCACGACCGTACAGGTGCAGAAGGCCCTGTGGGGAGTCGCCATGGTGATGTGCGTGTGCTCCTCCTGGGCGGGCTCCACCCAGCTGGCCAAGCTGACCTTCAAGCACTTCGACGCCCCCTTCACCCTCACCTGGTTCGCCACCTCCTGGAACTGCCTCTTCTTCCCCCTCTACTACATCGGCCACCTGTGCAAGAGTGCAGAGAGGCAGACGCCCAGACAGAGATTCAGGTGAGAGGACTCTCGCTGCATGCATGTATACGTGTAAAACTTATAATGTAGGCAAAAAAAATTGGTATAAATTTGACTTCTTTGAGACGCTGTAAGTCAATATAAGTTTGGGTTTTGTCAAAAAGCCTTTCTGCAGAGTTCCTTTACCAGTTGGAGTCCAGAAGATAAGGTGGACATGGTGTTACACTAGTCAAGGTGTGACATGATAAAAGCAGGGCAGATGTATGGGTCTGGTTTTTGCAATATTCCTTAATTGGAAAAACAAAACTGAAGCTCCACATTTAGGTCAGGATCGACAGCAAGTGTCTACGTAACAGTGCATCTCATCAACCTCAAGACATTTAAAGACTATTAAAAAGAAGTTTCATTGCTAAAGGTGTGTTTTTCTTATTGCCAGATCCAAACAAAACTAACATTCTTCTGCAGCTACAACAGAAATGACAGAAAAAAAAGAAAAATATCAAGCGTGTATGTGAAGTTCAGTCAAAGGGGATTTGATGCACTGACTTTATATCTAACACTTTCACACCATAGAGAGAGAAAAACAATGTTCCTATCAGCAGCAGCGGCAGCCGCCTCTGTAGACTAGAATGCAATGCAGTCATTAGAGATAATTTTGTGGAAAGTTGATAAGCAGTCTATTTTTCTTTATACAGATAAAAACTAGAGCGGAAATGCTCAGGCACATTGGGTACAGATTGTTGAAAACCCTGAATGGTTCCAAACCTAAAAGATCACAAAAACGGCGACTTGAGAGGTCATTCTCCTAATTGACGATCTCATTGAATGAACAGATTAATTGTTGCTGCCTGGTTAGTTATGCACAATCACTCCCTATTCTATTTCCAAAATAGCCCATCGTTCATTTGGAGAAGCAGGTTCCTGTGCCGTCATCAGTTATGCTGCTGCAGCAAAACAGAAAGGATGTAATCCTAAGTGTGTTAGAGGTGCTTCCACACTTGAAACAGTCCATTCATCGTGATCTTTATACGAAAGTCCTCATCTCGGCACCCTGCTGTGCTACTTTAGCACAAAGAGACAACGAGGGTGGAGTGTGTGGAGGGTGTAGTGGATGGGTGAGCTGGGGTGGGATTGGCTCTTCCTCTTCGAGGGCTTACACAAGGATCTGGGGCTCCCACTCCTCGGCCGGATCCAATGTGCTCCGAATATCAAACACTATTTCCTTTGTATTTATTCAAATTGCGCCTGCTGGTGAATCTCAGACAATTTGGAGGAATAGAGAAGAGGAGTTGACATTTGTAACATCTGTCCCGTCTCTTTATTAAACAGAGACTGGAGTAGACGTGATGTTAGTAATTTTCCTCATAGATATGAGAGGAGAGGATTTTCCCTGTGAAGAGACAGACGACTTCAATTGGTGCAATTTATCTGACAAATATAATTCACCTCATGAAATAAACTGTGCAGTCAATATGAGGAGTCCTTCCCTTTTTAGTTTGAGAGGGTTTGTCTCTGCTTGGTTCGTATTTCAATGGTGAAAAAAGTCCCTTGAATGACCGTCGATATATATAATTTGATCCTTTTTCTCAAATATATTTACATGTCATCACGTCTATTGCTGATTTTTGATTGGCTCAATACCAAAGACAACAACTACAAATGATGTCCAGCCTCTTTATTATGTCCAGGTGACACCAATCTGCTAATCTGGAATATTGTGATTTAAAAGTGCCTTCAAAGTGTAACCAAACCAAAAGCACAAACAGCAGACGGAGCACCAGAGGCACAAACAACAAACTGTCACCGGTTTGGATTTGAAGATGGTGCAACCACTTTCTGTAATGAAAACGATGACAGAATGTCATGTAGTCGTCACTGTGCGTTTATAAAAGGGGTGTGGTCATAGTGCTGACTCAGCTCTCTGGACGACCGCACTACCTTTCACTCCCCAGCTATTGCAGCTTCATCACTTTTCTCGGGGGCAGCAGCTCTCAGAGTAAACGGTGTAACTCAATAGCACAGTTAAAATGCCAGCATCTCTAAAATGCATTAATGTTGTTATATCTTGACAGGTTGGGGGGGGGGGTTCTTGGCATGGCAGCAGTTTGTTATTGGTAACAGTATTTTGAAACTGATATATTATGTCACGCTTTGTTCCTCTCTCTCACATTACATAGTTGAGTGTGACACATTGACTGTCAGGCTGATAGCTTTAGACTGCCTGCTTTTATTTAAGGCTGATATTTGAGAACCCAGAACTTCTTAAACATTGTGTGTGTAATAGAGCCCGACCGATATATAGTATCGGGCCGATATTAGGCATTTCCCAAACTATCGGTATCGGCATTTCTAATGGCCAATAAATGAATATTTTAAAAATGAAATAAAAACGGACGAAACACCCTTAACTTAACAGAATTTGTTTCCAGTCTTGTTGGAAGTTATATTTATGAAGCTTACCAGGTCTTTTAATGCTGGTAACTTTGTGTTTGGTTGTTGTTGTTGTTGTGTTTTTGTTCAAAGGACTTTAAGTTTTATATCTTAAGTTTGTATTTTTATACATTTTATTCATCAGAACTTTAATATATTTTGATGTTCCTCTGTTCCGTTGTGACAATAAAAAAAACAAGTTTGTTTTCAAACTGCATTATCATGTTATTTTAGTGAAGACTCATAAATAACTACAAATAACTAATGTTAGGGAAATCTGTTAATGTTTTGTTACGCGTTTATGAAATAATATAAATTTAAATAAATAAAAAAAATATCGGCCGATATATCAGAATATCAGATTTTTAAATCAACAAACATTTGTATCGGTATCGGCCTTCAAAATACTCTATCTGTTGGGCTTTAGTGAGTAATTAAACATTCGTCTGGACGGGGATCGAGTACAGACTCAAGCTGGAGTTTAGTGACGATATGCACCGAAAACATCCATATGAAGTTGAGTCACTTCTTCCAGACCGATGATTTACCCGTTTACCCGTTTGAGTTTCGGTTCACAGTGTGTCCAGTAAGACTGAGCTGGAATTCACATGCATAAGTATGCTGTTAATTGTCGGTCTTTAGCGAATTCGTGAGATATTGACACGTTTGAAAAGACAAATCGTATAAAACACCAGAGGAAGAAATGAATAGTTTAGTAAAATTAAAAGCTGCTCAGAAATATTCATCTTTAATGCCTGGTGGCAGATCCCAACGTGTTCGTCAATATTTGCTCCTTCCTCTTGGTCCCACATGCACTGAGATGAAATGTTCATTTAGATGTTGAAATGGGAATTACTTCACACTCTCATCACTGATTAGAGTCCCCGGGATCATTTGTTCAAAAAGAGATTTTTTTGTGTTCATACATATTGATTCAAATCCCAGACCATATTATGATTTATCAACTATTAAATTCAATTATTAACCACATCTTTCAGCAAGCTTACACTGTGCTCTCTGCATCACGTCTCCTCACAGGGAGTGCTGTCGGTTTTTCGGGGACGACGGTCTCACACCCAAGGTGTTTTTCACCAAGGTGGCTCCCTTTGGCCTGCTGTGGATCCTCACCAACTACCTGTACCTGCAGGCCCTCAGGAAGATCAACACAACAGACGTGTCGGCTCTCTTCTGCTGCAACAAGGCCTTCGTCTTCCTGCTGTCTTGGATTGTACTAAGAGATCGCTTCATGGGGGTCAGGGTGAGTACGTCTGCCTGTGTGGGTGGGAGGGAGAGAGAGAGAGAGAGAGAGAGAGAGAGAGAGAGAGAGAGAGAGAGAGAGAGAGAGAGAGAGAGAGAGAGTTTTGTTGTCATCACTTCCTGGGAGAAAATATTGCTCCTTTAAATAAAAGCACAGATCACAAAAAGCAAGATGGACGTTAAAACGACGATTTCTTTCACACCTGTAATAAACACCATAATAAGAAACGAGAAAGACAGGCAACCATTAAATTAAAGCTACAATTTCATATAAAATAATAATTAACATTCTGCAACTCTTGTATCCATGCTATTACGTCTGCATGTATAAGGTTACATAGTAGCTTGGCAACTATATGGAGTGATAATATCTTTTAAGTGAATGTTTGATCATCCTCGATTTACCTTGAATACCATTCTCAAAATGATTAAATTCAGTTAAGATGAGAGCTCCACCAGTACTGCATTTACCAGGCAGATTTCAATATCTATATTTAAAGCCAGTCAATATCGGGGAAAATTGGATTTTCCTTCCCAGACACTCAATTCGATCACGTTCAGAGCCTTGAAGAGGCAAAGGTATGTTAGTACATGTCTCTGCTTCTATCTAATTACATCATACCGTCTGCTGGATGTTGGATAACACGAGATAACAAGATGACCTTCACTTGTCTTTAGGCTTCTTATTGTGTCTCCCTTTGCTTTGGTGAAGAGAACGCAGTCCTCTAAGCGCCTGAATGATGAAGAGTGCGTTTATATAGTGTATGGATCACCTTTGTTGTGCACTAGTTGACTCATAATGCCCAATGATCAACCTGTGCGAGCGCATGACTTCCATCCTCCTGGTTTGTGTCTTCATGTGTTTGTCTCTGATTTTACCCGGGTGAAGAGAGAGAAAGCAGAGGAGGGAGGGTTTCGCTTGGTGAATTAAGGTATCTCCTGCTCTCCTCCCACTGCACTCCTCAGATGCGTTCATAACTGCAGCCGTCCTGCATTCTGCAGAATGGCTTTCCTCCCTTTTTTTCCCTTTCACACACTCATCACCACCACCACCACGTCTCTCCCATGTGCATGCCCCAACTCCCCACCCACATTATCTGCGATGAAAGGCCCCAGTAAGAGACAAAAAACTGTAATAATCCTGCTTCTCTCTCTATCACACCCCCAGCTTCTCTCCCTCTCTCTCTTGCTTGGTGGTGGGGATTGCAGTGCTTGGATGTCTGCAGCAATGCAGGCGATCTTGGACGGGTTTGTCATGAAAGTGAAGGAGGGGTGAGAGAAAGCTTGGGGACGCTGCATCAGCCTTGTTAAACAGGGATGTGGGTTGATTATCGTGCACATAAAAAGGTGGTGAAGTCAGGTTAATAGAAGGCCATGCTATGAAGTGAAGAGCCTTTTGACTAATGTGTGGCATGCATTTGGATTTAACAGTTGTAAAGGGGGGCGGTGAGGGGTTAGATACAGCGTTTACCGCATACTGCAGTTAACTGCAATAATACAGGCTACTCAGGTGTGCAGGTGTCGTGCTGCTTTTCCTCCTCTGAGCCTCACGTTGTGCTGAAACAACTCGAGGAACTGAAACACTAACACGTGCAGGGTCGCCGGCCTCGTAAGCAAACAGTCCGCCAGAAGAAACGCGTGGAGAAAAGGTGAAGCCGTGACTGACGGACAGCCTGCAGTGCAGAAAGAGCCCGTTTGCCAAAAGGTGCCCAAGGGCTCCGGCCGAGCAAAAACACACGGCTCATTTATCTTCCTGACACCTCTTTAACGCAGAGCTAATCCACTCAGCTGGACTGCACCGTGCCCCTTTTCACTATTCTCCAGCCAGAACACACATGCACTCAAACATGACGCCTGGAAGAAAGACATTTTGGTTTTTGGGGTTTCTCGAAGATGATCGAGAGATGAAACAGATGGTTTGACGGCGTTTTGATGCTGTGATAATCACAGAGGAAGGGAGAGGTGTGAGAAGTGGTGGATGGAGACGGGTGTTGGGTTTGTAAACATGATGGCAGTGTGAGGAAAATCAATTTCAGACAACGGAGCCAACGCCGAAGCTGCCCCGTCCCGCGTTGGAAACACTTGCGATGGGAATCTGAGAACTGGATAATTTGGAGTGTGTACACTGGGAGAGGCACTCAGGTCCTTTACTTAAGTAAAAGCACCAGTACATTCATGTAAAAACACTCCATTACAAGTACGAGTCCTGCATTTACAAATCATGCTTTAGTCAAAGTATTAGAAGTTGACTTAAAGTACTGATTTAATACATTATTATGTGATTTTTTTTACCTGAGATAAATCTAAACTGTCGTGAATTAATGGGAGAGGAAAGATCTTAAAAAAAATACAAAACACAAATCCGTGTTGTTGTTTTTTTTACAATTCTCTAATTTTTTTTTAATTCGTTTTGTGAAATATTGAAGACTTTGCACCTCAAATTTCCATCAAAATCAAATTGTGTGAGAGCTTTAAAGGAGCCACAAGCAAAGAAGCTTGGAAAGCATATAATCTTACTTAACAGTGTATTGTATTTGATTATTATTATTATAATGATTATTAATACATTTTTAATGTAAAATCTTAATCTGTAATGTAAATAAAGAAATAAATAAATGTGGAGGAAAGAATCAAAAATGTAGTGGAGTATAAAGTAGCATAAATGCTAATTTAGTCCAAATAACTAAAAATGTAGTCGAGTAAATGTACTTAGTTACATGTTTGCACTGTGATGCTTCCGCGATGCCCAACACTGTGCCTGCTGCGTCGCTACACAGCAGCGAAGGCTCACACGTCTTCATCACCACGCTGTGATCAGCGTGTCGCCCATCAATCATTCGCTGATGTTCCCCCTCCTCTCTCTCTCTTTATCTCTACAGATAGTAGCTGCCATCTTGGCCATAGCCGGCATTGTAATGATGACCTACGCTGATGGCTTCCACAGCCATTCAGTCATCGGCATCACGTTGGTCGTGGCCTCTGCATCGATGTCGGCGCTCTACAAGGTATTTCTTTGCATTTTATCAATTAGGGGGGGGGAAAACATGACTAAGCTTCCATAAACCGCCACTTATATTTGCAGTGGAACGAACAAATGTGTAAAAACAGCTAAACATATATATGAATAGTCTTGTGTTATGTAAGAAATCCTGGACGAGCTCCTTCCTGCTTATGTAACCAGGTGGGAGAAGACGGGGGGGGGGGGATTATGAAATATAGCGCTCAGCTGACAGAAGGGAGTGTTTCGTTGGCCTCGGGCTGCCATGTCCTGATCAAGGAGGTTACAGACAGATAGCGATATTTTGACGGGGGCTCTGGTCTCCTCTGCCCTGCCCGTCTGTGTCACCTAATGTGATAAACAGACAGCAGCAGCCCTTTGCCAGAGACATGACAGGTACTTGGCAGGTGCACACCCCTCTGTAATATCTCTCCACCCCTTATGAGGGCAGATTCATGACTCTGCTTCTCATCCGTCCTCAGGTGCTCTTCAAGATGGTCCTGGGCAGTGCCAAATTTGGAGAGGCTGCGCTCTTTCTGAGCATTGTGGGGAGTGCCAACTTTGTTTTCATCAGCTTCGTGCCGGTCATCCTGTATTTCACCCACGTGGAGTACATTGGCTCACCCGGTGACATCCCCTGGGCCTACCTCTGCGGGGTCGCAGGTCTCCTGTTTGGTACGGAAAGATGGAGGGAATTTCATGTTGCAAGTTTTTGTGGGTTTCACACCGTGATTGTGTCATCTGGTCTGATTGTGCTTCTTCTTCTTCACAGCGTTCAACGTCCTGGTGAACTTTGGCATTGCGATAACGTACCCGACATTAATCTCCCTGGGCATTGTCCTGAGTGTTCCTGTAAATGCCAGTAAGTCTCTTGGCCTTCCTCCCAGAACTAACTTCAATTAGTCGCCCCAAATGTATGAAATATATTTTGATGAAGAATAGAAATAAAGTTTCAGATTCTCATTGTAGGCTGTCAAACCCTGCTGCAGGAAAATTAGGTTTTCTAAAGGGACTTTTATCCACAGGGACCGCCAAAATCCTCAGAGTAGATTTAATTATAATATTGATGAATTCCTTCATGTTCTCATACTAATGCATCCTCTTAACTTCCCAGTGGTGGACCTCTACACGTGTGAAATTAATTTCAACACGGTGCGTCTCATTGCCGTGTTCATTATTTGCCTGGGCTTCCTCATGCTGCTGTTACCGGAGGACTGGGACCAGTGCATCATCCAGCTCAGCACAAAGCTGCGCAAACGGGACGAGCCAGCAGAGGGCAACGGAGAGGCGGGCGCCGCCACAGGGCTCAACTGGAGAGGTAGAGCCAGGACCTCCATGTCAACATTTGCACATTGAAGTATTACCATGCAACGCACATAGAAAACACACAGACGGACACGGGGAGGGAGACGCATTAACAAACCGCTCTCTGATCGGTAACATCGAGGGGGGGAGATGCAGGCGACACCGGCTGTGATTCATTCATTTGGCGTCCATTCCACGCAGAAGTGATGGGAGTTGCATGGACACGGACAATATCAATTGTAACCCCATTGTTACCCAAAAGATTATCAGGTATAACTGATTGAGTCATGTATTAATTTGCCGTACCTCTTAATCATTCCATGGATTCACTACATCCTCGCACCTGGGAAGACTTGCCAACTTGCCTGATAATTTTTCAGTTCAGAGAAAGAAAAAAAAAAAAAAAAGAGCTTTTCAAGGCAGGCCTAACACCGTGTGGACTTGTTGTCTTGAACATGTACTCATTTACACACCTTTAAGATCCAAAGAAGAATGCCTAACAATGCTGAATGCCTGAAAACAAACAGGGGAGGCCCGCAGTGGCGTCCCTCAGGTGAAAACCTAATGACATATACCTGCCTTCCGTGCACTGTACATAGCTGTGTCTCACACTGTGGATGTCCGGGAGCTGTGGACCCAACGGGCTCATCTCGCGTGAAGGGACCTGTCGGGATAGCTGAGGATCAAACTGAGGTGAAGAAGCTCACGCGACGCCTCTCTGTCTGTCTGTTCGACCTGAGAGAAGCGGTCAGGCGACCACACTGATTGGCCCCCTGTGGTTATGTGCTTTCCTGGGGCTATACTCTCCCACTCTGTTGATGCTGACACCCATTGCTCAGGCCCACAGTTAAGTCACGAGAGATCTAAAAACGGTTGTCTCGATTGCAGAATTGTCAAAACAGATTGCCTGTTAAAAAAAATGTGTGAGTGCTTTCAGTCCATCCAGAAAGCAACTTGCCTCACACTTTCAGCAGTTTATTAACCAAGCAATACAAGTGTTATACCTATTTACAGGACATGTATTGTCATTCAAATAATATAAAATGTGTTTTTTCTTACTTTCCATCAGCTGTTTGAACGATTAATGCCCATTTTCACAACGGATGCATCAGGCATACCAATATTTGGGTGTAAAAGGCACTAACAGCTTATAATAAGACAGGTTTCATGAAAACATAAACTACCCCTTTAATAACTTTGGACAACAACCACAGCTATCACTGGCCCTTTGAATTCCTATCACATTTGAACTTTCTAGACTTATATGCACACAAACTAATCTGTGGCAAATATCACATACATTTTGTTTTTCTTGGAGAGAATAACAGACAGCGGAGGAAAAAACGGCGAGGTGTACCGACACCTGAGAATGACTCCCATTTGTTCGCCTCTGCTCTTTGTCAAAATGTCTCCATCAATCACACTTTCTGAGGCAAGTTAACGAGCGAGATGAAGCTGAGATTGGACCGAGGCGTTCGCCTTGTGAAGCTCTGATGGAAACTCTGCCTTGTTGTGAATGTATGAACATCACTCGAACCACACATGCTCGCCACGTGCCATCTGTTTTTTTTTTACAGTGCCACAACGGACTGCTGCAGAGACACTCTTTAATACTTTCCCTCTTGGACTCATCTGCTATAGTTTTTTTTTTTTTTTTTGGAACACATCGTAACGGGACTTTTTTTTATATTCCTGCATTTGGTTGCTGACTAACCTCGAGAGGACAGCAGGAGACGTCTGCAGGTCGAGCATGCCCATACTGTATGAGCAGATACAGAAGTCCACTTCACTGCCTTTTCTTTGTTTCGCAATAGAATACATTAGCACTGTTCCCCCATTGTCATGCTCTGTGACAATAAATTATAATATTGTATTCCTCTGGAATTATTGCTAGACATAAATGTAAACCTTTGTAAGGAATGATGATTTTTTTTACACTGAGATGCAACATATGATTATCACATTTGAGGAAGAAACATTTAGAGCGCGAATAAAAATGATGGGTTTATTTGATCTACTGTCGGGTGTCTTCAAGTGTAATCACATGTACTATATAAAAGATTTCTTTTCAAAACATGTCCTCGTTTTGTTTTCTCCTCAGTGTTATACTGTGCTGCATGACAAGTCGACAACATGTAGCTCAGCTAGAGCTGAAACTATAATTTGATTAAGAGACTAATATAAAATTAATCTGCAATATGACAATTTTTTAATCGTTCTAATCATATAGAACCAAAAAAAAGCGAACAAATGCTGTTTTTTTGTTTTTTCAAATTTGAGGATCTGCAACTTTTTTGGACTTCTATGATAGCAAACTGAATATTTGGGGATTTGGCGTGGATAATACATTTAAATATGTCTTATATGTTATTTTTTACAGCTGAAATTATTAATTAATGAATTGATCAGATGAAAAATAATTGGCTGCTGATTTATTGCATTAATATGAAAACTAAACTAAGCATAAATATGTGCTTGTCTTCTTTGATACTAAGTAACCATATTTGGGTTTTGGACAAAACAAGCACAATGAATATTCAAACCTGTGATTTGGGAAATCCATAATGAAAATAACTGTTAGTCCTTTAACATTTTTCTGCCATCTGCAGATATCACACTAACAACCATCATGCTCTACTCTGACTGTTATCTGTCCGTAGAAAAAAGTGGCCTGACGCTCCTTGGTCAGAGCAGAGAAAGGTAATCTACTGCCCTCTTGTGGCCGAGAAGGGACCTGCAGGCAGTGTGTCCTCCCTTCAGCTCCGGGTTCTTGCCACACGGATGACGGGGAGGTATTTTCATGGAGGCACACTTTGCATAAATGCTCCCTGGAATGATATTGTAAATCCCTGCTGATGGCAAAAATGGGGCAGGAACACTTAGAGTCATCGCAGGTTGAACTCTTGGGGCTGGAAGGCGGACCTGGATGGGTGGTGGTCAGAGTGCAGGGGTCGCCGCTCCTGCCATCATCTCCTGTTCTGACCCCCATTCCATCCCCCGCCACAATCCCCAAACGTGCTCTTATCTTTTGCCTCAGTCCCTGGAGGGCGCCCTGGAAACGTTTGCTGAGCAGAGCGTACAGAAGCGGGTTAATGTCAGAGTTCAGCAACACCAGCCAGTATGAAAAGGTAACCGCCGAGGGTGGGACGAGGCTGGACTGGCCTGAGATGGCCGTTTCTGTGGCCTGAACCAGAGCCACGCCTATGTACGGCGTCCAGCAGAGGAAGAAGGCTGAGATGACCATGAAGAGGCGCACCACCCCGTGGTGGTTCTGGTGCTGCTGGGAATTCTGCAGCGGTGCCTGGGGGGCGCTCTGGGCCAGGAAGGAGAACAAACGCCTGGCTGTGGGGCTATTCTGCTCTGTCGTAGAATCCTGGAGGGCAGGGCTGATATAAGTCCCCTCTTCTCTGCTGAGCTCGGACACAAACTGTCCACTCACATGATAAACCAGTCTGGAGGGGCCGTGAAGGTTCCCACAGCGCTGGTGGGCCGAATCCCCAGCAGTGAAGGCAGAGCTGGGGTTCCTGCTGCGCTGCACAGAGTCCTCCAGGACATGAATCCTCCTGGCATGGCTGCGGGCCACCTTGACGATGTTCACGTAGCAGAAGAGGATGACCACGGCCGGGATGAGGTAGGAGAGGGCGGCCATGAACGCCGTGTAGCTGGGACTGCTGGCCCAGTTGACCGCGCAGCTGTACATGGGAACCACAAAGCTGATGGAGCTCCAGCCCAGCAGGGGAGGGCAACTGGTGACCAGAGCCTGCAGCCAGATCCACAGGACCACCGCGCCGGTCCTCCGCAGGGTGCAGTGGGAGCTGTAGCGCAGGCAGTCCATGATGGAGTGGTAGCGGTCCAGGGCGATGGCTGCTAGGGTCAGCACAGAAGCTGTACAGTAGACAGAGGAGGTGTAACCCACGTACAAGCAGAGGTCCTGTCAGACAGAGAGGGACAGCATCTCATCACCAGAGGTGTAACAGACACCAACGCTGCCATGTGACATGACTGTTACAGTACTGGACAGACGTACAGAACAATCCACCCATCCACGGTTCATGATGGACAAGGCAACGAACGGCATCACCCCGAGGCCCACCAGGAGGTCGCTGACGGCCAGGTTCATGATCAGCACCGACGTCACCGAATGGAAAGTCTTGGTTGCGGCCACGATGACGATGACAAGAATGTTACCTACACAGAAATACACACACATCCACACAATGACACAGAGGTCAGAGGTTAGATTCTAGACCACACAACCAAGATTCCCAGAAAGGGAGACCATAAAAAAAACAGTGTTTTGAGAAGTAAATCGTTCTGGACAGCAAAGAAGCATAATGTTGATATTGTAAAATACTGCAGAATGCTTTTTGGAGTCATGCGAGAAGCTTTTGTATAAAATAAATTCTAGCTAGATGTAAAACGGTCAGTTTATGCATATTTATGGATATTGTATTTCTGCCACCACCAAAACACAATAGAGGTGAATTGAATTCAGTTGATGGTTCTTAAAGCATTGAAAATTACTAAATGAAAAATAACAAACGGTTGGCCATTTCAAATGTCAATAAATTTATAATAAAAGGTCATTACTGATCACACATCAGTGAAAAGGGTATAAAGGGGTATGTTTCTAGTGTAGATTAAAATGTCATACATGCCTTTGATAAAAACACAAAACAAAAAAAAAAACATTTCAACAATGAATACACTGCAGTTCTTTTTTCAAAGGGTTCTTTTGATAAACTAAAGGGCTAAAAAACAACAAAGACTTCAAATATCTTGTCTAATGGAATATTTCATAGCAACCATAAAAATTAGTCATCACTACGTTACTTTTGATGCCGCCGAGATGCTGGAACAAGGAAAAGTTTTGTTGATGCTTTAAAATAATAAAAAAAGTCAGCATACCTGTCACAGCACCCAAACACATCAGCACCATGAGGATCTCCAGGACTAGCTGGATCCGCCCGGACACACCGAGACCCGAGCCCTCACTCCGGCTCGCGTTGACCGCTGCTGCAGCCTGCAGGGACACCGACCAGGACCCATCCAAGTCCTCCATGTCCCACCCAGAAACCATCACTGTCCTCACATGATGGGCCACGTACGGGTGGACTTGGTGGGGAAAAACAAGCGTGATCAAATCCTCCGTCTGCTGCCTCTCTGGTCGGACCGTCTCCAGGTGAACCAGCTGCTTTGCTCTTATAAGGGGAGGGAGGAGGATGCACTGACACCTACCTTATTTAACCTCTTCAGAGCCTCCTTTGTCCAGGTTTATAACCACAATAATAACACGCTGTATAAAATAGATAATAATGTACATTATTTATTCAACCGTATCAAAAAAACCTATTTAAAATCACAACCTGCAATAAAAACATTGGGAACACATGTTTATGCTGTAATAAAAGCAGCATTTACATATTATGTATATTTCCTGGGTGTGGACATTAAAGTCCAGTCTGGTGCCATGAGGAGGAGAAAAAGTTCATTGTTCATAAACAACACTTTCCATAGAAAGGAGGACATTTCCGTTGTGTTTCTGTTCTGACAACACACAGATTGCCTCCATTTATTTAACAACATTATTTTTAGATGCAATAACCAGAACTGATCTCTATTCATAAACTCCCATTAAAGGCACAAGAGAGCGTCAGAGTCCAGGCGGAACATAAAAATCCATTAAGTCCCGGCGTTAACTGTGTGGAGCATCCTTCCCGTCCCCCAAGATGGATTTCACTCTCGCCAGCCGGAGGTCAGATGTCCCGTCCGCAGGGCGCCGCCGCTGGTCTCCTCTTCAGTTTTCAGGCTTTGAGACTTCGGCCGGGCCGGAGGTGAGATGTTGCCGCGTGTATTCCCAAACCAGCAGGGCGGCACTCACGTGCACGTTGAGCGAGCGGGTGACCCCTTGTTGAGGGATCTCCACACACACGTCGAACATCTGGAGTAAATTGGCAGGAATGCCTTCTCGTTCATTGCTATGAGGAGGAGAAGAGAAAACAGCAACAGGCCAATGAAGCATCGAGGTTACAAAAAGGGGTTTTTCAGGTTTGGTGCCAGTATTTGTATGGAATGAAGCCACTAAGAGCTGCGTTATTAGGTTGGTATTCAATATCTTTAATGTGAAAAATGTGATTTATTGCCAAGATTTAAACAAGGAGATTATTATAAGACATAAATTGTTAATTAGTGAGCTTCAGCTGTGCTTCTGGGTGTACGTTGTTATCTTTAGAGAAAGTTCCTCCATATTCTGACACGAGAAAGAATGGTTTCAATATTTTCATTGTTTATTTTATTATATTATTATATTTTGTAAATATATCAAATTACTCCTTTAGAAGTGGTTGTTGTCAGGGAGTAAAGCAAAGTCAGCGGGTAATTGAAACCCACTAAAATCACCTGAACAGGGGGTGACCCGTTTTTTTCAGTAGCAGGATGGAATTCATAACTGGGCTTTGTCAAAAATGGAATAAACATGTGTAGAAAATAATTTCCATTATTTTCTGCTGGATTTATATCGTAAAAGTGCATCCTGTCAGCAAACACTGACTTCCTCATATCTGATCTATAACGAAAATGAATATTTCATGTCACGATTATCAGTAAATTTGTTAAAATAATTGCTATTCACAAAATGATCTTGATAATCATCAAAATGTGCTTTAAACTCTTAAAATTACATTAAACATACTGGAATCCCTTTATATTTTGTAAAGACACAAATATGTTTATTGTGCCACAGAATTTTTTTTTTTTTGTGAAAATCCTTTTCAGTGAAAAACAACCAAAAAATCTTACATAAGATGATAAAAAAAATCATAACGTCTCCCTGCAGAAATAAAGATTGAATAAATGAAAAAAACTATATTTTTGAATATTTTTTTCCTCCTTTATCAGGCTCTATTTTTCACTTCTCTACAATAAGTCACTCAGGAATGGAATTGTGAATGTTTTTTATTGCAACCTGTTTATCGTCCTATCCTAGTCCTCAGTCGAACCCTCACATCTTCTTCGTGCCTGATGCACGTTTTTAACTGCAGTTTCACTTTACCCTAACGATGCTCTCCAGTTGATGTAATTTTGGTAGCACGAGCGGCCGAATCCCTCCTAATTTCCACCGTTACGAGGAACGCACTTCTCATGCTCATGACTCATGAGCTCAAGTCCTAGAGCAATTCAAACCGCAATCAACTGAGTATATACTGCCATCCAGCAACACGGGCGGTGCAAAGCAAACATAAAGGGCTAATGAGTTTGGCGAGTCCACAGAGATTGCCGCACAGTAAGAAAGCCTGATTTGATGAGCTACATTTATAGTGAGTGCAACTGGGTGAGATAATAGCGGCCTGATGAGACATTAAAGCCGGGCCGTGCTATGCTGGGGGAGAACACAGCTGGGAGAGCACGGCGTGAGCTCACACACTAAAACCAACAGCAGCACTCACACCTCACACACAAGAAAACAGGACACCTCCACCGACGTGATGATGTTAATCTCCCCCTCTGCCAGGCATGCTGCATATCTATTTCATAATCATAGTGAATCACACAGGCTGATAATTACAACCATGTTGGGCTACAAAGTGTTTAATAAAATGACTTCTGTGTCCCAGCTGATGAAAGCCACAGGGCACGACTCCACAGACGCTAGACGAACGTGAAGGGAGAGGGTTTTTTTTTCCCCTGCTGTCATCAAATTGCTTGCATTGGTTTGTATAATTCATTTCCTGTGTTCTCCTCCTCGGGGAGAACCAATTACAGTCCAGCATGCCCCGACAGGTACACCGTGGAGAGGAGAGGCGCCGGCCCCCCGCAGGGGAAAACACACCAACCCGGTGAGATGACGTTAAACTGCCTCGTCAGCTCGCAGCTTCATCTACGCCAAAGTCGTGCAGAGGCGTGCATGTATTTATGCACAACCAGGCGTGTGTAGGTTAGCACATTGATGGGACAATGAGTATTTAATACAGCCAATATGAATAATAGATGTTGTAGTGGTCGCTGCTTTCACTCCACAGCAGCACCGGGAGCTGGTTGGGCATGAAGTGCCGAGACAGATTGTACACAAATTTAGATCTGCTCCCATGTGGTATGAGACTGTAATTACTACATGGAGGACAACAGGCGACGGGAGGGGACTAACTAATGCAACCAGTGCAACAGCAACATACCCCAGGAGCAGCAGGGTCTTCTCAGGGAAGTGGAAGTCCTGCAGGCTCTGGCTGTTGGCCGTCTGCTCCACTCCGACTATACAGTAGCCCTCACTCTTCTTCACCTGCAGGAAGTCGGAGAGCTCCGTCGGCTTCACCTGATGGACACATCACAGTCTCAGAGATGACCTTAGCTACGTCAAAACCATCAAGGTGAAACAGAACAACTGCAACTTCCTTAAATGTGAAAATCTACTACAACAGGATGTCACCTTGTTAGTATCTGCAGGTTTCAGAGACGTTTTATTGTTTCCCTTGAGTTTAAATGGAAGATGATTTTTTTCAGCCTTGGGGTATGGTTAACTGCTGCTCTCCCATCTCAGCAGTTATAATACAGAAATCTCAAAATTCAGGACAATATAAGGAGCTTAGGTGAAGCTCAAGTGGACGTAGCATTTAGCATCCGCCTCTCCTAAACACTGAGGAGACTGTAAACATTAATGTGTTTAAAATGAACTAGATTTGTTCTCCATACCAACCATAAGATCATATAACAAAATAATTTTCTTGGAAAGAAACCCATCAGGAGAACCAGCCGATGACCTCCATCCACCCGTTCTGTCCGCTGCGTCTTCTTCACATCGATACTGCCCGAGGACATTTTAACCCCTTCCTTACCAGGTCAAGATTACACACTCCTCAGCTAACTGGTCCACTGGGGTAAAGCTATCTGTGATCACTAGAGTGAAATGTGAGACCGTTTGACACACCTCACCTCTAACAGAGGAAGCCACAGCTCAGACGAGACGCTCAGGGACTGGAAGTGCTTGTCGCTGACGTGGCGGAGGCTATCCAGAACCAGAGCGCTGGCACCGAAGATCTCACAGGTCCTGCACAGACCTGGAGCAACAAATGAACACATCAGACGAAGACCAAATGTGACATCTATCTAAATGTGAACTTCACATTGCCAGGATATCAATTTGTGGCGGAAAAAAAGAGACTGACATCTAAAAAGGGAGGAAAGGGACTAGTCTTCTTTTACGTAATGCAAAAAATGGTTACCAGTCGATCATAAGCAAAGATCTAAAGCGGTACATCTGTAATGGCAAGTGACCAGGGCCATTTCAAGTAAAACATTTGTGGAACAGCCAGGCAAATGTTCTTGCTTACGTCATCCAGTATCAATATTGGTTTTGAAAATTGTTCTTTTCCTCTATAAACAAATTCTGATTGATTCAGCCTCTTATCATCGGAGACAAAAGCGCTGGAGTCCATTTGCAGAGCACATAAAATAGGAGCTTAGCAGCCGCTGTTTGACCTCTTTGCCCTGATCGTCATTGTAAAACCAAACAAAAGCCTGTAATATTATTGGCAAAATTCCCAAAATTAAGCATAAATTTGCTAACATTTTTCATACTTTCCTGAAGTAAGTAAACGTGAAGTTACATAAATGCTTCTGACCTCCTAGATTAGTGGGCTTGTCGATGAGTGAGGCTACCACCAGCAGGTTGCCGTGCAGTTTGCCCAGTCGAGCGGCCCTCTGTTGTGGAACAAGCTGGAGCTCGGGCTCCTGCTCCTGGATCCCCAACCTCCAGGGAGTGATCTTCTTCTGGACCTCGGCCCAGCGCTCCTCCTTGTTCTGCTCGCCTGGGAGATCACATCACGACCACCAGATCAGAGATGAGGTGAGATAACGGTGTGTATGTGTCATCAAGTAGTCCTGCTGCAATACCTTTGTCCTGCTGGATCCAGTCTCCGGGCTGGAGCTGGCTCAGCTCCGGTGAAGGATTTCTCAAAGGAAAAGAGAGACTTTCAGAGAAACATGACAGTTTCTCAAACTTCCAATGTGGAATCCACTCATCATCAGCCAACTCTGACAGACTGGGGAACGTATGAAATACGGTCTAGGAAGGAAAAACATAGAATACAAGGATGTTATGACATGCATTACTGCATTTTAGCAGGTTTTTATTTGTGTAACATAGTCCACCTCAGCACTGTAATCCCTGATAGGATGAAAGGCACCAAAGAAGAAATGCTCCTGGATCCTCGTCCAGTTCTTGTTGGCATTTCTAAATGGTGAGACGGGAAAAACACCACATTAACAACAACATTAACAAACCTTTCTACACTTGTAGCTGTTCTGCCCTCACCCGGTGCTCTGCATGGCCTCAGCCTGGTTCAGGCAGGCCTTGATCACAGTGGACAACCCTTCCAAGCCCCCAGCCTCCTCCTCTGCCCGGACCCCGGCCAAGTTCCACACCCTCTTCAGGGCCAGTAAGGCATACAGACGCACGCTGAAGTTGTGGTTGAAACACCACTGCAGGATGACATCCAGCGCTTTACGCAAGTGAACATCCTTAAACACACCAGAGAGAGAGAGAGAGAGAGAGAGCTTGTAGCCGCCGGGAGGCGATGAAAGAAGAATGCTGTGTGATTGGAGATGAAACATCAAAGGGTTTACCTCATCCTTAAGATTAGGAACGATGACGTTGAAATGCACCAGGACTGACAGGAAGGTGCAGATGCTCGTCTTTGTCTTGTCATGATCCTGCACAGACACAAAGAATAATGTCACCATTTCACACAGGGGATGTTTTATTTATCTGCTGGGGGGAGGTGACCAGAGTGGTGGGAGCTCACCCTGTTGAAGCAGACCCAAAAGCTGTTTATGTGTTGTGGATAGTGGACGAGGATCAGAATCATCATCCACTCGATCAGGTACTTGACTGAGGCCTGGTTGCTGCAGAACCCAGCTTCAAACACACGGTTCAATACAGTGGTGACAAACTCCTGCACACACACACACAAAACACACACAGGATCACAATCTGAGTGGTTACTTCCTGTGTGACTGTGAGTGTAAATGTGTTACCTCTCTTAGTTTGGGCAGCAACAGCAGCAGCGTTTGCCACACTCTGTTTTTGACACGATGTTGCAGGGAGTTGCTATAGTAACGCACTTTTGACTTTGATATGTCATTATCCTGGAGAGACGGGGTGGGAGGAGATAATGGAAAATGGTGTTAAGTGTCATTAAATAGCTGGATCTGGTGCTTTTAATGGAGGGGGGAAAAAAGCACAATTCAGAATAATAACTATTTGTTGCCAAACATAAACGTAGTACAAACAAATTAGACACTGTGGGGGCAGAACATTAGGAGAGGAGCTGAGATGTTTCTTTTTGGGTTGCAAAATAATAAAATAATGGAAAAACGGTTTACAAAAGTGTAAATTACATTATTTTATGTGTGATTTTGAATACATTCGCTACATCATACTATATTTTGATATTAATTAAACATTTTGTGACACATTTCATACACACAACCCAAACTGATGTATCGCCTACCTTTTCCAATAAATCCATAACCAGCTCCTCTATCAGTCTTTCATGCTGCGGATTAGAGGAATCCAGGCGGCTGAGGAACGCCAGCACACATGTGCGGGGCAGCTGGTCATCCCTGTTATCGCTGGGAGATAAATGCAGTTGAAAGTGTAAAAACATCTGCACATCAACAGAGACCCCTACTGGCAGCTTCCTAAATCACAGGCAGGAAGGAGAGCATTTCCACAGATTGCATCAAAGAGAGCTGCAGCTCACCTCGTCACTGCAACATTGGCAGCACACTCTTCACCGAGTCGCTCCACATATGTTTGGACATCCTGGATAAGCCTTTGAAAAAGAGCACAATAAATTAAAAAAGGTATCAGTTAAAACAGCCTCGAGAAACAAGTGAACACATCTGAGAAATGTTCAGATTTACCGCTGATCTCTCCTGAACACCGGTCCATACACACAAGCCTCTGTGAGTATGTTGATGTGGCTGAAAACGCTAGAAAACACGGCATCGCCGGCGCCGCCGCATCCGTTTGTGGGCAGCCACGTCTCACAGCAGTGCTGGAGCAGCACGCCGAACACGCCGCTCTTCGCCTGAGACAGCTCCATCAACTCTGCCACAATCTAACAAACAATCGCACACATACAGATTATAGAAAATATCCACGCTTCCTTTCCAAGGTAACCACGTCTGATTAGAATCACCTGTTTCAAGGCGGCCAGAAGTGTCGGAGTGGAAGTGGCCGTCAGCTGGAGCAGCTTACGGTGGAATGCCATGGAGACCAAGCCTTTGAGGGCCGGCCAGAAGTCGTGTGCGTTCGTGCTCAACCCTTGAACCAGCTCCCAGCTCAGAGTCACCGCCTCCACGCACAGGGCCTCCTTACTGAGGAGCAGCTGGGATCAAAACATCACCAAAAAACTTCATCTCTTCTCTAAAAACACCTCATTTCAATTGCTTGAATGTGACTGAAATTGTTTTGAGACTCACTTGTGGCAGCGCCGTCTCCATAAAGCGGAGGACAGGCAGCACCAGGTCGCTGGGCAGCAGAGCCAGGGCTTCCACGCTGCAGCTCAGAGCAGCTTCAGGCGTCTCGGCCTCTGCGGACTCAGGAATCCCAACCGACTTGATCAGGACGCTCAGACAAACCCACTGGTCCCGCATAAAGCTGGCAGCGATGCGTCCCCAGTCCTGCAGCAGACGGCCCTGCGTGCCCACATCACTGAAAGGAAGAACGATCGCACCTTATACAGCCAGTCTGGGGTTTTTGTATTCACCATAAAACTCGAAGCAGACTTGCACCGACCTTGAACCGTCTCCCGTCTGCGGCTTTTGCAGCCGTTTATTGAAGTTCCCCAGAGAAGACTGACTTTGGCAGGACGACGACACTGGATTGTAGAAGTAGTCATTCAGTGATTTCAGAACAGAAACCGTCTCTGATCGCATGTTAATCACTTCCTGCTCCACAAGACCACATACCGTAGCCAGGGATGCCATAGCAACCGCTCTAGCCACCTGGTTTGCCACAGAGAGGATCTGCCGATTGCAAAAACCTGTGTTATGTGTTGAATAATCAAACAACCTGCACTGATTTGTGATAGTCCAAGAGATTTTGTACCTGCGGGTTTGGTTCTCGCAGGACCTCGAGGCTGTACTTGATGAGTTTAGGGAAATAGGTCTGCTGGATTTTACTGTGGTGCTGCGTAGAACTGTACATGACCACCAGCTGCCTCAGGACACACAGATACAGCTCAGCCCGCTCCACGTCAAACAGCTGGAAAGGAAACACACGTCCACGTCACGGCGAGCCACTCGGGGAATCTATGCTGATGGACGTGACGGTGACTCGCTCGACTCGTCGTTTACCTCCTGCAGCTCTCCGAGCAGCCGCCTCAAGATGAACTCCTGGATCGGATCGGCATGCTGGAAAAATAGCCTCTCCATGGCAACCATCACATTATCCGCTGTGAGAAGCAGAGTGAGAAGAATGTCACGCACGCCCATGAACTACTTAATGTATGAACGACAGGCAGGAAATATGATGACGGCAGGAAATATGATAAGCACACTGCGATAAGAGGATATTAAAAAAGTCAAGTTGTATTCTTTTAAAAGACGCACATAAGTGCTTAAATTTCCAAAGAATTTGAGCAGAATTATCTGATGTTCTGAGGGCTGAGATGTGTTTTGAAATCTTCTAATTGTTGTGTTATGGACTGAATATGAAAGGAGTAAAGATCCAGTGCATGAATTATTAAATCCATGGAGAAAGGTCTTAGTATAAGGGGGAACTCTATATGCATATCTCAGCCTAAGAATTTGGAGTTGAGGTATAAACATGTGTGCATTATATGCATGAGGTTGGACTTGATATAACAATGGATCAGCGTTGTCGATGCGAACCTGCTTCCTCTCCAACATGCCGACGGCTTGGCGTTCCTCCCAGCTGGATCAGTCGCAGCAGCAGCTGCAGACTTCTGTCGCTCTTACGCAGAGGCAAGTAGACGTTGGTGCTGACTCTGCTCAACGTGTCCAGCAGCGGAGCCAGCAACGACTCCAGAGTGTGACCGATCTCCGCTCCGCGTTGGATCCTCTCCATGTCTACACACAGCAGAACGGCCCTGGCCAACTTATCGGCCTCCCTGGTGTCGGGTAACCTCTCGCTTTGACCTGAGGAGCAGGAAGACCAACTTGAACCAACGGATCTCGTCTACAGGTTCACTCATTCGCATCAGACGTACCTGTGCTAGCCGGGACTTGGAGATAGGTGTGCATCTCGCTTTGAACATAGCCTCTTACAGTTTCTTTCTTTGTGGTATCATCAGTGCAATCTCCATCCGTAATCCTGGGCTGGAACCTGCCCTCGTTTTCCAACAGCCAGACGCACAACTGCAGCAATGTCACAAATATGTAAAGATTACTTCTTCTGTAACGTCTAATTTAAAGCACAGGTGAGGTAGAATGTTCCTTCAAATGCATCATGTACAGCGTACCTGATTCCACATCTGCGTCCCTCTACACAGCGACTCGTCAGCACGAAAATGCAGAAGGAAACTGAAAACATCATCGAGGGTCACTGCGCTCTGAAACGAGATATTTTCATTTATGCAGCTCACTAACTTTAAAGCTGAGTATGAAAGTACAGGAGCTGGACAAAATGCCAGACACATTTTACGATGCAGCACTTTAGTGTTTGGTTTTTGCTTTCATTTAATGTCTTTTTAAGATGTAGTTTGTGTGATTCAGTCATTTTTGGCGGAGATCAGATTAGTGTGCAACCACTGATTCTCTTTGCCAAAAAATGTTTACTTTGTTCGTCACGTGTTGTCATTATTTTGCTGATGTTTCCCTTCGCTATAACATTTTGTATTTTTCCAAAAAACATTAGAATAAGAAATTACTAAGCTGAGAAAAGCAGAAAATCCTCATACCTGATGAGGTCAAACAAGGAATTTATTGATTCAATGATAAATCTTATGTTAATCAATACAAAATAATAATAATTGCATCAGCACATCTGTGGTCATAACTTGAACCTCACCAAGCCAAAAAGCATATTCACTTAAAAGTACCCAGCATATTATGTTTTAACAGCCAAAGCAAAAAATTAATTAATTAATTAATTAAAATACAGGTGAAGGTGTCTCAGTGATTTCTGTGATGTACATTATTTGTGTCCTACCACTTCTGTGAGACAGAGGGCGCTATTCAGCAAGAAGCACTGCGCAGCGCCTCTCAGCAGGACTTGATGAGTGATCATGGTGCAGCGGAGCACCTCCCTGTAAAACACAGCAGGTAAAGATGAGCTTCGTGTCAAGCATGAGAAGCTATAAACTCAGTCTGTGTTACTGCATCCTGGATGAGGCACCTGAGAGCGGTGAGGCCGTCGACCCCCAGCAGAGGAAGAGGAGGGAGTTTGGATAGAGCCTGGGAGAGGAAGAGGAGGGGAGCAGCACACCAGTGCTTGGAGCACAGCTGCTGGATGATCTGCAGCAACACGCAGCCTAGAAAGCAAACAGCGTGGTCACATTATGGAGAGAAGGGATGTGATAGAACATTTTATTGCAGATTGGGATAAAAAAAAATGTTTTATTTTTATTTTATTTTATTTTTTAAATGTATTTATCCTAAATTTATGCAGGGACACCGTATGATTTACACTGGTCTTATTTTTTTATTGTTATTTTTAGTATATGTTGTGCACTTCATTGTTTATTGTTTAGTGTTATTGTTATTGTATTGTCTTCTCTATTATGCCTGTAACTTTATCCCCCGTGGGACGGGCAGAAACGTCATTTAAATTTAATGTATGTGGTACATGGAAGGAATTGACAAATAAAAAGTTGAAGTTAAGATTATTTTGTTTTTCACCTCAAAAAGGATGCTCACTAGAAAAAAACATGTCTAATCTGTGATGCAATAAAAATATGTGTGTGGATAAAATGTGATACCAGTATGCTTTGTCGTCTTTTTTAAGCGTTTAAAGCATATTTTGAAACATGTATCGTCAGCAGCTGGTTTTCCTGTACCTCGGTGTTCTAACGGTAGGCTGCTGAAGAAGGTGACCATGAAGACTTGGAGTTTTGCTGCGAGCTCGGGACAATCTCCTACCCTCTGCCCAACCGACCTGCACGGACAGAAGGAGGGTTAGTGAGGCCCGGTGCAGAAACACTGATTAACAGTGAATTCTAGCTCACCTGTAGAAGAGTGAAGTTTCAGACAGAACATCCATAAAAGGGCCAACGATGAACTGAAAGTGAAAGGAGAGGAAACTTAAACGAGCTTTCAGTGGAATTCAATTAATAAATATAAATCAGATCGGACCTCTACCTGAGAGAAGGCCAGAGCGAACGCTGGCTGCTGGAGGACCTGCAGCTCCAGCAGATGACTCACTCCCTCCCTCATTAAGGATTTATTCTCACTGTGGAACATCCGCTGGTACACACACAGCAGCCAGGAGGGGTGGAGGAAGACCTGGTCCGTAGCTGCACCAACAACACAGACAGAGAGAACAAACTACCAGGTTGGGACTTTTCCTGAAATAGTCATTTTTATTTATCTGAAAACTCTCTCTGCACGTAGTCGTGATGAGACAAAAGTATGTTTATGAAATTGTTTTGAAGAACAAAATTAGAAGGATGCAAAAAACATACAGAAAAGTGACTCCTTATAGTCCAGTTCTAGTGTTACCTTGACTGTCATTCACTGTTGTTTGGATCAATGTGTCTATTCTTTTAAGGACTGGCCGAACGACATGAATCTGCAGAGGAACATTAAAGAGACATGCATCAGTACGAAGCTGTGAACTCTGAACTGGTCACAAATCAGTCACGTGGGGGGGGTTCTACCTGGTTTTCCTCCAGGGTCTCCATCACCAGCGCGTAATCCTCCCAGAACTCCCGAAGCAGCTCCCTCCTGTTAGGATCCCATTTAAACAAGATCTCACCTGTAACAGAGTAAAAAACAAAACAGTGAGAACACAAACGCAACACAGTGAGCTGAAAGGCAAATGTAAGTTACCTTCCTGTGGAGGATGGAGAGGACAGGCCAGCCCCTCCTCCTCGGACCGGGCCACGCACATCTTCAGCAGGTACAACGCCCTCTTGCGTGACACGCCGTCTCTGTGCGTGAGTCCGTCCTGAACCATCCTCCAGAAGTGGACGGACACGCGAGGGTCGCACGAAAAGGAAGGAGGCTTCAGCAGGTGGTCTGACAGGGCCGTCAGACACAGCAGCGTCCGCTCCGTGACCACAGGTGTGCGTCCGGCGCAGTGCCAGCTGCACATGTCGTCCAGGATCAGCTGGAGGACGCTCGTCAGCTTCGCACCGCTGCAGCAGTTCAGCACCGCTGCGAGCAGCCTCACTATGATTCTAGAGACCAACGCGTCCGGGAGCGTTTTGATGCAGGACAAGGCTGACGTCAGCGTGGCGAGCGCGAGGGCTTCGTCCGCTGACAGAGAAGGCGCGAGAGCAGCCATGACTTCAATGGCAACCTCCACAATGAGTCGCCCCGGACACGGCGCCTCGTCCTCCGGCAGCTGGAGCGACGGCAGGACGGACTGAGCCACTCGGCCCGGCACCGCCTCGTCACACAGCGGGACACAGACGCTCAGGAGTCGGCAGGCAGCAGCGGTGCTCTCCCTGCACCGGGAGCCCTCCGCGGATATCCTGGAGAGAAGAGGGAGACACTGGGTCCAAATCACCGATTCTATCCTGTCTTTAATGGAGCTTCTTTTCGCTGCTGAAAGCGAACTCGCATCCGAGTCGGCCAAAAGTGGTCCGAGTCCTTCGATGAAAAGTGTCAGAGCCTCCACACGCTCCGTCCCCGGCCACGAGTCGCCCGGCCAGGTCAGAGACTCGAACAAAAGGTCGTAGTCCGGAGAGCTGGACAAGACTGCGTTGATTAAAACGGAATACATGGTGGAGAGCTGCTACGCTGTCAGCCACAACTAAGCAAACCGCAACCGGCTCTTCTTTCCGCGGCTCAGAGCAACACGTTTTCCCAGACGGATTGTAAACTTCCGCAAACGTAATCTCGTACTCTCGCGAGAGGTGGGGAGTGAGAGTAAAGGAGTAGTACTGAAGTTTTGCACAAGGTGAAAACTATTCACAAATGTATTTAAAACACGAAATACTTGCTTTCATTTAGTGGCATTAAGAATTTATTTTCATTAAAAAAAACACATTGCATTAGATAAAAATGATTTGTTCAGTATTATGAGTTTGTACATTATTGGCATTGAGAAAAAGTGTTTTATGACTTACAATCTTTCCAAGTGAGTTCATATTGGCTAAAGAGATCGGTTCTCTTGCTTACCAATTCATATTTACAAAACAGTGAACTAATGTCTGAGGAAAAATAAAAAAAGGACAGAAAGGCTCTTTGTTTGGGTGGGTTACATAATACAAAAATACTGCAGATTCATTATACACTTACTGGTTACAGAAATAGTGCTCGACAAAGAATACTTTTCTGTTGTAATTACAACAGCGAGGACAGAGTATAGAATAGGAAAGCTTTGGATGAATGCATTACCAGCTGTAAAGGCGTTCAATTTTCCACATCGGCAGCTACAGCGCTGCAGCAGACTAATAGGAAAGGCATGACCGAGCACACTATACAAAAATAGAGTATGTTATAAAATATGATTTAAAAAAACAAGACAAAGAAACAGAAGCACAATGATTACCACTGTGGCTTTTGGAGATGATCCTCAATAAAACAAGGACATTTAAGTATTTACATTATTATGCCACCGACATTTCAGAAATATATTTTAACAGCATGGACTTTATAAAAGACAATTAAAATTGTTTAGAAATGTTTTTGCACAGAGAAGTTAAAATGTAATAAAATAGTACAAGCAGTATGTACACAATATACATGAATAAATATGCTGCTCACTGCTTTGAAATGTCGCTGAATTAGATCTCTGTTCTCTAATCCACAGCTTTCTCTTGGAGGAATGAGGGGTCGTTTTCAATAAAGTCTCTCTGCAATTTGAAACGCACACACATATCCCACGTTGTTGTCATCAGCACATACAGCAGAAAACACAGAGACATTCACGTGTTGGCAACCTCCAAGTTAAGTTGCACTGTGAATGAAGGAAGAGAACGGCCGTATTTGTGGGCCTCGGCACTTGACCTCTTCAAAGTATGAATTCCAGGAACTGTTCGTCACCCAACATGTCCAGGGAGAGGCAGTTGGTAGACCTGCGGCCGTAGAAGGAGGGTTTGTCTTGGCAGTGTAAAAGGGGGTAATGACTGTAATCAACAGGGGCTTTTGCATTTGTTGATGCATCTGGGAGGCCGAATGTATAGCTGTGGGAGGAATCTGGTGGCAGCGTCGTCCCCAGTGGTGCCGGAGACGGAAACAGACGTACATCATCTAGACTGTGGCTGTGCCGGTCCACGCAAACCTGTGCCCTTGATTTAAGCATCTAGAATAGAGACGGGAGAAAAGATAAAAACAGATGCAGCACAACGGAAAAACCCAAAAGGAGGCAAAGAATAAAAACGGCGAGGGAAGGAACATAGACCACCAACCTGTTTTAACATATCCTTGTTACGTAACTTCTCCAAGTCTTCGTCACTCTCTGGGGGACAAGCTTTGTTTTCTGTCAAGACCAAGATATTTTTTTCAGAGTTTGAGAATGAATAAAATACTGTTTAAATATCCTGTATCATGTCATAATCAAATGATTGATACCTGGTGAGTGAGTGTCAGAGGAAAGCTCTGAATAATCCACCGACACGCCTTCAAGAAGATCAGCCAACTGGAACATTTCATCAGGATCATCCACTAGACTCTCCTTTGGACTTCCAATATTGGTCTTGATCTCTGGGGGAAAAAAATATTTGGAAATATGAAAAATCTAGAAAACAATTTCTCAACTGTAGCGGCCATATATGCATTTAGGATCACAATGAAACAAAGAATATGTGGAATAATATCACGTCACCTTATTGAGCAATCTGTGTAAAACAGTGCATTTATTATTAACTGTATGGAACTGCCTGCACATATTGAACAGAAGTCTCAGAGTTGCATACATACTGCTAAGCCAAGTTCCCTTAGTGAAGTTTAATCGTTATATTAATATATGATTACATCCCCATTTTATCTGTGTGGCTCAATAACTTACTTTGAGACATACTGCCAAGCACACCCTTAAAAGGAAATTTGATGATTTTGAACCTAATCTCTACTTATCAAAGAGAGATATTCGGTGTGAAAACCCCACTGATGTTGTTTGTGTCTGTGGGGCACAGCTTTCAAACATCCTTGGTATATGGATGAATGGATGTATACAGAGAGTGTCACTAAAAATAGCATCCAAAATGAGAGCAGAGGATGTTGTGGATGAGGATTTTTGTTTTTATGAGTCACATTGGGTTTTGTCTCAGAGAGAGGCCACTCAAGGCTGCAGCGAGGAGGGAAAAGTTGGCGTGGACCCTCCAGAATCTGAGCTGCCTCAAGTAGACAATGACTGGTGGTGTCTTTGCACAAATAGCCTCCGATGACTACAGAGAACGAATCATTGTGCTGTAATGAGCATCTAGAATAGATGACCCCAACCCGCAGAGAGTGAGCCGTGTGTACATTATTATGCCTCCTCACTGGGACAAAGTTGTGCTGGAGAACTCCTTAAGAATACCAAAGAGAAACTGGAGAAGTCAACCAAGACCAGCAGGGAGATTTTGGCAAGAATGTATTGAAATCTAATGGTCTAATGGAGTGAGAACCGCACACAGGCTGCTGCAGCTGCACAGCTGCTCTGGCAGAGAGATACAGAGGGGGAAAACCAGCTTACTCAGTGAATTTAGGATTTATTTTTGACCACAAACAGCCTAATGGTTTTGGTGAGTTTATATAATTTTGGTCGAGTTTGAATAAAGTTTATTTTACGATGATTAATAAGGCAATTAAGGCTGTGCAAGAGAGAAGGAACGTGTGTTATTGTTTTGGTTTTGGCGTAAGAAGATTTCCTTCATTGACGTTTTGTGAGTTTATTTAGGTTTATTTATTAAAAGTCACATGGTCGCCCCTCACACACTGAATCCTGGTACATGTGGGCACAGACACGCAGAAAAATCACCAGTAAACTCCCAAAAGATCAATACTAGATCAGCATTAAATACAGCTGCTTTCTTGTCTACCAACTGTCTACCAACTGACATTCCAAAAAATGAAGCATCAGTTTACCAAAAAAATGTGTCGGCATAAAAATCCTCTAACCTTCCTCTTGCCACCCCTCGTCTTCGAGTCGAGCCTTACTGCCTGCATCGATCCCAGAGATGGAGGAGCTGCCACAGCTGGCTGCCGAGCTGAAACACTTCTCTGCTTGCCGTTGACCTCCCTCCTCCATGGAGGCCATCTCTGTGGAGAGGCTGTGTTGGCGGGCGTCAGCTACAATTCCAGAGCTGCTGGTAGAGTGTCGGGACAGACCGGGGCTGCTCTCACTGCCTGGAGGGTCCAGGTCCAGGTCATCACTGATGTATGACTCTCTGTAACGCTTTTTATCTAAAAAGAGAAATAAATTAAATTATTTTTTCCTGTTCCTTCTATGATGCAAAGTGTGTCCCTATTATTTAGGAACCCTATTGGTTTCTTTGTGTGGTGAAAAATGGACTTTTCCTAAGTCATGCATTTAACTTGAGTACAAGCAGCCCCCAGGGAACTGCAATCATCGCCGATACTAATCATCTCCCTCCCATACCTTCGCTCTCCTCCAGCTGGCGTAGGTGCTTGAGGGCAGGCTGGAGGCTGAGGTAGAGGCGATGGCTGCTGCTCAAGTGCAGGAGGAGGTGGCGAGAGCGGAAAGATGACCCGGTGTAGTAAACCAGCTTCCTCGCTGACGGCAAGCCATCTGGCTGGATCTCGAATTTCTTACCCTGAATGGGACAACATATCAGTGTGCATAGCCCATTAAATACTTACAACAATTCCACCAAATCTTAACGGAGAATGCAAATTAGGTGTGTGCATACCAGGAAGGTAAGACGTCCCACATTTGACCAGGGGAAGTCGTACAGCAGCTGTCGCATATTGTTCACCTCCTATGAATAAACATGCACATAATTAAAAGAAATAGCTCAAGTGTTGGGAGCTTTTATGTTTGAGCAACAAGAGATGGCTCTGTGATCCACTGGGAAATATTTTTAAATTACTGATCAATAATAAATCGTCTTTCTGTTCATGGTAGCCATCTGGACTTGGCCAAGAGGCCAAGAGCTTCTCGAGGTATCTCACGGTCTGTTGGCTCTTTAATCAGCCAGGCCTGGAGGCCTAATCCCCCCCAGATGGCCCCTGATGGACAGATCAAACAACTGACGGGCATGGCAGACGGCTCCTATCTCCAGATGCACTGCTGTTGGTGGCAATCCCACACATTCTTCACACGTCTAGTCAGAGGTTTTATAGGGCTGCACATAAAAAGGCCGAGTCTCTGAGCGAATGCAGATTCGCTCATATACGTATGTGTTGACGCATGTACGGTGCCTCAATAACACTTTAGCACATGCACGTACCTGATAAACCTGCATTCCTCGCAGGGTCAGACCGAGCAACGCCGTTCCTCTCTCTGCCTTTTTGTCCTGGACAAGTGAATGATGAGATGTCAGACAGGCATGTGAGCAGTTCAGATAAGATAGCTTTGCCACAGTTGAGCCCCTCTCCTACTTCACTGGGAAGCAGGGCTGCTGCTAACAACAAATTGAAAATGATAGCCCATTACGCAATGGACGGGCCAGCCTTCAAAATATCACTCAGTAAATTAGTGGTCTTGGAATGGGGAGGACAATAAACTGGATTTGATGGAAGTTACATAACTGTCCCATAATCATTGATCCAGCAAATGAAGTCAAACGAACAGTATTTATGTTGGAAAAAACAATACTTTAGTCAGAGGGAAGGAATTCATCTGGGATGGCCTTAGATAAAAATAAGCTGAAAACAATTTCCACTACCTGCTTGCCTAAATATTAATATTATTTGAATGATATGAATCAATCCTGCAGTATGGTCTGTGGTACAAAACCTAAATTAAAGCCATTTCTGATGTTAGAAAAGTACATTTACTCGTTTGACCTTTTGAAGTTTGTAAAAGGTGACGGGTACATCCTCCAGTCGACACGCCTCCCTGATGAAGAGCAGCATGGCATCACGAGTAGACATGCCCCACTGCTCCTGATGCACCTTGGGCCCATGGCAGAGGAGGTAGTTCACTCCACGCTTCGCTAAAATCTACAGAAAGTACAAGGGACAGACAAGGATTACCTCAAAATATAAGTCTATCTACGTATAAAAGTTGTTTTTTTTCTAAATGCTGCTGTCACATGGTAACACTTACCCAAGGGGGGAAGTACTCCTTGGGTTCAAAGTAAGGAGTGACCTCCATATCCTCCCTGGGCAGCGGGTGGTCACCGAGATCAGCCTGCAAGGCGTAACCTGCCAGCTGGAAGTACACCTCCTCCTGCTGACGACACTCTGAGCGCAGCACCCGCTCCCGTAAGTCAGAATAGTATAGATGGCGTGCCTTACGTTCACTGGCAACACCAAAAGAAAAAAGGGAGGGAGGCACAAAAAGTAATCAGACAAAAGAAGATGCAAAAAGCAAGCTTGTCCGGAAGTAATTAAATCCATACAGACTACATGTAGAAGGACGTACCAAATGAGTCTCCCGTTTTCTATGTAGTACTGCACTTTGAGGCAGAGCACTAGAGGCAAGGGTCTCTTCTGTAATCCCTGCATGCATAAAGAGACATGTTAGAAATGGCCTTTTTGTCATGCTAAATGAAGAGGTGCATGTAGGCCACATAACTGTGTCTCCCAATTAACTAACAGTTTGGAGAGTGAGAGACAGCAAAACATGCTCCTAATGTACTATATGAACATTTTCTACCCCCTGCAACACGCTGCCTTACCTTTCCTGACTCTTGCTTACATTCCTTGGGAAAGTACTTGGTCAGCTTCTCCTCCATGTCTAAGTAGATGTGCTCATTGTCTGGGATGGAGAAAGAAGACCAGGAAACAAGCAGACAGTTAACAAGCAAAACAAAACAATAATGTATCCAAGCGTAAAATGGGCCCAACAATGGGATTCATTAGGGTAAGAGGAAAAAAAGCTCTTTGTTCTTCCTTTTGTGAATGAGGCTACTAGGAAGCTTGTGACAACAATGCTAATGTTAATTTTCTAAAGTTCAGTGGCAACATGGCAGCACAGATCAAACACTGCTGGAGGGAGCTTTGGCAGCTTAACTTTCTGTCGACGTGTTATGTGATCGACGGATAGCAGCATTTATCTTGACATTTAGCTTTTCGGCTATTCCGCCATCCTTTCATTATAAAAACGTACCAACGTTAGTGTTGTTTTTATGGAAAAACAAATTTGAATACCATTTCAATAGATGAGCTCAAAAGCCATTTGCAACCTGTGCTGAGAATGAGGATATAGTTTCACTCTTGGCCTGGTCCTATGAGTCATGACGTGGGCATTTTCTATTCAAGCCACCTTATCTCCTTTGTTCAACTTTGTGTAGGCAAATAATGTTCGCCGAGCTATTTCACAACGCGCTCCTTTAACCATCCATCTGCCCTTTCAGCCGGTTCCTACTCCGACTCATTGCAACTCCTTCACCTCTCATCCTTCACTGAAGTCTTTGAGGGTTGAGTAAGCCTGCCCGTGTCATGATGAGTCCCCCTACCTCCTTTTCCCGTCACTCCCACCATCTGCCTCCATCCCCTCTTCCCATCATCAATCCGTTCCTCCCCTCAATGAAGAGGAGGAATGCAAGAGGGCATTCCAGGCTTAATGAAGTTAATATTGCAGGAATCCAGGCCTAAGTGATCGCTGGACCAACACCACAAAAACAAAAGGCTGCTTGTTCAAGTGGTGAGCCACACAAGATTACTAAAGGCATTTCAACGCATTTGTACAAAAGAAAGTGAACGGAAACGCAAGGAAACAGAAAAGTTTAGAACTTTGCTCTGTGGCTAAAGTGGATTACACCATTATAAATATGCAGACTGGGAGGCCACGATGACAACAACTTGGCTTTTTGTGAAATAGCCTATGAGCTGAAAACATTTTCCACAATATCACATAAACAAGCGCCACTAAAAAGGGTGGCACTGCAAAGTCCTCGAGTAAATAGTCATAATCCAAACACGATGTTTACAGGCTGACTCACTGCTGAAAGGTGGTACAGGTGCACACACTGATCAAACAGTCTTTTGACAATACTGCTGTGTCAGGTTCAGAGGCTGAGGGGTAAATGAGGAGGGAACTTACCCTTCACCACTGTGAGGCCGAAGAAGTGCAGCTCTTTGATTCCAAGGAGCTCCGCCACTCGATTAAATACATCCTGCCCTGTGGACTTTGGCTGGAGCGGGTGAAAAAAACAAATCCATCTGCATTCAATATGCATTCACAAATTGTAATGATGAACATAAATTTGACCATCTGTTTAGACGCCTTGGTGATAGTAAAGAGGACTCCTCTTGACAAATTAAAACACCTACCCCGACACTGATGTCCAGCTGGTCTTTGTTGGGGAGGAGAACACAAATGGTTCTCTCCGCCTTTATCGAGGTGGACATGATGTCTTGTGTATGCCGAGGTACTATCGCTCCGTTAAACTGCCGACCTCTCCTCTTGCTCCCTCTATCCTTCACGTTTTATCTGTTCCAGGGCAGTTTGTGCATATTGCATCTGAGAAGACAGATTATATCAGAGTGAGATAAGCAAGGACATTCAAAAACATGTTTCAACTCCAGTTCAGTGTGACTGATGAAGACAGCGGGATGGAATTTAAAAAAACACATCTTGTGCAACATGTAACCTCCTGCATTGATATTGCATTAGCATGCTGTCAGTCAGAGCAAAAACAATCCCATTATCAGACATATAAGTACACGGCTGTCTTCAATCATCCCGAAGACAGGATTAACTAAACATGGCGTGTCCGTTCTGAGGCCAAATGTTTGACCGACACAATAATCGTCAAGAGATATCATGTAGAAAGAATCGGTCTACTTAAAGAAATATGATCAAGCACTACAATAGTGTATAATTGAAAATATATAGAGATAGATATGAGCAAATTCAATGAGCTTATTATGCCGTCATCCTAATAATAGTTATTAATGGTGACAATCAGGCACTGCTTGCCCATATCCTTTCTACACCAACAATAATTCCAGTAACATTATATTATAACATTATAAAATATAAGTGTGTTATAGCAGATTCTGCTCATCATACCAAAACAAATGGCCATGCTAGATGGGGACAGTCTACTTGCAGCAAGGCTCATCTGAAGCTTATACCCCTCATGCTGACCTGAAGCCCCTACTGGTACGAGGCTCATCTGATTAACGTCTCAGAATCAATTAATCAGGTTAATTACTGCCGCGCGCCGACTCTGATCCCCTTAAATCCTGCACTTGACGATAACCAGTAAAAAAAAGAAAGAAAACAAACTACAGGGGACAAAAAAAAAGCCCCTAAAAACTAATGATCCGTAACTGCAGCAGACTGCTCTTGTGCCAATCTGCTCCAACTAGAGTGTAGAAAGCATAGTAGAGATTGTAGGACCAACACACTGCTGTTTCTTTGCTTCATACAGGAGGCATGATTTGCATATGTTTAACAGCACTAGCAGTAGGCCTCACTGTTGAGACAAATCAAAAGGTGTTGCCAGTGTATAAACGGAGCTGTGGGAACTACGAATGCATGATGTTCTTGGCTCAGAAAGCTAAACATTTGTAGTACCGAATATGATTTATAGACGTGTTCCAACACAGCCCCGCTCACATCTGTGCGTCAGTGCAAACAGACATAAAAAGAACCTGAAATTCCAGTAGCCCGAACATCTGACTGGTTTGAGTCAAATCAAGTTGTATTTATACAGACGCTGTAGCAAACGTTATAGAAACTCAGCATCAAAGTATATTTTTTCACCATCATTTCTCAATCTTTTTATTTTAGGTCATAATCTACTTTTTGAGTTTTGGAGTGCTTCGTCAATACAATTCATGGCCATCATGACGTTCAATATACTATAAATAAATAAACATACAATACAACCAAATCTATGATGATAATCAAATGATAATACACTACATTTGATGTTTTTAAATACAGAGGGTTGCAGATGTGCAATTTATGTTTGTCATATTTCTTTAGGAATTACTTTTGTTTAAGGTTATGCCTTAATAGACATCTGAACTTTACTTTGCAATGTAATGTCTGACCAAACAGCATTCAGTTTGTTTACGCTGAAGAATTTTCCCACGATATAATTAAGTGCAATATAAATTTACTTAAGAGCTCAGTTGGGAGGTAAAAGAAGATACAACAGACAACATATCCAATACGTTTGAATGTGTATTTGAACTGGCAATGACACAGGGCAAACATATACAGAGTACAATCAGGTATTCCACATCTCCACAACAAGTTTCCAATGAGCCCCAAACCGTGTTGGCTGACGTCTTCAGGAATCCCCCCTTGTTGCTGACCAGGTTGAAACCTGGCATCACATGAGAGGAGCCATCTGTATGCCTTTAATTCCCCTCCGGGACTGTCATAATCCCTACTTCTGAACACACTGCAAGCTAGTGGAGAGAGAGAGAAAACATCCCCTGTGCACCGTGCAAGCTCTCTGAAAGGGGGTCAGGGATCCTCGCAGTCCGCTAAACCCATAAAGGAATGAGATAGGTCCTGAATAAAGAGGGGAACGCCATTTATACTCATCCCACTTGAACACAATCGGGTGAGGCAGCTTTTCAGTTTTTGGGGAGGGAGGTAAAGGGGGGGCATTTCTTAGATTTGACCCAGAGTCCTGACAGGCATTAACCAGGGTTTAATTATTATTTTCTAACACCAGACTGATCTGAGAACAGCACATAACTGTATTTAAACGTCCAAACCCCACTGATTTCACGTTTAGTCCTAAACAAGTGGTGGGCGCAAGTTCTGACAAAGTTTTGGTGCGGTGTAATTAATAACACATTTACTGTATGAGTGAGCTACGTCTAAAACCTGGAGAAATTTAACCCAGCAGTGTTTTTAAAAAACTAATATCATGAATATGTGTTTTTCCAAAAGGGAAAAAGAGAGTTTGGTTTGACGGAAAGTCAACGCAACAAGTGCATCACTATAACTGCGGCTACTCCACTTAAGCTAGCTGTAAAGCGGTAACTTACCTTCACGTTATACGCGGCGGACGAGTTCAAAATCCGGTCTCTGAAGTTTTTTTGTCGGTGTTTTTGTTCAGACACGAACCCGTTTTTCATCTCACCCGAATTAAAGTCATGACAGAAGTAAAGGAGGACGCCAGTCTCCCCTCCCCATTGCGTGCTGCAAACTTCTTCAACCACTGTGAAGCCTCAACGATTGGGCCATACCACTTTGGGTAGTTGCGTGGGGGGGGATTCGGTTGTGATTGAATTCTTGTTGGAAATGTTCGGACTACTTTAATTGTATTCTATAATTATTTAAACGTATTTTATCGTATTAATTATTAAAAATGTAGATCTTTCTTTATACCTGCATGCAATTAAACACTACTGTTTAGATGTGGTGCTAAACAGACATCCCCCCTCGTGGTTTGCGTTGGTACAGCGATCTCGTGCTAATTAGAGGTCCAAGCACCGAACCCTGCAAACTCAAGTTTTTAGAGAGTTGTTGGGACCCTTTTGTGAATAAACTAGCCAGTGAGCATTTTACCATTAAAAAGATATGCAAACATATATTTATATAACGTGACATATGGGCTGAATGTGAAGGTTTAATCAATGTCTTCAAATTAAACGTTGAATTTTTAACAACTTTTGAATGTCTTTTTTTTTTTTTTTTTTTTACCATAACCGCTTTTAAAAGTGCTCACTTGTGTCTTTCTTTTTTTTTAAAGTTTCCACTTGAAAGGACACAGATGTAACATGGAATTAATTTCGTCAGCCCAACTCCGCAGACCTCAGCTACGGACGGAGCCAGTCTGTCCGATGCAGACCTCGACGTCGTCGAAACAGGCTATATTTATGGCATTTTATATGACGCATTAAATGCGTTGAAATTACATCTTCGTCTAGATAACTTTTTACTGCCCAGTGTAATGACTTTGGAGAAATACATATCACTATATATAAATAGTCTCTCTATCAACCTACAACTGAACACATTATCAATACTTCTACTTTCATCTAGTTGGAAAGAATCATAAGTCTTATGTATTTTTTTCTTTTCGTGTTAAAAGAAAAATAAATGTTTCTCCTGGAATTAACAGTGCTTGTTTTTTTTTTACATGCATCTCTATGTATTCATCTGGGCGTATTGCCTACTATCATCTTCCATTATGTTGTGGAAATACATCATCAATCATGTTGTACCTTGTTGCCTCTATCTTTTTCCATTTGTCAGTTGTCAGTCAATGAAATGATCCCCCTAGTCAAATATTATTACACTGGCAGAACACAATAATCTGCAATCAGTAGGTTGCTGAAAGGATTTATGTGGGAGGGGTAAATGTGCAATACCTCTGTGGGAATGACGCCTTAAGATCACGCAAAGTTGAGATAATGCGCAGGCCTACAGCATGGAGAAAAATGGATATTCTAACACATCATTGACAATTATGGCACTACAAGTTGAAATAGTATGCCCTCTTAACATTCATACACTTAACCAGGTTCTTAACAGAACACACAAATTCCCACATTTGTTGTAGGTCTTTAAAAGAATACATTACTGTGACGACACTGCCATCTGCAGGCCATTTGATCAATTGAAAAGAAAAAACCCAAGTAAAAATGAAAGATAAATATCATTGGAAAATCACTTCAATAACAACAGAATCTACAGGATTAACATTACTGCTACATGCATTCAATTATAGTGAACCCAACCCAGAGCTGCACATCAATGTAAACCAAAACTAGACTTTGCAATGACTACAGCTAAAATGAGTTAGCTCATAAATTATTTCATCTAAACCGCAGGAACATTTACAAAATGACACGTCAGTTAGGATTGTATTAGTAGATGATATGAAATCACTTCAGAATGGTTTTCCTGTGACACATAGGAAAGAAACAAAAGTCAACAAATAGCCAACTTAATAATATGCATATTTAATGGTAGAGTATGATGATATATAAACTATTTTCCAAGAAACATTTTTTAATTCCAAGCAATACTTTCCAGTTTAAACACAATCACCAAATTATACCAACCAAATACTTTTAATAAAAGAAGTTCATATTACCAACATGTGCTTTTGCTGAATCAAGACCATTGCTTAAAACCCCTGTAATAAAATGTTATGTTGTAGGCAAAGCTTTATTCTCCCAACACCAGGTTGGATATATGTTGTGCAGAATGCTGCAATGGCAAGGAACAGCATTAAGTATTAAGACCAATGCAAAGGCTGTGGAAATCTGAGCAACAATCCTATTTCAAATGCAATCTTTGCCATTAAAAATGATGGAAAATTGTTGATAAAAAAGTAACTTGTACAAATGACCTTTTTCAGTACAAAAGCTTGTAAAATGCAGTTGTGGTGCAAATCAATGCAGTGTCTCTTTAAATTGGTGGGAAACATTTGCAATGGTGAGGACAGTATGTGCAGACGTGACTTGGGCCAGCTCACCAAAACAGCCATTTCAGTTTTGTAGCAGCTACATTTCCAGTTCAGTATCTAATATTAATTGAATAACTAATTAAATGTAGAAATAACACATAAATAACACTGAAAATATAGCATATGATGGGGGGAATCATTTCCCAAACAAAAAAAAAGAAGAAACAAAACAATGTTTAAAAGATGGCAGTAGAAAAATAAAAACATCCACATCCACTGTGATTCCAATATAAACATGAAATGAAATGATTTTGCTCATGTCGTTGAAAAGTGATTATACAGTATATGTATTTAAAAACCAAGAGATAATCCAGATACGATGAACAGAATAAGGTTTCGATACAGTGAGGTATTAGCTCCACATTCCTCTTATCCATCAACGTGTTTGATTCTACCACAGTTCTACTGGAAGAACTTGAGGCCTGCAACAAGAAAGAACTTCTCCAGGAAGATCTCAGAATCGAGGACGGCTATGTGGGCAGCCCGGCCGATAAGAGAGTTGGCTGTGTTGGGCAGGGCATGAATGACATCATATCGCACTAGATTACAGTCTTTGTTCTGAAGTACTGGCAGCAGCAGGTTCTCGATCATCTCAGCATAAACAGGACCTGGTAACAGTGAAACAGGCAGAACAGGGTAGGTTTGGTCCGTTTGATGATGTCATTATGGTGTACAATTTAGTTTGCAGACAAAACGAGTCAACCCAAACTCACCTGTTTGTTTGTCCTTTAATGCAGTTTTGCACATTTCTATTCGAGCAGAATGATAGGGGACATAGCGATCCTGCAGTGACCCCACCAGCACCACATTCTTGAAAAACTGCAGACCTTCAAAAGCAGATCAATAGAAACGTTATACAATCTCACATTCCGCATATACGGGCCAAAACTTCTTGTAAAAAGCAAAGCTAACCAGATTTCTTGCTGAGCTTGTAGAGGAAAGTTTGGCGAGGATCAGAATTATCACGGCACGTCAGCTGCAGGAGGGACCCTGACTTTTTCCACTTCTGCATGAACCAAAGACCTAGGAACAAGTTAACAGTTATTTAACAGGATTCGCCACAATGAAGAATACAACCAACATTAACTAGCTGTTATCAAAATATCTGAGAAGATGTGCCATCAGCTAAACGTTTTCAAACGTACCGGTGTTGACCAGAGCAGAACTGTTGTACAACGTGCCCAGGTGAGGTCCAGAGAGGGAGAGGAAGGTGTGCAGCCGGCTCAGGTAACATTTAAACCTCGGCCTCGTTAGCACTGAGCGAACGATGAGGTTTCCCAACGAATGACCCACAAAGCTGCAAATGAAAAGACCAAACAACATTTATATTGACGTTCGTCAGATGTTAAGAGTATAACATACAATCTAAATAAAGCTTTTTACATATTTATGTACTATGCTGTTGAGAACACATACACTAAGTAACAAATGCAAGGACTAACAGGTAACGTATCCTTTTTAAACAAAATAAAATGCTATACATTTTGGTAGAATAGAAGATAATACCTTATCTTTGAAACCGTGAGGTTGTATATCTGAATGTACTGGACTATTTCATCCAGCAATCGGTCCGTCATTGACTCAAAGTCAGCAAAAGTGTCATTCTGTGGATGAAAAGAGCATTACATGAACAGTGAAGACTGTTTCGTGGTATTTTTGTCTCATTTGGAGGCGTTACAGCTCGTTCATGCTGATGACAGATGGCAGTAGTGCCTTTGTGTTTATCCACTCACCTGGTTCCTCTCTGACATTAGGAAGTCTATACGAGCACCAGGCAGTCCAAGCTCCAGGTAAGTCTTCACCAGTCTCAGGTCTGCACTATTACCTGCAGTAGTAAAGGGAACATGAAAGACAATACGTCAATATTTTTTTGAATACAAAAAAGAGACTCTAAAGGAAATATTTCCTAAAAATTAAGGTTTTCCTACCGTCCAGACCGTGGACACAGACTATGAGATGGATGCCTTCTTCACAGCTTTCATCTTCCTCCAAGCTAAAGTAGGGCACAGTGGATGCCAGCTCAGGTACTTCACTATACAAGAAGCCAGGCAGCCTCAGCTGTTTCATTTCTTCCTTGGCCTTAATGAACCTACATAATGAGAATGAAATCATTGATGAATATCAATCTATAATCTGCAAGACGGGACAAATATCTGCAATAACATTAAAAAAAATTGATGACTCACGCTTTCATTTGTGGTGTGGCTGCACATTCATACCACCGCAAGCTGGAGGAAAAGGAGATGGAGGGACAGGGAGGTCTGCCCAAGCTAGACCCAACACTGTTGGAGGCTGGGTTGGAGCAGATGGGCGCTTTTGATAAATCCTTTGTTTCATGGGGGTAGCCGATGCCAAGCTGTTCAAACAGAAGACTGGCCTCTGAAGCTGCTGCCGCCCCAACCCCACTTAGCTCCTCATCAGCAACACCATTAACAAAAGCATAGCCATCACCTTCCTCGTAGTAACCGTTCTCTATCATCTCATGCTCCGTCTCGTCCTCATCCTCCTCAACCGGTGGTCCTGGCTGGATGGCCAGTGTGATAGCAGATGTTTCTACAGGGCTGATCTCAGACACGTCTGTGCTCGAGCATGAGCCAAAGTAGTTCTCGACCATCCCACGTTTTACTAGGTCAGTGCTACTGGTGGCAGAGTTACTGGAAGGGCAGGCGGTATGGGGTTCACTACGGGATTCTTTAACGACCCCAGAACCGACTGCTCCCTCTAGGCCAAGATCAGAAATCCCTACTAATTTGGGATCGGTTTCCAAGTCAAAGGAAGGTTTTATCAGTTGGGAATCATCCACATTAGTGTTAGGGCTGCAGGTCATGTCGATGGCAGGTCTGCTGGTGATATCCTCAGAGAAGATTACACTCTGCTCCTGCACCAAAACACTGGACTTTCTGACTCGCACTTCAGCTCCACTGGAGCCCCTAGAGGAACCTTCACCCTCGTCATCCGAGGGCAAGGAGTTGATGGAAGTGAGAGAGGACTGGACTCCACTTACAGCACTGGTATTTTCTGGGTAAAGAACTTCTGCTGCCCCACTGGGCTTTTGCACTGAGCTTTGCTGAACAACCCGTGGTGCAGGACTCAGGAGGGGCCTCTCAGGCTGGAGGGCAGCAACAACTGAATCAGCGACGCCTAGTCCCGCACAAGTCTGAAGTCCTGGAACAAGCTGAGTGGTGAAAGAGCTGGGCTCACTTTCAATGCCTGAGTCTGAGAGGCGAGATGAGGCATTGGGGGGTCCTCCATCTGGTAGCCTGATACAGTCACCCTTCACCTGTACGGAGACCAGACTGGACTGGCCCCGCTGTGCTGCTTCTTTACTTGGCCTTTCGAACACAGAGTCCACCACAGACTGTTTGGAGTCACAGAGATCTGTCTGGGTGATTTCAGGAAAATCGCTGCTTACAGTTCCATCAGTCCGACATGGTAGGAGAACAGTTACTTTGTCCCCTTGGTATGGGTCCTTGTCACTTGGTTTAACCTCAATTTGCTTCAACCCAGCAGACCACTGTGGCAGCTTTTGGCCACTGTGGTCAAGTGGCTCATCTATGCAAAGTGGTTGATTGCATGTAGCAATAACCCCAGTACCTGCCTGAGGATTATTCTGCGAGTCCATGTTTGTAGGCTTTTTGAAAAAACCTTTTTGAGAAGCAGCATTAGTTGTATTGTCATCTGCAACAGAATCAGCAGCACTGCTTGCACAGTGTGCTGAAGTGGCACCAGATTCCAAAACTGAATTTGCATTAGTCCTTAAAGAACCACTTGAGTCCCTCTGTAAGGTAGCTCGATCCTCTTCTTGGCTTAAGAGAGCTTCCCTTTCCTTGTGTTTTGTGTCACCATAAGGAGCTTTGAGGTTCTTATAGCCCACTAACACCACAGAGTCCTTGGATCCCTGTCTAATAAGCTTCTTGGAGTTCTCAGTCTTGGCATTTTTCTTCAGTTTGACTGACTTGCCTTTGGACTTGGGTGGTGGATCATAGCTGTCTGGCCAGGTGTTATCCATAGGGGCACACTGAGACTCAGGTAGAGGACTGGCTGCTGCACTGCAGTCCTTAGAGTTTGGCTTGTCCGTTTTGTTGGACACAGAGCCGGTCCTTGTATTATGCATGCCCAGCCAGGGTCCATCGCGATCTTCAGAATCAAAACAGGTTGAACATTAAATAAAGGCAACAAGCAAAAACATATTTAGCTTAAAATAAATTAGCCTGCTGGCTGTACATCTAGTTGAGCATTAATACTGCATTACTGACCTTCTGTGATAGAATCCAGGTATCTATCCTCAAAGATAATCGGCAGGGAGCTAACATCCCCATCCAGGTCTGCACATTCCACTGGAATTGGAGGCAAAGAAGAGAAGTAGCTGGAGCTTTTGATAGCATTAGTCATCTGCTGGTGGCTGTGAGCACTGATGTAGAGGTAGGAAAAAGAGACAGCAAGAGTCAGAGAGAATAAAAATATTCATAGTGATGGCACAGGCTTGATAAGTAAACACTTTATTTCATAAATCATGAAGAACACTGCAACTTACTGTAGTTCCTGATAAGCTAGTGCAGATTGTCTTGGATGTTCAAGACAAAAGAAAGCCTCCGCAAACCGTCTCACCTGTAATAACACCACATTACAGAGTATACGTTCAAGATTCAGTCTCGCCCAGAGGTTTGAGTATAGTTTTTGATTAGTATATGAAGTTGGGACTCACTCTTAGTGTATGGTGCTCCATAGCTAGTAGGGCAGCAACATGCTCCTGCAGGGACACTACCTCTAGGAATTGTCCCCAGAGTGCCATGAGCAGAGAGCAGAGCTGAGCCAGGTTCATATTTACCAATTCTGCCAGCTCGTCAGGGGACTCTGCTTTCTGCTAAAAAAAAAAGAACAAGAAGACACTAGTCACCCACTAGAGGGCTCAAGTGAGTCGAAAGAACAATGGCATGCAGTTCTATGCAAGATTACTTAGCTTTAAAATCATAAAAAGTTAATAATCTTTTGATTATTTTGATATTTCTTGATTGACATACAATAATAATTCCTCCCAATCATCACTTATGAACCGGTACAAGTGTGTTGTGGTGTCTGTATTTTCTTTCTTTTCCATTTTGCTGTGTTGACATTTCTGAGTGTCAACTTCTCTAGAAACATCTAACGCATCATGAATCTGAGAGGAAGCTACGAAAATGGCAGACACGACAAAGGAGTGGGTGTCTCAAACACACACTTATGAAATCCTTTCAGAGACTAGATTTCAATAACACTCAACCAACTGGGAAGAAAAATCTGAAAGCTTACAAACTCACAACCTCCATGATGATTCAGTGGAATCTCTTCTCCATAAATGACACACCTTTAGTCACCAATTATAAAGGATTCTCACTGCTGACTCCGGTTAAGCTTTCTAGTTAAGCTTTTCTCAATTCTGTATCACATGGTTATGGAAATACTGCTTCAATATCCACCAACATTAAATCCCTTGATGTAATAAAAACAACGATACTAAGCATTAGTCCCTTCTTCCATCACAGGATTCTGAGCTCACTCAGCTTGTTTGTTTATTTGTGCTCCTTTTATATGCATTAATGGATCCAGTTTGCATGCATGGTACTATTTGTACATCTTGACCAACAAAAACATTGCAATTCATATAAATATCAGAAAGTATTATTGATATACACATGCACACAATCCTACCACTACTTCCATTATATTTTAAACGCAACAAGACTGCACACTAATAAATCATGCCTTCACTCATGGCCTCCAGTTAGAGTGACACTTTTACCCAACAACTTCTATAAACCCATCTGCCATATTTCCAGTGATCTCCTCCAGCCACACAAATGAAGCACGAGGCCTGTTACTTACTAAAAGTGGTTGGCCTTTTGAAGAACAAACATCAGAAACAGGTCTTACCTTGACTTGATCACATAATTCAGCTAGACGGGCCTCTAAGTCGAGTTGTTCTGAGGAGGCAAAGGAACAGCATTACTGAGATTCACTTTTATTATTCATCCATTTATGCAGAAGGTCTTCAAAACAAATAAGGAAGAGGTGTTAGACAGCACTGGTGTCAAAGAGTGAACATGATCAGAGTCACTACAAATCAGAAGAGAATCAAAGTGTTATGAGACTCTTTGACCAAGCCATAGTTATAAAGATGGAAAGAAAGATTGAGTATATATTTATATATATGACAGCAGTTGAATGTTGGGACAGAGAGGACATTGTGTTTTCTACAAGAAGGAAACTGGAGTGAAGAAGGGGGAAAAAAAGAGAGAAACTCAGGCTTATTTGAGAACCTGTAAGGGTCAGGACATACCTATGTAGACGTGCCTTTGACTTCGGGGATAGGGTCTTCTGAGTACTCTCTCATATAGTACTTGCATGCTGGGCTTGGCTAGTAAGATTGCACATATAGGCATATTTAACCTTTTTATTACGTGGTCCTCTGGGATGGGTTAATATCTGTCCAATTGTGTGGGTTAGGTTTATTAATACATACGTAGTTAACAATGAAAAGTGTTTGGGAGCTTTCAGACTTCTGGTTAACAGGATTATCTAATGAGTGCAAGTATGATTTTGTAAGTATATTGAACTTAAGTTAATTTAGGAATCCAACTGTGGTTAATTAATCAAACTTTGATGAAGATATTCATGTGTCTTTTTAAAGGGTACGATATGTCAATGTGTAGGGATCAGATGAAATGATATGAGAACTCAACAAACTTAAAATACAACAAACACCGACGCTGAAAAGACAAAACAATGAAAATCCATCCAAAGCAAAAAAAAAATGAAGCAGAATGTATTGTACTGTATAAACTTGACTCAAAGTCAAAAATGATAACAATAAAGAGTGTGCAGAGACATATTTAAATAAGTCTGGGATTTAGGATTTCTGTTGTAACCCCACACTGTGACATGAGTTGATGTGAAGCCACAGTGGAGTATACCTAGTTCCATACGATGGGAGGAGGGCAGGTCCTTGGTTATAGAGGTGAAGTAGTCAAAGAGGCCCTGGTAGGCTAGTAGGAGATTGGAGCAGAGGTTATGGTGCAGACCGAAGGCATGCTGCAGACAGGGGTCAGACACCAGGAATGTCCTGCCCTGAGGGATTATGAGGGACACAGAAAAGAGGGTATAGATGATTTAATTCAGTAAATAATAGTCTGTCTATCTTGTCTTGTCTGTTGTTTTTATTGTCTGTCATAGAGGGTGTTGTATGTACGCTACTTTATATTCATGTTTTCTATGTTATCGGGAAAATAGATGAAAACTAGCCATTGTGCTAACTCTAGCATATTTATATTGTATATTCATACTGATGTCCATAAATATGCACTCTCCCTATTAAATTAACAAATCAAATCAATAAATATTACTGCTGTTCAGAACATTCTGACCAGTTGTCAACATTAGCCACTGCCAGGAGAGACACAAACTCAGACAAAACAACACAATCTGTCATGTTTTTGCCTATTTTATGTTCAGGTTTTTTTTAATAATGGTTTCTGCATTTAATCTTCACAGTTTATGTTAGTGGTCACAAACAGAATTTAGAGAAAACAGTCGTGCATTTGTGGTGTACTGGCATCAGGTCAATAATAAATGAATAAAAACATGATTCTTGGAGCAATCTATAGCAGCATACTCATATATCATTATATAGAGGACATAATGGTTGAAGAGTGCATTAGAGAAATCACTAAAGCTCTATAAATCACAACAAATGAACTTGGCAGTTACTTCCACATTTATTTTTGTGTGAAATATCTAAGTGGCTGTATAGTGGCTTCTGAACAGATACCTACAGTGAAATGAATAGTGGTCGGTGTGTTGTTGTTCCCAAGTTGCTCATTAGTGATGCATCATGGAATGATGTAGGGCATTGCCTCAGTTCTGTCTGAAGGACTCTGGTTCATTCACACTAGTGCATCTCAGGGGCAGCTTTAGGGCAGCCACCTTCCTCTGTCAGGAGAGGCCTATTACTTCTGGCCCAAATGTGATAAGAGGTCTGATAGATGCCCTGTCAACAGCCTGACACACACATCTCCCTGTGTTTCAAATGCAGTGAGTGTTACACACTGTTCTACCTTAGGCAAATAACTGTCAAATCCAGGGCCACAGCCATGTCTATACAATCAAAGCCTGTATTACTTGAAGCAACCTTGCCTAAACAATACATGGATGATCATTTTTAGCCTTTCAGCTTTATTTCTCACCCATAAAAGGAAAACGGCATATCTTCCACAGCATATCTTGAGTATTATTAGGTTTATGACAAGCTATTTTTTTTATCAAGTGCTTAATTTAGCCCTTTGTAATACAGCAAAACTTGTAAAATGATACGACGGTGGCATCTTTTTCAAACTTTCATGACAGCTCAGAGGTATAGTTGCATCTACAAATTTCAAAAAGACATTGTCCTTGATATAAAGGAGGTTCACTTACATCTGGTGATACTTGCTTGACATAACTGCTGCCGAACACCACATTCTCCAGAGGTGGGATGACTGAGTCTTTGCTCTGCGGCGGCGCATTGCGGTTAAGCCAAGTGGATTTCACTGGTCGAGGCAAACTAGATAAACAAACACAGGGAAATCAACCTCAGCTAATCACCACAAGGTTTTAATGGGACACTTCTAACGAAGTTCCTTCAACTTCTATTATTCACTACGTGAATGTCAAGTTAACTTCAACAGGTATCTTGTTTACTTCATTACTGAAACACCTGCATCACTTGTGCATGAATGTATAACTACATTCAGTGAGCGTCCATCATGTTATCTTGTGTTAGGTTAGTCTGACCTGATAAGGGGCTGATGTAGTGCCACTAGGGAGGCATGGATGGCTACCGAGATGACAGACAGGTGGAAGTAGTCAAACATGACATTGACGTGTTGGTGAATGCCTCGCTGAAGGTTAAAGTGCAAACGAAGTGTGCGGCCACTGATATTCTGCAGAGAGCTTGGATCATCGGGCCTGTGGAAAAGAAATAAGGAAGAAACAGAGGATTAGATCAGTGCTTCATTTGTATAACAGATGCAAATATCAAATGCATAAAACACTGACATAAGTATGTGCAGTTAAATGTTGCAACACCTACGTGTAATCACCATCTGTGAAATATAAATCCAAGAAGAGCTGGAAATCGATGTCATTGAGGGACTCTTCCACCTGAAAATATTGGAAAAACAGTGGAGATGTCAAATGAATAGCTAGTGTGTTTCAAGCATATGATATCCCAAGTCCATGTTTTGGATCAATATAACACCATTCAATGTGGGTTTTTTTTAATGGATGACATCAGCTCAAATAAGTCTGAATTTTGAACTTTAAACGTACCCTCTTCTCATCCAGCAACATCATCACTTTGAAGAGGAGGACATCATTGACCACAACCTCTTCATTCTTGTACAGGATTTGGAACGTTTTGCTGCAGATGACATCATCTTGGACTGAAGCAGGAAAGGCCAGATCTGAGCCTAGACAAAAGCCACAGGGACAAACTGTGTGTTTAAATGTAATCATTAAACCAACCTGTCTGCTTTATTTTTTTCTGTATAAACTTGAGAAACACATGAAGCTGTGACCAGGCACAGATCTAAGTATGTCAGGTGTTGTTACACATGGCTGACTGTTCAAAGATGGAGAGAAACGTAGATGGATTTTGCAGATCAAAATATAAACAAACATGTGCAAAACTACAGGTGTATAATCTGTGCCAGGAATTATCATATATGTTATTATAAGGTCTGCATTGATGATGAAAGTGTAGTGAAGTTCTGTTTCCCCCGTCTATTGAGGAAGGTTTCAAAGTCATTAAAATGGAATTTATTTAAAATTTGCAATTACAAACTCCCTTGATGATCCTGTTTATTTATGAAACGAAGAATTGAGAGCTTTGTGCAAAATGAGCAGTGCAGGTTTTGAAGCAAGGGGGTAAGGGATATTGCTAAGCCTTGGAGAAATACTGAGAACAAGGAGATAAGCCAGTGCCCTACCTGCTCCCAGCTAACAAAACAATAAGTATATCAAATCTGCCATAACAATTTCCTGAGAGCTGAAATTAATGTATAAAAGTTTAACAGAAGAACCAGTTTGATATAAGTGTCATTGCGTTTACAGGGAAACAAACAGCAAGAAAAGTAGCTGTGTTACTTCATGTATAGCACTTACTGAAGTATTACTTTCATGTCTTGAATGGGGAACTGAGGGGAAGGGGGGCAGGGCTTAGGGTTGATCAACTGGATCCACAAAGCATCCCCTGAATTCTTTCAAAATACAGATTTTCTTCAAAAATGTGTTTACCTCCTGGGTGAAGCAGACTGGTCTCAACTTTATGTGGGACCCGGGGTGGCACCTTAAGACCGGTACGAATCTGGTAGAACCTGAGAATGCAGACAAACTGTATTAGCTTGGTCCAGAGCAACATTAGAGGCTCGGTGAAAGAGGAACAAACTGCACTGGTTAGCCACAAGTGCCTCTACTTGTAAAATGACACTACACCTTTCATAAATAAATAATGGCCACTTTCTTTTGCAGTCACTCATGTAGTAAACCTGAGCTCTTAAAGCACTGATGCGCCAGGAGCACAGAGCAGGACTTTTATCTCAGCAAAGTATCATTACACGGCTGCTGTAAAAAGGAATTTCCAGATGTTAGCGGACACCACTTTTAGAGCTGTGCAGTTTAACCAGCGCACATCATTTTTCCTCTTTAGTTTTCCATTAACCATCGTGATTCCGTTTTTGTTGGACACAATTTGCAGGAAAAAAGGGAATTACATAAATTGGTAGGGGGGCATTATTCCTGATTGGCATTGTATCACAAAGTGACAATTGTACTCGTATGAGAAATCTGGGCCGTAGCTCGTCTGTCCATGTGGTACATTTCACTGCAGCTATGGCAACCGTTCTTGAAATCATCTAGGTTCTTTACTGGGCAATGTTTAAAACACAACCAACCATCATCTTCACAAAGAAACATAGGAAGAATCAAGTTAAATAAATATATAAAATAGTATAATCTAGTACTGTTTAGAATTTCTATGAATTCTATAGAAAGAGCATTTTCTGATCCCCCTCAAGGTCTAACCAAGAGTGCCAACTGTACCAGATTGTCTGGGACACTCTGAGAATAGATCCTGGTGGCCTTCTACCACAAGTTGAAAACCAAAGTAAGTCCCTCCAAATATATACTTGACTTTGAAAAAAGGAGCAGAATATTGTGTATATAGAGAATTGAGACAATACTCACCCTCTTTGGAACAGGTCCACATTGTAGAATTTGTGGAGCTCCACAGAGAACTCCACTGTGGCCTGGACTTCAGTCATCTTGGTCTCTACAGGCAGAGGTGCCTGACATCATCTGGGATACACCTGTAGGTAGCCTACAGGTTAAAGTAATTGAATTAGTCATTTCAGCTGCAGCCTGCAGGACTCTTTTGTGAAACAAAAAAAGAATCTGGGCTTAAAGGAAACAGTTTTTTTTGGTTATCATTGTGTATTTCCTGACATACTGGTGTAACAAGACCAAGTTACACAAAGCTGAGGCCAAGCCCTATTCTTTAAAAAAACATCAGCAAAAGTTATGTCGTCGGATCAAGTTTAAGTTGAAGAATGTGCATGACGGTCAGTTTTTATGAGGAATTATTAATACGTAATTGAGGTCTACAACTGGCATAGGAGGCACCCTGTCTTCTGGGCCCAATTGGATAACTACTATACTATGAATAACATTGCAAAAATAGGCCTGAAATATAATATCACCAATTGGTAACGTTAGAAATAAACACAGACATCCATGTAATTTAATACACATATTTTTAGCGAAGCTCTATTTAAACCAAATTAAAGAAAAGGCCATGTAGTTGTTTTTGGCTGTAGTGGGGGCAAATTTAAACTGGCAAAAACAGTCATACAGACGGTTGCTAAATTAGTCATGTAATGAAATGAATAAATCATCCACTGGGCGACAACAGGTCATTGTGTTCATGCCAGTGAAAGCCAATATGAGACACAAATGGCCACCATGAATTTGACCTGGTTGACACAAATGCCTGATGCAAAGCAAATAGTACCAGGTTATGTTAGTATCCTCTATGTGCATCCCCTCAACATGAAATCAGGCACAGCAGGGAGGACATACAAGTAAAACAAGACGTTTAATGAATAAATGGGTTGTCCCCGACATGTTTAACTAAACATTAACACAAAATATGTTAATTCAATACACTAAAACCATAGTGTCACCCATCATGGTTTTACAAATGCAAAAAACACACACACACATTAAGATTTACAGACAACTCAACAACTCAGGCACATGAACCAATCAACCATGTACCATTTATACCAAGCTAAATTATTCATTCATATCAAATCAATGACATCTGCTTTTGTTGAGCCTACCTTGTAACTCAAAGTTGTGCAATAATGGCATAGAAGGAGGGGGTATTTGTTAAACCTGTACAGAAGACACATAGATCTCTATATCTAATGCAGAGACCTGGAAATGTTTACACAAGCAACCCTGTTGTGAAGTGATCCAAAAGGGAGCAAATGCACATTTGGGGGTTAACTTTTTACAGATTTGTTATCCCCTGGAGGTCCGATGTTGGATTTAAGGGGGCGTCAGAGAAACTGCAAGTCTTTTAACGTGGATAACATCAACAGGGAAGAAGAAGAAAGGCGTTGACTGTCTGGAATGCTGAGATTTCGCCATCAAAAAACATAATTCAAGTCAAGTCAAGATTTATAACGTCTGACGTTATCGTTAGTTTAAAAAAGAAAGGGGAGGGGAAGGGGGACCTTTACGTCACCAGCTAAAACCCCAAACTAACACAGACCTGTTAAGGCACAGCTGTTAGTTCTGACTTAGCTGCATGGTTTCGATGCTATGACCACAGTGAGCCGGGTCGTAAAGGTCCCTGCTAGTGGGCACAATCTCGGCAAGGGTATCTTTCCCAGGGTTACAGGTGGGAAGCAACCTAAACATGTTTGCCAATGGCCCACAAAAGGTCAGAAACGATCCGGAAAAAACAACAACATAATATAACATACTTGAACAGACCAACGGGTGGAGGGGAGGGGGGGGACTCTCACTCGATAGCCAGTTAGCTACGCGTAACAGTTAGCGTAACATTAGCCACCCACAGAACAGTTGTCACCTAGTATAACATTAGCCCAAAGGCAAAGCTAACGCTACTCACCATTGGCAAGCTAACATTAGCTAGCTAACCAACGTTAGCTCCAATCCCAGCCCCGTCGTCGTCCTTCCGCTGCGAGCTGCTGACCGAAAACACAACTCTGCTGACTATTTCACTTCCTAGTTTGGCGAACGTCCGAGGAGAGACGCAGAGTGGACTCGTCATGTATCTCTCTGTACAGTGCTGTTTGCTAGCCAGCGAGCTAACTGTGCTCAATCTGAAGAGCTGACAGCCCCAGCGAGCGCTGCTCCAACTGCACGCTCGCGAACACTTAACTGCGCGTTACTGCACATACCAGAGGCGCAGTTGACGCACATGCACGAAGACTTGGGTGGATGTAACAATTGTGCAATTATGATAAATTGCTGTCGTATTAATGACAATAAAAATACATAAATATTATTAATAATAATTGATGTTATAATTATATTGTTATAATAATAATCATAATAAATGTTATTATATAATAAATATTTATATATATATATATATATATATAAAATTAATGTATATTATAATATATAATAATATGTTTTCCAGGTGCTCAAAGACGCTTTACAAAAACACTTTATCAAAACAAAAAACAAACAAGTTTAAAGATTAATGGTTTCATTATACAGTTTAATACATAACATGATAATTTCCACGCTGTGGGACTAAAAACATATCGTATAATAAATATAATGATAATGACAATAATGATATAATAACAATATTATAAGTATTATTATTGTGGATTAGGCTGTCTGTCTATTCCCTACAGCATGTCCACTAAGCTATTTGTCACTTTGAAACAAATGAGAGTGATAAAAAGCAGGATATGTTGCATAAATGTAAAGGAAGGACATCCACGTCAGCAAATTCATTTCTTTTTTCCTTGCATTAACATTTACAAATAAGCTGGGTTTGCTGGTAATAACCATAAACATGCATTTCCATGGATTCTGGATGATATATATACAATTTAACAAAATACAACTCTTATTTTAGGAATTGCCTCATTAAAAAAAAAAGGTATTATTATTTATTCTGCCTCTTTGCCTGAAGAGCGAACCCAGCTCACATTGCTTCTTAGTCAGCATCACTTGATTTCCAGCATGGGCTAAAACCAGAAACAATGCTGTCTGAATACTGTGCAACCATAGAGATCACAAAGAATGTAGATCCCAAAAGTGCTGAACAAATAAAGCCACTGCAGAGGGACATTTTTTTTCCACAGCTGATTTCCTTGGTATTATTTCACAATCATTATAATATGGATTACAATACTGTGACTGTGTGCTTGAAGAAACATTAACATTAAATGCTAAGACGGTGCAGGAGAACATCATCGGACTGTGAAGTTGACACTGTGGAGACTGTTGACTTACTCCCCTAAATAAATGACAGTCAACCCTATAAGAGACCCCTCACTTTGACCTGGAGGCTTTCACTCCTGCTGAGGCAGCAACTATCCGGGGTCTTGTTCTCTGGAAGCAAATCTGTAGAAACATCCAGCAGCAGGTGTCTGTTTTTTTGTTTTTTTTTTCATTTCCAGACCAAGTTATGAAATGGGCGGAGTCAAAAGGTAAACAATTAATGTGATAGTGGCCTTGTGAGTGACATGTGATTAATGCCAATACTGTCTGGCAGTTTTGATTCGACAATGCAACCAAATACATGTCTAACTCAAAATGCATGTAATGGTTGAGTTATTTTTCTCATTGCATTCCAGACATATCCTTCTCTACTCATTGTGTTGCTGTTATGTGATCCCACAGATATCTTTGCACAGGACTTCATTCTCAAAGTAAGTAGTCTTCTGCACTGCAAGGTGCAATTAGTGACATTCCTCCTGAAATCTTGAATGATTTTTGCAGTTTTTCTTTCATGTGCATTGAGGCCTGTGGAGCTCTTCCATGTTGCACAGCTCATTTATAGCAGACACTCTCTGCTAATTGATATTCATTCAAATGAGGCGCTTATTATTTGACTACTTTTTTCTTTTGTATGAGGCGTTTACACTATTTTGTCTTCTGCTCTTATCTATATTTTATTATCCTGTGTGTGTCTGTGGAGAAGCACTAACATTGCTGGGTTAGGGAGTCCAGCTGCCTGTATATAGACTCAACTTTGCATTAAATGCTGATACCTGCGCTGATAAATACAATATTGACAAAGCATTAAACTATCAACCCTCAGTTATGTGAACACCATCAGATGTTGAATACAATGTTGGCGGCCTGCTGGTCAAATAGAGAAAGGACGAATCTGTTGTATGTGTCATTCAAACTTGATAAAGACCTTTAACTTCCTGCCCAGATGTGTAAAATCAGGCAAATTTTAGAGCTTAAGTGTTAAAGAGGAGACCACAAACAGCCGGGGATAGCCTAATATTTATTCAAGGCAGTGGTGCAGCTTTCCAAACACTGAGCTTTTATTCCCTTCCCAAAACACACACACACACACACACACACACACACACACACACACTTTGACTACTAACGGGCTGTTTCTGTTTCCATCTTGCAGCTGTGAGATTTTCATCTCAAGTTGGTATTCATAGGGAGCAGCAGTCCGTGTGCCCTCAGATCAGCGTCGGGGAGGATCATTTCCCAGGTGGATTCACAAAAACTCAACACAGTGTGTTTTTTTATTTGCTTGGCATCTTCCCTGCCGACACAAAAAAAAAAAAAAAAAAAAAAAAAACATAATTTAAGTCCCATATAAAGATACAGTGAAACTTACATATATATGCATTAACTTAAAGTATGTGAAACTCCAAAAGATCATCTTGTAATATCACAGCTTGGGAATGAATGACTCCATATAATCATTATAGCAACACTTAAAGTATAGTTTCTTCACCATGGAGTAGGTTATAACAAAGGTCACGACCTCTGAGATGGAATTTAATCACTCTTTTGTCCCTGCACCTTTAGGGTTTTATATTATGTCCCAGTTCCACATTGCTGAGCTGGCTAGAAGGGGCACCGTGAAAACGGTCCCGGGATCATCTCCACAGCGTGTCGCTTATCAAATCGGCCCAGCGTTCAACTTCAGGATCAACACGAGGTAAGCCTCAGGGCGTCACGGCGGAGTTGCCTTGAGTGTATACTGCCACCTAGTGGCTGAGCTGGTATAACGCCTTTCACCCTGTCCATGGTCCTGAACGTGGGAGCCTGACTTTACCTGCGCCATCACGTTCCTCCGAAACCACACAAATATGACATGTATATGATGAAACACTGGATGATACAAGAACATCCTTATTGGAATATTGATTGTAATCGAAGACGTAATAATAACGCCTTATGTCACAGATCAGCGTATCCCTTGGGGCTGCCGGAGGAGTTTGCATTTGTGGCCGTGCTGCGCATGAGTGGCAGCAGCATCAATAAAACCTGGCATATCTGGCAAATGCAGGACGAGAGTGGCGAGGAGCAGCTGGCCGTCACGCTGGACGGGGCGTCCCGCTCCCTGGAGTTTACCTTCACGGCGCTGGACGCCGGGAGGCACACTGTTGCGTTCAGCCCGCTGCCTTTTCTCTTCAATGACCGCTGGCACGAGGTCCTGCTGCGCGTCAGCACGCGCTCCGTGGCCTGCTCGTGGACTGCGTCACGGTCGCTTCCCGGAACATCCCGCCCCGGCAGAAAGTCAGCCTGGACGGCTTCACGTTGATCGGAAAAGTCAAGGATAACCCGGTGGTGGCGATCCCGGTACGTCTGCTGTGGCAGCTTTTACAATAACAGCTACATTTATGACATTTAATTGTCACCACAATTATTAGAAATTAAAGTTCATCGGCTTCTAGTCACACCTCAGCACGTCATCATCTGGAGGAGGGAGGTCGGGCACTGGTGGGAAGTAATCCCGTTCCTCAAGCACTACAACATTATTTGATATTTGGTGACACTAGAGAAAGAATGAGCCTTTATTGGTGACAAAATGCACTCTATGGGATGCATGTTTACTTTAGGTCAAAGCAAAATGTAGAATGAGCTCACTTTGAGTTGTTAGAGCTTTCACCGGGGTCACATGTTTTCTGACCGACATATAATGAGCTTATTATTGAATGAAAATCTTGTTTTTTTTATTTCCCATGCAAGATTTGGGTTCCATTTGTGTTTCTATTCTTATTTATTCTTTATTTATTGATTATCCACGTGCGTCAAACTTCCTCCTTCAGTACATTTTGAGGTGAAGAACAACCTTCAACCTTTCAAATGTAAACGCAGTCATTCTTTACAAATAATCACGTGACGTGCCCTACACGCAGAGGAGTTTTCTCACCCTCCTGTTTGGCTCGTCTGTGACAATGTTCAGTATAGTTGAAGTCTGCTGTGTCTCCATTTAGGCTTTTACTGAGAAATATGTGGAATTTGTTACAGGTTGTGGTGAAGAATACGAGCTGTAGGCTAAACCATCCTGTAACAGCACAGCATGCAGCTCAGCTTCCACAGCGCAAAGATGCACCATTACGCACGAAAGGGAATATTAATAGCGAGTCGTTTTGACCAGATTATAATTCCCTCATAAGTGTTTCCATCATCTCATACTGCAGTTAATTTATTGTGTAAACAGCCTGCTTTCTGCTTTTCATCGTATGCATAAATCCAGACATGTTCCAGGATGAGATTGTACTAATAACTTATTTTTTTTTAAGTTTGAACTCCAGTCGATGCTGATTGACTGCGACGTGACGCGAGCCCAGACACATGCTTGTCATGACCTCCCAGCCAGCACATCGGTAAGAAGAACCAAACAATGAACAACTATCTGACTGTAGACTTCCAGGGCTTTAAATAGTCTAATGGCTTTACTGGTTGAGCCTCAATTGCTGTAAATGCAGGTAAACATAAAACCAAGCAGCGTTCACATAATGTGCGTAAAAGATGATTCCAGTGCAAACTTAAACAAACACCATCAGCAGAGGTTAAATAACCCGCTGACCCTGCCTATTGGTGGTGTCTGCGCCGTGGCCCCTCCCCCTCTGCAGACCCTCCAATCCCTTCCTGCAGCCAAACAATGCATGAATATACATGAGCCCCCCGATGGCTCTGGGACCTGGACGGTCTAGATAGCTGGAGCCGATTCAGTTGGGTTGTTTTGTCGGGGGCTCCTTCAACCCAACAAACCCCAGCGAAAGGACTGTACAGCGTTTCCTGCCCACGGGGAGATCATGGCTCGGGCCCCCAGCGTTAGAGGGCCACTTCTGGTTCTGCTTGTGCAACTTGTCCTCATCTGCTCCGCTCAAGTAAGACTTATTATGTTTCTTCCCTCCCCTCTCTCCCCTGCTCTCCCTCTCTGTTGTACTGCTTCTATAGGCTGATGTGACAGAGGTGCAGGTGAGTGTTCTCCTGCTGCCAAATAACAAGTGTGTTAAATGTATTGGCCATCTGTCACAGGGAAAAAGGTCAGGGATGCGACTATTGTCTGGAGTCTCATTTTTATCAAATTTTCCATTTCCAAAGTGCAAAATGTTGATGGATTCTGCAATCATAAAGTGATTTCCGTGTTTCCCAGAGAGAGTCTTGACATACAACAAGGCGGTGCACCTGCTCTCATGTTTTCATATCGTCTGTGTAGCAGTATGTCACTGTAAGAAATGGAAAGTCGATAGGGCCTGATAGGGGATGTTGTTATGATAATTAATATTGTTATTATTTGACTCAGAGGAGCCAAGGTCCTACTGGCCCTCCTGGACCTGCAGGTGTCCCCGGAATCGATGGCATTGCTGTAAGTGCTCTCATTTCTGTAACGTCATCAATATCATGTGCCAAATATTATGCTAATAGTCCACTATCTGCTCACTTTAAAGCTCTTAATGTGTTCTGTTTCAGGGGGATCGAGGAGAAAATGGCGAGGAGGGACCTCCTGTAATTACAACACAGCATTATAAGATAATAAAAGGATGCGTTGCTTTTTATTATTTTTTATTCACTGTAATATGTGGAACCTTTGTTTTCAGGGACCTGATGGCGATGGAGGTAAACCTGGTTCTTCGGGACTACCTGGAATACCTGGAAATGATGTGAGTACTCTTTGTTTTACATTTATACACATGTTTACATACAGTAGATCTGTCTCCATAAGGGGGTGGATCCACTGTATAGGATCTGTTCACACTTATCCGCCTTGTAGAGTGACCGGTGGAATTTCAGATTCAGCCATGCTGTGGGGAAAATGTGTGCAAAAATGTGAGGAATTTATAACACAGGATGAACAAATTCAAATTTCCTTTTTAGCAGGGTGAACCAGGTGTCCGAGTGTAATTAACTTTGCTCCCTGGAGTATAAAGGAGGGTTAGAAAAACATCCAAACGCAATATTATACTGATGATAGACTGACAAATAGGGTCTGTGGAGGAAGTTAGGCTTATGTAGATAAAGTCTGATCATAAAATGTATTTGTTATATGCACAATGCTTCCTCCATACATCTACCAGGGTTGTGAGAACAATAACAGCTTTGTTGGCCGGCCGCTGTTGGTATCTCCTATCCAAAATCCTCAAAACGGTGTGGAATGATTTCTTTCAGGGAGCTTGTTTGAAATGAGCCAGAGGAATGTTGCCCTGTGCTTGGTTTGCAGTCTGAGAGGTTTGCCCTCTGCCCCCCCGGTGCTGACTTTTTCTGTGTGTCTGTGAAGTGGACGTCATGACGTGCTCAAAAACAAGAGCGTGGAGCTACAGCGCTGTGTATATATATATATATATATATATATATATATATATATATATATGGAACCACTTTAGAGGAGGGGGTTGTAGTCCAGTTAATCCCATTTATGAATAGGACTCCTCCCACTGCAGTTATGATGATGTAATACATGGAGATCTGATGCTGACACTGACAGAGGGAGGGGATTTTCAAATAAAGTGAAAATATAAAGGCACCTAAGGTTTGTTATGATGCATTAGTTAAGCATGTTGTCTGTCCTCTGCAGGGTTTGACCGGCCCGATTGGAGAGCCTGGACCCGACGGCCCCCTTGGACAGAAAGTGAGTGACTAATGAGCGTTTGCTTTCCCTGCTTCAGAGGCCGTCAGCGAAATCGGTGCCAAGCTGCTGTCCAGTCTTTTGGCATGGACTCGAGAGTCGCCGTGCATAAACCAATTCCTCGTGACAAATGAGACTTAATCCTGCAAGTCTTCTGCGTAATCTCCGTGGGGAACGAAGCCCCGACATCGGTCCTCATTAGGCCTAAACATTGCCGGGTCAAGTGTGCCCGGTGCAGTCATGTGATGAGCTAGAGGAATGTTAACTCAGACCGTCGGCGGGCTCGCATGGCTCAATCTGACCTGAACACAGGACTTTGTTTATTTCTACATGCATGTAATGTTTTTATCTCGGTTCTTTAGGGCGAACCTGGAAAAGCTGGACCTCGTGGAGCAACTGTGAGTAGCATTTCCTCTCTAGACCTGCCTGTCCAAGGATCAGCCCTGATCAGCTGGAAATTACGTTATCTAGAAGCTGCCTACATTTGACTTGTCTCATGTTTCACCAAAATAATAATAATAATATGTCTCTCTTTAGGGTGTTGGGCCAGATGGACCCCCCGTAAGTCATCTCTTTATGCTGCACCACTGATTCCTCTGGTTCTATTACATTCTGGTGGTCTTTGTCAGAATGTGTTGATACTAAATGCCTGAAATGTGAATTTGCACAGGGACCACCCGGGCCTGGAGGACTTCCAGGTGAAGTGGGAAAAGCTGGACCACTTGTGAGTAGACGCAGAGCAGCAGACCGTTCCTCTGCTTTATATTGGGACTACAGGCTAGAACATGCACTGCAGGATCTGAGCACTGAGGCGGTGCTATGCTAGCATTGCTGTCATGGTAACAAAAAAAGTCAGGCCGAGCTGCAGGGAAATATTAAATATAGTTGAAGCCTCTCTGATTAGATTCATCACTAAACCTGTCTACAGATCAAACATTTATTCATTTAAATAATGCATCCATCACAGTGTAAGTACATGCATACATATAGTGCACCATATAGAATCAGAAAGTACCATATTTTACTAACTCTCTGTTTTTTTTCATATTTGAGAAATTAAGAATTATGGCCAGAAAATAAACACAAACATTACATATTCAGCTTTTCATCCGGCTAAATTGTTGCCTGAAGGAATGTTTTGCTACTTTATTAAATTTGTTCTTTACAACCCAGAATTTATCTTTATAGGTTAGACTTATTTTTTTTTAAATTTGTTTCTTATTTTTGCCCTTCGGCTGCATCAGGTTACATCACGTTTCAAAGCAGTGATTTTGGATTTACAGTCAGGGTTAAAATCTGTGTTTAGCCCCCAAAGTGCCATGGCACATATAAATAACATCACCCTCAAATATATATGTAAATATGGAGTTTGAAAGTCATAATAGGGGAAAGAAATTCACATTTGCACGGACACCAAGTGAGCTAGTGAACATTAATTTGCAGACTTGAAAGCCAACTCAATCTTTCTGGCGAAAATCTGGTCGGCACATTTGAAAGAAAAAAATGAAAGGAATTTATTGTTTGTTTTATGGATTTCTCTTAAAAACTGAATGCATTTCACCACCAAGGGCACTGACAATATTTACACAATAAATGAAATGTCAAAGCATTAACACTCTAATCTTAAAAAGGGGGCTTTTATCCACTTGGCCTTAAGGTTTTATAGTAAAGGGTGGCTCGACGTTTATGTGTGCTTTTAGGCTAATTGTTATTGGGATACTTTAGTGTATAATAAAGAGAGTGTATAATTCACAGTAAAGCAAAGCAGGTCCATGCCAGGACGGAGAGACCCAGTGTGGTTTTTGACATATTTGATGTCTTTCTGCAGGGGTCCATAGGTGTGAGGGGGCCACAGGGACCACGTGGACCAACGGGGCCCAGAGTAAGTGACACATTAGAGTTCACGAGGGATGGATCATGTTGCATTAAATCAATTTGTTTTTTTAAGCGACGCCACCATTGCACACGTCCCTTTATCCAGTTATTAACTTAGATCTGTCATGTTGTTGAGTTGATTGTAAAAGTGTCTACTTGTGTGTTTTTTCTCACATTCAGGGTGCAGCTGGAATGCAAGGCAATGCTGATCTGGTAAACGTTATTTTCTGGAGATTATGAATTAGGTTTTTATAAACTTTCAGGAATATTTTCTGACTTGTATTCTGTTGTTTAGTGTCCAAACTCTTGTCCACCTGGGACGTCTGGACATCCTGGCCTCCCTGGCATGAAGGTGAGAAGCACAGGGTTTTTTTCTGTCACAAAAAAATCATGTTAGTGCCTTAAAATGTCATATTAAATCAATGCTGCTCCTTTTTTCTGTGTTTCAAGGGCCACAAAGGGGTAAAAGGTGAAGCAGGAGAACCTGGCAAACAAGGGCACAAGGTAAAATATGACAAAAAATCCTTGTTTGTTAACCCAAAGCCAGGTTTAACCATCAACAACACCAACACGGTGAATTTATACTCACATAAAACTGCATGAAAAGCAGGTAAAAAAAATCTGAATCTCCCTCCACAACGGTCCAAATGCCACAGTTTTCCACGTCAGGAGGAAAAATGATGCATGACTTGTGAAAAAGGGATTCATGGCGGCGTTGAGACAAGTATTATTTGTGCTGCTCTATTTCTAGAGGAAGTGATACATGCCTGTGTGTAATGCCTCGGACTCCTCGCGAGGCACGGGGGATGATTTATTTGAAATGATGTTCAAGCACAACTAGCCTCTCCCCGTAATGTGCCGACGCACTATATAAATGGAAATGAGTCTGGGCCTATCTTCCTTTATCACCGCATGCCAGGATATGATTTACTGTCAGTCTGCACTCTGTCCCCAGGAAGGATTTTCTCCTTCACCCAAAGTTTGGTGTGAGGGCCTTTCTGTCTGCGTTCCACCAGATTCACAAATAGAAAGACGTTATCAGCCAACAACGGAATAACTAGACGTGTGTAATGTCATCATCACATTGAAGAATATTACAATATAAGTCAGATAAGAGTTACAAAAATACTTTTTATTAATGTAACAATATGTCCCAGTAATTATATATCACATATAACAATGTTATTAAAATCTATAATGATAAGTAAAGATATTTTGTAGCTTTTTTCCACCAGAAATTGAAGACACTTTTTTTAATGATGCAACAATCTGCAGACGTTCATCTTCCTCTCTTTGTAGACGAATGCAACGGGTTTTACTTCTGTTTGTCGTGTAATATTTGATTACCAGCCATGCCTTGTTTACATCTCTTAATAGCCAATTCAAATGCACATAATTAAATGAAGAAATTGCCTTTTTTAATGACAGAAACTGTACGCATGCAGCATTAAACCCGAGCCGCTATCCATCTTCGTGGATATGCCTCCTCAGGTCGGCCGCTGAGTCAGCATATCAATGCTTTGTCATTGGCAAAGCAGGGGAACGGTAATTTGGAGTTAATTCGTCTGCTTTCTTCCCCCTCCTTTGCGATCCATTAAAAAGTGGGCATTAAACACATTTGAGAAAGGCTGCCTCGTTTTCTAATTAACACTCCGTTGATAGGAGCAGCCTCTGTTCAGATTTTTCACCCTTATAATGAATATAAATTTGCTGTGTAGTGTTTCATCCGACTGACTTGCTGCTTTGCCGCTAATGTTCTTCCTCCCTGTCGTTCCCTCAGGGTGAGGAGGGAGATCAGGGAAGTCAGGGGGAGGTCGGCTCCCAAGGACCGACGGTGAGAGATGACATTTATGATGCGATATGAATCTCTTTCAAGTTACAGTTCTTTATTGTGTCAGGTTCTCTTTCTGCTCGCTGACGCGCCTGTCGGATCTGTTTCAGGGTCCCCAGGGACTTCGTGGAGCCATGGGGATGATGGGCACCAAGGGGGAGATGGTAAGTGTTCCTGTGATTTCGGAGCCCACGGTTCCTTTCATATATTTCAGATTCTTCCTGCATTATTTGGGAATTCGGGGTGAAACCGATTAAAACTCTAATATCGTTCTCCGGCAGGGAGCTCGAGGTCTCGATGGAGGTCCAGGTCCCCAGGGTGTTGCAGGGGCAACTGTAAGTTTCTCCAACGATACACATGCTTTTATTTTGGCACGAAATGAGCAGCGTATGATTCAACGCTTCATTTCAGGGCGATCTAGGCCAGAGGGGCGTGATGGGCGAGCCCGGGCCTAAAGGTGAAACGGTAAGGAGACGCATTAATAACACTCACCGACTGCTTTTGTTTGTACAGTTTTAAGGAAATGGACTTTTTCTTTGTGGTTCAGGGTGTTCTAGGGCCGAGAGGAATCACGGGCGTTCCAGGTCCCAAGGGAGAGGCTGTGAGTTTCTGATCAGTGACGACAAATTAAGCTGAATCGACACATTTGCCTGCAGACAGCTCATTTCAGTGTGTGGTTTTTGTCACCAGGGCTTGCCGGGTGTGGACGGTCGTGAGGGTATTCCTGGGATGCCGGGAGCTAAGGTAGAGAAACAATTCTACCACTTTATTTATAAAAGTTTGTAAAATTAAAATGATTACCGTTACGTCTCGGCTCTTTAGCCGTGAGGAGCTTCACATCTTTGCACTTGTCTGTTTCCCTGCAGGGAGGCATTGGGAAGTCAGGCGTTCCCGGCGAGGTCGGACTTCAGGGGCTTCCTGTGAGTATGACCTTTGACCCCAAGCTGACTCTGATTGGACACACCTGAGTAAACTCCCCAGGAGCAGCTTAAGGCACGGCAGCTCATGAATGCTGCAGCACGATGGCCGTCATCTGCACATCTGTATCGCAGTAAAAAAGCTCATATTTGAAAGAATATAATAACGTTTCTGGAGGTTTCATACAAACTATTATATTCCATCACTGTCTTCTTCCGGCAGAAGAACGTTTTTGCGTCACACTAATCTGTGATTAGTCTAATGAAAGGCACTAATAAGTATCAGTTGGCAAACATTAAGGAAGATTTCACTTTAATTATTTAAATATCCACAGCATGTTGATCACCTAAAGCTTGTTTGGGTGGAGAGATCACACCAAATGTATTTTCCTCATCCACTAAGCCTTCTTTGTGCTCCAGTGTCTCCTACAGCGAGATGCATTTCCTTCTACGGATGATACTTCCTGCTAGAAATTGTTCTTTCTTATCTGTTCAAGATGTGCTCTCTCTCTTTTTAGGGCTTGCCTGGTGCTGCTGGACCAAAAGGCTTGGGTGGTTTGAAGGTTGTTTGCTTGATTCATTTGCTTGTATTCATTCATTGTATCGTTTGGATTTTCGTCAATGGTCAAGTTGGTTGGTTTGTGCACAGGGAGACGTGGGTCAAGGCGGCATCCCCGGAACAATGGGATCTGCTGGCAAAGCAGTAAGTGTGAGCGGCGCATGTTGGGAAACACCGGCTGCTTTTTGTCACCTTCCGTTGTGTCACTGTGTCATTTCACTGTCCCACCCCAGGGCGAGCGTGGAGAACAGGGAGAGCTGGGACCCGTTGGACCGATTGGTGACCCTGTGAGTCGTTTTTCCTGCTTGAATTTCTACTGTTCTGTTTATTTGGTTGAATTGTTCATCTTATTCTCATATCTTTTTCAATTCTCCCAAGGGAGCTGTAGGAGTGCAAGGTCCTGTAGGTCCAGCTGGCAAGCTAGGTGCCAGGGTAAGTTATAGAGCACAGATTAAGATGTTTACTCTATTTTGAAAATAAAGGCCTTCTGAATACCTTAGAGTGTAAATGCAATGTTGATACTCTGAATGGAAGGAGGTGAAAAGGATGCACAGTCCTGTTGTTTCACTGGAGAGTCTCAGAGAATAGAGCCTGGGTATCACATGAGCTCTATTTTCACAGTAAGGGGAGACTAGTGAGCAGCGGGCTGAATGAGCTCTCTGTTCTCCTGGCATTCCTCAGACAGTCAGTGATCAAAGGGGGAATGGTGCACACAAACACGCCTCAAAGGAGAGTTATTTCATCATAACGCCGTGTTAACAGGTGTTATGCAATATGAAATTCATTAAAAATAAAGAGTGAATGGCATTATTTTACTACTACGACTGTGGATCTCCACATTCTTTGTATAACCCTGATTAGATGTGTTTATTTGTCACAGGGCCCCAAAGGTAACCCTGGACTGTCTGGTCTCCCTGGTCCTCCTGGTCTGCCTGGGGTGAAGGGAGAGAGGGTAAGAAACAGAAGATGCTCACCGTGTGTCTTTCGGGACGGTGTTTTCAGGATATGACGAATCACAAACGAGGACACGTCGACTGTGAGCAGAGCGGCATACTTGACAATGGAATAATAATCCTCGAAGACGTTAAACACACAATCGGGGCTAAAAGCAACACAGTTCAAACTGGGGGACTGGCAATACATCACCGACTGTGTGACGGTGTACATGAACAGGCGCGTGATATCACTGCTCCATCTACAGCACGACAGACTGGGTGTTATTTGACATGAATGCAGACTCATGGAGTAGAAGGTACTTTATTCGTTCCCTGGGGAAATGGTTGCATGTAGGACAGTTTAAGACTCTTTTAGCTTTTTAATAGTGTATAATATATATATATATATATATACTGATTTACACTGCCGGAGCTGCAGCTAAAAGAATCAGGCTTAAATATCGTCATACACGCCAAGAATACATTGATTTAAGATAATACACCTAAATAACTAATTATAGTCAAATCTACACATGCTCTAGATGGGGCAGTGATGTCATATTCACATAGTGTGTGATTTTTTTTATTAACTTTGAGTCTGGATCGTGACTTCACCTTCTTTGTGTTTGTTTAACGCGATTCGCACGCCGTTCGTAGCACAGACCCCCAATCAGCTCCCTCTAGTGGGGACAAATAGAAAACTCACACCACTGTCATGATCATTTAGCAAGTGACCTCCTTTGTTTTTGGTTCATACAGGCAGAACGTGGAGAGCCTGGACCCAAAGGAGAGCAGGTATGAAATCATCACACTAAATATTCATTCAGCCCCTGCATCCTAATGCTGCATTCAAATGAGAAGCTTTGGGGTTGCTTTGAATAATTTAGGGATTGTGTGTTCACAGGGAACGCAAGGTGATGAGGGAAACCCTGGAGAGAAAGGGGATCATGTAAGTTGTTACATCGACACGAGTAAATTAACTTACTTGGACTGTTCAACGCTTCAGTGCAGAGGAGGATCTCACCAGAGTGCACTTGTCCTCTCATCCTCTGTGTTTTAGGGCGAGTCGGGAGAATCTGGAGCCAAAGGAGAGGTGAGTTCAAGCTGATGAACCCGGCGTCTCAGGATTTCCCTGCGGTGTCAAACGATTGAGGATGCGCTGCAGCTTTGTACCATTTCTCTGGTCTCGTTTTTTCCTGTCAAGGTCGGTAACCCTGGCGACACCGGAAAAAGAGGTCCCGAGGGAAGTCGAGGACAACCCGGCATCGAGGGGCCGCCCGGCTCACCTGGACCGCGGGGCATGCAGGGGAACAGGGGTTCACCGGGAGTCCGAGGGTCTCAAGGCCCTGCGGTAGGTCCAAGAGGAAAAACACAATATCTGTGGGAAAACAACACACTTAACCAAAACTCTGAGGCCTAAAAGTTCTCTTACTGTGCATGTTTTACTTTCAAAACTCCCTTCCAATCTACTTATTTCCCCAAAACCTCTAGTTGGGGTCCACTTGGGGTCTACTGAACATTTTTTTTAAAGTACATGCCATTCATAAATCCATGCACACTTTAATCTTCATATTCAGATGTCCTTATAATTTAAAACACTGAGCCCCGATACTGTGCAGCAGCAGCAGCAGCAGCAGGGAACACATCAGACTACATCATCCAACTACATCAAGACGCACTGAAAAAGTTCTTTCAATAAAACAAGTCCCAGAATAGTTTTCTCCATCAAAGTCGTCTTTCACATGTCGTCAAAACAGGAAAGAGATACTACAGAGTCTTGACATACAGCCAATGTTTCAGTAAAACCTTTTCTAAGTCATCTTTTTCTTTCCAGGGTAAAGAGCCGAGCGATCAGCACATCAAACAAGTTTGCATGCGAGTCATGCAAGGTAAGAGCTGATAGGCCTTTGACCCCATTTATCATTCCCTTGTGCCTCATTTCATGACTTTAATCTTTCCCAGAATGCCTCATTATACAACCGCACACAGAGCCGCCCCTCCGTTGTCTCATTGATCTGGGTGGCTGTGGAATACTCGGAGGTTCAAACAAGGGACAGCCGAACCAAAACACGAAATGAGCTTCAGTCTCTGTTAATTTGATGGATGAAAGATCTCCCTCTGCGAGCTCTGGAAAATGTTTCTCTGAAGTCACAACCTCCATCCTCTTCATTCTGTTGCTTTTACTGTACATCCTCACAACTCATCTCCTACACTCATGATTTTTTTATACCCGATATGCTGAAAAATTCATTTCACCTTCAGCAGACCGGCTCCCCTCCACTCCCTGCAAGGAGCCTGGAAAAGAAATCTTAAAAAGAAAAGAAAAAAAAAAGAAGAGCAGTCAAGCAGCCGCTACATGAATTTTCATCAGGAGCCAGAAAACCGGAATCTCAAGCGCAAATTGACCAAATATTGGATCCTTTACACCGTGAATGTAAATTTCCTGTCGCTGATTGCCTGAAAATAAAGAGTATTATCTTCTTTATGCTCAATTTCCAGCGGTTCTATAGAGAAAGGTTGAAAAACAAGGGGAGGCTCGAGGGATGTCGTGACCACGGTTTCACCTCGCTCCGCTTCACTCCGACTCCAGTACAAGAGTTGTTGGACCATCTCCTCCACGAGAGTTGCTTTGGGGGTTTTCGGAAATGAGCTCACTTATGCTGCCTCATGATTTATAACTAAGCGTTATGTATTAGAAAGTCCCCTGATGACTGTCAGCTACCTCTGAACACAAAGCGTTTAATGCCCTGGTGCCTGTCACGCATCGGTTAAATGACATTTAAGTCCCTTCTCTTGTGCTCCAACAGAACAGCTGGCACAGTTAGCCGCTAGCTTAAGGAGGCCGGAGATGGGCGTAGCTGGTTTACCTGGAAAACCTGGACCTCCGGGGCAAGCTGGTCCTCCGGGAGACAACGGCTTCCCTGGGCAGAGTGGAACACGAGGCCTTCCAGGACTCAAGGGCCCGCCGGGAGCTATTGGAATGAAAGGACCCAAAGGTAATGCTGTTATGTAATATGAGAGAAATATGCATGAAATACAACAGATTGTACACAAATATCGTCATTAATTACGTTACAGGTGAGATGGGAGACCGAGGCTCCAGGGGTCCCACTACACGAGGACCTAAAGGTCAACCAGGACATCCTGGACTTCCTGGTGAGTAGATCCTGCCTTTGAAATGAGCCAAGAGTTCAAAATCCACCTCAAAACATTCTTACATTGAAATCGAGTTATTAACACAGAAACACTTCATTGGGTTCTATTTTGTGATCACAGGTGAGCCCGGCAAACCTGGCTACGGTCAGGACGGTCGTGACGGGCAGAGGGGACCTCCTGGGGTTCCTGGACAGTCCGGTGTACCTGGGCCCCCCGGCACAGCTGGTCCCAACGGTTACTGCGACCCGTCGGCCTGCAACCTTGCAGCAGGAGCCGCCCACCAGTCTATGGATGTGAAGGGACCTGCAGGCAACTAAGAGACACTCTGGCAGAGACAGAAAGACTGTTGGATTAGCTCCCCAGAGCCCACAATGTTTTTCACACTTCCTTCCCAGGGTCTGTGGTCGGCGAGGTGCCTTCCATCCACTCGTCTCGTGAACATGTGTTGTGCCAGACACATCATCAGGAGGAGGCACCCTCTTCATAGAAAAAACATTGTTTATGATGCAAAAAGCTTGTTCTGGTGTTTCTCTACCCGAGTGATGTTTTGATATTTTCACAAAGGCGTGCTCACATTTCTGAGACGATGAAATGACCAGAAATGTTTATTTATCACTCTCCTTGTACGCCTGCATTCTCTGTTCTGTTCAACATTTGCAGTGTTCTTCAATAAAAGCTCCTCCACTTCCTCAGAGTATTTCAAATAACCAACAAACAAATCAGGATCTTGTCTGTTTTAAGATGCCATTTTCAATTCTTTTGTTCTGTTCTGTGCTAACGTACCAAAGATAAACCTGCTCTCTTTAAAAATATAGCTCTGCATGTCTGACTTTTCAGCCCCGCTGGTCAAAATAAAAAGGAGAGAGAAGATGAAAATGTCATCAAGTCACACTGACTTCAGTTGAAAATGTTGTAAATCTGTAAAAAAAAAAACCGGAAAATATGTTTAAAATGTGGTTAATTATATTTCCTACAAAACAACGTGATGTGAGATTTTGCCTCATTGTACATAATGACAACAGGGTGCAGTCATGCATTAATGGGGATATATTTTAGGGATGAGGGAGACCCTCATTAACGTTACAAATAAAGAAAACAACACAACGTGTTTCATTTATTCTCTACTCTTTGATCTCAATAGTTTTTCTGAAGCCTAGAATGAAAACAACGGCAGTTGACAAAAACACTCATGATCCATTTAGTAGCTGTTTGATCACATCACATGATCTTCATCAGCAAATGGAGTTTGCCAAAATAAATGCGTCTAGTCTACATTTTCCATTCACATTTCCATAACTGGGCGAAATCCAGCTGCTGATAAAGATTATGTGATGTCATCAAAAGCTGCAGCTTTAAATAGATCTTAAGGTAAGTTTTTTTTGTAAAAATGTGTTTCCAAGATCAAGAATTAACTTTGAAATGCAAAAATATCACAGAAGTTTACTCAGCTTCATTCAAAACAGCTTTTAAATATATCTTTGCATTATTAATGAATGTTTAACCATTTAAAGACACCTGAAATGCTGAAAATCTTGGTTGCACAAAGAAACCTCAGTCGAGTCTTTCACATGGTAGAGTGTGATACAACTCCTTAAAAGGAGTTACCATTAACTTAATATTCAAAACATAATAAAAAGGAAACATGAAAAGCCGACTGTTCGAGCCCAAAAATATAAGACAAGAAAAAGAAAGGACTGAATAGCATTTATTGCACACAAGTAAGGCAGGTGTCATCAGTGAAAATAAAAGATGCAGCAAAGAAAAGTATAAAATATAACCTCCGATACCTGGAAACCACATCAACACACCAGATCATCCTCCACTACAGGAACTCTACGACCACCATTCATTATCCAGCAAGTCGACTTACAGTCTGTTTCTACATTCACAAGAGGTTTCAATTGCTTTTTCTTTTTTTTCTCCCTCCAGTAAAAGGCAACAGTTTGTGTTGTGATTTTTTTCTCTCCCAAAATAGCTAATCACGTAGACGTGTGGTGAACCAAGACTGAGGTAGATATTCAACCAAAGAGTTTCAAAAAAGCACAAATTAAAGTCCCACAGCACGACATGAGCTTGTAGCAGAGAGGAGTCACAGCGGGGGAGTCACGGCGAGAGACAGGAGTCACAGAGAGACGAGTCAAAGAGAGAGTAGTCACAGAAAGGGGAGTCAAAGCGAGAGAGAGGAGTCACAGCAAGGAGTCACGGTGAGAGGAGTCAAAGAGAGAGTAGTCACAGAAAGAGGAGTCGCAGCGAGAGAGAGGAGTCACAGCGGGGGAGTCACGGCGAGAGACAGGAGTCACAGAGAGACGAGTCAAAGAGAGAGTAGTCACAGAAAGGGGAGTCAAAGCGAGAGAGGAGTCACGGTGAGAGAGACAGGAGTCACAGCGAGAGGAGTCAAAGAGAGAGTAGTCACAGAAAGAGGAGTCGCAGCGAGAGAGAGGAGTCACAGCAAGGAGTCACGGTGAGAGGAGTCAAAGAGAGAGTAGTCACAGAAAGAGGAGTCACAGCGAGAGAGAGGAGTCACAGCAAGGAGTCACGGCGAGAGGAGTCAAAGAGAGAGTAGTCACAGAAAGAGGAGTCACAGCGAGAGAGTGGAGTCACAGCAAGGAGTCACGGCGAGAGGAATCACAGCGAGAGAGAGGAGTCACAGCGAGACGAGTCAAAGAGAGAGGAGTCACAGCGAGACGAGTCAAAGAGAGAGGAGTCACAGAGAGAGGAGTCACCGCGAGATGAGTCAAAGTGAGGAGTCATGGCGAGAGGAGTCATGGCGAGAGGAGTCATGGCGAGAGAGAGGAGCCAAAGCGAGAGAGAAGAGTCACAGCGAGGAGTCATGGCAAGAGGAGTCACAACGAGAGAAAAGAGTCACAGCGAGAGGAGTCACAGCGAGAGAGAGGAGTCACAGCGAGAAAGAGGAGTCACAGCGAGAGAGAGGAGTCACAGCGAGAAAGAGGAGTCACAGCGAGAGAGAGGAGTCACAGCGAGAGAGAGGAGTCACAGCGAGAAAGAGGAGTCACAGCGAGAAAGAGGAGTCACGGCGAGAGGAGTCACGGCGAGAGCAGCAGGCAGACACATTTAATCCAAGGGAACGTGGCGAGAGGCTGATCAGCTTCATAACAAGCTTATTTACAAGATTAGATTATATGTGGCAACAGGATCCACTTACATTACTGAAAACAGCAACAATAAAATATGTGGATGTATAAAACTGATTGTGAGTGTCCAAGCCTATCTTTAGATGCATAACAGCATTTGATTTGAATGATCCAACCTCATTTTCCCACTTAGAATAAACTGATTTTTAACGTGGAGCGATGGAAAAATGGCTGACGCCAAATTGCTAGTGAAGTGGGCTGTGACATTAGCGGCCATTTTGTGTCCTCCTCGTTATTATACGGTTTAGCTAAATTGAAGTCACAAACCGCCGCACATTAATATCAATTCAAGCTTAATGTAATACATGCAGAGTGTTGCTCTCATCAGTATCACCAAAAAAAAACTTAAGATCACATTAGTCTGCTGATGCATCCTCATTTGAATTTGGTCAAGGTCGGCGTTATTGTCTCCAAGGGGAACCCATTAAACCGAATATGAAAATTAGCATGATGAAAGGACAGAGGCCAATAGCAGGAGGGGATTTTATGTAGCCTATAACCCAAAGAAAGATTGTTTTCCCATTCACATTACAAGCAGAGAAAATAAACACATCCAGCAGGGGGCTCTTTCAACTCACAAATGAAGTGGGCAGCAGACATTTGACTCCATACACATCTGAAAGTAGACCCACTCACAGATACAACTCAGCAGAGATATAAAACAAAATACATAAAAACCAAGCCTGCATGCTGAGAAGAGAAAAAAAATGCAGTGAGTTACGATTCGTATGTGGAAGAGAAGCTTGATGACTTTCTATGATGTTAAGTATGATGAAGTAAAAGCAGATCTTAAAGGATGAGATATGGACAGAACCGCGTTTTCAACGGCACAAAATGTCAAATACACCCACAGAACTTCCCAAACATTAATCACAGCAGGACACTTAAAAGTAAGATTAAAGCCTTTGAGTCAAAGTCTCATTAAACAGTGCCCGAAATCAAAGCTCGAGGAAAATATATAAAAGTTCAATGTTTAGTGTGATTATAAAGTTTACTTTTTGGATGGAACACCCTCCCAAAAAACTGTGCATTCCCTTCATCTGAATGCTGGGAACTTTAAGCTTTCTTAGAAGCAGAATTTCTCTGAGTTTTCAGGACAAGATCTATATAATCAGATAGCCTGTTTATGTGAAGTTGACTCAAAATCTTGTGACATAGCTTGAGACCATGAAAATGTCTCGAACTCTTCTTACAACAAATAAAAGTCTGGAGACACCCGAAAAACCACAATAATACATAATGACACACAATACAGGTCCGGTGAGTGAAATACCAGGATGTAGACCGCGATACTGTTAAAAACAAACAAGAAAGTTCAAGTACATTAAAAAGTAAAACCCAAATAAGTCTGAAGTTGTAGTGTAGTAGTCCGATTTCCTTTGTGTGGCTGAAAATCAAAAATATACAAATAAACCAGAGGAATCATCATACACAACACTATGTAAACAATAAATGTTAATAATCATCTCTCTCTCACACACAGATAACAAAAGTAAGAACCCTAATGTACCATTACATTGACAACTTGCTTATGTAATTATATTGTCAGGTCCCATTACATGCACCATTAGAAAGGAAGAAAGAAAAAGAAAAATCACTCATTCAACTCATCTACAGAATAAACCAACAGTAAAAGGTGAATGTGAGGTCACACTCGTTAAATATGTAAAATACATTCTTTCAAATCTGCCCTTGAAGTGTCACAAACAGTTTCAGACAAAACGTACGAGCTGTCGGTTTTTGCACTACAGACGGGAAGATGTCTTTATCAGCGATGACACTGCAGATGCTTTTAAATGATCATCATGCACGATGCTAATGTGTCATAAAAACACGTATTAATCCACCTTCTAGTAATATCACCGAATATCCATGCTACATTTACCACAATTACTACTACCAACATTTAATGCACTCTTGAAGAACACGCTTCGAATAAATAATCTGCTGCACTTTGGTTGCATAAGGAGTTTCAAAAATAAATAATTCTCACGCTTTAAAACAAAAGAAAAGGCAGTCATTCAGCTAATCTCTCTCTCCACACACACACACACACACACACCTTCTTGCAGCACAATGGCTTATCTGAATAAGAACAGAAGAGTGAATAGACATGCCTATTACGGAGGCAAACGAATAATTAAGATCCTGTTTGTTTGACTTAACAGAACATGATGAAACAAAGTCATTTCATGGACTTGAAAGACATAATGAGAGTTGACAAGGAATGCATTACATCACAGTAGGGGATGTGAAAACAATACCTTTAAAGTACAGCATTGCAGAAAAAAACAATTCCATTCTAAACAAAAACCCAACAATGCAGACTGCATCCAAATGTAATTGTGTTGTGAAGTAAAGAGGTCAGTTGTGAGTCTGAAACGAGAGCTGAGGAAGCCGTTACATACAGCGAGGCCGTCCTTCTCCTGCTCTGTGGAGCCGGATGTCCGCGTTGAAAGCCGCTCCTTGAGGTTTTACAGGGCTGGAAGGAGACAGTCCCCGGGGTCACATGTCCCAGGAGGTCCACGGGGCCCCGGAGGGCCCGGAGAAGTGTTCCCAGGAGGGCCTTGACAGAGAGTTAGACATTATTAATTCCTACGCCGGGCTGCACTTCATCATCTTTCAGCAGAGTGACGTACCGTATGGAAGTACACAGTTATACATGGCGTGTTTTAATTCAAAAGGCTACAGTGTACTTTATATCCAGCCCAGATATTTCTGCTGCAGCTACACCAATAAATCAGCCTGATACATTGGCCGATATTAGCTCATTGCAGAAATAATGTCAAAAGTGTGTGTGTGTGTGTGTGTTTATCAGTGAGGATACATCGCAGTAGAGAAATGCCAAACCAGAGGTCATTTAAAAATAGTGCTACCGTACTTCCAACGAGTCACATGACGCAGCTCGTCAGCGCTCCAAATCGTCAAACTACGACCATCGACTTGTGCACGTGTCAGTCACCGCATGTCAATATACGCCTGCTACACATAGTCCTTTCAAAATAAACTTCCGTCTCTACAGGAAGTTAGGTTCAGGCAACAAACCCTTAGGTTTAGGAGCAGAGCGTGGGCAGCGTTAGCTTCACTGGCTAACGACTGGTGTTATAAGGCGATGGTGTTTACTTTTCGTGTCACATGGGGCCTGCATAGCAGTCGCCTGTTTGTTTGACACCCCCACCCCCTCCCCCTCACTCTTTAAGCCACATCTGTTGCTCTGCCCATGATGCAGCGAGTGGGTGCATCGCATACAAACACTCAAATGCGTGCTCACACTAAATGAGCATCTGCATCAGACGGCGAGGCGCACTGACTAAGCTGCGTTATGTGACGCCTTGGAGACCAAAGACTGACGAGTCCCTTAAAATGGCTTCAATGCAGTAAAATCTTTAATTTCACTTGAATCAGAAAAACAGAACAGTACATTTTCCCTTATTCTCTAAAATGGTCATAACGGGGGATGAGACGTTAGTATCCCACGTTACTTAGCAACAGGTTGCTGGAGCGGCATTGCAGGCCACATTGCTTCGTTGTCTTTCATATACCGTCCGGACAACACACAAACACTATAAAACCGCCTCCACTGCAGTAAGAAAAAATACACATCAAAACAGAGGTTTGCTGAAAAATGGATGTGAAATGAAAAAAAGTGATGAAGTATGAAATGATTTCATTAACTTAAAGCTAATTTGATTAAAACAGAGCAATGTTTCATAATTTCCCCTGTTGTAGAATCATCATTCAAAACACAAATTGCCAATTTTCATTTAAGGGGAGCGGCCTCAAGAGTGGGAGTAACAAAAAAAGAATCTGAGGAAGGGGAATCGCTTATTAATTAATAATTGGAAGTGATGAAAACGGCAGTGATAAATTGTCAACTGATTCTAACCTTTGACATTTAATTTGACACAGTGTTGCACTGATAATCAACTGTCAACCAATCATCATTCACCACACCAAACAGACATTTATTGTTTACAGGATGGCCAAAATGTAAAAAACCTGCGACGCCCTCTGACCCAAACCTCACCATCCCTCCATCCCTCCAGGCCTCGCTGATAGGAGACGACTTTGCAGCTCCGGGAACTACTGATCCAGTTTGCTAGAGCACCCTGGGGTCCTTCGACCTCCCTGCAGCTGGGAAACTTCCCAAGGGGAGAAGGGGGGCTGAATCAGCTAGAATTCAGCAAACCCCAAGTGGCAGGGGTCACAGCAGACTGGTGACCAGCGGCAGAGCTGGGTCTGGATCAGACCGCCAGGGGCCCCAGACATTAGTGGGGGAGTGAATTAGAGGTGAGAAAAGACTCACCCACTCAATTTTTCGTGAAACAGTTAAAGGATCCGGGACTGTCCAATCTGCTGTCTGAGTGACTTTGCTTCCTCCAGCACGAAATAGGATTTCTATGCTCCGGGGGATTCTGACTCAATCGACTCAAGTCACTGGTAAACTCGGATCAGTTCCATGAGTACCTCAGAAGTCTGTGAGCTCGCACCAGTAGCACCAGTAGCACCAGTAGCACCTCTAGTGAGGAGTAAGGAGCTGCGAGGGAACAGTAGCATTAACACTAATAACAACTGTATGCTGTATACATAATGTCAGTTGGACGTTGGTTATCATTGCTAACCAGTTTCAAATGAACAATTAATGAAGTTTATTAAGTAAATTGGTAATTTACTCCATTTTTCACATCCATGTTTTTATCGCTTCCATTATGAATTCATTAGCATTTCCATCACTTCCCTTTCTTCAATTATTTTTTTGTGACTCCCATCCTTCATTCCCATCCAAACCGCTTTCCTTAAAAATGATAAATGGCAATTTTGTGTTGCTGAATGATAAATGTTTAATGTAAGACGGCGAAAATGATGAAACTTGGCTCCGTTTTCATCCCATCATGGCTGTTTTAATCTAATCAGCTTTCAATAAATCAAATCAGTCGATACTTTATCGCTCCATTTTTCATTTCGTATCCATTTTTAACGGCTCCATTTCTCAATTCACATGCATTTTCATCACCTCCATTTTTATCAATTAATTAGCGTTACGTCCACCCCTCATAGTCCGGCCACGGGATTGTCCGTTCCATCAGTCAGACCGGCAGCAGCTTAGGGGAGCCCTGTCTCCTCTACGGTTCATACAAAAGGGAATCACAGGAACGGCCTTGTCCTTTTCCTGCCTCTGAAAACACGACGTGGCCTTTTCATCACCTGCTTAACTGCACACAAACTGTCCAAAGCACTGCGGTGTTGTGCAAAGGGGCACACTATTATATATACTACAGGCAAGCAGCGACTTTAGCACCATCCAGGTCTATCAGGGTACAACGGATTGATGTCAGTCTCCATGAACCTGGAGGTGGTCCCAGGTGGAACCTGCTCTACAAGGAAGGGGTTGCAAGCTCATCATGATGGTGTTGGTTAATAAGAATAATCTTGTGTATTACAGGAGCTACAGTAAAAACCAGAGCAGTGGCCCGGCACATTCCCACTGTCGCAGTTTGAACAACTTTCTAACTTTTTCCTGGATCCAGCTGAAGTGTAACCCCCAGCAGTTGTACCCAAAGGTGTACCCCCCCTTTCCCCTCGAGATGATGTCTTTCAACAGCCACGATTTGTCCTTTTCAGATGAGCTACAGCAGAGCTCCCTTTGCCCTACACATGCATTATGCACATATAGAGTTGGATGGGTGACTTTAGGTTCAGTGATATACTCCTGCTGTCACAGGCTGGAAGTCAAGTGGTAATCTCACTTCTCATCGCTCCGCCGGGGGTATGAGGAGTTATTTTTTTAGTTCACAGGAGCAGGGGACAAGCTGACATCTTCCGTTGTGTGTCAAGTAAAACTTTTTGCTCAGGACAACACCAAGCGGGGGTTTTACTTTACAGAGTGGATGTCATTGCTCCATCACTGCAGCATTCTCTCCCCTATTGTGTTTCCCTGAGTTTCCTGCTGAGTTTTTCGAAAAACATAATGCCATCTTAAGAGTTTATCTCCAGCATGCTCAGATATCAAATGAAGGCTGAAATGGAATTGGAGATTGACACGACGTTCTGATATAGTGAGATACGCTACACTTCCTCGGTGGACGGGTCAGAAAACCTGATAAAAAGTGGCGGATGTGAAGGGCTGTCAATGCAGCGGCAAATGTGGAATAATCGAAGCATGACCGTACCTAACCCAGAGTGCTCTTTTATTCAGGCACAGATGCTGCACTTAGTATATGGCTGATGGTTATTGAGTGGCAAAACATCATTCAAATCAATGTTGTCTTTAAACTTTGACTACATTGGCTTCCATTTAGAGATGCTTTTTTTTACCTGATGAATGAAAGTCTAATATTCGCTTTGCTTTTAGCTCCGAATGACCCTTTTTCACTCTACACACAGTGATGTTTAATATAAAACACATTGATGGGTGCCACTTTAGGTTAGAGCTTTATAAATATGCTGTGCAGTGAATGAAAAACCTCCAGTGGAAAGCAAACCAGCATGAAACACCAATCCAATGTCAGTCATCGTACACACTGAGATGCCTCTTACCTGGTGGCCCCGTAGACCCCGGCTCTCCTGGTAACCCCAGACCAAGCTGACCTCGTTCCCCTTTCTGACCCCTGTAACCTGAGGACAGACAACACTCTGGCTTAGCACACACACTGCGAAGGTGAAGCAGAACCGTACGGTGTCATGTTCACGGAGTCTGGTGGCAAAGTTAGTGTTAGATTAGTTAATGCCATAACATCCGTTCAAATCCAAGATGAGAACACACTTCCACAACCTTTATATCTGTCCAGGGACGCTTAGATTCTTAGCTTCTCAACGGCACTGAGCCTCCACGCATTTTGAGAAAAGAAGCTGGTTGATGTAGAAACAGGCTACTCTGGATTCCAACTTTCAATCCCAAGCATTTGAATAAAAGACTGTCAAAGTGGAAATCATCTTTAGTGTTTGAAAGGAGGAGGCGTTGTACAGCTCTCTGTCAACAATGGGGCCACAGGCACATGACTTTAAAGAATCGAAAACAGAGTAAAGAGGCTTTTTTTTCCAAAAACGCAGGTCAGATATGTGGGTCACTAAAAGGCATTCAGAGAGAAAATAATTCTCCATTTTATAGAAAACAAACAGATGCAAAAGACAATCATGTCTATTCATGAAAAGTTGATTCACTGGGAGAATATAAACATGTATAAACTTGTGTTTGGCCACAGAGAGAAAACTAGATTATCTCATGTTGAAGTTATGTCTTTTCTATGATGGCGGATGGTTGAATGGAATGATTAACTCAAATATGAAAAACAAGCAGAGATGAGCACAAGTACATGCTTGTTTTGAAAAAAAAAAAAATCAAGCCAGCAAGCGCATTGCTTATAACAATATTGTCACAAACTAATATTATTCAAAGGCTTTCTCACTCCATGCAAAGCCTGCAAGTCTTTGCAGTTCAAAACATCAGCATACAAGTAAGAATTTGAGGGACTGTGAAAATATTTCCCCATGAGGCACTTAAAGTAATGGAGTGTCAGGACCAGCGGTTGCATGGAGTGCATCAGAAACATTGACAGGAGTATCAAGCATCGCACCGCCTGGCCCAAAGGGGAAACGCTTCAATGCTTACATGTCAGAGAAATCTCAGAAAAAAAGGCTTGTGAATGCTCCAAAACAGAGTCTTAAAGAGAGAAGGGTCTAGCCACACGTTGTCGCAATAATGAGACTTCTTTCAACACTCACAGAGCCTGGGGCATTCATTCAGGACGGAGACGATCCATGGAGAAAAGTGCACTGTACCTTAAGCAACAACAACAAAAAACTACATACACAAGGCAATACGCTTGGGTAGCTGGATTGGTGTACTCTGATAAATCGAAAATGCCATACTGCATCTGTTCTTGGTTGACATGTATTTTTTCTCAGGGCACTAATGGAAAAAATGCGTTAATAGAAAAATAATTGATAGAATTGCAGTCTTGCACCTGTTGTACAATGTTGTAAACAGAATTAAGAGCAACATCTATTCATGCTTTACCTTAGAAGAAAACAAATAAACACCTTCTTTGAGCAGCTGCTCCATCAAAGACCAAATACGGAGGGATATTTACTGATATTTTCCAGCACGACGCAGGGAAGTGTTTACAGCCAGATTTAATAATAATAAAAAAACAAACACTTTGGTTTCAGTCAGTATTAATATACAGAATGCACCAAAATACAAAATTAAAAATGAATGTTAAAACAACAGAAGTAGAGTTTATGATATGCACTTAAACATAATGATTAACATCAGTGAGTTTGTTCATAAGACTCTCAATGTAAAAGATGAATATAATGATAAATGAGCACTCAATTACAACACAGGGGAGGGGAAAAACCAACGGAAAAGAAATGATGCTCTTCAGCATGCGTCCTTATGGGTATTCTCTAACAGCTTGAGACTTTCAGTCATGTGAAATCAAACCATGAGAGGAAAAAAAAAGAGAGAGAAAAGAATTCAACAGAAGGGTTATTTTTCTCCATAAGCAATTCATGTTGGTGTACTGGAGAACAAGTCAAGTTGGATATTCCAGAGGAGCACAGTCTCCAGCAGAGGATGACGCGAAATAATGAGGAAATATTACCCCAAACTCTCTCTCCAGCTGAGTGGAGGCACAAGTCAACAAAGAAAACGAATAGAATGATGTTCAAAAGAAAAGAAAAAAAACTTGTTTAAAATAAATATGTATTGCAAAGCTGCATTAAGAATCACCTATAATAAAAAAACACTCTTTGGAAGCATGAAAAAATAAAACTATTGAAACCAAATCCAAGACATGTGTAATGCAAATGGCATTAACACAGCACACATATTTTAAAGTGGAGTAGTTGCCAACTTTAACTACATTATTCATGAATGAAAGCAGCATTTTAGATTATAGCAGTGGGTTAAAGTGTAAGTGATCTTGAATAATGTGAGGTAGATACAAAGAGAAAGGCCAATGCAGCGGTGCTTTGATCTGCACCAACAACATGTAACACACTCCTCCTCTTTAAAAGTTAAGACACTGTAGTTCTGCTGCTACAATACCGTTCTAAGCAGGTCTGAGGTATAAAGCCTGACCAGTAAACCATTAGTGCTGTATGAGCAGTCAGAAAGTTGTATCAGTTTGATAAAGGACGTCCACCCTCTACCCTGACTATGCTCCTTTTCTACTTTAAAAGCTTTCTTTCCTGGAGTGAGGTATCAATACTGTGGCTCTTTCCTGTCCAGACTGATAAGACTTTCTCTTATTCACAGCCAATTCTTCGTTTGTCTTCATATTTCCCAGAGAGCCGCTGTGCACCACACTCCTGGCCTTTCCTCTGCTTCCCGCCCCTCAGTCTGCATTGATATACGGGTCTAAGCAAGAGAAAAATACCCATGAATCCCTACAAAATGCATGTGTCAACCTATATTGGTGCCCCCCACCCCAATCCAGCCCCAATGTTCCATCCCAACTCTTTATATTCAGAAAAACATCTTTAACTGGAGGCTGCTGCGGTTCACTCTGCATTGTTAATGCCAACCCGCAGCGTTGTGTATACAGCAGTAAATGCTGCCTGCTTTGAGTCTATGTGGTCCAGCATACGGTAGTTGGGCTAACTGGCACATTTAAACACCAATGAGATGTACACATATGGCGTGGTAGTGTAATCACTTTCATTAGACAAAGGGTTAATTTAGTGTCTCTAGTTTTAAGCACTCAAAGGTTCGGAGTGTGATGTCTAATTCATATTTTAAAAGAAATTGTTATTTTTCTGAGGTGGTGTTAGCGTCCAGCAGGCTGGGAGCCTGAGCTCTCACCATGAGGACCAGGGGGTCCGGCCTCTCCCGGCGGTCCTGGTAATCCATCTTTTCCAGGAGGTCCTGGAGGCCCATGGAATTGTGAAGCTAAAATCCCTGCAGGTGTCTTCTGCAGCACGGCAGCGCTCAATACCTTCTCTAGAAAGGAAGAAAAATAAGATTCACATTCAGAACCAAGAAAAACAGACTTAAAGACGGCCAGAAAACATGAAAAATTATTTTTTATTTACCTTCTAAGACCCGCAATACTTCATTTCTGATGAGCACTTTGAGTTCCTCCATGAAACGGGGATTACCCTACGTGTGCAGTGGAGAGGAATACAAACATCTTTCATTCATCGTATTCAACTGAATGGAAATCAAAGTGATGCCTGACATGACCTAACGCAACCAAAAGACCTCCACTACACAGTTTGTGGAAACCGTGTTGGAAACGATGGCAGTGAGAGGAGATTACCGCTGAAATGGTTCTTTTCAACTATTGTGTCACAAGGACACCTTTATAGTGACTGTATGTCATGCTGTTTGCCCTGCATTCACCTGCCTGATCACTGACCCTCCTGTCATCCTCTCTTGTCTCCTGTTACCCTCGTCTGCCCTGCAATCACCTCGTTCCCATCATCTAAGCTTCCCTTCCCCACGTCCACACCTGGACCTCATTAGCCACTCATTCTTATAGCAGCCCAGCTTCACCAACCCTCCGCCAGATTGTCTAGCTTCATGCCTAGCTATCTGGGGTTCTGTAGCCTGGCCAAGTTCTGCCAGTCTGATTATTGGTTCGAGGTTTTTGGCTTATCCCTCCTGCGTTTAGTCTCCCTGCCTGCATGGATTGTGATTCCTGCTTTTTTTCAGACTGATTAAAAGGATTTCGGATACTCAGTTGCTTCTGAATTTGTGCTTTAGGCTGCTGTGATTTCTGAGTCGTTACACTATTCAGTGAAATCCCACCTTGCATTATAATATCACATCTGCGCCTCACATCCAGCTAGAAAAAAATGGATGTTATGACTCTATAAAGAGAGTTCTTTGTGTTACTTTCTGTCCAAATCCGTAGTAATGAACTCTGCGCTTAAGCTGTAAAGTGTAGATCTTCTCACTAGATCTCTGTGCCACTAAATATATAAACACACATGTGCTGTCACTCAATCATTGTTAGATTTCCAGGGTAACAACGGCAAATAATAGTAGTCTTTCCAAACAGCTTCCATCTCGGCTGCGAATGTTATGTAACTGGCCGCGTATGTGTAAAATGTGACACACGGAGGTGTTTTCACTGCTCCGCAGAGCTCAAGGCACGCCCACATATCTGTCTTTCTCTGTCTCCGTATCCCTCCCTCTCTGACCTTCTGTTGCGCCTGGATGCGGAGTGGGAAGCATAGAGCTGAACGAGAGCAGCAACCTCCCTTGTACAGCCTTTGTTTGATGTTTCATGCAGAAATCTGTAGCTGCACCGTTTTCCATACGGGGAACGAACTAGTTACACAAGCTCAGGGAGGAAGTAGGCTGATAAAGGTTTTTAATCATCTGGCTGGGGGATCGTGTTATCGGAGGTATCTGCAAATGTACAACTTACTAAGGAGTCTACATCCAAATGTCCTGGGGAACCAGTATCTCCTTTTTGACCCGGTAGTCCGATCTGTCCATTCGGGCCAGAATCTCCATTGCGACCCCTCTCGCCTTGAACGCCTCTTTCTCCAGGAATCCCTGGATCGCCCTGCAGCGAAGAAGCCCAGACATGTCTCAGCATTAAGATATGGTTGAGGTCTACAGTATAACACTGAAAAAAAACTACATTTTCCTTGCTGGCATAAGCTGCATCACTGTGACTCTTTCCCAGCCTGACTCATACGCAGCGTTATCACTTAACATGCTGTGCAAGCTGGCCTATTTCTCTTTAAGTGTCCAGTCAGTCACCTGTCCTAAGGTTCAGTTGGCAACTATAAAGCTAAAAGCCTCCTTTTGCATTCTCTATTTGCCAAAGATTACAGCGTAATTGTGACAGAGCTCTTTAATTTTGCCTTGCTAATACAAAAGGAAACTGCACCGAGTGTTAAAATTTTATCTAGTGCTTACATGCTTGTGGGGATTAGTCATATTTGTGCTGAAGTGAAGACTTTCATTACTATTCATCAAAACCTTCTTTGTGCATTATAGTCTGAATCCTGAGAACGGCTTCTTTTGAGGAAAACAGGAATGAGGTTGCTTACACGTTCTCCTTTGGATCCTCTGTCCCCTGTTGTGCCTGTAGATCCCTTAGAAAAACCAGATACACATATTTTAAGGCTTTGTTGTCATAAAATAAAGGTAAAGGAGTGACATCTATATGAGCTTTCCCCCCACCACAAAGAACATGTTCAGTAGCAAGCAGGGTCACACATACATACACAATACATACTCACATGGTCTAGGTAATAATAGTAATAATAGTCGTAGTATGGGTCAAACTCAGGACTTTTATCCAGGAGACCAGGGTTCGAGTCCTGTGAGAAGCTTAGTTTTACACCTATTAGTTGACATATTGTTTTCTGTTTTGATTTTGTCATATATAAATTGTATTTTCTGTCTTCATTCTCAGTTTGGTAAGGTTTAGGCAACACAACTACTTAGATAGGTTTAGGAAAAAACAAACATATAGCCTACAGAAGGCTTAATTGAGCCTGGTTTGGGTGCAAAAGGCCTTGTTGGCTATGGACACCTGGGTGTTCGTCTCTGTATGCTATACACACACACTGTAAATAGCCACATTGGCTATTCTGTTGGGGTGCAAATAGCAAACAGCTTCCGACACCTGGGTGCTAATCTGTACATATGAAACAGAGATTTAAACCCACCTATTAACATTTTCTTCATATCTTCTCTAGACATTTCTGTTATGTTGCCTGAAGAAAAAATGTGAGCAAGCTTTTCTTGACTTGACTTTGAGAAATGTACACTTTTCAGATGGCTGTGCATTGATTGCTTCTTACTCAGCTCAGATGCATTGCTTGTATAATATCTCCCTGTACAGTGTTTCACCTTCTGCAATGTCACGGCTTCTCTGCATCACTCCTGTTTTCTTTTTGAGTAATATCTGCTTTCCCACCAGCTGTCTCTACTGTATGGAGGAGCTGGGAGAGAAAATACCTGTCTTTGGCTTCGTGTCACAACATCCTGTGTCTTCCAATCCCTCCCTGTCACTCCTCATTGCATCCCTTTACCCCGCTCACAGCAATACCCATGGGAGCACCTTTGTATCAATTTCCTGCTGGATTACAGGAGCCATGCAAAAGACAATCTGGCATGATGTGGTTTTAAAACGGGCATCTCTTTGTGGTGCTGTTCTCCCCTGCCTGCTTTAATCTGCAGTACTCTGTATTCCCCAATGCCTGATGGGAGGCTTAAATCTATCATCTTGCCCACTGAAATGTGCTTCCCTGAGCATTACATTAAACCTCAAAGCAGTGTGTAGGGAGTCTGGGTGGAGGAGCAAAGCCACCTGCTAGATGGCACTGTTGCCCCATCAAAATGTCAGGCACTTTTGCAGAAAGGAATGAGGATAAGACCGTATAAGGGCTTTATGCACTGCTGATATTTCCGTGGAAGAATATTAACTGATAATAATAAGCAAACAATGAACAGTTGGGGTTGTCATTAAGGTGAAAAGAAATCAGCAAAACGGCAATAGTCAAACCAGTTCGGTATTGAACTGTATAATGTATTAGCAATGGGAATTCATAGCAGATCTGTTCTGCATGCTGTAAGCCCATTCTTTGTGATTATGAATTAAATAGTGCATAATTGATTTGATCAGTCACTTAAATGTGGCTGCCGTGTTTGTTTCCATTTTAGCTAGGTTCATCGGGCAGGAAAATGCATATTTAAGTGTCTACTACCCTCTTTTCCAAACATTTTATCATTGCCTGAAAAAATGAACTATATAATTAGAGCAAAAAAAAGACTAAGTCAACAAAGCCTTAAATCTGCAGGATTTCATTTAGTTTTAATCGTTAAAATCTCAAATATGCAAATAGGTTTAATGCACTCAGGATGCTGTAGCTTGGGGTGGGTGGGTGGCGGGGATGCAGGATGGGGAAGGGGGGGTGGGATAAAAATCTGCTGTGCCATCTTTCTGTAGCTCGGCTGATGTAAAGTACTTTCTATAAGGGGATTTGCAGCGTATTCGCACAACTCACCTTGTATCCAGGAGTCCCATCTTTTCCAGGTCTCCCCTGCTCAAGGAGTGCAACACAAACAAAGACATTTTGTATCAGCTCCCACCTTCGATTGGATCAGCACCGTTGCACTCCTAGTAATCTCCACAGTTAATGAGATATCTCAACCAAGGGATAATTATCCTGATTGCTGTGCGAACACTGTTCCATTGTGCGCTTACAGGGAAAATTACAGAAACCATCTCTGATGGTAATTACATAGAGGGTTGCAATCAGCTACAGGACAAGTGATCGCTAACATACATTTTTAACCATATTGTCCTTGAATTACGTTCCATAGAATGGTAAAATGCTAATGGTAAGGGGCAGTGTGTTATTCAAAGCCCTACTGTATTTCCAGTTTGGACATTACTGAGAGCAGCCAGTTGTTATTATATAGGGAGGAGCAACAGAATTCATGTAGCATCCTTACAGCAACACCTTGGAGTCCCTCGGGCCCTGGGAATCCTGTCTCTCCGAGCGGCCCCCGCTCACCCTGTCAAGGAAGAGAGGCAGCCGACGTGTCAGACGGCTGTGACAAAGGAATGACACGTGGATTGACAGCTCAAAGAGAGTAAGAGGCTGAGGCTCACCGGCTCTCCTGGGATCCCTGGCTCTCCACGAGTCCCGGGCTTCCCCTGTCAATCACAACATAGGCAGAGAACAGACCGTGTTTGACAGGTCCTCAATGGCGTCGTATCTACAGCACCTCTGCAACCTCCCGTTTAGAAGACACCAACCAGAATACTAGAACTTCACAGAAAGTCCACTGAACCGACATCAGGTACACATCCGAGTCATTCATCAAAGTAGTACTGTGTTATGGCACTTCTTCTTTTGATGGTTGTTATTCTGTGTGCTTTGTGAAATATCATCGACTTGTTGCCAGCAGCAAACTTAAATACATAGATGATACATCAAGCACGAGTACGAGTTGACAAAAATAATCTCAAAATATATATATATACTTACTGGAGGGCCTTGTATCCCGTGTGGACCAGGCAAACCGATATCACCCTGAAGGAAACATTGCAGAAGTGTCAGACATACGCATAACACAAAGAATACACATACAGTAATCATTGTCAGAAGCTGCCTAAACCTGCGTAGAAGTGATGGATGGATCCTGGGCTTCTTGCTGTTTTGGCAAATGCAATGCAAAAAAGCCTAAAGGCTAAAAACACAAGTCTTTACTTTGAAAAATCACAAATATGGATTTCTAATAAAAGACATCCTTATGAATTTAAGTCTCTTTCATATTTCACCAACACTTTGCATATGTCATACATTTGCCAGAATTCCTCTAAAGGATAAATGACTCACTCTTAATGTCGCAGAAACCTCCCCCAACACACACTCAGTGGCAACTTTTACATGCATATTTAGATGTAGGAAGTTGCTTGCAGGGCTAGCTTTGTAGTTGTGCAGCTGGAGACTATGGATGCTTCGGCAACTCAGTTTTGACAAATCGCTGTACTATTACTGCAATATCCAGTTCAAAGATCTTCCTTCAGTCCTTCCTTTAGTCAATATTTGGAAGAAGAAAAAAAAAAAAAAAAACACCCAAGTGATTGCATTTTGAATGTGATTATTTCCCCTTAAGTTGACTCATAACTTCAACAGGAAACCATAATGCGTTTCACTTTTACTTTTTTTAAAAATAGTTTTGTATCTGGATATCTGATTTCCTACTCTTTAAATCCTGAAATGAAAACGAAGTAGAGAGAAAGCACTTCCCCTCACTTTCAGGTTAGGTCATGAGACGCTTCTCTGGGCCGATACCGTTGCTTACCTTGGCACCGGGTAGCCCTTCAAGCCCGGGTAATCCCATGGCCCCTGGTTCGCCCTATGAGAGAAAAACACACCGACCGCTGTGTCAAGACAAAGAAATCACTACTTCTATTGACTAAGGGTTGTTAGTGATGATGCATGAGGCTATTTCTGTCTGTTTGGTGATGAGCTACTAGAAGGTTAATGGTATCATTATAATGCCTTACAGGCAAGTATAGAACAAAACTACATAAAGGCAAACATTAAATTCTACAATTCCATCTCTCCTCTTGATATCCTTGGTTAATATAATTCCTTATGTGTCAATATGAAGATAATCCTAAAACGACAATACTTCCACCTGAGTGAATTATACTGTATGACCTATTGCGCATGCCGTCACACCTTGTAGGCTATAGCTCCTTTAAAAAAAAAAAAAAAAGAGCTCCATTCGACAATCACACCAGACTTGGTTTTCTGCACTAAAAATAGAGACCCATTCCCAGTACTCGAGCAAGTGATGGCCTCTATCTACCTCATCTTGCTCAAGCTGCCATGGAGAAATGCCATTACACAGACCAGAGGGGCAACCCGGCGCTGACATAGACGGATTGTACAGGTAATTGTCACACATGTAGATTGTCATGAATAAGCGAGTGTGACTAAGGGAAGAGTGGGCCAGCCAGAGGATCAGCTGTGAGACGGATTGGGGCAATTCCACCACAGCACTGGAGCCGCTCACACAATTTATTAAAATGTCAAATTAGCATCCTGGTGAAAAATCACTGTGCAACAAAACAATAAAAAATGCAATTGGCCCTGTGAGAATAAAGAATTCAAGTTGATTGCGTTGAATTGTTTCCATGTCTGCGTGGATTGTTTTCGGGCATCAGTATGGGGGGGTGGGGGGGGGGGTGGGGGCATTTGAAGTGCAGGGAGAGTTCATATGTTCCCACTGGCAAGACAATATGGTACAACAGTTTCATATTTGCAGGAGACATGATCATTTTTTCGCTGTGTGTTGGAGTTCTACTGCGAGTGGTTAAGTGCTCAGGCTTGAGGGTGTATTGACTTATGCTGCAGAGAACCACAGCGACAATGATGGAAAGCAACTGGAAACTCTGAATTGTCTATTTTTTTGGGGGGGGGGCAGCGCAAAAAAGATTTAAAAAACAAATAGCCAAATATTTCATACAAAATATATTCCAGAATGAAAAGCTTCAACTCACAGCAAGTCCTTCATCTCCTTTGGGGCCCTTAAAAGGGAGAGAGAGAGAGAGAGAGAGAGAGAGAGAGGGAGTGACAAAAGGACAGATTACTCCCATGAACGCAACAACCGCTACTGTTCTAATCATAAATATAGTCTGAAATGACATGTGGCTACTGTATGTTAGTGCCATTAAAATTTATAGCATTCATTATTGCTTCTCTTGTCACACATTGTCTGTCTGTAAATCATGCTTACATCGTGTTACAGGAGATGGTTTGTCCCAAGGTTTAAAATGGTTAGGATCATATAATCCAGTCTGGCTATCACATGGTTTAAAACACTGGTCATGCATGTTTACATTTTTAATAAGTAGTCAGTAAATTCAACACTGATGAAGCTGCTCTCCTATTGGTTGCTCCAGAGCAGCTGCAGGGCTGTGATGGATGCAGTACAGGGAGAGGCAAGCTTGAGCTGTGGTCCATGTGCATTTTGTGCTGGGGATATTGGAGTGTCTACTTTTTTTTTTTTGTCACCACCTTAAGTGTTGGTGGATGGATCTCTACAGGGCCTGCGTGAATGAATGTCTCCCAGGAGACTGGACGAGATTACAAACTGTCTGATAAGGCGAGGCAGGGGGAGCTGATAAGCAAATCGGGTCACTTCAGTTTTGCACCGTGCGGAACAACTGAACTCCATTTCACATATCAATGTTGTTGTGTGTCCCGGGGCGGGCCGGAAACACCTGTTTGAGAGTCAAGAAGCCTCTCGGCCTTCACCAACTACCGGCGCTCAATGAACATGATTGACTGCGATAGGGCCTCGCTAACTGAGATAACACTGGAGGGTCAGTCAGGTCATTTGTTATTCAGCTCTCCCAGGTTCTGATCAACACGCCTGTCTGCTTGTGTTTTGTCCGTAGTATAGTGTAAAGGATTTGCTTCAGGCATACAAAAGATTTTGCTTACTGGAGCACCAGGAGGTCCTAAAAGAGCACCACCGCTCTGAAAAGAGATGGTTTTCATGTTATGGCTATATTTTACAACATATTTCAACAACAAGCACAGATGATGTGTACGATATGATTGATGGCACTATGACGATGATCTCAATGAAATTAGTTCAAGTCATTTTCACAGTTTTTACCTGCAGCTTGTACAGACTGCTCATCCCTTTGCCCTCCACATAGGGAACACCCTGAAACACAGGCAACAGTATATCAGACCTCTCCTCTCAGAGACTCTGTGTTTTAGGCACCAAGAGTCTTTACAGGAAAAACGGTACAGTCGGTCTGGAGCGGTTATACACTGTTGAGCACTTAGAAGCTACAAGAGGGAGATCAATAGCTCATTTGGTGATTGCAGAAAGAGAGGGAAAGAGTGTGCAAGAGAATGAGAGGTGTAAAGCAGAGGAAAAACCATATAACAGTAGACTTAATCATCCCTGCGCCAGCGGTTATACGGAAAACAAGAGTGTTTGAGAAATACAAAAGAGCCCAGTGATTAAAAGAGATGTGGGGTGTGAGAACCAGGTAGTGGGCAGTATTAGAACATAAAAGAATGTTTTTCCGATGATAGATTGGTAGAGGGCAGCTATTGTAAATGTAGAAGGAGTCAAGGTTCTCATTTAGAAGCAAGCGGATGCCTGTGCCCTTTTCAGGCCACTGAGCCATCCCCTGTCCTCCCAGACTGCAGTTTATGAGACCAGGGTGTGGGGGGGGGGGCACGGCAGGTTCAAGGGGACGGCTGATGAATTATAGATTTGCCTTTGGAAGTGCTTACTCACTGGCCTTTTAAAGGGTATGAGCATGACTCAGTGCCAGCGAACAGGTCACCACAATTCCATCATATTTGTGCTTGTTTGTCAGTTATGTGTTTCTTGTAACACTAAAGACTGTTAGACGGAGCAAAATATTAGTGCACCGATGGTCATTTGTGTAGGAAGACGTGCCGCGGCAAGGTTGTGGCTCTAACCTCACTTGAACATGGGAGAAGAGGATCTTTGAATAGTGCTGAGAAAAGCAAGATGATTAAATATTTTCAAAGTGCTAACTATGTTGACAAGTTTGTAAACTAAAAAAGAAAGTTAGTTTGTGTATTTAAGCATACAAGTAGGCCGACCTTGAATCTATGACCTGAACAGAGGTTTCAAGGCTTCTTACTACCATCTGGCTCTTGTTGAGGCTCGTGGAACTTACCGGAGGCCCTGGAAGCCCTGGTCTGCCCGCGGGTCCTTCATTTCCCTGCCAAACACAAACCAGAACAATTATTAAAAGTCTGTGGGAATTAAACTGTTCATCAGGAACCAACTCTGGTTTACCAACTCTGAGAAGAAGAAAAATACATCCAAGATGAATTTAAAGTGGCCGTCTGTAACATTTTCATCTATTTAATTGTCTTTTAAGTTGCTATCTATCAAAGAGTGAGTTAAAACAATGCTGATTGATCACATGACCCACCAAATGAAGTGCTTGTACTTGCTGCTTTTCCCAGAAATAGGATCTCCGTGTCTATTGTGATATTCCCGTGCACAATTCAAAATAAGTGAGGCTTTTTACGTCAGGCAGCAGTGGTTGGTCTGCCGGGTGGAGCTACTCACGGAAGTATGCTGCGTTTCATTGTAATCGGAAATCAGTAACTTCCGACTGATGGGTCGGGCTCCCTCTAGTCTAAATTTCATTACTGCTGACTCACAATGGAGGATCAACAGGCAGAGAAAGAAGACCATTCAACTTCCAAACTGAAGAAGAAGAAACAAAAAACTAATGGAAGTGAAGAAGGGCAAGTCATCAAGAAGCAAAGTGACAGATGAGAGACAGTCTGAGGTCCCAGAGGCCCGCCTGCAGTTCCATCTACCACCAGAGAGGCCGCCAGAAGCAACGCATCTCAAATCTTACGGACTGCCACTTTAAGATATCTGGATTTCTACACTTTGATGCATATAAGCAATAATTAAAAACCTTGATTTATTTAGTATTTTTTAAAATCTCCATCTTCATTTTTATTGTAGTCATTGTTTTTGATTTTAACAATATCTTAAAGAAAAAAACATTTTAAGGGGAAAATATGTATAGAAAATGTATTTATATTAAAAACCATTTGTTTATTACATAAGTTCACCATAATAGTGTATGCATTCATTCACTGTACACAGTCTATACAATTAAGGAAAACCTACACATACACCTACATTATATAGATAAATGTTTAAATGTTAAATCTTACTTTTTCTCCTTTTCCTCCTTGTTGGGCCATTGGCCCGGGTCTACCCATAAGCCCCTGCAAACAGAACAGCATCCTGTTTTAAGCATTAACCTCAGAAAGAAAGAATATTACATGTTGTGATAAAGTTACCACAAAACGGTACTTTGTATCATGAGATAATGAAAGAAAATTCTATCAGACCACATGAAAGATGGGCTTCTTACCGGGGCCCCTGTACGACCTGTTGCACCAGGAAGACCTGGTACTCCTGCAGTCCCCTGGAAGAGAAATTTAGAATAATGTCTAACTATTAAAAGGTAGGATCTTATTCGGTGTGAACGCCAAGCAGCTAACAATTTCACAGATGCGTTCTCATGTCATACATTATAATACAGCATATAGTGCTTGGAACGACACCGGAGAGGAGGAACGCTGAAACTTTTCTATTCACTGCAATGACTACTGGGATTATATTCACATTGCTTTGTAGCACCTCTGAATACGTAGAAGCTGTGAAATGCCCCATTGCCTACATGCAGCCACTTTTTTCATTTGTTTAGATAAACTCTGTTTGTTGTATTTACGAGATGACATTGCACATGTTTCTCTCAATGGTTTCCTTTAACATCAAAAAGAAAAGAACAACTTCAACAGGGATATAAAACATGTTTTTATTGAGCCTAGAAAATCTAGTAACAAGTCTTCCTGTTAGTGGAAATCTCCTGCCATTGCAGGTCAATTCTAAAAACTGACCTATGAAATGCTCCTCAGCTCCTCTAAAGAGTGCCTTGTTTTTTAATTAGTGCGAACACACACATACACAGGGCAGGCGCTTTATAAAGTAGCTCCTCGGAGTGCAAAGGATAGGGCATAGTGCACACGCAGCACCGGGGATAGCTTTTGATAGCTTCTTTTGAAAACAGACTTTCAGAGTAGACGGGCTTGAAGATGAGGCAGACATTACAATACATTTACATTCTTTTGAAAAACCTACTTCTCAATGTCACAGTGACTTCCGGATGGTTAGATAACAACGGGATTCATTTGTTTGGATACAACTTTTTGTTTTCTCCACTCACCTCATCACCTTTATCTCCTGTGGGGCCTGGGAACCCTCTCTCTCCTTTTACTCCCTGCAGCGAGGCAGAAGCAATGAGGGAGGGGGGAGTGTTTTTCACCAAACATGAAAAGGCCTAAAACTAAAGGCTGATGGGTATAAACTTCAAAATGTCTCTTCCCCTTTTACAGCACACGACTTGCAATATCCTAGCCTTGTACAACACGGTATCCATAGCAACAACTTCTGCAGCAAGCACATACGAGTGTATAGAATAATATGAGTTGTAGAACAGCTAGTTAGGCTTCCAGTAATAACCCAAAGGGTTTATGAAACACGTTGAATGTAGATCCCTATACATTGGATTAAACACACAAATCAAGAAATCATATCATGGAATGAGTCCATTAGTGTTACAGATAATTTGGCATGCTGTGAAGCTGAATAATCAATATAGACAACATTCAACTACATTAAAGAATGTGGGTATAGTTACACCAAATATTTCCTTGCCTACCTTTGGGCCTTCTTTTCCAGGGTTACCCATGGGGCCCCTCACACCTGGATCCCCCTTGTTTAGAATAGAAGGACACAATGAATATGGGTGTCAACACACATGCTCTAAAATGGATTCAAAAAGCAGCCAACACACAATGCAATGCATCACGGTCAGGTGAACATGTTTACAGCATCTGTTCCAAATGCCTGCCATGCTGAAGAGCTACTCGTACCTTTTCTCCCACTATTCCCTCTTCTCCTTGCACTCCATGGGACCCCTTCTCTCCCTTCTGCCCAGGAAGCCCCGGGGCTCTCGTCTGGCACACACTGCAGGCATTCTGCCAGCACAAGGCAGCGCAGGAAGCAAAAGTGGCGGCACAGATAAGATTTCATCAAGTTGAGCTGAAGCACTGCATTTTCACCCTTTATTATGTCACATCCCCAGGGAGGAGGATAAGACCCCAACTGACACAAAGTGTTCTCTAAATGTCTGCAGAGCAGAATATTGTGAACCCACCAAGAGTGTCTCTCATCTAGGTGAGTGGTGAACTTTGTCAAACTCATTGAATGTGACATTTAGGTGAGAATCTTAAATATCATTGTCCCTGATCCTGTCTAGGTATGGGCACTGCACCTTCTAGAGTCTGAATACAAACTGGAAAATATCTGTACATGCTTGTCATTTAATGATCCTCCAAGAGCCGAAGGAAATTAAATCAATAATGCAAAGTAATGAGAGCATGTTATTATTGAGTATGTGTTGAATGTGTTTAGTCATTGTTGTATGTGCCCCCAAGCTATTCAAAGTACTTACAGCCCCTTTTCACAGGAGCATTTTTGACATGTCATTGCCGGGTAAACACAGGTATGATTGATAAAATTAATTATGGGCCCGCTCTATTAAGTGTCACAGCCATTCCAGTGAGCCAGCATGCACAATACCAGGGCTTCGGCCCACCTAAATGGAACAGTGCCACGATTAATGTTATTAATTACACCTGTATTTACCCTGCAATGACATGTCAAAATGCCTGCTGTGAAAAGGGCCAATTATAGAGTGCCACTAAGCATGTGATGAAGCCAATAAACAATAGACTAATCACACAGAGCACTTAATGGATACAATAAGTTGACACTAAGAGGTGACAGAAAATGATAACTACTGGCATTTGGTTTTACCTATCTGATTAGGCATGTGATGGCTTTATATTTATTGTCAGAGTTGACATGCATTACGTGAAAAAGGAAAAACCCCATTATCGTTATTTAGCTAAGTTCTGCGCTGCAGGCAACGTCTTTAATCAGAAGAGAGAGGGAAAAAAGAACAAAGTGGTAATTTGCATGGACTTTGATGGAAATAGCCATTATGAAAGGTAGCAGCCACAACAGAAAACTCAGGTAATAAAGGCTGAAGGCTGAAAAGTGTTTCACATTATGTTTGGCCTTGCGGTCCCAATGCAAATCCTGCATTTGATCAGTGATTGATGAAAAAATTAGGGGCGATAGCCTTTCAAAGTGAGAAAATAAAGATATAAACTGCAGGTCTGGTGGTTTAAGGGATAAGATTGTTTTCAAATCTTGGCTAAGACGGTTCTTTAATGTTAAATGAAGGTGAAGGTTTAAGTGACAAGGGAAATGTACCAGAGGAAATTAAATTACATCATTTTAGAAGAAAGAGGAGTTAGCTCTTCTCAGGGGCGTATTTTGTGCTTTTGGGGGGTTTGTATAACATCTAAAATACATAGAACACTACGTTTGGAAAACTGGTGCATACCAGGATTCATCATGGTTGATCAAACCAAAACACCATTTTGTTCTTCCAGATTCAGATATATAAATAGTTTTTAACTCTTACGCCATGTATATTTTGTTGACTTATACATGCCATCAAAAACATAAGCATTAGTGTGAATTTAATGCTTAACAAATATATACAAAACAGAATACAAAGCGAACATTTTGTATTCTCATCTACTATCTGCACTGGGTAATGTTATATCTGAATATCAGACATGTAAAGATTATAATTTTATAATAATAAGACAATGAGAGACCTCATCGAAATTGTTCCAATTCTGACAATTTGACAATTTGTCGTTGGCTGCCCCATTAAGACTGATTGGAGCAGTATCATCATCATGCAGTATACTCATCCGCCAAATGATGTATATAGATTTTATAGCATGTATAGCGTGCAGCATCCTCAAACAAAGAGAAACTAATTATTAACAGAAGTTCACACCTTTACACAATTATCACCACCAAAGCTTTCTATACACACGAGATGACCGCTAAAATAAACTGTATGACTCTTCATAATGATGAGAGGGAAATGACTACAAAGTAATTATTAATACAAAACTATCGAAGTATGTTCAAGTGACAGGCTACATTAATCATGATGTCATACAGTGTAGACTGACTGAGCACCTGTAGCCAACGAGTAAGCCGGTCTTTTCTACACATTCTTCTCCTTCTAATCCTGGTGGACTCAAGGGCTTTAACTATAACTCTAAACTGATAGCATTGATACATAAGTAAAATAGCACCCTTTCACATGAACAGATACTGATCATCTTTAAATGCTAACCCCATTGCATGTCACTGCTTGTGAAAGGCTGTAATTATCATGAATTATGAAGATTAAATACCTTACCTTGAGTAATGCACCCATGTCTCCAACAATTGGCAGGGCAGTCTGTCAAAGAAAGAAGAACCATTGCCAAAGTTTTAACACAGAGCTAACAAATCTATCATGTTTTGGAAATATATATCGTTGTTTGTTTGGTGCAACTGCAACTTCTAAATTGCTCGAAACACTATTTTTTGAGAGCATCTTATATGCCCTTAAGGAATGTGATTTTGCCTCAAACATTTTGAGACAAATTTGTGTTTCAGTGTTTTTTATGTGCAACGCTCGAGGAAACAGTTTAATAACTTTGTCCTCGCATCTTTGAAGAAGTGTTCTTCTGTGGAGCTGAAGAAAACATTTTTGCCCATGTGTCTTCAAGAAATGACAATAAATATGTTTTATGGGTCTTTCTTTACAATGCATGAATATAAATTGGTTAAAATGCTACATTTGCAAGGCTTTGATGCATCGGCAACAACAGTACTCGTGTTGTACATTACAGCTATCAGAACTATAGTAAACCTTGCTTACTTGAAATGACAAGACAAGAAAGAGACGAAAACATGCTAACAGCAGGGCGCTGCCAATTTAGTGGTAAACCGCAACCTTTTCTGAAGGTGATGTTTGTAAGCGAACAGCAGGCCTACCTGCTAATTATATAAACACTAGAGATGCACTGCTAATAGTGACTTTGACCTATGGTTGGCTCAGAAGTTGTCACTGCAAATCAGTGATGCTCAGCTGCAGAAAGCAAAAATGAGATCTTCTCACTTACTGGTTCACCTGGGGGTCCAGCAGGGCCTGCGGGGCCTTGCCTACCAGGGGAGCCCTTTAGTTGAGACAAAGAAAGAAGTGAATAACCCCCCCTAGCTATGATAGCAGACATGCACCCATCTCCGTTGGTGGGGATGTGTCCGGGAGTGGTGATACATTTTACTTGTTCAACCATAGCGGTAGCTGACATTCTTTTATGCTTTTCTTGTCTGCAGATGTGTGAGGGAAATGAATAACAGTGAAGACTGATCTCACTTACCTCTCTTCCTGGAGCTCCGGCGGGGCCCGATAAACCTGGGGGTCCACGAGGGCCCTGAAAAACACGCAAAAACCCTGATGATTTGAACAATCCTGCTTTATACAACCAGATAACGCCTGGAAAACACTGCAGAATCTTATTTATATCTTAAAATAATTGTGAGACTCCTGGCCACAGCATCAATGAGCTGAAAACCTGTAAAAGAAAACATGTTTTTTTTTTTTCAGTTTCGTGGATTCACTGTTTTCCACATACCTCAATTCCTGGCTTTCCTTGGGGTCCCATGCGGCCCTGAGAACACATCACACATCTTGTTAACACTGTCTGCCCTCTAGCACCCAGGATCTAGTAAAGGAATTTTGTTAGACACCCTTTGCTCTATTGATTGTCTGTCTGCAACAATCTTGTATTTCAAAACTGAAAGCAGACTCACAATCAAATCTGTGTGAGGTTCAAACTAGCAGTGGAGAGCATATATGATGAAGGCAGGAACCTGAAGGTATCATAGTTTTAACTAAATAATGAATGGACACAGATCAACCGATATGACATCATACTCACAGGGGAGCCGATGATGTTCTCTCCAGGTTCACCTTTTTCACCATGTTCTCCTGACAGTCCTGGGACGCCTCTCTCACCCTGACAAAAACACAATGAAGCAGTCGGTGGAGTTTAAGTGATAGTGAATCCAGAAGTCATGGAGAGCTGCTGCACTGCATGATTGAAATCATTAACTATTCAAACACTGAGAGAACTCATTTTCCCTTTATGTTTGGCTTTTAAGGGAAGAAACACAGCTATAGTCAAGGTCAATGGACATGTTCATTATGTATTTCATTTGAACTATTGCGTGTGCAGGGCTACGTAATATCTTCAAATGCACCATTATATTTTTTCGAGACAACAATCTTTGATAACGCAGGCATCTTTAATGCATTTTTCTCCGATCTTGCCAACAAACACAGCATGATGCACCAAAAAGAACCTTGAAATCTCTCCTACAGTCATTAAATCAAGTACGTACAGTGTGTGAGCGTATTTTGGTTTCATGAAACCTAGTAGGCACGGGGCCTGAATAATTAGCTTAAATTAACAGATAAACCGTTAAAACAGATGCTTAAAGTAATGAATACATAGCTGAAAAAGCCAAACATGTAATAAAAGTAATGGATGAATAAAAAAACACAAACATAACCAAACCACCTAGACTGACAAACTGATGAAAACCGTACTGTAGGCTTACAATATTCTAATATATTCATATGATTAATAATGTTAAATAATAACATACCTTGGGCCCTCGAGACCCTCTGCTTAGAGATAAGCCATCTCCCTACAAAACAGCAGAAAGAAGAGATTAGAATAAGGATTGACTGAAAATGAATCAGCAATTCACTTTGATACCCGAGGTGCAGCCCAAGAAAGCTGTCATGGTGCTGGAATTTAAACAATACAAGCTCCACTCCACAGTGCAAACAGTTTGAGCGCAGCGTTGCATTATGGGCTCATGTTCAATACTGTTTCCACATTTGTAATAGTTTCTGTGTTTAGAGGCAGATAATGCTATACCAGAGAAAAACGTTGATTGGAATTGAAGCCACTGTAAGCATTATTTACTGTACAGTTGTGATGAGACATTGATTTCTGTGGTCAGCTGTATTAGTGTTACAAGTTCGACATTGCACAATGTAAATTAGCTGTGCAGAAGTTGGTTTTGAAGAAATACAGCAATTCTACAGTTTTAGGGAGAAATGTACCAATTCACTCCAACATAAAACAGAGAAAAGTTTGGGAGGAGCAGAACTTTTTTGAGACTAATAATAAGACCGCATTTTCTTTTTCGTAAAAAAAAAAAGAAAAACTTCCATTACGCATTATGCAACGGCACTCTACAGAAACAAACCTTTATATCAGTACTCAAGAGTAGAGGTGGATTGCAAATCTATGCAAATAATAAAAGTCAAAAGAAATGCAAATTGCTCATTATTCACTTAAAGGCAAAATCAATGAGTGACATTTACTCCTTGAGCCAGCTGACTCATTAAAGACCCTCAGACTGTCTCCATTAACTTCTTGTTTATTGCTTTTTTCCATTTCTTTGTCTTACATAACAAAGACGATAAAATGTTGGGAATCCATTTTCCTCCAGTGCCTCTGAACATAAATGACGTTCCTAAAAGTCTTTCAGGGTCTGTGCAGAAGGCCGCTCGCTCTAAATGACAGACAGCTCTCTTTGTTATGCTTTTGAACGGAGTAACAACATACAAGGCAATTGGCCTGCTGTAAACACCACCCCTTGATACTTGCACCCACATATATAGTCTTCTATTTCAATGCCGCTTAATTTTCACAGTGCTGGAGCACATTAAAGAGGTTTAAATACTTCAATCTCTCGCTTATTACTCTGCTCAGCTGAACACACTATCCACTGCTTGATGAGTAGGTCCGCTACGGTGTCTTCACACGTAAGCAAACATGATTGTTTAAAGCCACAGAGCACTTGCTGATGATTGAGTCGAGCGAGCACCGTCAACCAGGACTGAGGCTGCACACGTGCGTTGGGACCACTATAATGAACATTTCTATATGCAAAGCCATGTCCATAAAAGAGAGTGCTTCAACAGCTATAAGCTCCAAAGTGGGAGGACAGGTGATTACACAGGCTGGGGTTATCCAATGGAGGATTACTTAATGGCACTGCATCTCCATAATGTCATAGCAGCTACACGGCTAGAGGAGCTAGCTTCCTGTACCTTGTCTGCTGCCGTTACAGCTGTTTGCAGATGACATATGCCTTGTGAACTTCTATTGTGTTGTTGTTTTCCTGTTCCACACATTTACTAGTTTCATGCCTAACTTAAGGGCTGAACCCAACAAGGTTAGATGAAAGTGACTGCATAAACCCAATGGTACCCACCACATATCCACCTCCAGGCTCTCCAGGCTCACCCTTAGCACCCTGTGGCCCCATCCCTCCACCAGAGTCCCCCTACAAACAGGAAAAAACACAAAGTATTCAGACGTTTCTCCATAGACAAAATGCTCAGTCATCCCAGCAATGCAAAGGGTGTGCTGTATTACACATAGGGGAGGTGAACAACAAAGAGTCTGGAGGGTGAAGCAGGGGCACACACCATTTACCAGGATCATTTTGCACATCAATAGGCATAAACATTAACATTGTTTGTTAGAGGGGACAGCGTTTGGCACTGCATGGACCCTTACAAAACCATCAAGTTGATAGGTTAGTAATTGCTGTCCACAAGGCAGAAACAGCAGTGTCTGCCTTTCTGTTTCCTGCCTCAAATATATTTGGTGCCCGACAACAAAATGCCTAAAATAACATACAAAATTAATCAGGAATAGTTTCTCAACCAGGCTTATTTGCATATTTCTGGTCACCATTATGACATAGAAATGATGGAACTGACTGTATTCTAATATTCTTTACCAAAACTGTGACTGTACATGTGATGGAAATACACTTAAATGTAATAATTCTGATATAATTTAAAAAAGATATCATGTTTACAGCTTACATGTTTGTGTTAATGTTTACTGGGATTTTAACTTCAAAAAGCAAATTATTTCCATAGAGCCATTTTTTTTTCTTTTTTTTACAAATAACATAAATCTCCTGGCTCCAGCTTCATATTTTCATATTTTGACATTGTTTTTTCACATTTATTTATAGTCTACCGCATGGATGTTCTGCCTCTTGGACCAGAGGTAATATCTGTACAGCAGAGATGACAAAGGAGGATTATAAATGTGAATGGATGTCGGAGGCTTCAGCACTTTGGGTTTCATTTCTCTGCCCTTGAGTGTAACAGAGTGACTCTAGTGGATGGGGAGCCTTGAGTAAAGCTTTCTTTATTTTGACAAGTGACAACACCCATCAAATATGCATGTCAACTGAGCACTTTTCCACTTTCACAGAGTATTTGGAACAAGCCCAACTGCGAAGAAGAAATGTGTGTACAAATGACAGCATTCTTAGAGGCATAAGAAGCGAGGCTACGACGTTACATCAGGATTGGTAACGACACGCAGGGCGAGTAATCTGAAATGCGTCTTCACAAGTTGTCTACCATGTTCAACGTGTGATAAAACATCATAGTTTCATATTTTTCTTTGAGATGAGAACTTGATTTGAAGTTTACCTACCTTTTCTCCTTTCAGGCCATCCCTCCCAGGCACCCCTGACTCCCCTGGCGAGCCCTGTAAATAGTGGTGAAAAGAGACACATCTATCACCGGGCCTTCATCTCCTCACACACATTTATCTCCTCCTCCTCACTGCTTCAGCAGGCTGCCGTGTTCCAACATAATTTCCCTTAGCCAGGATTTATGAAATGCCTCTTTTCCCTCCCTGCTTTTGAGTAAAGACAGATGCTCATTACAGAAGCAGGTGTGGAGAACAGATTGAGCCTCTGCCTCCGTTCCTGGCATAAAGAGCTTAGATTTGCCTCTTTCCACTAATTAATTCTTAAATTTGATTACTGATCGCCTGTGTAAAAATTCTGGACTTTTCTCTCTACACTTCCTCTCTGTCTCTGCCTGTTGAGGTTTATCTGTTCATCTCTCACTTTCGTTCTGGCAGGCTGAGTTCGAGGGTAGAGGATATGGCAAGGTGACAGATAAGGCAATGAAAGAAAGGAAGGCTTGACATGAAGTGCTACTGTCTAGCGCCAATATACTTACTGGCTCGCCTGAGAGTCCTGTGGGTCCAGGCAGGCCTTGCTTGCCCTGGCAAAACACAAAGGAAAACCAATACATTGGGCTATTTTCTCCCTTTGTTTGGTGACAGAATTGACTGGGCTTTACACTGCGGACACGGCTTTCCAGAGTGTTTCCGCCCCTGATACCTTTTAATAAACCTTGGTGAGTTTCATGCCGATTACTGTATGGCGAGGATATCATCACGGCTGAGCAGCAGTAGGTTTGCATGCATGTTATATATCAAATGCAAGCATATATCCTAGTTATGCTGTTATTCTAGATAAGCTCTTTATTATATTACCATGGAAACTAAGCGTATGGCGTTTGATATCTATGAAAATGAGTAAACAAGCATCCGTTACAGCTATCTATGCATATGCCCCTTTTCATGTTTGGGTTAAAAAGGTTATCTGAATTATTATTACTGTTTATAATATTATCATGAACACATTTTAAGAGATTTTCTAGTATCCTCAATTACAGGAGTCAAAAGTTTAATTCATTTCAATGAGTTGGTTAACGGTGGATGCATTAACAATACTTTTGAAATTATTCGCATCTATCTACATATAAAAAGATAATCATTTCATGGATTCTTTTCTCCAAGGTCTATTTATGACCTAAACTCCAAATCTGTCTCACTGTTGTGTGTGTTCAGCTGTTTTTTTGGTCTCTGTTTGACCTGCTGTGAGTGGCACAGCTGACATGAGATAAATACAAAGACTCACCTCTGGCCCTTGATCGCCTTTGAGTCCTGGTGGCCCGATGTTACCCTGTTACAGCACAGACAAAGTGAATGAGAGGTATGGGGGAGAAACACATTTGGCTTGTCACAACGGGATATCTGAATTCAAGATACCGAAGATTGGAGAGGCATAAAATCGACAACAGAAAGGAGTGGATGTCCGCTTCAGTCGCAACTAAAAAAGAATTACTGTGATGTGGTGCTACAAATTTTCGGCTCTTGGACAAGATCTCAAAAACACCAAATTTATAATATCTAGTATGATGTCCTGCAGGACCTCCTTCTTGTCAAACAAAGAATCTTTTCGACGATAAAAAAGTTTTTCATCAACAATGTCTAGACCGCTGTTGCATTTACACTGTTGAGGACAACTGTTGGACTGAATGACTTTGGAGCCTTATTTTGTTGAAACTCAAGTACTGGTGCAAGTATTAATACTTTCAACAAGTTACCTTGAAGCCTTGTGGCCCTTGAGTTCCTCTCTCCCCCTACAGAAAGTAAAGGAGAAAGACAACCATCATTTCTCAAAAATTGCATAAAGAAAATAGTCATGTAAGTCATTCCTTCTGCTGACTGGGTTTAGGCTTAAAACAATGTCCTCAAGGACCTTCATGAAGTTTGCTTTTATATCGTGTGAAGGAAAAGAACAGTGTGTTATTTTCCAAGTATTCCTCTTTGCTTTGAGAAAAAAGACCTCTCAGATACCATACACAACATTTTTTGCTCTTGCTTTAATGACACTCATACACATCATGGTCATCTGCTCAGTGTTTGGTTTGGATGCCTGCTGCAATTCAGTAGATCTACTTTAATTTGCAGATTTTCATTATATCTCTATGTAATTTATTTTTCATAAAGCTGACTAATTTTGGTGTTCGCTCAATATCTGGATCAGCAGCCTTCGTAATCTGCTTTCCTCAAGTAGATGCATCTGTTGTTTTGAAGTCTGAATAATAACCGTCCGCCAATTTATTCTGTGCTCCACCTCGGAACAAAGGCCATGTTCACACCTGGTACCAACACGCGTCTCGGTCTTGGGTGATCCGATCCCAAGTGAACAGCTCTAAATACAGGCGCATTGAGATCCAACCTGCGAGAACATTCGGAGGTGGTCTCGGCCGCATGGGGCCACATTAGAGGACAGCCTACTCAACTGGCGTCCTCTGTGTAAGTGGAAGTACATGCTCATTCGTGGGCCAACTCCGTCATATTCAAGTGCGTCAACAGGTAGTCTTATTGTTTTGATTTCCTTTTCTTCTGTTGATTTCTAGGAGACGAGCATGGGAGGTGAATCGCTGCCTCCCACCGGTTTAACAGATTTCTTCTTTGAAAATGGGAATGACGCACGCGATTATTTGCATATAGAGCGGGAAAGTGTGATCCTGTCATAAGTGGTCACTCAAGATCAAATGGAGACACATTCTAACACCAGGTGTAAAGTGACGTACTTGTGTCCTCTTGTGATATTGAACTCAGCAGCACAGTGATGTCAGGTTTTTCTGGTTCCTAATCAAATGTCAACACTGCTGTTGTTGATGCTACACAAGACATGTAAACATGTTTTCACACTGTGGCGTCAAATGTTGAAAATTAAAACAAATACTGATTTTCTTATGGTTAAATTGTCTTCACCGAAAAATAATAATGAGGGGAAAATATTTACCCCGTCTCCCTTTTCTCCCTTTTGGGTATTCTCCGTCATTTCATCCTTAAACATGAGAGAAAACAGACCACTTCAGTATCTGACTGAAGTGTATCTAGTTGTCTGCAATTTGAACAGGGAACACGGATAGCATACATCAACGTTTCAAATTTTATTATACAAACAGCTGCTTACATTTCCAGAGAGCTGTCTTAATCCGTGAGCTGTCATCACCTAGAAGTCATGAAAAAGACAGAGTGTTCCTTGAAATTCCCCACTGATTGTGCAATTACTTCAAGTTAAAGCTGTTGATTGTTTTTGAAAGGAAATACAGAAGTAACAACTTTTTCTCGGTTCACAAATATATAAAATCACTATCTAGATAAAATGTCTTTGTTTTATATCTTTAGAGAAGCTCACAAATAGGTGACAGGGCCACTGGGCAGACAAGAAATGCATTGAAAGGGGAAAAGTGAAGACCAACCAGCTGAGGTAGACTGATGCCTGTAAACCACTAAGATGACAAATGTCCACATTAAAGCCCAAATGAAAGCTGCCGTTACTAGGATTCAACGTGTTTCTATGGAGCTACTTGAACATTGTATAATTCTTTGTACAGATTACACATCACAACCTCAAAGACCTGGAATTAACATCACAGTGGACCTAATGGACTAATGGCTTTTCCCACCACTTTAAGAATAATAAAGTTGTCTGCAAAACGTTTAAGAATTGCCACAATCGTCTTTTAAAGCACTCAAACAGCAGGAGGAGGTGGAACCGTGCAGCCGCTGATAATAAAAGTGATTGTTTCAATTGGACTGCTCATCGGCACTGACACTGGAGACTGTATATATTAATAGCAGGTGTCACAGGCACATCTGGATACAATCAGAGATGCAGGCACTAAATGCTGGTGTAAACTGCACAAAAGGTTTCCGAAGCGAGGGCCAATGTTTAAATCTAAATGTATTAAAAACCGAGCAAAGCAATCCAGAGAGCAAACCTAATTATCCATCAGAACTCATTACATCTAAATGTGCTCGGGCCCTTTGTGTCGTGTTAACCACATGCTTCACCCACGCATATGCAGTTATGACCAGTTCAGTCTTGGGTGGTTTCAGCAAAATGAAGGAAGCGAAGGACAATAGGAGAAATCTTGGAATGGAAGGACACATCCAGATGGGAAAAATGTTTTTTTCTCAAGAAAAGTCAAACACTGCACAGGTCCTCTTAGTCAATATAACTTGGAAAAACAGGTTTGGTACATCAGATTATAAAACTCTATTTGAAAAGCAACTCTGGCAGCAATATAGACACGACACGACAAGTCCTGTGTTTTTGCCACTCAAAGGGCTGTTGGTGGAAGTGATGGCCGTGTGTGCCTGCAAGCCCACTGCTCCTCCCCGTCACTAATAAACAGAGGCACAAGAAGGTTTATGAAGGGAGGGTAATGATCCAACCCCTTGCTTCTGCTGTGTAAGGGAAATCAATGCTTAACTGCCAAAATTATCTGCCACGGGAAAGCCGAGCATAGACAGAGACCGGTACTAAATATTCAAACAGGCTCATTTATCAAATGACTAATGTTTTCCCCTCTGCTGTGTGCTATAGTACTGTATACATCTCCTATATCTTGGGCGGCCCCATACCTCACTACACAACAATGACCATAACTGACTATTTCCATTTTGATTGAATATTTCTTTACCTTGCTCGCCCAGTTGAAATGTTGAAAAACCAGTGAAACCAGTGGAGGCTGAGCGATATTTGTTCGCTATATCATTAAGTTGTCAAAATGATTCGCTTGATGACAAGCAATGGGACTGTGAATAGGAATGAAAGCCATCAAACTTTGTTTCCGAGCTCACGTCTGAAACATTCAGAAGCTTAGTAGGCAGCAAGTCTTTAGAACAAGATGAGGACAGAGTCATCTAAATGTCAAACCTCCTCACGTTATGACATTTGAGTTCCAACACCATGTTTTCATTTGACGCTTTCATACTTTAATTTCTATTTTTTAAAGGGTACTGGTAGTTGCAGCATGTCTTCAGAGTCATTACTGCCCCCTCGCAGATCTTTTACAGATTTGTCACAGTGTGTTTTTGACTTGAAAATGTCGAGAGCAGTGAGTTCCATCGTCGCAGCGCCACCCACCCTGTGTCACCTTCAGCGTACATCAGACAGCCTCCGTGACGTCAGGCTTTCTGTGATTTTATCTGTTTCTCCACTAAAAGCAGCACCGCGGTAGTGTGTTCCAACAAAAATCCTTTTACTATAATTTACAATTATGAACATTTTAAACAGGTCATGTCCTGCATGGCCCCTATTAATTCACACTATAAAGATTTTTTTGTTCCAAGCGAAAGATTATGACACCAGTGGGTGATGGCTGGTGCAAATGTGTTAATTTGATACTAGATAGGAAAAGGAAATCACAGTTTAATGCTTTCGGTGCCTGTGCAAGAAATTCTGTGCATATTTCTTTGCTGTGTACATTGCTTAAAAAAAAAATCACCCACTAGGAACTTGCTGTCAAATATTAGAGATCTACTTACCTGAAAAAAGGAAGCTCTATTAACACAACTCATCTCAACTGCATTTAAAATGCTGTACATGTGTCATGTCCTTTATCAACACTGATCCACTGTTTGTAGAATTGAGGAAAAAAAAGCTATTTGAAAATACATATCTAGAACAAATCTGCAGGCTTATCAAAAAAAGGAAATTGGTTACAAGATGACATGCCACCATCTTGGGGATGTGACACCTCCCTGGCCCCCAATTGTTTTCAAGAAATGATGGGAATCGCTTAGGGATGCATACAAATTGGACATTCTTTATGTGAGAAAAAGCGCTGACGTTTTTGATCATTTCTCCTGTTGTTAGCCATCCAACATGGTATGGCGTCTCTTATGACAAAACAATAATAAACGCCCACACTAACTGACAATGAAATATACCACATTCGGTGGGTGTTCACCACTTTTATTGTACTCACGGGACCAGGAGGACCAGGAGGGCCAACGTCTCCCTGAAAATGCAACGGAAAAATAATATCAACCACTAAATATAGAAAAAGAGAGCAACAAACAGCTTCAAAATTACAAGGCATGAAAAACACACTTGAGAAACTACATCTGAATGCAAGTTGCCATAGGTGACCTCGTACAGCTACGTCAATAGGTTTTGGAGGAGCAATAAAAGAGGCAATAATATGACCAGCTGAGTGGAAAGAAAAACATACTTCAATGGTGTTCATTTCCTGTGCATCATGTAGAATGATACTGAGTGTTTGTGTGTTTATATACACTTATACACTGTATAACCCTTTTTAATGGGCCTTCTGGGTGCTCCAGGGAACCATAGAATGTTCTTAATTGTGATACATTGCATTCAGGAGCCTTCACTTTTCCATTCATAATTCACAAGCTATAACTTTCATGCTTTTAATAATAAAACAGGAAAACACAGAACAACATCTGCGTATAAACTGTATTATAAACAACTAAAAAGCAGTCAGAAGATACATGCTGTACCATACCGAACCTTCACAATCCTCTCAATGTGAATTTTTTTATAACTGAAAAGTTTTTTTTAATTTCAAATTGTTATTCTCATGCTGTTTATTTAAAAAGAACTGGTTACCATGCCATCATGAAGAAATAATTTTAGCCATGCTAAGGCCATGTGGCAAAGTCACTGGAAAAATATCACAGGAAAAATATCAGTTTGATGGATTCCTATGACATTTATGGTTCCCAGGGGATGAATCCTAATGAGTTTGGTGAGTGACTTTTCCTACGGTGAGGTCTACAGTTTCAGGTTTAAGTGACAAATCTCAACAACTATAAGATGAATCGTCATCAAATGTGTTACAGACATCCATTCAAAGAATTCTGCTGACTTTGGTGATCCTCTGACCTTTCATCAAGAGCCACCATCACAATTGCCACTTAAAACATCAAGATTTCATCATGATGAATGAAGATGAATCATGATGAATGAAGATGAATCATGCTTACAGGAACAAAGTCCAAGAAATAATCACCTACGGATTAATTATTTTTGCTGCTAGATGTATTCAAAGACCCTCGGAAGATAAACAGCCTTGAATAAGATTTAACTAAATCTAAGTTCTGGTATATCAAACCATTTATATAGCTGAACTACCTCACCTTCACCGCCGCTTTCTCTGCTTTCCCCAGCTCCTCTCCTCCCAACAGAGCACAGACAAAAGGAATCTGCATGTATGACACCTGACATTGACGTGACTTACTTTTTGTCCTTTCATCCCGCCGGCCCCTTCGGCACCTGGCTGACCCTGTGGGAGGAGGCCTCGGTTAATGACTCTGTAACATGGCTGCATTGTAAATGTCACTGCAGGAAAATACCTACAGGGTCTCCTCTATCTCCTTTTCCCCATGGGACTGCCGACTCACTCCTCTCCCCCTGTATGTGAACAGAGCAACATCATTGACAGTGACTGACAGCAGAGGCAGGGCACAAAGACAGAAAGCGCAGGGTGAAACTCAAGCAAGGGTAGATGTTGTGAATGAGTAATCAGAAGAACACGCCGCTTTGTGTCATTGCAGAATAAACGGTTTGTAATCGTTGTAGGGGGAAAAGAAGGGAACACTGAGTTTGACTTTGTTGTACTGCGGTGTTGAAGGTCTAGCAGGATAATGATAAACTTTCACCCCTGTTGCAATGCAGCATGTTTCCATGTTGAAATCATTCCCATGTCTACCAATAGATGGCACTTTATGACTGCTGGTGAGCTGTCCTTGGAGTATTTTAAATAGGTTTACTTCCTGTCACTTATTTGGAGAGTACTCTATGAAACACAAATGCACCACAAATGCACTTGCACCTTGGTCAAGACACAATGAGTGAGCAATTAAAGATATTTGTGAAAGAACATTGTTACATTCTTAGAGACCCACCATGCTGCATGCCTTTCCCACATTCTTATAACCAGCTATTATTTTAGCCACATAGCAGATGTTTGGCAAATAATTCACCGAGTGCATCTGGAGTAGCAGAAAGGTATTGTTTCATATCTCTGGACGCACTTAACAACGCTCATCCGTTGTGATAATTTTGTTCTTTTCCAAACACACATAAGAGAGAGCAAAATAACTTGCTCATCAAGGATTATCGTTCTTTCGTATGACGTGTGCAGATATGAAGACATTATGGAGCATCTGTTCAGCAATCTGAGAGGACAGGGACGTCTGAGAAAGATCGCAGCATACTGTATTTCACACTCCTTAGCGGCGCCTGGACGCTAACAAACAATAACTGCCATTTCAGCCCCTCCCCCGTGCCTTCCACTCGCCAACCGCTGTGATACCATTCATTTAATGAGTTATAGTCACTGTTTCCTCATCCAAATTATGAGCCGTTATTAAGTCAGTACACTGCTGCGATGTATGAACAGATGGATTGTCCTATTAATATTTGAGGCAGGGAGGACGGACTAGTGGCAAAATTGACTTTGAGTACTAATTGAATTCTGTTCAGCTTTATCGACCACGTGGGACCTGATTTCACCACCATAATCTTATAAATATATAGTTGTTGGTGTGCTATCACTCAGAGGCCTTCTTCTTAACAAAGGGTGCACACAGTTCAGTATCTGCCTTAGAGTAACTAGATAGGAAAACAGAAAATGTTTTCCCTCTTGCTCATAAATCGCATCTGGTTGAAAACAAGAAAAAGCCTGTGATGTCACTATTCTGGCACAGACTCATGGCAAAATATCGTTATCATTGTTAGACCTACGTGGAAGATTATTCAAAGTCAGTTTATTAGCAGAGGTGTATGTAACGAGTTAATAAACCTTTCAAACGAGATTAACTGCAGCACAGGCAGTATTTACCCAGATTAACACTGTATTTGATCACAGTGAGAGAGCCCAAGACAGGGAACCGTTCCCCTGTGGAAGTCTGTGGGTGATGTGTTGACTTTGAGGCACCTCGAGTGATCAACCTGCAATTAAGCCTGTCTGAATCCCTCTCCATCTCTCCGTCTCTCCATCAGCATCTGCGTTGTTCTGTCAGAGCCCGTTTGAGACTGCCAGTGGGAGATACAGCTATGGAGATGTGATTCATGAGCGCACACATCACGCTCACCGAGCACAGACTTTTTTTTTGTTTTTCACTTTAAAACATTCACACTCTGCTGAGTGAGAGGGGGGGGCTGGGCTCACGCAGATGTTGCATGATCTGCAACTTACGTCTAACTCGCATCTGTTTTGTCCGAGCTGAAAAATGCACAAGGATGGCCACTGAGAAGTAGGGAGAGTCTCTGATGCTGCTCAATTATTACTGCCCCTGGAAAATCTTACTTTCCATTCTATTAAGCCTCTCTCTCTCTCCCTCTCTCTCTCTCCCTCTCACGCTGAATTGTGTAAATTCCCTTAAATGTGGGGCTTGCTCGCTTCATTTTAAATGATTAAAATGTGATGTGATTCTCTGAGACAAGAAGAGTTTTCTCGTCATCCACATTAGCATGAATGTATAATGACAAAGGAAAGATGCGTCTGTGAGAGCACACCAGATTCGTAGCAAAGGCGAGGCTGGCATGTATATTTAATGTAAGCATTCTTTGTTGTGTGTTTCTACATAACATCAGCATGAGTCAAACGCCTGCTTTAATCGTATTATTTAATCATAACACGACCTTTAATCTAATCTCCAATGGGTAGCGTTGGTCTCCTGCAGGTGTTACTCTACCTTTCATCATTCTGAAATCAGTTTGATGTCACGGGGAGCCGATGGGTTTACTTTGTAAACTTTAACCCTCGATGTTAAACAATAATGAGTTGTTAATACTTAGCTTTATGTGCTGTTTTAAAATTAACAAAAAAACTATGAAAATGAAGTCACAATTGCAAAATGCCAAACCACAGAGTCAGAGCTATTTTCCTTTCTGCCATGTGAATGTTTTTATTTTACGGCTTCATTTGAGTCTGATCCAAGAGAGATAATAAACTGAAACCCAATTACAGAAAACTTCAAAGTCAGTCAGTCAAAGCAACCTCTGTTTGTCATTTTATTCTTAAACCAGTAGTGTCATTTTTCATCCTAATGAAAGCTCTATTCATTGTGTCTCCACCTATGGTATATCGACTGCCATCCCATTTGTTTTGAGGTATAATAAGTGTGTCCTCATACAGGCAACTTTCTTTTTCAAGGTTGGCCAGCTGACACTTCTCCTTTCCCTGGGCAGAGGAAGCAGGAGGAAATCTGCGGCCTGGGCTGACACCCCGGCAACCAACGCACCTATACATCAAATTAACAGCTGCGGTCAAGAGGTTGTCTACTACACAATAGCTTTCACTCTCAGCATCATCAAAAGTGGGCCACTGGAGGCCCGGTGGGTTGGTGGGGGCCGAGGGGGTTGGGCTGGGACGAGGTAGGAAGCGGGGAGCAGCAAAGACAGTAGGAGGCCTGGTAGAGGTCCATGTCTGCAAGTCTTTCTCACCGTATATCTCATGTGCCTCTGGTGAGCTACAGCACCCCTGGGCTTCATGAAAATGATTGCAGACCCTTTTTGCAAAATCACTGTATGTAATGACCATCTGTCTGTTTGGAGTGTGAGCACTGAGTCACGCTGTGCTGCGCTGCAGGAGGTGCAGGCTGGGAACAGCTATTTAACTCGCACAGTAGATAGGCTACAATTGACTGAAAGGTGCCATTTTCAATGAGGGAGATCTGTTTCTGACTGCAGACAAAAAAAAAAAAAGAATAATAAAAAAGTCAGTCAAGGACAGAAGGATATGCTTGACTTGTCTGGGCTGCTTACAACATATTTGCAATTACTTACACACAGTACGTCTGCATACAGACAACACAGTGCAGATGATGAAAGTCCTTGCCTATTTGGAGGACTGCTACAATAAACACTACTCAGTCATCTTGACAATTCACCCCTGCTGGAAGTGCAGGTAAGGGCCAGTTTATCAAACGGGGAAGACAGCTCAAATCAACTTTAAATGCTACATGTCACTTTGATGTCTTGCTGTCTTGTGTTTTTCCTTTTGCAGGTTGCCTGCAGGTCGAGATAGGTGGAGCCATCTAATGCGGAAGGCTGGGCCAACGTATTTAAAGGGGCTTCTCATTCTCTAAGCACCATCCATCTACCATTGTGGTTTGGTTTTCCTGCACCTGAATACACTTTTCACAATGGGGACAAAAACACAAAAAGAACAAAAAATGCAGAATGTTTTTACACCTTTCACACCAAGGCCACATTAATAGTCATGTTCCGTGCATTCCATTGAAAATCTAAGTTTTCCATCAATTCATAAGTTGTTTTTACTATAATAAACCCACACAAGTGGGAAAGTTGCACTACAGTTGCATAGTCTGTTTATAATGGTCAGCTTATGATATCTCCTTGAATTTCTCAAGACAGTGCCTGTCAGAAACAAATACTCTGCTTAAATATGTATTTGTTGGCATTTGGCCTTGCAAAAACAACAGTCTCAGTTCAGTGAAAAAACCCTTTGCTCTTTTGTTTGCTGGTTGGCACGGACCACGTATGTATCTCTACCCCTCTTTATTAGGCTACTCACCATCACAAGCAAGTTCAACGACTCCATCAGACGTTGTTTTCATGTTTGTTGTCTTTATAATCCTTTCTTTGTATATGTCACTAATTTGTGAGATCAATATCCATATAGCTGTGTGATGTATGAACAGAATTACAATGACCTTTAGCAAATGTAATATTTTTATTGGTTCGCTGCTTTTTAACTTTATAACTGCTGGAAAAAAAACATTGGATGGTGGAGTAGGAACGTTTTGCATTCGGGGCTGATAGCCTCATAGAGATACATGGGCTACATTTTTTAAAATAACCATGTGATTCATTTGCACAAATTATTGGTGTTCCACTTCAGATGTTGATACTTTTGACAAACTTTGTACCTGGGTAATTCTCAAACAGCTGAGACTTTGCTTGGCTGATTCCATTGCTTTGTATATCAAACACATAAAGTTTAAAGCCCTAGTGATGCAACAGTTTGAGCTGAGTTTGTTATACATCAAGCAAAAGAAATGCGTGTGTTTTTCTGTTGGCCCTGAGAGCTTTAGGAAGGATCCAAGCTATTGTTGCCATAAAGGACATCCAGAAAAATATCTCAGTCTGAAAGCAAAGGCTAATACAAATGCAAGTGTGCTATGTAATTCTGTTGCATTAGTTGTCCCTGTCCGTTAAGTCGTCTGTGCCCTTCGCCGAAGGGGAAGTGGCTCGAGCGGGTCGTCCTTTAACTATAAGGTTGGCAGTTTAATCCCAGTTTCCTACTGTCTGCATGTCAAAGTGTCTTTGAGGGAGACACTGAACTCCAATTGCTCCCCAGGCACTTCACAGCAGCCCACTGCTCCTCAAATGCTTACGATGGGTTACATTTAACTTGTGTACATGTATATATATGACAATTTGGATAAAGTTTATGTTGAGGAAACACAGTGATGCAGCATTCATTTCATGAGGTCTGGTGTCATTTGTGGGTAGCGATGAGAAAATATTGAGGGATATAGGCACATTAGGCGCTTACATAAGATAGCCCACTTTGCCATTCTTGCCTGATTTGCATACTGGGGAAACAGTCAGGTGAATGGGAATTAAAGCTTTGTCTGCCCCTTTGCACTGAGTTGAGTGTTTCAGGGGTGGTTAAAGGGGAGGTCTGTCAGAGTGTTTGTTCTCAACTACCGGTAAATGGGGTTGATATTACTTTGGGAAATGACTTGGCTGGGGAGAGCGTCTGGGCTGTTGGAAAGCCTCCAAATGCCGTAACCCAGTTGCCATTTGTCTTGCAGAAATGAACAGTTGTTACAGAGGGGCCGAAAGTGGTTCCTGCATGTCCTGACACCCATGCAAGGAGTCTCACTACTTCTGAGAAGTGTATACATGAGGCTGTTCATCTGACACACACTGAAGTTTTTTTGTTGAAGGCTCAGGCCAACTAGGAGTTTGCCTCCAAACTTGTTTTTGATAATGTGAACGCTGTTTGGTGTGCCAAGCCAGTGCTTGCTGCACCTCATCTTGATCACCCTGTTTAGCACTTTGGGATCAATATGGCACATTGTTGGTGGAAGTGTAGTCTCACTGCTTTAGTTTGAGAGCTATTTTGTAAGTGCAAGTTAATGTTTGTAACAGAAAAAACGAATTAATGTGAACGGATGCTTCATCTTGCGCTTGTCTGAATGAAGAAAGTTTACATTCTCATGTGCCCTTACTCATCGCGTTTGTTTTGTATTCCATTTTCCTGCTGCTCCTAAGATCTGATCGAGGTATCTGAGAGGAATACCAATACTCACATGTGGAATCTTCAGGTAGACGGGGTGCATTTTAGGTTAGACTGTAGAAATGCTGCTGGTTTCTTAGGTGGGATTGTTAATTTATTCGACAAATTGCTGATTGTTTTGTTTACAGGTACTGGGTGGGACCCTGTTCTTAAGAAGGCGTGTGTGATGGCCTCTGACTCAGTGCTCCTCTTGCCTGCAGGTAGAGACTTGCAGAGCCACCTTACTTAGGCTTGGCCCAAGTTATTTAGGCTGACATCTCATTCTGTCTTTGTCTCACCATCATCATCTACGCTTCTGGTTTGGTTTTCCTTTTTGTTTTGCTTTCAAAAAAACATTCTTACATTTAACACACTACTGATTTACATCATGTTTAAGTCTTAGTTTAAGAAAAAAAATCCATTCAATCTTGTGTGGTCTCCCTCTTTGTTTAGCTCACTGGGTCTAGGCTGTGAAAATCAGTACTCAGGTTGTGTGTTGTGAGTGATACCTTGACACTTGCTCCCTCGGAGGTTCCTGAAGGACCCTGCAATTACAAGCAGTGAAACAGCCTTTTCACACAGGGAAAGGATACAAGGACTTCATGACACAAAGAGAGTATTTACTTTTCATCAACATTTTTAAACCATTCTCACCCTTTCCTAACCTTTATTTAAGCTGGCATGTGTATTTAAAAAAAGCATTCATATTTACAGCAGAGGCCTGTTGTATTGTAGCTTCTAACCTTTGTACTAATGTTAGCTCTTTTAAGGACATCGCTGGCCCCGGGCGGTGGGCAGTGTATAGATTATCTTAAATGTGTCCGTTGTGTGCCTTTCACAGACGCTGCAGTTGTCTTGCAATGCTAATTTGACTTAGAAATAACCGCTTCCCCCTCAAGTGCGAGCCCTGTCCTGCTGCCAATGGACAAGAGAGAGTGATGCCCTGGTGTGTGTTTTGAATAGATGATTTTGCCCCTGAGATCTACCTCAGCAAAACAGGTGACTCATAAATGCCAATACCTGGGGATAGAGGCAAAGCTGGCACATGCTAAGGGTGTCATCAGGACACTGCCATTTAGAAATGTCACACCTTCTCCGTCTTCTGTCCTACGACTTTGTGTCCTACAACTTTATGAGTTATTAAGGAGGCAGGGGATACATTCAGTAACGCAAGAGAGGTTTAACAGTGAGGAGCTCAATTTTACTAAAGATAATTGAATCTATTGAGCATAACGGTGATAGAAGCAGAACAGAATCTTTCTGGATTTCTGGATGAAACAAAGTAAGACAAACCCTGATGTCCTGATCAAGAGTGTAATAAGGGCGCCAGTGCATGAAAATAATTGGATAGTCGCAGTTTCTGTTGGATGCTGTCACTGAAGCTTTGGCACTATATGATGCCCAAACACTCCTGTCCTCACATGAGAGCAGTTTAGAGTCCGACATGCTGTCTCCTTTAACACATCATGGTTTTTGTGCCCTTTACTGTGTGGGTCACAACACAAAAACTAAAATTGGTTTGGCCTGAGGAAAACAGCATAATTCAGAAAGTCAACAGGCCTTTTCCAGCTCATAAATACAGACAGACATTCTCAAGAGCTACCTGAATATACCCCTTGTGGTGTTGTGCTTATAATATTATCTGTTTGCAGTAGTACAGGAGGATGGGACAAGATTTTGAATGGATCAATACAGCCTAAGCATGGAATTATTGCACAACATTTACAGAGATATTTCACTATGAAAAGTGTTATTGCTCTTTTTTAAGATGGATTATGTAGTCCATCTGTGTTGTGCTGATTGACTGTTTGCTTTAATATGCTTTTATAATTATGATTACTTTGCACCTTTTGTAACACGTCCAATTTTAGGGAGATGACAAATTAAATTTCAGGGGAATTTCTGTTCCAATAAAAGTTCAAGTGAAATTGATTTTGAATGGTAGAAAAGCCAAAAAATAACAGACTGTTCTAAGTGCTGCTGTATTGTATCATCTGAGCTTAGCTTTCAGGGTGTGTCATTAGGTTACATTTCAAATTACTGCAGAAAGGTCATTACTCTTTTTGGTGAAATGAATAGTCTGGATAGTTTTTTTTAGTAGCAGATTTTGAAAGAGTTTATTTATTTCATTTAATTCCAAAAGCAAATTTCGGAACACTGTGTGTGTGTGTGTGTGTGTGTTTATTTTGTGTCACTTACAGGCAAGCCTCTAAGTCCAGGCTCCCCAGTCTTTCCTCTCCGTCCCTAAGGAAGACACAAGAAGAAGAAAAAAAAGATTAAAAGGAGTGAGTGAAGATGCAACAACAGGTGTGGCTGGGCATACATGCTGCCGGCAATTAAGGCTAGACAGCAACTCACAGTCTCTAATTTGCTTTTAATTAACAACAAGAAAACAGCTTAATTGCTGCACCCCGTGTGGCCCACTAGTCTTTGTTCCCTCCTCTGGTTTACTGCCTCCTTTCCAGCTGTGTGAGTCCCTCTGTGCATCAATCAACCCAAGGAGCAGATACAGCAGCAAACAGGCCGAGCCAGCCAGTGCTGTCAGCATTGCAAAATGAGGTCAGAGGGAAGCGACCAGCGTCAACCATTTTTGCTTGTTTCAAGGCTCTTTTTTTGTGACATTTTATGAAAAGTGGAATGCCTTCGTGCTTGAAAGCCTACGACTCTGGAAAAGCTGTCATCTTAATTAGATGTAATGCTATCCGAAACCAAGCCAAAGTTGGTATAATTTACATGAAGAGAGTTTATGTCCTTGTGAAGAAAGCGGATAAAGCTCTGTGGATATCCCTACAGCTATCCTATAAACTGGCAGAGCATCACCGGCTCTCGGTTATAAGGAGTGCCTGGATTTAGCTGGCTCACACACACACACACACAAGACAGATGTAAAATCAACTCAATTAAGAGATGATAATACACTGGCCAGTATCAATTCAGCAGTGCACAGCAGTGTAATCAACGGCACCAGTATGAGACGATGCAGATATCTGTATTACGGCTCCACGTGATAACCCCTTTCGAATAGTTCATCCAACATAATTGCTATATTGAAACATTGTACATCTCCTACTGTAATGTGTGTCAGTATATGTGGCAAAAAAAAAAAACACTTCTCTCCTCCAGCGAGTTAGCGGTGGTGTAGCTCTGTGGAGAAGGAAGGATTACCGGCTTCTGAGGGGAAACTAAAGAATCACAAAGCAACGCCCCCGAATCTTTCCTTCTGACACTCCATGTATGCAGACTTTGATTAACTGGGTCAAATTTGATGGGTACGTTCGCCTTCAGAAAAAGACAAAGGAAGGAACTTCACTGAGAGTGATTGCTTTTAATCATCTGTTTGCATGTGCACTCATGCTTACGTGGTGTGTGTGTGTTTCTATGTTTGTCCACAGATTACAGAATAAATATGCTAGATAAATAATGAAAAACAAGGCATCGTACAGTAAAATGTTAACACCTTCATAATGACACACAGGCAGCGTGTGCCCCCTTTTGGGAATTGCACACTTTCCTCTGTTCATGCTGTTTGATGTGCCAACAAAGGCTTGGCCAGCTCCTTTTGATCATCTGTGCTAATGTGGCTTTGAGGCTACATGTGCTTTAATGTGAGCATGAACGAGTGGCACGTCTCAAAGGGCTGAAGATATCGAACGGCGCTGACATGTAGGAACGACACCTTTAAACCTTAAAGTCCTTTGCTTCAAAGGACTGACGTTGCATTGCGTAGGACTTACTTCTCTAAATGTAATTGAGGTTGGTTACCTTTGTGAAAGGAAGAGAGAAGTCGGAGTGGCAGCCAAAGAAATCGGCGAGTGCTTGTGCAGTTTGTGAACACATGTTGTGTGAAAGGTCTATTTCTCACAAGCAGCTGGTGTTTTCGGTGAGAGTAGGTGGTTATTTTTTTTTCTCTCTTTCACCGATAATGAATAGGTTGACATTGAATCATTGCTACGTTTGCAAAAGGTTCAGGTTTGTTCTAGCCTCATCCCCTTCTGCTGCCCTTTATACCCTGAACTCAACAACAAAAGCAGATTACGTAGATAAGCAATTTAGCTAATGAATATTTCATACGCTATTATTCCAAGCAGGTCATGAATTATGCAGTTTTCAAAATTATTTCTCCACATTTGCCCTTAAACCTCTTTTAACACCAAATTAATTTTGTGTCCGCCTATTTGCATATAATCACCAAAACAAACAGTCGTATGCTTGATCTCAACCATTGAAGTCAGAAGAACTAAATGATAACTCCATATTAACAAACTCTGACCTAAAGCGTACTTGTGGTTACCTAAAAGTTATAAAATGGTTCTTAATAAGCAATGCTATGATTTTGGTGAGGACTTTATTTCTATATCTGAAACCTTGCTTTAGATTTCCTACCATTTAAAAAGATGCAACAGATTCTTCTCATAAAAAGAAATAGTAACCTATTATTTCAATCTTGATGTCTGCCTCTATGACATATATAGTCACACTGGATTTATAGTCACTCAGTTTACTCGGTAAACATACCTAAACCAATGCATTGTAATACAATAGCCCTGCTATAAATTCTACATTTGTAATTATCATAATGTTAATATAAGGCTGTAGCTGTTGGTGCTGCTGAACTGTTAATGTCATATACTGAGAGTCATATACTCTGGAGTGGTTCATTTCTGGTGTGAACACCATTCAAACCAATCACAAGAAGTTTTACGTCATGGAATTGGTTTAAAAAAAAACATATCCTTGTCTTTTTTTTGGTGACGAGTGAACTAGCAGCCTATTTGTGTGTTTACTACTAGAACGTGGAGAGGCAGAGGGTGAACCTGGACTCACAACAAAGCGAGATACCCCCTGTAGGGCTGAATAGAACATATGTCCCCTAAAGTCTGCTGATATATGGTCCAGATAAACACAAACATGAACAGAATCTGAAATTGTGAGGGGTGAGGGACTGTATGTAGCAATAATGGTCTTGGTCTTGCCTTTGTGAGCGAAAACGGGGCCAGTTGACAAATTGAAACAACAAGTACAGTTCCCGTTTAAAACATGGCCTGTTCAGAACAGGCCAAATGCTTGACCTGTGCTGGTGCTGCTTGTGGTTTTCTTGAAAACCGCTCTTACAAACACTTTGCTTCCTTTGGGTCATGAGCAATACACCTGAAATGACAGAGTGGAATCACACACCCAAGGCTACGGCTACTCATGGTCGGAAACATCAGGAAAATACACTCTGGAAAATACACAAGAGGCAGACTTTATCTTCAGGCAAAGTAGGCAACCTGGGGGCCCAAAACAGCTATAGATTTATTATGATGTTTAGATATGACAAGTATTGAATTATGTTCCTATTCTAGCTCATTGTACCCTGAAAAAACTAACAAGAGACATCCAAAGTACTTTAAAAAAAAACATGTAACTCAACTGTATACTACTAACTGTGTACATCTACTTCAGAGGGAAATTGTAGCACGACATTTACTTGACAGAAATGTTTCTGGTTACATTGCAGATCCAGATTTTACTCACAAAAATAACAACAATTCAAACATGATTATTATTCAATACATTATAGGCAAGGCAAGGCAACTTTATTTGTATAGCACATTTCATACACAAGGCAGACTCAAAGTGCTTCACATCATAAAACAAAGTGAGAAGAAAAAAAGAAAAGAAAAATAGAAGAATTAAAAGAAAATAATAAAAATTTTAAAAATGCATTACAGAAAGAAAATAGAATAAAAACATATTTGCAATAATTAAAAACAGTGCAGACATTAAAAGATTTAGCAGAAAGCTATGGTGAACATAACAGTTTTCAGTCTAGTTTTAAAAGTGGTCAGAGTGGGGGCAAGTCTTACATCTTCAGGAAGTTTATTCCAGCCATTTGTTGCATAGTGACTAAATGATGCTCTCCCGTGATTGTTGTTTACTCTGGGAATCACTAACAGATTGGTCTCAGAAGATCTTAGTGGTCTAGAAGGCTTATGTAGTGGGAGCATATCAGTGATATACTTCGGTCCTATACAGGTATTATACAGCATCACTTTAGAATTGAAAGCTCAACCTTGAACCGAGTTAAGAACTATTTTATTCTGACAATGCCTCTTTCACTCTTCATTGCTTCAAAAGAAATGCAAGAACTTAAATCACCAAATCTGCCCCTGAAAAGCAGACCCAGTCAAAATCACCTGTGAAATAAACTAAGCAGAGGCAACTTCCAAGTGTTATTTGTGAACCACTGTGGTTATAAAGTAGAGCATGGATTTAATTTACTGATGCTAACATTGTTCACGTTGTATCAAGCCATACTCTTGGCAAATACAGTCTATTATTCACAAGGGAAAAACACACCCTAGTCGCGGATTACTCACGCTAACAATAAACAATACGATTCTGCTTCCAGTTGGCTATCTGCTCGTGTTGACTCCAGGGAAGTAAGGAAGAGTCTGATTGTGAAGTGAACTGCAATCATTGAGCTCTGAAGCCCCGCCACCACTGCTGAACAGAGCGCTCATTATTTGTTTATTTAAAATTCATTAATACTGAACGGATCGGATGAGCAGCTCTCACTATACGGGATGAACACACACACAATAACAGAACATTGGTTCAATCAAGGAACCGGACCTTTAGGTGTGAACCGGCCCTTAGTCCTTCTAACATGAATGGGGAGCTGATAAAACACGGTTGAGGGTGTCTGTGTTGGAAGTCCATATCATGGTTTTTCCTCTTTGAAAAGATATTCATTTAATATTCATAAACCCCAACAGCTCAGAGTCTCATTTTCACTATAAAGCAATCCATTAAAGACTACACCAGGTGACCTTGGGGTGAGACTGACACTCCTCCGTACAGAGGACCTCTGGTTAGCGCGCCATCCACAACAAAGCTGTGCACAGTGACAAGAAATAATTAGTCCGGAGCACAGCTGTCATCACCGTTTGCACTCAGTTGACTCTCCAAACTGAAACACCTGCCGGTGACACAGTGAGATAACCGCCTCTGAAGGCAACATACGGCCTCTGCAATACCGAGATAATCAAGATGCCAGACACCACCATAGTGCCCATGAGCATCCAAACAGCGTGTGAAGTGTTTCAGAGTATCAACTTAGGTTGTATTCTGTGTTAATGTCATTTCTGTGATTTGATCCAGTTTAAATGTCATGTTTAGACCTCCTAGACTTTTATAAACGTGCATTGAAGAGATATGCTGACATTTGGAATTGAGGTCATTTTCTAAACATATTCATTCATGTTACAGATTTGATTTTTCTCCAGTTACTTTAAGCTGTTGACATTGCAGAGAACAATACATGCTTATAATGCAAGCTAAAATAACAATGATACCAGTTCGTTGTATTTGTAAGGGCAAAAACATCATGTCATATATTCAGCCTTTACAACAGTGATCCATGCTTTCCTGTTGCAGTGTTAGAGTGACATAACATTCACTCTTCACTCACTTTACATGCTACAAAAATACAGTGTGTTGCTGTCGACAATATAAACATTAAAATGATGCAGAAGATTGTTTTCTAGTTTTAGAATATGTTTTTTCAACACTGCTGATTCCCCACTCCCAAGCAAATTAAAGGAATTCTGCAACTCTGTTAAGCTTTATTGTAGTTTTGTCTCTTCTTTTCATTTTTCTGGTGAAAAAGGTAGACATAACACCAGAAGGGGAAAAATAGATGTCAGAGGTAAACAGCAGTCCAAAGCAGTCTCTAGGCAACAAGGATGAACAGCAAACTGAAACTGATGATTTTGTCTTCAAAGAAAGAAAGAAATGCAAGGCAAAGTGGAAAAACATGCGAAATCTGTGACAACAAAGCAAGGGATGCTTTTCTTGATGTACGAGGAATTTAGCCAGAGCAGAAGAACAGACTGCAGTTGGACACGGATCATTAATTCTGCTGTGCTATATGCAAGTCACTTTTAAACTAAGCACCACCTTTGTATGCCAAAGTAGAATATGTCAACACGATGACAATTATAACTTAATTATAACAGAGTGGCAAGCCCACAAGACCAACCAGCAGTGTTTCTCCATCTCTTATGTATCTCTATGTCTATCCCTATGTGTATAATATCATAACTCTATGACTCTGATCTCCTCTCTCTCTCTTCTGTTTACTTGTCATCTCTCCTTCCTCCTCCCGTCTCCTGTCACTCGCCCTGTTTCTCCCTCACCCAACTTCCAGCGCCTGTTGGATCACCCTGGCAATCTCTGTTGCTATGCAACACTCAGTGTCCTATAAATTTGACAACATCCTAGCGCTTGATTATTATTTGAGCGCTGCAGTGTGAAGCCCTCCTTCAGGTCATTGCAGTAGATTAGAGAGAGGGAGCGATAGGGGAAGGCAAGGAAGGAAATGAGGGATGAGAGGGAGGGAAGGAGGTGGAGAAAGATGAAGGGATTGTGGAGGAGAGAGTCAGAGTGAAAGATGAACTGGCTTCTTGGGTAGATGAAAGATGTGTCGGCAAGACCAAACACGTATTCAGAAGCACTATTTATCTGTTCCACTCTAAAAACCTGCAATAACATACAGAAGTGTGAAAAGCACTCTACATTAGCTACTAATTCAATAATGGTGCCAGTAATGCTGGAGTGCATGTATGTTTGAGCTGGGGTAAGAAGGAGGCCTCAGTAGGTGATGACAGCGTATTAGCAACCTCCGACTTAATCCACGTGGATCCCAGCCTCGGCTGACTACAACTCTGCTATGAGTCGTGAAGAGCATAAAGGAAAGCACCGACACGGGGCCCCGGCTCAGACCTGCAACACAGGCCCCAATCTGAGAGCAAAGTCAACAGCGACAGTGACACACAGCAGAGGTACTCGTTTATGATAACTCCATAATCCTTATCCCAAACGTCAACATGTTCTCTGAGACATTCCCTGTCTCACTACCCATACTGGGATAACACAGTGGTGTAAAATGGAGAGGCCAGAATGTGTCGCTTTTTTGGTAATAAAACAGATATACTTTCAAAAAAGCCACATAATCCACCTGACAAATGCCCCTGTCAAGAGAGGTCAGTAGATAAGCTGGAGGAGCCCTGTGAAATGCACACCAGAGGACCCAACTCAAACCTGACACAGCAGAGGGATGATGATGCCTTTCCTTTAATATGCATTTCAGTGGGTACATATTCATATTTCAACTTATTTTAAACATTTTGGCTTTATTCTATTTCAAACAGTGTTTAATCTTTGATTTTGGCTAATTTGCCTCTTAATGTAAATATAAGTTAATGTCACTGGAGCACCCACACTATTCTTTTTTCCTATTTACAATAATTCTCTATTTAGATTATAAAATTATGTATTTGTAGCAGCTACAAATAACAATGTTAATGAAACCTTGAAAATTAGGGGGGGGTGCTTTCCACTGCTCCCACGAAGTCACACATACATAATTACTTATTAACTGAACATCAAACCTTTTTACCTAATAAAGCCTGGTTACACCCCATATACACCTTGACTGAATAATCACCAGAAATCTTTGTTCTCCCACTTTCCTTTCCTCTGCCCGTCTCATGTGTGACTCAGAAGTTGAATGTCCTGAAGGGGAAACTATCTGACATTACTAAAGCCATGTCAGTCTGCAACAATGTTACGTGGCTCATGGGAAAGATGACCTTATCTTGACTGAAATACTCAACCGCCACTCCCACTCTTTCTGCCTGAGTTGAGCCCTGTCTCCCTCTGGGGACATGCACTCAGGCCACCTGAGCCTTTTGTCTAACTGCTGTACTGCGTTTAACTGGAACTGACTACTTAGCTTATGATCGGCAGCTGTATTTGCCTGGCAAACAAATGTGTACAAAACAGTGAAGGTGGTAAACCCTCCTCATAATATCCTCATGTTGTTTGACAATATACAATAAAAAGTAGATGGTAATGGAGTTTTCTGTTATTGTTGTCTCTGTGCAAACTGTGCTTTAGCAGTTACAGCTAGAGCAGCCACAAATAAATCACCCTTCCACACCAGTGTTCAAAGGATGATTTGGACCATCCAAAAATACACATGGACACCCAGATGTGTGAACTTGTGTATTCACACCCAAAAAAAGACACAAACCCAGATTGACAAATGTGCATATGCTGCATGCACAAACGACAGTAAGAGAAAGTCTGCAACAACACAACCTGTCACAATATTTATTCCCAAGTGAAGACGCTTGTCTGCTCCTTGCCTATGAAAGATGGGGGGGAGGGGAAAGGACAGAAACATTCCAACAAGATGCTCTTGATCCCCTCATTCCTTTGGTCAAACCTAGAGTCCCATAGGACACTCATAGAGACAATACAGATGATACAATTACTTACACTGCCAGCAAAATCTAATTTATTCTGTAATTAATTTTGAAATGCCATCCTTTCCCCTTGCCAATATTTTCTGATTTCTGATTTAAAAGTTTGCACCATGAACCATAAAAATCAGCAAGTCGAGGAAGAAAACGGCATAACGTATGCACAAAGGATCTTTAAAATACCAACTGCCAATTTGTGCAGCAACCTTTTAAATCTTTTAACCGTGTTGAGCTCAACTCCAGCACTGTTTGTTAATTATCAAGTAATATGGGGATTAATACAAACAACAACACTCCAGTGTCACAGTTTCTTAAAAAAGGGGAAGATTCTTTAATTTATAAGAAAATAACTACCTAATGTGCATTCTCAGCTTCGAAATATTGCCTCACACTAAATCAGCCCTGCTACTTCTGGGTGTTAGCTTCAAAATATCAGCTGACCATCAGTTGGGGAAGTGGACAAATATTCAGTGAATTCACACCAGCTCCATACGCTACAGTTGACAGAATTCTCCGCCAAAGCCCTTTTCACTATTTCAAATCAGCTTCTGAGGTAAATATTGATTATGCTGCGTGCTTGAAATGTCAGAAAAACCCACTGCAGAGACCGTAGCCTCACCTGCTTCAGATTAGGGATCCAATTAGAGACAGACAAATTCCCCGGTTGTGACTGCCCTCGCTGGATGCCATCTTAGGACACTGCACAAGCTCCAAAAAAAAAAAATGCCTGGGCACTGGAGCTTGCAAAGATCCCTTGCACTTGGTAAAAGCCTCAATAAAATAGGATTTGTTCCAGTTGTTTACTGAGGGTTAAGAGGAGCGGCTGGGGCAGGAAGAGAACGGCAAAGCCGACAGCTGCCTGGCAGGGGCTCAAATGCAGCTTAGCATTTTTCACCATTCTGACTGGTCACACAATGCTCTCTTTAACTCCCAACCATCTAAATATTCAGGGACGTATAAAGAGATGGCTGACACTGCAGCCGACTTAAGAGACAGCTCAGCTGGCCAAGATTGCACCTATAGGCTCTTGGCTAAAGCTTTCCATGAAGGCTTTCCTCACAGAACTCGATCCCAGATCCCACGTGTCTAAATGGTGATTTGTACATGTGCCACTAGATGGCAAACTAGCTTCATCAAAAATGTAGTACACGGTGGGGGAAAAGAGCCAATAAGGAGGCTGTTCGCTCTCTATGAGAGTGGATAGATGTCCTCAATGCATGAATGTATGATGTGTGTTGGGTAACATTCCTAATTAGGCAGTCTGGCAATTAGACACTGAAAACCGTAAAGGAGATTTTTCTGTGGAGGGCTTACAACGATGAGAGAAGGAGGAAATAGACGAGAGCAAGAAGCTGTATGAGAGTGAGAGAGGGGGACAATCATTTTCACACCGTATTATGCCTCTTTTCAACCGCCACAAAATGCAAGAGGACACAGGTGGCATTACAAACGCACCCAGTCAGAGAACGCGGGATATTATTGGGTAAAATAACCATTATAAAACTACTTCAGCAAAACAGCAAAATCCACTCTGTCACACACAACACTCGAGTCAAAAGCAAACACAGGAAATGCAGACAGTGGATGTCTGTGGAAACTAAGCCATGGCGATCCCAAGGGAGCCTCAGAACAGCTCTTTACGACAGCCACGTCTCCACCACGTCTTCACGGATGAGTTTTAAAAGCTCATTGATTTTAACAACTCCTAAGGAGAGGGAAGAGGCCTGATGATACTACCTGAATTTGCATTTTTATGTGGTGAAGATGATGAATCCATATTAAACTATGAGCTCAATTCCCACCTATCAGCTGAATGTCTGTGGAGTGTTTCCACGCAAGCTGGGTACCTATTGCCTTGGCTCCTCACTAGGCAGGCGTTGCCTCTTGAATGTTCTCATCTCCTAATGGATGCTGTTATTAGTCTTGGCTCTTAGAAATTTCACAGTCTCATCTGTACTTTTGGCTGTATTATTCATCCGGAGCAGATTGCTCCCGTCCTATGTTTACAGATACTGAGTGTTTCATTAATGCATTATCCAACAAGTGAATAGGAGAGGGCCGAAAATCTACTTTGAATAAACCCTGGTTCATTTTACAAACCAAATATTTGAGGTCCGAGAGAATACGCTGTGCAAAGATCCACGGGGATTCTCACTCCCGGTACTGCAGCCCATGGCGAGTCTTATGCTTCATATCTCTCACCATGCATAACAGATTACACTAAGGTCCCACACACAACCATCTGTGTAATATCAGGCCACTGTAAATGCGCTGCTTCCTGGCGTACCATTAAAGTGGACACAGATGAATGTGTCTAAATTGGTTGCGAGGAGGATGAGAGTGTGAAGAATCAAAAATATGGATGGCGAGCTGTAACGGTGATGCAGCCTCCCACTACCGCGCCTCTGTGTTCTGCAGTGTTCAGGGCTACGTCTCCTCCCTGTCCAGCCTCTAACCCCCCCCAATACTCTGAGCCATCCTCCCTCTTCTTGGCCGAGGAGACAGCAGACAGAGACTGAGCTTACTCGGGGCATGCTTCAATCATCCAAGCATCCTGGGTCCAAAATGCCCTTTTAAAAAGGTATTTACATTCACAGCTTTTCTCGAATGCTGTCTCCACCTTAAACTGACCTAAAATGCCAGGAGGGTGTTGTTGTATATTACTAGACTATTTGGAGCCAGAGAAATCCCATTGTTTGAATGACTGAAGCCGTGGCGTGGACCACATGATACCTAGAACACTTACAGGGGCCAGTCACCTCTTGTCCACTGACATACCTCAATGAGTCCAGTGAATTCAGTTCAGCCGACCCTATCCGACACATGACACTCCATTAGTGTTGCTATGACCTGGCACACATTGAAACAACATTCGGAAATGTGGGCGAGGTATAAGACACAGGCCAAGGGGATGCCGGACCCTGATGAATTCTGACACTGGAGCAGCAAGGACGTGCATATTGCTTGCAGTGTCCCTTCTGTGTGGTACAGCTCCGTCTCCAGAGAAAGGCTTGAGGTTGTAGATGTGTGAATGAGGGTCGTGCCCTGGCCAACTTTAGCAAGTCTATCTAATGCTCAGAGGATGTGTTGACCTACATTACCCCTCGTTGAACATGGGCTTTTTACACCTATACATTCACACATCAACTTACAGACAAACATATAACACATGGTGACAATAAAAGCCAGTGAGCAAGGTGCAATCAAAGTGGCCCTCTCAAAGTCTTGCTTCCTGTATTCGTCCCTGTAATTAATTGGCCAATTAATGTGTGTTTATTCTGGACACCCATGGACGTAGCCATACTGGGGCTCTCTGGGAAAGACGGGAGTCAGACAGATAAATCAAAGCTCTGTGCATCTGTCCTTGCATGTGCCAAACGCTTCCCCCTGTAACTCTCCTCTTTCCCAACTGGGCCCAAATGTGAGACCTTTTCATAGCCAATCAGGTCAAATCTTTGTTTCATCCTCTGTCCCAATGCACTTGACATTGACAAGATTAATTGCCTTGTGCACTGGGCAAACGTGCTACCTCCTGGTGTAATACAGGTGTCAAAAGCGCGGCTCTCTGGATTTCCTCAACATGAATTTGGGCAGAGGGGGAGAAGAATAACCTATTCCATTTTGTTCAGCGAAGGGTTAATGAATCCTCCCCCCCCTGCTTGTAAAATTGCACAGGGTGTAAATCTTGCCATAAAACCTCAGCTGTGAGCCCTGCTGACCTGTAAATTCTTCTCTCCGTGTTACTCTGCCATTGAGCTTCAATGGGTCGGGCCAAAACTGTAACTACATATCGACATTACTACTGTATTTAACACTGCTTTAAAGATAGAGACCGTGAAGATGGTCTCCAGCTGTGTCTCAATGGATAAATATTGTTTTATAGGTGCATATTTAGAGCGCATATTTAGTGGTAGATGTGCCAAGGTGACACAGGTGACTTTATCTTCAATGTATAATACATAAATGTATATATATTAATATTATGAACGTATATTAATTAGATCATTGGCATATCAGATGGAATCTGACTTAAGGCATTTGGGGCTAATTAAGTTATCATATCGTTACAGCTATGTACTGAGCAGGAGAACAAAAAGTATGGCTCCAATAGCTGCTTCAATTTCATGCATTTACTGTACCACCCAAATCAGTGGCAGCCTCCCATGGAGATCTTCTGGCAGGAAGGCTGGTATTCTCACCAGGGACCCGTTACTTAATAATCTCGCCCTGCAGGTGCTCTGGTAGAGGTCAACAGTTTGTTACAGTTGCATCGCTGTTCATGTCTGCCTCTACCTATGGAGCGGAAAACCGCTGCCAAATGTTCCCGTCCCCACACGGCGAACCATAACTCCTTCCCTATCACTGTCACTGCCCGCTTTGGTCCCTGCAGACACACGGACTGATCCAAATGAACCTGAGCCAAGTCTATCAGATATTATATGAATATTACATATACTGTGGTGGCTCAATTATTTCCAAACAACATTTGCTCTGCCTTGTAGAGGAGAGGCAGCTAATTTCCAGTTACAGCATGCATTTGGTTTTCAGAGAAGGGCATACTTTTTCAAACCAAATTAGGTTAAATGACAAATGCTACAATGAGGATCCATAGATTTAGTTTTAAAGTAGAGGATACTGTATCCAATCTGACACTAATGATTTGATCATGCATTATGCCATCCAATAGAGAACACCAGAAGGATATCGCCCTGTTTAAAAGATCCCTATTTTCTGCATACATTTAAACATGGCACACATTTAAAAGGAGAGCGCCCCTACATATCCCTTGTGCTGAGAGAAAATGTACAACAGTGTGGTAGTAGAGATAACTGCATGAGTGAAATATTATATAGCTGTTCCCTGGTATGGAAGAAACATTTTGACCACTAGCTTAAAGAGACGGTGTGTATAGGATTTGGTGGCATCGAGTGGTATTAATTGAATACCCCTCCGAGCACTTTCCAAGACTGCGTTAATGTGAGCTGCCAAGTGCAAAGCCGTGGTAATGCTGTTCTCCTCGCTCCCTCCATCTTACCATAATAACGCTACTTTAGGAACGGTGGCTGGCGGTACCACGGTTCTGGACTCTGCAGCTCACGTTAACCCAGTATCACAAGTCAGAGAACTACGATGTTTAGTTTGTCCGTTCTAGGCTACTATAGAAATGAGAGGACCTGCTCCCTACGTGGATATGAAGGGCTCATTCTAAGCCAACGAAAACACAATGATCCTTAGTCGCATGTGACTATACACCAATGAAAACTGAATATAATATTCCATTTCTGAAAATAGATCTCCCATAGATCTTTCGAAATGCTACACACCAGCCCTTTAAGCATTCATTGGAGTGATGACCTTTCGAGACACATGCTCGCACAAAGATGAAGTAACAACAAATATGGAGAAGAATATGCCTGTGCATTTGGTCAGGACTTATAGACAGCTGTCTCAGTCATTCAGCGCAGGGCTTGAATGGAAAATGTAAACACCACTATCACTTCCAAAAGACAAGCAATTACCTCGCTCTTCTTTGGAACTGTTGACCAGTCCAGTTGCCAACGGAGACAAGAAAGCCGATCTTTTCTACTGTTTGACAGATCATATCCATGCGACTCAGTGCCCAGGCAGCTGTTGCTGATGTCCATTACATTGTTTCAAACTTTTTGACACGAGCGAAGAACCGAAAGTGTGCCTGCGCTCCAATTACTGACGTGCATTGATCTGGGACTGTGCTACCACATGATCTGGAGTGATGACAGCTGATGAATATGATGTGACAGCAGTTGAAGTTTTGCGATATAGACTTGTGTATTATTTTACAAATAGCCATCTCTGCCATATAACTGGAGGAGAGTCTATTTGCTGTATTCAACAAGTGAACATCGTTTCATTCGACTTGTAGCATAAGGTTTACATGACTTCACAAATATGCCCTATGAGGAAATAAAAAGAACAGTAATATAAGGCTCCATACTGCAGCATTACTACAGTCACAGGACATAAAGTAAATGCATTAAAACTAACCTACATTTGTTACTAGAACTATCTCTTAAAACTATCCTCTCTGTTAAAATATTAAAATCAAAAATATCTTTATGTTATAATCACTGTAATTAGTAATAATTATAACAAATGACAGTGTAAGAACACCATGATTTGGAAATAAATAATTGATGAGATGTTGGACACTGCAATTAGTGACCATGGTGGGTCTGCTGCATAAAGAGAGGAGGGGAGTTGATTCAGCACAGGATTAATAACCTGTTAGTAAAATCAAAGTGCTGTCATATCTTAGAGTGGCGCTGTGTAATGTTTCTTCAATAGCAATCAATAGTCAAGGCGGATTCTTTTCACTGCGGTATTGGTGTGGCACATTATATCATTTAGCGAAAAATGATTTCTCACAGATCACAGAAAGTCTCTCTTTTAATGGCTTTTCCCTCCACCAGGTCGTCTAATGTGGCCTAGCTAGTGTAGCAGGATAGAGTCTTGTCTTCTGCTCCGGTTTGCATGGTCCTGTGTTTTCTTGTGCTCGTGATTGTTTTAAATCGACAGCCAATCAGTGTGTGCCGGCATACTATAAAGACAGGTAGTGGTCCGTTTTGCTCTCCCTCTGTTGCCGTAGCTACCTCACTTCCGGTGTGCCCGCTGCTGCAGCAGATGCCGTGGACCCTCGTCCTTTCCTCTGCCATGAGGCGCTCACCGATCACAGCTGGTATCCACTCAGCTGGCTCATAAGTACGGCCAGATTGGGACTGCGGGTTTGTGTCCGGTAGCCAGGAGTGTAGCAGCTACTTCCACCTTTAACCACGCTGCTGCTTTGTCTTCCGCTGTTTTTGCGGTCAGCGCTGCTTTGTCTTCCGCTGTTTTTGCGGTCAGCGCTGCTTCGCCTTCCGCTGTTTTTTTTGCGGTCATCCAGACTTTGCCCTCCGCTGTTATTGCGGTCAGCGCGGCTTTACCTGCCGCTGATTTGCGCACCTTCTGTCTGTTTGATGACGTATTGCTCATCTTGTCCTTAGCTATTTTAGAGACCTGGCCATTTTAGTAAAGTAGTGTCGGTGTGCTTATTCTATAGCTTTGTGTATTTTCTAATTGGTTAAACCCTTTTTATATTGTTTTGGGAAATTGAGTGTTTATTTCTTTGATCTTCAGTTGTTTGTGTTATTTCATCCCCGCCATTCATCTGGTTTTGTTCTGTTAACTGTATCATCTTTATTTTTACAGCAGTTAATGTGATTGTTTTGCTCATTTTTTTGATCTGTTCACTAATTTGTATTTTGTTCCCTGTTCGTTTTAGAAGACGAGAGCCTAAAGTGGTGGGGGTTGGTGTTCCCCGGTGGTGGCGTCCCCTCCTGTGTGCTGTGTGGTCTCCCCCGGGTGTGATCCTTCACGTGTGTGTGTGTGTGTGGATGTGCTTACACGTGTGATTGGGGTGACCCCCTCTTATGGACCTTTCCCCTCCTGGTGGCCCACCTCCCCACTGGTAAGCCTCAGCTTCCCTCATGGTTCTCTGCCCTTTTAATTATTGATTATGTGTATGCTGGTCTGTGGTTGTTGGAGTTAAAAATAAAAGTCTTGTGGATGGAATTACGTCTCTGGCCTCATCGTATAACGGACCTTTGTGCCTTTCTTTTGAGTGACCAGTTTGGTCAGAGGTAAAAAGAATCTTATTCCTTAGGTGAAATTCCCAGGGTGGCGTTGTTGGCTCCTCCTCTAATTATACCAGCTTGCTGGTCGACCTCTCTAATACCGCCCGCCACACTAGGAAGGGTCTCTAAGCCTTTTTCACCTGTATTGTGACTTTTGTCCCCTCTTATCTCCTTGACATATGAGGCAGGCATCTCACGTGGCACAGTGTCATCCACCCATACCCACAGCTGAGGCACGCAGACACATTTTTCTATGAGAAACCGGAGCCATTTAACAGGGGAGAGATACTAGAGACAATCAGAAAGCAGTCAGTTGAGAATGTCACCTCTTACCTGATGGTAAAGTGTTTGTAGCATCAAAGAGTACGGAAATGTCTTCATCTCAGGTATCACAAAAGATACCTGCATGTTCATTCCTGAGCTGCAACTCACCAGTTACCATATTATTTGCCATCTGCACCAACTAGTTCACTCTCTAAGCAAAATAACTAAATAAATAACCAACCAACTAGATGTAAATAAATAAATGAATAAATCAAGTAAGTAAGAGGATCTACACTGCATAATTCATTTGAAGAGAACACATCCGTCGACCGAGCAGTTGCAGTGTTCTGCTTCCTCTAGGGCCTGCTGGGGTGTCGTCATCTCTGCAGTAGCACGGCTACAGTATGTCAGAACAAACACTGTGCAGCACATCTGTGTGTATTTTCCAAAGCAGGACACAAGCAATCCCTGACACGGTGGCGGCCCTCAGTTGATTAAAGGGGATTTCTCTGTGTTGCATTCACATTATTTACATTCAGTAAAATGCATCAAAGAATATAATAGATAATATAAAGAGTATAGAGATTATCTATGTATAAGGCTTATGCAATGGTCCCTACACATTAAATTAGAACAACTGGCTCTCTATTTTGTATGACATCATCAAATAGTTTCCATAACATACTCAGCGAATCAACGGGGCGATTTTGGTGACATATTTAGCAAGGACTTATTTTTCCATACAGGTACATTTATACAGCTAATAAGGCTTAATGTGGTGTTAGGCATGGATTAAAACTCCATGACCAACCTTGTAACGGGGGATTTCTTAAGGTGATTATTTATTAATCCACGGGAACCTATTGCCTTGCCCAGGGATGAACCCATGTCTGCACTGAACCCACTCACAACCCTGTGCCAGGAACCCAAGCAGGGTATGCTGGGACGACTTGGCACCACATCAATAAACCAAGCTTGCCATGGTGCTCCTATTTATTTTGGCTTTAAGGAAGCAGTGTGCGTTGACTAGGCAAGCGTAGGTTTTCAGTCCTATTTTGAGCGTGCAAGGTGTGTTACGTCATTTGTTGCTTTTGCAACGCTGTCTGCCGCAAAATCCCACATGACTTTTGTATGCACACAAGACTTTATTATACAGTCCCTGTTATTTATATATTGATGTGTGTCCTGCATATGCTTCACTGCACTGCATGCTATATGAACATACAAAATACTTGGCTTACAAATGACTACATTAAAAACTCTAAAAATTCCAAGGTTATTCCCTTCAGTATGCATGTCTTTTGCCTTCTCGACCTGTTAAGGACAGGGTCAGTCAACAATGACAATACAGAGCTTAGCACATCATCACAGCACCTGATTAATATTTTAGCATTTCACAGTTAGCAAGGGGGACATATCCTTTTTTACTCGTGCTCCCCAGCTTCTTTTTTGATCTGCTGTAATGTGCCTCTGAATCCCAAAGTCATACTCTGCCTGCCATTCTGTGTCAATGCCATCCATAATAGATAAAACCAAGCCATTCACATTACTATTGATGGCAACGTGTAATGTGGGGAAAATACATTCCCATAAATTCCTAGACATGGTTGGACTGGCCCTTACCTCCACCCTGAAACACTGAATTAGTCATCCATCAAGGTAATAATATAAAATCAGGATTCTATGAATGTTAGACATGGGGTCACAGGGGGGGCTGGGTGACTGCCCTTGATATCCGGTCTTGCATATGGTTTTTTTTAAGCTTCAGAGAAGGATCAGCGCGAATGGCATAATTCCTCTTCTCCCTGCTATGTCCTCCATATATCCTTCAAGTAAATCTAAATGGCTTAGAGTGGGTGTATTTTCCTCAAGAATAAATTGAAGTGGACAGTGTGAGACATGGTCTGCCCTGATCTAAGGCCTTGTGAAAGCTTTCCACTCCCAGCTATTCCATGAAGGTTGTGGAGTGGTCAGTCTATGCCAAGATATTCTGCATCATTTGTACATCAGCTACGGCTCTTTGTGGAACCAATAAATTGAAAGCCTGGACAAGAGCTGCTAATTGGGTGAGAGTCTCCTGTTGTATCAGCTGGCCACTCGCTAATGATACACGTCCACCCTCCTAAAATAGCCCCCTCAAACTGCAAAAACACAGATTGGTCAACAACTTCCAGGCCACATGTGACTCGTTGAGCTAAGAATAAGCAGAAACTTTAGCACATTAGCAGTCACCATGAAGTCAGCCAGTCATCAAAGACAGGGTATTAATAGATCAGGACTGTGTCTTGAGCAGCAGCAACTACAACAACAACAGAAAGTCTGAAATGGCCAGTTTAAAGCCCTGTGGCTGCTTTGCTAACAAAATCTTCACAGAAACAACAAGTGCAAGAATCATTACGGGTATATAGGAAACCAAGAAGCTACAACATCAAAGTAGGGTGACTTTCTTCTCCTCAAAGACAATTATGATCGAAAGATTCATCATAAAACTGTGTTCCAGAAAAAAAAAAAGTGGGTCCCTTTGACGCCTGACGAAGCCTGCTTAGGTATGGAATAACATCTAGCCAAAACATCTGCACCAGCCTCTGAGCTCACTTTTGGATTCTGTTACTTCATGCATTTTGGGAAATGATCCATTTAGAACTAATGCAACTGATGACAGGTCATACATTTTGAATGTTATTGGAACAAGTTTTGAATTTGAATGCATTCGCACACGGAAGGGTGGAATGCTTGAGATACTTGTGTCCAGATGTTTTGAGTATTATGCATCATCTCGGCTCTTGCTTAATCTGAAAACAACATTTGCCTGACCTACTTATGGTGCTCTACAGCTCGACCTGCTATATATGTTATATTTTTACTCCAGCGAAGCCAAATCTTTTCAATCTTTTTTTTATGAGCAATTTCTGTAAAATAGACTAGAATACTCAGTCTGAAGAGACTATTTCTGACTCAGGCGAAGGTATTCACACAAAGTCAATTAAGCTGAACACAAAAGGACACTCTATCCACCTGTCCTTGAAAACTGCCTTTCAGCTGTGATGACTGGGAACAATAACATTCTTGCTTTAGCCCACTACAGTGTTAGAATATTCACCCAATAGGAATGACGGAAAACCATATTAATCGACAACACCATACATTAATTGATAGTACATTTCAAATGTACTGGAATTTAGCAAATGCTCCAAGAGAGTTTTTATTTTTATTTTACCCCCTTCTCTTCTCTTCTGTCTTTGCTACATATCATCTTGGCCTCACCTAAAACAACAACAGCCACCCAGCTGCTGTCTGGCCTCCCCCAGGCCAGTGCCCCTCTCGACCACTAGCCACTGTTTCTGTTTACTCACCCTTTTGCCCTCTTTGCCTGGTTCCCCTGGCCGACCCGGCACCCCAGCCAATCCCTGGGGAAAAGGACATGCATCACAGTGAATTGGGTGCTACATTTGCGTGGCATTGCACGGAGAGATTTCGCTTTGCTTCTTGTAAATACTGAGGCAGACAGATGTTTGTGCCACATGTTCTCAACAGACCAGATGATAACTAGTGGCCTTATTTGCAGTGATAGGAAAATCAGCATTAGCTTAGTTAAAAGTGCATGAATAGATAGAAGGGAGTATGTACAGCTGCAGTTTCCATTCTTGCTAAAGAACTGTTTCGAGGTGACATCTCCAGATTTCCCTTAACAGGCAATTTTCAGCCTCAGTTGATGTGAGCTTCATCCCATTATGCAACACAGTATCTTGATAAGGAACAATTAGTCAGTTAATCAAGGTATTTACTGAAAGGTGATTTTGTTTTGAAGTTCTTGTGCAAATACATACCTATCGTGCTTCAATAATTGCTTTTTGAACCTAATAGCTGTACTTGATTGCTTAAGAACATGATATGTGCACTTTGTCCAATGAGAAAAGGAGAGGACAATGAGGTACTAAACAGAAATGAGACATTTCACTTCTTACCTTTTCTCCTTTGTCACCTGAAGGGCCCTGGAAGTGGCAAATAAAGAGTTATGTTTACAAGAAAACAAAAGCATAAGAATAAAGTTTAGATATCTTCAATGAAAACGATTTTAACTTAAGTACCTGATCTCCTTTGAGACATTGTTTGTCAGCCTAGGAATAAAGCAAATACATATCAGTCAACCTGAAAACACAGTCACTCCCATACTGTTTGACGATACACGTTTGCTAGTTGTAGACATGCGACACAGTTGGTCAGGAGGCAATTATCTTTGGCTGTGATGACCCGAAGAGAAGTTAGGGCATGGCTATTACAACTTTCCAGACACCCTGCTGGTCACTGTCAGGAAAGGGCAGACAGAGTCGTCTATCTCACAGGCTATAGAATGGACACAGGGCCATATACATCTCAGCTTTCAAATACAGGCCAAATAATTGGTGTCCTCTTTCAATTGGCATCCAAAGGTCAAACACTGTTGACTTTTCTTGGAAACGGCTGCAGAAATGGACATTCACATGTCTTTCACGTTGGTCAGCGGCTTCATGCAAAGAACAAACAACACAATAAAAAGAAAATAACAAGGAGACTGACCACCCTAAGATAGTTAGTAAGTAGTAAAGCTGTATCTGTAAAAAAAAAAAAAAAAAAGAGTGACAGCTCTGATCTGTGACACCCTAAATAAAACATGTTGTACTCCTTGCAGAGCTATTGATAATAAATCAATTATTAAAGTACCATGGTACAACCGTTGTTGGCTTGTGAGCTGCGAGTTTTGACCTTGGGTAACGAGCAACACGATCCAAATCCACCCAGCAGTTTCACAATATTTTCTGCTCACACTCGCCAACCAATTAACGTGGCATGATGTGAGAAAGTTTTGTGAAAACCATGCTCGCTTTACAGGGAAAGACTGTTATTTTCCCTGTCCTTATGAATGTAAAATTAGCCCTGGAGTAAAGCTAATGGATGGTGGCAGTGTTCTGTGGGTATCATAGGCACTGTGGTGACATAAAAGGGGCAAGCCAGAAGCAGTGGGACACAGTTTTTGTATCACGCCAGTGGTGATTAAAACTGGCAGGCTGATCCCCTCATGATGTGTACATAATTAGCTAACCACCTGCAGTATACCTTTAATCTACAACAGCCGTCAACTCCCTGGGGACAATGCATAAAGTGTGTGTGTGTGTGTTTGTATCTGTGCCCATGCATTCACTACATGTGATGACAGGTGACTATGAAAGCCTCTGCTAGTACATATATCTGCTGTCTGCTGACATATGAACCTTCAATTTGGTGTGCAGTGGAATGAGCACATTTCTGGGTTATGTTCTCTGTCCTCGCGGTTTTACATGACCGCAGAGAAAGCGCCAGCACAGCCAGTCCAATTACGAGATCGAAATACATAAAGCATGGTGTCGTTCTTGCCGGGTTTCTGTAAATGCAAGAAGTCTGCAGGGACAGCCACCAACCCAATAAGTGCATGTCTCACCCAAGTGGGATACGGCAAGTGACTACCTGTCAACCTCCACCTGCACCCCGAGGCTAAGAGCTCCATTCTTCTCTGCCTGGCTGCTCATCCTTATCCTTTCTGGCCCAAGTGAGGAGGCCCACTGAGCCCTATCTATCTGCTCCTTGTTTGACCCATTCCCTGGCGATGGTAATGTGACACAGACACTGCTCACCTTAGTGCTGCTCTTTCCATCTCTGAGGGCCAGATGTTGTAACACTATGTGTAGCACCTGGTCAGCCAGGAGGCCGTGATATTTACAAAGCTCAGTCCAGCCATTTCAGGTCACACCCGCATGCAAAGTCCATTTCAATATTTTTACCCCTTTTGACTCTCCGTACGCCTACAGATAGCATAATGAGATGTAAATGTAACAGTGTGAACTTACAGGCAGCCCCGGAGCTCCAGGCAGGCCTGTATCACCCTGTGAAGGAAGTTAATAATTAGTAAGAAGTCCTAAAACTTCACAAAATAACATTCTGTGTGCACTGGAAATGGCAACAGCTGCTAAACCTATACAATATATTTTTTGACTTTTAAACATTTAGCCTAAAGGCCAGCCATCATGTTTGTGATAAAAGCTGAAGGTCATATATTTACTATGCATAGCAGTGCTGTAGCATGTGCTTTAGATGGTCATTAACTGGTATTTACAGTATGTCTTGAAATGAAGCCTGTCTGATGACTTTCAAACTGTCAGATGGGCTCATGGGCTGGTGCCATTAAATGTGACGGGCCCTAAAATAAACACAGCCGCACTATATCATGTAAAAGCCTTGCAGAATTAAGAATGGACAGGTATGATAACATTGTTTGGTGACTGTGACATACAGGCAGTCACGAAAAGTCATATAAGGAAAGAAGTCGACGCCAGCATAACCCAATGTAAGCAATGATCTCACATGCTTTTTACTGCCTCACTTGTTTTTTTTTTGTCTTTTCAGAGAAAAGTCATGTATCACTGTCCAATATTTTTGCAGCCAAGTCCCCTTTTCAACGCCGTCCCAATCGTTCTTCATAAAGCGCCGAGTTGAGGATCAGTGGACTTAAATTTGGCAATTCGGTTTATCAGATGAGGATGAAAGAAGAAAAAAATAAAAGGTGTTTGTCGTTTTTATCCATTTTGTTGTCTAAATGAATGTCGCAGCTAAAATATGCCTGCTATGGGATATGCAAGGGACTCATTACTTTATGCTTCCAAATCTGCCTCACTCTGTCAGTTTCAATACAAACAAACGTTCTCTCCTCCCCCACTCCCACCAACCCATCCGGAAAATAGGATAAAATCCGCTGTGATTCTCTGTTGTCTTCACAGAAACACGCAGACCTCATTATAACTTCAAGGCTGGCAGACAGAACATTACACCTACAATAATGTGATGAGTTCTTCCAAAAGACAACAAGAAAAAAGGAGCCCCAATAAGGGAGGATAAATAAAAGAGCTGGAGATATGGCAACTAATTACAGGAAAAACATTTCATCCCATACATGAAAAAAAAAACACACAATGGGATAAAAAGAAAACTTTAAACAGACCGATCTTTTCTGCATTGCAACAAGAGTTTACCTAATTCGTGTCAGTGATGTCAGTGAACAGATTATAAAGGGGCTGCAGATAAGAACAAGCTTTTGCTTCCCTCTGCTGCACTTCTAGCTGGTCTTAAATCTCTGGATTGTGAAAACCAGTCACAGCATATTGTAGAGGATATACCTACTGTTGGATTTCCGATATTTGGGACCAAACATCAAATGTATTCAAAATCAAGAGTCTGTGTGAGGAGTACTCAAACAAAAAGGCAATAGTATGCAAACCACATTTTTTTGCTGTAGCCTTCAGTCCCATAAACAAACAGTTCAGAGGGAGCATATGGCCATTACAAACAGCTATCTCTATGAATATACAAATACTCTGCAAATATAGTGAGTGGAATATTTTCTCTAAGCCGGGATATAAACTACTCTATGTGACCATCAATAAGGTTTTGCGAAGTTATGATAGCAATAACAGCATTCTATGGCTGGACATGTTTGGAGTAGCAATCTACAGCAGCACTTCAAACAGATGGGCAAAACCTGTTATTGAGACTACAGCTCATGAAAGTCAAGCAGATTCCCTGAAGTATCTATTTTCATTTAAAAAATAAATAAATAAATAAAACATGAAAACAATTATGGTGTGATTTTGTCCGGGGCCAGTCTGTGTGGCAGACTCACTCACGTTGTTTCCTTTGGGACCAACTGGACCAACTGGCCCCGGGTCCCCTTTCAGACCCTGGGAACACAAAATATTCAATATGTTGAGGGATATTTGTTTTTAGTGAAAGTTAGGGATTAAAAACTGGTTAAAAAAGAGAACCCAACAGGTGTTACTGTATGTCAGTATGTCGACACCCATGCAGGTGTAAGATACTCATGCCTGTCGATGTCAGTCAATGACAGAAGAGCAGATAATGTCAACAATTAGATGCTGCATTTACCAAAAGCCGGCTGAGAGATTCGCAATCAGCTAACACAAGTTCTGCCCCCCCTGATCCTGTCTCTGTTTTCCCTCATCACACTTGGGTTTAGCAAGGACTGTGATTGTCATTGCTTTTAAAACCATGAAGCAGAGGACCTGGGGGGTGGAATTGGACTACGCAAGCTCGGGGCAAAGTCGAGCCTCTCGGTGGTGAAATGTGAAAGAGGAGTGACAGCTGAGATAAACAGTGATAGCTGATGAATGAGGCTCGACACATATTGACAGGCTAAATTTGCAGCAAGCCTTGTTAGGTGTGACACATTTGGGCCAGCGACTCTTTGAAATGGGTTAGGAAAGATGGAGAGTGTGAGTGGTCTGTAAAATGACTCAGAAATACAATAATTTGTCACGGTTAAATTTAGAGCTACAAAGGCTATTAATAGTGAATTATATATCTGCGGAAAATGATTACCTGCCTTTGTCACATTAAGTCTGGCTCCTCTAGAGGCGTGACTAATTCATTGCCCATTCCCGGCGAGCTTCGTATTAAACACTACCATTCAGAAGACGGGAGCAATGGTCATGCCGGTGTTAAATAATTGGCCCTATGGTAACAACAGAAAATGCAGCTTGCCCATAAATTGCACTTATGATGACACCATCGTGGTATGATTTTATCACTGTATTTGGACCCTCCGCCCACGCACACTGTCAACAACAGGGCAGCTGGCCCATAGCTGTACATAAGAGCCCAATTTTTTATTTAAATGGACAGCCCAACCACTTTACTGGGCCAATCTGACACAAGAGGATCCAGAAACAAATTCCCCTCTGAGTTATTACCGGGGCTGTGAAGGAGAATCAGAGTACAAGGCTCATCTGATAACAAGGACGTAAACAACTTTAGGTTCTGTCGATTACAGTATTTGATTAATATTGGAAGAATTTTGCCACTGATTTGGCGAATGAGGAGATCTGGTCTCATTAAGGCGAAAGGCGTCTTGTAATAAAAACATGTTTTGTTGTTATTGTCCTTTACAGTCATTATGTGTATTCCTCTTGTTATGTTGAGAAAGGGACCACAAGACTGATGTTTGTTCATCCTCACAGCTTTGTGTTTGTGATTTAAGAGCAAATTTAAACACAGTTATACTAAACCATCATCTATTAAATTATGCTTGTAATTTCCCCACTGTGGGATTAATAAAGAATCATCTATCTAAATGATTTATCTATGATTGCAATTTATTGAAATGGCCAGGGGAACTAGTATATCTAATATACAGTATATACAGGACAAGTGTCCTGCACTGGTAAAATGAAAAATAAAAACACACTGGCGCTAATGGGTGCTTAAAATGAATCCCAGAAGCTCCCATACATGCAGTTTGTACATCTTAAAACAATATGTTCTGCCAAGGACTGCCGTATTCATATTAGATTTGCTAAATAATACTATTGGGTTTTGTTGCATCATAAATATTTAAGATTATGCTTCTATGTTGCAAAATTAACTCCTCCTCTCCTGCATCCTCTCCCACAAACTGCAGACACAAGACAATGTGTTTACGGGAGAATTGACAGGGAACTATTACAATTCAAACTGAATAATACAACTGGGATGAACGCGTGCAAAGTGGTGAATTATTTTTTCCCATGGCACTTCCTTATCGGAAACCAAATGCAGGTCAGACAGAAGCTCAGTCAGTCAAAAAGCCATGTCTCTCACCATGTGTTGAATGATGTCGCTCATCCAGTTTTACAGTCTGGCTATGCTCTGCAACTGCTGTGGCTAATCTCTGTGCCACAAACAATGTTTTCTGCTGGTAAATATTTTAATTACAACTGTCAACAAAGCATTCTTACTTAAAAGCTCCAGAACTTATTATGTTTGCCAGATGTGAAATAATGCACTCTCAACTTCCCATGTGTGCTTGTGGTTGTTAATTTATTGTGACAAGAGATGCTTTGGCTAAGAAAAAGAAGCATTTTGCTATAAAACTTGTCTTGAATGTGTGAATATTCAGATAATTCCAAGACTGAAGTATTGTCAGTGATAGGACATGGAACAGCACAGCATCTGGACATGTCTGTAATAATATACATAACGGCAACGCGTGCAATTAAAAGTTACTTTTATTTTGGCTGAGGCTTCTGGCAGTCTAGCAAATTTTGCATTAAATCTTACTCAGGGACACACAAAACACACAAACAACAGTTTTCACCCCGTCTACTTTTCCATCAGTCATTACTTTACACCACATTTTCTGAATGCTTGCAAGTTTATGCTTGGAATTTGTTAACTTTATTTTTTTGGCATTCAGTAATAGGGCACACATGTTTTCTTGTGATAATTACCACATAAATACATATAGTTTTATTTTTTCAACAACCTTTTATGCAATCATTTTTGGGAAATGATTTATACTGTGGACATTTTATGCTGTTTTAATGATATATTTGTTAACTTAATGAAAGAAACACTTGACACATTCAATATAATAAACGAATAATGTATGTAAAATTTGTTTCATAGCTCTGGGCCAAAATCTTTTTTTTTTTTTTTGCTAAAACATGCTTTTTGTCACTTCTGAAAATATTGTATAAATTTGTGTAGTCACGTGCTGCATACCAATTTTATTCATGTCACTATGCAACGTTGTGACAGAACACTCTTTTATCCTGTTTCTCTGCCTTCTCCAAGCTCCACCTACAGAGAATGTGTAGTTCAGTCAGACAACTCACGTTTAACATATTTATTGTAGCAGCAGCACATAATTAGAGTTTGGCGTCTAGGCTCCGGCCTCATCACTCCCCAGCTAAACTTACAAGAGACAATGGGTAGTGATGAGTAAATATCTTAACCCCCCCTCCGGAGCCTACAGGTGGATGCTGGGGAGATGGGAGGGGTGTGTACGCAGTTGACAGCAGTACTGACATGCAGCAGAGGCAATGACAGCCGAAGGGGGGACACGGGAAACGTCATAGCTTAAATAGACCGCCAAATAGGGAGTATGTGAGTGGGAGAAGATTATTGGACTATGAGGTATGTCACATGATTATGAAGGCGCGGCTCGAGTTGTCTGCCTGAACTAGCTCGCAGGCTTCGCTCCATTTCATGTTGTTCAAATTAAACAGTATATTATAAACAATGGAAATGATTTGCTATCAGTTAAATAATATCAAAACTAAATGTCTAATTCATTTTGAGTACGAAGCAGTAGAAAGTAACGTAAGTAATTCTTTAAGTTAAAGTAACTGATTACACTTCCTGAGTAACTTGCCCAACAATGCACATGTAGAAGGTTATAATGAGACCCACGTGACATACAAAATAACCCATTTTTCAAAAAGTCAAGTGAAATGAAAAATTGTGATCCTATTTAACAATATATGCCTGAAAATACAATTTCTTACATGAGTTACTACCAACAAAATTCAGCCAATAATATCATGATGTATTGTCCATCCACAATCAATCTTCAATTTCGGCACCAAAGAAGGAAGATCAACTCAAATTTCTCCCAAAGTTATGTCTCGCCTGACTATCCTGTTTCACTCCAAAATATGTCACGGTCCAGAAGCAAGATACTCCTTAGAAGCTCGACTTTAAAGTAAAAAAAAAGGATTCCTTACCATCTAAATGGCTAAATATAGTTGTTAGCAAAGCAATAAGTGAGATGTTGATCTAAACTATGCCGTTTTAAATAGGCTCAACTGACTGACACTCATAATTAAATTATAATATACTTGATGATCAAGAAGGTCCCTTCCCTGAAGAAGGAAACTTCTAATGAACCCTTATGGAAAATGTGTTTTTCTTATCAACCTATCTCCCACACCATAGCCTAGTTAAGATGCTGCCCTCTGTCTAATCTGGACCCAGTCGTGAGCCCACAGGCCCAACTCAGGTGCACGGTGACATGGAGGGAGATGGGGGCTGGATATATTGTTGGCTCTTGTTGAAGCTGTGGGCTTTGTTGAATTTACAGGGAAGGATGAAGGAGGTATAAAAGGGCTGGGAATATGCCGTTGCTGGTTGTGTGGCTGTCATTCCTGCAGCACGAGGTCAGAACACTGTGGGGAGCTGTGTACACTCGCCTGCTAATTACACACACCACTGTGTCTCGTCACTCCTGTAGCGGTGGGGCCACAAGACAATCTGGCAACTCCCCAGCACAGAACAACTAAAGCAAGCAAGAAGCGGGGATGTACAAATGCAGTCTAATTATGTTTACTTCTACCTTTTACCAACCAGAGCAGCTGAAGGTCAGTGGCCTTGTCTGACAAGAGGTAGAATAATTGCAAGTTTTAGTTACTGTACACAATTTAATCTTCACAATCTGGGTTTGGCCTATTGGGGAGAGGCTTCAGAACATTCTGGTGGGGAAATGTTGTAATACTGAATGACAGGCCGTTAAAGCTCTGTGGAACAGGATCTCTAAGTAACATAGATACCTTGAGTGCCGGCCTACAAATGCCAAGGGGGTTACAGCAGGAAATGCCTTTTGTGACTTTCCATTTGCTCAGCGATACACCACACACAGAACGGTGACATAAGTCTAATCAAGCTGAGTGCTAGAAACATAGCTTATTAGCATGTCTACTGCGCTCTATGAATGAATACAGTTGGCCACGGTAACCTAAATAAAGGGCCATTGTGTGAGGATATCAGAGTTCACAGTCAGAGATCCTCCAGTGCCGAGGGTATCGTGTTCTATCAGCGCTGCTTGACTTTTCTACAACACTTCACTCTTCAACTGAACACGTATCCACAAATGCACCTTGGATTACCCACCAGATAACATGGTGTGTACTCCTTCCGTCCCGCAGGACATGTATCTGCAAAACGATACCATATCACATGCTCATACATAGAATTCTGGCTTCTCAGGTGTCTACTCAAGCCTGAAATAACTTACTAGCTTTAAAAATGGAATATGAGCGAATTGCAGTAAAGGGACAGGCTGGACATTAGAGTATCACAGTAAACAGGCTAAATTAAATCATGGAGCAAGTGTATTTGTGTGACTTTTTTTTTTTTAAACTTGTTTACAATTTGAAATAGTAACGCACATATTTTCTGCTTAGTATCTTTTTATGGCTCCCAGCGTGATCCCCTTTCCAAACACGGAGCATTACAACCACTATTTACTGATGTTAAAGTTGAATTATATGTTACAATGGGAGGATTAAAAGACACAGAGCACTATTCAATTCACCAGCTGATCCGTTTCACAATATTAACTGAAACTAAATCTAATTAGTCAACCACTACTTAATGGCAGACATAATATCTGTAGCAGTATAATTACATCATACATTAATTACATATATGACCGCATGATCCACCTTATAATGTTTAATAAGGCTCTCACAGTTTTACAGTCCTACAGGAACCATGCAATAGACAAAAGCTCAGTGCGATATCTATGCAGAACGGATCATCTGCAGTCCAGTTACTGCAAAGTCTCTGAGAACTGATTAGTGTCAGTGATTAACTGGTTAAGAAGGGGCAGCCTTCCTTAGTCGATCAAGCTCAACCTCATCCGCTCATTTACGGAGGCATTGGGGGAACTTGTTTTAACCCATTAATCCTGCACTGCTCTATGCTCCCTGGTGAGACATGGGGCTAGGTTACCACATATCTTTTCTTTTCTGTGTCCTGCCTTCAAATTAATCTAAATCAAACACAAGGGTTAGGTCAAGCTATCAAATAAATCACAGAAAAACAGCACAGCTGTGGAAAAGACTAATACCGAACATCCCATCACAGCTTGATTTATGCTGCAATTTCATGGGTTGGGAGACTGTGTTAAATCTTAGATTTTCTTGGATCCCACTCCTTAATTTCCAGAAGGGTGCATTCAAGGAAAATGTATCAATTGGCATAAATGCCTGGAATTTGTGTTTGGATTGTTTTCTTGAAAACACTCAGAGTTATAATGACAACTTCTGGTAAATCTCTTTGCTTCAAAGCAGCTAGAATCAATATTTCTATATTAACAGTGGAGCACAAGACTCATTGTATGTTAAAGAAGTTGCTCAGGGTGACAAACTAGCAGAGAATACAAGCCTAATTTGTAGTTATCCCATTTGAGAGCTCATTGATTTTTGTTTTATGGTCTCAACTTCTGATTCTGGTTCACTCTCCCGCTTCTCATCATTGTCACATTCAGCAAAAACAAAAACTGTAAAACGTAAGTCAAAAGTATTTCATTTTCAAATAGTTTCTTACTGTGGTGTTTTACAACTTGCAAAAACACCATCCATTCAAATCACTCAAGGAGGCACAGTATAATAAATCCCTAGAGGTTATGGTCATGTGAGCGTGACCGTAGGAAAGCCAAACCGTCCATATGGGATGCACAGACATGAAAAACCAGCTGACTGAGTATTGACGTAAGAATCTAATTTCTGGCTACAAGGTTTCACACTGAGCACACTAACAACGCTGACCACCCTACATTTTTTTGATAACAAATATAAAATAGGTGGCCAATTCTGATTTGTTCATCCACATGGTAGAACCCTGCCCCCCCCCCCCCAAAACAAGGGCTGCACTCGATGTACTGATATGCAAATGAGCAAATAACATCAACTGGTGACATCTAGACAAAGATTTGAGCAGCTGCTTTTCTTGGAAAAGGGTCATCAACACAGTCTCAGTCCCTCCACAGTGAACAAGCTTCCAGCTGTGTTTCCAGTTTATGTGCCGCTGTTGTCCAGTCAACTGGAGCCCAGGGTGAATCAGTGAGTGAAGAGAGAAGGGCTGCTCACCAGCTCTGTCATTCTTTCCTCTTGATTGCTGAAACCCCAGCAATCAATGAAACAAAAAAAAAAAAAAAACACCAGAGGAATCATGTACGCTCGCATTCTTCCATTATAGTTTTTTGTTATATTATGACTAAAAAACAGCCAGTCTTTCATGCGGATCGAGTTAACTTCCAGTTGGGTAGCCTCGCTCTCCTTCAAATTTCTATGTAAATACATTTGGATGATGTCAATTATATGCAAATATACACGACACCAACAGGCTTTTCAAGCTGTCAATAGCTACTTACATTGGAACAAAAGAAGCCATGTTGGTTGAGGGAAGACAAACTAATTCTTGAGTTTATAATCAATTATTTTCTTTTCCCTTTAACCTGAATTTTACTTGAATTACTGCACACTCATAATACTTTTTTCAACAGTACCTATGTTAGGATACTTCTGGAAAATACCGATGGGTGGAAAGCTAGCAACACAGAATCTATCCTGTCAGAGCTGATTAATGGACAGTATAGTAACAGGAGGCTAACCTTCTTTTCTAGTTATCACCAGCAGCTTTATCATTAACACAAAACGCATACATCGGCATTATAATTATTCCATTATTCTGCTTATGTCTTTCATCAATTAAATACAGCCAGAGTGTGTGTTTTCTTGCAATTTCAACACTTTTAACGAGCTAGCTTCATACTCGTTTTTAAACAGCTAAAGAACTTCTGCAACACTGTAGCACAATACTCTTTCAGCCCAACATATTCATGCTTATCTATGGCTTCCTTTTTCTTTCTTTTTTCTCTCAGAGTTACTGTTAGGGCAGAGTGACAGCCTGCAGGGAGGCTGATTTCTGTGGCAGCTGTTTGACTACTCAAGGGGGTGATGGTGATGAAAAGAAGTCCCTTTATTAAGCCACTTTAAACTGACCATCTGCACAGCTACCATCTACCGAGTGTGTCATTGTGGGCAAACAAATGCTGTACAACATAAAGTATCCTCTGATTCAACTAATACTTCAGAAGGAATCCACTAATTTGCTCATGGCTAAAAAGAACTTCACTAAGCTCCAAGAAGAATATTAATTGATTTCTAATGCATTTGCATTTAGTTAGAGGGAAAAAAACAAATCATGTTCTAACTAATCTTGTCGTGGTTCATATTACTGCAGCCTACATACATTAGTTTCATCACTGCAGCCAGATTCAAGAGCCTGCAATAAAGTTTAACCTGAAACGACAGAGACGGAGCTACAAAAATTGAAAAATTAGTTTAAGCCATTAGTATGCCGAGCCTATGGTAGCATACATATACATGAATTTCAGTACAGAAGGACACTGCAGGCTCAAACACACTTAGATCCACTTCAGATATGACAGGCACATGAAAACAGCCACACAGAAAATTGCACTTTGCTCCCACCCCCAGGGCATCACACAGAAAATGAAGAACCTATAAGAATTGATTCCCTGACGAAACTAGATCTGGCTGATGTGCTATGTATGGAATATATGTCTGCTGGAGATAGAAGTACTTACCTTCTCCCCATCGATTCCCTTTTGCCCATCTGATCCAAGTCCCCCCTGCAATGACAAGATTGAAAGTTAAAAGGCAAGGAAATGACCCTTGGAAAGTTCTAACTTTATTCTTTCTTTCCCCATTTTTAATACTAGAAGGCCTAAATACATTGGCAGAGTTAATACCACTTTAACACAACCTTCCTTCCGATGTAAAACAGCTCTAATCCAAAGAGCCTGAGAGTGATGTACAGAGGATTTCCATTGAAGCAAAATGAATCGTCTTGTCGACAATATGACAAAGGCATTTACATTGTTTAAATTTGGTCAGTTGTAATGTGTAAAGAGGAAATGGTCCGATTTGTGTGCCAATTATTTCCGAGAGTGCGTTAAAGATGTCTTTCTGGAAACCAGCAAGGGATGGGCAACACAACAAAGAGTGTACATGATTGGCAGGAGACCGTTATATCTTACAAAGTCAACAGGGTTGACATCCTTGTAAATTTTGGATAAACTTGCTTTGATCCGATGAGCCCTACAGCTGTGTCCCAATTCAGCGGCCGCATCCTTCAGAGGCTGCGTTTGTAGACCAAATACGTCGTACACTGCAGCAACGCCGTCCCATTTCAAAGACTCCTTCGAATGCAGTCGAGAAATGCGGTCTTCTTTTCGCGGATTCCGAAGATACAACTAATGGATCCTTTCAGGACCAACTTATCCCAAGATTCATTGCGCGCCGGTGAAAATTAAATTTTAAACAACATGGCGTCTTTGAGCGGATCAGCAGTGGGAGTCTACGAGTAGCGGGAGATGCGGAAGAATACACCCTCTCAGCCTGACATATGTCATGCGCCAGTGGCGCCGGCGGTGAAGCGTATCCTCCATTATAATATAAAATATAAAGAATAAAATATGATGTCTAGCTCCACTTTAACCATATAACGTTAGTTACCTCTTCTATGCTCGTTCTTGTCAACCGCAGGTGGTTGCTAGGCGACGGGAGCTGCAAAGGGTGGGGCGGGAACAGCTGGTGACGCAAACAGGAAATCCTCTGTAGACCAGACCATCTCATTTTGGAGACCGTTCGGTCAAAGGACCCGGCCGACTTAGACCGCAAAGGCCGCGTCCTCCGATGGATACGGCCGCTGAATTGGGACACAAGTAATGCATGAGTTTACAATGAATCAGACCGTGCCGATTGTGAAAAGCGTGTTCTCAGTGTTTCATAGATGATCAGATTTCACTTCCATAAGCCAAATGGTTTTTCTTGAGTTATTTTGGTTTCAAGAATGTATCTAAATTCACATGAATACAAAAGAGCAAACAGGGTGACATTGTTTCCCACATGTTCTTACTGGTGCAATGAGGTTAAATCACCAACTCTTAAACTCACTTGCAGCTCCTTCAAACTGAGCTTAGCAGCGAACCACACGCTTGCAGCACAGTGACACTGACAAAAACACATTTGGGAATCAGATACTAAATTCCAAGAAATATAGTTCGTAAGAGAGCTCCCAGCATCATTTCAGCTCCAGTAAAGACTACAGCAAGCATAAGATTATACTGTATGCTGTCTGGGAATAAGCTGTTAGAAGCTTATTTCCACAAATATAACATTTAGACTCATTTCTAAAAATATCTTCCTGATCACCGATTCTTCTTCAGCCACCCAGCCCATACTTTTCCACGCACTCTGCCAGAAATATGTGAGATGTTTTGGAACTTGTTGGCTCTGTTATTAGAGTGCAACCTATACAGTTTCATGACCTCAGCTGGCCCGTGAAGCCCAAGCAAACTGCAAAGTCCAAAGTCCAAGGGCAACCATATCATTACCTTTATATCGACAGCTGCATGAAATTGTTGTTCTCACAATGTGGCTAACAAAAGAGCGCCCAGATATGTGTGTGTCTTAGGGCACCTCTTAAACCAGAAGAGAGAGAGAGAGAGAGAGAGAGAGAGAGAGCGATACGAAGAGCCAGAAGAAGATTTACAGATCAGAAGTTGACTTGAGGTGTAAAATACTACAAAGCATGGTGCATTAGCATCAATATCAATCCCACTGTTGCTGCTCCTAATGTAGACGTTTCTTGTGCACTTTTGTGTAGTGTAACAGCTTTAGCCATCTCCTAAACTTAATTTCAGAAAGCGGAGATAGCCATTAAGTGTTATTCCATTGTCCGTGTATCAAGGATTCATCTGTAAATGTCCCCCATGGTCAGCTTATCATCTTCTATGGATATAAGTCCAGGATTAAACTATCTTCCACATCCAGGAATGATCCTATTTCCTGCTGATGCGTAAACTGCTACTATAATCATCTGCAGTACAATTGATCAGTTGAAAACCATGACATATCGAGTGGGTGGATTTTCTTCATTTTTCTGAGAATACAATCACAATCCCATAGCCTCTCTTTCCAATACATGAAAGTACTACAGGACATTCTCACTTGAAGACTTGGAAACAACAGCCACCTACTGGCATTACATAAAGCGGTGCTTCCTGGTGACTAGACCTGCCCTCCCTCACTGAAGGGGATAAACACAGACATCTAGGATGCTAGGATTTTGATAGTCTACAATCTTACAAAAGACAATATCATCCAACGCCAGAAGCAATCAACAAAATAGTGATTGCAGTACAAATCGTATCTGTACTTAGAGCATGTGAAATCTGGCCATTTTCTCAGCTCTTCAGGATTGAAACAATAACATCCAATTACAAAACAAGCACCTAAACTGTCTTAAAGCTTCTCTACAAATTTAAATGTCCGACTCCACAGCAATGTCAGCCACTCCTGACCCCCACTTCTGGCTGCGGGAGGGTGTCGACAGTCACCTCAAATAGGCATCAAGTTATGCAAGCCATTTGTGTTTTTACCCAACAGTGAAGCGCTTCACCGCGAGGGCGTTACTGAGACACTGAGGTTCACACACAGCCCCCTCTACAGCTCGACCCACTTGTAGAAGTTGCTGCAACAGCGACAAGGACACAATCCCTTACTGGCTTCACACCCAGGGATACTGCCAACTGTGGCCAATGGGGCCCCTGGCCAAGACAAAATGCCAGCGCTGCTTGGGACTGAACTTGCGTCTCTGTAGCAGCACCATTCACTCTGCGCCAACCAGGGACCCACTTGCTGCTTTAATGTGATTTTGAGATTGCTTTTGTTTGCTGTGTTGCTGTGCCAGGGTCAGCACAAAGGCAAGGCAGTGACTCAATCCACTCATGTTAGGAAATCATCTCAGATGATGGGCAGTGACGGATTCCATAAATCACTAAACAAAACGTGGCACCTGCTATCGACTGCATCTAAAAACCATGGAGTAAAAACAAAAATCGATTTGAAACTAATGCAAAACTTATTAAAGGAAAAAAACAAAACGAACAAACCCCTGAAGCTCCCAGCTGAGCTTGTGTCGATCACAACTTAAATCACAGCCGTTTATGGCAAAGCAACACCATGGAAGTTCGATGCTAGGGTTTGTGAGTTGTTTCATCAGTGAGTAGCCTACCTTATGCCCTGGGTTTCCAGAAAGCCCAGCCTCCCCCCTGTCCCCCTGTGACAGAAACAACACACAGAACAGTTAGTGAAAGGTCTCTCGTTCACACATTAGTGAATAGCTTTATGACGGCTTGTCATTTCAGCAGCGATCTTGCTCCTACAGCTGTTAGACAAGTTATTGCTGACATAGTGGCTCAGCAGCTGCAGAACAGGATACTATTTCCCAACAACTGGAAAGCACAAATCTAAGCCTTGTTAGGGTTCATTGTATTATTTGTAACAATTGCAATTTATTTAAATGTATAAAGGAAAGGACAGGCCAAGAACATTTAAAAAAATCTGATTATCTTAGGGGTAGAACATTACACAGGGTGTTACAGGACAAGACAGAATGGGAGAGAAAAGGAAAGAGATTATCCACAACATTGTTTAGAGAGAGAAGATGGAGGTAGATAGTTATTCTACAAATTAAGCTCACACTGAACTTGCTGCAAGCTAAGAATCTAATTAGATGTGATGCCCATTCATGGTCACATCTTCATTACAAGAAATCAATAGGCTTGTTTAGGAAGAACAAGAAAATGCGGCAAAACCTAATAACTGAGATGCAATCTTTTTACCCAGGGTTATGAACCCATTATTCTAGAAAACACGCCCAGACCTTTTACCTAAATATTTAGCAACTGATCTGTAAAAATACTCTTAATTCCGAAGATAGGCATGTGGTAAGATGCTTGACTTACAATGGACTCCGCATCTAGATAATTGTTTCATTTATGAGACAAAAGAAATTCAGAGTTGCAGATTGCTGGTTCATTAAGAACAGATAAGCCTCCTATAAAATACATATGGGAATGTACGTACTTCACAGTGCTCCGACTTCTTTAATTTAAATTTTCTATTCAACCTCTGACACAAAACCCTTTGTCAGAAAAGTGAAGAACCATTTTCACACTGATGAATATAATGGGAAAAATGGAAGGTTTTGACAGCTAATCGAAATTCAGTGTAAGTGAAATAATAAAGTGTCTAGAATGGTATTCCTCGAGTTACTCACTTCGGAGGTACAATGTGTATAAATTGAATTAGGAACTAATTGAAAACACAAGCCATAAGGGCAGGAGAATTGCAAAACAAATTAAAGGTATTGTAAAAGGGGAAGGAGTTTTAATTTCACCATTATGCCTGTGTTTTTTTTTTTTTTTCTTTTGCATGTACATGCAGGAGCTGTAAATCTAGTAATACCAGGGTTTATGTGCAGGCCTTAGAAAATGGATTTCCTTTCAAGTAAGCTGCATTCTTATGACCCAATCCTTATCTGTTTAATTTCCTGAGGGATTCTGGATTAATCATAGCAGTCTAATCCCTTTTGCAGTGCATTAGAATCCTCCATCAAACTCTTGACTGTAATGCAGGATAGTACTTTCTGTTGGAGTAACACAGCCAAAGTAATCCCCACACACTTTCCTAAGAAAACCTCTGTGAAGGTCACTATGATTGGCCTGCACTTCTCATTATGGGTGTTTTTAAATGCTCTAAAAATCCCAAATGTCTTTGATTAATCTCTACAAGTCTGGCTAAATTGTTAATAAGTATACTCGGACTACTTTTTAATCTTAAACAGCGTGAGATTCTCATGTTGGTAATTGAAATTCTCATGAGCTTACCTTATTAACAGTATTTGCTATGACTTTGTAACCCGCTTTCAATGTATAAGAATATAAATCTAAGAAGGGTCGAGCACCGTTTTACAGTCACTGGGACTCCCTTCAAAATTAGGGGACCAATATAAATGAAATATACTTAACGGAGTTCCACTGCTACCATCATTTACCACACAGATTAATGTGCAACAAGGTCATTGAAAATAAGAGAAGAGCAATTACTAAACGTGATTTTGTCAAAGCATGACTTTTCTGATATACAGCATTAATGGCTGGAAATAAACTACGAACATACCAGAAGACATGAGAAGCATTGCACTTGATAATTAATGACATGTTGTTGTCTTCAAGTATCTGCTGCAGTTCCTTACTTACGGTAAAATGTTTGCTTTTATTCTGTTTCGCCATCATATCATATGCAGCTTTGCTTACATCATTAAATCAAACACATAAACCTAAAACAAGGTGAATAATTTCTAGTTACTTAATGGTAAAATGAAGTGTGTCACCAAAGCTAATGCACCCCAAGTCTATCAAACACAGCAACTGTGGCTCATTTGATCTCTTAATAGTAAAATTAATAACCTCAAAGCACCACAGTCACTGTACTAATTTCCGGAGTGGCACTCTGCTGCTCTGCCTGTACATGTATTGATTTTACTCATCATTTAAACATGTCTCCCCGCCCGAGATTTATTAAATCAAGACTATAGATTACATGTTTTGCACGCTGAGAATGCCTTCAGCTTTCATGCTGAAGGCAACAATATATTACGCTATGCGAGTACAAGGAGCTGAACGTGGGGATTAACAAGAAAAGGAGGTTGGATGGAAGAAAATGAGAAACCTCTCAAGAAAAAAGAAAATAAAAAAATAATGTAAAAAAGAATTGTTCATGTTTTGCGTCAGATTCAGCAAATTACTCTTTGATGTGACAACCTCATTTAAGGTTAGAGTATGTTTGTATCACTTGTTTATGTCAAGTGCAGTAAATACAGAAATATCACAATAATCCTCTTATGGTGATCATGTCTTTCCTTTGCTTTATTTCTCAAGCTGCCATCTAATTGAAATGTTTATATGTATTACTTTAACGTAAAGTGTTTCAAAAAACAGTACAGCCGTGTCTATTGTGGTTTCAGCTGTTTCACAAGTGGCTTCAACCACATGTGCTTCCCTCGTTGCACATTCGTCTCCATCACTAGCAGCCATGACTGTTTGTTGTTGTTTGAGTAAACAACACAAGGTAGCCTGAGGACCACCACGTTTCACTGCTACAGCGCGTTGCCTTGTTTTTGCTATAAGCTCAAGTAAACTTACAAGTATCATGAAAGTCAAGTAAAAAAAATAGAACTACTTTTACTTTACTTTTCCCCGTGTTGTCATGTTTGAAAAGACCCTAAATGAACATTATAAGAGGACTTGATTATCATGAGCAAGTTATTATTAAGAATTAATTACTAAGCAGTATTTGCATAGCAATTATTCTGTCCCAAGATTGTATTCATATAACTGTAACAGTGATCAATATAGTTTCCACTCTATATGCTCTATTTATGTAAACAATTCAAAAATTCCATCAAATGCTTGCCAGTAGCAACATCTAGGTGTAGATTGATGGCATTGCTAAAATTGGTGCTAATAGACATATAGTGTAGCTAATTAAAAATGAAGACCTGTGTGGGTTGTGTACCAGTGATATAATCCAAAGAGGAAGAATGGGTCTAGTTTTATAATAAAAATAAATAAAATATGAAAATGGATGTTTTTTTTCTGGCTAATAACAGAGATGAGGTGTTATCAACTGACTGCTAATTAGTGTTGAATGTCAACCCCCGATCAAGATTTCCCTTAACTTCATTGATTTAGTGTTCAAGCCTGTAATAGGATTTGTTATGAATTTTGTTGTTCAGTAAGCATTCAAATGGTGCCAAGTATTGATTTTTTTGAAGACTAGAAATTAGATTTCAGGTGTTAACAGTGTGAGCCGCTGACTCGCAGCGCCAGACACGGCCTGCAGTAATAACGGGGGCAAAAAATGGAATGGCCTCCTGAAAATCATATTTAAATCATTGTTGAGTGTTGAAACACCGTGCGTGTGTACTTAGGATGTGCTCTCAGGCTTTGGTCAAAAAACTAACTCACTGTTTGCAATATATCACTATTTGCAAGATAGCATTTGCTGCCTTTGGTGAAATGTAAACTTAATAGTAATTTCACTTAGCAGCAAGTAATTAATCACCAGCACCGCCGACACACTCAAAGTGCACATACACAGACACATTACAGCTTGAGAGCTGATCCCTGCTCGATCCATTATGAGTCATTAGAGGCCAATCATAACACATTTACAAATTTGATTACTTCCATCTGTTAAAATACACAAAAAATACAATATTGAAAATATAATTATATATCCCTGAAAGGAAAATTTAAGAAAAGAGTCCCTCATGACATGTTTAATATTCAAAGATCTATGACTCCTTTACAGACTTGTCATCTACTTGAACCATAAAAAATGATTAAGAATTACCAAAAACAAACTAACTACAAATAACTAACTAGAAACAATAATGATAAAGCTTTAAAGCTACAAGTGTTCAAACATCTGTATCTCTAGGAACAAAATGATGATGATGATGCTCATTAATCTTGATTTTTTACTGACATTGTAATAATTGCCTGGACACACTACACCATATGCAAAACATGAATTAATTCCTCAATGATCAAGATATCTCACACATTACTGATTAATTTTACACTAGTGAAGACACAACAATAACCTAAAATGTCATCCCAATCTCAAGCATCCAGACAACTGGTAGGTGTGTGTTTATAGGCTTAACAGCTTAAAACACAATGGCACTTTAACAGTAAGAAGGATTCACTATGTAGACAGAACAAAAACAATTTAAAAAGTACCCCAATTCCAAATCCCTGAGCTGAGCTCTACAGGTATAATCATTTTACGCTAATATATATGTTCCTTTTGTCCCTTCCAGGAATGAATGGTTTTCCAGAAACAAAAGTCATCCTGCATATCTTAATCCCACAGACGCATCATGGTAATTAGGGTACTGACCCTAGAAGCCATCTGGTCTTATCAGCCATACAGTACCACCACCTGTTCATCCCTATGAATTCCAAGCATAGCCGAATGCATTCTCCCTTGGTCCTTTTTTAAACCTTGCACAACAACCTTCCACAGCTAAAAGTGGGGGATTTCATACTCCAAACGAAGTGATTTCTCAGGGAAAAATACCACGTTTTTGTCTCGGTATTTGGTGGTTCATTTATGTGTCCTCCTACCCCTCCAACCAACTGAACACCCACAATTTTCAATGATTGGCATTTTCCATTTAGAATTTCACCTGTATATTGTTGTAAGGATACTATTTTTTCTAGTGATTGGACACAAGTGTGATGTCCTTATTCACACACTTTTGTGAGATTTTGTGAGAAATTTCACATCGTGAAGGTAATTGCAAGGTGGTCCTCTGAAGGACGGCTGAACCTTTGTCAGACAGTACATTTGCTTATTGAGGGAGACAGAGATAAAGAGGGAGAGAGGTGTGTTCCTCTTCCTCTGACAATGAATTTCTAACAAAGTATAAATAAGGGATTTGTTCTTATTCTTCTTCACATTAAGACCTCGCAACTGTCCTGGAAAACTAATGGTACTGGCCAAAGAGAAAACCCAGAGCGGCAATTGAGAGGATATTTACAAGACGGGACAAAGCATGCTAGCCCAGTGATAAGCTCTCTATGATTGAATGAATGTTTCTGAATTATGCATGACTTACACTGGCTTGTTGAACATGATGCTGTCCACCTACTTAAGTCTAGAATGTAGTGAAAATATTGCATCTCTAACATTCACTTAAACTCTGCCGGTTTCCTTTAAGATGAATACAAAGAACAAATAATTGCACACATCACCACCATAAACATATTGTCCATACCTTGTCTCCTTGATCCCCTTTTGCCCTGGCAGTCCAACTACACCTGGAAGACCAGCATCTCCCTATGCATACACAGGATTAAAAGAGAACATGTGGCTATTGTTATTTGATCTCTCTTTATCACACATTCAATTGCATGGTGTTACATTTGGTATGAGACACCACATACTTTGAACCTTTACATAAAACACATGGTTACAGAGTGGAAGCTGTTATTAGAGGAATGGTGTTCTATGGAGGATGCATATACAGTAATATACTAAGGACTATGTTTGTTATTGGTTCAGTAAGTGATGTTAAATGAAGCCATGTTACTGTAGTCAATATAATAATTATACATTTCATTTATAGACCGCTTTTTATTGTACTCAAAGTCACTTTACAGTTCAAACAGTTCAAGTAAATCAAACAGAGAAGCAAAAGTCAAAAGAAAAGGCATTAGAGAAATACATATATACAAAAAAGCAATTTCTCTAATAATTTTTGAATGAGAAACAGTTGTTGGAACAAGAAAATAATGACATATCAGAAAAGCAAAGCTAAAGTGTTATTTGACTATTTGAGGTCATTCTATTATTGAAAATACATTTCTGTTTTGCAGCAAAGTAGTTTTCTAATCCAGGGCCGCAAAAAGTTGATTTGACTGTCAGTCTATGAAAAGTTGATTGTAAATTACAGGCAAAAATTTAAAAATCATAAAAAGGCTGTGTGTGGAACTGAATACAAGCTTGGACGCTTTCAGGTCTCAATTTGCATTTTAATCTAACACTAATATTTGCAGTTGAAAGAATCCGTTTCCATTTACACAAAATTATAGCAAGGTGCATATTTACCATGCTTGAACAGTTTGGTGGAAATATACCGTTGTGTACTGATACATTATGGCTTTACTCTCTATTTTTTTGGTATGAATGTCTTTGGAACTGACTGTTTAGTGCCTATAGAGGCTCAGTGTAAAGAACTACTGGTTCAGTTACAATAGATATTGCACTCACTCAATTAGAGGCCTTTGTTGGGTGGAATTGATTGTACCTTTTCAGCTGGACAGTGACATCTGTCAATTGACTCTGAGGGCGGCTGAGACAGCATCTGGGGGAGCTGGGCTGTAACCAGGGGAGGGGAAGTCCCATTAAAGGTCTTCTTGGCTTCACACTGGATCAATACACAAAGTTCACCATTAAGACACCTTCTTCCAAAATCCACTATAATGCAGCATAATACTTAACCCAAGATAACCTGCATTTTAGATGGCACATATTTACCTCACGCTGCAAATAACAAAGAGAAAAAGCTTACTGTGTACTGAAACTTAGAAAGTACTAAGCAGTGATAAGTCCTTCTGAAGGTTGCAGCAATTCCCTTGGAGTAATTTTACACTGACATGACAGGATGCTTATTGGGCATGTCATGGAAAAGGGTCAAAGGTCATCTCTCCATTTGGCATCACTGTACCATTAGCTTCTATTGATTCTATGCTCATGGAATATCTCTGTTATTGAGTTACAATCGGGGGGGGACGCCTCCCTTCATAGACATGACCAAAAACTTGCTCCGCTTTCGTGTTTTAGCAGTGATGAATGCAGATCATCAGAGTTCATACATATATTTAATATGTATTTATTGTACAATGATGAAAAATCCGAGTGTTTTACCTTTGGCTCCAGTAGCTCACAGCAATTTTCCATTTCGGCCATATAAGGGTCACAGTAGATTAGAAATTGTTTCACTTCAATCTGTTGAAAAAAGCTTTCATTAAGGGACCGTCACAGTGTCATCACTTCATGCACCACTCTTTACTGACAAAAGTCGGCCCTTAACTGTTTAAGACAATTTGTTCGTGTAACCCAGAACTTGAACCCTCCTACTGTTTCAGATGTGGTGACTCACATCTTGACAAATCTATCACATGGACTAAAAAAGTCAGCTGTTAATTCAACTTAAGCCACGGTCTACTCGGAGGAATTGGGTGACCAAACGGCATGACTGACTGAATGCAATTTCACCTCTGAGAATGAGTGTAACACATATGACACAATAGAGGATTTACAGAGATTAAAAAAGAAGTCCCTGGGGCATGTTTTAAAAACATTCTGAAAGCACTGTTGAATTTTCAAAATGTTAAGATAGTGCACTATTTGCTGGAGATAGGTTATACAACTACAGCCTTAAAACTGGTCGATCCTAAAATGAAAGTGTGTACAGTGTTTGTGTTTGCTAAAGCCAAAAAAAAACAAAAAATAAAAATGTTTTTCACAAAGTTTGCGTGGAACATACATCTACAGGCCGTCCATCCTCCACTCGTGTAGTGATGAGTGTGCGCCCACTGGGGTCAATGCTGTCCTTCTCGTCAGTCAACCTCCTTTCTATTAGCTTGCAGTCCATGTAAATGGAGACGATGTTGCTCTGTACAGAAATGCTCAGCTTGTGCCACTGGCGATCAAAAAGGGCATGGAGGTCACGGGACTTAAATGTGTAGCGTAGAGGGTTCTTTAGCTGGCCCTGGAAAGAAAACTCCACCACCTTCTTGCCACCATCAACCACAACAGATACCTGAGGAGAAATAAAACAAACATCCAGGAGGATATTCTGGCATTTTTGTGGAAACTTAAACTGATATGTGATGTTAAAGCATGCAGTGGAGCCCACCTGACTGCCTCCCGACTGGTCAAATATCTGCCAAAGATACCAGCGGTCTTTTTTTGTAGTTCGTCTTACACGGAAGATGGTGACAAGCAAGTATTCACTTGAAAGCCGATCTGGAAATATTTCTCTAAAAAATATCATATACCACAGTCAGATTCACTGTATATACATATAAAATATATTATTTAAAACGTTTTTTTTAAATGAAAGCTGACAGTGTCAAGTGTAATTTCTCAATATTGAATGTTAACTCTTTTAAAGCGTTCAGTGGCTGAACAATAAACCAGCCAATCAACTTTTATGATCAATAAAACATTTCAATATCCTCCTGCTGCAGAGTCATGCACATAAATAAACCTGACAAACATGATTCCATTTAGCTTGATGAATTATATACTGGCTTCCCTGTCTTTCAGATAATGAAAACATGAAATTGATCCAAACTCTCAGATGCCAATCTTTTACATCACTAAGAGAGCATGTGCTACAGTTATAGGGTTATAGATGCCAGCGCAATGCTGTTGGTTTATGTGTATGACCTCAGCTGCTCTGTAAAGTCAAATAACAATTCTGTGTTCACATCCGAAAATGTATTCAAGCTGAAGCAAACTAGGCAGAGAAAATAAGGAGTTTATAGTAAAAACATTATATTTCAAAACACACACGCTCTCAAGTGAATACATTCTGTAAGTCATCTCTCAACCCGCACCCTTCCTAATTTTAAACATTGCATAAATATAAAAAAAAAAACATTTTACCCTTCAAAATGCTCTAACCCTAGCAAACTCAGATTAACAGTCAAAAGTGGAAGAGCATAAACATAATAAATCAAGATCAGCAAAAATAATAATAATGCAATGATAAGGTCATTGAGAAGGCAGAGCACAGCCTGGGGGAGGGAGAGAGAGTTTCTTTAGACAGGTTGGAAATTAGTTTTCACTCCAATATATCATCTCCTATTCTCTCAGAGCTTCATACCCTCTTCTATTGTGTCCCCTGAATTCTTTGAGATTTCGGTGTAAATGGTACATGACTAAAATGATAAATACACGAAGTTAAAGCTCCCGAAAAATGCCTCTTTGAGAGGCCAAGAGCTGGGAAGGTTATTTGTTGCCCAAGGGCTAAAGGACTACTTCAGCTACAAATCAATATGAAAAGTGGCAGGGTAATTTATAAATGAGGATTTATAAAATAAATTCAAGACAGAATATTTCCATGCTGCATGTACAGTAAACTTCTTGTAAAAATGTGTTACACATTATTAATAGAGGCAGGGAGCCGCATAAAAGAAAAGTGTAAAAGAGAACTCCAAGGGCCTTTGCACTGCTCTGAAACTTAGGGAAAATAATACATTTAAGGTAGGTTTAGATACTATGCAAAATACATTGCTGTTTTCTGTTGGATCACACTAGCTTCTTTAAGACCCTAATGAAGTCTGCTCTTATTTCATAACAAAGTCTGTCTACAAAGCGGCACACTTGATCTCTGTGGACCCAGAGGGTTAAAGTTCTTGACCTCGTGTTGACTGCCATCTTGGCTAAATGGCTAAACCTGGAGCTGCAGGCTGGTTGTAACACTGTTTGGAAAAACGCTACTCCGCATGTCTAAGTAAGTGATAATGAGTGAATGTAAAGGATCTGCATAAATCTTCTCTGCTCTCATGCTACAATGCTAAAACATTACAATATAGCTTTACTTTGACCAACCCTGTCTCTGAAAAGATCCACTTATTTTATCTTTAATTACATTTAATTACTATGATTCTACAATATAAAGTAGCCTGGCCTATTTCCAAGCCAAATGACTGAAACAGCCACAGCACAAAGGAAGAACGAAAAAAGGGTGATGTATCTTTTTGGCAAGAGTTACTTGTGTATATTGTAAAAATAGTGCACATCCATGGAAATAATCCGGAGAATTAACTAAAATTCACAGCGTTTCCGCAAGAGTTATAATCACAAGTAATACCTTTTTTATAAAGAGCTTTCTGGAAACTATCACCCCACTTGGAAAATGTCTTTGACAATGCATATTGCTCGGCTGGCACTACGCCTTGTATAATCATGGACAATGGTTTGACAGAATGTCACAGCAACACTACCGGCCTGCTAAAGAATCTCCCGGAAGCGTCTTTAGTGTCCTGGCTTGTAAGTGATCCTATCCAGGAGGATTCTTTAAATGAGTCCGAGGAATCAGATTGCTGTTGCTGAAACAATCAAACCTCAAATGTTAGCCTAGTTGGCTCACATCGCTATCGCTGACACTCAATCCTCCAACAGTTGGGCTTAACCATGTCGGTTTATACACTAAATGCACCATGCATGCAAGGACTATGACTTCCTCTCAGCATTACTCCACTTTTCTGTTTGAACGTGGACGTGCTATGCTTGCCAGCATGATAGAAGACAGTCGCTGTTCAAGCCAAAATGAACGCACGCCTGTGATGAGGAAGAAGGATATCTTATCCAGGGAGGAGACATTCTACAACTGACTGAAAACTGAGTGTGCATGTGTGTGGCTGAGATGTGTGAGACTGCCATGTTATCATCATTCTAGTGTAAACAAGTGCCCCTCTGCACACGCACATAATGGAGAGATAACACCACAATTGCAACAAGCCACTAATAACAGATGTGTAATCTGCCACATTTACTACATGTTGCTAAATGTATTCAGAGTCATTAGTTACCTCCAATCAACACGGAATTGTTTAACAAAATGCCCAATTGTTCATTGGTAGAGAAATCTCTGTCATAACAAAACTGCTGCTATGACTACCAAACAAGTTGTGACCGCAGACCACGTAGTTGTTTTTATTTTGCTCGATTAACTTCTTTCTTCTCCCAGGCATTACTTCCCAGGCCTGCCATTCTCCATCCACCCATCAGATGCCCTCAGACCTTCCCGCGAGGCCCATAATAACAAAACACTAAACTGTTGCTGTCTGTATTCTATTATAGTCATTTTCATTGCTGCCTGGCTTCTACACATCCTTGTGACACAAATGACCCTGGATGAGGATTTGACAGTAAATAGAGGTAAGTAAAAGCACTTCAAGCTGCTAACATGTGTGAGGCTGCAGGCTAAAAGGCCACTGATGGCAACACTTACGGTTACAAAATGCATTTCTCAACAGAAATTGAAAAAATACAGACTGTGTTTTCCAGACATAATTTAGATGCTTATGACTTGAAAAAAGAATGAGTCAGCTATACGGTATTGATTGCAGGGAACCCATACGATTAATTAGCTGACACGACAGTCACAAACCACTGAAGCCACAGATTGATAAACAAACACAAGCACTGGTGATTGATAGACTTCATTTCACGCTACTTGTAATGGTATCTTCAGCATCTACATATTAAATGGAAACAGCTTACTACTAACTAACTTACATTTCACTCATAACTAGTTGCTTTGATGATGATTAGCATTGCAGTCACACAAATCTCATTATGAGAAAATGTGGTCACAGTCAAAGGAAGTGTTCATTCAATTCCCATTTCAAAATGAGCAATGACTATTATGTTAAAGAGAAAATTATTATGTGGTTTTGTGTTCAGAGTCACAATTAAATTTGTCTTAATCTTTAAGACTAGACCAGAACAAACAGGCAGAATGTTCAATGTATAACTGACAAAAAGCACAAACAAAGCTAAATCCAGACATGTGTCTTTAGACTATACATTTTGATTATACTGTAAAACTGTAGACCAAGGAGGCTGCTTACTACCTTATTGAAAATAGAAAATAAAGAGGAAATCACGCATTCATCTTCATTTACTGGACAGTTCAAGAAAGAAAAGCACAATATTCTAAAGACTGCAGGGAGCTGCAGCACTGTGCTTTTACACCGTGTGAGCACGATTTGAATACATGTTGTATTTTGTAGGGCAATTTCTCACCTCACACAAATATGTCTCGAGTGTGTCAGCTCTGATCTATGCACCATAATGTGTACTGGGCCAAGGAGTTGGCAGAAAATTAAGCCAGATCTAGAGTCGCGCATCTTCTGCTGCATATCCCGCGAGTAGAGTGAGCAATGTTTTAGTGGCTGTGGCAGGGGCAGGGGCAGAGGGGCCTCCTGCGTCGTGCAATTGCCCTCGCTTTCCTTCCTCAGCTGACATGCAGTATCACCTGTCAAAGTACTTAGATAATTGGATATGAGAGGGATCGCAGTCTCGCCACTATAACCAATGACACTGTCAGCAGTGTCATTGAGAACCAGCATCTTCTTGCAATATGGGCCCAGACTGAGGGAAGGGCTGAGGTAAATGTATTTTGGGCTGGCTGACCGAACGGGGGAGCAGATCACAAATCACCTGGCTCTATGATTCTTTCACCTAGCCAGAAGGATAGTGGCAGTAAATGTTTACAGTTGCACGTCATGTAAAAATGCTAAAAATACCCTCCCCTCCCGGAAGAATGACACGGTGTTCTATTTCACTGCTACGACTTTGGGACACATAACAATGAACATCTCAAAATACATTTTTGGAAATGCAAAGCATCACTTTAGAGCCAAGTTTGGCAAACCTTACAGGTCCATATGTGCCACTGGTATATCTTGATATAAAACGGATGTCACTGAATATAAAAGGCTTTTAGGGCCTTTAAATATTATATGAAATTAAAATCCCCACTATATTATCATATTAGCATCAAGGGAAAGTCACAGAGAGGTCCTACCAGTTCACCAAGGGAATAAAGGTCTTCGGTAAATGGCACCGCCGTGTGTCATTTATGTAGTTATTTTAATATTCCTGTCTTATTATACATGCTCCGTCGTTTTTTTTTAATTCCTTTATGTCCCCCTTTTTTGCCCTTGGGAGATTTCTAGAATAAACGCAGTATATATTAATTCTGTTGAAATTATTCCCTGTCTAACAGTTCACCTCACAGCTTGCCCTTATTAGCCAAGGCAAATGGAGCCACTGCTCCAAGCAGGATATACAGTATGCATTGCCTCAAGTCAGCCCATTCATAAAAAGCACTTATGGCCACACTGTTTCTGATTTGGGATCTGAAGGAAAGCAAGCTTAAACCCTCATTATGGTCTGCACAGCTAGCTCTATCATAAAAAATAGAATTTTAGCATGTTTTACACTATCATATGTGGTCTTATAAGAAACAACTCAGAACCTGTAAATGAGTGAGCAAAAGAGAAATAATAAGAAGAGTGAAGTGTCTGAGTGACTGCATCTCATAGCATGCTTTCAACATGCTACTGCTCCATAGCAAGAGCATGACAGGGGTAGAAGCAGCATTTACTGCGGGAGATTATTTACTGGTTCATGGCTGACACAGAGGCCATCTGTCTGAGTCATCCTCAATGTTATAAGGAACCAGAGCACATCTGAACCCATAGATGCAAAAAAATAAACACACACACACACACAGGGATGCTACTCACTTTGTTGGCTTAATGAGTGGACTGCTTCCTAAACGAAACGACGGCAGGTCTTCTGTGATTGTTCCCTTTCGCAGGAGAAACTTTTCTGTGAGATCGAATCCTGTGAACAGGTTAACAACGTGTCACTAGACATCAAACAAGGCCATGCTGACATATTGACAAAGCAATTGTGTTGACTCAGAACATACCTGTGATTTCCAGGGGGCGATCTAAGACATCAGAAAACCTGTGGTCCTCTACACTCAGAGTAGGACACGAGCCATCTGGAGGGAAAGCCACCAGCCGGGTACAGGTGTTCATTGATATTTTCAACCAGTTTTGACAAGTATTATCACAGAGGAGACTTTCAAATGAATCATGAATTCATTTCCACACTGCTTTTTAGAAGCAGGAATCGACCTCAGAGTCCTCAGTGTTTTTAATCTTTAAAACTTTCGTTTAAACTCAAATAACTAACCGAGGCAAGACTCTGGGATGTAATTTAGAGGAAAGCCTAGATCTGCTGTACCGAACGGAGGTTGACTTTATGAATACTGATTGATGACATTTGTACATGTCAAAAGTTGTGCTTCAAGCTGTCACACTCTCAGCCTTTTATGCATTTTTGATAAAGGCAATACAAAATCTGTTTAATGGCAAAGGAGTTATACATCAATCTTTCTGACGTGTCTGTACAGTATATCTGTCAGTTCTTTAGCACAGCATTAATAAGACGTAATTTGTTTTATAGATACGGAAACGTGTGTCTGCTGTACGTTGATACCAGGGACATTTAAGGGGAAGGAACTGCTTTTAAAAAATGACACTCCACTGTTGAAAGACAAACATTGCTGGACAAACGTCAAGGACAACAAACACTTACCTGTTCTTTCACTCATTGCCATTCCAAAGGTACAAGGAATGAAATGTACAGTCCAAAGGAAAACGGTCCATCTCAACAAGCAATTCATGACTCAAACTAGAAAGCAGTCCCACTGGAAAACCTGAACGCAAACAGAAGAGGGATTTTTTTATTTGTTTTACAGCACTCTTCAATTCAATTGACACATGCATAATCTTAATTAAATATTTTTCCACATGCAAGTGACAGCAAGGCAGAAATAATAAACAAAATTTATCATCATGCAAACAATGTAGCCCTTCTTATTTTCATTAGAAACCTTCTTCTCTGCTTGGTGCAACAGACGATTTGACCTGGATTTATTGACCATGGTCTCACACTGAAATCTGTGTGACTGCTAAGCAAACTAAGATGAATGAAATTTCAGATTTCACTCCTTTTTATCGGGCTGCGATCATATTATAGTGTTCTATTAATTATCCTCTTGTCAGTATTATTAATTGTTAAAAACCTCCGCTAAATAAGATTGTGTGTCGGATGTATTACAGCAAAAATTACATTTTGAAGAACCTGTAAATCATATCCGATTCTCTTAACAACCCATTCTAATGAACAACTTTATGTCCCCAAAGCCACTTTGTGTGTTTATGTGAAGTCACTCAATCTGGAGAATGCACTTCCGAGACCTTCATTCATTAGTTTTCATGAACACCTGCCATACGGTGATGTATGTAGATGTCCATACTGCAGCTAAATCATTATACACTAACCATGTTTATGTTAAGGGTTCTGTTTTTTAACTAGCAAGCCAAGAATCCTCGTTCTCCATAGGCAGTTTGTAATTCATTAGTTCAGCATCCCTCAACACAAATTAGCTGTCGAAGCCTGTAAATGCTCAACTTCTGAATAAAATATACAACAAGATAAAGAAAACAAAACAGGGAGATATTACTACGTCAGATCATGCTGTATTGCCTTTTAGTCCTCATCTATTCTTTTGTCTGGTCTGGCCGTCTAAATGCCAAGCCTTGATCTTTGTTTCCATAGTACTCTATTAACACTCTGGTGAGTTTTGATCCGTAGGCTGTCAGCAGTGTCTTGTTCAAGGACATGGCATAACATGGATCAAACCTGGAAACCTCCTGTTACATGTAAGTCTCTTCAGCTATTCGACTGCCGTGCCAAGCCAAATCGTCTGCATTACTCTCATGCCGTTGCAAAGAAAGCAATCACTTTAGCTGATCAATTTTAGCAGACTATTCCAACTCCAAACAAAAACACTCTCAGTAACTTCTGGATTGGTTTTCCTTCACCACTGACAGAAAAGTGATTATTTCCCAAGGACTTTCCAGGACTTCGAAAAAGAAGATTTTATTATCTGGACATTATCTAGATGCGACAGTGAATAAATAAATTCGTTTTTTTGTTGTTGTTGTTGTTGCATTGTCTCTTAAAACAACAGAACAGGTCATCAATCATACCGAAATGTAAGTGGCAGATCATAACTCATCGTGATAAATGTGCTTTTTTCAGTACAAGGAATGTAGTTAGCTGTAATCCCATTACAAAGACTATAATCCTTCCTTCCTGGTGCATATTTATCTATTCCAGAGCTGAGTACTGAACTTGACCTCAACATACCAGAGTACAGCCACAACGCATGAAGTTAATTTATGTCTCATATGTGGCCACCATTATTTTTCATGAGACGCTCTCTTTCCTTCACTTCCACTGTTTCATCCAAATTAATCTTGCCCCCAATGATGAATTCCCATTCATGCTGCAAGCACTTGAGCCTCCTCCCACTGGATCTTAAAGTTTTGCATGCAGGCCAACAGTATCATGGCGCTTGGAGGTGAAGTGACCGTGACACAACTACAACCATGCATGGGCTGTAGACAAGCAGCACTACAGAGGTATCACGTTCCCTGTCTGTGTGAAGGTGTAATCTTATTCCCATCATATCTGCAAACTCATGCAATACACAGAGCTCTAAAGTCTGCAGTCAGTTCATCTACATCTTTACATGATTTTTGAGTGGATTATGTTTAATTGGTACTTTAAGAGCACAAGCTTTACCTCATGGATGGATTTAAATCCTAAAACGTAATGTTTTATTTGTTATTGTAGGCTACGTTGAGAGATAGGGGCACAAGTTACTCTCTGCTGTCTCTCCGTCATTCATTGAGGCACTTTCAGTCTATGACAATAACTTCCCTGTAGCACTTCGCGATGTTCATCGAAGCGTGTTTCCCTGCGCGACCGCTGATTGGCTGCGTGTTTTTATTTTTTAATAATTGCGGCACCACAGGCAGCTGTTGATATCCTTTCAGCGTCCGGAAACATTTCGCACTTTGCTGTTAACAAGTGATGCAAAAAAAAAAAAAAAAACCGCTCCACGCTCGCTGCTGCAGAGCGTTTCATAAATCAGAAATAATGAGCTGTTCATAAGTAACGCGCGTCCCGGTTAACACACAAGTTAGAAATCGGGGGAGAATTAAACGCGTCAAAACCGAGCGGCAAAACATGCAAAAGCAGTCCGTTGTAACGGTGTTTTCAGTAGGTTTACCCGCTTTTACATTAAGCCGATTTTTTATTTGATTTTCTGTAGAATTAATGTTCTTATTAAAGTACTTACAGTTGGCGAGAAAGTTTCCTCTAAGGCAGAAACAAACCAAAAACAGCGAAAAGAGTCAAATCCATGTGTGATTACGATCAGTCTGATACCGGATTCCAGGACTTGGAAATAAAAGTCACGGTGGGGATCGCCCGCTAGATCGCAGTCCTTATTAGTTGCACCGAGTGGCCCTCCCACTCTGTCATTATCACTGAAACGCACTGAGGGAGACTTCAGCAAACAGCAGGAACACACGCTGAAAGCTTTCGTATTAGGGGGGGGGATAAAACGCCACAAACAAACTCCAGCCAGCCAGGTGCGGGGATTAAACACCGTTTGATGTCATTTTATCAAATCACCCGAAGAGAAGGGCTTATTCATATAGATTTGCTTCGCCGTCAGAATATCAGAACACATGATTAATCTTGATACAGAAAAAAATCAAATAAAGCCTTATACCCCACAGCAAGTGATACATATATTAAGAGCAGAATGGGCTAATAGGATGTAAGAAAGTGACAACTCTCAGCTGGAATGGCAGGCCTAGTGCAACAGCAACATACACATACTATTTTAGTCAGAATGCCATGTCGCAATACTTTACTGCTATGTGGAAGGCAATAACTTTAACATCTTGTCATTGCAGTGTCTATGTTTGCACCATAAGGATCTGCTCATGTTGAAAAGGTGTCTATGTGCTACATCCATATCGCACGATGCATTTTTTTAAAAACTAAATAAGAGGTTAAAAGCTCAGGTGCTTTGTTCACTTAAGTTTTTGTTGAAACGGCACACTGACGGTTCAAGACACCCGGCCCACAGAAACAGGTGTTCACACATATAACTGTTTGGACAGATGCATTCAATGCACCCTTCCCTCCAGCACAGGCAGACACACACAGACAGACACACTTTTCAGTCTTGTCATGAAAGAAACAAAGAGCATCAAGTTTAAAGGACAGCAGAAGATTAAAGTGAAGCAGATGGCCATATTTCTTTGTTGAAATTATACAAACAGCATTGGATTCTTTTTTATCTTTCTTTGTTGGTATTCTGAGTAATGACTGAATTACTTGAATCGTTAGCAGCTGATTTATTTCTGTTTCACATTATGTCTCTGAAAGACATAATGCAACTTTGCATGAAAGTGGTGTGATGGTGGAGTATTCAAATTCAAATATTATGAACATCCATTTAGTGCAAATTGACGGTCTTTTCAGCTGAAATGATGCAAACTATGTATTTATTTTTACTCAGCATGGGGATCTATATCAGCCCCAGTGGAGTCTGATTCATGCCCTCAGTATTGGCTCTTGTTTCACTAGCAACTCATTAGAGCCCTTTTTTTTTCGACAAACAATGGATTAAAAACAAGGATGCACAGGCATTTAGAGGGACAGTGTGTCCATTTAACAAGAAGGACACGCTCCCCATCTGCAATCACAGTGTTTTACATTGTAGAATTTCTTTAACCTCACATGTAGGGAGAGGAAATTCCAGCTTTTCTTCAAGATGGCATCTACATCAGTGGAACTTTTCTCCCATACAAAATACTTCAAAACGGTTCACTGTAAGGTCACTGGACTGTTAACTCTGAAAGGAAACAATGTTCCAGTTTTCCATGAAATGAAATTTTCTTCACCTCTATTGTATTGGGGTGACTGAAACAGTCTCAGCAGTGGATAACTCCAAACCATTGCAAGTAAGAAAAGAACAACGTGAAAGGCTCAGTACTACTAGGAAAATGTGGCAGTTTTGTTGTTGTTGTTGTTGTTGTTATTTGGGTGAACTGGGGCCCGTTTCACAAAGCAGGTTCAACAAACTCTGAACCTAACCCTGAACTCTGAGTTGAACAACTCTGAGATGGGCAACTCTGAGTTTTCAGTTTCAGAACAGTGGTTTTGAATTAGTTTACTCAACTCTGAGTATGTAAACTCTGAGTTACGCGCGTGCCTGCCGACTCTACAAAGCCATCATCAATGGAGCTCCGATATTACGATTCACCATGGCAACGGGGAGAGCGTCATTTGATATTACTGAGTGTTTATGTAGAAAACGAGCTCATCCTGAGAAAGCGGCGCAACGTAACTGCAGCAAAGTAGCGATAGTTGGCGTGGCAGACAATTACTGCCCGATCTAATGTGTATAACTGAATGAAACAGTCTATTGATCTAAAGGCAATAAGTCTTTATTTTCAGGCATTGACAGTGACACTGTGGTGTAATGGTTAGCAACGCTGCCTATGGGGCAGGCGGCACCGGTTCAGTTCTCGTAGTTCACAAAGTAGCGCAACAGATAAATCATAATTTTTATTGGGTGTAATCCCCCCAGGCACAGAAAGAAAGTGGCTTCAGTTGGAAATTAAGCATAAGAATATTGCGCAAATACGTTGACTAAGGCATATGATTTTAATAATATTTCACATATTAAACAGTAAATATAAGCAGGTATTTCAACACAGGAATGAACTTAAACATTTCATAAATCTCCCGTTCGCAAAAACACTACCTCCGCAAAGAATCTGGTTGCGGATTATGTCCGCGATATGAAATGTTGAAAATGTCGGAGAATATTGTTTAGATAATATCTAATGTGATTGAAAGGAAAGGTAATCAAAATCCTCTCCCGACGCAAAGCTGCTAGAATCACTTTTATTTCCGTATCGATTAGGTTGACGATGAAAGGACGGCACATTTTTTTCAGAGTTGGTTCAGATTCCGGAAAAAGGCGGAGACATGTAGGGAGAAACTCAGGGTTTGTTGAAGCAAACCTGCTAGCGAGCAGGTTAGTTTCACGGAGCATGTTACCCGGGTAACTGACTCAGATTTATGCTGAACTGGCTTTGTGAAACCGAAAAACCAGAGTTTCCCTCATCTCAGGGTTAACTAACTCAAGGTTTTCACTAAACCTGCTTTGTGAAACGGACCCCTGATCCTTTAACGCGAGGGCAAGATTGGGGCCACGGGGAAATAATGAAAATGGTATGGGGCCTTGATAGCCCAGCAGGTAACATTTTGTACCATTCACAGCAACTTCACATAAAATAGTTAGTCAGCAGTGAAGATTTTTTTATTTTATCATCAGACCAATTTTCTCATGTCTAAAATTTCAATTAGTGGACTAAAAAATGTGTTTGTTTTTTTTTTATTAAAAACAATTGAATTTAGAGATATAATATATAATAGCCTACTAATGCAAACATAGAGGGGTATTTAGAGTATACATCATCTGCAGCTTGACAACCCGGTCAATGCATCACTTAAACGTATGTGCCTTTGCTGTCATTTAATAGATAACAATGTGTGTAAGTGCACAACAGGTGACAAATGCGACACACAGAGTGCTGCATCAAGGTAAGTGTTCCAAGCACACCTCACTGGAGTGACATCGTACAAACTCCAAGGTCCCAGAAGCTGTCAGGAGGCTCTAAAATAGATGATTGTTGTTTGAGAAATATTCTGTGAGCTATCTATCACTGAAAAAAATATTCATTAATACAAAATAGGGAAATCAAATTGTAATATAATGTTAATCTTATTGTAGCTCTGACTAGTTATCATTCACTTATTTGTGAATAAGTCTTGATTTCAAGACTGTTTTCACGATAAAAATTCAAGTTAGCCCTGTGATAGACTGGCGACCTGTCCAGGGTGTCCAATGGATGGATGGAATATTCAAGTTATAGAATTAATTAATTAGTTGTTATTCAGGTAATGTCTGGATTCCTTAATGTAGTTCATTATTTGTCTGACCAAACATTACAAACCTTTCATGTTTGATAATGAGATAGATGATCTGGGGATAGAAGTCCAATATATTGTGCTTCACTTACTTCAATTGGAACAGAGTCCTCTACTCACAGGATTGTGCCATGCAGTTGCTTGGTCGCTGCTCACTGGGCAAAGACAGTGTGTGGGTGTTGTGCTCCAGACCTGTATTGAAAAAAAAGAAAAGAGTGAAATTCTATAATTTCTTAGTTTGAATGTTAACTTCACTTGTACCCTCCTCACTAAATCCCATGCTATCAGAAAATTTCAGGGCATTTCTTAAGCACTTACAACAAAAACATCTGTGGGGTTTTCATATCATTAAAAATGTAATACTTTGTAATACTACCTCCAATATGGTTGTATGGACATTTTTCATCATTCTTTTACAGTTTATACCACAAGTTAATATTTATTAGATGCTGCAGGAATACAAACTAATCTGCCTGTCAGAGGTCAAAAATGAATTGCAAAAAAATGTCTAGCATAAATTGCCCTTCAAAATACAATGTTTATGGTATTTCAGTTGAAAAGTAAGATGACAAGGGAGACAGGGGTTTGTGGCAAGCAGCAGATGGTCATGCTGTTACTGACCCCAAGACATTAACATTTACATGTTTGTTATCCTCCCCATGTAACTCAGAAAATATTCCAGAGGCATAATGCCAGAAATTGCCCTTATACAAATTTTTTTTTAACACTGTGATTTTCAGAGTTTTGCACTTAAGGCATCTCATGTTTTATTCAGACAAACAAAGTGCTTCCCTAACATATGGTTAGCCGCAACTTGTGCCTTCTATTATTGTTTTCCATTTGGACGTTTTGTATTGGTGATATCATTTGAGACAGCAATTACTTCCCTTAAAGATAAAAAAAAAAAGACAAAATGTCAAATACCATACTTACCCTTTCACAACATTTCAGTATTTTTAAGACATGTGAAAATTGTTCTATCAAGCTGGAATGGGAAACAGTATCTGTTGCACATAAACCTGTTTGTTAAAACAAATGACGCAGCCAGCTAGCTCCCTGTGTACAACAACAATTAGCAATATGATTTGAGTTACAACTGGGTAACAATGGCAAAAGCAGGAGGATACATTTACCTGATAACACTTTCAAATGTGGTGGTGGTTTAGATGAGCAAGGAAGTCATTGGCTAATTTACCATATTTGGCTATGCGAAAATCACAATTAATTAGCATGTTTCTTATTATTGTGCATTTTAATCTTTCTTATGTGTAAACTACTATCAACTCTACACAGCAAACCTGTTATGTTCCTCCTGTGAATGTCACAAACATTAAACATTCATGTGACGTATGACTCAGCCTTTGAATGCTAATTTAGCTAACATTGACGTTAGCTAAATTAGCAAGAAGCCTATTCGCTAGCTAACGCTAGCTGACGTTAACCATTGCTGTTAAAATTAAAAAAAAATTCATACATTTTCTCTTGACTTTATGACACATATCTTAATATTCATAGCTAGCTAAATACCTGTTAAAACCATATGTGTAAAAAAAAGAAGAAAGAAAAACACCGCATCTTCCATCAGACAGCACCAAACGATGACAGATGATTTAACGTTACGGTTAGGCGCAACCATTTCTCTTAAAAAAAGGGGGGGGTGCGGGCCGTTCCAACAAACTACCTTTATGGTACGTTTAACTAGCAAATTAGAGCAGAAATCATGATCTGCCCTGAACTATACTATCGAATGGACTTGACTTATTGGTATTCTCCATGTATAGGAAAAAAAATCATATTTTGGACACATATTTTTTAAGATTTTAAGCTTGCCTGCCTTCTAGTGGCTGCTAGGATGCATAACATAGGCTATACTTGTATTTGTTACTTTTTTTCCCTTCCCACTGTTGGCACCACAGATCATTTGGGCATTGTTCTGAGTTATTTTTCAGACAGTGTGGTGGTGGTGTTCTGATATATGGGCTACATTAACAGTGCATTGATCCAGCTGGAACTGCTCTCAGTGACATGACCTGGACATCGCATCCAAAATGATTTCTCGATGATACAGTAGCTGCAAGATAAAGCAGAGTTTCACAACTCCCACATTTTTCAGTGCATCCATCTAATCTGTTTATGATGAATTGTTTTCATAATTTTTAATTAAAATAATGCCATCAAGTCATGTCAATGATACGTGTTCAAGATAACAAGATAAAAGCTGCATATAAATGAGTTGCAGTGTGCTGTGACCAACATCATGCTCCTGCCTGCACATCTTTGTTAAATCTCTTGATTGTTACACCATGCAGGACTTGGTGGTTAACTTGGAAAAAGCTGTAAAACCCATCTTGTAAACTAAGCATCTCTATCAATAATGGATGCTTGGAATTTATCTTAAATATAGGTGCTTATGGTGTTTCATTATTTATTTGAAGGCAAACATATGTGTCGGGAAATTAGCAAACTGATGAACACCATTGATCATTATAAAGTACCCCTCACTCACGCAGGCACAACATAAATTAGCTCATGTACACACAATGAAACATACATGTCCAGCATAACAAATACAGCACTCTCCCATTTGGATGCTTGTCTGTGTTTGTGTGTGTGCATAAGTGTATATGCTCCTGCCTGTGTAGCATTGTACTGGTACAGGACATGTGTGTATGTAACCTCGGCAAACACTTTTGTTCAGGAAAGCAGTTGTTTGCCGTGAATACAAAGACACTAATCGCCGTATTCTGATTCTTCATTAAGCCAGTCAAGTCCCGATTGTTGAAGGGCTTTTGAGGCGAAACACCTGTCTGCTTTCCCATTTTATCATTTACCAAGTTGGCATATGGTAGCACTGGACAAAGAAAGCATACTGTGTGTCCCTAATCTACATGCAGATATAACTATTGATGTATACCTTTCATGTAGTCATAAAAATCACAAAAGCCATTAAGGAGTCTCATTCATCATTTATGAAAGCTCACCTGGGCATGAAAGCTTACAATATCCCATGTAGAAATAAATGAGTGAAAAAAGATACAATAACATTTGGCCTGCAGCTAAAAGGTATTCTTGAAATATGATCATATAATTGACCCATCTATTGAAATGTAATGAAAGAAAACTCTGTCCGTGGCAACCTCACTGGGATAGCTGTTTGAAACTCGTTCTCTTTGATATCAACTCAAACATTCTGTGGTTTGGAATCAATTTTGAACCCGAGGCACATGTGCAGACATGAGCACTTTAATTAGCGTGCCAAATCAAAATCTTCCAAAGTCAGTTGAGGTTAACAGAAAGTTCAAATGTATTATACTTCAGAAGTCATAAAGAATACAACAGCAACAGCAAATATTTAAAAAAAAACATGTTTTTTGGAACATTACATTTCTTTTGGGACTTACTGACCAGTCAATTCATCAACTGATTATTTTCTGAACTCATCAATTACTCATTTGGTCGACATAACATCACAAAATAGTGGAAAATACCCATCACAGTCCAAATGTAATCAAATGCCAAACGCCCAAAGATATTCAATTAACTATGGTGTAATTAGAAGTCAATTATCAAATTAGTTTGCTGATTAATTTTCTGTTGTAATAAATCGGCTAGTCAATGCAGCTATGGCATCGCAATCAAAAGAACACTATCCGACCCTCGATGACTGTATTGCAGTATTTCTAAGTACATAACGCAGCATATCGACGATATATCACCTGGCATTAAAGTCAAGGTTAGAGTTTGTTGAGATTTCTCTCATATTCTCTCACATAGTCCCATTAAGAGGTCGCATGAAATGATAACAGAGCATTTTTAATTAAAAAAATTAAAGGACAAATTTCATAGGGGAGCAAGTGCTTCAGGGGCGCAGCTACTGGACATATTTGGAACTATTTCTGTAGCGTCTCTTGTGCTTTGGGTGAAGGGGGGGTGAGAGATTGATGTGATACTATAGTTTTGCTGCGAGAGCGGTATCATCCTCTCGAGAAAACACGAAGTAGGAAACATTTTGTTCATTGCAGAAACCCCTGCAGGTGACTCACATCATTATGAAATTAAAAGAAAGATTAAAAAAATGTATATCCTAATAAAATGTAAGACATCTATTCCCCAAATCCTTCCTGGATTGACAAATTCTTCACAATTTCAATCTGATTCTCAGCAAGCCCCTTTTAATAGCCTTTGGGTACATGGTTTCCATTAGGGCACATTGCCAAGCTGCATGACGAAGACATTTGCAGTTTTGAAAGGTTGCGTGAATTAGGTTGACCTACCTTCCCTGTGCAAGTGAATAATGGCTTGTGAACAAATTACATTAGTTTAATTCATTTTTTTAAAGTCAGCAGCATAAATGAAGTTTAGATATATGGTTATTGATTTTAGTGAGTTGATGTGTCCAAACCACTAGTGACCGACTAATTAACTCGTAAGAATGTCATTCATTCCAATTTGCAACAGACTGAGTTCCTCCAATACAATATAGAGAAGCATTACTTTCACTTTCAGAATCTTTAGAGCCTCAATGTCACTGTGGCCCGTTATAGTCTACCCCTTGCAAAAAGTAATTACTCAAGTAATAATTTAATTTCGTCTTAATAATTCCAGACATGGTGAAGCATGACTGCACACTCTTATACTGTTGTAATTCAAGGGACAATATACCCCATAAATGGAGTACTTCTCCTGACACTCTGTGCTCAAAACTATGAGATGGATGTTAGAATGAAACTAGAAATGCGTTATATAGAGATACCATGGGATCTGCTTGCAAGATAAATTGGATAAGAACTGAAAGAAATGGTGAGTGTGCCTGGCATACAGTATGGGTGGAACCTTTACATGTCCAAAAAAAAAAAAAAAAGAAGAAGACGATTGTCACACTTCATACAGAGTCTGGAAAAGTTTATATAATCCCATTGCTGCATAAGTTTGGATCCCCGCTGAACGAAACAGAAGCTCATACCACTAAAGAGTCCATCTTCTTTGTGACTGGTATTGCTATTGAGGCATTTTCATACTTCAAATGAAAACACACAATGGCTTTTAGGAATTCATGGCGCGTCATTAAGATGAAGAATATACAAGTATGAAGCCGTTTCTCAAGTAGACAGCAGAAATATCTAACAGCACTGATTTCTGTTATATTGTGAAACTCTTATTGAAAGTAACAGAGAAAGAAATATTGGCGTTACATATTCCCAAGGCCCAAGTTGAAATTTAAGCAAACGTGTCTGAAGTAACTGAAGAGGATTAACCAAAGAGAACACAAACTAGAAGGGAATAGGGAATTGTTGGCTTGTTAACAATATCCATCCAAAAAAAAGAAAGAAAGAAAAACACTATGATATCAGGGGACTACTTTCAGTATGAAACACATTGGCTGTTTGCTGGCGTGGGCCACTGTGATGGGTAATTGATAGCATGTATTACTCCAATGATCTGCTCTACACACGGGGATGCAGATATGCACTGAATCCTAATTTCCCATGACCTACTTCTTGTTTTTCAGCAAAATGTAAAGCTCAGTGGACCAGCTGAGTTTTACAGGTGCACTGGATGCATACTGACTGTCAGTTTAAATGCCCCATGAGCACTGGTCAGGTCATGTGTCAAATGGATAGTCCCCCGAAGTGCCCCTCAGGTGAGCCAAAGTGCCTGTGTAAATATTTGGCATGAAACATTTTTACCAATTTAAAAGATCCATATAAATTGAGTAGTTTTAATGGTGGTATTGCAACTTTAACTTAAAACTGTAAAAGTATTTGAGTGACGCTGTTACATTCTCATTAAACTGCTGCTATCAACACAAACACGACATATCAGCCGACTATGGACTTCCTGCGGCGACGTCACGGCTCCTGCTCTCCCTCCACCCGCGGTGACGTCAACGGGAGCACGTGGGTTTGTTATTGCAGGAAGTGAAGATGGCGGATCAGTCGCTGCTCTCCGAGTCTGCTCTCGGGTGGTCTATTTTCACCTTTGTGCTTTTGGTAAGCGTGTTGGAAGTTGTGTAGTCGTTTTTCATGTTGTAGTGCAGCGTCATACGCGTAGTTTGAGATGTTTTAGCGCGCGAGGAGTTGGCGCAGTTCAGGTGTTACACCGCGACGTGGCTACGGTGTATCGACGTCAATATTGGCTTTGGATCGGTTTTAGCTAATGTTAGCCATTAGCGGTTTGAAATGGGCTTTATACATGTAATGTTCTCCTGAATACACAATGAAGTGCTCCTGAAAACAAACAAAGGGGCCGCACATATAGTGCGAACACATACATATATGTAATATTTCCGCCCTGACTGTGTAATGACTTTAGTAGTGCTAAGTGAACGCATGGAAGTTGGTCAGCTAGATAATCTGCTGCCCAAATTAGCGCTCATTATCTCAGCTACTCAGTCACACGGCTAAACCGGAAGCCTGCACGCCAATAAACTGCCGTGCCTCCCCACTCACCGCTTGCAGCCCTTTTCATTTGAACAAACCTTTCAGTAGATCTTATTTGGATGCAAAGCCCGCGTCATTACCTGGCAAAACAAGCAGCAAGAGGCTTAAGGCTGCGGGCCTAAAATTGATCCTGTCTGTGAATGGCAGGCCCCGATCTAAAGGGACTAGTTTTAGCAGTGTCCTCACTTCTTACGGCTTGTGTGCCTTGAATATGACCTTGTCATTTGGGAGACCCTTATTTGCTTCCCTGCCTAATGAGTTTCCTGCCTTTTACAATGACAATACCTCTCCCTTTCTCCCCCCCTTTTCCTGATAAACAGCAAAATAATGCATTAGAAATTTCATGGATTAATTCAATATGAAAAGCAAAAAGTTGTAGTGGATAACTATTTATGAATTCAGCTTCTTACAAAAAGTTAACTTTGTCTTATTTCCTTTCAGTCATTTCACTCATGTGCTGAAAGGATAATGCTTGCCGACTCAGAAATTGCACATGAACTCGCCCACAAATTGTAATTATTAGTGGGAAACTCTGAGAATATGTTGATACCTGAGTTCCCATGGTAGAGAAGAGAACATATTCAGTAATGGACTGTGTATAATTCTTAATTTTTAACAGTGCAACAAGTATTAGCTGTTGTTTGTAAATCATTTTACTCTATGTAGACCAATGCTATTTATCGTTCCATCCATAACACATGGACTATAATTTGCTAAAGTTATGACATTAGCTGATGTTACCTCTTCCATCCCTGACAACAGAGCACTTTAACGTGGCATTCTTGTAATTCTGCCTTTGCAAGTGGGAAGTAGGATCTTCTGACTAGCACGTGAAGGCAGCATTAAGGAAGGGTGTATGATATAATCAGATCAGCTGTTCCCTAGCACCTGCATTCAGGCTATTCTCGGTGTATAATTCCCTAGCTGTTGTGTTAACACTTTGGTTTGAGCGTTTTGTTTTTGGAAATCGGCAACACAAACACACTGAAGCTAGAGTTTCCAAGCAGTGTTTAACAGGCATCGGAGGATACAATATTGTGAAGAGTATGATGAAGCTGAATAAAAATATAGCATCACAACAGCGATCAATGTAAGCTACACAAAGGTAGTATCTGTTGCAGGGTATTGTATCGGATTGCATCATCATTTCCAGTTGCTTCAATCCCTGTGTGTCTCTTTATTCATTCTCTAATTGATGTATTATTTTTTTATTTTATTAATGTCAAAAATGAAAATGCACTGCATGTAGCTTTAGTTAAAGAACAGATGGGTTTCAGGCCTAATAGGAACAAAGAATATATTAATTGGAATTTTGTCAGCAAAAATGCACCTAATGCAACTACACTCACTGTCTGCAGACTGCTTGTGTCTGATCATAATGCTACAGGAGGGCTGATGTGAATGGGAATATATTTGAATGTTAATGGCAGGAAGGATGTGAATCACTAACCCGACTGCCCGTTGATTCTATTTGTTAGTGCTTCCTGGTCAATGACGTTGGATAAATGTAAGCCAAATTGAACTCCATGTGAAGCAAGGTGACATTATTAACAGGGCTCAACAATAACGATTGCCCGCTTGCAAGTAAATTGACACATTAGGCTAGGAAATGTATAGTTTTATTCTGTTAAAAAAAAAGTGGCTAAGGAGTGAACCATCTCACTTCCTTTTCATCCCCGTTGAGAGTTCCACATGCAAAGTAAAGTTTGGGTACTAGCGAGAAAATGGCGGCAGGTAAAGACAAAGTTTATGAGCTGAAACGCAAGCGAGCATTTCAATTATCCTGGAAACCGGAGTTTAGTTGGGTAGATTAGAGAAAGTGGACGAAACTCCAGATTAATTCACTTGAATCAAGATTAAACATAATGATTAACTTTGGTCTTCGTTGTAATTTGATAACATTTACGTTGAACCCTGATTAAATGACGGTGTTTAAATTGTTGATCCAGTGATTGAATCTGAACAGACTCAGCTTGTGCTCTCTGTCCCTTTGTTTGAATAATAGGGTACGTGTTTTGTAACTTTAAAAAAAAACAGGAAAACTGAAATAATGTTAGCCATTCAGGCATGTGAAACTTAAACCTTACAATTTACTCAGAAGTAAGGAGTTCGTAATTTTAGTCTTTAGAAGAGACGATTTAGCTATTATCTCATTTCCATCTGCAGTCCCTGGGCAGACACACAGAACAGTCACAAGAAACTAAAAACATTAATTTACATGCCACAACATTACATTTCTATCTAACAATTATATATACAAATCTACGAGGACACGTCAATGCAATTACAATTCGCTACAGTTCAACAAACGGTCCACAATCACAGTCAAATTCATTTTTATATGACTGGTTGTGCAATATAGATTTCTTTGCAGAAAATGAATGAAAGTCTGTGGAAGTTTTAAACTCGGCTGGAAACATATTCCAATGTACACGGCTGTAAATGAAAAAGCAGATTGTGCAACTGATTGTGAAGTTTGGCCAACCACAGTTGTACATGTAGTCGGTTGGAAGGAGAAAATTTAATCTAGTAGCTGCTCAGATTTCAGATTATTTTCTGCTGTAAATTTGATAATCTTTCTCGGCCAAATGATTGCTACCATATGCATTTTTTTGTTCCTTGTAATGGTATAACTCCCCAGTTGTTTTAACTTGGTTATTTGATGTCTCCCCCCTGTTTAGGTAATCCTGGCTTTTTGTTGGGTCTACATTCGGAAGTTTCAAAGTCGTCAGGAGAGTGAAGTTGTTTCCACTATCACAGCAATATGTGCACTGGCCATTGCTTTGATAACCTCCGCACTTCTACCGGTGGATATATTCCTCGTTTCATTCATGAAGTACCCCAATGGTACCTATAAGGTTAGTATCTCTTCTACTAACAGCACCAGGAAAATCAATTTGAGGAATGCAAACGAGTTTTCCTGAGGCAGCTTTTAACTTTGCAATTTTCTAGAATTAGACAAAGTGGACATTGTTTTAGTCCAATCTAAAACCTGAATGGATTTCCGGGCTCATAACTTCTTCTTTTTTTTTTTTACAAAGTCATTGCATTTGTTTCTATCTATTTGAAGATTTAGCAGAGTGTGTAATGGCATCTCTATTTGAACAGCAGGTAATTTGTTTCTTTCTCTGGGTTGCAAGCTGCTTTGATTGCTAAGGGTATCTGTTTTTCCACCATTTAGTCATGGTCACATGTTATCTCATCAGGGACACAATCCCTTATTCACTTAATCAAACATGAATTATTGGTAATCTCTTGATGATTATAATTTGCAATAGTAAAGCAACAAAATATAAGCAAAGAGGCATGAAACCAAGTGGTGTCTTTTTATGCTGAAATTTGCCAAGTATAAACAAAAATGAACAATAATAAACTAACGTCTGATGGGAGAAGACCATTTGTGCTTGACAAAAACAATACATCGTTTAAATGTTTTTGCAGCTTCTGGAGAATTCATTCTAAAAGTAAAATGCACAAAAATGTGAGCTTATGATGGACACTTTCCCACACCTGCGCTATGCATGAATAAAAATAGATTTAGACAAAGGTCTGACAGCTTTGAGTTATTCTCCCAGGGTGTGTCGGTTTTTGCATCACTCTCAAACAAAGCTGCCACAGTACTGCTATAGGCCATTTGCTTGCTAGTTAGGCATGACCTACCCCTTGCAGGGTTGGCAGTCTTTAATCAGGTCTATTGCACTTTTTGTTTCATGTCTCTGCCATGAATGGTTTATGGCAAGCAAAAAAATGATGGAATTTATAGAGGCCCGAAAATACATCATACCTCCCTCTACCACTATATGCCAGACTCAACAGCATTTTTTAATTATATTTCATGTAATTAATGCCTGTTGTGATTGCATTGATTGTTATACTAGTCATTCCTACACTAAATTATAAATTTAACAATTGTTTTTTTACTTTGGTAACATCCAGGAATGGGCAGCAAACAATGAGACGAGAGGGCAAATTGAAGACACTGTGCTCTATGGATATTACAGTAAGTGCATTCTCTTAATACCTGTCTATGTGGATGCACATCATAATGAATAGTTGTAGACAGAAATTTCAACTGGAGAGAATTATATACTGCATTGAGTTTTTTTTTATCTGTTTTGTGATCAATTTGTGCTTTGTCATTCTCCTATGATATCAACCTTTTTTCAATTGATGGTAATGTCAGTTAAATGTTAATAACACCTGGGACCTTACTCACCCACACACTAATCTCCGTGAGTTGGCAATCTAACTTTGGGATTCACACTGGCGAATCATTTTCACCCAGGGTATCTCCATAGTAATACATCCTACCTGCACATCTTATCTGGAGCAGTTTCGCTATCACTGTAAGATGCATGAAAGGAATACTTTGCCTCAAAACGATAATTTGTACATCGATTACTCACCCGGCGGTACCTAGTTAGTTAGTAGATAGTTGTTAGTAGTTAGTTAGATCTAGTTAATAGATCATGTCTTTTATTTTCTTGCTTATTGATCCCCTGTCTGTTTAAGCTTTATATAGAAAAATATCAAAAGTTACTATCCCTCGGATGTAAGAATTATGGGCAGCACTGTGGCAGATGGCAGAGGTCTATAGAGAGAGAGACACGGTTTCTTATCCTGCTTGCTTTTTGTGGCTGTAAACGGAAGATTCGGTTTTTCCACATTGTAGCACAGACAGAACGGAAATGACGGGGAAGCAAAGGGACAGTCAATGGGAGAGGGAGACACAAGTCATGCTGTTTCTATGCCCTCTGATTTTAGAGAATGATTCATAAATTCAAAATAAATCTAGCGCTAGATTCTTATGCAAGTGCTGTGATTAAAAATGTAGACCTATCCTTTGATTTTGGACTATGATGGCTGAAATTTATGACTGGTATTTCCTGTCAGATTTTTCCATCACTGCAACGATTTGTCTGTGAGATTGGCAGATTGGCAAAATTCTTGAGGAAATTAACTTAAGCTTGCACAGATATACCACTTCGCTCTGCGAACACTGTTTATGCAGAAGTAATTGCAATTGTAAGGTGACAATACATGTGTTTCACAAGTAGTGACCGTACAACTGAATAAATGAAACTTGGATTATAGTGCACGAGTTGTGTGGGAGTTTCTACACTTTTGCCTACCAACGGGGGAGCAAGATATTTCTTAGGTATTGAGGAAAGTTTTTACAATGTTTTTACAATTACCTTCGCTGAACATTTACTGCCGGTAGGCAACTTCCCTGCCTTTGCTCTGGTCGCCAACAACTGTCTGCCAGTCTCTCACATTCTCTATCTCTGGCTCAACCCCACACACATGCCACAATCATATGCTGGGCTGATGTAGGTTACCGAGGCAGGCAAATCTGGACAGGAACAATTCCTAATACCAAGCGGGAGCAAGATTCCAAAGTGAGTCAGGAGATCAGGGACGGTATTAAATGGTCAATAAATGTTTTTTCAAAAAAGTGGGAATCGCTGTAACCATCAGTTACTTGAGCATACGGTCATAATAGCTGTGGACAGACAGATAGATGCACAAACGCACACAAGACCACAAACACCCATAATCTCCTCCCAGGTTTACGCCTGGCAGACATTGTGAACTATAATGGCCTGTACTGCTGAAATAATAATAGATAGTGAGAAACTCTTTTCAATGTTTTCAATGTTAATGGACAGACCGAACAGTTTGTTTTCCGTTATGATGCAGTATATCAGAAATATCCACTATGTACAGTGTTTTCTGGCAAAATGCCCACTATGACCATGAAAATGAATGGGATTTGTCAAATAGGAGGCAGCTTACATTAACACCATCAACTATACATTTAATTTCCCATAGACATACAGTGTTCCCATCACTATATTACCGGTGAAAGCAAGGTGAATTGTTTTCTTGACCTTAATATGAAGACATTTGCGTATCATTAATACGTTTCCCGCTGTGTCTTAATGATGGGCAGAAATGATCATGTTCGCCCACATCTTTACACCATTTGCAGTTATTATGTTATTATGCATTTCTTGTAGATGCAGCCAAAGTCTTTCTCTGAAGGTTGAACAGCTATCACAAAAATACTCTCTTCTTACTTTTCTTGTGAGGTCATGTAACGCATTGTAACATTTTTGTGCGGTCAGTATTGAGCACTCATTTATTACATAATTATTGGCAAATGCTAGGGTGGGATTTTGCGTGGCACCTTTAATGAAATTTGGTTACCTCATGTGCGAGTTTGCTGGGTCTTTTAAAATATGACAAGCTGTCTATTAATAACAGCAACAGTTTGTAAGGATGTAAACTTGTTTGATGTCACCATCTATAGGCAAATAATTAATAGTCCGCTTGAAATCTTCAAACTTGTGCCACCTACAGGTATTGAGTGTTATTTATTATCTGTTCAAGGACATGTGAAATAAAATAAAAAATTTGAAAATTTGCCGACAATCCAGCTTGCGGTTTTGAAGATGTTGACAAAAAATGAATTTTCTCCTCCCGGGATATACTGAGGCAAAACTGAGGGTTTATTTTCAACCTTTGCGATCATTTCAGGGCTTGTGTTCCTTGCCTCATTCAACTTAAGCAAACAAAAACGCATATCCAAGTAATCTAGATTTTTATTTTTGTCCAGCAGATACCTAGATACGGTATTATTCGACAAGACCAACATTTCACTTGCACTGACTAATTTGTTTTTTGGCTCAAGGTGTACTGTGTTGTATCATTTGTTGAGCATCCAGTCAGGCATCTTAGACTTATCCTGCACGATTCTCTTGATATGAGTGTGCGCAGGTCTAGTCCCCATGGATCACTCCATAATTCCAGTATTTGACTGTGGTTTGAATTCATGGGCACAGTATCCAGGCCATTTGGCTGATAAATTCCTGACTGAAAGTGATTAGTGCCACGGAAATTTCCTCATGATTGTCATATTAAAGGATAACATGAGTTTGTTGTCTTTGACGGTAGCAAATTCAGTCATGCCAAAGACACTAGATCACACGTTTTTTCGAACAGATGCTGGCTTAAAGTGCCTGTCAGCAACACTGTTATGTACCGTCTGTTCAGAAATGCCAAATGCAAGGAAGACAAGCTGTCTCCTTGCCCAGACAGGCCAATCAAAGAAACCACTTTCACGATAATGACATCAGAAAATTGTCTTTCACAGACTACGAACACTGCAAGTGAATCCGGCAGTAAAGGCAGGACCCATAGTTTATTGTTCTCCGGACACACAAATATCAGTTGATACACAAGATTGATTTTCTATGTTACCATCAAATAGTTTGGATTAGACATCCCATCCAATAGAAACTTTTGTGGAGACTTAAAACATGCATGATTCTGTTGGCTTAGTCTTGAATGCAGGGCTGTGTCATATAGTTAAGTGTGAGAGAATCTTAAATCACAATCTCTGTAATTGAGTGGCTGCAGCATTTCATATTGTGGCACTCATGCTACGCTCCTATACAGTCTCATTCCACACACATACTTTGATTTGATATCATGCATTAAGTAGGCTTTATATTCCAAATATAGTTTGTCCATGCCTTTCGCAGAAAAAAAGGAAATTGCTTTTTTTTCTTATACATTTTCTTATCCAGCTAAAAAGGATGTCTCAGACATTCCAGGAGTATGCATTCTAGGAGCCAGGAGAGGGATAAGAGAAAGGCTTGAAAGTGTTTGCTACTTGCCTCAAGCATGGATCCATGTGATCATAGCTCTGGGAGTGTGTGGAGCAGACTAATCTGCTTGCAGATTTGCTGTGGTCTTGTAACCTTTGGCTGTCGAGAAGGAAGGTTGAGTTCTTATAAAAACCACCAAAAAATCCAAAAATCAGATCCTGCAGTTTTTATTGATGGCTTGCTAAGTTCCTCAAAGCATATATTTCAGATACAGTTATAGTATATTTTATATATTGCAAATGCATTCCCAGCTTAGAGATGCCAACAACTGTTGCTCCGTTTCATTTTTGCGGTTGTTTTCTGTTATGCCAGAAATAATCTGAAAGTAGGTTATAGGAAATATATTGATTATAATTGGCTACTGATTCTGAGCATTTGTCCAAGCTTGAAATTCTTACTTTTGCTTACAAAGCAAACTGCCTTTCTATGTGAATATACATCTCTGCAGCGAATAGATGTTTGTAAAGACGACATTTTAAGAGGACTGTGTGATGAAGCTGAGCAAAGTCGTATTTTGCTGAAGACTATATCAATATACTAAATGTTATGAAGATATGATAATCAAATTTTGGCTATTCTACTTTTAAATCTATTTAATTATCCTGTTATCCATGTTTCTGTGGTACAAGAGACAAGCCCTCTCTCTCTGTTTTAAGGGCATTGCTTTTTTATTTGCCAGTAGGTGGAGACCAAGCTCCATGTGTGTCTCCTTACAAATCTAACCTTTTAAAGTAGAATTTTCTTGAAGGCCACATTTGACAGCACTGTCCATTTGTCTCTTCACAAATGGAATAATTACAGATTTGAAATAGAGATCTTCTATTCCTCCACTGAAGCATAGTTTTCTTCAAGGTGATTGACTTCAGTGGTGATCACACTTAATAAGCACGTGTATGTCCAGTGATTTCTTTTTTTTATTAGACAACTCTCTACTACTTGATGTTCAGAATCCTTTGATGGCCTAGCTGTCATTTTGTGAATGTCTGTCTTGTTGGTTTAGAAACATGTAATTTTTTTTCTCTGGACAGAAGCATAATCAAACCTCCATAGTTGACACTGACAATTTCTGCAGCGTTTTTTTTTTCTGCTGCAAAAGCACAGTGTTGTCATAGCGGAGACATTTTAGTGGGGAATTATAATACAACGCGGTTCCATTGTTATTTTAATGCCTTTTTGAAATGTACGACTTCCTTTTTTATTCGCAATCAACACAATTTAACAGAATAAGTAAGAGTGTATGACATTGTGACATTTCGGAGCAAAACTCTGACACCAGTGATGAAGAGATAATGGCTATATCGGAGAGCAACTGTTATGCCAAAAAGTGAAAATATTCTGGCAAAGTGAAATGTGACTTGTCTGTAGAGAATAAACACAGTGAAATATTAGATTAAATGGGCCTTCAACTTGACAGAAGACATACAAATCTGTACCTGAAACACCCACTACCTTTTAGAGTCCAAATAACTTGTTGTGATCTCTGATGAACCCTGAGTCTGAAAGCCTCGCCTTTCAAATCCAGCCTCTGTCCATTTATACATTTCCTTGGACTGCTCAGTACTTCAAAGCAGTGATGCATAAGACCCTTAAGCAACAGGGCAAAATACCCCTGGGACCTTTAAATAAATCATTGGCTTTCTCTCTGCCTTTTTTAATTCCATTTGTAGGGGAGACGTTAGAGAGGATGCAATCCTCTTCTATACACGCTGCAAGTATTTCCTTTTTGTCTGGGATTCTCTGTCCAGCTAGCCTGCTGGCTGAATTTGGGAGGAAAGTGGCAGTCCAGTGCCTCCTTTGACAGCATTCCTTCAAACACTGACAAAATGCAGTTTTATTTCGAAGGACAGCTCCAACTGAAACAGTGGGGCCTTCAACGATAAGAATATTGTCCAGTTTGTAAAAGAAACAAAAGGCATTTTTCTTGCTACTGTGTGCAAAAACCAAACCCGATGGCGTCCTACTTGTAACTTTGTCCACCTCGAAATATTCAAAACAGGGATTTAGATCTTGGACAAAATGTTAAGCCTGCAGTGAACTCTCAATGTTAGATGCATCTGTTGTAATGCTATACAGTTGAGCACAACTAATGCTGAGTGTTTTAGGCTCACTCGATGAGACTATCAAGTTAAAACAATAACATATTTGCTGACGATCAGTTCAGCTTTGGTTTGGTTTAAAGAATTTCAGAAGTTATGATGAAGAGAATATTTTATAGTTAGAAAGTAAACTTAACAAAATAAATTACTGTAAATGTGCAATATACAGCATTCAGAGCATTAATATATCAACAAAAATGGTTTTCTGTGTAAAGTGATCTTGGAAGCGTACATGGATCCAATAAGACGACAAAGTTGACGAGAACTTACTTTGAATGCAGCCTGTTTTCTTTTCTTAAATGTGTTGAATTTCACATTTACCACTTTCATTATCGAGTAATAAAAATATGTAGAATTTTCTTGAAAACTAGTAGAGTTAAAAATAATGAGGTGTGACCCCATGTGCATGTTAAAAATCATAAGTTTTACAGCATTAAGTCTCCTCTCTGCTCACCTGAGGGCCCTAATGATATTATAAAAAGGGCTCAGGCATGTGTGTGTATGTATTATGGATGTAAGCCATGATGTTCAACACGATGAAAATCTGACAGAAACTTACTTGCAAGTTGAATCTTCAAACACATTTTTTACTTTAAAATTAGGCCATTTTAATGTTTTTGTAATGTATCTTCAATCAGGAAGCATGGCGCAGCATCAAATGCATGTATCCTCTGAACTGTCCTTCTGGAAAGATCAGTCATGCTCAATGGAGCTATAGAAATATTAAAGTGCCCACTGGTCTTTTAGTTCAGGCGCTATTGGAAAAAGTGATGCATAAAGATGTTGTTCCTCTCCGGAAGTACTTCTATATCAGCTCCCTATTCATATCCTTGAAGACTACTCTTTGAAATTGATGGTCTCTACTTCCTGCAACAATGCACAAAGAGCCCTGTGGAGTCCATTCGTCCTACTGGGTATAAAGTGGCTTGTTCTTTTCAACCAAAAAAACATGCCATCGATCTATGAAGTGAAACAAAAATGGCAGAATATGACAACAGGATGTTTAATTTTGAGATTAGAATAACATGTGGCTGGACGCTAGATTCTATATGCAGAATCAGCATCTGAAACACAAGTTTTAGATTTCCAGAGTCTGTTTGAAGCCTGGGAGTGGGTTCACCACTTACTGCCATCTCGTCATGTAGCGGTCAATAATTTGGATGGTGTAGGATAGTTGAGCTGTCTGAATGTTTTGTGTTACCACTGGCATGCATGACTGCAATGACAGAGGAGACACACTTAGAGCAGCTCCTTCATGGTTGTATACAGATTGTAAACGTAGTTATAAACAGCCATTATGGCACGCCTTGGCAGCCGAATGCTCTCTGGTTCGATTCAAGCTGTGGGACCTTTAATGCGGGTACACTTATCTCTTGCTCTTGCTCTCCCTCCTTCCCTGCCCCTTACTTCCTGTTTGCCAAGATCATCTTAGAAAAACAGCAATTAAATATCATAAATATACAGGCTAAACTATGCCTGACACATATTTAGAATCATCACATACAAACAATGTCACTTCCATTTTTTATGCCTCTCTTTGTCCTTTTAAAACAACATTAAGTAACTTGACGAATGACTCCAACACAAATTCACAGCAGTGCGCTTTGATACTCCTTCAGCTTATCAAGATCCTTTGACTTGTATGTTAGCAAACATCTGTTTACTCACACATCCAGCAGGAACGGAGCACCACAGGTATCGGATTGGAGTCCTTCATGCTACCTTTTCAAGTTGAACTATAATATTCACTCGAGTTTTATCCCATGTTTACTGGAAATGAGAGCACAAGCTCAGAATGTCATACCTCTTAAGTGTCTGTACAGACAGATAATTTCTACAGTTTCTGCAGCCCTTTGTTACAGACAGTGTTTCTGTGCAAAATCTTCCCTGGCATTTAATTAAAAAAGAAAATGTAATACATTTTGCCAGTCTGCAACGGACAAGAGTCCAGGTGCTAATGTTCCCACGGAGAGCCACAGTCAACTGAGGACAAGACTCTGATGTTTCTCATTATGAGTGAAGCTACTGGTACTGCTCTGATTGTGAGGTTGTTATCATTATATTTGTTGTAAACTGCCACAAATGATTATTCAAATATAACAAGGTATTGACTACTGCTGGTGCTGATGTCCTCAAATTGTTTCCCCTGCTGGCACTCCTTTGGTAGATGGAGGCTTTTATCGCCACCTCTTGCACCAATTTCCCAAAATACGTTTGTTTTCTTTCTTGTTTTGGCTTTCCTTATGATTGATTGGGGTATGTACTATATATGAACACAAGAACTATTTAAAGGGTTAAGGAAGGACAATTAATTATTTATTCCTCTGCTCTCTGTCAGGGGGATAAATGTGCTAAACTTCTATCCCCGATCAGGCGTTCTTCCCAGTAGAAGATCTGCTCAGAGAGTAATGGATGATACATGGTAATGCAGTATGACCTATTCTCTCAGTATGTTAATATTCATGGTGTTATGATTAATTTTACCCATTGCTTTAACCCACAAGCATATACCAGTGGCTGCGTACTGTGCATGGCTTGCATTTATTGGCTCCGTGCACCCTCCTAAACTCAGTTTGTCTGGCTGTAAATGAGTGTAAATGGATACGTTAGTGGAGCAATGAGCATGTATTTATTGAAAGTAATGCCCTGTCACAATCACAGCTGGCAAAAAGCAAAGCCACTACAACAATGACATTCATTTGTCTGCAGGATAGAGAGCATTTTGTGAAATATAGTCAATTTCACAGGAGGGGCACGTTTGTACTTGCTTGAGGCCACGCGTACTTGACTGATATGGAACGGTTGTTTTCCACATGTACACTGAAGGTGAAGCGTTGTACTGATGTTATGGATTAAATGGTTATCAGGGGTAAGTTTTCAATTCGTGGTGTAGTTTATCATGCTATGATGGCACTGCTTCGGGCATGCATTTAGTTGTTGTTCCTTGTGAGTAGGTCTAATTCTCTTATGCATTAATGGTTAAAATCTATCTTTTAGTCTTGTTTCATTTTGCTGACTTTAAATCAAGGCTGAACTCATAAATTAAAAGCACCAAACCTTTGTTTTAAATGTAGGGAAAAGGCTGAATTGATGTTGTTGTGGTATGGTGTTTTGCCTTTTTAGTTGGCATCACAATGTGATTTTTGCTTATAATTTACATTACCACTTCAAGGAGGCATTGATCTTTGCCAGGCATGCGGTTGAGCACATCTTGTGACATGCTTTTCTTCGGCTTATTTTAGGGGTTGTTTGGGATGCCTTCACCAACATCCATTTGCTGCAGGAAGAAAAGCCCCCCACCTTGAAATAGCATCTCTCCTATTTAAGTGTTTTGCCTCACCTCCACTCTATGAATTCCTAATGCATTTGGATTTTGGTATTTTCTCTAAAAAAAAGTGCCTTGCATGGGAAGATCCAAACAAACAAAAAGGATTTGATATCAGAGAACAGCAAGTTCTTTCACTGAGGAAAGTATCGCAACTACTGATTCTATTCATACAGAAGGTCACCGGCTCTTGTGAATGTGCGAGGTATTTTTCTGATGCAGCTTGCTATTGTGGAGGTCAACATTGAAATGGGACTCAAGACTACCTCAGCTTTGTCAGTTTTGCCCAAAGCAATATTGAATGCACCAATGACAGGATAATATTTTCAAATAGAAATTTCTAACTTACTCGATTGTTAAGTGCCATGGATTACAGTCGGTATAGAAACGGCGTCATTTTCATTTGCCCAAAACACACCCAGTGGTATTATTAACTGGCTAATCCACATTACACTCGTCATAAAGAAATAAAGACTGCAGTATAAAGACTGAAGTTGATGACATGGCTTGTAATTGTTAAGTTGTAATAGTGTCGTTTATATCTCAAGGCGAAGTAAAATCAAGACAATTCTGTTATTTAGCATAGCATAATCGGACATCTTTTTAAAAATGCTGTTAGCTGGTTAACATTGACACCAGCCATATTAGACCTCAACTTGTTACGCTACTGTTAAGCAGGCAATTTACCCGCAGTAGTTATAATGTGTAATATTTTTTTATTTGATATGAAAATCTTAAGTATTACCACCTCACTGAAATAAGGTGGTAATTGTATTCCTTATAGGGATGCACGATAATTATCGGACCGATAATTATCGGCCCGATAATAGGAATTATGACATCATCCCGATAAATCCGATACAATTATTAATACCTCCGATAATCCGACGATAGGATGTGTGTGTTAAAACAGTGCTACGGGTGGATTGGGATGAGGGACGTTAGTTTTTTTCTAGGCGCCTCCCGTTTAGCATGTGATGTGGTTACTGTGGTATCACAGGTTTCGGAGGAGGGAGTTAATCCACAAATCGAGCGCTCCCTTCTCACGCCAGGTTCACACTGCACGCGGAAGCGCCGCGGCGCCGCCGAAAATCGCGAGCGATCCGCGCACCCCCCGTTCAGACCCCATAGAATCAATACGCCATGTTTCTGTAACCAAGAAGTTTGTACACTTCTTGTATTTATCCGTTCTCTTTCCGTTCTCTTTCTCTCTCTCTCGCTAGAGAGAGAGAGAGAGAGAGAGAGAGAGAGAGAGAGAGAGAGAGAGAGAGAGAGAGAGAGAGAGAGAGAGAGAGAGAGAGAGAGAGAGAGAGAGAGAGAGAGAGAGAGAGAGAGAGAGAGAGAGAGTGTGTGTGTGTATGGTATAGACAGTAGTAGTGCAGATATACCGTTGAAATACACATATTTGTTTATCTACTCTTCACATTTATTATATATATATATATATATATATATATATATATATATATATAAATATTGTCATTTTATTGAAGAGTCAAAACTGTTCTTGGCTTTCTTTTGTTCATAGTATTAATTATCATGTCACTGTGATACATCTGGTATGGTGTTTGGTAAAAGGCAAAGCTATGCTAAATCTACCTAAGCTTAGTCATTAGTGTTTTTGACCTGAATTTGATCTGAATATACATTCAAAAAATCAATATCGTGCATCCCTAATTCCTTACATAATTTTTAAGACATGTTATAGAGGGATATATGTGTGTAGTTGAGATCAATCCAATCAATCCGAGTTTTAACATTTTACTATATGATAGAACATACGGCATACGGAGAAGGTTGTATGGATATTCCGTTTAGGCAAGCTTTGATTAATTCTTGGATGTCTTTTCTTCTTTTCTTTCCATATAGCACTTTACTCCATAATACTATTCTGTGTCTTCCTATGGATCCCCTTTGTTTATTTCTACTATGAAGAAAGGGATGACGACAATTTGAACAAATGCTCGGTAAGAATGCATCGGCTAACACAGTGTCTTTTCTCCTTGCCGTGTGTCTGTTTGGAGCTGACAGAGGCACTTTCTCTAACAGACAGGGAGGTCTTTTATATTGTTACTTTAAAAGCACCTTGAATAGCACTGAGAGTGACATGTTATCTCTGCTAGTTCAAACTGGATCTACACCGACTCTGTATAGCTCTCACTCACTGTAGCCCTTAGTTAAATGCAGTGTGACCCCCTTCCTTCACTTGTAATGAATAATAATATTTCACTTCATGGCCATGATTGACCAGTTTAATTTTTTTTCTTCTCATCTTTTTATTACAGCAAGTGAAAAACGCTCTGAAGTACACAATTGGATTTGTCATTGTCTGCGTGGTGCTCCTTTTAATTGGGTAAGTTGGATGGCTTCTTCGGCTTCATTACACGACCGGTGGAAAGGGAGTGTGGATGTGTCATTGTGCCCAGGTAATAAGAGGACGCCTTCAGCTGCAGTACCATTTGTCTGACCATGATAAGCCATTCAAGAGAAAAATGCACTATAGACCTTTGCCTCAATATAGGTTGTATGCTCGTCTATCTGATTCTAAACTAGATCCTCTGCATTTATTCTACCTACAAAGGCCATTTGGAGGGAATATCGAGTTATTTTGGTGACATTGTAGGTTGTATCTACAAATCTATATCCGATGCACTTTCTCAGCCTTGTTTCATGTATCCACTTCTTTATACTGGTTGTGGTCAGGAGAATCTGTAATAGATTTTTTTGCAGCCGTGACGGCAACATGCTTGGTGTTCGGCCTATACGATGCAATGTGCTCTCCCAACCGTTAAATGGTGCAATGGAGGAAGGCTTATCTGCTTTGGGAAAATAAAGGACTCATGACTATACTATTTTTGCAGCTCAAAGTTTGGAAGTTAAGAGTTTTTTATTGACAGAAGCAATTTAGCTGCTCTTTTGCCTCATGGACTGGAACTATTGCAGCTTACTTTTGGCAATTGTTGCTGTGGTCCTTTGATTTTCAAGAACATGATGGCTTTTAGCCCGGCCTGCTTTTCTGATACTGGCAGTCATAATGGTTGTGTTCAGTGACTGTTCACTGTTCACAGATCTTTTCTTGATGTCTTTTGTTTGTCGCCTTTATAAGTTGCAAGGTGTTAAACTCCTTAAATTACCCCATATCTTTCACAGCCATAGATTATCTTGTGTTTGTTTTGCCACTACAATAAACGTATCTCAACAAGTAATTTAGGATATCCATATCCAGCCTTTAAGCCGTATTGTTTGTTTTAATGGTTGCCATTGGGATGAGCCCTGATAAGCCTTTGCATTAAAACTGCAGTGGAATGGGACGACGCTACCCATGCTGTCCTCAGACTTTTCTCAAACTTGTAGTCAGTGTTTACTTATGTTGTACTTTACTTTGCTATTATTGCCTAATGTGAGGTGAGGACAAAAATCTGACTTGAGGGATTTTCCTTTTTATTATAATGAAACAATATGGGCTACAATATGTGCAATAATCATATAAGATAAATTACAGGGATGGGCTTTAATAACACATTTGTTTATATATAGGATTATGAACAAATGTATCCGGTTGCCTATGCCAACAGCGCTATCCCTCTGAGAATCAGTCATTATAGGTAAATTGCAAAATAAACTCAGATTGGGTAAGAAGAACCCTGATGCCAAGCGTCGAAAAACCCAACAAAAAAAGTATTTGAAAACTGATTTGGACGTCGATTACCATGGCAGCCTTCAAGACATTTGGGTCAACCTGAGGGACAGCATGAATAACTCCAAAATGTTTCTGTTTTTCTACCTTCTAGAGTCTGAAAATATATACTTCTTCCTCAGTGCAGACTAGGGTTGGGCATCGAGATCCGGTTCCAAATAGGAACCGGTTCCTAACCTCCGGTTCCGGAACCGTTAAGAAGCTGTTGGAATTGCGATCCTTTTTTTTCGGTTCTTAAACGTCCGCACTAGTTTGTTTGTATTACTCCGCCTGGCGTGCGGAGACTCCGCGATAGAACGATCAGTAACGAGTAATCTAACGCGCTACTATTGCCAAACCAGTAGTCAGATTAAAGTTACTTATCCAAATACACGGCGCGTTACTATTTTTGTCAGTAAAAAAAAAGATCTGCTTTCTTCGTGCGTCTCGGGGTGTGACGTATGTTAGCCGACACCTTCACAGACGGTCGCGTGTAGTCGCTATACCGGCAGAAACGTAAACAATGGAGGGGGAGAGATACGCATTTTCCAGCTGGAAATACAAGCATTATTTCGACTTCATCTCAGCAAAAGATGGCAACATAAAGGTTCGTTGTACACTCTGTGTTAACAATAAAGTGTTGTATACTTTCAAGAATACAACGTCAAACTTGAAAAAACATTTAGAGTCACAGCATGGCACAACCACATTAAAAGAGCAGGTCCCGTCCGGTGACGGTGAAAAGGCGCAGCGTGTGAATAAACAAGACAAGTTCTCGATTTCACGGAGCTCCTGCTAACTCAGTCTGTGCTGAAATGCGAGCGGAGTCTCTCTTGAGTGTTTAGTGGAGACATGTCTCGCTGCTTGCTGGCCCCGCCCCCTCCCTTCGTCATCACGCCGCTCATACTTGAGGACTGTGCTCATTTGTTTCATAAAACCAATCCTTGCTGCTCTAATGCCGGTTCAATATTCATAAAATGTTCATTCATGTTGTTACTGCCATTACAATATGCAAACAGTTATTTAAGTTAAGTGAAGTCAAGAAAGACTGTCTTTATTTTTTTATATATAAAAACATGTATTTTCTATCAGGACATAGTTTTCAAGTGCAACTTAAAATGGATACATTGTAGATGTTACTGTTAAAAAAGCACATCAATAAAGTGAGTATTGGCAAAATCGATTGTCTGATGCAGCTGTTGAATGTAACTAATAAAGTAACTTGTAATCTAACTTAGTAACTTTTAAAATCAAGTAGTAAGTAACTTAACGAAGTTACTTTTTAAAGGAGTAGTCAGTAGTCAGATTACTTTTTCAAAGTAACTGTGGCAACACTGGACCTGTTGACCTGCACCTCAAAGAATCGGAATCGAGAATCGTTTAGAACAGGAATCGAAACAGAGGATCGAAATCGGGATCGGAATCGGTAAAATCCAAACGATGCCCAACCCTAGTGCAGACACAGTTGTGAAGATCTGTGCAAGGGTTAAGGTCACTTTGATGAGGTGTTATTTTTTTCTTACAATGAAAAATAACACATTACATGACTGAAAGGAGGCACATTTTTAAGAAAAATATAAAGTGTGGAGCCCTGAGGATATAGTGGGGCGGATGAAGCCTGTAGAGACCTGGAATCTATTTTTTTTTTTTGCATATGAGGCAAAGAGAAGTCTTTAAGATGCTGATCTAATGTCTTTCACTTCCCCTGGTGAAGGTTGTTTATTTCTTTTTGAACTGCCAGATTTTAACCTGCTAAAAAGAATCCTCCGAGATTCATAGAGCACCGTATTTCTCTGCTGTCTGTTGAGAAGGATTAATGATGAATGAAAAATAGTATTTCATTATTAATGTAATCAAAATCCTCACTGAAATTGAGCATCAATACTCTTGACCTCTTCTCCACCTAGCCTGCATAAATATATATGGTAGTCCTAAGAAGTGCTGTTTCCAGCCATAGTGTTGACATATTTTGGTTTTATTTTTCCCTGACAACCTCACAGATCTGTTCCGTCTATACCTCTCTCTCGCTATAACTGGAACTTTAGATTAAAAGGAAACCTTGGGAATGTGAGTGATGGGTCTTAAATGACTAGATTGAATGAGTATTATTGATTAATGTCGTTACGAGCTACAAGGATGTGATGTGAAGGTTAACACGTGGTTGACTGGAAGATGATTGTACACTTTTATGGGGCACAAATATCAAAACGCTTGTGCAAAGTGCTGACACGACTTGGCAGGTCGTGATAGTCAAGGTTAAAAGTACGAAAGGTAGAAGGCAATTAAACTTAAGATCTTATGCAGACTTGCAACATTTCTATTTTTTTGTTCCTTTCCAAAATAAATTGAGTTTAGAAGAGTGTCCATCGTGCAGTAGTATCAAGGTGGTATCAGCGGTTTGCAAAGCCCTATGTTTGCTGTAAACACATTTTAACAGGGAATGTTTCCTGTTTAACACTGTATATATATGACAGAGTGTTTTGGTTTATTTATTTGACTTTTATTTGATTACGTCCAATTTAAATGTATGATTTCTTTTGCAAAAGTAAAGTAAAAAAAACAGTTAAGAGGCACAGGTCCATTTTTACAGCATGCAGATAAGTAAGAAAGAAAGACATTAAGCATGGATGTATCACTGGAGAGGAGAACATTTTCTTTTCTTTTCCCCTTTCTGTCTGAGCTTTACTTTGAGACCTAAACGATCTGTGTAGTGGAGATGTTTTCTATGTGCTGCATTGAAATAAGCTGCATTGTTACCGTTTTCCAAAAGAACTAGCTGCCGTCTATCTTTCAGACTGTGTTTCTCTCTTCTCTTAACTCTTGCAGAAACAGCAAGAAACTGCTACATATTCATCTATTGCAGAATTATACATTTCATAAACTGTGTGTCTGGCTCGTAGAGAAAATACACCATCACTGCCAATAGGAAGACTAAACCTCAGCATATTCGGCACCCTTGGATGCAGCGACAGCCTCAAAGTGACCTAATGCATTGTACCCTACGCCATCTAAATGTATTGTTCCGTTGCTTTCAGAGCCTTCGTTCCACTTGACCCTGCGCCTAGTCAGAATTCCACCCAATGGGAGAAGGTACAATACCTGTTTGAAGAGCTTGGGAGTAGTCGTAAGTAAAGCCTCTTTAAAAATACTTGGTTCTTACTCATTTCTTCTTACTACTGACTACTTAATTCATTCCACCATAACCCCATTAGCAGTAATCATTAATTAACTTCAAGTAACATCTGTTGCTCCCATCAATACTTCATAATATATACATCCTGGCTTCTTTCTATTATATTCTTTCAAATACAATTTGGATTTGCTCAGATGCAGGCCACAGTCATTTTTCTCTGCATGTAACGACATGTAAGACAGTAGAAGACCTCATGACTTTATTAATTCATGTTCACCACTAAATAATCACGTTTGTGTAATGTATTTGAAACTAACGTTATATATTTTAATGTCCACTCCTTACGAAAACTCCTTTTTTGTTCAGTTTTCCACAGTTGTCCTCACTAAATGACATAACTGTATGCACCAATATTTGAAATATCCAAAAACATGTGTCTTTATAGTCTCAATATCAGCATGCAATGAGAAATTCAATTTACCAGTTCTAATAATCCAGTAATGATGTTTGACTGGTTGATCCCAACACGGTGAGGAAACCCTCCTTGGGCATCTTCGCTCGTGGAACAGAGCATTAGCCAAATGTGGACTCCTAACAGTCCTCTGGCCTTTTGCCATCTGGGGATCAAGGAGGAAGTTGAACCATCTGCCTCTCTTTACAATAGTGGACCCCTACATGCTCTCCCTAACCTTCCTCACTTGGCACAGTGAGTGTAGCTCTGCTGCTGAGGAGGAAATGTGGGGATCATCCCTTTTCTAATTCCTCATCTCTTCTCTCTCCAGATGGGAGGTTAATTGAGTAAAGGAAATGCACTTTTGCCACATAACCCTGCTGACTGCTCTACTGTTCATTAAGGCCCCTGCATCTTTAATGGCTCCAACATTACACATGTTACAGTGTTCCGATGATGCTGAAAAGTACTCCAGGTCGGTTCCTATTAATGTTGCTGTTCAAGACCAGACAGCACAGTCTGTGTGGGAGTCAGACTTAAACTAGGAAGGCATTGCTGGCAACATCTCTAATGCAGCCATAAAGCCATTGTACTTAAATAAACCATAGACGAGATGTTCTCTGGACGTCTTCTTGTTCCCAAGCAGCAAACAGCAGTTCAGAGTGCCCAGCCTTCTATAAGTCCTGATCCTGCAGAGGGGCACCACCTAAGGAAACCAGATCTGAAATATATTTTTACATCAATCTCAAATTTGTTGCTCTCTCTTTATTTACATTTTGTCTTTTGGCAATATGTGATTTTCCGTTCATAGTCTGTATATGTGTTTAATTTATCAAAACATTAGCTACATACAAAAAACATAGTCCAAGGTTTGTGTTTTGCAAACTTTTTTTTTTTTTTTTTTCAGTTGACAGATTCATGGTGAGGGAGTCCCTCAACCATCATGTGTCCAAAATATATTCTTAAACACAAACTGCCTAAAGAGAAAAAAGCGACTATGGTGGTGTCTGATGACTTACTTGACTTTGCTAGAGGCCCCCTCATGCTGTTGCTTGACCGCATGCAGTCTTACAGTATCTCTTGAATGTAGAGCTGCATCCTACTCTTTTTTTTTTCAGTGAATCTGTCATTCCACAGATGTGTACGGGGCTCGGACCAAAGGAGCTGCTTAATAAACACCTCTCTGTAAAAGTCTCATGCATGCACACAAGCCTGAAGGGCTATATGCAGGGTGAGATAAGAGCTACCTCATTCCCTTGCTTGTAGAATCGAAGCTGTACAGATGTGGAGGCACCACCGATAATATTCCCTCTGTTTAATCCCCGGAAAATCTGCTCAAGAAACCAAAAAGAGTGGCAGCAAACATCTATCCTTTGCTTTGTGCAGAGTTCATGGGCAGAATGTTCTTCATGCAGAACATGGAGCTATTGTCTATTTTACCAAGCTCAACTTTAGACAATGGCAGTGAAATCGCAATGAAACACTTGAGAATATGAAACGTATTCAAATGTTAATGTTCAGCTCAGCTGTCAGACTTCAAAGTTTTCTTTTTGCATACAATACAATGGGGAGCAGGCATATAATTTATCTCAATTTTCCACCTCTTTGTCCTGCTGCTTGTGAAATGCCTCTAAAAGAAAGTGATAAATGTTCTATACAACACAGATTATACATGCACCGAATACTGACTTAATATTCCCAATCAAGTTGGCAAACAGAGAGCCACCTGTGGAAATGCTGACATGCGGGCTGGGCACTATGGAGTTGCTGCTGTGAGGATGCGGGATAGCTATAAAGGGACAACTGTGTCGCTTTTTACTTGGAACCCTATAACAGGTGGGATCTTGACAGGAGATGGAGGCAATCAGTCTCTCCATCAATCCCTGTTGTCTCACTCCAGCCCTGACAGCTGGTGTGACACCTACTGTTGCCCTTGCCTGATGGGTGGTCCCCTTTCTGCCTCAATCAAAGGTGACACGCATCCACTCAACTTACATATGTTGAAAGATCCAGCTGTTTAAAAAATGCTCCTGATCAGTGTATAAAATGGTAATAGTGACAACAAATGGTGACCAGATGTGTCTCCAGGGGAAGATTTTGCTACGGTGCATTCATTAAATCCAAGAGTACCAGGATGCCAGCATGGTACCTTGTCCTTGTGAATAACATTCTTCCCTCGGAATGAATTCTCTGAGTTTTCCCCTTAACATAATTAGCAGAGAGACACTTCCTTGCGGTCCCAGATGGGCTGCACTCTTGGTATCAGGTGAAATGATGCGTGTTTTTCCTCAACAATTCCTGGGGCTACGTATTAACATTACAACAATAGGAATGGCTCAGTTCACCCAAATATTTATATATATATATATATATATATATATATATATATATATATATATATATATATATATATATATATATATATATATATATATATAATAAGAAAAAAAAATCCACTTACTTTCATGGTATCTATCCATGTGGTATCATTACTGTCTTTGAAATATGTTTTATGATACCTGCCATCGTTTAAAGAGTTAATACAGGAGACGTAATTAAAAATAAGCAGCAGATACAAAGATACCCTGTCCTTGAGTCACGCCGGACCCTACATTTTCCCGAATACCACAAAAGATCCTACTTTGTTGATTCCCACTTCTTTAAAAGTCTTTTCCCAGTAGGGGAGCAGGCTTTTTTACTTAAAGTGTGTATTCTCCAAACCCAGGCTGGGATAGCCCTGATAATATCACTTTAACTTCATTAAGGTTGTTCCCTCAGACTTGACAAAGCTTCTTCCAGGGCCACAGAAGACATACAACTGTTCACAGGTTGAGTAATAAGAAAGCTCTCCACCTGAAGAATAAACTGACCTTCTTTGCTGTAAAGTGCCCCCTTAGCAACTCAGCAGCAATATTTCTTTTCAGAAACAAAATGTCCCAGTGAATCAGGGTAACTCAAACGCTTATCGAGACATTATTATTGCTTTTAAATTGGTGAAAACATGAAGTACGCTTTGCTTTCATTAGAATTGCTACTAAGATAACTACACATCAAGCTTGATTTATCACATCCATTAAAGAGGGTTTCTATCCCAAATGTCTGAGTAACAGTAGCTACTATAAGCTTGCAGATAAAACGTTTGCATCCAGTTCCTGTCTCTGTACCAGCTTTGGTTTGGTAGCAGAAGGTTTGGATCTGTGTATTACAGCAAAGTGTGTCTCACCAGGAAACGCAGCACTCTTCCTCTTGAATTATATGCAGTGCAAAGTGGGGGAATTTAGAGCAAACTAGATTATGTCAAACAGAATGTTTCCATTGGATTGTCTACCGGAGTGTGGCGATTACCATTTTCAAAGCATCTTTAGAGTATTCACGCTCAATGTTGAGTTTGACAGCTAATCACAAACAGGTGACAGTCGACCATCAAAGTGCACTCAAGAAAGTAGCCTATTATTTGCACATGTGGCAAAGAGTCCATTGATATTTCTTTCAGAGGACTGAGGTCAAATCTCTTATAGCTTTCCTGTCTTTCCACCTGCAGATGGTCTACCTGCTCTGGCGTTCTCCATCAGCTCTTGACCTTGATCGGCATGTTGGCAGTGATCACTTACACGGTGAGTAGGGACCTGTGACAAGTGTCCAATGATGTTTTCCTGTGTTCATTGGAGCTACGTATGCACAGTGATTAATTCAAATCGTCCAATGGGATGATGTCCAAATCTTGCCAGCATTGCAGCATAAAAGGACCTCTGCTTATTTATGACATCTAAAAAATGACATCTATGAAAAAAATACTAAAAAGAATAATTTCAGAGTTTGTCAGATTCACCAAACATGATTTTTGAATAGATGTGTTATGGCTGATAATGCATGTATTTTTTAAAATGTTATTTAAGGCTGCAGTGCAATTTCTTAAAGTTTTCTTTGTACAAATGGTTTCCCATCTTGTTGATTGAGAAGTCCCTGGTGATGTGGCCTTTAAGTATTAGGAATTTGATTTAAGAGTTTTTGCATTCAATTGCTCAAATACTCAGACCACTGTCTTTAAATTAAGTACCACATACTTTTAAATGATGTATGTACACCCTTCATTGTCTTATCATCTACTTACCAGCTGTCTATTTATATTGTATAGCTATTATATATATATTTATATACAAAAATGTAGTATAACGTTTGCCTGTATTTTGATTCCCTCCTGCAGTCTTTCATTTTTCATAGATCTGAATAATTGACTGTGCCGTAACACTTGTTAATGCTGTCCATTTTTCATAGCCGTTATCTTGGTTACTAGACTGTGAATAATCCCTGGAGGTGGTGGCACTGGTGTCAGGGTGGGAGGAACACAGAATGGTGCCTTCTGAAGAAAAATACAAAAAGAGTACTTGGGTATCAACCCGGAGAGTGTGAGTGAAAGTGACAGCCAACCCCAATCTATCCAGTTTCTGTTGAGCTCAAAGAGTCTTATTTGACAAATCACACAACAATTGAATGTGGAGCTCTTAATGAATAATACACAACCTAGTCAAGTGAATTGTGGAACCAATCTCACTTCGGGACATATAATCCATCTCAGTTGGGATTGTATCCACTGTTCTCTCACTTTGTTTCTCACAGTCATTTAAAGAGTGGATAATTACCTAGTGCATTTTGGAGATGGAAGTGGGCTCAGATTTGCAGCGACCCCATGTTGATATTGACTCTGTGAATGCCCTGTGGAAATCAAAACTCCCAGTGTGTCTTTGTTTTTGATGTTCCTTGTTTTGATGAAGTCAATGAAAGGAATCAGGCCTTTGGGCGACAGCAGCAGCTCCCCCTCCTTCTTCATTCTCTCAGACCCAAATGCTGAAGCTCTCGTCTCTTATCTCACTTGTCATCCTTTTCATCTACTTTATTTGCTCTCTCCTCCGTCTTGAAAGCGGCTAAACTCTTCTTGGTAGCCACCTACCCATATTTGCAAAGAGCTGTGTGATTTATCTTTTTCTTTTTTTTTTTACTATGTGTTACTATAAAGCCTGATTAACTTAATGGAATCTAAGTGACAGGTTCCATAAGCAGAGGAAATGTTTTCCATGCCTGCTGCTAATTTATCACTACTCTTGTGCAGAACTGGCCATGTACCCTTTGGGCAAATAACTCCATGATGTAAACAGTATATAACACTGTGGCCTAGTGCACTTAAAATAAATACAAAGTGAGGCAAGTTATAGCTTTTACAGCTTTTTGTCCTTTTTATGGCACTTTCTCTTGACCTACACAGATTTAAACAAAGGCATCCTGCATAAGCAATTATTTGACAGTAATCTAATGTGACTGGGTTTGGTGTCTCGGCTGTCAAACTTTCTGCAAAACTTAAACCAATGATTTTTAATAGATGAAATCTAAAATGTTGCTTTTGGTGAAAAAGTATCTCATAATAAATTTAGTTTGTCGTCTGCGAAGGTGTTCTTGTACAGTGTCAGTCCTGTAACTACAGCCTATCAAATACAGCTCACCCTTGCATGAGATTATACTTAATGTCCAGATAAATTAAATTTATCTATTTTTCCACTTGTCATGCTAGTAACCCACTCTGTATTTTCATCTCTGCTCTGGTAATAAAGAAATAAATGAGGGATGGAAGTGAAGTAAAGTCAAAATAAATTAAATAGCGTATAGTTGAAATAAGACAGTGTAGCTTTAAGAAACATTGATTTCAGACCATTAACTAGCTTTGCATTGGATTTGAGATGAAAGCCATGGTCACTCTATCGAGCAGTCACTTTTTAATGGTGTGGATTTTATTCAATAATGCAAATCTATAATTATGGTAAATTTCTTTCTCATTACCTGGAATGTTTGCACATGCATATTCCCTCTATATTATCTCCCACTCTCTTTGGTCGTACCCTGCAGTGATGACATAAGACCAATCAGAATGGTCTTAAAGCTCATGCATCATGTGAGGTCCTTTGACTTCATTTAAAAGCTAGGCGAGCATATTGACTTATGACTCTCATGGCTCTGTCTCCGGTGGACTTTCCTCTCTGTTGCTCTTAAATTGCCGGCCTAAGAGCTGATGCTGAACTAAAGTTGAGAAGGTGAATGTCTGTTGGTCTTACCACAGGCCCTGAGATTGACCTGGGGAGACGGGGTCTCTGAGTGAATCAGAAGGGTTTCTCTACTTACTTTGGGAATCCTTTTATTTCATTTATATTGTTTTACTAGTTTGAAGTGTATATAATGGCACGTATGATTCACTGCAGAAGTACTGAACTACCTCTAGCTGTATTCTACAGTCGAGCGGTCCCATGACAACAGGGCCGATCCAGGCATAGTATTGGCTAAAATGGACTCGCTCATAAGCTGAACTTTTCTTTACTATATTCTTATTATGTTTTGTCCTCAGCCTGCTTGTGTTGCAGACGAGCTCTCCTCTACCACAGCTAGCTCTATAAGCATTTCACTGTACGTGCAAATGCGAGTGAAAGTTAGTGTGTTGAAAAATAATTGTTCACACTGAAGTGAGTAGTGGGTTTGCATGTTCTCCCCGTGTGAGCATGGGTTCTCTCCGTGTTCTCCGGACGGGGATAGGTTCATTGATGACTCTAAATTGCCCGTAGGTGTGAATGTGTGCATGAATGGTCTCGAAATTAATGTTTACTCTGAAAGTAATTTGATACAGACTGAAACGTAACTTTTTTTTTAGATATCAGGTTAAAGTGCTGTAGCCAGTGACTGTACGTCACATACCAAATATTAAATGACTGGGATCGATTCATGAAAGATTCATAGAGTTGCATTAGGGTGCAAATGATGACCCCCATATGCATCCTTTTTTGAGGAGTTTCTTTTTTTTAATCAACCATTAGCATGTGGAATGACTTAATGATTAGGACTCCACTGATTATCATGGGCCTTTAACCCTGCAGAAGGCCTACTGCAATTACTGTAATTAAAGTAGAGGGGATAGTTCAAATTTGGTACAATATCTTTGGAAACCCAAAAGAGTGCTCTATCGGTCTGTTACAGGACTACCTGTAACCATGTAAGCCCCTTTTCATTACTGGACTGCAATTGGATTTCTTTATGGAGGATTCTGTCTATTCAAAAGAACTTTTGAAACATTTCAATCACACACAACTTCAGGCAATAATACATATCATAAAGCACTATTTAGACCTACCTGGGCCCATATAAAATCATTGTATGCATGAAAATATAATCAGAGGTCAACATAGGGCAAGTGATTAACTAGCAGAAAGTGTGTGCTGTTGTGTGTCTTCACTGGCCACTATCGAATCAGAGTGTACCTTCTTTGTATTACTAAATGAACTATGCTACAAACTGTCGTCTTTGAACTTTGTAATGAGAAGCGGAGCTTTGTTACGCAGCTGCTGGACAGATATGGCTATAAAACATGAGTTGGATGCTCCATTGTATCTGTGGCACCACCGAAACACACTCCGTGGTGGTTCAGATGTATGGTTAACAATTGAGCATGAAATCAGTCTGTGGAGGGCATTGTTCAGATGTAGAAATAAATTAATCATCAAGGCCAATTTGTAGAATATAGAATAAAATGTATACTGTATGGACATGCAATTTTTCTATAATACCCCAATGTGTACAGGAGACGGGACAAAGGCTGTCTACAATGTATTAAATGCATTGAATACAGTGGCCTTTGATCATACCACTTTGTCAGGATTGACCTCCATTATAATACCGACCGAGGCCTTTAGAATTAAGTAAGCAACCTCTCGATTCCTGGATGTAAAGAGGGATAATTACCTGACCAACAACTTTTTCATTTGAAATCAGGTCAGACTATTGTCTAATATAAGCCACCTGGACATTTTCCTTTTTTTAAATTTTTTTTTAACGTTTTTTCTTCAGTTCGATCAATTTATATGATCAGCGATTGAGGTAGAATTAACACAAAAGACATTGAGTAAACACAAATATGCAACAATCCAATTTACACACCTGGCCCAACATCAGCAGATGAAGACGGAGCAAAGAAAACAACATTAGGTCATAATGCCAAACTGCCAATCAACTCTCCATTAGATTATCTCTGTGGATGGACTTTGACAATCATGATGGACTGATGTGTCCTTCTGTCAGGTACGGACAACAAGAACAGTGTTCCAGGTATGACAACAGGAAGCTTTTTAACTTGCAAGTAGTCATTCTTAGTGATACCAAATTCCTCCAATGTTGTTGAAGTTCCAGTCTCTCCGTGACAAGAACCAAATTAATCCATAATTGGCAATGATGTGTTTCTCATTTCCAAAAGAATGAATGAGCTCTTTAATAGTAGAGTAGTTGGTATTTTGACCGTCAGTCAGCAACCTGAGTACAGAATTTAATATTGATGAAAGGAAAATAAGTGAGGAGCACAATTAAAATAAATTACTTGACTTGTGTAATGCCCCAACCAGCTAAATTGTCAATTTTGGAAACCATCATATGAGGGATTACTGCCAAAATTTGCAGGATTTGTGGGAAAGTGTTGATTTTGATATCTTTAAATGCATTAGCTGGGTTATTTGAAATGATTGGAACTACCTAAAAGCCAAATTGTAATCTCAGTAGTTCTACTACGTTACACTGGAACCGCCTCTCCATCAAAAGGTATTAAGAGTGTAGAGGGGCCTCCTCTGCCTCCGCTCTCCTCCCTTTTGGCCACGCCATCGCAAGTAGAAACAGCAACAAAGATGAGGATTGTGTAGAGACCACGCAGTTCTCCCTCCCACTCAGCAGTCACATGTGACTGAATTTTAGGCAGTAAGCCCCCCCTCAACTGGCTCGCACATCTTTACACACACACACACTCACTCCCTTCTACTATGCTCCAGACTATTTCTGGTAATTATTAACCACACTGGGTTTTAAAATAACTCTAATGAGCGTTCATGATTATATGTGAACTAAAATGGCTCACTCCAGCAGAGGAACACCTGTGTCCCCCCCCCCCTTTTTATATTTCCCCTATGTAGTTGTACATATGCGAGAAGGGAAATGTTTCTCTTGGGATCTGGGACAGGTTTTCCTTTTATGAGTGTGTTTGATATTCGGGACATGCTCCGGCCTTAAGAGCTCCATGATTCATTGCAGGAGGCGACATTCGCCCGTAGCAGAGATCCACAGCAGAGACTAATAATAGTCCAGCCTGACTTAGTATCCCATGCGACTGTCTTAATGCAACCTAACACTCAGAAACTAGTAAAAGTTGTTTTAGAGAACTATCGGCTCTGACGTCTCCCCACTTGAAAAATGGAATAAAGAGGGCAGAGTCTTTTGACAGGGCTGAAAGTATCTCTGCACTAAAGGGCCCTTTGTTTTATTATATAAGGGGAAAAAATGGCACTTCTCCAAGTTGGTTGAAGCGAGGCGGTGCAGGTGGAGCAAGAAAGCATCAGCCTGTTGATGTTTTTTTTTTTTTTTCATTTGTATTGATTGGACTGTTTCCTGCTATCAGAGATCTCCCTCATTTTTAATTAAAATTCAAACATCCCTTCAGGAGATTGAAGCTCACTGATGTCTTGTGAGTTTTGTGCAACATATTATCACTGTCTCTCCTTGCTGTCACTGTATCTATGTATGTATTTTTTATGTATATGTGTTTGTCTGGCTATCATTGTTTATTTATACATTGTATTCACCTCTAACAAAAAAAGAAAAGTATATTTGTATTCATGTCATTTCGAATCATGTCATTCAAGATTGATGCCCCCTCCTCTAACCCAGATTTTTCTCTCTAAAATTCTCCTTATGAAAATTGTATTGAATCCGGGATGGGGGATAGTGCTGTCACTTGGGGGCACTGTTAAGCTGTAAATTGCTTCACAGTGATATGAGGCAGTGATATCTACACAAAATGGTTGCAGCAAATTCACCAATAAACCTCAGCACAATTATAGATTCCACCATTTTAATCTTTTTTTTTTCTTCCTCTCCCAAAAATGACATAGCCTTGGAAGCCAGGAACTATATGATGCACTCAGTGTGTTTGTTTATACATTATGCTGTTTTCGGGTTTCCCCATTGTGTTGGGTCTCTGAGCAGACAGCCGTGTGCATGTGTGGGTGGTTGCACGTGCCATATGTGCCCACTCTGACAATGTGTGAATATAATGGTAGTTTTGCTCTTGTCTTTCAGGCATACGGTATGTCTGTACTGCCTTTGAATCTGATAAAAGGCACGCGGAGTGTGGTCTATGAACGCCTGGAGAACACAGAGGACATTGATGATGTTGAGCACCAGATAGAAAAGCTGAAATCCAAGGTTGGTCTCACCAAATGTCACAAAACACTGACACTGTGCTTACTGCAATATGTGACATCACCTCACACCACAAACGACCTACAAGTCATTCACTAACCTCACAACAGGAACGTCAATACAATTATTGGAACGCTTGCTGTTTCTTTGAATGGCACAAAAGATATTGCAGTAAAAACATGTCCATCATTTCTTTTGTGCCTTTTTTTTTTGCATCTGATTAAAATTATCCATGTATTCAATAGAAAGGAGAAAAAGAAAAATGAAATGATCAGACTTCTACAGGTCCTGACCAATGAGGTGCAGAGGCATCACTGAAGAATGTGGGCGTGACACCCGGCCTTTACAAATGGGCTTCCGTTAACACCAACTCTCTGAAGATGCTGATCATTTTACTGCATGTGGCTTTTAGCGCTGATCTTTGTTGATTGGACTGTTTTTGCAGTGCGGCTCATTTGAATAGATTGATATTAAATATTAATGTATTAAATCATTTAAATGTGTGCAAATAGCATAGGAGCACCGAAACACTCTTTGCTTGCCAGCACAGTAATGGGTGCGTTTAAACCAAAGCATTTAAAACATTTTGGGGCTTTGGAAATGACATGGTTTCTTTTCGTGTTAATTTGCAGGTTTTAGCAGCGCCAAAAGCTGCGCTACGGCCGTGCAATCCTTTTGTGAATATGCCTTAGTGTATAATGAATGTATAATCGTGCATTTCCTCCAGCTGATCAGACCTCCCCTCTATCTTTCTGCCATGCCCCCCTGTCTGTGCATGCAGTTATGGATGGTTAGTACTGTCCTTATCAACCAGCCCCTCAAACCCAGGCCCGCAAACGGGGACACACATGAAAAGACAAGTTGAATATGAAAGACCAGTGCATTCGTCATTCCTCCTCTATAGATTTAGTGAACACCAGGCATGGCTGTATTAAAGAGTAATATAAATAGTAGATAACGAGGGGAAAACTGCAGCGAGTAGCTCAAACCCTTAAATAATAATAAAAAATAGTTGTCAATAGTCTAAATGCCTATTTAATACTTGCGAATGAGTTTATTTTCAGAGATGGAAGGTAGACAAATAGCATCTTATAGGCCTCTCTTGCTGTGAACGCTTATAATATGGCATGTCAGAAGTGAACAGCGTTCATGTATTTCTTGACTAATTGTTTTTTTTTTTAATTTCGCCAGTGTAAAGATGGACGTCCCCTCTCCTCAAGGGACAGAAACAACCTGCATGAGCTGGAGGGCAAACTGCAAGTCCTCCAGCGCAGGGGGAGACACCTGGAAATTGCTGAGAGGAACTGCTGCACTAAAGTGGGCAGTGCTCTCAGACCTTTCAAGGTGAGTCTCCATTATGGAATTGGCTCCCATTCACAAAAGTAAATATGTCTGATATGGACTCTATAGTATGAAAATCATTTTGGTGTCTGTCTGTTGTATGGGATCTTATTAATTTAGCATTATTTGTTCTTCCCTTGTTTTAATTGGCTCTGTTGGTTTTAATTTTGATGTAGGTTACGGCTGCACAATATACCACCACTGATTTTGTGTTTCTTTACTTAATAGTTGTGTGGTTCAAGTGTTTCCGTTTTGCCAAGTATCATGCCTTTGTGCATTTATCGCCAGCTTTAGCATCTTCGTCCTTAACTGTTTCTTTTTGCTGAAGTTCTAATGTGGACTGCTCTAGATTTACTTTTAGTTCTACTTTACACAACTGCATATTTACACGATTCCCGCGGGTAGTCTCTTCACCTAATTTACTCTGAAGTCTCTCAGGGAGTCTCACATTTCTCAGGCTGGATCTCATGGTTCCCCAGGGATGAACCGCACCAACCGCAAACTTCTCTTTGATATTTCCTTTTTTTTGGGGGTTGGGCAACCAATGCTTGGACCTCATATATGCATATTTTAATGTCATTGTTCCCATATTCAAATTTGAACAAGAGGGTTTGGAAAGGAGATGGGTTATAACATCACTTCAGACTTAAAAGTAGAACTACTGTACCTTTGGACTTGGTTGGAAAGTTCTGAAGAAGGAGAGATTTTTAAGATACCGTGCAATTCTGTACCCCTGATCCCCATACTACATCTCACATAACCAGCAGCAGCCACACAATATTGAATGTTTTGGCAGACATCACATTGATCAGTTACAAACTGACATTTTAGACAGTTTCCCACAGTACTTAGTGCAGCTTAAACCATCAATGTTATATTGAAAATGTATCCCAGAGACTCATTGAACACAACCAATTCACACAGTTCCATAAAATAAAATATGAACTCCCTTAAGGCTGCCTTTTCCCACCAATCAACTAACTGTATCTTCATCCCAAATCACTTGGTTACCAGGGTGGAACAGCTGTGATCATTAGCATCTTTGTAGTCGGTTTGGCATAAACAGCATTGCATTTTTTAATTTAAAAGAAATACTTCATTTGAATTTGAGATAAGCCAGAGGCTGCCCTGCCCAATATGGTTTAGAATAACAGAATCATGGCTGTAATTATTATGGTTAAATGTGATGGTTGTGGGTCAGCGAAGAAGTTATTATTTTCCTAAACCGAAGACAGTCCAAAAAATAGACGTTTTTATTTTATTTATTTATGATTTATTAACCCCTTAGCACAGAAACACACACACACACACACACACACACACACAAGCATGAGATGAGTAATGGGACTGGCCAAGTGCCATTTTAATGATTCACTGTAATAATCTCCACATGGTCCTATTTATATTTCTTCATGCCCCTTTAGGTGCACATTGATGTGCATTGAATGTATGTGGACATAATAGCATGCATGCCAGGCATCCACTTATTTTCCCTTCATACACGACATGGCAATGCACCATCAAAATAGTTTTGAATCACATTTTCTGTGTTAAGGACAGGACGGGCTCCACCTTTTCCCCCCACTATTTTACTGCACTGCTGGAATGCACATTTCAAAATGTAACAGTTTGCCTTTAAACAAGGGGGATGCTGCTAATGACAGTCCCCAGACTCAAATCTAAACTGTAATGAGTTGGGAGATTTATTTACTGTATTCTAAGGCACTGGTGTAGAGAGATAAGCCAACTGATTGTGATTTCTCCATAGCAGTTACACCCCTGTCTCTCAACACATGCTGTCATTTTTATATCAACTCTGGTGGGGGGGGAAATGATTTATTGAACATGCCGATGTCAACAGTTAAATATTGCTTGGACCTCACAAATAATAGTTACTGTGTTTTGATGGGATTGTAAAACTGGTGAAGAAGCTATTTTTTCAAGCTGTGTCATCTGTAACACTCTATGTGAAAAAGCTTTGTCACCTTTTCATTTAAGATATGAAAATCAATCCTGATATATTCCGCTTTGTATTTTAATTTTATAGTCAAACTGTGTTCACATAACAAAGTTAGACAATGTCTTCTTTTGGGTTCTGTTTGGCCGGATTAGGCGATAAGAACAGTTTAATCAGTACATTTTAATGACTAGTTTTCCCTTACTTTGAAAGTTGTTGTTTATATCAAGGTGATATCAACAGAAAGAAAATGTTGATTATCAGATTCTTGATTGTAATTAATGCTTTGCTACAATAATTGAGAAATGTATATCAAGGGATGTTTGTTCAAAGCTAATTTGGGTGAACGGTTGAGTTTTAATATTGTGCTATGGATCATTGCAACATAATTTATTTTAATAACATATATTTAACCATATGTGTATGCCTGCTTTTTTAATCACTACGGCTGGTGCAAGATACCACATTATATATTTCTGCTGTGGAGGTCCCTTTGAGGGCGAGCGGTTGACGGGGTTTATTGCCTTCTTGGCTGCCGCCCACCTCGTCCCTCCCTGGTTACAACCTCCCTGCTCTGTCTGGGCCGTACCATTGCTTCCCCCCTGTCCCCTCAGGCAGGCCGTGCCAAACTGTGGCTGGCCAAGCCATATGGCCTCTCCTTGACAAAAGACATGACGGAAAGGTTATACTTGCCGACCCGGTAGATGCCTTTGTAAACATACCCTTTCCTTTATCTGGGTTCTGTCATGGGGATGAGTGCAGATCCCTCTTCTGCTTTAAACAGGTTCTTAACGGTTAATCTAACCTAGTTAAAGTTAACAGACCCTTGGGGCATTTTGTAGTCACTAAAACGCATCCTAGCACCATAACAAGTGCCCAGATCAATAAGAGGCTGGCTTCAGAGTTGTTTGGCCAGTAGCTCAGAGGAAGGTGGTTAGAAGCTAGGTGTGTCTCCTCGACGTCAGTTCAAACAGTCCCAGGGTTATACTCTGTAGACCTCGGGGCCCTTAAGACAGAGAGCTGGACCAGTACCTCCCGTACAGTGGTTTACCAGGATCTAACATTTCACTGTTTGGTATTTAATGCATTGTGTTGTTAATCTTTTTTTAGATAATCCTGGGCATTTTCTTCATCCTGGTTGCACTGCTGTTCACTGTTGCCCTGTTCATTTCAAAGTAAGTCCAAATATCTGCTCTCACATTATAATTCTTTAGGCAGGCAGTGGGACTAAATTGAGGGTGTAAAGGTTTCAAGATACATATTTATAACTATATTTATCATTGTGTAATGCTGGAGATGCATGAACCTCGTTTTACATGTTTTTCTGCGTGTTTCAGTTTGGATAAAGCTCTCCACTCTGCTGGCATCAGCTCTGGGTTCATAATATTTGGCACCAACCTAACCAATCCTCTGAATGAACTTCTATTAGCCTTACAACCTGTGAGTATCCTCTCATCTCTCATGACGAAAAACATGATTATCCTCAATTAAGATATGCTCCAAGCCATATTTTCCTGTTTCCATCATCATTAACCAAAATTAAGCATCATTTAAGATATGAAGTGTATGTTTTTCGACATAATTCCGTTGAACTTTGAAATAACAAAATCTCAACTAGGAAATCAGCTTAATGATTCACATGGCCTTAATGTCAATTAGCAGTTTGTTACTTTTAAATATGCTCTGATAAGCACCACTTATACTCCACTAAAGACCATAAGATAACAAAATTACAACCAGTGACATTATACCCATTAATCATACTCACAAGTGCATTTTGCACAATGTAATGTTCCGAGGGGCAAGGCTGAGACAAATGACAAGCACAGTTAGCACAACTATAAGTGGGAACACCTCCACACATGTTAAATAGCAAGGATAAAGGATTGCTACACATAAATGATGACCAGAAATTAACACAGAAATTAATTAACACCTTTGTGACACTCAAAAATATGCATTAAATAGCTGACGCAACTCTTTTTAATTATTCAGTGTTAATCAATGGTGGTCTGATTCTTAATCAACTCTTTTAAAAGGTAATGCAGAATGATCCAAAAAAAGACTGTTTGGTTAATTGTTAAAAAAAAACAAAAAGATCTGGTAACCTCTGGAAAAAAACTACAGATGATGGATAAAATGAGGAAAAGCTCTCTTCAATACAGTCTAATGCTTCCCTTTGTAAATAATGATGTTTATCATTATTTATGTTTAAAAGCTATAAGTATAGTGCAGTATATAACAGAAGAAAGTCAATTAAAAACAAAATAAACTGCTCCTCATCCATAATTATTTTGTAGTTTATATACACTACTACACTGCTGTTCACAGATAACGTATTACAATTTATATTATAATTAAATTATGTCCCTAATCTTGTGCTACATAGAACAGTCAAACATGACCTAAAGCAAACTTGTGAATGCTGGTTTATTAATGTGTAAAGATGTATTTACTGTTCTTGTCTGTCATGCGTTTGTGCCATTGAAATAATAAAATGTTTGTTTTAAGAAGTCTAGAGGCCAGTGTTGTGTCTGGGGTTTGACATTGTACTTGGAGCTTAAAGCGTTTGAGTTTTTAACAATTTCCGATTCAGAATGGAAAGATTCATAATAAACCGATTAATATTGACACATTCGATCACAACCATTGCTTCTTGCCTCCAGGTCATTGCTTAAACGTACTTTTCCACAGCAGAATTTAGATGGGGAAAAAAATGACTGACAGCTCAGACCATTTTAGTAATGCTTCATAGATAGTGGCATTGATTAAATGTCAAAGGCCAGTGGTTGGAAGTATGACCTTGGTATTTAAGGAATTAAATCAGAACATTATAGGTTACAGAACATAATCAATAAATATATATATTTCATGCACTGTGCTTTAATGTCTAGACTACATCTGTAAATTATATATCGACTGTTTAATAGGAAATACTGTTTGCAAATTTGCATACTGTTGTCGGTGACAATGTAGCTGTTACCAGCTAGATGTGCTATGGATTAACTGGGCTAGACCAAGTGGTATTGATAATGGTTGCTCATTTAAAGCTTGAAGCATCCCTGAAACCAGCCTGAATGTTTAGCTCTGAAAGCAATACCGTGTTTATATGTGTATGTGAGGGATGCAGCTGACCTCTGTCCTTGGTATCATAGGTTTTTCCACTGGATTACATCCTGATCACAGTCATCACCATGTACTTTGTAGTCACCTCCATGGCTGGCATCCGCAACATGGGCATCTGGTTCTTCTGGATACGGGTAAGTAAAGGCTTCTTCTGTATAACCTTAAAAATGTATAACACTTATATCAACAACATCAACATTTTTTTTTGTGTTTTCAGCTGTACAAAATCAGACCGAAGAGAACTCGCCCCCAGGCGCTCCTCTTCCTCTGTATGATTCTGCTCTTGATTGTCCTTCACACCAGCTACATGATCTACAGCCTGGCTCCACAATATGTCATGTATGGCAGCCAGAAATATCTTGTACAGGTGAGGAAATGTATTTGTTCGCTTTCGTGTATTTCTCATCATATAGCCTCGCCGCTGCGGGCTGAGGATGGGGCTCTAACGATGGCAGTGTTGGTCAGTCAGTGGGTCTGAACACTTCTGTCCAGCTGTGTGCAGGCAGCAGCGTGGTCTCTACGGGCTGGCGGCGGGGCTTTCAGACTCTTGTTCTTTTTGAGTTCTGTCTGTCTGTATTATATGTGGCTATTACTGTGTGGATCTGTTGTTTGACAGTATACCCTCCGTGTGATCTGATGTAGCTTTGCACTCTCTCTTGCCCCCTTTCTCCATCTCTCTATCTCTCTGTGTGGGTGTGTGCATGTGGTTTGGATGCACCCGTGTGTCTGTGCTTCATCTCCAAAAATCTTTTGAACAACATAATTGAAATGAGCCACGGTGTTGTTTTTGCTGAAACATCCTCATTTTGAAATGAGAGAAAAGAGGCCTTTTAAAACCAGCTCTGTATGACTCACAGGGTAAACCTGGCTTATTCCTCTCTGCTGCTGCTGTCTATTCACTTCCAGGATTTGAATATGCTCAGCTTTGCCTGCATTCTATAAACTTTAATTGAGTAATCTTCTATATTCTTATCTTTGTTTAAGTGAAAGTAATCCTTAAATGACCGTTAATTACATTGTAATCAACTATTGTTTGGGTTTACTGTAACCTTAAAAGCTGATAAATCTTTGTTAGGGTTTAAATGATGTGTATTCATTGATATATCCACCATTACTCATTATCTGGAAATAAGCCTTCAAGGTGATTTTTCTGTTTGTTCTTTCTGTAATGTATGAGTTAAAGGATGTTGGTCTTGGGTGTTATTATTGTGATGTCCTTCATGTCAATTCATGCTTTGTTTGTATGCCATGATGTAGTCTGTAGCGTTTCTTTGCTAAAAACATACCTCTTGTGTTTTTTGATCAGAGTCAGATGCCCTCTGCAGGTTCTACATCTGGGAATGCTACTTTTGGCACCACAAGGATCTGCGATGCCGATGCGCCTAAGGGTGAGTCTGTCATCTCTGCTAGCACAGTAAGGTAGCACTCACTTGAGTGAGATGTTGGAAGAACTTTCAACACATCATCAAAGATTTATTCCTCACAAGTTGCGTCTATACGAGAAGAAAGGAAGGACCGTGTACCACCCCGCTATTTCGTGTAGAACAGTAATCTTTATCACCATTCATTATTCATAATACCGAGGACAAATATTTACTAATGCAGTATATGTGGTCTCTTGCTGTCTCCATGCCAACGCTTATTACAGTAAATCATCCATGAAAATACAAATGTATGAATGTACATAGTGAGCTTCATCACAATCATTTATTAATTTGCAGAACTCTTAAGTAAGGCTCTTGTTGGTGGTGGAGTGGATGTGTTTCGATTCCATCCATCTAACTATCGATCTGTCCAAGCATTCGGACTCTTGTTGTTTGTTTTTGATAATGGAGGTCTATTAATTTGGGGAATAATTATCTTTTCATTCAAATGAATCAGGACGTGGGGCCATAAGTGCTCCCCCAGAAGATTCAGAATTGCATTGCAATTAGAGTAGCTAATGAAGGTTGATGGGTTTAAATGTCAAATATGTCATAAATAATTTAAGTAAAGTTCATGTCAAAAAGTTAAGTAGAAGTGATTATTTTTACAGTCAATTACATTTTATATTAGATAATTTTAAAATAAAAGTTTATATGGTATTTTCTTAGAATTGTCTGACTTGAATGTATCTTAAATTATTGCATTATTGTTAGAGAGGTTAATTATATGCACATCATGAAGGTGCTGGTACACTATCATAGAGAAAAAGGAGAACATCTGCACACTTTTTTTCACAGTGTTTCAATCCTGCTTTGTATTTCATCAGGGCAAAATGTTTTAACAAAGGAAAACACACCCTTGTCCAAACATAATGCTTGTTTTTTTATGAATAATTTTCACTTTATCCAACGTTACATAAAATGCGTCATGACAGGGTTATATTAGAAAGACAAAGCCGAGAGCTGGAGATAAACTGCAGAGACTTGGCAATATGTTATTTTTTTACAGTAATCTGATGTGTAGACACACTACCTGTGGTTAGGTTCATCTGTTTTTCTTATACATTAAGCTTTACCTAAATTGATTAGCTCATAGCTGCCCTGGATAAACTTACTGTTTAATCAGCTTTTTTTAAGGTTGTAGCTCGTTGCATTAGTCATAGTGAAATCATATTATGGGAATATGTAGCATAATGTTGGTGGGAGAAATCTACAAGATACTGTTGCATTTGCTTACAAAATGTTGAAAACATAATGATTTTCAATATATTTAAAACTTTAGAGTTTACTTTATGCCTATATTTATGGCACTGCGATGCATATTCAAAGCCATGTTATATGACACACCATTTATTATGTGATTTTTCCCTTTGAAAATATGGTCCTATAATATAATAATATACCTTATTATAAAGCACCTTTCAAAACAAAGTTTTAGTTTGCTTTGCAAACACTTCTGAACTGCAATGAAATAAAATTAGAAATGGAAATAAAACACTCCAAAGTAATATTTAAAAAAAAAGAAAAGAAAAGAAGGCAGTGACATTAAAATGATAAAACATGTTGGAAGTAGAATAATGTGCTTACATTAATAGTCCCTGTCTCCAGTCCAGCGAAGCTACACTACAGTATTGTCTTGTATTTAGTAATAAAAATACCAATGCTGTTGATCAATCACATGGACACAGAAATGATACCGATTACACAGATATACTGATTGGATACTGATTATTATCTCCGCATGGATATTGTAATTACAATCAAACTATAACCGACAGGTCAACATCAGTTTGGACTCTTTCTGTTATAGAAATTGTTCATTTTTTGATTTGCATGCCTCACAGTAAGACACTTGCATGTCTGTCTGTATGTATGAATGTTATACCTGATGGCTAGATGGTGTTCCTTTTTCATATGAATCCATGTCCCTTTAGATATTAAAACATTAGCCACTAGGTTGCCCATATGCTGTATAATGAGAAGCAGCTTTATATCTAATCACCATGACCCGGTCACCTGTGCAATTCCAGCTTTAGTTAACATTATATAGAAATTAAATACACAGTTTATTACTATGGTTGCCTTTCATGACATTTACCTGAGTGATTATATAAGCTTGCATTCAATTAATTCAACTATGTTTACACGTGACAATAATTCAATACTGCCAACATACAGTAATTACATGAACTGACAATCCTCCATAATACTCCTGTTTACATGACTATTCAGACATAATTGTGGAAATAATTAAAAAAGACATGTTGTGTTTGTTTTTCTCAAACAAATATTTGTTTTCCTGTCCCATATGGACGGACAGATTTAGCCATGATTCCGCACCATTTCCTCATTTGTTTATTGCTGCCTGGAAGCTGTATTCAGTGTAACTAGGGGAGAAGTTAAGCATAGCTGTTAGCTGAGCTGAATTAAGTCAGCAAGATGAAATCAAATGTGTCGCTGGCACCACAGGACCCTCAATTGGTAGAAACGGTAGTCAGCGTTTGCCCAAGCAGTGTTAATTACTGAGGGCAATTATCAAAGGATTATGGGATCTATTAATTCACCGTTATATTAAAAGACTCGTGGAGTCACAAGGACAATGGCCGGTAGTATCTCGGTTCGCTCTTCAGGGCAGCTTAGGGACACGGATCCTATTTTGGCCATCTTGGAAATGGCTCCTGCTTTCCTAACAGCCGTTGTACCACCTGCCATGAGGAGAAGGAAATGTCAAGCAGAGACAGCACATGGGACTGAGAGGGAATACAATTAAAAGCGTATCGACTGATATGCTGTAGAAAGGAACAGGTGAATGGTTTCCGTGTGGTGAAGAAGTGCATCTCTCAATAATAAAGCAGCCTTTTTTTCCCAAAGGAGAGAGTACTTCATCAACCCTTGGTATTTTATCCTGTCCGTAGTGATGGAAAGGCAGGGAGAGGGATGGCCCATGAGATCTAAACGGCCACCACCTCATCTAAATGTACCTCAATAATCTGTGCTGCTTGATCTGAGCAACTTCAATCAGAAAATACTTGATTAAATAATCACTATTTTGAGGACAAATGATGGTAGATGGGAAAATATTTTGGCTATAGCATATGCATTATTCAGACAGTGGTACCTTTTTATCATTATACAATACGTCTGTATGTAAAAATAGCCCACTGTACTGCTGTACACATACTGTACTCTACTATACCTCATTCTCTAACCCTGAACATAACCCTTATTGTGCACACGTCTGTTACATAATGTATGTTTTGCTATTGATGTCTTGGTTGCATTCTAGCTCTTGCATTTGTGTTTCATACAGAGCCACAGCATTAAGTCAGGCAGCATGCTGTATCTGTGTGCTTTATAAACATAGAAATGGTATTCTCCATGCCATGTCTCTTGGGAGATTTATTCTTTTTAATATAGCATGACCAAGAGATTCCCAAACATGGAGATGAATTACATTTGCATACTACAAATTACAGGCTCCCTGCTATGGATGTGAAAAATAAGAATGGGAACACACTGTGGCAGAAAATGGCATTGCATTTAGAACAGGTTCTGGAAGGGCATCAATTGGTGTGACACCGGATCAAACCACCGCTTAAGGCAAAAAGAGGGTACGAGTCAAGCTGGTGACTGATTGGCCGGTTGGTCCCAGTGATGTAATGACACTAACATCTTGATGAGCAGGTGCTCGGTGCCAAGCTCTCCATTATCTACTCTGAGGTCATTACCACACCATTACTCATTTGGAGTATGTACTCAAATGGAAATGAATCCTCTGGAATTAGTTGCTACGGCCCGAGAAAACCTGAACCCTGAGGTCTTCTTCAGTATGTGATTTAACGTGGGGCCTTAAGGTATTTTCAGGAGGAAATAATCTCACGAATCTTTGTATCGACCTCAGTACAGTAGTGATGCTGCTCTAGTTTAGTAGCTCTTTGTTTTAGCCAGGGAAAAGTTTAATCTTTATCCATTTTATATCCATACTTATTCTCTCTCAAACTTGAATCCATGGAGCACTAAATTCAAGTATGGTTTTAGTGTATTCTATTATTTTATTAACAGATTCTGAGACATAGATGAGGCTGCTTTTTCAAAAATATTGGCTGACATTCTTCAGAGTTGGTCTTAATGTGCTTTTCTGCCCATCTGCTCTTGTTTTTTTGTAGTTATACTTCTCACCTTCTTGAGTATGATGATTTATATTTTAGGTGTTTTTGTAATAGTTAAGGGTCCCAAATGTTAAAAACCCATTAGACCCATTTAAATAGGCCTTCATCTCACTCATTGATGCATTTGATTTTATTTCATTGTGACCGCTTCCATCATAGATTTATCGGTCTCCACGTCCGTTTCTAATGATCACTCCCCCACCCAAGAAATTAGCTGTCTCCTGTGTTGTTTATTGCCGCCGCGTTAACTCGTCTATCATCACATCTGCAACTCCTATTGCTGGTTGGAGTAGTTCCCTGGACAGTCTGACCAATGATTTTAATGACATCATGCACACAGTGCTCCCGACTGAGTTTCTTCCCCCAAACCAAAAGATCCTCTTGTGTGAAATTAGTGCCAGATTCTGTAATAAACCTTGTGCATTGTGTGTACAGTAAACGCATATTACAAAAACCTAAGTGGGTAAACAACAACATAATTTTGTATGGAATGGCAGCAGAAACAATTTTAAACACAGCATGGAAGTTAATTTCACATTTAATGTCGATGAATCCAACCCAACGTTCAGTTTTTGACAGAGTAGCTCAATTTTGGGTCATTGCGCTAAATTTTCTGCTGATGACTGCTAATTTTCAGTTATTGTAGGTGGGAAAATCTAAATATCATGGTATAAGAACCCGCCTCATTCTGTATAGTTTAGCTGAATTTTAAACATGAGTCCAGTTTTTAACCTTAGAAGAGATATCATCATTATAGCTAGTTTAAATTACAGTGATGAAACTTCTAATACACAGAAGACTTTCACACTCTGAAAACTGCTGTCTGTTTCCTAGCAACTTGCCAGTTTCCACAGCATTATTTTAAAGGACTTCAGGGGGAAGATGGTCATGATTTTATATGTCATCTTCGAGATGTCAGGTGCCCAAGCAATATTCACCAAGAGGCTCCCTCAACCCCAACACAAATTAATAGTAATTTTCTTTGTATCAAGGGGATCATCGCCAATTTGCATTACAATGGAAAACGTCAATCAAAAGTTATTCTCTTGAAAGGAAAATGTCCATCTTGTAATCCACAGACGCTCCTTAACTTTTTAAAGGAAAATACAGTTTCAAAGAATGTCTGTTTGCTTGGTGAGAAAGACCTCCACTGTGAATTAATAGAATTACACTTTCTGATCAAGATTGGGTTTAAAGAAGTCTAATTAAAATGATACTCTTTGCTTAAAGCTGGTTAATCAGTATTTCTCATCTTCTTAATCCACAGAAAAAGCTCTGATAAACTTAGCCACTAGGTGGTGAACATAGTGGAGCGTTTAGCAGCTCAAGAGCCAGATATTTCCCTTGAGAGTTGGTGTTACCCAAAAATAAAGAGAGTTATTAAAGGATGCTCATCCATCAAGCATCAGCACACCTGAAATCAGAATGGGAGGGTTGTTAACAAGTTACTTCTTCTACTTTGAACAGACTCAGTTTCAGAGATCTAGCTGCACCCCTAGATCTGAAATATCACCTTAGTGAGGGAATTTATTTAACCACAAGCAACAAGTAGAAAACGTTGGAGATATCCATCATTTTCTTCGTTTTCCTGCTTCCTGTTGGTATAATCAGGGGTTACTGTTTTGTGTCTCCATCCGGAGGTCCTGAGTGCTGCTCAGATGGATTTTCTCTGCCAGAGAAATTTTTTAAAAAGCCAGAGATTTGAAAATAGCTATGTTGAATGAACAGCAGTCGTCTCAGAACAAAGGGATGTCAGTGCATGGTTGTTGTTTTTTAAAAAGGAGAGTAAAAGCACAACGTGTTAGGAAGGTACGTGTGTGTGTGTGTGTGTGTGTGTGTGTGTGTGTGTGTGTGTGTTGTGTGTGTGTTGTGTGTGTGTTTGTGTGTGTGTTCAGGGTTCGATGCATTGTTTGTGTTTGAATGCAGAGATGAAAGTTATACATAATGCATCGTGCTACACGGGGCAGCACTCACCCGGGGTATCACGAGTCAAGGTGAAATTACCTGCACTCACACACTGCCCCGCGCTCTTATCGGAGAACGGTAATGATTTCAAGGTGAAGTGGGTCAGTGGTGTACATGATAATATATTTAGGCAGACCACTGTTGTGAACCATCTGTAGGTCCCACTCCGAGCCCTGTAATGCAGGCGAGCAGCTGGAGAGCTACAGATGGCTGAGGCACTGGAGGGAAAGAGAGGGGTCATGGGGATGAAGATAGACTTGCATCTTCTATTATCTGTTGATCCTGGTGAAGTAGGCGCAGATTGTTGGTACACCTTCAGAGCTTCCGTGCCACCACTCTAATCTTATCTTTGCTATAGATGAATCGGCGCAGACCTGGATCTTCCTTCTTTTTTCAGATTCAACACTAAAGGAGAAAGCTCTTGGCAAAAGTTTGCTTCAATGAATAAGTTCTCAACCACACTGCGGTATTGCTGTGGACCTTGATGTCGTGTAGCTTGGTATAAGTCTGATTGTACTGTTCGTGGGGTTCGACGCTGTGTAAGAAACAGTGTGATAGGAGCAGCTCAGCAGGGTTTCGCATTAATACTCCAGATGGCTCTCCAACATAGACGCACCGTGCATATCATCTACACTTATGCTTTGTGGACTTTCTCTGTGAAATTATGAAGTATTATGAAGTCTCATTCAAGTATTGAAATATTTAGCCTTTTCTGTTTCAGTGTGCATGGCTAAGCTAATTAATACATGCAAGCATTTCCCCCCCCTTTCCTTTCTTCCTGTGTTTTCACACAAAAATAATTGAAGCACTGAGGAGGGACCCAGACTTCATGCATATCATTGGCATTTGACGTCATCAGTGTTTCCCATTCTTGCCAATACCAATTCATGCACATAAAAGGGAATGACTCGGCTTAAGAATTCTCATATTATTCCTGCCGTCTGTCCGAGTCAGATCAATAGCAGCATGAAGATGTCTTTAAAACTTGAAAGCCAAGACTCAAAGGTGATGTCACGAGCATGAAGCACAGAGCTGCTTCCACGGACAAAGAAATTAGATTTTTAACCAGTAGGTTTTTGGTTTTGACACATTTATATTCGATATCAAAGCTTAGACATTGAGCTGTTCGTGGACATAGTACACTACAGAGTGTTGTTTACCTCTAGGCCAACATGAAAGATGCAGAAATCAGTGTCCAGTTCAAATTGGTTCGTTAAATGGATTACTCCTGTCTGATATTTAACCGTTTTATTACAATGAATTTCCCTTTCGTGCTGTTGATACGCTGCTGCTTGGTAAATCAGGTTAGCTTGCAGGGAAAGCTTATCTTACTTTGTACTAGTCCACTCTTCCCTCTATTGTATGGCAAGGACATCACAGGTAAACGTATTCATGACTCTGGCTGCACTTGGTTGTAGGGCCCATGCAAAGAGTTGCCATGGTTACCAGTAAAACGCAGCAATAAGGTATTGCTCGCATTTTAAAAATTGTTATTAGCCCAACATATACAACAATATCTTTTTGTTAGATTGATGTCATGAATTTCATTTGAACAATTGTACTTAATAAACGGAGAGCTTGAGAGGGTTGCAGATGAAGTTGCATACCCCTTACTTCATCAGAGAAACGGGGTTACATGCATAACCCTTACCCCACGGTTCACCGTCTTTACAATGTGTTGGTGGCATCGTGCGTGTCACGCACTTCTTACATTTTGCCTTTTTAGTGTGTAAAACTGGATATGTTTGATGCAAGGCTCCATTAAATGTTACATCGCTCCAGTTTCATCAACTGGTTACGCCATATTCAGTTGACAGTGACATGGCTTTCCTCTTTTCCGAAGACCGGTTGTCGTTTTTAGTTACAGTGACAAAATTGCCCGAGGCAGTGCTCCATGTAGTCAGTGGTGTACTGGCCTTTGGCACACTGGGGCAAATCCTGATGGACCGCCACATCGGTGGGTCAGTGGACCGTCAAAGAATCCATCAAGTTTTAACCGGTCATCAAGCTCTTTACTGGCCATCTCTGTGTGCTTGTCAGTCAGGGTGTGCATGAGAGCGTGCTGTGTGCATGTTCTGAGACTGTTGACTGGCCAATCACACCAAACCAACCAACCAATCAAGCACCAAACGAGTTAAACTGGTGTTTACCTCATAGGCTCTGCCATAGACTACTCCATCACTACTGTTTCAGCTACAAAGCCACGTTCACACATGCTTGAAATTCTCATTGCATTGAGTTCAACTTTGAACACGGTAAAAGATTAGATCGATTTGATCCAAAAACATTGGGAAAGTCTAACAGAGCTGCAAAATGTCTAGTGTATCATTAAGAATGAATGAGAATGTACAATTTGTGCTGCTTAGTTTTCAATAAGTGTTAACAATAACAATTTCGAGTGTAGGGCTTTATCGAATAGTTTGTAGCTTCATTTATAATGTTGAAATTGTAAATTAATATTTCAACGCTGCAATGCTTTTTTTTTCATATTGTCTATTCATTCTGTTTATACATGGTATTACTGCACAGATAAAGATTAGGCAACACTAGTATTTTTTGTAGAATTAGAATCCAGTGGGATTACCTTCGAATATTTCCGACTTATGGGATCCAAAAATGTTGTAAACTCCAAAAGTCATAATCTATTGGAAATAAAATATGTGTGTATGTTTCTACTGTCAACACTTATCACATCATTGTGACGCCTCTCCCCTTGTCTTGGAGGCTTTCTTGGCCAAACCCAGCAGGAAGTTGGCTGGCAGGGGAAGGTCATCAGGTTGATTAAGCTCACATGGTCCATCCAGAATATAAAAGCTGGTCCACGTGCTCACTGTGTCCCCCTTCCTAGAGCTGACTTTGACCCTGCATAACCTTCTTTGGGTTCACTTTCAGTCGATTCACTTCATACAACACATAGTACTGGATATCAGGGAACGTGTGACCTACCTCTATTCATCAATTCTCTAAAGCCATGTGTCTTGAGATAAGGCCCATGTATAAATGTGCAGAGAAGAAGTCTTGTTCTTGCTTCTCTTAACATAACAAAGACCAGCAGGGAGCATGTCCCGTCTGTCTTGGGATCGTTCACGCCAAGAGAGTTGATGGAGCCCAAGTCCTGTGGGTTTTGTTGCCAGCGCCAACGCTCAGCCCTGGAGAGGAGGGTCACGTTTGTGGAAACCGTGCTGGGAAAGACCATTGTACGGCACGATCCGCTCCGAGGCGAGGGATCCAGCTTCGTGTGTGACACTACTGCCCCACATCCGGCGCCACCAAAAAGGCATCGTCAGTGGTCAATCCCAAAAAGTTGTTGCTAATCCTGTCAAGGGCAATGTCCTTTTTAAATAGTGGGTTTCCTCACTGAATTGTGGAGGATTTCCCTGGCTTACAGCGTCTTCGCTTGCCTCGCTGTGTGCGACTACCATTCGACCTACTGGAGTATCTGTGAGTGATATCTGTGCTGCAGCCAGATGGTCACCGCTGCACTTTTGTCTTGTTTTACAGTTTTTTTTATAGATCGTACCATGACATTAAATTGACCTTGAACCTTGAGGTTCAGCAGGGTATGAATATATAGCCCATGCTAAATGTGTTGCACAGCTAGAATCGAATAAAAGGGAAAGAAATATTGTCTATAAATTCTGCTCCCTGGAGGAAAGTAAGAAGGGACAACAGCTGGTTGCCTCACTGCACAGCTGGGCGACGTGAAGAGAGCTATAGAACTGAAGGGTGACAATAGTAATGGAAGAATATAGGCTGGCCCTCACATACGTCACCATAGGTCATCTATTCTAATTATTGAATATGAATTATTATTATTATCTAGCAGCAATCTAACAGCACCAAAAATTACATTTCAGCTGTCTGTCTGTCATCTGTCCTTTCTCCACTCCTCCTTTACCTCTGCCTGATTATTCTTTACTTCCATCTCATCAGTCACTTTGTAGAAGAGATCTATTTTCTATTACTTTCTGTAATGATTCCTTGTCCATCCTTCCTTCCTTCCTTCAAGGGTTTCTGTATCAATTAATAAAACATAGTGAATGTTTGAGGATATCTAAGAATTGTGTGATTACAAAACTTTTAATTAAAAACATTTCTATTTTAAAGTAGAAAGGACTCAGGCTTCGACTGTACTGGAGCTTAATGGGAGGCCTCATGAACTGAAACAGTTTATTGTTGCTTTTTCTTTTGGAGTTTGTACCCTTAAGAGTTACAGATACTGAAAAGTGTATATTTAAAGTCTATATGAAAATTATTTTAAAAAAAAAACATAAATTCATTCTCAAAGGTTTCGGCTACATCCCACAGCCTTCATCTTCAGGGAAGGCGTAGAAAGTCAACCTTGAATTTGGAGTTTAAATGGCAGATATGTCTTCTCAAGGTTGAGAATGAACCTCCACGATAACATTTAAAGTTCTTCTTTTTCGGGAAGGACAGTTGTATTTCTCAGATGGCACAAGGTCATGACTTGCCACTGGCATTAAAGGTTGTCAGACTGTCATCGGTGCAGTGATGCTGAACAAACATGCACGTAGGCAGTGTACAGAGGAAGGCCCTCCACACTGTTGCAACACAGTTTTTTTTCGAAATTACTTTTATTGAATAACAACTGATTTTCCAAATGTTATGTGTTACGCAGAAACCTTTGACTTTGCTATTCCACTTCCAACTGTCAAACAAATACCTTGTTGCATTCTTATTATGTTCCCCAATCAACCTTCTTGCATTGAATACAGAAGTAAATATGCTATTTATTTAATGGTCCTGTATTTTCTCTGTCCCTTCCAGACCAGTGCACTGTGACAAGATCCTATCTTTTCCTCCACAAGTTCTGGTTCTTCAGCACCATCTATTACTTTGGGAACTGGGCCTTTATTGGGGTAAGTCCAATTTGATAAATTGTCGTTATACAGATTTTAAAGAGAGTAATAATAACAGTTGAATGTTCTCAGACAAGCAAGACATTTGTTCTTTATTGACAAACGTGAATTAAAAATAGTGAAAATAGTTGTGTGTGTATTTTGAGTAAATGAACATCTACAGCAACAGCATCTATAAAACATTTAATTAACTTTAAAAGCTGTATTGTCTTCAGGGGAAGAGTGTGAGACCTGCAGCAACATAATTTAATTTCTATGCAGAAAACTGGAAAATGATTTTCCAAGACCGCACACAGCTAATCTTCTCAGCAAAAATATTTAATAGTCTCTCTCCTCATGCAGTTGATGCTGATTCTATCGATCAGGTGATCCTTATGAGATATTTCCTAATGTGTGCGCTGCCTGTTGTTTCCAGGCCTTCCTCGTCGGGCTGGCGGTGTCCTGCTGCAGAGGGAAGAAGTCCGTGATTGAAGGAGAGGTGGAGGCCGATGACTCGGACTTAAGTGATGACGAATATGTGCACTGAGCATCAGTGTTCGCTCTGGGTTTGTAGATATTTACGCCGTAATTTAAAGGGACTAGAAAGTATGATTTCATAAACAAACAAACGGTAGCGTCTCAGTAATTTGTCTTAATTTAATTTATTGGTTTTAAGGAGTTAGTGCAGAGTTGTCCTGTGAACTCCAGCCTTGTTTTGAGTTGACACATCCCTCCCCTTAATGAGACCGCCGAGACCGTTTTGTCTGACTCAGTCAATATTATTGATGACTCTGGGATTCTGGGAGTGTCCTCCAACTCAGTTCTACCCTGAGAATTCACTTATCAACAATTTGAAACTGACACAATTTGTTCATTTTTCTACTGGAGACGTATTGCGGCAGCAGAGACAGCTGTACGCTGAGTCAAAACTTTCTGAGCTTTAGTTGACGCTTGGACATGAACTTACTTTTTACATTCTCTAAGCACTTTGTAGACCCTTTAAATGGTAACTTTATGACAATATCTATAGTTGGGTCGAATATACCTTTTGAAATAATAAACTCTGAAGACGTGAGCCGCCACAAACTCGCTTGCTTCTTTTCTGAAAAGCTAATTGGTATGAAATAATGATTCAAGGTGTTGACAGCAGTAACATTTTCAAAGTTTATTTTGCTTGTTTTGTCTGAGGTTAAATGCAGCGCTGGAGGGTTTCTTGCTTCCTTCCTCTACATTTAGTCATTTGCGGTCTCAGACCATTATTTAAGTAGATGTTACTGCTCTGGCATACCTGCACCGTGTGAAATGTAAAGGACCAATGTTTCCCAGGTTTCAGTTATTCTTGGTTTTTATTTAAACAGATTCGACAGTGTTTTGTCGTCCGTGTTGGAAGATGATGAGAAAAATAGGTGGAGCAAAAAATCTCAACATGGAATTAATCGAATGTAATTGTATTTTAACTAGGGAGTAGTTCTACTTTTTGAGTTTATCAACAGCAGGCTTGTGACATTGACATTTTAATTGATTCTTTTACAGCTGTTCAATTTCTTTTCAGTGTATTTCGTAGTGTCAACATCAATACAACAATACAATTTGACCGAAAATATGAATGACGATTTGTGTGCCTCGTGAATGTGTCGCACCATGATGGGCACACACCAATGTATATGCTATACCCTACTTATTAAGCCTCACTGAAATCAGCCTGAATCTGATTTATTATTATATTTCACCTGTGATCAGTTGAAAAAGAATGCTGTTCTTGAAGTTGTGTCAATATTGAGTGATACCTGCATTTAAAGAAATAAAACCATTTTAAAAACACCCCATATATTTCTGTCCCCACCACTGTGACCCTTCCTCTCACACCTGGTATTTAATGAGTGGTTAATAGTTTACTATAATGTTTAGATGCTTTGTATCACAGTGGGATGAAACACAGCAAGCTGCCACCCATTACAGCTGTTTAGGGGGGAAGTCAGTGTTTTTGTCTACATTCAATTAGATTTTAGTCACATCGAGCTAATTATTCCTGTAATTAATTTTTACGACATGCCAACTGTCATTTAATTTGTTCAAAGCTTCAGGGTGACATGGCTCAACGGTTCTAATTTTTAATGCCTATTGTGTTATTTCTTTTTCTTTCACTAAAATCAATACAATTCTTTGCCACACAGTCACAAGGAGCATCTTCTCAGCAGTTGTCAGAACTGTCTGCATTCATTTTTCATTGCCAGCACCTCCCTGCTATCGAGTACTCCCCAAAACATCTGATCATTTCTCCATCTATAAAACATGCTGGACATGTCGTTTCTGTTCAGTCTTTTCTTATGAAATATATTTCACTGATACAATGATTGAATGTGGCCTTTAGTTCTGTGATACATAGAGGATTTGTCTTCATTAAAAACTGGCTATAACGGGCATTGTGACATAATTACGACCACAGTGTGCGTGTGACAAAAACTACCCAACCCCGCAACCACAATCAGTAATTCTTTGAGGGAGAACATGTATTCTCCTCTTCAAAGCTCACACTTTTACTAACAACACAGAACTAACGGTTAATGCATCAGTCCCTGGATTGTAACTTCTCAGGGCCTGCTTCGGATGGATTTGCATGACATTTTGAGTGCATGTCCAATTAGACGTTTTATGTATACATGCCTTGTCATACCTTTTGTGCAAGCTTGCTTTGAGTTAATCCATTATCATGTGATATGCCACCCCCTCATACACTTGTATGCCAAATACGCTTTGAGCTCTTGAAGTCTTAGCAAAGGAGCGTGTGATCAACACGTCAGATCAGAGGATGTGCAACTTTTCCCCTTATTCAAAAGCCAAGTCTTATCTCATCATTTCCTTTTCCCCTGCATCAATTTGGAGGCTTCTCATGCAAGTTTGGTGTACCGTAATGAATACATGCACAATGCATTAGTTCAGTTGTGTCACTTGTGTTGGTTAGCATGACCACATTCTGAACATTTGGACTGAAGTTCAAATTCTACTTGCTTATTTACTGTTGTGTTGTTGTGCACTCATTTTTTCTACTATTTACCTGTATTAGACGATGTAAGCATGAGTGATTTAAAACTGTACACCTAATTGCTTATCATTTACACCTGAAAAGGCCATGAAAGCAGACTGAATTTGATTACATCCCAATTTGCATCATGCCTTGTGCATCTAATTATCAGCTAAACGATAGAAAATAATTGCCTTTTTGTTGTGATTATCCTTAAAACTAAAAAACGAAACCAACCCACAAAACCACCTTTTTTCGGTGTCTGAAAATAGATGGAAGTATTTTTTTTTTTTTTTTATGTTTTCATTTTATTTTGAAATAAGGCAGAGGTGAATGTTTGGAGTACTGTACAGCCATTGTCAGGAGCCTCTGCAGCCTCCATCCATCTTCTTACTGCTCCACCATGAAAGACCATATGCATTATACAGTGCCATGGTAAGTAGCCCACTTGCTGTGGTCTCTCCCAAAGTTTCACTTGAAAGTTTCAGCACTTTCTTTCTATTTCCAGCGTGACTATCCTGAAAAGTACATTTTCAGTTTTACAGTTAACTAAAGCTAACTGGAGCTAGCTGGATACTTTTTTGGCAGCCAACCAAAAAGTATTTACATTATATGATAGTTAGATTATAAATCGTATTAAAACACTTGAGTTTAACTGTAAATGCTTCCCCCCCCTCGTATCAGTAAATACTGATGAAGTTAGCTTTAGCTGCGGACATCCGTTAGCAAAACAAATGAATGCTAGCGGTGAGCTAAATGCTAACGCTAGCATGCTCACAGTGCTGGTGCTGACTGGCATTTAGCAGGTAAGTCGACCATCTTTAGCATGCTAGCGCTTGCTATTTAGCGCGAAACTTATAGTGACGTCACAGAACGTTAATTCTCTAGGTATTGAGTCTTTGGACACGTTTTAACATCATGGTCACAAATATTGCACCACTTTCCCTCCCATGTCCCTTTTTGTGATTTTATTTTGACTATGTGATTTTTATTTTATGTGATTTTTTTTGGTGGCCCCCATATATTTCCTCTGGGCTTTAACTCGTCTGACGGACAGGCCCTTGATAGCCAACCGTTGGCCTTACCCCCAGTCATGCCTGCAGGGAGGAGAGTGATTATGTTGATTCCATGTTTGCAGCCCATAAGCATGTTAACCTCCCTGCACTTATAGGCCCGTGGAGCCCGGCTGCTCATTCCCAAATGAGGTCTTGTCCACCAAGCGTGTCAACGTGTCCCAAGCCCAATTTACCAACAATCAAATAATACGGCTCTCCACTTTTTTTTTTTCTTTTGTCAAACTCACAAAACCGATACATTTGCACCATTAAATCTGTAATTGGGGTTTAAAAAAATCAGAATATTCTGCAGGATTTTCATTAAGTGACTGTCAAATTCAATCGTTGTCATATTACTCTCATCAACTGAGCTACAGAGAGAATAAGCTAAGCTCCTGCAAGAATTAAAATTCCTCAAACACAATTTCTGAATCCACCCCCCCGAAAGATTCTCAAAAACGAAACAAAATATCCTCATTTGTTGTAAACCCTTCATTCAATAAATGTCTTCTGCATCCCAACTTGACACACTGATGTGCTAAATATAAATATACAAAACTATTATCTAGGGTCTTTGGTATTTTCCTTTGTAGCATGCACAATTACTCACTGAAGCTGACATGAACATGAACTGTATTGTTCTCTAAATTAACTAGATCACAATTACAGTCCCCTAACTCTCCAAAATTGGCCTCTGTTCTGTTCACCAAAGAGCACACCTGGATCCTCTTAATTGTGTTCAAGCTTTGATTTCTAAGTGGTCTAATTGGTTACAGGTGTTTTCACAGGTGCATTCTGGGTGCAGGTGATTGACAATTGAATGTGGCATTTCAACGGAAGTGTTTGACAAACAGCACACTTTCAGTTTTGAATGATGTGTTTAATGTAGATAGGAGGAGTGTAGTACTTTTTGTGCGAGGAGTCAGAGTGGATAGTTAAAAATGTCAGTGTCTGAAGTACCAGTGTTTGCCTCGAGTGTTTGAGGAAAAGAAGGAAAAATGATAGAACTGTCATTAATAGCATTTTAGACAAACATCAACTTAAAATAGACCATTTCCCTTCTTCATCTGCGTGGTGTTGGTGGTCGTGCTCAGTTGCTGGTGAGTCACCATGCATACCATGATAACGACACAATTCAGTCCGTGGAACTCTGATCTCATTCCCATTTAGAGCTCCACATGAATATGATAAGGTGATATAAGCATATACATTATCTCTGGAGACACTGAAACTTGACTGATTTCAGCTGTGTCCGAATAACAGTCATTCTGGGGGAGAAAAAGGCTTTCATACATGCCTTTATCGAGCAAATGTTTATGGTTTTGGGGGAGAAAATAAGTTGTGAAAGACTGGTAGCTGAGAGGAATGCATTCAATAGTTTTTGATGCATACTTTTCTAATATAACCTTGGTTATATATATATATATATATATATATATATATATATATACTGTGTGTGTGTGTGTGTGTTTCCAAAGGCATTTCACTGCATTTGACATTGCACGTTAATGAAAATAACCTCTCACAGAGCCTCTAACAGGCAGCAGTACTATATATAATAACCTCATAGTCTGGTAGAGTAAAATTGAAATGCGCAGTAAATTCAGACTTTCATGTCTAGACCGAGCTTACATGTAATCAACTTAATTCATCTAGCGACGACGTCAGAGCGCAACCGGGAGTCCTCATTAATGTGAGCCTGTGTTTATTGTCTGCTTCGCCCCTTTTTTCCCTCGTCATCATTCCCCACTGATGATGCTGATGGATGTCACACCTCCTCCTCCTCCTCCTCCTCCTGCCGGGTGGACCGCTGCTCCCCAGAGGGAGGACTCACGCTGATGCTCTCATCGCCGAAGTGTCAGCCGAACAGCAGACCACCAGACGGGACAGACGAGATTTCCCCTCAAAGTCCTCACACCCCCCCTCCCGTGTGTGCAGCGTCTGGCCCCGTCTGCCCAGCAAAATCCTAACTGATCTTATCAGGTGAACTTTCTGGAGGCAGAGAAACCTATTAGGAGTTGAATGTTTCCTTTCCAAATTCAAAAATCAGATACGGGGGTGGGTTTATGAGGTGAGTTAGGGAACTTTGCAGTGCCTCACCTCCAGCTACACTTAAATGGAAGGTTTGAATCATAAAGGGAATGACTAACCTGAGATAAAAATCATCAGAGGGGATGTGAGGTAAAGGAGAGAACTTCTTTGATAATCTAGTCTGTAAAAACTAGGTTGGATCCTTCACAAAACTCCAAGCATTTTTATGTGTTTTAGAGTCCAAATAATTATCTTAGAAGTATAATTAAATTTCACCATTCCTCAGGCATGTTTTCATATCCAGTCACATTCCCGTCATTTGATTTTATACATTCACATATCAAAGTAAATGATGAATTCCACAACCAACAAACCACATAAACTTGACACAACCTCTGAAGCAGTACGAACATATTTCCTCTTTTATTTACATTCCTTTTCAAATGTTAACATTTTTCGCTATAACTTTTGATCAGGTTGGCATTTGTTCTCATTAAAATAAATTGGCACAAGTAAAACATATGTAGACAAAAGTTTATTTACACCATACAACATTTTGTTTTTAAATATTTTATACAGAGCTGCAGATGAGAGAGCTTGCTGGGATCCTTCAAGCAGATTCTGCAGTATTAAAGTTGTGAAATATATTATTTATATAAAAGTGAGTATTATCTTTATTGCATTTAAAGCAATGAAGAATGTAGCTTGACAAACATTCATTTTAATATGACAGAAAAAATCCTCTTTGCCTCCCATGTTTTATATTATAAAGTAAAAAGTGTAGTAATGGCCAAACAGACTGTTATAAACTTTTTAAAAACCTGCATAAATATATACATTGTGCTCCCGGGTCCAGTTTTATGAAATCAAAACTAGACCCAACGAAGCTGGGACGACATGGTATGTCATTTGCTTTGTGAGGTGTCATCTTGAGAGATTACCTTTTTTTTTTTCTCTTTTTTTTTTAGCCAATTCCTCAACAGATAATTTGAAACACATGATGGTAAATATTGTACACCAGGCTGCCCCACACTAAGTACACTAGTGAGAATACAAAAAGTAACACTGATGTTTTTTTCCCTTTTTTCTGTTTTCTCTCTCCTCCTCGGTCCTTATATTGTATTGGCACATAATGTCCCTGCCACACTCGTATACTCCAGATATGTATGCCAAGGCTGTTAGAAAAGTCTGTTGCTTTATTCAGTGCAAAATACATCTCTTTCTCCTCCATTTCTAGTTTGCATTTCCTCCTTCACCCTCTAGACCTCCGTTTGGAAGTCTCCCTCCTGGACGTCTAAGGGTAAGTTGACACACTTTTCCCACTCTGCAGGCGTCATCTCCAGTGAGTCCTTGGTGTCAGATTCTAGTACATTCATAGTGGCGTAATTCTGGTACTCACAGGCTGGATTGTAGCTCTCCCATGGGTTCTTGTTTGGCATTGCCTTGTCCTGTGAACATGGCCAGCGGGGTGTGATATTAGTGGCATGACATCCTCTGCAGCTAAAGTGTTATTCTTTCAGCAAAAAAAAAAAAAAAAGGACGTTTCCACTCAAGTCCGTTCACTCAAAAGGACTTTGTATGAATTCCTTTCCCGTTTCTAATTGAAAATAATGGAATTAATGCTGTGGAAAGCATCAAATAGCAAAGCATAATGGTAGTGTATTAAATATGACCATGCTTAGCATGGAGTCATAGCAGAATTGTGTTTTCCCCAAAGCTCAGAAACTGGTGCACTATATGGGCTTCATGTGTGAGCTATTCATCTAAATGTGCTCTCATTGTCACTACTGCAAATAAGAGAGGGAAGCTGCTCCCAGTCAGGGGAATATAAAATGGATACTAATGTCTGCAGCCAGCTCTGCAGTAGATTCATTTGGGGAGGAGAAAAGAAAAAAAAGGGCAAATGTACTGTAGTTATCATTTTCAATACAAAAGGAACTTTCACTGGTAACTTAGCAACGGACCTCAAATTACAATGGGCTGTAGGGGTTGATTTGAAATGCGAGTGAAAAAAGGATTACATGCAGCCAACATGCTGCTGTGTGGCTGACATATAGTCTGGCTGTGTTTTGGTCACCAGCCCAATTTCTATCCGTTGCATTGGATACAGAAAAGCCTGTTGCTTGTCTGAGGGAGACGGAGAAAGCTTGACATCCCCGTTGTGTCTACAGCTCCAGTCAGGTGTGGAGACAGACGATGGGACTTTTGATTTGCAGCAAGGTCAGGGAGAACTTTCATGATTGGCCTGACGTCTACATCCCAGAGTGACAAAAAGGAAGGCCCCCCTCCTCCCCACCCACACACAGTTGCAGGAAGAGAACAACGAACTTAAGGATATATTTGTATAGATGTTGATAGGTTAAATAATCTGCCATGCATTAATGGAAAGATGATGGGGTTGCTAAGTAGATAAATGTGCATGTAAATAAAAGTGCATTCATGGCCTTGCATTGGAATGGATGCACTCTATTGCAGCAAGATTACCAAAGGTCTTTCTACCCTGAGACTGGCCTTATGGAGAAAATGCTTCAGTGCTTTTAGGGAGCAGCCCCCTCACTCGCCCTCCACCAGCTGCTGGCAGGCCCTCCATGCACAGGAAGGTTCACTTCCGCATGAACACTTTAGCTCCATACTGTAACCGCTCATTTGCACAATCACACATTACAGTATGTGTCCTGCACCGGATCTTTAAATAGGGTATTTTGATGTTGCTCTCTTTAATTGGCTGACTGCCACCCCCCTGGTTTCCTGTTACTCACCATGCTGCCCATATTTGGTATGTCTCGAAATCGGTCCAGGGTTTGAAATTTCTGATTCAGTTCCTGGAACAGCTCCATGTGTCTTTTCCTGGTGTGCATGACTTTCTGCAATGGCAAGGGTTTTTTCTTTGGTATTGACAGCCAATAATGGAAATGCATCTTCCTTTCCACCCCCTCCAACTCTGATCAATTTGTTAGTGTCATGGTTTACTTATCGGCCAGGTTTGAAACAAATTTACCGGTCTCTGCATACATACGAGTGACTGCCAAAATAAAGGAAACTCCAAGATAATGAAAGTTAGGGTGACGGGACACTGAGAGCCTGGACTATTTTAATTTGCCATTATCTGGAGTATCTGAATTAAACATAATTCTTCTTTGACAAATTGACTCATTAAGAGTTTTGTTTGCGTAAGAAAAAACCTTATACTCAAACCTTGGCACAAAATCTCCATTTAAAGGCTTGGTGTGCGAAACTAAAACAGAATGCACCTCAGGCCAAAATCGCTGCCAGGAGCTTAATGTTTCCTTTACTTTGAAAGTACGTACAATATATATGCAGTAAAGCCTGCTTTAATAATGCAAAGGAAATGCTAAAACTTGCCAAAGGGGGTTTGGATATGTCTTTGCAAGCCAATATAATCATTGTTGAAACCAGTGGTAAAATCAGATGTGAAATGTGCAAATGACTTTTAAAAGCATACATTTTTGAAAATCAACATATAGTTAATGGATGGAGGAGATGGAGGAGGACATAATGTAGATGAGAACTGTTGCCCTGTTTGTCAGTTGCTTTTACCTTAACTACACAGCATGCCAATAAATCATGTTGAGTCAAGGCTGTGTACTGTAACTCCAATAAGCTTAAGAGGCACAACAAGTACTAGTAAATCAAATGACAAACACAACTGCAAAATAAAAATATATAAATATTTTCACTGCATAAGAAAGCTAGATGCATGTACTGTGGAAAGAAATATCTTTTTACGTACCTCAAAGTCCAGATCAGAATATCGCGATTTTCGTCTCTGTGAAAACAAAAGCTCAAATTAATATTTATCAGAAGGTATGCACTTTAATAAAGGTGTATTTTAAAGTGTTGGTTGCAGCTCTGTGTCCTCTGCGCTTCATCCACATGAGCTTATGTACCTCTAAGGAGCTCATAGATATTGTTGACCCTGTCTCACTCCTAGAAAGCCCCGCGGATTCCTCCATCTCAGCGAGGAAGTTCTTAACAGCGGTGCGCGGTTCAAAGGGCAGGTTTTGCATCTGCTCGGGAGCGCTAGGATACTGCTGCTCCAGGTTCACATTCATGTGGTCCAAGCCTGATGGGCTGATATTGAAGTCAGGGCTCATCTTGTAATGCATCAGCCTCTCGTGTGGCAGCGTATCCATAGTGATGTTCATCTTGGTGTCCTCTTTCAGGAGGGTGGGCATGTTGCCTGACCCGGACAACGTTGCCGCAGAGGCACGCGGCATGACTATGTAGTCCGTCTCCGTCATCTGGCCCTGCAGCGAGTGGCCCTGCAGCGAGTGGCCCTGCAACGTGTGGCTCTGCAACGAGTGGCCCTCCATGTCGTGGCCGACCATGTCGCGGTCGCTCTGGCGCATGGCGTCATCGGTGCACAGGTAAACAGTGCGGCGCATGTCAGCGTTGCTGTCTCCCATGCACTGCTCTTTCAGATCGCCTATTCCCATTGGCATGTGCAGCGCTGACGGCTGCTGAATAATCACTTTGGAGATGATGTTGCCAGGCAACGTGGAGTAGTTGAGGCCCTCGGGGACCTTCTCATCCTCCTCATCATTGAGGGATATGCGGGAGAGGGTGCCTGTTATGGTGGCGGCGCGACAAGAGCCCATGTCTTTGTGGAGTGCTGCAGGGCACAGTTATACAAGCATTAGTTGGCGTTTCTCAGTAATGAAAGTAGTGTGGCAGTTTGTCTGAGAACATCCAGCATATGACCAAAAAGAACAAGATGATTCAAATGAATTCTCAAAGGATTTTGTGCCGCAGAATGGAAAAGTGTAATGACACGACAAATAACTGTGAATACGCTTTCGAGTGCGACATTACACCTCAATGCAAAGGGATGCAACAGCAGCTATCTCTGGAGGACGTGACATTCTCTCCCCCACCGTACAGCATGTAGCATCCTAATCCTAATTTAGTGATTGGTGATGACCTTGCAATGCACCAAATGTTATATAAGAAAAACAGCAGCAATCTCTTCACAAACACCTCCTGTTTATAAGAACACCATGTCCTTCCCACTGAGTATTTTAAACTATGTATCAGTAGGAATTATTTGTGTATCCGAGGAGATTACAAGGACAAGGAAAAGGATCCAACGCTCGCCTTTTATGTTTAATTCTGATTGAATGCTTTGTGTGGAAAGTCTGGTATTCACTTTACTCGTATATTCTAGGGTGACACTGCAGAATATTCCTTCTGCTGCAGACAATAATCCCTGTTTGTAAACAACCGATTTATACTCTGTGAGCCCGGAGAGTAATCTGTAAAGGGCATTTCTCTCCGACCGCAGCTCTACTTTGGTCTGAATCCGGTCATGATTTATAAATGACACCTGTCCGCTCTTGCCTTTTTGTATCGGTTATGTCCACTCCAGCTTTACAAGATTGCACAGCATGAAGTAATGTGGGTCAGAAGAGCCAGACAGCCCTTTTCGTCTTTTAACAAGCTGTGTTGCTGAGAGCGCTTGGTTATTCCCTGCAGATCCATTGAGGATGTGTTCTTCATTGGTTCGGAAGGGATCGGAGAGAGACGAGGCTCTGGGCTTGTGTTAGTTGCCACCACTAGTTAAATGCAGTGAAACTTGCACCCTTAGGAACATTACGTTTTATTAAATCATACACTACTAACAATTACTGTGGCTCAAAAGTAGAGAAGAACCACACCAGGAACCAGGAAGAAATATTATCCTCCTCCTAGTATGAACCGAGGAAGAAAATCCTCCCAAATGAGACACATACCTATTCTGTGACGGCGTCAACATTTTAATGAAAAACATAATTACAAAGTGCGACTGCCAGAAGATGGGAATAGCTGCTATCACATTTTTTTTTTCTGTGAAGAAGAAAGTGAATATCAAACAGCTCCCTTTTATAATGTTTTGTTCTCAGATTAAAGTCGGTGTTTTGGTAACTGTGAAAAAAAAAACCTCCTGTGGGGATTTGATGGTTGTTATGTAACCTCAGCTATTTTTTACTGTTTTTTTTTTGTTTTTTTCATGCGAGTCAAGAAAAATCTTGTTAATAAGAGACCATCTGTTCCTTACCTGATCGGCAGGCGATGTCCACATCTTTTTCAAAGTCCGTCTGTAGGCAGAGGACAGTCAAAATGTGAAGTATTCCTAAAAACAAAGCTTTTTATATACTGTAAACTGTGTGTACAAAACAATCTCATGATAAAAACCAGCTGCAAGATTAGGATCAATATCAATATATATTTCATTTTCTTTCTTTCATTTTTTTATTCCCTATGCTTTGGAAAAAAAATGCAAATGCATTGTTTTCTCTACATCTTAACAATATATCAATATCACATCTATGGAAAAAGAAAATGCAACTGCAGCAGCTGGGAAGTATTTGGTGCTCTTTACTAATGACTGTATTGAACCAGGAGGCCTTGTGCTAGCCTGAAAACTATTTCACTCCCGAGTTGCATTAGAATACTAATGGCAGATCATTGCTATGATGTGCCAGTGGCGACGTCGTGCTAGATGAAGAGGACTGGTGTCCCATTTCAAAGGTCAGTCTGGGAACAGTCCTCTATTACCCTGTGAGAGGAAATGAGAGGGATGCACGGCAAACACGGACAGTGAGTTCAATCAAATGGAAATAAAGGATCGGTCTTAGGGCGTAAGAAAACCAAAGGGAACTAATGCCATTTAGCATCAGAGGACCGAGTGTCTACGCTGCATATAATTGCAGCTTTGCAAACGCGTTGTGTGGAAAATTATAAATCTATGGGAAACAATGCCTTGTGTTTTCAAGGCCATATTAAACTGACTAATAATGGATAATAAAAGGTGGGGGGGACGGCAATGTTAAATTAAGGTCAATGGAGAACAGGGAGGTTTGCATGTGTATTATAAATAACCTGGGGACATTGGGCGTTCTTAAGTGGTGGTTCTAATGGTTACAGATAACAGTGGGTAGCTGTGCCTACCATTATCTGAGCGTGCCCATTAGGGAAGGTTCCTGTTGCATCACCACTGATTGGGTCCTGGCAGTTTCTCAGCCGACATCTGAAAGCATCTTGGACCTAAAAGCAAAATCAGTCTTTCATCATGTCCACAATATACTGCATATCACAAGCTTTAAAAAAAAGAAGCCTTTTAAAGCCCATTGCTGCTTTTGTTATTACATCTTATTCTCTGTCAGGTCTGCCTACGTTGCAATATATCATTTGTTTAATACTTTACTGCTGGCTGTGGTGTGTTTATGATTTGTGGAGGTGGTTAAGCTCTGGAAAATCTCCTCCCTGCAACATTATTAAATAAGAAGAACAGATGTACCTCTAAGCAAAGATCAAGAAAATCATCCTTTACCTCTCTCCGTAGGACACAGTGCACCATCACGATGACAAAGCCCTGCAGCGAGTCAAAGACGGCGAAGAGGATCTGAAAGAGGATGGAGCGCTTGTCCGTCATGGCGAGCACTGCGGACATCCAGGTCAAAGCCAGCAGAGGTAGGACGACACAGGAGCTCCACAGGGACGCCCTGGGGGAAGGAAGGGAGGATAGTGTCGATGAAATAAAAGCAGGCAAATGGGTGTAGACAACAGGATAAGGTCTGGAGTGAAAGGCGGCACCTCCATCAGGGCCCCCTTTTTCACTTCAGGGCTTTAAAGTGCATGCTGGTATTAATGTAAGCGTGGTGTAAAATAGGCATGTAACAGCGCGTGTTCACAGTGAAATACATTCCTATACTGTAGCTCTGATGTACTCTGGAGGTAATTGGAACATCAGTTCACGCTGCAGTGGACTGCAAGGTCTGAATTGTAGAGGTGGACACGCTGTACATGCAGAGACTCCCTGTAGCATCGTCTTATTGATTCAGAGACACTGACAGGCACTTACATTGCATTGCTAGCTGTAGTTGCTGATAAAGCAGTTGTTGATACAACACCACATTTGGCACACTTGAGAGTTAATCCTGTATGCGGCTCACTCATCTGTCTGTGGGACATAGAGACAACAGCATGACAAACAACGCTAACAGCCACTACCCCGACTTTAAACAGCAGACGCAGCCGATGTGTGGGCGTTTAAAACGATTTTCATCTTGGACTGATTCTGCCAAAGAAATACGAAGCCGTGTCGTTCCCGAGAGAGATCTGACCTCTTTATGTTTATGCCTCTAATTTCCTTTTTTTTTGCGACGGCAAGAGAAAAAAAAAGGAGGTCTAAATCTCCATATGTGTGTGTAAGAACAAGCTTAACATGTTTGTATTTTTGCATGAAGTTAGGAAGAAAAATGTTAAGAAGAAAAATGAGGGTACTAACAAGGACGTGCTGTCATACCCTGCTCGATGCTTCAGCTTCTTGTCCAGTATGCCGTCCCTGGACACGAGTTTATTAAACACCAAGATACCGATCACCATGTTGACCTGCCGATAGGAAGGGAACAGGAATATTAGCTTTTCAATTCATCATCTGCAAAAAAGAGGATTTTAAAACCATTGTTGAATATATTGTATAATTCCCTTGACATGCTCAAAGCCAGTGATTTAATGTCATTATCCCACGGGGCATTTTTTTTATCCGCCTGCACTGAGCTTTGACCTCCAGCTTCCATTGTTTGCTCATCTCTGTGACATTTCAGCCCATGGTTGAGGCATGCCCTGGATACTCAACCCAGCAAAACCACCTTAAGAAAAGATCTGCTCGACAAGAAACACTCTCAAAGGCACCTTCGTCTATTATTAGCAGCAGCAGCACCTAGGCTAATAGAAAACCGAAGATATACAGCAGATGGGTGGAGAATTATTCAAAATATTCGGCTATTTCAGACCCCTGTAGCTGAGATAAAGAGCTCATTAAGTATTTATACAAATACATTTGGGGAATTTTTCCACGCTTTGTGTCTGTGAGACATCTCATAATAATAATGATGTTACAGTATGAATACAGTGATAACAGAAGCATGGTTTTCGGTCTCATCGGAGAGGGTCGTTTCTCAGAGATTAGCTGGCGTTCCTCTGAGGTTCATCAGAAGTGAAAAACGGCAGCACAGCAAGACGTCAAGTCTCCGTGCATGTAATGCTCAAATGAAGACGTTTAGTCGCTTGAAAAAAAAAAAAAAATAATCTGAAATCACTTTGTTTTTAATCCCACCACAGGACGGAGTTTTGACAATAATAATATGACTCAGTGTTCACGCTCGTCTGTCCCTCTGACACAGACTTAGTGATTTGCATAATCGCATTCTTTGTGTAATTTCCTCTGTACAACAATGTAAATATGAGATGATTAAAATACCCGAGTACATTCGATTTCGAACAGATCTAATGCATAAATACTTTATGGCCTCACAGCTACATGGAGCACCATTATGGTGAATGAAAGAGAATTGCTTGAGCACATTGCCTGATGGGGTGCTCATTACTTTGACTTTGAAAGCCGAGTGTGTTCCTCCTCTTTGGCATGTTCATAGCAACGTTTTGTCTGGTTTCAACAATTTGTACTGATGCTGTACCATCAGTGAGACTACACTGTGGTATGTGTATCTTAGTATTTTTTCATATTATTATTATAATGATTTATAAGTGATACAAATATTTGTCTATTATGATGGATATTACAGGATAAGTGTATAATACATTCTATCAAGTCTTTTTTTGTATTTTTTTCTATTTTCTGCTTATAAACATAAAGTTCAAATGTGATCTGATGACTGAAACATACCAGAACAACAGCAGCTGCAGGTCCAACAAAGGCATACAGGAGCCCTCCCTCCAAAGACAACCAACAGCTGCAAGGAAAGCAGGCACAGACAACACATTAACATCCGACTTAATGGTGCACACTAGCATGCAATTGTATTTCCCTCAATTGTCAGGGGAGACGTGCCATATGCTGTAACTCTATTCTCAAAGTTTCACAGGGTAATAAAATGCTAAAGAGATTTTAAGCAGTGTTTATGCATTCGGTATCCAGCAGGAATACAACTCACAGGGAAATTGGGGTCTCGCTTTGCTATTTTGAAATTTGATTGGGTTCAGGGGACTTTGTTTATGGCACTATTTGGGAAAAGTACGCCACAACAGGAGGACTTTATCATTAGACGTAAGTGTTACCATGAAGCTACTGTGTGTCAACTGAATAATAAAGAAAAACTTACTATAAAGGTGTCCCGTAGCCCTTCGTTTTGGTGAATCCCATTGAAACAGCAACCACTAAAGCTGGTAATCCTTAAAAAGAGAAAACAATCAATAGTCATTTGAGGAGTTCTTATTCTTGTCACAACTGAGAGCTCATCAATGCAGGGAAAGAAAATCAACTTCTGTGCCTTCCATCCATTTAACAAAGAAGAATCACTCCATTAGAAGCTCCAGAATGAGAGTATACAATCATCTGAAAGTATCAACTGTATACATTTACATATATTTCATACCATGCTGTACAGCATTCCATTAAATAGCATTAGAGAACAGACTGTACTGCGCTTTGACAAAATGGCAGCAGTGCATCCAGTCGAGGAAACCACCTAGTGAAATTTCATCACTGTGCTGTTAGAATTCACCACCCTCTGGACCATTTATATAAAGGGATTTTTTTTTTTTTTTTTTTTTTGCTGTATGGCTCCTCATTATAGATTGGTGTAATGGATTCGGTCCCTACAACTGTGTGCTCAGAATATTAACGTTTCTTCTTCTTTTTTTTTGTCGAAGCATGCAGGTGCTGTTGATGTAATCAGTTTTCCTGGAGGCGCGAGGCGAAGACCCTGTGGCCATCCAGTGCCTCTCTGCAGTGCTGAAGAGGTAAAGAGTGCCAAGTGTACACAAGCACGTCATGAATCACCGTGCAGGCAACAGCCTGGTGGAGACGCCGCACTTCAAACAGGCTGAATGGAGTGACAACAGGTAGCGTGTTGCTGTGTGTGTCGCCTCGGAAATCAGTTATGAAAATGTTTTTTTTGTCTTCCGTCTGAATACAGGTGGTAATCCTCAGAGGATTAGAGTCATTTTATTGTCAAATAGTTGTATGTAAAATTATGCAAAGCATTGTTATTGTCACACAACGAGAGATCGTCATTTGTCATCAAATTGTCCGTTTTGGACAAATCCTTGTGATTGTAGAACAGCCTTATTCCATATTTTTTTCTCTCTTTTTTTTTTTTGCAGCAAGCTGTGGCACTGCAATGACTGAGAGAGCCTTGTTTGTTGCTAGGTAACAAGAAGAATGAGTGTGGGCTCTTTCATAATCAAATTGATTTTTTTTTAAAGGAGAGATATCTAGCAGTCTGTAAGAAAGAAACCTTTAGACGAGGATTCAGACTGACATTTATCAAATGAACAAAATATCTTGTAAATCTTTAAAATGTTGAAATGGAAATGTTTTACCTCCTGTTTTCATTGACAGATATGTTCAACTTCCTTTTTTTTTTTTTTTAGTGATGTGATATTCGATGCAGGGAACACAGCGTGGGAGGCAGGAGACCTAATGATGAAACCGAGCGATTCAAATCTGTCGCAATATGGCAAGTAAGTACATTATATTGGCTCCTACCTGTGTTTCATTTGTGATACATAATAATCTTACAAATGATTGAATATTAGACTTTGGAAAGGATTTCATAATAGGCATAATCATACAGCGGATTACATAGAGTAAATAAACTACATTTCACCACCCCCAAATGTTCAAGCATTTTAGATGAAATGCACTCTGCTGCAGTGCAAATGCTCGGCTCACACCCTCTTTATCAGACATAAGGTCATTGCAACCTGCTATGGGAGAGCCGCACCAGTCTGTCTCCCCCCACTGCTCAAGGCCGGTCCATTTACCCAGCCCTCAGAGAGCTTAACTGGAGCACAAAAGCATCACAACAAAGAGCCTGATAGGAAGAGGATCTGGCCGCCCCACAGAGAGGACGGAAACAGCGGACGGGGGGGGAAAAAAGCCCACACAGATACTTGGAAAGACACCTTGGCCAGAGACCTTGAGAGGAAATGGCAGCTGCGAGGGATGATGGGAGATAATGAAGAGGTTTAGGGAAACATGCTGCTTACTTACCCCAGCCCAGACAAAGAAAGCGCTTGCGGATGAGCCTGGTCCGAACTTTTCCCGTCACTGCCATGTAGGACTGCCAAGCCTCCGTGAGGACCCAGCAGAACGATGCCAGGAAGAAGAAGTGCAGAAAGGCTGTCGTCATGACGCAAACACCCTATTGATAGAAGAAACAGTCAGAAATAGACCACACAATGACCGTTGGTTCAAACATTGCTTCACATTTACAGAAATGCACCTTAAAGTAGTAGAAACGCATTCACACTGCATGACAAAAACTCCATCAGATTCCCCAAAACTCCTGCAAATAGATCTTTATTTTATTGTAACTATCCCTGCAGCACTGACAGCCTGTCCAAACCATCCGCTGAGGTATCGTCTCGGGCGGTGAATAAAACAAAGTGTCGGTTTAAACTGTGGTGGCAATTGCGGTAACGATCAGAGCCGGCCGGCTGACACAGGAAGCCGTGGCGTAGCATCCCCCTGCACTAACCCTCATTAGTATGCTGGGGATCCCACCTGAAGGCATGTGAGCCAAGGTCAACTGTTTTACACCGAGAGGAGGGGGAACAAAACACAACACTTATTAAATGATACAGAAAGCCTGCGTCGGAGGCAGCAGATTGCATTCAGCATCGACAACGTAGCGACACTTTTCAGCTTTGTTAGCTCGTCCATCTTTGTTCCACCGGAGAGACATCTCCAAATGGGATTGTTTAGAAGAGGATTAGAAATAAGGAAGCGTCCTGAAGAATATTGTCACTGCACACTGACATTTGTCAGTGAGAAGAGACTAAGCTTTTTCCCTTTTTTTTGTCCAATTGTGATTGTTTGCAGGGAGAAGCGGGGGTAATCTGAGCTACGCCGCACAAAGAGGGGGAAAGATTGAAGTGTCGTCTCGTCCCAGGGCGTCCCCACCATACTGTGAGATCTGCCATACACTTTACATCCCTGCTGAGAAAACCACACTAAACCCAATGCCTGTAGTGTTCATGGGGTTCACAAGAGACAGTAATCCTGCCTTACGTTGGGTGTGAGAAGTGAGGAATTCTGTTTACTTACAGCCACCGGGGATAACAATTACACAAACCTAAGTATTAATCAAAGTTAACGCAGGATGCGTTCAGGTGCAGTTTGTACGGTGTGTCATAATGCCCTATTCCCTTGTCTTGTAGTGTATTCATGTAATTTGCATGTTTTGTGTTTTTAATAGGCAACTTTAAATAACATCTGTTGTATAACATCTACAACAAGTAGCTAATTAAAATAGATAAATACGACTTACATTGATAGAAAACATTAAATATATAGTTCAACATACACCAAACCTAGTTAATATTAGAATATAGTCTGATATGAGTCACGTTTTATACGAATAGTCTTCAGTCCTTTAATAAATGTCCCAAAGGTAACAGAAACAGACGTATTTTAATGACACTTTAGAGCTGCTAATGTGGCAGAGATGAAAAAATCAAAGCGTCACATGAAATCAAAGCACATGAAGCTCCCATGACACGCCGCCACCTGCCCATGTGGTAATTACAGGTACATGCAGCTGCTTTTGTAGAATTCTCACACGTTCTGTGCAATAAATCATTAGTTTAATAAGCTTTTAATGTGAAACCACATTCACCGTGTTATGTCACAGCTACAAAGTGCCTGCTTCTGGAACGTTTCTCCCTCTCCCCTAATGAATTCACTGACCCTTGTGCCACCGCTGTGCTGTATGTGGTTATAACTGGACAAATCTTATATGGAAGTAAAAACATTTGGACGTGAAGGGGGGGAAACGCGTGGGTTTGTCATGCAGCAGCTATAGTGCCTGTTCATCCGAGCTCATTGTAGTGTTGCTGTTGCTCATGTGCTGTCCAAGGTGCTGAAAATAGAGCTTGTTTCCTGGAAACGGGTCATACGCAGCCTCTGTGTTTCACGGTTCACTCGGGTGCCTGTACCACGCAGCCTCATTAGGACTGAAATGTACAAACTGTGCATTGAATGAGAAAATCTGTATGATAGAACCTGACAAACGGTCGTAGTAAAAGTGAGGTTGAAACCGGGAGTTCACGCTGCCCTTCAGAAAGGCAAATGCCTGGAGATGTTGAGCACACAGTGTCAGTATCCATGGAAACAGAGGAACTAACGAAGGGACCACATTAAAACATTGCAGAGCAGATAGACATGAAGGTGAGGGTGGAGGTCTGACGATGTATACTTCGTGCCAGTCAGATTACAGCAGTTTCAGGGTCAGCGTAGGAAATCTGGAGGATTTCGCCGAGCCTCGACGCTCTATATATTAAGAAATGGAAGCCTAATTGCCGTGAACTGTTGCACACTTTGCCACATAATGCAATGACAGGCCACTGGAATGAAAAAAAGGGAGCAGTGACATTATTATTGAAGTGAAACACTGAAAGGGATTTCACTTGTGCTTATAGTGAGGCTGAGAACACCCTCTGTCATAATTGGATTAAACTAATGTTGACATGGTGATTAAATTATTTCCCTCAGAGCTCCAGGCGTTTTTTTCTTTCATTTGCCGATCACAATTTATTATTTACATAATTTACAGAATCATTAATTGGTTAATTAGAAGGCAGTAGACTTTTAGTGGACAGTTGCTGTAGACTATTTTTAGGAATTACATTGCTGGGGAGAAGCACCCTAATTGCACCGTATCTACAGTAGTTCTGTTAGCATCTACAACATTGTTTAAAACTAGCAGGAGCATCTGAACCAGGCCGTACAACATGACTTTTCTCTTCCCAACTGCTCTGAATCAGTGTGGGAGGAGGAGGCTGGTTGTGATTTGATTGAAGCACCCTCCTTTTGAACCAAGCAACAAGTGCCCCCACTGCTTTATACAGCAGGTGCCCGGGTGGAGGACATTAAAAACTCCAAACAACAACGCGGCAGGGGCAAAGTGTTCTTCAACCACAGACAAACAATGAACAAAATGCATCGACTTTGTCACAAAATGGCTACTTCTGCCTGCTTTATTTCAATGTGTAACGCATTGAAAGTTTCAACACAATCCCTCCATGATTCTTCTGAAACTCTCAGCAGAGGATCCCTGCTGGTGTAACGCTGCTGCCAAGCATGAAGGAATCAGCCATATGTATGATTTTCATCATTTAGTTAGTTTAACCTTCAACTGGAAGGCAGGGATGAATTAAATCCCTCTTTGCGGCGCCTTACTATATGGGAGGTCAAGCTTTGTGTACTAAATATATACCCCTGCTTATATGTGCCTACTGCACTTACTGCATATGCCCTTGAGTTTCATATTTGATGTCTTGTATTAAAACGCGTAGGATTCTTTTTCCTCCTCGTCAAAATTATCAGTACTATGTTGCAACTGAAAATATAAGGAGGGCTTCACTTTCTAATATCATGGGAATTAATGTAAATATTACATTCTAAATGATCATTTTCAAGCTCATTTTTGCCTGGATATCAGCTCTGATAAGCCATCTGGGCTGATAAATGACGTGCATGTTGAATCTTGTGACACGTCAGGATGCTTAAGTGTCCAAAAAAGACACTCGTATAATAGTAGATGAGGTTTGTTTGTTTAAAGAGCCGTGGCAGCTCACAAAGCTCCTGACCAGATGACTTTATGACAACTTAAGAGCTTGTTTAAAAAGAAAAAAAGAAAAAACCTCTTCTGGTGATGTTTTGTTGACACACACAATAGACCCTGAATATCTTGACATCCACCCAATTCATCTGCAGTATAATACATCCTCACTCATTATAGAACTCCCTAATTCTATACCCTCCCTGTGTTCCGTCTCGTCGTCTTCTTTCTATAAACCAAGATGAGCAACAACAGAGGACGGAAGAAAAGCAGAGGCAAAGGTGACTCACTGACTTCCTGCTCCCAGAGGACACCTCCACACCAAAGAGATGATTTCTATTAGACGATGAGAAACTCTGAATCCACAAACAGTGGAGCCAATTATATGCACTTCTTACACGAGATGGAGGGAAAACAAGTGAGGCAGTGTCAGGCAGCGTGGCAATTAAACCCACACAGGGGCTATGTTTTCTCCTCTTGCTGGCCTACCACTCAAACATTGGGTTCTACAGTATATCTGATCAAACACATGAGATATTTCTCAAACATTATTACAACAGGAGAGACGACATTCAAGACAGAACAAAGGGACAATAGTGATAAATTCGTGGCCCTGGAAGTTTTATCCGCGGCGTCGCGAGATAAAACGAGACAAAAGCAGCTTTCTAAACTTGACTGATCCGACAACGTAGCGTTTCAGTGTTGTTGGCGACGGGCCTCAGATGAGCTGGTTTCATTTCGACGTGTTAAAGCATAAAAATTGGATTTCTGTGAGAAATGAATGGGTGAAAGCATGGATGAGCCATTGAGAACCATGGTTTAAATTGATTCTATGTTCCATTTGAAATGTTTGCAATAATATAATCTATGCTTGTAAATCTACTTTAGACATTCAAATAATGACATTTGATTTTACATATTCACATATTGCAACCTTTTATGTTATATTTGAATCATTTAAAACTGCAGAAGTTCTAAACACAATACTGACAGATTAAAATGTCTATATGGCTCATGTGTTAACAGCGTAATTTCACATCCAGAAGCTAAAGAGCAACACGAGAATGTACTTGGAGTCGTGTTTTTTCGCCACCTGATGAATGTAATTCCAATATTCACCCTCCTTTCAGCTCTGTTTATGGTCTCCACCTCCTCCTGAGGGAAATCTGGCTCTTTAGCTGCTAAATGCTCCACTATGTTCACCAGCTAGTCACTAACTGTGTCTGTATGCCGTTTAGCACTGGGCAGATAGCAGGTATATCGGAGCATTTCAGTGCCTGCTGCTGGTGCTTGAAACAAGGCTGATGAGGCGCCATGAAATCCAGCCGAGACCAAACGACGGGGTGGAAAGATGTTAAAATGTTCAGCAGAGCCGAGGGGGAACTGTTGATTCGGGGTGATAATTCTCTGTGGGTTCATCCCGGAGCCCAACCCCTTTCACATCGCTGTACATAGAGGCCTTTGATCCATTAAAATCAAATGGATTTGTGCAGCTTTAATGTTGTGTCTAAATAACAATGCTAGCAACACAAATAAATGAATCCCCCCCTCATCAGTCAAACAGGGCAGTTCAGTCGAGTCGCTCTGAGAGGTGACATCTTCAGTATGTCTGTGGATTTTCTGAAAACCACCTAATCTCTTCGCAGATTTCCGCGACAGATATCCTATTAGCTGCATGCCGAGTGAGTATTCCATGTTAAGTGGTGGTCCTCATCATCAAGACAGGAGATGAGACTTGAGCCTTGATTAAATCTGACAATGCTTCAAATCAGTTCAGCTTTAAAGAAAGAAATAAATGTCTTGAAGCTTTGGGCGTTCAGAGAGCTGGGTGCGACTGTGTGCAAGGGTTGTAAAGGCCAGCAAGGAAACAGATTAACTTGTTGTTTCTTTGTTATTTTATGCAATGGAAATTGTCTTAATAATATGAGCTAATTTAGTTTAAACTGAATGGTTGCAGGAAGTCCACTTTGTTCACATTTCTTCTATAGTGTCATTAGTAACCAGACGTGGAAGGTTTACCAAACTCGTCATTGGACGTAGGAGAAATGAATAGAGGGAAGCATATTGATTTATGAGCAGGTTCCAGTATGAGCCTCAACTGCTGGTAGGCCCATCTGCTCCTAGAATAAGTCACGACTATAAGCACAGTGTAAGGAGCCATGCAGCTGCAGCAAATGCACTTCTAATGATCGACTACCCACGCAGACATACATTTTTCTTGTTTTTTTGCAAGCATTTGAGAAGATACTTGGCTCCGTTTCACATGGACTGTTGATCGTGACTAAAATACGGCTTCTGCTACGCAAGAATGTTCAAATACTAAAACACTGGCGTGCGATCGAGCCAAACACGAAGCAAAAGAGAATCGATTAATGAGGGAAAACTAGGCCATAATGAGATGAGATGGGGAGGGTGTTCCTCTCGAAAGGTAAAGGTACACTGAGAATACAGTAGCACAATAAAACAGATAATGTGTCATTGTGCAGTGCTGCCAAATGACTGAGAAGGGCATCTGCGTGGGCAGCTTGTAAATCCCAACCGCTGTTTGCCAAACTCTCTTTCACATTAGCCACTTGTGTACAAGCCAGTTATGAAGACGGAGAGGGACGATGTGATACATGTTTATTGGGAGAAGTCCTTCTTCAACAATAGCAGTTGTCCTTTTGAATGCCGCTGACTGGATCCGATGTTCGGCTTCCATCGATGGCAGAACAAAAACAGTTGTATAGGAGTCGCTTCTATCCTCCGGCCCAACTTTTAAAGCCGTGTCTTATTGTCACAATTAAAGGGGCGGCACCACAATGATTCATTGGGTCTTTGATTGACCGGTGTGCCTTGTGTCCCGGTGTGCTGTCAGACTTGTAAGCGATCGCCCTGCTTCACTTTGAACCAAAAGCAATAAAACCAGACGTCAGCATTTCATCTCAAAGTGATCTAACTGGCCTCTTTTGTTTATTTATATATATTTTTCAGTTTTTCTTCACGGCATCAAGCTTGTAATTGCAATTCGTCGTCAGCACTGTCTCGACGCCAACAGATCGGGGTTGTCTAAAGTTTACCGGAGGACGGTGTGACACCAGTGGTCCCCGAGCCAACGCAAAGTGGATCTGCATCTTACAGAGGCATTAGAAACACTTAATTTTCCATTTGGATGAAAGATGAGACGCTTGTCTGCGCGAGACCCACAAAGAATGAGTGATTTGCTTGATAGAGGCTGTAATGTATCTGTTATCTTCTTGTTTTTGTACTCGTAATGACAGAGCCAACATCTGGTATACAAGCCTCAGTCTTTTCAAAGCAGGGCATCAAATGAACTGGGAACAGCTGAAAAACATGGCTTTTTTTTATCTCTTAAAATCATGAAGAGGATCCTCATGATATTCTGCGTGACAAACCGTACCACACACATCTCAACAAAATGCTCACAATGGCCGGTTCCAAAACTAACAAGCTTTATTCACCCTGGACAAAGCGGCGTTCAACGTGCATCTTTCCACCGCACCATTATCCCGATTTCAAGCCTCGGATATATAAAACAACCACTAGGCCTTAATGCTTCGTAAACCGAATAAATCCTTAAATGACACTTACCGCATTGTGCGTCTGCGTTTGTCCAACAAGGATCAATATGTTGGAGCAGATTATAGATAAGCAGAAGTTGAGCAGGATTATGGAGCGTTCAGAGCGAATATATCTAGAAGAGGAGGAGGAAAAGAACCAAAATGAGAGCGTTATGGATATATGGATGCACAGGCTGGAATAATTCATCATCACGTGGTTGCATCTCAATGCTAGTGTTAATAGTGTTGCAGTTACCTCCATAGCACAGCGTAGATCACCGCCAACGTGATCAAGGAGAGGCAAGACAGTCCACAGCCAACTATCAATGTCACAGATGGGACCCCTGAGTACTGCATGGTCTGTGGAGGAGACGGAGCAAGACGGACCAGTCAGTGGGAGGTTGCATGTGGTTCACGCAGGACAGTAAATCTTTATTGTTCCCCCGGAGAGAGGCAAACCACTCACAACAACCACCACCGATCTGAATAGTCCACAGTGGGGCTCCTTAATATGCTGTGAGGTGTTGAAGTGCATGCGTGGGCTTGAAGGCCGTTTAGATGCCAGTCTTTTCCACCTATCTGTGCTGGACTTTATATTACAACACAATGAAGGCTGAGACACTGGACGCTATATGGCATCAAAAAAAGAGAAATATATATTGTTTCTTTTGCTTGATTTGTTTTGAAGTCAGGTGAGCGGGCCAATCACAGGCCTGCAGTTTGGAGCTAGCTTTAGCTTTTGCCTTTCTGCTGTTGAATGCCTCGGGCCTGACAGGAGAAGAATGTAATGGTTGCCTATGAGATATTGCCATGCCTACAATGCAGAGACCACAGTGTAAATTCTTGTGTTCTCAATGTTAATCACGCTATCATCTCCAGGAATTAGCCTGTGGTTCCTTTACAGTAGACTGATGTCAGCACAGGAGCTCCACGCACGCTTTTCAAAACCCACAGAATCTGTCAGCAGAGACCAACAAAAACACAAGAAATCTAATCTGACAACCCCCTGAAACAAATGTGCATTTGACTGAGAAGAAAGACACACACACACAAGCATTAGCATGCACACACCCACCCGCGTGCACGCGCACACTTAGCTAAATCTGTGTGCAAACTACAAATTTACGCCCACAATCTCACTTTACCGCCGAATTACTATTTAACGGGATTAGCACACCAAAGATTCAATTTCCATTCGCAACCAGCACGCGCACACACGCACGCGCGCACACACACACACACACACACACACAGAGGCAGCGTTTCTTCTTTACATTGGCCTATAAAAGCCACACGGAATAACAAATCAATAGCCCACTTACTATTTCTCTTGGTTGCTGAGCCAAAATGGCGAAGGTAGATACACGATCACATAAGCATTTTGTATGGGATGCATCTGTGAGCACCGTTTTACATCCTTTTGAGGACCAGGCTCCCCAAGAATCGTTCCTGCGAGGAGAGGAAGAGGAGGAAGAGGAAGAAGAAGAAGGCAATTAGAGGTTTAAAATCCAGCGGTGGCACGACTTCACAGGACTTATCGACATCGCGTCTGCTTTTTTTTTTTTTTTTTCCTTATTTCATGATTTTTTTCCAAAGAGCTACTGAGCCGCGCCGACTGTTAACGTTAAAAAAATTTTTTTTTTTTAAAAAGCAAAAGGGAAAAAGGCGAAGAGAGCCATCGACGCGGCTCTCGTGTCTCCGAGCAGCAGCAGCAGCGCTTCAGCTGGAGCAGAGCGCGAGGCAGAGACGCGGAGGAGGGGGAGCACGCGCGCAGGAGCTGTCCAAGCACACCGGTGCTGATTGATTCGCTCTACGCAGATAAATACCGAGCAGTGTTATGAAAACACATTCCCGTATAAACGGTGGGAGATAAGACGTTCATATTTACCTGTCTGTCTGTCTGTCTGCGTGATTCTCTATTCCTCTAGATGTTTTCCAAACGCCCGTATTCCTCCCCCCCACCCCCCTTCTCAATGCCCCTGTTATGCTGTTTTTTTTTTTTTTCCCTTCTTCCTTTTCGGTTGATCCCCCCCTCCCTCGACTGTTTTAATTAGCAGCTTTTGAATGCCTCCTTGGGGGGATTTTCACCCTGGAAACGGCGGACAGCATCAGATTGATACTCTGTTCCTCTCTGCCGGCGCCGAGAGGAGGGGGGGGGCTGATACAGTGGGAAGAGAAAGGCACGCTGTCGCGGGATCTGTTTACTCGGCTGCACGTCTAACGCTATGGCAGACATGACTGATGCTTTTGGATTCTTCCCGAACATCATTTCACAGGAAAAGTTGTCGCTCCTCGGTGCGAAGCGCTTTGCAAAAAAAAAAAAAAAGAAAGGAAAAAAAAAAACCCACCGCAGAAGTAATACCACCCTGCGGAAGCGGCGCGAATGGTTGCAACCAGTCTCCACTTCACACCGCTAATGAAATGAAAGGAGTGTTTCTCTTCCATTTTCACCTCCCTCAATGATTAAATGTGAAAACTTCAAAACGTGTAACATGGCTGATCAGCTTCAGCTTTAAGAGTCGTGTCACCAACAAGCAGACACCTGTTGTCCAGTCAGCTCGTCTTCTTCTGCCTCCACAGCAGCAGACAGAGCTATAACACGTTCACCTGAGATATGAGGACCCCCCACCACTGATTTAGAACAACATAGCTGCTGATTTTTGGACCCAGTGGCCTCTGCTGTGTGAGGCAATCCTGCTTTGTCACTTGATCAATACGGCTGCAATATTTATTATTCCTGGAAGGGACTGTGGAGCGCTTTGCAAATTTCCAACCCGGTTCTCGAAGCTGTCTTATACAAATGCAACAATAAGAAGAGAAAAAAACTCCTTCTTTCTGAGCTGTGTTGCATGATAACCACCACCTCCACCACCACACCAGCACCAGACACACAGAATATATTCAGTAGTTCAGCACACTCATGTAGCCTTTTCAATTCATCATTTCCTTTTTGAAAAGAATATGGCGTTTTTCACATGAATGCTGTGACGGTGATATATGAAGCCCATATTCTCTGCAGGCTGTGGAGGAAGATATTTCACTGCAGCTAGCGCTCTGAATCAGTCTTTAAAGGCCCGTCTTTAATGGATGCACCACGCCGCTGATTTAAAGGTTCAAAGATTTCTTCGATGGCTTTATAAAGGAAGGTTCAAACACTGACATTTCGTGATGAGAAATAAAAGACTGGTCAGGCACTCCGACGAGTCCTCATCATGAAGAACCCCACGAGTTGCACTGAATACTGTGAATAAAACAGCGACTCTGTGCACCTCTGCTAATGCCCTGGATGGCACGGTAACTTAGAAATGTTGTAACGAGCTTTGAAGATGTATTGATGCTGAATGAGTGCACGGTGTGTACGCCTGGCAGTAAGCAGGGCAGCTAAAAAGGAGGCACCTGTGGGTGAAATAAGGACCCCAGCCTTTGGAACACTAAGCTTTACACCGGTGACCTCCAACCACCGACAACATGTTTTATTTTAATGTGCTTTGAATTCTAAAACAGAACATATATGAAATCAAAATAATGAATGGAGCAGCTCATCACTATTTTTCTTATTGGGATAAAAGAAGATTTTAAGGTTAAAAGGCAGATGTTTTCATAACTCGCTTAATATAAATCTGTTCATGAAAATGTGGTCTGACAGGAATCAGTGTGACAAAGGGCATGTTATTAATGCATTAGACTTGTTAAATGGGTTGAAACCTACCTTTAGCAACATAAAAAAGCTTTTTGAAATACTTCAAGTCGAGGAAAAGCTAGAGAAAGAACGTTCCAGAACCGTGGGTTCTTCGGGGTTAAGGACTTGTTGGTGGAACTACACGCCAAAAGCAGCAAATGGTGCCAAATCTGAAAGATCTGTGAGCCCAATGGAAAGTTCTTCAAAACTGCAGCTATTGGCGAGGTTGTTGGGTGCATCAGAAAGTTAACATTTCCACGCGGCAGTGAACACATCCTGTGACAGTAGTTCAGCCTTGACATTGTTTGAGGTAACTCCTATAGAACAGATAGAGCTTCGCACCGAGAGATCGCCCTTTTGGGTTTGCCTCTGTTGCACTCTCAAAGCGCGACCGTCACATCCAGAAGCCGCTTTGTTGTGAAAGCACGTTTGATGCCTCTACTTCTCCACAACTTTGGTATGAATCCGGCGTTCCCCTGGCGACGACTCGATCCTCGACGTGATCTGTCCCTAACTTCTGACTGGCTGGATGTTTGCTCCGCTTTTACACCAGTGAGATCCGCTGACAGGAGAACATCCCTGACTGGGGATTTATGGACGCCACGTTTGATGCGTCACATCTGACCTTATCGGGGGGGGGGCTTGGTGGCCTCAGAATATAAAGTGTCCCCTAGAGAAAGTGTCAGTGCTGATGTTAACCACAGTGAGACTGATGACACGACATTCATCACACACCCTTCGCTTGACCACTTTGTGTCCGCGCTGTGATGGATCGACAACTTCTTTTTATTATTAAAACTTCCAGGACAGAAAAATGAGCCGGATCGTGTTCCGATTTAAAAAAAAAAAACACATTTAGATGCAACAGAGGTGGAGTGACTCAGAAAGTCCACAAAGTTTCAGACACGTTCATTATTTAAACCCTCCTGTCTTACCGAAACAGAGAGATAGACGCTTGCTCGACACTCCAATTAGGTTTGTCTTCCTCGCTGAACTTTGACAGATCATGTTCCTCCAGCTTTAGGGATCTTATTACTAAGCCCATAACTCCACATTTCCAAGCAGTGCACTTAAGAGTCGACCAGTGAAGCTCTGCAACGTCATGATTGTCCAGCTAAAACAAGCTGACGCAGTCGTACAGACTGAATGATCGGCCTGGGCTGCAGTTCTTTTAACCCGTGATGTTCTCATATCGGCCTGTTTGCATATGAAACTGTTTTGTTCGCCATGTGGTCTTTCTTCAGGACTGTTGGGATAACCGTCCAAAAAAAAAAAAGCTCTTTAAATTCACTGCATGCCCACCATCAGATTAGCCAGGCGGCGGGCTGAGGGCTTAAAGAGTGGCGGAGGCAATGCACTTTAGGCAATTTTATGAAGTCTTGAAAGACTGACACACAATGACAGGCAGGAGAGTGGGGAAGGGAGGGCAATGCTGGGAAGCGAGTCCATCCACCTCTGCTCTCTTGATGAAGGGCGATTCATATGAGCTGGTCTGACACACTGAACGAAGAGAAAAGAAGATGAGGGAACCCTCAGAAGGGAGGAGACGAGCGGAGGAACCTGCAGTTTGGATTTGACAGCGAGAACACGAATGTCTCCACAGGTGCGTTCAAATGAAGGTGTGTTGCACCGTAAGAGGTCCGTCCTGCCTGTTCTCACTTTGTGATGCTGCAACTGTGTCTCCATTTAAAGCTAAAAGGGGCGAAAACATGTGAATCCGACTCTCTCATGTGTGAATAGACCCCACTAGTACAACAATTAAAGCACACAGAGGAGCTGTATTGCAGTTGTGCATACCTCTGGGTGTGTGTGTGTGTGTGTGTGTGATTTACGTCATTTACCTCACTTCCTGTGCTCCCGCCCACACACAACACACACACACACACTGGAGAACCTCCCGCTGTCAACTAATGCATGGATTGCGTCGAGTCCTCGATGGAGCGAAGCTTTGACTTCTGTAAACAAGTCGCCCACGTTTGTTTCACGTCTTCTGCCTGACAATGTCCTTCAGCAGCGGACAGAGATCATTGCAAAGTGGACCACCAGAAGAGGTTTCATTCCATGAGAAACAAATCCACCAGAAACAAAGAGCGCGACGCTCTCGCCGTTATCGGCTCCATCTTGCAGCGTTGACGGTTTCCATTCAAAAACCCGACCTAAACAACTTCTTCCCACGCGGGTCCCCGGGACTAAATCTGATCAAGTACCAGTCTGCGGAGCGGATGTGTCTATTAGAGGCGCTACGTTGTCAAAAAACTTTTGACAACTGCTGATCTCAGATATGGGAATGTCAACGGAGCTTGACGTCAAAGAAGGGAAACCATTAGCGAGGAGCTTGAATGCATCTTTGAATGAAGGATGGAGCCGTGAATGCTGAGCTGTAAATATACATCACCAGCTGCAGGTGCATTTACCGTTTACACAAGTCGTTTGATTTCTTAAGTAGCTCTAAAGTCAAGCAGACAGAAACCTGTTGATTGCAGCTTCTTATGTTGGTCCAACAGTCTGTGAGAAGAAGCTGCAGAAGCTGGATTTTGTTTGTCTGACTAAGCATCAGCAAAGCAAAGCTGGAATACATATGGACCCACGGAACCCATGTATCCTCTGGTATCTGTCACATGGAAATCTATAAGAAACCCGGCGATCTTGCAATAAAGGTTTCTCGTGGTTCCTAAGCTCTGCCTCGGTTGGCAGTGTTTGGTGTGGCCTGTTTGGCTCAAATCCAGGATCTCCAGATGTTTGTAGAACCTGGAGCTGCAACAGCTGCTTTTGACACATTTACACATGAATGATTAAAAGGCTTTCTCTCCACAGGAGGAGGAGAATTGTTGGTAGATTCATGTTATGAACTGTATACGCTAAGGAATCTAAGATAAGGCCATTGGGGATAATTTAATAATGATAGCTTTAATTCTCACTACTCTATTATGTTGTCATGGGCATTTTTCACCTTGGAATTTAGAGATTTTCTACCATCGAAACCACTGACCAATATTTAAGATGGACTAACTTTGCAATTAAATGCCCCCAACAAATTGCCTGGTGCTGCTTAGATTTTATAAGTGTCTGTGTTTTATTACACTGTAGGCTATTATTTAGTATATGACCTTAGAGGTTCTGCAGAATAAATCATCTAAATCCACTCAAGTAGACTTTAAAATAAGGAAACACTTAATCTTGTAGCAGAGAGTCCCAGCACATGTTCCCCCAATGCAGCTCTGCCGAATGTATCGTATATGTTTGATGATTAAAATCTGTTGCTTGCTCTGTGCAAAAGGGAACAACATTTAATGCTCACAGTAGCATCGTCGAGCATCATTTATCACCGTTGGAGTGCTTTAGAGAGGAAGCACGGGAGATTAAACAAGGGGAATCTAATCTTAAAAACCAATAGTAAAAAAAACAGATTTAAATAAAGAAGTCAGTAAAAAGGATGAGTGTTTTTAAACGTGTTTTAAAGAGGGTCAAGATGTTGTTAATTCTGATGTTATTTCAGGATCTAAAAAGGCTTTAATGATGAAAGCTGTCCCCTTCAGTTTAAGGTCTGGCCCGGATAAGACTTTGGCAGATAATCTGAGAGGGGGATGCGAAATCATCCGCGATTAAAAAGTCAGAAAGACACTCATATGGCTTTCCATGCACTTCTCCGGGTTTACAGGGATTCAGAGTTTTTTCAAAGCTTCTAATTGCGGGAGAACCCAGCAGAGTTGGAACCAGCTTGTAATGTCATTCTGTAATTTGCTTTTGACACAAGATTAGTGGCAGTTAAACTACGCAACTAGAATGTATCACAATGCTCAAAATGAGAGGAATTCATCGTCTCAAACAGTTAAAGAAAGACGAGTTCTGAGCTTCGACAGGCCAGAAAGTAATCCGGTTTAAACTCAAGCTGCAGTCACAATGATACTGAATCTCCAAGATGACGCACATTAGTCTAAGATAATTATAATTTCCCCTCAAATATGTATTTTCGAACACCACAAGGTGGCTGATATAAAACCACTGTGTTACATCTCACATTTGCCCTCGGCGTGGTGGTGGGAAATTGGCAATTTCCAGCTTGTTTGGTAGATGAAAATATTGACATTTCAAAGAGTAATAAAAGTGTATGCATCTGACCTGTTTACACTCGCTGCTGTGGAGCTGCAGACTGGAGAGTAAATGAAAAAATAAACACACAAACGGCTCTCTGGATGCTCCGACGTTTTATTTTCCACATTCAGAGCTGCGTATATTTATTCATTCTTTAATGCATTATGTTCTTTACTATTTTAATCACTTTCAGGTGCAGCAGATCAATTCTCCGGGTTACAAAACCAGTCAAAGCATGACGGTTGCCTTTAAATGTGTTCCAGACTTCTGCCTTGTTTGACAGGTGAGCAATTTAACTGATCTTCTTTTTTTCAACACACACTTAAATGCTTAAAATTTGAATGTGTGTTTTAACAAGGCAGTTAAGTTAGTTAGTTCCCAGTAAGAACTTGAATTCAGAACGGTTGTGTTTCGTGGTCGAGGTGTAAGAATATTTCCTTCACTGACGTCTTGTGTGTTTATTTGTTTGTTTATCTGCATGATGAAAGCTCGAGACTCCTGAGCACATGAAAGCACAGCACGGATACGCAGCAGGTGAGATCTGGGTCGATATCAGCACGCTCTGGGAATTTATTTTCTTAGGTGGACTACATCACTTTAATACTGGAGCTGGAATTGAATAGAGCACTTCCAAATAGTTCTTCAGTCCGACGCTTGAGCAAATGTAATCAGTCATTTTCCACCACTGCAAACTATCAATTAGAGTATCAACATTTAGTCAGCTCGTTTTCATTAAATTGATTGATTGAACAAGCTTTTAGTAGAAAATATCCCAAATAAAAAACCTATTTGTTGCTCCCTTTTCCTCAAACAGAACAATGCATTTAACTAGTTTTGCATGTTATTAAGGTTTAACCTCATTAATATATTCTCCCTCTGCATAGAAAAGTATGTGCAAAGCACAGAAACAAAGTAAATGATGATTGCATCACTATATCAAGCTGCAGCTTTGTCGCGATGAACAGCACGTTCCCTCCTCGTAATGTTTTTTCCTTTTGTTGTCACATATGAATATTGATGCCCCGGGCTTCAGGCCCCCGTGGTGGAGTGCAGCAGAGACTCAGGTGTGGCAGCTTTCCTCCGCCTTGCGGCGTTACTGTGTGTTCGGCTCAGTGTTTGCATGTTTCTGTGTCTGGACCAGGACGATCCTCGGTCCTCCACTCGTGAACAACGCTTTCATCCCACTAACGGTTACAGTGAGCACTCTCTCTCAGTTTGGACCGGCGTGGCTGACAGATGGTGCATTACCCCCTCGATGAGCCCTGAGAGTGGCTGCTATTGTGTTACAGCACGAGCCAACTGTTTGAAATGAACATGATAATCATACCGCGGAGTCCGTCGCTGGTGCTCTGATTAAAAATGACTTAGTGGAGATCTGGAAAAAAAGAGAGAACGCTGAAATCGTACGCTCGGGTTTGTGAAAGTCAAGAGAAAGAGAATAACGGAGCGGAGTCGTCCCAGTTGTATCTTTGCTGTTCAAAAATAGAGCAGTTGCCCTCAAATACCATGATAGAGGACAGACTATGCACAATTCACATGCTAGTTCAAAGTAAGAGTATAAAACCTCATATACGCTGTTGCCTGAGCTGCTTCAGCTGCTGTTTCCACCATGAATGAAGCAAAAACCAACATATGTCCAATAATTAATGAAATAATAGCATCTATGGGGCTATGCTGTACAGAAAAAGTGACACGTAGCGACCAAGTGAACTCGCCAACAGAGGAGAGAAACTAGTGTGTCTGTTTCCAACCACCCAAACAAACCAGAGAGGATTCCCCACGTTCAACTCCACCGGCCCAGTTTCTCCTGCGTGTCCGTATGCAAAACGCATCGTTTCCCTGTCAATCCCCGGTGCACTGGTGCTCTAAATATAGAGACAATTATAGGATGCAAATGCATTGAACGGCTATTGCTCAAAAATACGTCCGACCATAATTAGCATTAAAAATAGGGATTGCCATGATGAAAATGTGAAGGCTTATAAGTGTTAATAATTCAACAGCTATTAGCATCTGCTCCCCCTTTTTTTTCCTTCTTCATGCAATTAGTAAATAGCTGCCTCTCAGCGAACAACGCGCCTCGCTGCAGAGGAGCTGAGACTGGCTGACTTCCCGTCGGCGGAGACGCGCCGACAACTTTTAGTTCCATCAAGTGACACGACGTCGCCGTCGAATGTTCACAGCGCAGGTACGAGAAATCATTCCCACTTCAAACAAACCGTCACAACACTGAACTCAGGGGGAAAACAAGCCCGACTTTAAAGTTTGAGGAAAGGATTGATTAGGTGTGTAAAAGTAAAAGTGTAGACAGAACAATGACGTGTTACAATATACAATCCCAAACTTAATAACTCTCCTCGTAAGGCTTCTAATGTGTTTCCGTCTCCGTGGTCACTCTGAAGGCTTTAGTTGGTGCCATTGTTGGCGTTTCTTTTTGCGAACGGAGCTGTGTATTTATATCATACGTCCTCAGCTCTCTCCCTCGGTTATATGTTATATAATTCTGCTTGTATTCCAGCACTTCATGGCGGTGACTCTCCGGCCTGTTTGTGTCTCTGAACGTCTCCTTATCAAATAAGTACGTTCCACGTGTTGGTGTGAGCCCACACACACTGCTAAACCTCACCAGACACTCCACGGGTTTAAATCAGCACGAGTCTAAATGTAATTTATAGCTGGATTTTTGTAATCGATGTATTACCTCATAAGATATTCCTATTATTTAGTCCAGCCCCTGATAGGATGTTCATGCTAAGAGAAATGTGCTCCTAACTTAGAGATGAAGGGAGGATGCACACTAATCCTATTCCAGAGGCATAACAGAGCAACACCAGCAACACAGAAAGGTAGAAAGAAAAAGAAGTTAAAAAGTAAAAGAGCATGCCCACTTACGTGAGGTTGCTGTCCCACAGCGCACAGTAAGGATTCATTGTTCCCTGGAAGGCAAGAAGAGGACGGAGTGTTTCTCAGCCAAACGATGGTGATAATTGATCGTCGTTAACATCATCATCATCGTCATAAACCCACTGCATATTCGTCCTTCAGTGGAGATCTTTGTGTTTCACGGATCACATCGATTAAGAGCGCGGAGCGTAATATCAGAGGGCACGCACACACACACACACACTCTCTGACGAGTTCAGACTTTATCTCCGAGATGAATAAAAAACGGCCCCGGATCATAAAAGGGATTGTCCATGTAATTATCTGACTGCAGTGCTCTCTCCTGACACCGGGGCGCATGCAAATTAATTATCGAGCCAATTAACCGCCATTGTGTGTGCAATGGCGGGAGGTCGTGTGTGCTGTGGTCATTGTGGAGCACTCAGCGGAGAGACAAAGAAACCCTTTCTGGAGTGTCACAAGGGGACGTTTGGTGTGTTTTTCATAACAAACATATCACAAAGAGGAATATTGCGTTGATCTGAGCATGCCAGAATGAATACTGCGGGGCTTACGTTTGCCAGGTGAGCCAGCTCGATCTCCAGGTGGGACTCGGTTGCCTTGGGCTCGGGTCTCACAGTCACAGCGATGACCTTGGAGTTCACGACCGTGTGGTTCCTGAAAGAAAACGTAGATATGAATATTCTTGCTGTAAGCTATACTTAAGCTTAGCTGTGTTAGCATGTGTAGCCCTATAAATGACCTACAGGCATTTCCCAATGTTCAAAGCCTTAACCTGGATTATACTTCAAACACCTGAGGTCTACTCTTATGCTCTGTGAAGAGACAATAACGCTTAAGGATTACGTTTCAGTGCAGAGTCAGTGAGACTAATGTGATCGATAAGAACACTGGTACCAGACCGGATTTGGGTTCTCCAGTAAGATTCTGTGCACATACTTTATCTTAAAAGTTCTCCTCTAATATATTCTAACAATCAAAACAAATAAAGAGAGCTTTGAATTCACTTTTAACTGCCTGAGCATTAGTCCGAGCTGTTTTCTCCAGTGCAGCTTGTATTGAGTACTAACTAAAACATCCAAGATGGGAGGACTGAAGAAGCTGCCCATTAGACGCCAAAGTAGCTATACAGGATGTTTGCCGATAATGATGTTCAAAACATCCGCGCAGACGAGAAAACAGAGTGCAAACCCGAGTCTCGCCTGAACTCAGTGAAAGGTTTCTTTGTATCCTACGCTTTTCAAAAAAATCTGCCGTCACAGTCCCGTTTAAAAAGAAGCATCTCCAGCTTTTGTATAGCCGACTCAATATTCTTATTAGAAGCCGAAATCCACGAGTGCTGGCCACTGGGGAGAAAATGGTCAACTTCACAAAGGGAGGTAGAGGTGAGGCTGCAGCAGCCAGCTGTCCTACCAGCACCGTCTGAGTGGAGAATTTATCTGACTCTGTCATACCGCCGAGTTTTCTGGACATGGAAATCGATAGAGTAAATGAAAGAAGTGCTTTAGTTCACCATTCCAAATTGCACTTAGAGACTTCTGACAGTTGGTGGGGAAAAGGTTATTTTTTTTTTCCATTTTGGCATGTGGGGTATCCTAAAGTTTCCTGTAAGTCTGGAGGGCGAGCCTCGCTGTGTCCTCTCTTTGCCGTCCCACCTGTGACAGCTGGCGACGGCCGGTCCAGGAATGAGCGGTCCGTCCTTGGGACGCCGGTGCCAGGGACTTGTTGACTGGGGTGTGACACCAGGTGTTTGTTTGGGGACACCCCGCTGCTTTTCCCATCACTAATATCATCCTTAATTAACTTTATTTCCCCATGCTACAGTGAACACGTTTCATTTATAAACCTGAATCCTTGAGCATCCTTAAAAGTTACACACAGAAAAAAGCAGAAATGAAAGGAAGAATTTCACGTCTTTGAAGGAGAACATTTCAGGTACAGTGGCACAAACACTGTCTCTGAATACAAATAGACTCCTCTGCAGCTTTCAAGGGAATAAATCTGTCTCATAAACTGTGTCGTGACCAGAAAATACAGAGGAGAATGGCCGCCCTTACTTTGGTGAAGGTAGCATGAGTCCGAGTGTCTTGTAGAGGACTGTTCCCAAGATGAAGACGGGCGATCCCTCCATGTCTGAGGGGGAAGACGAATGAATGAATTAACAAACAGCTCTTTAAACTCATGGACTTCATTTATACAAGTGGACCTTACTGCCAGATTAGCTCAAAAGTAAATACTGTAATGATGACACTTACTTTTTTCAACAGAGCTTGTTGACTCCAGTGAGAGAAGTGTTAAAGTCTCCTATAGAATCAGCTTCTGTCCAAATGATCAATTCCTTGTTTTGTTATCTTTGATATCTTCCAGATAAGACTGATTACCCTAATTAACCAAATTGTCTGGCTCTGGGCTGCGATGCACACAGTGGCCACTGGCAATGTTGGAAAAGTGCTGAGTCGCTGGGAAAACTCTGCGACTGAACAAGCAAGCAAACCGGCTGCGTTCAAAGACTCGTAGCGTTATTCCACTTCTCCAAAAACAAGGGGAAGTGAAGCATAAAACGCCGAGAAAATACCTTCCACACAAGACTGATGTGTCCGTGTGAGAGTCTTGTGGCAGGTTTTCAGACTAAAGCTTTAGATGAGATGTCGAGATATTTATTTCCCGCTCCGCTGTGGCCCCTGAATCTATCATTGTCTATTCACTTTGCATTAATCCTACGTTTCTGCTCGTTTCCAGAAACGTTGCTGCCAGTTTTATATAGAACTTTAACATGCAGCCTTCTAGGCCTGAGGAACCGCTAAGAGAGATGTGTCGGACCAGAAGATGGCTCAGTGATATATTTACAGTGGCATACCTGCTGACTGGGAAACAAAGAGGCCCTTTGGGATGACCACTTTATCTTCGGAGTTCCTCGCCCAGTCGACCATGCCTTTACGGCCCTTCATGGGGAAGTTGATGTCAGTCATCACCGACACCGCTGGGAGTCTCTGAATGCTGGCCACTGCAGAAATCAAGCAAACAGACCGATGATCAATAACCTTCGGAGTATTTATGAGTTTACAGACTGCGTCACGGAGAGTCATCATAGTTCCAAGAAGTCGGCCTGTAAAATGGTTTCGGTCAAACGTGAGCTATGAATTGAGGACGTATGGATGATTATGTTTAGGTTCAAATCATTTATGTTTGCTGTATGAATACCGTGTATTACCATCATTTTGAAACTCTTTTAGAAAACATGGTTATTTGATTTGTAGAGAGAAAGTTGAGATTGCATTCTTGTCTTTATGGTAAATATGAAGTTGTTGACTAGCTTAGCTTCACGCAGCTTATCTTAAACATTTCTACTTCTTGACTGGGAGCAGTGACTTCCAACAGAGCCAGGTTTGCCTTTCCTCCCCCTTTTTTCCAGTCTTTGAGCTAAATTCATCTAAAATAATATCCGAGACATGCGTTTTGTAGTGATACCTCATGAGTGACTTTTCTATATTTATTATTATAAATCAAACTGTGCTGTTCACGCTCTTAAATGCTTCATAAAAAAACTACTCCCACGACCTAAATTCAAAACACAGGATTTGAGTCCGCCATCACTCACATCCTTAAATACCCTGACGAGCACTACTTCATAGTAAGATCTTGACGTATGATAGGCCTATAATCTCAGTTCTGATGAAGCCTTTAATGCATTCATGCACACGTTTAACATCAAGTGTAAAAAGGAAGCAGCGACTGGCACCTGAGACCCCGTAGACAGGTAATCTCCTTAATCGCCCTTCTCTGTTCTCACCTCCCTGCTGAGGTGCCATGAAAGACCGGGCCGCGTTCTAAGGCAGCCACAAGGAAAACACCCAGGCTTCGTCTGAAAGGGCCTCGCATTACAAGGCGAGGATAAAGCCTCAGTGTTCTACCTGGTATCACATCCACTCCCAGTCAGGTGGCGCTTTAGCGAGGGGGGGATCTGAGGCTAATCCTGATGCAAAAAGCCCCGTTGTTCCTCGTGCTCTGCCAATAATACAATTCACGTCCTGGCAAGACTCCACGTTTGAGTGAAATCTGCGACAGAAGGTGTGTCTGTGTGTTTCGGATGATCTGGCAGCGGGCACGAAATCACAGAGCGCCACGAGACCCGTCATTTGCAAAGAGGCCTGTTCACGGCACCAGATGTTGGGAGCAGCGGAGGTAAGAGTGTGTGTGTGTGTGTGTGTGTATGTGTGTTTTAGTCACAACACAATGAGGTGCTAGGATGACGCTCTTTCAGAGTCCTGGATAATACCGCAGGTAAATGGGGCTTTGCAGTTGCCTGATGGGGCCAGACAGCACAAATAAAGCGATCATTTAGGATGGTGATGATTCTGAACACCGATTCGGTGCACCGACAGCATTCGGCAGGCTCATTTTCATACCAGGGAATGACAGCATCGCTCATTACGTCTGAACGCATTCATGAGAGGTTCAGCATCAAGCAAACTGTCCAAGTCTGACAACACAAACATTCTTTTTCACACGGCAAAAAAAAAAATTAATGAGCGTTTGCATGCGTGTGCATAATTGCAATTAATCATTATCACCGTCAAAAGTACTGTCGGCCATGAGGTTCAGCCTCAACAATAGACAGGCGGAACAAGAAAACATCAACACCGCGTGATGTGTTTGACCTGCGAAGTGAGGTTTAATCTCCTCACACGTCCCATGCTTCACTTTGTCCTCCGAGCGTTGGCTTGTGGGGAGACAGAGTAAGTTGCTGGAGTGGGAGAGCCTTTTGCAATCAAGGTTATTTGACTAAAAGTAGGAGGACAGAGGACGACGCGCCGGTGACAGCCAGTATTTATCTAGGTGTCAAGAGGCTGCCATAAATTAGTGACGAAATGATGCCGCAATATCTTACTCAGCCAGATGCTCTCCACTTGGCTTCCACCGGCGGGTCCGCACAAAACTTTCCATTCATTTAATCAAAAGGGCCACGTGGCCCCCGAGGCGCTGTGGCGTGAGCTGGCATTACTGTGGTGTCTCACTAGCAGAGTGTCCAGGGGTAGAATTATTATCCTGGAAAACTCTGTGTTCCGGGAATTAATCGTGCATTACCAAAATAGAGTTTGGTGTATTGACTCATTTTGCAAGCACACAGTAAAATATGACTGAATTAATGCATCTTTTATAAATAAAAAAAATGCCCCATTATCCCTGGAAGACCTTTTATATATTTTTTTTTTCCACCAGCAGCAAGGAAAGGTGCTGGTTGGTTCTAGCCAGAGGCAGCTCATTACTGCTACATCTTCACATAATTACTCAAAAGCCAAATGGCCCCTCAGCCTGTGTGCTAAGTTTTTCCAAAAAAAAGCTGCTTCAGAAATCTGCCTGCCCAAGACCAGCATCTCCAAAATAATAATCACGCTTCGCTTCAGCATTTTCTCCACATGTTCCTCAAGAATTTGAGTAAAAAGTTATGTACTTTCAAACTTTTTACCACCTTTTATATGCTATACAGACATTAAAGTTAAATGTCAAACCCTTCATGGCTTCATCAGTTTTTTTTCATAAAAGAACAAAATAATAATAATGTGTCTTTCAGTAAACAGCAAGTCTTTTATCGGGGTGGAAATGTGCAGGAAGCAACGTACTAAAAAGGATAAGAACTAACATAAAGTTGTTTTCTTTCTCTCCGTTTTGTGTCTTTCAGCTAAAGTGGTCTCAAGGAAAGGCGGGGCCGTCTGTTCTGTGGTAAAACTGATGATCCAACACAGCTGCAACTCATTAAAAAAGTGCAAGAAGTAATCAGGAAGACTTCAGTCACACCGGGAGAACGGTGAGATGCACAAACACTACTTTCTTTTAAGCGTTCTCCATGCTGATGCACATTCTCTCTTCAGCATCTTTGCTACATGACGAAGGAAATGCTACGTTCACTGCTGAAGGAGCGAAGAGTGTGGTTTCGGTGTTAGTCTTACATTTTCAACTTGAATTCTCCTCTCCAAATTAAACACACCGTGTTTTTAATACCTTCTAGTGCCTCCAGGTTAGGCTGTCACCGCACCACAGTTGCTCTTATACGTTTGCAGAATTAACACTAATTATAGAGCAATCATTAAAGCAATCAGAGTCTTTTGTGACAAGAACAGGGTTTGTGAGACTTACTGGTGGGATTATGATATCGAGGCTTGTTTGATTTTTGTGTGAGATCTGACAGGCAGCCAATGTATTTAATCATTTCAGTCCACGTATGAAAATAAACAATTAACATGAAGTCTGCCTGGATGAGTGCTGCAGTGTCGCCTTTTTAATTTGAAATACTTTTTTGAACCGACGGCCCTTTAAAATGCAGTGGCACGAATCAATAAAACATAACTTTGATGAAGGTAAGAATAATGAAGTCATTATGAAAACTGCAGTGGACTGATTATGTCAAGTTAATTTTGAAGTACAAAAACATTACCAAACGTCATAATCCAGCTGTAAAATATAATGGGATTTGTAGAAAATGACACAACAATAACTCAAACTAAAATATATTCTTTAAAGACGATAAACACAATGCTTCATTTTGACTTTCTGTCACATCATGTCTGGCATGGTTTAATCCACTCTGCCACAGATTTGAGCGGAGCCTCGACAGTCATATGGCTGACTAATATAACCAGAGTCAAGTATTTCATTTCAAGTCATGCAGTTCAAAATAATTTGTATGAATCCGGATAAAACACTTCACGGAACAGATTCTTGGGTTTCGGGGACGACGGCCATTAAGCCAAATTGGAGGAAGTATAAAACAGAAGGTACGGCTCCGAAATAGTCTCCCGTCTGCGAAGTCATTCATTCTTGGCATTACAAATGAATGGATTTTTATCCCAAGTGTCCATTATGTAATTTGCATCTCATGGTGCTTCATGATGGCATTTCGATGGGAGCATTCACTGTGTCATGTTTGTTGTGCTATTCAGGGCGTCTACCTATTCATCCTTATGGAAATGGTAAACCATCATGAGTGTGAGTGTTTGTTAGAAGTGGGTCAAATGTTAGCCATTGTGAGGAACACGAGGAAGGAACCTCACTCCACCAGAGGAATTGACTGCCGGCACAGCTCTACATGCTCACATTCACTTGCGGCATGAATAAATCAAAAGTGCAGTTCTATTATTCCATTCCAGTAAGACACCATTTATGGCTGAGTAAGAAATGAAATGCCACGGAGACCTCAGATCATCCGAGAGGCTGCGTGACAGAAGCGGAGAGAACCCAGGGAGAACATCAGGGAGGAGAAATGTTGCTCAAAGACTTTTGTTTTCTCTCAAGGAGAGGGAATTAATAATCCAGACCACAATCAGTGGAGCAGAAAAGAAAATGTTGCTCATTACAGCTGCAAAGAATGACTCGTAATTTTGCTTCCAATTTTTACAGCCTTTTATCCGACTCTCTCACAATATGATTCTGTTGGGTTTTTTCTGCTTATTTCGACGTGGAACTGACAAACAATCTTTTGTTATGCTGCTGTTCTTCTGCACCACATGCTTGAGGCTACGCTCTGCTAATCATGTCTTTCTCAAAAGGTCTGCAGAACAGTGAAACATCACACAGAATCAGCTCACCTTCAGAAATGACACATCATTTTTTTTTATCATTGAAACAAACATAAAAACTTTGAAACTATGGATGGATAGAAGATGAATGAAAAGCATGAGCAACGATCCAGTAGGGCTGTTTGCCTAAAAATAAAATCTCGATTATCTTCTCTCAAAATCCAATTTTCGATTAAGATTACAATTATTTATTCTTCAAAAGGCAAAGAAATTATTTCAAATATGCTGTTTCTTATTGAACATTTTGCAAATAATTTCCCCATTGGGATTTGAGTGCAAACCTTGCTCTTATTAAACAAAAAATCCCTCAAGGGATTAATATAAAGAACAATTAATGAACTTTTGCCATCTGGCTTTGCTCCATGTTATCTTCTTGTAAACAAAATGTAATTCACATGTATGTTAAGGTGTGTCCATAAAACAAAAATGAATGAATAAAGTGCAGAACTTTAACTTTTTGAAAAATCGATTTTACGATTTTCACGTTTTTAACATCGTCCTAACTACATAATCGCGATTATGATTTAAAATCAATTAATCGAACAGGCCAACGATCCAGTGAATAAAATACAAGTAAAAACGTACTTACTATTCAAAACATGATAGCTTTACACAATTATAAATTGTAATTAGCATGTAGAACATCTAAAATGTGTATTTTATGAGTGCTAAGTGTATTTTATTCTTAATTCTCCATTAAAGAAGAGCTCTCCTCTTGTTGGGGTTCCTCCACTGCACGCTCTTCATATTGGATTGGGTGCTAAGTGTTTTCATAGGAATTTAGTACATTAAGACCAGAAGCTCAGTTTTAATTAACGTTATCGATTAGCAGTAATTTCGACTCCCCCACCCTTACCACGCGTCATTTATCCTAAATGAATGATGGTGGGGAAATTGACACAAGCAGTCGGCAGAGCACAGGGATTATGTGTCCATGTCAGGCAGAAATAAATGGAAAAACGAGCTCGGCGGGTGGGAGGGGGGAGGGGGGGAGGACTCTTACCCAAGTTCCCAGTCATCAAATAGGCATTGTGGAAATCCTTCATGCCCAATCCAACGATGTGGATGAATTCCTCTATGACCTGCATGAGCTCCACCGCTCCGGGATAGATCTGGACCAGATAAAAGAGACAAGACATTTTCAATTTTCAACGGCTGTTATCACCGGAAAGATGGGAGTGTGGAGCAAAACATGAAAATAGGAAGAGACAGAAAATAAAAAAGCAGGTCATAAATACTTATTAGAAACAGCAGGTGTAAAGTTAAATACAGACACCGTCAATAACATCATTTTTTTCTTTTAATGATGATAACTAAACAGTAAAGCAATAATGGAAGACACGAAAAAGAAGGAATGCAGAGTTACAGATATTTAGATCGACTTTCAAATGTTTTGCTTTTACATAATTTTCATCTGACCTATTTTGAAAAGTGATTAAAAATAAACGTTACTCCTTCCAGAGATATTAAAGGCATCTGATACTTTGAGGCTTAAATGATAGGGAATGAGCAGACAGTCGCAGCCCTAATTGAGCCATCCATGTGACACCGGCATCGGAGCGATAACCACCAGGTCTGCACACACACAGTTGCCGGTTGGCTCTCCTTCTGAGAGGCTCTGCCAAGTCAAGGGTGATCGCCCGGGTTCATGTGATGCTCGGTGGCCAGCAGGGCTCAGTGAGAGTCTGCAGAGACAGGAATTCAGCACCGCGGACAGCTCCGCGGCTCCACCAGTAACACCGCCGGTCCCGCCAGCTCTTTTCCTCCGAGTTGATAAATCAAAGGCACTACTAATCCCTTAATTGACCTTCAAAAGGACTGGACCAGTGTCATGGCTGCCAATCTAGCGGTGATGGCTCAGATCTAAAGCGAAGCTTTGATTCGTGAGCCAGCAGTTTTGTCCTCTGACTGAGATATTGAGAAGACTGATCGCAGGCCTGTGTGGCTTAGCCATTCGTGACGGCATTAAAACTTTTGCCCACTTTTCAGGGAAATGGCAGCAGCACCGAACGACGCCGTGACGGCACTTCAGGATGTCTGTCGGAGGGAAGGGAATGTGTCATATTACACAAATATTATCGCACTTCAACCGACGTGTGAGCACACAATGGGGATGTCGGCGGCAATTAGAAAAGGCCTCCGAGTGGCGTTGGGCAATTAGCACCTCCCTCTTGATATTCAACAAGAACCTGAGGCAGGTGTGTCCCTCCCCTCCTCCGTCCTGTTTGCACATGCCTCCACATGTGACGCCGCTAAGCCAGGCAAGCGGATCAGCGATGCTGAAGTTGAGAGCCTCTGACACAGCAGAGTGAAAGCCAGAGTGGGGGAAGAAAAGCACATCACGTCGCCCCTTCCGGCATGTCTGACGCACAGTGCAGTCATGCTCATTCTGCTGGTCTCCATGGCAACCGCGAGATGTGAAGGCGGCGCAGGGAAATGGCTGCAGTGGAGATTCTGTAGACAGAGCTCTTCCTTTCCTTTGCCATGGTAACAGTGACAGGAGGTGAATATATAGTGATCTCTGCACAGAGCCAAGGCTACAGCCAGTGGAACCTCATAGTGAGGTGTTTCATGTGAGCGTCCTGCACAGCGGGCAGTGTGTGGGTTTGCCCGTGGAAAAAGCTGCACTCTGAACACTCATTAATGCAAGAGAAGCCAGCGAGTGAGAACAATTGACAACTGTGAAGTCCGAGGCATCGTCTGTTGAAATCAGATGACGTCTTTTTTTTTTTTTTTTTTTGTGCCAATGTCCTCTTTGTGGAGCGCCCCGAAAAACCAAAGCAGCACGCTTCTGACAGGCACATTAATAACCACATAGATAATTAACACGTTTCTCTTCTGGGGCGTTCAATCACAGAGACAACTTTTCCTATATTTCCTCTGATCTGTCTGTCTCCACCTCTGACGCACTCTCTCCCCTGACGAAGCCGCTCATTTGAGAGCTCTTCTCACCGTCAGCCTACCGTTTGGGGCCTAGCCGAACCACAGCTGCAGTGAGCAAACACCTAATTACTGCCTGTAGAGACAGCCAGGACTGGCACTCCTGGCAGGGTTTGAACCCCCTGCGTTCCTTTACCATCTTAGATGAAGCCAGGCATGAGAGGGGGGAAAGAAGCACACTAAAAAAGAGAACTGATTTCAAGACTCCCCCACTCAGTCATGTGTCAGCGCAGGTAATTCCCAATTTAAGTCAATTTCCCAGTGAAGGTGACAACAGAGCAGATGCCCTCTGCAGACTCGCAGTCATCACAGATGGTATCTCTGTCAGAGTCTGGATGTGCGTGATTTCAGGGTTCAGCTTGTCTCAGACACCAGTGGCAGCTTTGAAAACGACAGTTGCCACGTCTCAAGCTGAGAGATGTGTCCGACGGAGGGCGAAGGCAGGAGCCAACCTCCGTGGACGGACAGAAAAGTGCACTGTCCTGTCCTCAAATTTTGATCTACGGTACATTACTGCAGCGCTGCACTCTGGTGCCCCGACATTTGTATTGGATATTGCATTACACCGCTGCCTTTACAATATCAGAGACAGGGAAGGGAATAAGAGTCTTGGGTACAAGCAATAAAACATCAACCCTGTTTGCTTCTATGGTCAAATTCAACAGATGCAATGGTTGGCGGTGTATGTGCATCAGCTGGGTGAAACAATGTGTGTGCAGGAGTCCTGCAGTGTTAATGGTTGGACACTCTCTGTGCTGTTGCTGCTGCCACCAAGTGGAGCTCTGAGGAACTGGCTTTCTAAATGAGGCCAGATGTCACACCAGCTAAATGACCTCTCTGGCGATGATATGTGTAAGTACAACTCTATCTCCTTTTCTTTATCTCCGCCATTCAGACGGGAACAACTGCAAAGAAGCTCCCAGTCGTGTTTTTCTGAGACGCACAACAGTCCTGCAGCAAGTTGAATTATTTAAGTGTAGAGCAACGGGCTTACCTTTTGCGCGTCTTCCCATTTCTCCTTGTTTTCCTCCTCCAAGAGGTTGCTGATGATTTGAAAGAAGTTCTGTGGAGATGATGAAAGGGAAGAAGAAATATGTAACACACCCACGCACGAGTATAACAGGCACTGCAGCGGAATGCTTTCTAAATCATGACACATAAACACGATGCACTCAAAGAAGAGGACTGTTATGGATGAGAAACAGAGATTTCTCAATGGCTGGGATTTCTATAAGGGAATTACGACGGTCCCTGCGGGGCTTCACAGCACCGGGATAAATTTGACACTGAAACCATGATGGTTTCATCAGAGGAAAGGTGGAATTTTGTGGATTAGCTCTGACAGAAATATACCTCGATACCCCCCCCTGTAAACACTTAATGCTAGAGGAGAGGAGCACCAATCAGAAAGGTGGATGAAAGGGAATGTTGGAGCAGCTGTGTGGATTGTCTTCTCCTGCAGCAGGCGCTGCTCGGGGCGCCTGCCTGCAGTCGTAATAGGACCCCTGTCTGATCTTTAGCCTTGTTATTTCGTCTGGTCTACAATGTGCCTGAGGGAGTGGCTCTCTCTCTTGACACAGGCTATCTTGTTTTCTACTTGAATGCTTATGCTCCCTCTGGTGGTAATGTGCCCACTTTAACACTGCATTAGCTCAGAGACATGCGGAGGGGGTGGGCTGGCTGACTGCTCTCCTGTCTGCCCACACACACACACACACACACACACACACACACACACACACTATAGAGCTCTCGTAATAACCACAGGCAGGATGCATTCCTCCAACTCATAGATTTTCTATGGTGGGAAAATGGGTGAATGGGCTCTATGTTTGCCCATCCAAAAACAGCATTTGGGTTTATATCGGCAGCAGACTTTTGTCTCTCATCCGGGGGAAACTGTTGAGGAATTTGCATGAAAACAGACGAGAAGGGAAAAGAACATCTCTGACATTTATAGTCCGAACACCACTGTGGATGTGTGTAATTCAGGGAGGTCAACATTTTTGCCGATGGAATTAATTGCATCCTAACCTGAAGCTGGATGCCAATTAAGTCCAATCACATTAAAAAATGCTCAAATAGCAGGTCTCAAATCGCTGACATCACTATTTTTAGATATCTTATTTGGTCGTGGTCGTTCTACAGAAAATCAACCAACATTATTGGTATAATAAATAGTAAACTATTATACTGGATATCTTTAACATCAAAACATATATGTTTTGATGTTAAAGATATCCAGTAAAATAGTTTCGTCTTTAATATATTGAAAAACAACATCACTCCGACTAGTCAGAGGAAACAGCACTGTTCTATGTTATGGGGCGAACTGAACTTTCACATAAAACAGAATTTATTTTCTACATCCAAACAGAAAATGGCTGATGGGCAAGAACTTTCATAACTTTCTAATTTTCTGGGGCTATTATTTACATCTCTTCTCAGAAGAAGAAGAACAACAACAAAAAAAGCAATATTCAAAACTTTCAGAAGAACCATAATGGAGAATTTGATGTTTCATTAACACTTATAACAATATTCAAAGCTCCGTTTGCTGTTCATCAGCTAGTGATCGACATGTATTCCCTTCTTATTTATACCAGAAATAGTCAGATAGGGGTATAAATGATGTTATTGGTGGTGAAGGCACCTTAGCTGTAATCGCCATCATACTAAAGAGGATCAAGACCGCAGCAACATGATGAGATGAAACCTCTGAGGATGAAGAGGTGATCTCTCAAGCCCCTCAGTCCACTTACTTGCACGTCATCTGAAGATGGCTCATAGCTGGCTCTCTTGAAGGTCTCCGTCACATTGCGAAGGATCTCCACGGAGGACAGCAGGTCACCGGCGTAGAAGTTCCTTCTTTGGGTGAGGTCCAGTAGGTTTTTGGTGACCTGGGACATCCCATCCCCCGCCAGCATCCTCTGGCCTTTAGCGAGGTGCCCCTGGACCTCCAAAAACAGCAGAAAACAAAACTTGGGGCATCTGCATCCTCTTGGCGAGATACATGCTAAACGACACATTTGGACTAAATGGAGTGCAAAAAATCAGGAAGAAAGACTCCACTCTCTGAGGCCCTTAATGTGACACTTATATCTAAGCCAGGACGTAATGCATTCTGCCTCACGGATGTTTTGAAATGAGCCAATATGAATAAAAGAGTTAACTGGAGCAGAAGACACACATTTAGGCAGAAATTGCAGAGTGAAATGACATTTCACATCATTGCACAGGGTTTATGTCCATAAGTACACGTTCACAGGTGCAACGCTGCATGTGCTTTCTCAGCTCTTCTGAATTATTATTTTTATTTTTTTACTGTGATGGAGGGTTACCAAAATGACTTATTATAGTGGAAGTGCTTTTGTGTTTCTAGTCTAAAGGCAAAAACACGGAAGCACAAAAAAAAAAAAATGTTATTTAATAAAGGACCCGGGCTCTAATAAAAAACAGATTTTCTTTGTGATGCAGGTGACTCGTGAGATGAAAAGGATGAAAGAGATATAGTTCACATCGGGTTCTTTTGGTAAATAAAAGGGATTCTATTGAAAAGAACACCATTCACTGAGTCTCACTCTTCATCCGATCACTTGGTGGTTCAAAACAAAAAATATATCGAGGTGGATGCTCGTTAAAATGCTGTTGGGGGGGAATAACATAAAGTGCAAAAGTATAACCAGCTGAAGCAACAAGACAAACACAGATGATAAAATGACAGAAACTTGAACTCAAATGGTTTAAAGGACAAAACATAAACATATTAATAAAATAGTGGTTTAATCTGCTCCTCTTGTGAGGGGTTGATCTTCGGCTATGATGGGAACGAAGGGGAAGGGCAGGGGGGGAAACACCGGGGGAGGTAATTTATGATGCATTGGAAACAGAAGCTGTGAGAGGGAGCTGACTTTGCACCTACTGATTGCTGCAAGTATCTGAATTCATTTGTTATGCATCGAGCATAGCTGGGCTGCTCCCAGAAGGCCATACCACGGTGATCCAAAGAGCAGCGTCGACTCGTGGTGCCTGTAGAGGGGAAGGAGACGGAGCGACAGATTTGGAGAGGAGACGGAGCGAGGGAGGGATGAGAGGGGAGAAGAGGATGCAGGAGGCGTGGAGGGGGGAGAGAGAAAGGGGGGAGAGGTTGTGGGATTAAGACCCGAGGAGAGACAAAAGGAAGGGAGATGGAGCGGAGGAGGGAAAGGAGGGAGAGGAAGACAGAAGTATTAATTCTATTCATGAGAGAATTATCTTTTCCCCCTTTTGTTCTACTTCTGTTGGCCATCACTCACCATCAGCGTTTGATATCGGCCATTACATTTTGCAGCTGAGTTGAGCCACATTATACAGAGAGGGAGAGATGGAGAGAGAGGGGTTTCTGAAAGGAAAGTGCCGCAGTATTTGAACAGAACTGTTTTCATATTATGAGCGGAGGACACATTCCCATGGCTTTTAATGTATTCACCGTGTGCTGTGTTAATACAACTTCCAGTGGCTTATCCGAGCATGCAGCAGCTCAGAGTGTGATAGCTGTCAGGCATTCAAACGGTGATCCCGAAATACCCCCCCGAACAAGCAGAACCACCCAGGATCCACCCACACAGCCTACGTAAAGGGTCCGACATCACACCCTCCCTGCTGTCGACCTGCTGGAGTGCACTACACACACACACACACCCCTCCCGCTTCCAACACAGGTGCTTGACATCCTGAGGAAAAACTCCCACGGAACAAAAACATCTCCCCTGGCATCCGTGCTTCACATAAACCCTTCTTTCGGTATCTCTTGTTCTCTCTTTGTGTCTTTCACACACTAACACACACAGACAGGGAGAGATCAAAACCACACCTCCTACGCCCACCCTCTCCACAGCTACTACCTAGCGATATGCGCTGAAGCCGTGAGTGCACAACAAACAGCGCTATATCCCGGGAGCGCCCATGCAGCACCAGGAGATGGCCCAGAAGGCAGCAGGAGAGGCCCACAGCTTTACATCGACCATACGTCTCCCTCCAGCCTGGTTTCACCTGGGCGGTTATATTTACTTTCAGGATCCGGACCCCTGTTGGAAAGGCAGCCAACACGCAGTCGAATATTTTCATTTTGTTATTCAATCGTCTCTCAGGCCTTCACACTACTTATGATGCCCAGACATTAGGATTCCTTTAAGTAACGGCTCTGGCATTCCTAAAGGTCATTGTAAACTGAGAAATAATGTGTTTTAAATGGGAAATGCCAAAAATACACAAAGCAAGAGGTCCGGTATTCTAGTATCGATTTTAAAGAGGAGTCTGAATCAAAAGCTAAGAGAAGGCTTTAAAATTACCTATTTGAGGACCTATTTTCGCATTATTCTGTATTTTTGTAATCCACAGTAGTGGGAGACACAAATTGCCTAGGGCTAAAATAATAATAATTCAAAAAAGTTAAATTAAATGCTTGGACCAGAGTTCTGCAGAGAAATAATTATAGGGGAAGTGCTTATGGTTTATTAGATGTATAAAATAAAACTTATACCACAATTACTACCAATTCATACAAAAAAAGTATCTTTAAGAACTTTTTAGAGCTGAGGCATATGAGTTAGTGAAGTGAGAACGAGCAACTGTAAAAGAGGTTTTACCTTCAGAGATGACAGCATGTTTTATGCATTCATACTTTACTTTTCTATCTGCATTTCCTTAAAGCAAACAACAACAAAAAGAAAAACCCTCAACAACATAGATTTATTAGATTCATCTCTTCCGGCAGCGGGATCAAACAAGGTCGGAGAAGAGCAATGTGAACCTTTCACTGCGATTCTGCACCAAACTGTCACCTCTGCTTGCATCATCAGTGATGTATGTAGAGCAGGTTGAGTTTGAAATATCGGCTGGCGGAGATGCACTTGATCAAAAACCAAGGCTGCACTCCACCGAGGCAGCGACCTGTCGCTGTCCGGCTTTTACGTGCATCCTCACCTCGGCTGCCATTAGAGGAGACTTTTTATTCAAACAATCCTCCCCGGGACAGGAGGCTGAAACAGTGTTTACTGACCGAGGAGTTGCAGATAAGACGTGTAGCACTCTGAGTGGGATTTTATACACACTCTGAATGCTTAATTTAATCCTGTGATGGACAAACAACTAAAATCCCTTATTTCAATGAAAGAACTGGCAGTCAAACGTCCGCCACTAATAGCATAAAGACAATAAATGATAAATAAATCACAACTCAAACTGCCTCGCTCATTCTAAAGGATGGAGAGTGATGTGTGCTTGAGTACATGATCATTTTCTCCACGTTAACCTGTGAAGTGTTTGTCTAATAGCTTGTGGTTCTGTTGCTTTAATTGCTGCCTCTCTCAGTTGGGTGACTCGAACTTGAATTGATAATTGAGATTTAGGGCTCATGAATAAGTGGAAGCTGCATGTGTCAGTAGGGTAAATAAAAAGAAATTTAAATGTATAAAGAAGGTTAAAAATAAGGAAATTAATTACTACAATACTCATAATGCATTTCACAACCGGTACTATGCATAATTACTATCAAAACATAATAGTAACTCACTATTAAACAGAATGTGCAGCACTACAAAAAAAGTAAAGGACAGATGATGTACATTATTTTCTGTGTCGCATAAGAGACATCCATAAACTGCACTTTCTTTGTTTTCTGCGTTAATGTTTTGCTTCAACCTCCACTAGAATGAGTCCTTCATGTTTTCCTGCTGCAGCTTTGAGGAACTCAGATTATTGCAGGGTTTCCTTTGATTGTGATGGTTAGAAATACGAAGAACACTGAACCCACTTGAGTCCAACTCAAGTTTTTATAGTCTCGGCCAGGAATCAGTGTCTTCCGCTCTAGCGACTCTTACAGTGTTAGTTTATGTATTTACCGATGTAAGAGCCTCTGTTGTTGAGTGATACAAAGTGAACAAAGTCGTCTGCTGTTTGTCTGTGTATCCTCTCCACTTTTTCCTCGCCTCTGGTGGAAGTTGTCATGCGTGACGTGCTGACGCCCCTGCACCGGGTGCTGGTCCTCCCATGACCTTGTGGGCGACAGCGACTGAGGCTGGGTGGCCGCGGATGCTCACCAAACACATTTGGACGCTTCACCCAAGCGGTCTCACTGCATTCACACGTCCTGTTGCGTTTTCTTTTCCTGATCAATATTTCTTCGTTGCTTCCAGCATCAGTCACGTAGTCTCATGGTGGGGAATTTCACTTTCTGTGAGGTGATTTGCACATTTTCCTCATTACGGGTTGTGTGAGTTTGACCTTGATCTGATTACAGGTCAAAGGTTGGGAGGTGTTGTTTTCATTTATGGGTTCATAATGCGGCCTTTGTGAAACCCTCTGACACCGGGACTGTGATTAATGGCTTTACAAATAAACTTGACCTGACCTGAACTGTTGTCCATCATAGTCTGTTTCCCTGTGGCCAGCGCCGGCTTGACAGGGGGGATGCACTCTGCTTAAACATGAAATATGTCTGCTATTCCACCCTTTCATCATAACGCAGGTCTTCTGTTGCACAGGCATTAAAGCTTCTGGTTCTCTTGTGAAGTGGTCCTGTGTGCAAATTGCCATCCATGTATCGGATAAACACAAAGAAGGTCAGATTTATTGTAAAATGCCAGAATGTGTTGATCTACTCTATGAACAGCTAGTCTGCATTAATATACATACATGTTTGCATTACAGCAGTCAGAGCAAACCCTTTAACAAATTCAGTTGAATGTAAGAAAAATGTGGCATGAATGAATAATTAATGTCCAGGGGTTTTAAACATATAATTACTGTAAGTTATTAATGTGAGAGTGTAACAACACTAATTAGTTCTGCTGTAGAAAGGCGTCGAATGTCTCACCCTGACTGACTGACCCGGGTCTGGCACATGCAGTAAAGACACCTCTTGGTGCAAATGAAATTCTTAATCAGTGTTAAATATCCAACAACATCGCACAGAGAAGAAGAAGAAGAAAAAGAAAAAAGAAAAAGCCCTCACAGGGAGCTGAAAATAGCTTTGTACAGCACCAAACAGTTATTAGCCATAAAAACTAATGTCAAGCCAGAAAGCTAATGTCATGCTAGTAAATCTTACCCGGCGTAACTTTGCCGCAGGTGAGCCATCTGTGAATGACGGCGTGTTTGCTGCCGCATCTAGTTTGCCAGCTACTTTATGCTTGTGAAAGAAATGTCAATTCAGAACGCTGTTTAAAACCAACCTGTAACTTTAGCAGCAAACAGCACTTCATTGTCCCGTCGTCTTGTTTGTTAGCGAGCTGACCTTCAACAAGAACAAAAGCCGCCTCATATCGCGGCGGCGTTAAAGGAGGCTGTACTCTGTTTCACCTCTTCCCTCCGCTCTCTTCTTTCCAAGAGTGTTAGTCTCACCCTGTTGGAGAACTCACATTGTCTAGTGCTCTTTCCTCCGTGCACATATTAAAGCGTCTGCTTAATGCCTGAAAACAGAGCGCCTGCGTGTGCCTTTTCTTCAAAAATGCTCTCAGAATCACAGTTAGCATCCCCCCCCCTCATCCATTGCACCTGCTGCGTCCTGACGGGTGTAGCCATGAGTTCCTTCCAAGCATGTGGGAATGGGATGAAGATGGAGAGACACAATTTTGGCACCAGATCTAGTTTTATTATCATGATGTTTTGGTGATTTCCAGGATTCTTCCTCATAATGCAGCATAATTAGCAGCATGGTGATGTGCATACAAACACAGATGGTAGAAGATAGTGTGAAATTGCATGTTGAAGGTTGCATTTGTTGGCCGTGATTCAAACAGTTGTTTCTTGACAAATAAGTTACATTTAGGTCAATCAATGATGCATATGGTTTATCAAAAGGACAAATCCCTAGCATATATTTGAACATGTATTCCACCATGTTGTTGCCTTTGATGGGAGGACTACTTTTCCTCAGGGGCATGAAGACAATCAGAAATCTAAGAAGCGTAAATGCATCTATGGACCTGCTCAGTGCCCACTATACCATTCAGAAATAAAAAGTCCAGACATAAAGAGACTCCTCGTGTCCTTACCTGTGGCGTTGGGTGGGCATCTATTAAAGGCCAGCTCTCCCGAAGGCGTCCGTCTCCACACCATTGACACTGCATAGTCCTCCGGACAGATCTCATAGGGTGCTTGAAAGCAAAGTGGTACAAGCGTAACTACATCGATGCAAAGAGCTTTTCACCATTTCCAAATATGATGCAAGAATTTCTTCATATTCCATACAAGATGCTATGGAAATATAGGAGATCAAAGCTGTATAGTGTTGCTGAAGAATGATGCTCAAGGATTCTCTAATCACGACTTTGTGTGTAGGCGCTGCATAATAATAATAATAATAATAATAATAATAATAATAATAAAAGTTAATGTTTTTGTGGAAAACTGCTTCTTTTACTGTAGACAATGGAAGTATAAAGTGACTTTATGACTTTAGAGCTCATTTAAAAAGCTGTACAATAAGCTTTGATGATCCTCAGAAAGTCACCAGTATTACAATTACTGTATTTATTGGGTTATTTTCGTACTCCTTCATCCCTCCTGTTATTGTTATGTGACTTATGTGATTCACTCCACATAAGAGATAATCATCTCTTCCCTCTCATTATCTTTTATCCTCAGCATCACGGCTCACCTGGACATCGCTGCTCACTGCACTTTCTGACTTCCTCTCCGCTGCCGTCGCACTGCTGCCCGGTCACCGCCGCCCCCTGACACACCCGCGCTCGCCTCTGCCAGCCGCCGTCGCAGGACTTCGAGCAGCCGCTCCACGGACCCCAAGGATTCCACTGGCCGTTAGCTAAAACAGAATCATCCTCGGTGAGAAACAGACACTCTCAGAGGCAGAATAACACCAACATGATCACCACGTGGAAATGTTATTATGTATCATTCAAGCTTTTATCATCATTTTATTTTCATACTATTTCTTTCTTTTGACATTCAGTTTGTAGAAGCAGTTTATTGGTAATATTTTTTGGGGAAAAATGAACGAGATCACTTTGCATAATCAGGAAAATGTGTGTTTTATGTCTAAAAGAAGCTGTTCTCCGAGTGGTGATTCTTCGCCTCGCTTTGCCAATATTAAACGGTATTTATGCTGAAGTTTCCAAAACCAGCAGCATGTTTTATGTCCTTGTAACGAACACTGTTAAATTGTGCATTAGACGCACAAAAAAAAAAAAAATCCCAGATGCTTCCCTTCAGCGATGTCGTATATCACATGCCCTTGTCTGAAAGGAAAAAGGTACAACACTGTGTGAGCAGGAAACACACTCCACTCTCATTCTGACCTCCGCTTACCCCCTCCATCACGGGCGCGGGGCTGTTTGGTGTCCTACAACTGACCTCTGTCAGGACTGCTTCCAGAAGAGAAACACAATGGGAACTAATGTGACCTGTTGACTAAAAACTATTCACAAGATATTGATCAAATCCTCGGTAGATGCCCGAGCCTCTGCTCCGCGTCAGAGCAGCTGATTCCCCAGACGGATGCATGCTCGCGTGCTTCAAAGACTTCATTGTGCCGGCGGTTTTGGAGCAAATTCTTTCAATTTTGAAACACATAACATTGATTCAAATCCTGCACAGGCTTTTATTGTAGTCATTAGTCAAAGAATGCCTGTTGACTTTCCACGCACTACATTTCTCAAAGATAAATCTAACTGTTTCTGAAAGACGTGCTTGGGGTGTGCCATGAACTCGTCCCTTTGTGTTCTGCGAAGCAAGGCGACGCCACGAGCAGTCGCGGACCGCGTGCTGACTTAAATGAAGGCTTGGACTGTGTTGTCTCACCGCTGTTTGATCCCTTTCCTCAGAGGCTGAGCTAAATAGGTAGGCCTCATTAAAGGGATACATCGTATAATGCATCCTCTCACTGCGAGGTGAACAACAGCATCGCCTGTTACTTTAAGCACTCACAAGCATTTGCTTCTTTTTTTTAATGGTCCAAGAGAGCATTAGGTTGACTGGTCGTGGTTATACAACATTTCCACAGATTTTTCAAAAAATGTGAGAGGGATCTCTATGCCACACACACACACACACACACACACACACATCCCAGTGAAATGCAGAACAACAACAGAAAAAAAGAACAGCTGTTTTAGGCTGCTGCAGTGAAAATTGCATCAGGAGATTATGAGAGTGCTCAGGCCCTTCTTATGATCAGACAATTCAAAGCCCGATGGGGACCACTAAGCTGACATCTTTGAGCCTCTAATACGTCTGTGATGTTGACAGACAGTTTGGACAGCTAACCCTGAATTATGTGAAAGGCATACAGTGTATCTAACTGGATTTTACAAATCCAATTGATAGAGCATGGTCTTAAATATTACTCTTGATTCTTATAACACCACTGTGATTCTTGCCGCGGAGGTTTGCAGCACGCAACGAGTGAAATCAGGCTGAATATGTTATCTGAAGTGGATAGCAGAAATGATATTTCTCATTATTGTGACGATGACGGCGACAATATGAGGCCAGCTGGTTTTTGTCTCTCTTTTCCCCCTATTCAAATCATAATTTTGAATTTAGACATCAAAGCGGATAAAGAATTAAGAGGCTCAGGATTTTACCTGTGCAGTCAGGATTATGGCACTCTCTGCTTTCTGCCCAGTGACCGCGACACTCAGATCCCCCATGGGCGGCTGCTGAGCACTGCCTGGTCCTCTGCTGAGTGCCATTGGCACAGGTCACCGAGCAATCGCTCCAAGAGCTCCACTCCTGCCACTGGCCGTCCACTGAGGCACCAACCACAACCCAACAAGCATGTCCCATGTGAAGGGAAAAAAAGAGGGCAGACAGAAATGGGAGGAGATATTCAGATCACTATTCTCTCTCAGATTGAAAGCCAAGAAAAAAACACAAAAAAACAGACAAAATGACATGACTACTTGTAGATTTTTTGGAGAATTGTACCGCTGATTCTCGCTCTGGTTCGAATATCCCAACATGGCTAAAGGCAAAAGGAGAATAAAAAGTGTTTTTGTAGAATGTACTCGTATAAAGATTTAGATTATTAAAATGCCAAAGGCACAAACTGCTGAATCTATTTGTTAGCCGCCTTCCATTTCCCCGTCTGGGCAGAGGGAAATCATGTGGGATTGAGCGGTTTTCACTGAGTCTGTAACCAGAGCAAAGCTAACATTTACTGTGTGGAAAAACTCATCATCACTAATCTGCTTAACATTCACAGGCAATTGCGGGTAAGTGATTTTGACGTCAGTATTACAGTGTTGACTCCCAACAGGGTTTCCTAAACCGCATTATTACATAAGCACTTTTACTTTAAATGCACCGTAGACGGGGCTTCCATTCAGCTTCTTACTCACCTTTGCTGTACTGTACGGATTAACGGTTATATAGAGATGTGTGAAAGGTAAACAGCTACCATCCTCAATAACTCATCTTCTGAAATGAGCAATCATTTACCTTCTTGCATTCCTCTCATCATCATCATTATCATGCCTTCAGGGGTAAATATTGTTATGTTGAATAGATTCAGAGAGCAGACAGATGATACCTGGGCACAGGGCTATGTTGCAAAGCTTAGTCTGGGTCTCGGGTCCATCACAGGCCCTGCCTCCATGCTGGGGAGGGGCACACATCCTAGTCCTAGTGCGGTGACCTCGGCCACACGTGAATGAGCACAGGCTCCACGGTGACCACTCCTCCCATACACCGTGTACTGCGGGCACAGAAAAGGCGTCAGGCCTAATCAACGTCTCGGTCTCTAAACAAGTTCCATAACAAACTCCACCGAGCCACAAATGAAATAAAAAAATCAATCAAAAATAATCAGCAACAAAACTAATGTAAATGAAACACTGAGCACACAGACACTGTGGGGCTTCGCAAAGACTCAGCCTCAAGCTTCGGTCGCCTCGGCACGTTGAACACAGTAATAACTTAATGCAACCCCGCTTACAATGCTTCACAGAGCACGTATATGTATGGAATATGATAAATATGTCAATATTCCACATGGCAGCTTTCAACCTATAACAACAATAGAATGCTGACTTTTCAGGGTGCGGGTGAGTAGCAGCAGGTCTGCACACTGTTACAGTTCGTTGGGGCTTCTTGGTTGACTGGGAATCTAATAGCTGGGGACCTTCAGGTTAATGTGGGCTGACAATGGTCCTGCAAATCTGCAGTCACACCAACATACTTATGGTTATGAAAAGGGGACAGGCTGTAACCTGACCAGACCTCTGAATAACCGCCTGCCTCTTATGATTGGTATTGAAATGGCCACTCTGAAACTCAGTCTAGACAGCCTAAATCCAACAAGGGATTTATCAAAAGTGTTCATTGATATAATTCATATGGTGTGAAATTAACATCGAAATCTTTCAAAGGTAATGTTCTCTTGATAAAAGTAATAATTCTAAAACTCATGCGGCATTATATTATTTTTGGACATTTGAGATATGCAGCCACTACAAGTAAAATATTAACTTTATATCAACTAAATTACTAAAATACTTTAAATAAAATATAATAATGACACATTTGTCACATGTATCATGTTAACTGCTTATCATGAGGTGTTCCCCTAAATTACTTGAAGAAAAATCAATTAACTTCAGCCGGGAAAAGGAATCCTCTTGCATCTTGGTTTGCGTGTATGTTTAACTGGGTGGTTGACAGATGGGGAGTCTTTAAGGAGCTTTTTAAGTCTTTAAGGATATTTGCTGTTGGCTTAAAGCTTTACTTTGGAGAGGGAAATATGGGAGAGTCAGACAGAAGTAAGACACCTGCAGTCTTGCCTTGGATATTGCAGTGTGCAGTTAGGAACACTGACACCACCTCTGTGATAACATGCTGGCTTCTTGTTCCTATAGAAAACGTGCTTTTACTAAATTAAAGGCTTTAAAATTGACTTTAAGGGGATGGAAGTTGTTGAATACATTTTTTTATTTAGTATCAGGTGTATACTGAAGATATATATGCATAACACACATTATACATTATTATACAATGGGAATAAAAGGTTGATGTGGGCGTGGCCGTGCCTGTACATTATTTTATAGAAAGAATATAAATGTAATTGTGTTTAATGAAAATTTTAATTGAACATCTAATAAACTGGGATTATTTCACAATGGACATCTTGCAGATTTCTTTTTTTTTAATTATCATCTTTTGATTGCTAACAGGACCTTGAAAATGTGACTACTTGTCCACAGGGAATTGGTGGTTCCTCTTCAGAGGGGTCACTGTCTGTCCACAGCTTGTGCAGAGGCTCAAAGCAGCAGCATAACCGTTGGATCTGCCATAGAGTTGTTGGATCTTGGGATCAAGCTGACTGTCCGCCATGAGGCGGAGCTACCGTCTGTCCCAGCCCCCGCCTCCCGGTGCTGTTTTGATGCTCTCGGCTAAGTGTCCCATGGTGGCCCAAGCATTTACTTTGAACATTTCTGAAAAGCTGACTCTGAACTACGGCCATGACTATGAGCAATGAGCTTTCCTTTTAGGGGTGAAATTCTTGGACCAGCACAAGATGGTGGACAAAGCAAATCAGGCCAAGAATGTTTTCACTAATCTGTGGTAAACTGGGATTTAGTTAATTCACCTCATATCATTCCAGTGAGGTTTTACCTTATTAACGTGTCAGCATTTCTCCTGTGCCCAAATGCATTCATCATATAATATAATATTTTTTTTGCAGGCTGTCATTTTTTTCCCACCACAAAGCTGTTTGAGATAGTTTCCAATAAAAACACAATCACATCCCTGCTTATCTTATAGCTGCAGTTCAAAGCTTGTGTGCATAATATTGCACTTGGCTCCTACATTTGAACAGTGCAAATGATCAATGGCAATGGGAGACGTTTTTGCAATAGGTTTGCCTCTTACAGTAACTGATCAGGAGTCCTTAGGTTCTCTAGTACACACAATGAAATCACAATCTTAATGGTTTTATTTCGCTCTTGGTAGTCTTCCATAAATACATTTCAACAATCCCCTTAAGTTTAATTTATCATGTCTCCTGGTTCCCTGTCAAAATTGACACCAAAGAGAAGAAAATATATCTTGAAGAAAATCTTACTTGTACTAGGCTTGTGTTTTAATATTAGTTAATAATCAAAGGCAGAAGTTCTGCCGGTCTTTATTTTATTATGTCTTTGGTTTGCACTGATTAATTATATATAATCAACATAGTCTCCTGTGTCTCTTATACGTCTTAGTGCTTTCTTCTAAGCACAAAGACATATTTCTTATTTCTTTTCTTTCTTTTTATTTTATTTAATTATGCATGGCCTTCAGAATGCACATCCCAGTGTTTTCTGCTGATAAATGTTTTTGTAGGCAACTGCCTTTTCTTTGCCTATACTTTGTTTCCATGGAAGCTATTGCAGCTTATGCTAATTGCCCAGTATTTCCTCTCTTTATTGTAAGTATGTACATGACATTCTGCATACCAACCAAAGTAGCCTACCTTATTAGTAGCAGCAGGTGTTTTAGTACAGCTAAAATACAAATGTTGATTAATCTGAGGCAAAACAATTTGTACATAATATAAACTGATTAGGAAGTGGTCTTGTATGTTCAAGCTATGCATGAAGGTAATTACCGGTACTTTAATCATTATTTTATTTATTTATTGTTGTCAACAAATCCCTTGACAAAACCTCAAACGACAAATGTATCGTAGCCTACTGACAGACACAGGCCAATATACTCCACTGTCGTTAAATAAATACATAAATAAATAAATTAAAACACAAAAAAGGCCATTATACCTTTGCACTTCGATAACACGCACAGATGGCGTAGTTTATTTTGAAATCCGCCGCTGCATTAGCACTTCCTGTAACGAAGGACACGTATCTGCGCATGCTCGGCGATTTGTTTATATCACTTTAATGTGAACTACGCTAACCGTGGACGTTGACGCGAGAAGAACAACCCACCCAACTTCAAAGGTATTTTATGTTTTATGTGTTTTGACAGTTTATTTGAAGAGTGGGCTTCAGTGCATAGAAAAACTATATTTCTAGTGTTAAACAGGAACTTGTTAATAGCACTATAAAAAAAGCTAGCTTGCAGCTAACGATGTCCTCATCGACAGTTGCCATAATTAGCCCAAACGAGAAAGTAGAACTAACCCCCCCAAAACCAATCAAACCACGTTTGTTCGAGGAAATAATTCATGTTAACTCAAATGAAGGAAAGTCAAGCTACCTATTTTCAAAGTAAAACACCCATTAAGAAGGTAATAACATCCTGCTTTTTTTAAACTCCAGATCTTGCTGAATACGTGTGCAGTCTTTTAAAGAGGACAGGAATGCTGAATTTCACCATGCTGTGCTCTGTGCAACAGTATAAAACTAATTTTGCATTGGCTCTGAACATGAAAATCCTGTAGAAAAGTCAAATATGACTGGACTGCTATGGAGGAATGAAACAAATTAAATGGCTATGGGTTCTGTTGGTTGGGTTGAATAAGGGGGTGAGTAAAAGTAATATTTGGTAAAGCAGAAGTGTTATTGTGTTTTGGCAGGTGCAACTTGTACGGAGGCCCAGGATTTCTAACAAGGTGTTTGATGTTGGCCTGCAGCGCCTGATCTATCGTCCCACCGATGATGTTGATGTTGTCAGCGATGGTGACTGGGAGGTAAGGCTCCTTTTAGACTGGAAGTGACGCGTCTTTAATTTAAGCACTCTATTTCGGAAGTCTCCTTCCACCTTGGCATACTACTCACAGTTTGAAGAGAGTGAATCGATCCGTCTGCCTTTTGGAATATTAGATATAGACTCTGTTTCATGTGGCACCATGCCAGGAGGGATTTTTTTGTACCAGTTTGCTACTTTGATATGAAGTAATATCAGCCGCATTTTTGAGGACTTGGGAAAACAAATTCTAGGATCCTAGCATTAGGTTTTTAATATAAGTAATTGAAAAGATAAGCTTTTTTTTATATTACAAGCAATGCAATATAACTACGCTGCAGTACTACGGAACAATTGATACGATCTACTTAAAAACTCATGAAGCAATACAATAAATGAACAATAGTGACATTTTATACAATAAAAATACTATCCCTCTGTTGTTTTCTCTAATAATAAGTTCTAATGCAGTCTTACTCTTTTGAGGAAAGTCAAAATTGCTTTAGAGTTGACCCAGAGTTTTAATGCCCAGTTATTTGGTGATTAATGTTTGTGCATTATTATGTGAAAGAAAGTTCCAGATCCACAATTAGCCACAAGGGAGCACCTATCTGCAGGTCTTAAAATAAATCATGGACAATAATGAATGCACATGGCAGCTCTGTAAGTCCTGGCTCTAAATTAATAATTATTATTCATGCAAATAAATGCATGTACCTGGAATTTGGCTGTGCAGCATTTGAGAAATAAGAACTTGCTGTCTAATGCTCTCTGAGCTAAATATTAATGGCCACAGTGGAGCCGCACCGAGACTGGTATTTAGGAAATTGTTCTTTTGAAATGACTCATTCTCGCGCTAGCTTTTAATGTCCGCACAATGTAATAGAGTGACCCTGCTGAAAACTGCCAACTTCCCACTTGCACATGCCACATCTACAAATTGAGCCCAGTACATAATAGATTTGTAGGAGGATGCAACTTGCAGTATTTTTTATCACTTAAAAGTTTGTGATGCAGACTCAGAAGCACTACCCCTAACTGCACCATCAACTATCTCGACTAAACATGCGTTCAGAATCGGATTACTAAAGGAGTAAAGAAGTAAACAACCCCAAAAATGGGTTACGGTGACTTGTCTAGACCGACACGCTCTCCTACCAGACGCATACAGGCAAACATTGGCGCGCTGCAATCACCAGTCAGAAAAGCATCTGATGCTGATACCTGACTGCCAGTGACTCATCTTCCCTGCCATCATGAGTTGAGGAAGAAATGCCTTCCAGCGCGTTTGAAGAAATGCTGCCAAGCTATTTTAAAATGCACGACTGACCTTCAAGGAAATGAAGCTGACAACATATCAGTGTCTACTGCTCCCCAAGCTCCATGCAGAACCACATGTCATTAAACCATCTCAATGCTGATGAATTGCCTTACAGTTACATGAAATGGAAAACACAAAAGTGATAATGGGGAAAAAAAACAAAAAAACATTCACAAAAAATCAACATCAAAGAAAGAAAGCATCAGATTAACTTCAATAATAATACATTACAATAGACACATTGAAAAGTTTGTTAAAACACAGCAACACATTTCCTCCTATAAACAACAAATGAGCAAAAAACATTAATATTCAAGAATCTGCGGCTAACACTACCTGGACAAGGGGCAGTGTTATTGCAAACCCTTGATTCTCTTAAAGGGCCGCTGCAGTGTGTTCCGTATGGTGTGACACATGTTCTTGTTCGCACCTGCGACCCTTGACCGCATGTTACAGAGCATGAGCTCCACTGGGACCACTCCTCTGCACCTGATTCACCTGTGTGGGAGAAGGGTGACACTAGTTAAATGCAGCAGTATGGTCCTTGGGCAGGGCCTACGGGGCGGGGTGGGGCAAGGTGGGCAGGGTTAAGTCAAATGGGGAGGGGCCAACATGAGTCACGTTGGGGTGAAGTGGGGTCTTTAAGATTAACAAGAACACTATTGTACAGTCTATACTACCTTTTATGTGATCTTTGGTAAATACTGAATCGGTAGCTTAATTCTTCTGACTAGTTATTTCATTTGTATGCAGCACAATAAAGCGTCATAGAGAGTAGCTGCATTAAGAGTGGTCTTTATAGAGAGATGTGTAAATGACAAGAAATTTAAATGCGCATTTATGCAAAGATCACAGTGAAGGCATAGCTATGATATTAAAAAAAATAACATTAGACATTAAGATTTGACTGTATCAATTTATCCTTAAAAAATAATGCATGCATTTTAAATTAAACCCGATAATAAAAACAAAGTGAGACCATAAACAACAAAAGAAAATCTCAAAGAACATGGTGACATGCAAGAAAGACAGCGTCTGAGAAAATAAAATGGAATTTAATGGGTGTTAGTTCAGAAAGAGGTCTGAGATATGGATTCCCTTGCACTGCAGCAAACTATCTAGTTTCCTTGACAACAGTGGAGCATATTATGTGTTTTAGACGATGGTTTCAAATCCATCTTAACCTCTTAACTCCCAGGGGTGGAGGAAAATGAGAAAGTTAGCTGATTTTATTCAGCAGATCACAGCCATTTCCATGTGTGTGAATATGACTTGAAGCAGACTGAGTGAGTGCCCTGAAGGAAGGAACTATTTTAGCCACAGCATGAAAATGGGTTCTGTTTCTTTTGTCCAGGCATTTCTGGTGATATGAAGGTTTTAGCAAGCAAACTTTTTAGCTCTGCATGCAATCAGATTGTCGTTTAGTAGGCATATAGCATTCAATAGCAGATAAGTAACGATAAGAATCATATTTGTTACATTTTTCAGGATCTCTTTTGATTAATAGGAATTAAAAAGAATATTTAGAAGAAACAGCATTGAGCCTTTCAATCTTCATGGTCAAATATCAAAAACACATGAAAAGCTAAATGAAGCTGTATAATATGATGAGGCACTGGGGTGATTTCCAAAGCCATGGTAGCCTAATGAAAAAGAATAAATTATTTGGTGACAAGTGAAGAGGACAATCAAATTCCTGCATCAGAGTAGTCACCGAATAATTGATGTTTGATTTTGTTAAACCCTCAGGTGAAGTATTCATTTTCTTTGAGGCTTTATGCACTAGAGAAATAATTAAATACAAAGAGGAATTGTTTCAATTGCAGCTCTGAATACATTTGTCACTGGAAGTCATCAAATTGTATTTGAATTTTAAACACAACATGCTCTGAATGTAAGATACGTAGATTCAGCCAAATTGGGATCTAAACCCTGCCCTTACTTTTGCAGATCATAAAATAGACTGAAAGGTGGATCAATTTGTTAAATGAGGCAGTACAGGGAGAGTAAATTGTGTGAGAATGAGAAACAGAAAAGCACAGCGATGCGATTCGACAGGGAAACAACATACTTTCGGCGTGTGTAAAATGGAGAGGTGTTAATGGGTATATGTTAGTACCGGTATGTCTGTATGGCGTGTCGCAAATTAAAATGGTAATGAAAGGAGTTTTTTAAACAATGACGGCAATTTAAATGGAACAACACATGGAAAAAAAACATTTCCCAAAACTCCAAATAAAGAATAAAAAAAAAAAAAAAAATCTCAGCTAAATCTAAACCCACCCACTGGAGAAAAGAAAGTGTTTTTTTAATGTATATATTATAAAGCAAAAACAACTATATAATGAGAGCAAAATTAAGGTTTTGCTTCAATATTGCTGCAACTTATTTCATTACTTTTTGATTTATTAAAATGCTAAGGTGGTAGGTTGTGAAAGTCATTGTGAATCTAGATAATGTAAGTTTTTTTTTTTAATTTATTGGATGCTACACTTGATTAAGCATCCTAGCCTCATTTTAACTCTAAGGGCAGCATCTATCAGTTCAACTTTTGCCAAGTATGTGTTTCATATTTGGCTGAAGGGGTGGGTTTTTCACCGAATGACATTTAATTTATCATGCCTGGGAGGAAATGATTAACTACATCAGGGCCCTCGCTTTAAACTGCTGTTTAATTAATGTTCTATGAATATACTGTATGAGTAATCCACCTGCCAAGTCACTATATGAAAATAAAACAAACAGACCCACAAAACCCAATTAAGTTCTATGTTCAAAGTAAATACTGGTAGAGAAATGGGAAATTTATCTTCCTACTTCATATGTAGAAATAGAGAATGAGTTGGAAAAATAATAATGCAAAACATTTCCACTTAAAAGGTGCAGTACAAGAGAGAGCATGCATGATGAAATTAAGTTTAGTTAACAAAATAAAGTAAAGAAACATAACTACGGTATTACCAGTTTGTGCCATAAATTTAGCAGATTCAGCTTGCTCCTGCAGGGCCTTTGTGTCATGAACTGATCTTGGCCGCTGACTTTTTACTGTATGCTCTCCGATCATTCCATATTCTATGGGACAAAATAGAGGTTCATATGAAAGCTAGGCTTAAAACATGATTTTCTGAGAACAAAAGCTTATTACATACTGTTTTTCAGGATGTTCGAAGCAACTGCAGTACATGGCTAGAAACAAAGACCACACAAGTTTGTATTTAATTTGTCCTTGACTCTAGGGCATAGAACAATGCAACGGATTTATACGGGTGAGTTGGGAGTATTAATTGAGCTTGAAAGCACAGTGTAGACACATAGCAAACATGCAAATAAACTCACATCGGTTTTTAAGACTCTAGCACTTCATCAGACCAGCTCCCTCCCTCCCCCACCCTCCTGCACACCCAGAAAAGAAAAGAAAAGAAAATGAAAGTAAAAACATGTGTAAGCCATCAGGAAGCCACAGAGGAGGGGGTCATGGACATAACATGCTATTGATCCACAGTTTCCTCAACATCTTTGCAGGATTATTTTTTTTTTTTTTGCTTTACCCAAAATATTGTGATCTTTGGTTAAATTAGGCAAATGTATTCTGAGCTGTATTCATTACAATGCATGCTCTCTTTGTTTCCCATAAAGGGACAAAGAGAAAATGAGCACAATGTTCTGATGCCACACTGAGAAAAGTGATGCTTGCACTATTGCATTTGCTTAAGAATTTGCGTCAGCCGTTCCCAGTAAATCCATCACACTGTGAAACATTTATCTGTTACCCACTTAACAAGCTGATGCAAATTGTTTTTGAACTATTACAGTAATTAAAAACTAGCATTACTTATGGTAGTGTGGTCCTAATGAGGTGATTATATCATTTGCAAATAGGCAACGAGGTGATGCATCAACAACAAATTCACACATAGCTTATGTTAGTACATTAGACAATACAATGCATCAGCCATTGATAGGGAGGATCTATTTAAATCATCACTTCTAATCTAGTTTGTAGCCTCAGTTTTCTGTGTTCCCTCCAGCAGACTGTGCGCCTAGAAAGACTGACCTCCCTCACAGTGAGGCTTATCTGTCATCTCATCTGATCGTCTTCCACTGAAAGCGAAAATTTTAGGACTAATTATACGGTAAGCCACTTGACTACAAGAAAAGACAGTTGTCTGATCCCCACATCAGACTGTTGGCATTAAGCAAATTATATCAACAAACATGCTCCATGATTGGATTAAGAAAATTAAATTAATAAATCAAGCCCCCCCCCCCCCGATTTTCAGCTCCACTCAAACAACATCCCTTCTCAGGATAGCATCAAGAAAACTGTATTTGCATAAATAATCAGAATATTATATGGGTGTAATGAAAGTCGAGAAAGCCGCAAGGTAGAAACAAACATTTCAGCCTTTTGATGCTGATTGGGATCTTCAGAACCATTACTGCACAAAGTAACGGGCTTCAGGAAAACGTTCAAAGGTCTGTTCATTCTGATTTAATCATGTCCACATCTGTTTTGCTCAAATTGAACGGAAAGCACAGTGTGAACACTGCCGGTCAAAAAATATGCAGGTACACTGATGGTTGGACAAACAGCGGGCAGTTCAGTCATGCAAGGCTAACGACTGTAGATACTTTGACATGTTATCTCTTTACTATGTTTTGGTCTCTACCCCGCGGCGTCTTGGATCATGAACCAATTCCCCATTTAGCAGAATAAAAGGGCTGTCTGATTTACTCAGCCTGAATGCCCGCTACTTTGCAGGAAATCGGACAAAAAGCCGGGCCCACTGCTTTTTAATGAATTCATACAAGTGAAACTAAACGTTAAAAGCTATGAGACCACATACAGTCGCACTTTCATGCCACTTGGCTCAGTGCTGCTGGCTGCATACAGAGAATACATACGAAAAATACTTATTTTAATGGTTTTCACCAACAATCACTGTTAAAATAAAAACAAAATCCCATCATTATAGACGGTATTCCATAACAAAGCAACAGTTAAGAATTGTGACTATCACTATAGATATATTTATACCCAGCTCTGTGTTTTACATTTAGAATTGACATACATGTAAATAAATTGTCCAGTTACTGTATCAAGGAGGACATTTAAGGAGCTACTAAATGATCCTTTTGAAATACTCATCAACATGATCGGCTTCGCATATGCATATCACTGGTCGTAACTCCACCATACCTCTAGGAAATGATTTGCCTCTGCAAAACATTGATCAACCCATCCAATTGAACAATAGCCCCGCAGTCAGTCACACGTAATCTAATCTAGCTCTCGGCAGCTCATGATGAACAATACAACAAAGCGGTGAAACACGAAAGAGATTAAAAAATGTCATTATAAGCGTGATGTCCATGAGATACTTACTGTGTGCTCATAACAGAGCGCACGCTGTATGAATCAAACACGCATTTTTAAATAGAGGTTTGCCATCATCGTGGATTCATCGTTTCACCACTGATGTTTCTGTAATTATATCTGTCTGGACAGGAAGCTATTAAAAAACAAAAAAAACAAGCTCAACCTGTCGATACACAAATGAGAACTAGTTAATTTAGAGTGCAAGTAGCATCGGTTTTAAGTGCGGGTTTCTTTTGATGCCACAAATCCAAGATGTCAATCCTGACGTCGTGCTTCAGAAAGCCTGAGGTGGAATAGAAAAGAGAAGCGTGTCGAAACATGACATCCCGAAAAGTACTGAGAAATAAGCACGGCGGGTTAATTGAACTACGAGGATTGTATTCAAGCCCGTGGCTGTGTAACCGTAAACATCACACACAAACCGAAATTATAACAACTGGAGGGGCAGGCTGTTTGTCATTTGTCATAGCGGCCCAAAACAATGTGTCTTCACTGTATTACAAGGCAGAAGGCGCAGATGATGCATTTAGCGTGTCATTACCTCTCAAACATTTCCTCCGTTTGAGACGGCATCATTTCAGGTTTTGGCCAGTGTTCAGAACCTTTTTTTTAACTGTAGGTTTTTAAGAAAATTATGTTTAAGATTTACGAGGTGTCTGTCCTTCAGTCGGAACTAAAGAGAATACTTATTGATATCCATCAGCCATCATGCTTCAGCAACAAAGGAGAGGCAATGCCATTCAGAGAAATCCATCACAGTTTGCTTTCTTTTTCCTTTTTTTTTCCAGATTCATTCTTGGTAAACATAACCTTGATGACATGCATCACTGACAAAGTATGCGTTTTTGGGGCTGAGAATTAAGAATTCAATTATAGGTTTAGGTAACTGAGGAATAGCATCATTGATTTTTCTGAAATACTTGACATATTTGTGGAGAATTAAATACGTATGCCTAAAATAATCCGCCGAGTGACTTAGACGACCTTCACACACTGATTAGCTACATTTCGTTCCACAACAGCCAGAGCATTTTAGCACAAGGTCAAAGCAATGCAGCTTGTTATAGCAAGCATTTAAAAATCAAAATAATCTCTGGACCAAATGGATGAGACGGACAGGATGGAGTTGCCTCTAAAGACCAGCAGCTATTAGAATAAGACCTACATTAGTTTACATCCAGCCTCTTACAGATTGTAGTAAATGCATGTAATTAGTTATAACTGGGGGGAAATTCGGCGTTAAAATTGACATAGAGCAGTCATGTCAACTAGTCGATGTAGCAGATTCTGCAATGGAAATGCAAGGGCCATCGTGAACATCCTCATAACATTCATCATACTGGAATAAAAAGGTTATTTTTATTAAGATATAGTTTACATGGAGACACAGGACTGCTGTCAAATATAGACAACTCCATGAAATTGTACATATTTTTTTGCCTCAGAAAATCACTTAACTCTGTAAACCTGGGATTATCATGGCGTAATTTCTCAGAAGTATAATTGTCAGCAGATTAATCGTAGATACATGAACCAATATGACTCCTCGTCAGTTTCAGCTCCACGTCTCTGTAAGATTGTTAACATTAGCATTGAAGGCATAGACATCCATGCAGGTTAAACCTAATGTGGCCAACACCTTGTGATGAGCTATTAGCTATGAATTATAGAGCTAATGTTTTGGCAACACCTCACATATGAACTCTCTGTCACAGAAAATAGCAAAATGCATGAACTCATCCATACGCATAGATGAATTAATGCATACACCCTCCCCCTGTTTCTCACGTTTTTTTTTTAAAGCTCCTAATTTGCTCAAGGAGGGAGCAGAATTAGCACTCCATTCAGGAGGACTGCGCAACACCAAACCGGCAATTACTTCCAGTAAGTGCAAAAATCTATCTTTTTAAAGGGTGCAAGCAAAACCTGCATGCCGCCACCATGCTGTGCCATCAGTTTATAATGGCAGCCATTTTGCTTGCTTGTCAGGGAGTATCAACAAATCAGGTGAGAAATAAAGAGAGGATGGGATAAGGTTATTCCATGTAAAAATATCTTCCTCTCGACTTTGAGAACCTGAAGACATTCAGTGGCTTGTGCCGTGAGTCGGGCTGCTTTGCAAGATGACCTTAACATGAGATATGTCTGGCCACACGTACAAAGGAAAGTAAAATAACTCTTTGGTTTCAATCAGCGTGTGAAGCCGATCTCTGCCGGTGCAACTTTTCACAAAAACCAGCGCTGCATGCAGAAACGGAAACAGTCAAAACAACGAAAACCTTTGGCCCAAATGTAACAAAAATGTCTGCTCAAATTACCGGCTGTCCAGGCGCTTGTCACCACTGGGCTGTGACCTCGGCAGGTGACGATACATGAAGGTTATAACAGGGAGGGTACCGGGGCTCCCATTTTGAGGCATCAGTGTTACTGAATGTGCTGTGGCCCACACAGGCCTTCATCACAGTGTCATAGATGTGCAAACATGGATAGCGGAGGACAGTTTTCTCCTGCCAGAGCCCAAACTATTCATGTGAGCCTGATTTGGTGGGCTCAAAGCTTTCCTTACCCATCACAGCTCATTGATGCTTTCAAGCTTAATTAGTAGCCATATTAACGCTTGATTTAATTAATGTCCCACTACTAAGTACATTTAGTGCACATTACAAACAAATAAAGACTCTGCACGGAATCAAAGAGAATGAAAGTTCCCGGGATCCGTGACCTTTGCCATCACCGAGGCTTTGATTCGCTACATGCAGGGAATTTTAAGCTTACACACCGGCAGTAATCCCGGCGGTCGCAGAGAGCCCAATGGAAGACATTTGATTTCCAGGTTCATCTTCAATGTGTGGACACGTTCCATGTGTAATTTTATTGAAAGGCAGTAAAAGCCAGCCCCATGTCCAATGAGTGATGTGTCTAACCTTGCATGAAATGAGCCTTTACTCAGAGGCCTATGAGTAGCGTCTATCAGCGGCTCTGTGCTTCCTGCCCTCCATGCATTCCTGCCCGACTGACTGACTGTCACAAATGTGGCTCTTAATGAGAGTCACTTCATTACCACTACACTTTGAAGAGTGCAAGTTCCATAAATAGACACAAGCGTGGAGTCCATTCCATGCTGACCAGGAAGAGGAAGACCTCACTATTTCCACGCCTGTTGGATCAATTTGTCATAGGTTGAACTGCTGAGGTCGGTCAAATGCAGGGATACACCGGGGCTGTATGGTGCTTAAAGTACATTTAAGTTATGAGAACGTTGACTTTTATTTAGCTGTGTTATCAATAAGTTATAACTGAAAGCAGTTCCAGGTCGCATTGTTTATTAAAAAAAATGTAAAAGCCTTTATTAAATGGGCTTAGCGTGTGTGTTTGTTTATATATATATATATATATATATATATATATATGTGTGTGTGTGTGTGTATGTGTCATAAACCTTTTTCAGGGCACAATCTGCATTTCTATATTAGACTTCTGCTTACGTCATGAATTGGGAATATATTTAAGTATAAGTATAACTATATTAAATGATATTAACCTTTAGAAAAGCTAAAAGTGGGCATAAAACAGTTTTAATTTAAGGGTTTATACATTTTTGGTTGTCCCAACATTGTCTCTTCATTTGCTTGTTTTCTGGAGGTGTTAAAACCCAAACAGCAATACAGAAAAATGATCAAAGCCTGTTCCGGTTAATTATAGTTTTTTTTTTTTTTTACAAAACAAATCAACAAACAGCAATTACAATTTACAACAAGAAAAGTAAACATTATAATTAAAAAAACACATTCCAGAGGAAAACAATATGAAAATCAGTCACTGCATGCTACAGTGGAATACATAAGACAATACATAAAGGACAAAACATTAAAGGACATTGTGCTGCTATGTTTAATTTACGCTGACATTTTGGAGGCAGGACAGTACATTTTGATTTCTTCAGTATCAGTGTTTAACTATGAAGACTACTTTAATATTAAAAGATAATAACAATAATAAATGTGATGGGGATGATTATGCAATAATGAACATGCCTCATATTTTAGCTCATTAATACGCTTCCACACATCCGAACCAGGACCGAAGTGTTCCTCCGACCTTTAAATCCAGACTACCATTCAGAAACGATCGTATAAATCTACCCAAATGCCCTCAACGTATCTCCTTACAACCATTATACAAACCCTTCACTATTGATGGGACCATATGCTTGAGCCAATCTAAAAAACTCAATTAGTCCTTCATTAAGAAAATGAGGGGGTTGCACGGAATCAGACACAAATTACGAATTGTCCTCTGAGACGTACAATTATCCATCATATTCCTTCTGCCATCTGTTTGCTTCCTGTTGACTCTCCTAATGACTTAGACTGAAGCCAAATTAGAATTCTGTGCAACTGCCACTGCACCTCATTGAAAAGTCATGTGAACTCGCATAAAAACTGAGTGAGTGTGGTGAGACAGGCGCTCCGGATACAGTCTGCTAAGTAAGTAGAGAGGATATATTTTGTGTTACTGATGTGCAGGCAAATGAGGGGCTACCGGAGAAACGCATTGATAATTTACAGCACAATGCTAAATCACAAGGTTATTGAGCAGTACCTCAAAAAGCAACCTAGATGGAGCTCTGACGTTATCAAAGCACTGCATCAAGAAGCCCTGTTGCTGGGTGCCGTGAGCAGATCATTCCCCCTCTTTTCTGTACACTTCAGGGACCAGGCCTCACCAGTCTGACTTCATATCATTTCAACTCATCCGAACGTGTATAAATTGAATCTCTATCCCATCAGAAGCTGCAGTTTAATGCCGTATCCCATCTGCCGTCACAAGAATCAAAAGCATCATCCACATTACTGTGGGTGTAAACAAATGCCTGCTTATCAATATGTTGAAAGTAGACTTGATTTAAAAAAAAAAACAAAGACAGGGGAAATAAATTGAAAACGGAGACAAGAACAAATGAAGACACTTATTTCCTTGCCATCCATTATGGGTTTTCACAAAGACGTACCCTCTGCATGATAATGTGAGCGATGTGTCGTGGTTTCAGTTCAGCTGCATGATGCTATCAGAAAATGGATCCGCCTATGGAGCATTTTAAAGTGAAAGCAATGCCAAGATTGCAGCTTCTAACTTGCGAAATCACCAGCCTTTTTCAAAAGCAGCACTGCTGAACCACCCGTGACTAAAAGTGGGGCTGCTGCAGGGACACAACTGAAAGGACTACTGTGCACCGACAGAAACAAGGATGGAAGCAGATTACTAATGAAACCATTTCAGAAAGAGAAGTCAGGTTACATGAATAGTATAGATACACATTATATACTGTTTGAAATGCTGAGGCCTTCTCAAATCTGGGACACGAGTCAGTCGCTGTAAGCGTTCTATGAAATATTCTCTTGTCATTTTGGCTAATTGTCTCCAAAGAAGAGATTTTTTTTTTTACATTTTTTGACCAGCAGGGTATAATCTATAAATGTTGTAAATTATGCATGATTATCTTTTGGCGTATTCATTCCTACATTGCTCTTGCTAAAGGAGATTAGAAAACTATGGAAGCATCTCTTGGCATCGTTATAGAAACACACAACCCCAGTAGATGACCTGGCAGTCACACACACTGCCAAGCTCAATGCTACCATGCCAAGCAATGCATCTGTCAAGTGAGGAACATGACACATTTTTTTTTAGCACCTTTTGCGACTGCAGCCAATTTTCAAAGAGCATACCTTGTCCTGTTCTAAGCTATTTTGCTTGGCATACCAAGTAGTGACCTCCATTTTAATAGAGTCATGGTTTGTCGTCCATGGAAGCTCCTCGCTAATAAAAGGGAAATGATACACCCAAGAAATTAAAAAAGCAAAACACAATATGGACTCTGTAACCATGGATGCAAATGTGGTTGGATGGCCATATTTTGTAGCGAGATAAATCATTTCCAACAGCCCCTAATGAGACTTTCATAATTCATGTTGTCAGCTTTTCCACAGCACCAATCACGTCCGATCCTTTTTGCAGTGGTAAAACCCACTGCTTCAGACTGCCACCCTGCATCTATCAGTGCAGGGAACATTGTGTCATATGCAAGTTAGTCATGAGGAAGATGCCTGCAACATGCCCTGTCTTCGCTCATCGGCTGGGCTCATGTTAAAGCAAATACACTCCAAAATAATTACAAAGACACTGTGGCGATGCTGAAATGTCCTCAGACAAGAGCACGAGAGCAGCACAATGGAATTTTTATTTAATGGATTCCGTTGCCAAGTCTTGGAACATGAGAACCATCACAGTTCTTAACATTTTCAAAGCCGTGTTTGGCTGCACTGTATTCTAATCTGTGTTGTTCTAGCACATCCAGTATTCGACTACAATGAATTTAGCTTGATTGTTCCCCTTTCCAAAGAATATTAGATTGTAAATTTGTTTAATTTGAAAGCAAATATAATCCATTTCCACAAAATTGCTATTTTGTTCATGTGGTCAGTTTTATAACAAAACTCTTTAATCAAACATAACATGACGACCAACAGATTATTGGCTTAAAGTCTCCTCACAAAATACAATTTGGCTTGTTTCTGTTTCATTGTAGCATGGCTAACACTACATGTCATATTATTTTACTACTACCGCCTGCATTAATCAAATCAGAGATGAACTCCCACAACCTGAGAATGTTTCTTTTAAGTAAGGTTGGCAGTCCGCTAAGCTGCGGTGCTTTCTGTTCTTTATTTAGAGTGTGGTAAAGTGTTGAGGGAGAGAGGAAATTAAAAACACAGGAGTGAAAATTCTGCTGGGATTCAGTCCCAGGACAAATGGGGTAGTTAGTTCAAGAGGCAGGGGAGGTAACCGGTTGATGATCTCTGGAAACCCACAACATTCCAGAGGCAAACACAACATGCATTAAAACCATGTATTAGGTTCAAATCTACAAAAAAAATAAAAATAATTAAATCTCCCTTAAAGGCACTTCAAAATCATTATGTCACATATATACATAACAATAACATGGCATCTAAATTGTTGGAACTGTTGGGTACATGTTTCAAGTTTATTGCATGTATTCACAGTGCTTTCTATCCAAGATATGCCAAATCCTGTTAAATTTATGTATAACATTTTTTTTTTATATTTTTCACTTAATTTTATATTATGCAGAATAGTGCTGTAGAAATCATGCGGGGTCTTTGTGGAGTATAATTGTAGTTTCAGCAGGGCAAAGTAATTGTGTGGAAAAAAAGAAGGAAGGGTACATCAGTTTTTATTTTTCTGTCCTTTAAAAAAGGTCCGGGGTTATTATCCACGACAAGCCTTTGAAAATCATCATGCTGATTCAAGCCTGGAGAGTAAACCGCTAAAGGAAACATTACCAAACCGTAACACGTCTGTCATTTTGTGGGTCTGTCTTCTTGACTTAACGATAAAGGCCAACCACATGCAACTTGGTTTGTCTGTGTACAAACGGCTGTATTGCCAAAGGTGGTGGGAGATAAAAACACAAACATCAGTGTTCCAGGCGAAAGCTGCATTCACTCAGCATTGCGGAAAATAAACACCAATAGAGTTGCTCCATTTTCCTTCGTTGACAATGTGATACTAACAAAGATGTTTTATGTTCTGCCGTCGTTCTCCACATTAACTGGATTATCACATGAATCTTTTACACACAAATGTAAAAAGAAAAAAGGACTGCAATTCAATAATATAAATCTATTGACTCAGTGAGTTTACTTTACTGTGATATGGTTGCTGTGCACTGTAAGTATTTCAAAGTAAATACCCATGTGTAATGTAAACAAATGAGCATGCACTAGAGGTAATAAATCAAAATTTTAATGAAAACAGCATGCTAGCAAACCCTCCACAACCAGATAGCAGTATTAATAATGATGGTTGATCCTGCTGGCTCTTAAAAAAACTTTTTTTTAAATTATATTTTGTTGCCTTCCAAAGAGCAAAGTTGCCCGCTGTAGTTTGAAACATACTGTAAAAAAAAAAAAAAAAGAGGAAAAGAAATCTGACTCAGTGGCTAGAGGCAGAAAACACAATCAGTCCATGACCAGCCCATGACCTTGTAGCTTTGCAAACAAGGAGGGGTAGATTTTAAATATAATCTCAGCAACTGTAAGAGACGCTTAAAGGTGGCTTTAAAAAGATAAAGTATGTATCTTAATCAAACAAAAAGGTCATTTAAGTTAGCATAGCCTGAATCAAATCCTAGGTGGAGTATGAAATTACTAATCAGTGACAGCTCCTTGTTATATGTAGCAGCAGACGCAGCCAAGAGTGACATTAGTATTGGAAATTAATTGTTTTTTAATGTGCATGTCTCCATCGTCCACCACCACACAGCCATGCACCATTACTGCGGTCAATTAGCCATTCAACATCTTACCGTTGGCCAATGTATGGAATTGATTACCACACCACAAGTTTCCCCTGCAGCCTACCATGTCCTGAATATAAAGTGTTGTTTGACAATCAAAAAAAATCCAACTCGACAGAGTAAATTAAATCGGCTTCAGCCTAAACACGAGTGCTTAATCGTTTTCCTAACAGAGGCCAAACGTGCATCAAAAAAAATCTACGGCAGTATTTCACATTTCCACCCGTCTGCAGACAACACAGCAGAACTGGTCAATTATTAGTCTGTAAAACAAGTGCAGTCCTAAATCTTGTTAATAAAACTTCAATTTTTGTTCTGGGATATGGCAGGAAATAAAGCCCCCTCAACTCGGCTTCTGAGCCTTTTTGGTTGTGATGACATTAAGGATGATTGAAGTGCATTATCTGGGCTCACAATGGCTGCTGTCCATTCAGCTGTGCTCTGCAGAGCACTGAAATAGGGAGCTGGCAACAGAATCACTGCAGAGGAATGTAGAATCCTAGGCCCATGACACCCAAGCCCCCCAATAGCTTTAGCTGAATAGCCTTTCTGACCTATTGTCGGTGGGTGCACGTTATTGTCCATGTATCTGTCGGATATGGAGTCGGAGCGTTCACATCTGCTGCCTCTCCACAAAGTAGGCTTTAAGGCTTCCAAAAGAAGGCGGTTTAGAGCATATTCCTTTTTTCGATTCAGTGATGGTACCAGGTGAAGCGGTTAATTTGCAGAGGAATCTGTCAAGGCTATGGCAAGGTTTCTACATAATGTCTCCCGGTTTATTGGGATCTCGCTTGGCTGGATATGACAAAATGTACTCGCAGTGTTTGAATGAATCAAAGTGCTCGGAATAACGATAATCACGATATGTATATATACCGTGTACATGCAGGAAATAATCAATATTTACACCGCTGTCGGAGTATAGCATCCGACATTTCCTCATATGAGGCAGCTGCTTGTTCACTCTGCGTTTCTCACACAACAAACAAAGTGCGATCTGTTTGTGAGGCCGAACGACAAAACCATTTCCTTCCACTCCCCTTGCACTTCTGTGAGAGCAGCCTTAATGAGCTTTTGAATGCAAAAAAAAATGGAGCCCCACGCATACATTTCCCCCCCACTCTAATCAGCAAAGGAAAAATGCTGTCTTTTCATGCACTCTCTTCCTCTTAATCTAATTGTTCAAGGACATCAATCGTGACATTTTCCTCCAAACACACACTAGGCTACTTCAGCAGTTAAAATAAAAAAAAGATAGTACACCAAATAGGCAAAGGAACCATTTGCGTTGACTATCCTTTCACCTCATTATGGCATTTTAGAGGCACTGATGAATGCATATTTCCTGTATTTCCTCCTGATTTTGAAACAGGCGGCACTGAATGGTCACATAAATCAACTATATTCAGCCAGTAATTGAATCTCCATGGACATAAGATGATATAAAAATAGAGGGTAATCAGAGGGCACAATTTAATATTCTCATATTCACGGAATACTATGAGACAAGAAAAGAAAAGAAACACCTCCTTAAACACAGTCTGCAAATGAAATGCTTTACCTGAAAAATAACACCTCTGCATCCGAGACTATCAACCCTGAAATGATGCTTGATACGTGGAAAGAAAAGGGAAAGTACAGATTGCTGCGTGTGGTGAAAAATATAATTTTACTTCCATCATTCTCAGCTAGATTTACATTATTATTCCATGTAAACCCAACATAAAAACAAATATGGATACGTAATGCAGAATGCTAAATGCAGCCTCTGTGATTGAAAATCATAAAAATGTTCTCTACTTACAAATCGTGTTGAATGATGGAGCACAAACAGTTAAGGGTATCAATGGGAAAATTCAAATCTGTAAGCTAATGAATAGGACAAAGGATAGAAAATCAGAACTGAATACATGAATGGCATCTTTGTTACTGCCATCTTGTAATAATTAGGATATTAGCATCGGTTTCTTATTTCTTATACAAGGATTATGTCTACATCTATACTGTCGCCGTGCTTCTCTACAGAACTGAAATATTGGTTCATTATCCTGACAGACTAGTTGATGTTTGATTTATCATTTGTCAAGCAATTTGCTAGACATTCAGGTAGCAGCTTTGCAAATGTCAGGGCTTTGCCTGGTCTTGCATTAAATGAATACATTTGAGTCAGAGCTGCTGATAGGACAGATAAGTAATCTAAAGACATCACCTTGGGCGCCATGAAATCATGATGAGCATTTATGACGTGTGTGACTTTTTATAGACCAAATGACAAAGTCATCCGTTGAGAAATAATCTGTGTAATTAGAAATAATAATAACTATGTATTGCAGTTTAGTTGTCTGTTCTTTAATGACACAAGGCAGTGTCCAATTAGTCTGGAAATATCATGCAAATTGCATCAAAAACAAACTCAGTGGAATTAATGTCTAATATGTTATAAATGAGAGAAAAATGCGTTTTCAGCCATATTTCACTGACTGTACAAGTCTATGTTGGATGTGCATGCTAGATTTGACCATGTCTGTTTATGCTTGAAGCAGAACATTGAAGAATTATAAGTCCTATTATACAAATATCTAGTTTCTATTCTATAGAGATGTTCTGCCTTGCGCTTCACTTTAACTGATGTGGGACAGTTAACCAGATGCATAGATATGTATAGCCACTACTACAAACACAGTTGTCATCAACTGTCAAGTACTGGTGATCCTCAGGGGGCAGTATTGAGCCACCCATTACAGCTTAGTGCACAACAATGACATAAAGAGACACCGCCTTAGGAACCCTATTTGAACAAGTGTCACAAAGGTGAGGTTAATGCTTTATCTGAAGTAGTTTGTTTTGCCAATCTATATGTATCTCAACGACTGTCTCATCATAGAGAGTGAAGTTAAATATTTGTCATATACAGTTGACGCCGCCCTAAATGATCAATCTTACACACATTAGCGAGACTGCTATATGGGCCAAGTAGGAATCACTCAACATGAAATGAGTGAGTGCCATTTGAGGTTATGGGTAAGGTGTCAGCTTATAGACTGATTGATTGACTGACTGTCCAACTGATCAATGTGTTCATGCGTCACTTTTATTGGTCGCTGGCAGCAGTCAAGTTGCCGTACTGATGGTCTCGAAATCAGAGAGCCAGATTGACAGAAGTCTGATCCAAATAAAATGGGGCGTCAACGGCAGGCAGTCACCTTTCAAAGGAGGGAAGGTTGTTCACTGGTCTTGACTCTACCTCAGTAGTAGACAGCCAGACTGCTGCTTTCTATTGAACGTAGCCTCAGACAGAAAATCCACAGAAATGTGTTACTATTTTATCCCAATTCCAAGAAAGATTAATATATAATATTGATATTGGAGAGTATAATCAATCATTTATACCAAATACTATTTTTATGGGGTTTTCAAAGTGCTGAATACGAAGACTCATTGGAGCTGTAGTTTCTATCTTGTAAAATTGTAACGTCATTATAGAAATGTACAAATCATACACAACCTACAGAGGGATATAGCCTTCTCCAAAATAGCCTATCACATTGTTTTTTTTTTTTTTTATCTATTTCTCAGTAGAACTGATCCAACAGCTCCCACACAGCTGAGCTGCTGATCTGCAAACAGTCCCATCTTCCTAACCAGCCAACTCGCCACCACAAGGCACATGGGTTCAATCATGCAAGATGTTCTCTTGTTTGGCATTTAATATAACTGACAGATGTGTCTCCTTTCAGCTCGATGCCTGGCTAACCTTCCTAGACCCACGTAACCTATAACCGTAACCGTTTCACTAGAAATCAGTGTCTGGTAGCTGGCTTTTCTAAAAACCACTGCACTGGAGATATATGCACAATAAAACATGGCCTAACTTGTGTGGCCAGGATGCAACAATACAAAACAGATTTGTGTTTCCCTATTAAAGATTCTGCACTAAAACACAATCGTTTATACCAGACCATGTGGATTAAACATAAAAGAGCAATTCCGATTCATAATGGGACTGCTTACATAACATTATTGATTTGTCTGGTCCCATAAGATGACATTTTATTGCTGGTTGTGGTTTAGCCCATTAAAAAGCAACATATTTTCACTTAGTGTCTCCGAAGCCATTTTTCATGGCAACAATTAGCATTCCCTGCTGTTAATTTCCAGTGGCGTTCCTGAGGCAGACAGCGGTGGCATTTAGACACACAGATGTATTATGCTGATATGCATTTGTACCATTGGTAGTCACGGTTATACTGATATGTCTAAAATCAATTATTTGGACGTATATTGCAGACTTTAAGAATGAAATACAATCCTTTTTGATATTTTTTATCAGCATCGGCTGGGCATAGAATAAACATTACCCTGCAGGAGTAAAACTAAGTGAAGGTTAGTTTCCCATGATACATAACTGTCACAAATACTACTAGGAAAAGAATATCCAATAAAAATATCTTTTACTCGAACTGACAACAATTTATGATGTGATTACAGGTTCATCATAATGTATATTTTTTCCAAAGAAATGACAAATAACGGCATGTGGTAAATCCCCGCAGTGAGGATAATCGTTTGTTAATAAACTGTATATAGGTAGATTTTTAAAAAATCTAATAGACACTGACATGTAAATAGCTAAAACTAACAAGCCCAGACACATCCCCCATGACAATATATATATATATATATAAGTTAATGGAAAATGCAATACATTTCATTTGAAGTTAGAGCAATCAGCGATTCCAGTGTGTCTGGGCACCCTACAGACACAGGAGACTGGATTCATTATATGACATTCTCAATAATGCATGACACATTTCCTGTTTCTCCTTTTTTTAAATGTCCCTGCTCAACGTGGCTTGGCAGCTTGCACTGAGCGACCTCCTCCATGATCAACTCATGATTTACTGGGACCCCTCACTTTGTGAAAACCACATTTCTACCACACACCAGAGACACCTACTTTCTTTCACCTCTTAAGTGTTTTTACGCATGCAGCGGACGGAAGTAACTTCCAGAGGGGGAGCTCGCAAGCCCACAAATCAGTAGGAGATTTTCGCTCATTATCTTCAATGGCAGGGCTGCACAGTTATTCACGGCTGCAGCTTCAACCCTCGCTTTTTCTGTTTCGCTCATTCTGTGGCTTTTCTTTCCATTACTTTTGAGAACTGCACATTTAATCACATTCCCACCGCGGACTTTACAAAGTACAATGAACAATTAATTGCAAGCTACAGTGCATAACTGTAGACTTCCGTAAAAACCCCATAGAGAATCTCTGAAGCTCAGTCAACTCCGCTCACATTTCAAAAAGCTGTATACCCCACTTCTTTACTGTGTAGTGTCCGATGCTACATACTCCTCTATTCAGGGTCAACCTACACTTACGTCTGGACCACCAGATACCTCACTTGTTAGAGTTGGCGCCCCATTATTGTCACTGTCATCTCCGTTGATAAAGGAAAATGGTCCAAAAATGAAAATGAATAAAATACATCCAGTTATACAACCAAAAGAGCTTCATGTGCAGTGCTCACAGGGTTCCTTGAACCATTAAAGTGTCATTCATTTTGATACAAATGTCAAAACATCACCCTCACTGTCATGACAGTGAAACTAAAATATGTTCTGTTATCATAGAATGTGCTCTATGGCACATAGTAAGTGAGTGAATCTCAGAGCACATCTCAACAAGAGAAGCAATTATAGAATATACAGAATATGACATTGATAACACAACAGTCCCTTCTGGGACTACTTGGCATAAATAGTTAATAAACAAACAATTACTTTGCAGGCATTGCAGGTAATATTTACTGCTGCAGTCATGCATGTCACTGGTTTGTTATATTATGTCTGCTCTGGCCTTGAGAATGGAGGGATGACGTGGTGCATACATCAGTGTTAGCCATGCTACCAACTTGACTCTCAGGATGGTAAGGTTGCATCGTCTGTCGGTTGACCACTTTGGTTCAGATGGTTATTGCTATTCAATGGTCGTTTGTACAGACATTCATGGTCTTCAGAGGATGGATCTGGTTGACTTGATGATCCCCTTCTCAACATTTTCTCCACGGGTTGGCAAAAACATTTTGTACAGATATTCAGGGTTTCTAATAGGGCTGCCCCCTTTAATCTGTTCATTTTTTTCAAGCGGAATAACTGATAAATCAACTAATTGATTAGTCGACAAAAAGTGTTGGGCAACTAAAATGTCTTTGGTTTGAGGACAGCCATAGTTCCTTCGCCTGCATGGTTAGGTTGGAATTCCTGATTTTGGTTCAAATGTCTTGATAACTATTGGATGGATTCCCATGAAATTTGAAATGGACATGCATGGTCCCCCTCAGGATGAATTGCATTAACTGGTGATCTGCTGACTTTTAATCTAGCAGCATGATCAAAATGAATGAATTCTTCCAATTTCCCTTTGCTTATTGATCTGTACCACGTATACCTGCTAAACATAAGCATGATACATTGTCATTGAGAGCATGTTCTCATGTCGACATCAGCATGTAGTTCAAAGCACAGCTGTGCCTAAATACAGCCTTACAGAGCCGCCAGCATGTCTGTGTAGCTGTTAACAAACGCTTGTGATTGCTTTAGTTGGATTCAGCTGATAATGAGGTACAGCAGCAAACGATCAACCAAAAATCATCCATTCAGAACTAAAGAAGTATTAATCACCTTTATGCATGCAAAAGGAGCCCTTTCTCAAAATTCTCAGACCTTTTCTGCGCTTACATGATGCTTTTCATCCACCCCCTCCTGCCTCTAACCCCCACTAGAGTCACGCCTTCTCTCTATTCAGCAGCATCTCCGAGTGAGCAAGGGGAGGGCACAGGAGACCGCAATGCCACAAGCAGCACAAAGTGCGGCTTCTGGAGTCAGAACAAGAAGCCTGTTGTTTGCTAACTCAGTGGGGTTCAGTGCTGTGATGTCTGATGGATTTAGCTTCTTTCCCAGAAAATGACTTATTGTTGTTAATGTGAGCTACCGAATGGGCAATACTGTTTCTACCCTCCCTTTCCACTCGGAATTTGTAAAAAATTGCATCGAGGATTAAAAACACTGATTCACTTTGTGTGTCTTCCTGCACTTCCAGAGAGGACTCATTCCAATCCTCTGGGTTAGGGATGAGGCACATCTCTGGTTTGTTTGTGTGATATTGAGCTGAATCAGTTCAGATAGTCTCAAATGCATCAGATGAGTCCAAAATAAGCTAACCCGCATATCACTTAATAAAACTGATTCTTAATTAAATCTAAAAAAGCAGAGAAGAGAATCACATGCCTGGCTTCTTGTTACCAAGCAACCAAGTGTGCATACCACTCCGTCTGTATTAAAGGCAGGGTGAGGGGAATTGGGCTCCCTGTTTTTGGATCTTACATGTTAAAAGACAAAGCAGGAGGAATGCGGACAGCAAATCAAATCTAAGTGGGGTGTTTGAAATGCCTTTAATGAGAACTTGGCTCATTTAGAGGCATTATCATTGAGACTCCCATGTTGATTCGACTTGAATCTAAAGCTGTTGCCAGTGTTGATGGTGAGTGCAATAAATTATCTGGAGGGTTTTGAAATGAATGAAAAGAGGAGGAGAGTGAGAGGAAAACGGGGGAAATTTAAGCCATTATAGATATTCTTTGTCACAACAAGAGGATAAAAACAATATTATCATGACGTCTATTTTCTGAGATTGTGGATATGAATCAAGGAATTGCTTGGATCTGAAAACGGGCAGCAATTATTCATGTCTGCATATAGAAAGACGGATTAGATCCTCGGTTAAAAAATATAGACTGCACCAAAAAAAAAATATAGCTAATTCATGTAAGCTTAAATCAATAAGCTGTCTTAACTTTTGGAAAATATAGCTGTGCGAAGCATCTACATTGTCTTCATCCATAACATTTAAATCACGAGGACGGTTCATTAAAATAAATTTAGCATGGCACGATATTGCTTATCACTACGGGAACACGGAGGATCCGTAAAGCCCTGACTCATGCAGTATAACAAGCACAGCGTTTTAAAGTACACAGCTGTCCCATTATGTGTATGAAAGTGGGCAGAATGCGTCCGCCCCTACCGAGCCATCCACACTCACAACAAATATCCATCCTATAATGTTTCTGTGCCTCTGCTTTTGTGTCAAGTTCATTTCAGTTCAGCAGAGGGCGGGAAGCGTGCAACAGTACCACCCACCTTTTTATGGCACTTGACAGCCCTCTGCATGACAGATAACCGAGACACAAAGTGCATTTGAATAATGCAGGTGTTCTCGCCGTTCTGCGATGCCGACGCTGAGGTGATGGTCAAAAGGCACGCAGACAGTCGGAGCCCAACACCTGCCTGACAACCCCTCAATACAATAGACTTTGATCACATTTTGGAGGCCATCGAATGAGAAGACGTTTTAACGTGAGATTATTAAAAAAACACGGAGGGCACTGATGCTGTCTGAGGTGACTGCTCCCTTGTTAACAAACCTATTTTTTTTTTCTTTTTATCTATTCTTATCTAAAGAACAGTCGCCCCCCCTCACCGTTTCATTTATTTATTTTTGGACTGAGCACCTGCCTCCTTTTAATTCTGCACACATACCTAGGTGGGTGCATGGACAATCGCTGCATACTGAACATTGTCACTGTCCTTTAAACAGAATGCGGATTCACGGCATCTAATATACATTTTACAAGCTTAACGTTAATTCTTCATTTGCCAACTGTATAGACCACCTTCATTAAAAACCATCTGACTCGAAAGGGATGAGCTGTCAAAAGCTTTGCACAGCACCCAAAGCCCTCCCCATGCCATTAATCTAAATGAATGCCCTGACAAATATGCCATAATATTGGGTGTGAAATATGATAAATGCTCGCTTCAGTCCATCTATAATTGAGTCTCTTTAGCACAATGCTAAACACAACAAAATTTCAAATTGCAGAGCTCGGAGCATGGCCCCTGAAAGCAACAAAGCTGACCTTATGCTTTTGCTCTAAACAGCCTACTAATAATGGTGAGTGCAGCAGATGACTGTACAGAAAATATGATGTATTTAGCTTTGTTTTCTATTAAGAATGAAATGAGCTATGACTACACTTACTGTCAGGCCAAACAGCAGCATGCATTATCGTGGCCCAAATCATTTTGTTGACAAATGTGTGGTTTAATGTTGCAAGAGTTACTGATCGACATCCAAAACAGTAATTTGAGACAGACAAAAATATATTTTAATTTGATTTATTATAATTTTTTTTTTGCAAAATGTTTCAAGGAAAAATTCAGTATATGTTGTTCAGAGGGGACATTAAAGGTATGAAAATATGAATTGTCTCGCCTCTTGGTAAGAGAGGAATTGTTCCAGTGTTGTGTGGATAAATATTCCTGCTCTCGTCACTGTCTGACAACATCACTGTTCTGCAAGAGGCATATTGAAAAATGGAAATGCATGCCGTCTGTATTTTCATCTTGCGCAAGCAACTATGAGACTTCAAAAGAAATCTCACAGCTGGACGGCACTTGCATAACTGGTTCATTATATCTGTTTTCTCAGTTATCTTCCAAGGTAAATGGCATAAGGTATTGTACAGCCCCAGGTGCCAACCTCTAACTAGACCAAGAGGCACATTCACTTCGTCCGCGGGCCTTCCTGATAATGAGGTGGAAGAGAGTGTCAGCCTATGGCCAGCTGGGAGGCACAATCCACTGGTGAGTCAGACCAAGTGTAACAGGCAAAGCCAAGACATGAAGGGAGACTGCCGCAGTCAGACTGATGTCGCATGAGCTGGAGGACAAGCTAATAATAGGACATTTTTATGAAAATATCAAAATATAACATGCCATGGGGTGTCCTGGTCGCTCAGCAAGCAGGGGACATGCAATGTACTGTGATTTTTCAATCTGGCTCACGAGCCCCTTTTATTTGCATCTTAAACCCTCTCCTCGCCTCTTTGCTGACACCTATGAACCAAACAAGCTGTACATATAAAAACGTAATATTCATAACATACATTGATGTTTAACTTGTGGTTTTTAATTCATTAAGACGGCAACAGATGTTTCATGTCACTACCGCCAGTTTCCATGGAGGCGGAAGGCCAACATTTTAATCAAGCAGCCTGCTCTCACTCCCAGGGCGTCAAATACCGACGCGCAGGGCACGCTTAAGTGTCTGTATGAGACGTTATTATTAGACGTTCATTGCAACGGAAGTAGTTTTACCGGCGTTTATGTTCCCCTACTGATGCCGTTATGTCACATGATAATACGCCACTGAGTCACAAGATGTTATGTTTGTAGCTTTTGTGGCATACTTATGTGAAGTCGAACATTGATGTTTAAACATAAGTGGTGTTGTGACCTATACATTCACAGTCTTAACCATGTGTAAACCCTCAGCTAGATGTGCACACACACACACACACACACACACACTCTGATGTAGTGATGTGGCTTCTGCCCCAGCGACGCAATATGACGAGTAGGGATGTGAGACATGAGCGCAGCCTTTCTCATCAAGTAATTCATACATTTTAATGATGTGAAATCAACAGTAGCATGAAGAGCTTCTGGCCAGAGCGTTGCCTTGTTCTGATAAAGCACGACAACAGCATCGTACAACGCAGGCCAGCATTCAGGCTTCACGCGTGTTTATTTTTCCATCTGTCCCTGATGCCACTCGTTGGATTACAGTTTGCCAGTTTTATTGTGGACATTTGAGAAACATAAATGATCTTTTTGAGCTATATTTTTTAACAAGAGCGTTGGTGCTTGTTAGTTTTCATCATTTATCTGCTTTTGGGAAGCAGTGTTAAAATATGTGGCTCTGTAATTCAGATCTTTGATCTGGTTTTCCCTCCCACTCCCACAGTGTTGCTGCATAGACTTTAAAGGGCGGACTTTCCTCTTCTCTTGTCTATGAGCTGATTTTAGCAGTTTCTACCAGAGCCTTGGGATGATCACAACTAGTACATTCAAAACAGAATGAAATCCAGTTCCGATGGGGCTACGTTAAACTCAAATGGGGACATAATGTAATGTACCGGTGCCCACAAGCCAATCTACTTTAAGTTAACCGTTTGAAGCCTTTCATGAAAGCCTGGCACTGGTGCCTTTGCCAACCTTATGCAAAAGTATTTCAGCGATAGCTGGCTTTCTGGGCAAACGTGTAATTAATCGCTAGGATTAGACCTTTTGGTAACATTTCTTAAGGTGATTATGGGAAGCTTGAAGTATGAGAATACACAACTGGCACCTTTTCTAATGCATAGCTGCATGAAACAGATGCTTTGGATTTGGTTTGGCAAACGATTTACAGACTTTTGCAATAAGTGCTGAGGTTTCATTAATTGTGGGCTAAAAAATGGCTGTGGCTTTTTAGTTGAATTAGAGCACAAATTAGTGCTGTGTTTTCAGTGAAGCTGGTGGTCCCCTGATGGTCCCAGTGTGAGCAGGCATGGTTGTGATTCTGGCCAGAAATCAAGAAAACAGGTTTTCATTTCTCGACTGTGCATCATGCAAACTGTTTCTACATGGCACCAGATTTTCACTCTCAAATATATGTAACACTTATATAGATTTACATTTTAAAATCTCTTGAGAAAATTAGATACTAACATTGCAATGTAGAGACAGATTTGTGTGGGTGTTTACTCTGTCGAAGCCAACCCTGACATTATCTGAAGGGTGGCATTTATGTTTTTTTGCCAGTCCAAGGTCTTGAGTAATTAAATGGGATCGGCATGCTCCTTTTTTTTGTTAAGGAGAGGAGGGATTCTGACAGTCTGTGTTTGACAGGCCTTGCCCTACCCCTGGACGTGAGGGGCGTCCTAAACAAAGCCCCGGCTTTGTGCATTAAAAGCAGGGAGACACTGTCTAGACCAAATACCTCTTTCACACTAACTTCACCAATGCTGTTCTGTCCTGAAAGGCGGACTCCGGCAGAAATCTCATTGCTTGCTTTAGATTCATCCGTCTAGCCGGCGCTGATGGCTTCAGTCCATCTGGGAATTCAGTCAGGCTCGGAGTTACACACCTGACATGCTGCAAGAATGGACACAAACCAACACTCCCGCTGAGATCAAATTTGTTTTTTTTACTGTTAATGTCCAAAAACGCTGCAAGGCCAATAAATCAATGTTTTTCCCGACCGACGCAAGAAGAAATTGATGGAGGGCGTTTGTAGGACAGGCACAAATAAAGTACTGGCCAAACATCCAAATATGCTCTCCCCTCAAGGACGAAAAAAATAGTGTGCCATGATTTTCTCTGTGAACAAGTGTGGCCTTAGGGCGGAAAGTATACACGGACATTTGTTCTGTGTAGTTTGTGTCTGTATTAAGTAAACCACACAAGAGCCCCCTTCCATGCAGTTCCATGACATGGCTAGGAAATAGCAAATTGAACAAAGAGAAAAACACATTCTGATCATGGTGGTGAGACAGAAACGCACATTTCGTTAATTCAATCATGGCTCAGACAAATTTCCGGGGCCACTTTGGCAAATCAGGATAAATTACTAAGTGCGGAACAAATCTGTGATTATGCATATTCTTGCGTGATTATATACTTTCTAACTATAAACTACTGTATCGTTTTTTTGGCTGTCCAACTAAATCAAATCATGTGATCAACCATTCAGCGTATTAACTCAAAATCATTTGCATTGTTTAACCAGTTTCTCCACTCCCAGTACAGCCAAAGTGGTTTGGTATTGTTTCAGATATCCTGTGGTGTAGTACATTTCAAACCAGCTTACTGCAATATCTGCGCCTCTCTCGACATGATGTTCATGTGTTTGTGTTTCGACGGTACCGCCGCTTTGATAATGATCCACCCGGCAACATCCGCACTTCTACTTGCCCGCTTTGTCAAAATAACTCCTGGCTCAATATCTGAATTGTCAAGTACGTTTGCAAGTGGTTCACTGAGCTCAGTGAGGCCCTAAGGAACATTTCTGATGTAATTTATTCACAGTATTACCTCAGCAAGTGCAAGCGATAGAGAGGCAAGTGTGGGGAAAATCCGACCCACGGAGGATGTGGCGGCCTACATCCAACCCTTCGTTCACCGTTGATACATGAGCCGACTTCACAAGAGCTACACGTATCTGAATGATCTCATCATTAGAATCTGTTGTAGTGTTTGGCCTTGAAGGCAGTATGTTGATGCAAGGGGTATATTCAATCTAAATGAAAGATTTCATTTCTATAGGCTCCTATGTGACATGTTACTACATCATTCTATCTAAGTCCTGTAAGCATGTTCTCTTGGTCTTGGTCTCCACCAAGTCTTTTATTTGTGACTGTGTGTGTGTGTGTGTGTGTGTGTGTATGTATGCCTGCCTACACCCGACTGGATGTGCAATGAATAATACACCACACTGAGACCACCTTCTTCATCTAAGATGTATGGGGCTGCAGCTAACTATTTCTATCATCCTCTTAGTCTCTTTAGTCTATAAAATATGGAAACGTATAGTACAAAAATGGCAAATCCCAATTTCACAGAGCACCAGGTGACCAATCCAATTAGCTTGATTCATCCCACCAGAAATCTAGAGCTAGATATACATTGCAGTATACTATACAGTACATTACATGTATAATTGTGCACTTGAAATAAAGAAGTAAGAGTATGAGTAGTACTCTATAACATGAAATATTCACAAATCTACCTGTCATCTTAATTGATTCAAATATTGCTAAATTCTGGTTGGGGGACAAAAACATGTCATATCACACCTTCCCTCTTCCCTTATCAGTTCAAACTAGCAAAAGAAAAGTGCCACAGAAAACAATACAGACATGAAGCTTTCATGTAAAATAACCAAATAATCTCATGTCTATGAAGGACCCTCCCTCTCGAGAAGCTGACTTGTAGCTTTTCGGGACCGTTTAAATAATCCATCGATTCAACTCTTGTATTTCTTCCTTTAGCCAGCAGTGGTGCTGTGGGGATTCATCCACCAATAATCCGTAACTCATTAACATCACTTGTCCACTCTTTGCTGCTGTGCCAGCAACATCTGTCCCGGCTAATATAGCTCTAAAAAAGACACTTTCAATCGGTAATCTGAAAGATGTGCACATGATCGGAGTGCACAGCAGACTGGAGGCTAGAGACTGTAATGGCAAATGGAGGGTGAAATCCACCTTATGGACTAAACAGTAGGGCCTCGTGGATGGAGATTTACCATAATAGGGTCACGCGGACACCGATACTTCGGAACACGCTGCTGTGATAAGCGCTGACATTAGGATGAGCAATCTCTGCATCCGCCCACTGACCCTGACCTCGGAGGCTTATTGTAATGCCAGAGTCTGCTCAGGACACAGATAAGAAAAGTCAGCGTCTTCAGACACTATTTTTCATTCGTCTCTCAGGTCAAAGATATGAGGCGGCACCGACCTTAAAGCTGTTGATTACGCTTTACAGTCACAGAGCGGAGGTGAGGTCTGTAATTTCCAAAGTGAAAGTGGAGACAAAAGGCAACACAATAAGCCTCTCTGTTAGTATGAAAATATATTCAGGCCTTATCGCTTATCTGGAGCTACTCTGGGAGAAAAAAATGTCAATGCTGCATCTCTTGACACCCACAAAGCACAATGTTTACAAAATCCTTTGATATTTTTTTTTTTTTGTTATCTGCGATTCAGTGTGTGTGCGTTCACTCTGCCAAATGGCAAAGTATTTCTTCTCTCACTCTCCCTGCTAATTCTCTTTTTCACCCCCTTTCTCTAATTGTCACCTCGTGTCAGAGAAGAAAGCTGCAATTATTGCACTTCACTAACTGTTGAGACAACATCACAACAGTCTGGTTTTGGACACCGCTGAGCTGATGGTTAGGCAAGACGGTCTGAGGAGCACAGCTCTTTTAACTGGAGGATCTCAAAGCTCCAAAGCACCTGCTAAATGATAGCTTCAGATCACTACTGTGTGACAGACCTGGAGGGCATAGACATTTTCATATAAATGTGTCCATAGAACAGTAAACCCACAGAGCAATTCCAGCTGTTGGTGCCTGAAGAAACCTGAAATGCCTCCATCACTGCTTAGGAGCCCTGCAGCAGCAGCAGTAATGTCACATTATTTGGGCTTATGGTTACATAGGCTTTAAAAGTCAATGGGTACTTCTTTTGGTAAAAAAAAAAAACAGGCCGTTTGTTTGTGATGCAAGTTTCCAACAGTAAAATGCCACATTTAAAGGGTGAAGCAAGTTGCTAAATTAACGTTGTTATTCTGCTCCTAGCTATTCGTCATAATTCACACTGAAAGTGTTTTATCCTGATTTTATTTCACAGTTTCTGAAGTGGAACATTTTTTCCCCCTTACTTTGTGTTAGCAGCAAACATAAATCAGCCTTGGTAAATAAGTTGCTATCGCTAATCGTTCCCCAATTAGCCTGCATCAAATAAATTATGGAACTAATCAGTTTGGTTGCTCACGCAAATAAAGACTTTGGCTACTATTGCAAGTTTAACTGTATATGTTAATGGGGTCGAATGGGAACAGTCATTATTAACACTACATACAACCCTTAAAAGCATTTTGTATGTAGAAATATTACAGAAAACTAGAACTCTGACCTAAATCATATAACAAAATTTTATTTTGGTAGGGGCATTTTTAATTAAAGTATTGAAGTTTGAAGTCAAAACCACAACATTCAGTATTATGATATTGGTTCTGAGCTGTCATAGGGAAATGGAGGGTTTACGTTCATATTTCATGCTACATCACATCTACGCTTCCCTTCATAGATGGTCTGTTCTTCTCATCCTCTGCAAAGTCAATTTACATTTCATTTTAACAGGTTTTGACAAAACTGCAGGGTCACCTTTACTATTCATTATAGAGGAAGCATTTGCTTTATTAAGAGAGTGCTGCTGTGTGTGTATAGCAACTGTGGCTCCTTCAGTTTGAACAATGATTAAAGAGACTGTAGTGTCACACCACTGTCTCTGAATGCATGATCCATTGCAGCAATGGTTTCCATGGATACCGGCATTCTTAGATACATTTGCACACACAATTGCGAGTTTGCTCAATATCACTTTTTGAAATGCTTTTGCAGGATTGAAATATTCAATCCACCGTACAAATCAATATGTCAAATACATCTTCGGCTTTTGTCGTGACAAGTTGTTTTTTTCCCAAACACTTAAAATAAAATGTATAATGTGCAGTAAAAATACTACAAATCAACCTCAATTTACTGAAGAATGTTCTGTCTTTACTGCAACAATAACAAGTCCAAGGCATTATGATTTCACATGTTTACTTCATTAATGTTTGCTTTAATGTTAAAAAAATAACAACAGTATTTTGTTTGAAAACATCCAGTCTGCTCTGATTGGCTCAAGAGGAAAAATATGGTGCACCTTTAAATATGGCGTAAATTCTCCTGAGGTCCCGACCTTTGAGGGGGTCACAGGATTAGACTGGGGTTGCCAGATAGTTATGGGGGAAAAAAGTCATATTAAATCTTAAAATCATAATACTATAGACCTGATTATTCTAGGGGGGGAACCAATGTTTTAATGAGCCTTCACAAGATGAGCCAACTTGAATGGCTTGATGAATCACATGTTCACTGATCTAGGCAGTCCAGAAAAAAATCTTGATTGGATTTTACAGTTTGTGGGTTTGTGGTAGTGACTCCAGATACTCAAATGTACGTGCACAAGAGTTTTCCATGTCGCTTTTAAAGCGGCTTCGAATGCATTGCAAAAGGAGACACAATTTTGTAATGCAGAGTCAAAAATCTAAGTGCAAGTAATGTTCATTAGTGACAGAAAGCACATGCAGCTAAGAGGCGGGGTGAGAATCACAGGGCGATTATTTTCTACATTATCACTTCAGTACCATTTGCTCTATATTCATTAGCTTGATATAATAGACGCACACACACTGTGGCAGCTGTGTACATGACCTCTTTTCATAGATGTGCCTTTCAAAGAGACAAAATCAAAGGATTATAAAACTGCTTCACACATAGAAATGGTCTATTAAGGTTTCCTTGGGAAACAAAGGTGTCTTTGAATGCACCAAATCAAAGACTAAACTGATTACAGAAGTGAACACAGAAATGATAGGGCAGCCATCTTAGATTTGCATCACAGAGTGGCAGAAACTACCCAGAAGAGAGCAAAAACTGTGGAAATGGAAGAAAATCTGAGCTTAAAAAAAAAAAAAAATGGGAAGAGATGATCAAATGGTGGCCAGATTAACCATTAACACATTAAAAATGACAAAAAGAGATGTCAAATCCATATAATGAGCATGTAACAATCACTTACTTTCCTAAAATGATAGCTAATGGTAGCAGCTATGACTCTTTATAGCAAACAGTTTATGAAGCATAATGAGAATGTCATCAGCTAAGATACAGTGAAATAATGAGTGTAGTATAAAATGCAGTTAATGTTTCTAATGTTAAATATGAATGCTGTAATAGTAATATTTAATGCAACATTAATTCTTTATCCCTACACATATGCCTTATTTGCATGTGTTTATATTCAGTTAATATGTATGTATATGCAATTTGCTTTTTAAATAACACTGGGATTTGACTTAGACACATTGTTTAACATCATACATTTCCTTATAGCTCACATGATATGAACGGAATTGGCATGTAATTTTCTATTACTCCCTATAAATCCTTATTTGTGAGATGCTTAACATGAGGTTTAAATAACCAGACAGTGAAAAGTTAACACGGAGCATTGTCGCTAAGGCCACAGCAGGGTGGCAGTAACACATCTCCATCATCAGAGGGGGAAATGCTGATTCTGACACACTATGCTTGGTTGACCTCTTGTATAATCCAATCAAAGATTGATATACTGTTTATAAGACTGTAATAACAGATGAACTCAGCCATGGGAGCTTCAATCCAGAGTTTTGTGGGACAAATTTAATTTGCATCTTTTTGCAGGAAATATAAAAAGAGTTACAATACAGCCCTTCTGTGTGGTTATGTGGTATAACTCCACACCAAAGAGAAAATCACTGTATCATAAAGGGCTGCTCAGAGTGGCTGTGTATCCTCACAGTGAAGCCACAATTTACTGAATGCACCCTGAAGACACTGTTATATCACTGGAGCAAAGTATGTCCTCACTTTGCTGCAACTCACGGAAGCAAAAAGAAAGATTTCTAGCTGGTGTTTTGTTACTATTTAAGAATTTAAATGCAGCATTTAGACATTCTGTGTGATTCATGTTTTAAAGCATGAGATCACACAGTGTATGCCGTTTGTAATTCTCATAAAGCAATGCTGCTCTAGACTTTCTGAGAAGTAATTATGTGATCTCAGATGACATTTGAGTGATGTGCTTTGTCATTATTTCATCTACATATTTGCTTTTATTTTCAATTATTCCGTAGTGTTTGTGTACTAGAACTCCAAAGATGTCAGAGGATTCAAACAGCCTGATCCTTTTGAGGGGAGGCTTTACTAAAACCGAGCAGGCCTATGAAGTTTAGACTAGTTCTGGTGCTACAGTATTGATATAATAGTCCAAAACCATCTCCCAAGTGCTTCTGATTCATCAGTCACATTTCATTATGACTCCTGTGCTCTGGAGCTCTTTGTCTTTAATACAATACTGCAGAGAGCATCTAACCATCTGATACCCCTTCTGTATTGGCTGAATAGATAGGACTCCCCACAGCAGACTTCCACTAATTTGGTGGAGTGCGATTTGCTCATTTCACTGTGTTTAGAGAACTCACGCGCCATTCTGCCATTCAAACCTCGAGGAGATTGTCAGTAAATTAAGAATTAAGGAGTATTTAAGGGAATTGCGAGTCTATACTCAAGTAGCGCAATTACATTCTCTAAGATATAATTCTTCATTTAAGTACTTTGTTTTTTCAGCATTCATTTAGCAGCAACCTGCAAAGACACTGTTCTCTCAGGGAAGATAACAGCATGGGTCGTTTGTTCAAGCAGATGAAAATGAGCTACATGAGACTTTCTTATGGGACGGGAAAGCACAACGGTTTTCAATCAGATTTCCTTTTTGCAACCAGAGTAGACGCTCTCTGCTTGCCAATAGATGGATGAAAGCTTCAAGCAGTTCTGCATTGGCTTCACCTTTAAGACCAAGAGATTGCAGCCTGGAATACAAGCAGTCTTGCAAAAAGATAATATCCAGACAGATATAAAATCACATTTTTGTCTCCAATCCAATTTTAGGACTTACTGTCCACACTGCTGTTTGTAAGTGATCGATTAGAAATTGTATATTCAGGCATTGTGACAACGTCTGCACTGGTTGCTTTGGGCTAAATCGTTTTTTTTAGTGTCGGACCAGAGTCAGACCAGCATGCAACCAGGCCAGATGAGGAATGGAGATAAACCATCCCTCTCTCTTCATGCCATAGCAATATCTAGTTGAGGTGCAGAACCCTGCCAGAGCACCAGACAGCATCAGTGACAGATGAGTTTAAGATGTGCAGCAGCGTTGGCAGGCTAACCATGCTCTGAATGTGACATCAGCGTTTGGGTGTTGGTTGGGGCAAAGGACGGTCTGAAATCTGAATTAAAACAGGCAGAATATGATACACACACATGGCATCCAGACATTCTCAAATTGTGTCAATTTGGTTTAAATCTGAATTGTAAATTGTGTCCAGAATTCATGAAATAGTCTTAATTTCTATCTGGATATGCCAAATATCATATAAGCGAGAACAAATTCCATCCTCCCATTATATATATAACTGCATGTCCTGAAATTAATAAAAGCACACAACAAACGGAGGTTACATGGATTTAGAAATTTGAGTGTCATAGAATTATGATTCTGCTGTTTTACCAATTATTGAGATAACACCTGTCTTCAGTATTGGATGTAACACTTGATCATTTCTGTCAGTGAAATGGACAGAGAGCTGTAGAAAAGCTGACAATCTGGCACACGAGGGCGAGCGTTTCTGAATCTAATTCTCTGTTCCATAACACTTGTCTTAACAGGGAGAGGAGCTGAATACCCACAATGCTTTGCTGAGACATACACACAATGTCAGCTGTTAGATAGTGACTGCCATTACAGAAATCTGTAATACATTAGTTCTGCCATTTGATGAGGAAAAACAACCATAATGGAAGAGTGCCAAACCTGTCATACACTTGTAGGCATTTTGTTAATTTCATGTATTAATATGTAATACTGTGACTGTTTTCATATGTGTGTGTTGGCTGTTGAGTCCTTTTGTGGACAAGGCATGGTGCTGTATTATAACAGCTGAAAACCTGTGGTTTGTATTCATTCCATCAAACATTACAGCAGTGGTGGTTGCAGACACCTGGAGGGCACTCCATTGCTCTCGGTAGACTTGCACTTTTCTAGTTTTTCAGTTGTGCTGTTTTCACATCAAAGTAAAGGCTTGGTTACAAAAGGAAGTTCAAAACTTCCCAGTTTGTCCTCATTACTTTAAATGTAGTATTTCTGCTCTGTGCTCTTATGAGATTTTACTCAGTAAAAACAAGAAGATAGTAATTTGGATTTTCCTGATCCTGAAATTAAGTCTGATAATAATAATAATATAATAATAATAATAATATAATTATATTAAGGAGAAAAATACATTTTGCCTAACTTCTTAAGTGGCTGGGGATTGTGCACTCACTATATGGTAATGTTGCGCTGCTATTATGTAAGTGTACGCTGCCCTAGATCATAGTATACCATGTAAGTTTAAAGGCAGCATCCATTACAGCTACATGAAGACACTTGCCTTGCTCTGCAGAGGGATTGCCAGTGAGAGGAGCTACAGAAGCCCCCCCGAGAATAAAAAGTGGATTTTGCCTCCACTTTACCACATAGACTTCTTCGTCTGAGTGACAGACTCATTTGCCAGGTTTTGTGGGTGGATGTTTATGCAAATGCCTCTCCTCTGTGGGCTGAAATAGCCATCCGGTGACAGGCCAAAACCAACTGGGTTGAAATGCAGAAACATGCAACGGAGAGGCTGAAGGCAGTGCCTAATTTACATTAACATCTCTGGCCCCGCACAACAAGGGCTTTATAAAATGTACCACATAAATCCAGCCCACACAAAAGTTAGAATATGTTTCTTTTAGCCTATTTCTAAAAATAATGACAACAAATATGCAGGACGTCTGACAGTGATTATCCACCCTAAGAGCTTGAAAACCTTACCCTCGCTTCAGAAGTGTGAAGCAAAGCTGCAACAGCCTCGTGAATGTTTTCTTAGAAGGATGAATAGCACGGATGCCGAGGCACCACACTGAATGATTTCGCTTTCTAAATGAATTTGTCACATGAGAATCACGATTGTAGTTGTTGAAATTTAGTTTTTACAATGAGCTGAATTGTTCCTTTCTGCTGTGAAGCAAAGATACCGAACCTTCATTTCACACTCAGTTCTAGTTGCATATAATGGAAGAAAATACGTGGTGTTCCCTCTTTCCTCCTGAATGAGACAGCAGGACTGTTTTGGTTTTTTTTCATGGCAGGATATCAGAAATGATGGTTACTACTGAATTATGCATATGATGGCAGTGAACAAATCTAATTTGTATAATAAGAAGATGAGACACTCTTCTTCATCTACAAAGACTCATTGCTTGTTATGTTTGCATTCATATAGAAACCTTTTTGAAGTCAAAGGAAACAAGAGCAACAACGGTCTCTGTTGCTTTGATTTATAAGGTCCACTTATCTTTAACTCATAAATTGCAAAACAGAGACCGGATTCTGTGATGTCAAAGCAAGACTTGCGATTACAAATGGAAATGTCTCGTGATAAGTATGCGTTGCTGTTGTGGCGATGAAACGGCACCGTGGCGTGTTGTACAGAGCGTTTGACAAAGAGCAGCATCAGCTTCAGCCAAGTAACACACACTACAGGAAATAATGCAGCACCGGCGTGCTCCACGATGAGACGTAGGATAAGTTTTCTGCAGTGGAAAAACAAAAAGGTCGACTAAAATAAATAAAGTGCTTATTGATTGCATATTATTTATTATGCAAAACATTCTTGTGCATTGCCATAATCTAACAAAACCATGCAATATGTGTAAGTATTAAAAGAAAATGCATGGTAATTCTGAAAAATTAAGGAAGCATAAACACAATAAATGAAACAAATAAAATACTTGCTATTCAGATGTTTTTATTCGTAACGTCAAACCGGCTCAGCCATCTGACTGTCTACAATGCAGTGGTGGTTGAGAATTGTTGCTTGGTGTTATTCTTATTTAATGGGAAAAGCTCAAAGAGATGAATAAATGCCGGAGTGCTAAACAGGAGAATCTGTGGCATTTCAGGAAGAATTTATGAGGAGCTGTGGGAGCTGGCGCAGTGTGAAAATACAGGCACACAAATCTACCACTGTTTGGAATTCATAACAAGAATAATGCATTCAGGTGGAATACACACTCTAATAAATCAGACGTGCACATTTCCTCATTGCTTATGCAAGATTTCACCAGTGACGTACTACAGTTTTGGGGACTCGCGTCAGAGAATTAGATACAACATTACGTAACCCATTACTCTGATTACAGTCTCTGCTCTAATAAGACCTTATTATGGGCATGATCTGCTACTCAAAGGTTTTATTACAATTGCATTTATTGTAGGCCGTAAAGTTTAAAAAGGTGGACTTGTCACCTCCATGACACTGCCAAAGTGATGGAGATGGGCTCTGGGCTGACGCACTAAATCAAGAAATGTAGGTTTGAGCCTTTCTGGGCAATTTACAACTACTTTGCTCTGATATGTTACTGTCAGTGTCAGACTGTCCTAAGTGCTTTTACTCAAGTACTGTCCTCCCCGCTGCAGTATACAGGATTCAAAGGATTAATATAGCAATGTAGCTGTATTATAGTTAAGTATTATATATCGCCACTTTGTATTTCACTACAGTTCAGAGATAAATTGTCCTTTTTTAGTCCATTAATTTACAACACAAATAGACATGACTGAATCAAACAAACAAAATGCCTGCTCACAGAAGCCATTTGATGACTAAAATGTCCGCAAGTGATGGTCAGAAATAGAAGAACCAAATGAGGTCGGCCCAAGTTGAAGGCTACACAAGTGGAATACTGTTATATCAAAGCCCACTACAGTGCAATACCTCCTCCTAATATGTTCAAAGGAACATAAAAAACATGGGATGGGCATTGGACTGAATATACTGAACATCTTCATGGTTTAGACATAAAAAACATGTTATTTAGACATTTTTTAAAGACAAGAAGGGAAAATTGATTTCCTCTCTCTCTCAGATAACACTTTTTCCTATGACTGTTCAAAAAAGAGGGCTTTGTTGTAATGCTGGGAAGAGTCGAAGCATAATCGGAGCAACCCAACAACACAGAGACTGTCAGGGATTAGTCAGACTCTGGGTATAAGTCTGTCATAGACTGTGTATCTTAGTGGCATTCCCCTCCCCTTTCGCAATCTGCTGCTATCTATTTTTTTTTTGCAAGAGCACCTCTGCTGAGCGCCACAATAATGATTGGTTTTAAAGAAATACAAACAAGCCAGAGTGATTTCCCCCCCTATTCCAGAATGGTTAATGTGTGGAGCCAGACCTTGCTCTAGCGCTGACACAGCACTGTAGAGATGGGTCTGGCTATGTGGAACTAGTCAGGGCTGAGCTGTCTGCTGTATATGTCGCTGTACAAATGAAAAATGTCATCCCAGAAACTCTTGAGCTTGGGGCCGTACCAGAAAAGATGACCTATGGGTCCCGTCGTTTGACTTCAAACTTTAAATTTATTCATGCAGTCGGTTTTTGTATGTAGCCACCAATTATCTTCCTGTGTAATGCTCTCTCGATGTCTGAAAACCATAAATCATGTCTGCGCTTTTTTCAAATTGTATTCCAGGTTTTTCTTCCAGGCTTTACTACATTTCAGTGCATCCTGTCCTGCACTCGCGCTGTTGCAACACGAGGCTTGGATTTACTCCGAGGCGGTTTTGCATCACAGTGTGGTTATAGTGGAGAGTTATCACTCTGACTTCCAATTGCCACGCTGCTGAAACAGAGCCTCGAGACTGAGATCACAAATCTATGTCAAGTGAACCACAGTGTTCAGTGCTTATCTGCATTCACCCCACCGCCAGGCTAGCATTGTTAGCATCAAGGCTGCTCCTACAGGGAGCAATGGATGTACATTCGGGAGCGTAGCCAAATAGTAGAGATTGATGACTCACGATAATGAACTAAAACTTAAAAGTATGCCTCAGAACTGAGATTGAACAAAACTGAACCACATAAAATATTCATTCTACATCAATACTATTACAGCATTTTTCTCGTCAATATTTGCACAACTTAAACCTTCACACACATGCTGTATTGGTATGACTGTGGAAATATTAGAGCACCTAAAAACTAGGTAATAACAATAATAAGACTCATAAGAAAATCTTACTTCTAAGGAATTCCATCCGTCCTAAACTTGTTCTGCAGGCTAACCTTGAGAAGAGATATAATAATAGAGATATATTATATCTAGATCTCACTTGATACATGGCATTATGCTATTTAAAGCCTGATGTTTTGATCGACAGGCAGTTGACGTCTTGTCCAAGACCTCACTCTGTCGTCAGGTTTTGATTCAGACTTTGCTTAAGTGCCACTGGTGCACAGAAATACATGACATTGCATTTTTCCACCCTTTATCTTCTCATGAAAGTGGCTGTGCCTTGTGAAATAACCAAAACTAATTGAAATTTGGCAGGTAATTTTATTGTTCATGTCGGACCCCATCGCTTGTTTTAAGAGGCTATTTGGGAAATTAGGTTTTCAAGGACTCTAATAAAGCAATTATCAGAAAGTGCCGTTTGGTATTATACATGACTGTACAAGTAGGCATTTTTATCTTTTTAATCCTTTAACTCGCCTTGGAACATAAAAACCACACAAAGCCTCATGTGGTGGACCCTATACTTCCATTGTATCATAAATCTGTAATGGCTGGGAAACGTGGACTTTTTTGTGGTTCCAAAGAGCCCATTTGCATCCATGTGTGACAGCGTGAGCGGTTTAAGCAAAACTTTAAACATGGTAACAGTTTTTTGTGGTTTTATATCACTGTGTAAAATGACTTAGGAGTCACCTCAGAGCCTCATGAATTTTTATACCCAGAAACAGCGACTGGGGCCATTTGCAGAATATACAGTTTATATGTGTGTGTTTGAGCCACGCAGGTAAAAGAACTGCTTGCTCACTTCCAGACTCCATTAGTTTTTTTCTTCCAAGAATCACACTCTTGTTTGACCTCATTTGAGCATTTTTGTGTGTTTCACAAAACTGACTGGAATCCACCCAAATTTGTGTATTTGATTGCAGCATAACACTTAATTGTTCCACACTCTGCACCTTACTTTTCTTCTCCCTTTTTTTCCCAATAAGGAAGTTTTCAACGCAGTTAATGGACAAAGCAGAGGTTGGCACTCGTGCTAATTCTGAAGGTCCTACAGTCCATTATGCTTTTTGTGTTGGGCTTCACTCCCACGTACTGAAGCATTTCCCTCTCAACACACCTCAGGCGTTTGTATGCAGATGAATCAACACAGTAGCTACAAAACCAGGGAGAACCTACCGTAATCTAAAAATCCAAGAGCAGAACATGACCACAATATTTTCCGTCGGCTAAAAAAGTGGGATCATTTCGTCCAGGGGGGGAGTTGAGCCATGAGATGTGCAGGATATTTACTAAAGCTAAAGACAAATAATGCTTGTCTAAGATTATACAGATTCTGTGTTGTTGAGCTGAGCTCTCTCCTTCACTGAATTGGAACTAAAATGGCCTCCAAGTGTACTGAACAATGGGGGTGAGCATAATGCAGTGTGACTACTGAGTGACTTGACTGAGATCCAAAGTGAATAAAAGGCCTCACTATGTGAGGCAGCTAGGCTGAGCTGCTGCAGTGCTCAGGACTTTGGCGGGTGACGGTGCATTAGAACGCTTCACACACATTTCATTTGCCAATAAGATCCTATTGCCATTTTCCACATGGCACACGCTCTGCGTCCTCAGAAGCCGCACTGATCAAATAAGCATCTACATTTAGTCTTGTAGTGGATGTGTTCGATTATATGAAAACCCTTTTGCAGCAACGACATGTTAAATTCATCCCCCGCTGCCAGTTCAGTGGTGGTTGACTTGAATCGCCCTCGTCAAAATGAATAAATTGACATATTGTATTACATAATTCATGTAAAAGTCAAATCTGTGTTCAAGTGTGAACAATTTTCAAACAAAACAGAGGATCGGGACCCAAATTGGTGATGTCATAGTCATTTCTAACCTACTTCTTGTACTAACAATGAATATAGAGGCCCACTTTGTGGACTCATAAAATATTTATTATAATATTTTACATACATATGAGCCTCAGTTCTTTGCCACTTAATCGGTTTTGAAACAAATTATGAACCCCCATCTCCATGAAAGCATCTTGCCATCACATTTCTTCCCCACTTATAAATCAATGACAATGGGCAAATGGGGGCAGAGATGGACGCAGTTATGTGAATTGAAAATAATGTATCAAAATAATATTTGGATGAAGCAGGATGACCCTTTTTTTCATTTCTAAAGGAATTTGTAAAATAGGCAGTGGCAGTATGTTTGGGAGCAGAGAGCTTCATTAACAGGGAACACCTCAGAGACGACAAAGCCTCAAACAATGAGTTTCCTTGACCCTGATCCTTGAAAACTGGCAAGTTCCAAGCAAACGAAACAAAGACTTAGCCAAGGGCAGACTATAGGCTGAGCCACAAAATAATACAATGCCTCATGGTGTTGTTTATTTCCTCGAGCCAAGTGCAATTTGAGGATGATTTGAGCAGTGCAGTGTGAATTTGAGGATTGTAAGCTTCGGCGGGGGACTTGGAAAGGGAAAGGGCAGATATATCTGGGTGAGAGCTGCAAAATATGTTCTACCTAGCTTTTCTTTTATCCAAAATGTACTAATTCAAAACACAAAAACCAGATGCACACTAGCTGGAGCATATCTGACCATTAATTGGGATTAATGTAAACATCCAGGAAATAGGAACTCTAAGAATTTCATGTCTCATCTTCTATGATTCGGAATCGATTCAAAGATGATTTAATGTCTTTTTTTCTTTCCCACTATATTTTGTTTTATTTTGTTCTGTATGTACATGAACATTTGTACAAAATCAGACTTTCATACTAACATGAAGCCTCTTTGTTTTGTCGGAGCTCCTCTCACATTACATTTAGTTAAAGCATTGATAAAAAAAACCTCCATCTTCTGACATTTTGGGAACCAATCAGAGACATTAGTTTTGGCTTTTCTAACAACAAGTAATTGTGGGGAATTGTAACCACAAGACTTGAAATTAATGCAAACGCTAATGATATACAGCCCTAGAGCTGACACAGACATACTCATTCACCTTTGGGCTGCTCAGAGTCATTAGTCCACTCGACTTGCATGTGTGGGCACGTTTGAGGAAATCAACGCCAACACAAGAAAACCAAGAAAACATAACAGATGAAAATTAAATCCGCCTTCCTTTGTGTGCAACTGTGGTGCCTCCTTTTTTTTTTTTTTTTGCAACTTTTTTACATGAAATGGTTGAATGTAATAAAAATGAAACTGCATAAATGAGTCATCCGAGCAGTACATCTGTTTAGGATTTCATTGTGTCACCGTGGTTTTGAAAATGTCACAATATCAGGAAGGAGGTCTGTCCTTTTGTCTGCATAATCACCTTAAATAGCTAAGAGCTTTAACCTTTAAAATGTTGTTATCCTCCGTCTGTGAAACACTGGAGGGGCATTTTCAGTGGCGTGGCTGGAGTATACAACCTCCAGCCCCGCGCTTCTTTGATGTGCTCTAAAGCCGTCCTCTACCAGGAACTGAGAAGATCAAAGACAGGCGATTTTATCAAATGGAGCCCTTGTCGACTGTTTGTAATGCTTTATTCTTCATCAGGAACACCCACTCTGTCACCACGATGCCACGGGAGACACAGTGCTCTTTTAAACCCAGTGGTGATCTCCCCGTTATCCAGATGAAAAAGGGATTTATTCAAACCTCCCATCAACCCACCCTATAAATAGAAGCTTGTGGAAAATCTTCTGAGAGGGGGGAGAAAAAAAAATAAGCTGTGTTCTTAAGCCGTTATTAACATGCTGATAGAAAAAAATGTCAAATGTTATTTTGGAGCAAGAGAATTTTCCGTGGAAATAAGCATAATGTTTCCCAGTGAATTGTAATTTAAAGTTGAGATTCACTAAATGATGAAATTATCTAACAGAAACACACAGCTGAGTCATGCATTCTGATGTGACTTGACTGCAGGCTGAGTTCTAATGGTGGTTTGAATGAGAAACTATGCATTATTGCTCAAGGGCTCTAGTGAGGGGGGGTGAACGATACTCCAAATTAGTTCATCATCCGGCTTGATGGAGGCTAACCACTTAATAAATTATGTGGAATTTGCAAGAGTAACTTATAAAAGCGTTAGAAATACCTTTTAGGTGCGGTAGTATGTAGGTTTCGTATTTCTAGAATAGAAATAAAAAAAATCCTGCATGAATTGATCTGAAAATGTGATGGAGCAGTCAGCGGGAGTCAACCAAACAGCTGAACTGCTGTAATTGAATGTTCACCTGCTCTTCTTGATTAGAAAACTGCCACCTGTTCTCCGGGGGTGCTATTATAACCACTGTTATTTTTGGTAAGTGCCACAAGGGAGATAGCTCCATAACGTTCCTGCTATCATTATCCACCCACCCACCCCCCCAAAAAAATAAAAAACAAAAAAAAATCTAAAGGTTGACTCATTATATTTGGTTCAGCGTGTTGATGAATGCCCCTCCTTTATGTCTCACGGTAAACGCACAGCTCACCTCTGAAGTGTGCAACGTATTCCTCTGGGGCTTGCCTGTGCTATCTGTTAGAATGCAAGCAGCTATGTGTCAAGAAGGCCTCCCTTTGTTATTCAAAGGGCTACACAAATGCTTTAACTACAAAAAACCTCCCCCTGCCACCCAGTGTCACTAATGAACAAAATCATTACGACCTTATCATTACCATTTACCGTTCAATGTTCATTCGGCTGTCTACCTGATGTGGACACACGTGCACACGTTTTCCTTCTGTGTGCTGAGCACCAAACAGTGTAAACACGTTGCATTGCTCTACGGCAACACCAAACCGTTATCACCCCTATGAAAAAATACTCTGATTCGTATCCGTTGCTAGAGATTTAACGTGGCACCGAACTCCTAAATGGCATCCACGAGTTTTAAACGTCGTGAGCGCTGCCGCATCGTTCCATGTGACGAATAAAAGGATGCGTCCGATTGGCCACTGTTGATGTTTTCTAAGGATGACGACTGACATAAATGTATAACACCCACAAATATATCTTTGGATTTGCAGCCATTTTAACACTGTGCTTATGTGTAGGGGGAGGGAGGGGGGGATTGAGGGGGAACAGCCATTTTAAATTCACAGCAATGATAGTGCTTTTTGAGTTCAGTCCAACCCAATGAAAGACCCCCCCGTAGGTGGTTTTGGTTTGTGCTGCTGTGGTCATTACTACACCCAACTCCTCTGGCAGCTTTGTTTCTGGAAGTTGACACATTCCCCGAGCCAACTGCAGTCTATCAACTATGTGTGCTCTTTGTTTCATGGGCCATCACACTTCAAACATGCAATAAGGGCAGAGAAGGGAGTGATTGACGTGCACATTTGACATGATTACTCTCTTATCTATGCATACAGTAGTCCATTAGCTCTACATCTATGTCAGCATATAGGAGGAAGAGGACAGGATACTCACCTTCTTTAGGAGGCCGTTTCACCTCCGCGCTCAGGTTGCAGACCTGCCCGGCTTGTAGTTGGGGCGACAGGCAACCCTCCGTTTGCGGGTTTAGAGGTAAAACCACGTTGTTGAGCATGAGCACGTTGTCTGATTCTCCGTCGCCTAAATGCTGAGGACATGTGCATTTCGTGTACACGATCCCACACGTCTCCACTGTCCCTTTCTCTAACTTCAGGCAGTTTTCCAGCCACGTACAAAGCACTTGACACCCAAACTGGCTAGGGCTGGCCTTATTCAACACCAAGAACTCCACATTGGACTTCTCCTCCTCATCCAGCTTTTGGGGCGTCAATCCGTTATAATCATATGGGAAAACTCTCCGTAGTTGAACGAAATTCTTGTCATACAGCAAAAATACATAAATATTCTTCGAATCGCACAGGTACACTATAGACTCGTTGACTTTCAGCAACTCATTGATCTTCTCGTGGGAGTAGTGATCAAACTGATAAGCAAGCAAAGAATATTCAGAGCAGCTCAAGTCTCGCTTGTATAGTTTCAGGTAGATGCTGTATTTGGTAGGGTCTGGGTTCTCCAGCGTCCATGTACAGTTTGTATAGTTCTTAGGAAACATTTCAGTCACCGAATACGATCCATAAATGACCCCCTTGACCAGAGTGGAACACCAATAATCTTGGGCGCCAGTTAATCCAAACATAACCAGAAGATAGGTGGAAAATATATAAATCAACAGGTTTCGAACAGCCTTCATCCTATGTCATTTGGCCTGCAAGGAGACACGGAGAGAGTTACACAAAGGAATTTTTTTTGTAAAGCAGAAGACAAGCGCATCAATCACACTTAATAGACATCATCTGTCAAGTCTGACTGATGTGCTTCACACATTTCTTATCACGTTCTACCATGAAAATGGAGGGGGGGGGGGGGTACTTTAGCCTCGGCAACGTGTCTTTTGCATCTCCATCCTGTCTCCCTCATTACTTTGTGCGAACATTGCCACCTTGTGGTTGCTTCGGTCATTATTTATTTATTTATGGGGGGGGGGGGGGGGGCTGCAATAATGTGAGTCATTTAGACATTATGAATTGGGTCGTATTTGGTGTGGCACAATCCCTGGAGATATTCAAATATAGAGGTTTCTGCATATCTGACATCAAAAGACGAACAGGGAGAGAGAGAGAGGGGTCTCCAAAGTCGGCGCAGTCCTCGCGCGCTGTCACATGAAACCGCTCATTTTACGCAGTAACCACACAGTCTTTACCCCCCCTCAGATCAAGCTGTTTTCCTCGTGATTTAGTCTGTTTCCTCACATGGCAGTTAAGATGATGTGACGGAGACAAATAAATTCACAGACGGAGAATGTCTCTCTGCGTCTGGACACCGTGGCTTCGCTCCCCCCGCGCGCGCTCTCGGTCCTCGAGCCGCATGTCTCCGAAATTCAGGGCTTGACAATTTTGACAATGCAATTTGATAAAGAGCCACTGTGTGTGTGTGCACGCGGTCTCTCTCTCTCTCTATCTGTGTGTGTGTGTGTGTGTGTGTGTGTGTGTGTGTGTGTGTGTGGTTGTGTGCGCGCGCGTTTGTCTGACCGCGTGTGTGTGCGTGTGGTTTTTTGCATGCGCGCACCTAAGTGTGTTTGCGCGCGTGCGAGAGAGAGAGAGAGAGAGAGAGAGAGAGAGAGAGAGAGAGAGAGAGAGAGAATGCAATGCGATGTCCTGATTGCTTTAATCCTACAGGCAATGCAGCTGTGAGCAGTGTCACGGCGGGACGTGCACGTGTGCGTGTGTCAAACTGTGTGCGTGTGTGTGTGTGTGTGTGTGTGTGTGTGCGTGCGTGTGTGTGTGTGTGTGTGTGTGTGTGTGTGTGTGTGTGTGTGTGTGTGTGTGTGTGTGTGTGTGTGTGTGTGTGGGCGTTGAAATCCCAAGTAGGCTATAGATCTCAGTGTCCAGAGAATAGAACCATTTGCATGTACGTCTCTTAACTTCTCCTTATTTCTGTCTTATGAATGATCAAACCTGCCCGTCTCAGCACAGCAGCACACCGAGTTACATAAGGTTTGGTAGCAGCGGTGTTTAGTGAAACCAGCTTTTTCTTTTTCTTTTTTTTTTAGTCGCGATTAATCCACATGATTCCGCAAGATTCACGGCCAAGGCTACCCGAGAATCAGTATTCTGGAGACGAGGAATCGGTCGTCAGGAGACGCTGATTTTATAGCCGGGGCTTCTCAGAGCAATTCCGTCTCGGGAGGACATCTGAATACAGAGACACGGGCTGCATCTCATGCAGTCAGTTCGACGCTCGGCGATTTAAAGTGATTTTTTTTTTTTGCCTTTTAAGCGAGAGATCAGCTCTTAAAAAAAATAAATCAGCTGTTAAGCACCCTGGACTAATGTGAGCGCATGAAAGCTCTAAAGCCATCATGTTGAATAGACAGGGCACATATTTAACAGGGGGGGAGGCTAAACTTTAACTGAGGGGTGACATATGAAAATGAGCTTCTGCTTCCATGCAATCACAATCCCATTCATGATGACTGTAATAATAATAATAATAATACAAAGAAGAAGAATGCTCTTACCTTACACTGCGGAAGCTATGGCTATTTTTCCAACATACTTGACCACATCCTTTTTATAAATAAATTCTGCAGCCCTCCAGTGAATCAATACTCTCCATTCCCGACAATAGAAGTCCGGCGCAACAAGATGCTTCAATGGGTGAAAATAAAATGCGTTACACTCCGGTCTGCCCGCTCATATCCCCCCCGTCTTCTTCTTCTTCTTCTGGGTTTTTCCCATCAAAACGGAGCGCAACAACACACGACAGCCACGGAGAACGAGAGAGAGGGAGAGAGAGAGAGAGAGAGAGAGATGGGGGAGAGGGAGAGAGAGAGAGAGAGAGCCACACACACGGAGGGAGAGAGCGAGAGAAAGAAATTCTTGGAGTGATGAAAAGAAGAGAGACAATTCTTACAGTATTACCATACATTAATTCGGCACACTCCGCGTCTCTATTCCCACTGATGTGTTTTCTCTGGCAAGTCGCGCAAAGCCCCCCCACTGGGAAAAAAAACCGGGGGGAGAGAGAGAGAGAGGGAGAGGGGGGAGAAAAAGAGAAGCTCCGTAGTGGGTGGATGTGAGATGTTGGGGGGCTAGTAAGTTGAGAGAGAGAGAGCGAGAGAGAGGGAGGAATAGACGCGCTTTGCGTGCTGCTTGCAGGGCTCCGGGAGCAGGCTGCAATACACGTCACACACTCCGCCGCTAAGATAAAGCACGTACGTACGCTCTTTACTGCCGCTGCGTCTGGCACCGCCAATACTTTCTCCCCTGCCCTCCTCCCTCCCTCCCTCCCTCCTCATGTATGCCTCCCCTTAATTCGAGTCAAAAGGGTTCCCCTCCTGAACTGGACCCTCTCAGTTGTGCTCCGCGCTTTGCCGCTGCAGCGTTCTCCAAAAAACGGGACTATTTCATGGGACTTTTTAAATTTTTTTTTAATGTCTTTGCTTTAGGGGGGAGGAGGAGATAGGAGGTGGGGAGTGCATGGCATAATAAATACAACCTGCGCCGCTCTGCCACTGGGACCTGAAAGCTCGCTTGGTGTGTTTGGTCATTTTTTTGCCGTCTCTCCTGATGGGTGACAGCCGCCGTTGTTCTGATCCCTCCGCCGCTCGGTGCTGTAGACGCGGCTGCGAAGTCGCCCACTTCACGCTGCTGGAGGAACAAATGCTTGTGGGGGCAACTTGCGCTCTGTTTGGAAAGTTGTTCCGGGTAGTCTCGACACCTTATAGGTGCAGCTTAAACCTGCTGGCTTCTTCTTTTTTTTCTTTTTTTGTTACTCCTCCACCGTCTTGTATGTGCTCTCAGGGCAGCTGCTAATGTGTGTAGCCTATTCAAGGTAAGAATAAGACCTAGGCTATTCTTGACCTTGTTAAATAAAGGAACTCTTAAAGGAAGCTTCAGCTTGAATGCTTTTTCTCCTTCGTTTGAATGCTCCTGACCTTCCCAGAGACATTGTGTGAGATGCAACAATTAACAGTCAATTACATCCAATGTAAGCTCCGGGCTTTCAGCAGTTGGTCCCTGACAATGTGGCGTCATCGGCTGTCTCCATTGCCTAAACACAAGGGAAGAATGGGAGTGTAACAGAGAAGGGGAGGGGGAGCTACACACTGTCATCTGAATCACCTGCTGATCACATCTCTCCCATTTAAGATGGACTGAGGGTTTTGTTTGCTCTTTTTTTTTTAGAGCGCCAGATTCGTAATTATAGGCCTGCAATCTTAATTTGCATCAGAAAGAGAATGTGCAGTTTATTTGCATATTAAGAGCTATTTGCATATACAAACGAGAGACTTTAGATTGGACAGTGCAGATATAAGAAATGTTTTTTTTATAATTATTTTTTTTTCATGTTGAAGGGTTGGGTCAGCTGCTCCTTATCATTTTCGCCGCGGGGAAGATAACTCTCATTAGCCCGGCCGTCTCTTTCAGGCCTCGACTGAATGCGTTCCATCTGAGCAGATGCTGCATGAAGAGCCCATTTGTTTATTTACTTCCAGGAAGTTTCAGTGTGAAGTGTTTGTACGCCAGCCTTTCCAAAGGACGCAATAGAACTGCACAGAGAGCATCAGCCGCAGCAGTGTTAGAATCTAAAAAGAACATGTTTATATCCCCGGCATCCTGTCCCGAGCAGCGTTTACAACATTGTTAATCTGTTGCCAAACTTATAAAGGAGATTGGAGTCATTCAGCACAGTCGGTTGCCATGGCCTGCGGTAGCTTTCTAATTCCAGTCTTCCCCAGGCAGTCAATGGAGCATCAGGGGTGACCTCGAGCCAGCCACTCATTCCACGGCCATAATGAAGACTTTGGAGCTTTTGGCTCAGTAAGCTAAGAGGTGGGAGAAATTCATGCAAAGCCTTATTGAGCAATGGAAACACAATAAGTATCTCTCCACTGACTCATGGGGAGGCTAATTGCCAAGCTTCAGGAATGCTGCCATCACTCTCCCCTGCAAGGACGTTTCCGGAGTCCAAATGACACCGCGTGTTTTGTCATTTTTGGAAACGATGGAATTCACGAGGAAATGTGATTCCATGTAGTTAGAGTTGAATAAGAAATGATGATGTGACCAGGAGGGGGGCTCTTCAGGAGGGTTGGCATCATTAAGTGACGACAAAGACTCAAATTACACTTTGATTTTTCCTGTAAAAACATTGCATATGCATAAATAAACAACATAAATGACATCATTGCGTTAGCATGATTTGCCTTGTGTTCAAGCCAACTGTATAAAAATACCTGGGGCAGGAAAATATTATATAAAGATGTATACATTCATAAAGCCTTTTGGATTTCATGCAATATCTTGTTACTGCATCCAGTTAAAGCCCAGACGCTCACACAGCAGATCAGTCATCCCCTGCTAGAATGTCTAAAACATTTGTGATATTTCTCATCCAATGGCAGTCGCAGAATCTGCCACATTATTCTGTCAACTCAAGAATCTGTTTGAGCACATGGATTTTGAATTATTCATGACCTCGCATAAAGAATAGCCCCATTATCACCTGCTCCTCTCCGTGTGACTCAGCCTGCGTGTGTGTGTGTGTGTGTGTGTGTGTGTGTGTTCTGAATGGTACGTCTGTTTGATATAATGGCTGTTTTGCAGCATTCATGTCCATTATAATATCTTGTGATAAACATCAGTCTTTTGAAGTAGACCAACCGATATGAATCATTATAGCATGACTGCTTTAAGAATATATGAACTATCACTCATAGAAAAACGACGGGTTTTCCTATACCTACCGGTACACACACACACACACGCACACACACACACACACACACACACACACACACACACACACACACACGCACAGGGGTAAATTCTCCAGACACCAGACTTCCAGCTCGGCTCAGTCACCACCAGGTAGTCCATATGTTGCATTTGTCTGAGCATGGTGATAATGGGCTTCTCTCCCTGGAGGCATCTCAGCTGGATGACTTATTGGTAAACCCCAAACGACTACGTCTGAAAGAAGTTTTTTCCTGAAGTGCTGAACTCTGTTGTGGATCCTTCTGCGCTGTTGTGGAATAAGTTATTCCACCATTTGTCATTACAGGAGTTGTATTTTTTCCTGAATGTCTGATCTGGGAGTTATTTCTCATCTGTTTACAACTGCGCTGCTACTTTTTTCTCCAGCAAATTGCAATGCCAAAGCTGTACATCTGCCCCTTTCCTGCTATAGTATATAATATTATATCCAGGGAGAGTTTGGTTCAGTGATTATTGTGTCCTTAAGGATGTCACCCATCTGTTTTTCGGTGAAAGGGTTGGCTGTGTCCGTTGGTCGTCTATAAATGAGTCCAGCAATCTCAACTACTGGATGGATTGCCATGAAATGTTCCACTGACATTGATTGTCCCTGAAGGATGAATTCTACTTTCTTAAGTGATCCCTTGGCTTTTCCTCTGGGCTCAATCCTTTGGTTTATGACCAGCGACTTTCAAAGCGAATGCCGTTCCCTTCAGCCTCAGCCGTACTCTGTGTTTGTGGGTAATTAGTGGAATGTTAGCACGCTAACAGGCTAATCGAAGATAGCGATTATGGTAAACATTATACCTGCTAAACATTAGCATGTGAACATTTGCATAATCAGCGTGTTAGCATGTTAGCATTTAGCTCAACACTCCTGTGGACCTCCAAAGTGTTTCTTTGTCCTACAGTTTCACGTGAAAAAAACAAAACGATAATCTCACAGGAGGAGCTCTCAGATCTCAGACTCTTTAGAGCAACAATGTTACACGAACGGAGTGCATAATCACTTTCACAGACGTGGCGATGCCAAAGAGACGGTCCCGGCATACTGTGAGAGCATATCCACACAGACACTTCGTTCACACGTTCTCAAACTATTTTCACTGTGGATTCACGCTAACAGTCGCGTTCTGCCGGATGTCAGTATCTGCGTGTACATGCAATCATTACACTAATGATGTACAGCTCTATTAAGAAATTAAAGTGTGGCCACTTGCATCCCTTCAAGGGCTGTTTCGTCATTTTTCTTCATATTTAATTAAAAACTGTTGCAGAAATTGCAGAGTGCTGTAGTCAAGGCGAGGTTAAGTGCTAAGGGCAGTTCTTGCACTTCTTCTTGTATGGCAATCATAAACACTTCAACTGAGTGCAAAGGGAAATGTGTGTTAACTGTATGAGATAATCAATGTCTGTCAAAAAGATCCATAGTTTGAAGATATACTGCGCGTGCAATCAATGTATCAAAACGACCACCCGTGTGTGAGGATATGGGCGTTTTGACTCTTGAGCACACATGAACCTCGCTCGTCAATACCATGACATTATTAACCACATGTATAGTTGCTAATGCAATTTGAATTTTAATATAATGAGAGAAAATAGTCCTCTCCAAATAGGATGCTGGGGAAAGACATTAACGCTGTTATTCATTTCATTTTTCCTCACTAACACAAGACACTGTAAGTGACACTACACGTATTTGCATTTATTGTCCAATCGAATGAGAAATGCTCTCACCGAGTCCCTCGAGGGAGGAAAGAAATGTCATAAACGAGTCCATTATTATCTGAATTCGTCATTGTGATCTTTCAAACGCGTGCATGTAGATAGCCTATTCACTTTGTCATTTATCAATAAATCAAGGTTTCATAGATCCACTTTGATCCAAATCTCAAAGCGTGTGAAATGTCCGACGTCATTGATATAGTAAATTGAAACATACTTCGTTGTTTTAGAAGTGAAAATGTATTTCAAATGTGTTCCACGGGCTCTGTTCTATACCTCGTTTGTTGAGACACGCTCTTCGGACTTTAATTTAGACTTGGAATAACCTTGCTTGATTAATGAGGTGAAATGTATGGTGTACTGTCATCGTCTTTAAAGTTCTCTGCTGAGAGACATTAGGCCAAGGTCTGCCTCCTATGGCCGCCCTCGTCTTCACAGGAATCAGCGAAATCCAAAAAGTCAGTTAGTCAACGACGTAAAAATGCTTTATAGGCTTTAAACTTGTCTAAAATAATTTTATGACCGATTAATCCGTAAAGTAAACACACATTGCTTATCTAAATAAAGCTTTATTTGAAGGTGGCCACTCTGTTTGGATGGCTGGGGTTTTTAAGACGTTCTCTAAGTCCGTTTCCTGTGATTGATAGTCGACAGTCACAAAAATATTTATCGATAGCAGTCTGTCAACAACGTGCAGCGCATAGGGTAAAGATAATGAGGCCTAAAATGAGTGCTTCGGCCGTGTGGGTGCTGTCTTTAATTAATCATTGTGGAATAACTTTAAGTACACAGTTGAGCAAGCAGTCACCCACGCACAGTGTTCAGTATTTGAATGAGCAAAACCTCTAAAGCTTGGATGCAGGGCTCACAATCACAGGGAATGCTGATCTTGTCCTGCTTCAGCGGTTTCACATATTTCTGGAAGAAGCAGGATGCTTCGATGGAAATAATCGCTTCTTCCAAAATAAATACACTCCAGCCACCGGGACACAATCATAGAAAACTCTGTTTACAGGTGCAAACCGAGCAATGCACCAACATACTACACTGCTACTTTGAAAACTGCAATTTGGCAGCTTTTATTTGATAGGTTGGAGGGAAATGGAGGGGGGTTCGGGAGTTTCTAATGATGTCACCCGCTGTTATTTTTGTCTACAAACAGCACCAATACTAACATAGTGAGTAACGGGATCTGGGCCATTTTGCTCATATTTTCTGTCATTAATTGACGTTCACGTTCATCATAATATGGGTAGTTGTGGACAAAGTGAAAATGCATTTTCCCCCATTTTCGCATTTACTCTAAATGTTAAAGAGGGTTTCTTTGTAGCACCAGTGGCTGCTATCTCAAACAGTCACAAAAAGGCAATCAGACATCAACAGAACTGTATAATCCCCATGATGACAAGTGTGCTTTCCATCCGCATCTTTCATTACCTCCCTTCCCAGGTCTTTTTGATGTTAAATATACCAGTCTGCTGTCTACTACTCAAAGACATTTGCTTTTTAGATTCTGGCTTTTACAGAAATGATGCTGACATCCACCAAACCAGACCAAATCTCCCGGCCACAGGGTACTTGTTTACCATATGGCTCGTTATAAATATTAATACATTCGCTTTCATATTTAATACACGTGTAAGAAACCAAGCATAATTCGGATTATTCTTGGAAAGATGAATAAATGAGTAGAAACTGAATGCGAGGAAACCTGTTAGTGGGCTTTGCTTTTGCTGGGCGGCCTTATTAGGACAAGATACCACTAATCTCCAACGGGCCCAATTTCTTAAACTGGAATTTATCATTCAGGGAAAAAGCCATGTAGGGATCGTCATGCATGTGTGACCTAAACTATGCCAGGCTGGTGCATGCAGCTCTGCTTTACATTCCACTCACACTCCTATTTGCCTTTCTGTGCCTGGTTTTAGAACTGAATTTTAAATCAAGGTATTTTTCCCCAGCATTGTTCCTGTATTTTTTTTTTTTTTTTTTTTTTGTCAGAGACAATGCTGCACTGCATGAATCCTCAGGGCCTTTATCCGTTTCCTTTGAATGTGGTTCCAACAGCCAGGCCTTAGACTCCTGCAATCCCCCCCCCTCTCTGGCTGTGTAAATATTCCATGAGTTGTTGCATCCACACTGTGGATTGACAAGCATTCCGGAAACTTCATCTCTAACAGCAGGTTGGATGGCAGACTTAAACCTGCACTATCCATGCTTTATTTTACAAATTATATGCCGTTACGGCACGTGCCAATTATCATGCAACCACCCTTGATTTAAAATTACATTAAGAAAGCATCATTATGATTTTTATTTTTTTAACAGGATAAGGACATATGGATGACTGATAGTGTATCGTGTGATTGGCTGAGTACAAAAGGGCAGAGAAATCATGCTGACAAAGGGCTCTGGAAATAGCCCCGCAGGAGTCGCGATAGAGAGCCGTGTCCTTGTTAATCAAGGAGATCATAGGTCACCTTGGCAATTATCAATTCTCAATGCACACAATGACAAACTCTCTTTCCCGACAAATCACCTGCCACATTTTCATTTTCCTGTCTATAATTTATTTTACTCTGTGTGGAAGTGAGGGGGCGGGACGGGGGAAGAAAACAATCTTGAAGATGCCTATGAAATAGCATGTTTCGTCATTAATAACGGAGACTAATATGAGACAACCCCATGCTTCTGTCATTGGCGTCCGTGTGCTCCATTGTCTGCTTAAGCTACAGTGTCACCAATCAATCATGAACCATTAATCAATCGCCCTCCCCCTGATATCTCCTCCACTGCTGTAAAATTAATAACTTATAATCTCAAACATTATGCAACCTGAGTCTGCCTTCGTGCAATCCTTTCATCCCATTCATCTTTTCACTGACGTTACTGTACTGTACGTAGGAATCCTGGTGAGTCTTTAACAACTCAAACATTCATGCAAGCGCTGACTGCTTTAAGTCAGATAGGCTTTACAGTAATACATTCCTTTAAGCTGTGCCGAATGCATTGCACAATGTCACATAGAGACTTTTCTTTTAATCATAAGCAGTGTTTCTTCATTCATCCTGTACAGTCCATATTCTTCCTCGTACTATGTGAAGCTTAGTTCTTCCTAAGAAAAGCCTCACATGCATTATTTGCTCTATCCATTGTAGCGTTTGCAGCTCCGTGGACAACTCTGAGATACAGCTAATTAAAATTTCCGTGATAAAATAATTAGCCACCTCGGCAGACAATGGGGGATGAAATCCTTTCGTAATCACTCAAATGAACTGATTAGAAACTCTTCAAGCATCAAACAAATTGCTGTCGAATGGACATCGACAGCTGATTTACTAATTTGCACTTGCAGATATGCTTTTATTGTACCTGTATTAATGCCCACATGGGTGGATCGGATCAAAACACGGTGTCAAGCCGGGCAAGGCTGTTTCTTTTGAACTCCTTGCCTGTTTTTCTTACTTTTAATATTGCAGGAGAACAGGTTTTTAGGACCAACCGATGTGTTTGAAGAGCGTAACACTATCTCGGCTAGTGTTGACTGGGGTTACTGGAGTTTAAATCTAGGGCAGGACTGGGCCGCTTACATTAGCTTAAGCTATGATACCATCAAGGAAATATGGGGAAATACTACACAGAGATTGTGCTAGTTATGAATGGGGTCTTCTTGTCTCAGTGCCTGAAACCAACACACAGAAGAACCCTCTGTATGAGACACACCAGGCTTTTAACTAACTCCAGTGTAAATCCATTTGCGTCAGTATCAGACGGTCAGAGCAACAGTCTGTGGTTTACAGAGTGAGAGTCTGCTTAGGGCAGATGTTTGGATGGGTCAAACAAAGATAGAACCTTCACCCAGGAGACCACTGATCGTGTCCCATGATCGTATCCCACCATCGTATCCTGGTGACGTAACTTACATGCACTATCAGCAGTTACAGGATACTTTTCCCTTCACAATACTTATTTAAACTGAAACCACAATGTTTTGGTAAGTGCCTTTGTTGCCTAAGTCTAAGCAATTAATTTTGTTGGAGAAGTTAAAGTAAAGTAATAGTTTATTTTGAAATGGTTTGCATGTAACAAACTGTATTTACTGATGTTTTTTAAAATGTACAACAAAATGATAAAATCTCTTAACTCTATTTCAGGAATCTCCCAAAAGAAAACCCATTGGAAAATAACTGACTTTGAGAAAGGGGAACCAGAAGTACAAAAATGCAAACTCATTAAGAGACTCCTTCCTGCAGCACTCTATACAAAGGAGCAAATTAGAAAGAAAATGTCAGAAAATGTTTGTTGTCCCATTTTAACGGTACAACAAGAGCTTTAATTCCTATGTTTCCCTTTAACATCACTTTGGCACATCTTTAAATTTCCCCAATTAGATTTTGAGAATTCACTGCGTCGTTATGTCTGTACTTGCTGCTGTGCACATCCGGAGAGTGTCCAATCGGTAGATTGACCAGTGATCTGTCTGCTCTCACAGCACATTTGGGGACAAGTGCTTGTCTCAGGCAGTTTGCATTCCCAGAGCACAGTAGGTGGAAACTACAGCCTCAGAATGCTTAATTGCCAGATTCATAGAAAAGCAGCAAATGGAAAGCAAACATCTTCCAGTTGAACCCCGTCTGTGTTTTTGAATGTGTTATGAAATATGTATTCAGTATGCTTTTACAGAGCAAAATAAGGACACCTCAATCAATACTGAGTGTTCCACTTACATTCAGATTGGGGGCACACACTTTGATTTATTAATCTGTGTAAAATGTCTTTTTTTACCACGACCTTGAGTATATGGTCGGTGATTTGAATTCTCAGTGGCTCTGCTGAATAATAAAGATTAATGCACAGCGATGATGCGCTCGCTGTGGTGAGTGAGACGCATGAGAGAATACTAAAACGCAGACAGACCGCGTGCAGTCGATAATTGATCTGATGCTTTTATGTTAAGAAGTAGACAAGCAACAAACAATGCCCTGTTACAAGATGAGGTAAATGAGAAAACTGCAGACAAGATGTTGCCTTCATTACACTAATTGTGATTACAATTGTAGTGTACACAGTTGGAATAAATTGCCCATTCACAGTTTCACAGTTTCACTTCTGGCTAATGTACCTTGTCTAAAATCACACATTGAGGGATTCGGTTTACGTTTGCTCTGAACGATGTATCTCCTCTCACGTCGTTGTTAAATACTTGTCACAGCAGATCCACGTTCTCTAAGGTAGAAAAAAACAAGAAAAAGTTCCATCATTTTAACCAGGCAACTGTTTCAGAACCGTCATCCTATTCGGTATTACACAATTAGTGCATTGGAGTCGACCCTTGCCTGAGGAGCAATTGCCTGGATCAACCTGTCCACTGTAATGAGGCCGGCTGAAAACTGCCTGCACCGCTGGTTACCTGCAGCTCAGCTGTCCCTTGTGATATCCATCCCGTGAGTCTGCTCTGGTTGTCAATCCAGGCTGGAGGGAGACACTGCCTCCGCTGATCACATCTGCCCAGAGAGCTGCTTTCAACAGCACGAGTGGTCATGGTAAACTGTGCCTCTGTCACCGCAAACCATTGCACACGTTTAAATTGCAACAACACAGCGTCTCTGAGAATTTCCTACACCAGCATTTCATTTTTTATAACTAGTTGGACTTGCATCGGTGTGGGCGGGTGATTTTTTTTTTTTTTTTTGACAGGTTTAGCGCTCGGAAAATAACTACAAGTCTTAAATGTGAATTGTAATAATGGGATCTGCAGTATTCTACGTCTTTACAAGCCTATGGTGGTTCAATTTAATGTTTGTGCACTGTGTCTTTGTTTGGTAAAGCAGGAATAATATCGGGCATATTTGCCTCACCTTGCAATATTTAGTAGGACCTGTCAGACATACCGCGAGATGAGCTCAGCCATGCCAAAATAAAATCATTGCCATAAAGTACACCACAATTAACTTAAGTTAAAATCTCATTCAGAACGGGTTTTTTAAGTGGGACAGTGAAATCTTTGCTTGTGTTAATGTAAGACCACATTTATTCTAAAGCAGATGAAAGCCGACTAATAATTCAATTTGTCACCAAAGCAAAACTGTGAATGTCTGCTCCATTAACACACAATACGAGTCCGTATCCATGGTGACGGTCAGGGGAAAGAGAGATATTCCCTAGCTGAGCTTTGTTATGAAATTAAGCTCATTAATGTACAGAAGCTACGGAAAAACATCCCCTCGAGTCCACAAAGTCACCTCCTGGTTGATGGAGCTGCTCATTGATCGTGTTGGGTCTGACCTTTTCAGAACTCCTTACTCATGAGCATGTGGTCATTGTTTTACCCTGAGATCTTGTGGAAGTTTTGGGGGGCGGATTATGACTTAATGACGACCTGTCAACCACCAGCCTTTGATCAGCCCTTCACAATAAAAGTGGGGTGGTGTTTTAAGTGAAAATTAAAATTGCTTGTCATTGCTTGCAGTGATTTGGTGGCTTGTAAAGAGTATACAACGCTGTAGACTGAGCCGACAAAGCCCACCAAACCTCAACCGGGGTACCACTCCGTGCGATGGGGAGCCCACCTGTGGTTTCATACAGATGTGCGTCGTAGGGGAGCTACCCCGCCCACCCCCAGTGAATAGTGGGATGTATTAATGGGGTAATCTCTGGTGTGCATCTCTGAGGGAGCTGGTGAGGAACTCCACTAAGAAGCCCTATTCTTTCCTCTCGGGGCCTGTGCAGGTGCGCTAATACGATATCGGAGCTGTCTGAAGCACTTATGCCGCAGAGTGATGACAAGCAAGATGAATTGGATGTGTACCTCCCTTCTCTTTAATGACAAGCCCTCCTCTCCATTTCTCAGCTCTGCAATCATGCAGACAACTGGCCGCGGCTTCACTCCAGCCAGGTCCCCAGCATGAGGATGACCCATCAGTCTGCCGCGTGTACCGTGAGCCAATCTGCCGGGATGATAAATGATAACCAGGAGCTCGGTGCTGCCGGCCCTGTCAGAGGAGATTTCGGATGGGAGGGATGATGGGGTTGCCACGCCGAAGCGGCGTGTGGGCTCACAGCAGGTACAGTGCAGAGGATCCTGTGCCACCAATTAATGTTTGTCTTAGTTCATCCTGGATAACCAGAGCACTCTAACACCATGTGGGCTAAAGCACTGCTGAGCAAATGTGCGGTACTCCTGGGAGCACAGAGGGAGAGCTGCGAGCTATAACCTGTAGGTGGATATGAAACAAGCAACAGCAACAATTAGCCTGGCGTTCCTTTGGCAATCATCACCTCGAAAAAGCAAGAATAAAAAGCTAAATTAAAAAGCAGTTCCACTCGTTTTATATGAAGAATCCTCCCTCTTTTATGTAGAGATTTTCAGATTCCTGTGATTAACGAGAGGCGACCGTTCAAATGAGTCAAATATAAATCAAGATGAGTCCCCTTAAAAATAATAAAAATCACCTTGATAGGTGATAATTAGAGCGTAATAGTGTCCTAAAACTCTCATAAAGGAGTTATTTTTTCCCCATCTTCCTTTCATTCCTCCAGCCCTCCTGCCAATGTCTGCAACACTACAGCAGGTCTGTGTAAATAGCTGCCATCTGGAAATCACATCAACAGCAGAGGGTGCCAAAGCTTTTCAGTTTTCCATTTCCTAGGCACACTGACTCTCTCTGCCTTTTAGAATCTCCCTATTTAGACACAGGATTATGTTTCTGTTTCACGTTTTAAAGGAATACAATTTGCTCAGTCGAACCAATTGAACTCACTTAATAGGCGGGGGACTTAATGTAAAGGCAAAAAAACCCCCCACTGGGGCCTCTTTAACACATCATTGTCAAATGAACTGTCAACACAACATTACATAATCCCTGTGAGCAGCTCTCTATCGGCATATTTCACCAGTTTCACTCCCAGGTGCTTTTAAAGATGACGTTCCAGTCCTCTGTCTACTTCATTGGATGTTTAATTCTTCTTCAGGAGCTCTCCAGGCTGGATGAAATGGAAACATGATGCATATAATTGGGTTTACTGCATTGTCTGTCTCATACAGTATTTTTTTTTTCTTTCTTCCCTCGTGTGTTTTTTTTTTCCCGCCATCCCAACTAATTTCACAGAAAGCATCTTAATGAGAAATGCAGAGTTACTCATACGCAGGCACCTGTAATGCAGCCATTATCACCCTGCATCTATTCCTGGTAATTAGAGCTCACTTAGAGAGCAACCTCTACCATGCTAACACAACTGTGTCAAGTACTGGTAATATTCCATACCATTAAGCAACCTTTTATTCAAATTGAGCTTATGTGAAAGGAAAAAAAAAACCCCACTCCTCCATGAATGCAGTGAATCGCACTGAGCTACTACTGTACACCAGTACCTGTTCTGTGTGCATCTGACCCAGGAGTGAATCCCTCTCACCATCTGTTATGAGAGACAGAGAGAGAAGCAGAGATGGCAAGCGGATGTGACAGAATATGAAATGTGTTTGAGTGTGTGAAAGTGAATGCACAATACCTTCTCAGGTGTCTTTTCTTTTCCTTCTTGTCAAAGATAATGCAAGATCAGGTCGTATTTCCCGTCACGCGGAGATTCTGCCGTGTTTATTGTTTGTTTTGAGGTCGCCGTAATGCCACAGTGTTTCTGCGTCTGTTCATTTGTTTGCACAGCGCCGCAGCTCAGGTGAGCGCCATTATCTCCTGACGGTGCTTCCCGTCATTCCAGGCCCCCGCTCGCTGAGCTGAGTTAATTCTGTCGGCTGCAATGAGCTTCTTCCTGACATTCAAACCGCAGGGAGCCCCCTGATATGTTGGCAGTGAGAATAGCCTCAGTGCGTACACCATGAAAGTATAGCGACAGATAAAAAAGCAGCATAATCTGAAGATTGTCTCCTGAATCTTTTTCAGCTTCAAGTGCCCACTGAGCTCGCGAGGCAGAAGGCTGGCCAGCGCTGCCAGTGACAGATGTCTGATATGTTTGGCATGGATTAGCTAAAAGCTTATTTCTGCACCTTCTCTGTCACTGGAGCTCAGGCTCCTCAGACAATTCACCAGTTTCCAAATGATGTGCAGGCTGTGAAGCGTCCAAGCAACAAATATGGAGGTGGTCCAACTTGTGCATCTCTGTTTTCAAGGTCAGAGAGTGTAAATGCAAATGATTTGCAGTGGTTGATTATAGTTCTTTAAAAATGTTATTTATTAATAGTTGTGTGCAAATATGATCAACATAGACCATCAATTTCCACCCAGCCTGGTCACTTAATACAGATTAATGCCAGATTATTCATTTTTATCACTCAAATGTTTGGTTGGTTGGATTTAGCAGCATAAATATTACCATTTGACCATTTTTTTTTTTTTATGCACAGCAAAGTCAAAAGTGGACTGATAAATCCCTCTCCACTAATGCGAGAGTAAAAAGCTCCATCCACCTCACATAATGTTCCATCCAGCATCGCCCACAGTGATGGCCAGTCAAATTGGATTAAGCTGAGGTGGCTTGGGGCTTCTCTGCAGCTGCTGCTGTTTGATATGGGGTTTAGGTGTGCTGCAAGTGTTAACTTGGCTAGACTTAAAAGACTCACAGAGACACATTAATATTTTATAGGAAACTACAGACTATGATGCCAATGAGTCACTGGCCTTATAAGAAAGGGGAGCAGTATAATATGTGTCAATGTAGAGCTACAATGTGAGGCTTTCAATGCAGGACAGTGATGACATTCATTTCACATGTTTGTTTTTCAGGATGCAAAAGGCTATGAATTATTAGTAATTCACTATAGAGACAAAAATAAACAGGGACATAAAATATAAATAAACCTTGTTAAACTGATAAGTGATGTGAGCCTGAGCTAGATTGTCACAGTAATGAAACTCAACCATTGACTGGAGCTCCAGTGTGATGGAAGGCATACGTTATGTTTAGCCTGGATTCCAACAGAAGGCAGCGAGCCATGTGGCCACGACCATGGCCAAAGTGCCTGAAGGAGCAGTACTACAAGTGGCCGCTGGAAGCTGTCCTCGGCAGAGCTCATTTCTTTTTTAAATGCTTAAAAGGATTTATATCACTTTTCCTTGACAGTCTCTTGGACACCGACTACTTTCCCACCTTAATACATCACAGTGATGTATTCATCTGCCATCATAGTTTGGCATCCAAAGCATTTGACTTTGACGCCAGAGACTGTGGTTTATATCCCGTAACAGTTAACATTGGTTTCTTTGAACCTTGACCAAGATCAAGTAGCTCTAGTCTAGATTTAACAAGTCGACTTCAGCCGTGGAGCTTTTACATCAGAAAACGCTCATAAGAAACACTCATAGTTGGTGTTACGGTCTTATGGGTCTTTTAACAACTTTGTTTTGTCATTTATGTTAAGACTTGTGGTTTCTGCATCCATAACTCCCAACATCTGCTCTCAAATAATTTTACTTGATTGACAGATATGTAAATCATGCAATTCTTGTTGATATTTAGCATTGATTGGTTAAGAACTGAGATATACAAATATAATCATAAATAATGTGGGGAAATTAACACAACTTATGATGTACAGTATATTTCATTGTTCTTTTTTTTATCAAAATGTGAAAAAATGGGAAGCTGACAGAAGATGTTTACTCTCATCAAACCTTTGGGCGGACTCACTTGCAAACATTAGTTTTTTGCGTTTAAAACGTGACATTTTAAGTTTGAAGATGACCAATATCAAACTTTTAGGATTTGAAGGGAATTGTGGGAAATTGTTGTAATGTGGTGAAGGGGAAAAGACATGGAATAGCCCGTTAGTGTAAAGTACAGATAAAGTAGTTCAAAAGATATCATCATAATAACATTAATGATGTAGCTCATAAAATTACATAGTTTTCTTTTTACATAAATATGTATTGTAGTCTGTAAAATCTCTTATACTAGCATTCATCATTTAAAGGTTGTATATTTTATTGTGTGGGCATTTGCTTCATTGATATATTTCCAGTGTCACAACATAACTTACAAATTACAACTGTGACAGTGTCTTTAATACGTGGCGATTCAAAGGGTGACATTTCTGATTTCTACCTGCTGTCGGTGCGTTTTCACTGGATCACACATAAAAATGATGAACTTCTCTCACCGCTATGATGCTTCTGGTCAAGAATGTAATCAGGATAAAACCATTAAAGTTACAGGAATTTATATGAAAAACAAAACCAACTGGATGGACATATTCATCTCCTTGTGTCCAAACTACCTGGTAAGAGCACAAATGAAAAGACATATAAATCTAATGGTGCGTTTTCTAAACTGACACCAGTAGTAAATTATTCTTTTTTTTTTCTCCGAATGATTCTTTGGAGTATTTATGTACATGTCGTGAATTTGCTCGGAAGACCTTTTTGCCATATAAACTTCATTTTAAAGGGGTCATTAGGTTGGAGAGATGTTTAATGGTTTCTGTAATCTTTCTCTGTGTCTTATGAGGTGGCTTCAGGTTTCTGCAATAAAATCGAAATGAAATTCCCAGGCTAATCAATGGTAAGATTTCTGCTCTGACAGGAGACTCGAGATGGAAAGAGAGTGAGGGAGGGGGTTTAATACAGGAAGGTAACAAGACAGAACAGAGGGTGAGGAATGTGGAGCAGGGCGACTGACTACAGAGATGATCTAAGCTCTAGAAACAGATTCTGCATTCACACGGAGAATCTGTCGGCAACGGGATTAGATTTAGGCATCTAAAGCATTCTGATTTCTGTTTGTGGTCCGATTCAAATTGAATTGTGTTTGAGCAGGCTTATATGCAGGTAAACAGTCCATGTGGGGGGCAAAAGAGGCAGAACACATCGGCCGAAATGCAATCTCACAGGCTATCGTCTTGACAAGGATTTTGCTTTTTGTTGTTAAAATGAGCTTTTTAAACGGCCTACGAGTGAAAAGAATCCGGTTGCTAATCGGACTTTTAGCGGCGCTTGGAAAAGTCTTGCCTCAGATATCCGCTGGCTTCACCAGAACCCAAGAAATACAGCCCCTTGCCCTCAGAGGCTAATACATCGTCAGACTGATAGCCAATGGGTCCTGAGATCAATAGAGACCAGTTCCCACTCAGCCTGCAAAAGAATGTTGGAAATAAGAGCATTGACCTATAGTTGGTACATTTGCATGGTTGTTTTCGAGGAAAAGAAGAACAGGGGAAATGTTTTCCTTTGTGAAGTTGATGTGATACGTACTGACCAAAAGTGAGTCCACGCTGACTCACGGCGTACTGACTGGTGTATAGTCACTCTCTGTATTATCCTCTGCCGAGCACCGCGCTGCTTTCATGGTGCATATCATAATCTCCTTAAGAACTTAAGAAATCTTTGAGCCCAAATCAGCTAACTTTCTTTAGAAACATTCCTCTGTATATGCCTGCAAAGAAAAATATTCTACAAAGAGCTGGACATTAGGCCAAGTCCCCTGAGAGCAATTCAATGCATAGAAACTATGCAACGTTGCATCAAGTCCACGTAACTGCCGACGCCTTAAAGAGGAGTTGCATATTCTAGTATCCTTTCAGGCATGAAAGCTCGTTGGAGACTATAAGCATCACAGAAAAATCCCTGCATGTCACTGATAAGGCCTTACAGTGATATGGATCAGAAGGGCATTAGAGTCTGGTGGATCAATAACTGCAGATGTTTTGCCTGCACACAAGCACCAATCTTTAAGACGGGGACTTACTATGGCACGATTGACAAATTAGGTCTGGAGGACCTAATGACGAAAAGATAACAGGATAAAATATGACCACAGGTTTACTTAATCTAGAGTAAAACATTTATTATTCACGATAAAAGTCTCAATCGTAAAGAAAACCAACATTTTAAAAAAGTTTTAATTTAATGTCCTGCATATCTTTTCAAATGAGGATAAAATGTCCAGCATGGCTAGAGTTTAGTTTGAATGTAGAAAGTCTTTCATTGATTGAACACATCTATGTCCGACTCTCCCTGTTCCAACGGCTTCCTTCTGCAACAATCATACAGATTGAAAGTGATGGCTGGACACAGATAATCATGTCTGCGTGGACGGTAGACCCAAATGCAGCTCAGCTTCTGGACATTTTACCGAAATAACTCAAGTAAACGTTACGTATGAGTTTTAGCTTTATCTACTGAACTTTTGAGATATCTGCCTCTAAGATTTCTTCCAGCCCCCCAAATATGATAACAATAATAATACATTTTATTTGTATTGTGCTTTTAAAAGTTCTCAAAGACACTTTACATAAATAAATAAAATCAAAACAACACAGTAAAACCATGACAGTAATAATCACAGGGTAAAATCACACATTGAAAGCAGTAATGAAGAGGTGGGGTTTGGTAAGTGATTTGAATGTTGTGAGGTTGGTGGAGTCACGGATGTGTTTGGGGAGGAATTCCCGAGGGAGGGGGCAGAGATGATGGGAGTAAATGGAATTTAGTTTTTGGTGTTTAATGAATAAATTAAATCTCAGCAGCAGCACGTCTTTCAAAAATGATCCGATATAGAAAAATATGATTATATGTCTTTTTGTGACTGATTTAAAGAACAGTTAGAGTCCGAGAGTGTTTACGTGAGAATCAGAACGCAGGGCTCAGATTACTTTCTGTTTATGCATTTCCTGCTGATTTAAATGTTGCAATAAGAGTAAAAGCGGTAATAAAATGTGATCCCGGGCTAATTTCTTGTAACTGATGCACAAAGTAGGGTTACACAGGTTTCACAGCAGGCTACATCTTGCTCTCATTTTGCTCTCGGTATCTCATTCAAGCTAAATAAAAAAACAATAAAAAAACACAATGTGAGTCATGCTGGGGGCTACACCAAAGGACATCTTATTTGTTTTTATTTGAGTCTGTTTCTCAGAGCAAAAAAACGGATTCAAAAACAGAAAACCCAGTGTAAAAGTAATTTCTGTGAATGTTTAATAATAATAACATGTAAGTTTCATTATATACACACCCAACGTCTTCCAAATGTAGAAAGCACGTCTGCACCAGGTGTCATAGTTGGTAATCTAGTTGTAATTGATGTATAGTCATTTCACAGGTCGGGGGAAAATTGCACTTGAATACAGTTCCCTGCTTATTGTAAATTACAAGTGAATAGTCCCAAATGCCAATCTGGTAATAATCACACTGTCCATGCATTCTAATCCTGATCTTATCCCATTTCTAAGAAATGCAAATGAGATCCCGGGACATTTCACCTCATTTGTTCTTAATTTGCCAATCAGTCTGTGAACTATGGTGTAATTCAGGGCTCGTGGACACATGCTTTGATGGCTCAGATTTGTGGCTATTGATTTTTTGGTGGTTCTGTGACTAGAATGCAGTTGCAGTACACGGTGTGATCGGCCTGTTTTCACTTGTGACCAATAGAAACAGCTCCTTTCATTTAAAGGAATTTGTTTTATTTGTCCACAGCATCTACAAAAATCCCAAATAGTTTGAAGTAGTTATTAATATAAAGAATGTATGAAGCATAAGACTGAAAAAATGACCTTTGGATCTTTTCAGTCAAGTGAGTACCTATTTATCCAGAAATAATCTGTATTACACTGTAGATTCATTTTAATGTACCTGAGGAGACTTCAGACGTACTGTTTTTTTTTTTTTTTCTTTTTTTTTTTTACCGATTATATTTCCACCCAGTATCCGACCAGTAACACCACAGCCTTCACTGCTGAGCAGCTGGGGGTCAAGCGCTTTGCTCAAAGGCACCTGGACAACAACTGTACATTCCAGCCTCTCATTAATGTTACACTTAGAAGCTATTAAAATGTGCACAAAGGTGGTTTTGAAAGGCAAACCCCTCTAACTTAGCCATCTGGCACGAACAACAGCAAAGGAAACTGTGACCCATATGAGAGCTTTTGCTGGAGAAGTGCTGAGTAGCATCTGCTCGCTGTGAAAATGCCTTGGGTCCTTCAGATGACATGACAAATTACACAGGGCAGTTTACATTTAATTATCCACTCCAATGCTCACCTCGATGGAAAAGTGCAGGAAATGTGAACTTTTTAAAAATTCCCTTCAACAAATACTATCAAGCCTCTCCCATCCACATCATTTCCAAACTGACAGAAGGTGATTATTCCCATTCAGTAAATGGATCGTACAACATTAACATTAATGCAGTGGATACGATGACACGTGCTGGAACTTGTTTGATGGTGATAAATGGTGAACATTGTTGTGTTGTGGTTAGTGGTCTGCCAGATAGGAGAAGACTGTATGTCTCCCTCGGAGTCCCAGCTGGCAGTGTTTGAAGAGAAGATCAGATTCGTTCAGTGGTTGCTGGCCACCGTGACAGAGATCAAAGAATGATGTTCTGGGGATAAATAAGCCGGCTGTATTGAGCAATTTATCATTTTTTATGCTGTTAATTCATCATCGTGTCAGAGAAGCTCATGCCTTGAGCCAAAAACCCTGAAACACAGATAATGTGTTGCCCGTGGAACATACGTGAACATATGCAACGTTCTGCTGGAAAACGTGATTATATCACAATGTGGTAGATAAGACACATTTTCAGCCCTTTGTCATGTTGTGCAAAGGTGTGGCTGACAGCTCTCGGCTCTGGATCAACCTCAGTAGGTCATTGATCTTTTTCTATACATATTTGTATAAAAATATTTTGTGTACAAAAGGGTAAAATAGCATGTTATCAAACAACACAGCGAAAGTCAAATTCAAACAGTTGATAGCGTTCGTCAGCGTTGGCGATTTTTTACGATAAGTTATTCCAGCAAAAAAAAAAAACTGTCACCTTTAGTCACTAATGACCTCCATTTAGCAGCCCACAGAGTTCTTCTCCATCTCGGTTCCTTCTTTGAACGCAATTTATCACAGTCCTGATCAATGCTGATCAAAACGTATCGATCACCTGAGGAGATATGTTATCATTGCTGACGTGGCTCCGGGGTGTGTTTAGCATTAGTTTTCTGTGGGACCTCATTGTCATCCATAGCACAAGTTGCTGCTAGCGTGGAGATCCTCTGGGGTTCAATCCAAGTCCAGTTCTGGCAATGCACCCACGGACATAATTCACTCTTCCTTTTTAGAACCCTGATCACACTCAGTTCGTTGTAGGTTGCATGTAAATCAGATTCACACTACAATTTTGAGGTACTTGCATTTCAATTATTTCAATTCAATGCTACTTTATACTACTACTACTACTACTACTACTACTACATTTCAGGGCGAAAGATTGTCCTTTTTTGCGTCGCTGAATTTAAATTTCATACAGTACATATGATGAGTTTATAAAACAAAATGCATTGCTACTAAAACACTGTGTACACTTTGATGCATCAACAATAATAATCCAAACGCTGCTCATAACTTGTTCTTATAAAACATCCAAGTTTTCTGTATATTCTTTGGCGTTGAGGCCGATATCAGTATAATTTATCACACAATTGTATTTATTAATCTGTAAGAGCAGCGACTGTCACTTCAAAAAAAGCCTTTTATCAGCATTATTTGGTGGATAGATTTCATAGTACCCATCACCTTCGATATTCATTCCAGTGAAAACAGGCTTTTCTGAAGGAACAACATAAATCTAGGTCACCATACATCTTTGCTTTTGATGCTGCAGCTACAATCGGCTGCACAAAAGAATGCAAAGAGCATACACAATAATCCAGGTAGTGTAGCAGCCTCCGTCTGTGCTGGGACCAAGAGACCCAATGTGAGTCACAGCGAGCGATGCAGTGTTGCCCGGGATTTAGGTCAGCCAAGTAACTCCAGGTGTCCTTCCCCGAGGTCACAGTGCAGCCGGCCGCCGGACCAAGGTGAGCAACAATGTGCACTGGGTGCATAATGGGCCATTCATTTTTAATGTAAACTAACCCGTGTGCAGTGGTGAGCAGGAGGTGACGAGGCGTCCACTTGAGTCTGTATGCAGTTGTGTGTGTGTGTGTGTGGAGCTGGTGGCTTTGTATCCTTATGTTTAGGATTCATTCCTCCAGCTCCACCGGTGGCAAACACATTTAGCGTTCGCCCAATGAAAACGGAGGCTTGTTGAGCAGCTCAGAGGCTGCAGATTGCTAAAGTAACAATATTTACTGCAGTCCCAGGAGTGAGGGCAGTAAACAGATCATACCTGTTGAAGGGGGATAAAAAGCAGAAAGGCAGTACACTGTGGTTCCCAGGCTTCCTTATAAATAGTCCTCGATACTTTTCATAATTTGGTGTGTGTGTGGGTGTGTGTGTGTATTCCCAGACATCATGGGCAAACCAGTTGAAGACATGTATGCTATTTTTTACCAGCCTATGTTCAAATCTTCCACCTATTTATTTCAAAGCTTCAGTGCAAAGTCTTTTCACCCCCCCCCCCCTCCCTCCCTCCCTCCCCCGGTTGCTTTAATGTTTTGAATTCCAGCTGAGGTGATTACAGGGCCCACATGTACCTGCTCAGAGCTTTTTCCTTTTGTGTGCCGAGCAGAATTTGAAAGCACATAACATTCGCCCGTGATTTTGTCAAAAAAAAAAGCAAAAAAACAATGTGAGCTTCAACGGAAGCTGTCCCCTCCTCCTTAAGCAGCCAAAAGCCCACAGACTGCTCTTTGAAGTCATTTAATCGTGATGGACACATTTCTATTGTTCTCTGTGTCCCCATACATCCCAATAAAGTATAGCATCTCACATAAAAAGGTTCTTAGAAACCTCATCAATGTGTTTCCACGGGTAAAGAAAACAATATTCGCGTTTGATCTTAACTACATCTATTTTAACTAACATTCAGAAATGATATGCTGAGAATTTTGGGGGCCATTGAAAGTGTGGGTTTCATACAATGTGGCTCTTGAGATGACACTATGTGCAAAGACTTTTGGAGCTATCCATTCCATACAGAACGCGGCTTACTTCGCCCAAGTTTCCATCATCTGTATCACATTTCCATAACAGGATCATTCTATGTACTTCTCCATTAAATAGGCTATGACCTAGTTAAAACTCAGTGACAGTGATGTTCATAAACCCGGGTTACATTAATGACATTTGACCAGTTAAACTGACCCATATAGAAAATACCAATCTATATTAATGTGTACTACTCCATTTCCAATATATATTAATGTAGGGTATAAATTTCTTTATGTGGGTAGGCATTTCATTGGCATTCTCCTGGCATTAAATGGAGCTCCTGTTAATTATTCATCATCCTTTCAGCAATTGATGCGCACCAGAAAATGCTGACTCATTTTTTTGTTGTTGTATTTTCTCTTTATCCTTTTTGGGGGGCATGATTATGTAAAAAAAAAAGAAGAAGTTATTATTAATATGCTCAGTAATTTAAGCTGAATTACTATCATAGCCACCATTCTTGAAATTATTATAATGTAGGCAGTTTTTTTTTCCCGCCTAAAAGAGGATTCCCTTTACAATCGCATGGTGCGTTTGTGATGCAGCACACTGGTGCTCACCATTCTCCAGGGGTTCAGAGTAAACATGTCACTGTGGGTTAGAGGTATGATTGCTTCTGCATGTCAGCATGATCAGTTAATATACCCGCTGCCATCACTCACTAAACGTGCACCACACAGCACTGCACCACTGGATTATTTGCTTATAATACTATAAAGATCTCAATTTGTGCAGTCCCTCCCAATGCAGGACACACCCACATTCATTTTTCATAAATTGTTTATGTTTATTTCTGCAAGATATTGGAAAAATCTTCCCTACAACCACCCTGAACAACAACGTTTGTCTCATTGATCATCTATTCAAATCTACTTGTCCAAATCCATTGTGCTTTGTCACATTTAACACGGTGCTGCTAGGCTGGAGGCACACCCTCTCAAACTTCCATCCATCTCTAAGCCTAACTTGGCATCATTTGGCCTTATCTTTAATGCAGTCATTAGATAAGGCACGTTTGATTACAATCAAGTTTGCTCTGAGGATTTGGAATCAGCAATGTTAATTTGCTTACTACTGAAATAGATAACATTTACTTTAATTATATACAGTAGCAATTCAGTCCCGCATCCTCCAGGATCTATTTAACCAGCACGCCGATGTTAATTAAATGACAGAAAAACATGTTATCTTTTGTTTGTGAGGCTGTATTTGAAATGAAGTTGAGGTAATGAGAGAGTGAGATGGGGAGGACGACAGTTGGTGAGACTGCAGGAGTGTTAAACATGCAAAAAGGGTCTGGCAGACAGAGCCGACATTAAAGGTGCATTATCCAGCAGACTTTGTATCATGCTAATGACGCGAGGTGAGTTCTAAGAAACGGGATCCTGCATTTTAATTTGCTCGCTCTCTTATTTCACTTCATTTCGGCTTTCAAGCAGGGAAGTTTTGCACTCTCATTCCTGTACGAAATGTGCTTCACCTGGAATCAAATTTGAAGGGAACCTTTATCATATTTGCAATTCGACAAATCCACACTCTTGTGACACAGTGATGAGTCACGGAAAATAGGAAAAAGTTATTTAAAAGTTGAAACTTCTCTGTTCCATCCAGTTTCTGGAAATAATACGAGGAAGTAATGCAAGAGAATGTAGGTTAATAATGTATTTAAAATTCATTCATTTTAGGGGGAAAGTTTTCGGATAAATCATTCTTCCCAGTTTCTTTTTTCCCCCTCAACGTCATGAATGGGTCTATTGAACAAATGTGGCAGGTAGCACTTACCCAACTTCTTTGGATCAGCAGAGACTCGGAGGTGTCTGAGTGTAGGATGTGGGCCGATACTGCGCGGATTATACCACCAGCTCATCTCCTGCACAATCCGCTGAAGAAACTGAGGCGGCACAGTATAATAAATGTCGTTTAAAAAGATGAATATTAATTAGGAGTCTGGCCAAACCTTTCTATCTTTCACACCACAAACAACAAAAACATTTCAGCTGGCAATTGACATCAACTAGGGCGTTGTGAAAGATGATCATAGATGATTCTAAATCAATTAAATTGAAAATGAATCATATAATAAATGCAATAAATACAATAAATAGTCTTTGTTCACCTTTCAGTCAAGCGTTTAATATCTCTTTTCTAAAACGCCTTTTGCAGTGTTAATACATCAGTTCTTTAACTTTTTGGTTGTAAAGGAACACGATCAAATGAAGATGCATACATTGATTGGAAAATCTGTTTCATGCGCATTAAATTCCTCAGGCCATAAAAAAAACTCATTTAGATTTTATAACTTGTATATTTTTGTTATATATGATTAAAACACATTTTGTAATTCTAATTTTGGCCACTGGAAGATAAATCATTCAAGTAATTCCTCACTATAATTTCACAGCTCTATTTCATAATGACAGCGTCGTAAAAATAACAGATTACAGTGCATGTGGTGTTTACAGATTGCAGTTCATTCATTATGTTTCTATTATTCCCATCATTTGCTGAAGATGGACAGAGACACTAAACCGTGAGAACAACATTGCCAAATGACTGTTGCTATTTACCACGTCGTTATGTTTGCATCTTACATGGTGAAGCAGAAACCAAAGCCAGTGTTCAATAATAGTTAATCATAAAAAAGCACAACCCCTGTACCCCAGAGCAACAGTATACAAACTAAGTCATATTTCTTTCTAAATCCACATTCAGTCTGGAGCAAATAAAAGATTGTATCCAAAAGGCAGTGACCCCCGCAGACTGTTTAACATGATGATGGCGGTGCTGTAATAGTATCGACAGGCAAACCCATGAGAGACAAGGAGTCCTATGATTGCAATGCATTATGAGTAGCTACTGTACCGCGGGGTATGAAGCTATTTTACAGGAGCAGATGCATCCCGTGGTGCAAACAGTGCTCCCTCATTACGTTCCAGTATTGCAGGATGCTAATACCTCCCAGGACACAGCTCAACGAATCGAAAAGTGGTTTCATAAACACCGCGATGGAGTCAAATGCACGTTTGAGGCCTCATGTATGCATCATTTAAACTCTTATGTGAGTTTTACCTGCCCAAAGAAATGGGAACACTTTCAGTCTTGAGGATTTATCTAGCAGTAGAAGCTGCACTAATAGCAAAGGGTTGTCATCGTCCCCCTGAGATTCAGATATTTTTGGGGTATTTCCATGATTTTGTCTTCGCTTTGTACCAATTGAATTCTCCTCAATTCTGAGTGTCGAAAAGTTAGATAATGTGGAGTATGAATTCAATATTTCTGAAATGTGGTTATTAGTGACTGTTAGAAATCTAATTTAAATTCACATGTTTTAGAGATTCAGTATTTGGGATGTTGATGGAGTCACAGTTGCACTGGAGAGACCCATTTTTCGATTCAAACTAAAGCTGAGTTTTGGGCGGCCAACCATATCCATATTTTAAGACAAATTCCATATTTCGTAAGTGTTTCATCTTCCCTTGGGAGTAAAATAGTTTGCATCACATCTCTAAACATGCAGTAGAGTTGTCAGCGTTCCAATAATAAAAACCTGAGGCAACAAACAACGTAGCTTTTGAGTTAACAATACTAGCTTTGATTTGATCCTCCCATTATATGGCATCCATTGATAATGTCTGGCAACAGGTAACGAAAATATCGTGGCAAAAACAATTCCATCAACAACCTCCGTACAGCTCAATGAAGCCGAATGATCCCTCTCAAGCTCGACTGGATAAAGTCAAACGCCTCGGTCGCAGACATCAATCCTCTTTATGGTTGTTCGGCTGGAGGATGTTTTCTTGCTCTGCTGTTCAACATGGGGCTCTCGCAACGAATGTTTCCAAAAGGAACGGCACAGAGAGCAGTTATCCTCCAGCTCAGGGCAAAACAGCTGTCTTCTGCAGCCATGCACTCATTTGTGATTACAGAATCCATCCGAGATAATGGCACTCGGCGTATACCACAGTGAAACATCCAGCGATATGATAATCTTGTATTTTAAGATAAAAGACATGAGATGGAAAAAGTTTGCGAGCAGAAAAAATGCCCCCAAAAAAAGAAACATTCATACATAGGAAACTAGAAACTGTTAGCCCTCATTGTGTCGGAAATAAAGGTCTAATGGCTGGACACCGATGTAACCGGGTTCCTCAAATGACTGACAGATAATGACAATGTCCATTTGCTGCTTGGACAACCAAAGAGAATGATGCATGATCCTGCTTGTAAGCTGTTTTGACACGGGTCGGCTGAAACGTGGCTGCGTGCCCTGAATTGAACCGCTCTCCAGAGGTGCAGGTGGATTATTCCAGATGTGTACAGCCAAAAGCTCGTCCCTGCACAGGGATTGGCCGAGGCACCGCAGCCCCCCGGATAAGCCAAAGTGGCAAGCTCCAGCAAACTGAATGAGCCAACGTCCTTTTTTTTTTTTTTTTTCCTTTTTTGTGATCCGCAACCGAGAGAATAAAAGCCTTTCTTGTTGGAATCTGCATGAACAAGCTGCAGGAACGTGGGAGCAGTGTGGGCAGACAGCTCGGCGTGTACTGTAACGCTCCTGAACGCCTCGTAAGAATCGCCGGTGCAGCGAGATTTGGGATGTTGGATATGCATGTTTGGATTGACCGGTAGTTTAACATTTTTTTGTGGTGGGATTTCATGGTTGAGCTACAGGGCTGTGTAAAGTGAACTATAAGCATAGAAGAAATATAGGCTTGTGAAAACGTTTTAACTGACCAAAATAAACTGCATTTCATTTGTGTTCTGCCAGCATGCCTTGAAATTAACTTCTTGGCTCACTCGGCACCGTCGCTAGTGAATTTCAAAACTTGAACACCAATCAGAATGTTTTCTTGGCAAACACTTCCAGCTTAAATAATTGGCCATAGCGGCCTGGAAGCTTAAAGGGACAATTCACTAAAAAATCCAAAATTTATGTTGTTCCTCCACCTGTAACGCTATGTATCAAATGACTTGCATTTATATAGCAACTTTCTGGTCCTCATGCCACACTTTTATGATGACAGAGGCTGCCATGCAAGGTGTAAGGATCCAAACTACATTCACACACACTTACACACCGAGGCATAGCAATTTGGGGTTCGGTACCTTGCTCAAGGACACTTTGACATCCTAACTTGAGGAGACTGGGATCAAACCGATCATCTTCTGGTTAGAGCACGATCCACTCTGAGCCACAGCCGCCTGACATATTGTCCGTAAAGATGTATGCCTTCTCTCGAATATGATGGGACTATATGACACCCAGCTTGTTGATTATCTTGAATACCTTGTCATGATTTGTAGAAAAAAACACTGTCTCGTGTTTTTTGGCACTTTGAGTCGTAGTATAAAGTATATAGCATTATTATATTGGAGAGACACCTTTAAGGCCAATATCTCCAAAACAACAAAAACAATCTAGATTAACAATAATAAAGGTAAATCGAAAAATATGTATTTCTGATTTTTGGTGTGAACTGTCCCTTTAAAGGTTGTGACATGTCTGTTATTATTGTTAAGAACACGTTAAAAAGTCTCAATTTGTCTGTCGAACATGTACATGAATTTCTTTATCAATGTGTGCAGGCTGGAGCACACTAAAGTAGACATCTTAAAGGTTTATCTTGATCAGAACTGTACATTATTGTTGTTGTCAAATCGCATGATGGGTTCAGAGAACTTAACATATCAGTTTAAGATTAAATCAACACAAGCCAATCATGTGCATTTCCTCGGCTCCAGCTGTCACTTAAGTGCATATAGATACGCCCTCTTCACGTCATATCTATACTGCTGCATCTATTTCAATAACAGCACAAGTGAGATATGGTTTATTTTAGTTCGCAGGTTAACATTATTTATATACAAACCACATCTCAGCGCGGATTCACAAATGAGATGAGATAGGAGTAAGAATGCATGCAGTGGCGTTTGTAAATAGATATTGCAACACGGCTGTAGCTGGAGTTTTTATTAGCTTCCTCCTTCGTCATATCTGCTTTTCTGAACTCCTCATACCTGCCAGATATGCCACTCTCCATCCCTGAATTACTCCAGTGTTCTCTCTTCAATAAAGAAATGAACTTTCATTTCCTGTCGCCATTCTGGTCACATCGAGTTTATTACAGCATGACCCCCACAATAGATGGCAAATATTGAAGATCCAATATCCAATAAGTCTTTATCATACAAACAGTTCCTTATCTGGGAGAAAGGGGAACAAAGTAGGATGATCAAACGATTGTGATTTTAAATGACCTAGACTTTTATCTGAAGCACAAAGTACCCAAATCCAACTTGATATCTCGCAGGCAATTACCACTTAACTTAAACTCTGCCCCGAGGTTGTACGCAATTCCATCAAAAGGTGATTACCGTGGCTTCTACATGGCAGCGGCACAAAACGAAACAAATTTGGTAGAGACGTGCTTTTTTTTTTCCATATTTTTTATGATATTAACCACAGAAAAAAAAAAAGCCAAGATAAAAGAGAACTAATATATACTAGAACAGGGTCAGAGAGACCGCTTAATGGGTGTGTCATGGTTCCTGCTGGAAGAAAGGCCCCGCTGATGTGGATGATTGGTCTTATGACAATGATAGATGGTGTTTCGTGGAGCCTTGCAGGGTCCTGCTGTGCTGCCAGTGACACTTGGGAGTCACACTAAATGCCTGTGCCCATGTCACAGATCTACAATGAAAGCCTGGGGGGAATGTAGGCGAGATAATCCAGTGACACACATCCCATCAAAACTTTTACAGCACTGGCCAGTGGAGAGTGAGAGCAGCTTGTGAGGCAGAGCCTATTTAGACCGTCAGGGTTTTTTTTTTCTTCCTTTTAACTGAAATGTTTTTCCTAATGGATTTTGTGTACGTCTATGCCTGTGTAGGAGATAGTGTTATTGAACATTTTCTTATATTAATGAGTTACTCGGGAGCCATTATGTAGTCATATCCCATTAGGGCTGGCTTTGAGTGTATCATTCTTGTGTTCTGCATGGTTTCATAACCAAACTATACTTAAATTAATTGGAATACAATATGCACCATAACCGCACTTCATTTTCCCTGAGCTGTTGACTTCAGGAAGCTTGTTACTGGATGTTATTAATATGATTATACTAAACAATAAAAAAATAAAATAATGTATATGAAACTACAAGCCATTTTAACCTGATAATACTGTAATAAAAAAAAAAAAAGATTGGTATTTATGATACAAGTGCTGTCCATAATGAGTTTTAATCAAAGTTTCCTATCCTTGTCTAAACCTGTAAAGGGCCCAATTAAAGGACAGGGTTTGCTGAAGGGGGATGTTCTAAACTCATTTAGATGTCAAAGAGACCTTCAGTGATGGCAGACACAATCGCGTGCTGAGTAATATGAGCCTGCAGAAGAAAGATGGATCTCCCAAGGCCTGAAATTTTACAATAATTGGGCTAGATATCTCTGCTCTCCATTTCAACCAGGGGCCAATCTTTGGGTGGCATTTCATTATAGCGACAGGAATTGTCACCGTAATGAATTCATCAATGTTGGTAAGATAAATGGCTCAACCAGAAATTGATAGGGCTATCTTCCCGATCTGATGTTGGAAATTGTCTCCCATACATATTGTCTTATTAGAAAAGGGGACAGCTATTTGGACGCCGCAACCATATGAACATCTTTTTCCATTTAGCATGTTTGAAATATGAATGGCAACAATATTTGACCTATTCTGGAAACGCCGCCCGTGCAACGACAGCGTTAACGCGTTTAGACAGACCTTTAGCCTTATTGCGGTTCCCATATGGCACAAGATGAACACTATACAGAAAAAAAATGTGATCATCTTGCTTTTAAAATCCTGTTCCCCCCCCCCTACAATGCTTCTCAATAGTTGATACTCCTTTGAATTATGGATTTTTTTCCCTCAGCCTCAGTGAATTATTATTGAGTTGCTGAGAGCATTTCTCTTATCAAGAGTTATGGGCAGCCAACTGTTGCAGGGGCCTGGTTTATGAAATTTGACAGGAGAAGACAACACTTGGAGGGAAACGCAACATATGCAGACTTCACAAACAACAAATGAGCCCATCCTTCCTCTAAATTGCAAAAGGCGTTGTTTCATATCACGTTTCCTATGGGAATAGTTTTGGAAAACATGCTTATTCACTTCCTTGCCAGGAGTTCGATGAGAAGATTGAACTCACATGTTTGTCCGTTAAATGTGAAGCCACCTCCAGCAGCCTGTTAGCTCGGGTTAGCAAAATAGATGGAACCAGGGAGACAAAATCTAGCCTGAATCTGTCCAAAAGTAACACGAGCTGCCTTCTAGCACCTCTAAAGCTCATGTTTGTTTAGTGCGTAGAAACAAAATGCAAAAACGACGTGTTGGAAGCCAGGTTATTTGCCTTTGTGCTAAGCTAAGCTGTGATAGCTTTATATTAAATATATTGTAACTTATTCTCTTCTTGATTGCTCATCTAGAAAGTGAATACGTGTATTTCCTAAAATATGTCCAACTATTCCAAATCAGAGAAATGAGACCATGTGAGCACGGGTTCGGTTTATGTTGGTGAACTGTTACTACATTGCATTGTGCAGCAGATCATCACATAACATTTGAAAAGTTGTCACATTGTTATGCATTTTGCAATATATTGAGACCACTAATTCACTTCCTCCGGTGCACCGGTGGAATACAAGCTCCATTGTAATTTACCAAAAGCCAGATTTGGGTTTTTCAAGCCTGTGTGAGTTTTTTTTTTTTTTTGGGGGGGGGGGTTACCGTGCCAGGAAAAAGGATGCTCAGAACTCCGATCTATTTTTGTGTCTGTGTGGAGGGGGTAGACTTGCATTCAAGTAGAACTATATGAAAGTGAGGGACAGAGTTATGAATTATGTAGGAGTAGGGGGGAAAAAAAAATAAAAATCCTGCTGACAACAAAAAAACAGACTCCTCAAGCACAGCTATACTGCAGCAGCAGTGCTGCACAGCCTCCACCAACTCCTCAGGAGCAAAAGTAAGCAGACAAAACTCATTTATAAATGAACAACATTCTAGTGTTTTTATTCTTATCTTATAAATGTTACACGCTACGAATGTAGAACATCCAACACAACGTTCAAGAACTCCCCCGCCGTTCTTCGCCGTGAAACATTAATACGTCTTGATTAACAGAGGTGGGTTTGAAACGTGTTCCTTCACGACGTCGTGAAAACATCCGCGTGATTGTGATCGGTGTTGTGCGATCCGCCATGTGTTGCAGGTTTTCTCCTGCAAAGGCACGACAAGTCATATCTAGGGGCTGAGCTTGTTTGTTGTCAGCTGCGTTCTGAGCTGAAGCGGGGTCTCCGGGATGCTGCAGTCATCTCAGTAATTACATGTTCATTTCCTGCATATGTAGCGCTCTGCTTAACCTCTGCAGCCCCACCGCCATCTAATCTGTTCCCAGAGAACGGCTTGTAATCAGCAAAGTGTACATTTACTGTAAATGTAGATATAGATGTTGCGATGTTACACGTGCCACTTTAAGTTACTGTAAAAAGCCCAGCAGATGTATCTTGTGAATCATTTATTTTTAACTCCCTTGCATTAATGCTTAGGGACAAAGGTATTTGCTTGTTATCCTTAATTGTTCTCCCCGTGGTATTCACTGCAGCCAATTAGACGGTCTTGTGAGACACATTTGTATTTGCAAAAGGTCACATTGTTCCAATTCTTGCACATATTTATCAACCAGTCGCAGTTACACTCATAATAATTAGTCAGTAGGTGAGGCTTTACCTCAATTCCTGACCAGTAATATCGAAATGTACCAATATGTATAATCAGGAAAAGAAGCATTAACTACCCATTTTTATGGTAAACACAATCTTTAATATATTATGATGAACCAACAGACTTAACCTACATGCTTCATATAAACCAGGATCAGGTTTCTGTTGAGGGTAATTGCAGTGACAGGGGCAGGTCGGCAACCCAGCTAATCGGTGCACGTCTTGATTTTATGGTTCAGAACCTTTATTAGAGAGTTTGCGAAATAAAACCACCCTGTCTTGCCCTTTTCGTGGCACCCTGCTTTCTCCCCTCTCTGCAAACACACCACATCATTATGCGTTTGTGCAAACCAGGCAATTTTGTTTAATGTTCTGACACCAAACTGTGTTGTGTCACTGTGAGCACCGTGCGAGGCAGCAGGCGTTTCCTGAGTTCCAAATGTGAGTTAACCCTATTTTGTATCCTCAAATGGAGATAAAGGTAAGGACAGAGCAGGTCAACGAGAGCAAAGCGAAAACAACAGAAAGGAAAGCACAGATCTGATTCTAAAACAGCTTGAAAGGCAGCAAGTGTTTTTGGCTTTTGAAATCAGATATTCAGATATTCCTTTGACCGATCTGAAACCAGAGTCTACAGTCATGATAGCAGCTCTGTGAGGCACCGCTTTGCTGAGCTAAAATGCTTGCGTCAGCAAATAATAACAACGCTAACATGCTGATGTTAAGCATGCATGACGTTTATCATGTTCACCATCTTAGAGTTTGCATGCTAACCCTTTCTCGCTAGCATTTAACACAGCATACAGCTTATGAGGATGTCAGCAGTTTGTATTATTGGGTCATAAATACAAATATTACTATATGTATCCTCTATTTTCTTATAGCTTCTTTAAGTCTGTAATTTAATTTTGTGAATCTGTTAAAAACAGACGTTTCACTCAAAAGCATGAATGTCGACTGCATGAATAAAATGATGCCATTTCATCTAGATGTAACCATATTTGACCTGCTGGTGACACTGCATCAGTGATTAGGATTCATCCTCTGGGCACCATGAATATCTTGTGCATTATTACATGGCAATCCCTCTGATAGTTCTGGAGGTTTTTCACTAGACAACCAAAATGTGTAAAAGGAAAAGTCAGTGGGTTTCACCCAATTTTCATGGAAATCCATTTAATAGTTGTTAAGATATTTGAGTCTGGACCTGCATTGTTGCCCGGCCGGTCGAGATCACCATCCTTAGAGCCATGTTGTTCGTGTGAGTAAAAATGTTCCAAAGTATGTATAGTGTTATATATATATATGTTTGTTCATGTTTTGGCCACAAACCACATAGAAAGGAACTACAAGTATCTCTGTGCTCGGAGCTACAGTACATCACCAAACTGTCAAACATCCTTGTGCTGCTGTGTTTTTTGTGTTTTCCCCCTGCAGCAGTAACCCTGACACAAGACACACACACTGCATTTCCACTTCAGTATAAACAGCACCTGCTTTGAACAACAGTATCCGTAAGGTCAAGTGAAGCTCTTAATTGCTGGCGGTCACGTATCTTCCTGTTAACGCCTCGCTTAGCATTTCTGGAATCTCATCTCAATCCACGCCACCAACTCAGTTCAGTTCAGTGTCGCTCGGTTCATTTCGATTCACTTCGAGCTCTTTTAACTTCTCAATTCAATGCATCTTTACGTCTCATCTAGGGAGTCTGTTGAGGTCGGAGGGCTTCACAGCAACTGAACTTCAATCGTACAAAGGCATAGGTCGTAAGTGCATTTATTCAGCTGTTGTTTCTGCATCAGATGCATGGGTCTTTTTGTTGTTGTTGTCCTGTTTAGTTTAGTAACTGGGCGGCCTGAGGCAGGATGGAGGCTCCATGACTATTTGTTGTCCAGCTCGCTATGGCAAAGACAGAAAGCCGGTGGGAGCAGTTCAAACTGGCAGCGTGGGGCAGGAGATATTTTCTGCAGAGTAGAGTCTCCGGGAGCAGAGTGAGTGGGAGTGTGCTGTCTGAGTATATTTCAAAAGATGGTGGCTGCGTCTGAGTGCTCATTCTGTCATTAGCGTGGAGGGTTAAAAAGCTTTCCATAAACACACCCTTAGAGAGCCGAGAGCGACGAAGCAGCCGTTAGAAGAAGTGGGCACGACGAAGACTTTTCCGCGGTAAACACGGTAAAATGGTGCAGTGTGTGTGCTGCATTTAGCTAATGAGCAACATTGTTAAAGATAATGTCAATAACATTTTCTCTGTGATCAGTCATCTTAATCAATGTGCCAATTCAGTCCGCAGCCTTTCTGTGCTGGCCTTTGAAGGCTTTAATACAGGGCAAGGTGGATGTTTGAATGAAGCATCTCAACCTTTGAAGGTCCAGTTTCAGAAGCTCTTCAAGCTGTTAGCAAGGAGCACTTTTTAAGGCTCTATTGTGGCATCTGTTGGGTAAAAGCTGTATCTTGGCAAATATCAAATATCTTATTAACTTAATCTGTCAGCCTTTTTCCACCCCTGCAATTTCCTGATCATTACATTTAACTTGCGTCACTAAAGAGAACTTGAATTCAGGGTCAGGCTTTAACAGCACTATTATTTTTACTCTGTTTCAATTGCTATTATTACTGCGAAGGAAAGAGGCTGAGAATGTGACAGTTCAAGGGTGCCCTTTTTTCCAGGTTGCACGGACACTCCATCAATTACTCACACCACTAGCGTAGGCCCATATTTCACCTGGAAAGTATCAACATCTGACAGATTCTCCAGCCCTCCACTCCACTGAGACACAGTGTGCATAACTTTAGACCGCGTCGTCTGAGCTCTGTATCACCAACTCATGTCAAGGTGCTGGCACTGTTGCTGCAGCCACACCTGGCAACGCCGGCCTCCCTTCTGTCTGCAGGTCCTCTGTGGGAGCAACGCCAGCCCACTGCCTCCCATTCTCGTGCTCCCCTCCATTCCTCACGCTCCATTTATACGCCACACGAAGCAATCACCGATTGATCTGCAGCTTTTTCGACCAACATTTGTTTTGCGAGAGGGGATTAATAGTGGAAAGGTGCATTTGCTGGCATCGCAGTAGCAGTTAAGGCCTTGTGTTTTTCAAATGACAGTCATCACACTAAGAGGAATTGACATTTGCCTGTTTTTTTTATTACTTTTTTTGTTGAAATAATGTTCTTCACTTTGATTTAATGTGCTTGTTTTTGTTGTTTTTACTTGAATGCTTATGTCTTATATGTGTTAGGAATTTGTAAAAACAGCAGCAGATTACGTGTCAAATAAAATAAATCAACCCTGGGGTATTTATTCTCTTTGAGTTACGAGGTTACGAAACTCTACCAGTATTTTATCTGATGATATCATTATAGCTGTTGGTCACTTACTGCAGTTCACCAGGGATTTTATTTTCTATGTAAGCTTAAGGCTTGTACAGTACCGAACAGAAAGCAAACAAACCAGCATGTTCATATTGCATAATATGTCTGTTATCATTTCAGCTCCTCCAATAAGGGATTTAAAAATTCTAGTCAATCTTAATCCAGGGTGTTTATATTGTTGTGGATACTAATTACGATTCCTGTATGTTAAACACAGAAATAATGGCATCAAATGAAACAAAATATCATTTAATTCATCTTCTATTAATAGCCTGTGAGTATTCCTACAGACAATACTTGCCAAAGGAACAGAAGAACACATACAATTAATACATATGGTAAACATTTTGAAAAAAAAAAAAAATCTGCTTTTGATGAAGTAAACATAATTCTTTTTGTTTTTTTTTTTGTTTTGTTTTTTTGGTAGATGAAAACATTCACCTTCGGCACAGCCCGAAAGAAGGAAAAGATCCTGAGAAACGAAAGTATAAGAAATAAGAAATAGCTGCTGTATTTGCATACTAGGCACACTTCCCGATGTGAACAGTGCCAGGTCTACGCACATCAAAGCAGAAAGTCCTTGGAAAACAGTACATGCTGATGGGGGTGTCTGTAGGCCTTGTTGGTGAGGCATGTCAGGCTGCTTGCTAAGTATAGCAGGCACAGAGAAAGAAATGATTATGCAATGAACGGGGTGAAAGTCTTCTTCTGAGCAGATGCGGCGAATGTTGCTGTCTGTGCAAATCCGTTCCGATGGGTAAATGGGTCAAAATCATGGCATCTCAAAATATAACAATATCCTTTTTTTTCAGTCTCTCTGAAAAGATTACTGATTAGGGTGACATATGTTGACATTCAGGGTCTCAGCTCTTGATTAACAGTGTGAGTTAATGATCTCAATAACAAGTTCTTATCAGTATTATCGTTGATAGCGATGCATATGGAAATAATTCACTTTTCAGCTGCAAGGTTGACTCACGCCTTTTATAATACACGTCTTCAGGGAATCACACTGAACAAGTACACATTTGTATTTTTTCAAGCTTACTTTGGATGTTTCATTTTGAACTGAAAGACAGAAATAATCCAAACACAGTTATGGAGACAAGTGCGTCATGCACAAGGCTACTGGTATTATATGGAACTAGACAACCTTATAAATGCATTTGGTACCAACCAATATAGCTTGTCTGGAAGGGGGTGAAGAATAGTCCTAAAGTGGGCTGCATTCTGAGAGGGAAAACTAGTGTGGCGACGTTTGAAAGGGTCCCTTGACTTCTCACCTCAGGATATCTGAATGAAAATGGTTCCCTCAGCGACCTCCTTTACAGACATACTCACTTAATGCTAATCCCATGCTGTTTTGTGCAAAAACCATGCAGTTTTTGCATTCAGTATAAATATGTTATTTTTGCCTAGTGCATCCAATCATTGCAGCAATCTCCAAATGTCAAACGTTTTAGACGCTAAATCACAGCATGGGTTTTGTGTTGGTCCTCGAGGCCCTGGTGGTATTTTCATCAATTATCAAGTGGTAAAAAAATGTTACATTTTGCACCAAATCTGTTTCAAACAACTCCAGAATGGCTGGAACAACTTACGAGACATAATAGAGCATGGGGAGGCCATCATATACCTCCATCATAATGTCATTTCACTATCTATTTAATGATGAATTAATTGTTATTTATGATTTCTGACTAGAACATGCTGCATCTCAAATTAATCTTCAGGTCCCATGCTTTCAGATGATGTATCCCACTTCTAAGCGGTGTATACTATTGACCTGCTATCTCCTCCTATGATCCTCAAGCAACTGCATGTGGTTCTCAAAGGGTTAAAACGCATTAGAAATGAGACTTCATATTGATTATTCAAACAAATCAATCTCATCATCTCTGAACCATTACCTCTAATTACATATAATATGTTGCTATATATTCAAAGTTATTTTACTGCGCATGCACGCCTTCATCTGAACAACATTGTACAAAGCATCAGGGGAAATATAACAAATAACATGCAGCACGCAGTATAGAAACAGGATATTACATCTAAGGAACCAGTGTGCTGACTCAGGGAACCTCCAAGGCGAACAGCCTCTCATGCCTCACAAAGGCACAATTGATCCAGTCCAAGCACCTGGTAGAATAACCGAAGGTTTGCAAACTGGAAGCAGCGAGGACAGTGTAGGATTTAAAGCCAGCGATATTATCACACACATGCTTACAAGCCAATATTCTAACAGCGTCCTAATAATTATTGCATATACTCATTCGTATTTTCTCAAACACAAATTTAGAATCTTAACGTGGGGTGATTTTGTTGACGCTTGCCTTCCTTCCTTATTGTTTGGGGCCCCGTTGACCCCACTGCTGCATACGTAAAGAATTATAACAGCAATATCAACAACTTTTTAAAAAACATTCGGACCTCATCAAAACCTGAAAAGAAAAGCAAGTTACAGAAAAACTAAATGATTGCAAAGTATTATATCTTATTGGTTTATCCATACAGAATTATAATTATATTTTGGTTTAAAGCTGGTTATGTGCCTGAATATTACTTACTTAGCTGTGATCATTCATACAAGAGCGGCATCAATCACTTAAAGCTACAATGACAAACTATTCCTTCGGCAAAAGAAACACATCATCCTCTGTGTGCTCAGCAATGGATTGTCTGTTAAAGGGCCATCGCAATATGCTGACCTTTGAGTCGGGCGCAAGAAAACAATGCCATCATACCAGGTAATAAACACTGTGAACTCTCTGTCTCCCCCCCTCCCTCCTTTGAGCACACTCAGCCGGCAGCAGGAAGAGGATGCGGCACGTGAAATCAAAAATAGCCACAGCGTCACAAAAGCATCACAGTAAAAAAAAATTTAGTACAGTCATTACCCATCAAAAAGAGAGAAAAAAAACATACTTATGGTTTGGGAGAGTGATGACCTCGTAGGTGTCGTTGGGTGCAACGATATGCTCTGTCCAACTTGATTCATGTTCCGGGCACTCTGAGTCATGGCTACTCCCCATCCAATTACCATCCTATAATATATCAAGGGAGTTACGGCGGCATTGAGCAGAGTCAGAAGTGACTGGAAGACACCTGTGGGTAATGGACAGTAGTGGCAGTTTGGTTTGGATCACACCACAGATGTAACGATTCAGTCAGAGGGAGAGCAGGTCGACTGATAACTGGGTCAAAAGGAGGATGTGCTTGATCCTTTTCCCGTCCCGATCCTAGGGCTGCAACTTGGCTTCAATAATTCTTTTTTTCCCCTCCTTTTAACAGAAAAGCAGGAACGATCATCTATTTCATCAGTTACTGGGGGTGAAAAGTGTATTCATCAACTGAAGGCTATCAGAAACCCTTCACTGCTAATGGTTGAGGTGAATTAATATTCATAAGACAATCTGAACTTGATATATTGGATGCCCAGGTCAGGATAAATGTGTCACAGCTCATTTGAGATTTATGGTATTAAATGTGTAAAAGTCTTCACAGATGGACTTCGTTTAGTTTTGTACGTCTAACGCGAGAAGGCTGTGAAGTTCAGGAGTGCAGCAGCGGGATTTCTTGACATATCTGCAAGAAGTTCTCAGACTCGGCTGCAGATGACACTTCCAACACAGCAATCCAATGTTATTTAAGTGGCGTGGGCCACATTTTCTATATTCAGTTACAGTTTGACAAGATCTCAGGGTGAGATGTTGAAGATGTAAATGCCACCCACTGTCTGTTTGAAGGAAAGGTTTCATCTTTTATACCAACCATGAGAATTAACTGCCAGTTTCTATCGAGTTTTCCTGACCTGCTATAAAAGTGACAGACTTCCCATCCCCCACCCACAAAAAAAGTTTGACGTTTCCACAAATCATGTGACACTAAAACTTGATTCAGGGCAGGTTATGGTGAAATATCAGTTCAATTCTATACAAAACTTCTACTATGGTTACAATTTGTATACTTGAGAGTGTGTTTTTACTGCATGGTCACCTTAATAATGATCATAACAGCAACAGCCAATAGAAATGGTTGATTCTCAGTGGTCACCTTCATTGAGCTCCCACCACTGACCTCTGCTGCAACGTTGTACCACAAAAAAAACACATGTTCTTGCATTCAGATCTCCTATCTCTCCAATTTCGTGACGTTGACGTGTTAGGTTGCATATCTGAACCACTTCACAGCTGAATAAATGATCTCCTCAGAGCATCATTTACTGCAAAAATACCACTCAGTTAAGATGAATAAACAATGATACAGCCAACAGCACAAAAACAACAACAAAAGCATCCCATGATAACAACCTCTCATGGATGACTACATATTTTATAATATTTTGACTGTTTTTTTTTCACTTGTATGAAGGAAATGTGGGGGCACATTGCAGACACACAGTCCCTGCAGAAACACAGGTGAAAGCTACTATGAATGCAGTCCCAGTTACGGGGGTTCGGGGTTACGCGGGACTGCTGGCATGCTTCTTTTGTTCCTTTAAAGCAAGCGATTCTGCCGAACGCTGAAGCTGATGCCAAAACAAAACAAAAACGAGCGTGAGCTCAAGCTCAAAATGTAATGGACAAAGGCAGTGTGTTGGATTTGGAGGCAGAAATGACTAATAAGCAATTGTGAGGAATGTATTCTTAATTATTTGGTCTATAAAGCCCTGAAAGGGACAGAATATCTCATAAGGAATTGAATTTAATTGCAGCTAATAAACACCAGCACTATAAGGAAGTGGATCTAATGGGCCTATGTTTGCCTCTGATTGCTCATCTTGGTGTTATAATATTGATTTAAATATTGGATTTTTATTTCGTACTGTAATGCAGTGTAGTTTGCACTCTGTGTGGGTCTTATGATATGAGACAGTGTGTCAAGGAAACGAGGGTACAGTTTTGTGTGTGTCGGTGTGTGTGTGTGTGTGTGTGTGTGTGTGTGTGTGTGTGTGTGTGTGTGTGTCATGAAGCTTGGATTCAAGTGGTTTCGGTTGATGAAGTCATGGAGAGACGTGAGGAATGCAGCCAGAGAGCGCACCAGCATAGACAGGTAGTGTCATTCTGACTTCACTGCTTCTCCCAGCGTTGGACTTTCATGTGAGTGCAGAGCTCAGTAACTGATGTATCTGCTGCTTCTGTGATGATTTATGTTTAGCCGGCTTCGAGGATTTCACATTGCTCTCATAGGACAAAGTTTGATATCTGTAATATGATGCCTCTGACTCTGTAGCGCTCCTTAAACTAGCGTGAAATCCATCAGCCGGCTCGCTGAATAAAGTTTTGCGGAAACAAGTTTGTGCCGAAGTGGTTTAGAATATTACACATCTTAGTTTATTTATGGTCAAAGCACTCAAGTCTCTAACTATATCTCTCCTATCCTAATGTGGAATTTAATATAAACCAAGTTATATATATTTTTTTAAAACAGCTCAAACCTCAAAGCTGCTTTAAATTTCTGGTATGAAAAAGAAATAGTGTTAAAGAGAAGCTGGGAATTTGAGAATGTGAATCTGTAAATATTTTGTGTTCAGTATAAAGAAATATATTCACTGTAAACGTTGAGTGGATTGGATGAACTCTGGTGTGGCATGTCAACCTCTGTTGTAATGCTGAGTGATGGCAGCAGCAGAATTTGGAGAATGTTGTCATGGCAACGAGCAATAGAAAATGGGTAAAAAGTATGAGGTCTTCCTAGTAGAGATGCACTTTGTTGGCTAAAAAAATAACACAGTGTAAATCTGGGTAAATAAACATGCTTTTTTTTTAAAAATACACAATGTTGTTCTTTGGCACATTTTTCAGAAAGATTGAATTTGCGGAGTCATCCAGAACTGAGCGTTTGGTAAATGCTGTAACCTCCAGTGGACACTTACCAGGACCTCCTGTGACATTTGCTCTTTATTCCCTTGAGGTTTATACTGAGTTATGATTATATTGTCACTTTCTCAGAGCTGCGGTTTGTCGGCGACATATTTCTCTTTTCACTTGTTTATACAAGCATACAACAGGCTGATAACTGTGTTTAACCGATTTCAAACAAAAAGGATGAAACTAAATTACAAGTGCTGCAGAATTTTGGTCTTCACATTAAATGTTATGATAATTTTAGCTGGGAGAGAAAAGAAAATGGGTTCAGCGTCAGAACTGAAAGGGTTCTTTGTTGTTGTGTTGCACTTAAAATAGATTCTTGACATAAAGCTTCTGTTGCAGCAAGGCGTGTTAAATCGGGAGAGAACAGGGTTGTGTCGTTTCTTCGTGCTGCCCAAAGATCAGAATCTAAATGTAACACCATAATGAGGACAATAGAGAAAGAAGCAAACACTTAAAGAGCCCTTTTACCTCAAAACAGCAGTATATCTCATAAGCTGTAAACAACTGGCCCAAACACTGTTTCCGCTGCAGACTTTCTGCAATCTGCATCAATTCAGAGATGTTTATATAAAAAAATATGTTCATTATCATTTTAATCCAAACACACGTGAACTTTTCGGGCAGCACAACTAATGATTCTTAGCCCCTCTCAGTGTTTTGTCCCTCGCCTCACTAGCCTCATAAACATTTCAGAGAACCTGAAACTCACACTAATATGTGACACAGCAGGTACTTGATGGCACTGTTAAAACAGAATATCATTGCTTAAGGCAAGGTGACGGGGATAATAATCCACCATCCTTTATGTTTAATATTTAAATCCCGGCGGTAAAGAGAGAAAGATGGCGGTGTCCTTGTTTCGGGCATCCTCCCCACTCCATCAAGTCGCTCCGGCGTCATCACTCAAACAGCAAAGCGCGCAATTCATGTTTCCCCGATATGATTAAAAGGATATGGGAATGAACAAAGGCGACACACGGACAACATTGTGAAGCAATATTTTGTGCCCAACTGCCGGGATAATGATGCCATTTGTTTGTGGCTCATCTCATATTGTTTTCTGCAACATACGGTGCAAACGTGACCCGTCTCCATGCTTTCTGTGATTACATGTGTGTGTGTGGGGCTGTTAAGATTTTTCTTAACTGTGTAAACGGATTCATTTCCCTCTGTTTGCAGCAATTACTCATTTTGTACGTGTTTTCTTCCTCCAAATCTGATGGGAATAGATTCTTTGTGAGTCACTTTGGAGAACCGCAGGATAACATCTTGCATTTGTATAAAAAGAGCATGTGCTCCATACAGTACAACAGCGTTTACCCCAGAGTCCCTCCATGTGCAGTTAAGTGAGCAGGAAAGGTCACATAACTCAGGGGCAGAGTAAGTGCTGGTTCATGTAAATGTTGATTATTCTCTCAGAATAAAATGATAAAATGTGATATTTCAATGCAACCCCTTAAACTTTTACGTTTCCAGGCAGTTACAAAATACCATCGTCTCTGACTCAGTAATTCATCTCTGAATGTTTTTCTGTGACATTTATTATTTTTCACTTTTCTTTGCCTATTTTCCTGCTTGACATTCTGAGCTGAACGTTCTCGTTGGGTACATTTGCACTGCTTGTTCGAGTTAATAGCGGTAAAATATTTGCCCAAAAGAATATTATTTGACGTGTTGTGTTAATAAACTGTAAAATTGTGAATTTCACATTTTCAGCTATTTAAATTGTACAACAAAACACAGTGTAGGTAGAAATGTGCAAACTTCTGAATGTCAAAGCCAACTTGTTTAGACTGCACACACTGTAGCATCACTCACTACACTCTGTTTAGTGAAAATGCAGTGTGTGTGTGTGTGTGTGTGTGTGTGTGTGCGTGCACGCCTGAGTTCATAATTCAGCCAGCAAGATCTTGTGCAACAATCTAATTATATCTATATTCAAGAGGGATCTGAGTATTTCTCAGCGGGGCTCCGTGCAGCTGACTGTGTGTGCATAACTGTGGGCTTGATTAACAAGTTGTTGAGTCAGCACATACTGTAGTAAAAGCGCTTCAAGCCCACAGACTTCCTAACCTACAGCAAGGTGCTTAAAAGTCCCAGAAACCGCTGCAGACCGAGTATCGCCGACTCTTTAGTTTGTTCTTATTCAATAAACTGCACGTTTAAAACACATTTTCTGGCTTTACATGCATCATATGACAAGCAAACCCTTTTAAATCGTAAATAAATGTCATAGTTGTAGTGTCAGTACGACTTCCTACAGACTTCTTGGTGCGTTTCAATAATGGACAATATGTAGTTCAATCAAGAGTGCATAAAGCTGGTCTCCAGTTTAATTTTAGCACGACTGACCAAACAAGTCCTCGTATCATCAGAATCGTTACGTTTTATTGGAGTACAATAAAGTGTTTTTCATTTCTTGGTTGGTTGATAAGAAGGTTTTAAGACAGAGATAATGCAGATGGGCTGACAAACTCACTATGAGGTTGTAAATGTATTCTTATTGTTGTAAAATGATTAAAAAAAAGAGGGATTCTCAACGTGTAACACCAAATACCAGCCGTGGACTTGCTACAATACAGGAATGATGAGCATAGTTTGCAGAGCTATATAGATAAATGCTTGCTTTTCTCCGTTATACATTCTCATAAAAAGGACTGAAGGTCAATATTTCTACATCTAATGAAGATACCTAAAGCTGCAGGAAATATGGCCAGTGCTACAAGCAAAAGGGCAGCTCATTAATCTAGTCACAGTGGGGAAGCGAACCGGATTTGAGAACTTAAATGTCTTTCACAAGGATAAGCATAGGAGATAGAATATGTCAATTCTTAAGGTCAGGCAGGTGCTTCACACTGATGTATTTTGATAAGAACAGTCGTGTTAAAATTGATCCTGAAATTACTTGAAACTGACTACTGGCGAGGCTATTATTTGCCGAGCTGCTGCTTGTAGAGGGCAGAGTGAGTATAGATCACACAAAGCAGAGGGGAAATGCGACTGGAGAACTTGTGAAAATGCAACATGTGAGTCGTACTGTGAGCAAACAATCAAGTGAAGCAAGTTGAAACAGAAGCCAGTGACCTTTATGAAAACATCCGTCACCTCGGCTCTGTGTTTCTCTACTGGTGGGGATTAAAAGTAGGTCAAAGAATCATGTCAGTGCTTGGACATGCGCCTGTGAAAATCAGTGTTTTTTTAAGGTAGTAATATGCAACAATTGCAATAAGATGTTATGATGTCTCTCTGAATAACCAAGGGAGGTTTTTAGGGACATTTCTCCAGACAGTGGGAGCAAGCAGTCCAGTTACAGGCTTCTCCAGCTGGAGGAATCTGGGGCTGGGACTGTAAATGGCCAACGCTCTCCTCTCCCTCGGCAACTACCACTGAATCGCCCTGGAGCAAGGCACTTAACCCCTTACTTACACCGTTGCTCAGCCAGTACAAGACTGATTGCAGTGCGGATCCCTGGTGTGAATGGAGCTCAGTGTACAGTGAAGGAGATGTAGGTCATTGCAAAAGAAACATTATGGCATGAATGCGATGCCACCATGGAGTTCCTCTCTGCTTGTGTAGATGGAGGAGGACGTAACGAAGAAGTGAACTGTGAAATTATACCAAACTTAATGGGTTTGGGGTCAAAAAACAATGTTTAGAGGAACAGTTCTACATTCCCGACAAGGCCGTCCCATTTCAAAAACTCACTTCAAACGCAGCCGAGGAATGCCGCCTTCTTATCCCCGGATTCAGAGGATCCAGTTGATGGATTCTTCACGGCCCAACTTAAACCAAGATTCATTGCGCGCCAGTGTTTTTAATCAACATGGCAACGAGGGATGCAAGGTATCTGGTATCTGGCGGTGGAACAAAGGTTGTGTCCTCTGAAGGATGCAGATGCGGAATTGGGACACAGCAATGGACTTTGGGTTGCCTGGCAACCCAACATCCAGGATGGACCACCTAAGAAATAACTGCGGCTAGCTGTTTCTGAATAGCTGCAGACTTTGGCTTTGAACGCATCGCTGAACCAGAAAAGTCCCGCCCCCTTCGTTCAGACGTCTGTTCAAAGCCGCTCCCCCAGAATCGGCAGAGTTTAATCAGGAAGTAAGCAGTTACAGACAGCAGGCTGTCCAATTATTTTCTCCAGCCTGACTTCTGATTGGTCGGGGTTTTTGCAGTCCTGTCACGGCCACAAATGACATTTTACATTTTTGTTTTATAGCAGAGCATTTCATTTCTTCATTGCTATCGGTATGTTACGAGGATTTCAAGTAATATAACAGAAAGTGTTTCTGAATAGAATCACCTACTCAACCTTTAATTAGACCAAATTACTCGTTAACCAGCCAAATATTTTCCAAACCAACAATTAATTGAACAAACAAGTTTAAACGTGTTTTATTAACTGTATTTCCAGATTTGCTTAATCCCAATTAGGGTTATAAAACAGTCCTGTCAGTTTAATTATATTTTATTTCAACCCACATACTATATTGAAGACTACAATAGGTTTCATTCACTGGGAGAGCTTCAGCTGTTTACACAAGAATGGCTTGTCTGCTGAATATTCATTTAAGGCTAATTAAATAATCAATCAGGCAGGCAGGCTCCCCCCCCCCCGGCCCCAGAGGGCCTTCTCCTGATCAGACAGACCCGCCTTCAGCCCGCAGCGTCTGATCACATTACCTTAGCAACACGTTGCTCCCGCGTGCGCTTAGAGCAGCTCAGCTGTCACATCCGAGAGAGAGAGAGAGAGAGAGAGAGAGAGACAGAGAGAGAGAGAGAGAGAGAGAGAGAGAGAGAGAGAGAGAGATAGAGAAGAGAAGAAGTGATCACAGGGCGGAGCACCTTTTCAACCTAATGGTGAGCATGCATCCTACCGACACACACGCAGTAACCTTCCGCTGTTGCGGTCAGTCGGCGGCAGAGACGCGCCCCGTGCACCACGCTGCGCGCGGCGGCAGATGGTCCATGTCTGCCGGGCGCCCTGTAGGCAGATTACCCGTTCAGGGTAAATCCCTGCAGGACGGCAGGACGGGGGCAGAGACTGTAATGTTAAGCTGTGTTGTAGAGCAGAGGCCTGCTGTCGGGCCCGCTTCAGGTTCTACATGTGTGAGGCACTCTGGTGGACTCTGTGAGACCTGGAGACCCACCTGCTCTGCTGTCTGGGCTGTAACACAGGAGGAAACAGAGCATGACCTCACTACTGAGAATCAACTCCTACATGTATAACTGCTGAGGTGGACCTCCTCCTTCACTGCCAAGGCTGACAAAACTCCAACACTATCATGTATATTAATACGAGTAGATCTATGATGCTAATGAGGCTCAACTGTAAGACATGACCTACTTATTATGAAACAAACATTTGCCTTCTTTATTTAGTGAGTAGATTTGTGTGATTGCAGTTCTGAAATCAGAAAGCACAAATATCAAGAAAGGTGTACGATCCATTTAAGGAAACACACCTTTAGATATTTTTAATCTACGGATTGTAGCCTTCCTTGTTTGATGGTCACATCACATATGGTTAAAATATGATGGCATATGGAGATATGCTAAATAAACAAATGTACAGGATTGAAAAAGTGACCTTGGCGGAGGTAATCGCTGGTGTGGAGGAAGAAAATGTAATGCCATCTTTATCTGTTATAATTAGTACACCATTAGAAGCTGGGAAATGCGTTGTTTGTTGCTTTTTCATGTAGCTCTGTTCTCACTTTGCATATATAACATAAATACGATTTAGCAGGGTTTTTTTTGGTTTCTCCATTTGGGTTGAGCTTCAGTTCATATTAGAGCAATAGTGCAAAAACAACTGAAACAAAAAGGGGGGCTGATTTTTTTTGTGAATAAGTGCCCTCGAGCTCTCGGGGAGAGTGTGGCGGGGGGTTTGCTGAGGAAGTTTGCCTGATTGAAGTGAACTGTTTAAACACTTGTTAACACCGAGGAGCCGCTTGCTCAGTGTTGGTGAACATAAAAAAAAGGGAGGAGGATGGAAAACAACATTGAATGAAACTTTCATAATGAATCCATTATCCTGCCAACAACAGTGAGAAAATCTATTTTTCTGTCCACGGATGTACCACATATTAAGTAATGTACAACTATAATAATTATGTGGCCAGAGACCTGAAGTATTTCCATTGTGTGGGCTCTGAAATACATCAGCCGCAATTCTTTGAAGCACGGCACAAGTGTTACAAACAAACAAAGGCACAACCTTGCTTTATTGAGGTTCTCCTTCAGAGCAGCACATAAACAGGAACCGCTGCAGTCTATACTACGGGGGTGGGAGGAAGGAGAGGGGGTGACTGATGAAGGTGTTGCCTCCAACAAAAATGAGCAATTCATAGAGGTGAAGTCACGCTGTGCAGCTGCTGGCTCCGGCCTAATTCAAACCAATGGTTCTAACGTCTTTTTGAGGTATTGCGGTCTTGGAAACATCCCGCGGTTGCAGTTACTCTTTTGGGTTATAGAGAAAAAAAAATAGAGTTAAAAAAAGTATATTTGTGTAATGTGAAATCACACATGTTAACTGTAACTTTCCATCCTCTCGTAATCGTTCTGAGATTTAATTCAGAATAATATAATTTCCCTCCCTGCTATTACCCAGTAAATTACAGTGAGCAGTTCACAAAACGCTCATGAAATGTCAGTTAAAATTGGTTTTTCCATTGGCTTCAATTACCCAGCGTTTAGATTGAGGGAGTCAACCGGCGCGTGGTGGGTTTTGTATGAGCGGGGGCCCGGGTGCTCATCAGTGTTCTAACTGATTAGTGGTGATGCAGATAGCTACCCAGGGAGCCCGAGTGATCAGTCGGCGGCGGCTGTGGCCAGCAGCCTGCTGCTGTTTGGCTTATCAGTCCTCCAGTGGCTCCGCGCTGACATCAACGGCTCAGCGACGGCAACATGGGAAACCAAACAGATTTTTATGGCTTTGGAAGCTTAGCCGCGGGGACATCAAGAGTTATTATGTTTCACATGATCAAGTGTTGATAATGTTTCTGGTGCGTCATCGCAGAAATCTCCGGAGCCGCCGTGGTTATGATTTGTAAATGTGTTCAGAAACATGTCAGCACTCCAGCCCACTTAATGATGATGGCGGTTGACCTCTTTCTACTCTAGTACGTCTACCGAAATCCATCACGGCGGTGTTGTCGGAATGAAATGGACTGTTTTAAGAGTGACTGGACGGAGAAATGAGTTCTGTGCCAGTTGAATTGCAGCTTGTGGTTTCACTTTGAGACTCTTTCAGGTGAAATAACTTTCCAACCCAAAAAAAAGATTGTTTTATTTGTCACAAAGAAAAGGATTGGGGCTTTTAGAATGAATGGGCACGCTGGTGAGAAATGATGGTCCTTCTCTGGCAAATTATCGGTGAGATTAGAGAGAAATAAAGAAAAAAAGAGCGTGGGCTCTGTGTAATGGCACTCATAAAGTCTGTCTGATCTGTAATGATAACTGGAGAGAGATCTGCTCTCACCTTCTGATTTAATAATTTCTGCAGCGTCATCGCCTTCCCTCTTGTTGTTCCTGAGGAACATGTGACAGCAACCTGGATTGATGGTTTTAATACAACTTTATTTACAATGCAACACAGCTCTAACCTTCAGACAAAGTTGCACTCGGGATGCAGCGCTACGGCAAACACGAACAGCAATCAGTCTGTCAAAGTCTGAGCAGTTCTGAATCAAGGAAATGAAATCACGAGGAGGCTTGCACTAGTTATCTCAACAATGTTTTGCCTCAACTTACACCTGCTCCTCCTCGTTCTCGCACAAGTGCCATTTTACTGTAACTAGCGGTTACCAGCCGACATCTTCATCACCGTCAGCGCGTCGCGGCTTAATGAGCCCAAAAACTTTTTGTGCGGAAACAAAAAGAACATTTTTTCTCATTAGACGGCAAGTTGTCAAATGTTTTCAGATGTGGCCTAGTTTGTGATCAAACTCTTCTGTGAGCTGTGTTGTGTGGAGTGACCCGCCTTCTTCCTATTGTTGACGGGATGTTTTCATCACTAATTGCTGATAATTGTTTATCATAGTGGAAAAATGGCCGTCTCAACTTCACAGGACTCAACTTTCCACTGTGTTTTTTTCTTGTCCTGTGACAGAGTGCCGTATGTCGGCCTGCAGGTTTGATGTGATAATTTGTTGTGTCCTCTCGGTGTCTCCCTCAGTCATCAGTCAAGCGAGGATTTACACAGCTCCCTTGATCCATCGCCCTCTGCACACCTGCGTGATTGGCATCCTTAAACACGGGTGGAACTGGGCTATAAGGAAGACAGTCAGTTATGTGAGACAATTAGTCGACGCCCCCCCAGCATAGGTGACCCCGCTTCTGACCCCGTGGCCCTTATTACGTGAACCACTTCAGCGCGTGCCCGCAGTTTAATCCCGACTAATCAAAACCTTTAAGGCCTCTTAATATCCCCAGAAAATCTTCTGGTCTGTTTAACTCGCAGTATAGATTGCTATAATGGTACGAATTAGAAGGATGAATGTGCTTTAGGCTCCAAATTGCTTTCACACAGCCTCTAAATATCTCAATCTGACTGTTGTGGAAATCTTTTTCGGAATAAAATGTATTGATATAGTAGGTTTTACACGTGTGTTGCTTCCTTCTGAATATCTGTGGAAATTGAGGAAAGGAGAAATAAAAAAAAAAGGCATCCTCTCCTCCTGCGATGTTCCCGTTGCGACGGTGTTTCCTCGAGCATCGATCCATTCCTCACGCTGCTTGTGGACGTTGCCACATGCTGTCACATGCGTGGTGATATAAAAGGGTCTTTTTTATACCGGCTGTCTCTTTGCAACGTAGTGATCTCGGCGAGACGGGAGGGTTGAGTTGAAAACGCGTGTATTATATGTGTTATTATGCTGTCTATTATTGAATTCTGGCGGCTGCTATCTATAAAAGTCAAATATCTTTGTACAGTAACCAGCCATGAAGTGAAAAATCACATTACTGGGGAAGGGCAACTGATTTGTGTCAACACTGCAGCAGCAGGTCTTCCCACAGCTGCAGAAACATCATTGTTTTAGGGATCATCAGAATCAGGTGTTAGTATTTTCATTATTAATAGTTTTAGATTCATTTTATTTATTGTTTATTGGTTTTTAGGTTCCTTTGTAAGTGCAACTTACAGAAAACAGGAAAAAATAGTTTTGGGATTGTCATCTTTTGTATTCTTTTTTGGTAATTTATGATTAATACACTATAATACATATTTAATCTAGTCAGTTTAATGTTGTTGGTCTGGAACTCATCATTATTTCTGCCTGTCTTGGCTCGGAGATTGTAGAAAACACGAGTCGGATCCAACTTTAAATGTTAGTCAGCTGTTCTAGTCAAGATAATCTTGTTGAATAGTGCGTTTTTTAAATTATTTATTAATGAAGTAAATTTTGCGTTTTCATCTTGAGCACAAACGAATTCAACCAAACTGGAAAATGTTTTTATTTAGGCACACAACATTCCACACTGGCTGTGGTCTTGATTATGTTTTTAGTTGCAATTTAAATTGTTACAATGGACACATTTCTAAAGAACATTATGTTTTTTTGTCTTTGTATCGTTGAGCTGCTTTGTCTTCATAAACTGATCATTCTTTTGAGTTTAGCAGTTGGAAGTCTTTTGCTTGGCGACAGAAACTCACATTAAAGAACCTGAGGCAAAGTTCTGTGAAATGTGGAAATGTATGCATAAATTATAGATTAAGCTTTATTGAAGTCAGATTAAATATAAGTCACATTTGTATAAATACTATGAAGGGTATAAAGTCATATTAAGGAGGTTGGATTTTCTTTAATTTAATACATTATCCACTATTTGTTCCTCCGTTGCTGCTAATAATGAATATCCTGCAAAAAACGACATCATTAAATCCAGTTTCATATTTTGTCCTCTTTATTTGAATTAGAATCTTAATATTTTTTCCCTCAGAAATCGTGTTTCTGGTTTCCGTTTGGAGAAACACAATAGTGAACCTCATCTGTTGTAAACGGGGGTTTTCGCGGTGCACGCGCAGCCCTCGGGACAATGCCATCTCATTCGCGTTATCGCTCCCCTTTTATTGATATTGTTGTTCCATATTAGGCCTTTTATTACTTATCACCATGTGGTTATTCATATCAGCCTTTGTGAGCTGATCAAGGAGCAGAGTTTTCCTCTCGCAGTGGGGCTCCTCTACTTTGTTGTTTTATCTCTTGCGCATGGATGAAAAGGGGCCTGAGGGAAAAAGACAATGCTGTCTGCTTTAACTCATCTCACTGCGTGACATTGAGGAATCAGGCACCGGCAGCGAAGAGAGAATATTTTATCTGACATTGTCACTCTCTGTAGGAACCTCGGGGAGGCCGAGGCCGCTGTGACACACTCGGTGGTCAGCAGCGCCGCATATGATTATGACAGCACTGCTCGACCCGCCGGAGCCACAAGTTTATTTGTTGCAATGGAACAAAGTGTTCGTGATAGTAATGCGCTCACGGTTTTGTGGCCCCGTGCCGGCGACAGCTGCGGCCGGAGGCGTCACCGGTTTGTCCTCCGTTCGCCTCGTGCTCATGAACGCCATATCTCAGGAATGGGAATTTATTCACATTTGGCCCAAACGTCCCATTGCACAAATTAGAATTTGGTCATAACTCAAGCATTTTATGATCGTTATGACAATTCCACACAAATGTGTGTTAGCATAACATGATAAAGGGACATCATTTTGAATAGACATGTGGATGTGACTGTTGATGGAGGCAAACGCCTGCAAGGGGAAATATTACTTCATCAAGTTTTAAGCCGTAAAAACTAGGGATGTGAATCTTTGGCCTCACAGCGATTTGAGTCGATTAACAATACAGTAGTTGGCGATTCGATTCAAGGACAACTTTTTTTTTTAAACGATTCAATTTGATTCTGTAACTTAACCTAAATTCTATATCCATGAAATAAACATGCAATAATGCGAGTGAGACTATCTGTACAAACAGACCACAGAATTACTTATTTAACATATTTATTCTATAAAAAAGTAGTCCTGCATAATATTTTATGCTGAATACAAAAATGCTCAGTTATTTTGAACATTTTTCAATAGACTACATGCTGGCAGGGGAGAGAGTGTCCTAAATGTATTAAAACATTATCATAAGTTCACCACCATCATCAGTAAGAATCACAATGCATCCGATTAAATGCATTTATATCGATTATTGGTGAAGACAAAACGAGTCATTCTATTTATTAATTTTAGCAGATCGATTTAGTAGAATTTATAGGACTGACCATCGATTCATCGATTCATTGAATGAATCGTTACACCTCTTAAAAAAACGCATATTAGAAAAAAAACATAGGTTTTGTAGAACTTATAGCTAACTTTTGCAAATCATAAATCACCTGTTTTTGTCTTCCTCAGGTCATTCCTATTCATGTGGACCTCTAGGAGTGCGTGGGAAAGCATCTCATGAACTACGATCCAACACATTGATCCATTCTCCGAATGACACAAGTTGCATTTGAAAGTCTCAGATTGACTTGATTTGTACGTGAAAGGAAACATGAGGGCATCGATTCTTCACTTGATTGTCG